>JAECXS010000085.1:15000000-17500000 GCA_018153105.1 Drosophila rufa
CTTGACAGAAATTTATAATTAAACAAATGCGGCGCATTGCCTTTTACCGCAGCATCTCTCTAAATTTCCAAACGATCTTTCCATTTTCGGGGAGAATGTATATATAAACAAAGGCCATTTAATTTTGTGGTGATGAATGTTGGCCTACGTATTCTTGGCCCGGCTCTTTTGTTGTTGGTAATTGAGTTGTTTGTATCTGTATCCGTGCATGTATCTGCAGCTGTAGCTGTAGCTGTGGCTGTATCTGTATCTGCGGTTGCTTGTCTAGAGCGGCGCTGATTAAAGCGGCAGATTGTTTAGTTATGTTTTGTTTATATAGAAATATACCCTTTTTACCCCCATCCACCATCCCCGGGCTGAAGAGAAGATATGTTTGTATTTATAATTTGTGCTTTAAATCACATTTAGAACTTCCTACGTTTTGTTTTTTCTCTTCTAAAATCCCCATTGCACGCAGAGAAAAGCGGCTGTAAATAAAGGCGTTTAAATATTTAAATTTTAAGTTAAATTGATCTGCTTAAAATATAATTTAAATTCACTTAAACCCAATTTCTCTAAGTGTAATCTCTGGGGAGCTGACACTTCATTCTCTTGACTTTTCGGCCAGTGCACGGAATCGAAAACAAAACTTTCTGAATTTTCGAAAATTGCATTTTGCATCATTAACAACGCATTTGTCAAACGCATATGCATGCCGCCTCCTCCATATTGGGCGTGGCATTTGTGCCAAACTATCTGTGTGTATGTGTGTGTGGGTGGGTGTGCCTATGTGTGTGTGTGTGTGCCTGTGTTAATGACATGCTCACAAATTCAAATTAACATTTTGCAGCAATCCCAGCGACATCGAAAGCTGCAGCTGTGAGTGCCGCCCGAATGAAGCACACACACAGTGCCAGCGAAAAGTATGAAAAATATGCAAAAGGTGGACAAAATAAATGTCAATTCAATATCTGCTGGGTTGGCATTTATTAAATGGTTATTTTGGTTACCTTTATGGAAGTCTTAATACGGTGTTTTGGCCCTTAAAAGCTTAAATATGAAATTCAGTTATTAAAAACTCCAACTTCTATATTTTCTATACAAAGAAAATAGTTATTGTATCGTTTTATAAATATACCTATAAGTATACCTAATTTAATAATTAATTAATAATTAATTTATTTAATTAGAAAGCAATTCCTATTCGGTATAAAAAAGTTTCCAATTAGAAATATATTTTCCTAATTTCTGTGAAAAAATAAAAAAACTATGTTCTTAAATAAACAAAATTATATTCCCCATTAAATCGAAGGCAACCGATGGATTCTAATTAAACTTTTGAGAGTCTTTGGCTTATTTTCCGCCTGGCCTGCACAGACTTCCGGCCGGCACTGTAGCTACATTTGTCATTTTTGATCGAGCATCAAGCAAACAATTTAACACGGACGCACGGAGCCAGAGAGCACCATCACCATCGCCAGGACTCGCAGCAGAGCCACCCACAGGATACATGCAAAAATGCTGAGCACATTGCACTCGTCGCTGGACAATACTAAAAATCACATCAGAAATGCAACAATAAACGCAAAAACTACACAACAGCAACCGGGGACGACGACGACGACGCTGGACGGTGGACGGAAAAAGGGGGGGTGGTGGCCGATGATGACGTTCAGGCTGACGATGACGATGACGATGCCGATGACGTTGCGACGACATTGCAGCCTGCAGGCGGCCATCTGCACCCACTCCAACTATGGCCAGGACCCACTCTATGGATCCTTTCTGGCCCCTGTGATGCATTCGACATGCATGAACAACAACGACAGGCGGGCAACAAAACTTTTGTACTTGAACTTCCTTAATAGAATTTTTGAATACGCAAAAACACTTTCAAAGAATATAAATAATGACCATTCGAATTATCAGGCTGGCTGGCTGGCCAGCAGGAGCTGGAGGAGCAGGAACAGGAGCTCCGGAGCATAGAAGCCTCGCCTGGAACAGGCGATAACAATAAAACAAAAGAGTCGTCGGGCGGGATAATCGGGAGAGGAAGCTGGTGAAACTGCAGAAGGATTTTAACCAGAAATAGGCGAATCCTTGTGTGAACGGCTGCAGAGAGACCTGTGACCTCTGGCAGGCTCTTAGTTACCTTTGCTTCGATAATACAGCTGATGACAATTGTCGTTATGGTCTGGAACACTGGGAAATAAAATTCAAACGAAAAAAAACTGCAGTTTCTAGAACCTAGTGGCTTCATATAAGCTTAATATTTAATTTTAAATAATCAAACTAACTCACTTAGTCAGGGTTTAATGGTTAAAGGGCTTTATATTTTTAGGGTTTTGTCAATTAAAGTAACTAAGTAAATTCCCTTATTACCTTAGCTAATCTTTGCGATAATAACGGCAACACCTGTGACTAGCAGCCGAAAAACCCACCGAATGCTTGTCTCTGTCTGAACAGTTTAATTTGATTAACGCCGCCATCAATCAGTGATCCATCAGGACGGCGATCAATCTTTTAATTTAGCAGTGTCACTGCGGATCCACTTGAACCACCGGCCAACCACTGCGCACCCATGGCGACCAATGCCAAAAAAATAAATCATAAATCGAGCGACAATGGTCGGGTGGCCAAATGCAACCAAACCAAGCCAAACAATTCCAGCCATCGGGGGTGCCGCCCGTCCTCGTCCTTGTCCTCCTCGCAGTCTCCCCAAATATGCATTGACAATTACATACCCGGGCCCCAACTCCCCTACACCCGTTCTCAGGGAGAAATGTCGCCTGCGCCTATCATTATTTTCAGTTAGGAGCGGTCTACTACGATTTAGAAACCAGGGTCCTTTTGCATTTCGAAAATATGCACGGGAAAAACAGGGAGATTACTTTAGTTGATTTTAAAAAATATTTAAAAGAATTGGGGGAATTTTAATTAGTATAATTTCTAATTATGTGAAATGGGTTCCCGGAAATGGTTTCAAAATTATTTAAAGATTATTTTAAGTCCGTTTTGTTTAGCAGGCTAAAATGATTAAAAGTTGGTTAAAAGAATATATTCATTAACTATTTTTCTGCAACAATTTCTCTTTACATTACAGTATGTATAAATACTTTATTTTCTGTGCACACAAATTACGCATAGAGAGAATTGTGGTTGGAGGCATAGAAAATCGAGGCAGGAGAATTGAACGGATGGGCTGCGAGGTCAGTCCCTCAGTGATATATTTTAGTTTTGTAGAATTTCGCAAATGCCAACCGCCGTTCGACATTTGTTACTGTTGCCGCTGCTGCTGCTGCTGCGTCGTCGTCAGCCAAGCGAAGACAATATCTGTTCAGGGGCATCGGGGTGTTAAGCGTGGGGGGAATGGGTTAAGGGCTTTTTGGCCAGACCGCAGTTGGCAATATCCGCGTTTGAAGTTTTCCCTCCCGCCTCCGGAAAACCCAAAGATTTCGCCACACCCTTAATAACAAATGAACACCAGACACTCACTCACCCACAGGTGGAATAAAAGGAGTTTCTGTCTATGCATATGGAATGCGGTTGGAATCAAAAACTAAACAAAAATATGAGTTACGCAGAATAAAGAGCAGATGAGTGGCAGTGGAAGAAAATTGCATAAGAAATCAAAATCAAATCAAAATTGTCATAATAAAACTGCATAGCCGCCTGCAAAGTCCATGCCTTATTCAGGTATACTCGTATTCCCCGGGAGCTGGAGTTGGGCGAATGCAATCAGGAGCCGGGCCGAGCGGCCGAGAGCTTTATGTAGAACAAAACAAATTAATAGAATTGTTAAATGTGACAGGCAAATGTGGCGACTGAGAGCAGAAATACCAGCTGGGGGAGGGGATGATGGGGTGCCACCAGAGGGGGTTAGGAGTACGAGTAGTTGCTAGTATATATGGATTTTCGTTTCTGGCTGCGTGGTGCATACAAAAAGCGCAGACAATGCGATTAGTTGTCGTTGTCGTTGCTGCTGGAGCAAAAGAGCCAGTTGCAGATGTGTACCAGAGGAGAAGCGGCCAGGAGCAGGATCGGAGGCTGGGAAAATTGGGAAGCTGGCAACGCACAACGCAAAAACCAAATGACGAATGACATTTTATTACGGCACCCAGAGGGGCACGCACATGTCGAAGAGTCGGGCCGACTTCGGGGCGAATGACGGGGGCGTGGACGTGGGCCTAGGCTTATGTGTCGCCTCCTAAAAACCCCACCATCCCTGGCTCGGACAGAAACTCATCTTGTATGCAAACTCAAAACTCAAAAATTCCTAGACAAAAGAGTACACACAGGAGGACGACCAGCAGCCGAATCAGGATACTAGGCAGGATCCTGGAAGCACACAGGCAGAAAAAAAGGTTTTATTTAAGTAAAATGTTTATATATTATTCTTATAATTTGTATAATGTCTGAAATACCATAAAGATAGATTGAAAAAAATAAGATAACGAGTTAGAAGGTAAAGTCTCAGAAATATAATATATTTAAATTGGATTTAATGAAAAAATACTGACAAAAATTAAGAAAAATCATTCCAAAATGACAGAAAATATTTTTATATTGTGGGCATTATTTTAAGAAACTATTCCTTTAATTTCAGTTATTAATTAAATGTTTAATAAAAATAATAATAAAGATTTATTAATGCACAAATCTAACGATAACGATAACTTAATTCCCTCTGTGCAGGATCCAGGACTCCAACTACTAGCCTGCTAGCCAGGACGTCTGTTGATGAATTGGACCTAGGACCCGAGTTTCGGAGGTGGCAACCGGCGGCGACGGCGGATGATGCAGCAGGATTCAGAAGCTGGAGCTGGAGCTGAAGCCTGGCCCAGTTGCCATGCCGACTGCGAGTTGCAGGGCCCCAGTTAAATAAATATGAGTTCAATTTTCATTTCGGCAGAGGCAACGGCAACGGTAACGGCAGGATGGCCAGGACACTGGACCCTGGCAACTCTGCAACTGGCAACGGTTGTTTTTATTGGCGGTTTACTGACCTGCGCCACCGGCAACAGTAACGGCAAAGGAATATCCTCGGCCACATTGCGCATACGACACGTAGGCCCCGTTGTGCTGTCAAAATGCGTGAATTCATTTCGATTCGATTCGTTTCGTTTCGATTGAAGGTGGTCTGTGTGCGTAGCTAGTAGCAGTATACCTGTGCCAAAAATTCCCTAACTCGGAGCCCTTTTTTCCCCATAGTTAATAGCGAAGGAAACAGTCGTCGGAGCGAGTTGGGTAAATGTTTACATAACTGGCAGAAAGAGTTTTTCGGCATATTAAAACACACTTACCGAACATGGGACCCGGCTCGGAGATCTCACGATTGATAGTAAGGGTCCAGTGCGGCGCTTCCTGTTTTGCCCAACTCTCGTCTCGGCCAAAAACGAAACGAAACGAAACGAACAATTACCAAACATCATTTCCTCGAACATATTTATTAAACCCAACTGAGGCAAGAAAAGTGGGGGAGGCGGTCCATGGGGGCCTCTAACAATTGCAAATGAAGTCAATTGCTACTGCAAAAATGCTCGGTGGCAGCAGCAGCAGCAGCGCCACGCCGAACATATGAAGTTTAAGTTTAGTTTCACTTCGCTTACTCCTCCTGAGCCCGCCTCCTTCTTTTCCGCCTGCCCAGCCCACCCCTTCCACGCCCTTGGCCAAAGCGGCGAGCGTAAGAAAGACATTATGGGAGGCAGGCAAAGATACAACAAAATTTTTAGTAATAAATTTGTCCCGGAAAGCGGGAAACGAAGTTGAAGTACCTTAGAGGAAAGAAAATGTATATAAACGTATTTCAAATAATTTATACTGCAATATTTCCTTAAACAAAAATACCTAACAAATTTAGCTATCAAGAATGTGGTCAAATATTTTATTAAAGAAATACTTGCTGATGTAGATTTAATTACTAAAATATCTACAAAAATGATTCTGCATTTTTAGGTTGTTAAGATTAAATACCATATTTATAACTATGTCGTACCAGGTTATTTTTACCTCTCACTTCCAGCTATAATATAAATTCCTAATCAATTGATATCAGGTAATTTTTTCACATTGATAAATAAATACTTATAACTGCGTCGTTTAGGATTATCTTCAAGTAACCTTTAAACCTTTATTTCCAGCCTAATCTAGGCATGAACCCTTTGTAAGTATCAGTCTAGTCCCAGCTCCCTAAGCCTCCTCCAGGGTATGATCAATTACATAGGGCAATCGAAAAGATTCCATGTAGCCACTGGACTGCCGCAGTGGCCACCGTCCGAGATGCAGATGGAGGGGCATGGAGCTGTGGTTGTGCGGTGCCTCACGTTTTCTCATAGGAGCACCGAAGCACCGAAGCACCGAAGCACCTCATCCACAACCAGAGCCAAAAGCCGGCGATTCTGATTCCGACGCCACCGCAGACGCGTCGTGTTTCTTCGTGGGCGATGCCACTGAGACGGCAATACCGCGTGCGAGCAGGTGGGGAGATGGCGCAGCGAGGACAACTATTTTGGCTGCTACTGTGCCAGCGTCTCACTTCCCAAGTTGCAACTGCAACAGCAGCAGCAGTTAAGGCACAGAGAAGAAAAATGTGGCTTAAATTTTCCCAGTTAAATTATTCATTTATCTTAAATTAAAATTAATATAAACCATTTCTAATATTAATTTTTAAATATTAAATAATTAATACTATTTGCATATATTTAAATATCCCTACAAATATTCTTCTATTCATTTAAGCTAAAATTGTAATAAATATTCATTAAAAAGAGACATTGTTTCCTTATATTTCTTACTCTCTGTGCTGCTGGCACTGCAACTACTTTGCATGCACCGTTGGGCACGTTGTTGCTGCTGCTTCTGTTGCTGTTGCAGCTTTGATGTTTCTGTTGTTGCTGCTGCTGCTGCTGCTGCTGATGGCTACAACTTCTTCAGCATCCTCGTCTTCGGAGCCGACTGAGCCAAGCCAAGCCGAGCCGAGCTGAGCTACTTGCATCTGGCATTGTGTGTGGCTAACCAACTTTTATTGTTGCTGCTGCTGCAATATGCTAAATCCGCAGCAACTTGTTGCTGGCAGACGAAGACGAAGGGGGTGACTCTTTGCGACTTCGTCTTCGTCTACGGCAATTGTTCAAATTTCGAGCTGCTACCGCATGCAAAATATGTGTAATTGTTTGATATAAGTTGTTGCAGCGGCAGTAACAGCAGCAACAACGACTAAAAATGTGGCCCATTGTTTTGGGCATGATTTGTTGTTGCCGCCGGCCCCCTTCGAGCCCCTTGCCACCCATTTCGCCCGCATTTATTGTTAATATTTCGCATATTATGGCAACGTGGCGTCGTCGTTTTTTTTCTGTTTTTGTCGTCATATATGTTGCAAGTCTCGATTTGGACATTTCTGCAGCCGTTCACTTAATCGCCAATGTTTATTATACTTTATTATTTGTACTGCCCCGACATCTGCATGGCCTTTGTTCTGGTCGTGTCTGTCCCCGGATGGATATTCAATTATATGGCGGTACTATATATCCAGGGGGTAGGCATGATTTCCGAATTATATTCGAGTGGCAGAGACCTCGTAGGTGATTGTGTTCGTGTTTCTTCAAATAAACTTGACCTCAAAGTAATTTGGGCTTTGTGTGTGCTTTTGTGGGAAATCTGGTTAAAATATTTTTAAGAGAAAAAATCATTGAAAATAATTTACATAAACATTAAGAGTATATTTATTTTATTTCTTGTAACTTTTTGTTTAAATAAATACTTTCATTTCATATTTTTTATATCAGATAAACTGTCACAGATATCAAAGATAAACCATTAATTTCCTGTCTGCACAACTTTCATCATTTCTATGGTAGAAATTTCCATTAAATGCGGCTTTCCGGCTGGTCATATTCTAAACACCACTGGAAGCTTCAATTCAAAAATTTCCAACCCTTCACTGGAGCCTTTCGATGGTGGAATAAAAAACAAGCAAAAATAACTTGCCGTTAAATATTTCCATTTTATTTTGTTGAAGGGAACAAATATTAATTTATGTGGCTCTCGTATGTGTAGTACATTTGGACGATGCTGTGTTAATTTTATTTGATTTATTTTTAATGTCGCGAGCAGTACTCGGACCCCCTTTGACGGCGACTCAAGCAAATGGACGTGTGTGGCGGACTCGCTCGTTGTCCTTTTGCAAGGCGACAGAAAATCAAAACACAAAAACGCATGCACACCCCCTAAGCCAGATAACGGCGAGCATGTGCAGGAACCCCCTCCCATGGCGTGGAGGGGGGTCGTTTTTGTCGGCACATGTATAGAGAATCAACTAAAAATTCGCGAATTTCACTGCTGGACAACTTTTGTGCCAATCTCCCTCTAAACTCTGCGCCACCCCAACCCCCAACTCCGGGTTTAATTTTTTAACATTTTGCATATTATTTTGTTTGAAACGCAAGAGGGGGGCGACTCAGACCCCCCTTATATCACCCTTCCATGTGTCAAACATGCCATTTATATGCGAGGCTGCTGCTGCTGCTGCTGCTGCAATGGCTTGTGTGTGTTTGAGAGGGAGTGAAGGATTTCAGAAAACATTTGCCAAAAAATTTTTTATCAAAGCCTTCAGCTTCAGCAGGAGCCACGACGCATTGTACGTCGGGAAATTTGAAACTCGATAGACAAAAAACAAGCCGGACAAGCAATAGAAAAAGAAAATACACACATACACACAGGGAGAGCGAGCCCTCTTGATTTCCCACTCTTGGGCTTTGTGGATATTTTTTCTGGATAGATTTCCGCTTGATTTTTACTGCACTCAGGCTTCGAGCCGCCGCCGTTGCCGCTGCCGCCTGCGACTCTGTTGCTGTCTGCATTTTCCGTTTGTCCTTTTTCCGGCAGGGGGAAAACAGAAGAGAGGGGGCGTCGAGAAAACAGAGGAAAAGCCCCTGTCGATTTTCTATGCCGACGCATTGCGTTTCGGCGGCAGGGGCGGCAGCAGCAGCAGCAGCAGCAAAAAAAGGTGGAAAGCGGCAATAAAACTAAGCAAAAAACGCATTTAGTATAAGGGCCTGACATGTGACAGAGTGGAAAGGACATCGGCAGCCAGTGTGGGTGTCTGTTTGTGTTTGGCTCCCTGCAGATACCGAGTGTATCTCCTCTTGCAGAGGCACTTGGCCAGCGAATCCTCCTCCGGACGGGGACTCAAAAGGAACAAGGAGCAGGAGCAGGCGCAGGAGCGGGAATATATGTTTCGGGAGAGCTGTGTCCACAAAGGCAATGGCAGCGCATCGAAATTGGTCACATTTTTCGCAGGGAACTACAAATTGTTACGGCAAGCGGAGGGAAGCCAGAGCTGCCTATGCCTTGCCTACTTTAAGGCGCCCCAAGGGCATCAATTCTGGTTAATCCGAGTAAGGATCCTAATGCGGAAAACTCTTTAGTGAAAGGAGTGCCTATGACTTTCAAATTGGAGACAATTTTCAGTTATGAAAGTCCTTTTCTGCAATACAAGAATGGTTGACTTGAAAGAAGGAGAATAGAGATTTTGAATCTTTTCTTAAAACTCCGGAAAGTAGGCAATTAACTCTTTTAATGTAGAAGTCTCTGGAAATTAAGGTTGAACAATAATAGACTTACTAGACCTCCTAGTGATTTCAAAGAACACTTATATTTACATCTAATTTGCTTGAAAAAAGATTTCTTATTAATGAGTATTGTTTTAGCAGAGATATGTACACATACACCTCGTTTCCGAGGTGGAGAACGAAGCAGCCATATTTTTTAAGATTTTTTTAATTCCGAAATAAACCCCGAATAGTGATGTCAACTTCAAGCCAACTCCAACTCGTATATATTATTTTTGAGAATTTAGGATCGCTACTAGTCAGGCCTCACCAAAGCATTTTGGTCCTTCGAGCCGGATCATTCAGCACTATTGCCCAAGATACGAATTAATTCATTAAATTAATTTTGCTTTTAAGAATTTAAAATTTCAATCGCTTTGTTAATTTTTTAATCAAATCTTTTTAAGACCTATTGAATAATATTTTTAAAAATACAGACATAACTTTTATTGTACACATGGCTGCAAATCTGTATAATCTTCTGCCTAAGCACCAATTAACGAAGTGTGTTTCTGTGGATAGGCCCATTTAAGTACCATTTCCAGTATTTCCCAGCATTTATTCGATTGCAAAATGCACAAATCCAGCCCCGATCAACGTCACTAAAATATACTAGTGAGTATATAGTACACAGGCAATAAGTCTGACTTAATCAACAACAGCGCACAGTTCAGCGGCGGACTAATTAATGGTTAGCCCTTCATCCAACCCCCTCCATTTGTGGTTGCAAAAAAAAGAGCAGAAAAAACAGAAATACATTTGCAAACTGACTAACTGCAATGCAAATAAAATGTGCAACAAACACGTTGCAGGGGCTGTGAGTGATAAACTTGGCCAAAATGCGCTATCAATTACACGCGGATTTTTGTCCATTGATGGGCGGCAGCGAGAGGGGCAGAGGGTGGAGGATGTGTGTATGCAACCTGCAACAGCTTTATGTTGACACGTGCAACATGCTGTTAACACCAGTCTCTATATGCTTGTGTGTGTGGGGGTGCCAGCAACACTTTCGCTTTCAAACGCATTCCGCGTGAATTGCAAAAAAATAAAAATAAAGAGCTGCATTTGTGGGTGAGGAGTTGCATGTGCAATGTGTGTGTTGTATGTATGTTCTGCTGTTCGGGTGTGTGTTGCTGCTGCTGCTGCTGCAGCCAAACGCACTGTTGCATGCAACAGCAGCAGCAACAGCAGCAACAACAACCGCATGACAGCAACACTTTTTACGCGTGTTTTTTGCTCTCGCATTCGTGTCGATGACGATGTGTGTGCTCTTTTTCACACACAATTTGTGCTGTGTGTGCTACTGCAGCGGCAGCAGCGGGAGTGTGTGTGTGTGTGCTGCTGCGGCTTTTGTTGTGACATTTAATAGCCTACACACTGGCTAATAGTTTCCACGTGCCACCGATTTTCATTCATAAAACGACCACTTAAATCGCCTGAAATTCCCAACATGTTGCTGATCGTCCTTTTTGATAGGCAGTGGGGATAGTGGGAGTTCGCATAAAGGATACTAGAGCAACGATAAGGATTACCTTTTATTGTCCTTTGGTTGCTATTTATACTACTTTATATAAACTACTATAGAAATATATAAATGGAAAGAAGCTTTTTCGGTGTTTGTTTAAAAAAAATTACATTTTTTTTGGAGCTCTGTATTATAATTACAAATGAGCGCCTTATTGGATAAATAAATATAAAATATTAAAAAGACCTCCTACCTTATAAATATAAGCTAAGGTAAATTAAAGATAAAAGCAGTTAAACATAAGAAGCTTACAAAATCAAATTTAACAAATTTTATCACCCTTTAATCAATAGAAGGCTTTCGGGTTTTATTACTTTGTTCATCATATCTCAAATAAATATTATTTTAATCAATATGTCAATATTTTACCACTTACTTACTTAATATTGATTAATTCGGTATATTTTTTAGTAAATAAAATGCTATTAAAGTGGATATGCTTCAGAAGTGTAGCGATTATTCAATAATCCTCATTTTACTGTCAAATCTATAACTGAATTCTAAATATAAATTAACTCGTTATTAATTTTTATCTAAAATCGCTATTAAAAAAGCTTAATAATATTTAGTTTCAGTTTAGTTCACAAAGGTAAATCTTTTCCTGAGGAGACCCATCCAAGGATCATCTTCTATTTATCCCTTCCTTTGTTCCCTTTTCAATTTCTCTTACTCCAATCTAGTAGACCCAAATGTGTATTAACAATCTGCAGAGATTAGAGGCCAAAAACCGTGTCAACATCAGCCATCACGTGTCCCTGCATCCACTTGCATCCATCCAATTCCCGATCCCACTCCACCTGCAACTCCATTTCCCCTGGCCGTGACACATTGCGATAAAAATCAGTTGAAAAAGCCATGAGGTAAGCCACAAATTTGCGGTCAATTGGGTTTCGGCCTGTTGCCGCAACAATGAACAGAAATACACACACACAGGGAGACAGACAGGCGGACAGAGGTTGCATGTGCAACAAAAATGCATCGACGCATTGGCCAAAAAGCGAAGCGCGCGCGCGAGTGGAGCCTCCCATAAACACGTTCCCGCTGACCGTGCTCCAATTTATTTCTATTTTTTCCCCGCTGCATTTTCACACTTCAACAGAACGGGAGCCCCAAAAAAAAAACGAAGTGGATGGGCTTAAAAAACGACCACAGGCCGCTGCATAAAAAGTGCAACAATTCAAATGGCCAAAAATCGGGGGCGGAGATGAGAACCCTACTGCAAAAATTCATGCAAAAATCGGCGCGTGCGAAAGCCAAAAAAAAAATCAATGCAACAGCCACCGCAAACAAGCGGCCAACGTCGGGTCAGCTAAGGGGGGTACAGGGGGCCAGAAAAACCCGCGAGTGCAGCGTCGATTGAAATCCCTAATAATCGCGTTGAATGCACTTCTCCTGCTAAAAAAAGGAAAGCAAAAATCGTTGGGAAAAAATGCAAAAATTCGAACGGAGCTCGAAACAACGGGAGCCCCTTTAGGGTGGGGTCAGAATGTCGCCCCCTTATGTGCAGTCAGCAGGCCTGAATGGAAATGACCTTCACTGATTTTTACCCTCTTTCGTTCTTTTTTTTTGCCACCATGGCCAGGCCAGGACATTGATATGCAGTGCAGGATAATCGCGGCCAGTGCAATCAAAGTGCAGTGCAGCGGGAAAAGCAGAGAGTGGTTGGAAAAAAGGAGTTTTTGGGTACACAGAGGATAAATATAGAGCGGTATTAACAGGAAATTATGGCTGTGTGCATTTGCAGGTACAGTTTATTGAAGTGAATATGACATTTAATGAAAATTTAATGGTCATTTTAGGCAATGAAGAACCCTCTGCTAAAGGTATATAGGTTTAAAGGATATCACTCCTATCTTTGGATAAAGAATCCCCGAAACTGATCACGTTGTAAATCCTTTTTTTTTGCTGACCTGCCACCGATATCCTCGACCCGCGGTGCATCCCCTTTTTTGGCCATTTTTTGCACCCATTTCGCGATGGGCCTGGCCAACTGTTGAGCCCAAACATACATTGCAACCGTGCAGCAATTTGTGAAAAAAGGTGGGTGTGGCGCGACCTTGACGCGTGTGCCGCATGCTGAACAATCGAATGGACAGCCAAATTGGCGGCGTCATCATCAACCCCATCCGCGGGCTCCAACTCGGGGCTCCCGCTCCATTTTTTCCGGCTGCACTTTCTGGCGGCGATGCATCGCCTTTTTTCGCTGTCATTGGCAACCTGCAACACACACACACACACACACTCAGACACACACATCACTCGCACAGCGGCTACATCAGCAGCAACATTTTTGGGGGCACGGCCCCGTTTCGGGTCGCGTTTTCGTGCGTGGCCCATTGAACAGCAGCAGCAGTAGCAGCCGTAGCAGCAGCAGCAGGCGCTGCATGTGGCACATAGAGAGTGACCCCCTTTGTGCCACACCGCCCTTGCTTTTTCTGTGTTTTCCTCCTTTTTTTTTTTGCCACGCTCACTGCAGCGCTGCTGGCGTCGCTGCCCGCTTTGGCTCGGTTGCAGCAGCCGTGCAAATTTTCATTCATGCATTTTGTGTGTGCGTCGCGAGCAAATTCATTCAGTTTCAATGCCTCATTCATTGGAATGCAAAAGAGCACCGCTTTTTTTTCGCTTTGCCCGGCTGTTTGGCGGCTTTGACTTTGGCCAGGTGTTGATGGCCCAAAAGCAGGTGGGAACTTGACAAAAAATATGGTTTGGCATAAGCAGAAGTCAGGGAATATTAAGGCGATGACATTAAAAATAAAGTAAAAATACCACAATAAAATAGGCTAGAAAATAATATTTTGATGAGTTTTAAAATAGGGTTTCCCAGTCCAAGTAGTAGTAGAAACTCAAATTTTTCCTGAAAAATATTAATAAACGAATTGAAAAAGGCTTTACATCTCCTTCAAAACTCATAACCTCTACTAATGACTTTAAATTTAGCATAAAACTTGGCAGAATCAATATAACTATTTGCAAACAGTCACAATCTAACAATCTATACTACCATTTAGTGGCTTCGAAATCATAAAGTTGTAAAACATTTCTACCCATAAACACTGCACACACATCTTCAGAGCCAAACTGGAGTCACTCAGTTCGCAATCATTCCAACCCCGACTTCAAACAAATCCCCTGACAATTACCTGGGCTTCCCCTTATTCCCACAAGGTTTTCTGCAATGCCTTTTCTTGATTTTTGCTGCTTATAATAATCGTGCATTGTCAAACACCGCTGGTAATTATAAGAAATCCCTCCTCCTCTCCTCTTAGAAGGATGCACACAGAGCCTCAAAGATTTCTGCCTCGAATAATTCCTTTTTCGCTCTGATTTTGGCTTTGTTTTTAATATTTCTGCAGCTGTGTCTCTCATTGTGAATGTTTTTAATTAGTCTGGCAATCTTTTTTTCAGAGCTTTTGTCACAGTCAACTTCAATCAGTCTTTGGGCTTTGTGATTATTCCGCGGAAATTATGTCAGCGTTTGGGTTTAGGAAAGTTTAAAGGGAAAACTGCAGGAAACTACAATACTTCTTAAGAATAAGAGAGGTGACTCCTCAAGCTCTAAAGGTACTTAACAAATTAACTAAATCTATTTATTTTGCTCATAAATTATATAAAATAACCCCTTAAAGCATCGCCGCCTTTAAAGATGACATTCCCAAGTGGCTGCTGATGGTCGCATGTGGGCTCCTGCCCGCCGACAACTAATCCTTTGTCGAAGGATGCAGCTACCCCTCGACCACATGGCCCCGAACAACTTGCAACAACAGACGTCGTCGTCTGTCGATGGCGCTCCACAAATACAATAAAAACAAAAAAAATAGAAATTATTTGCCTGCGTCTGCACTTGATTCCACCGGCGGGGGTGTGGGCGTGGCAGCGGAGGCGTTCATTTGTATATAAATGCGACGGCGGGGCGGAGGGGTGGGTGGTGTCCTCTCCAAGGGCTCCAAAGGAGCGACAATGGCCAAGTGGAAGCGGAAGCGACGCAATGCAATCAAATGGCGCAGCGCGCAAAATCTACAAAAACACAGGCCCAGGCCCAGGCACAGATGGACACACATGCAGCACCAGCCCGCAGAAGGGGCGTTGGCCGAGAGGGGGTCAGGAGGAAGAGGGACACTGGACAGTGGCAACTTGCAACGCACGCGAAAATCTTGCCAGTGGGGCGCCCCGGCCGGGAAACTGGAAAGCCCAGGAAGCAGTCCTCGCTCAGGACCTCCGCCTAGTCCTCGGAGCTCGGTACAGTTGCGTCGCCGTCTAAGCCTGCTGGCTTCAGCAGCCAACAACAGCAGCATCAGCCGGAGGAACACCTCCCACACACTCATCGCCCGCTGGAAAATCCACCCACTTCTGACCCCCTTGCTGACCCCCTTGCTGACCCCCTTACTGACCATGTTTTCGCGTTCGTTTTGCCGCGTTAACTGTCCATCAATGCGGGCCCAATGGTGGAGTGCACTGGGGGAAATTCTATGAATCTAATAAATATGAACATAGATAAAATTAAGCCTTAAATAAGAGCATATTTTACTCCAAAGATTCAGCTTAAAATAAGTAAGAATTATTTATGTAACGAAGTTCAGTCTTTCCTCAAAGGTAAAAACTGTTTTAGGGAAAAGCAGAGAGTTCCTTATAGACAAACCCTATATTTTCCCTGTGCATCTGCTTCTAACTCTAGCCTAGGTCTCGTCCTCGTCCTCGTGCTCGTCCTGGTCGTCCTGGTCCGTCCTCCATCTCGTACTCATTCTCAACCGGCTGTCTATCTGTTTGTGTCTGTGGCATGCACCCCTCTACCTGATCCCCAACTGCTCAATCCGCCGAGCCGAGCACACCCCCGCCCCAGATGGCATAGCCCATCCAGCATACCCTTCGTCCATCGCCCCTGCTATATCCTATATCCTACACATCGCATATCCCCCACGATTCGTTTCCCAATCAGACAGCCAGCGGCGTCGTTAGCAACGCAACGCAACGAAACGCGACTCGGAGAGTTCGCCTGCATTTCCAAGTTCGGTGTGTGGATTTGAACCGACTGCATCCCCCCGATGGTCAGCTCGGACTTCCACTGTCCACCGTCCAGCGTCCAGTGCCAACTCCACTCCACTCCCGCTTTTAAGCCCTTTTTCATTGCCTTTTGCACTCGGGCCCTCGGGGGGGTTTTATTGCGCTAGGCATTTTTGCATATTTGAGGCATCATCGCTCATCGCTTTTGTGTGTAAGCCAACTTTTAGACATGGTCGAAGGTAGGAACAACAACTGCCGCAGCAGCTGGAGCTGGAGCCGGAGCAGGAGCTGGAGCAGGAGCAGCCGCAGCTGAGGAAGAAGTATCCGAAAAGGCCTAACCCTTGCCGCCCACGTCCTTTGGCTCGCCCATTTTCTGCATTCTCTAAGCTGCACCGTCGCCGTTGTCGCCGTTGCACTCTTCTATTTGGCGTTTTAATATGCAACATTTTTTTCCCGCTGATCTCCCCGCTGGCTGTACGACATCCCCTGCCCTCTGTTTTCGTTTGGTCACCTCCATGGTGGCACACATGGGCTGGGGCACTGGGAGAAAAGGAGATTTTAATGCAAGGGAATTCTTAATAAATTATAACTTAAAATTATATTAATTATTAAGACGTTTTAAAAATAAGATTTTGTAGATTTCTTTAAACTTTTTATATTCCAGAAGTAACCCACGAATTAAAGGTGTTTCCCCTAAATACAAAATTAAGTCATAAGATGGAGCTGCCTCTTCTCATAAGTTTGCCATTTTAAATATATATTTGCAAAGTACCTATAATTAAAGATATGAGGCGCCAAAATGTAGGCTATGATTTCTGAAAGCATATCATTGCCTACTTTTAGCGGTTGCGCGCAGGAAACATTTCTTTTATCTATTTATATTCCAGAAGTAACCCCACTAGAACGCTAATTAAAAAATTGCTTCATAAGATGCCATTTTTAAACATATTAGCAACGTTTATATAAATCAAAATACCAATCTCTAGATTCTAGAGTCTAGAATATGCTCAATATCATTGCCTACTTTTAGCGGTTGCGAGCAGGAAACATTTTTAAGAGAAGCATAAATCACTTTTGTGACCGCAATATTGCTTCGATCGGGCTGTAATTTGGTATTTAGGTAGAAAATATACAAATATATATTAATCTGAATACAACATTTTAAATTAAATATAAACAAACGTTACTTAGTACTTTTTACATGCTATTCCGTTTGAGAAAGACGTTAGGAGAAAACTCGCATTTTACACGAAAAGAAAATCCTCATCAAATCCTGTTTCCTTTATTCTTAACTCAAAACCTAGTTATGACTTAGTCTTTTCGCTCAGTGCTCTCACACCCACGGCGAACCGTTTTATTTGTTTGTTTGCCTGTTCGTTCACTCATGTGTGTGGGTCAGACGGCGACCTCTCACCCCGTGCCACAACTTTGTCTGTTTGGCTCAAATGTTGTCATCTTTCCCCGCACACTAGCACACACACACACATACACGCACACCCACTCCGGCACACCCACGGTCCACGGTCGCCATCTCCCTTCGCTTTTCGCAGAGCCTTTCGTCGCTTTTTTGGACATCGTGCGTTCGCATCCACATCCGCGTCCTCTGCCTCCGTCCTGCCGCCATCTCCGATGTCCTTTCACGTCCGCGTCATCGTTTTGCTCGTCAGCGTCGTCGTCACCAGTTAAATACATAAATTTTCGTATAAACGCGTTCCGCAGTCGCGAGCCTAGCCCAGCAGGGCCAATGCCCATTTTCCCATTTTCCCGGCCAGGGACCAACAACAAACAACTTAGAGAATGCGTGATGCATTTTAGTTTTTCCGCTCTTGATGCCAATTTTGTTTGCTGCAATTCATTTGTTGCCATAAACCCAAACAACTGTGAAACTGTATGGAATTTGGGAAAGAAGTGAACAGTTTCTATTGAGAATATGATTTATTATTCAGTCTAACAAAAATAAATGCTATTACTATTAAAATAGGCCTCAATTGCATTCTATGTACGATCATGCTGCTTTACTTTTTCAGGATAGGCTGATTTCATGTCAATTTTAAGATTAACATTACATTAAGTGATAATAAATCTATAGAAATGTGAATTTTAAAGTGCAGAAAACCAATAAAAGAAATAATATAGTCTGTAGAGATTCTTATCGAAGGCTAGAACTACTGAGATACAAAAGTATCTGAGTGTCTATATTCAAGCATAATTAAGGAAACACCTCATGATGCCGTTTTAAAATAATTGAAATTGTGTTTAAAAGATTTTGTTTAAATGCTATTGATCAGAATACCTAAGTTTCTCCTAAGAATATTATGAAATCTAAGCAAATATTTAGAAAAATCTATTTATAATCATTAAACTGCTAAGATAATGATTATACTTAGCCTTATAATCATCGAAAATTAATAAAACTCTTAAAATTATCTTCAAATAATAACTGGAATTTCCAAAAACAAAAATAATAATGTTATTTCTGATTACAAATTTTGCGGAATATTAAATGAACAAAAAGCTAATGAGATCATTAGAATATCCTTTCATTGCTATGTATTTCGAGGTAGTTTATAAGAGAAAGTAGCATTCAAATATTTTCTTATAATTTTTAAATATTTAAAATGTAATACAAATATTTACAAATATATATAGTTATTTAATAACGTAAGTTATTAATATTTTATATATTTTACAAGTATCTGTGGCCATAATACTAACGTAAATGAATTATAAAAAGCATAAAAATAATTGCTATATATTAATATCATTACTATAAGGCATATTTTCAGCTTTAAAAATATTTTTCATTCTTATAATTAAGTTACAATAAAAACCTGACGCCATGTTTTCGTTCACATGTAAATTAATGGCAGATATCATTAAGGTAAATCTGATATGTAAGTATCTATTCGGACACAACTATTTCGAGGGCTATTAATAAGCAAAAGTATCACTTAGCAGCCGTCAAATACCGGAAATGGGCGAATGAAACCCATTAAAATTCGCATTCGCAGATCGCCAGGTGAATACTGAATGCCGAATGCGAATGCTGAATTACCGATCAATGGAGGAGATCGCAGTGGCCCCTTCTTCTGTTTTTTTTTGCTTTTTTTTTGCAGTCTTAATTCATGGCCGATGTTTATTGTGCCGTAATTTAGGTAACCAACTGAAAACTGCAAACGGCGAACAGCCGCCATTTGCCAGTCACGAAAAAAATTATGCATAATTTATGACTGGCTTGCGAGCGTTGCTCTCGCTCGCACGCTCACCTTGACGCTAGCTTCGTCTCGCTCGCGCGCCCGTTCTCCCGTGCGAATTTTATTTTTCGCTAGATTTGTATTACTTTATTTTATGCATATTATAAATGCGCAAGGCAACAACAACAACAGCAATAACCACGAAGGCAAATAATCAAAATGCACCAACACACACACACAAAATCGAGGCTGACCAGTCTCAGGCGATAGTTGCCCCGCACCACCACCCATCCGCCCCGTTGACGAGAGCGAGAAAAAAGAAGAAAAATAGTTGCTGGCTGGCTGGCCCCCAAAAGTGCAGGTGCAGTGCCAGTGCCGTTTCAGGCAAAAGAAAGAGAAACGTCTCTTAAGCCCCAAAGAGCTGGAGCGAGAGTGAGAGCAGGCGAGAGAGCCTCAATTCGCCGCACATCTTGTTTTTCGCCTAAGCATTTGTTTACAATGCACGGAGCGGCAGCGACGTTGACTGCGCTGCCGGCGACAGCGCTGTTTTGCCGAGAGCGCCGCACGAAGAGAGCTAGCGACTTCGTGGTGGGGTTGGGTTGAGTGAGTGTGTTGGTGCTTGGGGGACATGGGGGGGCTGGCTTAGGTACCCCTAACGGAACTAATTAATGAAGCATCTTTCAGCCGAGTTTTATTCCTCACAAGTGTGTGCGTGAGCTGCGAAAGAAGGAGAGGGAGAGAGTAATAGTTCCGGAGAGCAGAAAGATAACCGCCCTCTATTTTGAGAAGACTTTGAAAAGATCACTGGATCTAAATATCCATTATTAATCAGGAAAATAGCATTCTATAAGTTCCCAAAATTAAAATAACCAAAATTTAAAAAGCCCATTTTTTTAAGATTTTTTAGAAATATTTGAGGAAGTTTTTAATGGTAATTTGTATCTTAAAAATGAAAAAAATTGAATTATTTTTATCAATTAAATTATTAATATCCTACAAAATCCTCAATAAATTACCATATTTTTCATTTTTAAAGAAAATATATTTTTTAAGATCTAAAAGATGTTATATGTAATTACCCTTCATATTTCCCTCCGGATTCGGCAGGAAACTTAATCTCTCTACAATAACATTCTGTACCAACAAAGGATAGAAAGAATCTCCAAAAACCTTTCTTACTTTCCTAAATTTAGCTTCCATCACGTTATCTCCTTCAAAAAAGTCACCTCTTGCAATAGATAAGCCTCTCCAAATCGAGCCCGAGCCACTTGCCAATATCGGCCGTGTTTTCGCTGCCTCTTTGATTCGCAAGGCCCCCGCTCCGAATTTGTAGTGAGGAGTACTGGTCGGCGGTTCGAGGCCCCATCCACTCCCACTACTGGGCCACCCAGCGCCTCCGAGGCCGAAAAACACTAGGCCTAAACTAAGCTCGCTCGCTCTTCGCCTGAAACGCAGTCGGCGCCTCTGCATTTTCGGGCCAACTTCCGTTTCCTCGCACGCACACTCACACACACACACGTGTGGGTGCCTCTTGCCTCTTGCAACTTGCAGCGACGCGTCGCATCCTGTTCGGTGTTGCGCCAAAAATGCCCATTTCGGGGGTTGCAACGAGAGGCCGAGAACGAGGACGAGTGCGAGGGCGAGTGCGAGTAAAAGCCGAAGAGCGCAACGCAACGCAACGGAATGCGGCCGTAACGTTTACCGTTAGCCGGCGTTTTTTGGCGCCCAACGCTGCTGCTAGTGCTGCTGCCTGCCTCTCAGTCGCCGCCGCCACCGCGCCTCTGTCTCTGTTCTGTTCTGTTCTGTTCTGTCTCTGCTTTCGCCTCTGCCTCGGTCGCTTGTCTCTGTCTCTTGCCTCTATCTCTTTCTCTGTCGCTTTTCCTTTTGCGACGCCGGCAGCGGCGGAGAAGCTCGCAATTCGCGAACTATTCGCAACTTCGTCGCGAACTCAGTCGCAGCCTGAGAGCAACAACTACAACAACTACTGCAGCAGCAGCAGCAGCAGGCAGGCAGCAGGCAGCAGTAGCAGTGGCAGTGGCAACATCCACATCACACAGCCACAGCTCCCCTCAGTTTTCCCACACAGCGCCATCGTCGTGGCCATCGCCAGCCATCGCCTCGCCATCGCCGTCGTCGTCATCGTCATCGTCGTGTGTTAAGTTTGTTTTGAGTTTTTCCGTATCAAAATGTGCAAAACGATTTCAGTCTAATTCAGACGCTCGTGCTGAGAAGACTTTTGGCCCTGTTTGTTGGCCAATAACCATACTCACACAGAACAGACCCGGCACAGAACACGACGACGAGGCGACCGAGGCGACCGAGGCGAAGCGAAGCGAACGAAACGAACTGCAACTGCAACTGAAACTAAAAGAACGGAACGTAACGTAACGTAACGCAACGCAACGCAAAGTAACGGGGCGGGCTAATTGCCGAATGGCCACGTAGTGCGCGCAACGTAACACCTATACCAACACACACACACACACACACACACGCACACTTACACACTTACACATGTACATGCCCACTCTCAGTTGAGCGTCGTAATTGTCGCGTTTTATCGTTTATCGCCTTTTTTTTTGCCTGTTTCGCTATGTAAAGGCGAGTCGCGTTTAACGATTGACGATTAACGATCACCGATCAACGATCAACGAGTTACGATCAGCGAGTAGCGAGCAGCGAGTGGCGATCTGCGATCCGTGCACAAAATGGCGTCGGCGCAGGCGGAAACGGATGTGGTAGTGGCGCCCGAGCAGGCACAAGTGACGCAAAGGCAGCGCAGCGGTGGCACAGGCAAGGGAGCCAGTTCCGGCACAGGATCGCCCAAGAGTAATCGCAGCTCACCGAGTCAAGAGGAGAAGAACATCAAGGCGGAGGATCGCACTTCCCCCGGGGCCGGAGGAACCTCCAAGGAAGAGGAAAAGGACTCCACAGGAGGCGGCGGCTTGGGAGGATCCTCGCCGGTGAGCTCGCCCCAGGGAAGGAGCTCCTCGGTGGCCTCGCCCAGCTCCAGTTCGCAGCAGTTCTGCCTGCGCTGGAACAACTACCAGTCCAACCTGACCACCATCTTCGATCAGCTGCTGCAGAACGAGTGCTTCGTGGACGTGACCCTGGCCTGCGACGGTCGCTCCATGAAGGCCCACAAGATGGTGCTGTCCGCCTGCTCTCCCTACTTCCAAACCCTTCTGGCGGAGACCCCCTGCCAGCACCCCATCGTGATCATGCGCGACGTCAACTGGTCGGACCTCAAGGCCATCGTGGAGTTCATGTATCGCGGCGAGATCAACGTGAGCCAGGATCAGATAGGACCTCTGCTCAGGATTGCCGAGATGCTGAAGGTGCGCGGCCTGGCGGACGTGACCCACATGGAGGCGGCCACGGCAGCTGCAGCGGCCGCCTCGGAACGGATTTCCTCGCCCAAGGAAAGTGCGGCCTCCACCGGAGGGGGAGGCCAGACCAGGACCGAGTCCGAGCGGGAGGCCGAGGAGCTGCTGGCCTTCATGCAGCCGGAGAAGAAGTCCCGCACGGACTGGGATCCCGCCGAGCTGCGGCTGTCGCCCCTGGAACGGCAGCAGGGCAGGAATGTGCGGAAGCGACGCTGGCCCTCGGCGGACACGATCTTCAATGCCCCGGCTCCCCCGAGTCCACTGAGCAGCCTGATAGCCGCCGAGCGGATGGAGCTGGAGCAGAAGGAGCGGGAACGGCAGCGGGACTGCTCACTGATGACGCCGCCACCCAAGCCGCCGCCGATGAGCAGCAGCAGCAGCGGATCGGGCTCCCGCCGCCTGGAGTCGGCCATCCATGCCCTGGACATGCCCTCGCCGGCAGCCACGCCGGGACCGCTCTCGCGATCCTCGCGTCCACACTCGCAGAGTCCTCAGCAGCAGCCAGGTCAGCACTCCCTGCCGCCACTACCCCTGCTCCCGCCGCATCACCATGCGCCGCCACCTGCCCCACATCCCGCCCAGAGTTCGGCCAGTGGCCACCACCCGCCCTCGCCTGCGGGCGATTCCCGCTTTCCTCTGGGTCCCTCCGCGGCCGCCATGGCCGCAGCCATGGAGCTGAGTGGCCTGGGAGGAGGTCCACCCGCCGAGCCACGTCTCCCGCCTCCACCGCCGCACCATCATGGTGGAGGAGGTGTGGGCGTAGGAGTGGGAGGAGCTGGGGTCGCAGGATCGGGCGGAGGATCGTCGCTGGCCGATGACATGGAGATCAAGCCGGGCATCGCCGAAATGATTCGGGAGGAAGAAAGGGTGAGTGGAGCTTTGATTTAACTATGGGAAATTATTTTCTTGTAAGGGTATGTAAGATATTAAGTTAAGATATCATAAAATATAACTCTTAAATATTTACACATTCTAGAAATAATATATTTCAAGTGAAATCTCAATAAATCTCTCCAGTTTTAAATTTTTAAAATATTTAATTGAATGTTTCAAGTGATATTACATTAGTTTTAGTATTTTAAATGGCAAAAAAATGACTTAATATACTTCATATATGAATATTTAATTATGATGAAGATCTTGAAAGATTTGTCCAAATATTAGGCATATTTTTTAGCGTTTTTATACCGGGTACCCATAGGGTACAAAGGGTATTATAAGTTAGTGCCAACCGAGAATATATGTAACGGCAGAAGGAGAAATCTCCGACCCTATAAAGTATATATATTCTTGATCAGCGTCACCAGCCGAGTCGATTTAGCTATGTCCGTCTGTCCGTCTGTCTGTCCGTGTGAAACAACAGATCTCAGAGACTATAAGAGCTAGAGTTACCAAATTTGGTGACAACATTGGAATTTGTTGCACGCAGATCAAGTTTGTTTTAAAATTTGGCCACGCCCACTTCCGCCCCTGAAAATCATAAAGACGTTATATTAGCTATATGCGTGATTTTCGGCTTAAAGTTAATAGATACAATAAATTAATTAAATAGAGACGGACGTTTCCTGAAAACTTCACTAAAATCGGATGATAAACATGGGAGATATTAGCAGTAAGGTTTGAATTTTAACACACTGCCCTAAGGCACTGCTGTTGCAAGCTGTAGCCGACAGGTGGCGCATTTGAGCCTTGGCCGTGCGATATAATGGCGCCAATGTATGTACAGCTGCGGTCAAAATAATAGTAGTGCCCAGTAAGGCTATATAAAATCCACAAAAAAATAACTTTGTAAGCTCTTTAAAAAAATTATTTTAATTTTCATTAAAGCTTAACTAATAGTAGATGTTAATAACACATAACAACTTGAAATTACTCAAAAGAATTATTAAGGAAAAATATAAATGTTGAATTTGACGAAAATTGAGTCGGTCAAAATAATAGTAGTGAAACTTTTGAAAAATTACCACATCCTAAAAAAATTATTTAGGAATACCTGATTGATTGATTATTATAGATCCATGGATAAGAATTTTTTTGAGTATTAGTTAAATATCCTTTATAGACAATAAGGACTCCTCAGCGATTTTCCCTGGAATCAACTGAGATTTGGCATATTTTCATAGAAAAAATTGTTCCACAACTTGCAAATGATAAAAAATTTTGTATGGTAGTATTTTTAGGACTTATTTCTGAATGTCACACCAAAAAATCTCAATCGGATTGAGTTTGGGTGACTGTGCGGGCCATTTTAAGACGTTTACCTGGTTAGCTGCAAGCCACTCTATGTACAATTTACTCGTATTTGCTGGATCGTTGCCCTTTTAAAACATCCAAACAAGTGGCATATCCTTTGAAATATATAGTAGCATCACGCCGACTCAGAATTTGACATATAAATGTCGATCCATTATATTTCTGAGCCAATACACTGGCCTACCTACATGGTACGCAAGGCTCGCCTAAATCATAACTGACGAAAAACCCGTACCTAACGGTTTTGCAAGTATTTTTAGGAAAAAGTGTTTTAATTGTGGTCGTTTTCAATACTTTCGAGACCCACGGCCGTAAAAATACCTAAGTTGGGCTTTTCCGGCAAAAAAATGTTCCTAAATTTTTTCGAGGGCCAGCTTAGATATTCTGAGGCAAACGTTAAGCGTTTGACAAGATACTTTATTGTTAGATAAGGCCCTTTTTTGGAACTTTTTGTCATGAGGACATTCTCTCTAAGGTTGCTTCTTATTGTTTCCAGATATGCATAGATTAAAAATTTTTTTTTAGGCTGCAGCAGACATGAGTGTCTTATGCATCCCCTGCCTCACTTGGCGATCCCCTGACTTTTTTGTCAATATCCTTGGTCGGCCACTCGATTTTTTGAACATATCGCATATGTGATCATTTTAGATGAGCATACAATAATATATACCCTTTGAAGTAGGTTTTTCTTTCAGATATAAACTTTTTAATCAGATTTTGCCTCTTGGCAGCAATTTTTTTCCACATTCCATATTGCCAGGACCAAATATAAACGAAGGATATAGAAATGCTAAAAACTGTTTGATAACATCCTAAAGTAATGTTTAAGACCAAAAATCTTAAGAAAAGTTTAGTAAATTTAATCATAAAAAAAATTTATCTGACACTACTATTATTTTGACTGCGCCAAAAACGTGCTAAATTGGGAAATAATGCAAAATAAAATAGAAAGAGATGTGATAAGACGACATCACTTCATATACTGGAAGAGCAGATATTGGTAATTACTAATATGAAGAAATGAATTGGATTCGTCAACCCATTGGGAAGATACAGCCGAAAAACTTTTCACTAGACCAGCACTACTATTATTTTGACCGCAACTGTATGTACCATGTATGTATGTACAATTTTAATTTGCCTTTTAGTGTGAAGCGCAAACGTTTAGGTACCGGGTATCTCACAGTCGAATGTAGCTTTCTTACTTGTGTTTTTATTTATTTTTCCACAAATAATAAATGACTGACCAAATACCAAAGTGTCAAATATTCATTAGCCTTATATATTCGCCTTATAAGATTAGCAAAGTCAATTTATAGAAAAAGATTTATCAATTCTTCAGTATTTGTTTTTTATTTTTGTTGAAAGAATTCCATTTAAGAGACAAGTCTCTCAACCACCTCTCTTTGCTGGAATATTGATCTCCCCAAAGAGTACAGTGGATCATGGAGAACGCGCTCTTCTGCAGCCACTGCGCTGCTGCAGCGCTGCTTCTCTCCCACACACTCTCTCTCTCCTACACAATCTCTCTTTAGCTCTCTCCCTCGCTCAGCGATCTTTTTCCGCGGTTTGTTTTGATTCACGATTCGCGCGCCTTTCGGCGATCTGCCAGTTCGTTTCGCCTCGACTGCTAAATTCTGCCGGCGGCATTTCGCCTCGTGTCGTGACGTCACATACAGCTCGCGGAACGCGGAGCTGTTACCTCTCCTCCCCCTCCTTTTCGCGCCACTCTTGCTGGCGTCCGCACCCAGGAATGATTGACAGCTCTCACGTGCTCCACGTCGCACATTGTTCCGCTTCCCTTTTCTGCTCGTTTTTTTTTATAACTGAGCCAAGAGATCTCGGCCACAAATATTTTCCAGAGTGGTCAGAATGGCCATTCCAGATTCTCGGATTCCCGATTCCCGATTCCCGCTGCCCGCTTCCCGTGGGGCCAGTCACTGGAACGGAACGCAATGGTTTGGTGACCGAAAGGTGATTGAAATTCCGGAATTCTTGCGGCCTGCGGTTGATTTCGATCTATGGAGCATTTTGCATCTGGCTGTGGCTCCCTAAGTGTGCTTCAATTAGGCCAAAAGCGAATGAGATCGGCACGGGGAAAAATTCGGGGGTATTTTGGAATATTTTAATCTTAAGACTAAAAATCTGTAAACCTGGAAAGTGAAATTTAACCTATGTTAAATTTAGATTAACGGGTATTAAGAGAATTTTTAGACGATTTGTTCGAGTATTTTTAGAAAATACATACATTTTCCGTTTATTCCCATTTCTAATTTGATTTAATTTCAAGTTGAAATTATCCATTCAGCCAATTAAAAATATTGAAAAAATTTGACATTGATTTAAAGAACACAAATTGTTAAAAGAATACATTCTAACTAAGCTAATAACATGATTTGCTTTAATTATTTGAATTATTACTATTTTTCTCATTTCTATTTTTATCATTAACTAATTTTGATTTAGAAAGGGAAATTTTGTTCGCCCATTAAACTAATGGGTTTGTTTAGAGAAACATATTTTCCGCAGATCAAAGTTTATTTTGAATTTAAAACTATAATTTTTGAGATTTTAAAAACAAAATAATGTAGAAAAGCATGTCAAAAATATATAAATTTTTAAATTATTGGTTTTTATAATGTAGTTAAATGTATTTATATTTTAAAAATCTATCAGTATATAAATTTTTAAATAAAATAATATAAAAATGTATTTTGGCGACCTTCCTACTTTTTAAGAGAGTGTTTTGCCGGCAAAATCATATACATTTATGTATTTTTGTTTTCAAAAGCCCTTAAATTCAAGTTTATTAACCCATCTTCCCAAAAAATGAAAAACAAACATTTTCTTTGAGTGTAATACTCCTTTGCGAGGGGTAAAATTAGCGACCGGTTCGAGAGAGCTGCATTAGCACCGCAGAACTCGCCGCAGAATTCGCACTTTAATAAAAACTTTGTATTTATTTATCCAATAGACGTCGAGTCGACGACGTTCACTGGAGAACCCAGATCTCTCCTCCATTCAGAGGTTCCATATCCCGATCCCGATCCCATACCCAAGCCAGTCCTCCATCAATCGGAATGCCATATTTGTTTGTCTGGACGCGGCGACTCCTTCTCGAGGTTCTTGGCTGCGATTCTTCTCCCCCCCCCCGGATTCTTTTCTCCGTTTCTTCGGCATGTCCCGTGTTTATTGTCGCTTTTGAGTGCATTAATCAAATAGCCGTGGAGGGGGGCAGGGAGGGAGGAGAGCTGAGGAGGTGCTATGTCTGCATTAGCCTGCTCAAATGCTCATGCCGAGAGTATGCTCAATTTTCAAAGCCGCTTGTTTCCCCCACTTTTCCAGCGTTTGCTCGTTAGCGTCTCTCGCTTTTCAATAAATATTTTGTTTTTATGCTTTTTTAAATATTTCCCCAACTGACCGAGCGAGCGACCGTTTGCCTTGCTTTTTATGTGCTTAGAAATTCTTTGGAAAATGCATCTGCATCTGTGCATCTGTGCATATGCATCTGCATTTGAATCCGCTGTATCTGCATCTTTGTTTGCTTGCCACGGTGTTAGTGTTGCTGGCCGTGTTTATGCTTTCCTGCTGTTTGCCTTTCCGATTGTTCTCCGCTTTCCCCTAACCCGCGTTTATTCACACATTTCATTTATTATTAAAAATTGATGCATTTTTCGTTGCTTCGCGGCGATCGCATCGCAAGGCATCAAGGCAATGCCATATATAAAAATCAAATATTGACAGCCAACATCCTCGCCGCCGTGCCAAAGGAATTGATTCCCCTCCTGATCCCCGGCAGCTTCTTTAATATTTATAATTCTTGCCCATTTATATATGCACTGAGAAAAATAGTCCCTTTGGAAAAAGGGATATATCAATGGAAATACTGGAGTTTTGCGAGCAATATTCAAAGAGTTTTTGAAAGGAAATATTGATAATATAATATATTTTTCCAGTGCATTCCTGTATGAATGCATCTCTTTTTATTGTCTGCCTTGATTTTATTTCCCTGTCTTTCCTTTCATATAAGCAGATAAAGCCGATAAGTGTCAGTCTTGGTCCAGCAGAGTCTCAGCTCTGAGTTCTCGTTCTCAGTCTTCTTGGGGGCCTTCGCTTTCTGGTGATTAATTGCACTTTTATTTGTCTGCGTTTGCCTTTGTTGAAAATCATTTTTTGTATTTTTTCCCCTTTACGCATTTTTTGTTTTTCATATTTTATTGCCAACGTGTGCGAGTGTGTGTGTGTGCATCATTAGAGGTTGTATATTATTATTGGTTTCCTCTCTCGCATCTCTCGATCGGTTCACTGAACTTTTTGCGGAGCGTGGGCGCAGAGGAAGTTTTTATTACGTACAATAAGGCGATTAAAACTCATTTGGGGGTAAAATTTACTTTTAAAAATATGGATTTTTATGGGAATATAAGTTTAACAAGAAAATTGATTGTTCCAGGAAAGAATCCAGAGCAAAATGAGGCTTTGGAGGGACGATGATTACTATAATGAAGTGCTTCATTGTTAGATTGCAGTGAAAATATAAATATAATGAATGTTTCTTTAAGTTCCGAAATTTGTAAAAGTTCTTACTTTATTTTAGTTAAATTTAAAATATTCTTCGACTTGTCTCAAACATTTTAACTAAGAAACAACCCTTGAAAAAATAAATTGTTCAAAATATTAAATCTCTCATTCACTTCAGAAAGACCTTTTTTCATGTTTCATATTTTAAAAACTGAGCCACAACAATGTTCCGCTGATTGATCAACGCAATCAATATGTGTAATCAATCCCTCATCCCGCAGAGTTTTCCCTTTCGATTTCCTCGCCACTTTCCCACTCAATTAGTCCGCAGATGAGGGCCAAACCGCACAGAGAAAAAGGGAGGGTGAACAGGGGAGAAACCGAGAGGAATAAAGGAGAGGAGAATCTCCGAGAGAATCTCACACTCATGATTAGCGTGTGTCGCTTACCTTTTTCGATGAGGCAAAAACTGCAACCCAAACTGCCACAAAAAAAGAAAAATGCTGTAGACAAATTACCACAGAGTAAAAGGAAAAGGGAGTAGGGGGGGCAGTCAGCAGCAGCTAAACGTGCCACATTCAAACTACTTCAACAAAATACGGAAAAAAGGTGAAGAATCAAGAAACAGGGAGCGAGTGGCGTGCATAAAAATTGAAAAAGATGCAACTCAAAAAGGAATCTCGCATCTCGAACACAGCACGGAGAGAAATTTAGGGTTTCTTGGGGAGGATTTTCAGAGGTTAATGTGTAAAATAAATTTATTGATTTTGTATTCATATTTTTCTTGAAAAGTTAAAATATAACCACAATGATAAAAAATAAATTTATAGCTCAAAGTTTGTTACGAAAATACAATTAAGTTAAATTAAATAAATTGGAAACATGGTTAATTCTTAAAAATATACCTTTTCGATAATTTCTCAGAATTTCTTGGAAAATAATGTCTCTTCTTTAAATACTACATTAAAATTGAGTTTTACCTTTAGAAAACTCTATAAAACTGCAAGGTTCTAGGTATTTTTCCGAGTGCCCTTCATGGCCCTGCCGGTGTGTGTGGAGTATCTGTGTGAGTGCGAGCGAAGGAAGCCAACAAGCCACTTAACCCAATCGACAAAAGTCATTACACTCGTCACTCAGACTCAGCTGAGAATGCCCTCTGACGCTTCCGCTGCTCGGTGCCGACTGCGACGCTTGCCGAGCTGCCGCGTCGCCGGCAGAGAGAATATCTCCGAGATACTTATTGTATCTGGGCGTCGAGGCTTCCCGGGGTTACCACCACACGGGGGTTGAATAGAATAAAATAATATAAATAATACAATTTATTACGTGGCCCAGCATGTGCCGGTGCCTGGCCCCGAGATACATTTGTATCTTGTAGTCGCTGCATCTGTTGCATTCACATTCCACATTTTATATTTTCTTCTGTATACAACATCTTCGAAGAAAGTAAATAAATAAAATAAAAATGAAAAAATATATTTTCAGAACAGACAAACAAACCCCGAAGCCAAAGAATACAAAAGAAAAATTAAAGAGAGAACAACGTTGGAGGAGAAAAAATAAAAAAAAGAACGAATCCCCAACTGAGAAGCGGGTAGAAATAAAAGCAGAAATAAATTGTATAATCCGCTTTGATGTATCGCCTTCTGTTTTATATTATTCAGTCATATTTTATATATGCGCACCGATCCGTACCGTACCGTACCGTACAGAACCGAACCGAACCGATCCACACATGGAGAATACACAAACACGGGCCATTCAAGTACTCCCCAAGTAGTTTTTACAGCGCCAACTTAAATCTTAGCCATTAAGATGCAAAACAGACAGATACACAGAAATACAGATACAGATACAGATTCAGATATAGATATAGCTACGCCTAGGGATTCGACCGTGGTCGATTTAGTTTAAATGCATGGCATAAACATTTAATTAAATACAAAAAGCCATTACGCCAACGATTTTTATGTTTATATTTTCAAATACTTGGCGGAAAATTCTCATTTTTATTGCTAAGCCAAATAAATCGTATACGATGTGGAAATGGAAATGAAAATGGAATTGCGGCAACAGCTGCACAAGTAATTCGTTGATTAATCTATAAAAATAAATTTGTATCTATGGACTGCCTTGGTATCTCCGACTGTGTATCTGCGCCCATTACTGCTGCGCCTCCTTTGGCATTTTCTAATCGGATTTAGTTTGGACCGGCTTCATTTATTTTATTTATTTTTATGCCCATAATGCGGCATAAATAATTTATGCTGATAAATAACCCGAAACCGAAAACGAAAGCCTACAAGCAGCCCCCCTCTGAGGCACAGCTCCGCTCTGCTCCGGTGCGATGCCAGGCGATCCCGAAGCATCAACATAAAGCAAAACAGGCAGGAAACGAGAAATAGGAGTGGAGGTATAAGGAGACGAGAAGGGTTTTCAATCTCATGTATCCTTCTAAAAATATTTATTTATTTATTTTTCAACTCAAGCACACACAGAGACACACCACCGGAGTGAGTGTGAGGGAAAAAGAGAGACAGTGAGAGGTCTGCCCACATTTATTTGTAACCCTGTATAAATTTATTATATTGCATTAGTTGTAAGTCAGAGCCAGACTCCGCTTCAGCTCAACTCAAATAGAAGTCGGGGGAACTTGCGGCCTGCTGAGTATCTTACTCCTGCTCCTTGCCTCTCCGTTCTGTCTTTGAAGTGCGTGGGCAGGAGCAGGGAAACGCACACTATCCCAGCTGGGAGGGCAGGAGCTGGGTCAGGAACTGGGAGCTGGGAGCTGGGGCTGGGACTAAGGCAAAAGGTGCGTGAAAAAACTTATTATAAATTACCGTATAAAATATAACAAAGTTGCTGCGAGGGAGCGGCAAGCTCTGCAGAGATACTCGTACATTCTTGATGGAGTGCGGCAGGGAAGGTGCGGTCAGGATTAGCGAGTGGAATGAAGCTGTTACACACAGAAGGAAGAATTCAAATAAGTTTTAACATAAAATATTAAAGGAATTTATCCTGCTAAGATGGCCTTGGAAATAAATGTTTCCTTTGAAAATTATTATATTCCTGAAAAGGTAAATCTATTTTTGGATTATCTTAGATTAATTCTAATAGATTGTTCTACATTTTAAAAGTGGAATAAGATAATACAAATTGTTCACAAAATCTATATCTTTTTAATCCTTAGAATAATTTGTTTGTACCATTTTTTTTAAACTGGTTTGTTGTAGAATAATGTATTTAGGCGCCTTAATCTAGTAAGATGAATTCCCTATCTTTACCTGATACCTCTAGGGATTTGTTCTGGATCTTGTACTACATTTTTTCCCTGTGCACTAACATTGTGAATCAGAGCAGTGACAAGGACAACGAGGAGTGGATAGGAGACCAGCGACAGGAAGGTGTAAGTGCATGAATGATGGAGGAGACCATCGAATTAGCGAGAGCGGGAGATCGTCCCTAATTGATGTGGGGCATGCACTCTGCCTCTGCCATTTCTATAAGCCATAATGGAAATGCTGGCTCTCAATCAATTATTGATGAGCCCGGATTAGATCCCGCCCGGGTGTGAATACTTTAATCCCGCTCTCAGACTCTTTTCCTTTTTGCATTTTAAATAAAAAGAATCGGGCAATGCAAAATGCAAGGCCTCGCCTTGACAGTCTCAAACTGCCGACTTTCATAAACACAAAGAACAAATCTCGAGGAGTTACAAACAAAAAAACCAAGTAGGTGGAGACGACACTGCCGGAAAAGAGTAAGAGGATGAAGAAGGACCTGGGCTGGAGGCAACAAACTAAAGACAAATATTTACAATGAGCGGCCGATTAATCAAACGCACAGCCAGGCGGGCGAGTGAGCGAGCGGCACAATACGAAAAAGTATTAAATAAATAAATAAATGGCAGCGCTGCATTTCAGTCGCCGACAACAAAGATCAGCTTCATCAGCAGTTGCCGTTGGCAGCAGCGGCGGCGGCGGGGGAGGGGGAAATATCATGTGTACGAGTATCTTCCAGATACAAGTTTGTCTTGGCTTTTGTCTTTGTGCAAGCACGCCTGCTTCCCATCCCCTCCCGCAATTTATATCGAACGAAAATAAATTAATTAAAAATGCAGTCGAGCGGACAGAGGAGGCAGATACATATTTTTTTTCTTGTTGCGTTTTTTGTTTTGTAATTTATAAAAAGACGACTGACTGAGTCAACGGCAGCAGCAGCGACAGAGGCAACGGCAATTTTTATAATTGCATTTATTTATTTACAATAATTTGCTGGATGGCCGACCAGCCGGCTCGCTTTCCTTATTTATAGAGCACGCACGTGATTGTCATCAGAAATCGATTGGATTTCGAATTTTGAGCCGTCATTGCGACAGTGCATCGATAAGATAGCGTCGATAGCGGGGATTGGGTAACCCAAGAAGTCGGATCAAGTGCACGAAAAAGCGATAAACCTAATCAATTAGGCCTATAAAAAAACCACCGTAAAAATATAGAAATATTGGATTATGGAGGGGTTCCAAATGAAAATCACTACAAAATATATTTTAACATATATTTTAAAATAACACAATTTTCAAGAAAATTGTCTTCATTTTTCCTTTCTGTGTCAAACCGAGAAGCGGGTGAGGCCTCAAGTGTTGGCCTTGGCGATTAGCCCACTTAAGGCGGCTAAAGATACTCCGGCCGGGATGCTCAGGTACTGGAGATACGCGGATACCGAGGCTGAGATACTCAGATACTTGCGGTCGCCGTCGTCATCGTCATGTCATCGTCATCCTCAACAGCTGTTGTCGACGCGTCGCACCTCGCTTTTGGCTATTGTGTGTGCCGTTTTGTATCTGTGGCGAATGTTCTCTGTATCTGTGTGTGTGTGTGTGTGTGTGCTGTTTTGTATCTGTGGGTGAATGAGTGACGTTGTGCGTGTGGTCGTGTGCTTGTGGCGGGCCATAACCTGCCCCAACACGAAAGCTCATACACAGCACCAGAGGAACGCCAAAAAAGAAATTAAAAAAACCGATATCACAATACACTCTTTTGCTAATATCTTAAGTGATATATTCAGCAAAAATATATTTTATATAATTTAAAAATTAGCTTCAGATTTTAATTAAAGAATAAATATATTGAAGCATGCATTAAGATATTTGGGAAATATTGTATCTGACTGAATTATAGTTTTCTAAAATATATACGACTTTTAACCTTCAAGGAAATGTCTACAGGTCAAATAATTGATAAGAACTATTATCAAAATGACTTGAAGAAATGTCAATTAATCTGTGGCTAAATGTTTAAATGAAGCACTATGACATAAATAATGATTTAGCGATACCGCTGATAAGTAATTCCAAGTGCTATTAAATTAAAAGCTAATAAAAATTTATTGAAATCATTGTTTAGAAATGGTTTATAGATTAGGAGCCCTAAAGACCCAAAAGAATGTTGCGAAATCTGGGTCAAAATACAAGTTTATTATTTAATTTATTATTTTAATTGAAAATCGAATTTACAGACTAGTAGGAAATTTCAAAAACCAACTTTATTTTACACAGGAAAAGCATAACATATTTTTAGTTGCACTTTGTTTATTGATATTGATATTCAAACTGCTTAAATTAGCTAATGTACCTCTTGTTCTCAATGGAAACCCCCTAAAATCGGGGAAATCAAAATTCGGAGCGCCGACGACTTTGACTTTGATGCGTTGGCCGCACGCTTCGTTCGCTGCGTTCCAACTGGCGGACAAATGGACAAATTGGCGGACAAAACTGACGGATGGACGGACGGACAGTGAGATGCGATACATTCGCACGCTCTGCTAAACGGCAGGGGTGGGGTGTGAGGGAGAGGAAGAGGGGAGCTAGAGCCCCCCAGGGTAGGTGGAAAGAGCTGTGAGTGCGTGTTTGGAGCAAATCGCTCGCTACGTCGCTTTCATTCAATTAGATACATTTGTATCTTATGACATGTATTTTCACACCTTGTGCGCTTTCTTTAATTATTGTTGTTCCGCTGCGACAGCTGCTGTGCGTGTGTGAGTGTGTGTGTGTGCTGTATCTGTATCCGCGAGATACTTTATGCCCCAGCCACAAAACTCCGCTCTGCATTGTGCAATAAAAATAAATACGTTTTGGATTTTTATAACATTTAACATTGTTCACAGCGCATTTTGTGTTTGTTATTTATGAGGGCGCACAAAGAAGATGGGAAAAATGAAGAAAAAGAGGAAAAGGAAAAGCGAAGACCAAGAAGAAGTTATCTCCCTCCTCCCTCCTCCCATGCCCCCTCCAACTTCGCCCCCCCGCCGTCTTTGGCCTTTGTGTGTGCGTGTGTACCTACGTTTAAATTTTTTATGAGTTCGTAATAAAGTTTCAACATTTTTCATCATTAAAATAAAATATAAAGCCGAAATTATATTTTATCGTCTTTGCATCATTCTTTTTCCTTAAATACATGGCACACACATACAGCGCTTACACAGAGAGAAAAGAAGGTATAAGGAATTATATTTGTGGATTAACACTTTTTTGGGGAGAATTTTTGAGAAGAATTTTGAAAGATTAAAGAAGATATATGAATCTTATATATAAAAATGTGAGAATTCAATTAAATTATTGTTTAACAAATACGTTTAAAATAAATCGAATTTTCTGTAGTATATATTACGGATTAAGGAGTGTTTCTCCTGGTCCTAGGGTCTCACGAGCGACTAGATAAAATAAACATTTCAAAATATAAATATTTTATGAAAATATATATTTTTGTTTAAGGTTTTATTATATAGTGAAGGTAGATTAATTTTATTTCACTCCCAGAACACCTAGTTGCCGAATCAATAATAGTTTGCCTCAGTGTGCCCACGAATCCACACTCGCAGATACAAAGATACAGATACAAAGTTGAAGTTATGTGTAGCAAGCGTCGCCGTCGCGGCCATAATAATGAATATATATGGAGAAAGACAAGAAACCGCACTTTAAATGAAGACGGGGCTGCAGCGACGGCGGCAGCAACAGCAAATACATATAATAAATAAAATAACAAAAAAATGTGAATAAAATAAGAAGAACAAAAAAATGAGCGAGAATCAGCAGCAGCAGCAGCAGACACAAGACGATGGCAAGAAATATTCTTTAATTTAGACCGCGCCCCTGTCCGGGAAGTGAAGTTGAGTGAGAGAAAAAGGGAAATAAAAATAAAGCGAAGAACGTAATATAAAATAAATATTTCAAGAAACTCGACTTGGTTGCTGTTATTGTTTTTCTTATAGTTGTTGTTGCTTTTGTTGCCGCTGCTGCTGCTGCTGATGTTGCGGTTGCTGTTGTTGTTGCTGTTGCTGTAGTAATTTATAATATTCCTTAACGATGTGCAAAGGGCAAAAACTGAGCAAGCTGAGAACAATGGGGTAAATAGCTGAAATTGGGGGTTAAACTTTAGGAAACTTAATCTTTAAAATGTAGAGAAATATTGATAAAAAGTGAACCACAAGAAATAAATTTGAATATTCCAAAATATTTCAAAATAAAGATTAATAAAACTACATTTAACTTGTCAAATTTTGTAAGTAAATTTTTTTATCAGTTAATATTAAAATTTACATAAATTAGAAGAATATGATCTGTTCTGTAACAAATTATTTAAAATGTATATTCTTCTGCATTTTTTGGTAGAACAAATATAAAACCTCTCCTATTTTTCACAAGAACCAATAGCACACATAAAATAACCATAAAAATCATTTAGGGAAAGGGTTATAAAGTAAAGACAATTTATAGATTTATTTCCTATTGCTGGAAAGTAAGGAAAACCCAGTGAGAAAGCTACGCCAAGTGAGAAATACCTGACTCTCCAATTTCCAAGAGTGTGCATGTGTCCGATAGTGACAACATTTATTTACCCTCATTCCTGGGCACACACACATAGCTCGGACATATTTGCCTAACTTGTGCTTTGCTTGGACATCAATCAGCAGCTTGCGAGCTGACAAATGACTTTTGGAGGGAAATGCTAGGTAGTTTGGGGGGAATTGTGGGCCACCTTCAGACCGGGGCTATCTGATTTACAATATCTGCGGAGGGTATCGCAAATCATGCCCACTGTGGCGAGCCTTAATTCATTTTATTCATTTTTATTGTTGCTGTTCTTTATTTTTCAGCTTTCTGTGTGTTATTTTTTTTTTTTTTTAATGCGCAGCTGCTAAGGAAATGATTTTCGAAAATTGAAGTTTATGACGATGAATGGAATAATTTTTTTTTATTATTATTCCTTATATCTGCTCCGCCGCACACACACATCGCAGTGTGGGAACGTGTGTGCCTTAATACACAGCCATTTATATTAATATAAACAATCAGCTTAAGCGCTGTAAACTTAAGTTTTCCACCATTTGTCAGTGTAAAGATACACACAATCGCGGCTGAATTTTAAATATATTTCTAGACCGCCAGCGACTGGCTTCAATTTGGCTTAATTGCGTGCAAGTCGCCGCTGCTATCTCATTATCAGACGGCGGCAGTGACGTCGCACGATTAATCAAATCAAACGAAATCGAATCAAAGACGATTTACATGCACATGCGAAATGTGGAGTGTGGATTGTGGAGTATGGAGTATGGAGTGTGTGTGCGCGCCGCTCTGTCCCGTCCCATACACACATCCGCAGCCGTATCTCTCTATCCGTATCTGTATCTGCCCCTTTCCCACCAGCCCAAGTATGAGTATCTAAAGGGTACAAAGGTGCTGGCTGGGGCACCGCCAGGGAGAGAGAGGGAGCGGAGGGGATGGTCTACGCTATGACAAAGCATTTTTAAGCCATTTGATTGACTGACGTTAAAATATTCACGAGCGGTGCATGCAGCGATTTTAATCGCAAGCTCGCCCCATTCCTTCGCCACTCTTCAGTTCTCTATGCAAAAAATAATAATTATTAAAAAACCATATGAACACGAGGCGCTCTCGGTGTGTGTGTGTGCAGCTTAGCAGCGAAGAAGTGCACTGGGAAATAAAATTGTCAACAAAATCTTAACTGTTTTGTTAATACATAAATAAAATTTCCAGCCAAGAGACTTTATCAATACCTATTTTGCTGACAATTTATTTTTTTGCTATTTTCTATAGCAGTGTGTGGCTGAATTCGTTCTTGGGAATTTCAAGTGCATATTTTATATGAAATTTGTCATAAAATTAATTAAATTATTACCACAATTTTTTATCACCAATAGGCACTTGATTTTTAAATTATAAATAAACAAATTATCAATTATAAAAGGGATACCCCAGTTTCTTATAAACCATTTTATACCTCTTAGGGATATACTAAAAATAAATTAATTTAAAATTTATTGTTGTCTTCATTTCCCGTTTGAATATTTCCGGAATTTATAGAATATGTTGGGTATGAAAATATTTAGGCAATAAAGCCATAGATCATCCTTATATTAAAGCTACAGCATGACAGCATGATTTTTCCTTAAGCGTTAACTTGACATAAAAATAATAAACTTAAGAGAAATATTAATCATTTTTATGACACCTTTAGGAAGATATACGTTCTCAGTTTTCCTGCCGTGTAAAAGACAGAAAAAAAGAATCGAGTGCAGGGACAGATGACGCTGTTGCAGTTGCAGTTGCAATGTTGCTGGGGCACACTGCCTTTGGGCCCGGCCTAAGTATCTGTATCTGCATCTGTAGTATGTGTATCTGTGCGCTGTGGGGCATATTTGCTGTTGGCTGGGCGGGGGAGGGATTAATGAATTTGATATAATGACATTTTAGATTGCATCTGCATAACATTTAATTGTGTTTGCTTGTTTGGCGCTGGCAGACACGCGCTTTCTGCCCCGTCATTCCCAAAAGAATGAGCCAAAAGCTGAAAAATATGGGGAAAATCGAAGGGAAGTAATATCAAGAAGGGGACGGAGCTTCTCCTCCTCGCGGTGAGTGGGTGCAATTCGATCGATTTTGTTCCTAAACTTTTCGCAGTTGCCATATGCAAATGGCGCGTAATGGGCGCCTCATTAAACTTTAAGGCATGCAACAAATGGACAATCATTTTTTGTGCTCCTGCCATGTCCTCGTTTTTTGCTCGGTGTGTTTTTTGTTGTTTTATATTTTGTTTGCAGGCTTTTTATTGGCTTTTCTCCGCCTGCTCCTTCTCCTGCTCCTGCTCAGGGCGCACTCAATTAAAATGTAGAGAGAGAGCGCAGTTCGGCTGCAATTCCACTCGCCAGTTGCACTCGCCTCTGCGTTGTTTGTTGCCTAATTTGCCAATTAACTTAATAGGCATTTATTATTTAGCAATAAAATATGCAAAGCAATTGTTCAAAATGTGGCACACACACACTCACTCATACACCTATTAAGTGCCCGTGGCAGGAGGCCGGGAGTGAGTAAAACAATAACTCGGCCAACTGTACCGGTGGCCACAATCAACAGAAACAGCCGCAGCAACTGGCATAATAACTTCTGAAATGACAGCGAACAAACAAAAAAATATTGAGTAGCCAGAAGGAGCCAGGAAATGGCCAAGGACGAACTGCTGGATACCCTGAAAAGATGGAGACTGAAAGGAAGATATAAACACTTTTATCTAGAGAACTATTATAAAATTAATTTAAAAGTTGTCTGATTACCTCATATATCTTTGGTAATCAATTACTTTTTTAAAAGACTAATTCATGCTCAGTAATTATTTTAAAATATTAAAAGTAATATCCATTAACTCAATAAATATTTTCATTTCGGTAAAAATATGTCTACCTTGACTGCTTTATTTTCTCAGTGCCTTAACTTCTTCCCAAGCCAAGACAACTTGTCTTTCTTCAGTTGCATTTCCAACATCGACTTCAGCTTCAATGCCTGCGACTGTAAGACACAGAAAACATAATTTACTTTCGGCTGCATAAACAATGCAATAAAATAAAAGAAACGATGCGAGCGAGGGGCGGCCGAGAAGCGACGAATAAAATATATGGCATTGGAATAAAATATTTGTAACAATAATAACGCAGACCGAGAACGAGTTGTGTGTGTGTGGCTTAGAGTTAGAGTTCCTTTGGCGGGGCCATGAGCCTCTGAGACACGCACACTCACACAAATTGGCATTGGGGAGAAGTCGAGAAGTCAGCGGAGCAGAGAGCAGAGGCGGCAACTCTACTCAGTTATTAGGGGCAATCAAAATGAGCAGGAATTCAGAAATTATTATCCATACGCCATACGCCATCCGCAGTTGGCAGCCAAGAAACGCAGGACATGGCTCGAAAAAAAAGAGAGGTGAGGCGGCAGCGAGGGCCAAAAGACGCGGAGACAACGACGAGCTTGGTCTGCACGTTTCGATTTTGTGCGATTTGTTTTGTGGATAAAAGTTTTCAAATGTATCTGTATCTGAATCTGCAGCTGTACACTGAGAATAATAAATTCCTAATATAAATTTAAATACATTTTTTTAAATTTTTAGATTAGTAAAATATACATAATTGACTTTAAACTCTGCTCAACTTCTCTGATAAACAAGAAATATATAATTTATGGATAAATGGCTTAAAATCCTAATTTAATTCCTATGCAAATGACTTAAAAATTTAATTTTAATTTCTAAATTACAAAGAGATTGTCTTTGTTTTTTATTTTTATTCATAAAATAATTCTAACGTATCACTTAAGCTACAACGTAAGCTCGCTCAGAAATTGTTTTAGTTTACAATTTTTAAGTGAATATTTTAAGGAAATATATTTATAAAAAACTTATATATTTCTCATACTATATTTTCCTTAGCTTTTCCCAGTGCCTCTAAATTTTGTATCTGCAGTTGCGGTTCTCTGTCCGCAAAAGTTTTCTAGACCAGCTTCGCTACCTTTTGGCCACCAAGTACAAGCGAAAATACGTGGCCCAATAAATTTTCGGGGGCCCCCATTTCGATTTCTTTCCCGATACATATATTTGATAAATTATTACTTGTGCGCAATTGGTTTGTTATTTTAAATATGTATTTCGGCTGTTTCGCATTTTTATTGCATTTAGTTTTCGCTTGAATTTTTATTTATGCGCTTATGAAATAAATTACGCATACCCTGCTCTGAGAGAATTCCTCAAATAGTTTTCGCATCATTTTCGGGCGCATTAAATTTTATATGCAATTCGTTAACGACTTACTTATACTTGGGGCACTACTTATATTTTATTTATAATGTTTCCTCGCGATGGCAATGAAAAATTATGAGCTCGATTTATTGGCCATTGGCTGGAGGGAATTAACAAAAGAAATCTCTAGGGGAAAATTCCACTAAGTAACCCAGCTATAACCACCACCTTCATAATTAGCTCTCAGTTGCGACAGAATGGAAAAGTTTCCATTGGCAGCAAGACAAAGCGACTTAACTAAATAAGAAAACACTCCAAAGCTGGGCGCAATTGAAAGCGTTAAAATAAATATGAGATGCAAATAAATAATAAGTTAAAAACAGTCGGGTAAATATTGTAAATGGCACAGAGATGACGACCTCCCTATCTCACTTACCCCCCGACGCCCATATTTGCCTTGTGTCTAGTTTGCCGTCGAGTTGATCAAATATTTGCCGCTCTAGCGTTTTTAAAACTTAAAAATTATTGTCTAAATAGAAACGCGGGTAAATATCTCCATCTCCATCTCCATCTGCGGCGAGTGCGTGTGCGTGTGTATCTCTGTGTGTTTTCCTATTACGACATCAAACAGCCTACATACAGTTAATGTAATGATACCAAATGGAGAAAAAATAAAAACACAAAATGAAGAAACTGGGTAGACACAGTGGAAAAAACAACGTTGTCTCACACACACGTTCGACCCATTAATAAAATGGCAAAAGTTACGGATTTCGAATTATTATTATAACAATAACATTAATAACATTATTGCTATTCGCTTGCGACAGTTCAAAACGGAGTCTCGAGCCTCGGCATTTGAATTTCTGTTTGCGTTCGCTCGTTCCTGGGGGGGTTGGAAATCCAATACAAGTCGGGAAGATAATTATTATTTATATTTCTAACAAAATGCATAAAGTTTTATGGCTTCTTGCCCTTCGCTTCCCGTGTCTACCCGCAAACCGGCAGGGACAAAAGCCGTTGACAAAACTGCGCATAAAACGAAATTACATTCTACCTATAAAGGCGATAAGCAATGGCATGGCAATATATATATACACATTTATATAGTTGCCCACATATATATATATAAAATGTGTATGAGTGGCTATATAACTATAGCAAAATATTGCACAATATATTTTATTACAAACACTTTATGGGGGCCTTCTCGGTTCGCGACGCGTTGACGTTATAAAATAACAAACATTTGGCTAAGGGAATTAAGGGGAATGGGGGCTGACGAGGGGGGCCTCTCTGGAAAATCGATGCGGTGGTATCTTAATTTCACCTCAAGGCCTGGGAAATAAAACACAATTTGTAGAACAACATTTTTAAAGATACAAGAGGAAAGATTTCACTTAGAATGCCTATGGAGTTAAGATGATAAAATCTGACTTCAAATTTAAGATTTAAAAACTTGAAAGAATAATTTGACGTTTTAATTAAATGTATTATCTAAATTGGACACTTAAATTACCTTTAACAAATTTTTTAAGATTTAACAAGTGGCCTATAAAAATGCATCTTTCTTTGAATTTAATTAAAAATATTTAAGATGTACAAACAAACTCATTCTTTAAGCTTAATATTTGGCTACCTAATAATTAAATATATTCCAGTTCGAAATATATTTTTAACAGTAAAAGAATTTATATTTCAGCCTTTTAAATACTAAGTGACCTTAAAAATTTCTTAGTGGTTTATAAAATACTAACTTATAACTGCCATTCTAAATCAAAATTTCACTGAAACCTGTTAAATAAAGTCCCATTTATGTAAGTTTCAACTAAGGCAGTAATTCAGATCATTAAAAAATAAGGTAAATACGAGAATTTTTAGATATCAGATATAAGTATGGCAATAATTCAGCTGTGATCACAGTGTGAGGATTCTTAGGAGCCCATTTCGTAAGCGGATTACTCCGAACCCATTTGATATTCCTCCTTCCGAAGCCATTTCGATCACCTTTCGAGGCTCGTAAAATGCAACCCACTCTTAGGACGTATACAAAGACCAAATCTAAACATATCTGGCCCATCGGCCACGCCCTTAATCAACTAAGTAAGTGATATAAAAAATAAGGGAAAAAAGAGCGCCTCGTAAAAGTGCGAGAATGCGGCAGGGCAACTCTTGGATGCAACATTGTTGCGCGAGGCAACCAGAGCAATGTGAAAAGTTGTGGTGGCAGAATGGTAAAATTGTGAAATGGCCAAATGGCAAAACAGCAAATAACTACCACAATTAACAGCACCAATTTTTATGCCCCACTACGAGTCGCCTCCCTGGGGCGCCACACGGCGGCCAAAAAAACCACTCCACTTTGCCCCGGCCATTTTTTATTGGCCGCTCTCCGCGCCAGAGCCGGAGCATTTCTCATTCGGCCATTCGGCGGCGGCCTTATTCAAGTCGCATATAATTAGAATTAATCATTAAAATGTAATAATAATACGAATAAATGCGGCAACATTGTTGCGGCCAAACGGAGACCGCAGAGCAAGAAATTATTTTACGATGTTGCTGCAACATACCAACCGATCCCGGGGACTCCAGCTCAATGCCGATGTTGGATGTGGATGTGGACGTCGATGTAGATGCCTCCTGCAACTTTTTATGACCGCGTGCATTTTTACTACAGCTGGCCTGCTTCTAGCCAGCCTTTTTTCTTTATATTAAAAGTAATAAAAGTTAAAATGGCAGAGACTTCGGGCCATGGGGATTGCGCCAGCGAGAGTGCGCTGAATTTATGGTCTTAAAACTAATTTAACTTTTATAAAATTACCAAACACGCATAAACACAATTTTAATGCCGGACGCACGCTGCAACTTCTTCGGGTGTGTTGCAACAAACTCGACCCGCCCCGATGAACCCGAGATGCATTCTCGGGGCACTTACTTCGCACTGAAAGAATGAGTTGCCCGCATTATTAAAAAAGGTTTCCTAAAATCCCTGACAATGTAATTCAAAGTTTTCTTGCATATCAAAGAACTTTTAAATTTTTGTAATCAAGTTATGAAAAGTTTGAATAAGCTAGAAATATTTTTTATCAATTAATTATAGAAAGTAATTTTATATAAATATTTATTTAATTTATAACGCATGTTTTTTTATTTATGTTTACAAAACTGACAAAACTTCTTTTCTTACAGAATTAAAACGAAATAAATGATTATATATCAAGGGATTAATTACAGAATATATTTCTCTATATAAAAATATTTTTAATTTGTATAAAAAAAGTCGTGAATATTTTTTCTCTCTGTGTACTGTTGAGCCAGGGCCGTAAACTGTTGTTGTTGCTACTGCTGCTGCTTTTGTTATTCATATAAATTTTATTCCATGCCATTCTGTTGTTCTCTTTTTTGTTCGCAATTTTTTATGGGGCCAGGGCAAGTTTGTTGCTGATTTTTATGTGAGCTGCAGCAAATGGCCGAGAAAGCAGCGCATCTCATCAGCTGGCCCACAAAGCGGCAAGAGAGCTTTGCTTTTGGCTAATTGTGGCCGTCAGGTGATCGAATCACCTGGGGATGGATCTGGAGATGGAAGTGGAGAGATGGCAGCAGCTCCACCCTCCCAGTTCCATGCTCCCTGCTCCCTCCTTCCCTCTAATTAGCTGTCATATTCGCAAATGTATCTAGTCGAGTCGAACTGAGATACAATTTCGTAAACGGAAGCAATTAACGTGGCCCCATAACAACTTGTAATTAAAATTATAATAAGATGCCTGGCCAAAGATATAGAAAATAATACATGCGAATGAGATACGTGAATGCGGCGGTCGCCGCGGCAATATGTATCTGTATCTGTATCTGTCGCTGTTGCTATTGCTGTTGCTGTGCCAGCTCAGCAGATACAGTCGTGGAAATACATTTATCGAACTGTGCAAGTCAGCGAGTCACTAGACAATTATTTCAAACCAAATAGCGGCGATAAATTTCAATATCTGAGCGGTACACGTACGTAGAACTGGAGAAATAATAACAATAATAAGTAAAAACGACTATGCGCACCCATCAGATACAAAGATACACGACGACAGGCGGCGCAAGAAACGTAACAAAAGCAGAATACAACAAAAAAGAAAATATAGAAAAAAAAAACTAAACAAAACGAAAATAACAACAAAATGCTGTAATTAAATTCGTGTGCTTCTAACTGTTGACAGAGAAAGAAATAGTGGAAATAGGTTCTTGCTTAAAGAATTATTTATTTGAAAGGCGAAAAGGGAGAGCTGGAAAAATAAATTAATAATATATATTTTTAATAAGATCGTAACCAGAATTACTTAAATTTATTTTCTTAATATTCTGGTACTAAAAAGATTCCCTTTGATATTCTTTCGATGATTTCTTCTTTAGATAAAAATATTAATAAAACACATTTTTAAGAACGAATCTTTGGTTTTGAATGATAATTAGGAGATCATTATAAACAGATATAAATATATTTAAATTCAATATATTACAGACAGATGAAGGTATTAAAAAGCCAAGTAAAAGCTGAACACCTTCTTTTCTGTAATTAAGACTTGACATAATTGTACAAAATTTCTTTCTGTGTTTGCTGTAACGTTTGTTTGTAACTCATATTCCGTGGGTACATCTAACAGATACATCTACAGCTACCCAGCACTCTCACGTAGATACAGATGGAGATACATTGCATTTAACTAAGTGCTGCACTTCGTATTTAATTTTATTTCCACTTGTAAGACAACAAACTAAAGTAGGCTAATTGTTTTTGTTGTAGGAGCTGCGGCAAGAAGTACCGAGTATCTGCCAGATATACATACATATATGTATGGAAGAGATACTCGAAACAAAAGAAGCCCACAAAGAAAGAAAACTCGAACTCGAACCCGTACTCAAACCGGGAAAAGAAAAAGAAATAGACGAAAGCTTGTTCTTTGCTCATTTATTTGCTTCATTTCTGTTTCTGTATCTGTATCTGGATTCATTATGGTTATTATTATATGTTGTTGCCGCTGCCGATGCCGATGCCGATGCCGCGCGGCTGCCGCAGCTTTCTTGGAAATAATGTACAACGAAAATTAATATTATGCAGCATGTTGCGCGATGCAAAGATACAAAGATACGGATACACAGACTTACATTTGGCGTAATTAATGTCGGGAAATGCAGACGAGCCGGGCCATAAAAACTACATCGAAAGACCCGAAAAGGGGGCAAGGCAAGAGTCATAGCAAGAGCAAGAGAAATTGTTGTAATATTTAATTGAATTTTTCCAAGTCAGCTTTATCCGCTTCATTTGCTGCTGCTGCTTTTCTGCCTTTCTGCTTTTCCCAGTGAGTCATTAGAAAACATAAAGTTTAATAAAAATCATAAGTGCTTCGAGGCGGCAGCGGCGGCGGCTTCAATTTGATGTGTTCAAGCATTTTTCGTGGGGATCGTGGAAAGACCATGTGCTGTAATTTATAAAATGCATCTAGATGCAATTAAGTAAAGCATAAAAGTAAATTACAAACAAATGCGGAAGATGCAGCCGCTGCCACAGCCGCAGCCGCGGCTTATTTATAAGTTGATTTTGATATTAAAAAATATCTCTCTGCCAGAGAAATGCTGGGAAATGATTTACAAATTAAGGCAGCTGGCTTAGGGAGTGGCCCTAGATGCCAGACACGGGGCATCTTTATTATTTTTAGATAAATATCTTTCGATTTCGCCCCGTTCGCTAGCTCGTGAGTTCGTTCCAGCTGCACTTCCTCCTCCTGCTCTTCGCTCGATTCAATTATTTATTTACTTTACTTTTAATACATTTTTAATGCATGAGAAACCCTTTTTGGCATACGCGCAACTCATCTGGCACTCGATTTATTCCCGCCAGATCCAGATACGTATGACTGCATAGATATAGATACACATATATAAAAAAGGGATGGTTGCGGGGATTGGATGCTGCTGCTGCTTCTGCTGCTGCTGCACCTCATCATCAATTAGATGTGCCACGAGCTGTGGCAGCGTTTGAAGTTGGCATCGCGATGCCGATGCCAATGCTGATGGGAAATTAAGAGTGCAGCTCCTAGAAAGTGCAAAGATGGGGAAATAATGCGGATAATTCCCGCCACAGATCCATCAACCAGTGGGGAATAGAAACAAGCAAGCCAACTAATCGAATTATGCATTTATTTTATTGCAATGTCTAGACTTGTGCAAAAAAATAATAAATAATATTTTTCTCGAATTTTAAATGTTGGCAAAAAAATGTTCATACCTTAAATATAATAAATAGTTTATTGCCTTGAGAGTTTTTTTTTTGCAATATTTTTCCATTTAGAAATATTTTGCTTACATTTATTTCTCCTATTTAATTGGGAAATTTTTTAATAATTATTATAAAGTTTTATTTTAATGTTTTTCTATTAATACATTTTTTTTTAAATTTGTTGCTCTTATTTTATAATAAAATCTTTTAACATCAAGGAAAACACATTTTTCTCAGTGACTAGTTACCTTTTTCTCTTCTATTTTCTCACAAAATTCGTACTTCATATATGCAGCTAGCAGCGAATGCAACTAAACTAAAGTAAATTAGGCGCAGCGCACATATTTAATTCAGTTACTTGCATTTAATATGGGCCCCAGCCCCCCATACCCCCAATGCCTCAAAGGCCCATAAATGTCAGGCCGCGTCACAGAATCGCCCGAAAAGCTAGCAACAATTCCAGGGGCTCGGCGGTGGCGCGGGGCTTCTCTCATCGACAAGTTTGAAACGTCGAAAGCAATTAAAAATGTAGAAAATTCAATCGGAAAAATCTAATTCGATTTCTATGCCGCGTTTTTGCCATTGCTTCGTAGTCGTTCGCTTTGGCAACTTGCTGGAATGTTCAGCACTCTCCCATAAAACTCACTCACACACACACAGGAGCCGAAAGCCATGCAGCTACAAAAACACACACACACACACACCGATACACACCCACTCACATTGAGAGAAAGGCAATAACTGCCAGACTTGCATAGGCCAAGAAAAAATATGGATTCCGCTCTGGGCCGTTCTTGGCACTTAAAAAACAAAACAAAAACGACAACAAAAAGGAGGCTCTGGCCCGCCCAGATTTAGAAAAATACTAATGAAATTATATGCCGGCGGATGGTATATATCCTGTCCAGGACGAAGGACAAAAAGAATATGCCAATAATAGAATTTTCCATCGGGGGAAATTAAAAATCTTTGCGCCTCTTCAGACTAGGCTTCTTTTTTTTTTAAATATGCAATGCCAAAGGTGATCTCAGATTGCGTCTGGAATCCTTCCGATCCGTTTTTTATAGTTTCATTATTGCTGTGGTTAAAGTCAATTAAATTTGGGAATTACATTTCGGATTGAATGTCTTTAAAATCTTGTTATGCTATTATTCTTTGGTATTTTTCAGTGGGTAATATAAATTTATTATTTCTTCTTAAAAAATATCTTATTGTTGAGGTAAAACCAAAATATATATATTTTTTTAAATACGATCCTTTGTTATATTCATATAAATATCATATTTTTATTAACACATGTTCATATTAATATCAGATTTTTTTTAACACATGCTCACAGATCATTTTGTTTCAGAAATGCATTAAGTAAGGCGAAGTATTAATTAACAGAAAAGTAAGGCATTAAAATTATGAATATACATGGCAATATTTCTAGAGATTTTTTAGTGTAGCCCATTTTATAAATGGAAAAAATGTCTTGTCTATTTATTTATAATATTAAGAGTACAGATTTAAGGATTTCTCATTGCTAGTAATTTCCTTAAGCTATATGATGCAAACCCAAAGAGCCCATTTTTGTTGCTGAATTTCTAGACTCGAATATTTTTCTCAGTGCCTTGCTATGCTATTGTTAACGGATCTTCTTTTTTCCTGCACCTTTAAGTCGCCTCCCGGACGAGGTAAAGTTGAAGAGGGCGACTAGTTGAGAGTGCTGCATGTTTTATGGCTCTCGAATGCGTTTCATTAACACGTTGGCAAAAGGTGCGTAAAAGCCTTCGCCAGGAACCGCACCGCCCCGAACTCCCCACCATTAACCCCTTTCTGCCCTACCCCAGCCCAACCCCTATTCCGCCGGCCATGTGCTTTAGCTTTACAAATGAATGCGTCTGGCGAGTGCGAGAAGTTGGAAAAGGCCGGCAGGGAAATGGGGGGCGGGCGCAGTGACAGGGGCGCTCCTCCAGTATGGTCAAAGGAAAAAAGCTGAACGAACAAAACGTTGCGCCTGTTATTGGCAACTTCTGTATCTGCAAGTGTGTGCGGGTGTGTGTGTGTGTGTTCTCCCCTCCTCCCCTCCGGTTCCCTCGGAATCCCTAACCCTCGCCCAAACCCCGCACTGTGTCGGCCATTTGAACATGGCCAACAGGCATGGCCAGGTCCTGCGATTCTACATAGCTTCTCTTCTCTGCGCCTTTTGCCAAAAGCCTCGAGTTGCACATGCACCTAATGCAAATACCCCCCATATCCACACACACACCCCCCCTGAGTGGGCGAGTGCGAGTGTGCGGGGGTGTGAGTGTGTTAGGAGCCAGTGCCTAACCAAATCGAGCCGTGTGTCTGCTGCGGTCGCCGTCAGCAACGCGTTGTCGGCGCTGCGTTTTCTATATACAGTCATCACTATAGCTAACCAATCCTTAAATCTGGCAAAAATTAATTCTTTAAAAATCTAGTACCTTCCTTGGAACTTTCTTTTTAAGTTTTAAACAATCTTACAACTTATGAATTTATTTAATAGCATAAGTAAAGGCATAACAAGGTCTTTACTTGCTTAAAAAGTATTCTAAAAAGAGAATTCTAAAACCAAAAATACAGAAAAATGTTAGGCTTATTGTTCGTCTTCAAATTCTGTGACAAAAAGAAATTTTTCAACAAAAGGAGTCTTAGAGCTCTGATATTTTTTAATAATTCCACAAATGTTAGTCTCTAAAATCCTTATTCCTCCCTTAGTAATAACCACTGTACTTATATTTGATAGCGTACACGTTAGGAAAATGCATTTATCTCGGCCTATTGCCTAGGCACGAATTTGCAACTTCGGCTGAGGAGGGGTTGGGAGTTGCGTTCTGTCTCGTTTTTGGCAGGCGCGCAACGAAAAATTCCGGGGATTTGCCTGCAGGCGGGGGCGGAATCGGGGAAAATTCGGGGAAAATCGAGCTGGGTAGGAGCTCAAGCCGCAGTCGCCCCGTAGACTCTAGTCTGGAGTATGTACTACAGTACGGAGTGCGGCAGTTTGTCTAGTTCGCAATGCGTATACGCAATATAAAATGCAAACACACACCCACACAGAGACACACACACAGCCCTAGCATATATGTAGAGCCGAAATCCGCGCCCCGAAATAGGCAGCAATATTTTTCCATTATTAAATTCTTTCTCCCGCTTTTCTCTCTCTCGTTACAGGTAAGTTGCTAAGGTGATTTGGACTTGGCTTAGACCGTAAGTACATAGCATTCGTATTAATAATCTCTAATTGATGACAACTCTGCTCGCCTCACAACACGAATTTGACGTGCAAATTGCTTAGGTGAAGTAACACGGGGGTTCCCCGGCAGGAAAAGTGAGAAAAGGGGTAGCAATTAAAGGCCTTCTGTTGTGGAGTGCAAATTAATATACAACGGCGCCGAGCAGCAAGAATAATAATAACAAATCGCCGGCTAAGGTCGATGGCAAATGCAATAAGCTGCACACAGAGCCCCAGAAATATACTACTCCCCTCCGATCCCAAGGCCCCCCGGTCCTATAGGCGATATGTAAATGATTTCAATGGAAGTCCAAGCGCTTTGTCCGCCGCAGCTACAACCACAGCTGCAGCCACATCTACAAGTGCAGAAAACTAATAACAAATTACAGCAAAGCGGCACAACGGAAAAGCCAACTAGAATTGAGAAAATAAGGCTAGTTTCGACAGAGAAAATTCTGAATGCTCTCTAGATTTTGTATTATAATATATTATTAAATTTTTGGGATAATTCAGACCAGTTTTCATTTCAAAAAATATGTATATAAAATATATAAAAATAAATGAAGGCCCTAAACTTTCCTTATTTAGGAAAAAATAAATAAAATATAACAAAACAAAATTCTAAGTGCCCTAACAATTATAGAAACTTCAAGGCAAACCCAATGACTGTTCACTTTCGCCGTCCCTCACCTCTCGTTGGCCCATTGCAAACAGGAAAATAATTATACCCTCTCTCCGATAGGGCAGCTCAAAGCAAAAGTGGCGGCGGGCTGTGGAAGGGGTGAAAAAATTAATTCATATCCGGTGCATGATTATGCACCAAAACTCTAAGAAATCTATGTGTAATTTGCGTTATTTTTCCAACTTCTCATTCAGCACTCGCAGGGCAAAGAAATAACCATGAGTAATTAGAAGGAGAGGGGGGGTGGGCCTTGGGTTAGGGGTGTTAAATATGTAAAATATGAGAAGTTGAAATCGCAAATAAGCTTGGGCAGAGTTGACAGAGATACGGCTGAAAACGAAGGGGTTGGGGACTGGACAACCCCTGAAAAAACCACCTCGCAACGGGGATCAAAAGCCCTCAGGGCTGCTCTTTGAGCTTGGTATCAAGAATAAAGCACAACCACACTTATAATTACACGAGAAAAAATAACAGAAATATTTAATATCATACTTTTAACTATCCTTTTATTTAACATTTATTAACATTTTCATGTATTTTTAATGTGGATTTTTCAGTATAATATATTTATTAAGGATAGAAAATATAAACTAATTTATTTTTCATATAAAGAAAGTACTTTTTTTCTGTGCATTAAAAGAATAAAATATTTCAATCTAGTAATAGGCTGCTAACAAATGCCACGGCGACTCCTCACAGATGGCTGAGAGATGGTAAATGCGATACAAAACGTGCTCAGGGCGGTTGACGCACTTGTGAATTTATTATGTGCTATATTTAAATGTATATTTCGAATTCAAAATCATCAAAAGCAACCCGATCCTTTTATTCTGTTATGATCTGAATTTTTGAGCAGTTGTGCATATATTTATGCCACATGTGTGTCCAGTACTCAGTTCAGTTTCCTATTTAATTGTACTTTTTTGATAAGAAACTTGCAGAGACAATTGCAACTTTGTAACTGAATTTCCTTCTGTGAGGTCATAAAAATCCCTCGCTGACCTTCTGTGAACCCAAGAGCTCATAAAGTGCATTGCCTTCAATATATTCTACCCATCGCGTAATTCCCCACCCACTGAGCCAATAATTCATAAGCAAAACTTTTGCAAATATAATAATTCAACTTAGAAAAATAACGAGGGGTTTTTGTGGGTAACAAAGTCGAATTTTGGGATACTCTTGAAAATATTCAGGTGTCTAAAAAAATTAGAAGAACGTTAGTTCGTTAGAACGTTAATTAGAAATTTATTGGTTAATTGATAAAAGTATTTTGATAAAGTTTCGCTTTATAAATTCAATAAAATATTTCTCTGCCACTATTTATGACAGAGTATTAAAGACACAAAGAACTTGCCCGAGCTGTAAACAAAGAGTACCGAAAGTACTTTGCTCAGCATCTAAATTGCAACTTTTCGGGCAAAACTTTCTCACACATCCTCAACCCGTCGCCGAGAGAAACGCATAAATTTCAAAATGCGCCCCCATAAATACTAGGGATTTCAACAGTTCGCGAGGAAACTACAAAATGAAAAGAGGAAGGTGCCTGGCTGCCTTCCACACCTGCAAGTCGAAGCAGCAGCGGATAAAATCGATAAGCACGCAGGAGCTGCCCAGAAAAACGCACAAGTAACTGACTGACTGGCCCTGCTGCATCTTTCTAAAACCCCGAGACCCCCAACCCCTATTTTTTCTGGGAATGCATTTTTTCGACAACCCCTTGAGCGCGAATTCGTGCCGGCTTTGCTCCCCCGCCGCATCGAGTGCAGCTGAAAAATGCAGTCGAATGCACAGACTGCGCCGGGAACAGGCGCCCAGCATCCGCAGCAGGCGATATCAGCGTTTTTGCACTGCACTGACGTTGCACTCCAGGTTCCGAGCTTCCAGTTCCCATTTCCCCATACCCATCCCCATCCCCCTGCCAAGTACAAGCAAAATCACAAGTACAAGCGCAAGTACAAGTACAAGTCGAAGTCGAAGTCGCAGTCGCAGTCCCGAAGATGTGCGCCGAAAAGAAGGAGAAAAGCGCGCGAAATTTGCGTCGCGTTGCTGCTGCTTTCGTCCTGCCCCGACGGTGTGTGTGCGTGTGTATCTGTGTGTATGCCTCAAGTTTGGCCCAAGTTTTCTGACTGAATGGCTTCGTGGTGGGTGGGGGGTTGGGAGCTTGGGGTGTGGGATGTGTCCTCTGACGCACTTGCAACGCCACAAAGAAATCGGAGGGGTTGCGCTTTCACTTTCTAGGAATTTATTTTCATTCTGTCTTGCTAGTCAAGGGATCGATGTCATTTATTAATTAAAGTATTTATAATAATAATAATCAGTTCATGATTTTTTAACAATTAGCATAGATAACCCTTTAAGGCAACATATCAATAAGGTAGAGAAAATAAGTTGGAGACAGTTTTGGTTACTTTTATAAACTAGAACTATTATTTTGATTAACTATGTAAATGCAACTTAATAAGTAGGGTAAAGGGATTTATCCAGCGATATTGCAGGTGAAAAATATAACTAAGTAACATTTAAAGACAAAGCTTAAGCAATGCCTAGCACTTTTCTTAGCACCGAAGAAATTCTGGTAAACGGAGAATTACACTAATTAATATTTCCTCCTGTTCGAATCCCTTTTCATAGAATTAGACGTTCTAAAGTTTGTTATTACTACAGTTCAATACAATTCTCCTTTAATTATTTACAAAATGTAAAAGTTTGTAAAAAGCTTTGTTTTCTGTTATAAAATTGCGATACATTATTTAACTTTATTAAGAAGTTATTAAGCCAAGAAAATGTATAACTTAAGCAGGCATAATGGTAATAAGAAATTAATAATACAATTTCCTACCCTTAGGACCCTCGTAGACCCAAAAAATAATTATTAATATGATAAAAGCCCCTGCATAATTCAATCAATTCCTCCCCGAAATTTGAAACAATACATTTTTAATGCAAGGTTACATGCCCTATTACATCACAGAATTAACCAAGAAATCAGTTTAAATGTAAAAAAAAAACTGGAAAGTTCCCACCCAAGGGCAGAGAACAAGCAGCCGTCTGTTGACTTGGTTCTGTGCCAACCCCTCCTCAAATTACAGCCCCTATTTGTCGTCCATGGCCGTGGTTGCATGTCGTGTTCGTGCTGCTCCTGCTGTCCTGTACAAATAATCAATAAATCTAATTCAATTATTATTATAATTATATTTTGAACATTCATAGACATTTGTATAAGGCTGACTAAGCATTTTCTTGGTAAATAACATATAATATTATTATGTGCCATAACGTGCGTACCCACACACACACACACACCACACTCTGTGTCTCTGTCGCTCTCTCTCGAATATATGTGCATGTGTAATGACTGAGAGTGGCACCCTCGTTAATTATTCAAAAGGCAAGCACCCACAACAGTCCCCCTAATGGCACCCCCTATGAGCGCTGCCCCCCTCGATTATTGTTCCGCCCCAATAGATGCGTGCGGAGAGATAGCGGCCCTGTATTGGGAGGGAAATTCATTAGTCTGCATAATGAATAAACATAAAGACAAATAAAATTATTCCAATTAAAATAAATTGCGCACCAATATTAAAATAAATTTACGTTCCAAGGCATACCCCACACCCACTCTGCATGTAATTAAGGGCAATAATGTGTGTGTGTGCGAGCAAATAGAAATATCTACAGACCAATATCGATATATTGAACAAATCCAAGGGGAATTTTGGGGTAATTCAAACATTAGAATTTAGCTTATTGTTTTAGGGCTCTATCCCAATTGAGAATTTCCTTAATTTAAGAGTAAATATTCCTGCTCATAATTTTGATATATACAAAACAAAATTGGAGTAATATTAAGTCTTATGGAATATGTCGTTCTTAATGCTTGCTTAAACTACCAAACCATATTTAAAATTAATTTAAAGTTAACAACCGACTTTAATTAATTTTAATTAATCAGTATAAGTTTTATATGCTTTCCTGTGTTTATATAAAATACAAATACCAATTCCTGAGACACTGGCATTAGGCGTAATAAATCCCAATGAAATGTGGAAATGCTGCAAGTATATCGAAGACGTTTAAGTGTTTTTGCCCCATCAGGGGAGGGAAAATGAGAACGAAAGACGACGATGACGATGGGGGATGGGGGCAAATAGTTGACTGTAACTTTGTGGCAGCTGCACCTGCCCCATCCAAGCTGCCATCTCGGCCAACTCGGCCCCCAAGACAATTAAACTTTTACAATGCAGTGCAGAGGCAGCTTATGGCCTTCCCACTTCTAATGTTGCAACTATAAAACATACTTTGTTGCTGAATTATATTTAATCAATTTTTATTGCACGCCGACTTCATTAAAGTATAAAAGCATTGTGTGTGTGTGTGTGTTTTCTCCGACTGCTACACATATTGCAGTGCAGTCTTGGAGGAGGAGGAGAAAATAGAGGGGAAACTAGGAAGCCCTGCAACAAAATACCGCCCAGAATTGTAAAACTCAACTGGCCTGGTCGAAAGGAAAACCCACAGAAACGGAGGAAGACAGCAACAACATCGTCATTTTCATTCTCATTCTCATTTTCATCGTCATCGTCATCGAGCGTCGAGCGTCGGGCGTCTCGGCGGCCATAAAAACATTTCTAGCTTGTTTAATGTTTATTTTATAGTTTAAGTTTGCATTTATTTGGTCTTTTAGTTTTTATTTGTCGCTGCTGCAGTCGCATTAAGTTGCAAAAACAAAGACAGCCAAGACCGAAATTGCACAGGCAAAAAAAGTATGGTAGCTTGTATAAGCTGACGTCACTTGATGGGCCACATAAAAGGCGTTTATATGAAGGAAACTTATTAAAAAAGAATAACGAGCGAATACATCAAGTAAAAAGTATTTTCTTTTCAACTGATTAATAGCAATTCAAGAGTAACTTCTTTTGCAATCATTCCAATTATTATTATAGATAGATAATTATTATTACAGATATAATTAAATTAATTATATATAAGAGTTTGTCTTAACACCCAAAGTAAAGTTTAAATAGAGCACTGTAGACTAAAATCCCATATCTAATTCTTAAAGATTATTCTGCCCTGAAGAAATCTTGTATTGCTAGGCATGTTTCCGGTACTTACTGCCTCTTAATTCCCTTTACTTTTATTACCTCCAAGACTTGCCTTGCGGCATCTCTACAATTTTCATGCTTTGGGAAAACCAAGAACAAGTGCAACCGTTTAAGGGAAAATCGGCAGGTGAAAACTGATGAGCGACAAGGCATGGGAATGGCAATCAATGCGCTGCGTAGGCAGAATGACTTTGCCTATGGCTGGCAATTAACTATTTGCCTTTGAAACAAATCAACGGAAGCACTTTATTTGCTCAGTCCTAATTACAACAAACAATTACACCGAAAAGCGGGGAAAAAATCAACACACACAGGCACACACTCGGGGAAATGGGAAGGAAAGCAAAACCCTCCCCCCAAAAAAGTGAGCAGACAAACTGCATGGTGGGGGCGATAATAACAAAGACCCAGGGAAATGACAAAAAACAACCAAAATGCCGGCATTTAGTTTAAATATGGGGACAGAACACAGGCAACAACCCACAGATACAAATTGAGACCCATTTACTATAAACATTATACACATATTTGAGTTAATTATATTGCAAGAACAACAAAAGCGGGCACAGGTCACAAATGACAATCAACAATCAGCGAAAAACAGTGGAAAAATCAACTAAGAAGAGCAAATAGAAGGCAGAGAGGAAAACTTAATTTACAGGCGATTTTTACCCCGATCTAGAGTCGCCTGCCACAAATTACAATAAATTATTAAGCATGCCACAACACGGTCACATGATTGTTGTTATTTATATTTGTGTTGCAATTGCTTGCTCTCTGTTTCTTTCTGTATTTGGTTTTTTGTTACATTTTATTGTTACATTGTACAATAAAATGTAACAAAAAACCAAATACAGAAAGAAACAGAGAGCAAGCAATTGCAACACAAATATAAATAACAACAAGTCAGTTTTAATATCGTATTTGCCCTGTCTGGTCTTTTTGGTAGCGCGGCTCATTTGGCTTAAATATCTCGTGTCAAGCAGACATTTGACATAAATTTTATGTTTGCATTTAAATACACATATTGAAGGCAGGCTGAACTGTAGTTAATAGTCAACAAATGCACCCGCAAGCCGTCGAGCCGGCGAGCGAGACCCATTGGAATTTAATAAATAAATAAGTAAATAAATTATTTTTTTATCCGACTGGAAATCTTTAAGGCCGCGAATATAGAGGCAAATGTCTCGCCGCAAAATGTGTGCCAAAATTAAATTTTCCTCAGCTCGTCACAGGGTACACAGCAAAAAAAAATAAAGGAAACAAATTGCTACACTGTAGACTTTGGATGAAAAAGATAATAACCATTTGTAATAGAAAATAATATTAACCAAGACTTTCAAAACACAAGTACTTTTGTTTCAATTAAGATGGAACTCTAATTTAAAAATAAGATAAATTTATAGACAAATATAATTGTCTTCCCTGAACTCCCCAGCTGGGACTTGAACCCTTCTAGATAACTGAGCGAGATAGATAATTAATTAATTAATTGTCTATTATTTCTTATTTGTTATGGAATTAATAATTTTATAAAATTCAGCATTCTAGACATTAACACCTACCTAACAACCTCAAAAATATATTTATTTTTGCTTCTTTCAGTGTATTTATAAAAAGAAAGCGAATTTCTTTTGAGGAAGAGGGAGACAGACTGGCAAAAAGAAATGGGCGGGGATCTGGGGGCATGGTCCGTGGCTGCATATAAATTATTAGCAGTCATAAATATGCCATAATGTCATTTATTATATACGTTTTCATTTTATTTTTTTGTCGCGCTCGCGCTCGTCTCTCTGCATTTTCCTTGCGCTCGCTCGCATGGGGAAAGGCGAAAACTTTTATTGCCAAGTTTAATGAAAAATTATAAAAGGCGTCGCAGTCGCCGTCGCGGTCGACGTCTGCGTCGGGAATATGGAAATGGAAGGCAGCATAGTTCACCTTGTGGCGGGCCCAGTTCCGCTCCAGTCTAGTCCCTTTGCCGAACCCCAACCCCTTTGTAGTGGGTATTATTTAAATTATAAATTATTGAATATTTTCCGCGTCGCATTTTGGCAGAGCTGTCGATGTGCCAAGTCACAATCGCCGGGCCCTTGGCCCAGGTTTTTGGGTTCTGCGCTTGGGGTCCTGGGTTCCCTGTTCTGAGCTGAACGCGTCTAGCCCGGGAATCATTATATTTTATATTACGTATATAAATATTAGATGATGGCAATGTCGGCAATTTTTCACTGCGCCCCAGTCAGGCAAGACTGACTTTTCCTTGGAAAGGTAGCATGACTTTGTTGTTGGATTTGGATTTTTGAAATTCGGAAAGCAAGAACTGGGTTTTATTTCTCCGGGATATGTTAGGTTAGGTTAGGTTAGGGCGGCGGCTGACACAAAGGTCAGCCCACTTAGGCCATTACTGGCCCATTGTGATACCGCAATGGATCTTTTATACCCTCACACCGCAAAGTTAGAAAGACTCCCAGCCCGTTTCTCTTATGAAACCTGCTATTTTCTTCGGGGGGATAGCTGCTAATTCAGCTAGGTTGTTGAGAAAGTATTCACCTATATACTTTTTCCTGCGCCTGATTAGGGCCACACAGGAGCAGAAGAAATGCTCTACTGATTCTACTTCTTCCTCGTTTTGGCAACTTCTACAGAAGTCGTTGTTGGGGACGTTTAGTCGGGATGCGTGGACTCCTACGAGCCAGTGGCCTGTGATTGCTCTAATCACAGCTGCGCACTGTGTGCGGTGAAGACTAAAGAGCATTTTTGTGCGTTTGGTGTCAACGTTAGGCCATGTTTGGCGACTGATGTTGCAGTGTGTGGTATTGTTCCACATTTCTTGTTCAAGGGATCTAAAAACTTCCCTTGTCCTGAGCTTAAAAGTGGCTAGGGGCATACGGAAGTCCTCCTTGTCTGGAAGGAGGACTGTGGTGGTGCCACGTCTGGCCAGTTCGTCGGCTATTTCGTTTCCCTCAATATTTTGGTGCCCTGGCACCCAGACTAGGGAGATAACGAACTGCTGTGCCATCTCTTGAAGAGATTTGCGGCAGTTGTTCACTATCGTCGAATTTGAAGATAGCGCTCGAAGTGATTTTATTGCTGCCTGACTGTCTGAGTAAATGTTTATTACTCCGTTTATAAGGCTAGAGTGGCGTAGGCATCTAAGAGCCTCGCTTATGGCGAGAATCTCTGCCTGGAAAACGCTGCAGTGGTCCGGGAGACGGAAATGTGTTCTAATACTAAGCTGCTCACAGAAGACTCCTCCTCCAACTCGATTATCGAGTTTGGAGCCGTCTGTGAAGAAATTTATGCAGTCATTTTGTCCAGAGGGACTTGCCGCCCAGGCCTCCCTGGAGGGAAAGACTGTGTTAAACGTTGTAGAAGTATGTTCTACGGGTATGCAGTAATCTGTTAATTGCTTGTTTGCGCCCATTGGTAGAATGGATGAGTGCCCATATTGATGAACTGTCCAGCCGTTTGCGTCTCTCAGACGTCGTGCTGTGATGGTGGCGGTTTCTTTTGCCACGAGTAAAATTGGGGATATGCTAGTGATAGCGTTGAGCGCTTCACTAGAGATTGTTCTAAGAGCTCCTGTCATGCATAGTTGAGCTACTCTTTGCACCTTGTTGAGCGCCTTGAGTTTAGAACTATACAGCAGCGCTGGCCACCAAATGGATACCCCATACAGGAGAATGGGTCTAACAATGGCGCTGTATAGCCAGCTAACAACAGGCGGGGACATCCCCCATTTGAGGCCTACTGCCTTTTTACAAGTGAAGAGTGCAATGTTGGCTTTTCGCACTCTATCCGCTATAGTGAGATTCCAGTTCAGTTTCTTGTCTAGTACAAGCCCCAGGTATTTTGCACTGTCGCTAAACTCTAGAACGGAACCGTTTAGTTTTGGGGCAGATAGCTTTGGGATCTTGGTCCTCCTGGAGAAGAGAATAAGGTCGGTTTTGCTTGGGTTTACGTTTAACCCACTTTCAGATGCCCATCTTGACAGTTTTCTTAGCTTAACTGTCATAATGTCACATAGGCTTTGCGGAAATTTTCCCCGCAGCATAACAACAACATCATCCGCATAAGCAACAATCTTGCACCCTCCATCTTCTATGTCACGTAGCAGCGTGTTTACTGCTAGGTTCCATAGAAGCGGAGAGAGTACCCCCCCTTGAGGAGTACCTCTGCTGACGTGCCTGCACAGAGTAGATGCTCCAAGTGAAGAGGTCACTTTTCTGCTCAGGAGCAGCTGTGTGACTAATCTCACCAACTGAGCATCTACTCCAAGGCTTAGCATAGCATTGGTTATTGCCTTTGAGTCGATGTTATTGAAAGCTCCTTCTATGTCCAAGAAGGCGGCTAGGGTATACTCCTTGTTTTGCAGGGATTTTTCTATACTGGATATGACAGAGTGAAGTGCTGTTTCTGTCGATTTGCCTTTACGGTATGCGTGCTGTGATTCAGATAACAGAGAGGGATTGATTGATGTCCTCAGGTGTAGCCCTATCAATCTTTCCAAGGTTTTTAGAAGGAAGGAGGATAGGCTTATTGGCCTGAGATCCTTCGGTGTTGTGTGTGAGGCTTTGCCGGCCTTGGGTATGAAAACTACTTTGGACGTAAGCCAGGAATCGGGGATTCGGCCTAACGCCATAATGTTTGTGAAAATGGCTTTTAGCCAAGGGACAGCGAGATCTTCCCTTGCTGCAATTGTGCCGGGAATATCCCATCAGGGCCTGGAGATTTATAGGGAGCGAAGCTATTTATAGCCCATTTTATGTTGGATTCAGTCATAATGCTATCCAATGATCTGACCGGGTGGTATGGTTTTGGGTCGCTTGTCTGGGGACCTAGGGTGTTTCCTGGAAAATGCGTGTCTAGTAATAGCGTCAGTGTTTCTTCGCTAGAAGAAGTCCATGAGTCGTCCTGTTTCTTGAGATAGCCCAGATTCGAGGACGACTTAGAGAGTACTTTACGTAATCTTGCAGCTTCCGAAGAGGATTCAATTCCCGAACAGAATTTTCTCCAATCCTCTCTTTTTGCCTGCCTTATGAGCTTTTTTAATTGAGCTAGACTGCGTTTATATTCAGACCAATGCTGTTCACAACTTAGTCTTTTTGCTCTGTTGAAGAATTTCCTGCATTCCCCTCTCAGCTTGTCTATTTCTTGATTCCACCAGGGTGGTCTCCACTTGCCTCTCGGCTTGCTGATTGGACAGGATGCTTTGTATGCACCGTTACAGGCTTCAGTGAAGACTGTCGTAAGAATAGTGAGATGTTCCTCCGATGGAGGAATCTGCTCTGGCGGAGCTGAAAGGGCTTTAGCCAATCTATTTTTAAAAGCTGTCCAGTTGGTTCTGCGGGGGTTTGAGAACGCTACTGGGTCAGGGTTGGGGGTACACAATCTTGTGTCAATATATTTATGGTCAGAGAAGGAGTGTTCTTTCGAAACGCTCCACCCTATAAGCTGGTCATACATACAGTTTGAAATAAGGGTTAGGTCTATGACTTCCTCCCTGTCCTTTATAACAAAAGTGGGGTCGTTACCCCTGTTACATATAAGTAGGTTAGTGGAGAGAAGGTATTCAAAAAGTAACTCACCCCTCTCGTTTGTGTTGGTGCTGCCCCACACCTCGTGGTGGGCATTTGCGTCGCATCCGATCAACAGGCCAGTGCCACGATCTTCGCAATCCTTGACGAGTTCCCTCAGTTTGCGACCCGGTATTGGGTCCAGTTTTTCATACGCCAGGTATGCTGACACTACCCGTATCGACCTGTCTTGGAGCTCCAGACTGATCGATGTAGTGTCGGCGTCGCTGTAATTAAAGAGCATAAATGCACTGAGGTGCCTTTTAGCTAAAATGCAGGTGCGGGTTTTACCTTCTCCTTGAGCTGCGAGCAGCTTATATTTTGGGGTGCTGAGTCCACAAATCCTGTTTGATACAACCCAGGGTTCCTGGATCAGCACCAGGTCGGCTTCGTCTCTCGCCAGACGAAGCATAAGGGCAGCGGAGGCTGCTTTACAGTGGTGGAGGTTTATCTGCACGACCGTCAGAGACATCGAGCAGATTTGCCTCCACCACCGTCACATCAGCATCCAGGTCGTCCTCGGGGTCCTCACTCATCGAGTCGGTTCCACCGTAACCCAGCTTGCTGAAGCCGCGCAGGAAGGATGCGTCGGATATCACCGACTCGCAATCCTCATCCTCCTCCTTGCTTGGCTCCTCCACCTCGGTTGCCAGCACCTCTTCGACACCAGGCTCACTCCTCTGCTTGGTGTCCGACTTATATACCCGGATACGCACCGAGCTAAAACCGAAGTTTAGCTCTCCGTGCATAGCCTCTATTGGTACGGTAGAGTCCTTGTTCAGGATTAGCAGAACCTGACGCAATGGGCCCTGCGTCTCTTCTACTTTAGCCACCTTCCAGTCGGAGGATGGCAGGCTAGGGTTGCACCTCTGCAACATCACAAGGATCTTCTCCGGCTCCTTGAAGGAGGACGGGACCCATATTACGGCTCTTGGCCTACTCGGGATGTCCTTCCAGTCGACAGCGACTAGCTTGGCACCCGGGTAGACCTCACCCAGTCTAGATACGGCTGCTTTCAGGAGCTCTGCCGACCTAGACCCTTCGCACGCCATAACTTTGACGTTTCCCTGATACCACCCTGCATCTTTGCAGATTGGTGGTGGACCAGGGTCCGCTTCCAGCACCTCGAAGCAGTGTGCAGCCAGTGCTGCCTCAACCCACTTCCACTGGTTCCTCGGAATACGTCCCTCCGTGTCGCCTTGGTCCAGGACTCCTATAAGGATCTTGTCCTTGGCCATTTCCGCGAAACTCTTGTTCGCCGCCACTGGCATGTGCGTGCGAACCTTCTTCGGGGCACTCTGAACCGCGCTTTCTTGCGATCGCTGCCGCTTAGGATTCTTGTGATCCTCTTTCGGCCTCTCCAGAGTGAAATTGGGCAACACCGATTTAGCCCACTCGAGCTTCTTCAGCCACTCAGCTGAGGGGGTGGCAATGTTGCTCTTTGCCTGTCTCTTCAGGATGGCCGCGGCGGATCTCCTCTCCTCGTACCTCTCCATCTTGGCCTGGCTTGCGGCAGTCCTTCCCTTCACCCCTGCACCTGACTGAGCTACAGCTGCGCTTGTGGTAGCACCTTGCTGGTCGCTCGAGGTGACAGGGGTGTTGGTCACGGTCACCGCCTTGCCTCTGACCAAGGGGCGATTCAGCCCAGTTGGCTGCTGTTTCGCCGGGGTGGAGTTGACTCTAGCTCCAGTGAGCACTGTCGTTCCTCCAGTAGCAACAGCAGTGCCTGCCGTTGGGTCGACCTTAGGTGCAGTCACCTCTGTCGTAGTTGTAGGACCCTCGGTCCTCGCCGGATTTTTGGGAGTTCCGGTCTCCTTCTTGTTTTTAAATGTGTTACGGTCCATAATGTTCCCACGAGTGGCGGAGAAAGGGTGGTCCACCTCCCGCAGAGATCCGCGATGCGGGAGGTAAGGCTGGCTAATCCGGAGGGCGCCAGGTGTCCGGATGCTCCGTTTGCGACTGGGCTATTTTTTTAACAAGGGCCCCCAGCCAGGCTGATCATCGGCACGGGTCGCATGACACCTTGATCCAGCCCTTCACCTTAGCCATGATAAGTGATCGCAGACTACTGTGGCATAGCTATGGAAAAAGCTCCGCCCCAGACTGCGAATCCCAGATCTTAGCTGGTACCGTCCCTAGGGACACTGGAGCACCATTACCAGTCGGCACCCTCGTGGAGGGTTCAGCTATAGGATTTTTGCCAACCCCGGGATATGTAAATAGTTCGAGCTATATTTATACATATCTTTACTTATAAGCTTTTATGAAATACCTCTAAAATCATGACAGACCTGAACGGATTCTCCCTTGATCGCCTTTTTATAATACATCAGGGTTATGTTTGAATCATTTTACCCGAAATTCAGCATATGTGAACATATTTATTTATATTCCTATTTCCATGCATTTACTAATTTCCATAAGTGATAAAAAAAAAAAAAAAAAAAAAAATGCAACCATAAAGGGCCGGCAGAGATTTCCCATAAGATTAGGCCTGCCCTTGATCTGTTTTCCGTTCTTTCGCCTATATGTTGTAAGCCATCTCTAAGGGTATGTTGCGTTCTTTGTTCTCGCTCGATCCCATTTTATTCTCATTTTTATTTTCATTTTTTTTTTCATATTTAAATAATAGATTAAGCCGGGGCAGGAGACCGCGAGTGCCGGCGATGACGGGTGGCAGGTAGATCCAGGGCCAGGGCCCGGTGCCGCGGTAGTAAGTATCTGTATAATCAGGGGTTGATTTCTGTTTTTATGTATTTGCATTATTAATAAATTCCTTGCCCGTGCATTTGGCCATAATTTTTCGTGGGCTGCGCGTCGTCCCCATTTCATTTCGTTTCGTTTACTTATTGTTGTATTTTTATATTTATTTTATAAATTGCATAAATTGATGAAACATGAGGGTGGCCGCGCCTGGCTTTGTCTGCTGCCCTCCGCTATGGGCGATGTTTTGTTTGGTCACTCAAGTTTTTCACTTTTAATTAAAAAGCAATGGCGTTGTCTTTGTTTGTTGTCTTCGTAGTTCGTAGTTGTTGTAGCCGAAAGTGGAAATTGACATAAATTGATTTTATCGCTGCAGATTTAATGACAACGAAAAACTTGCCAACACACCAACACCCAACACCGCCTTCCACCAATCTCCATCGACCCCCAAGAGCAATGCAATTTTTGTAATGAAAATGTTTAAACGCATAAAAATCGCCATCGCCGAGGGCCAAGGATTTTTATGCACTGCTGTCGCATTTTCGCGTTTACATTGTAAACTGGCTGACAGGCGAACCGGGAGGGGTTTCTGGTTTCTGGGACTCGGAGGGGTCGGTCAGAGGGTCAGGGGGTCAGTCAGGACGAGCGGCCTGCCCTGGCTTGGTCTGGCCTGAGTCATGCCTGGCCGCATGGGCTTGTCCAGGAAGGACTTCTCGAAAGACTCGAGACCCCAGCACGGGCGCCGGAGAAGAAGACTCCGGGAACTGTACGTGGGCACTCGGCAAAAACGCAAATATTTTATTACACTTCAGACCTGAGTAGTTGCGTTGTAAATTCTGCAGTTTTACGGTGCTCGAGTTGTGTTCTCAGCTCTGCACACTTGGAAAAATAAGTGGTTAATTATTGTAGAGGAATTGGAGTTTAGAAAAGAATGTAGTCAATCCATTTCGAAGAAATTCTTCAAATATAAAACTGAAAGGTCAAAAAACCCACATATGAGAGGTTACCTTCCTGTCTACCAACATTAAGCTTGAGTTGTTATAGGCATTACACCTAAAATTCCCAATTACAAATTCAGCGACAAGCTGCTATATACTCACAAAAAGTGTTGAGGTAGGAAAAATCAGACAAGTTTGTTTTATTTGCTGGAAACTGAAACACTGTAGAATGCTAAAAAGCCTGATGCTTTTTTTCGGTGTGTTTTTAGCATAATAAGTAGCGTCTTAATTTATGCGTATTAAGTCAGCGGACTTAGACAGCTAAGAATAAGACTTAGTCAGCAAATAATAACAAAGTAAAGCGAAATATTTATTCAGGAACTCTAGTAATGCTAAGTAAAGTTATACACATTACAAAACCTATATTCAAAACATCTTATGATAAAGAATCCTCAATATTTTGACCTTTAAATGGCTAGATATTATATATGCTTATATGCTTAACAAAAATATATCCGTAACAAGATTTTTGAGGTAAAGCTTTGTTAAAATGTTGGATTTATTTTTTTAAAATAAATATGTTAAAAAAACCAAGTATTTTGTTATTTTAAAACCCCCCAATTATTGGTGCAGTGCTCAGTCCTACACTGTTGTGTCTGGCACATGACCATGCATATATGTAAGTTCATATGTATGTATATTTGTTTTTGGGAGGTAAACACTGCAACCTTCCTTAAACTTCAAAAACCTTCGAATCCTACATTTAATTAGATTGCTGCCTAATCCAAGTGCTTTCATTTGTTTGGCCTTCTCAGGTGGCCCGGCGCCCCTTCGATCTGTATTGATTTAATTAAACACGAAATAATTGCAGAGCGAGGATAGTGATTGCTGGCAGGCCTTAAATTGCATAATCTGCCGAGAAATGTGTGCCGAAATTTGCATTAAATCGGACTTAATACGCACTCGCACTCCCACATAGATTTACATCAATTTTTGGTCGTGCAATAATCGACATGTGCGGGGGACATAAATATTGAAGACATTTTAAAATTTAATACGCCACTTAGGCACGAATTAGCATACAAAGTGAATTAATTACGAGCGTTATACAATTAAGTAAATTTCATTATATTGAATTTTTAAATTTGTTGTCCCACACACACTCGCACACACACTGGGACGGGCGGACAACCCCCACCAAAGTGAATGTAATTAGAAACACAAATATAATTATGGCCGACGACACACCGCCGCACCGCACGCCGGAGAAAAGGTGAACCGTTATAGATATATAGAATATGGAGCAGCACACATCGCATATACGCCCGTAACACACGCCACATTCCGTATGCAGATGTCCGGCGGAGTCCTCGGAACACGGAAACCTCATTATGAAATGCCAAGGGCCAGATGGAGGAGACACGGTCTATAAGAGCGATGAATGAGAATGTTTTGAGCAGCCCGGCCCCGGTCAAGTAGAATCAATAAATTAAACAATGAGTGAATTTTAATAATTGATTTCCAATTGCATAAGCCGCCAGGCCACCGATTTGAATACAGTCCGACGGTACAAGTTCAACTTACATTATAAGCTTAAATATACGTCTAATTAAATGCTAAAGATACTTAAAGAGGAGTCCAATGTGTTCAAATGAATATTTAAATGATCTTTGGAATATAAAGTACCTAAAAGGTGGCACAATTTCCTTATGTTAAGTAAGTCTTTAGACAATTTTAATAGAACATATAGCTTTCGAATGTAAAATGTCCTTCGATTAGAGGTCAAATTACCATACAATTAATAAAGAAACTACTTTAAACTTTTCTTAAAATATACAGTTAGTTACTCAGCTAATACATATTTCTTAAAATCTCTAAAAATTAAAAAGAAACGTCCTTCTTGAACAGCGTTTACTGTAAACATCTTCACTCCCTTCGATGATCTGCCCTTCTCATTCCCCCAGGGAATCGTACAACCTTCTTTATTATTAAAATACAATTTTTATTTTTAAATACTTCAATTTCTGGTTTGGTTCTGGTTCTGTTTCTGCCATTCGCCCTTCCATTGTGTTTCCCCGAGCCTTGGCATTAACCCTCCCCCCACTTCGTCCATCTGGCTTGACTTTAGTCCTATGGCGCCTTCCATTGACCTTTCGCTTTTTTCTCGCTCTGCGCCGTGCACCGAGCTCAATTATAATTTATTATTTTCCCTTTTTTTGTAGTAATAATAATAAGAAGATGAGGCAACATCCGGGTCGCTTTCTTATTTCTTTTCTTTTTATATAATAATTTTACAGCCTGCCGGCCACGCCCACATAAATTATGCCTTGTGTAATAATTAATATGCCGTCACTTTGTCGCCCCTCACCTCTGTTTTTCTGCTTTTTCTTCGCCTTCTCCTTCTAATTTTGCACTTTTTCCTTGGCCTTTCGTTGGATATAATTGTATTTATTTTACATTTAAGCGCATTTTAAGTCGCAAGTAAGTAGGAGCCACGGGAGAGAATGGTGGGAGGTCGGGGGTTGGGTCCTGAAGACTGGGCAATTTAAATGACAAAATTATATATTTAGTGCCCCGAACCGCTCACTCCCCCCTTAGACGACCTTCTAGATTGGTGAACCGGTGCGCTCTTCTTTCCCATTCTTTCAGTCTTAGTTTGCACTGAACAAAATTAAGAGCTCAGAAAATGTTTTAAAGATCTATAGCCACCAACAATTTTTAAAATTTATAGACATTTATTTAAAGCACTTTAGTTCTCTTGGAATTTATATAACAAATATAAACAAAATATTCTTCGTTCACCTTTTCATCTATTCATCTAGAGAAAGGATTATTTTTTCTCATGAATAATTATAATTAATCTCAAAAATGCTCCTGTAATTTATTTCAAGTAGAAAACACCTTTCCTATAAAACTCGTACCCATAAAAGGTTTTCTTTCTCATTTTAATATATAAAAATAAAAAATGCATAAGAAAGAAACCGCTTTTTAATGTTTTCCTCTGTGTGGCCTTCCCCGTATTGTAAATGTAATCAAAAATATCGATCGGTTTTATGCAAATTGACTGCGCTGCCCCCTTCTCTTCGCGGTCGCGCCTTGGCCTTTCTTTGTATATATTTTTCTCTTTTTTATTTTTTTGTTCTATTTCTATTTATGCCTTAATTTAGCAAGAAAATGGCGGCGAAATCATAAAATTACATTATAATAAAAAATACTTATTACGCCGGCGTCAGTTGGTCGCGGCACCCCGAAAAACCCCCTCAATCTTCGCGTTCACAATTAAATTGCATTTCCTTTGGCTTTTTGTTTCGTTCGCTGAATTTATACATTTTTCCTCTCCCTGTGGCTTTGTTTCGCTGCTTTTTTTCTTGTTGTTGCTGCAATTTCTAGTTGATTGGAATTCAATTAATTTTATTTGCTTTACTCTGCAATTTCCTTTGCATTTTTTATTGTCCCCGTATTTATTGGCACACACCGCAGCAAGGAAAAGGAACCGGACGGTGGTCATGGCAGGGAGATGGCGGTGGAGGTGGAGGGGAGCGAAGGGGAAAATGAAGAAAAAGCCAAAGAAAAACCCCAACTAAGCTGGCGACGATACAACAAAACTGCAGTTTAATGGAGATTTCCTTTTCTTTTCCAAAATACCCTAAAAATGCTTGAAAATTGAGAGAACCATTTCCGATTTGGCTTGGAAAATAAACTTAACAAACAATTGATTGATTTGCTAATTATTTTCTGTATTTTTTAATTAGGAAATTAAATTGAGCTGAAGATAATAGGTGCGGCCTATTTTCACACATTTGTTTTTAGCTTAGGGAATAATATATGGTTAAAATTGAATATAAAAGTTAAAAATAAGAAATAAAATTCTTAAACTTACTTTATACTAGAGTTGGTAATGAAAATTTCTTTCTGTTAACTTCCCAGGGCATTTAGACTTTCGGTCTTAGCCCCAGTCACCTTTGTTTCTTATTTTACTTTTACTTTGCATTTGGCGCCAATTTAGTAAATAATAAAAATGGCAGTCAGAGCTTGCACTTCGCACTTAGCGGTGGTCCCAGCTCGCCCTGGCCACGCCTTCTCTCTCTCTCTCCGAACCAACGCCCCTGGACAATGGAGAAAGGGGGCACGGGCACCCGGCACCAGGCACCAGGCACCATTGTCACCATCTAGCGTTGGGCTGGTGTTGTTGCCGGTGTTTTTGCGGTCGCCGGTCGTCACTGCGGACACTTTGTGGGCTTGCGGACTGCGGTGGCCTTTTGTTTGCTCCTCGTTGACTTATTGCCCGACTGCATTAGTTGTGACCCAGGACAACGAGTCAGCCGTCCAAGCAGCCAGCGGACCAAGTCACAAGCCAGCTAGGTGCAGGAGCGGGAGTAGGACCAGTAACTCTGATTGCTAGCCTGGGCTCAACGCGGCGTATACGTAATCTGCATCTGACCTGGCCCGGGGCTCTGCGATATTTAATTGTATTTCATTAATAACAATTTGTGTAATGAAAAAAGGAGGCAGCCAAGGGAATCGATTATGAGGCAGGCGGCTCCCCAGATGCTCTACGTTATTGAAAAGGAAATTCTTTTAATTGGAATACACGAAGAGAAGAGAAGTACCAGATATTATTTTGGTTTCATATTTCTCTGTTACTTATACAAATAATTATCTTAATTATAAGCTCTAAATATGATTTGCTTTTAACTAATAAAACATTCGATTTATAGAATAATATATTGGATTTATTTATTTTTTTCTTGGCTAAAATTCTCCACCATTTAATGTGTTAATTTTCCTAATTCTCCTAGGTTAAACAGTGAACAGTTCTAAGGGTTAATCCTCCTATTTTCCTGTAGAGTATTTTCACAACGTTCATATACATCCTGTTGTGCTGACCACCATTGTGGCCGTAAACGTAAATTAATTTAGTTGAAAGCTGTAAAGTTAAAGCTTTGTTCACAGTTTGTTCGGACTCAGAGTCGGACTAGAGGACTCTGGCCAGGACTCGACGACTTCTTAGCCCGTCGATGGCGCCAACTGCTGCCACTTTGTTCTAGTTTTTCCCCCTTCCCTATACATATATACATGTACTTATGTATATATGCTGGCCCCTTTTTGTTTGAGGATGGATTTTATGCTCGGCCACTTGGCCGTGTCATGTGACAAAGTGGCATTGAGGGCGATGAGGCCGATATTGCGGTAGGCCAGCCAACAGGAAGCGGGCAATTAAGGGCCATTAAGTTGCCACAAACGCGGATTTCGCATAAAATAAATGAGTTAAAATAATATTAAATATAGCGGCGGCTTGAGTTTGACTATTGCGAGAGATCGCAATCACATGTGAAAAACGGTGAGACACTTATTGTTTAGTTTGCAGCCCATTTGCATTTTCAATTTGCATATAAATAAATTTCGTGTACAATACAATAATAAACAAAAAAAAACTACGAAAACGCCGAGTCAAAGGCAGCATTTAAAAGTGCAATTCATGGCATAGTAATATTAAACAACAAAAATAAGAGAGAGAAAAACAAACAAAAAAACAATCAGAAAACTGAAAAATACAGCGAACCTACTAATAACAATTTCCGGCGCTGCATTATGCAAATGACTTTTTACAGCGAAAAATCTCAGCAACAGAAGCGACTTTTCTTCGCATTGACTTACGGCCTGCTGCTTGCTGCCTTTGTCAGCGAAATATAAAAACGGAGAAACAAACAAATAATTGCATACAAAATGTGTGCGATTTATTTGGGAAATAACCGCAGCGGCAGAAGCATTTTTTTTTTTAATGAAATCAAAGCAGCAGAGGGGCAGCGCGGCAGAGATTGTTGCATCACATCCTCAGCTTGGCTAAGTAGAAATTATAATGCAATAAAAACAGCAGTAGCAGTAGCAGTGGCAGCAACGGCAAAAGGCCAGGCCAGCGAACAGGCCGACAAAGCAACGCACAGCCCACCAATAACAATAAACAAGAAACTGGCGGATATGTCAAGAGATCGAAGAGTGGAATACCCTTCATCTTGGGCACTCAATCAAGTGTGGCAGCCTCGAGCTCTGACTCACCTTACCCGATTGCCATAAAATAATAAATAAATACAATTTGCAAAGGCACTGAGAATTATTTTTATAGAGAGACTAGCACCTGTTCTTTAAATAAAAATAATTTGTTTAAGAAATTCTAAGAAATCGTTGTCCTAAAAATATAATTTAACTACAGAAATTCTTTGATAAATATATTTTAAAAATAAATAAATACTATATTAGGTATTTTATCAAAAATTTATAAATCTTTCAGAAGCATTTTTAAGATAACTTTATGTCAGATTGTCTTAAAAATATAAGTTCAGTATAGAAATCCCTTTAATAAATATATTTTAAAATTAAATAAAAATTGTCTTTGAAATGTCCACCTCTTGAAGTCTAAAATCGTTTTAAATTCTTTTCTGTGCACCTGACTTCGACTCACAACATTGATGAATGCTTGTTGCTGTGTTTGGCTGTATTTTTAGTATAATTATGGCAACAAAAAATGAAAAAGAAGGAAAAAAAATGGGCCAGCCAACTGCAAGCATTACACACACATATAATTTAAATTTAGTTTAATTGTTATTCTCCGGTAGCCCGATTGCTGGGGTTGCTTTTGCGGCAAGAAATAATAAAGCAAAAAACATGACAATTGCAATTGCGATTGCAAATGGAAATGGGAATGGGAATGGCAACGAAAAACGAAAACGAAAACATACGGCCAGGCGGGTGACTGCATGCGAAAATTAAATAGATACAATTAAACATCCGCTAAATAATAAAATGTTCAAATGCCGCTGCATGGTGGCTGCTGCTGCTGCAGTTGCTGTTGCAGCTGCGAGCGACAAGCGGACGTGGGGGAGATAATTAAGTATGCAAAAAATATTAAGCAGATGACGGTGGACACGAGGAGCAATGGAGCAGGGGGGAGCCCGGTAGCGGAGCAAGTGACAAAGCAATAAATTCACGAATATTTCCGAGAATGTTGCGTGGGAAACTTTTACGATAAACACAAAATATACCCTTAAAATTTCCCCGGCACTTCCAGGGAATAGCCCGAAAATCGGATCCGTCCGGATTCAGTGGCAATCATTCAGGCAACTTTGTTGTTTGGCCAGCCAGGAACTACTGCTTGCCTTCATTTACAATCAAATTTACTGCAAATGCACTTTAAGGAATAATTTAAGTTTAGGGAAAATTTTATTTATTTTACTTTAGGGAACAAATTTATTTTTTCAATTTTTGGGACTACGAAACTAGCGCTTAATAAATATAAAACAATTCCAGGAATTATTTCTAGGAAATTCTTATATTTCTTGAAGTTGATAATTTAAAGCTTCCTATCTAAATAATTGCGAAATATTGTTTTTAATTCGGGGGTTTAGGAAAAATATAATTACCTTTTAATAATTTTATATAATTATTAAATTCTATTTAAAGCAAATTTAAATTTATTTCTTATTTGAGATTTAAAAACATTCTCGTTCTGGTCAAATATAGTTTTAATTTTAGACTTTTTCCAGCATTTGGTCTATTTAATTTCTGTTAATTTTCTTTTATTTTTTTTTCCATGAATTTATAACCAATTCCTTAATGTTCTTATTGGTTTCTTAAGGATTCAGCAGAGGTTTATGATTAATTAATTATGATTTTTAAATCAAAGCCTTATAAATAAATAAGTTTGGGATTTTATGAAGTGATCTTCCTTAATAATACCTTTTTATAACTTTAAAAGCACGATAAATAATAAGCTAATTTCCTAAAGAGCTTCATTGGTGTTATAATAATAGTTATAGTAATATTTTCCTGTTCTTAGTCGTCTTATTTTCCTCGGTGTACCATCTTCCACCTGACTGCTAGGGCAGCCGTAAAAAAGGGAACCCGGCTTTTATATAAAATGCAAGCTAACCATAAAAATGCAGCCGGAAGATGGAGAAGGAGCCCTTCGTCACTCATGCCATTTATTTATGTTATTCCTTGGCCAGGCCCAATAAAAATCCTGGCTGTGTTTTAACTACAATGTTGGCGGCTGCTGCTGCTGTTGCTCGGAAAATTGCATTATTTGTGTGTGCCAGCAGCCCTGGAGTTGATTTCTCCACTGTTTTGCACAAATTTGATTAATCAGAGCCCTTCGCTCGCTCTGCCTGTTCCTCATGTCCCCATCTACTCGGCGGGAGACGCGACTCGCGAGTTGCGAGTTCAGGCCACGAGTTGGGAGTACCGAGACCTTGTCAAGAAGTCATCGATACTTTTGCGCAATCAGCGCAATTTGTGTGCGATGACGATGGCGGAGCGAAGAGCGAAGTTCGTTCGCCTACCGCAGCCTGAGCCTGGAAATCAAATTTAATATTATTATGATACACTTGTGCGCCAAACGAAGCAAGTGCCGCTTCCCTTCCTTCCTTCCTTGAAACGGGAACTTGCACATATGTATGTGTACGCTTAAAGGGCGTCTGATTCCTAGACTGACTTACAACCCCCGGTTGGAAGTGGAAGGGCCCTACACTTGATTATATATTCCAACATATTCACGGCTCAATAGAGCCGGAGTGCGTCGATTTCCTGTGCGCCCTTCCTTTTGCCTCCCCCTTAGCCTTGCAAATTTTTATATGTATGAAAATAATAAGTGAAAATATTCATGTTTGGTTTTAGCGCACAATTGCGCACGTTTGGTGGGTTTAAGGGTTCAGGGGAGAGAGTGCGATCCGCGAACTGAGATCTGTAAGGGTTGGGCCTGCATTATTTATGGGGCTCACACTTTGAGCCAAACACTTGGCCGGAATTCGAAATGGCAAGGTGTTCGGAAAACCCCAATGGTTCCTGCCAGAGCTCTGTCGCAGGCAATTAAGGTGGAAATAAAGAAATATATTTTTAAGAATTTTTAGTAAGGGTGAATAAAGGAGTTGGTACATTGAATTTTATTTTATATTATTTATATTGAATATATACTTTTTTAAATATAAATATTTATGTTTTATGAGAGAAAACTCATTGATATTATAAGGAATAATATTCTAAAAAACTTATTAGTTAATTCAAAGCTTAAGAAAGCTTAAAACTAGTCTGCATTCCTAATTTGGTTCTTATTCTTATTTATAGCTTGAGTTAACTTGATTTGACTTGACTTGATTTATAGCTTGACCAAGATTAATCATATAAATAGAGGTGACTAAATAAATAAAAAAAAATCAGGGGATTACCTATTATAATATATAATTTATTCAATAATTATTTAATACCTCATTACTGATTTTACCTTCCACTAATTATATTTAAAAGACTGCTGGAAATGATTTTAGAAAATGTATATCTTCCAGGAAATATTACAGAAATGAATCAAAATATTTTTAAAGTTGAAATAAAAATTAATTAATAAGCTAAATTATTAAATATATGCTGCGGAATCTTTTCCATCATCCTAAGTTTCTATGACTACCTAAAAAATTAATTTGTAAGCTAAATTATTAAATATAAGCTGCGAAATCTTTTCTATTAAGTTTCTATGACTACCTTAACTTAGTTGCAAGTTCTATTATTTTTCTTTAAAAAAAAACGCAGAAAGTGTCTGCTTCACTTCCTTGATGGTTTCTCCCCATTTTTTGCACTCAATTAGCAAAGCTGAAAAAGAAAGCATTTCTGGTTCTCTTTCTTTCCCTCTCTTTCTATTCCCATCCCCCGGAACATTTTTGTGTTTGGATTTTAGTGCAGATTTTTAACATTTTATATTGCACGTCATTACAGACAATTAAATGCAAAGTAGTTTCCTGCACTTGCCTCTGCTTCTAGCTGCTTCTGCCACAGCCACTATTCACCGCCCCCTCTGTCCACCGCCCACACGCGGTCAAATGCAAAAAAGTTGAGAAGTTAAATGCCGACATCTAGTGGCGTGTAGCAACAACAATGCCGAGGCATTCATTCATATGTGGCACACAGCAGCAGCAACGGCAACAACAACACAGCACAAGCAACAGTAGCAACACCAAAAGCAACATCAACAGCTACAACAACAACAGCAGGCAGTGATTATTGCCGCAACAGAGCACATTACACTTGCTGTTGTTGTTGTGGCCGATGTTTATAATACCCTTGGAATAAGGGTATCATTAATTTATGAAAATATATAATGCATCTTCAAGGACTAAGTAATATTTCAAAATATAATATTGGAAATTAAATAGTAGGAATATATCGAATATTTTTAATTATATTTTTTACAAATTATTTTACTGACCACATCAATTTTCTACCAATAGCTTCTTACGCGTAAGTTAAAAAAAATAGTTTTAAAATAGACTAAATTTAAGGTTCGATTTGAAATACCTAATTTAGGGGGGAATTATTCAAAATACTTAAATTGATTACATTAATAGAAGGGGAATATTTAATTCTTAAGAAAATAACAAATTACTAATGCAAAGGCGTAATAATATAATAACGTTCTTGTAGACTAAATCAGAAGTATTAACTTAATTTTCATTAGATAATTTTATTTATTCTTTACCATCGAAAATCCTTCGTAAATAGTATTTAAAATATAATTAATAACTTAAAAATTATACCACAGCCTTTATTATATTAATCATCATTAATAATAAACCAAAACTGATTTATAAAAATTACTTTTATAAAATAATACATAGACCCTATAAAATTATACAGCAAGTGTATGAAAACCTTCGTTTACCGGAGGTGCACATTTTTGTAGTAGCAGCTTTTTGTTTTAGTTTTCAGCTTTTTAATGTATGTTTTTTTCGAGCTGGGTTTGTGTGTGTTCCATGCTGCTTTCCTCACTCGCTTTTTGCTGTTGATTGCAAATCTACATACGGACACACGGACAGCGGACAGTGGACATAGGACGGAGAAGGAGGAGGAACTCGTCTTACTTACTTACACTCGCAGGGAAAAGATAAATATCAGGGGCTCTGACGTTGGGTTTTTAGCAGAAGGCGACGGCAGCGAAACAACAGCGGCTGGTGGCGGCAAGAAAAACAATTATTATAAATACATATAGAGCGGGGCACACTCATACCGTTTTCTTCATCTATGGGTCTATGGGTCTACGCAATTCAGTTTGGCCCACGACCGAACTGAACTGACGACAACTTCCGCCTCGGCCTCGAATCGCTTGAATGAGGTTGCAATTTATGCCACTTGCTACTTTGCCACTTTATTATTATAATACAGAGAAGAAACACTTTTTACTTGCTGCCTGCTGCCGCTGCTGGTGGCTGCTAGTGGCTGCCCATTATTTTTTCAGTGTTTTGTAAGCGTTTTTTCATCAGCATGTTGCAATTGATAGCCGGGGAGTTTGTATGAATTATTCAAACGTTTCGCAGGAAGTGCCTTACTTTTTCGAGTTGTGCAACCCGTTGGGAGAAAGAGCGCATTTTTTGCACTACTCCAAGGCCCCGTCCCCCACCTCATTGAGGTAGCAAATAAATAACCAGCTATTAGTTAATATTAATTACATTTTGACCGAGATCAACAGTAAATCGCATTAGTGCTTGGCCGTGCTTGTTTTTGTTGTGTGACAAATTGGCGTAAACTGCAAAAACCATAAATGGCAAATCAGAGGACCCTGAAAAACAAAAGTCAAATGTCGCATTAGGCCAAATGCAATTGCCGGCAATTAGATCGAAATCACGCACAAAAAATCGGATTACAAAATTAATAAACTCCACTCAGCCCACGCGCGCGCCAGTTGAATAAAAACAAAAGCAAAAACTAAATGCAGCAAATTATTTAACATTGACAAATTGCAGAGGCCGCAGAAAAAAAGAGACCATTAAATATGCATAACATAAATAACGCAGAGAATGACAGAGAGTAGGACACTGAACAAAAATGGGTCTAGTTTGATAACTTAAAAAAGGTTTAAAACGGAAGTTACTTAATAAAAGCTCTACATATAAAGTAAATAATGTATAAAGTCAAATTTAAAAAGCTAAATTAAAGGGGAAGTAGATTACTACTAATAAAAATGACATAACGTTATCAATTAACAAAAATGTTTAAAGGAATATAGTGATACTTAGGGCTTTGTAATATTATTACCAGAATTAACATCTAAATATATTTCTAGAAAATACAGAAAGAAGATTTAAATTATTTTATTTACTGCTACTGCCAAATAAATGGTTTTACTTTTATAATTATTAATAATTAACCTTTGAGATGCCTAGAGACTCAAAGTTTTAAAGAAAGAAACCACTAGATAAATTTAACAAAAAGTATTCCACAACAGGAGTTATATATCTAACATTTTAAATTAAATATTTAGACTTTAACAAACACTATTTGCTTGCTTTAACATTTTTCAATATAAGGAATAATTAAGCAATTTATTTAATTAATTCTCCCTGTGCATGGTTATTTTTTGTCTCTATTTAATATCATCAGTAAATCAACAAATTAAAATTTCTGCAGTTGTCCGGGGAAAAATTGTGGCAAAGCAACAAGTTATGGCAACATGTTGCCTGGATTCAATCTGTTTTTGTTGTTGGGGCAAAAAGCCACAAAAACCCGGAAACCACAAATATTTTGACAAACGCACACACACAGAGAGACAGACACAGACACACTTTAAAAAGGCAATTGTTACATTGCGTAATTGTAGGCCTGTGACGCACACGCACACAGCAAAAATATGCCGAAATCAACGCAAACAGTTTCCACCAAGGCAGCAGAAGTTGGCAGCAAGGATGCTGCGAAAAGTCCAAGGAAAAGTCCCCAGCAGCCCCAAAAAGTGTGCTACAAGCGCACAAGCACTCGCACACACACACACACAGACAGTAGCACAAATTGCATTTGTGTGGCTTCAAGGTCAAGTACAAGCCAAGTAACCACCCCAAAAAAGTAAAATAAAAAGGAAAGGGGGAGAAAGAAAAAAGCACCCAGCAGAGCAGACAAACGCAGGACACGAAAAGACATCGCAGACATTTTTCGCCACCCATTTTCCGGATCCCCCCTCGCAAACCTCTTGCGGCACATTGCCAACATTTTTGGGGAAAGCCAGCAGGCGGGGAAAAGTGGGTGGGAGTGGCTGGATCCTGGGAGCTGCGAGCCATTTGCTGTTACTTTTGGCGCTCTGCTCCTGCTGAGGGGCTTCTAATGTGGTTGCTACTTTCAGGCACCCGCCTCTCGCTCTCGTCTTTTTGAAAAAGGTTGACTTTCGAGAGTCGACATGATATTTTCACGCTTCCATTGTTTGTGTTTTTTTTCTCCTCCACCTCCCCTTGGTGTTCTACTTGGTATGTTTTGTTTTGTTGCCGTCTGGAAACCCTCGGAAAAACAACCTGTTGAGTGGCTCGGTGGCTCTTAGCGGGGGCTTTAAAGTCAAGTCGAGTGCAAAAGTGCCAAGCTGGCAGGGAAAACTGACGAGGGAAATGGCGAGAAGTTGATATAAATAAGCTGGCAAGTAAGTAGCAGGAGCAGCTGCATTCGCTTTGCGTCTGCAAAGCAGCCAGTCAGCCGGCAAGTCTTGGGAAAACTGTGACTTTTCTTTGGGGGAAGCCAGTGGAGGGCGCCGGAGGAGGGAACTGTGGCAGCAAGGAGGCTGCACATTCGCTGCACTCTTGACTGGGCGGCCAGCAAAGCTGGACAGAGGAGAGCAGATCCTTGGGAAAAAGTTTTGTGTGACTTGAATGCACACAGAAAGTATAAGTAAAAAAAATCCTTGAAAGATGTGTTGGGTGAGGGAAATAGCTTAGAAAAGTTTAAGCTTCCAAGGAAGTCTTAATACTCTTAATCATTTTTTTGTAAGTGTTACATTTTTCTTTAGAATAAGTCTTGATTAAAATAACCTGAACTAACCTGAAAATATCTAGGAGTATACACTTCTCAGTTCCTGAAAAAGTTCTCAAGACTTCCTTGGCGTGAAGAGCTCCTTGAATCCAGTCTGTCTGCCCTGCAAACTGCCATTGTCCTATATGATTATTATTTGCTTTTGTCGCGCATATGCATATAAGTTTTTCCGAAAAGAAAAGCAGAACTCGCTCACTCGCAAACTCGGCAGGAAAAAATATTAAAAACTGAGACAGGCGACAGGCGACGGGCGACTGGGAGGAGGGGAACCTTTGGCACCTTTGTGTGTTTGCATTTGTTTCTCACTTTTAATTTGGCACGGCATTCGAGGGCGGGAAAACACCTTCAGCTTTTCCGCTTTTTCACCCCTTTCCACCCCCGCTTATCAATGTTTAGACAAAGGGACAAAGTTTTGTTTGATTCCTTTTGTGTGTGCAGCCAACGGCGACGAGGCAGAAAAATAATTATCATTGATACAAAAGCGCGGAAAATACTTCGATGCGTCGCCGACGACGACGACGACATGTGCATATATGTTAATATACAACATATACATTTGCCTGATTAAAATGCAACAAAGGACAAAGTCGCAAAGTCAGAGGTGAGAAATGCTCGCAGCCTTGTATCTATAAAATTCCTGAACTTTTCCCATCAAATCCGAGGCCAGACAGCCCGGGAACAGATCCATCAAAGCTGGACAGAGAGAGAGCATGGCAAATAAACAAATTATATTAGTCATCTAATAATAAACGCAAACACAAAAACTGGCCAGGGCTCATCAATTTATTATAAATTTAGCTGCGGGCTACGGGGTGCATTTCCTCCCCCCTTGGTTTAGTGATTTATGCATTTTTGCTGCAATGTCGCATGCAAATTTTCGTGCCCGAGGTGTGCGGGTGTCGCTCTCCATTCAATATTTTATTAATCGCATGTTATCAATCAAACAACAACTACAAACTGCCACTGTCACTCCCACAAAGTGTCCAGAGACAAAACCCGAAACGGAGTAGAAGCTCAGTCGAAAATTGAGGGGCAGTCGAGCGTGGCTAGAAGGGATACTAAATATTGAAGGAAGTTTTATTATAGGTAAATAATAATTAAAGATGAAGGCAACAGAATATTTCTTTAAATAACAAAGTGGGCTATTATAAAATAAATTTGTTTAAATATATTTATATTCATAGCAGATCATTAAATATTTAATAAAGTAAACTAACTTATACACCACTTAGTGGCATATTTTAAACTCTAAAAATATATTTTATTTAACACAATAAATCCCCAAAATAACGTAGTTATATTATAGAGTTAATACTACCACGTCTGACTCTTTTTCCTTTATTAAAAATAAAGAAACTATAATTAAAAGCCTCCAAAAATTAAAATAATAATAGTAAACCTCAAAACAATAGCTCACCTAAGCAGTTTAACCCGTACAGCGCACAAAAGGGGTTAAGGAGGCGCATCCAACAGAGACCACATGCCACACACACGGCGTATGCGTAATGCGCAAATCAAAATCAGAAATTCGAGGCCTCCAATTGCCCCCATATAGAAGAGCCCCCCTCAACCGCTTGAGTCCCCTGAACGACGTCCGGGGGCTGGCCCTTTAAGACTGCGGCTACTTAGCAACAAATTCGATTTGCGTACCCGGATTCTGTCTACGGCTTGCCACGCGCACACTTAAGACGGACGCAGGATGGACCAAGGAGGTGCAGCAGGACGAAGAGTGACACAAAGCGCCTTTGAGCGGGACAGGATGTGGATAAGCAGGAGGCAGAGGAACGTTGGCCAGGAGGTTCCTCCTAGTGTCAGTTATTAACGCAATTAATTCAATCATTATTGAATCATGCAATGCGCAAATGCGAAACGTTGCAGCTGCAGTTGCTGCATCGCCAGATGAGGACACGAGGTCGAGCCAGGACTTGCCGGAGTCAAAGCACCATAATCATCGCTGGGGCACGGGATAATGACGATAATCACCGAAGGTTGATGATGATCATGATTATGATTCCGATTCCGTTTGGGCAACGGACCCCGCCCCGCTCCGCCCAGTTTGTTGCTGTTGCTATTGCTGTGTTTGCGATGCCCAACGCACATATTTGTCATGTCAAATCGCATCCAAAGTGTTACGTCAAAATCAGTCCACCGCCGTTGCCCCCGCTGAACGAACACCGAACCCTCGCCGCAGTGTTCGTGGAACCCATTTGGCAACATTTTCATTAAATATGCCCAAAGTGAAGTTGCCATTCCCTGACAGTTTATCAAATGCATACCCCATCCTCCGGCCTCCAGCCTCCAACCTCCAGCCTCCATCCCAGCCGGACGCATAGCACAAATTAGCTAGCAAATTGTTTGGCACATGGCAGGGCAACAAACTGTCAGCTAAGGGGCCTGAAGGCCCCCTCCCTCCTTTGTAAATGGGCGGAAATGGTGGGGGGTGGGAATTCGATCAAGTGGAAAAGCCAAAAACTAAAACTATTTCGAATCTGCGCTGGATAATTGCCGGCCCATATGCATGATGAATACTTTCCACTGTAATTTGATATTAAAATCGTTTTCCAAGAGCATGCAACTCCGACTCCTAGACCTGGCTATGTTTGTGCGGGTTCCGGCCCGCTAAAACCACTGAAAATGGAGGCTTTTACTATGTTAGGGAAGGGGCTGGCGTGATTTTTTAATTAGCAGTCAGCTGCGGACAAAGAGAGTAATTTGTAATAGCAACTAAAAAATTGCAGCCTTAGTTAAAATAATTGACTTTAAAATACTGAAAAAATGTTTAAATAAAGTTCGACATTTAATGGAAAATTGGTTAGTTTTCCTAGAAAATAATTTGTAAAACAAGACATATTTATATAAGTGGAAAATATTTTTTTTTTTTTTTTTTTAAAGCTCTACAATTACAAAAAAAAATAAAAATGAGTAAAAAGCCAATATGCAGAATTATCTAAGCTTTCATAAATATAAGTTTAGCCAAAAAACAGACTCATCATTAAATGTGTATTTAATTTCATTATTCTAAATCAAGAAGAAACCAAAAGTAATTAAGTTTCCTGACTTAAATATGGAAAATTCAAGCAAGAATTAAATTTCCCACCAGCCCAACAGTAGGCAACACGCTTCGCTTAACACAGAAAAGGGAAAGGGGCGGATGGGATGTCGTCATTAAGTAATAACACAAATCAATTGTATCCGCTGCATTGATAATTTGCCGATAAATATTTAATTAACTCCCTGTCCCCGGACATGCCGCAGGACAGGAATTTTTTAATCATCCGCCGCATACTTTGACACTTGAGGCATCCGACACGCGACGAATTTTCCACGCCAGCCGAAAGTGCGACATTTGACGCCAGACACAACACTGCAGCAGCAGCTGTTACCGGGGGTAGGGGTTTCCCGGGCAGGAAAATCCGGTGGCCCAACGGCGGAGGCATGAGAGATGGCATTATTATAATAATTGCATTCCCCCACCGAAGAGAGAAAGTTGTGAGAGAGGACGGCCAGCCTTTTTCGCGACCTGACAATCCGCAGACGATTAAACAAGAATATTGCCATCGCCAAGTGAAACAATTTTTCATTTCGGGATATCAATTTGTTGTTTACATAATTGTAAAAAATGTTTTCAATAAACAAATTATTTGATTATTATGGCCGCCAATTAAAACAAAAGACAACGTGAATGCGAAAGCGACTGCGGACGCGAATGCAGCTCCGCCACAGCCGCCAGCAAGGACAAAAGCGAGAGAAAACAAGGTAAAGCAATGGATTTTGGCTTTTAAACGAAAAGGAAATACTGTGGAATTGAGATCGAAGTATGAGCTTAATATCACCATGTTTTTCCATAATTTTCCGGGATTATAAGCTCTTTTTGAGCAGTCCTTGATGATTATTTATCAGGGAAATAAAATATAAAATAAATTTTTCTTAGATAAAACATATTCCATTTTTTTTTTTTTATCATTAACTATTCTTGCTATTTTTCGTAGTTTCTGTTGAGACATTATTATCATAATTACAACATACCTTCAGCCTTCAAAAATACCACTTACAGCAGCCGTAAAAAAACAAAAAGATAGCGACAATCAGATGCAGATGTCGGATGGAACAGAACAGAACTGAACAGAAACAGAAACAGAGACAGAACAGGCGATTCGACCACGGCCACCGACTGCCGCCAGCAGCAGGAGCAGGATAAACTGTTTGCTGTTTGCGTTCTTTTTTATTTTACGCCGCCGCCGGGCATTTTCCAGCCTCACTTTGAGTGCCGGAAAGTGGGTGTGGGGCTAAAGTCCTTGCCCTGTCTCTGGTTCGAAATATTTAATTGCCTTGTATTGCGGTTGGATGCGACGCGTATTAAAAATATTTACCCGCAAACACACATACATCGGGGGGAAAAAAAGAGGAGAAGAAGCAGAGACTTCCTGAGGTGTTCGAGTTTTACATTTCTGACACGCAGAGTTTTCTTAAACTCACTGAGCTTGATATTAAATGGGAAATTTGTTTTACACTTATTTTGGGATAAAAGGTTTAACACAACATTTATTTTCCGCTTGAAACGTTCCAAAAATGTATTTATTAAGTGTGAAATATATATTGATAGTAAGGTATTTCCCATGCCTAATTACGGTTTATAAGAAATCGATCACCGCCAATTCCAGTTCATTATTCCATAATTTTTAAAGCCCCAGACCTCCCCTCAATGCAATTATATTTAAACCGTAGATTAATTTTTATGAAGTCACTGCGATTATGGAAATTCACTGGCAGTCACTCCATCATCAACACTCGGCTCGGCTGCTGTTAAATTATTTTCATTTTATTTTTTATATATATCCTTTTATATTCGTTGTTTTTGTTGTCGGCATGAGTCGTTAATATTGAATTTTAATTTGTAAACCTGGGCCCGGGGTCAGGTGCATGCATTTGTGCGCGTGAGCAGCGGGGTGGGGAGCGAGTGTATCTTTGAGCTGTGACAGATTGCCGGCACTGGCTCGTTCTTCGCCAGCATCCCTCCTCCCCTTCCACAACCACTCCCTTCTGGTCAATGCAACAGTAAGTTGTCAATTAAATTTGGTCAGCCACATCAAGCAGTCGACGTCTCTCTGGTCAGTCGGAGCCTCGTCGCTGCCTGCTGCCTCCCAAAAAGCCCATCTTCCGGCCGGCAATGCCCCCGCTTTCATCCGATCTGCTGTTTGCTTAATTTATATGTATCGCCCGTGTAATTGTCAATATGCCAATAAGCTGCGTGTGGCAATATATATAAAAATAATCGAATGCCGTGGCGGAGGAGCGACCAACCTGGAGCTGGAGCTGAAGCTGCATGGGGCAAAAAAGGCGGCTGCTGAAGGGGGAAAGTGATTGTTTGTTTCAGTTTATTGAAAGCAGAGAAATCAATCGGAAAAAGAGTCAGCGGTTCAGGGATGCAACGGAAAATCCAGGTTGGGAATAAATAACAACACAGATATTATCTGGCTATTTAAGGGCATTTTTAAGAATAAGTTGAGATTTTAAACACTTGCAAAATGGAATAAATGAACGAATAATATAAAGATATTATTTTTACCACTCCCAAAAATAGTTTCGTAAATTCTACAATTAAAAAAATAACGGATTAAAATAAGGCAATAAATTGTAAGGGGATTAAATGACATAAATTCGAAATCAGACATCAATTATTTAATTTTAAGGGATTGACATATGAAAAAATACTTCTCTCATTTTTTAAACAACTTAATGGTATAATCCCTTAACTGAACGGCTTATTAATGACGCAATTTATTTAATTTAAAACCCTTTGGAGTATTTGCCAGCCCTAGATGGCAACAACAATTCAGCCGCAATAATAACAAGTTACGCATACGCAACGTGTTGGACGTAAGTAGCTCAAAAGTGTTAAGGATTCAATTAAAGCGATACAAACACACACACAGAGGGAGAGAGAGCCGCACAGACACACATCGAGATGGTAAACAAAAGAGCCGCAGAGCTATAATTCGATTATGGATTTTCCGCCATATTAATGCGAAATATTCGCAGCGCAGTCAACAATAATGTAAGGGGATGTGAGTAAGAAGGGGCAGGAGAAGGAGTCACAACCATAATGGCAACAGAAATTATAAATTACGCGACAGATGAAATGTCAATGCATGCGACTCTTACTTATTGCATTTATTTAATTAAATGAGCTTAACAAAACCCCGAAAGATAGCGCATTTCAATGCGAAAAGGGAGTCGCAGCTTTAAGCCTTGCCAGGGAAACTTAATAATATTTAAAATATTTAAACTAAGAGAGAACTTAAAAAGGACGCACATTTGTAACCTTTCGGTAGCTTTTTCGGTAGTAATTAAATCCTTAATATTCTCTTTTAAAATTCAGAATGAAAAGACGCCTAAATTTTGACCAATTTTCTGGGTGCCCTAACCCCTTGAAGGCAAAGGATACCCCCTTTAAAGCCCAACCCCTTTAAAAAGCCTCGTTGGTTATACAAATAGAAATGCACTTGGAAAACTTTATCGGTTTCGGCGGCGGCGGCAGCGAAAACTAAGCTAAAACTTAAATATGCAACAGGAAATATACGCCAATCAAGTGCCAATCTCGAGAGCTGACGTCGGCAGTGGCAACAACATGAAATGTCTTTAAAATAGAACGAAATGTTGCAAGTACATACTACAATATTACTCGAACCCGTGGGCGGTGGACGGTGGCTTTCAGCGTAACGTCTTATGACCTGAAAAGTGGCAACGAAAGCGGCCAACCAACTAACAAACCAACTGACGGACAGCCATAGACCAACTCGGGAATAATACATACAGGTACAGCGGTACTGGTAACATCAACAACGTCTTGCACTTTTACTGGCCTCCATCTAGTATGCAAAATACTTTTGCCCCCGCCGCCTGCATAGATTAACGAAGCAAACTTTTTTGTGAATATCGCCGCCCAGCCATTAGCCGGCAAATCGGGGGCTAGAAAGGGTTACTCTAAAAAAAATATCAGCACTGGAAATATTTTTGAGCTCAAATTCATTCGTTAGCTGAGCTTTAATTAGGTATAGATTCGGTCAGTCTTAAGTCAGCCGAAAGTCAGACTAATTCAGAATTAGCTCTGCCTTAATTAAGCCTTAACTTAGCCTTAATACAATGTAACATATTCTCTATTTTCTCCGTGATATAATTATAAAATAAAAATTTTTTTTGATTGCATCGAGGTCTTTATTAGGCTTTATGTTAATACATATTTTTAGAAAATCCCTACATTTAATGGCAGATTTTTCTTTTGTGTAAATTTTGTGAGGAAACCTATTGAGCTGCGCGAAACTTTAAGGAAATCTCGGCTCGTTCCCCGCTTTCCACTCTGACGATGCAACAAATATGCATTTTGCCAGCGTAAATAATTTATTAAATTTTATTGCTGAACGACAGGTAGAACGTGAACGAGAATGGGACTGAGAATTCGAGGCAGCCGAGAAATTGAGACTGCCAGTGTCAGTTTTGTCTGGCCTTCGTTGTTCTCTGATGTTGCTGTTATTTTGGTTGCCGTTGTTCGTTTCGTTTTATGGCTAAATTGCAGCAAGTGTCTTTTCTCCGCCGCTTTTTGCCCCCATTTTCCTCGGATTTTGCCCCTTTACCAGGTGAAGTTGCCATCGCTCGCGGCGCTGTCTTATAAAAAATGCAAACCGAATGTTGAATAATTCATTATGAATTGAAATACATAATACTCATTTTGTTGCAGCATTTGAATGTTGCACTGGGAATGAAAATGAACCAGTCCCGGAGCCACTCAACCACTCAGCCAGTCAGGCAGTCAGCCATTTTCCTTAGAGCTCGGCCCACACCCTCCCATCTTTAACCCACCCGAGTTTAGAGCCAGACGGCGGCTTAATTGTTTTTCATATTTTAGGGCCACACAACTTTCTCCTGAGTAGAGAGTAGATGGTAGAGAGACAACCCCGCCAAGGATTTTTTGATGTGCGCACATAAAATTTAAAATTAAATTTAGCCATGCTCCAAAGGCGAGCGCTCGGGGTAGACATTTTCACGCAGACGATACGCCATTTCTCAGACATAAAATCGCGGTGAGATAAGGAGAAGTCCCGGGCCAAGACAGGCGACCGCAAAGGTGAAGGAAGGCCTTAATCAGGAACTCTAGAAGGAGAGCAGTCCCCGAATTAGGGCCGCCGCCCTTCAGATTTATGTGCATTTGCATATTTTAATTTATTTATATAAATAAAGTTGGCTAACGACGCGACGAGGTACCAGCTAAAAATATATATAAATGAAAGGCTCGCTCTCAAGAATTTTATTGGATTTTTAGCTGGCTATGATAGGGTTTTAATTATTCTCAGGAAAAATTAATTAATGAATTTATTATGTACATTTTAATAACATTAATAATTTGTATTCTTTTTAATCCTATTTTTAATGCACCCAAACTAGTACATAAAATACAGTGGCTGTAGCTTCATGAACTAGCACCTGTTTGGCGGCTCTTTCAATTACTCCACGGAATTCTATGCCATATTTTATTTGTTCATCTCGCCAAAAATGCACACAGTGGCCGCAGATCCTGCTCTCGATGTTATAAATCACGCATCTTTAATGGTCGCTGGCCGTAAAAAATATGCCAAAGCCATGCCAAAATATTTTGCTGCCTATTTTCGGGCGCGCAAATTGCAACAGATGCAGCAGGCTCCCCCTTTCCTTTCCCTTCTTTTTTCCTTTTTTTGTTAGTTGGTTTCGAACTGTTGATGCTGATTGCTATGTTGTTGGCAGGACATTACCCAAGCAGAGGAGGCTTCGCAGCCAAAGCACGTGCCAGAAGCGGAATAAAATGTAAAATAAAAAAAAGGGGGCCTCGAGTCAGTGGCGCGGTCTATAATCTAATAAGCAATCAATGATGTGAAAAAATGACTGGCAAACCGTTTTAAACGCTGCGGTGCACCGCAACTCGACCGCACAGCAACAACACCGAGGAGGATTTCCCAGCCACCCCATCGAAAGGACTTTGGACTGGAGTCGGGGGTGGATTTTGCATTTTGGCTGTTGGCCTTTTTTTCATGTCGGCTGCACACACAATTGTTGCATGCAGCCGCCTGCAAGTGTGGCACAAATAATAAAAAAAAAAAAGGGAAACAACATACCCGAACGGGGGTCTGTCGGATGACCAGCCGGCCTCTAAGGGCGGGAGGGAGTTAGGGATGCAAAAGCCAGACACACACACACATATAGTACTCGTCCTATAAACTGTAAATGCCGCACAATGACAGAGTGTCAATTTATTAGGTGCCACAATTTATGACGGGCGAAACGAAACGATACGAAACCGTTACCGATACCGAATCTGGCCGCGTTTTGTTTACATTTTAATTTGCCAATAATTGAATTTATTTTTCTTTATGGATATTTGTATTAATTGGCATTTAGTCGCGCTTGGCTGGGATTCGATTTGACAGGAGTTTCGATGGGTAGTGATATTTCAATAAAATCGGATGTGAGCCAAGTGTTAGGCAGACAGATTTAGCAGATCCATCATTTAATGGTAGTTAGAGATAACAGAGTTATGTGGCCATCATATCATATTAGGGCTTTAATTAGCTCAAGTTGAGAGGCTTAACAAGGTAATATACCTGGAATATTATCTATATTATCAACATGTCTTTGTTGGTAATATTTTTAGCTTATTCTTTGAATAAAAACTGCCTTTTAATCTATAAAAATTAAATCTATATATATCATCTACAGAAGAAGGTGAATAATATATCTGGTATATGATTAATATTATCAAACTTCCTCTATAGATGGTATTTTTACATATTTTCCCACAATTAAATATTAATCTACAAATTTAAATCTAAGAGTGGCCTAACTCTATATGCATTGTAAATTCAAATAAATGAGTTTTAATTACCTTTTGATTCAGTGCTTAAAAGGGAGTAATTGCGGCCAAAGTTTAACTCAAATTGAACTATAAAATGCGTACTATATCTGCGTGTGTGCCTAAACTTTTAGCGATATTTTAAACTTTTTGTTCAGTTTCCTATTTTTTGCGCCAGTTATCGAGGCCTCGACGGCGTATGCAATAATTTTTTTTCTAATCGCTTTTTTCCGCCTGTTTTGAGCTGCAGAAAGTTGCTCCTCCAGCTCCTCGGAATCCTTTTTGTTTTTTTGTTTTCTGGTCTGTTTGGAAAGTTGCGTGTGTTTGTTGGCTCTGTTGTTTGTTTTACGTAAAAGTTAACGCATTATTTTGTCGATTGATCGCCATTGCAGCCCAGCCACATTCCACTCCTTTTTTTTTTGCCTGCGTTTTGCAAAACTTTTTATCTCTCTATTTCTATGCCCAATGTATAAATTACTGCAGTTTTTAAAAAAAAAAAAAAAAAACGATAAAAATTGTGCGCACAACAAAATTAAAGTTGTTTCCAGCTGGCCGGGGTGGGCAGTGAAGATTGGCTAAGGGTGATTACCGCAATTAGTCTGGAAAATGCAAACTCATTTGAATCAAAAGTCAGAAAAGCCAGCTCCAACTTTAATTAAAGGGTGTGTAATGGTAAAAGCTTCATTCATTATAGCGAGACTTACTAAATTAGTTTTAAATATACAATGAGAATTAGGAAAAAATATTCAAGGAAATTGTGAAATATTTAACATTTAATTTGGATTTTTTTGGGTAACTAAAAAAGGAAAATTAAGACTTTACTAAATACGTATTTGTAATTATTTTAATAATAAAAATGTAATGAAATCAATTTAATTGTTGATCTTTTGATGAGTCTTGAAGACAATTTAAAAGATTTTGACTTTAAATCTGCTGCTTAAATAACTATGCAGTATTTGCATTTATGTTTTAAAAAAAATGTTTTAATATAATTAAGTAACAGGTTTGATTTCTTTAGTAGCTTTTACACATTTAAAATTTATAATATGTTGTCTAAACTGACTCAATTTTTTTCTGTTTATAAACCACCCATTTTATTCGGTATAGTTTACGGCTTCTAAATATTTTTCAATAAGCAAATGCTAATTTAAAACCCCACTCCCATTGACCCCTTTCCACAGTTTCCACACCCCGTGATTCCCATTCAAGCTTAACTCAGCGGTAAAAATTTATTGAACACTTCCATGCTCGGCATTCGTTGATTTTTCCTTTATTTCCACTCACCCAGAGCGAACGCTAAATGCAACAAACATATGAGCAAATACTATCCTAGCCCCCGGACCCTGCCCCTGTCCCTGTCCCTATACCTTTTCCTGTTCCTATTCCCCTTCCCCCCACGGAATGAGCTGTATTTCTCATAATGTAGCGAACGATTTGTATTTTGTATAAATTTTACAGGCAACGTTCGCCGGTTGCTGTTCGTTCGTGTTGTTGTTGTTATCGCCGGGTTATATCCGTCGATATATGTATATTTAAGTGGGGGGAAAGGGGTAAAAACAGAGGGGAGGGGCAACAGTTAGGTATGAAATATAATAAAATTGTACAGGAAATGACGAACAAGTCGAGAGCCGGAGAAAGCTCGATGAGGGAACTGGAGAGCGGCTCGAGGAACATTTTAACCATCGAATGGTTTGATTATTAAATCCATGAAGTTTTTCCACTTGCATATATGTGTGCGGGCACTGTGGAAAATAACTGGGGTAATCTTTGGATTATTACAAATATTTTAAACTAAAAAATAAAGTGAAAAAATTGCTTACGAAGGTATTAAAAGTTTTGGACTTTCACCTGACTTATAAATGTGAGAAAAGGGTTCTTAATGCTATTTTTAGGCATACTTTAACTTGTAAAATATATTAAAATATATACACATTATTCCTTAAACAAAATCCCTTAGTTTCCTGGCATTTTTCTCTCTGTGAATATGTATATATCAAAATTCACTTGATTGCAGTTTTCAAGTGAAATCCTAGCACACTTCACAACGACTCGTTGGCTGTGCCTAAGGGCTGAGCATTGCAGGATATCGTGAGATGGCATTGGCGGGGTAGGGCAGGGCCGGGAGGGTACCAAGAGGATATAGGAAATATATTCCTATAAATGGGAACAGCCCACACCCTCCCCGCGTGTGTAATTGATGTTTCAAGTAGCAAAGTGCGCGCCAAAAACTACGAGGCCCAAGTTGATTTTGATTCAGTTGCTGCAGAATTTTAATGAAGTCGAGTATTGGCTGCAAGTTTTGCGACTAAATCAAATTAAACCACATGAGCTCCTTCCTGCGAGGCGGCAAGGAAATGAGCTCGACTTGGAGAGCTTAGAGAGCCCCAAAAACTAATGCAAGTTTTTGTCAGCACAGCCTCCTTCGCCACAGATTGAACCCCTTTCTTCCGCTCTTCCAGCCTATTTGACTTGGCTTTCAATAATGCTTTTCACGCTAATTAATTTTCGGTTTTACACAAACACGAACCCAATCACACCCGCACACAATCGGCAACCCACACACCCACACACACTTGGCACCGGCACTTGACAATTTCCTGAGCGTCAAAAGATTGGGAATTTCTTGTAGAAAAAAAGAGCAGGGGTGATTCATGGCAAAATCTGTTCAGATTCGTAGGAAGAGGAAATACGTTTCCTCCCCCGGCAAACTCGATTCTATTTTTTTTCTAAGGGGTATTCAAGGGAATCATAGGTATATATGCTGGGTATTAAAGAAGGATAAGGAAGTGCTTAAAATTAAATAGGAACATTTCAAGGACATTTTTAGTGCTAAACATTTGGTTATTAAATGGATAATTATATGTTACATATTTGTAGTAATTTATACACATAGTAAAATATATATTCACCTTTAATTTGAAGTATATCGTCTATAATTTAAATTAGGATATCTAGTAGGCATAGAGTGCAACTTTAAGCTAATGTCACTAATTATAAATAGCTCTCACTTTCACTAAAAAGTTACGCTACTTATTTCAGTGCTCCTAATAAAAAGTACGTATTGAAATTTTATTTAAAAAAAGATCTTATTTTCTGAGTATATTAAATATCCTAATTATCATTTCCAAAGAATAAAAAGATCTTTACCATGGGCCGTTACTCCCGCGAGGCAGACAACCCCTGCAAGTCATGCAAAGCCCGCATTTCCAATCTTCGTGTGCATTTCAAGAACACTCATGAGACCGCCCAGGCCATCAAGCGTATGTCCCTGGACCGTGCCCAGAAATACCTGAAGGCTGTCATCGAGCAGAAGGAGTGCGTGCCCTACCGCCGCTTCAATGGAGCTGTTGGACGCTGCGCCCAGGCCAAGCAGTGGAATACCACCCAGGGACGCTGGCCCAAGAAGTCCGCCAACGGGCTGCTGCAGCTTCTGCGCCACGCAAAGGCCAATGGTGAATCCAAGGGATTGGATACCGATCGTCTTGTCATCCACCACATCCAGGTCAACCCTGCCCCGTGCCTGCGGCGCAGCACTCACCGCGCTCATGGTCGCAGCAATCCCTATATGTCGTCGCCTTGCCACATCGAGGTGATCCTTACCGAAATTGAGCAGTACGTCTGCCGGGCCAAATAGAAGAAGCTGTCCAAGAAGAAGCGTTCTGAATAAAAATGTGGTCAAAAGCAACCTAAACTAATCGAATTAGTACCTTAATTCGTTATAAAAACATTTAAGTCAAAACAAAGTTTAATTTCTATTCGACTTCAAATTTTTTAAAAAATCCTCTTAATACTAGGTATCCCTTATTCCATACCCTCTCAGCTAACATATTTATTTATTTTGTGTCTCGCACTCTGCTCACATTAGACATTAGAGAATTTGTTGCCCTCGCCTTTCCGCCGGCGAGTTTCCTGCTGTGAATTTGGCTAAATTGCATTGCCACGACAACTGGGTCTGGGTCTGGCTCTGGGCCTGAGTCTGAGGCTGGGACTGAGGCTGAATTCGAGTCTCAATCTGCGGCGGCTGAGGCTTGTTGCTTGAGCGAATCAGAAATTGTGGCAGCCACCCCGCCGCCGAGACCGCAGGAGAGCCGCCGCACAAGTGCCGCTTGACTCGGACTGTTTTCGGGGCTGGGCGAATCGCCCCCTGCTCCTTCACGCCCAATTGATGCGGTCTTAACGCCTGACTAGAGGCCAGTAATCTTGGCATGGGGCAACTCGATCTAAACCTGCCTCAAAGCGGCACATGACAAAAAAAAAATAGGTTTCGGTTTCGATTGCGTGAAAATCGCACGGAACGCCTTCTTCCCGGCTCTTTGACGCGGGGCGGTGCCAGACAGAAAATGGCGGAAGATGCGAAACGCCCCAGCGATTTTTGGATAATCTAATTTTATCAGACCCGGTTAAGGCCTCTCGTTGGATGGTGGGTATATCTTCACTGGTTTGATCGGAGATTAAAGCTCTATGGAAGGGGAGTATCTTTTGGGAGGAATTTTAGTCAACTCTTTGTGCTAATTTTAAACCCAAGGATTAATAGGACCTAATTACATTTCAACTCAATAGTTTATTTCCATCTCTCAAGCAATCCTAAGCCTTTGAAATTAATTTCAGTTTATTAATATCCAGTTAAAATTAAATGAAGACTCGGGCTTTTTAATATTAATCATTTCAAAACTGACAGATTTGAGTTTAAGAGTGATCGATATTAATTAATCAATTCTAATAAAGTCTTCAGTTCTCAAAGGCTATTATTATTGAGCTTAATCCCAGCTTTAAGTTTATTTTTAATGCTAAATATTCCTGATTAAATTCGCTGTTTCGGCGGAGAGACATCAAGTGCAGTGGAGGAATCCCGCCAAGCCAAGCAATCGCTAAGCCGTATAATTATATATAGAATACATAAATGCAGAGGCACAAACTACACACACCCGAGTGTGTGTGTGTGCGATATTCCATATAGACTGTGCCCGCATCAGGCGGAGCGGAGCGCAACTCAACTCAACTAATGGTCCATTCGTGGCACTTGGTTATTGACGTTGGACTCCAATTGTATTAACAATGCATGCAGCAAGTGCAGCAGGGAAGGCGGATGGTGGGAGGGTTCACGGGGGCTGACTGAGGGGGTGGGTCAAAGGGGGCGAGGTCAAGCAGCAAGCGGGAACAGTTGGTTCGCTTTGATGCCAAAATCGAAGCGTGGTCAACTTCATTTCGCTTAATTTCGTGTTAAGGCCCACAAAATGGGGTACAGTGGAGCTTAGATAAGGGAAAATATAACATTATGTATAAAGTAGGAACAGCCTGTAATATGAACATTATTTATAATTTTAATAATATTTTTAAAACATTTTTTAAGACTCCGAAATATTGAAATATCACAATCATTAAAACTCTAAGCCACCGAAGCCTGCCTGTAGATGGCGCAGTGGTGTAGGAGCTGTGCGCGATGCGTGCCCGCTAATCCGCCAACTGTGGGCGGCCAAGGGATAGGGGAGGTGGAGAGGAGGCCTGTGGGGGAGGGGCGAACTAGGTAACTCCCTATTCCACCCGGCAGCCCCGCAGCCCCCTTTCGATGCATGCCACTCAGCTATGACATTTTGGCAGCGTCGAGTGCACCAAGACTGTCAAATGAGTTGTAATGAAATCTCACTCAGGACTCTCCGGCCATATACCTCCGTGCCTCCGAACCTCCGTCCCTCCTTCCACCTCTATGTGCGTGTGTATTGCAGTCAGCTTTGGTCAGCTGCACATATAATAAATAAATTATTTGGCATTTGGCGTGGCGTATTATTGAAGGCAACTGCTGCTGCAGCTGGATAACACACTGTGCACAGCAGCACACACACACACAACGCACACACACCTGCTTGCATTGCAGCGCCATCTGTCGTCCGCGTTTTGAGACAGATTTGGGCATTAGCGTGATTAGTCTCAATAGTCGCTAGTATTTAGCTACAACAACCGGCTTCATAATCAGCAGGAGGAACTAACTTTAAGCGGGGAAAAGTAGTTAAACTTTGACATAACTTTTGGAAGGATTTTAAGGGGCTTAAATACCCTTATAAGGAACTCTTATAGGTCAAAATAAAGATCATTTTGAAAAATATGTATGATAGAGCCTACTTAATTACATAAATATTTTATAATTACTGTTATTTTTTTAGGGAGATACAATATATAATTATTACCAATTCGTTTTATATACTATTGTGGGTCTGGTGGTTTTCTATACTCCCTAGAAATATTTCTATAATAAAATATGCACCAAATATACCCATAATAAAGCCTTTTTAAGGGGATTAATAAAATGAGCCTCACTTTAATTACTCTCCGGACTTATTTAAAAGTAATTGCTCTTAATTAATAATATATTACTTTCCTGCAATAAAAATTCTTCCACACAACATTGCAATACTTGGTAAAAACCGCATAAATTAAGCCTAGAAGACCAGTTGTAAGGATTAGTCACCTTTCCCCCCTAAATAAAGCAATTTCGCATGGCAAAAAAAACAAGAAAATAGAGAAACTTGTGAATAATATATAATTTGCGGCGTAATGAGCCGAAAAGTAAATCCATCCATTGCATGTCCGGGGCCCATAAAGCTAGGCAACGATTTCTGAGAACATCGCTACATTGTCTGGCCTGTAGAGGAGCTTGGGGGGCCCACGGAGGGACGACAGGAGCACTCTCAGTCAGTCACATGGCAAAAAAGTTACAAGTAATACTTAACGCTAAATGGGCACAAGTGCCCACCTGAGCCAGTCGCCCACTTCAGTGCGATGCGAGTGTTGTTTTTTTCCTGCACTTCTGCACTCCGTGCATGGAAATTTTTGTAATGAAGTTATCGACAAGGTGGATCCGAATCCCGACGCCACCGCCACTAACATATGTGGAGCAATATGCAAATGTTACTTTGTTATGCAATTAGTGAATTCGATGCCAGCCACTCGACGACGGTCGGCGAACAGACAACCGCAGAGCAACAACGACATCGCAGTCGCCACTCGAAGGTTCAGTCAGCCAGTTAAATGTATCGTTGCCGTTGCAATTCGAATTAGAACATGGCTGCATAAGGAGTGCTATATAGATTTCATAAGGAGTCGACCCTTGGGTCAGCGAAATACCTCAGAAAAATTATTGAAAATATCCAAGGGGTCATAGAAATATCTTTGGGATTTGATATCGAATGTTTAAGTGTCTAAAAGATTCCCATAATGTCTTAGAAAAATTATGGAAAATATCTAAGGTGTTATAGAACTTAAATGCCTAAAAGATTACTATAATACCTCAGAAAAATTATTCTTTATTCAAAAGTTAACAAAAATGTACTGTTAACATTAAAAATATAATAATAATCTTACCCCAAACCGGGTAGGAGAACTTTTTAACGATATGCTCCCTCTCATATCGGATGAGTTGGGGTGAAGATTTACAAACTAGACAATAAGTACGACAGAATATTAGATACATTTAATGACAAGGATGTTTCACAGGATAATACATGATAATTTTCGTTATACAACTGGCTCAGAATACGAAATGGGTCATGGGAGTCAAAATTTGATCGGCACATCTTCAGAAAAATAGTGCGAAACTGTCGAGCTCTTCTGGCGGGAACTGCAAATTATGGAAAACATCCAAGGTACCATGGAAATATATTTGGTATTTCAAAACTGATACTTAAGTGCCTAAAATATTGCTATAATAACTTAGAAAAATTAAGGAAAATATCCAAAGTGTTATAGAAATACCTAAGAGATCTGAAATCTAAGATTTAGATAATACCTCAGAAAAATTATGGAAAATATCCAAGGTGCCATTGAAATATCTTTTTGATTTTTAAACGGAGCTTTAAGTTCCTACAAGATTGCTTAAATACCTCAGAAAAATCATGAAAAATATCTAGGGGGCCACAGAAATATTTTTAGGATTATAAACTAGATATTTAAGTTCTAAAAGTTTTCGGTAATACCTCAAAAAAAATATGAAAAATATCCAAGGTGTTAAAGAAATATTTTTGGGACTTGAAATAATTTGCTAAAATGCCGAAAAGTATGCAATAATAAAGTTAACTTTTAAATTTGGAACTAAAATAATTTATTGCATACTTTTAGGAATGTTTACGAATGATTTCAAATCTCTAAAGAACTCTGGAAACTAGAAAATATTAACATTACATTAAGAACTTAATATATTACAATTTAAATTAATAACAGAAAATATAAATAAAAAAAATCGCAGAAAATATGAAAACAATTAAAATGGTATCCAAAAGCATACTATAATATCTTACATCTATAAAATTAAATAAATTCGCAAGGAACTAGGACCTTACAATATTTTACTGCGTATTTTTAAAAGCCTTTTCAAGGGAATTTAAAACCAAAGCCATTTTCCTTTCTCAAGATCGTTGAATTATTTTCTAGTACCCTCCAAAAATCAGAGACCCTTCCATTTCTGTTTCAAACCACCTGACGACAACAATAAACCCGCATTACCCTATAATATAAAACCACAACAAATAAAATTAAATGAAAATAGGTCGATTTTGCATGTCAATCAAAGGGGGGAATATATGCCCCATAGTCTTAAGAGAACTAGAAAAGACAAGAGGAGTCGGCACATCGAGCGCTAACCAAAGCGAGTCACACAATTAATTGAAGCACCACTCACCCAGCAGAGCCTCGTGCTCCTCCTCCTCACTCTGCTCACTTTTCTGATTCTTGAATTTCGTATCCTCTCCACTTGCAGGCCAAAATGATGGAGAACTCGCACGCCTGGATGGGAGCCACCGGATCGACGCTGGCAGGTTTGTACAGGGCATAACTAGAGGCACTTGCAAGCCGATCTGATCGTTGGCCTTCTCCCAACTTGATATTTCAGCAGACAGCTACCAGTACCAGCTGCAGTCGATGTGGCAAAAGTGCTGGAACACCAACCAGAACCTGATGCACCACATGCGCTTCCGCGAGCGGGGTCCTCTGAAGTCCTGGCGCCCCGAGACCATGGCGGAGGCCATCTTCAGTGTGCTGAAGGAGGGCTTGTCCCTGTCGCAGGCTGCCCGCAAGTACGACATCCCGTATCCCACCTTCGTGCTCTATGCGAATCGAGTCCACAACATGCTGGGTCCCTCCATCGACGGTGGGCCGGATCTGCGGCCCAAGGGTCGTGGGCGACCGCAAAGGATCCTCCTGGGCATCTGGCCCGATGAGCACATCAAGGGCGTCATCAAGACGGTGGTTTTTCGCGATGCCAAGGACATAAAAGACGATAGTTTGGGCGCTCACATGCCGCCCTACGGTCGCCACTCGGTAAGTAGTTAGCGAGGATTCGGGAGGCTCTGGCCCGACTTGAACCGAACTAACTGTTCTCGGGTTAGCCCGCGTTTCCCTTGCAGGACCTCCCACTGAGCTATCCGGGCGCTAGTGGCGCCCTAGCCGGGACTCCGAGCTCGCTGGCTTGTCCCAATGGCAGCGGTCCCCAGTCGGGCGTCGGCGGGGAACAGCACATGTCACAGGAAACGGCCGCCGCGGTGGCCGCCGTGGCCCACAACATCCGGCAGCAGATGCAGATGGCAGCGGCCGTGCAGCATCAGCACGGGGAGGCGGGGCCGCCGCCCGTTCCGCCCGGTTTGTTCAACCTGCCGCCCCATCCTGGCGTGGGCGTTGGCGTTGGTGTTGGTTCGGTTTCGGTACCCGGAGCGGGCGGAGGCAGGGCCAGCATATCGCCGGCCCTGAGCAGTGGCTCCGGGCCCAGGCATGCGCCCTCGCCCTGCGGTCCCGCCGGCCTCCTGCCGAATCTGCCGCCCAGCATGGCCGTCGCTCTGCACCACCACCAACAGCACCAGCAGCAGCAGGCGGCGCACCATCAGCAGCAGCACCAGCAGCACCAGCAGCAGCAGCAGGCCCACCACCACCTGCAGCAGCTCCACCTGCAGCAACAGCAGCAGCAGCAGGCGGCGCACTTGCACCACCACCAGCAGCAGCAGCAACAGCACCACCACCAGGTGCCCCACAAGTCCGGTTTCGGTGCCAGTTCCAGTTCCTCCGCCTCCTCCTCCTCGTTGGTGGGTCAGCATCCGGCCAAGGCCAAGGGCAGTCCGCTGCGCAGCGAAACGCCCCGGCTGCACTCGCCGCTGGGCGATCTCGGCCTGGACATGGCCTACAAAAGGGACTTCTCACCCAGTCGCCTCTTCGCCGAGGATCTGGCCGAGCTGGTGGGCGCCAGCGTCTCGTCCTCCTCGTCCTCGGCGGCAGCGGGCGCCGGGAGTGTGGCGGCTCAGCAGGAGAGATCGGGTGGAGGCTCCTCGGCGGCAGCGGGCGGAGATGCGCCCAGCTCCTCGAGCAGCGGAGGCGCGGGCATCAAGGTGGAGCCCATCACCACCACTAGCGAGTAAAAAGGGGATGAAATGAGGAGGAAAATGAAGAGTAAAGAGGGGATAAGTGAAAGTAAATAAAGTAACAGATGAGTGAAAGGGAAGGACGAAGCCAACTGAAATGTGAAGTCCATCAGAAGCTGCGCCAGCAGCTAAAATGCGGCAAATGTATTCCTATACCTTGGTTAATTAATTATAACATTGAAACTAAAACATTTGATTAAAATTAAACTTTTTTAAAATAGTTATATCGAAGCTTAGTTAAGTCCCGTAATTTATGCCACTGAAATCTGTAAGGTTTTGAAAACAATTGAAAATATGTTAAAAAGTATGCTACAAAATGTTAAGTATTATAAAACACATCACAACTGGCCTGAAATTGAGATTTCTATGAAACATATTTATATATATTTTTTAGTTTTTTTTTTTCAGAAAAGTTGAATTTCCCCTTAACTATTCTAACTTATAACTCAATATTTCTTGCCTTTGTTGCCCACTCTTCGGCACATTAAAAAAGAATTTTAAAAGCATTGAGATTCCTGTGGCAACCATTTATATATATTTTTTGAATTTGTTTATCAGAAAAGTTGAATTTTTTCTTAATTATTCAAATCTTAACTCAATATTTCATGCCTTTGTTGCCTACTTTTAGGCACATTTAAAAATAGTTTTAAAAGCATTGAGATTCCTATGGCAACCATTTATATATTTTTTTTAATTTGTATATCAGAAAAGTTGAATTTTTTCTTAATTATTCAAACTCTTAACTCAATATTTCTTGCCTTTGTTGCCTACTTTTAGGCACATTTAAAAACGATTTTAAAAGCATTGAGATTTCGGTGGATCATATTTATATATATTTTTTAATTTTTGTTATCAGAAAAGTTGAATGTATCCTTAATTATTCAAACTCTCAACCCAATATTTCTATATTCCCTAACTGATCAAATCCTGTTATATATAATCATACCATAAATATAATAAGCTAATTCCGCATTTCAAAAACTCTCTCTCTATCCATTTATTATGAAAATCATGTAAATATTAACTAAGTGTAAAAGATGAGATACATTTACGAAAGGTTTCTTCAACTGTTTCCTTGCCAGCAGTATTTTTTTTGTTGAGAAAAATAAAAGTTATAAACAAGCTTTACAATTATTTAAAGTATTAACCAAGGTATACAGGGAATCCATAGGCCAGCGCTTTCCTCTAGTTTCCTCCATGCGATCTTCGCCACACCTAGTTTCTATTCCTAGAGCGTACTTATTGAATCAAAATTGAAAGTATTATTATGTTATAGTCCAGCAGTCTAACTAAATAAATAGCGATCGATCTCTTTAGTTAGTAAGCAAAGCAGCGAGCGGATCCGGAAGCGGCAGGAGGAGACCCGGAACATTCCACAAAGCAGAACAGATAATGAAACCCCATGACCCCCCCAACAGCAGCATAATTAATTCACTAATTAATTAAATGTAAACGAAATCAAAAGAGTTTTAGCGGATTTAACTTGGTAATTGTGTGCCCGACCCTGGTTTAGTCTCTATTATTTCAAAGAAGCGAGAGGGAAAATGTACAAAATTATTAAAGAAAACGAAGCGATGGAAAGGCTTCAAAATGCAAAATGGAATCAACTAAATTTAATGTTTAGGCTTAACAACAAAAACAAAAAAAAGAAATTCACAAAAATGCCTTTCGGAATTAAATTCAGCGATGAACAAACCGCAAAACAAAATTATGTAAAAAGAAAAAAAGAAACAAGTGAACTTTTTGTAAACGTATTTATATACAAGCGAAATTTTTAGACAAAATTTAGAACCGAAATTTTTTGAGTAAAACGAAGCCCTGCTGCGCGATCCCGTCCCTTGGACTTGTGGCCCTTGATTTGAGATTATTGGATTCCCGACGATAATTAACTAACACTCACCCCCTGATCCCACACTAGATCCCCCTTCTAAAGTGCCTTTTCTAGCCTTAATTTGGACTCTGTTCCACTTCTGTCCCGGCCTCGAGGATACGCAGCAGGATTCGTTGGGTTTATTTGAAAGGACGAGGGAGTATATAAGTATGTTTTGTTTAGACCTTTAGGCATGGACTTTCGGCAACGTTTTTGGTTTTTGGCAAGCGCACACAATTGATGATTAAGAGTTAATTACGATTTACGATAATTACGGATAAACGAGAAAACACAACTATTTTTGCATACGCAAGAACTCACATCATCTACAATAGCCATAGCCCGTATATATACGATATATAAGCATCTATGTAATCCCCCCCAGTCTCCCCCCAATAGACTTTGATGTTCCACAAAAAATAACCTTAAAACGAATTACTTTTTGGAATAGGATGTAACATAAACGATGGCTCTAGCAGTTAATAAATCTCCTGGATATGTGTATCTTTGTACGATCTGTCCAAAACTCGAACATTTTCTATCAACTTTAGTGCAAAACTTTATGTTCAAATTAACTTTAAATGTCGAAATGAATGTTCTAATTAATCCAAGAAAAACAAAAGAGATAACAATGCGGAAAAACGGAAAACGAACAAAAGTATTTTATAAAAACATTGAAAAAGTAACCCAAGCCCAGAAAGTCTTTTAATTCTCGCTGGCTTTAGTGTTTATTGCTCTATTTCATAGATGGATACTGGAAACTCTCTTTGGGAGGCTCTCTCCTCCTCCTGCTCTCAGAGCACGATGGGCGCAGCCTCGGAGGGCGGCGGCTGGTTGATCTCCTGATGGCGCTGGAGCAGGCCCAGGCACTGGTGCAGGCTTTGGGTGCTGGCCATCGAGATGGCCTTGAGCAGTAGCAGGTCGGGGTCCGTGGGCGAGAAGGAAGCACAGTCGATATTCTCGATGGCCCGGGCCAGAGAAGCGTTGCTGTAACCAAGGGAAACGACGCATTACAAGGGAGTTTATTTCAATTTAAAGTAAAAATTACCATTGCTCAGTGAGGAACAAGGCCTGCCGGGCGGACACCATGGCATCGGAGGCAGCCAGTAGTTCACGCGGCGGCAGCGGCGATGAGTTGCTTATGTCCATGGCCTTCATGTGGCTCTCCACCACCGCCCTTAGGCCATCCACCCATTCCTGCCTGGCTCGGGCATCGTTGGCCCTCAGTTTCACCGTGTCTCCAGAGGCACAGGCAATGGCAAAGGTCCTGGAGTCCTCGTCACTGGGGTAGACCACGGCGCCGGCCAGCTGCACCTGACCCCGAGGGGCACTGGCCAAGACATGCGGCGAGGGTGCAATGTCATCGCCCACGGTCGACGAGTCGCACAAATAATAGCTAAGCGATCCTGTCTTGGCGTCCACCGTGAACCAGCGGTATTGCCAGCCTGGAAAATGACGGGAAATGCGAAATAAACACACAAGAGATAAGATAAAACCTACCCTTCATCACATTGGTGTATTTGCTGAGCTGGCCACTGAGCTTCAGCTTCGGCGACTCCCGAATGATGCGCGTGAGATTGCTCTCCATTCTGCTGGCGGAATCCTCCGGTTCCCAGTGCTCCTCCCGCGCGAAAAGGGTGCTCCGCGGGACGGAGGCGGAGGCGACGACTGAGAATGAAGAGGAGCTGCTGGCTGAGAGGGCGGCGGTGGGGGATGTAGCAGCTGGCGGCTGGCGTTGCTTCTTCTTGCGCTGGCGGAACGAGTTCTTCAGTTTGCGTAAAATGTTTGCAGAAAATTGGAAGTCAATTTGTCGAAAAAAAAAGTAAATAAACAAAGTGCAGTGAGGTCGCCTGATTTTCTGTTCATAATCCTGAAACTCGCCAAGAAAAGGAGCGGATTTTCTCCCCAACGCCAACAGGTCACACTAAACCCCCCCCCGCCCATTACAAGCTGACTGCTATGGAACGCAGTGGCGTCGCTGGCAGTAGCTGGGCGCGGCGGAACTCGCATTTGAAAAATATGACCGCATTCGCTTGGCGAAAGGCAAAAAAAGCACGTTTTTGAGCCCTTTGGTTTTTTTACTTGAAAGCTTATAAGTACACACTTACAATTTGAATCTGAATTTTGTAACGGAACAATATCGAAAGACATTGTTATTTCGGATAAAAAACCATTTCTTGTAAAATGTCTTATTTGATAATACAAAAAAAAAACTTGAAAATCCTCTATTTTTTGCTAGTTAAGTTATTATTTGCTCATTGTTTTTATTTCGAATTCGCACTGACGATCATATTTTCGTAATATTTTTGATATTTTTATATTTCAGTATAAGAACCTTAAACCCCCCAAAATAACATTTTTTCTAAATTTTCTAAAAATTAGCTTAAACTCCCGCTGCCCGCTGTTTTCAAATTTTTCCCACAAACACACTTCAAAAAAGGCCGAATTTGACGGGAAAAAAGAGGAAACGACATCGCTGCTCATCATTTGTAAGTGCAGTGTGACCAGCCACAATATCAACAAATATATTCCAAATAATATCGATATATCAGGAAAAATATCGATATATTGATATCAACAAGCCCATTTTTTGGGAAACATACGGTGGGCACACTAAAATCGAATTTGTTTAAACAAACAGCTAAAAAATCGCCGCTTGTCGCAAAATGACCGAGACGCCGTGGCCGAGCGTCGCCTTAACTCGCGTGCAACGGTAATTTTCCAGCGACAACAAATAGGGGGAGAAACAACAACAAAAGCAGCGCGAGTGAAAAAAATCAATTTGTGTGGCACAGGCAGTGGCAAGAGGAAGAGCCAAGACGCAGAGAGATGATACATATCTTTATATATACTGGCTATATATACGACGCGTTACAAGTGTGTGTGTGCGCTGGAGTTTGTGTTAAAATTAAGGCAACATTGCAAATTGGCAATTAAAAAGTAGAAGCAACAACAAATTCTGCCTCGTTGGTGTGCGTCTGTGTGTGTGTGTGTGTGTGTGATTGTGTTCTTCAAAAAATAAGAGCAAGAAAAGATGTGTGTTTTTTAATGTTTTATGTTTGCGTGTCGCGGCTTGCCATGATTTATGACATTTAACGGGAATATGTACTATATGCGCTGTGTATATGTGCTCCCCCACCCGCTTTTCTTCCCATCCTCCCACTCCAGCCCTCTCTTTTCCTCTTTGCCACCTTCCGCTGGCTGGCGTGTGTGTGTGTGTTTGTCTGTTTGTATCTCCCTCTCGCTCCCACACCCACGATAAAGTCGAAGGGGAAAAACGCGAGGGTGACGAGGAGAGAAAAGGGGGAAAAAAAACTCCACTTTTAAAAATAAAAAGCAAATAAAAACCACAAAGAAACTGCGTGTCGGCCAGAAATAAATATATGCAAATAATGTGAAAAAAGGAGAGATAGATAGAAGGAGAAGAAAGAAGATAAATACCATTTGCTAATTTGTGTCTGCGCTTTTCCACCTTGTTTCCCCCTCGTTTTCCACACATTTTCCACAAAAACAAACATCAAAAGAGAGTGACCATGAAAATGCCAGCGAGAAATTGGCGAAAATCAATGAATAAAGGCCAAACAATAACAATAACAAAAGCGACAACAACAACAACAAACAGCAGCGAAACATAATAATATTATATTTAAAAATAATACCGAGATTGGCGAGTGAAATTCGAGGCTGGAATTCGTTATGCTGCAGTGACCAGCCTTGGTTTAAAATCGGAGACGGAGACCATTCCCCTGCCTGGCAGCCTGCCCGCCTGCCCGCTCCTCCTCCTACTTCCCACGAATAGTAATTAACCCGCGGCGCACCGCACCGCATCGCATCGCCACAGAGTCGTCGGACGCTTAGCCGCTCCGATTAACCCTCTGCTGCCGTCGTCGTCGTTGTCGTCGCCGCCGCCGCCATGGACGGCCAGCGGGCCAGGGATCTGCTGACGCTGCTCCAGGAGCGCGTCGTCTTCCTCACCGGCGGCAGGGATCGTCGGGGCGGGCCGCTGCTCTGTTTCCCGGCCACACCACGGCGGGATCGGCTGAAGCCGGAGGATCTGCGGCGATTGCTCAGCTACCTGATTAGCATTCCCAGGTGAGAAAGAGTGTATTATCCTTCAGAGAATTGTTATAAGACTAAGAAAAACAGTTCAGAGTTATTAGGAATTAATTAATCATTATTTCTTATATAATTGTTACAAATCTGTCATCCTTATTGGATTTAAATGAGAACATATTTTTTACAATAGATAAAAATTGGTAAACAATTGTAAAATCTGGAAGAAAAAATATTAAAATAGATCTTGAACCCATTTTGCATAAGCCAACAGCCCTTAAAATATTATTAGAAAGCACATTTACACTTTTATTGCCTATTTCGAGATAGGAACTACTACCTGTAATCCCTAAGGATTACAACCTGAATTTATGACTTCTGTTATTGGATTATATTAACATTTGGCTTTATTTTATGGATCTTATGTATAACAAACTATTTTTTCACATGCATTTTGGTTTTTTTTATTGACGTTTTTCATCACATTTGAGGATTTACGAGCACTAAAGTCAAGCAAGAAATTTCACAGAATTTCAAATGATTCACCCAAATCAAGTGGCACCTAATGAAATTTTAAGTTCGCTCAGTTGACAACAGAGAAGAACAAATATTTTTGATTAGTTCACGTTTTTGTCTTTATTAGATTCTCCAGGCTAGTGTTTAAGCTTTAGTTTAAATTTATCTAAATTGAAAACGTCAAGATTTTAGATATTTATACTGCAATATTGCCTTTGGCAGGCCAGGACGGTCGCTGTTCTCCATCGTTTCATCTTCTATTGTACAGTGAGCTCTCCTTTGTTGACTAGAGAATTGATTAATAGCAAATATTGAGTCAAAAATATGAATAGAATGTTGAGATGTATACAAGTATATGTGTGTGATACACAGCTGTTTCATGACGGAGCCACCCAATACATCATTAATAAATATTTAAAAACTAAAGTTCTTAAGAACTAAAGTTCTTAACTTTTTAAATTCACAATTTGTATATATTAATCCTTTGTTTGACTATTGGTATCAAGTATCATGTATTTCTATTCGTTTCTGGTTACGAATGCCCACTGTACCCGGCACAATGGCTACCCATTGTGTCAGCTGACGTCGCGACGTAGCTGGCAGCGCTTCGTTTGCGATTTCGGCAGCGTCGCGACGTCGTCGCCTCACCCGCAACTATATCGTATATATATTATATATATATCTGTATATGTTCCGAATAGGGGGTGAAAGAGGGACAGCAGGGGCGGGGAGCAGCTGCTGCAGCTGCAGTGCCACATTCCACTTGATTTTCCTGTTATAGCCGTCCGACTGCAGTCTCATATTTTATGAATCATCATCGTCAGACGCTTGCAAGAACAGCACGCACATTGTTCTTGCTGCGCCCCCTCTCTTTCACTGCTGCTGCTGCTCCTGCCTCGGCTGCTGCTGCCTCTGCAGTTGACATTGAATGGAGCTGCATGTGAGCTCGCACATGGGGGTTTTATTGGGCTTGAGGCTCAGCCAGCTCTTGTGCAAAAAAAGTCGTAAAAGTAAATATTTTTAAATAAAAACTAGCAGCAACAAAAGTTGCATAAATCTGTGCGACAAAGAAAGCTATAAGAGCTGAGAAGCTAAAGAAGCAGCAGCAGAAAAACAGCAGCTCAACACACAGATACAAAACGCACACACACACACACACACACGGAGGCAATAAGAACCGGGGGACCGGCTTCCAAAGACTTTATAGAACCGAAGCTCAAAGAATGCGAAGATTTTTTGCTGCTGCCCCAAAGAGCAAAAAGCTAAAAGCAAAAGAAAATAAAAAAAAACCACAACAAAAACCCAAATGTACCATAAAACCAGAAAGAAAGAAAAGAAAGGGTAATTTGGGCGAACAGTGATGCCTCGGAAATAATAAACTGGATATACAAAGACCCCATGTAAGAGCTAAAAGTAAAAGCCGAAAGCTATTAATTAGTTAATTAAATGTTACAATAGCTAAGGAGAATTTACTTAATTGGATAATTGAGGAATTCCTCTTTAATAAGATTAATTAAATGAGCTTTTTTACATTATTTAGGTAGTATATTTTATGATTAGAGCCTTAAACAAAGTCTATTTTAAAAGTTATTAAGCAAAATAATTAAAAAACAAACAAAATAACCATCAAGCTAATGGATACTCGATACCCTGCCGCAAAAACGGCTATCGAGATGGCTGCCAAAGGCAACAAACTCGGAATGATAATCAGACCCGGGAGTTGACGATGATGATGGCGACCCCAGATTGCGACACACGACGTAGAGAGTATCTGGGGGAAGATGTGGCAAAAGTGGCAGACCACCGACATTCTCCAATCTCCAATCGAGAAGAGGGAGAAACGCACGTTCCTCGCTTATTTAGTCATGCTCATTGGCGCAATCATACCGCGATGTAGCATTCAAATTGAGGCGCTAACAAGTTTCGCCGGTCGTGAATCACTGGGAGGTGGATTCCCACGCCGGTCTCCCATTCAGTTGTTATCAGCGCGGTAACAAGCAAAGCATTGTACTATCAGTGTCCCACATTTCACGGATCCCCCCCGGCCAGAAAGGAGAGGAGCACGCTCGGTAATGGAACCATGGCAGACGACGACGACACTTCACGTTTGGCCGATAAGCAAATCGACTGGTTCGATGCGGAGTCCGTATTTTCAGCACACGAAATGGGAGCAGGAGCGGGAGCGGGAACGGGAGCTGGAACGGGGTTGCCTTATCTCATCGTCTGCCATCCAAGGAATGTGCTATTCGCTCTGGCATTCTGCCCACTGTGCATCTTATCTGCCCACTATGCGCTTTATCTGCTGTTCTGTCTTTTACTGTCTACTCTTCGGTGGGTTCTTCTTTTTGTTTACCACTTTGCTCACTTAGTTTTGAACTATAAATATACCCTAAAATTGGTTTTGAAAAATTATGCTTTTAAATAGGTAAATTCAAAGGAGTATTTAAAATTAAATTTGGGTTGAACTGGAAATAATTCTAATAGAATAATTTTATCAATGACCTTTTTAGAAATTTGAGACTTCTATTTGAGAATATGAAACTGAATCATTTTTATGTTAGGTTGATACTTTTTAATGTAAATATTTACAGATTAAAAGGTTCGTTGCTTTTATTGGTCTAATAGTAGAATAAATCCATTTTCTGACTGTTTAGTTATTTATTTTTGAAATAATAAGAAACCTACAACTAATTTAACGTAATCTTATTTATTGTCACCAAAATACTGTCGAATGTCAACCGTATTTAATAAATATGTCAAACAAGGCCTATTAAACATTGATCTTATCAATGAGTGCAAACAAACAATTACTTTGTGAGTGTATTTCGAGCTTCGTTCCCTGAAAACCTAATTTACTTCTTTGTTTTGCTTTGCCTTCGTTTATGTTTCGCTTTTGTTTTGTTTATTTGCTTTGGCGTGAAACAGTTTTTGTTTATTTCTGCGGCCTGTGTTCCTTTGTCTCTCTCTCAGTTCCCCAGTTCCCGAGTCTCGGCCAAATTGGCAACTGAAATGAAGGCGTCCCATCGTCTTTTCGCTGCTGTCGTCAATGCAAATTCCGTGAATCGAGAGGGAGTTCTCAGCATTTTAGACACGTACATTGCCTGGACTTCCTTTCGGGGTGCTCCTCCCCCGGCTCCCTGCCAGAAGGCTCAGATTTATGGGTTAAATAAACGATTTTTGATTGGACTTTGTTTTCCTTTTATCGATTTCGAAGTGCGGGCGACACTTCTTGCTCTCTTTCTCTTTCTCTGTTCAAATTTCGTTTTTAATAGCCCGTTTCGAACGTTTTTTATTACTCATCAAGTGAGCTGAGGCATGGCCTCCTTGGGCCTCACAAATTTCCAGATATGTCGCCCGATAAGAGGTTGCGGGAGGCTTTGGGAATACTGCTCTCATTGGACCCAACAATCGGGAACACCACGAAAGTTCTGGGTTCCCAACGAATAAGTTTCCCTGGCTCGAATTTAAAATGCATGCGAGTTGCGAGTTGGAGACGACGACGCCTCTTCACTTTCGCATTGTTCTCCGGGGGCCAAAACCCCTAGAAATGCCCCATCAGACAACCGCACGACATATGCTTAAACACGAGAAGATAACGTGGTTAAAACCGGGAACTGAGAACTGAGAACTCAGAACTGGCCGCAATCAGGCCAAGAAATAGCGGCAGAAGAGTGGGAACAACACGGGGAATAATAGGAATAATAGGCGGAATGGGAAGTGGAACCGGAGGGGAGCTGGTGCCGGTGCCGGTGCCGCCGAAGCCGCAGCCACACACATATCAATGAAAGAAAATATTTATAGTTAATGGTGCGATTAAAATTCAAATGGAATGCAAATCAGAGCGCTGGGCGGCGCAGGGAGGAGGTGTGTAGGAAATTATTAGCTCAAATTGGTGTCAGAGCAATAGAAACCGACCTCTCAGGCCATATGAAGGAAGCCGAAGCCGAAGCCAAGCCGTGCCGTCATAATTTATGCAAGATACGTAAACAGAGCAGCGAACCATGAGCGAATCACGACACTCTCACTCACGTATTCCCGGGAAGACGCTGCACTCGGACAAAAGTCCATTAGAAATTAATAATTTCAAATTATGATTACAATATGCAAAATGTTAAGGATGTATCTCTAAGCTACTTAAAACCAATCCTTTGCATGCCTTGCTTTAAAGTTTAAACTAATAGGTTTAGGAACCGTTTAAGGATGAAAAAACCCTCAAAGACCTTGAAATATAACGATACCTTTAAAGTCAAATAGAGATCCTAACGAACCAGTAAAAAAATATCACAAAATTAACATTTTTCTTGGTAAATACTACAAATATATTTTAAGACCTCGAGTTCAGCTAGAAACCCTTCACAAGAAGAAAATAGGTCGCTAAACACGTAAACAATATCTTAATAAATTATTAAAAACTAGATAATAACTTTGATTACTATAAAATTCAAAAACTAGAGTAAACTTAATAAAATATATTGTTTTAATATTTTAAGTGCCTCGTTCCATATTCTTAAGATTATTTCTTGACTATAAACCCTTTTTTTTTTTGCCCAGTGTACTCTCTCTTAGTCTATGCTCTCTCTCAATCAATCGCTCTCTTGCTCTAACCGTAACGCACCTTTCACCTGGCTTTTGTGTTTTGCAGCGACGCCGCCAAGAACCTCGGATTCACAGTCATTATCGATATGCGCGGCAATGGCAACTGTTCGACGAACGTGAAGACAATACTGAAGGTGCTGCAGGAACACTTCAGCGCCAACATCCACAACGTGGTCATCATCAAGCCGGACAACTTCTGGCAGAAGCAGCGTGCCTCGATCTCCTCGCACAAGTACAAGTTCGAGACGACGACGGTGTCGATTGAGTCGTTGAACAAGATCGCGGAGAGCCACCAGCTGACTGGGGACTTTGAGGGCCAGCAGCTGTACGATCATCAGCAGTGGACGGACGCCCGGCTGGCCATCGAGGAGTTCTTCTGGCAGGCCGGGGACATGGCCGATCGCATTGACGACCTCCAGGAGGATCTCAATCGCAACGATTTCGCCGAGGATGTGGCGCTGGCCAGGCATGCCATTGATCATCACAACGAGATGCGAAAGAAGATCACCAAGCTGCCCATCGATGACCTCGATATGCAGGGCAAGAAGCTGCTGGCCAAGATCAATGCGGTGGCGCCGCCAGGGGGACAGGTGAGTACAAGTTTCAAGGAAGTTCTTAAGGCAATCGCAAATATTTGTATCTTATAAATAACAGAATGGAATTGGAACATGTTTTCTTCTTTTAATTTTTAAACGTTAAATGATTAACAAAGAGCTTCTGATGAATTCTTTTTGCTTACATATTTGGTCCGTCTTCCGTAAATAAATAATGTAAACAAATAAAATGCTGTTTCGAGATCTTTATTCATGTTTGGGCTAAGAAATCATTGCCATTTTAAACAGAAAGAGTCAATAGCCTCTGTCCTCACATTCACTTTACCGAAATGAATGCCAAAATATACAAACGCTATTGACACACTCAAATATTCATTGTCATGTTCGTGCTTTTATTCGTTAGGTGGGCAGAGATTATTTAATTAAATCGATACTCTATTGAGCTACATATAAATCGGTTTTTTACACAGTAGATTGTTTTAAATAGAAAGGCTTTTTTGTCATACAAACTAAGCTTTTTGTAATGCATTATTCAAACCTTATTTGCATGACAATGAAACAAAGTGTTACATTTTCCATTGTAAATATTTAAAAGCCTGCCTCAAGGGATTACGGCATACGATAGTGTTGTGTGCTGCAAATAATTGTTTAAAATCATTTTTAGTTTATTTATTTAAATCGGATCCAATTATGCGAGTTTCACAATGAAACCCTCCCAACTAACATCCCCTAATCCTCTTCCAGCCCCCTGCCGGCTCTGGCGGCTCGGACATGGACTCGGGCACCTCCTCGGCCGGCCAGCAATCCCAGCCCTCGCAGCAATCTCGCTCGGTGAGCAGCAACCCGGACATGTCGGCGGCCGTTAACAAGGCCATGCGGCAGATCGACCTCATCCACACGGGCCAGGAGAAGCTGCTGATGCTGTGGCAGCACAAGAAGATCAAGCTGGACCAGTGCTTCCAGTGGCGGCTGTTTGAGCAGGACTGCGAAAAGATGTTCGACTGGATCCTGCACAACCGCGACGTGTTCCAGATGAGCTACGTGGAGATTGGGCACAACTATTCGGTGGCCAAGTCGCTGCAGGATGAGCACCAGAAGTTCGCCGTTGCCTCCATGAATGTCTCGGTGAATATCGACCGGATTTTGGCCGTGGCCTCGCGATTGATTGAGAGTCAGCACTATGCCGCTCAGCATATTAAGACGCTGGCTCAGCGCTTGGATCGAACCTGGAAGGACTTTGCAGCGGGCTTGGACGAGAGGACTGCCGTCCTGCAGTTGAGTGTATTGTTCCATCACAAGGCGGAGCAGTATTGCAATAGCGTGGCCAGCTGGGCAGCCGCCTGTCAGGCGAACCAGCCGCTGCCCTCGGATATCCAGAGCCTGGAAACGGCCATCCGGACGCACCAGTCCCTGTACGAGGCCATGTGCCAGGCCTACACGGAAGTGCACTCGACGAGCAAGAAGCTGCTGTACCAGCTGGATCACCTCGTGCAGGTGTGCAACCAGCCGCCGCCGCCTGGCGTGCCCGATCACAGGAAGAACAGCAATGGCGGCAGCTTCAACAAGTACGAGCGGCAGAATCCAGCGGCGGACTATAGCGAGGGGGCCAGCCATGTTCTGGCCGTGATCCACCAGATCCTGGGACACCATCGTTCGCTGGAGGCCAAGTGGCACCAGGAAAGGGTACGCCTGCATCAGACCCTGGCCCTCCGGCTCTTCCAGGAGGATGTGAAGCAGGTCCTGGACTGGCTGAAGAATCACGGCGAAGTTTTCCTGAGGAAAAACACGGGTATTGGCCGGAACTTTCACAAGGCCAGGGTCTATCAGACCTCGCACGATAACTTCGAGAATGTGGCCCAGAACACGTACAGCAATGCCCAGAAACTGCTGGCAGCCGCGGATGAGTTGGCCCGGAGCGGGGAAGCAGATCCCAATGAGATATACTCGGTGGCCAGGGAACTGGAGCTCCAGGTGGGCAGCTTTGCGGAGCGTGTGGAGCAGAGGCGGCGTCGCCTGGAGATGGCAGTCATTTTCTATACGCACGAAAAGGACGTCACGGCCTGGATAGACAAGCTTCGAACGGATGTTAGCACGGATGAGACGCGTCTCTCCCAGGAGAATCTCGAGGGCATTGAGCGCATCCTGCAGCAGTATCAGAGGGATCAGCAGGAGAGCTCCGTAAACGTGTGCCTCACCACCATTGCCCAGGGTGAGGCTCTGCTGCAGGAAATGCGATCGCTGGAGTACGCAGACAATACCGGCTCCATAGCCGCTCTGGAGGCCACGCTGGAGAAGCTGAGCAAGCAGAAGCTGGAGCTGGAAGAGCTCTGGTCCGCCCGCAAGTTCCGCGCCGATCTCATCCTGCGCCTGCGCTACTTCGAGCGGGATGCCATGGAGCTGTCGTCGCAGCTGGAGATCTGGTCCGAGGAGCTCCAGCACGCCGACCTCTCCAGGGATTACCAGAAGGCCGAGCAGCTCATACGCATGCACAACGAATCGGTGACGGACATACAGAACGCCACCTACGAGGTACTGCAGCAGGGTCAGGACCTGCTGCAGCTCTTCGAGAACGCTGGCTTCATCTCCATGGCGGATGCCACGCACACGGCTCAGGCTAGGATTGAATACCTGCTGGACTTCTTGCGCGAGAGGGAGATCGATCTGGAGGAGATGTCGGAGGCGAAGCGCGCGAAGCTAGAGCAAGCAGTGCAGCTGTGTCAATTCCAGAACGATGCCAACCAGGTGATCTCGTGGATTCGCAATGGAGAGGCCATGCTGGTGGCCAGCTTTGTGACCCCCAACAGCCTGCAGGAGGCGGAGCAGCTTAGGAAGGGACACGAGCAGTTTCAGATTGCCATCGAGAAGACGCACACGTCGGCGGTGCAGGTGAAGTACCGTGCGGATGCCCTGATCAATGCCAACCACTACGACCCTCAGTCCATACGGGAGATCAGCGAGGATGTGACCAAGAAGTGGCAGCAGCTGGTGACCTACGCCGAGGAGCGCCACAAGCTGGTCACCGCCTCGATCAACTTCTACAAGACCGCGGAGCAGGTCTGCTCCGTCCTGGACAGTCTGGAGCGGGAGTACAAGCGGGAGGATGACTGGTGTGGCGGCGGTGGCGGCAGCGACAAGGCCCAGACCATCGTTCAGCTGATATCCAAGCACCAGGAGCAGAAGGAGGCCTTCCTCAAGGCCTGCACCTTGGCTCGCCGCACGGCGGAGACCTTCCTGAAGTACGCCAACCGCTCCCAGCAGTGCTACCAGTACAAGGGAAACTGCGAGGCCCACGTGAAGAGCAAGCTGGACAAGCTGTTGACCCAGGAGAACCAGGTCCTCGACTACTGGACCATGCGCAAGAAGTCGCTGGATCAGTGCCAGCAGTTCGTGCTCTTCGAGCGGAGTGCCAAGCAGGCCATCGAGTGGATTCACAACACGGGAGAGGCCTACCTCTCCTCGCGCTCCAACTTGGTGGGCATCAGCAAGGAGGAGACGGAGGGCTTGCTCAAGGAGCACAACGAGTTCCGCAGCACGGCCAAGGAGACGCGCGAACGGGTCAAGCTGCTCATCCAGCTGGCCGACAGTCTGGTGGAGAAGGGCCATGCCCATGCCAGCGACATCAAGCAGTGGGTGGCCTCGGTGGACCAGCGCTACAAGGACTTTAGCAACCGCATGGACAGCTACTGTGAGCAGTTGGAAAAATCCCTCGGCATGTCGCAGCAGCAGTTACTTTTGGGCTCTTCCGATGCGAACAGCTCGATCAGCTCCTCCTCGGGGGTGAGCAGCATGGACCGGCACTCGGATCCCACGCTGGAGGCCAAGCTCAACAGCAGCAGCAGCAGCAAGGAGAGCAAGGAGATCAACGAGGAGAAGCGCAAGTCGGCGAGGAGGAAAGAGTTCATCATGGCCGAGCTGATGCAGACGGAGCGGGCGTACGTCAACGATCTGGCCACATGCATCAAGTGCTTCCTCGAGGAGTTCAGGGGGGGCAGGAATGTCCCGCCCGCTCTGGTTGGCCAGGAGGATGTCATCTTTGGCAATATCCGGGAGATCCATCATTTCCATCAGAAGATCTTCCTGCGCGAGCTGGAGAAGTACGAGACCATGCCGGAGGACGTGGGTCATTGCTTCGTCACCTGGGCCTCCAAGTTCGACATGTACGTCCACTACTGCAAGAACAAACCCACATCGAACAACCTTCTCGTCCAGCACGCGGGCAGCTACTTTGAGGAGCTGCAGCGCCGCCTGGAGGTGGACCATCCCCTGCCCGCGTATCTCATCAAGCCCGTGCAGAGAATCACCAAGTACCAGCTGCTACTCAAGGATCTCCTCTCCTGCTGCGAGGAGAGCCACGGCGAGATCAAAGAGGGTCTCGAGGTGATGCTCAATGTACCCAAGAAGGCCAACGATGCCATGCATCTGTCGCTGCTGGAGAACTGTGACGTCTCCGTGGACAAGCTGGGCGAGGTGGTGCTGCAGGACGCCTTCCAGGCCTGGGACACCAAGCAAATCATCCGCAAGGGTCGAGAACGGAGGGTTTTCCTCTTCGAGCTGTATCTCCTGTTCGCCAAGGAGGTCAAGGAGTCGAGCGTGGTCAAGTACCAGTTCAAGAGCAAGCTCATGACCACGGACATGGGCATCACGGAACACATCGAGGGCGATGAGACCAAGTTTGCCGTGTGGACAGGTCGCTCGCCCATGCTCTCCGATTGCAGGATTGTCTTAAAAGCAACGAGCTTGGAGACCAAGCAGATCTGGGTTAAGAAGCTGCGCGAAGTGATGCAGGAGACGTGCTTCTCGGGCACCTCCTTGACCCTGCCAAAGTCGCCAGCCAAGCACTCGGGCTCCTCACAACGATCCTCCCGAGATTTGGATGAACAGCTCACGGAGAACGACCATGACCGCTGTTCCCTGGCTAGCTTCGGATCGGGTAATACCACAGATAGTGATAATAAGGTGAGTTTGAACTTTATTCTTCTTTTATTGAATTAAAGAGCGGAACTTCCCGAGTTTTCTATTAAATTTAAACAATTAAAAATGAGTTTACATAATATAAAGCACATATTTACATGATTTTCTATATTAAATACCAAGATTTCGACTTAAATCCTAGTAAAAACCAGGACTACTCCCAGTATTCTGAAGCTTTTAAAGCCTTTTCGAATTTTCCCCATATTTTCTGATTAGCTTTAAGCTTCCACAAGCTTTCTCTTTGGTCCTACCTCACATGAAAACAGCTTGCTGCCTCCCTGAACCATCCCAACCCGAAGCCCAGTCTCTCCTTTTAGTCGGGAGATGCTGCTGTTGCCTGCCATTGGCCAGCTGAACTAGTTTTCCCACTCGCCGGAGCCCAGGAGTCGGCCACGTTCGGCTCATCGCGGTCCTGCAACATGTTTAAAATTCATGGCAGGGCTTAATGAGATTTTCCTCGCTGCTGCGTGCCGAGTGCGGTGCGTGGAAATCTTGGAGACCACTGGCATCCACCAGCACAGTCTGTATCCGCATGCGGATGGATCCCGGCTCTAGGTCGAGTGTGTGCCGGATTATATATGACTGCTTTTAGCGCTGTTTCGTTACATTTGCTTAATGTAAATTTTATGTGACACTTCTTTATAGTTAGGTCTGTCTGCCTCTGTCAACGACCAGCGTTTTCGGCAACAGCATTCCCGTCCATTCCCGTCCAGATTTCGCCGGCGGCGACGACGGCAACGGCATCCACTAAACCTAAGGAGCGCAGATTTCGAGCGGTTTTACGACCGACATTACCGTTTGTCTTATGTTCGGAAGGTTACTGAGGTTAAGGGTTTCGTTTCACTTTGTGGCACACTCTTTTTTATGTCTTTAGGATTTTACCTAACTAACACTAAACAACTATTTGCGGTGTTTATTGTTCATTAATTATAGTTTATGGCGGCTGTATATCACTTGAGTTAATTAAAATATTAAAAGTTTGAAACTATTGATATAATTATACATTTTTTATAACTTTTCATACTTAATAAGTTCTTGAATTATTTTACTAGATATTCTAGTATTTAATTTTATGTTCCTTTGGGCTTTATACTCTTTTTTGATCTTTTATAATTCATTCATCATATTTTTTATCGAGATTTCTTTTGGATTTTAGCAGAAAACCAATGACATTACTTAGATTTCATAAGATAAGTAAGTCAGTAATGCTAATTCTGCTAAATAAAACAGAAAAATAATTTGTATTATTTTTTAAACCGATATTTAAGTATTTCCTTTTAGATTTTTTGGTATAAACCAATTAATCTATCTTTAATTAGTCTTCCCAGTCAAAACATATTTAAAAATATGGATCTAAAAATATTTCACTAATCGAAAAGTATTTAAAATGTATTTCTGGAACCATAAATAATCCCTAGAATATATTTCATTAATAAACCGAAATTCCCGCCTCTCTAAAAAAAAACCCAAAGACCCCAACAATAACAAGCAGAGACAGAGAGAGGATAGAGAGTAAAAGCTTCGCAGGTAAAGCACTCTCACTCTCTCAGATTCTGCGAAAAGCTTTTCGTTTTTCGTTTTCCTTTCGCCAATTGAACCCCCCCTGAGGGTAGTAGTGGGTTAAGGCATTTGTTGTTGCGAACGCTCGTGCGTTCGTGCGGACTCATATGCGGATTCGTTGGGGATTCGTGTGGGGCAGCTGCTCCAGTTGCTCCGCAGAGTTTCAGCCAAGAGGTTCGTCGTTCGCTCATTGCCGGGGCTCTCGGTTCTCCTCAGTTTCCTCTCGGATTTTCCATCGTCTGCTGCCTGCAGATGCGCGCCGCCCGGCCAAAAAACCAGCAGCAGCAGCAGCAGCCATCTCCTCTTCTCTAAACTAGAACTGCACTTGCAATTTTCCCCCTAAGATTTTCCACTTCCTTGGAGGGACTCATCATCAGCGTCAACATCAATAATTTGTATGAAGAAAATCAGCCACCTTCAAGGTGTCAAGTGATTGAAAATCGCCTATAATCGCGGTGATAAGAAACCTCCTTGATATCGCGACACTATAAAGATAAAGAAAACCACCACTAGCTCCCTTTTTTTAAAAATTAAACAAAAAATATATAAACAAGTCAGCTATTCAGCAAAACAATTAAACCACACAAGTGCCCCAAATAAACTTAAACAAAAGTTCAAAAAATAAAAAGATTACATAAATGACAGCCTCTTGTTTAGGCCTTAAACTGTCCAACAGAATGTTGTAAACAAAGACCTGGCTTATATAAATAACTAGAACCGAAAAAAAATATAAACAACAAAAGTGAAACAACAATCCGAGTAATGCAAATAAATATGATAAAAAGCTGGCGCTGCTGCCAAAACTATACGAGCCAGAAAGAAACGGGGAACGGGCGAGATGTGATGAACCCTTTTTAGCATTTTTGCGAGGGCAAAAATGAGCTGAGGATGAAAATGTCTGCAGCAGCCGCAGGCGAGAAGAGCCACCCAGCATCCCCCCAGCCCACTTTTCCGGCGCCGCGGCGCGCTGCTGCCTTTGACCTTTTTCACGCCTTCAGTCACTTGAGTAGCAGTTTCATTCACATTTCCCGCCCCATTTAGACCATGTTCTGCCGTCGTTGCCCCCGAAAATCCCCTCGAGTTGTGCTGTCAACTGCAAAGCGATCGCAACGTGACTGTGTGTGTGTCGGAGTGTGTGCTGGTGTGTGTGTATGCTATCACAAGCACAACATTTTCAATTGTCCAATTCTTGATAGCACTTCTTGAGATAACATCTTGCCAGGGAGATATTATTTCCTAATTGAGTCGTTAAATATCAATGAAAGCATTGGGTGTTCTTTTTTTTGCAATTATGTTAAGTATATTGAAGAATACTGAATATAAATTGAGATATAGCATTCTTTCTTGAGCGGTGATCGTCTTTCTTTATTTGTCTTTCTTGAGCGGTGATCATCTTTCTTTATTTGTATTTAAAGCGTTGGGATCCGAACATTTATTTCCGCATAAATACCAAGCTTAATATATATCTGTTAGGTAGAAAGGTTTAAAAATTAAAGTCTTCAGCTATTACCATATATGTCTGGAATAAACCCAATAAAATAAAAATATTCGGAATCTACTTTGATTAATTTATTGTTGTGCTTCTAAAAGATACTATATTATGTATTTTTAAATTTGAATCATTTTTTATATGATATGACCATTTTAAGCTCTTATTCATTTCTATTGAATTTCTAAAATATTGTGCACAGTTCTTCTTATCATTTTCTTAGAATAAAACCTCTTTAAGAGATATAAAATGTTTATATTTGGTTCTTGATGGTCTCCGAAATTCATTTCTAATCCTATTTCTTATCCGTTAATTGAGTAATTCCTTTCTAATCCTATTTCTTATCCGTTAATTGTTAATTTTGATTATTTTTAACTGGATTAACATTCCAAGTATTCCGTTGATTCACTTGCTTATTTCTTAAGGCTTCCACACCATAAACTTGAAGAGGTTTCTTAAACTTTCGACATTTATTAAGATCTTTTAACAGCCTCGAAAGCATGATGGAAAGAATAACAAGCTATTCCGTTTACATTTTTGTTCTTTGTCTAAACCAAATTATTTTGTTGTAAGAGAGATCCCTATCTCTTATTTTCATCCCAATTCCCTGGCTATTTCTAGTCCAATTTCACATAAAGGGTATCTGATGTTTAGCTACGCCCTCCCAGTGGCCACTCACTTGCTTTGTTCTTGGCTTGGCTGGCCAGTTGAGTTGAGTCAAACGGAGTCGACTTAGCCCGAGTGGGGGCCATTAATTCCACGCTTATCTATTGCATTTTAATATTTATTTCAACGCGATAGGGTTGCGGTTCTGTCGTTTGGCTAATGCGGCTGCGGTCTCTCCCTGTGTGTGTGCTGTGGGTTTTATTTTTACCCCCTTTTATTTATTTTTTTCTGTTCAGTTGCGGCTGTTGTAGACACGACATGTTTTGGTCATTATAATTATCGAGTCGATGCATTGCAATTTAATTTGAGTGCCAGATGGGCGGATTGCAAACAGAGAAAGGCAATGGGGAAATGCGAGTGCAGTGTCCAGCCCTGTCCCCATTCCGATATATCCATCAGTTGTCACTGGAATTCCTTGTTAGCCTCGTTTCCTTCCTTTGACAATTTTCCATTCGCATTCGCATTTCCATTTACATTTCCATTTCCATAATGAAAGCCCTTTTGACCAACCCAACCAGATCCATGGCCAAAGGGCAGTTTTGGCCTAATCTAATCCAATTGGCAGCCGGAAGCAATTAAAACAGCATACACAGAGAGTAGAACACAAACATTAGCCACTGTGGTCGATGAAAACCGCTTAGTTAACCCAACAAACCCAACAAGGGACCACACATCCCGACTTCCCTGAATGGTGACTGAAAACAAATTCCAAACTGCAACTGGATAGTTTTTTACCAACGAAAGAGAGGTTTCCCCTTCCCTTATCCTATTTTTTCATCCTATTCGGAGAGTTGGTCAAAGTTTCAGAGCTTATTCTAAGTTTGGCAGCCGGGATTAAATTAAATGTAGTTTCTTTTTTAAATCCCCAGAGAGGTAGGGTAAGTGGGAGGGAAACTCTGAACGAATAGGAATCAGCGCAGAGGACAACTGCGGATAATTGAAAGTTTTGGTTATAATTACGAAAAGTTTAGTGGGTTTAATTAAATTTATTTTGAAAATCGAATGGCCTGAATTCATTTATTTGATTTTTGGTAAATATATATTTATTATTCCTGCTCTTAGTTTAATCTTTTTGCTAAAGAGGTCTTGGGTTTATATATTTTTGGGTTAGTTTTTGTATATCTCTTGAAATTCAGAATTTATCGCTTAGATATTAGTGTTATTCTTTCCTTTGAAAGTCTAAATCCCATCTTAAAGAGCATTTCATATTTTTTAATGCCTCTCTACTCTTGTTTTTTCTGTAATTATCCTCCATTAAAACGCATTTCAAATGCAGTTTGCCAGCTGCATCTGGCCACTTTTTAGCAAATTGTTTCCCTTGCTTTTACTTCAATCTTTTTTCCGGAGGAGTAAGCAGAGTTGCCAAGCTTATTTTAAGTTTAGCAGCCAGGATTAAATTAATTTAGTTGGAAATCCAAGCGTTGCTCTAACAACACCCTCTCCCCTCAGTGAGCATTCATTTGCAAAAATTGAATTAGGTTGGCTTTTTGAGTGAATGGAATGACAGCGAGTATTGGGCAGACGCAGAAAAAGGGAAAGGAAAATATTTCTGGCATTTTGTCAACGCCACAAAATGTCAACGAGTCCTTAGAGTGGGTGTAAATACACACACCCACACCACACACCACACAGGCCACCCACACCCGAATTTAGGAAAGTACCAAAGTTTTTAATGCCATTCGCAGCGGTTGAGCCGCAAAAAGCAGAAGCTGAAACAGAAGCACAGGCGGAATCGAAGGCAGCCTCTAAAATGATGGTCCGCCACTTAGCGAGCAGCTGTTGGCACCCCGCACACACTCACAGCTACATAAATGGCCACTGCGAATTTCCCCGAACATATGCAAATTTTCACGGGCAGCCCGTGCTGAACACGCTATATGAAAAATACCCTTACCCCTGCGAACTAAGCTGCCATATCGAGAATAATTCGGGAAAACTAATAAAAATAGCTGAATAAATAAACCGAATCGAATTTTTATGATCCTTTCTCTATGGTGGATTCCTAGGAGGTATTTTCAATAAAATAAATATTATGCTAAACGAGCGAATCATACATCAATGGGAAGCTTTTAAGAGATTTCTATATCAGTAAGCAAGTGATGCTTGAAACCGTTGATTTAATATTAATAGAAAGCCAAAGGTACACAAATATTTTCGACTTGAAACTTTGAGTTTTTCATTAAAAACTAGAACTATAACTTTAATCCCTAATATAAATGTTTTCTGCAAAGAAATCCATTTAAAACCCTTCAGAAAGAGTCTTTTCCTTTCACTTGTGTGGCAATTGTCTTTTCCACCTTTCTCTGCTCAGCACTTTTCGCAAATTGCTTTCCTCGAAACTATTATAGAAGGGGGTGAGGCGCAAACATACTTCTATGGCAGAAAAGCGAGAAAAACAAACGAAATCAGAGAAAAAACCCCGAATCATAATTGCTCGGCCGCGATTCCGAGATCGCCGTGGCGGACCGGGTAAAGTGGCAGTCGCTATGGCGCACCTGCCGCATCTTCCGATTCTTCCGAGTCGCTGGTCGCTCTCGGAAACACGCGCTAAACGCCTGGCAACGGCCAACGTCTCGGGCAACAAACAGAAATGTGTAAAAATAACAAACCTATGTGCATAGATATAGGCAACAATATATACGGACATAGTTCGGGGTAAACAAACGTGCGCTAAGAAAAATTCAAGATAAATTGTGCGCCTGTTTGGCGGTGGCCAGCTTTTTATCTAAGCAAATAAAATAAATAAAATATATATGCCTGGTATAACGCGAAATCAAAACAGAAGCGGGGAGAAGTGGTCCTAAAAAATGAAAAAAACTTTAAAGAAAAATAAAGAAACTATAAAAAAGTGGTAGTGGAATGAGTCTGAAATACAAGGGCAATTGCTCAAGATATCCGCTAATTTTACTCAGTAAACTTTTGATAAATCAAAACAATTAAATTACAAATTGATGGCAAACACGGCCATTAATAAGAATACTAAATGCCAAGACTAAATACAAATTCAAAAGGAAAATAAATCAATGAGAAACCAAAAAGCTATAAAGATAACCAAGCAAACTATTAAAAAGTGTACAGGAAAAAATTAACATTATTTAGCGCTTGATATTTTGAAAACTAAAGTCTATTTTGAAGTATTTTTCCTTTTAAGACATTTAATTTTAAATTATTTTCTTAATTTCTGGAATTTCTCTATTAAAGTCAAGCCCTCGATATTACCAAACTAAAGTAATTTCTTCCTGTGCCTCAGTTTTCTTTCGTTTTGTTTGCTTACATAAGCCATAAATGAAATTATTCAATCAAATTAAAGTCGTAATTAAACACACAGTGCAGCCTCGGGCAAATGGCCGGGCCGGAGTAAACATGGCTGTTAATTAAAATGCAAAAAGCAGGCTCTGGCACTGAGCTTAAATTGATCATACGCCGCGTTGCACTAATTGAAAGTCAAAGACAGCGAAAACCGAAACCGCTGCAAAGCTGTCACCGTCATAAGTGAAAGCCGGATAGATACACAGTGCCAGTGTCAGTGCGTGTGTGCGTGTGTGCGGTTGTGTGTGAACATCCTGCAGGATGTAAAATCCAATCAGGCACTCTCTCGCTCGCACACACACGCACACTCACTCGTTTCGCTGGAAAATAAAAATAAAACATTTTGGCCTAGGAGTCGGAGGAGAACTTTATCGATTTGCGGCTGGCAGCGAACAAAGCCCCGAATTTGTTTTAAAAATAAAATAAAATACCACAAAAAACCCACCCACCCACCGCCGCGCCCCCTTTTCGTTGGACTGTGATTTAACCGAAAAATGAGAGTGATTGGATAGAACGAAGGCGCGATAACGGAGCAAGAGGCATCACAACATTATCATCATTATCATGAAGAGTGTTAAGAAGTTTCTCACCGAGCGGATGAACAGCGTGGACTCCGCGGATGGCCTGGGCGGAGCTGCCGGGAAGAAGAGCTCGCTGGAGCGACTCAAGTGCGGCGAGGATACTCCGACCAAGGGCTACGTCTCCCTGCCCAACACACCGCTGCCGATGAGCGCCCCCATCGCTGTGGGCGATCCCTCGCCATCGCCCTCGATAGCGGACTCTGCCCAGAACACTCCGCTCTGCACTCTGCAGGAAGATGACTCCACTTCCCCACCGCCGGCCTCAGCAGGAGCTGGGGCTCAAAGTCAGCAGGAGCAAAGCCCCTTTACCTTTCCCACTGTAAGCCCCTCCGCTGCCAATCCAGCTCCAGCTCCAGCTCCTGCCTCCAATCCCGCACCCGTTCAGCGCAAAAGTCGTCGCAAGATCTCGCTACCCTGGTTCCGCCAGTCGAGCGTCAGTGGCCATGGAGTTTTGGCCAGACAACATACCATCGATACGCCCAGCTCCTTTCGGTTCTTTCGGCAGCCCAGCAGCAGCGGACTCAAGGTACATTCGGGGTAAAAGTCAAACTAGGTTTAAGAGTTTTCCATTTAATTATCACTACGTTGTAGTGTCTCATACTGAAGCCACAAATCCACAACCGAGGTTAAATCCTTTGTGCAATACATTAGCTTTCCCTCACTTTGGTTCCTCCTGATTTCAATAAATTATTCCCGGACTCAATCTCGAATTTTTCTCAATGCTTCGCCTGCTGCCCTGATAAGGGTTCGATTGATGGCCACGCTTCGATTGACGGGTGGGCATCAAATATTAATGCTAAACATGGCAGCGATTGCCTTGACCTTATCGGAAACTTGGCCAGCTTATCTTTTATTTAGCTGTGGCAAAAGTTTTCCTCCCCCGCCTAAAGTGCAAAGGTCACCAGGCTTACGGCTTGGCTTTTCCTTGCGGTCCTGCTATATCCTCGGATGTGCTGCCTCCCTCGCACCACAAATCATGCGACAGTTTTAGCCATTGAATGCGGTTCGATAAGTGCGCCGTGACTTGACCTGCGATTAATGTTTCCCTAGGCTTTACTCCGAGGCACATAAAATCACTGAGGGAAATACTGTAGTGCCAAGGAAACAGTCTTAAATTATTCATTGAAGCCTGTATAAGCTCTCTTGCCTTAAAGCCTACAATATTACATAAACTTTTAGTAATTCGCTTAAAATTTATTCCGCCCAATTGAAGTCATTAGCCAACTTTGAAACGCTTGGCTTGGCTCCATATTTCCAAAGCTTATTTAATTAAGCTAATCCAATGTGAATTTTGTGTCAAATTTTAATTAATACCTAAACTAAATGCCAAGCGCGTATCAATTATAAATAAATTGATTTGAAATAGGATTAAACTAGGATTAAGAGATGCAGAATGTGTCCTTCTGTGTGACATATTTGCTGGCTCTAAAGCCTGGTGTCAAATGTGATTGTAATGTGCGTTAAACTTCTCTTTACTTGATTATAATTATTTATTAACAATTCAAAGAGTACTGTCTTGATTTTGCTCCGCTGTTTTCCGCAGTGAAGACGATAACTCTGATGTGGATGGTCGGATAGCTATGCTAATGGACGCAATAATCCTGGATGTGACTCTTGTCCAAATATAGCCAGCGGGCAACTCCGTTCTGGGCCAAGTTTGTCACGTTTCCCTTCCCTTTAGTGTATCCTAGGGGTCTTTGACTTTTTTGCTGTGTGTGCTGTGCTATTTATTTTGATTAGTTGTGGAAGTGCCTGCGTCGCCTGTAAACTGGTTGTTGACCCAAGCAGACAGCGACGCCGTTTAATAAGCCCATTAATCATACGCAGTGTGGCGCGCTAATTTATTTGCTCGCTACTCGCCATTGTCACTGCTTCAATTACCGTCCTCCGTGCTCCGTGCTCCGTCCTCCCTTGTCGCCCTTCAGTGCTTAACTAGCTCCTTACTTTCTGCACACATCACATAATGTATTTATCACTTCATCAGGCCATGCAAACCTTATCATCATCGCTGTATCTCCCTTCTCTCGTCTTGGTCTGGGCTGCATTGTGTCTTGTCTTGACCTTGCCCCTGCCCCTGTCCGTCTCTCCATTGTCCTTCCTGCCCCTGACTTCCACTTCCTTTGTCAGTTGGGCGTTTGAGTGATGTCTCCGAGAAGTAGACAGCTTCCTGGTCTCCTTATAATCGCATTGCCCTTTCTACTCAATTTACTTTATGCTGATGCTGTGCCGGCCTTTCATAAATTTCAGCTTCATTTAAGTTTTTTTTGTTGTTGTTGTCTACGTGGGCTGGAAGTTTATTGGTAGCAGTACAGTGGAAAATATTTTCCATGCTGAGAAACATGTGTAGGATTTATAATATATATTATTTATTTTATTTTATAACAAATTCCAAAAAAAAAAAATACAAGAAAAGTGTGGCCTTACACCTTAAATGTTAACAGTGTGCCCATTGTGGTAACTAAAAGTGTGGCCAAGTTCACTTAAATTAATGTATTGAGCAAACAAATATCACTATGAGGCTTGTAACTTGAAATATAATAAAGTTGAAACAAATTCTATTTATACCTTACACCTTAAATATACTCCTTGATACAAATAACGTAAAGAGCTTATGTAAATGTCACACTGTCAAGGTTTCTTGCTCTCTGAATATGCAGGAAACTGCAACATTTTAATTTGGTGTCAGGAAAATATTTATGCGCTCGTTGAAAATTTCCCTTGGCAAATTGTCTGGGGCGTAAAGTTTAGTGGGGCATTGCAGCACCAGACGCAGCAGCAGCTCCTTTCTAGCAGCTGCCATTGAAAGTTGCCCAGTTGCGAGGCGCATTCCACGGGGCGTATGCTTTATGCATTATGTTATGGCATACTTTCGAGCGCGCACGCAAAATATAAATCGCAGCCAGCCAGCCAAGTGAAGACGAGGAGATGGCGGCCCCAGCCTCTCCTCCATTTTCTCTGCTGGCGCGTTGAAAAGGAAATTTGCTGCCACACGAAAATATGTCTCATGATGCTGCTGTCAGCTGCAGTTGGTTTACATTGCCGAGCGCTGGCTCCTTCAGCTGGGTTCCTTTCCTTGTACAAGAGCTGGCAAGAAAATGCTGGCACCCTAACAATGGGAAATACATTTTTTTGGTCCGAGGAAAAGCGTAGAAAAGTCTTGTGCGCACAAAACATGCAGCCAAACAAAGTGCAGAAAATATAGAACAATTTTAATAAATCCCATCATTCTGCCGTTGTGGCCCATCTGAAACTTGAGCACAACGTTACCTGCGGATAGCAACTACTTGTGCTCCTCAAGAACTCGGCAAACAGACAAAGCCAGGAAGCTCTGTGCTCTGAGCCCTTGTCGTCGTTTCCTCAATGGCAACACTGATATGCAAATTGCGATGAAATACTCGTACATGTACATAACACAGCAGAACAGAGCAGAGTAGAGAGAAAAAAAAATAGCAGACAAAGCATTGGGATGCTTTCTGCTGAAGGCAGAAGGCCAAACAAATTTGTAACTAAATTGTCACCAGAAGCATGCTATGACAGCAAAACTCGAGATGTTGGCTGCAGAACCACAAGAAGATACATGATTCTTGACATTGGGCAAATACGAGCCCCAAAGGAAAGCGTTTAAAGGGCGGGCAGCAGGCTCAAGCTCAAGCAGGAGCATTAAGGGAAGATTTTGTTCAGCAAGTTGACCCAGAAAAGCCATCCAAGGGAAGAGGAAGTCTTAAAATCTCCAGTACCAGTTTGTTTTTTCGTTAAACGGGGTCTATACTTTATATTTAAACTTCATTAAATTTTTTTGGAAGCATTTTTTTACCTAAAAAAACTCCCGAATGCAGAGAATTAAATTTCTGTATTAAATAGATCGAAATTCCAGCAAAAGCATTCTGATTTAATGGGTAAAATACGTAAAATAAAATGAAATAGGAAATGATTTAATATTGCGCCGAAAAATGTCCGGATTAAGAGGTAAAAGAGCCATAAAACTTTGGCAAATTCTGCAATTTAAACGGAATACAAATCCGTGCAGTTTCTCTTTGCAATTTTTTATTAAAAGTCCTGAATATTAAAGAAGGGGTATTAAATCCCGGAGTATAGAGTGAAGATCATGCAAAGCCAGACATTTAAATTCCTCAATATTTGAGCAAGATAAAAAATGTAAATTGTTAATCAATTGAAATATTTTCTGATTGCCAACCGTCCTGCTATGGATTCAGACTATAATCCCAATAAGGCTCACTGGCACATACCACTAGAATGGCCATCGCAACTTGATGCCTTAGGCTCGATTTTATTTCCCTTTCTCATTTCTGGCCCAACGCCTCGAATTTTTGGGCCATAAAATCAATGGCAAATGCTGTGACACGCCCATCGATAGACATCGTTTTTTTTGTGTGTTTCTGCTTTTAAACCAGAGCCGCCGCCTCTCGCACAATTGCTCCCCATGGGAGGACTGCGGGCAGTAGTGGGCACCACCTCCCATGTCCCATCTGTCATCCACAGTCCCCGCTGGCAATCCAATCCAATGGACATGAGCGGGACTCTGCCGGCCACAAATTGCTGATGTCCTGGCTCTTGTTGCCGGATGACTTGCACCCAGCTCCGCTGCTCCCCCCGGCGAAAGTTTGTCTGTCCTCTGCTCTCCTCCCATTGATTGCTCTCCGGTTTTAAGAGGGCTCAACGATAGGGGGAACTTGACATGGGGCCAACTCTTTTAAAATCCCGAACAGCATTTGGGCTGGTCAAGGCCTGGGCTCCTGTGGCCGAGTCTCCGAGTCCGAGGCTTCCGGCAGTCGTTTGTGGCTTTCGGCTGGCCAGCAGGCCTGCTGTTCGCACCAAATTGTTTGGAATTTTCCCGAAAAGGGGTTGGCATCAAGGAAGACAACGAGTTGATTTGTCCATGAGCTGACAAATTTTCCATAGCTGCTGGACACTGCCCGGCCCCCTCACTCAAGTTCATTAATTGCTGCGTTCATCACTCACTCAACTGTCCGGTGACTTGTTGGCATACTCGGGTAGGGAAAGTAGAGTTTTGAGAGCTAGAAAAATTATCTAACATAATATTATATTCCTCTATGTGTAATTTTAAAATTTGTACATTATTATTGCCTTTAAAGAACCGTTTAGAAAATAAATATAAAATAATCAAAGGAAAGAATTAAGCAGTTGCTACATATATGTTAATTGCATATTCATGACAGATTAACACCTGCTTTTATTTATGTTTACATACAAGGATCTTTGTGTTTATACAAGAAATTCAAATCAGCTTAAATGTTTTGTTATTTTAACTGCTTTTATTGACCTTCAACTAAGCCTTTAATTAAATAATGCCTCCAAGTTTGCAAGTGCAAATAATCCCGTCATAATTTTTGATAAAATCGGCTTAGCAAGTATTTGCTCTGGAATTGCCGCAAAAATCAATTAAACTCTTAGATAACCATCAAGTTATTTAAGCAAAATGTATTTAACTTTCTGCCCAGATAGATTCCCTTATCGGCCATGTCGTAGTTGCACGTAATTGACTTGGAATATTATTCGATTTGCGCTGTAAATGACTTTCATTCAGCACTTACACACACACTGCGGCCGAGAGGCATTAACAGGCGGGTCAGACAATGGGCCTATCGATGAGTGGAAGTGGTTGTGGATATGGATGTGGATGTGGATGTGGGAGTCGCACTCCCGCAATTGGAATGGGAATGTGGCCGCTTTCGGTGTTAACATGTTGTCGTACAATTACCAGACCGCAGAGCGATAGCTAGGCTGGCAGCTCCTCCTGCTCCCGGATTCCTGGTACTGCTCCTGCTCCTGTTGTTTGCCATCTTGTTGACTGTGTGTTTGCCACAACGTAATTGATGTCGGGACCCAGGGAACGTGAACGACCCCTGACTGCAGCACCTGCCGGCGGACCCACTGTGCGAGTTAATTGAATAATAGACGTTTATGTTTTATGTACCCCAGAACACAGCCAGTGGCTGTTCTATCTATAAGTACACACATTTATTCACCAGCTCCCCTGCTATATGGCAGGAGCCTCCTATATATCTCTCCTGTTTTGTATTCTGGTGTGCGCTGAGTGCCGGCATATCTGTGTGATTTATGGCGCCCATGAGGGCATTTAGGCGAACAAATTCGGCCAAAAGGAACAACAGCAACAAGAGCAGCAACTGCCATAGAAAATCTGTCGAAAATTTCCCTTTTCCACTCAATATCTCACTTCAAATCAAATGTATCGAGCGCAAATCCCCTTTTCGTCTTACAGATTTTTTAGTGCTTCGAAGCTTTATTTTGATAAATGCTTAAAATATTGCCGACACTTGAGGAAAATATATGGGAATGTGGGAAATATATATATGTTCAATTTGATAAAATACATTTAGAGATTGCAATTTGTTAAAGGCTTTAAATAAAGCTAAGCAATTAGGCATAATAAATATCTGTGGCTTGATTTATTTGCCTTAATTGGTATTTAAGAATAATTAATGGAGTGAGATAAAATAATAAAATCAATTGTGTTGATAATTAATTGCATTTAATATTCAAATATATTTTAGATATTATTAATCTGCACAGGAATTAATATTTTAGTGGGATATACCCTCAATTATCACATATTTTATATATTTCCTAAATAACCCAATACCTGAGATCCCTATCCCTTTAAGATTGCCCATTTTCTCAGTGCAGGGAACAGCTTGGCCGCCCATTATTCCAATCAGTTAAATGATGTTTGTAATTTCACTTGACAACCCTGACGCTTGCTTTTATGTGCTTTCTCCCTTCGTTTCCCTCGCCGCCTAAGCATATTTTTTAATGACTTAACAATTGATGGCTTTTTGGGTCGTCGCAGCAATTGCGTTTTTACGATGCCTCCTCGCCAAGGGAAAGACATGAGCTTACATCCAAGGATCCCGGCTCCCACGGATGCCAAGGCACCTGCCACCACTCTCCCCTTTAATCCAGTTGGGAGCAGAAAGAGACCTATCAATAATAACGTAAACATTTTGCCAAATCGCTTTACAATTTGCCGAAAAAAAGGAGGAAAAAAGAAAGGAGCCCATTTTCCGGCTGAGCCTTTCCTTCTGTGCTGTGCTGTGCGCCTTTGTGAACGTGAACCCTGTGTGAGCGCCTGTTTTCCGAGTCTCTGAGCTATTATTGTTATCAGCATGTAATCAGCAGCAGCAAGCAAGCACGGGAAAACTCCCAGGAAAACTTTGCCCTCGCAATGCGAATGTGAAATTGCGAGTGTCAACTGCAAAGCCCGTCCTGTCAACGTATTTGCCGTGTCCTTGGACTTTCTCCCTGCGAAGTTTTCGCCCGGAATTTCGGGGCTGCATCCTAGGCTTGCCTTGGTTTTTCCTCTTTGTTTATTCTCACTTTTTTTTTCTTCATCCAACTCCTCAACTATGCAAATCCGCCTCGAGTTTCGGCTAGGAAAGTTTTCAATTGAGTATGCAAAATAGATGAGGTTTGATTCTCCATTGGATTGCGACTGCCAATCTATGGCCTTGCAATTGCTCCGATAACTTAGCTGCTTCCTTGGAAATTTCCAGCCTTAAAAGGAATTTTAAATTTAGTTGGTAGCGCCTTTCTGGCTCGCTGCTATTAAATATGGAAATGCGCAAAGAGAAACTGTAAGCCACGTTAATTATTTTATGCAAAAACGTAGGCGGCGTCGGGCAAAGACGCAAAAGCTGAAGAAACCCAACAAGCCGGCGCTGATTGCATTTTGCAGCTGGAAAAACTCGTGCGATTTCCCTCTGCCATCTACCATTTCCCTCTCTGCACTCGCTCTGAAATATCCTTTCATTATTTTAATGAAAGACTCGGTCAGAAGGCGAAACAAAGGAGGCGAACGAAAGCGAACATGAACTTAATTTGTAGCTACAATGAAATAAAAGACTATGAGCGGGGCCAAAGCCGAGTTAATTTTCGGTGAAAATTGAGAAGAATTAGAGGAGAGCTTCCCTTTTTAAAGAGCTTCTCTATGCCCCAGGCCCTGCTCTGCTCTCTGCTCTCTCTCTCTCTCCCGGTTGATTTTGCTGATTTCTGACAGCTGCTTCTGGCTCCTAGTTTTCACTTTTCCACCCACAGGCGCTGCTTGCACACACTTGGCAAATCGTCCTGCAGGCCGGGAGGGGGGAAAAGCCAGGGTAAATTCCGCCTGATGGCAGCTTATTAGTGTGTGCGCGGGGGTGTGCGACTGCGTGTGTGCGTGACTGCAGCAATTTGCAGCAATGTCCACAGTAATAATGATGATGTCGAACGATGATGACGATCATAATGATGCCTCTCACGTTGCGTAGACGCATTACGTATACGCCACCGGGTTGCAGGAATTATGCTGCTGCAGCCATTACTTGAAGGAAGCTTAAAAACAGGTCTCTGATTTCTGTTTTCTTATTTTTCCCGCCAATCAATTTTCATTGAGGCTGAGTGGCAATTTAAGAGCCGAAAATAAGTAGAAATAAAAACAAAAAGAAAGTAATGAATGCCAAGAGGCCACGCCTCCCCAAGGATCAGAGCTGAGCTGAGCTGCGCCTCTTGTCTTGCGAGAACTGTTGTCGAAAAAACTTTTTCAAAACTTCGCCTCGGAAACTTTTCAACTAATTGCATTACAAGCGGAAACGTGCACACACACAAACACCATGGCGCCCTTCACCGCACACACACACCAGCACCAATACTCGCACACTAAAGCGCGGCACGTTTCCGTGTCAGTGCTGCTTAATTAACAGCGCCATCGCTGGAGCTGGAGCTGCTAAAAGGAAAAAAGAGGCCCTCAGTGTGTATGTACACTTGAGGAATAACTTGGGACTTTTTCCAGGGCAAAAAAGGGTTTAATGGTGGGAATTTACCTTTTAGACTCCAGGGAAACTGTAGGAAAGTGTCCAAAAAAGTTATATACAATTGATTTAACAATTTTAATATATTTTTAATGGTCTTCGTAGCTTTTTCTTCTGTGTATTAAATTAACAGCTCCTTCTCCTTCCCTACCAACACCGGCACAGAAGGTCGTGCAGTGGCTAAAGGCAGCCAGGCGAGCATAATAAACTAAGCTCTCTCTGCCGCTGCTCTTGCTCCTGTCCGCTGATGAAGTTGATTTAATTGCGCTTATGAGCGCCAGCCACCTCCGCTCTCCTCTCCTTTCTCCTCCTTATTTCCCATCCCCATCCTCAGCCCTATTCCTTCTGCTCGTCACCCGCGTCGCTTGCCTTGGCGACATCATTTTGCCATTTGGCCCATGCCACCACCTTGTTTTGAGCTCTATGCTCCGTGCTCTAGCCCACCTGCTGCCAGGTGTTTCCATGCGGCCTGCTCCCTCAGCCAGTTTATGGCGTGTCTCACATAAATATTGTATATGAAATAAATATCATCCCACGGCTCTGCGGAATTTCATATATAGAGCTGAGGCATTCAGTCTCCTCACACGTGCACAGCAACAAAGAGGAGTTTGCTGTATTTTAAATTGTCAACGGGTTTACATGGAAAAGAACTAGTCATTATTTCCAGAGCATATTTCTTTACATTAATAAATAGCAAGTAATTCGTGGCGAATCAGCAAGCCATTAAATTTTTTATAGGGCAAGCTGTGGCTTCCCCTTTCTAATGAATTCTACAGTGTGCACTTCTCATAAAATAATAAGGCTTTTAAATGTGGAGTCAGCTTGTGCTTTACGCTCTATATTTGTAATTGTTATTTGCCTGTAAAACGTGCGCGTAAATAATTGTGTTTATTACTCTGAATCATTAAAATGGGAAATTATTCAGTAGTTAAAAGCTTAAGGTATCTAAAAGCGTTGTATATTATTTAATATAAGTTACTGAAGCTTGTTAAACGTCCCCTTTTCGCTCTGTGCACCTCCCACTGCCCTGAGGAATCCAGCGGCATCGATTGGCGATTAACCACAATTTTCCCATGCAGCTGCCATCATCTGGCGACACCCGGTCGTCCTCTTGGGGTTTGCTCGTTGCGATTTAAAGAGCTGATAGACGCCCACACACATCCACACCAAAACCGACAAGGCCGCATGTAAATTAATAAACTTATAAATTATTAATGCACACAAGGCGAAGGAGCAAAGTGAGAGAAGGAAAGATAGAAAGGAGGCTGAGGCGGAGGCTGGGGCCCGGTTGATTAGGTGGGTTGTTCTGGTGGCTTGCCGCCAATCAAATCTGACGGAAGTGCTCCTCGGGGGCAGCCTCCTTTTGGCGCTTGGGGTCTTGGTCTCTCACTTCCGCTTCCTTGTGTGTTTTCCGTGGCACAATGGACGTGTGCCAGGCTTGAATGGCTTTCTAATTAGTTCGTTCGCTTTGCCGATGATCCTTGAGGCCTTTAGGGGCCTCGGCCTTTGTTTCCGACGGTCAATCAATAAGGTTGTTCAGTCCTCGACCCCGACCCAAGCACAGTTAACCCTCTAAAGGCCCCATTATGGCTTAAAGAATCTCAATTAATCAGGCGTCAATGAGGTGAATTGAAGCTGACTTTCTTTATTATTGCATAAGCTATTAGCAATAAACTTATTTGAAATAATTAAATATAAATAAAACTAAACTTAAACAAAACTCAACCTAGGGAAGTTCCTATTGATATAAAAAACATAATCCTTTAACGGGTTAACCCACTGGAAACCCAGGAAATGCGACACTTGGATACTCATCTTGTTCTCTGTCATCTCTCTTTCTTATCCCTTCCAGCTGGGCAACCAGGAGGCCACATGGGTGGTAGCCGACTACATTGCCAGCGCCGGCACCAACGAGCTGAGCGTAAGCAAGGGCCAGCAGGTAGAGATTATCGAGCCGCCCACCGCCGGCGAGCCGGACTTCTGCTTGGTGCGCCTGAATCCGCAACACGACGATGCCGCCGTGCAGGAGGGCCTTGTGCCCGTCTCAGTGCTCAAACCGCCGCCGGGCTCGCACAAGCACGGATCCGGAGCTGGAACGGGTGCAGCCGGAGCAGCGGGCTCACAGAAATCCGATATGCAGGAGCAAGGTGAGTTGAACCTCTTTTTTTTTTTTTTTTTTTTTTTTTGTAAATTTTAGGTTCTTTAATTAAAAATGTGTTTTTTTCTATTATTTTTAAAGGCAATCGCAGCAAGGCGGATGCCTTGTCCTCGTCGACTAAACGTCGTGGCTTTAGCGGGTAAGTCCACGAAACTATATGGAAACTATCCTTAAAATAAGGGATGAGATAGTATATTTAGGGAGTGGATGGTTCAGGTGTTGTGCACATCTGCGAATTCGGTTTTAAGATAAAGAACAAACAGTGCTGATTGTCTCTGAATTTGTATCACAGTTTTCGCTTTTAGCATAAGTGTGGTATGCTATTTTTGACATTAATCACCCAGAAAACTCTAGAGATTAATGCTAAATTTTCATTTTAAATCCCCTTCCTCGTGCTTTGTGTGGGACTCCCCAGAATGTATTATTAAAATATTTAGAAACCCTTAACAGATAAGGAGTTATATGAAGAATTGTTTGTTTGAAACAATAAATTATAAAATAAAAACAAACTCATTTTTAATATAAAAAGTTCTGCGAAACATTAATTGATATATATTGTTTGCTGTTGGATTTATTTTATAAATAGTTTACCGATAAAGTTATATAGAAAACAAACAAACATAAATATGCTCAGCTGAAATAATTGTATTTTCAACAAGGAACTAACCCCAAGGGCTTATCCTTTCTACTTCAAAGGTATCCCCACATATCTTTTGTTGATCTGATTTTTGCTAGGTGATAACCCACCTCAGCACTCACTGTAAGGAATTAGCTTTGTTGTCTGTTCAATTGGTCAGGGTGACAAACAATAGAAATTCGTAAATAGTTTTATAATATTTATCAGCTTTCCCGACGCCGTCATTATTCGTCACTCGTGCGTATTCCTCTGGGTTACCAGATAACACTGCCTGTCGGCGGTGCCTGTCTCAGAGGGGTTCGCTATATAAGACCGAGTATAAGAGCACTTCTTCTTCTCCCGATGGCAATTTATCATGCATTTAGCTTCCACTGCGATTGCTTGGCGCTTATCCATTTGTCATGCGTCACCGGCAAATGGCTTATTACCGAACTGTCTGTCAAAGGGGTTAACCGGAGAGGAGTGGTAATGGGAAGCCACGCGAGGGAATCGTGCCAGTTCCACAAGGGAATATATCTCTAATTTGTCGTGGATTTCTTACTGGTTTTTTAGATTAAATGAGAGCGATTCTTTACGGGTTTTTAGCTTAAATTGGGGCAATCAATGAATCACTTATATCGGGTATATCAGAAGGGAGTGAACATTTTGGCAAGGTTTTAATTTTAAGGGTTACCCAAATTATATTTATAGATTCTAGAGTAGTTTATTAAATTTACTACGAATTAGGATTAATATTCCCATAAATTGTACGAGACTGCATTTAGCGCCTTCCGATTAAACTTGTTGCCCGAAAGGTATACCAATATTTTCGCACGGGGCTATTAATCGCGTGTCGTACAGCTCAGGCACAAGTCATAAAGATATAAACCCATTTACACTGAAGAGTGCGAAATAGCAACAACAATAGCAACAGCAGTTATGAGAAGTTCAGCTGTGAGCGGAAAAAAAAGCTCGAAAACAACAAGAATCATAAGAAGGCGCTCAGCCGCTCCCGAGTTTACTCATTGTTATTGTTTCGCCTTTTTTTATTCGCTCTTCTACGGCCAGTTGGCTCTACACGGGGAGAAATATTGTAGAAGTAAAATAATCAATTAGAAATTATATAAGAAAATCTTAAGATGTTAGTTTTAGCAATATTTCATAGAGTGGCATATTTTAAAGTCCTTTCTTTCAAGATATAAAAACCCAAGTTTGCGTTGGGTTTGCAACTAAAAATATTTATATTTTCTCTTAGTGTAATCCCTTTTCTTATCTGCATTTATTCTCGTACATTTCCCGAAATGAAGTTGCTTGCATTGATTTTTCTCCAGAAAACTGAAATATAACAGGGAACTCATTTTCCCTTGCTTACAGTTGGTTTTCTGTTCAGTTTGTGTTTAGAAGCGGCTTTGAAAACATCTTGCTTGCTTCGGATTTAATTAATTTTAATTCTTGAACTTAAATCATTCAGAGCAATATGCAGAATAAGCAGCATTTCGTAACTTCCATCTCTGAAGGTCTTTCGGAACAAACTTTATTTAAATGCAAACCGATAAGCATGGGCAGATCCATATCGGTAATCTCCCAGAAGAGCAGTCCCGTAGGAGTGCAGCGTCACCAATCTCTACGTGAAGCCAGAATGGGATTTACCTGCTATTGCTGTGATCATTTAGAAAAAAAGGAGTAAGAATATTAAGAATATATTTCAGTGAAAATGAGATACTCGGAAAGTTAAAACACACTAGAGCATCAATTAAAAGCCGATTATAAATTCTTCATTAGAAAAATATAGAAAACTTAAATTAATAAATAAATTTTACAAATTCCGCTTAATTTCAAATACTTTTCATATCGCTTGGCGATGCATGTATATTTTATATTATCTAACTTCAAGTTTAGGTTCTCAATCTCTAGAGATTTCTAAGACCCCCCAGGTATATATTTTTTTTTCAGTGCACCCTCTGCACTCTCCATTCTCTTCTCTCCATTTTTCCTTATTCCCCAGCCGAGTTTGAGTGGCGCGGTTTACTTTGGGCGGGTGTGCGTGTGTTTGCTCCGCTGATTCTCCAGAAAATAACGAAAGCCCAACGGGGAGAACCTTTTTCCGCAGCCAGCAGTTAACGTTCGCTCAGTTTACGATTAGACGCAGTAGTGGAAGCGTCTCGGTTGCCTCGAAATTGTTCGGCTTTTGGCTCTTTTTGGTATCTTTCGGTTTTTTAGCGGCTCGACAATTAACGCGCCGCCGCTTGCCGTGTGTTTGAAGTGCTCACCTCCGCGGGCCGCTTATCATAATGTGCAATAACAACAATAGTGACTCCGGCGGCATCAGCCGGCCCGATAAGCTGGCCGAAAACGGTTTCCATTTCGAAATAGCCGCCGTGCCAGCCGCTGGCGCTGCCAGTTTCTGCGGCGGTGACAAGTGCGATAACAACAATGTGACTTATGATTCCAATTCAAATTCAAATTCAAATGGAAATGCTAACTCGCAGTTCCAGGCGCTGCAACTGAAGCGCAGTTCGGCGCCCACACACTCGCGTTCCAAATCCATGCCCAAGCTCTTCAAGTCCATGTCGTTGAGCGTTCAGGGAAACGGAAGTAAGAACGGTTCCGCCGTCCTGCAGCACCAGCAGTCGCTGGGAGCCCAGCACTCAGGATTCCGATGCGTTTGCTGCGAACACGTTGCCGAGAAGCAGCATCCGAAGCACAAGGAGCGACGCTACTCCCTATTATGGTTAGAATCGAATATTAAATTCAATTGAACCTTAAACTGAGACCTAGAGAAGTTATATAAGAAAGATTTTAGATTAATAACTAGGTAGTATTTTGCCCTAGGCTCTTATTAAAAATCCCTTGAAATATTAATTATTTTTACAATCATTACACTAATCAATGCGTGCCTCATGATTCCTAATAAATTAGATTAAAAATTCAATCTTATCTTACTAAACCTTGCACTTAAAACTTCAGGAATTATATTTAAAATGCTTCGTTTTAAATCTCTTATTTAATGCAATATATTTTGTAGTTATCCTGATATTATGTTCAGTTAAAATTCTGCTGTAAAAGAGTTCTGCGAAAGAGTGGATAAATATTTATAGAACCCTCTTACACAAAATATAAATATTTTCTTGTATTTTACTTTCTTTGTTTTTCTGCTTATTTACAAAATATCAACTTTCCAAAGACCAAATTCAAAGGAACTGTCACCCAATGCCTTGTAATTACTCACTTTCTTGATTGTTATTAGCTAATCAGCAGAAAACACTTGCAACTGAGCATTTCCACTTATAAACAATTTTGAGTGAGGGTCAAAATAAAATAATTAAATATGAAACAAAATATTTATTAAGTAATGCCTATTTTTGGAGGTGTTCCCCTAATAATCTCAGTCTCGAATCCATTCCCAAATCCACAAGTTTCCTCCAAGTTTAGCCTCACGTTCAATTAGTTGCCCTCGACTAAATTGCAATAACAAGCTCTTGGGGTATCATGTGGCTCATGTTTTTCGTGCGGCTCATCAGCTTCTCAATTGCCCAACTTAAATAAGCTTTAATTTTGTTTTTGTTTTTGTGCTGTACCTGCAGGTGAAGGTATTACAGCTGGGAAGAAATCATTTTACTACATTTTCAGCAAGCAAGTTAATTTATTTTGAAGGTTTTACAAGCTTTGAATGTTTAAATGTGGAATTTTTTGAAAATATCTACTGTGCTATTAATAATTTTATTTTTCCACAACCTCTTGGCTATTTTGCTTAGAAAAATTTCCTAAACAATATTTTTGTTTTATTTATTTTGAATTTCTTATCTCACTCGGTAGAGTATTCAAAGGCTGGGTGCTGTATTTTCGTTTCTTCAAGTTCTGTTTGTTTTGTGTCATGAGTAAGCTCCCTCGGCTGGAGATCTGGTCGAATGCAGAATCGAGTTTGATTTATCGACACCAACGTGTAGTCCGTCCCTTCAATCCGGATGGTTATCACACATTATGCAGCTGCAGTGGCCTCTCTCCGGCACGTTTGTTTTTCGTTAGATAGACACGTTGTTTGTTGCTTGTCCCAGCAGCAGCAGCAATTGAGCTTCGTTTCGTTTTTTGGGCGAGATAAATGTAAGAAGGTTTATCGTTGGATATTCCCCACACACTGCGTTATCTTCCTCGGACTCGAGACGCTGGTGGAATATTTATTTTGTTGTTAATTTTTGTGTGTTTTTTTACTTTTTGTGGGGTTTCCGCTTCTTGTTTCTTGTTTTTTGTGGAGAACAAATGAAAGTAACCAAAATCAAAAGAACGCTCTGTGTTTTCGAGCCTCTTTTCCCCACAATGCGAATGTTAATAGCCTGGGTAAATAGGGAATTACCCCATAGCAAAGTATAGCTTGGCCTGGCAACCGGTTTCGTTTTTCCCACCGGCATTTACGATAATCATGCAATTATCTAATACAGCTTTGATCGAAACCTGTTGTGCAAAAAGCGCATTGCAACCGATTAAAGTTTATTTCAGCTTGATTTAGGGTGAATCTTACTTACATTAAGGTTGTGTTATGATTTTCTCTTTGTCCTTTCTTAGTCAGCAGCTCGTCATTAGTTGTGAATATGGCAGATAAGAAAAGGCTAGGGAAAACTTGAACGATAACAGGCGGCCATGCGTATTAATCATACGCAGTGGGGAACCGCCAAGGAAAAAGAAACGAAGAGAGAGAGAGAGGCGGCTCTCTGATTGATTTCTGATTTGTTTTGATATTCAACAACTCGCTTTGCGGAATTATTTCTTTAAATTACACTTTCTGGCGAAACATTATGTAGCTTAGAGCGCTTTTCCCTCTTTTTTTAACAATCTTATCGCTTTTAGCTTTAACCGTGGGGAAAATACCCGCAAGGTTCTCCTGGGAACTATTTTTTACTTTTTTCCTTTTCGTTTTTGTTCCCCAGTGAAAATTGCACAACAACACTTTCAATATTTGCACACTAATTGGGCACTTTGTTTGCTGCTGGCTCACTCGAGTGAGCATTAAGTGATGGTAGTTCCTCTTCGTCCTGCTCCTTCGTTCCTTCGCCTTATGAGCGCCTTAGCCCTCCTGCCGAACATGAATATAGATTATTGTTCGAGTCACCCGCCACTTCCAGTTCCACTTCCACTTCCATCACTTCCCCGTCTGTCACTTTGGTCAGGACTCTTTGTCTCAAGCACTGTGTCAATATGCGCGTGTGTTTGTCCAGGACATATGCAAAGGGATCGGGGCTGGAGCGGTCTTAGGCACCGGATTAGGTAGGGGGGTAGTGTGGAGCCTGCTTAGCAGCGTGTGCCGAGTCCAATGAACCAAATGGACAGCCTTGCATCGGTATTTGTATTGAACCACAGAGAGAGAGAGAGAGTAACAGGAACTGGGAATACATTTTAGAAAAAAGGGAAAATATCTATCTATATTTTTAGGAACACTCACTATTTCTTTAATTTTTTTTCGCGACTTGATAAATTAAATTCATATTTCCAAAATATAAATTTTTCTTGAAACCTTCAGACAGTTTTCTTTGTATTTAAGCAAGTAGTATGTGCTTTATTTATTCTTAAACAAATATTAGTAAATTAATAGCATCCCTCAGCTAAACTTTGCTTAGCTGTTCAGCTTAAAAAAAATGCTTAAAATGATCTCCTTAAGTTGGCTTCGATTCAATTATAGTTTTCAGACTATTAAATATTCTTTGTTATTATAATTTCACTCCATATTGACCACCAGGAATACCCCTGCATATTTTTTTCTCTGTGCACAATTTGTATTCGAACAGCAGGATACGGAAACTGCAAAAATTACCGGCTAGGCCGGCCAGCCTTTGTTGCATACTTTGCGGCGACCCCATTAATACACACACACCACCCACACGTAAAGGCCGGCCGAAAAGAGACACTTTGGCTATTTGCCCAAAACATTACATCAGCCAAATGAATTTTGAACGTGAACAAGCTCATAATAAATTAAATACAATTCCTGGAACTGAACTGGTCCTTCGTTTAATTTGACTGACCAGCCCTCGTCCTCGTTTTATCCTCGAAAAGCGCGTCCCTGTACGTTGTCGTTGTCGTTGTCGGTGTCAATGTTTATTTTTACTTTGAATTATGTTACATGCCATTGGGTTCTCCACCAAAGCCACATCCACTTCGCAGATGACTTTTCTCCGGTCCTTTTGTGTTTTGTTTAATTGAAATCGATTTTCGAAGCGTTTTAAGCGACTAGTTTGCCGATTAATTAAGCTTAATTAATATTTTATGCATTGGCATATTTAAACAAAGCCAAGTTGGGGCCAGGCAGGGGCTCTGCGGTTGGCAATGCATTTTCACTGACCGCAAAATGCTCACTTAATGGGGCTGGTTGAAACCCTAGCCAGCTGCTTCAGTCAGGGTTCACTGTGGCTGATTAATGACATCACAAAAAGTCGAAACTTGACCCATAAACTTTGCTCTGCCTGCAAATTAATCAAAGGAGCGTTGAAAGGAATAAATATAAGTATACTTTGCTTCTTTTTTTTTACGGCAAATGCGGTGTAAAAAGTTGAAGCATAAAAAGGGAAATGAAAACGAAATAAGCGGAAATTTGGCTTTAAAATCGTAGAACCATAAAACGATTGCCTTAAAAAAGAAAGAAAATGGGAAGTGGCAGTGGAAGGCGAATAAATTTCAACCCACTGTGCGGACGGCGACATCCGAACAGCGGGCGGTTGGTTGGTTGGCTGCCTGTTTGGTTGGCCAAGTTAGCAGCCGATGCTGGCGACAGTCTGATGTTGGCCACGCAGCTGGACAGCCATCGACCACTTCGGTTTATTTCACTTTTATTTATCATGCCGCTGGCGTGACGAGATGGAGGAATTCGTGCACACCAGAACCACCATTCGCAAGTTCCTGTAGCTATCGCATCTCGAGAAAGTATCACTGCCAACTGTCATTTAACTGTCGAATTTCTCCCTCTCTGTCTCGGATTTTTGCAGGCGCAACTGGCTGCCGCTGATCAATCGCAAGCAGCAGCAGCCCAACAACAGCAAGGCGCCGCTGGTGAAGAAGCCCTCGGAGAAGAACATCAGGGTGAGTGTGTGCGCCACTCGCGTTTAACGAGCGTGTGAGCGTTTATTTATAACATTTGACGCTTTCCCCCTCCGCAGACACCGCAGAAGCACGCCGAGGAGCTGGCCGAGCAGCATCAGCAGCCAGGTGGCAGCCCCGCCACCGTGGTGCCGTCGTCGCAATTCCCCAGCAGCACTGCGCATCAGCCGGGCGGCGGCGCCGGGGACTATGAGCCGGATGAGGAGGCCGGGCTGGAGCTGCCGCCGCCCATGAAGCCCATCCAGGAGCCGCACCTGATTGCCAACGGACCGCCCGCATTTACCAAGGACGCCAAGGAGAGCTCGGCCAATTTGGTGAGTTTACTAAGTCCGTCACGGATCTCTAAAGATTTCCCAAGAGGGGTCAAGGAGGGTAGTTCTTTTAAACTGGAAATATTTTCAAAGTATTTATTAGGGCATGGTTTACTTCTTGAAATATTTTGAAAATTTATTAGAAGCTAGGATTGATAAATAATAATTATTAAAAGAAAGAATTAGAAAGTTAACTTAGTTTCTTGGATCGACATTATTCCAGTGGCGCATTTATGGCAAATGTAGCACTGACTGATGTAGCGCTACAAGCAATATCTTCTAACGAAATACGCGTTTTCTATTAATAAATAAAACAAATATATTTATATTTAACATTTAATATAATTTCCAATTTTGGAAATGAATAGAACAGTTTATAAATTTGTAATAGATACAGATCACTCGGGAAATCAATATAAATAATTATAAATAATTCCTCAGTGTCGGTTATCTTTTTTTCTATAAGTATATTCATACTTCTTCCCAGTAAGAACTGTTCAAATATTATTTACAAATTATTTGTATAATACTTAAGGATTATTTATCATTATTTCCAAAAATTGTGTTACAGTTTTGCATTCCAGTGAATACTTCTTCCCAGTAAATTAATAGTTACCCCTTTTCTGGGTTCAGAACTGTTAGAATATTATTTATAAATTATTTGTACAATATTTAGGAATTTGTTATAATCATTATTTCCTAAAAATGTGACTTCAAGTCCTAAATAGGTTTAGAAACTGCCTTAAAGAATTAAAGTAGTCTTAAAGTTGATTAAGGAGTTTCATTAATTATTTCGCATAACAAAAATCGAACCACCCTGACGTGAATGATATTCCCAGTGCCTCCCTCGTCCAATCCCGCCGCCACCTTCCACTCGACGTGGGCCAAGTTTGTTTGCTTAGCACGCAGCTAGCTCCTCTAATATGTGTTTCCCACACAAATCAAAGCGGTTTATTGTGACTTGGGCCGGCCGACTCTTCTTCATCGACGTCATCGGCAATCCGAGCACGGGCTCTGCTCAATTAGAGAGCGTAGCATCATCATAGGGCGCACACACATATTCTGCAATCTCCGTGGCCGGGGAATGGTGTGGGATCCTCCGCCGTTTCTCCTCCAGCTTTTGTGTTCTCCGGGGCCAGCCACCTTTGCCATAAATGCGCCACTTTATTTTGTTTACCCACGGAGCAGGAGACGGGAGAGCAGGGCAGAAAGTGAGTGGTTCCGAGGCGAGTGAATAGACAGACCGCACCGGAGAGATACAGATACTCGCACTCGCAGATACGACGCATAAATTTCGACAGTCAAATTAGCCGTAGACTTTGTCGGATGATTGTGACGTGAATGTGTGTATGCGTGGTTGGGGTGGGCGGGACTTCCACTCGATTGCTACTTTTGAGAGCAAATTACAGGGAAAGGATACACGGGCCATGACTCTGGCTGCTGGCTGATTCATGTGTTCGGGAATGTTTTGGCCTTAAATTATGCAGAATTCGGTGCAGTGCTTGGCACTCGAATGGCAATAAATTAAACAGAGAAAATCGAGCTTGAATTTGCCCATTAAAGTTGATAGATTGCCGTGTACGCATTGGGATTAAGTCATAGAGCTAATTTGCAAACAAATTGCAAAAGTGAGATAAGTCTCTAATAAATGTGGAAAACCAGGAAATCTAATTAAAATTAAATCTAGGGATTATCATGTTAGTTTTGGCCTTAAAAACTAGCTGGGTAATCTGTATTTTTCCAACCCTTTCACTTGTGGAAATTCCCATTAAAGTAGGACAAGGGCTTATGCATATTTATAGTTGTTTTACTGCCAATCAAAAGTACTTGGCACAAATGGTAATATTTATTCAAGAAGAGGAGGAGGACTCAGTGGCAGAACAAAGCCACAGAAGGCTCTTTCCCATCTTTGTCTCTATTTTTCTAATTTGAATAAAGTGCTCTGGCAGAGAGCAGTAAATATGACAAAAAGCCTTTTTCATTTTAATTTTACCTGCTTTTTGTACTTATTATTGAAATTCATGGCATTATTAAGCTGCTGGCCACTTTGTGCAATTATAAAATTAAAACAATAATGCCAAGGATTAATTTAAAGAGTATATAAATGCATTAAATTTTAATATATATTTTGATTTATTAAAGAACTACTTGCAGATTTTAAGATAGTCTCACAGAACATTCTTTAAATTCCTCTTTACATTTTCCTCCTTCCCCAATTTCTGCATATTTTGAGTGCAATTGCTCTTTTTTTATTGTTCACTTCACCCTCTTCAGTGGCTTTAAAGTTTCCTGACTCCTCCTTCAATTTGATTAATGGTTCGTTTCGGTTCGACGCTGTTTAGAGAGCTCCCTAATTCAGTTGTCTCGCATCCATATTCCGAGCTGCTGCCATCCCGTCGGATGTGCGATGTGCGATGTTCTCGGTGGTGTCCGTCGCCAGAGCGTCGCCATCGCTATGGCCACTTTGTCCGTCAATAAATTGAATGTCGTCTGGTCTGGTCGGTTCTGGTCCGCACCGAGTTTCGCTATATTCTCTATTCCAACAACGACGACGACGGCGATGATGATGATAATGATGGCTTATTAGCTGAATTCGCCAGCCATGTAAATTTCGGCTGCCTTGTGTGCAAGTTGTTTCGCCTTGATGCGTCAACATTTAATTGTATTCTTTCCTGTTTACAAATTCTATACTCTATTTTTTTTGTGTTGCCTGCCGGGGTGCGAACTTCTTAACCCAGTTAGGTTAGCGTATCTCTTTTTGTTTTTGTCGCCTTAACTTTTTGGCACAGTTGGCATCGAGGTCTTGGCCTTATTCCTGGTGCCCACCTTTGTTTAGCCCGCCTATTTGCATTGCCATTAATTTTTAATAGTTGTTCTCCTTGTCGAATTGCCCGCCCTTTGTGAGTGGTCTATATACTATATATTTCTATATAGATATATGATCCATTTCGTATGCGTATGTTTGTGTGACATCAGTCGCTGCAAATCGACTCCCTCCTATTTTCTCGAAGAGGCTAATTAAATGTCACACCACTTAAATGTGTGTACGTCATTGCGTGGGTACGTGGCTGGACTGTTGTTCCTTTTTATATGTTTTTGTCCTTCTTTTTATTGTTCTTTTTTTTCACTTGTTGTTTTTATTGGCGTTCCTTTTAGTCGCCGCTTTTATTTTCCTTTATTTTTTGCCGTCCCACTGCTGAATTTCTAATGTAAAACTCATTGTCCGCTGATATCAGACTTCCTTTGTAGAAACAAATCTAGAGTATGAGGACTCCCAAGCAATTAGCCTGTACTTTAAAGTAGGTCAGTTGTTAGGAAAAGCCATAGTTTACTCTTTTTTTCTACTGGTATAATTGGTTCTATGAAAAATATTAAGTCTTATCTGTGTTTGTTAAATTTAAATATTTTGGTTATATGCTAAACATGTATATTTGTTCAAGATCTACAGAGAAAAAAGGTATCGAATTTAAAATCATAATTTATTTGAATGTAATAATTAAATTAATGTAATAATATGAGAGTTAAACAATTATTTCTTTATATTTAATAGTTAGCACTCCATTTTAAAATATTAATACAACAAATTCTTAAGGAATACTTAAAAAACAGGGATATGTTGCAAAAATGAAAGAATTTTCAGATATCTCCGTTAATTAGCTTTTTTCACACTCCTACACATTTCCTAATATTTTATATCTTTCTAAAATGCTTTACTAAAAAGCGCTTAACAGGAAATATTAAATAATATAAGACATATGTATAACCTTTAAGTAAATAATTTAAACACATTTCTTAATCAGAAACGACTGTACAGTAAAGAACACTCCTGTTCTTCCAAAAAATGTTCCTCTACATTTCCTTAAATCTCAGAATTTATTACTATATTCTTCAGGAATCTAGAAAATCTTCCACCTTTTTTCCCATAAATAGTTCCCAGCAATTTATGATTCAAATATAATGGCAAAATAATATATCCGGAGGTATTTCCTTGTCGATCAGCAGCGAGGGCTCTCCCGAGAACATTTTCGCTACCGCGAAATGCGAATTAATTTATGTATTTAAGAATTTATAGCAACAGCAATAACAAAAACAACAGCAGGTGAAGCAAAGCAAAGCAAAGCAAAGCTACACACGGGGAATACAAAGAGAGCTCCCTCAGCCTGAGACCTCTCGCGGGTCTACTCTCTAGGTCTTCGCCTATATCATCGCCATATCTCTCTGTTTAGCTTTCGCTCACCCGATACTATATAGTGAGTGTGCCTGTGCCTGTGCCATACAATTATTTCAACGCTTTTCCTCAAGTGACTGCGACGAAATTGTTGGCGAAGCGTTGATTGAGAGTTTCTTTTCGATGTCGCAAGGGGGAATCACTCTCCCTTCCGTCCGTCCGTCGTTCGTGTGGGTGGTTTGCTTTCAGGGAGGGGTGTGTATAAGTGGGCGGGGCAAGAAGGGTGCCGTGCCGTGCCTGCTGCCTACATATGTAAAACATGCTGGGCAACAGGCGAAACTATTAGGCCCGTCAGCCAGTCAGTCGCTCTGCTCACCGCTCGGCGCTCAGTCGCGTTTCGCTTTCCGCTTCTCCGAGATTGAGATTCTCGGGTTCCTCGGGTTTGGCATTGCCAAAATGCGTCGCCGCCGCAAAGTCCTTATAAAGGCCACATTTAATTCGTTTTTGAAAGACAGTTTCCTATAAAAGGAAAGGAGAAAAATACAACAAAACCATCCACTGTGCGCTGGGAATTTTAAGCAACACGTGCCATGAGCTGTTTTTTCCGTTTATTTGTAAGCTGCATCGCTCCGTGTTGTAATAGCGTGTGCAACAATTCCGCTTTGTTTTTATCAACCCTTTCGATTCGATTCGATGACAAATTCCAAACTTCGCCAAGCCCAAACAGCTGACCGTTCTTAATCTTATCGTGCACAAAAAAAAATATATATATAAATTGCGCTCTCTAAATGGTGATACTAGGAAGGTGAAAATTCAGCTGCTACGAATTTTCTCGAATGAAATTTTGACTTGGCTATAGTTACCTAGGCAATGTTTAATTGCGTGTACCTATTTTAATTATATTTTAATTAGTTTACCTTGTGGAAAGTTAATTTAAAGCTACCAATAAATTGCTTTGGTTTATAAATTAAATTAAAAGAATTAGCCACATTTTTTGTTGAATTAATTAATATATTATCTATAAATATTATATTATATTATCTAGAAATTCAATTTTTTTTTTATTTATTTATATTAATTTATTTATTTATTTTAATTTCCTTTGTAATAAGTCCATTTAAAGCTATCAGTTTGTATTTTTGTTGATATAAAAATTATACTCTAAGAATTGGCAACATTATAATGGAATTTATTGAACGTATTTACTATAATTTCTTAGGATTTGTGATACATTAATATTAGGTCCCTGGAAATTAACTTTTCTTGGCTAAAAATAAATCTAAAAACCGTAATAGTTTCAAAATTATAGAAATGGGGTGTCAAATTCGTTAACAATTATTAGGTCCTTGGAAATTAACTTTTCTTGGCTAAAAATAAATCTAAAAACCTTAATAGTTTCAAAATTATAGAAATGGGGTGTCAAATTCATTAACAATTAAATTAAAATGAAAACAATAATATAAACATAAGAGTAAAAAAGTTCAATCCCCAGAGCATTCACTGTTTAAAGTGTACAACCAACCTCGTATAAAGTAATGGAAAGTTTTGCCAAAGAAACCCATAGTTCGGTCGGGGATTTCGGCTAGTTATACAATGTTATCTACTGGCAAACTTTTCACCATTAACTAAAGCAAATTTATGTTATAAATTTAGTAAAACCAACAACAGATTCACGTACGCGTGCGAATGTGTTTGTGTTTGGTTAAGTTTGTTATTTATGCAACGGCAACGAAAATAGCGAAAATAACTGAAATTAATTGCGGCGGCCCTGCGAGAGTTGGCGAGAGTGGGAAATAAACGAAAATAAGCGAGTGATTCAATTCGTGTTGAACATGCAACCGCGTCTAGAATATATTTATTTAGAAAATTGCCACAAAATGATAAAAGCATTTCCCGCACTCAACGTGTATTTGTATTCATAGTTTATTCAATATTCGGTCCATTCTCATTAGTTGGAGATTGGGTATGTGGATTGTTTGGCCATTTTCCGGGTTGAAGGGGCCTTAAACTTTTTCAATTAAACGCCTGCACGAGGGGATAATGCAATAATCGCTGCTGCTCTGGAGGAGGGAACTTTCTCATTATGTATTTGACCTGACCATCATTGAGTTTCCTTTCCCCCCTTTGTGTGTCCTTGCAGGCCAGCACCGGCAAAATGGACGGCAATCCACTATCGGAAATTGAGGAAATTGTCAAGACGACAACGGTGAGTGCACTTGGTCTTGTCCCAGAGAGCAATCTAACCCGCTAACCCCTCAACCCTTTGCAATTTTCTCGAAAAACCAGGAACAACACGAGTCCAACAGCCGTGTGGACGGAAGCGGAGGAGGAGCGGAGAATGCCAGCACCAATGGCCATGGTCGCTCCCACGACAACAACCATGAAGAGGTAAGATTGTAAAGCTCACTTATTGGTTTAAACTTATAGCTATTGAACTTTAATTACCTCACAGAGCCACAGTGCTGTCCCAGACAAAGCTGGGGCTCTGAAGAAGCGGCAGTGCGTCTTCGCGGAGCTAGTGTCCACGGAGGAGTCGTATGTACAGGATCTACATGAGATTGTCAATGGGTAAATATTTTTTAAAATATTTTTTTAAGGGTATGTGAAGCTTAATTTGGGATTTATACACTTTTAGTTACATGTCAGAGATCAACAACACGAACAGTGATATTCCCATGCCCGAGGACCTAAAGGGCGGCAAAATGAAGTTGGTCTTCAACAACATCAAAGACATTTACGAGTGGCACAGGGAGTAAGTGTGAATAGCTCTTAATTATTATACAGAAAGCTTATTATTCCCCAATTCTTAGCTTCTTCCTGAGGGCCCTGCGCAACTGCCAAAAATCCCCAGCGGATCTGGGACCGCTCATCAAGCGCTCAGCCACCAAATTCGCCCTGTACTACACCTATTGCAGTAACAAGCCTCTATCCGAATATATAGTCAGCGCCCATTATCAGTATTTCGATTGCATACGCCAGAAGCTGGGACATCGCCTGGATGTAAGTGGGATTATAATATATATATTTATATATATTTATAATATTTTTCTCCAGCTGAGCAACCTGATCATCAAGCCGGTGCAGCGCATCACCAAGTACGAGCTGCTGATCAAGGAGATCATCAAGGCCACCGAGGGAGCTGGGCTGTACAAGGAGGTGCCCATGCTGCAGGAGGCCTACCAGCAGATGAAGGTGGTGGTCAAGACGGTCAACGACATGATGGTGGTGCTGCGCAGCCTGCAAGACTTTGATGGCGAGATCACGGCCCAGGGTAGCCTGCTCATGCAGGGACCCATGAACTGTGTGGTGGATGCGGGACAGAAGCAGCGCGAGCTGCAAGTGTTCCTTTTCCAGCAGATCATCATCTTTGCGGACATCGAGAAGGCGAAGAATCAGTACTCGAGTCCCACGTTTAAGTACCGATCGCACATACAGGTGAGTCAAGATGATATTCAGGTAATTCTTGTATTCGAATACCTCTCTCCTTACTTAGCTCAATCACATGCAAATGAAGGAACTGGGCGATTGTCGCTTTCAAATCAAGTCAACGGACCCCAACAAGATACCGGAGGTCACCATGATCTGCCAGGCGGCGACGCAGGAGAGCTATGCGGGTTGGCGGGACATGCTGAACAAGATCCTGCAGCAGCAAAACGACCTCATCTTCATGCTCTCCAATCCCCTGTCTACCAAAAACAAGTGAATGCCGCGAATTCCAAAAAGAAAAGCAAACAACAAACGAAACGTATGAGAAAATATGATATTGTAATGTGTGTTTTTGGGCCAGCCAAAAGTGAGCATTTGCCTCGCACTTGTTTTCCGTCTGTGCGTCTGTTTACTCTTCGTTTTGCTCACACACACAAACAAACAAACACACACACACACACACACACATACTCAATCCTAATTTGTATGTTACTTGTAATTGTAATTTATTTATTTTGACATAATCCTGCGTTGAGCCTACCTTTAAGTACGTACCTAGTTTTAGCCGCTTCCGTTCGGTATTATTTTCGTTTTCCTTTCGTGTTTCGTTTCGTTTCCGTTTCCGGTACGGGAAAGTATTACATCTACATTGTGTGCATTTTTAACTTAATTTAGAGACTCGACTCCCTTTACTTTCTTTCATTATTTAAATGAATTAATTCATTGACGAACGGCAGCCGCGAACTTACTCAGAATCAAAAGAAAGCAATTTACCCTTTTCGTTTCGCCTTAAATGCAGAGTAAGAGTATATACCTATTCTAGTTTTAGTTTCGGTAACTAGTTTTAGTTTAACTGCTAACTGTTAATCATAATTTAAAGCAGAGATTCGTGAAATAATTTAAGCGTAACTTTTAGTTTTAGTTTATGAATGCAATGCAAATCATCGTCTTTGTACTTTATGTTTTACAAAATAAACTATGTAAGCTTTAAACGTAATCAAAAACCAGAAACTATCCCCTTAATTTTAATTGAAGCCCAAAAAAATAAAAACCCAGCGCTTGCTCAGTTATAATTACATTTTGGTTTTCATAATTTTCTTAATTTTCAGTTATTCTTCTCAGTAGAGCTGTAAAACTATCGACGATACTGTCGATATTATCGATGATGCTGTGCTCCGGGTCGCCATCGATTGTTTTTTTCTACCATCGATACACATCGCGTTAGCAGCAAATCAGTGAATTCGTATAAAATGTACAAGTTTTTGCCAATAAATATATTCCTAAGATAGGACCGAAACATTTTAAATTAATTCTTAATCATTAATATCGAAAACTATCTATTGTGATTGATTTATTTTTTCATACATAAAATCTTTTATAAATTATGCCATTTAAATTGGTTTGTTTAAGCAAAGTAAATTTTTTAAACCCATTTTATTTTGTCGAGAGTATCGATGGTTTGGACTATCACTATCGAAAATATCGAGTGAGAACACTATCGATGTTTTTACAGCTCTACTTTTCAGAAAATATAGCCTGTAAGCAGTCATCAAAACACTGGAACCCTAATACCTTACAAAAACTACCACTTAAGAGAATCCAAGCAGATTTTTCAAAGCATACGAGTATATCTCCCTGGGTGTCGTCTGTGCGTTATTGTTAGTTGGTAAGAGAGGATGGAGGCAGTAAGGATAATGTACAGTGTAGCATACGATGATAAGCCAGAGTCGGTCAGTCAGTCAGTCAGATATTAATGCGAAGTACTCAACTCTAAAACGGACCAGGATTTGATTAATGACGATTAAAAAACAATTAAAATGTAAAAAGCACGAGACGGAAGTTACTAAGAAGCGGTTGTTCACACAAACCTTTTTGAATCGATCTTGTCTCTAGCTCTCTCTCTCTCTCTCAGCACCCATTCTTACACTTACAGTCTGGAACATGAATGCAATTTCGAGTATATATCAAGGCGAATGAAGATGAATAACAATAAAGATTTAGCATAGCTAAATGTGTAGGAAGCGAACATGAAATGTATTTTTTTACAAGAATTTGTGAAACGAACCTCCGGCAAACAAGCATAATTCGTAATTAAATGTTAAAGGATCGGAACGGATCGGAGGACACAGGACAAGCAAGCGCACAGTGAGAAGAAGAGAACTCAAAAAGGCCACAAAACCAAGCCACAAGCCACATTTTCTACATTTTTGCACGATAATAGAGCTACTCAACTCACCATGTAACATACTGAATCTGAATCTGAATTCTTTTCGATTACATTTACATATTATATGATGGCACTTACCAATTAATTAATTGTTGTACTTGAATCCCCCGTCGAAATTCTAGATAATTGTGGTGTAATTGAAATGTGTGTTTTAGTTTATCTTAATTAATCTAAACTAAACTAAATATAAATATATACTTACAAATATACGACATAATGTGTACGCCAGTGCAATGCGAACAGCATGAAGTAAACAAACGTGTTAATCTGTGTTTTAGCCAAGTAAGCAACAGCTACAGCTAACAGCTAACAGCTAATAGCCAATAGCCGCCAATAGGCCTCCTCGCAGTCGGGAGATATGACTCCTTCGAGATCCAACATTCGGCCGGGCGCAGGCTGCAAAAACAAAAAATATGAATATATCCAGAAATCAATATGCAAATTGTATGTAACCAAAAACAAAGCATGTAATCTGAATTTAACAATTTTCAAAGTGAATAAATAATAAAGCAAAAAGTAGCTGAAAATAAATTTAACATACCTTTTTGTTTGCTTACGGGGAGATGTTGTCCAGCCCTGAAGCCGTGATTTTACATGTCAAATTTGCTTACGTCGGACCAAGTACTGTCGAGTGCGGGTAGATGTCGCCAGTGAAACCCAGTGGGCAAAAATGAGGACGTTTGCGTTTTTAATATTATAAATGTATCGCAAATTATAAGAAATCCGTTCGTTTTTGAAATTAAAAAACTATCGGAAAGAACCCGAAATCGCAAATGATACGAAATCCATCTGTTTTTAATATTATGAAAGTATCGCAAATGATTAAAAATCCGTCTGTTTTTAATATTATGAAAGTATCGCAAATTATTCAAAATCCGTCCGTTTCTGATATTATAAAAGGCTCAAAATGAGTCCGTTTTTTTATATTATGAAAGTATCGGAAATAATATAAAATCCAATCAGTTTTTAGTATTATAAAAGGCTCGCAAACGATACTTTTACGAGCATCCGAAAATTATAGCTTTTGCTGCCACAAACTGAGCGTCTGGTGAGTCTCTTGCGGACCCTTTTCGGATCCAAAATCGGACGTTTTGTCCGCCTGAAATCCGCAAAACTAAAATTTTAAATATCACAAACTTTTGGTCTACTGGGAAGGAATACATTACAGTAAAATACATGTAGAATTCATAATAATTCTGGTAAGATTACTTGTAGATTTACATAAGAAAAATGATGTAAAATAAGCATTTTCTGGGCCTGTCAAATATAGGTAACGATATATCTTTTCGATCCTGATCAAAATGGAAGCCTTGAGAACTTTTTACGAATTATTTAATATTTCTTTTATATTAAAACACTGTTAAAAGAGAGATTTAATGGACTTTCCAATGAGAAAATTTCGAAAAACCTCCTGAAAATGTATATTAAATTATTAATATGTTAACATAGAAATACAAATAAATTAATCAATTATAAACCAAATTTAAACGGAAGACAAAAGCTTAAATTACCCCGAAAGATGCTAAAATTTCCGTTTATAGTTGTTAATAAAAAGCATTTTCTGTTTTATTTAAATATTAATTCATTTAAGACTAGTTGTAAAAATGCTATTCAGTTTTGAGCAAGCTGCTGTGCGCCAATTGATCTACCTTCTAAACCTTCTACTAATTCCCATGGCCTCGCTCATCCTCCCCCCCGCTGTGCCTGTCCCTCTTCGGTGATCTCTGTTCCGGCAGCCGTTGCTGCAGCCTGATGCAGTTGCTTCAGCTCATTGTAGAGTCGCACAGCTAGCTGCATATTGGGCGCCTGGTGGCGTCCTAGTACCTGATGCTCTGCCGGCGGCTGAACACACATCCGGATCAGCTTTTGCAGCCCCTTCGAGAGGCGCACGCCACTCAGCAGGCCCGGCTGGAAGGTGCCGCCGCCCAGGAGGACGTGCTCGCAGAATATCTGGAAGTTGTTGTTCTGCTGGATGTGCGTGCAGGACTGCTTCGTCTCGTCGCACATGCCGCGGCAGGAGTGGAAGTGGCAGTCCTGGCTGGTGCGGCACTTGACGCCCCGCGACAGCCTCTTGTCCAGCTGGCTCTCCACGTACACGTGCTCGGCGCTCTGATACTTTAGCCGGCGCTCTGGGGTGGTCCCGAAGCGATTCACCTGCATCTTGCACATCTTCAGGGGTTCCGGCTTCATTTCATCCAGCCGGAATATGTACTCCATGATGTTGAGGGCGTGCTTCAGGCGCTGCAGGCGATTAGAGGCTCTAAAAGGGGATTTTTAAATTTAAAAAATCATTAAAAAGGAGTTATCTTCTTACAGATACTGCATAATGCTGGGGTTCGATTGGACAATCTGCAATCCCTCAGTGGCATAGTAGGGTCCACAGGATCCTAGAACAGCTGGGAATATGGACTCCTCGTCGAAGAGTTTGCCCATCATATAGTTGTTGTCCTTGAAAAGCCGCCAGAAACTGACCATTTGCTGGGAGTTATCATCGGCTATTTCCTGGTTAACCAAAGCGCGGATCTATGATGGGAAAAGGTTTAAAATTAACCCATAAAATCCTTCCTCTTCTATCCTTCCCCCAGCTTACCATATTATCATCCAAGGTGACATTGTAGGCCAAAATGATATGCAGCTTGACAATCTCATGGAACTCCTCAAGCTTGGGATAGATGGACTCTCCCTTGCTGTTGGTCCAGCTCAGCTCGTCGTCATTATTCCTTGCCAACTAAAAAATATAAAAGAGATCCAATTAAATCGTAGTCATGGCAACCTTAATCCGCAAAACCCGACCTACCTTCACCGCATACATATCACCGTTCTTCTCGGCCGTGAAAAGTATAGTTTTCATATCATTCAGAGGACACTGGAAGTTGTCGAAGGAAGATTGCGCACCGCAGAGTTCCTCGCAAAGGGAGCCGCTGTACTCATGCTTTTCGAATTTCTGGCACTTATTTGGATTAAACAATTAAAACAATTATTTCCCAAGGAAAAGAGACTCCTTACCATCAGGTTGAGGCTCCGGTGGGACATCAACTTGAAGCAGAACTTGAGGTTGAGAAAGGCGTAGCTGAAAATGCCCACCGCCAGCAGGACCGCAATTAGAACCGTTCGCTGCATTCCGAACCGAATTTTCCGACGCAGGGCGGTCAGCATATTAAACGTTTAAGATTTTGATTTTATGCATTTCGCAAACACACCCCATCTTCAACACAAGAGTATATACACTTGAAGCTTAGGGAGAACTGTCACTGAAACTTGACACTTGGCCAGGGCATGCGCAGAGGCAAGGATTTCCGATTTATCGATAGGTATCGTCGAAATGAAACACGAGTTTGGGTTTATTTTGAAATTATTACTTAACGTATAATTCTTTATTTATACTCTCTGCTAAATTGAGCAATTTTACTTTACTTAATTCATCAATTTTTTTTATTTTTGTATTTTTAATAAGTTGTCTTTTAATTTCATTCAAGTGTTTAGAGTTTCCGTTTCGTTTGCTTTCGGTTTCTTTGTTTGTTTGTTCTTGTTGTTCTGCTTTACTAAAAATTATTTAAATTCAGAATCATATACCTAGGTTCAAGTTTATTGTTGTATATTAATAATATAATTATTATTTCGCATTGCCTCGTTCTTTATCCTCGCAAACTTCGATCGCTTTGTCTCAGAATTTGTATCTGTGTCAAGTCTGTATCTGTATCTGAGTGTGTTGTGTCGGGGTCTCTCTAATATTCACCTTTGCGTGTATTTATATACTTAAGATAACCGCTCTGTATGCACAATTTTAACTAGTTATGTACACAACTATATATGTGGCTATGACAAATGCTAGAACGCCGCTCGAACCGAGCCACAGAGAACTAAGGTACAAATACTTGTAGGTAAAAAAAACGTCGTACAAATAACCGCTAGGGGATAATGTGTAATTGTTAATTGTGTTAATTCTGCTATATATATATATATGTTTCAAACGGCTTCTCTCACTAATTCTTGCAGCTGGCTTTGGGTTTTTTCTGTTGTGTGTGATTATCCTTTGTCAAATTCTCAAATCTCCATCTCCATTCGGTTAAGGGGTATTCTCTGGTAAGTTTTGTGTCTTTTCGCTACGTGAACTTTATGTTTAAAAAGGTAAAGCCGCCGTCGGGGCTTGGCTATTTCCCATAGTCAGTTTTCCTATTACTGGATAATCTCCGTCTTGTGTATCTGTGTGTTATTTACGGCTAATTGTTACGGATCTGATCTGTTATTTACAGTTAGAAGTAGTGCACACAACGTATGACCAGTCCGGACGAGCATCGGATCGAACTCACAACCAAAAGTCCTTTCCGTTTCCGCTTCAGCTTCCGGTGTCCTTGTTTTCGCCTTTCCCTTTCTGTTGTGTGTCGTCTGTTTTTTATGTCTACACTTTTTGTGTGTGGTGTGTGTGTCTCAGTGTGTTTTTTTTTTAACTTTACGCAATGTTAACATTCTGTCTTTTGATTTTGTTACAAAATCGCGCGGCCGCTTGGCATTTAACTCGTTTGTTTTGCTTTTAAATGTTTGTTTTTTGCTTGAACTCATCATTATTGTATTTGCTTAGTTCATTAAAATATAATGTAAAAAATCTGCAAATTGCATGCTCCTCGTTAATTAATGTGCCATTAAAAAATGTCTATGATTTCTCTATATGTATTCATTCTTATATTTACAGCAGTTTTCTTGTTGTTTTTTTTCGATTTTGGTTTTTGCTTCTATGTGAACTTCGTCATTTGTTGTTTGTTTGGGGGATACCGTTCCCCGATATCCCCGCTTCGATCTATTTGTTGTTCATTTACTTAAAACCTTTGTTTTTGGCAGTGCATTTATATTTATTATTTTCGGTTCACTAATCATAATGATTCGCCTCGGCTAATGACTACAAATTAAGTTCTCGTTTAGTTCATTTAGTTAGTCGTAAATTAGGTTATTAATTAATCAACAGCAGTTATTTACAAATTTCTCGTTTTGTTCTCACGCAAGGTACGTCTGATTCAACGGCTATTAAATTAAGTTTGGAGTGCTTAGTTTACATCTTTAGTTTATCTATTTAATTCTTTAATTCTCCTCCTTATCATTTTCGAAAGCAACTGAGGCTACAGAGATATACGACGACTAGAAAGTATAATTGGAAGACAGTTGTTGGGGGCTAATTCACACGAAACGAAACCGAGCAAATTGAAAGGTGATCTCTCCATCGAATTGAGCGAGAAGTTGGGAAAATTGTGGGTGGTAGGGGTGTGTTGGGAAAAAAACGGAAACGTATTTAATCCTTGAGCAAAACGGCTTATTGCTTTATTACAAAATTCGCAAGCAGTCCCTGAAGAAACTCCGTTAATCATAAAAATATGCGCATATCAAATAAACGATAACAAAACTCTCTCGCACCTTCCCAGCGTAATCTAAACTCTTTTTGGTTTTTCGATTTTAAACTTTAATCTTTGCCTCTTAGTGGTGTGCGTCATCAAACTACAGTTGCTGTTTTGTTCGTTTGCCTTTGTTTTGTTCGTTAATTAATGGTTAATATTATTATTTAGTCGCAGTTGCGGTTGCTGAAACTCTAAATCTTGTGGCGCTGATCCGATCTGATCCTTCGCATCCTTATTAGCTAGCTTTAACTGGTATTTTAGATTGGTTTGTTGTCTTTTTCTTTAATTTGTTTTTAATATTTTTTTGGTTTTTATTTTTTTGGTTGTCTATCATCTAGGCTTGAGTAGGTGTGTGCTTTATTATTTCCATTTGCCTTGGCTCTTATCTATGTATATGGGTTTTTAGTCAATTTAAATATGCAAATTCAAAACCTTCGCTTAATGTATAAGTTGAATATACAAATGTTCGCCCCTTGCACCTATCTCTGGTATTTATTATGTATACGCACTGTTAGCTTAAGTAATTCTTTTCATTATTTAAAATAGTCGTTGTTCTTCTTCCTCTTGTGTCTTTGTAGCTGATGTGATTTCGTATGGGTGAGTTTTTGTGCTTTGGGTTGGGTGGGTTTTCTTGGTTGGGAAAAAATTCTAGATGGTGAAGATATTCTTTGGAACATTTAAAAAATATTTACTTGATAAAAATAGGGTTAATATAAATTTTAGTTAAAATAAATGAAAGAAAATCTGGTCCTCAAGGGTTTAAATAGTTCTTTTATCAACTTTTCTTATATATTTTGTTAGCTAGAAACTGGGAAAAATATCTATATTAAAAATAAGGGTTATAGTATAATTTTTAATTTCTAAAATTAAAGTTTTACATGTTGCAATTGCTTTATAAATCCGATTCCTTAAGATTCCTGATTGTAACTTATTTATAAATTCAAAATAAAATGTTATAGAATTTTCCAAAGATTACTTTCAGCATCCTTGAACTTTTTCTACCCCCAAAAACCCAGCCTGCCCATTGTGCTTGAGTGTTCTTCTGTGTGTGTGTGATCCTCGCTTTCAACAGAGTTTTGGCTTAGCACAAAATTAACGATAATTTCCCTCCTTCCTTTTTGGCAGTGTAAAAATTGTAATTAAATGTAATTATGGCTCCTATTCGGCTGTCCATCAGCGCTGTTTTTGCTTCTCCAGTCGCCACACAACTAGTCCTCGTCCAGGCTCTGCGATCGCCGCTTCGAGACCACCAGATACTTGCGGCCAAAGTAGGGTGAATCTGGGGATGAGGATGATGCATAGGTGAGGCAAGGGCCACCGCTCACTTCTTGCGCAGGAAGTCGGTGTACTTGCGTGCCCGCTTGCGCACCCGCTTGAGAGCCGAGCCCAGCCGGAACTGCTCCTCGGTGAGGGCCAGGTCATGGTAGGCGGCGTGGTGGTGGGTGTGCGAGGTGGTGCCCGAGCTCGGGTGGTGCGAGTGGGCGTGGTGCGCATGGTGGCCATGGGCGTGGCTGTGGTGCGGGTGCGATTGCGATTGCGAGTGCGGTGAGGAGGCAGCAGCGTGATGGTAATGATGCATCTGCACAAAGTCGTCGCCGGCGGGATTCACGGACCCGGAGAGCGGCGAGCCCGGCGACAGGGGCTGCGCCAGCAGATTGTGCTCGGAGGCGGCGTCAAAGGACTCGAAGTGATGCAGCTGCTGGTGGTGGGTCAGCGGCTGCGGCGAGGGCAGCGACGAGGAGTGCTCACTGGTCGTGGAGGCGCCACCGAGTCCCAGCTCCATTCCCATTCCGCTTTGAGCTCCCGCAAACTCCTTGGGCAGCTCGTCGATGCCCAGCGGCTTGTCGAAGTGCGAGTTCCCGGACATGTTGGTGTAGTCGTAGCTGGGATAGGTGTAGGGCAAGTAGCCCGCATGGTGACCCTCGCAGCCCACCTCGGAGCTGCTGCCTCCTCCTCCGCCGCCACTCCGGTTGTTGATGAACTTCACCTCGTTGGCATTCCGCTCCAGACTGCTGCTGAACACGATGTTGATGTTGTTCGAGCTCGTCGACAGGTTGATGTTCGTGGGCGAGAGCTGCTCCGTGGAGCTCTGGTTGAGATTCGTCTCCTTGGAGTTGGCCCTGTGGTAGCTCTGGAAGCACTCGGCGGCGTCGCTGGAGGCGGTGTTCGTGGTGTTCGTGTTGTTGTTGGTGGCATTTTGCTGGCCCTGCTGGAAGTTGTTCTTGTACTGGAACTCCAGGGCGTTGCTCGGCTGGAAGGGATAGTTCTTAGAGTTGTTCAGGATGTCGCTGGCCGTGGCATCGCCCTTCGACAGGTACTGATGGATGTCCTCGCTGGTGATCTGTAGGTCCTGGTCCAGGTAGCTGTTGCACTGTATGTAGTTGTAGTTGTTGCTGCAGCAATTGTTGTAGGCCTCGCCCGCATCCTGGTGGAACATCACCGTGGTGGTGGCCTCCTCCTCGAACTCGCAATGGTAGCTGCCACTGCCCTTGCTCCCCCGGCTGCCCTTGCTTCCACGACGCTTCCGGGCAGCTGCCGCCGAGGTGCTGGGACCTTCATCGTACACAGAGGTTGAGCTCTTCCAGCAGGTTTCCGTGGTGCTGCTGCTGGTGATCTTCCTGCAGGGCTTCTTCTCCGGCTCCGGCTCGGGCACTTGCCAGGCATCCAGCTTGTCCTCTTCCTCCCTCTCAGGACCTCCCACAGCTCCCTCTAGCTCCGTGGGTGACCTGCCGTCGGCCAGGAAGCTCCAGCGAATGGGCGATGGCGAGCAGGCGTACTCCGGCAGCTCCGTGCTGCTCAGGGCTCCCTTGGAGCTCTGCCGCTCCAGCGTGGATCCCTGCTCGGGCGCCATGTTCTTGGCCCGGTCGAAGATCGAGGTCAGGGAACCCAGCTGGCTGTTGGGGCGACTGGCATTCAGGCCCCGCAGCGAAATGGAGGTGTAACTGGGCTGGCGATGCTCTGGGAGAAGACTCCGCTGACTTCTGTGATGCTTTCGCACCAAGGCGGAGGCAGACTTTATGGAGTTGTTGCGACTCAACGAGGACCTCGATCCATACAGGCTCGTGGAGTCCGTCTGGTAGCAGTAGTCCGAGGAGGTGCAGCAGCTACTGGGTCGCCGCGAGGAGGAGCCGTAGAGATCCTCGGCGAAGCACTGGGCGAGCTCGGTGCGCGAGGAGCTATTGGTGGCAGTGTTGCAGCAGGTGCGGCGCACTAGGATCTCCTGCACCTCCCGATCCGTGCAGGCGGGATCCTGGCAGGCGTGCGAGGACAGCTCCGTTACGGAGCGATGCCGGCGACTGGTGCACATGGACGAGGGACGCACCGCCGAGTGGTGGGCTCCCTGGCCATGGGCTCCGGGCAGACTGCCGCTGCCCTGGCGACGCCGCCGATGGCGACTGTGGTGCGAGTGCTGGTGCGATGTCGGTGGTGGCTGTGGCTGGTGTGGCTGATGGTGTGTGGTGGAGTGCGGCGACGTGTGGCGACTGTGGTGCGGACTGTGGCTATGGCTGTGCTTGCGTTGCTGGCAGTGGTGCGACGCCGGCTGTGGCGTCATCTGTGGCGGCGGCGGCTGCGATAACTGCGATGGCTGCATGGGCTGTGCTGGCGAGGGATTGGCTTGATCACATACGACTTCCTTCTCATAGCTACAGTGTACGTATTCGTGCGTGGGATACTGGATACGGGACTGGTGGTGCACCTGCTGCTGCTGCTGGTGCTGCTGCTGCTGGAGGAGCTGCTGCTGCTGCTGATGCTGCTGCTGATGGTGCTCCTCAGCGCGACTCGTGGAACGAACACTGGCAGAGTCAGGAGGCGAGGCGCTCCTCAGTCAAGGCCCGCTGCTCGGGCAGACAGGTGGAGGCTGACGAGGGTGATGGGGCGCAGAGGCAGCGCTCCGGCCCTGGTGTGTACTTCGGCCGCCGTCTAAAAATCGCTCGGATGCAGCTGCAGTGGCAACAATGGTGTTGGCATTGGCGGAGGTGGCACAAAAAGCACAAAAAAAACGGTACCAAAGTCGAGAACACAAAAAGAGAAGCAATTAATACGGCTTGCCAAATCGCAGTGGTTCCTCTGGATCGTTAATATTTTTATTTATATTTTTGTTTTCCTTTTTTTAATATTTTTTTTGGGCGTTTCACTACAACGGCTAATTAAAATGGTGCATGCAAAAAAGTCCATGCCAATAATACGCATGCAATAATTATGTCGGGGCCAGAAAAACATCGAAGCTGGCAAACTCCCATGCACAGTCTGTGGAAACCAACAAAACAAGGCCTTCACATGGCGTTGATGAACTCGAAAAAAGGGCTGCCCTGCTCGGCTCTGGCTGCTTGATTGATGGTCTGATTGATTGATTAATTAATTTACTGAAATGATTTTCATTGCCGCTTTTTTTTTTTTTGTAATTGCAAGATTTGTAATGGCCGATTTCAGAGTTACAATTGCAGTGGAAATAAGAGGATTAAAAACTTTTACAGTAAATTCTTTCTTGCAAAAATGGATCAATTTATTTAAATCAATTAAAAAGGGTGTCTAAAAGGATGCAGTGGTATATATTTCTATGAAAAATAAAGCCTTGCATACTTTTAGGGCTCATTTTTAGAGGTTTAAAGTTATTCTAATCAGTCGTTAATCTTTAATCTTTAACTTTTATTATTATAACCGCACGTATTTAATTTAATTATCTAATTATGTCAACAATTTCCATCTACTTTCTATTTAGAAGAGAATACATCTAGTTTAAACTTTTTGAGAGGCATGAGAATGAACGATTGTGGTTTAATTAGTTGGCTTTTAAAAAGTAATATGATTCATAACGATTTGAAATGAAAATGTCACGTGATTTGAGTGATTCAAATTTAATTTGTGTCTCAATTGGACGCATTATTGGCACTTTTTTTCTGATCTTTTTTTTTAGCGAGTGTGGGTGTGATTTGGGGTGTAGTTTTTTGGATAGTTTCTGTGGTGTCTGGTGGTTGTATTATTTTATTCAGAGAGAGTGGTGCGACTTTTCTTTACTTAGCCAATCGGTTTCGCTTGATACTTTTTGATAGTTTGGTCCCAAGTTCATCAGTTTCCCCTTCACTTGCGTACTATAAAGGAACGAAAGGAAAACAGGATAAGCTACGTCTTCATCATCCGATGATCCGAACAGTCAGTGGTTCGTTTTAGATTTTAGATTCAGCTTGAGCCTATGTTTCGACTTGGGTGCATTTGGTTTGGGTGCATTTTTTAATCCGCGCAGCTCGCTCTCTGGCATTTTCATGTAAATGCTTTTCGTGATTGGCTGAGTGGCTTTTTCAGTGGCTGCGTGGTGCCTCAGTGGCTGACTAGCTGACTAGCTAGCTTACTAGCTTACTAGCTGGGTGGTGGCTTATTAGTTAGCGGTGCTGGGTCAACCTACATGACATCCTTCCGTGCGCCGAGTGCCGCCGGAAATTGTAGTCGTCAACCTCGTCGTAGTGGCACTTTCTCGCCGGCTGCGGCGTTTGCAGCACGGTGCCGTAGTTCGTGTAGCACTGAGCGGATCCGGCAACGGAGCCCAGGACTCCGCCACTCGGCCCGTAGCTGCTCGATCCGGGACCCAGGAGATTGGTGCTATCGCTTAGCGGATAGGGACCCATGCCTTCAACCGTCAGGGAAAACGAGGTCGTACCAAACACTTGATTATTACAAAGGTTCACAGGGCAGAGGAGAATTTCTCGATTTTCGTTTTTCGATTTTCGATTTCATGCAAGATCAGATAGTCGCCAATATTTGTTGTTGTTTTTTTTTTCAGTCGAGAGATTATTGTTTCATAGTTTGTAGTTGGTTACATACAATAGTTGAGTGTCGGTTGTGTTTGGGTCCAGTTGATGGTTTGAGTTTTGATTGAGAGAGGTTCCAATGTTTAAAATTGTTTGATTTAAAACACAATTCATAAATCCGAATGGAAGTAAACAATACAAGATAGTTAATTTATTCAGAGATACGCGAGGGTATCGCACCAGTTTTTAGAGATTACAGATTATAGAATAGAGAACAGTACAGATTGAATTTCTACAAGAACAAGCAGCTAGATAATTGGGAACAGAACAAGAGTCACAGGATCAAGACATTCCAAAACAAAAGAAATTCATAATTCTATGCAAAGGATAACAATCAGAAATTTATACACACACATATTTATATTAATGAGTGGAGATGATAAGGGGTAGGAGATATTGAAGGGGAAGCAGAGTGTATTGATTAAATAAATAAATAAACAATTGACGAATTGCTCGTTAAAGTGTAGAGTTTGTGAAGAGTAAAATCTAGTCAAGTCTTAAATATTGTATAGTTATTAAAAACACCTCAAGGATGCTTTATATATATTAAACACATTAAATAAAATGTATTTCCATCATAGGTCACCCCAAAAATAGTAAAGTGTAGAGTTTGTGAACGGTAAAATCTAGTCATGTTTAAAAATTGTGGATACATCTAATAAGCTTCCTATAATTATTAGAATCACCTCATGGTTACATTTTATTTATCAAACACATTAAATAAAATGTTTTCCATACCTTTTGTTACCCCAAAAATAGTTTTCTAAATCCCTACAGTTTTCATTAACAATTACAAGCCTACTCTTTTGGGTATTTTGGCATAATTTCGGCACTAAGTTCCGGCTGCGTCAAACAAAAAATTAATTATACGACACGTTGGACACGTGTTGTTTGGAAAGGAATTTACATAGATACAAAATTCCGTTTGATTGTGTGCTGAGTGTGAGTGTGAACAGTTTACAAGTATATTTAAAATTAGGGCTTTCCCTGTGTTTACCTAGAGGACACTCCTGGCTGGTGTTTGCTTTGCAGCATGTGTATATGGATAGGCAAACATTGGATGTGTCGCTCGAGCAATTTGCACAACAAATAACGAGGAAATTAAAAACTCAAACGTATACTTGAGGTTTAGGTTCAGGTGGATGATGCGGATGAGGATGAGTAGTAGTGGAAAGTGGGGGATCCAGGTGTTCTAGGTGGAACGTAGGCGTGTTTTGGATTCTTACGTGAGTCATGTTGGGTCTTCTCCTCAGATACCATCAAGGCGGCATGCTCGATGCCAGAATTCATACTTTGTGGCTCCAAGCTATTTGTGCAGTTTAGCATACTCCTGAAATTCGCACACTCTACGATTATGTTTTAAGTGTAAACGTATTTGGTAAATTTAATTTCTTTGCAACTAATGAGAGCAATTTCGAGAGTTTTTTTATTGTTTGTTTTTCGGGGTTTCTGTATAAATATTATTCGGTTAAGGGCTCACAGAGAGACGGAGTGTGGCTGCTGTATTCGCTCAAGTTTCAAGTTTCAAAGTTTCAAAGTTTAGGTGTAAGTTTGAGGCAGCTTGGAAGTTATTAGGCGCGGCTTAAAAATTAAAAACAACACAAATAAAAGGAAAACTTGAATAAAAATGACAATAAAGTATAACATTTATTCAAAATCAAATTATATAACGTGAAATAAAACTAGCCTAGGTCTTATTAAGGATTAATGGCCATGAATTAATGGCTCCCATGTTTCTCTCAACCCGGAAACATCCACGAATTGCTAAGAGTGAAGGCTATGAATTATTTATAAATTATTTGCAAGAGTTGGACGGGGGAAAAGGAGGTGTCGCGAGGCTTCACTGCGCTTTCGGGTGCTTGGAGGAGGAGGAGGAGCCCCTCTTGGCGACGGTGCCATCGCCCTCGCCCTGCGATAATTCAATGTCCGCCGTGTTGGAACTGGTGTCATTTGCACTCTCCTCGCTAAATGGGCGAAAATCGGGCAACAAAATCAGTGTGTGTGCGGGTGTGTGCGTGTGTGTAAGTGGGATATATATGGCTTTATGGGTGGACCGCTTCAAAAACTGACCAATTCATTATTTTCGGTGATGAACAATGAGTGGTGGAGGAGTGAAGGGCAAAGGGCAATGCGCAATGAGAGCGATTCCGATAGGGATCGGATGACACGTGACACAGAGATGCGAGATGAGGGGCGACTCTTAATTATAGTAGTAAGTAAGTATAGGTAACGGTATAACTATGCATAGAGAGAGAGAGAGATTTGGAGAGTAGAGAGAGTATTAAAATTGATATTAAATAGTTGGGTATTTATATAGTTCGCTAGTCTTATTTAGTTCGCTTTAACGGCAGCCAGCGTTGTTGTTAATGGGTTGTAGTTGTAGTTGTAGTAACAGAGTAACGAGTTGAAACAAAGTACAGGCAAAGTTAAGCAAACATGCCGAAAAATTCATAGAAACTTTGAGCGCAGGAATTCCACAATAATTCCAATTCAGTTAACTTCGATTTATATTTCTTTTTGTTTCGGTTATCGTTTTCAAATCGGTACATAAAGTGGCTAAATAAAGTACAGCAATACGAGCTACGGTTTAGGGGGGTGAAAGTTCGAAGAGCGAAACGCATCGAATCGATTTTGGATTGGATTTCGGGCTTGGGGCATTTATAATTCGGAATTTAAGATCCAGGACCTTCGGCGGCGGTGGCGTCATGCAACTTACCCGTACAGTCTACTATCTCGAAAAGTCCTTCGGGGGCATTACATGGAACGTAGTTCAAGTCAGAGGGTTATTTTCGAAACTTATGGTGCGTTAAACAAATAAATAAGATACGAAATTTCAAAAGCAAGAAAATCATAATGATTGAACCTTGAACCGGGGCTTATTCAGCTCGATTCAGCGGTTCAAGGTCTATGCAAACCGCATAATAAGCTTCCAAGTAATTGGTAAAACAGGGTTTTGTTTTGGTTTTCTGGTTTCTTGTTCGCGTTTCTTGGTATTTTTGTTAGAAAAGGATCGAGTTCGGTTATGAGTTGAACAACTATTCGACATATTGCCATGATTTGTGTGCAGAATTTGAGCTGGGATAAAATGGATGGCGAATGGAGCACATACCTGCCGTTGTTGTGCCGGAAGAGGGCCAGGATCTCCTCGAAGGTCTTGTTCTTGGTCTCGGGCACCTTCTTGTAGGTGAATATCCAGAAGATGGCCAGGAACACGCTGAACGGCAAGAACGTGTAGTTCTCAAGGGCAGTCTAATAAAGAAATATAGAAAAAATATATAGATTAATTTCTAATAAGTATAGATTTTACTTATGCTCACCTTCATGCTGGGGAAACCAATGCCGACCACAAAGTTGGCCATCCAGTTGACCAGCACCGCAATGGCCATGGCACTGGGTCGGGGTCCCTGGGAGAAGAGCTCGGCGGTGATCATCCAGGGAATGCTGCCGGGACCCACCGCAAAGAAGACCACGAAGCCGAGGGTGGCCACCACCGACAGGTAGGACATCCAGTCGATCATTTCCTGTACATAACCAAAGAACTCCTATACAAAATGCATAGTACTCGCATTCTCGATGTAGGCTTTTTCCTCTACTCGCGTTTTTACCGACGAACTGTTTAGTTCTCCAGAATAAATCATAAATAATATAAATATAGAGGTTACACCCCTCCTGATAAACCTGATCGATCGATCTGATCTTTTATGCATGAGAGTTGGTTAGAGTATTGAAAGTAGTAAGAAAGTAGGCCGGTCTCGGGTTCTTGGTTCTCAAAGAATTGAGACCTGCGGACTGCCGCTCGAGTCTTTTCCTGGCTCAGCTCAGAATGCTATGGAATGCTTAGTTGTGGTTAAATTTAGGCTATATCTTACACAAGTACCGAAACCAAGGGAACGAAAATGAAAAGTAAGGCTGCTGCAGGTCACATTGAGAGTGTTGTTCGTGTGTGAGTTCAGCGCTGTGCTCTCTGCTCTATTTGTTCTTCTCCGAATTTTTGCTTTTTTTTTCTTGTTTTAAATTTGTGGAACTGGTGCCCAGAAAAACTTTTGCAGAGTTGTGTATTTATTTTTTGTTTTATTTTTTTGGGAAACTTTTGCTTGCCTTTGAAACTGTGTGGTTTGCTTCTAGTCGCGTGGCCTGATCAAGCGAAAAATAAAAAGCAATAAATCATAAAACTGAACGAATTCGTCAACTGATTTCGAGTGAGAGAGTGTTTTGTGGGGCGGAAAGCCTGCCAAGTCGAGAATAGCTCTAATTAAGGGGCGGGACGGTTGCACTGGAGAGCTAACCCACCTCGGGCAGTGGCCTTTCAGTGTCTTTTTCAAACAATTAAAGAAAGACCAATACCAGAGTTAGTTTTAATAAATTTAAAGATAGCTCTCAGGTGCAACAACTTAGCCTAGGCAACTGAAAATTTAAATGAACAAAAGACTCATCTAAAGGCAAGCAACGTGCAAAAGTGTTTAATAAAAATCGTTTAAATGCATAAATAATCACAACTAATACTGGGGCATTCCAAAGCTAATCATGCATGAGGAGCATATTTTAAAGTCGGGAATAGGGGAGATAATTAATAACTAAAGCGACCAGCAAGTGCTGGCCCATAAATTAAATGCACACACACATGTAGCTACGACTAGGACTTAAATGCAATGCATCAACGCAAAAACACCGAAACAGAGGCGGGGTGAAAAAAAGGTACATTTAATGGCTGAGGGAGAGCCATAAATTCAACTTGTTATAAATTCAAATATATCTCACATCAATAATTTATAGAAATACGCGCGGGACAACTGTCATGCTCGTGTCTGTATTTGTGTGTTGAGTGTGTGTGTTTTTGAGTGTTTTTGAGTATTTTTTTCTTGTTCTCTGCTCTTTTTTTTGGGGGAAGAGGGGGCTCGGCGGGGTTAAACACAACTTCATGCATAAAATATTTATATCAATATTCAAATATTTATAAAGACACGCACTCGGCGCGGAGTCGGGGATATGGGATAAGGTCTCTAGCATGGCTACAAGTTCAGAGAGTCATATGCAAATGCAAATGCGATGGGCCCGCTAAGTGGACCCACCAACTAAATGGACGGGGGGATTAACAAACGCAAACCCAAGCTGGCAGGCACTTTGGCATTCTAGCTTTACGGCGACAGCAGGATGCGAGTGTCCTGGAAAGCCCTGTACTTGCCTTGATCAGGAACGAAATGGTGATGAAGATGGAGAAGATGAACATTCCGCCCAGTCCGTACAGATGCAGGGTCCGGCGACCAGTGCGATCCATCAGGGGAATGGACACCAGGGTCATTACAACCTAATTAATAAATAATTACATATAATTGAACTCCCTAAAATTATGTAGAAAGGATTGTGGGCCTACCATTATGGCGCCTATGCCTATCGTGGCAAACTTGGCGCTCTCCTCAGTCAGTCCCGAACTCATGAACAGCGACGTGGAGTAGTAGAAGACGGCATTGATGCCGCTGAACTGCTGGCTGAGCTGCATCACAATGCCAATGATCAGCGGGGGACGCAGGGTGGGCGAGCAGATCAGCTCCATGGTCGATATGTGGCTCTCGGCCTGCTGGGCGCGCTCCTCGGCTCGCATCTCCTCGATGTCCTCCTCCACGGAGCCGGAGGCGCGGAGTCGTCGCAGGGCTGTAAAATATTTTAAAACAATAAATATTTAAAAATACAATCCTTAATGAAATAATACAAAAATGAATCGAATACGATTTATTTTAATAAACTAACTATATATCTTCTCGAATTTATGTATAATTTCGAGTTTAAATTATATATTTTACCCCTATTGAAATTGATTTATATTCTACGATTTAAAAATAATTATCAATGTTAAATAATACATTAAAAAATAAATATTAAAGACAGAAAAAAATAATATTTTAATTATTTTGTTACAAAAAAAACTTTATTAATTACAATATGATTTATTTTATTTATTTATTTTTTCTCTAATACTTTTCCCTTTTATTATATAAAAAAACGAGAAAGAAAGCTAACTTCGGTAAACCGAAGTTGGTATACCCTTGCAGTCTGCAATTGGATCATTGAAAATCGAACCATTTTAGTAATGTTGAAAAAATATAGAATTTTGTAAATTTTACATTTTACATGTAGAATTTTACATTTTCATATAAATTGACCGATCGCTTCTATGGCAGCTATATGATATAGTGGTCCGATCTTAATGAAATTAAAACCGTAATTCTAGAACCATAAAAAACGGCTATGTCTGAAAATTTATAGAAATACGTTGAAAAACAGAGAAGTTAAATTTTTTTTTACATTAATTTCGCCATCATTCCTATGGCAGCTATAGGATATAGTAGTCTGATTTCGGTCATTCCGACATATATACTGCGTGCTAAAGAAATAAGACTATGCTGAAAATTTCAGCCCGATAGCTCAAAAACTGAGAGACTAGTTCGCGTAGAAACCGACAGACGGACAGACGGACAGACAGACGGACAGACAGACGGACAGACAGACGGACATGGCTAGATCGACTCGACTGGTGATGCTGATCAAGAATATATATACTTTATGGGGTCGGAGATGCCTCCTTCACTGCGTTGCAAACATCTGGTCAAAATTATAATACCCTCTGCAAGGGTATAAAGAAGGCTCTGGGCTCTAAATAGCTTAAATTGATTTATTCAATTCGATTAGAACATAATTTTAGCTACTAATGTGTGTAAATAAATCATGATAAAGCCAGGCCACTTCCTCCAACACACACTCCCATTTGAATGTATAATTTCTGGGATTTATGGGACAAACCAACACTTACCCTTGCGCGCCTCCTCCTCCCACTGCTTGGTGATGAGCAGATATCGGGGCGACTCGGGGCAGACGGGCAGCAGGATCAGTTGCAGGATGGCCGGACAGATGGCCAGGCCCAGCAGGATGGGCCAGCCCTCGTTGGTGCCCAGGATCTGCTCGATGCCCAGCACTTGGGATAATAGTAAACCTACAGTCACAGCCAATTGATTAACAGTACCTAAGCCACCGCGCAGATTCAGTGGCGCTATCTCCGAGATGTACATGGGCACCAGCGACGTATTGAGGCCTAATGTATATACAAATAAATAATTTAAATAAATCTGGCTGAGCAGGTTCTAGCCCCCGTACTTACCGCAATTAACACCAATTATAAATCGGCCAAGGAATAACATTTCATAGGAATGACTAACTTTGGTAAATCCCATCAAACAAGCGCCGGAAATTCCGAGCACATTGTTCAACAGTAGACCGCCTTTTCTGCAAGTTAAATAAATATAAAAGGTATAAGAATTTAATGAAAACATTTAATATAAGCAAAAATAAACCATATTTAATATTTTAAAAATATTTTTAATATAAAATTAATAGATTTTTCTTTTTATTAATTACCTGCCAAAGCGGTTGGCCATCCAGCCGCCGCTGAAACCGCCCAGCATACCCCCGATGGCGAATATGGAGACAGCCACCGAGTACAGCTGCTGGATGAACTCCTCGCTGATGTCCTCGCCGTAGCGATCCTTGTAGACATCCTTCATGAAGTTCTCGATGTTCTTCTCGGGCGCATTTATCACGCCGGTGTTGTAGCCGAACTGCAGCATGCCCAGCACCGCCGAGAATATCGAGTAGGTGAGGAAGAAGGTGAGACCCTGCAAGATTTCGATGGATTCGGTTAGTGGCAGCGAACAGCTCTGGCGGGGATAGGGCTGGGGGGCGGGACAGTGGGGATTCGGTGGGGGGCTGTGCGGGCGGGTCCATCAAACGCTTTGCAAACGAGTGTGCGGCAAGGAAACCAAAGCTTACTCTTTGGTAAGGCCAATTCTCTAATCGAAACTCAGGCATAAGGAAATCATAGGAAAAACTCTGATGAATGACAGTGTTTGGATGTGGAAAATCATACTTAAGAAAGAAGGAAAATCAAACAAAATTAAAATAGGTTCAATAATTTTCATATATATATATTTCTTAGATTTTTGCTACAAAACGTAAAATAATTAACAATCATAGTTCCTTTAAAATACGTTGATGAAGAAGCCGTCTGTACGTGTGAGGGAGCACTCAAAAAAATTGTGGCTAAACTTTAACTATTAATGCCAAAGAGATTTAGTCTAAAAAAACGCTGTCAATATTTTTACTAGCTTTACATTTTTTTAAATGATTTACCAGCTTTTAAATTGGGAAAAAAATGCAAATGTAAGGACAGAGAACTTTTTTTTAAACTTATTTTTTCTGAATATTTTATAGCTAATTTTTTTAAGTGCTTGCCAGAAACTGAAACCAATTGGAAGAGCATTTGCATCTGTCCATCACGGTAGCAGTTTCCGCTGTCAGTGGTTGAGTGGTTGTGTCGGGTGGATAGATGTACGGGTGGTTGGGTGGTTTGGTGGTCGTGTGTTTGGTGGCTGTCTGGCTCTGGGTAGTTGGCAGTTGGTTCTTGGTGTTTCGGTTTGTACATGAATAGAGAAATGAAATTCAAGTATTTAATTACACAACATGGCAAATAATTTAAGCTACAAACTTGTTCTAAAAGTCTTAGCTTCCGTCTGTGCGTGTGCTCCTCCAGTCGGTCCACATATTCGCGCAGCTCCTCGATCTCCTCCTTCACCTGCTGCACGGTGTCCAGTTCGTGCTTGATCGCCACCATGTCGCGCTTCACCTATTTTTTTTATTAATATTTAAATGTTTAATCTAAAATGGTTCTACAGAATTTACCTCGGACACTTCGCTCTGGCAGCTCTCCACGGACTTGGTCAGCTCCTGGAGCTGGGTGCGGATCTCGCACAGGGCGACCGTCGTCTCCAGGTGTCGATCTCCCCGCTGCAGCTCATCGAGTTTCGCTGACAGATTCATGCTCATCACGCTAACTTGCTTTTGCAAACTGTGGCATGTCAAGGGACCACATTTTTGGATTATTTCATTTAGTCGGGGTCATGTTTCGGTTGCCAGATTGCAGATGTCAGATAGCAGGTTGCAGTCAAAGAAAATATCAAGCAGAAAGGCACTTTAGTCGCAGGTCGTAGGGGAATGCCTTTGAGCTCATTCCTTATGGCACTCAATGCACTCTATACAGTCGCTACTACACACACAGACTGAGTTACTTAGCGTATACGTAATTTATTTCGTTCTGGCTTAAACGCAGAACGCAAAACGCAAAACGTTAACGTAAACGAAATACACACAAAACGAAATTATTTATGGCCGCTTGCATTAAAAATTTACTGAGCTATGCAATTATTGAGGAATGAAGCAACATAAATTTTATGGGCCACAGAAAATATACAAAACCGAGAAATGAAAACTGAAAACGCACGCCAGTTTCCAAGTTGCCGAGCTGCCGCCTTCCCGGGACTACCGCCGAGTTCCTTAGTCACTCAGCTAGCTCCTTGGGCAGAAGTCCAAGAAAGGATTTCTGTGTTGGGGCAAAAACAACAAGGAGGCGAAGGCGAAGACGAACGAAGGCGAAACGAAGGGATGGGTACAATAATAATAACAAAGCCAGGCCACTAAGTACATAAAAAGTAACTTAAAGTAAATTGTTGGCATATTTCGTTAAGGTTAAGGCAAGAGTAATGTACAATGCACGAGAATGAAAAGTTGACAGCATTATATATACTTATACAAGCTGAACTCTGAACTCTGGCCGGGATAGCCGCCCCATTTATTTTCCTCGCTTCCTCGTCCTCTGCCAGCCAAGAGGCAACTCTTTTGGGCCAAATAGCATGGGATAGATAGATAGATAGACCCTGTCATAGTTGTAGTTCTAATCCCGTTTATATCTGCTTCCTCTATTATGGAATTGAATGCATCACATTTACATTTTCATCTGCCGCAAATGCCTGTGAAAACAATTCGGCTTTGCCGTTTGCTCTACGGTGGAAATTCTATAACTGAAAACATTCGATTTATAGTTGTTATACCCTTGCAGAGGGTATTATAATTTTGACCAGATGTTTGCAACGCAGTGAAGGAGGCATCTCCGACCCCATAAAGTATATATATTCTTGATCAGCATCACCAGTCGAGTCGATCTAGCCATGTCCGTCTGTCTGTCCGTCTGTCTGTCTGTCTGTCCGTCTGTCCGTCTGTCGGTTTCTACGCGAACTAGTCTCTCAGTTTTTGAGCTATCGGGCTGAAATTTTCAGCATAGTCTTATTTCTTTAGCACGCAGTATATATGTCGGAACGACCGAAATCGGACTACTATATCCTATAGCTGCCATAGGAATGATGGCGAAATTAATGTAAAAAAAAAAATAACTTCTCTGTTTTTCAACGTATTTCTATAAATTTTCAGACATAGCAGTTTTTTATGGTTCTAGAATTACGGTTTTAATTTCATTAAGATCGGACCAATATATCATATAGCTGCCATAGAAGCGATCGGTCAATTTATATGAAAATGTAAAATTCTACATGTAAAATGTAAAATTTACAAAATTCTATATTTTTTCAACATTACTAAAATGGTTCGATTTTCAATGATCCAATTGCAGACTGCAAGGGTATACCAACTTCGGTTTACCGAAATTAGCTTTCTTTCTCGTTTTTCTTTGAAATTGAACCAAATGTTTCGCAGCTGATTGATATAAATATTTTTTCACTGACTGATTTCTTTTTATTTGATATTTGTGGACAACTTCAAGGTAAATATTGGGTTTTGAAATTTTGTTTGCTAATACTTCTATCTATGAAAATTAAACCGATTATATCCGTTGATTTTTCATTTACTATCTAATATTTTTACTTTATTTTTTATAGAATTAAGTTGGCCTATTGGGGATTTGATTTTAAATATTTATGTTAGGTGGATATTATATCCCGAAAATACCACAAAGTTATTTAAACTTTTATAGAGGTTTTTAGGTTTTAAGTTCAAAGTTAAATCACTCGAGCAACTCAGAATTTATTTTAGTAAAAATATGTTTATAATATTTTTATCCAATTAAATTGCAAAAGAAAATGCATTTACTTATTTATAGTTGCCAAGAAATGTGGCAAAATAATGACCATGTCGTAAACTAACCATTAATTAGTTCTGCTCAATTTAATTTTATTTGTTCGATTCATGTGTGAGTTTCTATTTCTAAATGCTGTATGCCTCGTATCGGAAGGTGCTTTTTGCGCTTTGTTTGGTGGGGATGGCTGCGGCTGCATCTAAATCAAATGGCAACAAAAGTTGTGGGCGACAGTTGCCAGCGGATAGCGACAAATGCCGATATATATACGGCGATATGGCACCCAGCCGCGCCACACAATGCGCATACGACACGTGGTCCGTGCTTGAGTTGCCTGCGCATTATGTTAATGCAATGCAGTGTGCGGGGGGTGGGGCACAGCAGAGGAGAAGGGTATCGTTAGTACTGTTATTGTTTTGCATTTCACGGACATTGTTGTGCCGAGCATAAAAGGATTATTTTATGCATACATCAGCGGGGCGAATGCGAAACCGAATCCGAAACAGAATCGAGAGCATAACAAGCAGAATCAGGAACAGGACCAGGGCCCGAACCAGAACCAGAACCAGGACGAAGCGATGAGATACGAGCGCATCCTGTGCAAGTTATTGTTCTCTGGCAAAACAATTGCCATACGTGTGCTTGTGCGTCGTCTGTCAGATTCAGGAATTTTCGGTTTTGTGTAAGGGATTTGTATACGTGAGCATTTAATAAATTTTCTGCCAATTTCTCCCTGGCTTGTGTGCATTCATTAAAAGCTGCAGTACGTGCACAGCCCCTCCTTCCGCTTTGCTAAAAGGATTCCCCACCATCTCTATTCCGTGAACTGTTCATTTTGTCAAAAAGCTGCGCTCAGTTTTTAGAGGGAGGCGGGGAACGGGAAATGGGAAATGGGAATATTAAATTTTTGACAAGACAAAGCTGTCATGTCCTCAGCGGATTATCTATCCCTGGCAGCACTTCAATCACATTAACCCGCCCAAAATCCATAGTCAGAGTAGAGCATCCGTCAAATATTCAGACTCGCTTCACCTTCATCCATCAGTTACAGTTACAGTTACAGCTATATATGTTAGATATAGATAGCGAGCTCAGTTCAGATCTCACAACCAGTGCACACAATAAATTCAGCGAATAAATTAAAATCAAAATCGATTGTTCTCTCATATATAGCAGATGTATATATCAGATACGAGTACTCGTACACATGGCTGTATGCAAAGTACATCAATCAGATCGAATCGGATCGGGTTTGGGGAGGATTCGGGTGGAACCAATTGGCATATAGGACATTCACCAAACGTTGCAAATTCTTGTTTTTCTTGCGTATTTTGTTCATTTCGATTGTTTTTGATTTGTTTTGTTGTTGACTCTCATAAACTTTTGCAGCAGCTCTCGAGATACATTTTTTTTGGTTTGTAAATCAATTGAAATTTATTTGTGGTCATTTTCTCGTCGATTTCGTTTTGCAAGGCAATATATTATGATTTTGCATGATTAACATCTTGTTTGTATTTTGTGAAATTGTTTTAATTCTCTTCAAAAGGGAAATATGCAAGCCAAATGAATGGATGAACGGAAAATAAATGTCTCTACACGGTTTACGCGATGGGATGAAGGTTGAAAAACCAACAAGGAGCGGTAGTTTTCTGTTCGTTTACAGTTTTTCTTTTTTGTTAATTTTGTTATTTGTTAATTTTGGTGAAGGGACCGTTACGCCAATTAGTCTGGGGTCTGTTGTAGTATGAAAACATTAAACATTAAACCATAAAAAAGTGTACAGTAATTCATTGCAGCAACGGAATAACATATACATGTATGTATTTACGGAACCGAAAACACAAACAACACAAATGGAGGACATTTAACGAGTTGAAAAATCCTGAAAATATTGTGTGACTGACTGACTGGCTGACTGACTGACTGAGTGATGTATTGGGCAAAAGATTACGCACGAGGGCGGGGGAGGGTGAGGTGGAGGTTTAAGCTAATTATGAACTTGATGACATGCAGGGCTTGGGGTGAAACAGAGAGAGAGAGATACAGACAGCAGGGTGCTGAAGTGGCCAACCGCAGGCTGATTGACTGCCGGCCAAAGGATGTTTGTCAATGGCTTTACATGGCTGCGAATGAGTGTGCGGGTGTGTGTGTGTGTGTGCGGGCGGGTGTGTGCGTGGTGCGAACAACAACTTAATGGCCCTCAAACACTTTTTGCATGTCATAAAAAACACACAACCACTGGCACACACACCCACACAGAGAAAGGGAGCAGTATTCGCGTTTTCAAGGATTCTTTTTTATATAATCCGAAAATAAAATGCCTGCATTAATTTTCTACAATGGGTTTCAGTGTCTTTAGACTAGCAAAGATTAATTTAAATCTTTTATATCAAATTTAAATAGCTTAAAATCACTTTATTCCTATTAAAATAATTGAAATTTTAACATCTTCAAATATATATAAAAGAAAATTCTAAAGAGTTTAGAATGTCTTATATTGAAGTATTTTATACAATTGGAAATAAATTCATAATACTTTTATTTATTCTAAATAGTTGGGTTTTACTTTTAAAAGTCTTAAGCTCACTCTTTACTTTACAACAATGTCAGATAATAATGTAATAAAAATCATAATAAATACAGTAAGTGGTCCAGCATATTTCTTATTTATTCTATAATAATATTTATCTATTTTTTTTTCTCTGTGCAGGCAAAGGCAGCAGATTGCTGTGGCTGCTGTCGAGGGCCTTTTGAGTAGTGCCAAATGGGGGATTCACACTCGCAACCCACTCCACACAATCCCTAGGAATTTCTATATACATATCTCTCTCTATATATTTTCCCCCAGCCAAATGATGAGCACGTTTTCGAAACTAAATTAATTTATTTGAACATAATTGAATTCTAATTGCGATGCATGCAGTAGAAGAGCCGATTGAGTGAATAGGGTAGAGTTCACTGGTTTTTGGGCAAATATTCTAATAATTAACAAATCAATTTGATGGGCTACGAGTGCCGAAAGAGAGCAGTGCAGAAAGTGCAGAGGTTGGGGTTGAAATTGATTGGATTATTGCATTACAATAAACGAGTATAGTAGTAGAGAGAGAGAGAGAGAGAGCAGGAGGAGCGGGGGCAAATCGAGAGTAGTAAAAATATTTAGATTCGTAATTGAAGTTAGTTGGTTGTAATTGCATACTCATTGAGTGGCGTGAATACCAGGCCACTTTGCGTGTGGCTTTTATTGTTGTAACGGTGGTTGAGTTGAGTTGTTGTTGTTGTTCATGGTACATGGGTCATGGAGTTATTGTGGCAGTTGTTGTGGTTCAAAAAGGGTTTCAAAAAATGGGAATTGGATGATAAAGAACACATATAGACATTGTACAACAAGTGTGGACAGCGAAAGGGAAATTAGGTGCAGATCAGAAATGCATTTCATCGCTCGATATCGGAGTAATCGATGGGATTGGGAATAAAGCGATCAAGTCGATATGGTATCGATATCGCAGTACAAGTTAATATCGATTTATCGCTTACTTGTGTCATCTATTTCATAATTTTTTATAATAATCGATGGCATTTGGAATATAGCGATAATGCCGATACCATATCGATAACCAGGTAAAGACAATATATCGCTATTCAAGTTAGTGATCGACTTATCGCTCCTTTCTGTCATCCCAATTCCATATTCCCTTTAACAGAAATTTTGCTGCGTTCGCATTTGACGAAATGCATTTCCGGTGATTGCAGACATACACAGATAGAAAACATATATATAGTTGACTCGAGTGATTGACAGGCTGTGTGGAAATGAAATTGCAGACTACACATGTGTTCAATCACTCGGTGACATTTAAGCAAAGTAAATACGTTTCGATTGAGTTGCAATTTTGTACAGCGCGTGACACGGCAACAAAGGAGGTTTTGGTGAAAGCAAACGGCAGCAGCAAACGGCAAACAAACGGCTGCTAATTAACGGTTTTTAATTAAAGTTCTATATCAATGCGGATGAAAAGCCATTTAAGTGTACATTAACACAATTATTTATTAATATATGACACACACACACAATCGGTTCGATGATTGATGGATAATGGCTTTGGCTGATGGCTGATAAACGAAAGAAAAGAACCAAAGGTGTGCTCGGTTTACATGGCGTATGAGTGATGTTCGAATTGTTCGTAATCGCAAGGCGCGATAGGCGTTGGTGTTATTTGTTAATTGTTAATGTTAATTAATTTATTTTTAAATTAACTATATGGCTAGGGCTATGGCTGAATGGATATGTACCTGGGTGGCATTGTGCCCATCATTTTGTTGGCTTTTCTTTGGACTCCGTCGGTAAATTGATTTCGTTATAGAGTCTTTATAATATAATTAAATCTCTAGGTTGCTTTCTCTTCAACTTGGTTAGCGCTTTTCTCGCTACTTCTTTTTCTTTTCGTTTCTTTTCGGGGGTTTGGTGAATGTCGTATGTGGCCGCGGTTGAGTTATTGGGGTTTATATATGATATTTGTTGGTTTGATTTTGTCGGGAAGGTTGCGCAACAAAAACAACACAACACAAAGGCCCTCAATGAATAATTGACAGTCTAAGGACACACGCAGGACACTTAACTGAACATAACTTGCGCAAATCTGTGTGGATGGAGAACATTAAACAAATACGGTTGGTTTGGCGTATACATTGCATATTTGCTCGTTAAATATATATATATATATATTTCACAAGCCACAAAACAAACTAAAAAATTGTAAAGTGAAAAGGATACGGAGGAAGGGGACTCTTCCGCAGTAATGGCAGTAATAGCACACAAATGCACACAAATTAAAATTGTAATTAAAATTTATTTACGGCGAAACTAAAAATATATCGTTTCGTTATTTGTTTAATAAATTAAATAAACATGGCGCACACAAATAATTGCTGTTTATTTGTCTAACTGAAAGCGGATATTTATGGCCAACAGCATCCTCTGGTCGCGCCTGCAAATTAATGACCCGTAATGAGCTGTTGCGAGTCCATTACAAGCCCACTTGGCAGCGGATCTGAGGCTGCTGCCGCAGGGGGGTCAAGTGTTTTGGCCTTGGCTTTAATAATATATATAATAAAATTCCACAAGTGCAGTTTCAGTTCAGATCGGAGATCGAACTGGAGTTCTACGTACTCGAGCAGCAATTGGCGCAGTGTGGCCTCGTCCTCGCCATGACATCTCAACCTAGACTCGCGGTCTCGATCATCCCGACTCGAGTGGCGCTGGCGCTTAGGGGCGTAGCTGAAGGAGTGACGATAGAACCTTCCGTTGTTTATGTTAGCTCCGCGATAGGCGTCTGTATGTGCAAGGGATGTGATCAAAGGGGGAGAGGGTGTTACATACGAACGTAGGGGTTCAGAGTAAGAGCCCTAAATGAATCCTATTACATAGGGTGGTTCTTCTTAATATACTAAACATTTTCCATATTCAACGGAGTACCTTAAATATATTTAAAGGATGAATGACACTAAAAATTATGGTAATTTCCTATTTTGAGACTCATTTAGGGCTCTACCTTAACGATTTACCCACCTTCGGGTCGCAAACGCACGGGCGGTGAGGTCAGCTTGAGTTGTGTTGACGTTGTTGTGGGCGGAGTCTTACGTCGACCACCAAAAACATAATCGTAGGAATCTTCGCTCAAATTGGACACTGCCAGGCATGAGGAAAATTCAGAATACAACCGTTTAGGGTTTAGTTTTTAGAGAAACTCTCTGGCCGAGGCAGAGCAAACACATACACAAAGAGGCACGAAACTAAACCGAAATTAAAACAAAACTGAAAAATAATAACACAAGCTGTTGTTTAATTTTATTCTCAGTTATCTTGTATACTCACTCTACACATTATGATACGTAAATATTGTTAAAAATAAGACAAATATTAAAATAAACATTAGAACGAACGCAAATATTTAGATTGTCGAGATTTTGTCATTTTCATTATTTTAGTTGTTGTTGTAGTTCGTAGTTGTAGTTGTTGTAGTTGGTTGTATGGAAGAATAGAGAGCACAAAATGTTGCAGTTTGTTAGCATTGGGTTTTTGGCTTGTACTCCATTGCGATTTTCATTTTGGACAGCACAAAAGGTAGCTAAAGGTGGACACACACAGGTACGTAAAATTCTTGCGTTCAAAAAATCTCAACAAAGCAGCGCGGTCGCAATCTTCTTTTTTTGTTGCTCTAATAAACGAATTCAAAAAAGAACACACACACACAGAGCAGCAGGAGCAAAGAGCTACTTGAAAAATTCGAAACTTTGGAATAATTTGGTTTTCGGTTTTCGGTTTTTTGTTTTGTTTCGAGTGGCAACCAACACAAACGAAAATTGTTATTTTATATAGTCAAAAAGTGGCAATACAAACAGCAAGCAAATAGAACTAGACAAATAGAGAAATAGAGAGAGAAGTAGGAGAGTTCGTGTGTGTACACACAAAGAAATAAATCAAGAAAAATAAAGCTTGTCTTGGGAATGATTTGTTCTTGATGTATAAATGATATTATACAGGCTTGACTCGGATAAAAGTATTTGAATTGGTTCCTTTCAAGATACTCTTTCAAGAGATTTAAAATTGTTTTAAAGTGTATCTAAAAGTATGCAACAAAATATATTATATTCTATGAGTTTTGCTGTAAAAGCATATATTTTAAGCTGATTTTTATAAAGAGCTATAAGAGGTGTTCAAAACTTTAAACTTACACTGAATTTGATAGCTTTAATAATTTATTTATATGCCTTTAGGCATATTTTTAAGAGATTTCAAATCTTATACTTATTTCTCAGGAACCTAAAAAAGGTTTTTTATGAATAGTTGTAGGATCTATTATGTAGGATCTGTTATTAATATTATAGTAATGAATCAAGCACATTTAATATTATCCTCAGATATCCTTTCCAAGAACAGAAGCCCTCTTTAGACAAGAAATTCCTTTCTCAACCATTTCTTTTCTCAGTGTTTTTTTGATGGAAAAAACGAGAGAGCAACGATAAATTAATGGACGACTGTTTGACTGATTGGTTTTTGAGATTTTACCGATTGATTGATTGACTGAAAATGCTGCTGAAAATGCTAAACAAAAGTTGGGGACAAAATGTGGTTCTCTGTGGCGATGTTCGAGTGTGGCTAGTGGTATTTCGTACAGGTGTACAACCAGGTACAGTTGCACACAGGTGTAGTACAGGTGTGAGTTATGAGTGAGAGTGTTTGTGATGCAGGCGCTTTTTGCGAGTATGTGAAAAAAGGAAATCAAACAAATAAACAAACCGACCAATCAAAGATCCCAATCTACACACCAATTAAAGTTGCAATCAATTGGAAATGGCACAACAGAAAAGAAAATCAGGATTTTTTTCACAAAAAGGTGCAACAGTAACGGCAGCAAACTTTTTAATGGGCAAAAAAGCTATACAAAAAACTCTGGCAAACTAAAAAACAAGAAAAGAAAAAGGACTGTAACACAAAACTGCGCCCAAACAAAGGGAAAGAACTGCAGGCAAACAACGAGAAGAAGAACAAATACAAATTGGCACACATATACATAGTAAAGGTATATATATATAGTGTGTGCGGAAAATAATTCAAAATATTCGGCGGGCAAATCGCAGAATAATTGGACGGGCGGGCACCTGGAAACACGCTCAGCGGCTGGAGCACTTGGGTGGAACGCAGTGGCGGTGGTAGCGGTGGCAGCTGTCCAAACGGATCTTGATCGTTCGAGATGGAAGACGTGGGCGGTGAGATCATCGATATGTCACCAATGGTCGCCATGTCATTACTCTGGCCAGCTTTAATCCAGAACGTAATAGCGAGGCAGAAGAAATAGAAGAGAGAGATGCAATGTAATTAGGAAGATAATAAATATTTCAATAATCAAGTATTAGGAATGTTATCAAAGTTCAACACATTCTTTTGGTACATAGAAAATATTAACGATACTTCAGCTTAATCTACGATTTATTAGCATTTTCTTAACCTTTAAAAAACCCACATTATTTCCATATTTCCCCCAGTGTAGCTGCAGTTCAGCGGAATTCGGTGAGATTGGAAGTGGAGCATGCAAAGGCTTTTAATTTTGTCCCGCACGTGGCGGGTTGGCCACAAACAACAGAAAAGGAAAAGGGCAAGGAAAAGCTGAAGGCGAAGGCAAAGGAAACGCCAGAGAAAAGCCATGGAAACGCAAAGTAAAAGGTGTGCGGCGCCATATTTCGCACATAAATTGTATGCCAGCTCCGGATCCGGGTCCGGTTAAAAGTCCGGATTGTGGGATATGGGCACGGGTACGAGTACGGGCGGAGGAGAGCAAAAGGCAGCTGCACGAGATGGCGTCGCATGCATGGATGCATACGCAAAGCATTTACGCCAACGCCTCGCCAGTCACGGACCCGAGCAAAGGCGGAGGCGGGTCTGAAGATTTCTCAGTGTGCCTGAGAAAGGGAGAAACGGAGAGAAGCCCATATACATATACATAGAGGACAGTATGTAGCCACATATGTGGGCGGACGGCGATCCGTTGGCTTTTGCCAAGCTGCGTGCCTCTGCATAAAATAGATTTCCATTTTGATTCGCTGGCAAAGGCAACGGCGCCGCAGAAAAAATGCCTTAGAATCTTGCGGTGTGCTAAGATATATCGTAGATACCTTTTATACACAGAGTGCCGCTATTTTATCAGACAAAATTAAAAGCATTGGATTTTGCATATTCCACAGGGATATAAATCTTAGGAAATACTGGGAAAGATGAAGAAAAAACGAAGTGTTCTCCTGTTAATGTTCTTTAATCTAGCAAGTAAAGTTTAGCTTGAATTTGGACAAGTTTTCAGTTATCGAAGGCAGTATTTCTTGGAAAAGTTTTAACATTTATTCCCGTAACTTACAAACATTTCCCAAGATCAACTTGCAAGTCAAACTCCGGGACCTGCAGTTATTGCAGGATTTCCCCTGCAAAATAGATCAATCACGGCTGAATAGCGGAGAACGTACTATGGGAAACCCTACACACAGTTTCCCCCATTTCCATAGTGCATGATTTTTTCTCCTTCAATTTCCTATATTTTTTCTTCGGCCTCAGACATATATGTATGTAAACCTTTGCAGGACTTAAAAAATGCCTCGTTGGCTGCGATAAATGTGCCCATGGCTCCTCGTTGTTGTGGTTTTGCCTTAGGAAGCACCCTCCCCTGCATCTCTGCACACTCGCACACCCCGGCAAACACACACTATACCCAACAACAACAACAGCAACACGTGCTGCTTTTTCTACGGTTCGGTATTTTGAATTTTTATTATTTGCAATTTGCGTTAATGTTGTGGAAAAAAGCATGTGGCTGTTATGGCTTTGGCTTTAGCTCATGTCCTTCTGCCTTCGTGTCCCTTTCCCCCTCCCTTTTTCTTGGCATATTGAATGGCCATTTGTGTCACACACACACACACACTTGTACTAGTTGTGTGTGTAAGGGGAAAAAGAGAGGCACACGCACACACTAATGACCTTTTCATGGCCGCTCCATCCAGCGCATGAATGCAAGAAATGTGGGCAAATTATGGGCCCGCCAGAGGATCCTCTTTGCCTCCTTTATCGCCCTTTCCCGTCGACGTCGTAGTCGTCGTTATTGACAAAATGATTTGTAAACATTTTGCGCATCATTAGTTGGCGCTGCTCGGCAGATATGGCCTGCATTTCCCCCTGCCATTTAACCGATTAAAATCGTGCATGCATCAAGCGAGAATGTGCTTTTTTCCCACGGGGAAAAGCGGGGAAGTCCCCCGGCAATCACGATGAAAAAATAGTGATCACCATAATGTATTCTGTAGTAGTTTATACAACATTTATTATAGTAATGAAAAGTTATCTTTAAACTGTTGTAAAATAATTAGGTTTACTATTTTTATGGGGCTTATATTTATTTAAAATAAATAGAATATAAAAGTATAGAACTTCGAATGATAAAATACCCATAAACAACATTTCTAATGGTTAAAATATTATCTATTTATAGTTTTCCAATTTTAGGCACCGCAAGCCAAGTTTTCAAGTCTCTTTATATTTCGGAAACAAATCGCTTTGACGTGTTTTTTCCCCCTGTTTAACCCCTTTGCACCTGCTTAATGTTAAACTCTTTGCTGACACCGCAAAAAGGGGCAAAATAAAAATAAACTGCTTCCGGCTTCAATTGCATCAATGGAATGGAATGGTGAGTTGCCTTGAGAACCAGAAGAAGCCCGGGGGAAAGGTGAAGGCAGGGAGGCTGAAGGCAAATATTTGCTTAAATTTGTGCTGAGGTTAAGCTTTTTGTTTGCCTTCGGAGCCTCCTCTCCTCAGCGGCGAAGGGCTGAGCAGAGCTGAGCCGAGCAGAGTTGATGACATCCAGTGGCCTCCGCCGCAGTCTGGGGCAGTTGCATCCGCTTCGGTTCGCCTGTCCCCTGACATAGAAAAATAGTTGCGGGAAAGGGCAGAGAGAAATATATGGGGAGGGGAGGAGTGGAGAAGTGGAGGGCCGAGCTGCGTTTTGACTGCATGCCAAGGCTGATACTCCACTGGCGATGCTGATGACGCAAGCAGTCAACCACACGGATGTTATTCATGTGTGTGCGAGTGCAAGGCTCCTCCGCACACAGACAGAAAAATATCACAATATTCGCATATATACACATAACCTGCTGGTCTAAAACTTTATAGCCAATCAAGATAAAGTCAGAAAGCCAAAAACTTATTAGCCAGAAGTCTCGGTAGCTCGTAAAAAAACTTTAAGATGGCCAAATGTGGCTCAGAGCTTCTCCTTGAAAACATTTCATTTTCCAAAGATAATAAGGAAAATTAGAGACTGCAAAGCAATGTCAATCTATCAAGTTTTCTTACTATTCGAGTTTTCTTTAATTTTGATTAAAGAAGTTTAAGGAAGTTGAATCATAAAAACATTTATTACATCTTTTTCTTAAATTTCCGACAACTACCAGTCCCCTCTTTGTATGTTTTCCGCTTTCACAAATACAAATATTGCAATAACCAATCAAATCTATTTTTATTTGCTCAATTTCTCATTGTGCAGAAAGTTTGAGGCCTCTGGCCATTGACAAAAAGTTGCCTGCAGTCCCCGAACTGTTCGGGCCTGTTCTGGCAGTTGTGACAAGTGGCCTCCAACTGGGCGAAGGGCTGCAGCTCCTCCCTTCGGGAGTAATCGGGCATTACGCAATCCTTGCGGCATACTTCTAGGTTGGACACGATAATTGATACCCTTTTTGTCAGCTTTAGAGCCGCCTCTTGACGGCAAATCAAATTAGCGAGCAGAATTGAAAACTTACTTATGCATGAGAGGCCGCTAATCATTATTCAGGCGGAGGGCGTAATCTAAAATTCAATTAACTAGACGCACAAACTGAAAGGGTTTTCCAGTAGCTATCATCCTACCCCTTCCGCTCTCACCTCTCCATATTGACATATATGTAATACTCCTATTCAAAATCATATTCATGTTCGCATTCAACGCAAAAGCTGAGCCGATGATGAAAAGCCATTTAACTCAGCTGCTTCTTCGGAGGGGCTTTTGTCTTAAACGTTTTGTCAACTAAATGCATGATTGATTAAATGAAATAAAAGCCCCACGCACCACACGCACACACACGCACACCTGCAACCGCAGATGGAATGCAGGATATTCGAGCTTGTGTGTGTGTTCATTAATAGGCTTTTGTCTTTGCCCACCGCAAAAATTATTGCTGCTCAAATGCACTTGAATGTGGCATTGTTTTGGCCCTTCTCAGGCCCGGTTCAAGTGCAGGCAGCATGCAGCTCAGACCTCAAAATCCTTAAATGCTGCATTAATGGCCGCTCGCCCACACTCTCACACAAGGATGGGGTGAGCCGAGTGACCTCACTACTCCTGCTTGGCCCGGGACTACTCGGTCCATCGCCAGCCCCTCGATGATATCACAAATTAAATACACTTGCACGTTAGCTTAACTCGAAATTCAACAAATATTGAGAGGACAGCGACGGAGGGGCGTGGCAGGACTGCAGGACTCTGGATTGCTGTGTAAGCACGTGTCTGGGTCGAGCACTTGACAATCAGCACTCACAACAGCCAGCCGTCGACGGCCGACAGGACGAAAAGGGATCGGCAGACGAGGGATTCCAAATTTGAACAGTGGGGCAAACGAAAAAAAGTAAATCCAATGGGGAAGCCAATATCGCATATAAAAATTAAGAACATTTCAGTGGTGAGCTCCCAAAAATCCCAAGGAACCATTATAAGCTATAGGGATTACATTTTTTTTAATTTTTTTTAAAGAAATTTGGGAATTACACCTGCTAAAAAATGCCTTTGGCTCTTCCACTGTGCCACCGTTCAGCAGATGGGCTGAAAGCTTGTCTTGGCTGTTGGCTTTTGGGATGCCGCCATTGTCATAGCTTGTTGCTCTGCCCGCCCCGCATCCTTTTGGTCCTTTGCAATCGACGAGGAATATTGACAGTGCGGGCAGCTGTTAATACAACGCAAACTCTCCATTTTCGGCTTCTATCTATATCCATCCATAGCTGGTGTAGCTGCTGTTGTTTTCGTTATTCTTGCCAGAGTTTGCACGTATTATGGCATGTGTTTATTTGTCAACACACTGCTACAATGCTCCGCTGCTCGTTCCTCCAATCCGCCGCATTATGCTTCACCGCTTCACTTCAACCCCGTTCGGAATATGTCGCACTTTAAAAGGCATAACTGTTGCACACACGCACACACGGCGTATGATTAATTTCACCGCCTGCAATCCATCAGTGCAGGAGTTTTTGGTAACAGCATACCGCTTCATGCTTCATGCGGCAGTTTAACCATAACGATCTGACATTTTTCACATTATTAAAATCACTTGCGAACAAAGAGTGATGAGCGCGTGGAGAAGTTTAATGTGAAAAATATCACGTATACGCTGTGTATGGCACGTTAAAAATGATGTTCGCCATAAGTGCAAAGCATTTCCTTATAATTTTACTGCACTATCGCGACATGATGTATGGGAGACTCTATATAAAAGGAGGTAAATGGGGGGAAAACTTACCTGTATACATAGGAAAGCCATTTCGTTGCCAGTCCCCCGGAGATAAAATGCGAATTATCCTGCGTTCCTTCTGCTGATGCTGACTAAAGAACTTTCGGATTCGTATTCGGTTTCGGATTCAAAATCCTCCGCAGTCAAATCCAATTTTCGACCAACGTGTCGTCTCAGCTCCGCCTTTCTTTTCCTCCTTCTTCACTTTATCCAGTTTCCTTTCTGGCAGCTGGCAAATGATAAAAACTGGCGACGCACTGCTAGAAAATATGCATTTTTAATGCCATAAATTAGTTTTGCCGTTTGCCGTGCACCGGGGAGCTGCAAAAAGAGAATAGGAGGAGAGAGGTTTGGTGTCAGAAGTGCTGGTATGAAACAAGCTAAACTCTGCAGAGTGCCTGTAGCCTTTTAAGGTGAAGTTTACTTTCAAAAGAGGTTTATATATTTTCTGAGCTCTAATCACCAGATTCCATTAGCTTAGCAGCTTCAATTTATAAGCTCTCAGCCAAAGTGTTCGACTTCATAGAACAATGCAGTCAAGTTTATAAAATACATGTACCTTTGACAATATTCTTGGTTAAACCTTTTAAGTTACAAGTTTTTCTTTGTTACTAAAAATAGGAATTTAGTTCAAAGGTTAAGAAATAGACAGGCATTAAGTTTAAAATGTAATTAAGCTGGTTAAATCAACGTTTCCTAACGCCAAATTAGTTTATGGAAATATTAGCTAACGAGTTCACTCTTTAAATACTTTAATACTCTCTATCAGATTACAGTAGATTAGATAATTTAATAAACTCTAAGAAATATAAATTTAAGGTGTCGATTAGCTTAAACTGAATAAATGGAAACTTTAAAGTCACTTTAAAGCTTCATTTTAACTCGGAAAATTTCACATCATGCCTGCTCGACACTTTACACTCTGGTTTAAGGATTTTCCCGAATTAATTTGCAGTTTTCATTCCCGGGCTTTAAGCAACTCGCTGCCAACCCAGCCACCGAAATCACATAACCGCATTGAAATTAATGCTGTCAGCACGTCAGTGGGGGAACTTCGTCCTCAATCCTTTTTCCCACAGGTGTATGGCGGCTGCCAACTGGCAAAAGTCAAATTAAATTCTATTTTTAGGCGCCCAAAAATGTTGGCTAACCCTTTCTTCCCCTCCGCCACACACCCCTTGCTTCGCAGCTCTGTTAATTACTCCATGAATTTGATAGTTTTCCATCAGTGCGGATCACACACGGGGCTGACTCTGACGCTGGTGATGATGATGATTATGTGGAAAATTAATATGCAAATGGGGGAAAAGCGTGCTGGTGTATAGATGTTATATTTCTGTCGGTTGATACGTACAAGGCGAGGGCTCTCGAGTGTATCAAATTCGGGGTTGTGGCCCCACAGTTATGGATACCAATTAGAATCTGGTTATCTGGCATCGAGCGAGCGGCGCAGCGATTCGGGATGAATCCGCAAGCGAGGCACGAACTGAACAAGGAAAATCTCTTGCAGCCGAAATGAGCTGGAAAATTCGAAAGGGGGGAAAAGCGAAGCTGCCTGCGATGAATGTGAATGCAGTGCGGGAAAAATGGAATGCAACCAATTCAGGCATTAATTTCTGGCTTCTTCAAAACAATTAAAATACGCTGTATAAATGTCTTACAAAATCTTCTAAGCCATAATTAAATCAAAAAACATTTATACATTTTTATTCTTCTTTTTTTTTAGTTTTTAAACTTTGCCTAGCTTAGCAGTTCCTATTTTTTTTCTGAGTGGAATTTTGTTTCTCCGCAGCGTTGGCTTTGCATCTCGGCTAATGATGCGCATGATGTGGCGGCATTGTCCTCGTCTTTATCCCTATCCCCGTTTCAACCCCCCACGCCCATTTGCAGGCCCATCAACTTCACTTCATCTGCATCTGCAGCTTCATCTGCAGCACTGCATTTGCTCCATCCCCCACGAATCCTCGGATCCTCGGCATCCTAGTATCCCGCTTGGCATTTCGAAACCCGCTCCACTGAAAGAGGCTGGCTTGGCTTGGCTTGGATGGCCTCCAACTGTGCGCTGCACCGCATGAAATTAATATTAATCGCAGCAATGCATTAAAGCCGCTTTTAGCTTCTAGATTTTCCTGCCGCTAGGATTTCCACACACAGCCGCCGCCGCCTCAGCTCGGTTTCCTTTGTTGCAATGTGTTTATTGTGAATTTTATTTATTGCTTTGCGGTCGTGGCGGTTATTAAAATTGCCACTGGCAATTTGTAATCATTAGGCATTCTCGCTGTCTGTCTCTCTCTGACTGTATGCCACCCCTCTTGCTCGCTTTCTCTGGCTTTTAATGCATTTGCTTTGCACACTTTTGGGCGCCCATTTGACAGGCGGCTGACAAAAGTCAGTGACATTTTACCCAAACTAATACCCATGCACTTATGCAAATCTCACACAGACACTGCAGCCTCCAAGAGAAAGAGACGGGTAGAGAGAGAGTGGGAGACAGATGGGGGCTGGCACTGCCATTTGCACATTTAAGGTCCTCCTCATCCCTCCGCTCGTTCGCTCATTCTCCTGCTCTGGCTCCAACCTCTAGCTCTCTAGCTCTATCTCTATTTCTGCCTCTACCCCTCTCTCTTTCACTCCCTCGCACTGTCTCCCTCTCTCTCTGGTTGTCGTGGCAAAATTTAAGTGGCCACTTGACTAAATTAATATGACACTGCAGCAAGTGCAAGTGGCCAGGACTTGTCCTTTTCCCACCTACTCTCTACTATCTCGTCCTTCCTCGTACTCCTCCGACTTTCGGCCAACAATATGAATAATTATGACGAACTACTGCTACCTGATTTCCACACAGAACACAAAAAGGAAGAGATGGTAAGCTGTAGCGTCTATTAAGTTCATTATAACAAACTGTTTTAGTGGGTATTATCACTGATAACTCTTTTGATTTAAAATAATATGATAAATAGTATACTAAAGAGAGCGTGATGTTTATCTTAGCTTTGATATTGAATGGTATTTCATTAATGGTTCGCAATTTTAGTTTTTTTTTATCAGCCTTTTTTATGAATAAAGTGGCAATTCATGTAAGCACACTATGCCTGGCTAAAAATAAATAGGCTTTTATATCAAAGAAAAACCTCACAAAGGCATTAATTAGGTTTTTCTTTCATAACTATCATAAATTTGTTTTAATGATTATTTAAATCTAAATCAAAGTATGGATATTAAAATGTTTATAAAGATATCATCATCATCATATCAATATCAATCTTTAATTGAATTCGGTTTTTCAGAAAGTACATCAAATTTTAAGGAATTATAATAATCACTGAGAAATTAAGTAATTACAGTATGAATTTGCTTTAACTATAATCCATTACTTTCTGTGAATTTTTCCGATATCCCATTTGTTCCCCAATCAATTGGAAACTGGACAAATTTGCGAGAAGCGTCCAACCTTTTGAGGAATTTTGCACCCAATAATTTGCCAAGGCATTTTCCACCCCAGCTGAGGTATTCATCATCACAGGTGGCACCTTCAGCATCTTCTTCTTCTGACAATTGCCTTAAATGCAATTTAATTTTCCACCTGATGATGTCCTCTATGTAAGGCCTTTGCACTTACTTGTCCTTCCCCAACACAACAACAACACTAACAAAAAAGTAACAACCACAACAAATACTAGAAGAAGAAACCGAGAAAATCCCAGCTGGATTGTCGCCGTAGCAAACTCTTTTTTTTTAGTTTGTCGCCGCACAGCCTGCGTCCTTCGCTTTTCGTCCTTTTGCCGCCCACTAAAAAGCACCCATTGCCTGCAAGCCTCCATTCAAGTTCCTGTCCTGTCCCAGTCCCTATCCTCTTCCCTGTCCACGTCTCGGTGTCACACTTGGCTCGCAGTTTTGTGGCCAGGCCAGGGCTATGAAAATAACCATAAGGCAATTGCCCGGGCGGGTTACAGCATGCCACCCTCGTCCCGATGCTCCCCTCGATCCGTTGTCAGGACCCCACCGCCCTGTGGTGGCACTCATAAGCCTTGAATGGTAAATGTCAAAGTTACTCCTTAGCGTAACATTCGACACATCGGGCGTTGAGGTGTGAGTGAGTCAGTCCCCCAGTGTGTTTGTGTGCGTTGGTACACTCATATATACACTGAGGTGAAAACTAGGACTTCAAGATTATTCCCTTGAAGAAATATTGGTGCAAGTAGTTTTGAAAATAAAGAAATAAACCCATTTTTAAGCATATATGTTTCTCTTTTCACAGTTCCTTTTCCTGTGACTTAAACACTCCTTTCCCTGCTTTAAATATTCTTAAATTTATAGTCTGATCCCTGCTAGATTTAGCTCAGTGCATGTGTGGGTTCTAAGCTGGGGTCCTGTGCCCAGCCTGGATTACATTACACTAAGTTCTGTGCAAACACAGTTGGCTCAGTTCATTAACATGTTACATGGAGTTCAGTCGGTCTGGGGACTCGACTCCGTTCCACTTTGGATCTAGGATGTTGGGATGTTAGGATGTAGGATGTAGGATGAAGAATGAAGGATGTGTGGGATACATAGGATGCTGGATGCGAGGCTCTTTGCTTCTGTTTGTCTGTGCAAATGTATGCGTAAGCACAATATGCCAGCCTATCTGGCTTTCTCAGTGTGCCAGGGTGTGGGCAAGGATATACTCGCACATCCTTTATGCTTTCTTTTTCTCGATGCGGAAGTGTTGCCCCAGCTGCCTTCTCCGCACACTTGAAAATGGAGCGGCTCAAAGCGTTCCATTCCGAATGGGCATATAGGAGAAGCACACACACTCACGCCCACATTCACTCTGGAGTGTAGGTTTTAGTCTAAGCTGTGCATTTAAATGTGAGGCATTAATAATTAACAGAGCCGAGCTTTCGAATGCAGCATCCAAGTGGGAAAGCTCTTCCCCTAATTAGGCGGCTTTCTCAGGCGGAGTGGACCGATCATCATCATCATCAGCTCTATTCTCCAGTTAATTTGCAGTTTTAATACGTTTTCCACTTGTGGCCAGTTAGAGAGCAGGAAGCAGGCTGGGATAAACTTTTAACCGAAATAAGGCAGCCAAATTTCATTCCGCAATCCTGCACCCGAAGTCTCCTTTTCGAACCCCCTTTCTAACCTCTTCCCGGGGGCACTTGCAACCAGCAGCCGTTGCATACTTTGCGGCGCAAACAAAACCAATCCCCCAACAGCCGCAGAGCAGCCACGCCCCCGCACCATATATATGTATGTTGCACGTCAATGAGTCCCGAAACAAAACCCCAAAAACAACTCATACACCCATAGGCAGACACACACAAAACTGCACACCACACCCTCAGACTAGGATAGGTGCACAGGGAGAAACAATTAGAAGGGAAAAAAGTTTTTAGTTCCAAGGATTAGTTATTAAGTTGCCTTCGTTTGGACTTTGGAACCCTTCTGATGGATTTTTATGTTGGGTTTTATTTTTAATTGGGTATAAAGCAATTTTAAGGGATTTCCAATATCTACTTTCAATATCTTCTTTCTCATTCCTAAATTCAAAAAACAAACAAATTTTTGAATGTGCATCGTTGCTTGCCATTCGTTGCAAGGCAGGCCTTAAAACTCGAAGCAATTCGTTTTAATGAATCCATCTACATCCAGTCCCAGAGCCAGAGCCAGGGCCAGATCCACATCCTCGGCCTCGTCCACATCCATGCAGGCCGCAGAATGCACTGGGAAATGGAGAAGCAGGATGTGAGGATGGGGTGGCAGCGAGTGGTTGCATCTCCAGCCGGAGAGGAACTGATTGTATCAACTTCCTAAGTGGATTTTGCAGTCCAACTGGCATTAAGCTCTTGGCCGCAGGTAATTTCGTATGAATGAAAAGCAAAAGTCTGCCCCGGCCCCAATTTCCCAGTCACCGCCACAGCCACCATTCCCCCTGAGCTCTGTTTTCGTATTCGTAGTCTGCTGTGTTTTCTTGCACCGCTGCAGTTTGTTTTGTTGTCGAGCGACAATGACAGGACTGACTGGCAGGACCAGCAGCAGGACTCCGGACTCCTCGCTGAAGTCCTCATTCCAATTTCTTGCATTTGCCTACAGTGAAAGCTCGAAAAAATAGCTAATTAAAGAGCAGCTGTAAACTGTTCAAGAGCTATAAGCACATTCAAATTTTTATTTAGCTTAGGCAAATAATTAGCTTGCAGGCATGTTTGTTGCTTATGCAAATGAAAGTTATTTCATTATAAAACAAACATCTGAGTTAAAAATTAAATTTTCATTTGGTTTTAATGTTAATTTTAACTTCTTATTACTTAAGAATACCCAGAATAAGCTCGTCAACTACAGATTTCTCCACAACAAAATCTCCACTGTACTTGGCTATGCATATGAGCAGCTAACATCTCCACTTCCCGGGGGGGCCAGAAGATCTAACTACCCGAATCTCCCTTAGCGTCAAATCTCTGACATTTCATGCCATTTTGAGGTTTTCTGGTCGCGGGCTTCGCTGTCCTCGCTCTTATCCTTTTCTCCCCCTATCCTGCCGCCCTTCGCAGCTTGCAGTAGTGACATTGTCTTTCAATAAACATTCATTCCTATGGCCATGGAGCGCAGGGAATCCGCCAGCACAATCCTCCTTGGTTCCGTTATGATTTTTGTTTGCCTGTCGAAACTTTGCTCGTCCTTTCAGCTTCTTTTTGATCCTGCCGCCCGCCGCCCCTCGCGTCTAGCTGCGACTTTTCCTGCTGTGGCTTTTCGCACTCATGAATTTTTAAGCGGCATCTCTGCAGTTGCCAGAAAACAGCAACTAACACCAAGTCCTTCTCGGTTTTTCCGCTCAGCCCTGCCCTCCCTTGTTTTGGGTCGGAAAAGTTGAAATAGTTTCAATGCAATTTTGATGATTCGATGTTTGGGGAAACGGCTGCAGTTTCGCTTCTCTTCAGCACTTACAGGTGTTCCATAAGCAAAGGAAATTGCTCTGCACTCGAAAAAAGTATCACATAAAACTGAATATAATCCTCATCTAAATCAAACCAAGATCACACTTCAGATAAACTACAGAAAGGTTTCAGAAATCAGCAAAAGAAAGGAACAAGTTGTACTTTTTCTCCGAGTGCAAAATTCGCCCCCGATTGATGCGAATCAAGCACTCAGAATATCTGAATGGGTTTCCGAAATTGAAAACATTGTCAAGCTCCCTGTCTGAGCTGCTCCCTGGGCCAATCAAAGCACACTTTTAATGGGAATTCATTGCAGCTCATGAAATTCAAGCCACCCTCTCAAAATTCTATGACAGTTTCCGCAATCAATTTCTGTTTATTAATTTTCAAACATTCAACATACGACCGGCATCGGGTTTCAATTGATTACGCATCGCAAATAGAAGCGAAAAACAGAAGTGCATTCTCATGTGGCGTTTGGGGCCATAAAAAACCCACGCAAAGATCATTTAATAAAGTTGAGTGGAAAATGCGCAGGCAGTTGGTTTTTGATAGATTCGCCAATAAATTGGATGGCGTTTGTTTAGTCGCGTGGAAGGACCATAAAAATCATAGAGTGGTGAGCAAAAAATGTTAAAGGAAAGTTAACAGGTAAGTAAAGAACAACGAAATTCGATTAATTTGGGCAGAGACTTACTTTAAGGTATGGGAAATCCAGGCACTTCAAAAATTCATTTGAATTTTTCGCCAGTCATCAATATAAAATCTTTGCTTGTCACATTAAATCAAGATAGGTACAATCTGGAATGCCATTATCACAATTGTTCTATTTATAATACGTAGCTGTATAGTAGCTTATAGTTCCATAATAATCTTTTAATTTTTTTGATATTTTTAGTCAAACATGATTAAAGGTTATGTAATACTTCAAAATAAGAATACTAATTAAAACCAAGTTCTATAGTACAATTGCAACCTCTTCGCTCTATGTTTTGGCATGATGTGATAAAGCCTCAAGCAATAAACCACATTATACAACCTAATTGCAATCAGTTATTGTGTTTGCTATAAGCAAATATCAAAACCACTCGTCGCTTGCGCAAACTTTGTCATTCATAAAATTTATGCTTGTAACACCTTAATCGTAAATTAAAGCAATCGAGTAATGTGAAAAAAATTGTAGTCAAGAGAGAAATCTTTAAGTCTTAAATATATTTTTGGAATTTTAAAGGAAAATAATCGAAAGTCTTCATATTTTTTTATTGTATTGCTAGGAAGCTCTAGCGTAACTAAAATATTTAATTATTAAATAGGAGCCACAATCATTACTATCTTTATTTAAAATAATTTGCAATCTTGAATCAAGTAATCAAGTTGATTTACATTTATTTATTAAAACGAAAGTCAAAAAGGATCAGCCAGATATTCTGTGGCATTATTTTATTCCATGTTTACGTAATAACCTTTTTCCTTTTATGGAAACTGCAATTTAATGCCTTGCTTTTTTCCCCTTAATCATCAGTTCCTGCTACTCGATATTTACTGTAATCAAATCCGAATATGAGCAAAAAGCGATGGGAAAACGCGAGTATCGAAATGCAGCGTTGAAGTCTCTGTTGTTGTTTTTGCTGTCGCTGTGTTTGCACAATTCAATTCATCTTTTTTGCTGTTGTATTTTGCCGGTCAGGCCGCCGAAGGTTTTTAATTGAGTTGAGTTGTTGTTGTTTCTGTTCTTGCTGGCTCCGCAGCATCGTGATTTTCGTTTTAAAATTAAATGGAAATGCAATTGTTTTTAAACGCGCAAACTTGTTGCAATTTTCGTTTATTGCTTTATCTTGTCGCGTTCTTTCTTCTTCGCCGCCTCGCCCCTCCGCCTCTCCCTCTCGCACGTGCCTGTCATGTTTTTCCACTGAATGACAGGGCAGAGAAAGAGCATAATGCGGAGAAAGGGAGATGGGCGAAGGCAGATTAAAGACCGATTCTTCAGGCATGCCATTACTTATTGCTTACCTCTCATTTGTTTTACGATTTCACTGCGCTGCGGCCTCACATTAATTGATATTGTTAAAAATAACACACACACGATGGAGCGATAACCCCAAAACGTTTAATTATTTATTGATTCAGGTGATTAGCCGAAAAAAGCACAAACGAAAGTTCGCCTTTACTTTATGGAACAAGTGCACTTGAGACACAGCGATTAGCACTACGCGACTGATAACGGAGACTGGACGGAACAGCACTGAGCACTAAGCACTAAAGACCGACATTGGCTAATTAACAATGTTTACACCTGTACGAGAAAAGAATCCGCAACACGACACCGCTCGAAAATGAAAAAGTGACTGACGGCGTCAGAGTTCCAGATAAAACTGAGCTAACGGAGCATCGGCAGCCAAGAAGAGAGACTAGGAGCGGTCCAAACAGCTGGGGAATGGCAGCTAGAGAGTGTGAGAGCGGTAGTGGGAGAGCGTAAGCCGGAGAGCCATTAAACCGTAAAACCGGCCAGACCAGAGTTATTTGGTGTTGTGATATGCTTGTCAGGAGAGAGGAGCGATACAATGGAAAGGGAAACAAAAAGAGCGATAGCGGGTGCGAGGGAGTGAAAGGTATAGTGAGCGAGTTCCAGCAGAAGCCGGGAATGCGCTTTACAGATTAGCTGGAACATCATTTCCATGGAATGACATATGATCAGTTGAATGAAAGAGCTCGTAGGAAGAACTTATAGTTTGGAAATTTATTAATAAGAAAACTGTTTCAATTTATGTTATTCAGAGTTTTCCGAGACAGTGAAGAGGTGTAAGATTCAATACTTTTTTTACTGAACAAATATAGAACAAATTGGTTCACTATTCTAGTAAGTGTATAATTTTTTATATTTTCTTCTAAAAATATGGAACTATTCCCTTGAGTAATAATATTTAAAAAAAAAGTTATATGGTAATAAGCATATTCATAATCATAAAACAACTTTAACAAGTTTCTAGTTATACCCTCTCAGAGTGTATAAAAACAATAAAATGTATATTACAAAACAAAAACCTTTAGTGCCATTTTTACGGGGCAATCCCTTGTTTAAAACTAGCATATAATTAAGCCGAATATTGTTAAAATATTATTCGAAGCTAGTTAAACGGTATGGAAGCCGCACTCAGCCATTTCACCACCACGTTTATGATATATTTTGCATGCGCCGTGTTGCCAATTACGCATACGCACCGAGAACAAAACGAACTTGGAAACGGAAAGTGAAAGCAAGGCTTACATCCGGTTTTCCACATAGACAAGGCAACCCCAACCAAGCCCCTCGGGCTGCACATTTATTATCGAGACAAGCTACTTAGTGTAATCGCATTTGTATCTGCAATTACACGACTGCCGGGCTTTCGATTGTGTTTCGGATTGGGATTGTGATTCGGGTTCTGTTTCGGTTTTCGATTTCGGTCTCGATTGCGGTCTGTTATCAGTGGAATGGGTGGCGGGAGTGGGCAGGTGAGGCCTTAATTCCCCACGAGAGTGTTTCGCCAATTAGTATCGAGGGGTGTCAACTCTCGAGTGCCGATTAAATCGAAGGGGTTGAGGCCGCGGGGGAGTTGACAGAAGCGTGCCTCGGCAGTACTTGTAATTATATGTGTACTGATAGCGAGTGCCACTCCACGAGGCCACGATAAAACACAACACAATTGGAGATATTAAAAGTAACTTCAGGTGAACTTGAACTGTACTCTGAGAGAATAACTACTAAAGAGAAAATATATTCAAGTCAAGTGTGAAATAATTGGTTAACAAACACTTCAGTTGTGAAGTAAGCCTTCTGGAAAGCAAGTAAATATTTATTTTTGTATTTACTTTACTTAATTGCATTGATGTGATTTTCTAAGCCTTTGGGGAATTCTTGTTAGGGTCTAAATAAATTTTTTAAGTAAATATTAAGAGTTTAGTAATCTGAAAATAATATCAAATAAAACTTTAGCACAAGTTCGCAAGTGAATAACAAATAATTTCAAGATAAATCTTTCATTTAAATCACTTTATGGGATGCGTTAAGATGATAAAAGGACACAAGCAGATAGTGGCTACATATTTCCCTTATAAGTGGTTTACAGTTATCACCCCCAATAAATCCATTTTATGTGTTAAGATAAAGCGCAATAGTTTAACATTCTGGGCTCTAAATTGTTGCTGGCAAAGATGCTGACTTTGAATCACTTTTGCTGCTCATTTATCTCAATTCGAAGGCTTCAAACGTTTCTTCGAGAATCTTGCGATTTACCCCCGCTCTGCCAGTGTGTGCGTGCTGGTATGCATGAGTGTTGTGTGTTTTTGCAATTATTTATGTTGTTCATTTGTTCAACGGCCACGACAGCTGAACAAAGCCGAGGGGTGCAGCGGTGGCGTAGGAGCAATAAAAGGAGCAGCCATGTCCTCGTCGTCTTCGTCTTCGTCTTTGTCTTCTTCATCGCCTTCCTCTGGCGTTGGACGTGGCCGAAGGGAACAGGAACATATCATTTACATGCCAGGCCAGCTGCACTGACAAACCAAAGGGAACGTGATGGTCGAGTGCTCTGATCATAAAATACACGGCCCTTAAATGATTGCTGGAAAATTTCAGAAGGGAAGCACCGATCATTGCATACTTTTTTGGGCTGCCTACAGGAATTATTTAAGAGAGAGACAAAAGTTACTCTACACACTATAATATCTGTACGATTGAGCTGCAATTTGGTAATAAGTTTTGAAAGTTCTTTATTTTTAGCTACTTAATTAAAACATATTAAAAGTTACGATTCTTCTCAGTGTATGTGAATGAAACACGGAGCAGCCACAATGACGCACCCTCCACCCACCCTCGCCTCCTCCAAGTATGGGATGTAAGGTTTAACACATAAACTCAAGACAATTTGTGCGCGTATGTGTAAGGAATAAAGGCAAAAGGCAAATAATTTACAAGTTTCTGCAGCTCAGAGGGGGTTCGGGGCTGGGATAGAGGATAGCCAGCGAGAACATGTGCGAAAGCAAATACAAATTCAGCGAGCGAACTTTTGCTGCTCTCGTAGGCTGCCAGACGCGCATAAACTGCTCACGCACACACGGACAGCGGAAAATGTGTTACAGCAAAAGTGTAAAAATAAATAATTTAAAATGTGTGTAAAGGACACGACTGCGAAAAACATTGGGCGGCCATCGCCATAAAGCCCTGCGAGGTGGTGAGGTTGGCGAGGGCTTCGGAGGTGATTCCAAGTTGGCGGTAGACACACATACACGCTCTCATGTGTGGGATACTCGCATGCAGTTATGGGCAGTAACACTGCTTACACGGCGAGAAATAATAGTAAATGCGGTCTCAAATATACATATATTTTTCATGGCAAGCACTTATTTATTAGCAAAATGTTATCATTTTCTTATTATTTCCTATTTATTGCTGGGAAGAAATTCTATATTATATTTCTATTATTGTAGTTATTTTTTTAATTCCAGCAACTATTAAGTTTAATACTTCTTCAATTTATTTCTAACTATTTCTTATAGTGTCCTTTGACCATTCTTCCGCCTTTCTTCTCCTTTCTCTTCGTTCTTCTCTCGTTTTCTGCGTTCCGTAAACTTTTGCGCTCAATACCGCAAGAGCAATAATAAGAGGAGAGAGGAGTGGGAGAAGAAAAGAAAGAAGAAGCAGCAGCAGCTGCAGGTTGCCCTTTGAAAGTGTGGCCCCCAATACAACAACAACAACAACAACAACAACAACAATAACAACACCAACAAATAATAAGAACATAAACCATAGAGGGAGAGCGAGAAAACTTATTATTATGTTGTCAGTAAAGAAACCAACAACAATGGCGGCCATAAGAATCAGGAGCCACTGAAGAAAAACGAGAGAAAGCGGAGAGGGCGCCAAGAAAGAAGGAAAGGGCAGAGAAAGTCGAACAAACAACAAAGAGCCAACGCGTGCCGAAAGGAAAATCAACAACAAGAAAAATGCTGGAAATGGGAACAAGAAAAACAGAGGCTCACGATCAGGATAACACTGCATTAAAAGGATCAGAAAGAATTATTTCTTAACGTTCTCGAGATCATTGAAGAATTCCTAGAATGGATGGATATAAATATAAAATAACAAAATAATCCTTAAAGTAAGTTTAGGATGTCCGATGAATACAATCTTTAAAAACTGATTTATTCGATTAAAAATCCAATCGATTAAAAATCCAATCGAATAAATCAGTTTTTAAAGATTGTATTCATCGGACATCCTAAACTTACTTTAACGATTTTTTTGTTATTATATATTTATATCCATCCATTTATGTAATTATATTTATTTTCTTATACTGAATAAGGAAGTTTATATTTAAATTTCACATAAAAAAGAATTCACACCTAATATTTCTTCCTAAACATTCTCGTTAAAAAAACGACAAGTTTTTTAAATAGCATTAACTACTTACATATGAATACATTTTGTTATCTAACTAAATTAATCTCACAATATAAAAACTGATCCTTTAACAATCCCAATTGAATATCCCTTCGTAACAAAAATTATAAATTACTTTTTGGATATCCGGAAAATCCCATCACCTTCAATTGGCTTTCCCACAATCTGTCAGTTGGGGTATTTGCCTGCCATTCTCTGCATTTACCTTTGTTTGTCCTTCCCCCGATTCGTGGCATATGCTAATATCGGTTTCAATAAAACTATTTGCTCAACTACCTTCGAACACCTTTTGGTCGGCGGCCACTCGTCCAATCATCGACCCTCTTGAAAATTTCTCTTTTCCGCCACTCCGCGCCACTGAGTTGGCCGGGAAAAGTTCCCCTATCCGCCACGCTGCTTTTTCCGACCACTCAACGACCCTCGGCGCAGTCATAATTCATTCGAAAAAATAGCGAGCCAATATTTGTGCGTTGGCTTCTTTATTTCTTGGATTTTTTCCTTTACTTTGCTCGGCTCCGAGCGGCTCGGCTGGGCTCCTTTTTATTCCGCTTGGCCACACAAAAAGGTGCGGAAAATGCAGAGCATTTTTCATCATTTACCATTCGAGCTGTCCCCACCTCGCCTGCTTATCAATATGGCCCCATTAAAGCGCACAAATATGCGCAAATATCTCGCAATAATATTCAATAGCATTGGCAAGGGGAAAAATATAGAGCTTTTTCTAGCACGGGAAGAATATATTTAATTATAGTTTTTGCCGCTTTCGCTCGCCAAATATTTAATATGTATTTAATTGCAACGAGGACAAAGGCTCGAGTTTGGCAGGAAAAAAATTCCAGGGAATTATCTTTACCGCTGACCAGGGCGGACAGAAAGGAATGCAAATAATAACAATAAGTTACTTAATTAAATTTTTCACGTGCCGCAGGAGACAGACATATTCCGCCATCTCCACCTTCTCCTCCTTGTGTCTGTCTCTGTATAATTATTATTGAATTGTGTCTGGGGAAAATTTCAATTATGCAAACCAAATAGTTCAATTATGGCTGTGAAGCGGGCGAGCTGCCTTTCATATTGTTAAATGACTTTCCTTTCATTTCGCCAGCGACTCAATTATAAAGGGATTTGGCCAAGTTAAGCGCGCAGGCGACGAAAAATACAATTAAATTAATTTGACATTTCCATTTGGCGAAATTGCAGACACAACAGTTACAACAGTTACAATTACAACGTCAACAACAACCGCAATATCGAAACTAATCAAATCAAATTTCAATTATTGTATGTGCCAGTCCTGGGGGCGTGGCCCATCCGAACACGAGGGCGTTATTTGCAAATGCAAATGCAAATGCACACCCCCCTATAGCTCCGCCCATGTCGGTGCCCCTGTTGGCGATCTCATTTCGACCCCGTTGCCATTTCGCTTGATTACATGCATTTTATATGCGCCCGCCCGAAAGTAGGCTACACCTTTCAATCACAATCAAATTTTATGCCCCTCACATGAGCACTGGCGCATGCCAAGAGCTTTCCTCGGAAACGAGTGCCTACCGTACAGTCCCCTCGCTCGGTTTCCGCTGCCGAAACACCGCTGCAAAAAAAAAAAACAACAACAACTATTGCCGGCAAAACAGGAGCTGAGATCCGGGCTTAGGCGAATCGAATGTACTCTGCGGATGGGAGATTGAAATGTGAGACTCCTGGGGGAATTATCGGGCAGCCAGCTTCCCAATCCCAGTCCCAATCCAACCAGAGCTCCATTTTTGCAATAACCATGGCAGGAATGCAGAAGAGAAATTTAAGCTTCGTGGTATCGAATTTTGCAGAATGCTCATTGTTAAAATAGTAAGAAAATAAATAATTCAAGCACTATTTGTAGAAAAAATAATTTACACAAGCTCAATTTTTCACTATTTTTAACTTTTATTAACTTGGTTTATCGATCCCTATTGTTCCAGTCCTTCAATTAGGAATAATTTAGATTTCAATCACCTACAACTTTAAATTTACGGCTGGAAACAACTGCCTCCTATCGATGTCTATTGTTCCGTAACAAAACAGTTAACCCAATTCAATGATAGCATTTTAAAGCTCTCAAGTTTCCGCACTTTTCAATGAAGTCTCGCCGGCCCCTTGTAATGCCATTTCTTTCCGCTCATTTTCCACACATTTCGAGTAATTCAATATTCTCCGTTCCCCCTTAATGTTGTTATAAGGTAAAGAGCAATAAAAGCAACAGTAACAGTAAAGGCAACGACCAAATTGACAGTTTGCTAGCCAAGTCACTGCCAGGCTGCTAGGCTGCTAGGCTGCCTGCCGCCTGCCGCCTTGCCAACTTTATTGCTAACTATTTTGCACAGCGCGGCGTATACGTAATATTTGATTGCACCTGGGCTGCCTGTCGATCGAATGAAATGGGTATGGGGCGAGTAGCAGGGAATCGCGATTCTCATTTACATAACAACGACTCTGGAACGAGTGTACTCGCGAGTGTATTGAGTGAGTGCAGTCAATTCGGCGTTAAAAAGCGTTAAATGTAACAAGCCAGGCCAGCCAAACAGTAACAACAATAAAAGCCAACTTTAAGCTTGCCAGACACACACTAACTCTTTTAATACACAAGGGGAAAAAATCACACAAAATATTAAGCAAATATTTAATAACATAATGTAAAAAAAGTGGTTGCTTAAAGATACATTTTTTGCAAAACAAACTAAATAAATGAAGAAAATACTTAACTGTTGTGCAAAAATTAATCAAAACTACCTTAAAGTCAAATAAAACCTCTCTCATTCAGGATAATTATTTAATATTTGTATAGTATTTTACCAACTTAATAAAAATCAGTTACAATTATTGTCTTTAATCAACTAACGATAGATTTTAGAGATTCCATATTTAAGATTAAACATTTTTCAATAAATGTAAGCATAGCAAACATTATTAACCCTTATTGGCCTTGAACAGTTAAAACAAAATTCTTTTAAAAAGTTTGGAATTTAATCCCTTTACAATTAAGGTTTCAGTGTACTTTCATTCCCAGTTTTTCCCATCGCACATGCAATTTGGCTTGTTATTCGCTTGAGTTTTCATTTCGCTGCTTGGTTGAAAACGACGACGTTGGCGTATAATTTACATTTTGCCTCGCTTCACGAGGTGCCATAATCATAAATTGACAACTTGAAATTTGCACAAGCACACAGAGAACCGCCCCCATGACCATTTTCCACCCATTTTTCCAGCCATTTGCCCACAAATTTCCCCACTCACTCCCCGCCCTTCTTGGCCTGTCAGGCATTTTTCGGGGCATTGTATCTGCATTTTTAATGCACTTCTTCCTACCATTAAAGTGCAAAATGTATTCCACTTGCCCTCTAAATTATTCCACCCTCCATATCCTGCCACTCAGGATCGGTTTTGTTGTTTCTGCAGAATTTGACAAGTTTTGAAGTCGAAAATTTAGCTCCTTTGTTGCTTTTGTTGGAGCGGCAACAAATTGGCGCGGCTTGTTTACATGCAAAAAAAAAAAAAGAGAAATTCTGGCAAAAAAGAACAAATATGCAACGTAATGAAAATTCATCGGCAAAGGCAACAAAAACAGAAAAGTGCCGGAAAAGTTGCAGCAAAACTTTTTGCATTTTTGGCTGCAAGTTTTCAGTTTTCAGGGGGGATGCAAGTTGAATTCGTCGAAAGTTAATTGAAAATGGCTTGCACTTAATTTAGATGAACTTTTGGCCACAATCGCCAAAAGGATACGAACGCCAAGGGATACAAAATCCGCGCCGCCAACAAAGCAAGCAAAATGAGTGACAGAAAGCTGTGTCAACAGACAACCGGCTAATGAAGCAAAGGAGAGAAAAGCTGGCAAGGACACAATAAAAACGCAAATATTTAAACAAAAGCCGCACAAACACGAACGTTTCGGGCGAAAACCGCAAAGCACAAACAGAATACGTGGAAAATGCGACTGTCTCCGTTTGTGTGAAAATTAACACGCAATTTTCAGGCCGACAAGCGAAAGCGAAACGAATAAAAATCAAAATAAAAATAAAAAGTGGCCAACGGAAGGATGGACTCGCTTAAAGCCGAAAATCAAACGGCCAAAAGACAACACGCAAAACGATCGATAAAGCCGTCCAGATAAGAGGAGGTCCTGCGAACCGAAAGAAGAGTTGCCATTTTAAGCTGTCTTGCAGACGGAAAAAATTGCTGCACAGGAAACATTTTGAAATTATTGGTAATTATTTATACATCGAAACGATGTCAATTGCTTAAACATTTCATTTTATAAATCAATTTCAATACTCCTAGGGGTTCTCTTTGAATAAATATTAAATACTAATATTTATCAGATGCTACAAATATCTCTAGAGTTTTGAAATATCATTACAAACAGTCTAAAAGTATGCTGTGATTTATATATTTGTGTTTAGGCACTGTCTTGGATTAGTTCCTTTGCTTAAAAAATTCCAAAATCTAAAATCGAAAGGCGGTAAAGATGAATATCTTTTCAAGTACAACTTACACCCAATTGAATGTAATATTTGTTCTCTGTGTGCTTACCTCTGTCTCCCTCCCCTGCCTCTCCTCTATTTCCATCTATCTCTGTATGTGTGGCACACTTTAAAGCATTAGTTGGACTTTTTATGGCCCTGGCATTAGGCGCTTAAGACGTTCAAGCCAAAAGGATAACAACAACGGTCGGCAGACGACAAGCGACAAACGGACAGGAGACAGAGCAGCAAAGAGATACTAGGGAGAGGGACAGGGGACAGGCGAGAGAGGGGAAAAAGACAAGAAGGAGAACGGCATATAAAAGCAAAGAGGCTAAGTGACAACTAAACTTAATGGCACTTCAACAACAGCATGAAGCAATGGACGCAGAAGAGCCACCGAACCCAGGACACTGGCGTAGTCCGGGGGAGGGCCGTTGAGGGGGGCACGGGGACCTCAACGGACATTAGCCTCATTGAATTGAATGACAAAACAAACGACGGACGAACGAGGCAAAGGCAAAGGCGAACGAGAAGGACAAGGCGATGTTGCGGATAAGGATAAGCAGTGCACGCACACTGAGAGTTACATTTTTAATGAAAATAGAACAAATTCAGGGAATATAATTTATTCCGTTTCTTATTAAAATATCTTTAATAAGAAATAAAACATAATTTTATCCTAATGATTACACAAATATATTTATATTTATTAGTGCCTTTTCTCTCAGTGACCACGCACACAGTGGCTGTACCAATGGCAATAAGCGCGTTACAACAACAACGGCGTTGAGCGACGACAACGATGAAAATGTTGTATCAGGACAGCATTAAGATAAAGCCAGCAACAGCATCAGGGCATAAATAACGCCGATCTGGGCGGGAAAAGCGTAAAGGGAAAGCGGAGTAGTGGATGACGAACATCAGGATACTCTGAGATCCTGGGCCAGCAAGATAGTGAAGCGCCAAATTGGTAAGGTATTTTCTAAAGGCAGAGGATAACACAAGATAATCTAGCCTGGAAAAGCGGAATAAAGCTCTTGCTGATAGGCAGGATAAAAAGGTAAATATTAAACAAATTAACCACAGAATATAATAAAGCAGAAGCTAAGTAATTAATTTTCATAAAATAATCCTTGAATTATATATAGAAAAAGTCAGAATCAAATGTATAAAATTGTACCTAATAAACCTTTTATTAATGCCATGAGTGTTGAGCTTAAATAACAACAAAAACCTTTCCCATCTCCTTGATATTTTCATACAAGGTAAATAAAACTAACTTCCCCTTAAGCCGACTTCTTAGGTTGTCTAAAACCTCTAAAACACTTTGAGTAAGGTTCAAAAATATACTTGTAGACCCTCACCTCCTTATCGCCATTTGGGGGCCCCTCCCCATGAGCTCCACAAATGTGCGAAAATAGTGGACAATTTTCCAAGCCTCGCCACATTCACACTATCTCTCTTTCTGTCACTCCCATTGACATTCCGCTGACTGTGGGTGGCCATTCTTTCCGCCGCTGCCATTTTGTTGCCATTGTTGCTGGACAATTTCCGCTTCCGGCGCGTGAACGCAGCCAAAGAAAAAGCGAAGCGCGAAGCGAACCAAACTCAACTGAACTCAACTCAACTGAACTGAATTGAGTCGAGTCGAGTCGAGCGGAGACGAGGTGAAGGGAAGGAGCCAAGCCATGTCGCATATTGGTTTATGCATGAGCCTGGCCAGCGCGACAATGGGCCACGCCTACTCGAGGGCAGCGGGCAGTGAACACTTCATTTGTCAAGCTTAGTTTTGGGCAGAGAAAGGACACAGCGAGGTCCGATGGCATAGCTTGGCATGCACTGAGGTTGAAACTATTTTCCAGGAGTAAGGATAACATTTGGTCAAGGCTTTTTCGTATGAATATTAAACTTTCGGGTTTTCTGGAGTTTTACTAATTTGTTTTCATGCTCAATAAGGTCTTTATGATGTATCATATTGTAGTTTATACATAATTTAATTCTTAGACAGATATGATAAGAAATAAACCTCAAAAACTATTTCAATTAAGTAGTTGTCTTTATTTATTTATTTTCCGAGTATTATTATTATTTCTACACATTTTTTGAGCATAAATAAATTAAATTTAAGGTTTAAATAATCTCCCAGTGCGCATTTAAATGAGCCTCCTAGATATTTGGGCAGCTCGAGCTAAACTAAGTCAAACTGAACCAAGAACCCAAAATTGAAAACTGAAAACTGAAAAGTGCAAAAAGGGAACGTATTCCTCAAATGCACTTACCGAAACTGCATTAATTATTCAGCAGCCATGGCTGAGGACTGGCCGTGTCCCGCTCTGTTCGGATTCGTCCTGGTTCCTGGCCGCTCCTGGCCTGGTCAGCGGTCTGGGCTGAAAGTCGACAAGTCGCAGTGGCAACGAGTTGAGCAGCTGAACTGAGGCTGAGGCTGAGGCTGGGGCTGGGGCCTGGGAGAACTCGATGCATGCCTGCAAAACAGAGGGAAAAGTAGCATAAATATTAAATGCAAAATAGCACAAGAGCTGAAGCGGAAGCTGAGAAATCCCCAACTGCCAGCAGGGATTGCCGCTGAAGAACTTTGTGTTGACCCTCGGTTCCTCTAGAATTTTTCCGCCCCACTCCTCCTCTCAGGGAAACTTTCTCCCATTTCTAGTTTTGCATTTTCTCGCCACTGCCCCCTCTGGAATTTTACTTTCCTTCATACTTTGCTAAACATTTTACTAAATTATGACGTCTTGACAAAAAAAGAAGGTATTTTCTGTATTTTTTTTGTATAAATAAATCAAATAAAATATGCGCGCGTTCACGCTGAAAGCTGAGGCCAAGACATTGGCGCCGGGCAAGAAGGGCGGCGGAGGCTGTCCTTTGTGACCTGGTTTTTTGGTCATAACAATATTTCCAACCGAAGCGTGGAGCAGCGCACACAATTACCGTGGCAACGTTTGCCCGCCCACCAGAGCCACGCCCCTGTCACGCCCCCTCTTCAAAGAGAGTGTTAGTGTGTCTGTGTGTGTGTGGCACTGACGTCATTGCTGCACTCGCACAATTACCATTGCAACAACTGCAAAAGACGACGACGACGTGACCTGGCGACGGTCACTTGGGCTTCACTTTTAATATATGCTTGTGTGTGTGCGGCGGGGTGGGGCTGGGGTTTTTCGAGTGGTAAAAGGGGGGTGGGTGGGGAGCCTGCCAAGGTTAATCAGCCGCTTGTCCGCCCATTTTAATTGGCCTGCTGCCTGGCGGCGCCTTTAAGTGAGTTATAAATGCGAAACTATTTCGACATCAGCCATCCATCCATCCCCTCGTCGTCGTCGTCCCTTGATGAGCTTTAAATTTGAGGAGCATCTCGTAAAGCTCAGGCAAATGGAATAGAAGATGAGCTGCCGAGAGAGGATCTGAATCCAGAGGAAGAGCCAGCCAGCTAGTGAAGTGATAAACTAGGAAATGCTCCCTCAGCGAAGGATTCCTAAGCACACTCGAATTGATGGTCAAAAGAAGCGATGTTTAAAGGTTCAACAGGGGAAAATATATAATCAAACTCCTTAAAACCAATATTTGGAAGGGTTCATCATTGGAGTTCGTAAATAAAGTTTTAATAATGGCTGAAAGGCCTAGGATCAACTAGTTTTGGTAATTGTTTTCTATTTAATAGGTTATTATGTGCCTTTTTATATGAAAAACAAACAGATTTAATAATACTAAATCAATAACATTAATTAATGAAGACTTGAACGCAGTATAAACTTATTAGTGTTGTAACTGTAAATTTAAACTTGCGAAAAGTACGTATTTCGAATTTAATAAAATTAAGAAGACACCAAAGACAGTCACAGAAAATTCCTGAATTTTCCGAGCTGTCTTTAAAACTTACCCACGACTTTGATATGCAGTCTTTCCATCAACCGAACGACTCCCTTTCCCTTAACATTCCTACCCAACACTTGTTTTGTTGCATTTCATCAATTTGTTTTGCTTAAATAATCCCTTTTTTAACGAATTTGTTTCTCGCCCATGATGAATGCACATTTAATTTGGCTTTCCCCTTCGTAATTCCCAGCTTCGCTTTCCGATTCCCCGATATATCCAGCACTAAAGCCCCTCGCTGCATCTGAAATCCATGCTCAGGCCATGATTACACTCTATCGCCTGCTTAAGCGCCTTTTTATTTAACTATATAAAACTGCAGCGCATCAGAAATTAGAGAAGCGAACGCCGGCGGCGAAAATAAACAAGCGAACGTGTTGAGAGGAGGGTGGCGGCATGGCAGGGGGTTCAGAGTTCAAAGGAGAGTGAAGGCAGGAGGTGACAGAGGGTCATAGCGTGATAACGCTTTGTAAATACTTTTGCTGCACTTTGCTGCTGCTGCTGCCTCTGCTGCTGCTGCTGCTGCTTCCACTGCTGTTGTTTTTTCTAGCTTTATTTTTTTGTCGCTTCCTTTGGCTTTGCCATCGCAAATTTTTATCTCCATTTGCGAGCTGCGCTTTTCTCTGTTTCCCCCTCCCCCCGCGCAGTACTAAGGATGGGGAAAAATCACAGAGACAAGGCTGCGCTTTTGTTTTCCCAGGCAACGCGAAGCGAGAAAAGGGATATTATTAAGCGTGGATGTCAGCGGCGCTATCGCCAGGGCAGCTCTAAGTGCAGGACACCAAATAGGAGGACGGAAAAACACAGACAGACAGTCGGAAAAGCTGAGAGACACAAGGACCAGGCGACAGATCCTGACTGCGATGTGTTTGGAAAGCTTTTTGCCAAATTAAATATTAAAACGTGTGCACTTATGCAACTTTAATGCAATTTTGCCAAAGTAAATGCCGCGACAAGAAATGCTCTCTCTCTCTGACCCGAGCCCACACTACGTATACTTAATTTTCGCCAATTTCCTCTCCTCTACCGGCTCGCCGCATATAAAAAAGGATTAATACACTTGAAAGGCAGGCAAGCCACGCCAAGAGACCATTTACCTGAAAGCCAAATGAAGCCGCAATAACAGCGACATTTACAATGGAAATTCGAGAACAATTGTTGGGCTCTTGTATACTCTGCAGGAGCACTTTACTTTTTAGGTTAATCGAAAACAATACTAAGAGTTCGGCAGTAAAAGCTTTTTTTTATTTTAAGAAGAACGAAATCTTTACTGTTTTGTGTACAAAAAGTTGATAAGTTTTTGGGATTGCTTAACCATCTGCAAATTTTATTTTGAATAAATAAATGCTCTTTATTAAATATTTTTGTTGTTAATCGAAAACAATACCTATAGCTTGGCAGCAAGAGATTTGTTTTTGTTCTAAAAGGAACGAAATGTACATAAAGTGTACAAAAAGTTGATACGTTTTTGGGATTGCTTAACCATCTGATAATTTTAGTTTTAAATAAATAAATGCTCTTAAATAAATATTCTTTTGAATAAGTTCAAATATTTCTATCATGAAAAATCATAGAAATCTTAGAAAACCTTAAAAAAATCTACCAAGTCATACGTTATTATTATTTAACAAATTATCTAGAGGAGATAATATGGAATAAATTTATAAAGCTCTCAGGCAATACCTGTCTTACCCTTTGAAAGAGCATACCAGCATGCCATAAGAAGCAAGAGCCAATAAAGCGAGAGTCGGGTTAATTTACAGGCCAGAAACTAAAACAGAAGTCGAAACTGTAGCCAAGGCACCGGTTCAGGTACAAGTTTATGCCCATGGAAGGACATGAAAAATTCAGGAGGCCGCCGCGACTGCAAATGCCCAAAATGTCACGCGGCATGAGTGTATGGGGCAAGAGAGTACTTCAGGAAGGACTGCCTCATTTGTTGCTGCTTCTGCAGGACTTGTTCGCTGTTGCACTGCAACTTAAATCACATCCTTCCCGGTACACCAGGACATGTGATTTTCGGTCAGACACTGCACCAATGCCGGCGAATTTCGGGGCGGGGATCAGGATGTATAAGCATGTACTCGGTATCTGCATGCCACTTGCACTCTTGCTACTTTCTTGGCATTTACGTGCCCCCTTTGTTTCCCATTCCCCAGTTTCCATTTCCCACTGCCCCTTTTTTGCCATTTCCCACCGCCGCTGCAGCGAAGGAAAATCCCCTGGCCATTTCTCATCGGCTGAAACAAAGTCGCGCGTGGTTTCTTTCCTTCCGCCTCCTTCCATGACTACATTTTACTGCATGACAATTTATTGAGTTCCCCTTGTTTTCCTTTGTCTTTCGGGGGCTTACCCCCTTTTACTCTTTCTTCTTCATTTTTTTTTTTTTTTTTTTTTTTTGTGGCAACTGCTTATTTTGCCTGTTTTGGCTGGTTGTAAATTTTTATTGTTCCCCTTGTTTTTCCACCAGATACTAGTTTATTTGCCATGCAGAAAGCGGGGCCATTCCCAGTGGCTTTTTTGGCGTTTTGGTAACGAGAGATCTAGTCCGGGTATCTGCCACAAAGTTTGCGAAAAAATGCACCTAAGGATGCTCGCTACTCCCACTTTTCTTTATCGGTACTCTGGGAATTTTTTAATGATTTCCTTTCTAGCTCAAAAAGGCATTCTAATGTAGATTTTTATTACTAGTTTCTGCTTCACATTGTTAGCGTTTTATTTAAGTGTTCTTTTTGGTTTATGAGTTGCTCTCTTACCTTAAATCTTTTGCTGATTTAAGATAATATATTTAATGGTTAATTTAATTTAATTTTCTGTTCTTTGAAATTTTTGAGAAAAATACGAGAACATACTTTCAATTACTACTGAGCATCCACGTAGTCTGCAAAAACTTTACTTTAAGAATTTCTACATGTTTTTGTTTATGGTCTCGCCGCCGTCTTCTTTCCCATCTCGGTTTCGCTTTGTTTTATATGCAAAATTTAGTAAATAACGCGAGTTGCCTCTGTGCTTGCTTTACTTTTATTTGCTCGCTTTTATTTGCTGTTGGCGTTGCTGCTTTTTACTGCTGTGGGAAAGCCCAAGCCCCTCCCCTGGGCGCGCGCTACCCCTTTTCCCCGAGTCCTACACTCTCCACCTCGGGAACTCCGTGTTTTTCCCCAGCTATCTGCGGCTTGGCACACATTCCCACACATTGTATTCCCAGCGATTTTATTTACATTTGCCGTGTGTTTTTCCATTGCACTGCCGCAGTTCGTGAGCAAATAAAGTAGAGGAGGTCCCTCCACCTTATACATTTTCGCCAGCTGCTCCCGTTTGTTGTATATATTTTTTAGGTTTTTTATTCCCCCGCCCTCTCAGCTTAGCATGCTAAAATTACTTTCAGGATTTGATCCATAATGCAGGCAGTGCGGACCGCATTTGACGTATTTATGAGCTGACCGCAGACAAGTCCTCGCCCAGTTTTATTTTATTTTATTTTTACCTCCGCCATCGGCACTCTCTAAACTCCATTTATAACTTTTGCCCAACGGCCCCGCACCCGAAAAAGCCAATCAAAAGCCACAAAATTCTGCATTCTCCGACACCTGATGGTGGCTGACATTGGGTTGCTGTTGCAGTGCAGTTCAGTTCGGTTCGGTTCGGGGGAAAAAAAGGAAAATAAAGCCAGCCTGCCTGCTGTGGATATGTGGGTGCATAAAAAATGCACACGCCACCGGCCCGAGGGGAGTGCCACCTGCCCCTGCGGCACCTTTACCGCTCGCCACCGGTCCGCGCGTCCAGTTTCAGAGAATTGACCAGCCACTCAGGCCACCCAGACACCGAAAACCCACACCTGGCCATCCAATCACGCCTACAGCTGCGGACAAAGTAATAGCTCTCGAAGCAGTAAGCCGTAAATTAGTGGGAACAGCATGATGTAAGCCATTAATTCTAAAGCTATCTTAGACAGCGAGAAAGGAAAATAGTTAATTATTGGGAAAAGCGAAAAATATAATCCCAAAAAACCAAAGAACATTTTAATTATATCATTAGGTATCGGGTTTCTTAGTTCTTTCAACAAAATCAATTAAAATTAATACCTAACATATTTCTCAAAGGGTTCTTAATACCCTAATTTTATCTATAACTTTTTTAATTAAATATTTATAACAATAACTTATAAAATATACCCTTAACACACTCCTTGAATTTAATCAAATTCATCTACCTTTACTATTATTTCAGTCGAAACTGTATGCAAAAACCAAACACATGGTCAGACTTTAAATACGACCAGCATGGCCGCTGTCGTCTGGCCCGACTTTATATCCGGTGAAGGTCCTCAGGGGAAGGTGGTGCTGGTGGCGGTGGAGGTGCACAAAAGCCTTCTGTGTGAACCTGCACACATTGCAATTTGCAATCTGCAAGGCGGAATTCAGGAGCCCGAGGACCCGCCGCCTCCGCCGCCCCCTCAGAGCCCGGTGCGGTCATTTGGCGGTAAGCCGCCTTGTCATCCACCTGGCAGGACATCTTCGATTTGAGCATTACATGGCCCCATTTGCCCGCTCTGCTGCCCCTCATCGAACTATTAAACAATAAAAACTTGCATAAAACAAAGTTTAAACATTGTCCTGGCCACAGCCAGGAGTCTCTCCCTCTGTGTGTGTGTGGGTTTGGTATTTATGAAAAGTGTGGCCTGCTTTTGCAGGCCAGCTACATCATGACGTATCAGCATCGACATCAAGTGTTGCTGTTGGCACGTTCAACTAATTTGAAATTAATGGAATTCCCTGAATAATTGAATTCGAATCGCTGGCATCTGTGCAATTAGTCGCCGCTGCCATCAAGCTGCAGCCACACGGACACGGCTACACAGCGTACACCTCATTATGTGTCATGTCATCTCATTATGGCTGCCCCGACTCCATTTTGAGATGCTTGCCTGTGTGCCTGTGTGAGCGTGCGCTCCTTGTGTGTACATTATGTAAGGCCTTAAGCTGTGGCTCATCTCTGGCTGTGTGTGTTTCAGAGTGTGTGTGTGGCATGCAGATTTCGTGTGCCGTTATTTAGTGCATGACAGTTAAATGAGTTGTGGCCTTTATCTGCTGCAGCTAGATTTAACTGCATTTAATCAAAGAGGTCAGGACCCGAGGCGTGGAATTAAGGCTTTAAGGTTCGAGGAAAGAGGTAAAGCAGTATTCCTTAGATAACTTAATATAACATATATTTCCCATTCAACATCCCTTGTTTGACTTAGACCATAATTTCTATCCTCTAATTAAAGCGCAAAGAAAAAGAAAAAAGAGCCCAAGATAAAACCAATTAAAACATAAACTTTTGCATAATTATGCTAAAAGTTTCCTTATCTAGCCAGCATAAAGTTCGATGCGATTAGAGGCGGTGGGGTGGTAGAGGTGGCACAACTCCCCGGGTTAATCATAAATCGTTCCAATGGAAAACAAGTTCAACTCTGCAAGGACTGACGTGATCCGGGGACATCGGCGCAGCCCAGTTATTGCTCATTATGCATCCTCACGACTGCGGCTAGGGAAAACACAATGGATACTTTCGCCATGCAGTTGCCATGCGTCCTGGCCAAGGACACACACGTTCCGTTGGCCTCCATCACGCATATGTGTTCTCATTTAAAGCCGGACCGCACCGAGATGCAGTCAACCTCTGGATACCTTGGGCCCAGTAACCAACTAATTTAAAATTAAATATTGCTTTACGGTAATGGAGATTTATATGTGAAAATTTAATCTTTAAAATAAACAGAATTTTAAATTATAAAGAGAGATTTTTGAGTCGACTTTTCAGGTCCTCACCACTACAGTTGGTTAACCTAAGCTCTTCTTGGGATCCCATTTCCATTTGAGCCTCGTCAACTGACTGCAACGCGTGATAATCAGCGGGAAGTCTGGCTAGAGGTGCCACATATTCCATTTCCCATTTTCCATTTCCCATTTCGCCAGCGACACACCTTTAATCGACTTCATTTGCTCATTAGGCAGATGGCAGTGCGTGTTTGCGGGCACATCGAGAGCCACCAACACGAAGCCGGGAACGGGGACCCCTAATGCCATTTGCCATCCCTTTTCAGCGCGTAATTGTTTCCTTGTTAGTTGGCACCTGAGCCCATATCCTGAGTCCTGCGTTTTCAGCCTCAAACCTGAGCCACGACACGTTAAATGCATTTATGAATGGGCTTGCAGGTTCCTCCTGGCAGACTGCAGGTTGCACGTTGCACGTTGCACTGCTGCTGGCTGCTGCTGGTTGATGGCATGGACTCCCCATTTCAGTCAGCGGCGTCGTCAATTGCAATTACTTGCAAGGTCCTCCTCGTTCACCGTTCTCTCGGCTCTCGGCTCTCGGGGCCAGGACATTTAGTCCCCGCATTCATTCGCCCCAAAGAACCAGGCCAGGACATTAACGCTGCAAATTGTGTGTCCTTTGTTGCGGTTAGCACAGAGGCACACCGCAAAAAATGTGGACAGAATCGGGATTTGTTTTAAGTTAAGAAAAAAGATTTACCCATCAACAAAGCATTCTTCAATGGCTTTTGTGAAGTTTTTTTTTTTAATGAATCTACAATGTAATTACTTAGAGACGGAAATGTTTTGTCAAAGATTTTCTCCCTCTGCACTTAACGTTGCCGGCAGTCGAAACCTAACACAGCTTTCCCATCTGTTTGGCGCTGAGAGGATCCTCGCATCTAGCAGTTCGCATCTCGCATTACACATACGCCGCGTGACCCGTGGCCGGGCTATTAATTTAGTGGCCCAGTTGGCCAGTCAGTAATTGCATTTTATTTGGCCGTAGTCGCTGCTTTGGTTTAATTGGTTTTCGTGTGTAAATGCGTGTATGTTTTCCTTTCGTTTCGTTTCGTTTCGTTTCGTTCGGGGCGCCGAAATCTATTTGGGGCTTAATTAAAATGCAACAGTGCGTATGCGCAATGTTGCAAAAAGTCAAATAGCCAGCCGAAATAAAAGGCAGCCCCAAAATGTTTGTCTCTGGATCCGCATCCTGTCGCCGCGTCACCTGAGGGGCCACTGTCTCTCTCCCTGGGTTGGGTTAAAGATAAAATAACTGCAAAATGTTGACAGTCTTCTTCGCTCCCTCTCCCTGTTTCGGTCACAATTTTATTGACAGCAGAATGGCCTGATTGCTGTTGGCCGGGCCAACATGAAAATAATAAAAAAAGGTCTGGCTTGTCAACACTTGAAGCACTCAGATACAAATACACACACACACAGAGACCGGCAGCCTGAGAATCGGAATAAACGTTCGTTTTGCTTTCATAATTTGCATTGTTTGCGGTGGTCCAGAAACCATTTCGATAAGAGACTTCAGGCCCCTGTCCAAATGCTGAATACCCTTTGGAAATGCTCTCTGGTTTTTCATTTTCCTCTTGAGATGTGGGGCCAAAGGTAAATGCAAAATTGGAGTCAGCTCCTGTTCATTGTCAGAGGTTTCTGGGGAGATTCGCTCGTTTATCACTCGGTTATGGAGAGTTCAGCGGGTACTACACCTAAATAAAATACTTGTAGCTAACATTTATAATTATAAATAAATTTTTAATTAGTTTTCAAATATGTACAATATTTTCCTATAAATTTAATGTAAAAAAAGATCTTTTGTTTTCCAAATTATAATATAACTTTTCTTACTTCAAAACAAATATTGTAATAATTTTCTGTCCAGAAATATTTACACTTTTTGTTTGCATAAATACCACAATTTCCTTTTAATTTAACAAATATTATTCGTTGAATTTCACCTTCCTTTTTCTCAGTGCCCTTAAAATATAGCGGGCGTGAGTGTTCGCTGCAAGGACACTACCCCGTAAAAAAGCCAGAGGAAACTGGCTCACGAAGTGATTGATGGTTCAGGAGCATGTCAATCGCCGTTTCCCCCGACTGCCGCTGCAGTTTAAACAGATTAGAGCCACTTTTCGGAGGGCAGAACCAAAAAAAAAGCCAAATAAAAAAAAAAAAAAAGACGAGAAGCGGAGGCATCAGCGCGTTTATTGCCGCATGTTGCGAGCCTTGTTCAATTTGATGCGACACCTGGCCGAAGGACCAAGCAACAAAAGGAGCGCGACCGTTCAGCCGGCAAATGTTTTACACGGTGTCCACTTTTTATTTGCCTTACAAATTAAAATCCAACACATGTTGTTTAATTAAAAAGAATATATGTATATGCGCAAGCCCGGGCGGAGGCGCGGCGCATGTGTATATTTATGCTGGCGCGAGTGTATATTTATGCATATCGCATATACGGTCATAACAAGGTCCTGGGCACCGCAGGACACTGGCGGATCCTGTTGGCAACACAATACTTTTGAACTAACGAGCGTGAATAATCATGCGCCAGCAGATTGCAACACATTCTGTATGTGTGGAGCGTGGAGCGAGCAAAAGGAAAATAAATGCCAGTGCGGGTGGCAACAGTTCAATTAAAAGTTTTCCAAATTACAAAAGTTATCCCGGAGATGAATAATAAACAGCACGGACTCGTTAATGGAAGTGCGCGAAGAATTAAAAGTAAATACGCCAGTTGAACACAAAGATTCCATTTTGAACTTAGAAATGTATAAGGAAGAAGTGTAAATAATGTATTTGAAGCGATCTTAAGCTTGTAAAATATATTTAAGAAATTCATTTATTAAAAACAGGTTATCACTTAGATAAATAATACATTTTTCATGCAGGTAAATGAAATCAAACAGGAAACCTGAGATCTGGTAGTTTGGGATATTTAAAATGTGTTCCTAAAAGTATGCAACAATATTTTGTACGCTGAATATTCAATAAATAAGAATATTTTTTGGCAATAATCAACAAAATTCATTAATTAAAAAGGAAACCTGAGATTTAGTGATTTGGTATTTTTAAAAAAGGTGTCTAAAAGTATGCAACAATATTTTATTCTCTAAAAATTCAATAAATAACCCAATTTGAAGGCAATTAACGACCGAATTTATTAATTAAAAAAGAAACCTGATTTCTAGTGATTTTAAATATTTATAAAAAAAGGTCTAAAAGTATGCAACAACATTTGTTTCAATGAAAACTCTTTAAAATCTTCTAATTTCAGAATAACTTTTTATGATTTAAAAAGAAAATGTTTAAAAGAAAAATATTAATAATGATATCTTCCCATCTAATTTTATTTCTCCCGAGTTTCCAAGCTATATATATCACATTTCGTTCCGGTTGGTTTCATTGCACCAAAAAAGCAATTCGTCATCATCAGCTGCTGGTCCATTAAGTGCAGCGAAATATAAAAGTTTTTGGGTTAACCTAGCTGCAATCGAAATTGCATTAAGGCCAGCTAATTTTTTTCTTTTCCGGGGCTTACCATAATTCAAGGCAGCGCGAGGCTGCATATCAGGCAAACTTTTTCCCCAATTCATTGGCCGTATCAAAATAAACCCAAGCCGCAGACAAACTTTTCACATATGACCACAAGTTTTCTTTGCTGCCACTTAGGCCCCGCCCCCGCCCCCGCCCATCCAACACACTTTTCCGCACTTTCTTTCGGCTACTTAACTGCAGCAGGGAAAAAGCCAGATACTCACTGGCGGTAGGTTTTTGGCAAGGCGAGAGTAAAAATGCCAGCTGGAGATGGAGCTGCCGTTGCAGCTGGCAAAAAGGGAACATTTCTAATGAAGTTTGCAACTCGGATGCGGAGCCGGCACACAAAAGTAAATTGATTGCAATTGGAATCAGTAGCAGAAGCTCGTAACGTCAATCAAATTGAATTCACGCAGAGAGTGGAACCTGGCCAGGACATCAAAGGCATCTCAAAGGCACAGGAGGAGGCCAGTCTCCGTCTCCGTCTCCGTCTCTGCTTTCCGAGAACATGCATCATCAGTGTGAAACTTTGTTAATGAAATAGGTGTGAGAGAGCAATGCAATAAAAGTTAAGTGAAGTTGAATGCTGATGTCAGAGCTGCGGAAATGCGGCAACTAGCGCCAGAACACGCACTACTTTGAGTTTGAGCAACTGCAACTGCATCTGCTGATTAAAAACGTCAATAAAAATCGCCTGCGAATGCGAAATTGCAGCTGAATGCGAACGCTCGTTGAATGCCAAATGAGTGCAACTAATGAAATGCGATGCGATTCGAGCAGAGATGGCAGAGGGAGTATGGCAAATGTGAAATAAGAGTTTCCCACGCCCCCAATGGCACCCGATGTGTGAACAGGCTACGTGTGGCAAGCTACTCCTCAAAATCTACTCAGCAGCAGCAGAGGAAACTATCAAATAACAGTTGGCAACCGAAAAAGGAATCGAAGCCTTTTGAAAGAGTTGGAGTTTCGTTGAACTTCAGCACCTTTTATAAGAGTTAAATAAATTTCTTTCTCCTTTAACCTTTAAATAAGTTCTCTCTAAATGCCGAAACTAATCTAATTGAAATGAAGACACTGCCATATTGACCCCCTTTCGAGGCTTCATTTGTGGCCGGGCAGATATCCATCAGTTTACCATAAGCTTTTGCTGAAATTTTCATGCTTCAACTTTCTTGCATTCTTCGCTGCGCCATTGTTGCCCGGGCTTTGATAATGTCATTGTTGCTAAAGTTTTCAGCACTATCTAGGTGGGGGCAGGAGCCTGGAAAACTGAGGGGGAGTGCTTAGCTAGCAGGAGGATGACGTTCGCATTAAAACGAACGTCAGCTGGGGCCCGCTTATCACTCAGCTGCTGCTGCTCTGCGGAGCTCACGCTTCGAGCGTTCGAAAGTGTAGCACGCTTTTCAGCGCAACTAAAACTGTCTGCCAGAGGTGGCGAAAGAGGGGGGCTGCGAGCAGAGAAGAGGTCAGCTTCAGGTTGCTGCTCATTTGTGGGGGAGGCAGTCGCTGCAACATTTGTCAACATGCCAAGCGTGTCTCACTCGCGCTCTGCGCTCTGCCACACCCCCCTCCTTTTCGATCCCCTAACACTCGCCTTTGTTTGGCAGCGCCACTGTGCGCGTGTGTGTGTGCGAGTGTATGAGTGTGGGTAAGCACGGTTGACCTGGCGCTGTTTTAACTGTGGTTAACATATTTTTCAAGCGCTTTTTGTGGCCAACAGCGGCAGCGGCAACAACTTCATTCTTGCTTTTGTGTGGTTTTTATGGCTGCGGTTGTCCAGCACTGCCACACCCCTTCTGCCACCGCCCATCCGCCCCTCCGCCTCCTTTGTTGTTGCTGGGGCGCTGCCACAAAACTAAAACCAGAAGCTGCGTGTTAATTTTACATTTTTACGCTTTCATGGCCGTCACTTGCGTGCGGCATTGGAATGCATTCATCTCCTTTCCTCGTTCTCGTCCACGTCCTGTGTCCGTCTCTCACGCCTTCTGACAGTTTAGCTCATTGTTTCGTTAAATTTTAAGCAGTTGATTCGCAGCTTTTTTCAGCTCGGTTGCCGTTAACCTTTATGGCCGCAACAGTTTAAGCCGATGGCCGTTTTACGACTGACTTTTGTGCGCGGCCTGATGGGCTAAGCGCGGATTACGCATACGCCACGTATGCCGCTCATCGAAAATCCCTCAGTGGAGAGTGTGTCCCTTTTTGGAAATGGAAAAAGCATACTAAATGGGGTTCGATATGGTGATATTTTGTCAACCAATAAATAAATATGCTCAAGTCAAGGAATTTTGTATATTTTGTTTAAGAACTAATAAATCGAGTGAAAACCTCAAACAAAGTGTTTTGTTATTTACCATTTCTATTTATTAAAATCCCTAAAATGCCATTTATTCAAGAATTAAATCAATCAATTCAACCAGCGGCATTTTAATCGGTTTCTGAATTTCTCTGGCAAGCAGATGCCATAATTTTGGTTTTTAAATCAAACATTTCATGAATGGGAACCGCCGAATGGCAATTTTCTGCATTCTTTTTTCGATTTTCGCCATTGCCTTTTTTTTCTGTGTTTGCTCAGCGTGCGGTCTTTGACATGGTCGCCCCGGGAATGGGGATCTGACTGGAGCTGGAGGAGAGGACTCTGAGGGGCAGTGGGCGTGCCTCGTATCGACGGCAATTGCAATTGGCACTTGGCAGCACTCGCTTTTGCTGCTCGACTGACTTTTTGGCCGTTAAAACCGTTCGGGTGCCATAAGCTGCTATTAATTTGAATTATACGTCCATAATTTCCCCGCTGCCAATTCGAACAGCAATGGTAACTGTCAATGCAATTTATATGCGTGGGATTGGCCAAAGGGGGGTCACACAACAGGACTTGCCCCATAAAATGGACAGCTCAGTGATAAGCGCATTATTGGCGGACCCACAAAGAGCAAACTAAATACTCGCAGCTAGAGATGGCTTTAAATCGATATGATTTTAAAATTTATCGGAATATTAATAGCTTTTATCGATATTTCGGAGATGTAACTTGCTTCTAATATGTTGAAATTCAAAATGGTATAAAGAAATAAACACTTAACTTAACTCTTGGTATCAATATTATTTAGATATCGAGACATTGATAGTGTTTAACTATTAAAATCGATATACATTAATTTCTTTACGATATTTTCGATACCTTACAAATTTGTCATATCCCATTTCTTTGCTCGATATCCAAACTAATCCCTACTCCCACAGTCTTCGTCCAATTTAGTTCGCAGGCCATGCAAAATACTTTGATCGCCTTAGCCAACACGAAACGGGGCAAAATCAAATGATTTCCGTGGAGCAGCAACGAGGGCAAGACATGGCACCGGAAGTGTTTTCCCCGATTTCACAGAAGCCCAAGAAAAGCCCATGGAGGCGGGGAGGGAAAGGGGGAAAGCAGGAAAATGCCGTGCAATTTACCTTTCAACTATTAAACGTCCGTGGCAGGGGCACAAAGCGAAATCAAAGTGGCATGAAAGCGCAACGAAGACAGAAGGGAGAAGGGAGCCTCAGGACGAGGCAACTAACACGAAAGCGATAGCTTAACCCTTTTGCAACATGCGGCCAGGCCAGGAGTAATGCTATTAGGCAAGAGGAGGACTGCTACAAAGGACGAAATTGCAAAAAAATATTATTGTATGCATTGTGTGTGTTGCCAGGGACTTGGTTTCGGATTTGACCATCAAAGGTGCCAAGGGACAGTCGGAAAATGTCATTGAGCAGCTGGAAAATGTATTTCCGAGTGTGTGTGTGTGTCCTTTGAGCTGTCAAAGACAGCTCTCCACAGTTGTGACAAGGGGAGGGCTTCAAGAGCAGTGCTTTCCTGAAGCAGCATTAATTTGCCTATCCTGCTAGCATTCTACCAACGCAGCCGGCAGTCTCGTTTTCCTGCAATTTCCGACTCTATTCATCGATGCTTTGCTTATTAGCGCAAATTGATTTCTCCTGTCGGCGCTGCTGCGCTTATTTATTTTGCATTAGCACTTTTAATTAAACTGTCCCACCTCAGGCGTCACTTGAGAGCGTCGCCACCGAGCCACCTAGCCACCTAGCCACTTGGCACCTTGCCGCTCCCTTTTCCTGCTCTGTAGCAATCATTGTAATTAAATCAATGAATGATTCATGTGAGTGCTGCATTAATGCAAAATCCGTGTACTTAGTGCGAATGGGAAAATAGAGCGGACCGAGGCAGAGTGCTTCTGCCGCGGGCCAAAGGACCGGGAATAAGCCAGAAGCCAGCAGCCAGTAGCAGCCAGTAAGGACACGCAGCTAAATCAGCTGCGACCGGATGCCTCGTGCTAATTTCAGTGCCAATTAATTTGATGGCAAACACTTGGAGAGTGCAGAGCAGTGTCCTGCGGAATGCACTCAGCATCTGCCTCTGCCTGTCCCCCGTCCTTGCGATTTTCATTTTGTAAAAAGCTTTGGCAGGACAACCAGCCCGCTGATAATCGCGGCGCCTTTGGGCTTGCAATTTTACCGGGAGCCGTGGAAAATGAAAATGAAAATAAATTTACCGTGTTTATTGCATTTGCATTGGGTAATTGCCTATACAATTTAACACGAAATTAAAAGCGGTGGCAGTGGCAGCGGCGGCTCTGGCATTTTATTTAACACTTAAATGGCCATTTAAATTGAAAGTGTCACACGGACAAGCGAGGGCTAACGCCGGGATAAAGGATAACTGATCGGAAGCAGGCCCGAATGCAGTTGATGTAGTTATGGGGTGATCAAGATATAATCTGTGGGTAATTGTCTCATTAAGATGTCTCAAATGGGATAGGCTCTGAAGGGAATTATAAAATCAAACGAAATTGCTGCAAATTTATTTATGTTCTGATTTTATCGATAACAATATGTCTTGGATTTTCGTTTTGAAAAATTTGCATACAGCCTAAATTTATTCAAGTTGCAGCTGCATGTTGGACCAACTGAAATTCTTAACTAAATTCTCTGAGATATATTCCCGAGAGTGAGTTGTTAGTTTGGGGATAAAGACTCTAAACTGAAATCAAGTTAAAACTTAAGCTGGGCTTTACTTTCAATACAACAATTTGTGGTATTTCATTCAGTGAAAATTTTAATTTTTGGTTCTTCTTATTGTCTAACATTCAAATATGGCATAAATTAGATGAGTTATTCAATTAGTATTTGGAAATTGGTCAAAGAAAAATAAAACCAAGCCCAGGGCTTGTTTTTCTCAAGCAAAAGGCTCACAATAATGAAATATTCCAGTTATTTGTCATTTGCTAAAATTGTAGGAACCGAGTCTCGTCTCGAATTGATTTAAGTTTATGCTCAGCATTTCTCGTTTGCAAAAATAAATAGAAAAATAATAATAGAGAAAAGATAAGAGGATGTCCTGAGTGGATTTTGTTGCATTCACTTAGCAGATGCATCTCCATAAATTGTCGCCCCCTTCGACTTTTTACTTCACTCATATCTCGGTGGGACATTAGTTGCAAACTTTCGTTTCTATGCAATTTCTGTGCGACATTTCTCTAATCCTCACCTAGCATTTCAAAACAATTCTCGTGCGTCGCGCTGCTTTCCCTCTTCTTTGCCTTCTTTGCAAATAGAAGTACAGTGAACAACAAATAAGTTATCTAGTCTTGTCTAAAAGTACATTTACCAAATAATTTTGAAGGTATAAGGTACAATTTTGTGTTCTGTATTTTATTAGCAACGTATTTTGTAGGTACTTTCATTAACATCAGCAAGTTCTTTATTATAATTAATTATTACAGAGAACTAAAAATTCTTGATATTCTTTAGTTGTTTTAAATAAGGAGCCTCTACTGTAGCTCTCTTCTTCCAGCTGGCATCTTCTCCCCGAGCGCTGTCAGAGTTGCTCCCAGGTTGTCAGTCAAGTGGCATCGTCGTCGTCGTCGTCTGCTCGTTAGCACACACCTCATGGGCCCGGGCCACCGCAAGGATTCTCGGGCACCTCCCAACTTTCGCCCAGCCTCAGCCCCTCTATATTTTCAGGACTCATCCCGCCGCCTATCAGTCTGCAGCTGTCTGTCATTTCTATAACTACTTTTGCTACTTCTAGTTAACCGCGCCTTCTTCTCGCACACACACATAGCTGGGCAAATGTTGTTTGCACGGAAAAAATATAAATTTACATGTATTAATAAATTATTTTACCTCAAGTAGAGTGCAAAATCAAAGTATAATATTGTAATAAATTAATTAAAATGTAATTCCCAGTAAATATTGAATATAGAAATACAGGGATACCATAGAGATCAGTGAGGAATTAAAATAAATAAAAATAGCTAATATAAAAATACACTTTTCAAATTAAAAAACAAATTTTCAAACAATTCGAAATATAAAATACTTCAGGGCATACTTTTTAGGCAGTTTTTTCATTGGTTTTAAATCGATTTCTTTACAAAACTCCTTTCTGAAATAAATAACAATCTAAGGAGCGAGCCCCTTAATTATAAAAATCGACTTCCAAATGTAATCTTTATTATTTTCTGTCAGTGCACATCTTGCACTCACTTCGTAACTCCCCCTCAGCCTGCGTCCTCCGCCCACCGACTACACTCTTGCACAATTACATACAATTTTGAGTGCGTTCGTGCCTGGCTCCTTTTGCCAGCTGCCTAACTGTTGTTGTATTCATAACTACTTTATGCCACGCCCACACACATATACACCCGAAAAAGAAGAAGAATATCTAGGGGAGGGAGGAGCAACAGCAGGATGGGCAATGCTCGGATGCTGGGCTGTACTTGCTGCCTTTATTAAAGTTTTATCGCATTATAAATTTTGCTCTTCTCGCGCCCCGTCCCTTACCCTGGGCAAACATTTTTCGTGAGCCAAAAACGCAGCTACGAGGTGGGCTTAAAGGGGGTTAAAAAGTGGGCGGGACCAGAGAGACAATGATGTCGTTTCATGTACACCTGTTTCGGAGTCGTTTTTATTGTTGTTTCCCCCAGCCGTTGGCTGCATATTTGAATACACTTTTGCGTTTGGTCGCTTAACTTTAAATCCCTTTTCGTTGAAACTTTTCGAGTTGGACAAGCTAATGACAGTTTTGTCAATAAGTTTTTCAGCTAGACTTTGTTTCTCCCTCTAGAATATATATGTATTTTCCAGAGCCCCCACATGAGCTCACTTAAAATGCAGCCTAATGCAGCAGCAAAAGTTTTTATTGTTTTACCCAAAAAGGCAGGCTCACAGACAGAAATAGCGGAGTGAGTTTTTGGGGCGAAAATAAAAAGTCTTGCACATATGAATATTTGTCTGAAAAGGGCTTTTGGCTTTGTGAAGTTTGCAATTCATAAAATATATGAAGGGCGGCGGCGGCGGCACCAAGGGAAAATTCTGTTTGCCAGCAGCATTCATTAAATTTAGTTTTCAGATCTCTCCCCATCGCCTGTCGTCCCGAAACTTTGCTTTGCGCTTCCCCCGCATTTAAGTAGCAAATTTTTGTGCTTTTTCAAATATTTGTGCAACGCTTCAGCGCAGTCTGTCAATCAGTCAGTTTGTCAGTCACTCACTCGGCCATTTGGCCATTTCGCCATTCGGCCATTCAGGTGCCCATCAGTGAGGGAGAGAGCCCTCTGATAAGGACGAAGGCGAACTTGTTAGTTGGCAGCTATCTTGCTGACCACTCTGGCCGCCTCCCAAAGCGCCCACCTCGCCTCTACAACAATTTCAATTTCAAGTGCACTCACCAAACAATTTCACAAAAATTTCTCTGCCCGCCAGAGATACGCAAAAAATAGGAGGGAAATGTCTGCCTACTTTTTTGTATGGGGTGATCAGTAGAGCACAAAAGGTATATGAGTTTAAGGAAATTAAAGTGTAAACGGAATGGAAATAGCTTCGAGAATACTTATACGATTTTTTTTAAATTTTAATAATGAGTAAAATAGAGTTAAATCTATGATGATATATTAAACGAGCCTTAAAAATATGCAAATGAATGTAGAGTAGAGATGTAACAATGATACATACATACATATACATATTTAATTTATTTACAATTTCTTTTAAAATAAATTTAATATCCTTTAAAATGTACCTGTTAGAAAAATGTTTGGGAATTGAGTGGTCTACTCAAGGCAATGACGCTCCAGCTACTGAGCTAGAGAATCTTAGCATTTGAGTTCACGCCACCATCCGGCTCGAAGGACCAATATTTCGTCGGAGAGCGGCGTGAACTCCAACTCTAGGATCGGGAGCCTAAATAATAAAGCTGAAGAGATCCTACGATCAAAAACTCTATACATTCATGCCCTTTGTAGCCCTTTTAAATATTTACAAAAATTAAGAATACTTTTAGTTAAAGAGGCCTTGAATTTTATTAGTAAAAACCCAACTACACTTAAATACTGGGTATCTCATAGTCGTACCCATCTTGATTCCCCTTCTTATTTTCGCAATTTTTCGTTTATTTTATGCAAACAGAATTTATGGGCTGCTCGCTCACTCGCCTCGCCCCGCCTCGCCCTCTGTGCTGGCACTTTTTTCGTGTACAAAAAGCGCAACATTTATGCAATTAAAGCCAAATTAGCAATGAATGCAAGCCGAGTGCTTTGGCTCTACAAAAGTTGCCATCAAACTTTTGGCCTTTTGTAAAGTTTTCGCCTTTCACAGAGCGCTCGCTCGCTCCCCCTTCAGCCTTCAGCTTTTTGCAGCTAGCTAGCAGGATGGCTGCTGTGTTTTGTGCATAGTTTTGCAGCAGCTTCCAATTAATTTAATGCCAGCCCGTCTAATGAGCGTTTAAGCTCCGGCTTCAGCGCCCCATTAAGCGCTGCAAGCTTGAGTGATACGGGGAGCTCGGGAGTCCATGTCACCAGGATCCGGAGGAGGAGCTCACAGCTCACCTGGCTGAGGGACAATGCAGTGTCCCCCGAGTCCGGCTAATAAGCCACCATCCTCCACCATCCTAACTTCCACTTGGCCCTGGCAACATAATCAGCAGCTGCGATTAAGCCACTTGGCCCATTGTTTATTATTACAATATTAGCCCAGCTATTGTTGGCGCATAAGCGTCTTACCAACTTGACTTGGCCATTGTTTGGCCCGGACTTCAAAGCCAGCCATACGACGGCTTTGTGCGGCACAGCCAAGCCACTTTAAGATCCATCTACGATCCGGAGCCCCCGAAACCCGTAACCCCTAACCCGGACCCGGATCGTTCATCAATAATCACATGCCAAAGGGCTCAAAGTGAGGCCACAAAAATGTTCAGCTTACCCACTTCTGGGCCCCGCTCATCGCCGCTTTTCCTGCTCTTGCTTTGGGAAACTAATTTATGCCAGACTAATGACACTTTACAACTGAAGGGGGAAGGGGAAGGGAAAGGGTATGGGGAAAATCGAGGGCTTTTCCCAGCGTGGCGAGGCAAAAGTTTTCGGTTCGTTTTCGGTGCCTGTCGGGCTGTCAGGCCGCGGAATGTGGAACTCGAGCGGGAAATGATAAATACGCTTAGACCTAATTAACTGGCGACTTTAATTAATTTTTAATGAAAAAGTTAATGAGTCGCGAACATATTAAAGCAACTAACTCGGCCTGCACGTGGGTTGTGAGCTGAGCTGGGCAAAGTCAGCGAACTTAAATGGTTTTAGTGCAGGGAAAAAGTGACAAGGATTGGCTTATAAGGGAGTAAATTTTAAAATAAATTTAAACTTATTTTAAAATCTTATTAATCTTATTTAATCTAAAAATAATTCCTTAATCAAAGCTAATCCTTTAATTGTTGCTTTATCTCTCTTCAGTCAGAGTCTGGCAAACAACCATTAAGTATCCGTATATAAGAACCTTTTTTCTGTAGAAAATACAGCGCGAGTGTAAAGGAGTATGCAATATATGAAATTTTGACAAAAGGATATTTCAGCTCGAAGACTTTTCCATCTTTCCGCTCGGGTAAGCTAAACAATCTCCGCTTTATTACACATACATCGCGCATCGCAGCGCGACTGACATTCAATCAGGGTTGAGTCCTGAATCCTGAGTCCTGGCTCCTGATCCCGCTCCCAGCCACGCCCACGCAGCGACAGGGGCTTTAATTGGATTTTCGTTACTGCGGCCGCAGGAGAACAGAAAAAAAAGCAGAAAAAAAGGATGGAGAGCAGAAAAAAAAGGGAAATTCGAATGAAAGAACCCGCCGAAGAAAGGAGAATTGCAATTTTCGACAGGCGTCTGTCGCTTTGGTTTCGATTCACATCCACCAATTTTCTTCTTTTTTTTTCTTCCCTTTTTGTTTTTGTTTTTGTTGCCAACGACCACCGCCGCCCCCAATCTCCGCCAGAACTGGCTCCATCCATTTTGGCGCTGAGCTCTTGGCGCTGTTATTCCTCGGTAACAAAGTTTACATTTCACACATTCATCACTTCTGGCAGCTGCAACTAATAGTGTGCAATGCTGGCTCAAATGGGCGGCCCCATTTAAGAAGCCGGAAAGGGACCAGGGGGGAGCGCTTAAAACTACCCGCTTTTATTGCACTTTTTGCTTTCGGACGCTGCCAAGTCGGGGACCCGGGGCACTTGCCAAAAACGGATTAGTGTCTTACCAATCAATGTTCGCACTTAAAGCCTTAACGGGGGATTGCTTGGTGATCCCCTTCGCGGTGCACTCTCGAATTAAAATTGGATTGGGCGGCTGCTTTTTGTCAGACAAAACGAGAACACGCTCGCTGATTTATGGAGCATTGTTTAAATTGGTAAAGAATAAAAATATTCGTATTTTTCAGAGGATTTAAAGTGTTCTTAAATAAATAATACCTCAATAATTCTGGGTTGAAAAGTGTCAGTGATATAATTCAATCACTATTCCTTATGCGTTTAAATTTAAATTAAATTAATATTACAAAAAGGAGTTTCTTGACTTCGAAGGTTTTTAAAATATTAATTTTGCAACACATTAAATAAACAGACTAATTTATAATGATGCCCCAACTAAGATTGGGAAGAATTAAATATTTACAGTCAGAAATAAGGCAGACTTCATTACATTTCCCTTTGCATTTTGACACTTTCCGATTTTATTAATAGAAAATAAATCTGATATTATTAAGTATCATCAGAAAAGTTAAGTTTTCATTATTTACAATATCTTTTAAGTTCTGTTAAATTATTTTCAAAGCGAAAATTACCAAGGTTAACAAAACTTAAATAATTTCCTGGCTTGTACAACTTGTAATCGCTTTTAATTTAATGCTTAAGATAATCAAAGTGCAAGTCAACTTGAAGTGCCAAGGTTGGCTCTTGTTTTATCACTTTTGCACATTATTTGTAATATTTTTGCCCACCCCTGACACCTCACCACTTCTGCCCCAAAACCCAGCGGAACCCTTATTCATTCCGGAACACACACTTCATGATGAAGCTGTTGTTGGCTCGACACTTTGTTGCCCCACTCAAATGGAAGGGTGCACAGAGACCTCGTCCTTGTCCTCAGCCTCACCCAGGTTCTCGTCCTCAATACGTGCCTTCAATCTCCCTCAATCGCCAGTCATTGATCATCGGAAGCGAGGCGACGGATACTGATTTATGGAGCCGGCATTAAGCTTGAATTTCTCATCGACGCCTTGGGAGCCAAAGACTCTTTGCCTTGGGCCCATAACTCATCTTAATTTTAATTTGCAAGTGATGGAGTGGCTGCCACTGCAGTCAACTCATCCGCACTCTTGAACCTCGGCTTCTAGGAGAAGGATTCGTGAATCCGGGATCTGAGGGCCCCCTAAGCTGCAGCTTCATTATCTTAATCTACTCCTTTTTTGAAGAGCCGCAAAAGTTTGCCCGGCTCAAACAGAGGTTGCAAATTTGCGCCCAATTGCACTTTGGGTCCAGTTTAATCTGCGAAATTGCCAGCAATTTTCACAAATTGCTTACATTACGTAAATGAAGAGGCGAATGCAGCAGTACCCATTGTCCTGCGTACCAGACGCCGTCCCGTTGCCTCCTTTTCGCCTTTCCTATCGCGGCTTGTCATCAAGGCGCTAGAATATTACGTATACGCAGCGCTGGCCCCATGCTAAACTTATTGCCTTGTATACGGAGAGAAAATGAGGATGATTTCCATGAGTTGTAAATAAATGGAAGATATGAGGAATTTTCTGAGATTAAATTCGAAACAAAAATCGAAACTAGGTTCGATAAATGTAAAAATAATCATAAATAAGTCTTAGAAAAATTATTAATAGTCATGTTCATCAAGATGCTTAAAATAATATGCGAAAATATTTTTAAAATATGCGAAACTTTTACTATAGCCTTATTTATCTTTATTAAAAATATTATTAGTAATTTATCAGCTGCATTATAAAGATTTTAATACATTTAAGGAAATGCTATTAGAATAAAAACCTTTAAATATATCTTAGCTTCTTGAAATATTTTTCTTGTCAAAAAAGAAATAAATTATTCTATTTTTATTTCTGAATACATATTCTCTCAGTGCTCTCCGAAATGAGGGGCGACTGGCGTCTATGGACACACTGGCAAATTGCAGTACAATTAATTTATGACATTTTAGCATGATAATGCCGGAGAGTGCCAGAGTCACGTTTTGTCTCCCGCTCAGCCGCTCACGGCGGCGGCTCACGGCCCGTGCAATGTGCGAAATTTTAATTAAAATAAAATATTAAATCAATGCCAAATTACTGTTTTAGTTCTGCGGACCACCGAGTGCTGGGGAATTGGGAGCAGCGACACATAATTCATTTGGCACAGAAAGGGGCCAGCGACAAAGTCGCTTAATTACCAAACGCAGTCGCCGTCGACGTCGCATTAACCCATTAATTAAGGTGACGTCAAAGGCAGTACAGCGCCAAAAGGCGATAAAGGCGAGCGAAAAGCGAAAACCAAAGGACTCAGCCGCTTACACACACTCGCACTGAGAGGCTGCGGAGCCAAGAAGGATTCGGAGAAAGCTCAAAATGGGAAAGGAAAGAAATGCGATGCCTGCTCCAGTGGCAGCCGCATATTTATGGGCCCTTACTGCGAGACGCTGCAGCAGGAGACGCAGCATATGGGGCCAAGCTGGCGGCGGTTCGATAAGATCTCTAAATCAGTCAAGGACACTTGGCTGGAAAAGCTCCTTACTCTACTTTACTTTATTAGGAAAAAACCAAGCTAAATAATGAACTCGAAAATATTTTAGTTTCCATGTTTGTTGTTTACCTAGTTCATTACCTATTTCTTAAATTAAACATGTAACTGCCCAATCATTTTACTTTTAGCCACCACTTTTGATTAGACGAATTTTGAAATAATGAGTACTTAGCACGCATTTCGATATCCAAAAATCCCTTCTGCTTTGTGTAATAAATGCCCACTTAGTGCACTGTGTTTCACTTCCAGTTGGCTGCATTATTAACTGCTTTGTTAGTTTGGCTGCTATTAAGGCCAAAAATTGGATGTCAACGGACAAAGTTTTGTGACCACTTAATGGCCACCCCCGCAACCCAATTCCGATCCAACCAACCACCCCTCGCTGACCAGTCAGCGCTCAATGCCAATATAATTCGAAATTAGTTTTAGCCTTGCGCTTTTTCAAAATTAAACCAACTAAAAAATCAATGCAATGAGGGGGAATGCACGGACAGTGGCAATCGCATTTTCAGTTCAGTTGAGTTGAGTTCAGCTCTCTCGGCTTTGGTTTTTGCCAGTTCGCCAGTTGGGCCAGTTGGCCAGTTGGCCATTTGGTCGCGTTCTCATGGCGTTTGGCGTGTGTCAGGACAAACTGGCAGTTCAATAATGAATAATAACGGGGCCGAGTTAAAAACTTCTGGCCCGAACCCCTCTGCCTTCCACTCTCCTTTTCTGTCCGTTGCAGTCACAACAACAAATAACAAACAACAGCGGCAAATGGAAAAAAAAAAACTTTGGCAATATATTTGCAACGCATTACGTGGCATGTCAAGCATTTTATCGCGCGTATTTTTCAATTTTGCTGGCAAGTGGAGGCAGCGACGGGGGTGCAGCCATAGGGGGTCTGGCAATGACAACGCCAGGATGCACAGGGCGAAGGCGAGGGGGCAGGGTGCCTTGCAGGAAGCAGGATGCTGGCAATATGCTAGCTGCAAAAATTAAAGGGGGGCAAAAAAGCAAAGCAGTATAAACACTGGATAGTTGACGCCGCTCTCGCTGGCACCGCCTTCACCTAAAGTCTCTACCCCTTTATCTGTTTTTTACCCAGCACTTTTCGCTGATTTACACAGAGAGAAAAATTACTGTTATTATACTAGAAAGTGAGCCATCATCTAAGAATCCGAAAGCATCTAGAAAAGCTCACTTATTGCCATTTTTAAATTTTGAGTTATTTAAAAACAATAGTTTTCGTCGCCTAAAAGTGGGCAAGAACATTTTTTATTTACCTTAAAATATTCCATAAAATTCATACTGTTACCCTATTTTTCTCCCAGTGTCCTGCGTTTTTTCTAATGCTCACCGAGGGTGCCTGGTCATATATTTCTTGGTCGCCCGCAAAGATAAGAGGGACAACGACTAAAACGACCCGTGCGAGTCAAGAACCCCTGCGTACGCGTGTGTGTGGCCAGTGTTGCAACCTTTCCAAATAACAAAAAAAATGCTTGCACCGAAAGAAAAAAGAATGCAGAACAGGACAGGAAAAAAGGTGCGGGGGCCAGAAAACTGCCATTGAATCACATTTCCGATGGACGCCTCATATCCGGTGGTGTGTGAGCGTTGAGCACAAACAGGAAACACATTATAGCAGCTGGTAGACAGACTTATGTGTGGCACTGTTTGAGAAATTGTTACACACGCTGGCTGCTGTCGCTGACACAGTTGTTATTGTTGTTGCTACTGTTATTTTCGGTATTTTTTGGTCTTCGGCCGTTGGTTGTTGCTTGTTTTGCTGGCCTGCCCGCCCCGCCTGTTGTTATTGCACCATTTTTTACATTTTTGGGTAAATAAGTAAGCTGTGAGCAATGTGAGTTATGCCAAAAGAACCGCACCAACACGGGCGCACACGAAGACACACAGACGACGCAGACAGACAGATAAACGAGGGTACATGTGCATGTGTTGCATAATGGCCGCCAGGACTCATCTATCAAAATGCGCGACTGGCGAAGTGCAAAAAGTGTTGCATACTTTGCAGCGCAACGAGCTTAAGCCTGAAAAAGTGTTCTGTCTCCTCGAACCTCAACGGGGAAAAAAACGCAAAAACTGAGAGCGTTATGTCCCTCTTCACCTCTCTCAATTTTGTTTTTTTTTTTAGTGTTTCCCTCACAGGACCTTTTGACAATTCGAGATGATGGGCGGCATTCGAGAGAAAAACACGGCCAGCCACAAAAAGTGTTGACTGCTCGCTGAGGAATTGGTAATTCGCAAGGATAACCAGTTCAGTCGAACTCAGACAAGAGTTAGAACCATTTAAGGGGGTCAAATCGGCACGATAACTTCGGGAGTGTTTGATATCTTTATGGAAAGTAGGTGTCTTTAATAAATTACATCATTAGAGATTCAGATATTAGTGTAAACTATGATAACTTCAGTTTTAGAAGAAGTTACGGAACAAAATCAATGGTGGATCAGTTGGAAAGAGTAAAAGATAAACAAAAGTAAAATAATTGTAATGAATAAATAGGTATTTCATTGTTCCCTTTTCAATAGTATGAAGCCAGGCATTGTAATATTTTTTTAGATCACACAAAATGATTTTGTAATCAATTACTCTAACGCATTTTCAATTAAAATTATTATAATATTTATTATAGTATCCAGTTTGATTTTACAATGAAACCTGGCCTAGAATATATTTTTTTATATCTAAATACAGAACTTTTATTGAATTTTAGTATCTAAAACCATACTACCTAATATTTAATTTATTTGTATATTTTTGTTTTATGAAAAACTTCTCCCACTGAATTTTTGATGCATGCTTTGTTTTTCTGTACAATTTATTAGGCTCTCCTGAAGGCCCCCGAAGAACAATCGTGGCTATAAATTTTCATAGCAAAATATTTACTGTTTATGGGCACCTTTCTTCACAAATACAAAATACCCCGCGCACTCCACTCGTAGTGGGCATAAAATTTGAGCTTGAAGAATGCTAAATTTAGCCCAGGCCGAGGCAGGCAAAGAAAATGGCCCCCGGCAAATTGCTCATTTATTTGCAGCTGTCAATATCAATAACAAATGGTTGTTATGCCCCGAACAAGCACACAAATACCCAGCCCCGTGCCCACACTGGCACACACATGGGTTCCGGACTACGGACTACGGGTTGGGTTGGCTCTCCACTAATTTCGGGGCGCGGGAAATGTGCCACTATCAACATTTGCCTTTTCTCTGGTAACTTTAGCCGCACTTGACAGGACCAGTAATAAAATAAATGATCCGCCATTCTTTTAAATTGAGTTTAATAAACGTCACACTTCATCGACAAGAGCCCGACGAGGTCCAATCTCCTAAAAAAGAACACGCTTGACTGACCTATGCGAACTGGCAACTGGGAGGCTGTGCCCAAATGAACTATGAAAATGGCCGGGACAACATGCATATTCTTTTCTGGCCAACACACACACACACACATGCTGAGTATATTTATTATTCCCCAAGCGTTTGACCAACAACTAACCCCGAAAAGGAACACCAAAAAATATAAAAAAAAATTGTGGAAGCGGAGCAACTTTCGGGCCGAGAACCAAGAGACAGCCGCATTCAAATGCCGTCTAATTTAGTTGCCTGCTGCATTGTGGGGTCCTCGTTTCTGCCATCTATACGTATATATATATAGTATCCATATATCTATGTATCTGGCCAAAAAGTAGTCCAACTTTATGACCTCAGAGTTGTGCAACAGCATCGCGCGAATCGCTTACATGAGATTGTAATTACGATAAGCGACTGGCCCAGGAGCGGAGCCACGGAGATGGCTTTTCCCATAAACAGCCAAATGAGCCAAATAAATGTTATTTATAAAATCCAGACAAATACTGAAGGGAACGGGTATTGAATGGTATCGGGTGCCACGACTATGGGTTACCCTGTATTACATTTATTATAATTAAAAAATATTGAAACCTCCTTAAAAAAAAAAAAATGAAAAATGCCATTTGCCTAAACAACAAGTATTTAAATAATTGTGAATAATTGAGCTCTTCATCACTTATCTTTTATTTTATTTAAGTGAAAATAAACATGTTTTTTATATAATTTCTAATTTTTAGTAACGCAAACATTTATAATTAAAACGAAGAAAACATTTTTACATTTTTATGTAATTTTGTTAAAGGAGGTTTTTTATTTAGACTAATAATATCACAATCAAGAAAACTATTTGGTGTTTATTATAAACATTTACCTCAAAAAATATTTATTCGTTTTCTTAATCCCCAAAGAGTCCAATATACCTCAAATACCCCTTAGAAATATCGCGGAGTGGAGCAAAGTGAAGAAGTGCTGAGCCCGCCAATCGCTCGACTTTTGTGTGGAAGCCAATTGCGATTTATGTTTATATTTATATTTATTTTTATATAAAATTCATGCGATATCAAATCATGCTCGCATATAGGTAACTAAATATGCCTCACACACACACACACCCACACTCGCGCAGACAGACACAAACACACACGCAGACAGACACAGACGGACGGCGACCATTCAGGCATTCGACTTTTGGTTTTGGCTTATGTCTTTTGTGCCACGGCGTTATGTAAACATTCAGGGCATCGGATCGCTTGCCAGCAATGAGCAGGCATGCCATGCATAGTCTATATACATATATATATCTGTTTAGTATGGGTTAGTAGGGGTCTGGGGGCGTGGCCGCGTTTAAGCGATTGAGATATATTTATTAAGCGCCCAGACTCGTAGAGACTCCGTAAAGAAGTCTGCTTTATGGCCAAAACAGCAAATCTCCTTTGCTCAGGAGAGGGTGCAAACAAAGGGGTTGGGGCCAGGATCTCAAGTTGGCAAGAGAAAGTAGAAGGAAAGCAGCTAAAAATGTGGGCGAGCGGTAAACGCACCTTGTGCAAAACACATAAATAAAGGGACAACTTAAACGGATTCGAGAAACAAACATGGCATTCGTATTTATGGTCAAAGGGAATAGGATGCACTGCAGAAAAGCAGGAGAGTGTTTCAGAAACCTAAGGTATATTTTGGAAATAGATAAGATAGATATTTAATTTCTTCTTAAATAAATGCATTAAAAATAAACGGAAGCTTTCTCAAAATTATTTAAATGAATAGGGATACATTTTTGGAATATAGCATATCTTTACTTATTGGGATATATTTAGTTTCGGAACACAAAATAGCTTCCAATTTCAATTTATTTCCTTAAAAAATTTCATTTTAATATGTTCTTCTGGAAAAATATTATTCTTCATGAATTAAAAGAGGTTTACTTGACTTAATAAGTAATCATTAATAAGTAATAATTAAATCCGAACTAACAAAATAGCTTGCAAGTGTTTTACATTTAATGCAATTAAAAATGTAATTTTATGGTCTTCTTTTGAGAAATGTTTACTTTTCATGAAAGAAAGAGATTTACTTGACATAATAAATATTGATAAATAAATATTGATAAATCTATTCTTAGCTTGAAGTTTTCTTATTTCTGGAATGTATACTATTTAAATTATATTTTTTTTTTAAATGTTCCTTATATTCAGTAAAGAACGAATGCATCTTGGGAACTTCTTTCCTCATTTTTTCATTACAATTATTTTAGTGCTTCAAGGATAACAAATTCAATCAACTTTTCGATTGAAACTTGATGCAAACCGTTAAGAGAATATGATAAAAGCATACACTTTTCATAGCTTTTTAAGCTTTATCTATAAGAAATGTATAAGAACTAAAATCCCTATTACAAAATATGAAAATAATCCTAATACTTCCCAAGAAAATTCCTTCAAAATATGATCCTGTTTAGAAATTCCCTCTATGACCAAGCAGGCAATCCCCGAATTCCTGCTTTGGTAAACACCGCAGATTTCGACCCCAAATCGTGTATAAATTTCAAAATAGCCGTATTTGATTTCACTTCAGGTCACAGGGCTGGACTTTGTAGTCGGCACTTGATTGGTGGCTAATTAAAATGGCAAATCAAAGCTAAATGTTGACACTGCACAATCACAATGGCGGGCCGATGGAACCGACCGCCGATGGAGGGACGCCTATGGTCGCGACTCGCGTTGGCGGCGGCGGCGGCGGTGTCGATGTTTTGGGGCCACACAAAGCGCCATTAATAGAGCGTGAATTTTAGCGCAAACACACCCGCACACAACACACACACACACTGCAGGGGGCGTGGTGGGAAGGCGGGGTGTGTGTGCGCATTTATAGCCCGCAATGTTTTGCCAATCAAAACCCCAAAGTCATTTCATTATTGGCTTTGCGTAATCGACGTCAAAGCGTCCCCGACCAAAAGTCAACAGCGGAGAAAAGGAGACCCAATCCCGCAGAGAAACAGAGACAGCCTGAGAGAAAGGAAGGGAGAATCGCCAAGAGAAAGGGAGAATGGGAAGAGGCCGAGCCTGTGCAGCCTGTAGATGGAACGTGCATGCAGTCAAGCGAATTGAAGGCAAATATTTTTACTTTGACACGGCAAAGGGTCCTGCGGAGGGTCCTGGCAGCAGGGAGCAGCAGGGATCCTGACTTTATTGTCAAAAAGTGTAAATGACACAGTTCGTTAAACGCGACATCGAGACGAGATGCGACGCGAGGACCAGATACAAAGACAGATAGCTGGATAGATGCCCGGATGGATGGGCTGCGACAGATGGCAGAGAGGCCAAATTCCCAGCTTATATGAAGCCGAATCCGAATCCGAATCCGTGGATTATGCACGGCTGGGGCGTGGCCCCGCAAAAACAGCGTCCGAAAAGGATTGCAGGAGATGGCAAACATTAATGGAGGGGAGGCCACAGACACTCAAACCCAAAGCAAATCCAATACAGGGCAGATTTTTGTCAAGAGAATGTATGACAAATATTTTATGCGCACATCATAAAGGAACCGCAAAGGGTAACCGGAGAGAAAGAGAGCGAGCGGATGATGACTGTAGCAAAGGAAGACTTCGCGATGGCGAGTATATCTCGCAGATAGCCAGATACAAATCGCAGGGACCAACCAGCCAACCCACAAAAAAATCCAACAAAATAAATAAGAAGGATGAGCAGAATGGAGGAGCAGGCGCAAGCATAAAAGCCAACAACAAATTCACTAAATAACAACAAAAAGGAGACGTACAGGGAGAGAAAATGTTTACAAAATTGATTAACAAACTAATTAAATTAAAAAAGAATTAACACGAAGAATAGCAAGACATTTAAAGCCACACATTATTGGGAAAGTATTAGGGAATTAAGACATCACTTGTATTATTTTCTCTCTGTGGAAACACACGCTTTGAAGTTGCAGGAAAATGGAGAGTATGGAAAATAAGAAAAATAAAGATGGAAAAGGTACGAGACAGAGTCGCAGATAACAACAACAGGAGCGAAGGGCGAAAGGTGCAAATAATGCTGGGAATGGGCCCCGAAAAAGTATGCTACACATGTTGACATTGCCCGCGCCAGTGCGTGAGTGTGCGTAAGCGTACAACTCACCGTGTGTGTGTGTGTTTGCGAATGGTTTATGTGTGTTGACGTGAGAATTTGCACGTCCTTTGTTATGCACGCGTGTAAATGTTTCGCCGGATCCTGATTCCCCATTTCGCAAACGCAAACGCAAACCCCAAAGCCCAAAGCCGGGAAAAATAAGGAATTGAAAAACTAAACAAACTTCGCCGAGCCAAGGCGAGAGCAAATGTTTTATTTGTCTGCAAACAAATATCCCCGCATACTTGGCGAAAGGCGACGGTGAGGATGTCAGCCAGATATGCCCGCAAATGCACTGCGATTTCTGCTCCAAATTTGTTTCGATGGCCAAAAGGGTTTTTCCGCCCATGTCTGTGTGTGCACACAAACTTTGCGGCCTCCTTTAGTTGTTATAATAAAAACGAAGAGAATATATATAAAGAACACAGCGAGTGTGTGTATGTGTGTGTGTGTTTGAGGTCGAGTTGATTGCTTAAGTAAACGCACTCTGGGCAGGCAGAAAAAAAATAAAGAAAAATGAAAGAAAAGCGCTCTTGATTCGCTGAACTTTGCTGGCTGGGAAATTGCTCGCTGGCTTTTCTTATTCTTCCTCCTAGGTCCCGGCCGGGTCAATTTCGGACGCTCACTGATTTTTGCTTATTTTTATTAATAGACTTTTTTTTTCTTTTTTTTTTCTCTTTTTGAGAATGCCAAACAATATTTTTCGGCCCACGGAAGTGTGCACTTCAAATTATGCTACACACACTCGAACGCCAGCCGGGAAACCCTTTTTCCACGCATCTGTGTGTGTGTGTGTGTGGTCCGGCGGCTGTTTATAAAGGATAAATTGCTGGCAAGGAAGCAACTCACTGTATGCCTAATCCGCAAATGGATATTTTGGCTGGGGGAACGGGGAACGGGCAGGAGATTCGAGGGAAAATGAGAATGCGGCTGGGAAGTTCACAACTTTTTATTCCCGCTGATTGCTGATTGAAAACTGAACAGGGGAGGCCCAACCCCAACCCCAACCCAAGCCCGAACCCGAGCCTTTCGGGTTCATTTTCGGCCGGAGCAAGTGAGTAATTAATTCTTGTGTTTTGTTTGGCTTTCGGTGGGCGGACGGGGCTCGCAAATGGGGGCCTATTTTTCTTCCCGCTATATGGATCTCATTAAAAACGTGCTCGTAATCCTGTTAATTCGCACTTTGAATAAGTAATAAATTGGTCTGTAAAAGTGCATACATACGGAGATCATTAATTATGGGTTTCGGGCCTTATTTGTTTTAGTAAACATGGGGTTTTTATTTTATTTATTTCTCTTGATTAAGTTTAAACAAAAACGGAGAAAATTCGGTGGTAATTGGTATGGCTCTTATTATACACTTTTGGTTAAATTATTATTTGTATTTTTGTACAGGTTCAGAAGCCCTCTAAGCGAAGGAAAATCATTCTTAGATTTTAATCCTAATATGATTCCTGATCATTATTATTATTTAATCTGTTTTATTGTTATTATTTTATTTAGTTTCTGGTTTCCCTACGTAAAGTTTTAAAAAATATTAAAGCAAGTTCAGAAGGTAAAAGCTTTCTCAGATTTTAATCCTAGTATAATTCCTGATCATAATCGATGCTTAAACTTTTTTCTTGTAAGTTCAAATTTGATTATTATTTTGCAATTGGTAAAAAAAGCATTTAGATATGCTAAAACCTTTCCTAGATTGTTATCTCAAAATAATTATTTATAATTTAATCACTTTTATAAAAACACAAGGAAATTCATGAACATATTTCTATAGATACATATTTAAAGAAGATGTTTTAAGGATGTTTTTAGCCAAAGAATATATATATAAAATATTTCATTCCCATTTTTGGAGTGGTGCAGGATCTTTTCCTTGAAAATCGCTACTTTAATAAAGTTTATTAGTCATTTTATTAGTTAGTTAGCTATTAATACTTAAGTTAGAAATTAGAAAAATGCCTCCAATAGCCACTTAAATATTTCGCAATAAAAAAGAAGGGCATTTATTTCAAGGATACTACTATCTAAAATCAGTATTCTTCCATAAATAATATAACCATGTCTATATAAATTTGTAATAAAATAATTAAAAATTTTTTTAGCTTTTGTTAGGATTTAATGAATATATTTAATTTGAAAACTTGACATACAATCAAAATAGATCATCCTCTAGATCCCTAACTTCACTCATTTTTTTCCATTCGCCCAAGAATTGAACTGCAGCAAAGTCAAAAATACCTGGTATTTTCCCCCTCTTGGCTTTTCTCCTTGGTAGCTTGGTATCTTGGCATAAGCAGACACAGTCGTCGGTTGACTCACCTTTTTGCCAGGCGGCGGTGGCGGCGGAGACTCCTTCTCGTTTCGCTCGCTCAATTCGGCAGCCAATTGGGCACACACATCAATCAAGCACTTCAACAAGTTTTTCTCTATTTTGTTTGGTCTCTGGCTTAGTTTAGTTTGCAGTTGGTTCGATTTAGTTTAGCTTAGCTTAGTTTACAGCGAAGCGAGCGGCTCTGATGTGCCAAATGATGTGACCGGGGAGGAGCAAGGCACCGATGCAGCTGGCATAGTTATATTGTTGCGAGGAATTTATTGCGATATTATTGCGGTTCACTCACGCGGAGACCGAAGGAATTTTAGCACTTTGCCAGCCAATTAATGGGTTAACTCTCTATCTAAAATTAACACAGGAATTTCGGGTAAGGAATCTGCGCCAAAGGAGTTTCCAAGGCAGGATAAAATGCCTCTGCACACACGAGCAAAAACACACACACACACACAGATACAGGCACATGTGCCAAGTTGTCCTGCGACTGCGAGTGCGTGTCTGTGTGTGTGTGTGTGTGTGGGCGAGAGACAGACGGATAAATGTCAGAGGTTATGGTGTTAATGTCGCTTTTATTTAAAACGGAAATCGGACAAAGAACAAAGGCGGGCAGCGTAATAAAAAATAAATTAAATGGAAAATGCAAAAGGTCCTGCCAGCCAGTGAGAGAGAGCGACAGAGACAGAGAGAGAGAGAGGGAGAGAGAGAGCGAGGTGGAGAGAAGGCGCGAATGTGTCACGGATTTCATTGCTCATTGAATACGCATTCATTTCACAAAGGAAAAGCGGAGCACAGGACCTGCCAGCCATTCAGGCAGCCGCCTCAATCGAGTCACTCAGTCTGCGTACGTAAGCAGCGAAGGACATTCACACACACACACACCGAGTCGGGGAGAGCCACACACAGACACAGAGAAACACAGAGACACAGACACACAGACACAGAGAGTAAGCCACAGAGAAAATCAAAACTACGCGCACACACAGTCGAAATTTCTGACAAACTTCCATGTGTATGTGCGCGCGTGTAGATTTTGTTGTAATTTTGCCATTTTGGCAATTGCAATCCCTCGCATTTTATTGAATTTTATCCTGAATTCGACAAAACACAAACGGGATACGCACGCACACGCTCAAACGGAGAGGCACTCCTCACACACAGGGACACACAATAACAACACACTCTTTTCTGTTTTTTTTTTTGTCATAATATTTTTCCGAATCTCCTATGCCCAACTTTCACAACTTTCATTTATCCCCACGCTGCCTTTCGCTATTATTTTTGCCGCAAAATCTGCACGCTTTCATGTTTTTATTGCGTTGGCCTTCGTGTGCGTTTCGTTTGATTTTATATTTATTTTTCGGTTTCCGAATTTTCATACGCGCTCGAGGTGGAGTGTGTGGTTAAATCGCAGGAGTCGCTGCTGCTTGCGGAACCGCCCTAAAACAGTCGGGAGAAAAACTGAAAATGAAAATTGCTGAAAAATTCACCCAAGGCACAGGCAGCGGGAAAATCAAAGCCAAGTTGAAGCTTTTCCGCCGCGCTCCGTCCGCCAAAGGAAAAGTACCAGTATTTTTCTGGGGGGGGAGCTCCCAGCGAGAGAAAGCTCAATCAATAAGTTCGCTCGCTCGCTCGCTCGCTCTCTCTTGGTTTTGGGAAAGGACACCACCATCAACCCAGCCACCCACATCCACCCCCTGGGGCCACAGCACATGCTGGGTCCTGAACAGAGCTTGCTGTGTGTGTGGTTTCCCTTTATTTTAGCGAATTAACAACTTGTTTTTTTTTTGTATTTTGGCTGCCTAAAAAATCACACTCACTAATCGCGGAAATCGTGGCCGTTCACCGTACACCGTTCGCGGTTGGAACTCCTCTGGGGAGAATCCTGGCGAGACTCCACTACCTCCACTACTCTGCACTCGGGTTTTCGGACTCGAGGACTCTCGGTTTCTCCGTTTATCGGACTCTAAGCTCCGGTTTCTTGCGAATTGCGCTCCACACGTCTGACTGCCAGCCTGGCCACAACATGAATGTCTGGATGTCAGGTGTGCGATGCTCCGCTAAGCCCCAACCGATGCGATGCTTTCCGGCTCCCTTCTCCGAAGTCGGGTTCTAGTGCTCGTGCTCGTGCCACGGCGTAGGCGTCTCTCCGGAAGATTGTCACTCGCAGAGAGAGAGAGAGAGTGATGTCCGGAGAATAATTCCCGATAACCGTTATTTCCTGCGACAGTCGGCGCTGCCCACTTGCTGCAGGGTTGCTCCCTGACAGCTGCCAGGACATCGGGCAGGACTTGAGACACCGCAGGGTTGCATGACAAAGCTATTGGAAAGCTTTTAAGGACTTCTAAGCAGGTGGTTTAATTTGAAAAATAATATAATATAATAAAATAAAAATTAAAAAATATTTTATAATAAATAATACAAAATGTAATATAATATATTCACCATAATTGAGTCTTATTTGAAACAGGAAATATCTATTCATTTGTAAATATGTTCCAGCGAAACTCAGATGATTAATATAAATGTATTACATGTTTCCTTGCAGTATTTCTAAAATTAAAACACTTCAGTTACATTTTAATTTCTTTTCGAATTTAAAGAGGATAATGTCGTATCATTAAAGACTTAAATTGTCATTATTAGGGAATTTCTCAGAGATTTCGAACACCTCATTACTTGGTAAGCTTTTAATAATTTATTTCTTTTATGTGGCTTTACCGGTAAATTAATTTGCTATTATGGCTATAAGCTTTTGTAACTGAATTTAAAAAAAAACGTTACTACAATTTGCATTTTAAATAACCAAAAATAAACTTTTGTTAATCTTTCATCTCTCCAGACCTGTCTTATATTTTATTTCTAATAAAGAAGCTTCCTATTTTGTATTCTAACAATTTCATAATATTAATTTTTATTTTAGAATATATATTCGATAATCTTAAATCTTTCTTAACCCGCTAACTATTTTTCCTCTTAAGGAAAGTAACTTTACCAATGTTTTTAAAGGAAAAGGATAAGGAATAGGGAAGGAATAAGGATTTTAAATATCCCGAAATGTATTTTCCCTAATCTTAAATCGTTCTAAGCCCGTATAATATTTTTTCTCCTATGAAAAAGCTTTCTTTTCACAAGTTTAAAAATTACATAATTACAATTTGCATTTTGAATAACCCCATGGGCAGGCAGGGCTGCCAATGATGATGGTAATCGAATGGGTTTCTCAAGTGGCCGGCACTCCAGTTCCACATCTAGCCACTCCAGATCTCCCAATCAGGCTCATCAATCTGTCAACTCCTTCGAGGAGGCCTCATAGAACATACGGCCACTTGGGTGAGGACAAAGGACCTGCATAAGGTGGCGGCACAAATGTTCGAGAGCAGCCTCTCAAGGTGCAAATTAGCAGAGCAGCAGGATAACCTTTTTGTGTCCTTACAAAGGTATTTTAGATCCTGGATCCTGGATCCTCAAGGCAGCTGCCTTTGGCCCGCAGAAATCGAGACTTGTTGGACCTTATGCGGGCCTTACTGTGCAGGAATGCCTCGTGCCAAGGTGCCAAATGCAACATATCGGTTTCCGAGATCATTTTATTATTATGCGTTCTTTTTTATTAGGTTGTTGTATAAATTTGGGACACAGATGTTAGTGAATGACGACGGGCTGCTGCATCACACCCTTAAAACCGAGCGGGGTAGTTTTTGTCGGCATGATTTTACACAATTTGCGGGCGAGGACAAGGGGATGGGCTGCAACAGGACATCTCCTTAAATGCTATAAGGCTCTTTTGACGCTTTAAATTGATTCACGCCGCGCACGCAACTTGGACACCCCCGATTTCCATGCTGCTGCTGCTGCTGCACCCTCGCGTCCTCGCTTCCTCGCATCCTCGTGTGTCCTGGCATATCCTGTTCGCTGGCTTTTTTCCGTGCTGTCATGCATTTGTATTTGATTAAACATTTTTTACGCGTTTCCGTTGAGGGCATCATTAGTTTTGCCCCGTTTAGGGTTTCACTCTGGACCAGCTCAGGGCCCCGAAAATACATCCAACCCACACCCTGGCATTCCACCCCCATCATCAAGTTTCCTCGTCCTTTTGCCAGCTTGTGTGCTTAGGCGCAAGTTGCATCTGTCCAATTCCGTGTCCGAGTCCACTTCCGCTTTTCCGCTTTCCCACTGAAAGTGCTCCGGTATTTGTTTTAGTCTCGCAGATCGATGGGCCATGTCAATGGCCTTTTAGGGCATTTCATTACCGGACTGCGGACTGCAACGTTATTTGGAAATAATTGTGAGGAATCATCCAAGACACAATCATCATTATTGCTCGCCAGACCTGCAACCCCCGCTTAGATGATGTATGAGTTTCTTTCACAATTATAAAACGATTATTTGTATGCTCACGGGGTTTGTTTGAACTGACGAGCCAAAAAATAATTTAAGTTTTCATGTTTAGTTTTTCCGCTTTTATTCAAGTGTTTCTTAAATATTTACAATTTGTAGAGAATTTTACCCAATAAAAAGAAACCTCCATTTATATTCAAAATATTTTTGATAACAAAAATATGGAGTTTTTAAACAAGTTTCGGATTTATATATTTTTAATCAAAATTTATTGCTGAAGGCGAAATATGTCTTTATTTTTAGCTATCAGCCGAAGAAAAATTAGTTTCTATTTTTAGTTTTCCATTTTTATTCAAGTGATTTTTAAATATTTAAATATCGCAGGTTTTTCGAAGGGAGTTTCTTAGAAATATTATTTTTTTCTACGGCAATACTTTCCTAAGAAAAGAATAAACTCCGATTAAAATGGTTCCTTTTTCTTCAAAAGATTTTAAATTTAAAAAATGTGAAGCTTTAAACAGAGCTTGGGATCTATATATTTTGTAAATATTTATTTCTAAAGGAAAAATAAGTCTTTATTTTTAGCTATCAGTTTTTAACCGTTTCTCTTTTATTTGAATTTACCAAAAGTTCCTTTTTCCAAATCAAAAGTTCGTTTCTATTTTCAGTTTTTCATTTTTATTAAAGTATTTTTTACAAATTTACAACCTTTTTTTAAGGGGCTTTTATAAAAAAATATTTATTTTTTAAGCTCTTATTTTCCAAAGAATAATATATATATATTTAAAGTTAAACATTTAATTTCAATATATTTTTAAATTTTTTAAAAAGGTCTTCATCAAGATTTGTTGTATAAAAATATGATCTTTCCTTGTTATTTTTAAAAAATAAATATGTTTTTATATTAAATTATTTATTTTTATAACTTAAAACCTATTTTTTACTTTTCAAAAAGCCTTTTTTGTATAAAAAACATATATTTCCCAACGAATATAAAGTCTCCATATTCAGTTTTCCGTTTTTATTCAAAAGTTTTTGTTTTATAAATTTACAATTTTTATGGTTTTTCCAAAAGAGATTTGTTTTTTGTATAAAAATATTTCGATTTCTTTAAATGTAAATTACGTATAAAAATACTTGGTAGAAAAATCTGTAATCCTTTGCTTATTGTTTATGCACTCGAGCACAACGATCCTTGTAAACTTTAGGCTTAGCGTTTAGTATCACAAAATCTCAACCGATATGGTTCCGTATGATATAGCTTACAGTTAGAGTTAAATGCTAGATTGAGCGAAAGTTTCCCATTTCGTTGTACTCTGCGGTTACAACCAGTTTTACATAATACAAGTGCTAAGGAACAATAGCGCTGTGATATTGCCCCGATGTGTGGGATTTGCTTAGATTATTGCTTTAAGTACACACAACCGCCGGTTCAGAGATGCCTGTGGCCTTTATAGCTAGGTTGTACTGTTCAATACTTTGACTGGTAGTGAGACGCTGGTCCAATGTCCGTTTCCTACGACTAAACTAAAGATAAACTAAACTGAATGGGGTTTTTTTTAGCCCCGCTTAGGTTCCTAGAAAATGACTAGAGTTTACACTCGACTTTGGTTCACCAACGCACTGGGTTTGGATTTTTGTTTAAACTTAGGTTTGGTTTGGTTTTGCTTTTTGGTTTGGTAGGGAACTTAAAAGCTATTACTGCACAATTTCGCCTGAATTTTGGTTTCGGTATATAACCTAAATATAACTAAAGCTGTATCCGAAATATGAGAATGAATTAAGTACATTTTTGGGTGTACCAACTTAGAAAAATCGAAATGAAGGTGACTTATGGAATTAAAGAATCTAAAGTGACTAGAAGGAATGCAAGAACTTATGACTAGAATGACACGGGAAATGTTAGTTAAGGAAAGGGGTTGATATTTGGGATATAGATGATATGTGTGAAAGATGAGCTGGATAAATGAGTTTATGAAGTAGAGGATCCGGAAAGATGAGTATGAGAATGAGTCATGAAAAAAGTTGGATGAGTATGAGAATGAGTCATGAATGATGAGGTGAAAGAGTGAAGAAGTGAAGGAGTTAAGGGATAGTTGCTGTGAGTATATGATATATGATATGTTAGTGAAATTTATAAAGAATAAAAGCTGTTAAGAAAGATGTTAGTATGAGGTTCTTACTATTACTAGTTCATTGCACTCCCAAACTGTTTCTTAGCTAAAGCCTACTGACTAGTTGAAATGCCCGTCTGGTACAAGTACTCAAGACTCTGTTTCGAGATCGTATTGAAGCTGACTAGTGCCCACTCTGACTAGGTGATTACACACTGACTAGAGGTATGATTAGAGTAACTATGGAATGCCTGATCGAAGTACGGATACAAATCAGAGCCTGACTAGAATTGAACTCATCTTGCGAACGCGAAACTAAATCAGATTAATAACTAAACATTATGAGCTAACTAAGAGTTAGAAGCGGAAAACAACTTTTCCTGCGAATAAAACTAAGTCTTTGGTCTGCTTCAGCTGCATTAACCCCGTTTGTGGTGTGAACTAAGGGATTCTGAACTAATAACTAAACTTAACAGTAACTCGCCTTCAATGCGCCATGGTGGTGTGCTGGATGACGGAGGCGCAGTTCCTCAGATTGGTCAGGGCGGCCGCCGCAATGCTCTCCTCCTCGGTCAGGCCATGCTCCACGATCTGGAGCCGGCCATAGCCCACGGAGGAGGCAGAGGAGCTGCTGTCGGAGAGGTAGTCGTTGTCGTACTCGTAGCTGCTCCTGGCGGCATAGACACCCTCATCGGAGTGGGAGCTGCTGGCGGAGGAAGACGCCTGATTGAAGTGGAAACTGCCCGTGATGGTCGTGGTCGAGTTGCTCGGCGGCAGCATTTCCAGGGGCTTCTCCTCCGCCTTCCCCAGAGGAGGCTTCTTCTGGTGCGTCAGCTGGTGTTTTCTCAGGTAAGCAGCCCGCTTAAACTTCTTGCCGCACTCCCCGCAATCGAAGGACTCCTCAGGTAGCTTCTTCTCCGAAACCACCGTCGCCGCTGGCGCCTGGTTGATGGTGTTGCGATTCTCCTTCTTGGAGGAGGTGCCGCCGCCCGCCTCCTTGCGGGGCTTGTGCCAGCGGCGATGCGAGGCCAGGTTGGCCGGGCAATTGAACTGCTTGCCGCACTCGGGACACCGGTACTCCAGGAGCACTATGCAGGCACAGCGATGCCGGGCCAGGCCGAAGGCATCCTCGAACTTGATCTTGCACAGCCGGCACACATAGTCGCCGATCACATTCTTGATGGCCGCCAACTCGGCCTTGGTCTCCTCTGTGATCTCCACAATGTTGTACTTGGGATCGATGTCGCCGTTGCTGTACTGCATCGAGCCGTCGGTGATGTCCTCCAGCGGGCGGATGATGGTGCCCGAAACCGGGGAGCTGGTCTCCTCGTCGAACTTCAGCTTGCGCGTGGCCTTGTTCCGCGAGGATTTCGTGGCGGCGGCACTGGCCTTGCTGGTCCTGGGCGCCGAATCGAGAGCTTTAATGGGTTTCGCTGGCGTGGCCTCTACTATTTCTGGCGGGGATTCCAGCTTGGCCATTTTCGCCGGCTGTCCATCATCGTCGCAGCTCAATTTACGCTTAATGGTCGGCTCTGGACTCTGCGGCGGCGTTGGGTCGGATTTTGGTGTTAACTCTGCCGCCTGTAGGTCCTGCTCCTGCTGCTGCTCGTGCTCCTGTTCGTCCTCCGCCACTTTTTCCTCAGTGTACACCTCGGTGAATGTGGTGGCCATCGGCACATCGCTGCTGGGCAGCGGCGAGGGCAGCTTCACCGACAGATCCAGCGGAATTTCGCACCTGGTCTTCAGGTTGAGGTACCGGCTGCGGTACTTGGGCGGCAGCGAGGCCACCGTGGTCAGCAGCCCCAGGCCATGGGGCATCCCCTTGTGCTGCAGCTGGATGCCGATGCTGTGCGGATGGCGGAGGAGGGTCTCGGTGCCCTGGCTCTGGGTCTGTATCTGTGTCTGCGTCTGCGTCTGGGCCATGGCATCGATAGCGTTTAAACTTAAAGAACTTGAACGCGTTGAAACGGGGGGGGCAACGGAAACGAGAACGGAGAACGAGAACGAGGAAACGGGAACGGGAACGGAGAACGGGAACTAAGCAAACTTAACAACAAACTGATAACGCTGATCCTTGCGGACTGGAAAATGGAAACAAGGACCTCCAGTCGGCTCGACGTTTGTGCTGCGAATGACGTTCAGGGGATCCGGCGGCGGCTATTTATGTGTGCGAGCCGGGCAGGGGCCAAAGAAAAGCGAAACCGAACCCGAAATCATTGTTTGTGCCGGCGTCGCTCCTGGAAATTTCATTTCAACCCCCTTTTCCGGCCAAGTCGTTGTCCTTTTTCGACGCCAGCCGAGGCAGAGCGGCAGCGGCAGCAAAGCCAGCAGAGGCAGCGACAGAGCCGCAAAAGCCGGAATCTTTTGTTAGCAATCGCACACACATTAGTCACCCTTTTTTCCAGCTCACACACATTGAGATCCCTGGTCTCTGTTAGTGAAAGTCCTACGCACACAAGCAAACGCAGAGGAAGGACAATGCACTCGGAGAAATCAATGTGCGACAGCTGTTATCCTTGCCACGCACCAAAAACGCAGCACGTTCCTCGTGTTGTTTTCTTTTTTTCGTCCTGGCAAATATTCAGCGGAAATCGGAGCCGCACATTGTCCTGATTTTTGGCGAAAAACAGCTGACAGGCATGAAACCGTTAATTGAGCGTGTAACCAAAAGGTCAGAGTGCAGACAAATCCTCAATGGAACCGAGGGGATCCTTGGATCCTTGAAAAGGAGAATCGTTGGCTGAACCTTTGTTGCCATTTGGCCCAAGAAAAAAACAGCTGTTGACAATTGGATAGGAAGATGTTTTATGGGCCATAAAGTGACTTGTGTTGTAGGTAAACAATGTAACAAGTAAGGACTCTAGGTAGTTCTCCGGAGTTCTGAATTAAGGGAACTTTCAAACTAGAGTTTATAGAATATGAAAATATATAGTAGCGAAAAACTTAGGATAATCATTGCCTATTTAAGCTTAATGAGAATTTAAGACTAAAAGTAGCACTTGAAGATTTTATTAATATTTTCTAATATATAAAATTCTTTAAAAAAATGTTTATTACAAAAATTTCCCAAACTCTTTAAAACATGATTTAAATTTTAAATAAAATTTGAAGAACAATTAAAAAAAAATACTAACTAACTAATTTTGAAACCTCTTAAACATTAATTTAACTTTTAAATGAATACAAACCAGTTTCCCTTAATAAAAATTTGAATTTAAAACCGAAACAAACCGATACCTCACATAACTTACTAATGATAGAGAACGTAATAAATTATTAGTAATATTTATATTTTAACCATTGTTCTCGGTGTAGTTGTGAGCACTGCATTTATCAGGTTTTTGCCTCAGACGTCGGGCTAAGCTCGTCAAGTTTTTGGTGGGGTAGGTATCAGACGCAGGAGCAAAAGCCGCCGGAGCAGCAGACACGGCTCGGGTTCGAACTTCGAACTCCACCACCATCACCGAGGGGCACGGGACACAGTCGCTTGTATCTGTATCTTTTGCCAGTATCTGTGTGTGTGAGTGTCCCAGTATCTGTGTGTTTGTGCGAGTGCTTTGCATTAATATAATCGAAATGCGACGCCGACAGTGGTTGCCATGAAAGGGAATGCACTTTCGATTCCCGTCGAGGGCTTTCGTCGCAGGACTCGCTGCTGGAAATATGGCATATTATGTTGAACACGACGCCGCCATTGTTGTTGTTCTTGTATTACGGTAGGCACGTGCATGGCAACGATTGCCACCCCAAAAATCGCCCCGACAAAGTGTGTGTGCACCGAGAGAAAATTGCTAAGATTTGGCAAAGGTTCTCTGAGAGTTTGTAAAATTTATCTCTTAATTTAAGCTATTAGAATTGATTTTGAATAGGGTAATGTTATCATTATCAAATATTTAAAAGATAGTTTGTCAATCTGTCGAACATGTGCTTATTTAATAATTATTTCAATTATAAAATTTATATTAAAGCCTTTAAAATACATAGAAAATATTTTTTCATATGAAAAAAGTGATAAGTAATATTGATATAAATTATATTTAAGTTGGACATTACTTAGGAAGTTCTTTCTGTCAAAAATGTAAACTCTTACCTTCCCTAATTATATTTTACATATTAAAAAGCTTTTTAGTGTATGATAAATGTTTAAGACCTTGTTCTTTATTAAATATACAAATTGTAGTTGAACCCAGAATATTAAGCCTTTTTAAAATTTAAAAATAATATTAAACCCCTTGGAAAAAGTAGACTTACTATAAATAATTAATAATTTCTTATAAAAAGTTTTTAATTTAATAAAAAAAATCGCACAATGAAAGAAAATCTATAATTTCCTAAAAGAAAATTGTAAAGAAGTCAAAATAAAAGTATAGCAACATTTTTTGTAATTTATTTTCCCCAGTGCATAGGAAAGAGTGCAGAGAGTATTCCCAAAGCGACCCAATCGCAGCAGGGTGGCCAGGACCAGGCAGGCAGGGGAATCGATGTTTGCCATGCAGCTTAGAATTAAAATAGCGCACGCATCCGAAGCCAAATCCAAGTCCAAACTTCGCATCGAATGAATCGCCGGAGAAGGCAACAAAAGTCTCAGAAGTGCGCCAGCCACGCGAGCATTGTCCTGCTCGAGCGAACTCCTGCCATCCTGTCGTCCTGAAATCCTGAGCGGCAAGCAAGCCAGATAGCTCCGGCGAGAACGAACCTGCAAATTCCAACCCTAGCGAAAGTCCTCCCCTCCTGCGAGAAGCGTTGCCAACTTATTCTTGTCATTCACAAATGCCGCCTTATTTTGGGATGCGATATACTCGTAAAGTGAGAGAAAAGCGAAACGCGAAAATCAAGCCATCAAAAAGATGAAGTTTGATTAATCCGAGGACAAGCCCATTCAAGCGGATTAGTGCCTTCTTGCTTATAGATTTCTTTCCGGTTATTATCATCCATCAATTTGGAGAGCACTTTTATAATTTCTTATGACAATGAACTCTGAACTTTGAAACAATACTATCGAGTCTGTATCGAGTTCTTTGTTGGGATCTAAGAGATAACATGAAGTTAAAGGAGAGAATTCCAAAGGAAGCTGGCTGACCTGAATTTGAGATTTTTCTGAATTTTTTAGATTAAATTTAATAGAAGGCAAACCAAACCCTTACAAACAAAAATTTAATGCATTGATATTATCCTTAAAATATTATGTTAAATTGTGAAGGAGGTAATTTTTTTTTTGCAATTGGTGCACCTAAAATTCCCAAGTACGAATTCAGCTGACCATTTTTTTTTTTTTTTTTTTAACTGTTAAAACTTTAAGTCTTAAAATTAAGAGTGTTAGCATATGACACAACGATATAAATACACAAGAAACATTTATAAATAAATGTTTTTATTTTTCTTCTATCATAAATATCACTTTAAAATCTCTCTATATTTCTCTGCGTGTGCCATTCGTAATCTCCTTTGACTGCTCTGATTTTCTTCGCTCCAAGGCGTTCTTGGCACAAATTTGCACTCGACAAACACCCACGACAACCCGAGGATACGCCTCCAACCCCCAGATTTGAATGTGGCACCCGAACCCCTTCTTAAATCGCCCGCAAACCCCCACAGAGATCTACGCATTTTGTTTGTTGTTTGTTCCATTGCTAACCCTTAAGTGCATCTTTTTATGGTAATTTCAAGAGCGCTCCTGCTCCCACTCTCTCCCTCCCCACCTCGAATCAGTCTGCATGTCCTGCCGTCAGCTGCATCCTTCGCCCTGCCAGGCTCCTTGGCAATAATTAATGTTCGAAAATGCATCGTTTATGCGGCATAATGCATTTTCGTTTTCATTCTCGTTTTCATCTGCCTGTGTGTGTCTCAAAAGGCTTTTGAGCCGAGCCCGAGCCCGAGCCGGCCGCGTGCACTTTTGCTTGGGCAGCTCCTCAAGGATCCACTCCACTTGTAGCACATGTTGCCCATTGTCGAGGCCGCCGCCAGATGGGAGCCCTTCGCTTTTTGCCTTTTTGGGGGTTCAATCCTTCAGACTCTGCCGCCACTGAGCTGTAATTAAATTTTTCGCTTTCATAATTTCATGCAATTTCTGCAGCTGAAGCAGGAAACTGATTTGGTTTGCAGCGCGTCAAGGTTTTTTAATTGCATTTCACTTGACTCAGAGATGTGGGGAGAAATATACAGCTACCAATTTGCATTACTCCATTGGGTATTACAAAGCTTACAATTTGCTCTGTTTCTCTGGGAGATTGGGCTGCCAATAAGCCAATCACAGCATGTGTGCTACAATATAAATCTATCCCACTGGGCTAAAGGAATTTGCAAGATAATCCATATTAATCTAAGCACAAATACTTGAAAAATAGAGGGTGGCTGGTCCTTGGAAAAATTATAAAATATTTATTTATAAAATGTATTGAATAAGAGGGAATCTGAGGATCAAAAATCCACTGAAAAGTTGCCAGCGCCTTATAATCTAATTTGCCAGATAATCCATATTAATGTAAGCAGAAATGCTTGAAAAATACCAGGTGGCTGATCCTTGCAAAAATTAAAAAATATTTATTTATTAAATGTATTAAATAATAAGGAACTAAGACACTAAACATCCACAGAAAAGTAGCCAGGGCCTTATAATTAAATAAGCAAAACTAAAACCCAAAATGTGGAAGGAGCTTATGCAAAATGAATATTTTTCAGCAATTGCGCTAAATTAAATCATTAAAATAAACACAATTATTTAACATTTCGCTTCAGTAAATATATGCAATTATTTCAGCATGAGCTTTTAAGAGTGTGAATATTTTTTAATTACATTTCAGATGCCTGAAGCGTAAATAAAACCTAATTAAAATACAAATTTGCATTTTTCAAGCTTAACATTAAGGTATTTCTGGATAAGTAATAGTTTAATTTTCTTTACTGGCTTAAGGCTAAATTTCAAACCCGATTCAGTGATGTTGTCAGGGCAATCCTTCCTGCTGCTCCAATTAAATTAAAAAACAGTTATTAAAATGCTCGCTTTTTCCTTAATTATATGCAATTTGTGCAGGCTGCAAATTTCAGGGTTTGAATATTTTTTAATTGCATTTCAGAGAAACCCCAAGGGGTGGCTTAGACCCAATTTATAATAATTTTATTTGATCTTACAAGTTTAGCCGGCCAATAAGCCAATCGCAGCATGTGTGTAAGGAAGGACTATCCACCGAGCTTAAGGAATTTGCTGGCAAATCCTCACAAAGTAAACAAAAAACCCCCCGAAATATTTTGCGAGTGACTAACCCCCAAAAAATAACTGAACCCAAGGAGAAGGGCAGACCTGGCATAATTATGGTCGTATTCCGCCAGTTGTGCAGCATGCACAAAAATATAAATACATACAATAAATGCGCGCCGCAGGACACAGGAGCCCGCGGAGCGACTGAGATAGCAAGAGCAAATTTTATAGGGAAGTAAAAGTAAGGACAGAAAAAAAAAAACAATCACAATTCACAATTCTGTCGGGTGTCGAAGTGCTCCGGGCACGCGACCGGCGACCAACGTTCATTTGTGTGTGTGTTTGTAGTCGCTAATGTCCCTGCCAAGGACTCGCAGCACTGCGGACTCTAAACTGCGAATTGGTCTGGTGCACATTCAGTGCCTTGTCATACAGCGGCATGTGCGGCGTGGAAATCACAATGCAACCACCAAAGTCCACAATCCGATCCCGAATCCCAGTTCCATGGGCGAACCCCAGAGAGAAGTCGAAGTACGAGTACGGAGCACTACCAGGAACGGCCAGCGAAGCCCAAAATTTAGCCAGGTGCATTTTCAAACACCGAAACACAACACACGAGCCTCATAGCGCAGCACACACTATGCGAGTGAAGGGTGGCAGGGGCAGACAGTAAAGACTGGGTATAAGGAACGGAAATAATTGAAATAAAATATACTTAAAAATTGAAAATTTTTTAAATCATGTTTTACTTATGTCTTACATAGAGAATATAATATTAAGACCATTCAACGATAAGATTTTTATGTTTTCTTTTAATATATTAACAAAAATATTATTTTTAAATAATTATTTGTTTTATAAGAGAGTCCATGTTATATTTTCAATACAAAAAAACATAAATGTATTAATGAGTTTCCAATTAAAGTGTTGACCGAGGAATTCTTATAAAGAATACACTTATACCTCACATTATGGCCTAGATAAATTCTATTAAACTTGACAGCAACCTCGCTTTACGGCCTAGATATGATTTACGAAACTTGGTCACAAAGTGATAGGTTGTATATAAAATCAATTATTAAGATATATACTTACACATAATTTTGCCGTTATAGAGAAACATTTTGGACCGTAAATAGAAAAGGTGCCCTAATGGAGAAGGACCTTTATAGGGAAATTCCATATAAGGAAAGGCTGTATAGCGAGGTATGGGTGTAATATTAATTTCCTTCAGAGAATATAATATTAGGATTATTGCATGGAAAGATTCATGTGATATAAAACTAATATCAGTTCATTTTTAAGATTAATTTATATAAAATTCTACTTACCTTTCCTCCAAGTTCCAATACAACCGATCACAGCCTCAGATCTCCCTTCGAGTCCTTACTGTATCGCCTATAAAGCAGAGCTCAAGCGTGGCGCGATTTCGATCCTGTTCGGCGGGTCTGAGGCTGTTGCTGATTTCGAATAGGGTTTTTCTTGCTTTTTATTTTTATTTTTTTTGTAAAACGCTGCGCTCTTAGGGGTGGCAAAGTGCACCCAGAATGGGAATGGGAAGGGGATGGGGTTCGAGGTACGGGGTTCTCCGCTCGCATATCCGCATGTCAGTCACAGTGCATGAATGTCTAGGGAGGGTTTCTCGCTTATAGCGGCGTCGAAATATAAAATATTTCCTTTTTTACCCCTTGGCTCACTTATCAGACTATGCATATAAAATTCCAATTGGACGCGTTCACCGCAAAAGGACGAACGAAGCAGGAGGGAGGTGGCGGCGGAATTCTCCCTTTCGCGTTTTTATGCCTAAGCCAGGCCAAGATCCTGTGCAGGATTCCCCCTCAAGCTGCTGCTAGTGCAGAGGAAAGAATTAAAAATTAATAAAAAATTCGAGATATATGGAAAATAACAAAAATAATAAATATAATACAAGATAAATAATATCACCTAAAATAATATTGTTTATTAGTTAATTAATTCGATCGGAAGAAAATCTTATGAAGAATACAATTTTCCTTTGAATTTTTAAGCCGACTAAAAATACTTAATTAAACAAAAAAATTGTGAGAAGTCAGAAAAAAGCGGATCTTTAATTTTAAACCCCTTGAAATATTTCTCAAAACTCAAATAAAGTACAACTCCGGATTCTCCCAGTGCCCCGCTTTGCTGCTGTGTGAAATTGCACGACTTGCGCTTCTGCTTTTGACAATGGCCTCACATTAACTAGTTTCCGCTGCACTCCCATTGCCAGTCGCAGTGCCAGTGCCAGTGCCAATCGCAGTCCCAATCCCAGTCCAAGGCCCACTTTTAATGAGTAACCGTGCACGGAGCACTGCGAAACTGGGAACTTCATTACAAAAGCACCCCAGTTCGAGGTACGACCATCGAAGCCACCTCTCCTGGGCCGCTTCCTGTTTGGTTTGTTTCAATTAAATCGCATGTGCGAGCCACGAAGAGGCGCAGGATACCGGGGCCCAGGACACATTGCAGGACACATGGCTCATCTGTAACTTAATCATGGCATTGCCATGGATACGGCTACGCGTACCGTCGAATTGCGAGGGTGTCGTATTTGTGCTCGACCTTTGAGCAGAGGGCCACCACTGATATTTATTGTTATTGCCCCGGGGGGAGGAATGGGGTTCGCATCTTTTAAAGCCTTCGTGGGACTCTGACTTGGTGGTATTTCTCAGGTTCCTGAATCTCAGAGGCTTTCCTTTGTCCTTTGTCCTTCGTTCATGCGGAAATGTGCATTTCATGATTGATTTATGGTTGCTTATGGCAGAATAATTGGGGTATTCATAGGGCATAAAATATTCTGTCAAGAAATTATTAATGCCATACATGAGTGATAAATAATTATTAATCAATGGAAGAGAGGAAGTTTGGCAAGTGAATGTAAATATGATATGCTTATAAATTCAGTATTATTTATAATACTATATAAGCCTTCTTTATATAACTCTATAGATATATTTACACAGTTTTTGAATGTTCTTCCACACTTACTCATACATATTTATTTGAAATCGTTAAATATTTCGTTGTTAAATATATAACCAAAATACAATTTAAATGCCAGAGTGTATACTTTGCATTTAAAATGATCTTTTATATTAAATTCTGCAAGAAGCAACACTTCCAAGCAACACACAGCCAGTTCGAATATGTACTCCACTTTGATAATAGCTTAGTTAAGTCCACAAACTTTCGATTTTTCTTTTTTAACTCGTAGTCCTTCTAGTAAACCAGATTCCTGTTTTTAGTAATACAAGTAATCCCCATAGTCATACGAGGGCGAGCCCCAGGTGGCGTTGCTCCAGCCGAACTGATAGCGTATGAGGGCATCCACACCGTTCACATCCAGACCCAATCGTTGCAGTTCTCCCGTCATGGCCTTTCCTTGGGGCGTGGCTATGACCCTTTCGTAAACCGGACGCAGGGCCACCAAGCGGCGCCAAAGCTCCGACAAAAGAGGACTCGTCTGGCTGGCACTTGGTTCCAGGAGCGAACGAATCAGCTGCACGGGATAAATCTGGATAAACTCCTGCTGGAATCCCTTGATGCCGTTGACAATCTGCGACCAGTAGGGATACTTGTTGAAGATCTTAATCTCCAGCTCCAGGTAGTCGAAGATCTTGGGCGAACCGCCGGACAGGAGCAGCTGCTGGGTGAGCCACTGCTGCAGCTGACGCACCTCCGGCTGGTTACTCAACTGCCGGATGAATCGATAGGCGGGCAAGGAGTTGACGGCTCTGATCAGGCCCTGGAACTGGGCATCGTTCAGCAGGTAGGTCTGGACCAGCTTCTCGAGCTGCCCCACTGGCACCTGGCGGATGACTGCCCTCAGCTCCAAGGCAAAGTTGCTCGGCGGCGCTACTTGGGTTCCATTCTGGCCAAGAATTCGAATCGGAGCCAATAAGGCTGGAGTGGAGGCCGAGAAGGCAACCAGGCAACTGAGGGCCAATAGAGTACAACCGAAGAACCGCATCCTGATCTGTGATCACTTCGAGAACTAGTTGGTAACTCCCGTCCACACGCCGCTTTTATATCGAACGGAGGTAGCTCTGTTATCTGGATTCTGTTTGTGGTTTAGCTCTTATCGGATCGGTTTGCTTTACAAAATCCGCCTGACGTGGTCCACACACAGGTGGGAAAAGAGAAGATCCGGGGACAGATCTGTGTACCGGTGCCAGGTGCCAAGATAAAAGGGAGTCTATTTACGGCCCTTAGTCATCTTGCCTTCAGCCAGTCGAGACTCCGTTTGCTTAGCAGACACTCTTTTATGGCGGCACGTCTAAGTTTAAAGCCGAGAAAGTCGGGGAAAGGGTTCTGGGAACTAATTGGCAAACAGTGGAAGATATATTTTAATTTTTCAAAAAATATTTTATAAATATAGGAAATTATATATTTATTGAAAAAAGGTAAAGGGAATGTGTACATGTATGTATATAAATCAGAAATATTTTGTTTATGATTGTTTATATTTCAAAATCGAAAACATGTTTAGTATTTACTTATTAATTAAGTACAAAAACCTTCAAGTGGTGAAATCATCAAGATGATGCATCTTTTTTATATCAGCAAATACTTAAAACAATTAAAACACACTCCCAGAGAAAATAAGATAGCAAAGTACAAACAAATTTCATTCATACTTCCGTGGGCAAAAAAAAAAGATGAGATGCAATTCTCTATTTAACTTAATTAATTTTTCTACGAAAACAACAAATTGGACAGGAGTTTTCGTACACGTACTTGAGATAATTAGAAGCAAAAAACAAACATTTTAAGCAAACTTTTCTAACTATCCGAGGCTGACTTCACAGCCAATAAATCGCGTTGTGCTCATATGGAAATGTCATTGGCTTAATAGAATTTATCAGACTCCAGAATATGCTATAAAGTGACAGGTGGGATAAACAATGAACCAAATTTTTAAGGGGAATTACATTTGCTACATAAATCAAGCAAATAAGAGCCTACAAAAAATTATAAAAAAGAAATGACATAATTAAAAAAAATTAAAAGAGAAAATATAAGTTCTAGTTAAAGGAATTTAAAGAAAAGAAAGACCAAATTTTTAAATAGGAATACATATGAATAAAATAGGCATTTTTTCGTAATTCATTATTCAATTCTTTTCTCCAATCAAATAGTCAGATATTATTCTATCAAACAAAAACACCTCTTAACGAGGTGAGGTAAAAGTGACGATGGCACATTCAACTCAAAAAATTTCTGATACCAAATTTTGTGACGATTAATAATTATTTAAGCAAAAATATTAAAAAAAATTTAATTAGATTCAAAATCGGCACTCTGCTTGTTTTGCCTTTTTAAATTTTTCAGCTATGTGCCGATTTTGAAACTAATTAAATTTTTTAAAAATATTTTTGTCAATAATAATTTGTTTTAATTCTAAATTCTTAATTATAATATTTAGATAAATTTTGTCAAGGCAAAGTAATTATCATATCAAAATACCTTCCCAACGACATATAGCTTGTTTCTGTAACTTTAGGATTAATAATTCTAATTCTCTCGGGAATCATCGAGGATTCATCGAGGAATCATCGAGGAATCATCGAGGATTCATCGCGGAATCATCGAGGATTCATCGAGGAATCATCGAGGAATCATCGAGGAATCCTCGATCGAGGAATCATTGAGGAATCATCGAGGAATCATCGAGGAATCATCGAGGAATCCTCGATCGAGGAATCATCGAGGAATCATCGAGGATTCATCGAGGAATCATCGAGGAATCATCGAGGAATCATCGAGGATTCATCGAGGAATCATCGGGGAATCCTCGATCGAGGAATCATCGAGGAATCATCGAGGATTCATCGAGGAATCATCGGGGAATCCTCGATCGAGGAATCATCGAGGAATCATCGAGGAATCATCGAGGAATCATCGAGGGATCATCGAGGAATCATCGAGGAATCATCGAGGAATCATCGAGGAACCATCGAGGAATCCTCGATCGAGGAATCATCGAGGATTCATCGAGGAATCATCGAGGAATCATCGAGGAATCATCGAGGAATCCTCGATCGAGGAATCATCGAGGATTCATCGAGGAATCATCGAGGAATCATAGAGGAATCATCGAGGAATCATCGAGAAATCCTCGATCGAAGAATCATCGAGGAATCATCGAGGATTCATCGAAGAATCATCGAGGAATCATCGAGGAATCCTCGATCGAGGAATCATCGAGGATTCATCGAGGAATCATCGAGGAATCATCGAGGAATCCTCGATCGAGGAATCATCGAGGAATCATCGAGGATTCATCGAGGAATCATCGAGGAATCACCGAGGAATCCTCGATCGAGGAATCATCGAGGAATCATCGAGGAATCATCGAGGAATCATCGAGGAATCATCGAGGAATCATCGAGGAATCATCGAGGAATCATCGAGGAATTATCGAGGAATCCTCGATCGAGGAATCATCGAGGAATCCTCGATCGAGGAATCATCGAGGATTCATCGAGGAATCATCGAGGAATCATCGAGGAATCCTCGATCGAGGAATCATCGAGGAATCATCGAGGATTCACCGAGGATTCATCGAGGAATCATCGAGGAATCACCGAGGAATCCTCGATCGAGGAATCATCGAGGAATCATCGAGGAATCATCGAGGAATCATCGAGGAATCATCGAGGAATCATCGAGGAATCATCGAGGAATCATCGAGGAATCATCGAGGAATTATCGAGGAATCCTCGATCGAGGAATCATCGAGGAATCATCGAGGAATCATCGAGGAATCCTCGATCGAGGAATCATCGAGGATTCATCGAGGAATCATCGAGGAATCATCGAGGAATCCTCGATCGAGGAATCATCGAGGAATCATCGAGGATCCTCGATCGATGATCATCGGGGAATCCTCGATCGAGGAATCATCGGGGAATCCTCGATCGAGGAATCATCGAGGATACATCGAGGATTCATCGAGGAATCATCGAGGAATCCTCGATCGAGGAATCATCGAGGAATCATCGATCGAGGAATCATCGAGGAATCATCGAGGATTCATCGAGGATTCATCGAGGATACATCGAGGAATCATCGAGGAATCATCGAGGAATCATCGAGGAATCCTCGATCGAGGAATCATCGAGGAATCATCGAGGATTCATCGAGGAATCATCGAGGAATCATCGAGGAATCATCGAGGAATCATCGAGGAATCCTCGATCGAGGAATCATCGAGGATTCATCGAGGATTCATCGAGGAATCATCGAGGAATCATCGAGGAATCATCGAGGATTCATCGAGGAATCATCGAGGAATCCTCGATCGAGGAATCATCGAGGATTCATCGAGGAATCATCGAGGAATCATCGAGGAATCATCGAGGATTCATCGAGGAATCATCGGGGAATCATCGAGGATTCATCGAGGAATCATCGAGGAATCATCGAGGAATCCTCGATCGAAGAATCATCGAGGAATCATCGAGGATTTATCGAGGAATCATCGAGGAATCATCGAGGAATCATCGAGGAATCCTCGATCGAGGAATCATCGAGGATTCATCGAGGAATCATCGAGGAATCCTCGATAGAGGAATCATCGAGGATTCATCGAGGAATCATCGAGGAATCATCGAGGAATCATCGAGGAATCATCGAGGAATCATCGAGGAATCATCGAGGAATCATCGAGTATTCATCGAGGAATCATCGAGGAATCATCGAGGAATCATCGAGTATTCATCGAGGAATCATCGAGGAATCATCGAGGAATCATCGAGGAATCGTCGAGGATTCATCGAGGAATCATCGAGGAATCCTCGATCGAGGAATCATCGTGGAATCATCGAGGATTCATCGAGGATTCATCGAGGATTCATCGAGGAATCATCGAGGATTCATCGAGGATTCATCGAGGAATCATCGAGGATTCATCGAGGATTCATCGAGGAATCATCGAGGCATCATCGAGGAATCCTCGATCGAGGAATCATCGTGGATTCATCGAGGAATCATCGAGGAATCATCGAGGAATCCTCGATCGAGGAATCATCGAGGATTCATGGAGGAATCATCGAGGAATCATCGATCGAGGAATCATCGAGGAATCATCGAGGATTCATCGAGGAATCATCGAGGAATCCTCGATCGAGGAATCATCGAGGAATCATCGAGGAATCCTCGATCGAGGAATCATCGAGGATTCATCGAGGAATCATCGAGGAATTATCGAGGAATCCTCGAATCATCGAGGAATCCTCGATCCTCGGAATCATCGAGGATTCATCGAGGATTCATCGAGGAATCATCGAGAAATCATCGAGGAATCATCGAGGAATCATCGAGGAATCCTCGATCGAGGAATCATCGAGGAATCATCGAGGATTCATCGAGGAATCATCGAGGAATCATCGAGGAATCATCGAGGAATCCTCGATCGAGGAATCATCGAGGATTCATCGAGGATTCATCGATGATTCATCGAGGAATCATCGAGGAATCATCGAGGAATCCTCGATCGAGGAATCATCGAGGATTCATCGAGGATTCATCGAGGAATCCTCGATCGAGGAATCATCGAGGAATCATCGAGGAATCATCGAGGAATCATCGAGGAATCCTCGATCGAGGAATCATCGAGGATTCATCGAGGAATCATCGAGGAATCATCGAGGAATCCTCGATAGAGGAATCATCGAGGATTCATCGAGGAATCATCGAGGAATCATCGAGGAATCATCGAGTATTCATCGAGGAATCATCGAGGAATCATCGAGGAATCCTCGAGGAATCATCGAGGAATCATCGAGGAATCATCGAGGAATCATCGAGGAATCCTCGATCGAGGAATCGTCGAGGATTCATCGAGGAATCATCGAGGAATCCTCGATCGAGGAATCATCGTGGAATCATCGAGGATTCATCGAGGATTCATCGAGGATTCATCGAGGAATCATCGAGGATTCATCGAGGAATCATCGAGGATTCATCGAGGATTCATCGAGGAATCATCGAGGAATCATCGAGGAATCCTCGATCGAGGAATCATCGTGGATTCATCGAGGAATCATCGAGGAATCATCGAGGAATCCTCGATCGAGGAATCATCGAGGATTCATGGAGGAATCATCGAGAAATCATCGAGGATTCATCGAGGAATCATCGAGGAACCCTCGATCGAGGTTTCATCGAGGAATCATCGAGGAATCATCGAGGAATCCTCGATCGAGGAATCATCGAGGAATCATCGAGGGATCCTCGATCGAGGAATCATCGAGGAATCATCGAGGAAGTATCGAGGAATCATCGAGGAATTATCGAGGAATCCTCGATCGAGGAATCATCGAGGATTCATCGAGGAATCATCGAGGAATCCTCGATCGAGGAATCATCGAGGATTCATCGAGGAATCATCGAGGAATTATCGAGGAATCCTCGATCGAGGAATCATCGAGGAATCATCGAGGAATCCTCGATCGAGGAATCATCGAGGAATCCTCGATCGAGGAATCATCGAGGATTCATCGAGGAATCATCGAGGAATCCTCGATCGAGGAATCATCGAGGAATCATCGAGGAATCATCGAGGAATCATCGAGGAATCATCGAGGAATCATCGAGGAATCATCGAGGAATCATTGAGGAATCATCGAGGAATCCTCGATCGAGGAATCATCAAGGAATCATCGAGGAATCCTCGATCGAGGAATCATCGAGGATTCATCGAGGATTCATCGAGGAATCATTGAGGAATCTTCGATCGAGGAATCATCGAGGAATCATCGAGGAATCATCGAGGAATCATCGAGGAATCCTCGATCGAGGAATCATCAAGGATTCATCGAGGAATCATCGAGGAATCCTCGAGGAATCCTCGATCGAGGAATCATCGAGGAATCATCGAGGAATCCTCGATCGAGGAATCATCGAGGAATCATCGAGGAATCATCGAGGAATCATCGAGGAATCATCGAGGAATCATCGAGAATTCATCGAGGAATCCTCGAGGAATCATCGAGGAATCCTCGATCGAGGAATCATCGAGGAATCCTCGATCGAGGAATCATCGAGGAATCCTCGATCGAGGAATCATCGAGGAATCATAGTGGAATCATCGAGGAATCCTCGATCGAGGAAACATCAAGGAATCATCGAGGAATCCTCGATCGAGGAATCATCGGAGGAATCATCGGAGGAATCATCGGGGGAATCATCGGAGGAATCATCGGAGGAATCATCGGAGGAATCATCGGAGGAATCATCGAGGAATCATCGGAGGAATTTCCGAGGAAATTAGTCACTATTATAGGTCAGCAGTTGCCAGAACCAGTTGGGAATTATAGTGTAGAACGCAGTATGAGAGATTGAGTGAAAGCGGAGAAATGAAGAGAAAAAAGTTTTGGCGGGAGAGAGGGCTGCTGAATGGAAGGTGCAGGGGGGTATAAAAGAGCGAGGCAGGTCTTGAGGCGGGGCAGTCAGTTGAGGAGTTTTGTAGCAGTGGCCGCAGAGGCTGCCGCGGCAGTCAAGAAGGCAGCAGTCAAGAAGGCAGCATTGGAGGGCAGCGTAGGAGGCAGCAGAGCGTAAGCGCGGCGTGATCACACAAACGGCGTTGGCCGGCGAGTCTGGCGTGCACTAATTGTTAGAGATAGGGCGTCTTGTGCCCTGGTTAGGGAAGGAGTGGCGGAAAAGAGGTGAAAGTCCCATTTAAAATATATATTTACATTACTTAAATCTAAGCCCCCGGAGTTCTTATGTTGGCACAGCGCCAACAAATATAAATTTAATCATAAAAAATATTTGTTTTAATTTTAAATTCTTAATTATAATATTTAGATAAATTTTGTCAAGGCAAAGTAATTATCATATCAAAATACCTTCCCAACGACATATAGCACGTTTCTGTAACTTTAGTCGTTTAGAAGTTATGGGCGCGAGAAATTTCCTGTTTTCCCGCCAAAGTAGCGAAAAACACAAAAATTAGATCAAATTAAAAAAAAAAAAAAACTTTTTTTTTAGTTTAAATTATTTTAAGTTTCCTTTGATGGTTTTAAATATTATTGCATTGTGCACGTATCTATATGACTCTACATGAGTTTTTACATAAATTTATGTATAGTGCATGTAAAAGGTTAGGTAAATGGGATCTTTGCTACTAATTTTAATGAGTAATATCTCGAGAAAGCGAATTTTCCCAAATATGTGTTATATACCAAAAGTTGAGCAATCTCAAGGGCTATATGGCCTTAAGTGACTATCAAAATCGTAAGAGCCGTTTAAAAAAAAAATACCAAAAAAAAAAAAAAAAAAAATTGTAATTATAAATTCTTAAATATTACATTTAGATAAATTATTTCCAGGCAAAGCTATTATCATTTCAAAATACCTTCCCAACGACATATAGCACGTATCTGTAACTTTAGTCGTTCAGAAGTTATGGGCGCGGAAAATCAAGCTTTTTTAGCTGTTTTCCCGCCAAACTAGCGGGAAACCCAAAAAGTCGTAGAACAAAAAATGTTCAGACCGAGCTGTTTAATAAAATAAAAGTAGTTCCAGGACACTAAAACAAAAAAATCGACACACAGACAGACATACAAACAACAGGACAAACGTTCTCATTTCGGAAAGGCCGTTAAAATCTTGTTTATTGAATATCTTTTGAACGGAGTATCGGATCAGGATGATCGAGGTGTCATTCGACGCGTATTTAAAGCTAGATCACAACAACATTAAAAATTTGGGAAATTTTGCTCCAATTTTAGCTCTAATTTTAAAAATTTTCAATTTTGCACTTTCACTCGCATTTCTCCTAAACTAATCAGTTTTTGAAATATCTTAGTATGCAGTTTCAAAGAGGTTTACAATAACTTTCGATCAATATAAATGGTTCTGATCGGACTATAGTAGCAGATTTTCAATTCTCCGGCTGTATATAGTAGTCTCCTTGCGCACCACAGTCTCGGTGCTCATCGTCACTACGTGGACTACCGTCCACAGTGAATGTCAGAAATACCATTGTGAAAAATAAATTAACTATTTTGAGGAGATATATGAAGCTGCCCTTATCTTATTTTATCAAAGAAAATCGCCTTCTCTATATATTTGTTCTTCTAACTAAGAAATAACCGGTAACAAAGGAAACAATGAATGGTAATTCAGATGACAAAACCAAATGAAGTCCCAAAAGGGAACTTTATTAATAATTTTTTGTAAGAAACATATCTGAATACATCAAAGCCACATCAAACCAGCCAATCTCCATCTCAGATCTCTATTATAAACTCCCAGAGACTCCATTTGGTCAAGTGCATTGCTCACTCGGGTTTGAAAAGAAAGTGCACAGCCTGGACATGTATGTAAATGGACAGATGTGCTTCTGGTAATTAGGGAGTTGCTAGTTTAGCTATGTACCTACACCCGATCGCATATCCGGTCCAGGCAACATTAGTTCCACTCGAGGAGAGTTCCATTGGAATGTCGAAAGCACACGCAGATGCGGAGCTAATTAGGATTGGCCTGGACATGCCTCGTGCGCTGTTCCCTCAAAAACAAAGGAGAGTAAATTCCAATTGAGCAGGAAACCGACAGATTTGCTATATAATTTTGAAAATTATCAAACTTCTAGGGAGTCTGTGTGATGGAGAATCCGCAGAGATGCAGGGCGAAGCCACCCCATTACTGTAAGGGGGAGATTTAGGGTGATTCTCGCTTCAGGGGGTTGATTTTAGTTTAGTTCGCCAGAGCATAAGCATTTCAGTGGGCCAGGGGCGATCGCATGTTTGGTTATCGGAATGGTGAGGGGATTTGGGTTGGTTTTTCCAACGACCAAAGGCAGCTGCAAAAAATAAATACGAGTATGTATATATATTTGTAGGTTTAACAGACAAACCCCCTTTGGCAGTGCTTGATAAATCATGTGTAAAGGTATTTTGATGCCCGATTTTTGCTAGGTTTTTGTTTTTAAATCTGCCATATTCGATTGGCGGCAGCTGCAGCTGAATGATGCTGGAAAAGTGGAAAGGCGAGTGGGAAAACCCGAACAGAATGTTGCCATGCAACGTACCGAAAATAAAAAAGAAACAAACTGCTTGCAGTCGGCAGGACGAAGGAAAATATTTCGTTTTTAATTGATTTGGCATGCTTCAATTTAACGCTTCGCTGCCACTTCCTCTTTTGCATGCGAGTCCTGCACGTGTCCTTTGGGTCTCACCTCTTTATTCTTTAGTTTTTCTATAATTTTTGAATATATTTCTTTTCCTGTCCACGTCGAACGTATGTAAAACGCAGGAGCAGGCACTTCCGCCGCCTGACATGCCACATGAGTCAGAGTCCCGAGTCCGATTCTTGCACCATACGATACTGTAGCTACAGGTATGTCTTGGGGTTATATTCCTTGCCATTTACTTTTGTTTTTTTCCCCCGTCCTCAACCCTCAATTGGCACGCGTCAAAACGAGAAGGGCGAGAAGTCATTGGGTATTTTTTTAGGGGTTGATGGTCGTCGGGTTCCTTTGGTTTTTTTTTCTTATAAGAAGCATTCCTCAGCCGGAAGAAGCAAAGCAACACGTTCAAGACATTGTTGAGTCACCACTGAAATTATTATTGCTCTTTTCCCCCTTTCTAGCCGCAGTTTCTACCCTGTGCCGGCATTTATTTCATTTCATTTGAAGGACGAGGGAGGACCTTCCCTTGTTCTTGGCAGGAGGATCATCGTTCTTAGCGGAGGCGCCTTCTTCGGGGCTTGTCCTTTTCGGGGTTCTTTTCATTCAGTCAGACATTCATTCATTCATTCGTTCGTCACTTAATTGAGATGCGAGGGAGAGGGAGCGGAACAGGACTCCTCGCCAAGGAGGCGACTGAGAAAGAAGAGGGAGAAACCAGAATGAGCCCATAAAAGGGGAAATTCCTTTTGGGCTGGTAAGTGCCAATTGTAGGTTTCACTTTAGGCTACAAATTGAATCGCCCCTTTCCCAGGACCTCTTTCTTGCTCGTCCTTTGTTTACCTTTTCTCGGTCTGCCTCGGTTTTTTTCTTCTCCGACTCTATCCGGGGGAAGCCATTAAATTGATTATAAGACATCGTTGAAATGTGTGTAAACTGTGCTCGGTGTCTCAGACACTCTGTCGCCGAGGGAAGTCCCCTTATTGTCTCCGTCTCGGTTTCGCAGTTTCTCGGTTTTTCGCTTTCCCAGTTTCTCCCTCCTTATGGATGTGTATATTTCCGAGGGCGTGGCATAATTGAGTGAAGTTAGAGCTTAGGAATTCTACTAATTAGAGGGGCAGAGCAGGAGCAGGAGAAAAATATAGGTGTTAAGGGGACCATTTGAAATGGGTAATGGCTTCACCTCAAGGGGTTAATGAGGGAGTCTCTGAAGTTTTTTACTCAAGAAAAAGGTGTGTGTTGAGGTGTTTACCAGGGAGTTCCCCCTGGTTGAAGTCAGCTGAAACCACAGCTTATAACGGCATTGTTCGGGGGGTTAATGCTCGCTAAGGAATCAAGGTGTCAATAAGGATCTTTGTTAGGGATTTTTTTTTGTTAAAACTGAAGGTTTGTAGGGGTATTGTAAAGAATGAAAACTGTTCCTTCTGGCAAGAAGGTGTGTCTTTAATGATTTACCAAGCTGTTAAAAAGTTAATGAACAACAAAGGATTTTACAGGACTTTAGAAAAATTAACAGCAATAAAATAGGATAATAAAAGACTGATACATTATTTTATATCAATTTTATTTGTAATAATAAAGTGTGTTTAATAATTTACCAAGCTGTTAAAAAGTAAAAAAAAAAAAAGGATTTTACAATAAAAATCAACTTAAAAAGAACAATAGCTAAAACAAATATTTTTAAGTAGACAACAAAAAAGAATAATGTAAGACTTATATTTTATTGTATATTTACTTTAATAATAATTAAGTGTGTCTTTAATGATTTACCAAGCTGTTAAAAAATTAATGAACAAGAAGGTCTTAACAAAATAAAAATCACCTTTAGTAAAGCGAAAAGTAATATACAAATTATAAAATAGACAACACAATAAGATATTTAAGACTTTTACTTTATTTATTTTAATAATAATAATATTTCTCTTTTCATTTAAAACATTTTTTTTTTAGAGTCTTTTACTCCTTACATAGTTAGTCACAAAAAAACCATATTCAACTTGGACTCAAAAAGTGGTGAACTTCAGTTCAGACTTCAGTCTTATTACCTAGGCGTACCTTACCCAATAATTATGTTTCAGAATTAAACAAATAGCTGAATAGTGGCAACAAAATCAAAATGCAAAGGGTCTATGACTTCTATCCCCATCCCATCCGCATCCTGTTTAGCCTGAAAAGTCAGCAGCTGCTCTGAAAGTCGAACCTCGAACCTTTATCGCAATCACTGATAAATAGTGGTTACAGCCCAGAAATCTGTCGAGAGCCGCCTGTTCACGGCTCGTTGGCCAGAACACACACGTGTAGCGACATTAGCATATAGAATATATAAAAATGCATAAAATAAATGTATGGAAAAGGGAGCAGGAACCCGAATAGGGAAAGCTCCCTATTAGGAAACACAAAGCAAACAGCGCAGGCGCAACTGGGGTTCTGAAAATATTCAGACAGAGAAACTGGGTTGGGCACGTTCCTTCCCCGGGGGAATAGGAACAAACCCCTGGCGTAGATAACTGCACACACACGCATAGCGGAGTGCCAGCTGCTTTGCCAAAAACGAGTTTATCCTTATCCGAATATATTCAGGACTCAGGAGCTCGCAACTCGCGTGCCGTCAGTCCGGTTCCCTCCCCCTTTCGAGCTCATTTCGTTGCTCATAAATAACAATGCAATGATCCCCAGGTATTTTTCACGTGTTTGGCACGTTTCACTCTATTTTCTGGTTCTCGATTCAGCTCCTTTTCCTCCTAATCCCCCTGCAAAAGAAGGTCGCTGGCTGAGGCACGCGTCCCTTTTGATAAATTGTGCTTTAAAGCGATGGGGTACTCTGGCTCTGGGTTCTCTTTTCTATTTCTAGAGCAAAAGCCTTGACAAATGGCCAAAACAACTCCAGAGGACAGCCCACGACGACGACGATGAGGAAGACGAACAATTGTCTGCCTTATTGCTGGAATAAATCTTCATCGTCTGGCTTGTTTTATTTATCAAGGTGGAGCAATTACATTAAGTCCGCCATGGTTATCCGACCCAGCCCGGGACCAATATCGCAGCTGGGCATGCATCGCCCGATAGTCCAGGCGTTGGGGTAACCTTAAGGGGGGCCTTGGATGCCCAAAGACCCTTACGCGATGCAGGAAGAACTCCCAGAGGTCGAAGGCGTACTCGCTGGCCGGGTGAAAGCTGATCAGGGAACTGGAGCAGCAGTCACGCAGCTGAAATTTAAGGGGAGCCAGGCATTAATAATTTAAAGAACATTATTAATAGATTAACAGAGAGAAATTCTTAAAGATTAAATAATACCCTTTCCTTACCGTTGGCTTAAAGTACGCCGATTCTGAGTACTCCTTCCAGCTGCTCAAACCAGGCCCAATCCATTGTGGCATTAAAGGCAAAAAGCGCTCTTGGCCTAGACCATCCCGAGACTCTCCAGCAATTACTCCCAGTTGCTTTAGGCAAAAACCCATCTCCAAGTCCTCCGTTTTCGATGATTCCTTCAGGTCAAACTCACACATAGTATCATCATTAAAGGCAAACAGCCTAAGACGACGCACAGCTCCTCTGCTTAGAACATAGCCAGCACCTCCAGACATATATCCTTGGGGAAACTCCGCTTTAAGACGGTGGCCAAAATAGAGCGAGCACTCTGGATCGTAGCGATGCAGGAAACGTCGTAGATTTTCCATGATAACATAGCTGAAACAGAGGATAACTTAGAACAAAAAAATAAATAAAAGAAAATAGACTTACGTTTCAGTATCCGCTCTGAGAAACCAATCGATATTATTTATATGCTTCTCTGAGATATTTTCCAAACCTTCTTGAACTACGTCATAGGTGCCGTTGGGTTTATTAGTTAAGAAAATAAGCCTATTGCATTTTCTGCCCCAAGTGGACTTCACATTGGCCTTCTTCTTGCCGTAATCCAAGGGATTTGTTAGGACCAGGCACAGTATACGAGTGTCATTGAAGAGATCCTTTGGCTCTGGGTTTATCATCTGCATACGGCTTGATCCCAGGTGACTGTAATTCCAGTACTCAGTTAAACGGATACCTATGATCAGGCCCAGCACCAGACCAAGTGCATCACGAATCATTGGGATGCTTGGGGAGCAACTGACTTGGAATAAGAGATTGGAGAGCATGAAGAGCTCTAAACAAGCGAAGAAAATTAATGTTCCACTTCTTAATATAAGCAGGAGAGGGAGCTTTTTTACACAGGTAACTCCTGACATATTTAAATTAAAGAAAAGATAGAGAACTTGGCGGAACTGAATATTTAATAGGGAAATTTTCATCTTTTATAAATAAAATAAAAAGGGCTATTTTTTAATAATACCTCAATGGCGAAAAGAATTTATCTCTCAGATTCTATAATGATTTATTATGTTAAAAAGACTAGTTTCATATATAAAATGTACATTTTAAATAATATTAATGAGGTATTTATTCTTAATTATTATTATTATTATTTTTTTATTATAAATATATTTTTTAAATATTTTAATTTGTATTCATATTATAATTTGTAAATCTCTTTATAGTGTACACGAAAATGTAAGACCCTTTAACACTAAATAAAAGAGCAATTAATATACTTAGAGATTATTGAATAAATACCGTAAGTATCTTACCTTAACAGAGCGAAAATAATAATAATATTTTAAATCTAATCATATTACCTATCAGTAACACCGTCCATGCATATATCAAAGAACTAATTATTTGTATTTTATTCCTAGTTCTTGTTATCTGTGTCTTGTTTGGCCCAAAACTGCAGCCGATCGTTCATCTGTCTGGAAGTCAAACGTGATGGCAGTGCCCTTTGCTGTCGGTTTACTCCAAAAACGTTTACGTAATACAGAAAGAATTCCAGAAACTCAAACTCTATGTCAGGCACATAATGGAATGAAATGGCAGTGTTGGAGCAGCAGTCGCTTTTCTGCAAGAAGAAATCCCAGAATTATAGTAATAACTGTATACTCTTAACTCACATTGGGTAGGTGGAAAAAGTATCCATTCATCCACGTTTTTTTTGGCATCTCGGGCAGGAGCGTATCCAGATTGACGGGCAGAAAACGGTAGCGACCGTGTAGGTCCCGCGAATCACCGGCCACCACACCCACATCCTGCAGGCATTGACCGATCTGCAGGTCCTCTGGGTTCTCGTTCAGCTTGCAAGTGGTGGTGCTGTTCAGCGCGAACAGGTTCAGGCGGCGCAGGGCATCCCGGCTAAGGACATAGCCAGCGCCACCGGACATGTAACCCCGCGTAGAGTAATGTCTGAAGTGGCAGCCAAAGTAGACGGACGATTCTGGATCGTAGGGATACAGGAACAGGCGCAGATTCTCCATTACAATGTAACTAAAATAGGAAAGATTAAGGTTTGAAGAATAACCAATTTCCTCTCGACTTACGAGTCATCGTCGGCCTTGAGGAACCAGTCGTAGTCATTCAGATAATGCTTGTGGGCATGCCCAAACCCCGTTCGCACCTTGGCATATAGATTCTTGCGGGATTCAGTTATGTTACTCTTTAGTATATTTAAATCGGGGTCCGTTTGGCTGCTCATGAAGATCAGCTTATTGCAGCGGGCGCCCCAGGTTCGGTTCACGCGCGCTGCCTTCGTGCGATGCGAGGAGGGCATGGTGAGCACCAGGCAGAGGATCCGAACCTCACGTTTCAGCCAGGTAGCCAGGTGCTCCTCCGTGGCCAAGGGATACTGGAGCAAGGCTGCTTTAGTGTTTTCCTTGAAGGCATTAATCCGCCACAGTCTCAGGTAGGCAATGAAGTCGGTGAGTAGCACTCCTATGATTAGGCCCAGCATCAGGAACAGAGCATTCCGAACCATTACAAGAAACATTTTCAACTAAGGCTGGGACTTAAAGAGAGAACTAACTAACTAGTTAGCAAGGCGAATTAATTTGGAGCGTAGCTTAAAGATTATTTATAATTTAAACGTCATGCCATAGGAGGTTGTTACAGCATCGCGGAGTTTTTCTTATTTATACAAATATGAAAACAAAATAAACAATATCTGACATAACAACAAATAGTTCTTGAAATAAATATTTATTTACCTATCTATTTTTATTTATTTTAAAATGTTAAATCAAGTATACAATTCTAGATCTAATTTAGGGATCAGCAGGCAAAATATATGAAACAAACAAAACGGGAACCTGCCGTTGTATTGCCCAAAAGCTTTGAACTTTAAGTTTTACCTTAAGATATACAATCTGCAGTTTAGATTATAGATCGTAATCGTTTACTCAAAAATTACCCTAAGTAAATCCATCTATTTTGATAGCCTTTAAAAAGGGATTCGGGTTATTGCTCTTCTCCTCCGACCAGGCCTGCAGCTGGCTCTGCATCTGCCTTGGCTCCAGTCTAGGAGGCAGCGATTTCGGGGCTCCAGGAACTCCAAAAACCCGCAGTCTATACAGCAGGTACTCGTACATTTCGAACTCATGGCTCTTGACATAATGGAAGCTAATGCCCAAACTAGAGCCAGTCTCATTAACCTGAAAATAGAAACAATTACTATAATTAATAGCTAATATTAGTCTGTCCAACTTACAGGCTTAAAGAAGGTAAGTTTATGCAACCAGATGTGATGGGGGAAGGTGGGCAACATGGAGGCCAGAGCCAAGGGCAGGAATCGATCTCGACCCTTCTCATCGCGGGACTCGCCTGCCACCACACCCACATTCTGCAGGCAGAAACCAATACTTCTGTCCTCGGATAAGTTATTGGGCGGACAGAAACGCGTATTGTTCAGGGCAAAGATGTTGAGCCGCCGAAGGGCATCCCGACTCATCACATAGCCAGCGCCGCCGGACATGTAGCCCTGCGGAAAGGTAGTGCGGAATCGGTGGCCAAAGTAGACTGCAGCCTCCGGATCGTAGGGGTAGAGCAGGAGGCGCAGGTTCTCCATTATCACAAAGCTAAAAAAAATTTAAAATGCTATAAATATAATTCTGATTAAAGATTATGCAAACTACACTCACGTGTCATCGTCCGCCTTGAGAAACCAGTCGTAATCCTCCACAAAGTTGCTGTAAACGTACTTAAAGCCCGCTCGCACCTTGGCATACAGATTGTTGCGATCCTCGGGAAATCCCACATCGATGGCCCCCAGCTCCTTGTCCTCCTGGCTGCTGATGAAGATCAGCTTGTTGCAGCGCCTGCCCCACGTCCGCTTCACCTTGGCCGCCTTCCGCTCGTGAGATTTCGGCATCGTTAGCACCATGCACAGCACCCGGGTCTCGTTGTAAAGCCGACTGACCAGCTCTTCCTCCGTCGCCAGCTGGGGCGTGGCCTCCTCTTGGACTCGCGTCATCACCGTACTGCCGAGACCCGCTTCGGTCAGCTGGAAGAACTCAAAGATATCCGTCACCCGGATGCCGATGATCAGGCCCAGAGCCAAGCAGAGTATATTGCGATACATTGCAAGCACGTTCCAGGCAGCAACTAAGCAGCAGCTTCAGCTGCCATTTGGCACCTGTCCGGAGGGGGGTGAAACCAGTGAGCGTGGAACGGAGTGGAGCTCTTACAAAATGAGCCGAGGGCGCAGCAAATGCATTTCGCGGTGTCGCTCATCGCCGCCAGCTGATCGACGACTGCTCGATGGTTCCACTTTGCCTCCACCAACAAGGCAGAAAAGAGTCTCCCCCAAGACACAGAGAGAAATGTTGGCCTATCTTTAGGGAATATTAATTGAATTTTTATCAAAAAGAAAAAGCTGAATACGAAAAATTAAAATAAAAATGATTAGTAAACCTATTTCTGTAATAATTTAATTAGGTAATTATTAAAAAATGCACATTAATACCTGAGGATTTTAAAATTATTAAAAATAGAGCCGAAAAATATGCACAAAAAAATTAAATTAAAAATTATTAGTGAACCTATTTTTTTAAAAGTTGAATTAGGTAATTATATAAAAAATAAAGCAATCACTGAGGATTTTAAAATAATTAAAATAGTGATAAAAAGTATGACATACTTTTGGGCACTTTTTCAATTGGTTTTAAATCTCCAGCAATTTCTGTGGATATTTAACTTTGAGAATAGGGGATTTGAAAACATAAATTATTTTTCAAGACAAATATGTTACTACATTTTTATTTTAAGTGTCTAATTATATTTCCTTGGTTTGTTACGATTATCGTCTTAGTTATGAACATTAAGAAAGATCATAAATCACAGCAATCCACAGCAAAATTGACGCCATAAAACAATGCGGAAAAGCGTGTTTATTCCAGGTGAATTTGATTAAATAATAAATTAAAACGATGATTTAAAGAAATAATAAATAAATAAATTTTAAATATATTCACTGCATACCTTAGGGAACCTTTTCAATTCGTTTTAAATCTCCAGAAATTTCTGTATATATTTAACTTTTTATAAAGAATTGGGAATTTGAAAAACATAAGTCATTGTTAAAGATCAAAATTGTACTACATTTTTTTTAAGTGTTTAATTATATTTCCTTGGTTTTTTATGCTTATTGTCTTAGTTTATTATTTATTAAGAAAAATCATAAATCATTGCAATCCACAGCAAAAATGACTCCCCAAAACAATACGGAAAAAAGCTTTTATTCAAGGTGATTTAAATAATTAATAAATTAAAACGATGCATTAAAGCATACCTTAGTTTATGAAGTTCCAAAAAAAAAACCTTACATCGAATTATAGATTATCCGCAGTGCACTCTCTCAGCCCGGCTGAAACAAGTTTTCGAGTTTCGGCTGTGATTGGCATTTGTAATGAGTCACCACGTGTCTCCGCTCTTGTGTCGCATTCAGCAGATATTTCAACAAGAGTTTAACAATGGCTTTCCTTTCCCTTTCCCGAGCATCCAAGAAATTATCCAGAGCAATTCGGAGCTATTTTTGGGGCCAACCGGTTTGGTTTGATGCCTCTTCTTGACCCATTTTGGCATAAATTAGCGCCTCTTTGCCCACTGTAACCCAACCCAATCCAAACCGCTTTGCTTGTGGCAATGAAATCACTCGATTTATTTTTATAGCTACATAATGTTCCATTTCATTTCATTTCATTTCGTTTAGGTTTATGTTTTACATTGTTAATGTTTACTTAGTACAATTGAATTCGTTTTAGTTTGTAGATTTACTTTAGCTTGGTTTTCCGCTTTAGACTAAATGTGGACTAAATAATTCGCCTTTGCTTCAGTTTCAGTATCAGTTTCCCATTGCTAAACATCTAGTGTCTTGTTATTTATTTTTGTTACTTTCAGTTTGGCCAGCGCTCTCCCTTGGTTTTTAAATCATCACTGACCCTGCTTTGAAAACTGCTTACAAAACGTTCAATATTTAATATTAGTTTGTCTTAGAACTGATACTCCTCTTTTCGATTCCATTCCCTCCCGGAACACACTCGTTATACGTTTAGTAAGTGCACTTGCCAATTTCTGTTTTTCTCATCACCTCGAACGTAAAGGGGGAAAAGTAGCGAAAATAAACAAAAATTGTCTGGCAAACTCCACAAAGCAATAGGTGTTAGTACATATCTTTTAGTTAGTTAGTTACACAGCCTTAGAAACTACTTAAGAACTAAAACATACATGATTCGGGGACACAACAGGGGTTACAAAAATATTATTATTAAAATTAAAGTCAAAATCAAGTATAAAGTCGATCGATTAGGACACAGGAACAGTGCGTTTCAAGACTATTAGGCAGTAAAGAGGTTAAAAAAAGGTAATAAATGTATGAAATAAATTCCATTATCATAATAGCTTTAAAACACACTCTTCGCTTGGGACATAACAATTGGGGCTGATGTTAATTTGTAAACTAGTTTTAAAATTTTTTTGGGTGGAGTATTCCATAAATTATATAACATAAATTATATAACAATGACAAAAAATAAAAGGTTATATGCGATATAAGATTTACGTCTTTATGATTAATCCTATATATGTTTCTCCTTTGTTTATGTTTCACATTCTAATTTCGCTTGCAAAAATATATATAAATGGTAATTCAACTTGTTCAATCTTTTCCCTTCTCTGCTTTTGCTTTTGCTTTGCTTGGTTTTTTGTATAAATTGGATTTATAAATTTATATGTATTGTATGTTTGTTTTGTGGTTGTCTATGATTTTAGCTTGGCTTTAGTCTACATATATGTGTATATCAGTATTAATATTATTGTTTTTTCGTAATATTCCTTTGCTTCAACATTTCGTTACGTTTTGTGGTTTTTTTTTTTCATTTTCGTATAGTTTTTAGGAACCTATTTTGTAACTAGCGCACAAGTTTCTATACAAAAAAATGTTTCCTATAATTTGGCTTACAATTAGTTCATATTTGTATAACATCAAAATATATATATATTATATGTAGATTTATATTAATGGTTCTGCTTAATATAAACGTCGCTAGTACACACGATTAGCTTAAGAGTAATTCAAGATTTTCTCGCTTTGCCTGGCCACTCATTTTTCTTTGTTATTTCAGAATACATATCAATGATCTATAGCTCGAAGGACTAAAATGCAACGAAATGTTTTATATGCATAAACAATAATTTTAAAGTCGCCAACGGATTTTCGATACAGGAATAAGGTTAACAGAATCGTCGTAATTGATTATTTGTATATATTCTTTGCTTTGACAAGTTATTTGATTTTAATATATATTCCGTTTTTTTTAACCTTTTTGATGTTTTAACATTGGCACGATATCTATAAATAATATATATTTGCGTTTATATAGCTTAGGAAAATATATATTTAGACAGCTATCAACTAGTATGATTGATTAGTTTTAGTTCTGACCCGATTACACATATAATTCTATGTTTATTATATATTTCGTTTCCATTCCCAACACAATTCTCTACAAAAACTAAATGCCGTAGACCTAGGAAAAGTATGGTTGCAAATATCATAATTCCCTCAAAAAAGTTTCACTAACTATGAATAACAATTTGCTTCGTATGGTTTTAATAATAATATATAGAGAGGTGTGTGAATATCTGCCTGTAAAACTAAACAACATACAAAATAAATTACAATGTGAACGGGTGTTGACTTAATTAACTCTGCTTACAAGCATGTTTGAAATAATGGCTAGTTGTGATCAAAATATCAACCAATTTAACTTTATATTTTCTGATTTTTTTTGCTTGAAATTTAATACATAATAATAATAGAGTTTTGTGATTTTTCAACAAGGATTATTGCCAAATAAAGCTTTGGTTTATATTTAAAAATTTGATACATAATATGTGTGTTAACATTTTTTTCCCCTACGATTTGTAACAAAGATTATTGCAAAGTAAACCTTTAGTTTATAGTTTCTGCTCTTTTTTGCTTAACAATTTGATACATATATAATGTGATATTTATAACAACGATTATTGCAAAGTAAAACTTTAGTTTTTGCTTAAAAAATTTAATGCATAATATGTGAGCCTTTAAATTTGTATTGCAAAGTAAAACCATAAAAAACGAATGATTTAGAGCCTTTTTGAGACATCTTTGTAGACTTTTAAGTTTTTTAAGCTCTGGCTATTATTTTGACCACAACTGCCTTTTCCTCCTGCTTGTAAATGTTTATTATTCGCTTAAAGCATATTCAAAGCATTCCATTTATATATTTTGTGTTTAAATGCCGTCTGCCTGCCGCCAAAACTGATCATCAACTACAATAAATGTTTATATTTTTGTGTATATATTTACAGCTCTTAGCGTTTGTCATAACATCGTATGGGGAAAGACTCCTACTACAGAAAGTGGGTTTTTTTGGAGCTCTTTTTGTGCCATATAGAACACTAAAGTACAATTAACCCTTACGTTTCTGATTGATAACCCAATTAGTCGCAAAGCAAAAAAAAAAATATAGAAAAAGGTAGGAGTTTTGTAGATTTAGCTCTAGGTTACATGATAATTTGCTCGCTGTCTAGTTTACAGAGCTCCTCCTTAGGCTCTTTGTACAAAGTTTAGGTTCCTACAAAGTTTTGCTCTTAAATCTTACTTAAATCTAGTTTCTAGCTTAGAGCTAAGTTCCACTCGCACACTCTCACACACACACCGACATGCGCTTTGGACTTTGGGCTTAACTATATATGTTGCTATATATTGTATAAGGTATATGCATATAAAACCAAGACTCGCACACACTCTCTCTCACACACACAAAAATATATAACTCAGAGTTCTCATGTATTTTTACAACGATGATTTCTTCACTTGCTGTCCCCGGCATCCGCTCCGCCTGCTCCATTCGAAGTAGAGCTCTGCTGCGGGGTTTGCTGCGACTGCTGCTGCTGCTGGGGCAAGGTGTCGGAGCGGCGGTAGTACAGGAGGTAAGGCACCCGCGGCGTGTGCGGCTGGAGGACGTGCTTCTCGCCGATCGGCTTCACCGAGCTGTCGTCGTAGCGCAGCCAGCTGCTGTAGCCCGTGTGGAACACATCCGTGATGTAGTGGCCCTTCGAAGCCTCCTTGCCATCGTGATAGACAACGGCAAAGAGCCTATAAGCCCTCTGCTTTTGCGACGTCTTCTTCGAGCCAAGGATTTCTGCAAGGATAATTTTAATAATTTATACAAGAGCTTGCAGGGACTGGCAGAAAACTTACTGGCATCGATTTTCAGCTCCACGGGGAACTCCACCTTCTTGAGGATTTTTGTGCAGCCATCGGAGCGATAGTCAAAGTACTTTAAATGCAATATCAGGACAACGGGCAGCTTCTCGAGAGTCATCTGCTGCCAGGCCACCACCTCCTGCTTGGTCTTGCTGCCAGTGACGCCCTCCAGCTGATCGCGACCCACTAGGATCTCCAGAGCTTCCTTGACAGAGGCGGCTTTCTACAAAAAGGCAGAGGTTTAATTATGTAAGCTCCCAGGTATTTATTTTAATATAATGACGTCGGATGGCTTTTATTTTTATAACTTTTCCTTTTTCTCGATCCGAAACGTGTCGATCGCTCTTTTTTGCCAAACCAAAGTGACCGTATATTCTTTTCTTAACAATCTGGTCACTAATGTGACCGTGTAATACAAAATTAGGTGTTTACAGTTAGTAAAATATCTCAATAAGGATTTTAAATGTTGTATATATGTTTGTGCTCATTACTAAGGCAAGAATCCATTAAAAAGGATACTCTTTTTGAAGGTAAAGCACGTGCACCAAGCCCCAACGTTTTAAGGGACTGCCGCCAGAACGGAGACAGCCCCCGAACGCAGGCGGGGCTGGTGTCGTTTTATGTGCCACGAACGTAACACAGACGCCGGCTGGTTAAGGGTGCCGCAATGTCTGTTGACTTGTCTGTGGCCTTATTATTACGACTCCTACATTCTCTCACATTGTAACTCACTTCAATATTCAATTGCAGCGTGAAAAAGGGCTGAATCACATCCGTGGAGTGTTCTCCCTCGCGCTGCAGCCGGGAACGTAGCTCGCCGCGAAAAATGTCGCTGATGGGAGTGCGTCCAAAATCAGTTTGCCGGGTGACACTGCCCTTGTTGCGGTTGTTGCAGATCATCTGAGGAAGGAGGGATTAACTTTTAAGCAACTAGAATTCCTTGAGAATTTATTATAATTAATTTACCTGCCAGACATCCCCGCCATCCTCTGGCTCCGACTGCTCATTCTGGCCATTCTGCTGCGCGCTGGGCTTGTCAATGAGTTTAATCACCTGAGAAGGGAAAAAATGATTAAATTATAATTGATAATAAGTCAAAGGACCCACCTCCAGCATCTCATCGTTGAGCTTGTTGAGCACATAGCCCAGAAACTCCTCGGCATCCTCTTGGCGACCCTCCACATGCTCCTCGCGACTGTCATTCCACAGCTTGTAGATTTCCGTTGGCTCAAAGGCCATGTCGCACTGCAGATCTGAGCCCACAAACTCGTCCTTACCCTTGTTCTGGGCTCCACCACCCTTGTTGAGGTTGTTGTTGTTCAAACGTAGACGCAGGCCGCTGGGCAGCGATGAGAAGTTGGTCATGAAGGACATCCTACAAGGGAATTGTTAAGTTATAAATATATTGAACGGTGATAAAGGATTCAATTCATCAACATCATTGAATCATCAGTGACAAATTCATTTATGATTCATCAACTTTTCATCGGCAAAAACTAGTATTTTCCATCAACAGTTTAGGCCAAGAATTCATCGGTGATCCATCAACTTCTTATCAATAATTCATCAACATTTCATCAACAATTTAGGCTAAAATTTCATCAACTTTTCATCAATGAATCATTAACATATTTCATCGATGATTCATAAACTTCTCATCAATTATTCATCAAGTTTTCATTGATGATTCATTGACAAAAACTGTATTTTGTCATCTTTATTTTAGGCCAAAAAATTTGTCAAGATTTCATCGAACAGTCATCAGTACGTTGATGAAACGTTGATGACAACTGGTACTGCAGGAATAGGAGCTCTTAGCTAAATCGTAAGAATTTTATTTGTAAATATCTAACTGTGTATGTGCTTGCTTTGGCGCTGAGAAAGTCCAAGATGTAACCTCTCCCACCAAAAGGGCAGAGCACGTGCACCGACCCCAACGTTAGCTCTGGCCACCGCCAGAACGGAGGTAACCGGAGAACGCCAGGCAGGGCCGGTGGCTATTCATCTGCCACGAACGTAACACAGTCACCGGCTGCTTATGGGTGCCGAAGTGTCTGTTGACTGGTCTGTGGCCTTGCTTTCTATTCAATTTCCTTCTAATGACAATAAGTTCAACTCGGATTATGTAAGGGCGGTCTGATTGTGGCAATGATATAGCTAGCTAATGTTAGCTAATCTTTTTCCTCTTTTCTTATATATTTTTCTAAATTAAAAACAATTGGAAAAGCTACAGTCGAGTGTGACCGACTGTGAGATACCCGGCATCTATAAACATCTCTCTCACTCAAAAGCTAAGTACTCAAATACACAAAAAGTGTTCCTAAGCAGTGCAATAGAGCGAGAAGCTGACTGACGGAACACTTTTCGCATGTCTGAGTACTTAGCTTTTGAGAGAGACATAATTGATAGTGCAAGTGCAAGTTATAGTCTCTGAGATCTGTTGTTTCACACGGGTATAGGGTCGGAGATGTCTCCTTCTGCCTGTTACATACATTCTCGGTTGGCACTAACTTATAATACCATGGTACCTTATGGGTACCGGGTATAATAAATATTTGTATAATCTTGTTCCTCTTTTCTTATATATTTTCCTTATTTAAGACAGGTTTCTGAATGACTTACATGGCATTCACTGTGGGCGTCTTCACCTCACTCAAGACCGCCGCCTGCTTGGGTATGGTGCGCAGCAGGTTGTAGAACGGCGAGCAGCCGAGCAGGGCCTGCAGGATCGAGTTGATGTAGCAGTAGTTGGACCTATTGGTCAGACCCCGGGGACGCAGGCTGATCGGTGACAAGTTGGTCTTGTGGCGCGTCAGGAACTCGGCGTACTTGTTGGTCCACTCATCAAGTTGGTGCGCCGGACGCAAGGGTTCCGGCTTCAGGGGCTTAACGGATGCGGAGGCAGGACTTGGCTGAGAAGCAGGAACTGCCTGAGCCGATGCAGCCGAGTAGGAGAGCGTTCCAGGTGTAATCAGGGGTGTAGTGGGCGCCGGCACCGGTGCTGGCAACTGCGATTGCTGATGGGCCGTGGGCAGGGGCAGATTTGGAGGTGCAGTCTGGAGTTGGAGCACTGCTGGAGCAGCAGCAACTGTGGGGGCTGGGACTTGGGCTGGCTGAGGTGGAGCCAGCTGGAGCACGGGATGAGGTTGCTGCTGCTGCTGCACCGTCTTGCTGGCATCATAGGGCGCCACCTTGGCCACGGGCTTGTTGCTGGCAAACAAGCTGGCCCACGAAAACTGGGCACTGTCCCCGCTGTTCTGGGATGCAGGTGGCGCCGGTGGGGCCAGATTCAGAGGTGGCTGCGGGTTGGATGAACTGGCAGAGGAGCTGCTGGCCACCACGGAGCTCAGGGCAGCGGGCTCATAGCTCTGATGCTTCTTGGCCGCATAGCTGCTGTAGGTTTTGGTTGGTGCGGGTGCGGGTGCGGCTGCGGGAGCTGCTGGTGTTGGAACCTGGACAACCTGAGGGGCAGCTACTGGTGCTGGCGCACTATTATTGTTGCTAGTCTCGAGGAGGAATTGATTCGGATTGGCCGTGATACTGGCCGTTGAGGTAGTTGCTGTAGGAGTTGGCGCTGCTATTCCCGGTCCTGGCCCCTGCTGGCTGTTCTTGCGCTCCAGCGTGGGCGCCGTGCTGGCCACCGGTGACGAGGGCACCTTCATGGTGCCATAGGTACGCACCTGAGGCTGATTGCCGCTGCTGTTGCTGTTGCTCGAGGTGCTGCTGTTGTTGCTGCTGCTGCCGCCGCTGTTGTTGTTATAGTTGCTCTGGTTCTGGTAGTGCTGCTGCTGCTGCTGCTGTTGGTAGTGCTGCTGATTGGTGAACGTCTTTGTAGAGTGACTGTAATTGTTGCTTTTGCCAGCTGGACCCACACCCACTCCCGGGCCATTGATCACATTGTTGGGCGAGGCTGTGACCGAAACCGATTGCGTGGACTTCTTGTGCTGCGCAGAGTTGGTCCAGGACATCGTCTTGGTGGTCTGGATGCCTGTGTCACTGCTGCCGTGCTGATGGTGATGGTGATTATACTCCGAGGAGTACTTGCGACGCACCTGTTGCTGCTGGGATTGATTGTATTGCTGCGGAGGCTTGCGCTGGGGCTGGGGCTGCGATTGCTGTTGGGGAGGAGCCTGATGCTGCTGCTGATGCTGGTCATGGTAGCTGGGCTGGGGCTGCTGCTGGGGCGGCGGCACAACCACTGGCGATGTTTGCTGCTGCTGGTGCTGCTGCGGTGCAGGCTGGTGCTGCTGCAATTGAGGTGCCACTGTTGCTACTACCAGGTTTGGCACTTTGCTTAACTGTGGCTCGATTTGCTGCGGCGGCAATTGATGATGTTGCTGCTGATGTTGCAGTTGCTGCTGCTGCTGCTGCTGTTGCTGCTGCTGTTGCTGCTGCTGCTGTTGTTGCTGCTGCTGCTGTTCCTGCAGATGCTGCTGCTCCTGCTGCTGCAATTTTTGCTGCTCCTGCTGCTGCAGTTGCTGCTGCTGCTGCTGCTGTTGCTGGAACTCCAGTTCGAGTTGCTGCTGCTTCTCACTGGCCAATTTCTCATCCAAGGCCACCACCTCGTTGTTGTTGTTTATCAAATTCTTGTCAACTGCAAAAACGAAAATCAATAAATGAGCATTGCCCAGCCTAGGGCCCCTTCTGATACATGAGAAGAAATTCAATTGCCGCTTGCAAACTAATTTACAATATCATAATTGATGCCAATTGAAATGCTAAATGCTAATAACTTCAACGAGCTGGGTTGGAATGTGGCCATGATGAGAGCAGGCGAACGCAGGAGCAGCATAATGGAATTTTCGGAAGCCGCAGACAATTAATGCTGCCTAATGAAAGCCTCAATTGATTTGTTATTATTTAGAAGAGTAAAGAGTGGCAAAAAATAAGGCAACAAATGATATTCAGGGCAAATACAACTAAGCTTTAACCGCTAATCAATTTGCATATATAAACAGTGACCAAAACAAAGATAGCTAAACACTATACTATAGTATATGCCCCCTTTTTCGATCGGGGATAAAGTATGTTCGATAGATAGTCCAATAACTGCCACGGGCATTGTTCTCATGTCCGCTTTTCCCGCTGATAAGCGGGCCATCGATTGCCCGGCTATCAGTGCAAATAGAAAACATAACTAATCCATGTCATAACTCAAGTACTCCAAAGCGAGAGTGGGAGAGAGAGAGTAGCAGACTTTATTTACGGAGCAAATTGTTATTAAATCACAATTCGATTGGCCTGTTTTGTTGCTAGGTGTTTGAACTTCGCACTCGAGGCCCTGATATGGGGCAAGAGATAAAAACGGCCGCCAGTCAGCTATTTGCCTCGATAAGAGCCACCGCATGTGGAGCTGCCGGAACAGGGTTAACCCAACAAAAGTGCTTGTGATCACATCACATCCCCATTCCCATCGCAGATTCGATGCAAACAGTTTGCTCCTTCAATTAATTATACAAAGAGCTTGGGAAATTATTCGAAGCGGGATTGGGGATTAAATATTGCAATTGTATCTGATTAAATATTGCAAATGTATTTTGATGTAAATATTGAAAAGGCAGTTCATTTTTTTTTTTTTTATCAAAAAGTGTAAATAAGAACCTTTAGATGGTTGACAAATTATTGTTAATATTTACTTGAGATGTGTGGGAAAAATATTGAGTTTTATTCATAGTTTACAGATAAAAATACAATTGCAATTTAAGCCAGTGGTGCCCAACACGATCCAAGGTGTTGGGCACCACTGGCTGCGAGTCAGCTATTTTCTCTGCTCGACCTCTGCCGGCACACTCATAGTATTCACAGAATGTAAACACCAGTGCGTAATATGTAATTTTGTAATTTTGTGGCTAGATCTAGCCTTTTTAGATTTAAATAACTATTTTTATAGTCATAGGTATTTTTTATGCAATACTTAAAAAATGTTACCTTTTTTGGTCTCCCATCTTAGCCTTTATATATTCTCACTCCCAAAATTGGAATTCTAACAATTCAAGGTATTGCCTGGCCACTGGATTGGTTTATACATGGACTGGTTAAGAGCTTGGTAAGTCAGAATTAAGTGCATTTAAAAATGCTATTCCTTTAAAAACCATAGCCAAAACCTTCCATTTACTTCCCATTAGTTTCCGAATCTATTCCATGTTACATACCTCTCTTGGGTCCTCGTCAACGATCCCAAATTCCAACAAAAAGAGTATGTTAAAAAAAAAAAAACAGGTAATTTTTTCTAACTCAAATCCCACATCTGGCAGACAGCTTTCCCAGGGCTGCCTGTACTTGCTGCGGCTTTCTATCATAATTATTAATATCTATTCGAGACTTTAAATGTGCTAAAACTGGAGGCATATCGAATATATTTAAACTAAATCTCTCGAAACTCCTCACAAGGGTCTGTGTTTGGCGGCGAATTAGCGGAGACGCTCTAACTAAGTGCTCTTGAAGCGGGGCGTGCAATGTTTTTTCTCTATTTTTTAGATTTTTTCCATTTTTGCCATGCAGCAATTGGAAGGCGGTGCTAAACGCCCACTTATCGGCTTTGGTATAGCCATCACAGTACCGCCCGCAAGCACAAATCCCCGCTTAAAATCATCATATGACAATGGGATAAAATATGAGAGCCACAACTCCCATTCCCTTCTCTCTCAGGAATTCCAAGCGTGCTAATTAATTTCAATTAGCGGCTAACAAGCCGAGAACTAAGTGTGCGCGGTGTGATGTGTATTATTCAATAAATATATATACATAGTTGAAATCGAGCTGATCGGATGCAAATAGTGTATGGAAATTTGTCGAGGCAGAGAGATTAATGCATTTAAAATAGGGGGGAAAATGCGAATCTGTGCCAGGGTGTCAGTTTGGGTGCAATAACAACGGCTTTTCGAACGTGTTGCCATAACGATTCGACAGAGAGAGACGGCAGTGTCACAAGGTTGGATGGATAATTACAGACATGAGTGCACAGGTAAATTGCAATAAGTTGACTGCAGCACCAGCAGCAGCAATAGCAGCAACAATAAGCAAACAAGGAAACTGTCAGGCACGAACACGGTAACAATAATAACTAAACGGAGCGGACGATGCCGGGACTGTACTTAATTTCCATTTGTTATTCTCTGTTCCATGTGATAAATGAAAAATCAACGAGAGCGGGGAGAGGTTACATATAACAACAATGTCAATCCATTAGAATAGACTCAATTTCAATGCCCCCCTCTTAACCCCAACCAAAAAGCCACTCAACTTGATAATTCCGCTTTCGGTTTCATCTGTTATACGCGTAAGCCCAGTATAACAATTCCCCCGACGCCAAGCTTCATTAATTCAAATGAATTTGTTTTCCATTCTCAAATTGCACTTCATTAAACTGTATATATATGTACATGTCTTTTGTTTATATATAGAATATCACAAGTTAAGTGAGATTTTGTAATTGTTTCCCCGTTTCTTCAATTGATTCGGATACACAAAATCATCATCCAAGTGGAAATGGGTCAGCTTTTGGTTCATTTACGGGCATTCCGGCTCCTCTTGCTGTTATTGAACGCGCGATTTTATTCAATTTTTTATTAGCTAGCAACAGAAATCGAAAGGGGGAAAAAGGGGGCACCGGTCTATGAGTAATTTATGCTTACTGAGCTTCGATTCGTTTCGAGAGAGCCACAAATTGTAAACACGATATGACCGCTCGATTTAATTGAGAGAATCAACAGTTGAAAGCAAAAACAAACCCCTTTTTTTAGCTCAAAAGCTCAAAACCACATACCAATTATCACAATATAAACTCGGAAAGGGCCTACGATGAATAGATTAATAAATATATTTAAATCTTAGTTAAAAACCTCTAAATATCTGTATGGTATTTTGGTATTTTGGGTTTGTTTTAAGATTTATGTGATTAAAAATAAAATAGCAGTTGAGGCTATAAACAAGAAACTATTGTTATTTTTGTAGAACACATTTTTACATCAGAAAGATTTAATATTAAAGTCTTAGTTGGTTCCATTTATATACCGACTTTACCCAGAACAATACTCAAAAAGCATTCCAGTTTTCGTTGGCTCAAAACAAAAAGACAAACAAAGAAATTAACACGCATTATCAACAATTAAATGTATCACAATGTAATTCTATGCCTATACCGCTTCTTTCTTCTCCATGACATTATTCACTTTGCTGATTAGTTGTTAATCAGTCCTCTGAACTGAGTCATAAATATATGTACATAATACAATAAAAAAGCAAGCCAAAGAGCGGCGGTTAAAGTTTATTTTGGAGAACAAAGAAGCAAGTATAAGGAATACTGCATAATATGCATTTATGACATGTATAGATAGTGTGACTTCTCTACATTCCTCATGGGAATATTATTTAATTATAAAGCATGTTTTTGTATGTTTGAGCTATTAACTATCAATAAAGTAATTGTTAAATTATAATAGCGCTCATTATCAGCAACATTTCAATCAGACATCTTATAAAAATAAAGTTTTTTTGAAGACAGTTTATATCTTTAATGGTTTTATTTACGTTATTAAACCAGAAACGTCGGTTTCTATAAATACCGCTGGTAATGCCACAATTTTCAGTCAGAAAAAACCGTTTATCATGCTTTAGCCTAATTAGAGGGCCAAGGAAAAAAGAGCAACAAATTCAAGGACGGGGGGTTTTTTGTGCTGTCTTGCTAAAACGCAGAAATTGCATGTTAAGGAAAAAACATTGAAAAAAGGCAGGAGGCGGGGCAAAAAGGAGACCATTCTTTTTTTCCTGCGCACGAGGCGTATGCGTAACGCGAGCTTTGTGGAACTTTATTGATTGAACTGACCCGTATGCGACTTAACGAGTGGCCTGCTCATTATGAAGCTTGTTCCCCCCAGCTCTTTTACTGCCATCGTTGTCGCTGCTCCATTGAAATTGATAAGTAATCTACTCAAGCGTTGGATCATTGAAGTCCGCGCGAGAAGAAGGGGTTGTGGGAACTCAAAGCAATATGCGAGAAAAAGGAGAATGAGCACAGTCTCTCCCCGCTGCCTGGCAACAGGGCCAAAAAAAGCGAATTGTTGCGGCAGCAATTCAATTGAATTCATTTGTGTCAATTTACAATAAGTAATGCCCTAAGAATGGGACAACGGGGGGACGAGCTAAAACTAAAAACAATAAGTGAAATTGAGTGCGAGCGAAAATTGCATAATTCTGAGAGCTGGCGACCTTCGTCGCAGAAGAAAAACAAACTATAAAGTTTTGGCGGGTTAAGGTTCCGCCACCGCCTTATCGCCGAATTATTTACGAGTGGGCGGCTGTTGACGGTTTATTTCGAAGTGGCTTTAAGGCATCATAACCTGATAAGCATCGACGACAACGAAATACCCCAAGGAAGTTAAGGTAAAGTGACAGCTGAGCAATCCAAGGACACGTGCTGTAATGTATCCTTTGCCAGCAGCTGCCCACACACTCGTTGTGGGCGAGTCCCACAGCTTGCCGCCTACATTAACATATAAATGCGTATAACAGTGTAGGGAGAACGGCAGACACAGTCCAACTTCTGCAGCTCAAAAATAAAGATGAAAAGGGTTTACCTTTAAATAGATAAATAGGATACAAATTTCCATCACTTGTTGATAGCTTTAAATAAAATACTAGGGGAAGCAGAATAAATAACTTATATCTTAATAAAAATCCCCGAATTCTTGAATTTTAAAGCTACATTTCTGATAAAAACCAGCATTTTTGAGGTTCTATCGCTGCAAGTTCAACTGTAGATACCAGATTCGCCATGTTTCTGACAGATACAGCCCCGGCACTGAGGCCAGGCTCAGCGACAAACAGCTACAGATACAGCTGCAGGCCGAGCTACAGGCGATGCATACCAAGCAACGCAACAAGTTGAGCAGGGACGCGCAAAAAAACAGCAAGGTAAAAACAGTCAAAGCGACAAACTGCGTCATTTTGAAAAATAAAACACAATATTCTACAAGCTGTATTTTTTGTTGTATCTGTTGCCATGTATCTGCGTTGGTATCTGGTCGCTACATGTGTAAGGAAAGCGTTGTCAGCGTAAAAAAAAAACGCTTGGCAGCGGAACAAAGCGTGAGCGTCAAAGCATTCACTGCACGACAACACGACGTATGCGCAATTTTCATTTTCATTAACAAAGAAAGCGCAGATTCTAGGAAAAGCGTGAGCGGCTGAAGAGGCGGTGCAAATGGGGTGGCTGCAATAATTGAAGAGTCATCGCTGGTTCATTCAACCTTTTGGGAACGGGGAACTAGAAAGGAAAGAAAGAACGCTCTTCGCCAGCTGGAGAAGTCTTTTTATGTGCCCCTTTTCTTTTCTGCTCTTTTCTCTTAGCGAGAGATTCAATAGTTCAAGGATAGGTTTATTCATTACAAAAAGTGAGCAGCTGTGCACAGGAAAAAAAAATAGTGCTGATATTGTCATAGGTTTCAACTCTTAGATAAATTGTCCAAGGGATTGCTGATGGAAATTACAACATACTTTTAGCATCCTTGTTGGGGGGTATTCAATTATAAATTGATTCAATTTTGAAAGATTTAAAAGATTCTTAGCTCTCAAAAAGTATGCAATGAAACCTTTCAATATATTTTACAGCATGCTTTAAGACATGATTTCCATTGATTTCAAATCTCGTCACTATTGAATCCTCTAAATAGGCGTCTAAAAGTATGCAACAAAATTTTATAGGTACAAGAATCAGTGCAAATTTCTATGGTTTTATGATATATTATTTTGTAGCATAGTTTTTGATTTCTAGATTTCTAGCATAGATTTTGATTTCTAAAGCCAAAAAAAGAAACTAAAAGGAAAATATAAATTTTAGAAATTATTTCCCAGTTTTTCCTGTGCACTTTTCATCACCTAGTTCCCCTTTTATTTCCCCCACATTCCACTTGGATGGGTTTGATTTTTTTGGCACAGAATACAGTCCGAATTCTGCTTTAAATGGGCCAACTAATTCGCAGAGGCACCTGCTTCGCCCCGTAGGAATTTCCCATCCCCCACGATTTTTCCGCCCCTCCAATTTAACCGCCCATCTGGCCTTTCAATTGCACCCACTCTGGCCACGCGCCGTGGATCGGGTGGCGGTAGCGATGGCGTCGGCGTCCCACTACTTGCTGCTCATTTTCCTAGCGTCCTGCGGTTTTTGCATTTTGTATTCCATGCATTTTTAATGAAAATTCAAACCCAGCACACGCATTGCGGTATAACAGTTTAGCCTCTCGCATTACATTCCCACTTAAGTTGGAGTTTAACGTAATTCACGGGCTCACACAGATTGCTGGCCGAGATTGGAGGAGGCGTTGGCCATTTGAGTCCCACGTAATGCTTTAATAGCAGAGCAAACAAATCGAGTTAGGAAAAAATGGAGAAAAAAAAGGAAAGTCCAGAGGATGGGAAGCCAAAGTGGCGCCCTCTGGCGTTGACCCACAATATAGGGGGTACATGTGTGCCGTGGTGTTTTCTTCGTCGTCTTCTTCTTTTTTTCCTTCATTTGACATGGAATTTTTATGAATGACATTGACCAACCGCCCGAGAAGAGCAAGAATCGCTCACACACACATCCCTCACCCATTTAACGCAGAGAGAGAGCCGGTAAGAGAAGACCAAAGAGCGCAAGGGTTCGAACCCCAAGACGCATCTCTTAGGCGAACTATAAAACCAAGTGCTAACCAAACCGAAGAAACTGTTATAAACCAGAAGGCGAAACAAAAAGCACATTTTCACGATTTTATGGCCTGGCAACAGTCGAAAAACAGTTGATAAACAAAACTAAATAAAGTATCTGGCGGCCCCCAAAAAGTATCTCGAAAAGGGGGTCTTATCAGCTGCGTGTCGAATGCATTCTATTGGGGATATGTGAGCTAACTGTTAAGATAATGCCCGGATTATACAATTTGTCGGCGCCTAAAAGGCGGCAGACGAAAACACCGCTTTCACACGAACAGACACATGCAAATACAGTGGAGACTCCAAAACTCCAACTTCATTCGGAGTTATGTAGTTAAAAGACTTGGAAGTATGAAGAAATTATGATACAATAAATAATGGTAGTTATAGACTTCAGATTTTAGTAAGATCTGCATCAGAAAATAAAATATTTATACAAAAAACTCGTAATTCTTCTATTTCTTGTCGAATCGGTATTACCCTAATTAAAGCCAAGCTTTTACTTAATTTAAAGTCACCATCGATCTTATCTAGAAATTGAGAAAATAGACCCAAGTTTATCTAAGAGCCTATAGTAGATTTTGAACTTTAAATTGTTGTTTCCTATATAATTTTTAAAAAAGTTATAAGAAAACCGAACAAAATGCATTGTTTTCATTCCAAAATAAATTTAACATTAAAGTTCCAGACAATTCCGTCTTGCGAAAGTTGCCCTGCTGTGCGGATGTGAGTGTGTGTTTTTGAAAAGTAAAAGTCTTTGCTTGCTTCAGGGGGCAAATACGGTTAACCTTTAACCTAAATCGCGAGTAAAGAGCAACAGTTTCGGCGCTCTTTGATGCGTTGTACTGTTATACATAGAACAGTTATACGTTAGAACAGTAGCCATGTGGCAGGCGGTTACCGGTTTTTCTGGCTTTCTTTCCCCCTTAGGTAAAGACAATAAAAAAGGGCAAAGACAGACAAAGACAGGCAACCCTTGGGCCGAGACGGGGTGGTTTGCTTTAAAATTGTTTTTTTAAATTTGTTTTTGTTTCTCAAGCAATCGACAAATCAGCTGTTTGGGGAGAGTGCCACCCCCTGACACAAGAGAGTGAGAGAGAGAGAGACAGATAAAGAGAGCGGAGCTTGCGCTCTGTGAGCTTGAACTTCAAATGCACTGAGAACGTGAGCGAGCGAGAGAGCGAGGAGGCGAGAATGAGAGCGCGCGCTGTTCTGTCTGTTTTTACAATATTTGAATTTGTCTTTGTATATCGTATAACAGTCGCTGGTTACGACGAATTTTCATTTTCATTTCGCAGCGAACGGCGCAGCAGTAAAGAACACAGAATCGGCGAAAAAGACAGAATTCGGAATCGAGTCCGGACTCTAAATCCGGTATCCAGTCGCAGATTTTTATTCTGCCCGAGAATTCGGACACTCAATAAAAAAAAAAAACAAATCGCTAAAATGCAACTGCAGCGAAAAGTGCTCGAGTGTACGAGAGTGTGAGTGGGTTTGTGAGCGCCATTTATCGATCACAAGCTTCGCACCACTCTTCCACTTCTCCTCGCTCCTCCTCCCTTCTCTACCGTCACCCCTTGCTCCCTCTCTGTGCACTCCAATCGAATTTCAAAGCTGAAAATCGGGAAATTATACAATTGCATTCGCAATTACGACGTATACACGTTCGTACGTACAGCACCCCCGAAAAAAAGCTGAGGAAATCACAAAACACACGAATCAAAGGCACTCGGCAAAGACAGGAGGGAAAAGCAAAGTCAGCAGCAGGGAAAACGCAGAATAAAAACAAAGCAGCAGCAGCAGCATCAGCAGCAGCGGCAGCAACGGTCGGAAAAACAAGGAAAAGGCAGCGAATAAGCAAGGAAAACAAACATTTTATAGTGACCTCAACTGCAGCTGCAAGTGCAAGTTAAAAATACACAAAAAATCAAAGCGAAATTAATGCAAAAATAGCGGAATAGATAAATAACCAAAAAAGTAACAGTAAACCAGAAGCACAAACGGGAGGAACTCAAAAACTAACTGTTAGGCCCGCACAAAGCGAGTTCTTAATCGCTCGTAAACCCATTCACTTGCTTTTAAATATTTACTTAAATATAGGCAGGCAGCCTACGCCTCTATCGCCTGTGAATTTATCAAACTTAAAAACGAAAACAAACAACAAAAACGGCGACAAAACTCAATAACAATTGACATATGCACACGCACACACAAACAAACAAAGGCAGCACGGTTAGAACAAATGCAGTGGGAGAGTGAGTGAGTGAGCGAAGTGAATGAAAGTGTGAGAGCCAAGATAAAACTTACGCTCGGTCGGTCGGTCGGGCTCTCTATCTCCCCCAAGCTCTCTCTCCTCCCCCCCATCTTGCCCTCTCGCGGAATCTCGCTCTCTGCTGCTCCTCCGCTGCTTTGGCATTCGCACGCGGGCAGCGACGCCAATCGGACGTTCCTCCTCCTCCTTCTGCTCTTCCTTTTTCTCCCACACTTTAACTTCTTCGCGAGCCGCCGCCGCCGCGTGTGTGCAGAAAAAGAAATTCGAGGGCGAGGGCAAGGGCGCAAAGGAAGCCCGAGAAATCGAATTATAATTCCGGAGCTGCTTTAATTCGCCGTAAATAGGTGTAATTTTCGGTGCGCCATGGTTGACATAAACTCCTCGAATCCCGGCGGCAATGCCGGCAACTCCGCCTCCTCCGCCCGCCTGCGCCGATTCGAGCGGACGGACAGCGAGCTGGCGTGCGAAGAGGCGGCCAGGCTCACCGCCGAGCAGAGTCCCGAGGACGAGGACAACCAGGACAACGAGGATGAGGACGACGACGAAGTGAGCGAGTACGGGGAGCTGCCACCGCCGCCGGACGGCGGTTACGGGTGGGTCATCTGCTTCGCCAGCTTCATGTGCAACATGATCGTCGACGGCATCGCCTACACGTTCGGCATCTTCCTCGAGGAGTTCGTGGCCTACTTCCACGAGGGCAAGGGCACTGTCGCCTGGGTGGGCAGTCTCCTGTCCGGAGTCTACCTCAGCGCCGGGCCCATCGTCTCGGCGCTGGCCAACAAATATGGCTGCCGTGCAGTCTGTATCGCAGGCAGCATCATCGCCTGCATCGCCTTCGTCCTGAGCACCTTCAGCACCAACGTGAGCATGCTGATGGCCACCTACGGATTCCTGGGCGGCTTCGGCTTCGGCATGATCTACCTGCCAGCCGTGGTGGCCGTGGGCTACTACTTTGAGACGAAGCGCAGTCTGGCCACAGGCATCGCCGTGTGCGGCTCCGGCTTCGGCACCTTCGCCTTCGCTCCGCTGGCCACCTATTTGCTGGAGGAGTACGGCTGGAAGAACGCCCTGCTCATCTTTGCGGGGTTGATTCTGAACTGTGCCATCTTCGGTGCCATGATGCGACCCCTGACCTATCCCAAGAAGAAAAGGGTGAAGCCCCTGATGCAGCGGATGTACGAGGAGAAGCAGCTTCAACTGGAACGCGGCTCCTTCGCGGGCTCTCACTTCATGGTGCAGCTGCCGGATGGCACCATGGAGCGCAAGCTGAAAATGCCCCTGAACGCGGATCCCGGAGTACATTCCAGCTTGAATCTGGAACTACTGGCTCAACAGGCCGGCGGCGGTGGCCTCCATCCCGTGTCCACGCTGCCCACCATCACCGAGTCCAAAGTGGTCGACGTCCATCAGCAGAATGGTGCTCAATCTCCGCCCAACGGCGACAGCAATGGCCAGTTGTCCGCCAGATCTGCAGCCGGTGGCGGCCGTCGGCAGCACAGGGCTTCGGAGTCGGAGAACAGTCCGTATCACTCGCACGATGCCATGACCCGGAATGCCTCGCAGCCCGCCTTCCTGGCCGGCGACCACCAGAGCTTGCCCAAAAACGGATCCGTGCCTTCGTTCAGCCGGGTGAGGAAGACCTCCGCATCGGAGCGCTACCAACCCTCGTTGGCTGCCATCAGGGCTTCGTCGCGGGGTGATCTGGAAGCTGGTGCTGGCGGGGATTTCGCCTCCTCCAAGTTGTCGCTGTCGCAGAGGCAGGGCGGCAGCCAGACGGGCAGCAGCGGCAGGATGGTGAGACCCATGTCGCGCAAGGACATCTTCTACTCTGGATCCGTGACCAACCTGCCGCAGTATCAGTCCCAGAAGTCGCTGACCAACTACAGGAACTCCGTGCTGTCGCTAACCAAGTACGAGAAGAGCATGCAGAGTGTGGCCAAGCTGGATCCCCTGGCCGAGGCCGAGAAGCATCGCGAGGAGTACGACCTGTGTCCCTGCCTGGGCATCCCCGATTCCGTGAAATCCGTCGTGAACACCATGCTGGACGTGAGCCTGCTGAAGGATCCCGTGTTCATGCTAATCGGAGTCTCGAATATCTTTGGAATGGCCGGCCTATATGTCCCCTTCGTCTACCTGGTCGATGCGGCCAAGGAGCATAATATCCCGAAGAACGATGCTGCGATGCTGCTGTCCATCATTGGTATCACCAACACTGTCGGCCGTGTGTTCTGCGGATGGGTGGCGGATCTGCCGCAGGTCAACTCGCTGCTGCTCAACAACTGCTGCCTGCTGGTGTCCACCATTGCGGTGACCCTGACGCCTCTGTGCTACAGCTACGCGGCCTACATCACCATGTCCATATTCTTCGGACTGGCCATCTCGGGATACATCTCGCTGACGTCAATTATCCTGGTCGACCTGCTCGGCCTGGACAAGCTCACAAATGCCTTTGGTCTACTGATCCTGTTCAGAGGATTCGCCGCCCTCATCGGAACCCCGCTGGCTGGGGCCATCTACGACATGACGCACACCTATGACCTGCCCTTCTACATGGCCGGTGCCCTGTTCGCCATCTCCACGGTAACCAGTTTCCTCGCTCCTTGCCTGAAGCGATGCAGTCCGGCCGAGGAGACACCCGTGCATGTGGAGACTCTGACGCCCATCGACGAGGAGCAGGGCGAGGACGCGGAGGACGACGAGGACCAGCCCATCACCATTGTGCCCAAGATCATCAAGACGCTGGCAAGTCCGCAGCAGGAGGAGGGACACCCGCAGTTCCCGCAGAAAACGAATGAATCGAAGCTCTAAACGGGATCAGCGGGATTAACTGGATCAGTGTGAGAATGATGAAGATGAAGATGAATTTAGGGGTCATTGCGGGGGGCTCAAGATCCGGCGAGATATTTTTCTATTTACTTATACAGCAGATGAGGAGGAGATCGGAGAGATCAGAGATCGAGCGCACCTATATACAAAAGCAGAGGAGGAACAGGAGGCGGATATATATACAGACCCCGCACCACATAAATACCTTTAAGCGGAGGACGAGCTGGAGGAGATGGGGAAAGTGAACTTTTCTACCAGGAGAACTCAGCTTAGCTTGCGATAAGATAGAGAACACAACCTTCGGCTATATATATAAACTATACTACGCTCATAAATTACCGATCGAAAACTGATACTGATCGTTTTTTGTAGATTGCAACTGTTATACAGCAACCACTAAATATTGTAAAGTAACTGCTATTATTATTATTATGATTATTATTATTTGTTTGTTAAAACCCTACGATTACTATGATTACCATTATTATTACTATTAAAGATTATTGTGTACGTACTACTACCATATAGTTGTTGGCCAGGTGTTATAAATGTGTCATAACCTAGCGATATAGCGTCTGTGTATACTGTAAACCGTAGCAAAGTAGAAAGAGAAGGGAAAAGTGGCCCCGAATAACTTAAAAGCGGCAGAGCAACTATGGCAAAAAGCACTAATAAATTGTATATTTTTTAAGGAGCTGAACGCTACACAAAACTATATTAAAGAAAAGGAAATGAAAGCGAAGCGAAGCGACACAAAAAACCGCATTAAGAACTAAAATTGTTTTCAATTTTACACTCAAAATACAAATTTATGGCTCATTTTCGTGTAAGTTACTAAATAAATTAAACTAAAGTCCAGCAACAGAAAAACAAAAGAGAACAACATGAATTTCTAAGGCTTGTGTGCATCTGTTTTTTAAAACTATCCAAATATATATGCGTAGCGGCTATAAACCATAAGCAATACAGCTAAGCAAGTGCAGTTCTATACAAACGAAATTGTTCACGCGGCTAAAACTAATTACAACAGTATAAATAATAATTATTAATACCACAAAAACAATATTTTAAATTTGTTATACGCATAAGGACGAGGCAACAGCAACTGAATGAGCGGAACGAGTGGGAAACACATCAAAAAGTAACATTTAGAACAATAAGTGTTGAAGGAATGATAAGAAAGCGGCCAGAAGAATAGTTAATAAAATACAAAAATTGCCATACATTTTAAAAACTGTAAGAAGATAATGTTTTTTTAGGGGGTTTATCTATCGGAAGTACAAGTGGGCCTTGCCAGAACTACCCACATGAAACCTCTGGATTTCGCTTCGATATAAAGCCCATAGCAAATATTTCAAGCCCGAAATAAGTACTTATATCAAGAGCGAACTCGTGAATACCTTAGCACATTCATAATCTTCCAGGGGAGCAGCCTGCTGGCGCTCTAAAAACCATCGATCACAGGTCCCCTTGGACTTAAAATAATGCGCTTATCAACGAATTTGAAAGCCCCTTCGATGTCGCGAGCCTCTGGAAAATCAGATCATGGCGCACTTACTCGAAAACCCTCTGCCCCAAAAATGATTAGCCTAATCAATGGGCCACGGGGAGTTATGGCCACACTTAGCCAACATTACTAACATTGTGGCGGAGTGGGGCCATCGATATCGGCTATCAATCTAGTCTGTGGGCAAACACTTGCCTGCGCTATCATTATATTATATATATTTTTACGAATGCCCAGACCTACAGAGCCAAGTGCTGCGAAAACACCAATAAAAAGAGAACCTCTCCGGCCAGACACCGATACAGGTATTAGAGCAACTGGAAAGCAATCGGACCTCCTCCGATACTTGTGAGTCTGTATGGCAGTGACATGTGCCTTCAAACAGCAGTGGCCATAAAAACATTACTAAAAACTTAGTCATAAATCAATATAAGTTGCAGCAATCGGTAATTCAGATTGAGTTTCGTTGGAACTATGCGGGGTATTTCCTTACAAGTGAGCAATTTGAATCATAAACTTTTACGTAACAATGCTTGTAATTAAATAGTAAATTTAAAGCTAGAAATGTCGGATATTATAATGATGTATTTATTTTTCTCCTAGTAAGCTTTGAGTGCGAACTCGCATAGTTTCTTAAACTCCTAATTATCTTTAATATTTATTCATAACTTCCTAAAAATGTCATAAATCCTAAAAATCCCAAGTAGGAAAACATTGTTTTTATGCTGTTTATTGTTATGCAGGATTCAATCTTTCAATGTTACTACTAGGCATTATTTTATATCCTTCTGATAAGCCCAAGATTTACTTATACTTTAATCGAATTAATAACACATCGATCATAATTTAAGTTCTTCTTCCCATTCTCCAACATAATCGATCTATTTTTATGCTTAAAAGTCAAGATAATTTAACGACAAATTTATTTAAGAAGCAGAAATTAAACATTTTGTTGTCTTGTCTTTATACTTTGATTTCAAATAAAAATAAATTATCTTTAGTGAGTAGAGATATCCCTCTAAAATTCTACTTTGATTTTTAATTGAATAATGTATCGTTAATGAGTAGAGATATCCCTGAACTCTAACCAAAATGTTATAAACGTAATCCCCATTTGGTTTCCCCATTAAGCCTTTGTCTAGCAATTAAGTACGCGGGTCCTTCCTTCCTTCGGATGAATCCGAAGCCACATGACACACTCAATTACGATTAGCATGTAAGTGGACAAGACCTACTCCGGCATTTCTACTTGGACTGTCGATTGATAAGCGTGAACAATGGCACCCAAGCACACACATTGAGCAAACCAAACAGACAAACAAAAATAATAACAAAGAGAGAGCTGGACGGAAGCCACTTGTGCTGCTGATTAGAGAGTGCTACGAGTGAGTGGGTGGTGGGTGTTTGGTGCTTTTGGGGGGGCACAACAAAGTGGTCAACAAGCTCGACACCTGTTGGAGGCCTTCCCACGCGAGGGGATGAAACCCGAAACCCAAAATCCAAGCCTCCAAATGCCTGGCAACAGGCAAACAGTAACAGTCCATCCATTCGAATAATTAAGGCCCAGAAACTATGGCAAAATGTGTTGACATCAACATTTGTTTCCCCGGAGACCCACATTTGTTGCTGTTCCGTATATCATGTGACAACACCTGAGAAGAGTGGCGAATGTAGAGAATATATATAGCGAAAAGAGAGAGCGTGAAAAGGCCAAAGTAAGCAAAAATTGCATATAAACACGACGGCCAGCAGGCCAGGCGACGCTATCGAAGGCACGCCATGACAAATTCCAAAATACAACATGAAAAATGGCATTAAGTAAGCGTAGAGCAACACGAACACTCAGATACCCTCTGGGCACAATGCCGGTTAAGAGTTCGTTTATCTCTGGAGCAGTCGTTGACTCCTCGCTCAAAACAATAACAAGATAAATCGGCAGTAGAGGCAGTTTTTATAATGCCATGGAAAAGTTAAAGAATTAATGCTCCCTAACTAAGGGAAAAAACCGTGGAAGGGGCATAAGTCGGCAATTGGCAGTTTTTATAATGCCATTAAAATTAAGAATTAAGAATTTAAGAATTATTGTTCTCTAACTAAGGAAAATACCCATCGAAAGGGCATCAAACTGTATGAATAATGGACATCTTATCGGTGGCTATCGAACAAATTAAGTTTAAATTAAAATACAAGCGAAAGAACCTCAAAGCATTAACTATAAATGGGAAAAAACAAGTTCAGAGAATATTGAATTCAGCTAGCAATGAATACTGATGAAGGATGGGGTAGCTCCATCCTGACAAGATATTTGTAGACTTATGACACTAAATCGAGTTTGGATTTTATTTCGGGTCTGCAAGCTCTTTCTCTTTAAAACAAATTTATAATGAATTGGAATCATTATAAAGTGTTAAGTATAAATCATAATATAAACATAGAGGCATTTATTATCGGGAATCAAAAACAGATAATCCAACCACTGCTCAAAGTCGAACTACTCTGGGAAAAAATCATCCAATTCGATGCATAATTATTTCCTATCAACTGGCATCAAGTAAAATGAGATTAGAAACCGAAAAATAATGGCATTAAAAGGGGGGAAATTAGGCAAAGTGCAACTCGGCACGAATGATATTCATTCGATACATTCAATTCCCTCAGATATTGGACCAATTCCCCAATGGATTACTAATCAATATTGTGCACCAGCACTTACCCATTTGCTCCTGAAGCGGCTGCAGTTGCGGCGTTGTGGGTGTCGGTGGTGCCTGTGCCTGTGGAAGAGCAACCGTCACCAGCTGCGGCGGTGGCTGCTCGATTAACACAGGCGATGGCTGCTGGAGGATATGATGCGGCGGATGTGGCAGCAAGGCTGGCGGGGCACCATCCGTCGGCATGGACATGGGAGCGGTCCAAGCCACTGGGATAGCTCCGGGTGGAGGGGCACCGCACTCGACGAGTTCCTCGTCGTACTGTTGACAAACGAAAAAGTTTATTAAAGTGTGATTGTAATGAACATCAAGTCGTGTTCGGTTTTTATGTATGTACAAATTGAAAATGGAATATTTAAGTGAGCTTCACTGATTCTCCAACATTAATATTCCCTTTGTTAAAACCGAAATATACCCTTTTGAGTGTCATAATCCCTCACCTGCTGGACGGGACCCGCTCCTGGATGAATTGGCTGTAAGGCGGCCATCTGACCCTCATCGTAGATCTGCATGACGTTCATCTGGTGCTGGATCTCGTGTATCTGCGGTTCATAGATGGGGTAGTTCGGACTGAGCATGCTCGAGGTCTCCGAGGAGGGCAGCGAGGAGCTGTTGTGGTTCAGTTCATCGCCCACATTGGGAACTCCGCCATTGGGATGGCCGGCCACCTGTTGCTGCTGTTGTTGTTGCTGCTGCTGCTGCTGCTGGAGCACTTCGGCGTATTCGTCGGCGTACATGGGAGCCGAGTGCCAGATCTGAGGGATGACGCCCTCCTGCTGCTGGACACGTTCATCCACTGCCACGCCAGCCTGGACATCTTCCGGCAAGTACTGGTACTCCGTCGGATGCATAACGGGCTGGTAGTACATGCAGTTGTACATCTGAGCTGGGTTGTACATCAGCGGCGAGATGTATACAGGCGTGCCGGTCGCCTGCTGGGCAGCAGCCGCCGCAGCAGCATTCGGAGGAGGCTGCAGTTGGGCATGCTGCGGCGTAAAGTAGGGCGTGGGATACGGGCCGTAGGCATAGGCATGCGGCGGACCGTGGGGGTAGTACGGCAGGGGCTGCATCTGCGCCTCCGGCGGTGCCTGCAACTGCTGACCCATCTGGTCAGGCTGGAGCTGCAGGCCAGGATTGGATCCGGGCGCACCATCCGGCGGTGGCAGGGTAACTATTTGCTGCTGCTGTTGCTGCTGCTGCTGCTGCTGGATATGACGTGGCCCGTGGTAGGCATTGCGGCGCATGCCACCGCCTCCGCGATCACGACCGCGCCCTCGTCCGCGTCCGCCGCCCCCCATTCCCGGAGTGTGGAGATTGGGGGATCCGCCCTGGGGAGCCATCATTGGCAAGGGCAGGTGTTGCGGCATCAGGGTGTTGCCCTAAAAGAAATATAAAGTATTAAGTTTCATGAGAAGACTGTTTCTTCCTCGCTACGCACCTGATCTTGGGGCATGTCTCCATGCCCAATGTAGTGCTGTCCTCCTCCTGGCAGATATGTGGGCACCGTGTGCGACCAGCCATGCAGATTCACATTGGCAGTGACGTTGTTCACAAACACACTGGGAATTTGCGTCTGGATCATCGCCGGGTAATGATTTCCTGCATGCGGATGTCCACCGTGCTGGGGCATGTACAGGTGATGATTGAACAGAGGCTGTCCGGCTGAAGTGAAGGCCTGGACGGGTGTCATTAGATTGTTGTTTCCCGAAGGCGAAACAAGGGTGCTGTTATTGTTATTATTATTGTTGTTGTTTCCGGCTGGAGCCGGCTGCGGCGTCGAGGGCGTGGAAAGGGGCGTGACGGCACCGCCACCAGGCCCTCCTCCAGCCGATCCTCCAGAGCCCGCTGCCGCGGAGGCCGGTGTCGACGACGACGGCGGCGCCGCCTGCTGCTGCTGCTGCGGCTGCGTTTGCTGCGCCATGGCCAAAAAGCCTCAGTGCGGAACTTGGCTAAGTCCTGATTGGTTGGTATTGGTGGCTTAAGCGAGTCTCAAGAGTCGCAGCAGGCGCCAAACATTGAACTTGCGTTTGCTGTCCCGGAAAAGAGAAGGAAAACCGCACATTTCCAGTTAGTTAATAAAGTTAACCAAAGTTGGCTTTAAGTTAAGATCCAAAAAAATCCTCATGCTGTTATTTCATCTGCTAAAGTTTATACAAAAGAAGTCCGGCTGTAGAGCAAGTTCAAAGCTGCCCTAAAAAAAGCGTAAAAACCTAAAAATTCAAATACTGGAAGCACAGCCAGACAGTCTTCTTCTGCCAAACGCACTTGAAACTTACAAAATGAATTGAATTTCAACCAAGACTATTAGCATATCAGCATCTCAGTGTTAGATACATTTTCTCTATTTCGGGCGCAACTAATTTCCAATTAAGATTCTTTTCATTCATTTTCAATTCACGCCACTCCGCGTGCCACAGCCGGAACCTTGCCCGCCGGCGATCCGGCAACGCTGGCTCAGCTGTGCCTATGTAATAAGAAAATCAAATAAACAGAGAGAACGCCGGGGACGGGGAGAGGCGGAGGTGGGTGGAGTAAAAGGCAGACATCATAAAATTCCGAATTAATCAAAACAAAAAGCGCCAGGCGGTTGCAAAATGCTGTGTCTGCCCAATTTTTGTGTGCCACACGCCGAAAGTAAGCCGCCCGCTAGAGATGAGCAGATGATTATTTTTCGCCGGGTCACGAATGTAACAGGTTCAAAGGCCCGATTTGCCGATTTGTCGTCAGTGTTGTGTTTACCAAGCAAAAACTTATTTACAACGCAACAAAGGCGGCCACGAACTCGTTTTAGTGCTTTTAATGGCTCTTTTTATTTTTAGTAGAGCCAATTGCGGCATCTGTCACTGTCGCTCCAACTTGAAAATTACTCATCTCTGCCGAACACAACACACACATACGCACCGCCGCACGCACACCGCTGCAGGCCAGTTAAAAGAAATTGGAAAATAACTTTTGCTCGGAAAGTGGGAAAAAGCCGCTGCCTGGCGATAATTTCAGTTAAATAAAGAAATGCCATGCAATTGGAGCAGGCCGCCGCCTTGGCTTTATGTAAATGCATTGCCGGGAATCGGATTCAATGTCCAATGGCGACCGAAAAGAACACGTTGAGGCAAGAGAGCGGCGAACGCTGAGGAATTTCACAGAGAGAAAGAGAGCGGGCGGCGGGCGAAGGAGGTGGTGGTGGAGCGGGAGTGGCGGCGGGGGCCTTTATCGAACGTACCTTTTGTTGAGTCGCCAATTGAAATCAATTTCGTTTTCGCAATTTGATCATATTTTATGCGTGCGGCAATTGCGGCGACTTCTGCTGGACGGACGTTTCTCACTCGCTCTCTCTTCCCCCTTTGCTCGCTTGCTATCTCGCTCACTCCACCACACACTCTTTGCCACGATAATTCCGCAACTTTTACACGCTGCCTAGACTGCTCCAATTAACACTACTGCACACACTCACGCTCACGGGGGCGGGGGTCACAGGTCACAGGTGAGAGGACACCAAGCTGCACTCTCAGTTGGCTGGCTGCGATCCGATCCGATCCGTTTTTTTGCGGGCCACAAACGTTTTATTGTTCTTTATTTTTCGGCCGAAAAACTCAGTGTTGCCAGATGAAAATTTTGCTTTCCCCTAAAAAATCTCAAATAGTCGATATTTCACCCTAAAAAATCCCGCCAAATTCAAAAAAATCTGATATATTCAAATAATTAAAAGTAGAAATGTCTAATTATGACGTGGAACTTTGCAAAGCGGAAAAATGTCGGTGGAATACCAGTTCTTAGTATCTTAAAGGCGGTATTTAGTTTGATATTTTCGCCATTTTGGGTGATTTATAATAAAAAAAAAACAATCTTATAGAGATTTTCTTAAAAATTTTAAATCAATCGTTCCGAAAAAAACCCTAAACTTTCCCCCTAAAAATTCTTCCCCCCTAAAAATCCCCCTAGGACATCAAAAAACCCCCTAAATCTAGGGGGAAAACCCCTGATCTGGGAACACTGCGAAAAACTAGTGCTGCCAGCGTGACCGCACCGATATCGATAAGAAATACTTTCCGGTCCGACAATAAATACCAAAAATTACCATTTCAGTTCTGCAAAATACCAAAGTACCATTAGAAAAATGCATGGAAATGCATTAAAGCTACGTACTCAGACACGCGAAAAGTGTTCCTAAGCATTGAGTCAAAACGAGAGGTCAATAGTTACCCTCTTACTCTATCGCACTGCTTAGGAACACTTTTCGCGTGTCTGAGTACGTAGCTTAAATGTGCTTTATATTAGCAATTTTCCAGGAAGGTCAACCTTAGCCTAAAAGTTGAAAACTAAAATATTTTTTTTTTCAGTTTTATTTGTTTATATAAAACTAAAATATAATTTTGTTTTAATGTAGATGAGTGAAAGCAACGAAAAGAAATAAGAGCTTTCATTAAAAATTAATTGCGTCAATGTCTTCGTTAAGGTAGGGTCGAAATCAGATTTTGGATCTGGTCCTCCCCACCCATTCTGTAGTTTAATTTAGTTTAGTAGTTTTATTCATGAAAAAAGGATCAGTTCGAAAAATACCACGAAGTAGCATTAATTTCTTCATTTATACCAAAATATACTAGCATCAAATTCGTTAAATATACCAGTATATACCACAAAACCACGAGACAGAAAATACCATAAAGTATTTAAAATACCATAAATGATTACCGCAAGTGCTGCCAAAACATCGACGGCAGTATTGATATCAGTCGTAGGGATGCCAGATTAGAGGTGGAGAAACATCGATGAAAACATCGATGCATCGATAGTTTTGAAATGTTTAGGAACATCGATGTTTTGTGGGGAAACATCGATGTTTTTGTCACATCACTAAAGTAAGGGAAAATAATGTTAATTTATTTTAAAGGAAATCTTTTTTCTGTTTTCTTGAAAACTTCGATGTTTTATCGATGTTTTTATGAAAACATCGAAAAACTTCGATGTTTTTTTCCATCGATGTTTTTTATTTAAACATCGAAAAACATCGATGTTTTTCCACCTCTATGCCAGATTTGCAAAAGCGATATCGATAACTGCTATTATCGATAGCACACATAAATAAGTCTGGCAGCGCTACCGAGACGCGCATAATTTAAATTGAAAATTGTAAATCAACATGACCTAAAATGCATTTTTTTTTTAAGTAGAACCACCAAATGTTAGACACACATTGTTTGCTTTTATTTATGCAATATTAATCATGCAATGAACATTATTACAAAAATTCGCTGCACATCAACAGGGATTCGGGTTCGATTTTTCGTCTTTCCATTACAACTAACTCCATCATTTTGAATGCTCGTGGCTTTTGTTTAACACTTATGGAACAAGAAACGTTGTAATTGCTTAAAAATAAACACTCAGATATATAATCGTATAGGTATTTGTAATGTTTGGGTGTAACACTAAGATCATAAAGTCTTGGGAGTCCCACATAAATCTCTAGAACTTATATCAAGAGATTTCTGAAGGTCACCTGTATTCGTGTGTGTATCGAACATAATCCGTGTTCTGATGCCAGATTTCATAGCTCTTCATTGTTCATATTTCCCAGTTCGCTGTCGACCAATTTGTAAAACAATTTCCCTAATCAGTCTTTACTATAAGCTGATTGTACTTTTTACAGGGTATACGCAAGCATGGTATGTATTCGGCCTCGCCTTCATATTTAGATCGCATCTTGTAGATTAGCATTTAACAGTAACCGATAAATATATGTATATAGTATGTAGTATTGATAACAATGATATAGTAATAACATTCTGATATATCTCATATTCTAACAATAGGAAGACTAGTGCTGACAGCTGCGATCCAAATAAATAATTTGAAATATTTAAGAAGGAATTCTGTTGACTGATGAGAATGGAATTTAGAAGGGGAAAGGTTAAATAATGTATTATCTAAATTTTAACACTGTAGCTTATCAAGTTTGAACCATTAAAGATTATGAAATAAATACAAAACCTTGTAAAATATCCTTAGAAATATTACCATTTCGATCGCAACTGCCGATATTTTGTACAGTAACATCAGTTAGTTAATTAATCGAGTTAATAGACATCGTTGAAGATTCGTTAGTTCATTGCTTAGGCCCGAGGCAACGCAGGGATATTTGCTGGTATATATGCATGTAAATATAACACTTATCTAGGTACGATCTAGGGGTTATAAAAATAAACGACACGCACACGCACAAAAATACATATACAAACATCAATCGAGTTGCTAAAGTAATTGTCGATGGCTGCTGGTTAAACGCTACGAAGTATGGGGATCCATTCGCTCCTAGGGATCATCGACGTCATCGATTTCTCCAAGCTCGATATCTGCAGATGGGTCAGCGGGGGGAATAGCAGGCGGCGGTGGCGGCGGGGGAGGAGGAGCTGGTGGAGCCTCGGCATCCATCTCGATTTCAATGGAGTTCTCCCGCTCTGTAATCTCTGGCATTTTCAGGGAGTAGCTGCTCAGCTTCCGTTCCGCCGATCCCAGCGAGCTCTGCGAGTCCGCCTTCAGCAGAGTAGTTCTCCTTTCGTTGATCACCCGCAGGGAATCGTACATCTGCTCATCCGCACTCCCGTCAGCTCCTGCTCCGGCCAGTCCCCGTTCCATGGAGCGTATGTAGAACACTGAATCATCCCGCTCGTTGGGCACTCCCTTCTTGGGCCTGTAGAACTGGCGGGAACTGTTGCTCCGGTAGAGCGGAGCAGCCACCGGCTTCTGGTCGTCCTCCTGTTCGCTACGGGCAGATGCTAGGGGCAGGAATCCCGGGCGGGCTTTCTTTGGCGGCAGACTGCTCGTGTGGTGTTGCAGTTCGGTGATCTCCTCGTAGGACTTCTTGGGCTGAGGCGCTTCCAGCTCCTCCGGCTGGTCCAGACACTCCTCTGGCACGGCGGGCTCCATGCTCGACTGTCCCGATAGCTGACGCACTGGTGGGGGTGGCTCAGAGCATACTGAGAGTTGGCTTCTGTTTGGGTTAAAGGGAACAAATTATTAGAATACGAGTATCTATTATTAGATTTGAAAATTAAAAATTAAATGAAATTGGTAGAATATTCATTAATAACATAGAAAATAAAAAAATATAGATTGTTTAAATATAAACAAGTAAGAAAGCTACAGTCGACTGTGCTCGACTGTGAGATACCCGGTACCTAAACGTTTGCGCTTCACACTAAAAGGCAATTTAAAAATGTACATACACTACATTGTACATAGATATGTACATTGGCGCCATTATATCGCACGGCCAAGGCTCGAATGCGCCACCTGTCGGCTACAGCTTGCAACAGCAGTGCCTTAGGGGAGTGTGTTAAAATTCTAACCTTATTGCTAATATCTCCCATGTTTATCATCCGATTTTACTGAAATTTTCAGGAAACGTCCGCTCTATTTTATTCATTTTTTGTATTTATTTACTTTTACCCGAAAAAAAACGAGTATAGCTTATTTAACGTTTTTTATGATTTTTGAGGGCGGAAGTGGGTGTGGCCAAATTTTAAAACAAACTTGATCTGCGTGCAACAGATTCCAATATTGTCACCAAATTTGGTAACTCTAGCTCTTATAGTCTCTGAGATCTGTTGTTTCACACGGACGGACAGACGGATATACGGACAGACGGACATGGCTAAATCGACTCGGCTGGTGATACTGATCAAGAATATATATACTTTATGGGGTCGGAGATGCCTCCTTCTGCCTGTTACATACATTCTCGGTTGGCACAAACTTATAATACCCTTGTACCCTATGGGTACCGGGTATAAAAATAGAAAACAAGATTTGAAATCAATTAAAATAATCCTTAAAAGTATGCAATATGCAGTATGTATTACCTAAATTCCCTATCCACGGAGGGCGTGGCCGAGGGTCCGCTACTATATCTCTTCGGCGAGCGTAGTATCGACTTGGGCATCACCTCGGGACTGTGAAGATCCACTTGGACACGTCGGGATTCTATGCTGGAGGTTCGACTGGCGATGGACGCACAGCGGGCCGTCCAGCGGCCGCTATACGAGGAGTCCGACATGGTGGAGTTTCTGGAAACATAAGAAAAAAAAATATATATAAATATGAAACTTTTGAAAAATTGTTCTTAGATAGATGTTAAAAAAATTCTACATGTGGAGATTTGCAATCAATTTAAAAAGTGCTCAAAAGTATGCAACAAATAGTTGGTATTGTTTCCATTTTGAACACAAACTCACCGCCTGTGACCCAATGGACTACGACTGTGATCGCGTGCCTCCTCCTGCTCGATGGGTCGCTGCCGGGCCAGCACATGCCTCTTGGCCGTGTCCGAGCGCTTGTTTCGCTCGATACGCTTCTCTGCCCCCGAGCTAATCCCCACCAGCGGCGGACCACTGCCACCGTCAAAGGAGGAGGCCTGCCAGTAGACACGACCCGCAGCCGGTGGCTGCAGCAGAGAGCACTCTCTGGTGGCTCGCTGGATCAGGCTGGAGGAGTTGCTAATTATCCTGGCCGACGAGGAGGAGCCAGCTCCTCCTCCGACGGCATTCGAGCCCGATCCCGAGCCCGAGCCCGGTCGCATCTGGCGCACGCGCCGCACACTGCTGCTCGAGGATTTGTGATGGGAATGGTGCGAGTGACGGTGATGGTGGCGATGGCGACGATGCGAGCAATACAGTTCCCATTCCAGCGGCGACAGGCGGTTGTTCAGTGAGAGCAAATTGTAGTAATTAGTGGCGTTCGCTATGGTGGCTGTGATGGTGGAATTGTGGTGGTGGTGGTGGTGGTGGTGGGTGGTGTTCGAGTTGGTGGTGTTGGCATGAGCATGAGCGGGAGCCACGCCGCCGGACAGATCCGGAGCGGACCCGCCGGCCCCCGAGAGGCGGCGCCACTGCGGGCAGAAGCGAGTGGAGGCGCTGATGGTGGCGGGCAGAAGCGGGAAGCGGATGCGGATAAAAGCGAAAAGCAAAAAGCGGGCGGGAAGAGCGAGAAACAGCCAATTGGATAAGTGAATATATACAAAAATTTACAAATATGTTATTGCCCCCCATGAGGTGATCTCCCCCTGCCCCAATCCCTGCCCGGATTATACCTGAGCGACCTGGAGAACTTGACCAGCTCGGCGGTGAGCGCCTCTCGGTCAAAGGGCTGCTGCTGGTGAGGATGCGGGTGCGGATGCGCGGCCGAATTGCCCGCCGCCTGTGGCTGCTGGTGGCCATCGCCGGGCGAAGAGCGGAACACCCCGAAGTGCTGATCCCAGCGAGAGGACTGGTACTGGGCACCTTTGGGGGAAGCATTAACATTATTTACTTATCCTTTGTCCCATCTATAAGGCTTACCCATCCCGCGTCGCTGCGATGCCGAGCTGCCCTGGTTGCTCCGCGAGGGATTCTTGTTACTACCACCGGCTCTCAGACGAGCTGGAACCACCTTGGCTGCCGAGTCCCTGGCCTCGAAGGTCATCACACAGGAGGCGACCACGATGAAGCCGCCAAAGCCCATGACAATGGGACCCACATACGCGAAGTTGTTCAGATGAAAGCCCTTTAGGTCGTTCTTCACGCGCACCGTGACATTGCCCCTGATTTCCGAGCCCATCGACAGGTGATCCGCATAGTAGCCCAGGGTGGCCATGCCTGCCCCAAGGAGCATTAGTGTGAGTCCCAGGATCAGTGCCCGGCAGGCGTGCCACAGGCACTTGGAGGACATCTTGCCCCGCACCACCTGCACATTCCAGGTGGCCCCCGAAGCGGGATGCGCGCGTCGCAGGTTGCCCAGCGAGTGCTTCCTCTTGGTGGTGCCACCGCCACCGGAGCGACGAGAGGGCATCGCGACGGCTCCTTAATAACTTTTACTTGGAGTGGATATCATCAAAGTTTTGATTCTGGAAGGAGGAATGAGTATGGAGTTTAAGGTAATATTTAAATGATTTTAAGGCGAAAAAAATTATAAGTTGGTAAGGCAATCCTTTATTATTAAATTAATATAGAATATTCCTTCAATTTTACAACATAAGTGCGCTTATTATACGCATACATTATTGTTAAATCATTTCAGTTATGTAAACAAAATGTATAATCCAATTGTAAATAGTGTCAGGGCTTTGAACCTTAAACTTTCTAGGAATAAGCAAGAAAAATGATTATTAATTAATATTTAAAAGTTTAAGCAAGTAATCTTAGTTAAAGCAGATACGACCTTTTGTTTAAACGGATTTAGTTGCTGAAACTTTACAATAATTAAATTTTACGATAGTACAAAATGGTTGGTATAACTTTTCCCATAACCTATTTTTGTATCCATTAAAAATGGACATGTTCTTAAATTTTCTTACAAAAAGGAAGCATGTCTTATACAAAAATGAAAGATTAACATTTACCAAAGGCGACATAATGTCATTTAAATCCGAAAAAGATCTATGACTTAAATGTTAAAACTTTGATGTAATAAATGCATTTACTTTGAGTAAAATTGAGTGCTCATAATATAAGTTAAATTTATGAACCCATAAAAAACAGCTAGCAATAACATTTAAACCAGAAAATAATCATAAAAACTTCAGCGCCATTACTATAAATCAGTGGTCACATTCCCACAAATTCATGGCATACAAACCATTGGGTTTGAGCCAAATTTATAGACCAGTTTCAATGCAAAACAAGAGATTATCCTCATTCCCCCGTCGGCATAGAGAGTGGTTCGACAATCTCACCTCTCCCCACCTGTTGTCCCATGGAAGGTCACCAGCAGCCACCACCATCATGCGTGCTCACGGCTGTTTGCCGAAGAAGGTGGAAGAATCCGGCGGAGGACTTCTCATCCGGAGGATTCATGAGCTGGCGGCGGTGGACAGCGTGCCGGTGCAGGCTGCGAGTGCTGAACAATTAAAATCCAAGGCACAATGCCAGCGCCGAGAATAGCTGAAGCGGCTGACAACCGCGTGACGGGGCTTAGAGAATGGCGAGAAGAATGGACGACAACGACACTCCTTCAAGGGCCGCCGGGGCGCCCCGCCATCGCCCAGAGTCGGCCAAAGCCGCAATTAAAGCCAAACAAAACGCACGCTCCCGGACGGCAGGCGAAAGTCCGATAACAAGGCTTACAATGCCCCACTGCGTCCTCGGTCCTCGGCTCTTACCAAGTGCGGTGCTTGACACGGCGCTTGGCTCAAAAATCAAGAATCATGGAATTCCAGCTGCCTAAATAAAGACATTCATCAGCGGGCTTGCGGACTAATTGCGGAGGACTCGCGGGATTTTTTTGAACCAAAAAGGATGATTTTTTAGAGGCTCTATTTATGGTTTTAAAAAACTTAAAGGTTCACCGAAGTTTAGGAAATTATAACACCATTAAAACTATGCTGGAAAGGCATTATAGGAGATTTTTGATAGCTAAATTTCTAACATAGTTTTCTTCTTTTAAAAACGCCGCATTATTTACTAATAAGTTATAATCACTTATAAGTAGTATTAAGTAAAACTCGCTAGGGTTAGTCTAAAACTATGCTATAAAATGTTACATAAAAATGTTTTTTCGAACATTTTATTATTTTTATCCACCTTAGTGATTTCTTCAGCACCCCCGTATATCTCGCTTTTCCTTAGTATTTGCAATATCCCAAAAACTCTACTTCCCTTTTCCTTTTATTTTATTTCCGTTTCTATATTTAGCAATAATTAAAAATGCATCCTAGTTGCACTCTTTAGGCTTCAGCAGGTTGTGAAATACTGAATACTGAAAAAAACATTCCAAACCCATGGTCATTGGTCATAAAAAATGCATGCTAAATAAATGCAACGTATTTGCATTTCATGAATTATTTACCAGATGCCTGCGACTTGTCGCTGGTGTTAGTTGCACGTTTGATGTATTTAATGTTGATTTAAGCGTGAGCCTGCCTACCTGCGTCATCTTGTTTTGATAGGATATATACATACATAACAGGTGCTTAATAAATGGAATAATTAAATCAACGGTGTAGTTCTTGGTTCAAATTAAAAGTGAAAGCATTTACAGTGACCGAAAGGAAAGATTTATTAATTTACAAGTCAACTTTGACTTTTGACTAACTTTCATTAAACAGTTTATTGACTTTATGCATTATTTAATTAAAAGGTAGCCGTGCGGTTCAGTTAACCTTTAATCCTGCCAGTCTGGGAATTTCAAAGGAGACCTTTACACATAATATATCCCGAAACGGAGCTCAGTTGGTCCTGGCTTACTTGTTGGTTCTTTCTTGGAATTCCTTTGCTGCTGCTGCTACTGTTGCTGTTGCTCCTGTCGATGCTGTCGATGCTGCTGCTCCTGCGAGAGCCTTTTGTGTGACCTAAAAGCAGATTTGCCTTCGCTCCGTCTGTATGTATACTGGCGTGTGAATATATATTTTCGAGTCTTCGCATTGGGGCACCCACTCAGTTAGTTGTCATCGTCGCCACTGGCCTCTGAACTTGGCTGCGACCTCGCCAGTCACTAGCATTTTGCACCTGCTACACCTGTCAGCGCAATCCGTGCGATTGCTAATTGAGGATGCGATTAATTTTCACACACAGGTGAGAAAGCCTGGCCGCAGGCTGTCTCGCTTCCCGTTAACTGCGCTCGCCTTTCCAGCTGATACGAGACGTCTGCAACCGAGCAGCATCCACGCGCGTCTGATAAGACGGAGACCATCTGAAAGAGTCCGGAGCCACAACACGGGCCAATCATCCCTCATGTTATCGCTCGCCCTGGCGCCCATTAATCCTCCTCTGCAAATTGGTCGAAAAGTACAGTGTTTATTAGGGAGAATGAATCCCTTTTCTCTCTTGAATTTCAAGGGGGTTCCTATGGAGGGTTGAAATTAAAGGGGAGGTTTTACTGTAGGAGGTTTTACCTGGCGCCCTCTGGTGGAATTACTTTCCTACAGGACTTGCTTGTTATGGTAACTTGCAAGAATTTGTAAATAAACCATTTCTATTTTATTTTAGGAAAAAATCGAGATTTAGATTTTTTAAATTTGATTACAATTAGGAAATAAACATAACTTATTTATCAACAAAAATAGTTTAAAAAAATCATTTCAATGTTGTGTTATTATACTTATGGTAATTAAATTATTTAACCATTTTTTGTTCAATCAGTTTAAACTGCTTCGTAATTTTGCCATAATTACTTCGTCTTATACAAATCAGTGAAAGGAATGTAAATATCTGGAAAATTGTCCTAAGCAGTTAGAAAATCTGGAAAATCGTCCGCAGCAGTGCGAAAAATCTGGAGACTTTTTCCAAAGCAGTGCACAAATCTAGTAAAATTTTCCAGAGCCGTTCAATAAGCACTCCTTTGGGAAACAGTTCCAGTTTTTATGCCCTGCTTTCTCGCGAAGTTTTGCATTTTCCTTCATAGGTGGCGCTTTGTTCAATTTAAGCAACAAGGATCAAGGATTAGGATATAACTTTCCCTTAACCATCTGGTCCACTGTGCACAGATTTCTTGTCCTGAAAGGTTATAATTAAACTGGGTTACCGTAGTAAAAATTCAGTTAGTCTAAACAAGTTCAGTTAATTTAAACAAATGAAACAAACATTAAATTTGCCCAGAAATCTTAAATATAAACATATGTTTACTTACTCTCCTGTTCTATCGCAATGAGCACAGCGATAACTTGGATTAGTAAGCCAATTGTTTGCTTGCATATCAACGCAGGTATGTCCTTAAGTCCATTGTCTTTTCTAAGCAGTTATATGTAGCCACACTGCTTTATATCCTTGCAGTTAAAGGATGTTAATTCCCTGTTGTTAGAATTAAAAGGTGCAACTAATAGATAAAATATAACATTTTTAGACTAGAATAATATCGAAAATATATAAATATTGTTAGATAAACTTAGAAACAATGTTCAATTACCTTTGGATAAAGCAAATAATGAATTCCTATAAAGAGAAGAGTATTAAAAAATGCATAGCTATGAAAAATTAATGAGTTTTCTGTGATAACTGATACGATATAAAGACTTTAAAATGTTTATAAAAATATATAATACTCAGAACAAATTCAAAATTCCACCCGACGCACAGTGGGGTATTGGACCCGAAAAGTGGCGATTAATTCAAAAAACGATTTTTGCGTTCGATACATTTGATTATATTTTTTTGTTAATACATAAAATTCTGCATTTAACCGTATATGAGTTTTTCTCCTCAACCTAACAGAGGCTGAGGAATCGGTTGTCAAAGTTGCAATATATTTTCGGTGTCTTTAAAAAAGTAAAAAAATCCCTTTCTTTGAGCATTTTGAAAAAAGAAAATTGTTTCTTAAACGAAAATATACGTCAAAAAAGTTATGCAATCTCTAAGATAATATATTTAACTATTTTTTAAATATTTTTTTAACAATATAAATTTCAATTTTATAAATAAAATTATTACAAATACAAAAAATTAGCTAAAAATTTCACATTTTTTAACTTTAGGTAGACAAAAAGTAATGCGCCACGCGGTCCCACGCGATATTTTAAATGAGGTGTTATTCCCTAGATATTCAGCTTAACCGCCTCATTCACACAATTTTGCACAAATTTGCACAAATTTGTTCAAATTCAATTTTAGTGGATATACTGATAGCGCGCACACTACAAGCGCGGGCGTTGCGCTGCCAGCTGAGTTTCTAAAACCCCCGAGATCAGTACTGGCGCCCATGAGACATCTTCAACAAATAGAGACTCATCTAGCGAAGATTGAACAAACAAAGATTTCCAAAAAAACGAAATTAAATAAATAAATAAAATGTTATATAAAAATAAAATATTTTTTTTTATTTATGGGTTTGACTAAAAATACCAAATAAAGAACAGTTTTTATTTTTTTTAGTATTTTTCGTAACATTTTTTGAGTTTTAAAAAAACTAGTTGTTAAATGTTGAACAAATTTTGTAAGATTATTAAGTCAATAATAATACATAATAACAAATAATTTTTTTTTTTAAACTTGGTATTTTTAGTAAAAAATTAAATAAATTAAACTATTTTTTATATGGCAGCTATAAGATATAGTAGTCCGATTCTGATAAAATTTTTCCTTAAAATCTGGAATATTTTGAGACTTCTTATGTAAAAATTTGGTTACAAAATTCTTAAAAAAAAAAAAAAAATTCATACTAAAACAAATTTGGAAAAATTAATTTTAATTTTAAAAATAAAAAAAATAATTTAAATTAAAAACGAACAACTTTTTTTACTAAGATTTGTCATATCTAACAGGAAAAAAAAAGTCTCCATCCAAAATATGCCCACCTGATTTGATCGCCACTTTTCGGGTCCAATACCCCACTGTGCGACGTATGTCAACTGCTTTCTTTGCTCCTTAAGGACTCATTTTCGGAACGAAACCCACCACAAGTCAACGCCCCTGCTAAACTCCGAAGGCTTTATCAACCACGAAAAGAAACCACCACAGGGAGGGGCTGAAAACTTAACGAAACCAGGTCCTGCGCAATAGCCACCAACTGCTCCCATCCTGTGGGGAAGCCGAGACCGAAACGAAGCAGTGACGAGCCACGAACAGGACATCAACAACAAGCGTGACCAAGTTCCTGCCTTACTTTCGATGGCCAGTCATTGGCGAAGTCTTAAGGCGCGTTGACGTTTCCCGCAGCGAGCCGGATGCCGCAGTCCGATACCGAGTCCTCGACCAAATCCGTGTCGTCTATTGTACGTGATGCAGTTCTCGCTGTGATTATTACCGACTGCCTTCGATTCGGTCCTGCCAGGCGATGCAATTCGATGCAAACCACGGGCTATCCGATGAATGAGTGAATGCATGAGGCACCAGAACGAGTCTTCTGCCAAATGCATTCGCCAATAATTGATCGATCCCAACTGCCCTTGTCCTCTGTGCATATTATAATCGGGTGTGTATAAGTCGACCGAAAGGAAGTGAAGTGCAGAGTGAATCCTGGATTTTTGTTGCTCAAAAAAATAAGGAAAAATAGTTTCCACTAACGATCGTTCCTAGAGCCCACATTACGTTAATCAATAAGGATACGACGATAAAGTGGCTTTATCCCTGCTTTATGTGAATTAATCAACTTGATATTTACGTGACTCCAACCGGGACGGAAAACAAATGGCCAAAGTGCGTGAGACGCCATAGGTGACCCCAAAAAAGCTGAACCAAAAACCGGAACCAGAAATCGGAGAGGTCGCGCGCGTCTAGAAATCGAGTCCAATGCAGTTGGCCAAATGTGCGTTAGTTAGAGCCGACATCTCCAGACTGCAAAATGCGTTTGAATGAACCAGCACAAAAAGCGCGACCCAGAACTAAATCAACGATAGAATCCACCAGATCCAAAGCGTACTCGGGACACCGCTCCCCGGCCAGGCGGCGACCCATTGAATGTTCCACTTGCAACCTGATCAGGCTGTTCCTCCTCACCACAACGATCATGGGCGGCGGTTTCGTTCAGGCCAAGACCATCTACGATTCAGTTAACAGGATCCAGAGGCTCGTTCCCCTGGTGGAAGGGATGGAACCTCTGCCAGGACACGCTGTCACTGGGAAAGTTCCCACGGAGAATGCAACCACTGCCACGCCCACAGCTCCTCCGCCTCCGTTCCCTCACCTGTCCACCTTGCGGAGCAGTTACGGTAGGCAAATTTGCAAAATTGCTATTCAAATTGTTACTTTGGGCCTTCAAGTTTACAAGTTTCCAAGTAAGGGTGGGCGGTGACGGTTAATGCATAATTATGTAATTGGTTTTCAATTATCCTGAAGGCGGTCGCTGGGCGGCAGGAGCTATTATCTATTTGCTTGGGTGTCCAAAATGTAATTTGCAATCTATAATCTATCAATTCCACATATTTATGCCAAGATGTGTCAGGCACTGAAATAAAAAGAGAGAGATTTAATTTTTCTAAATTTTATGAAAGAAGAGAAATCAGAAAAGATACGATATATATGAGATAGGGTGTGGCTGTATCGATTTAAAAATTAATATAAGAGTTAAATATGTGGCAGATACAAAAATGTAGATTAAATAATTTTACAATTAAAAAGGGTTTATTTTTGTTTGGTTTATAACAATTTTAATAAACTTTTAGCAGCTAAAAAATTAATATTTCTGGCAAGCATATTTCTAAACCCTTTAACTTTCAATTAGTTTTATTTATTACATATTTAATTTTAAAATCCTTGAACTATTCTTAAACTATTCCGGTTTGTAGTTCACAACTAAAATGAAAAAGTTATGCCCTTAACTTTTAGTCAGATGATGCAAGTTTGTTATGAAAACTCTTGACACATGTCAGTTATCCCTTTCTCTTTTCCTTTTCATTATTTTATTTAAATAATTCATATATAAGGGATTTCCGAGAGTGAAAACGTTAAGCGAGACTTTTACTTTCTCTTAATTTTGTTTGGATTTTGTTTGAAATTTATGCCATTTTGTATATAGTTTAATGCAATGAAATTTAATGAGATTTTCTATTGCCATTTACGACAATTGTTATTAAAAGCGAATTAAGCTTAAAGTGCCTACGGCCTCTTGAATTTATAATAGGGTTATTTTGCTGTTTAAGAATAAGAAAATAATCTTTAAGTCGAAGCTCGGAAAAGTGCTTACATATATTAAAATACTATAAATATTTAAAAGTATTTTAAAGCAGTGAATAAATTAAAACCAAGGCGTTTCATTATTAGAATTGGAAAAAATATATCCTTAAGATAAGCAAGAACATTATATAATTCTTAATTTAAAGAATTTATTTCTTTATGGTCACAGGCTGTCTTTTCTCTACAGAAACTTAAAATAATAGAGTAAAACAATCACTAATTTTTTGCCAAGGTTAAAGTTTTTCAGTTAAAGAGCAAAGATAACTAAAACAAAACCTTAAAATCACACAATAGCTCTGCCAGCAAGCCAAAAAGTAGAAAAAGGGAAAATGCAGTTTGACAAATTGGGTTACAACGGATGTCAGGCCAAATATTCCATTGTTTGCTTTCGGTGGACCAAGCTAAACATTTGTATAATCCCAGGAGGTTGTTTTAGTGTACTCCCTCCTCGAATAAACAAACTCCCCCGCAGCCAGCGCCAGACTTGGCATTAGCATACAAACCTATATACACACACACACATGAGTGCCTGAGCCATGTCATCAATTCTCAACTTTCCCCATGCTATTCTCCTATCTCTCCCTTCTCTTCCCCGGACCGTATCCAGATTCGAATGAAATCGATAACTCCTTTCCAGCGGATGGGACCAGTCGGGCCTTGGAGGAGGAGGAATCGGAGGCGGACGATGTGGGTGTGGATGCCGATTACGTCATCCCGGAGGGTCAGACATCGACGTCATCGGCGATCCTCCCAGGAGGTAAATCCCAGGACTTAGAGTCCCTTTCCCTGCAAGCCGGTGGAACGGTGGCGCCTAAGACCAGTCCGGATTCCTCTTCCGTGCGGAAGAACTCTTTCCAGCAGATCGGCAGCCAGAAAGTAAATGCCTTAGTGCCGGCTACGGTGGCCACAGTGAGCTCATCCAACGGCTCCTCCGTGGTCGTGGGGCCCACGGAGCCGGCGAGGAATCGGAGCGGCAATGTGCGCACCTCCGCCGTCAAGGTGGACAGCAAGCATCCGCTGTCCAAGGGCCAGAAGACGGATGCGCCCATGTTGAACTACATCTTCGACACGTTCTCCTCGGCCAACAAGCATCACCATCACGATCAGAGGTGAGTGGCGGTTGGAAGGGGTTATCTTTGTGTAGTAATGGAGTGGAAATCTTGCAGGTATGGACCCCACTTCGAGGACATGCAGCGTGTGGGTCAGGCCACCAATCTCACCGTGCAGGCGGGTTCCAGCATCCACCTAAACTGCAGGATCTCACTGCTGCAGGATAAGACTGTAAGTTGAGTTTTGAAGCATTTCGCACTTTAAATTTTAAACGTAATTATTATATGGGATTTTATTTTATTTATAATTTTTTCCTATAGAAATAGTTGCATTAAAATCTTGATGGCTTCATTAAAAGTACTGCCTTGTCTTTTTAGTTACAATAAGTATAGGGTATTAAAAATATATCGCGTAATTAAGACGTGTTCTATGTTCTGAAGAAATTATAAAAGTAAAGTAATACATTTAAAACAATATTTCCTCGTACTTGGAAAATTTTTAAAACCTTAAAAGCACTTGTTAGTGGATTAGATTTAACTTAGACTGGTGTGGAGGTATTCAATTCCAGTAAACAATTAAAGTTTAATAGCCTTAAAAAAATAGGTTTTTAATTTAATAAGTATGAAAGGGCTGATATTTTTATTAAGAATAACATTCTACCATCTCCATAGTTTAAATAATAATTTGTCTTGTATATTTATGTAGCCTTATTTCATAAAAATGAAAATATATTTAGACAAACATTTATGTTTTTATTTGTATATTCAATTCTTTAGTTTAAGGATTACCATATTTTTTTTAAATTAGAAAATTGTTATATTATTTTATTTCGAATTTATTCTTTTAAAAATTTTAAAGAAGATAATTTCTTATTTATTATTATTATTTAAGCCCTTTATATTATTTAAATTAATCAGATTGATCCGATTTGATTTTATAATATATTTAAAAAATCCCTTGCCACTTCATTAGGTCTCTTGGGTGCGCCACAACACGCAGGATGAGGATAATGCCCTGGACCTGCTCACCGTGGGCATGCACACGTACACGGGTGATAAACGCTACAAAATAGAGTTCCAATACCCCAACAACTGGCGACTGAAGATAACCAATGTGAAGAAGGATGACGAGGCCATATACGAGTGCCAGATCTCGACCCATCCGCCCCGCGTCATCCAGATTAACCTGCATGTGAATGGTATAATTAGAAACCATTAAAAATAACCCCAAAGATTAATGCTTATGCGACTTTACACAGCTCCCAAGGTGATGATAGTGGACGAGGTGGGGGATCCTCTCCAGGAGAAGTACTACGAGATTGACTCCACACTGCAGTTGTCCTGCGTGGTGCGGAATGTGGCCATGACCAGTTCTGTGGTCTTTTGGAAGCACATTGACAACATCCTCAACTATGACGTAACCCGAGGGGGCGTGAGGTGAGTCAATAACTAATATGTTGCTAATTTCGATTTAATTTTATTTAATAAGAAGTCGGCATATAAATTTAACCCTTTTCTCTGAAATTCCAGCGTCAAAACGGAACTGATGGAGGATGGAGCCAACTCGACGCTCTCCATAGCCAAGATTAGCAAAACGGACTCGGGCAACTATACGTGCTCCATCAGCGATTACCAGAACTTTACCATTGTGGTCCACATTCTGAACGGTGAGTTGCAACCCAGAATCTAAATATCATACATAAATTAACCCCAATTAATACTCATTATTTCATTTATTTCTCTTCCAGGCGAAAGCTTTGCGGAACTACATCACGGTGCCGCTGGAGTGCTTCGGGCCACGTGGTGGCATCTGGTTATGATGCTCCATCTCCTGGCACTCCTCCAGCTGACTGCGAGTAGGTTAAGGGGGGAGTTTAGCTAAGGTTCCCGATTATTTCAATAGGTGTGTAGGTTAAGTGGGAGTAAACAATATGAGCGGAGAGGAGAAAACATCGTTTATCCTGTAGCACTTTTTGTTGATTAATTGTAAAGTATTTGAATTTGGATAGGGCAGTTATTAGAAATAACTAAAAACGCAGCCTAAGTTTAACTGGCTATTATAGATATGTTTCTACGTCTATCATCAATTTGTACATGAGCAGGCACGCCTAGGATTAAGTCTAAGCTAAGCTAAGAGTACTCGGAACGGAACAGTGCTCTGAAGAGCCGGAGCAGAGGCCAACGAATTTCCCTAGCAGAAGAATATTCAGACAGAATGTCAGAGTTATGGTCTAGTCTAGAGATCTAGTTGATACAGGAATGTAAAGCATAGTGTAATCTAAGTCACTACGAACGAGTTCATTATCACAAGCGGGGCTGGCATAACTTAAGCTTTTTGCAGAGAGGAAACAGCAGCAATCCTGTGTGTGTGGGGAACTACTCAATGTTGAACTAATATAAATAATACGGTCATATACATATTATATACGTACACACACACACACAAACGAACAGATGCATCGGTCAAATGATATGTTAATAAACGAATACTCGTATGTATGCAATAATAAAGTGAACTATAAATGAGTGCAAAAACTGTATTTAAACTTGAGCGCTGAACGTCGATAGGCAGCCATCATTTAAATCGATTGTGCAGTGTTACCAAAAGTGGCAACGCTGGTTCAGGAGACTGCCAGAGAGGGAAAAATTGTTCTTACCGACGAGTACACTAGAGGTGGAGAAACATCGATGTTTTTCGATGTTTAAATAAAAAACATCGATGGAAAAAAACATCGAAGTTTTTCGATGTTTTCATAAAAACATCGATGAAACATTGATACTTTCAAGAAAACAGAAAAAAAAAATTCTTTAAAAAAAATTAAAGATTTTTTCCCTTACTTTAGTGATGTGAGAAAAACATCGATGTTCCTAAATATTTCAAAAACATCGATGCATCGATGTTTCTCCACCTCTACTGCACCTTACGCACGATTATCTTAAAATCTTAAAATTTATTGTTAGTTGTCAATTTACACCTTTTGATAGCGACCAATATTTTGTATTATTTTGATATCAATTAGACAATATTTGTAAACATTGTTTTATTTCATTATTATTAAATCACCAATCATCAATTGTTTTTTATTATTCTTGTAAACTTTATTTCATTCCACAGAAATTGTTTTTTCTTTACATGGTTGGTCGATAAGCTCATAATTACATTCTATCAGCATCACCGAAAAACTGTTAAATTAGACAAAATCCACACGATGTTTATAAATCAGGCGTTTACAACCCTGCTTCCAAATATATATCCATATAAAACATAAAAATTTCCTTAAATATCAGAACTAATTAAATTCAATTTTAAAAATGTTGTAATATGATTAGAACTCTTAGCTCCGATCACTAATCATCAACTGTTACAAAACACAAACATTTACAACTTTGATTTACTTTTCCGATTGGCAAAATCCATCATGGCCTGGAAGAACTCCGGATGCTGGAAACTCTGCAGCAGCTGGCGGCACTCGGAATCGTTGGCCTTGAGGAGATTCTCCAGGAATCCCTCTTTAAGGAGGCGCTTTCCCTGTTCCAGAGAGTTTGGAGGCAGCTCGGCATACTGTTTCAATTTTGGCCAGACCACAGAGTCCAGTTCACTGGACTTGTATACCCGGGATACAAAGTTGAAGTTGTAGGCCTCCGCGGGGGAGAGTGGCTCGTTCAGGAGCAACACTTCCGAGGCCTTGGAGCGGCCCAGGATCAGGGGAAACATAAAAGAGGAGCAGCCCTCCGGCACCAAGCCCAACTTGGTGAAGGGGGCGAGGAAATAGGCCTGTAGGGTACATATTGGTTAATAATAACGCCATACTATAAGACTTCATGTACACTCACGGTCTCAGAGCACCAGGCCACATCACTAAGTCCCACGATGGTCGCTCCAAAGCCAATTGCCGGGCCATTGACCAAGGCAAACACAATCTTCTTGCAGTTGACAAAACTCAGTATCATTGCCTTGAAAATATCATTGGACTGCTTGAGGAGCTTGTTGACATCATCAGTCTCTCCGGACTGAGATAAATCATTGCCGGCCGTAAAGTACTCTCCCACGCCGGTGAAAACCACCATGGTCACGCCCTCATCGTCGTTGACCTCCGTTAAAACCCGTGTCATCTCCTGGTAGGTCATTCTGTTGATGCAGTTCTTCCTGCGCGGATCGTTGAATTTCACCACTAGGAGCTTTCCTTGCTGCTCCACGAGCAGCTGCTTGTATCCTTGGTACGCCATCTTCAGCTTCACCGGATGGAATGGTTGCTAAGTCCAATAACTACCCAATTAACTCTGATTACGCCTGCTCATTGTTGTTTAGCCATCCGATTAACGACGGCAACAGTTGATAAGCCTAGGGATGGACGATAGTTTGGGGAAAACCCAACTTCGTGATAGTATTTGGAAGAATATATAAAGCTAGGTAAAGATGAATAAGACATTTTTTGAATTATGCTACCAATTACGTTATTGTTATGTTAATTAATTGGAGCTATAAAATTGTAACGGAACTGCTTTTTCCCGGAGGGCAGCGCCGGCTAGCTCCGGAATCCCAGGGACGAGTTCCCCCTCTGCCCGTAGTCCGCACCATCGATATATCGATAACATGACGACGTCTCACTAACATAACTTTAACCACCACTAGCAACAAAACGTAAACAAGCGGAATAATTTAAATTTGGACGACATTAAACGGAAAGAATTGGTGGCACTGATGGACTCGCCTCTTGGGATTTGGAGAGGCATCACCCATCTCCGGCGGACCGGAGTCTATTCCGGGCGGTTTTGCGACCGGCTCATCTCCCCCAGGTAAATACTCTTACTTAATGGCCATCATTTTCACATATGTATATAAATATAGATATATAAATTATCAACATTTCATTTTCATATAGAGCAATGGTCACTCCGCCGATGTAAGACCACGACCTGGGCCAGGAATGCACTTGCGCCAAGTCAGCGAGATTGCCGCCAGGGAGAAGTTTGTTAAGTGCTATAGCCACAAGGTGGGCTAACCGGATACCCCGTAGGGCCCTACTTGAGCTCCAAAAAGGACAATTAGGGTGGGCAAAATACAAAATTTACATCGCTGAACTTCTACCTAACTAATCTCTACCTTTTTTTCAGGCCTGGGTTGCGCAAAAACCGGGCTCTGGTGCACGGACGCATGGCTATCCTGAGGCGGATTCGCTGGCAGCTGCCGGAAAAATGCAGATGTTGCCCAAGCAGCAGGTAAATTCACCAGGCGCGGCGAACGGCTCGCAACAAAAACAAAACACACGGCCGTGGCGCCGGTGGGATTTGGGTGCAGTGCAATTCTGCACAGGAACGAGCTCACCAGTTGTCCTCCACTGACACAGGCTGGTCAGGATTATCAGGTCCGGGTCCACAACACAAACCCAAGGAAAATGGCGGCACCCGAGGTTCTTGGCAGCTTCCACAAATTTCCAGTGAGTTTATATAAATCCAACATAAAAGGATCTCCGTGGCCAGTGTCAATCCAGTCACTGCCACGCTGAAAACACACCACAAAAAAATTTTTTTCAATTCGAATTAATTTCGAATTTACTCCTTTCTCTTTTATTTGGCACTCACGTTTTTTTAATTTCAAGGAAATCACACCACTTTTTTTATTTGCTGGCTGCCGATCCTCCGTATCTTTTCCTACTGCCTGTCCTCCAACGCTTTTTCCTCCCTATATGGGCTCGTTTCACTGACCGCATTCCACCTTACGGGACTCTTTTAGCGCTCAGTGCAACGGCCCAGTTAAAGGGCAACACTCAGAGAGAGCGATGTATGAGCGAGAAGGTGAGATCGCTTGCCCCTGCCTTCCGCCATTTATGTGGCGCCACCAGTTTAAAGCCTACCCGTTGAGTGAAAAAAAACGTAGTTTATTTTTCTTGCGCTGTACAACATTCATCTTATGGTAAAATAGTAGCCTATTCGCTAATTTCGTCGATCACGGGCACGTTCTGGAGCTCGGAGCACTTGCGCTTCCACAGGGCGAGCTGTTCCCTAAGCACCTTCTCCTTGGCGGCGGCACGCGTCAGCAGGACCTTAGCTTTTTGCAGGAGTTGCGTCTTCTTCACCAGCTGCTCCTTGATATACTTGAGCTCCTCGTTGGCGGCGTCCTTTGGAAAGGTAACGTGTTATTTGGATATTATCTAGTTTTAGTTGTACGTACTTTACTGCGTCCTCCGCACTGGTCGCACTTGGTACGCTTTTGCAGCTCCTGCTGCAGGGCGTTAATCTTCTCCAGCGCCTCTGCATTTTGCTGTTGCAGCCTCGCCGCATCGGCAGGCGTGGACTCTGTGGAGCTGCGAGACTCCGTGGACCGCCGGCCATCCTTGAGGAACTTGTTCTCTTGGCGCAGTTTCTCCACGAGATTGCGCAGCGAGAGGATCGTGTGCTCCGCCGACTGGCCCTGATTGGTGCTCACCTTCAGGCCACTGCACTTGCACAGCTCTCGACGGGACTCGTTGCGAGCCATCTCCTCTTTTAGGGCAAGGATGTAGCTGGAAGAGGAAAGTGTGATGAGCAATCTAAGTTGGAAAAGATGGTTTGTGCTTACTCCTCTAAGTGCTTGATTCGCTTCTGCAAGCGATCGCTGCTGTCACCCTGCTTCAGGAGATCCGTATCCAGCTGCAGCTGAAGATTTCTCGCCTCCAGCCGAATATTCTGCGCCTCAATGGCCTGGGATCGTTCCTGCAGCTTCTCCAGTTCCGTGGTCAAGGCATTACTGCCCCTGCCCTCCAGCTCCATGGCAATGATCTTGCGCTGCTGCAGCTCTATGCGGGACTTGAGGGCTTCTATGAGATCCGCTTGACCCTGGTCGAAGAAGTGACCATCGCTGGACTGCGGATGATGAGCCGGAGAGCTGCATTCGCTGCTGGGACCCGTGTAGGTCTCCGGACTCTCCGACGGCGACGGAATGAACTTGTTCACGCCCACGTGCTGCAGATTGGGACAGGAGGGAGTGCGACAGCACTTGAGGGCATTGCCTGATCCATTGCTGGGAACTCCATTCCTGCCCACCTTGGACTCCAGCATTTGCTTGTCCTTCTCCAGCCGGGCGATGGTGGTGCGTGCTGCTTGCAGGAGACTGCGGGTCTTCTCCAGCGCCAGCTCCGTCTCCTCTAGCCTTGCCTTGTTCTTCTCCGCCTGCTGCTGCCACCGTTTCTGCTTCTCCCAGAGACCCACCTCATTGGCACTCTTGGTGCGCTTGGCCTCCAGGAGCCTGTGCTGGCGCTGCAGCTGGCCACGTGCTTCATCCAGATCGGCCTCTAGCTGATGGATGCGCTTCTGCTGGTTCTCGTTCTTCGTCCGGGCATTTAGCTCTGTTTTGATGGACACCACCGGACGCTTGAGCAGCTGTTGGCGGAGGGATTGGCTAAGATCGCGAGCCTGCTTCTCGCGCTGCGTCACATTGGCCAGCTGGCGACGCAGTGCCTCCATTTGGGTGTGGTAGATCTTATTCGTGGCCTCTGTGCGATTGAGATCTGCGGCCAGCTTGGCTATCTGCTCTTCGGAGAAGTTGGAAGTATCATTGATGTAGCGTTGCTGGTCGTCCTGGGAATTGGTGGGTTATAATTATATTTCTAGTTTTATTCCTTGTAAAGTTCACGTACATGGAAGTTCTTTAGTGTATCCATCAGATCCTTTATGTGCTTATCTTTCTCATCTAGGAAGACGCGTAGCTGATCCATCTCTGGAGCTGGAATGCTTTCGACGGATTTTTCTCGCTCCTGGCAGAGTTTTAACCTGAATTAACAACAAGATTAGAAAGGATTAATAATAAATTGTATTTCCCTTTCATAACTCACTTCTCCTTTAGAATTTCCACTTCCTCTTCTCGCGTTTTCAGGTTCTTCTCACTGTACTCCAGTCTGTCTTTCAAATCCTTGATCTGCTTGTGCAGGGTGGGCAGTTCCTTGAGCTCCTCCGTGTCCTGCTTCTCCTCCTCACCTTCGGGCTCATCAGTTGCCGGTTCCTCAGGTTCCACATTCACCTCAATCTCTTCCGGAGCTCTTTCCACAGTGTCGCTCTCGAAGAGCTCTTCGATCTTCTCATCCGTTAGCTCATTAATGGAAGTCTCGGAACTGGAACTGACTTCCGTGGGAGAACTACGTTCCGCCAGTGCCTTGGGTTTCTTTTCTAGCTTCCCCTTGAGCTCCAGAATCTCGGCATCCTTGGTCTTAATGTTAAAGTTAAGATTGTTTACGGTGGCTCTGAGGGATTCATTTTCAGCTGCCTGTTTGCTCATGGCTTGCTGGCTCTGATCCCTCTCTGTCTGCAACAGGTCCTGGTACTTCTGAATGGACTGATCCTTTTCCAGGAGCAGGGTGTGGAAAGAGAGTATGGTCTTCTCGACTACTCCGCTGTGAGGACTTTCGGAATCGCGCGGCTCCGTTCTGGAGGCCTCCAGCTGCTTGCAAAGATCTTCGATGCGTTGGTTGGCCTCCAGGAGGCTGTAATTAATTAATAAATTAAATAAAATATAACTAAATATTAAATCTGAACTTACGAAGCTTTCATTTTCTCCAGTTCCACTTGGGAATCCCTCCTGCTTTCCTCCACCGCCTCCGCTGTCTGAACTGCCTGATGCTGATGGCTGAGGATGCCGTTCGTCTGGACTGCCGTCTCCGAGAGCTTCACTGCATCCACCTGTGTGGAACTGTCCAGGTGAGGGTGCCTTCTGAGCGGCGAGCCAATGGGCGAGGATTGCTTGTCTATTAACTGGGCGGCCCTTCGCATGGCCGGAATGGGAGTCGTAGCCTCCGTGTTGGTTCCCGCATCCACTTTGGGCTGTGCTGGCGCAACTCCCTCGCCGAACAGCGCCTGAATGGTTTGCCAGTGCTCCACGTCGGTGGCCTGTCGCAGCCTCAACTCTCCCAGTTCCCTGTGGAGCTCCTCCTGCTTCGATTGCAGCACCTCACAGCGCTGTTCCAAGAGCCTCGATTGGGTCTCCGACTTGATGAGCTTAACCAGCTGCTGGGAACTCTCCTCATTGGGTGCGATCTTGGCTTGAACAGCTTCAGTCAGCTCTTCAACCAAGGCGAAGTGATCCGTTTTCTGTTGCTGCTGCACTTGCTCCTCCTCCAGGCGGCGCTGGAACTTTTGGTAGGCGAACACAAAGTTGGTGAGGAAGACCAGGGGCGTAAATTTGGCATATTTATCTTTCAGAGTGAACAAGGAATGCTTGAGGAATCTGAAAGGATTAGAATATCTGTGACAACCCTTCAGGATCAAGATTTTAAAGCCTTACTTGTGCTTGATATCGCTGTTGCTTCGCTCCTGCTGGAAGTCCTGCTGCGCCTGCTTCAGGGTTAGCTCGCTGGCCATGAGCTGGGTTTCCAGGGAGTCCGCCTTCAGCTGCAGTTGCTCTCGCTCTGTCTCCAAGCGAGAGCAGTCAGCTTTTACTGGAAACGGAAACTTAATAGTTAAAGGAATCTAATTTTCAGAAGGAAGACTCACCACTATCCAAATCCCGCTGGACCTTGGCCAGCATCAGCTTCTCGTTGGAGCTGCTCTGCAGATCGGCCACCAGGTGACGCAGGCTGATGTGGTTATCGGTGATCTCATTGAGCAGCCTTTGCTGCGAGTGGATCTGTCCATTGGCCACCTGCAGGAGTCCCTCCAGCTGCTTGGTCTCCCTTTGCAGCTCCGCCTGCTTGGTCCGCCAATTGGCCAGCTCCTGTTGCTGCTTCTCAAAGTCCTCGGCCGTCATGTAGTCCAGCTGATGGTTGTCCTTGATGATGCCATACTCGGCGCATATGTCTGGTAGCTTCAGCTCGCCCATCATCTGCTCCATGGCCTGGCCAAGCTGCATGCTCAGGATGGCGTTGCGGTGCTCCAACTGCTGCTGCTCCTCGGCCGTATAGAGGTGTCGCCTCTGAACCTCCTCCAGCTGATCTCGGGTGACTGAGACCTCGCTCTTTTGCAGCTCCAGTTGCCTGGACAGGGATGCCTTGTCCTCAATGAAGCGAAGTTCCTGCTTCCTGGTCTCGGTCAGCAGCAGATCGTAATCCTTCCGCATGTAAGCGTAGGAACTACTCTGCCTCGCCAGCTGCAGTTCCATACTGACCAACTGATCGTGGAGCTGCTGATTCCTGCTCATCAACTCGCTGCCATCGGCGGACATGTGCAGACGCAGTTCCTCGTAGTGCTTCCGGAGGATAACCAGCTCTGCCTGCGTCTCAGATCTGGGTTCCGTGTCTGCTTCCACGATGACAGGTCGCTCCAAGCCCTCGGTGGCCTCAGTGGGCGTGGTAGGACGCGTGGCTGTGTTGATGTGAGGATCCTCCGGCGCCGGCTCTGGCTGTTCCTCCGGCATCTCTGGGACATCGCACAAGCTCTGCACCGAGGACAACTCACCCGTTTCCGAGTCACTGTAGTTCTGCTGCTGCAACAGCTGACGCAGTGCCTCCTCCCGGGCCTTCAGTTCCAGCAGCTGTCCCTGAAGACGCTGCGGCGTGGCCGCCCCACTAGGAAGAGCTTCGATAAGGCGACGTAGCAACTCCGAATCTATGGTTATGTGCTCCGAGGTGGCTGTTAAATACATAAGTTCCATCGATGTTTTTCAAATAGATCTCCCAACTCACCATCATACTCCCTCAGCTTCTCCAGGATCTCGTACATTCCCGAGCGAAGCGTCTCATTCTCGGCGAGGACTTCCTCGTAGCGATTTTGCATCTCGGAGCTGGCTGCTCCATCGCCCTGGCCACGTCGTGGGGAGTTCTCCAGCGGAACACTGGCGGGGATTTCGCCCACCTCGCTGGGCTGCTGCAGCAGCAGGGACTCATCCAACTGCTGTGGCTGTTCCTGCTGCAGCTCCAAGAGTTTCCGCCTGTGCACCAATAAAGATTAGTGGAAATCACCAATAAAGGTTAGTGGAAACCCACCTCAGCTCACTCTTGTCCAGCTTCAGCTGAAGACGCAGCTCCTCGGATGTGCGCAGCTTCAGGGTCAGCCGCTCGATCTGCTTGTCCTTGTTCCTCTGCTTGGAACGCACATTTTTGGCCAGGACCACCACGTCATCGGGGATGTGGAGCCGACGGCGTAGCAGCTCGTTCTCCTGCACCACCTCATGCTGGGCATTCAGCTCCTGGATGTAGGTCCTCAGCTGCTTGTCCCGTTCCGCAAGCTTCTGTTCGAGGCCAGAGCACCGTCTCAGGGCGGGCACCAAGCCATCCTCACCCCGCTTGTAGGCTTCCAGGGCACTCAACGCGTGCAGGGCCTGCTTGGACTTGAGCACGTTGTCCTGCTCGGCGGCTTCCAGCATCTCTGAGAGCTGCTGATTCCGAGCACTGGCCACTCGGAGGCGTTCCTCGATCATCTGGCAGCAGGCACGTGGCAGCTCCGGATCATGGGCACGCTCCCGTTCCACGGACAACTGGTTCATCACCTTGGTGGAGCTGACCATCTCCTGGGCCATCGACTTGAGCTTGGCCTCCAGCTTTTCTATGCGTTGTTCGCGGGATTCGAGGAGCTTTGATGCAGAAACATGGTAAGTTTATAAATAATAATTTTTAAATAAAATCTTTTGCTTACATGTCTCATTTTAACCTGCTCCTCCTCCTGCTGACTCTGACTGCTGGATGTTGTGGTCAGCACTGAGTTGGTACTCTTGCCCTCTAGCTGCTTTTTCAGACGCTCCACCTCCTTGTCCCGCTCCTCGAGGTCCTGCCGCCATCTCAGGGACTTGCTCTCATATTTGTCCAGAAACTGTCGCATTTCCACCTCCTGCTTTTCCCGCTCGACCTCCAGAAAGGTAACATTTCCTTCCAGTCTAGAGATTTCCAGGACCTGCTGCTGCTCCTTTTGCTTGAGAGACTTGCGCTCCTCCTCCACTTTGGTGATGTCCTGGCTTAGCTGCACAAGATTGGCCTTGATGTTCGTCAGTTCTCGTTCGTGAAGCACTATTGTCTTGGATTGAACTATATTTTGGTTTTGGAGAGTCTGAAAAGGCAAAGGGATTTATTTAAAAATTAAAATTCACTTTTGAAAGCTATAACAAAGGACACTTTTTTTTTTTAATGAATTATACTTAACTTTAAGACTTTTAATTTTAAGTCTCTTCACTCACCTCTATTTCTTTCAGCAGCCTTTTGATGTGTTTATTCTTGGAATCAATATTCTGGAGAAGCTGTTCCTGCTTGTCCAGCTCGGACAGCGGATCCGAAGAGTCCTTGTCGCTGGCCTCGGCGTGCTGGGCCGCCTCCCTTAGCCGCAGCTCCAACTGGCGGATTTCCTCCCCTAACTATTAAATTACTGGATAGAGTTATACTTCTTTTTATTAGAAAACCCCATACCCACCTCCTTGTTCTTGCTTTTCAGGCCATCCCGCTCATCCTCCAGCTTCTGCAGCATTCGCTTCAGCTTCTCATTCTCGTCCTGCAGGCGGCGGTCAGAGGATGCTCCTCCTGTAGCGCTTTGTTCCTGCAGCCGCTGCACCTGCTCGCCCTTGTACTCCAGCACGGCCAGCGTGAGCTCCAGGGTCTTGCGCAGGGACTTCTTGGGCAGCTCCTCTATGGACTCGTTGAGCTCTAGAAGCGTCTCGTACAGCTCCTGCTTCTGGCGCGCCGAGAAGTCGCGGAACTTGCGCACGGAAACGGTCTCCGGGATGTCCATGCTCATGCTTGTGGCTCATGGCCTCGCTCCTCGGCGGCTCCTAACGTTCTGAGTGAAAATTTCCTCCCGATTTTTCACACAACTCTCCCGGGGCGTGCGTTCGTTCGGTTTTCATTTTCGAGCGGTTGTCATGACAGCGGGGCCACAACAAAGGTGGCTCAAGGGTTGCCACTGACTCACGTGCTGCCGAGTCGCGAGTCCCGCGTCCGGAAACGGGGGTGCCGGCCTTAGTTAATGACCGCCGCCTTTGTTTTTGCTGGCATTTTGTTTTGCTACCAGCTTCGGCTGCGTACAAACTTTCCTGACAGGATAATTGCCCCCATGGGGTGGCTCCACCACTCCTCTTTGGAAATAGAGAAGGAGCGCTTCTCTTCCATAAACAAAAATGGCAAACGGTAACCAGGAAAGTGTTAATTGGCAAAGTGTCAAAGCCTGAGTCCTGAAATTGAAAAGCCATTTCGAATGGTTCCTGCTCCTGCTCCTGGCCTCGTTCCTGTTTGGCAACTACTCCTTCTTCAGTTCGTTCTCCTCCCCCAGTGTTTGTGGCACCTTTAGATACCCTCTCCCACCTCCAGTGACAACTCGTTGAGTTGCCTTAAACATTACGTTTGTGTACATGTGTAAAAATAATTGAAACTAATGGCAAACGACTTTGGTTGCCCTCCCATTTGTGGACTCACCCGCCCTCTGAGGATGACAGCCAGCCCGAAAATTGAAATGATACTTCAAATGGCCAATTATCCCAGGCAGCATTTTGGCCATTTATTCCGACCAACGAAATCAGCCAGAACCCTAACCCTCCTGTTGCACCCGAGCCCTGCTAGAGTTTGATGAACTTTCGAAGGAAAGCAGGAGTTTGAAATTTAATTCCAATTAATATTTTGGGTGTAGATGAGTTTATTTAAAATATATTTATATACATATATAACTCTGGTGTTCATCGTGAAGCGTAATATTAAGGGTATACTTGGAGATCTTCAAGATATTCTCTTCCTAATTACATAGTGGACCCTCCTTGCGACTCTTGGCATCCATTTGCAGAAGCATCAGCTCATAGGTGACCAGGGTGGCCAGCATCTGTAAGGGACAGTTAAGTTTATTTATTTATTTAGACACTGGTTCCGCAACAAATGCAAATTGTTAGATAGGCCGGTAGATTCGTTAAGATACTATAATAAGTATTAAGTTTATAAGTATTAAGTATTACTTACCCCAAAAAGACTCCTTCTGGTTAAATGAAACAGTCGATATCCGGACAATCCAACAAACTCGCTGGTCAGCTGATTGGCAAAACGTTGCACCTCCTGAGTCCAATAATCGCTGGGCACCAGATACACGGATTTCAGAGGCAGCAAGGAGGCATCCCTAATCCTGGAGGCGGTCATAAAGACCAGGCTGGTCCTGGCCATCAGAAAGAACAGCGAGTACCAGAAGTACACGTAGTTAATGGGATGCCGCAGCTTGCTAAATCATTAAAATAATTTATTACTTAATAAAATAAAAAGGAATAAGGAAAGGGAATCCCTCACGTAAAGATGGCCAGAGCCTGGTTGCATATGACATAGACATTATTGGCGCAGGAGACAAACACAATGCTGGACATGCTGGCGTCCACAAGGCTGGTCAGCTCACAGAGGCGTATGTGATCCCGGCGGATATCGTACCACAAAGCATCCGGAACATGCTAAGGGGAAAGTATATATTAAGAGAAATATTTGAATTAATTTCTTAAGGCTATCCTACGCGACCCTCCAGGCCCATGACTCTTTCGGCAAATTGCTGGAATCTTTGAGCCAGTCCCAGACTGGTAATCACTATAAATATGTCCATGAAGTTCCACAAAAAGGTAAAGGCTCCATTCAGAAACTATTAATTAATTATTTAAAAGCATTATAAGTTAGAGTTTCTGTTTTATAATTATAAATAATCCTTACAAATGCATAGCCCAAGGAGAATACATTGTAGGGCAGCATAACCAAGACATCGGAGAACTCCTTTTCCAAATACAAACCAAAGGAGACATGCGAGTGATTCTTCTGGCAATGCCATATATGCATGCTATAACTACGATATCCAGAGATATAGTAAAGAGCGTGATCCACTGTAAAATAAATAATGTTCCCAAAAGAGAAACAAAAGGTTAAATTAGCCCACTCACCCACTGCCAGACAACCCACACCAAAAACCACCATGTTGACCTTGGAACGAAGAGTCCGCTTGCATCGCTTGTAGGGAGGAAATAGCATCAGTATATCCAGGGAACTCCAGGGCAACATGATCTGCGTCCAGGATCGAGCGAAGCCCACGAAATTCAACCAGTTGATGATGCCCACAATAAGGAAAACCAAGCCAACTTTAAGGAGAGAGGGTTCCAGTTCTTGAAAAAGAATGAAGAAAATTTCAACTCACCCATATTCTTGGCATTGAGGCCTGCCGTAAAGAGAACATTTGCTCCGATTAGGGTCTTCAGGCCTCCAAGAAGCAGGAACAGGCCGGTGACTATAGTTCCAATGCTACGCACTTTAAACTTAACGTCCTGAGGATCGCGACTCAGGATATTGGACAAGGGCATGATGCCAAAGAATTGAGCCACACAGAGGTCTAGAAATGAATTTAGAAAATTATAATTTAATTTAATTTTGAGCTATATAGTAAAAATATCCTGAGTTGAAGACACATTTTAATAAGAATTAAAGAATATATATTAAACAGGGATCGTAACAGTTAAAATTTTTAAAATAATAATTGTAAAATAACAGTTATTTAATATTATTAAAGGATACAGAGTCTAGAAATGAGTTTAGAAAATTTGTATTGAATTTAATTTTGAACTCTAAAAATATACTGATTTAACGACACATTTCGAAGGGAAATATATTAAATATTTAACTCTCTTTTCCTTAAACTCACATGGCCTGATGGCTCTGTAAAACGTGTCCAGCTGCTCGAACTCCAATCCTCCCTTGGCACAGCGCCATCTCATGGCCACGACAGCTCTCTGCTTTTGGCGTCGCACCTTCAGGTGCCTGAGGATGCCATCCGAAGCCTTCGACATGTTCCTCAACTCTGACCTCCTCCACTAACACCGCTTAGCCTGAACTTGTCTCATAATTGTTGTTTATATCCTTTGCCCGAGCTTATAGGCTAAAACCCGTAATTAGTGGTAACAAGCGGCACTTCAGCTGGTCGGTGGTGCCACCAAAAACCATTGTGGGGCCAACTCCGCCCCATGTCAAGCTCTGGAACCCGTTTAAATTTTGCACTGCGTGTCAGTGCAAAAAAGACCTGCGTCATGGAAGGACCTACCACTCTGAACTTTCGCAAAAATTCCACTAAGCGCAATGAAGTTAAGCCCGTGGAGAGCGAGGCTCAGGCTAAGCTGGAGACGCCTCCACCAAAGTTTGTGGAGGCATCGAACCTGGAGTTCAATGTGGTGGCCAGCGAGAAGTTGCCCAACTACGAGGGTTTGGATTTGTTTCATCGAGCTGTGTATCCTTGTAGGGGAACCTTGCTTTCTTTTATTTAAATTCTGATAAATATAAACTTCCTTCCCAGTCATGTTTCTGGCCCAATGCTTTGCCATCATGCCTTTGCTGGGCATCCGGGCTCCAAATCCGCGACGTGTGCGCTTTGCCTATAGGTCAGTGCCCATGATAGTCACCGTGATCTTCATGACTGCCACCAGCATCATGTTTCTGGGCATGCTTACGCACCTGCTGGAGATAGGCATTAGTGCCAAGAATTTTGGTGAGCTAATTATAATTATTATTTAAATATGAGTAAGAGTTATTGCTTCTCTTAGTGGGCCTCGTTTTCTTTGGCTGCGTGCTGACTGCCTATGTCATATTTATACGCCTGGCAAAGCGATGGCCCCCGCTCATCCGCTACTGGACCAGAACCGAGATGGTCTTCACCAGGCCTCCATATGAGATACCCAAAAGGAATCTGGCGCGCCGAGTGCAGTTTGCTGCCTTGGCCATCATTGGGCTGTCCTTGGGTGGGTCTTTGGTTGGCATTCAATGATTTTTGGCAAATAATTCCTATTATCTTTCAGGTGAACATGCTTTGTACCAGGTGTCTGCCATCCTGACCTACAAGCGTCGCATTCAGATCTGTCGAAATATAACCGCCGAGGCCTCATTGGATGATTACATCCAGAGGAACTATGACTATGTCTTTAGGCTGCTGCCCTACAGTCCTGTGGTGGCAGCTTTTATACTGGTAAATATTCCTAGTTAGTTTATTTAAATATTATATATTATTTACATATTTATAAAAACATTAAATATTTAAATACTACAAATATTTTATATATTTCCCAAGTTAATAAACGGCGCCTGCACTTTTGTATGGAACTACATGGATTTATTCATCATGATGATCAGCAAGGGTCTGTCCTATCGCTTTGAGCAGATAACTTCTCGTATCCGTAAGCTGGAGCATGAGGAGGTATTGGAATCCACGTTTATACAAATCCGGGAGCATTACGTCAAGATGTGTGAGCTGCTGGAGTATGTGGATAGCGCCATGTCCAGCCTGATACTACTTTCCTGTGTTAATAACCTTTATTTTGTGTGCTACCAGCTGCTCAATGTGTTCAAGTGAGTTTACTTTAGCATAAATATATATAATTAAATTCTTTAAAATATTTTAACCTCTTTTCTATATAATCTCCTAGCAAACTCCGCTGGCCCATCAACTACATTTACTTCTGGTACTCCCTCCTTTACCTCATTGGACGCACCGCCTTCGTTTTCCTCACGGCTGCCGACATCAATGAGGAGTCCAGGCGTGGTCTGGGTGTCCTGAGGCGGGTGTCCAGTCGGAGCTGGTGCGTGGAGGTGGAGCGCCTGATATTTCAGATGACCACCCAGACAGTGGCCCTTTCCGGCAAGAAGTTCTACTTCCTCACCCGTCGCCTGCTCTTCGGGGTGGGTAACCCCCTTTCTCTTATACAAAATGCTAGTTTATGTTTACACCTCTTACCCCCCTAGATGGCTGGTACCATTGTCACCTACGAGCTGGTTCTGCTGCAATTCGATGAGCCCAATCGACGCAAGGGACTCCAGCCCCTGTGCGCCTGATGGACGCCACCCGCACCCGCTCCGCTCAACCCACTCCGTAGCCATTTGTCATGTCAGCTGCCAGTGACAGGCGCAGCAATTAGTTGTAAATACTTAGTTGCTAAATCGTTAAGCACAGCCACGCCCCCCAGGGTTCTGCTGGGGGCTTTTCGCACGCCAGATTGTTACTTGCTGGGGCAGTGAGAGTTGTTAGTTCGTTCGGTCATGCCGCAGGGCGAGACATTCCATCGGGCGGTCTCGAAAGGTATCCTAAGTTTCCTATTACTTCTATTACTTAATAATTTAAATAAATATTTTTTCCGCTCTTAGTTCTTTTCATTTCCCAAATCTATGGGCTTCTCCCAGTCAGCAATGTCCGCGCCTTGGATGTGACAGACATCCGGTATCGCTGGCTCTCGCCGCGCGTCTTCTACTCCGGCCTCGTGGTGATCCTCAATCTCTGCGAATTCGGCGCCGTCCTTAACTATGTGGCCAAGGTGGCCATTAACTTTCATACTTCCAGCACGCTGTCCCTGTACATTGTCTGCCTGCTGGAGCACCTGTTCTTCTGGAGATTGGCCATCCACTGGCCAAGCATCATGCGGACCTGGCATGGTGTGGAGAAGCTTTTCTTGAGGGTTCCCTATCGCTTTTACGGAGAGTACAGGATGAAGAGGCGGATTTATATAGTTTTTGCAGTGGTCATGTCATCGGCTTTGGGTATTAAGCTTATTAATTTATTTAAATATTAATTAAATAATAAATTTCTGTAGTGGAGCACTGCCTGCTGCTGCTCAACTCGTTTCACCTAAGCAACATGGAGCGCACCCAGTGCAAGATCAATGTCACGTACTTCGAAAGCATCTACAAGTGGGAGCGACCGCATCTGTACATGATCCTGCCCTATCACATTTGGCTGTTGCCCATCTTTGAGGTGGAAATTTATTTATTTCAAATTAATTTAATTAAAACTTTAATTATTTTAGTGGGTCAACCAAACCATTGCCTATCCGCGCTCCTTCACCGACTGCTTCATCATGTGCATTGGCATTGGCCTGGCTGCCAGATTTCATCAGCTTTATCGAAGAATTGCTGCTGTTCACAGGAAGGTCATGCCTGCCGTGTTCTGGACAGAGGTGCGGGAGCACTACCTGGCCTTGAAGCGCCTTGTGCGTCTCCTGGATGCCGCCATAGCTCCTTTGGTGCTCCTGGCCTTTGGCAATAACATGTCTTTTATATGCTTTCAGTTGTTCAACAGCTTCAAGTGGGTTTAGGAAAGAGTTTTGAGGACTTAGAATAATATTATTTATTTATTTAAAAAACAGAAACATTGGCGTGGACTTCCTGGTGATGCTGGCCTTCTGGTACTCTCTGATTTTTGCAGTGGTCCGCACCCTGCTGACCATTTTCGTGGCCTCTTCTATCAACGATTTCGAGCGCAAGATTGTCACAGCTTTAAGGGATGTGCCCAGCCGAGCCTGGTCCATAGAGGTAGGTCTTAATCCTAATGCTCACAGTGTAACAAAGTTCTTCCTTAGGTTCAGCGCTTTAGCGAGCAGTTGGGCAATGACATGACCGCTCTCTCCGGCAGTGGATTCTTTTACCTCACCCGCTCACTTGTCCTGGCTGTGAGTCTGAGCCATAAAATATCCTTTCTTATAGCACTCTTATATTTAACCTTTTTAAAGATGGGCACCACCATTATCACCTATGAGCTCATGATATCGGATGTCATCAACCAAGGTGCCATCAGGCAAAAGACTCAATACTGCAGGGAATTCTAGAGCCCGGAACTAAGGCACTTCAATCCGCACATTTAGTCATAAGTGTCACGCCCACCATGCACCGCACTCGAGATCTTAATCGGAAAATACAAGGATTAATGAATGGAGCCCGCCCTCTTATTTATGGCATGTCCTTTGGACGCAGTCGTCCTTTTTTCATTTGCCAACCAACAGCGCACAGTCATGAAGCATTCGGGACAAAAGGGGACTAAAAACACGCTCCAGCACGGGATTGGACCCTGTGAGTGACTCAAAGATCTCCAAATCCTAAGAACTCTCTTTGATTATTCTGTTATTTTTTCAGTCCTGGTCATAGCCCAGTTTTTTGGCGTTCTGCCGGTGTCGGGGCTCTGGCCCAGCTCTCGTCCTGACAAGGTTCGCTTTCGCTGGCTTTCGTTGTCCTTACTGGCTGCTCTGGTCCTATTTACCTTCTCCATTGTGGACTGTGTATTGTCCTCCAAGGTGGTGCTGGATAATGGGCTAAAAATCTATACCATAGGTAATTTTTATATATTTTATTATACAATTTTATCAACTCAATTCCCTTGAAGGCTCCCTCAGCTTCAGCGTGATCTGCATCTTCTGCTTTGGGGTTTTCCTGCTGCTCTCCCGCCGCTGGCCCCACATCATCCGTCGGACGGCCGAGTGCGAGCAGATCTTCCTGGAGCCCGCCTACGACTGCCGACCAGGGCGTAGCTACTCCCGGCGGCTCCGTATCTGGGGTGTGGGTCTCCTGGTGGCCGCTCTCTGCGAGCACTCCACCTATGTGGGCAGTGCCCTGTACAACAACCACTTGGTCATTGTGGAGTGCAAGCTGGAGGCGGACTTTTGGCAAAACTATTTCCAGCGCGAGCGCCAGCAGCTCTTCCTCATACTGCACTTCTCATCCTGGTGGATACCCTTCATTGAGTGGACCACCCTGTCGATGACCTTCGTGTGGAACTTTGTGGACATCTTCCTGGTCCTCATCTGCCGCGGCATGCAGATGCGCTTCCAGCAGCTGCACTGGCGCATCCGTCAGCATAAGCGACAGCGGATGCCTAATGAGTTCTGGCAGAAGATTCGCTGTGATCTCTTGGATCTGAGTGATCTGCTGGGACTCTACGACAAGGAGTTGTCTGGGCTGATTTTGCTCTCCTGTGCCCACAACATGTACTTTGTGTGTGTGCAGATATACCATAGTTTTCAGTGAGTTAAGGGGACTGACTTTATGATCATTATTAATAATAACTTGCTTAGGTCCCGAGGCAACTATGCCGATGAGCTGTACTTCTGGTTCTGCCTGTCCTATGTCATTATACGAGTCACCAACATGATGTTTGCTGCCTCATCCATTCCCCAGGAAGCCCGAGAGATATCCTATACGCTCTACGAAATTCCCACAGAGTTTTGGGGCGTGGAGCTCAAGAGACTCAATGAGATATTTCTGGCTGACCACTTTGCACTCAGTGGCAAGGGTTACTTCCTGCTGACCAAACGCTTGATATTTGCTGTGAGTTAAAGGTATTACTAAGTCAAAGAATAAATCAAATAAAATAATAATAAATATTACAGATGGCTGCCACCCTGATGGTTTATGAACTCGTGCTCATCAACCAAATGGCCGGGTCCGAGGTCCAGAAGAACTTCTGTGAGGGCGGCGTGGGCTCCTCCAAGAGCATATTCTCCTAATCCGATTTTTTACGCTTTTTTTCGATTATTTTGCACTTGCTGTACTTTTGTGAAATGGCACCCAATCAATTATACCTGTCAGATGTTATCATGGCGTGTCCGAAACGTTTTGTTGCAAGTGTCTCGGTTATCACGCCCATGTGGAGGAGCAATTTGTCTAGTCGCGGACTTCAGATGGAGCAGTCCGAGCAGAGCCACCAGGAGAATACCCTGCACCACGCCATCGGGCATGTTCTGGTCGTAGCACGGATATTCGGGGTAATGCCCCTCTCCGGGATTGGGCCCAGTGATCCGCCAGAGAATATACGTTTCCGCTGGCTTTCTCCACTTAATCTGGCGTTTGTGGGGGTGTCCCTCTTTGTGATCGGAGATTTTGTGCTCTCAGCTAAGCTGGTTCTTAATAATGGCTTTAAGATCTACACTATAGGTAAGATGATCCAACTTTACTCTTTAAAACTCTCTAAAAGAGGCTTCGGGGGATTTTGAATCTCAAGTTAAGGTGTCTAAAAGTATACTATTAAATAATTGAGTTTCTACATACTCTTAGGCATCTTTTCAAGTTCTGTACTTTTCAAAACTCTCTAAAAAAGGTTTCTGGTTGATTTAAAATCCAAAGAAAGGTGTCTAAAAGTATGCTCTTAAATTATTGAGATTCTCCTTATATCAAACATAAAATTGCATACTTTTAGGCATCCTTTCAAGGGCTTTAAACCTATATTTTCTTCCAGGTTCTCTTAGCTTCAGTGTAATTTGCATCTTCTGCCTTGGATCCTTTATGAGCCTAGCCACCCGCTGGCCCCACATTATCCTTCAGACCACGAAATGTGAACAGATCTTCCTGAAGCCCTGCTACCAATGCCCCAATGGCGTCAAATTCAGTCATTGTCTGCGCCGCTGGGGCCTAATCCTCCTGGTGGCCGCCGCGTGCGAACACCTCAGCTATGTGGGCAGCGCCGTTTGCAGTAACTACTTGCAGATCCGGGAGTGCCAGCTGGAAGTGGGCTTCGTCCAGAATTACTTTGAACGGGAGCGACAGGAGGTGTTTTCCGTGATCCCCTACAGCTCCTGGCTGGTGCTCTACATCGAGTGGAGCACCATCTCCATGACCTTTGTGTGGAACTTTGGGGATATATTTCTGGTGCTGATGTGTCGCTCGTTGAGAATTCGCTTTCAGCAGATGCATTGTCGCATTCGCCAGAATTTGGGGCAGCCTTTAAGGAAGGAGATGTGGCAGGAGATTCGTACGGATTTCTTGGACCTACATGATCTCCTAAAGCTCTATGACAAGGAGCTAGCTGGCTTGATCATGGTGTCCTGCGCCCATAACCTGTACTTTATTTGTGTGCAGGTCTACCACAGTTTTCAGTGAGTTTTTAAGGATTGCAGAATAGATATTTTTTAAAATTATATTTACAAATATTTCAGAGTTAAAGGCGCTTTTATGGACGAGCTGTACTTCTGGTTTTGTTTGCTGTATGTTAGTACCCGCTTGATGAACATGATGTTGGCCGCTGCCTCGATTCCCCAGGAGGCCAAGGATATATGTAACACACTCTACGAGATTCCTTCACGCTGTTGGTGTGATGACTTGGAAAGGTTAAGTGAGGTCCTCCGCAATGAGTCCTTTGCTCTCAGTGGAAAGGGATACTTTCACCTCACCCGCAGGCTCATCTTAGCAGTGAGTGATCTTAATATAAATTTTTACTTTTTGCATTGATATTTTTTCCCTAGATGGCCGCCGCTGGCCTGGGCTACGAACTGGTCCTCTTCCACCAAATGCAGGGCGAAGTAACGCGTCCGGATATTTGCAGCCGTGCCGCTGGCTCCTCCATGAGCATATTCTTCTCCTAACTCCTAGCTCCCAGCTCTATTCTCCATTTCATTAATACATACTTCATGAGCTTGTCGCCACCGCGGGCTGTCAGCTCCTCACATTTGCACAAGATTATGCACAGATAAGCGCACAATTGGCACGGAGACCATAAATTAGCCGTAACCAGTAGCAATTTGTGGGCTTAACCATTTGTTGGGGGCACCGAGGCGGCCAGTCGAGCACCGAACATGGCCAGGACCACTGGGAATCCTGCCAAGCGACGCAGATTCATTGCCCGCATCAAGTTCTGGCGAAGATCACGCGTGGGCAGCGAGTAAGGGGTTTCTTTCTTTATCACTGAAAGGTTTATTTGAGTTGTGAAGTTTCCAGTGTCACCTTGGGTATCCTCAAATACAAAGTGGTCTCTAGACCAAGTACACGTTTTCATTTTGCAATGAGTAAGTTTTCTTCAAAGTTCGATTACTTAAAATTCTGAAAATTTCTCAGTTAAAGCTCTACTAAGACGTATCAGGAAGGAGGACTACAAGTATAGTGGGTCTTTCCAAGAAGCTATCAAGCCAGGTTAATATAGTTTAGTTTAGTAATTTCTTTAACCTCACCTTTACATTTTTCTTTAGTAATTTATAGAATTATTTATTTAAGGCCTGAAATTTGTATTATTTATATTTTCAGTCTTAATTATAGCCCAAATCTTCGCTTTGATGCCCGTTCGGGGTATCACCTCAAAGTTTGCCGAGGATCTGGCCTTTGCCTGGTCCAGTGCCCGCACCTACTATGCCCTGGCCACTATCCTTTGCTTTGGCGTAGTCTCCGGCTACCTGGTGGCCTTCGTGACGAATGTTAGCTTCGATTTCGATTCAGTGGAGACTCTGGTCTTCTACATGTCCATATTCCTCATCTCTTTGGCGTTCTTACAATTGGCCAGGAAGTGGCCGGCCCTTGCTCAGGAGTGGCAGCAAGTGGAGGCCAAGTTACCGCCTCTGAGATCGGTCAAGGAGCGCAGAAACCTGGCGACACACATCAAGTGGATCACCATAGTGGCCACCACTTGCTCGCTGGGTAAAAAATTAATTCATTAATTCCTCATAAATATAATTTAAGATCCCCTTCAGTGGAGCACATGTTGAGCATGCTGAGCATGGGCTACTATGTAAACTTCTGCCCCAAGTTGCCGGGTCATCCCTTGGACAGCTTTCTCTTCCTGAACTTCTCCTCGGTGTTCTACTTTGTGGACTACACCCACTTCCTGGGGTTGCTGGGAAAAGTGATTAATATTTTGAGCACTTTTGCCTGGAATTTCAATGACATCTTCGTGATGGCCGTCAGTGTGGCTCTGGCGGCCCGTTTTCGTCAGCTGAATGATTACATGATGCGAGAGGCGAGACTGGTGAGGGTCCTTTGCGAGCTGGTGTTATGATCCTTTCACTAATGTTGCTTGCAGCCCACCAGTGTGGAGTACTGGATGCAGTGCCGGGTTAACTTCCGGAATCTTTGCAAACTCTGCGAGGAGGTGGACAATGCCATATCCACCATTACTATGCTTTGTTTTACCAATAATTTGTATTTTATTTGTGGCAAAATCCTGAAGAGTATGCAGTGAGTTCTCCTTATTTTCCTTAAGTCAAAGGATTTATATATATTTTCTTTGAATTCCAGAACTAAACCTTCGGTGTCGCATACCCTGTACTTCTGGTTCTCCCTGGTCTATCTGCTGGGACGCACTCTCATCCTTTCCCTATATAGCTCCAGCATCAATGATGAGTCCAAGCGGCCTCTGCTTATATTCCGTCTAGTGCCGCGGGAATATTGGTGTGATGAGGTAGGATATATAGGGAGGATATTCTAATTCCAATAATTAATATAATCATTCCAGCTCAAGCGCTTTTCGGAGGAGGTTTACATGGACAACGTGGCCCTGACTGGCATGAAATTCTTTCGGCTTACACGCGGCGTTGTAATTTCGGTTTGTAAACAAAAACAGAAACCGCTAAAGTATCCAATTATAGAACTATACTATATCCGTAGGTGGCTGGCACAATTGTGACCTACGAACTGATTTTGCTGCAATTCAACGGCGAGGAGAAGGTTCCCAGCTGCTTTGAGGGCTGAACTTTAAGGGGGTGTTGGTTCAACGGAGGGTTAAGCCCGCAAAATATGTGCTTTTATTGTTAGTCCTTAATTATAGATAAGTGCAAAACAACAGGTGTTTTTAATGGTCACTGGTCACCGGTGGGGATTCAGTTTGCATTCGGTTATTCCTGCGGAGCAGTTGGCCTTTGCCAGTGGTATCAGCCGGTCACAGGATGAAGATCCTGCCAAAGCTGGAGCGCAAGCTGCGCCGGCTTAAGAAGAAGGTGACCAGGTCACCGTTGATGCGAAAGCTGGATTTAGTTCACGAGAGGTGGGACAGGATAAAGGAAAAGGAAACTGTTTTTACCAAAAGAAAACCCCAATACTTTAAATAAAATTATTTTCTTTATCTAAATCTTAAATTTCCTTTCAGTGCCCGCAAGAAAGCCTTCCAGGAAAGTTGTGAAACCTACAAAACTCAGATTGATAAAGAGTACGAGGTGCGGAACACATTTCCCAGTAAGTTTTTAAGCTTAAAGTTTTTAATGTTAAATTCTGTACTTAAATTAAATCCCTTTCAACTCCAGAGCTCTCCCGTAGCAACAAGGAAGCCTTCCTCAGCGATGGCACCTTCCACCAGGCTGTGGGCCGTGTGCTCCTGGTGGCCGAATTCTTTGCCATGATGCCAGTGAAGGGAGTCACTGCCAAGCATCCCTCAAATCTGAGCTTCTCCTGGCGCAACATCCGCACCTGCTTTTGCATAACCTTCATCGCTTCGAGCTTTACGAACTTTTTTCTGTCCTTGTATAAGGTTTTAAACAATCCGATTAGCTTCAACAGCATTAAACCCATTATATTCCGCGGATCTGTGCTGCTGGTGCTAATGGTGGCTCTAAACCTGGCGCGGCGGTGGCCCCAGCTCATGATGTACTGGCACACCGTGGAGCAGGATCTGCCGCAGTATCCGTCGCAGATGGGCAGATGGAAGATGGGTCATTCCATTGCCATGGTGATGCTGGTGGGAATGACGCTATCTTTTGGTGAGTTCATGACTGCTTAATATGTATTTATTTATATTTAATTAAATAAAATACAGCCGAGCACATCTTGAGCATGATCTCGGCTATAAACTATGCCTCATTTTGCAACAGCACCGCTGATCCCATCCAGAATTACCTGCTCCGCACCAACGACGAGATCTTCTCCGTGATGAACTACTCCACCCCGTTGGCGATTTGGGGAAAGTTCCAGAACGTCTACTCCACCTTCATATGGAACTACATGGACATGTTTGTGATGATTGTCAGCATTGGCCTGGCAGCCAAGTTCCGACAGCTCAACGATGACCTGCGGAATTTCAAGGGCATGGTAAGCGGATGGATTTAGTGTCCTTTTATTATTTAGCAAAAAATAATGACTACTTGCAGAACATGGCGCCCACTTACTGGTCGGAGCGTCGCATTCAATACAGAAATATTTGCATTTTATGCGACAAAATGGACGATGCCATCTCCCTAATTACCATGGTGTCCTTCTCGAACAATTTGTACTTTATATGCGTTCAGTTGTTAAGGAGTTTGAAGTGAGTGTTTATTATATACTGTTAATTTTATTTATGTAATTTATGTGCCTCCTTTAGCACCATGCCCTCGGTGGCGCATGCCGTGTACTTCTACTTCTCGCTCATCTTCCTCATTGGCCGCACATTGGCGGTGTCTCTGTACTCCGCCAGCGTCCATGATGAGTCCAGGCTGACCCTGAGGTACCTGCGCTGTGTGCCCAAGGAGTCCTGGTGTCCGGAGGTAAAGAGATTCGCAGAGGAGGTCATAAGCGATGAGGTAGCCCTCACGGGAATGAAGTTCTTTCACCTCACAAGGAAGCTGGTGCTAAGTGTGAGTTGTTATTAGTTAAAACTCACTCAGGGAGATACTATAAGTTAATATATCCTTCCGATCTGCAGGTTGCCGGCACTATTGTAACGTATGAGCTGGTTCTCATCCAATTTCACGAGGACAACGACCTGTGGGACTGCGATCAGAGCTATTACTCGTAGGCAGGACTCTTAATATTTATATTGAGTAATAATAAATTAAAACCATCTTGCACTTTATTAGTATTACCATTATTATTGTTTGTTTAAAGCGGTAAAAGGAAACCAACAAAATGTCGCTCGTAATATCAATCGGTTACACTCATTGCCTAAATTGTACGTCACATTATCCGCTAGAAACAGAGATTCTACGTGTGTTCGTGTGTAGACCACAAAGAATGGTCGCTAGGTTCACTTACTGGCTAAACGGCTAACTCTGATGGTGAATGTGGTGGTTGGGGATGCAGATATGGATACGGGTGGCACCTACTACTGGCATGGGGTCCTTGCAGTGCTTGGAACATACATTATGCGACATGGGATGCAAAATTCAGCTAAAGATTTTCAATTACTTATGTTTAAATTCAGTTTAGGTGTTCCAACTCCGCGAAAGGTAACATGTTCGGAAGTCTGGTGGTTTCTGGTTGCATATGTATGTGTTCCATTACAAAATATATATAGTACGTATATATATATATGAAGCGGAAGCTACACGATAACTACAATATGTGTGGGTTTATAAATATGGGGTCGGTTGCTGTATCTAGTAATACGTTTCTACGGCTGCCAATAAAGAACTACAAAAACTTGTTCGATGTCTTGCTGAACGAACGCCTCCTTCACGCTTCACACACACATGGAAAAATGCTGGGGACTGATCGACTGAGAGAAGGCAAACTTAAAGTATCACAAAGATTGAGATCTTAAATTAAAGCATAGCGAGAGAGAGCGCAAAGGATAATAGCCTTAGTCCTTAGTCCGTACTGAAGATGGGGGGGAATGCGGAATGCACAGATTCTAGTTTGCGAGTGTGGCATGAATGCGTTGCGGTTGCATTAGCAGTTGCGTTTGAGTTTGAGTAAAACAAGTCTGTGGGCATCGCAGAGATCCTCAGTGCCGCTTGGCATCGTACTGCTTCACCTTCTCCGGAATGGCTGCCTTCTCCACCACCACGTGCAGGCCCAGTTCCTCCAGGGACTTTACGTAGACCAGCTTGCGCCAGAACTTTGTGCTGGAAAAGAAGATTATGGAAGATTATTAGTTAAGGCTTATCCATACGAATGTAAACGGAATTATTGTAATCTTCAATGATTAATAGCCTGTTCCACTGCTCCGTTATTTCGAAAGTGGACCGTCGGTTGTTCCACAGCTCCATCTACATTCTCCGACGACATGTGAATGGGACGAACAGCTGGTCCGGCTTTGTTTACATTTTAATTGGACGGTCCATCATTGCGCAGCCGAAAGCTGTCATTTCAGGCTTTCCTTTGCGACTTCCGGACGACGTCCTCTTTAAAGTTAACCGACCCATTCAAGGATTTATTAATAGCTATGCTTGAAGATTTGAAATCTTCAAAATTAAAGAAAACTCGGGTGTTTTCTGCCACGACCGCAAATCAGAAATATTTCCCTGCCACAGCTACCAAATGCTGCGCTGGATCTAGTTTTCATTCATCTTTTTGCAAAAATGTTCATAATTTCAAGAACAATAAGAAATTAGGGATGGGAGGGAAGGTTTAGGGAAGGAACTTAAGAAATATCGCCTAAAAATCTATATTTTTCGGTATTTTTTTGTAGTATGTATAGAAACCTTTGGGGCGACTGGTGAACGGATGTTCTGTCGATTTAAAACGGACCATTCTCGAGAATGGAACTGAATGTAGCAGTGGAACAAGGCCATAAGTCATGTGCTCTCTCAAACCCCTCTCTCTACTCACCTCACAAACGGCCTTGCCATCCACACCAAAGACTTGATCCAGAATGTGGGATGCACCAAATACATGTGCTTCAGGCTCTTGCGCAGCCGACGATCTAGCAGCTGATAGCATCTGTGAAAGGATGACCAAATCAGAATCCATCAAACCCGTAAATAAGTCAGTAAACTCACCTCTTGAGCCAGGGAAAGGGCGGCACATTCCGCCTGTTGGAGCCACCATGCAGGTAGATCAGCACATAGTCATCGGTGACCAGCTGCTCCAAGGTCTTGACCACGTACAGAAACAGATTGTCCATCACATAGCTGTAGTCGGCCCGCGATCTGTCCGGCAAGTGGCAAGCACAGAAGATGACTATGGCGTTCTGGCCGCCAGACTTGAGATATCCGCCGTGGGAGAGCACCCGCTTGTAGGGCTCGATGACCCGCATATCGATCTCGCGGGTGCGTCCGTCCGGCAGAGTGATCTTCTGCCAATTCCGCGAGTCGCGTCGCTCCTCCGCAGCCGTGTATTGTGGCAGAGTGGAGGCGACCGTGTCCGTGCCCATAGCCGTAGCCGAAGCATGTGGCGTTGGTGTGGTGGCCAGACCGAACTCCAGGTCCAGTTCCAAGTCATCGTCGTGGTCGGGCAGTAGCTCTGGGCCCTCGCAGTCGTCGTCGTCGTCCTCGCCATCCAGCCCGTCGATGAGCGAGCTCGAGGGACTCAGCGAGGCCAGATTATGCTCGATGTCCTCGTCATCGTCGAAGCTGTGATTGGAAATGGAGTCCAGGCTGGAGATGTCCTCGCCGCCAGGGAGAGTGGTCGTCCGCTTGGACTTCTTGCCATTGCCGTTGGGCATCAGGGAGACCGACTGGAAATTGGACTCCACGGCAGCCAAGTACTGGGACACCTCGGCGTCCGACTCGCTGCTCAGTATGTCCGGACTGTTGGCCCTCAGCAGACTCACCTTGGCATCCTGGGGCTTGTTCCGCGACTGATTCAGCGAGTTCTTTGCCTGCACCGTCTCCGTGGCGGGCACCACGTCCGGAAAGTTGCTTCGCGGCTGCGGCTGTGGCTGGGGCTTCTCCTGCTTCTTCAGCTGGAAGGGCTCGGAGTCCGAGTCCGTGTTTGTGGGTGACATCAAGGGATGGCTGTTGGCCAGGGTGCGCTCGATGGTGTGTCGTTGTTGCGGCATCGTCTCAATGGGCAGCAGTTCCATGCGAAGAATCCGGTTGTCCAGGCTGGTCTTCGCCAGCTCCTTCACAGTCTCACTTTCTTTCTCCAGCTCCAGGATGCTCTTCGGCGGCGGAGCAGCGGTCACAGCATCATCGGCCAGCGGCGAGATGCCCGTGGAGTCCGTCGGCGTCTCCGAGATGTCCATTTTGCTCTCTGACTGCGAAGACTCCGATTCCGCGTAGTGCAAGCTGCAAATCGATTAGTCATAGATGCGGGCAATGTTTTGTTTTGTACTCTCTCCGAGCGTTGTATACCTCATATTTCCGCGTATTACTTGGGTGACTGGCGCGTAAATTCGGTGGCCCCCTCATCCAGGCGCTCATCTAGTGGCACTCATCGGTGCTGCGTAATGGAGACTTGACGTTGTGCCAGTTCGCTAATTTAAACAAATTCATCCGAACATTCATTCGCAGCAGAGAAACTCAGCCAAGTTCCGAACCTTCTAAAATAAAAGTGAAGCCACAAACCATATTCGATCACTTTCGTTTTGGTTATCGTTTTGTTATCGAATAGAATAATCGACAAATCGACAGCTCGTTATATTCGATACATTCGATATTTGTGACGTCATTCTGCGAATATGACCGTTTCTCGATAAGCCGGAAATACCACGGCGTTCTTGCGATAATTTGGTATTTGGGCGAGAATTCGCTCGCTCAACAAAACCTTTCCAGCGTGCGAAAAAAGTGAATTTTCTACCATTAAATCCTCTCAAGAGCCATGGAAATTACCCGGATCTCGGTTTCTGCCAGCAATGCAGTTCCTGTGACCGCCCCCAGCCTGCCCACCACCCCCCTGGCGCAGCAGCCCCCGTTACCAGCGAGCCCACTAATCACAGTAGGCGTGCCGTCGCCAGCAACAACAACAGGCAGTACAGTGGTGGCAGTCACAACAACAACAGTAGCGAGTACTGCAGCGGCAGCGACTGTGATTGCCACCCCGTTGCTGCGAGCGCCGATACAGAATCTGCCGATTGAGCTGCAGAACGATCAGAAGCGAAGGAGGTGAGATTGACAGTTGTTGACGGGGTTGTCAAAGTACACAAAAAGTGCCTGGTAATCATTCAATTCCGTTTTCCCGCCGCCGCCGACAGCTCGTCTCGCACAATCAAAAGGAAGCGCTTCGATGATGAAATAGTCGAGTACAACATCGTAGTGCCAACGAATCGCGGCGGAACGGACGCCAATCGCAACAACAGACCGAGAACCACTTCGCAAAACTATCCCGCTCTGATTGGAGTGCCGCACACCACGCTTGCGCCCCTGTCCATTCCCATTCCGACGCCAGAGTCTCCCATAACGCCCGGTTCGGCGGACTCCCTAGTTCCCGGTACGCCCAGCACGGTTGCCTCGCTGCCTCTGGTCACGCCCACCACACCAGCGCCGCCCACGACTCCGCTGCTGCCCGTTGTGCCCCAAGTTGCGGCCGTAGTGCATCCCAAGGCGCCCGTTATGGAGCGCCCGGCGGCCAGCGAAAGACGTTCGCGTCCCGTGCGCCCGGCCAGCAAGAGGTCGCAGCGCCGGAACGGCCGAACTCTCGGCCAAACGGCCACCAAGGATCTGGGCCGCTGGAAGCCCATCGACGATCTGGCCCTGATTATTGGCATCCAGCAGACCAACGACTTGCGGATTATTCATCGCGGCGTGAAGTTCTCATGCAAGTTTACTCTGCAGGAGCTGCAGCAGCGCTGGTATGCTTTGTTGTATGAGCCGGCTGTCTCGAGGATTGCCGTGTCCGCCATGCGGAACCTGCATCCCGAGCTCGTGGACTCCGTTCAGCGCAAGGCCCTGTACAGCGTCCAGGAGGAGGATCTGCTGGGCACCATCAAGAGCGTGAGTGTAACATTACCGAAATATACATTCTAAAAATGGCTCTTAATTCCTTTACTTTCTTTCACAGACTGAGCAGCCCAAGCTGGAGCAATTCCAGGAGCTTCTCGACAAGAACGCCTCGATCTTCTACAGCGCTCGCACCGCCAAGTCGCTGCACAACCACTGGCTGCTCCTCAAGCAGTACAGCCTTCTGCCGGATCAGACGGTGAAGCCGGTGTACGGCGCCGATCAGCAGCCGCTTAGCTTCTCGGATGCAGAGGATCAGATCTTCGAGAACGATCTCAACGAGCCGCGTGACGAGGCCCTGGAGCTGGAGCGGGCCTTGGCGGATCGCCGCAACAAGCGTGACATTCGCCTGCTGGAGAACGAGCTCTCGCGCTGGGGCGTCCTGGTGGATTCGGTTCTGGGGCCGACAGCTGCCTCGGAGTTCGATAACCAGACCCTGGCCTGCCTGTGCGGCCGCCATGTGCGCTACCTCATGCGTTCCAAGGAGATCACCTTTGGCCGCGATGCCAAGGACTGTGTGGTGGACGTGGATCTATCGCTAGAGGGTCCAGCGGCAAAGATCTCCCGCCGCCAGGGCACCATCAAGTTGCGCAGCAACGGAGACTTCTTCATCGCCAACGAGGGCAAGCGGGCCATCTTCATAGATGGGACTCCGCTGCTGTCGGCGAACAAAACCCGTCTGGCTCACAACTGCACCGTGGAAATCTCGGGGCTGCGCTTCACCTTCCTGGTCAACTATGAGCTCATCAATGCCATACGCCAGGAGAGCGCCAAGACATCGAATCCCCTCAACTAGCGGCGCTTGGAGCGGGCTGGAGCTGGAGCTGGAGGGTGAACTGTATTCTAGTACTTAGTAAGCGTCAGAGATTGACTCTGGAATAAATAGTATATAAACCTACTTAATATCTTGTGAAGTTCTTTCCTAATTTAGATTTTATTTCAGTTTACAAATCACCTTCAAGCAAGTCTCCAATTCAGTGGTCCGCACCGGTAGAGTCAAATGCCAACATTGCATTTGTATGAGTGAAACTTGAGCACTCTATGGCTAGATATTAAAAAAAGAAAGCTTAAAAATGCTGTAATATGGCAACAAAATTAGCTATAACTTAAAAACTAGCTATTTAACGCTAAAAAAAGGCAAAATCTAGCCATACAATTTTAATTTGTCTGCACTGATTCTTCTGTTCTCTTTTGGGCATAATTCTTCTGCTATCTTTTGTGCATACTTCTTCTTCTGTTCTCTTTTGTGCATGGCAGCAACGCCGTCTGAGAAAAATCCTATCCCGCGGAATAGGGCCGTGCCGACCACTGCTCTAATTTCTTCTTTAGAACTTGCTTTAATTTAAATGGTTTCCAGCTAGTTTTAACGACCATTTGGAATGTAATACTTCATTAATAGACATACTAAAATGGACTTTACGCTGTAATCCAATTGAAAGCTTTTGCATTTGCATATTTATGCGCTTAATCAAAGTTTTTATATGCCAAGAGTCAGGGAATATAAGCAAATTCTGAGTAATTTAGTGTACGCCCACTCAGTAAACTCGACAACCGCAACGCCTCCAATCGGAAGCTGTTGGCGTCTAGCCATGGAAGTGAAGTGGTAAAAGAGTTTATGTTTCTCCCGGATGGGGTCAGCAGAAACCATTTGATTCCGTCTCAGATCTGTCTCCAGACGCCTACCTTCGTCTGCGGGCGCTGTGTCATGTGGCTAATTTGCGGCTAACTCGTAAGCTGCCATTAATTACAGCTCAGACTCTGGAAAGTGGCTGCTAAGAGACACCAATCGCACACCAAAGACCATCCATCCATCCATCTAGCTAGCCAGCCATAACCATTCTGTTCGCATGTCACCGACAACGACATCTCTTACAAAGGAGAATTAAGCAACAAAGATTCGCAGGTCTGAGAAGACTCACGCGATTGTATAATTCTCCGTTCTGTTCTTTTCTCCTGCGGCTGCTGGAGTTCCCAACCAACTCCGAGGGGTTCACTTGTCACGGCAATTTAGTTGCTGATCTCGCGGCGATTGTGTTTAGGCAAATTTGTTCGACCTTGCGCCCTGGGAGCCTGGTCATTTACAAATTGTAACAGATCGTCGATCGTAGATCTTGGATCTTGGATCTCGGATCTCGGGGGAGATTGACTCCCCCTGGACCTGAACCGAGTTATAAATGATGGCAGCCGTGTTGGGGTAATTAATCGAGCCACCGACAGCCGGGGACCATGACACCTAATATAGAAATTAGCCGGCGAGAAAGAACAGGGAGAAAGTTCGATGACTTTCGGCGGCGGCCTTTCTTCGAGGTCGCGCCATGGGTTCGGGTCCAGAGTTGGATGGAGGGGTTCTTTAATTCGTATTGTTGATACTATAAACTAATAAGCCAAGAGCTGCGCAGCATATTAAAATATAATTAATTGTTGTCACTGTCTATAAAAAGTCAATTTACCTTGGCTACCTTGGGTATACCAGGAATTTCGGCTCCGGACTCCGGACCCTCCATCTTTCTCCGCTTTGTTCCCGCTGGAATTCCAAATTCTAACGTTGATTTGTGTGCATTTTTTGTTCGTTTCCAGCTCTCGACGATGGCCAATCTTCGGCTGCTTTCTTCGCCGATGATGGTGATGAGGCCGGGGCTAATGAAGCCCGGCTTTGTCTTATTATATATACTTTGTAGCTTTTGTGCAGTTCAGCGAACTTTTGTTGTTGTTTTCGCTGGCCCTCGATACTCCGAGCGATACTCTGATATTTTGGCGATGTCGCAACTGCTAAAATTAGTTTCCGTTCTTTCTTTTTTCCCTATTAGCGTAGGTCATGCTGTTCGGTGGTCTGTGCCCGAAGTGGAGCAGCCTCCACTCCATTTTATGCTGGCCATTGCGTGGGGGTTCTTCCATACGAAAGCCAGAACTTTCACAGTTCCCAACGCTGAGATCATAGCTTGGCCATAGATTCATCTAGTGCTGGGACACCTGATCCCAGCTTGGCCCAGTTGCTCTGACATAATGCCTCGATGATTATCTCATTGCATTATATAAGGTAATGTGTCGCCAAGATAACGTGACTCTGCAGGAAAATGGCCAAAAACAATCCATGTCGGGGCCATAAAAATAGCCTACTGATCAGTTTGCCGAATCGATGTATGCCAATATCATTTCCCTCCCCCATTTTTATTTATTTTACACCTGCCTCCCGCCCTATGTGTGATTATTCAATTCGAAACAAACAAAACAAAACAAAACATTTATAGTGTTAGTCCAGTCATTGTTGTTGCTGCCGCAGTTTGATATTCATTTTGCTAATCGCATTTCAATCAATTTCATTTCAATTGTCAATGAATCTTTGGTTGTGTCGATGCACTGGGGGAAAAGTGGGGGTATTTCTTATAAGTTAAATATTTCACAGAGTGCATTTAGCTTTTTGGTGATTTAAAATCAGATAAATTCCAATCAAAAATTTCTACCGAAAGAGTTTTATATAATAATTAATGCTAAGTGTGCTTATGAACTTTTAATTCGATTTAATATTATTTTCTTATATCTAATATGATTTAAAATTGTTTAATTTAATTTTATAATTTTACATTTAGTACCTAAAACAACAATTTTTTGAGAATCAAACCTGGAAACAGCGGAAACATTCTTAGAGATTCATATATTTTATAATAATTAATGTTAGTGTGCTTATGAACTTTAAGTTCGATTTTATTACATTTAATATATTCTAACAATGTTTAATTTCATTTTATAAATATACATTTAATTCCTAAAGTTCTAAAAGTGTTCAGAGTCAAAACCGGAAACACTAGAAACATTTCCTAAACATTGTCAGCAATTACCCTAAATCATGTTTCGTGACTTTAAGTCCATAAATTAAATATATATAATCATCTATACAAGTTAAGTATAAAACCAAGACCTTGCCTAATATATATTTAATTTTTCCCTGTGCTTGGATCGGCGCTGGAGGAGGGAGGCGTGGCCTGCTTCTGTTTTGGAGCGACATTTGTCGCAGACACGCATGTCAAGCCAGCGAATGCGAATGCGTCATGTGAAATATTCAAATTCGTCTATCTCTCTGTGTGTTTTGCATGTAACGCATAAATAATCAAAAATCCCGAACCCCCGAGAGCCTGACTTCGAATACGGTTTTGTTCCGCGTCGCTCATACGCACAGTGGGTCGTCAAAGTCAAAGTCCGGGCGCTGTGAGCTGCATTTGTAATTGAATAGTTTTGTTTATTGAACTGAGCTGGCGCTGGCAAATATACGAGCATCTAGTCTAGCATTCGGCTATGATTATTCATGGAATGCTCGCTGATTTATCCCTCTCTCTCCCGTTTGTTTCGATTTTGAAATGACGTCAGCCGTGCATCGGATATATAGCTATAGGCTCAGTCTGAATGATCGGTTTATCAAGCGCCAGTCGCGTCAGCCTTGGAGTACGCTGCTCCATTAGACAGGCGGCTCCAAGGCGCCCACGCACTCCAAGCTCACCCAACAACAATGGCAGCTGTGGCGCCAAAATAAAGCGAGTTCAATTTGCAACTCCACTTTCGGGTCTTAAGATCTCGAGAGCTGTTAGAGCGCTCCGAGTGCCAGACACTTTTTGCAGCCAAGTCAAATAATTACAACGACTTTGATTTTTTAATTAATTCGAGCCACAAGGCGAGCGCAGAGAGAGATCCAGATACAGATGGCAATAGATACGCCATCAGAAGTCATATGTGCCGGACTTTTATTATCAGTGTGGGACGGACGGACGCTTGTTGTTTTGTATTTGTTTTCTTTGTCTTCTATATTTCTAATGGATTATGAATTTATGGCTGCATACCCTAATTGAGAGAGTATTCATTAGGGGCAAGGGAATGGTTCTGTTTGTGTAATAAAAATATATATATCGTAAAATAATATGCGAAAGTGCTTATTAGGGATAGATTTCATGGCACTTTAAAATTATTGAGCTTAAAATAAACAACACAACTCTTTCCATACAGAGAAAACTTTGTTAAATTCCTATAGAAAATACTTTAAGTAATTTATTCTGGCTATGATTTCATTTGGAGATATTAGTATTTATTTTAAAGTATTTTTAAAAGGTTCTTATGCAGTGTAAATTAAGATTTTAATATCTAAATATAATTTAAGATTATTGAATTAATATAATTTATATTTAATGTTCGTGTAACTTTGTAAATTAAAGTTGTTTAAAGTGATATTAAACATTTCGAAGAAAAACCAATGTAACTATTAATCATGATCTACTTTTTTTTAAATACTTCCACAGAAAACCCAATTATTAATCACGATTTAATGGTTAACCCTCAAAAAATGAATCACTTTTCAGAGGGAACGTAGTCTAGACACCCCTCGTATCCCCTTCTAATTAGATAATGCCCCTCCCCTCCGCGAAGGGTATCAAATCAGACAAAAGCTTTTGCACTTGGCCTTTCTCCCTTGACAATCAAATATTTACGTTTCCAGTTAAAAGGAAAAAAGCGCTGACTCAAATTGCGAATAGCCCGGAGATTTTTGTCTGTATTTTTAGACATGTTTATTTGTCTCGATAAAAGCGGAGTATTTTAATAATTTTTTAAACTGATCGGAAACTGTCGAGACTTGACTCGAGTTATCTAACTCCACTTCAATTTGAACCCGCTTCGCACTTCAAGATCCCAACATGCCAAGGCCGCTCGCTCGCAAACCCTTTCAAAAAATTGAACTCAGCGATCACTCTGAGGCTGATGCTGAGACTGAGGCTGAAACCTGAAAGAGATGCACTGGCTCAGCTGGTCTTTGGACCTGGTTTTGTAATTAGAATCAATTATTCTATGCGATGTTGCATTCCCTGAGCTGAGCTCAGCTCGCAGCCGGAACAAGTTCGATTTTGGCGCGTGACAATTGCGGGTGGGCCCGAGCCGAGAAATCGGCTTACTCGCCCCAAAGTAGATTACTCTGCTCTGCTGCTGGCCAAAACCCAAAGCGCCAAAGCGGCGAAATACGAAGCAGCTGCCGACGAGGCAACTGCTCGGTGTCGGTTTCGAATTTGAAGTTTTTAAACCGTCAACTAAGCGCGCTGCGAATTTAGTGGCGAACGAGCCAGCCAGCCGAGCAGACACACGAGCGCGAGTCGAGTCGAAAACGTGGCCTAAACCGAAGACAGAAATTCAAAACCCACAAAATCGTATTGCATCGAGCGTGGGCCGCAATCGGAAGTGTTTGAACAAAATAAATAGAAAAATATTACAAGAGAAACAACTAATTGAGAGCCTTTGGCTAATTGCCGATAATGAAGATTGCCGAAATTGGCAACCACTGAGATAGAGATAATTCGGAAAATCTTGTGCGTGTGAACAGAGCCGTGAAAAGGCAACGGCAAATAAATTGCAAATTAAATCGGAAAAATATTTGAAAGCTGCGGAGCATCCCCCACCATAATGATTTGTTCGTGGCTGGTAAGTCGGGAGTTATGGTTGTGTTTAATCAGCGATAAGTCGTGTACAAGAAAAAGGGAACCAGTCAGCGTTAATCAGCAGTTAACAATTAGAATGAACAACCAAACAGGAGAGTTTTTACATTCACGTGTCCCCCGCGTTGACTTCGTCGCAGCGGTTCTTGTTCTTCAGCAGGTACGTGGCCAGGTAGCTCACAGGATCGCTGGGTCTGTCCTGGGCCAGCGCCTGCAGGCCATGCAGCAGGATGGGTGCCACGGTCTGGTCGAGATACTGGCGCACGGACAGCGAGTTGGCATCCGGCCGGGGCTTGCGGCATTGAGGCAGGCCAACTCCTGCCCCTTCATCCATGGCGTGGTCCGAGAAGTCCTTGTCTTTGGCCATATCGCCGCCGGCTCCGGCATTAGTATTAAGGCTTCCGCGAGGCATGTCTGGAAATAATCTGTATTTTAGGGATTTCACTTATTACTCGGAAATATTCGAAAACTTTACCGTGTAGATTTAGAAAATATATACTTATATTACTTTTTCTGATTTTTTTTTACGAGCTTAGATCCGACCACTTGGAGAACTGGTATTAGAATGAAAAAATGTATTGCCCTTTCTCATAGGCAAAAGAAATTATAGTCATGGCCTGCTTAGCTTTTAAAGCATTTGTTCATACATTTTTTTAGAGTTACCAGTTCTTTAAAAATTAAAATATTTAAACCTTACACAAGAAAACAAGTTTATTTTATTTTTCTTAATATGCAAACTTTGCTCTTTTATTTATTAACCAATAGTTTCTTGAATATATTAGAATTAAAACGCAATTCTGCATATTTGAATGTGAATTTTGCAATTAATAATTAAAGTTCAGCCACTCTTTAATATGCATTTATAATTTATGTGTCAGCTAGTTAAAAACTGTAATTTAAGTAGGACAACCCGGCAAATTGTTACCAGTTTACATGTCATTTTTTAACAGAGTTACTATGGATGAGTCTCCATGATGTCACCCAGAGTTTTCCCACCAGATTTCGTCTCGAATTTCAATCACCCTTAGTGGCTCGTAAATATATTTAAGCATCCATAGATAACCCCTGACTGACCTCGACCGAAATTTATGTGAAGCAGCCAAGATTTAAGAGCGTCGTTTGGTTTGTTTTACGGTTTAACCCGCGTCGCTCCTAAGTGGCTACCAAGTAACCCCCTCACTAATTAAGCACTTAGAGGCAGAGATGGGACCAAGTGCAATATGCTCATAAATTGCAAAACTTGTCGCGAATTTTTTTGATCTCAAAATTAGAGAGACAGCTGCTTGAACCCTTGATAGGCATGTAAACGTGTTCTAAAACTCGTAAAATCTGTGTAGAATTGCCTGCTAAATTGTTTGCTTATGTTTGGCAACACTTTTCTTAATTGCCACCTGTAAATCACACACACGGCCTGTGCCCCGCTCACCCCTTCTACCCAGATCCGTCGTGTGTTTATACGAAATTTATTGAATAATTCATGGGAAGCGATTAACACATATTTCGCTACGAAACGAGAAACCTGTAGTATTTGACCCATATTAGAGATGATTTTGCCAGAAATTTGAATACGAATAGCAGCGGTCGGTCTATCCCTAACTGTTTTCGGAGGCCTCGATCATCGGGGTTTCAACAAAAATCGTGCATTACATGGATCTTTATTTTTTTTCGGAGGCTTCCCCCAGATATCGATCAGCGTCGAGAAGCGAGAAAAATGAAGAGCCCGCCGCCAAAGGTCACTGGCATCTTAGACAGACTGATGATGATGACGCAGATGATGATTATGGGGTATTCAGATACTCCAACTCACTCGGAGTCTGCTATCTTTGTATCTTTTTTTTAAGTGGGCAGCAGCAGCACGTGGGCCTCGTATTTTCTTGGCTTTGAAGGGAACCAACTGCGGAAAGGGCCAACAAATCAAATCAAAACAAAACAAACGAGGGAAAAAACCCAACTGCAGTCCCACAATTGCGCAAAATTTGTAGAGAAGAAGCGGAGTCTGAGCGAGAGGAGCTAGGGCAATAGAAAGAGAGCGAGCCAAGTAGTATATGCAAATCAGTTTGTCAAAAAATCCAAAAAGAAATAGTAAACAAAAGAGCCAGAAAAACAAGATGCCCTCTGAGCAAAATTTGGAAATGGAAGCGGGAGATACCCCGGAAAATAAAGGGTTTTTATATGCTTAGGGGTTTATTTATTATCGGTTTAAATATAATTTTAAAATTGTTATATTTTTACTAGGAAAAAAATATATTTTCGATTTAGAAGACGGTGCTTATATTCCTAAAACCTTTACAATATCTGTATGTATAACAGACATAAAGGTAATAAAACTATTTTAGGCTTGTTACCAAGTTTCTTGTTTTACTAAATTAATTAATAAGATTATATAAACATATTTGCTTCTTTAATATATTTAATAAGATATTTTCCCATTTAATTAAAGTACATTTTTTTTTTTTTTTTTTTTTAAGTTAAAACCTCTTAGTCCTAAAACCCCTTGACAAAGCTACCATAAACTAAAAGAAGAATAAAAAGGGAAAATACAAAAATAAAGCCAAAATGAGCACAATGAATAATAAAATAATAAATATGCCCTTTTTATGGGGTCGCTATTTCTTTTTTGGAATATATCTAACACCATTCCAAAAGAAACTAAAAACAGAGCAAGCCGAAATTAGCGCAACTGAATTAATTAGCGCAGTGGAATCCCTTGCCACATTTTACTTTTATTACCCATGCGACCTTGAGGGAGATAGCCCAGAGATGGAGCTGGAGACAGAGCCAGAGACAGAGCCGGTAATGAATTCAAATTGTCTTTGCCATTTTGCCTCGCACTTTTCCTTGGCTTCGCTTTTGAGCCAGACTCCGAAACAGATTAGTTGCTCTGCGATAATTATGCAAGTTCGCGACGAACTCTCCCAGATGGATTGATATATGGGCGGGCGGCGGCGGCTGATTTCTGATTTCTGTTTCTCATGTTTTTCATTTCACAATTACCTATTATTAAATATCATTTCAAATGGAACCCGCCCCTGCCGGCGGCTAATTCGGCGTAGTTTTGTCTTTCGCATTTTGCTTTCTGCATTTCACGCATAAATTATTTGGCCATAAACCGTTTCCATCAATGATGCTGCAACTTTTCGGGCCACATTCCTCGGCAGACACATCGAGATATCCCACAGGCTGACCCAATTCCTTTGGCTTTGTCCAGTGTCTAGGGGAGGTGGCTAATTTACCCCGTCCATTCCGGGGTTCACACGCAAAAATAGCAAAGATGGAGAATTTTGCACTTTTTTAATGGCCTTCTTAACAAATTAGACACAGCTGCTGTTTTGCAGCCGAATGGGAAGCGGATCCGAATGCGGTCACAGCCATAAGTGGCGGGTCACTCGGCGAGTGAGTGATGTGGGAAGATGTTCTGGGTGAGACTTTAGCAGCAATTAATCCATTAGGTCACCCCACAAGGGTAGTGGGAATACAAATACAATACATGGTAAATGCTTCCGTTTTGAAATTCTTAGGTATTTAGTCAGTTAATATTAGGTTAATAAATATGAGGAAACTTTTAAGAGATTTTTAAATTATTTTCCATACAAATCAGGTAGAATTTTCTATGCTTACTATTAAAATGAATTATTTTAACACAAAACGAAGAATTTAAATACCTTCTCCTTACTATTTGTATATTTTATGTTATTATTTTTTTATGATCTTAATAAAAAAATACAACTACAAGCAGGAAATGTCATTTGTGTATTAACCTTATGATAATTTACGTCTCCTTGTAGACCTCTTGAATCCTTCGCCCTAAAATTCCCTTTTCCCTGTCACACTTCTGTCTGTCCCGCCCAGAATATATGATTTCAAGCATAAAATAATAGAAAAGCTAACTCTAGTGAGCTGACGACTGACAGTTTCCAGTTGTTAGAGTGCAAACGAGGCAACCACGCTTGCCACCACAGACAATCAGCGTGGCTTTGCCCACACAAGAACTGACAGCGAGCGCGGAACAATGTCGCCAGTTTATCGGGGAGAATAAGAAATATATGCCCAGATACGAGTGTACCTAGCGAATAAGTGAGTCCCACGCATGGGACACGAGCTGAATGCCAGATGAGGGAGCTGCAGTGGGGCTGAGATGCTAATCAATCCGCTTGGCATCGAAAGTATGCCAAAGTCAGCCGGCTCTGGCCTGGCCCTTTTTCACAAATTTTCCCAACCCAGTGGCAATGGAAATTTCACACAGTCAAAGAAATTTAGATATTTAATGATTAAGCTTAAAATAATGATCAATCAATCTATGCAATACTATAAAATTAGGAAACTTATACTTTTAAATCTACAATAGAAGGATTTTTCATTGGCGTTCAAGAGGGGACCCTCAATGAACCTAACAATATTCCAGATTATTGATTGATTTATTTAAGTAAAACCTATTTCTCCGAGTGCATCAGTTCGAAAGTAAAACCCAATTATCACACATAGCTCGCATTTTTGCATTTAACGCTGACACAGATGGCGCCCCGAGCAGGGGCATGGACGCTGCCAAAAATGCGGCTTTTCCCACAACGCCTAGTAGCTTCAGTCGCCGAGTTCATTTACACGCAGAGCGCAGCCCGAGTTAAGCCCAACGCCGGCAATTACTATGATTAATTTCGCTTGATATGTGCAGGGGCCCAGGCACAATTATGAAATACGCTTTAGCATTTGAGGAGGAGCTCCGAAGAAGCCAGCTAGCTGGGCCGCATTGCATGCCCGCACGCTGACAATGAAAATGGGGGGCTTTAGGAGCCGTAGGAGAACGGGGGAAAAACAACACTTTATCCAACACGAAATTAAAACACGAGCGAGCAATGAACAACAACTGCTAGCATTGGCCCATGTCGAAGTCGAAGTTGGATCGAAGTCGCAGCTGAGCTGAAATTTAATGCGATTCCAATACCAGTGCCCGCTGCTCGTGCAGCTTTCACTCTCTTTTGGGGCCGAATGTCAGCCGGGTACTGGCCACCGTTTCTGGGGCGGAGATTTCGGCGGCGCCCAGCTTTGACAAATTGGAGCAGCCAAGGAGCAGCTGCCGGAGCTCCCCAGAGCTGCCAAGTGCCAAGTGCAGTGCCAAATTGCGGAAACATTTTTGGCGACGAAGCGCGAAGCAAAAAAATCAACTTGAAACAAAAGACTCAAGGCACGAACTGGCTGCCAAACTCAGTCTCGGATGGTTGTACGGATGAATCACAGTTGGCAACACTGCACAGCACCGTTTGGTGCCACATCAGGTGGATTTTCCACTTGTTTAGCGGGGCGAACTCTCCTCTCATGCCGGCAGCTGCCGGCGACCTTCATCATGGCGCATTACCCAACGCGACGCCGTTCAACTCAAAGAAAACACCGCTCTTGGTTCCACTCTTTCACGCCTCGGCAAATTGGGCGCAGCTAAAATCTGAAGACGCCTCAGAACTGCCCTGGGTTCTGCTTGTGCAACTTAAATATTAGGCAATATTATTGGCAAAAACTCAAAAATATAATTTTAATTCTTTATAGTTACTAATAAATCTTTGCTTAAATTATTGTAATTTTAGAGATGATTACAGAGATTTAAGTTAGATAATTAAATATATATTTTATGAGACATTAGGGTTACTTTTTTTAGATTTAGATTTAGTTTAATCTATATTACATTTTTTGCTCAATTTACTTATACAACTATGGCATTAGAAAAACCACAAATCGCAGAAATACAAAACAATAATTCATGAGCTACTAATAAATCTTTGATTTAATTATTGTAATTATAGAAACGATTACAGAGATTTAAGTTGGATAATTAAATATATATTTTATGAGACATTAGGATTACTTTTTTTAGATTTAGATTTAGTTTAATCTATATTCATGTTTTTGCTCAAGTTTCTTATACAACTATGGCATTAGAAAAACCGCAAAGCTCAGAAAAATGCATTTGTTAAAATATTCCAAGTATAGTAAATTCCATAATTAATTATGGGTGCTTTTTAGAGCAGAAGTAGACATATAATTAAATATAAAAGCGAACAGGTATAGTCTGGCTTCCATTCTACATAGTTATGCAACAGTGTAACTCGTTATGCAAGCTTCATAATAATTGTGTCAACTCAACAAAAGTGAAAAGTGTCGGAAGTGTCGCTGTGCCTGCAAAACTGTTTTGGCGCCGCTTCGCTGCTTGAGGGTTCATATACTCGTAGCTGTGCCCCCAACTGGTACTCCTCTGCCACCTGCTCCTCCATCTCCGATACCTGTAACCCGTCCGCCTACGTGCCACGTCGCTGGGTGACCTTGCGGCTTGCATAAAGCATTTGCTTATGACCATTTGTGCTTCCATAATTTGTTTACTGCTCTCGCTAATGAACATTTGTTTTGACAGGCCACCCTATGCATGTCAATTGCATGATTATCGCTTAATTATCAATTCCCATTCCAATTTCGTTCTGTTTCGGTTCGGTTCTATGCGTGACTCGCGGAGAACTGTGCGGACTTCACACGTAACATCCACATCGGGGCGGCATTACAACACCCATTCGCATTCACGCAACACTCACCCGGTTATTCACTCGTTTATCACACCCCGAGTGCCACAAATATGGGGAGCAGCAGCAGCAGCAGCCTGAAAATGATGCAATAAATTGCAATGCAAAATGTGGTTGGGGTTGCTTTTTGTTTTGAATTTTTTCGTTGAGGCTAATGTATGAGTGCAGTTTATAGAAGAGATTTGAGGGGAACGAATCAAAGATACCTAAGCTTGATAAAAGACTGGTGTGTAATATATATTTTAAATGGAGGAAAGTATCCTGATAATTTAGTTTAACAACAAATAATGAATACGATTTCTAAATGCATTTTAAAGTTAACTCATTGTATATATAATGGCTTTTTGGCATTTCTTTTATGACCTGAACTAATGGTTTAAATTAGCATAAAATTAAATAAGATAAGTATATAAATACAAATTCATGTAAGAGATATTACTGGATATCGCTGGTGAATGATGTTTATTAATATAGTAATTACATTAATCTCTATTCATATTTACAAATGCAGTCGAGCATCTGTGGATCGAAGTCTCTAAAAGGCAAACTGGTTTTGTTTTCAAATACAAATAATGAGGAGTAAAAAGAATTTAAAGCTAAGCATACTCGTACATTTGTATGTTTAAGTAGATCCAAATTTTATTTAAATTTTTACACTCTCTGTTTTAATCAGTAATTATTATAAATGATATAACTATAAAATAACGCATTCAAAATTTAATTTGTGAATTTTTATAGGCTGCATAATAGGTGTTCCCAGGAGTAAAAAAGCTCAAAGTTACTTGTATGCAAGTACATATGTTTAGGTGGATACACAAAATTTAAAAAAAAATATTATTACACTCACTGCGCAGTATTCATTATGAATAATATTACTAAAAAATAAAGCATTACAAATATAATTGTTTGATTTTTATAGACCCCATAAAAGGGCTCCCATCAAAAATATATTTCCCCCAATAAAGAAATGACATCTTCTCCCCAATCCCGCTTCGATCTGATTCAGTTTGCAAATTCTTCGAATGCAGCTGAGTGATAAATTCTATAAATAGAGGATTAGCAACCAGTGGCAGCTGGCCGGCGGAAAACTGGGTTACTTAGGGGCTGTAAATCAACTGGCGGTGGCTGTTTGGCTCCGATCGGATTGAATGGCTCTTGACTGGGACAAACAAGACAGGCAGCTTGGCTGCGTGGTCGCTTTGGCTCGCAAGGGGCGGGTTCTGGGAGCCCACACTCTCGACATGGCCATAGTTGGAGCCCGAACTGAAGGCATGGCTGCTGCTGTTAGATCCGAGTGGATTGTATAACTGCTTACAAGGTTCCAATATAGTTTTACGTATCGCTTTTTTGGTGGGGCTCCAAGTCAATAAACGGCAAAAGACAAACAGGAAATGCCGCAGCCAAAAAATCGTTGACCGAAAAAGGCAAGCACTTTTTGCTCTTACTTGCTTAGTTTTTTTCGAGCTTTTTTTTTTGTTTTTTGCAAGTTACGAAAAGTCAAACAACTAACGAAATTTAATACAATTTTGTACGGCAAATCGTTGTTGTTGTTTGTCAGCTGCTTCCCACCGCCAAAAATCTGCGGGCTTTGCTCGAAATCTGACAGCGAGCTGTCAGTCAGAATCCCCCTGGTCTCCGATCTCCGATCTGCTCGGCTGAAATAATATTATGAAAATATATAATCTGTGTGGGTGTCGCATATCTTTCGGCGGCTCTGTAATTCAATAGTTCGCTCGCTTTGTGGCCGCTTGCGGGTCGCATTCTCGGAATTGATGGTGTCTAATGAAATGTTTCATTAGCCGGAATATAGAGTTTCATGTTTGTGTGGAATTTGAGCAATTAGAAATTATTATTTGCCTCGGTGAGCAGCTGAGGGGCCGCAAAGGAGCTTATTGACATGTCATTGTGTGTCTCTATAATTATTTAATGAACATTTTGTGAAGCAAAACAAAAATTGTTATTAATTTGTAAAGCTAGGATAGTAGTATAGTAAATTTGTGTTGCTAAATTGTTTATTTAAATATACCTCAGTACTAATTTATTTATTTATGTATGCTCTCTATAATTATTTAATGATTATTTTATGGGGAAAATCCATAATTTTTATTAATTTCTAGAGTTTGGAAATAGTATAGTGCATTTGTATTGCTAAGCTATTTATTTATATATACCTCAGTACAAATTTATTTATTTATGTATGCTTGCCTATAGTTAAAATTAATACTGTAATAGCTGAAATAATATGATACACTCTGATTATCAGAAAAAGGTTAAACACTAATTAGTTAAATATTTAAATATTATTTTTTATGGCAGCTTATAAATAAATTTGTTTATTTGAGTTTTTGCTTAATTTTCCATTCAACCTTCGTGGCTTATGTCTTTAAATCATTACTCAAAACATTATGCAGTTTGTGTCCCATATTTAGTGATTTTAGCTGGCAATTATATATTTATTTTAGTTCTTGGTAAATTCAATGGCATATGGTTTACAGCTGCCATTAAATAAGCAGAACATATTATGAGCTTAATAAAAAAAAAAAAAAAAAGCAAACCAATTCATCTAACTCTCGCCTACACTTGCCCCCTTCTACCAGATTTTCCACTCTCGATTTCTATAGGTTTCCCTCGCTTCAAGATTCATGGTCTTGGCTGAAAAACAAGACCATTTAGAAGCGGATTTTCCGCCAACTAGACTGGACATGGCAGGCATCCGCTTGCGACATGAACTACATTTTCCGCTCTCGATTTCTGTGGGTTTCCATGCTGCATGATTCATGGCGCCCATCCCCCAGGCGGAAGCCGCGTAATCGAATCGAGAAACGGGGAAATAGCGAATAGGTAACCATCACAACATGCACTCCCAGCGGCGCTTATGCAAAAACACTCCCCGAAAACCGAATCGGAACCAACCCATTGAGCGAAATCAAACGCGATCCACATGTGTCGGATCCATTTGAAAGTCTCCAATGGCCATATGGGCTTCATTAGCTCTTTGTTCGTGCTCAGAATGCAGGCCGAAATAAAAAAAATGAGAAACTATAACATTAAATTCGAGTTTTCCTTGCTTCATTTATCATCTCGGGTGAATTTGGAGCGGAGCGATCGTAATTGAAGTGGGTTTTAATTAAAAGCAAACTGTGATCGGAGCGAAGGTCAGCGACAATGGGGAATTATGATTGCTTTGTTTCTAGCATTTTGCAGAATTCTTTGTTCAGCCATTATTATTTTTTCTGTCTTTATTTTTTTTGGGGTCAGCCGAGCAATTTTAGGTTGCGTAAGTTACAAAAGGGGGCGGGTTGCGGGGTGCGGGGGCGATGGTTGCGCAACGGAAAAAGAAACTCTTGTTGCTGGTTTTGTTACCATTTCGACAGGCAACAGGCGGCGGGGGCAACAGCAACAGCAAACAATAAAGTAAACACCAAATTGCGCGCCAAGGAAAACGTGATTTTCCACTTTTGATCGCGCCCAAAAGGAGTTCGCCTCGTCGGGAGTCATCTCGCCAGGCGATTCTCACGTAACCGCAGACACAGACTCCGCAGCAGAAAAGCGCCAACTGCAACTGCAACATATGCTGCAGAGTCCAAAGCCACCGAGCCAGCAAGCATCCGTCCAAACAAGAAACCAGTTGGATAACTAGCAGGGACACAGGGGAAAATATTGACCTGAAAAGGGTATTAATTTGATCTTAATTAATATTATTCAATAAATGTTAGGAAAATATATCATTTAAGTTTTGTAGAATAGCTGTAGAATATATTAATCTGTCTGCAAAATAAATTAATATGGAAAGTGTACAATAATTAAGAAGAACATTTCATAAATTAAATTAATATCAACACACAATAAGAAGGAAAATATAAATCACACAAAAATTATCTTTAAATAAAATATATATTAAATAAGTATTATCCTGTATATCTATGATAATATTTTTTATATATTTTATTTACAGCTAATTTCTTTATGACTTTAGCTTTCTCTCGTATTTTTTATTAATTTTATTGTTATTAATTTTATTTATATTTTTTTCTCTGCAAAACTGACTTCCATTTCGGGGCAGAAAATTTCATTGAGAGATCTCCCCCAAATCCCCCCGCTGCCGATGGCTGGTGGCCACTTTTACTCTCGTTTTGGCAGAAACACAGCGGAAACAGTCGCAATAATTTGCTCGCAATTTATTTCGTTGCGTTAGCCGATCAAATAAATCTCCATCTGCTCGCACGGAGCTTGTGGGATATCTGAGTTATATGGGCACGGCGACTCTGACTCCGACACGCGAATATCTCGCAAATGGGACGCAATTTGCTATTTTATTATCTCCTTGGTTGGGGTTCGGTAGAAAAGTGTCGGGTAATGTGCTTTATTTTGGTAAAATGCCGCCTTTTTGGGGTGAAGTCATTGGGTTTTCACAGGTCTAGGAGTTAATTATTACAAGATTATAATCAAATCCAGGATAGCAGGAATTATTTCCACTTAAAGCTATTTTGAATAGCTTTAAAGTTAATTAGAAAGATTGGTTTCTGCTTCTGGAGATGCTACTAAATTATAATATAATATTAATCTGTTTACGTCCTCAAGCGTTGCTTTCTAATTATTTGTTATCCCAAATTCCACTTACTAACTGCTAAAGAATTTCTTTGTTTCGCTTCTCATTTAAATATTCCCCGAAAAGTATTTGTGCGAGCCAAAAAAGAAAGTGTTGTCGAATATTTACATATTTGTGCTGATGTAATCTCAGTCTCCTTAAAATATGATTTATGGCCACGTTTAGTCAGTGACAGGTGCTAGTCATTAGAGCGATAAATCAATGCGGTAATTCGCCATCATCTGGAATAGGCGGAGATTCCCCTTTCAGGGAAGTTCATTCGGTGCGGTTCAAATATTCTGATTATTCCGAAAAATGTCTCAGCAACAATTAATTAAAGCGCCATAAATTGCGTCGGGGCCAAGTCGAATAATAAGCGAGTAACGAGCACGAAATTTTAATAAAAATTCAAATAAAAATGTCAGCGGCAGCCGAAATTAGCCGCCAGCAAACTTGGCTCAGAGTGGCTCCACCCACAAACACCTACACTCACATCTCTTACCTGGCGAGGTGTTGGAAATTTATGACGGAATACTGGAAGTAATTGAAGCGTAAATGCTGCGACGTGCGGGTGGCTGGCTCATACATTAGAATAATTGGCAGAAGAATTTTAATTTCAGCTCCAACCTTAACCGTGAGCCAAGTCAAACCAAGTCATGCCAATCCTTCGTCGCGCCAAATCGAGTCATCTGCATTACGCATACGCCACGTGAACCGGTTCGATTTGTTTATGTTTAATGGTTGATTTTGGTTAATGTTATTGATCCAGCTGCTGCTGTGGAAACCATGACTATGAAAAACACTTTCACATGCTGCATTTCCGCACGCGGCAGCTTGAATGTTGCACAACCGCATCTCGTGCCATTGATTCCTACCAGTCCAGGGGTGTCACCTTGACTCTGAAACGTGCCACACACTGGGAGAAATTAATAGAGAGGAAAGGGAAGTTTTATAAAAAAAATAAAAACCAAAGTTATCCTATGAAAAGGTATTTATTTAAACTGTATTTATTAAGACAATCAAAATGCTTAATTTCAAGGAACTAGCTGAGTAAAACCTTAATATTATAATGTACATTTTTCTTGCTTTCATGTTTTTTGTTTATTTTTATGTTTATTATATACGCATATGAGTATTTATATGTTGTTTCTATAATGAAAATAAATATTTAAACTCTATTTATAATATATTTATTGCAAGAAATATACCTTTTTATTAAAATTAATTGATATTATTTATAGATTTCCAGAAATATCCTTAAAATATTTTAATTAAAATGGTTAAATTTAATTAATAATGCAGTAAAATTGAGACAAAATTAGTGAATCAAATCACATTTGGACTCCGACGTGTTAACGACATGAACTAAAGTTTATTTATCATACAAAATTAGTCTTTAGACAGAGAAAAAACTTTATTATTGTGAAAGGTTCAGCAAAAAGTTTCGCAGCGCTATTTTATTCAACAAATAAAAACCCACAAATTACAGATAATATTTTAGTACACAATAATTTTTTTTTTTTTACGGGTACCCCATAAACTTAATATTATTTTCCACTCTGCACACGAGTTGCCCCACCGGAAAGCGGTCAACTGTTGACGGCTGCCAGTTTTGGTCTGGGGCAGTTGCCGGCGGATGTGATTAGTTAGAAATACCCAATCCTCGAGCTCCGCCAACTCACAAGTCATCGCAAAACTTTCCTTTGCAGCTGGCGCTGATGGCCCTGGCAGCGGTCGTCGGTGGCATCTGGGGAAGCCAGGCGCCCAGTGCGAACCAATATCACATCCAGACGGACGAGGGACCGGAGCGGTACTTCCGCTTCCAAACGGACAGCGGCCAGTTCCGCAAGGAGAAGCGGCTCCAGGACGGCACCGTCATAGGTGAGATATCTCCTCCATCTTTGGCGAGGGAGTTCATTGAACTTTTTGGTTTTTAATTAATTTTGTAACAGGCACTGAGGCCTGGATCGATGCGGCGGGCTATCTGCGCCAGAAGGACTATATAGCCGATAAGCAGGGCTACCGGATACTCAAGTCCAAGACCATCTACGTGGGTGTGGGAAGAGCCGTTGAGGTAACTTTCCAGATAACTCATATTGAGGAAATTATATTCTAATTTAATTAATTTAAACCTTCCCTTTAGGACGCCATTAAATCCACAAAGGCAGCTCCTGCGCAATCGGGCGTCCTGGTGCATGGCGGCTCTGCAGGATCCTCGGCCAACAGCCTGGGCAGCTATCAGCGTCCCAGTGCCTATGCCTATGTGTCCAGTACCACCTCCACCACCACTCCAGCTCCCCTCCCAGCGGCCCTACCGCCACTGGACATCCTGGAGGAGGCTGGCGTGGGAAAGTTGAACTACCTGCCGCCGGAGCAGGCGGCCAAGATTGAGCCGCAGACGCAGCTCGGATTCGATCACTATCCGGATGAGTTGCCTCGGGCCCGAGATCAGCTGTATCAGTCGCCCCACTTGCCACAGGTGGACATTCACCCCAACTCGGAGCCCGTTCAGGAGCTGGAACTGAATGCCATCAACGTGTACGATGCGGAGGCGGATCGTGCCTTTGGCCATGGCCAGTTTGGCTCCGTCATCAGTTCCACAACGGCCAGGCCTCCGTCCTTGGACATGCTGCCTCCTGTGAGCGCCCACAGACGGCGACTGCGTCCGCGTCCAACTCCTGCTCCCATAGCGATTGTGTCCAGCACGCCTGCGCCCATTGCTGGCGGGGATTTGTACGGGTTCTCCACGCCGCAGCCTTTTGCTGCTCCTGCCTACCAGTATTCCCCGCCTGCCACATCCGCCAGCAGTGGCTACGGTTACTATCCCCCGCCGCCGCACTCGCCGCTGGAAGTCAACTCTTTGGAGTCGGCTCTTCTCCCGCCTCTGCCCTCCAGGGCCTATAGGAGACGTCTCCGTCCCAGGCCGGTGCAGAGCAATCACCTGGACGGGCTGGCAGCCTCCGAGTATGATGGCATTGGCACCACCCGCAATGGCTTCCGGTATGTGCTGCCCAAGCAGTATCACGAGGAGGAGACGAATCCGGCGGACGGAAAGCGAGCCGGCAGCTTCGGCTACGTGGATCCCTTCGGAATCCGGCGGGTGGTTTACTACAATGCCGCGCCCGGAAGGGGATTCGTCCACCGGAACAACAACCAGTATGTGGGCGCCAATGGAGCGCCCTTCGACGAACCAGGACCGGCGCAGCTGGTCAACGAATAGGGAATCGTGGGATTAGGATCATCGATGGGGATTTGTGTGGGTTGATCTCTTCGACACACGGATACAATATTCAACCCACCTTATCGAAGGTGCTGCACTTAACCCATTCCCAAAGGGCACCAAAACTAACCGTAGAACCTCAGCCAGGGGAAGTCCCCCTGTTAAGATTAACCTGTACATATAACCACGCTTAATGACGCCCTCTCCACTCTACTCTTCCTTCCTGCACGCACACACAAGGGAAACGACATCTGTGTTAATTAATTTAATGCTTAATCACGCCTACATTGTAACTTAATTTATATAAATCGAAACTATGTGCAATTAGCGCCTAGAATAGGTCCATTAGGGGTACTCACTGCCGCTAAATTGTGTGTCCAAGTGAGGGGGGAGAAATCGTTTCACGTATTAATCTTGCCATATTAACGAAACGTAAATAAACAAAGCTCTCTGTTCATCCCTTGGTATTCCCCCTCTCCAGCCCCGTAGCCTAAACAACAAAATACGATAAAATACGATTAAACCGATAACGATAACGATAGCCGCTTCTTGGCCAATAGCTGTTCATTTGAGAGGAGAATGAACACCCGTTGCCTAGAAGCCTTAGACACTTAGTTCGAACCATTATTTTGTGTATTTAATTTGTTAAGAAGTTTGATGATAATAAATAATTATTTAAATTGAAATTGGTGTTGTTATTTTATTAGAAAATGTTGTGGGATTAAGGGGCTGTTTTTACCCTCCCTGTAAAAATTCTACGGCTATATAAAGTTTCATCTAAGAAAATTTGGTTCTCTAAGCTTCCCAAACTTCCTGTAAAACCTTTTCCGGCCCGCAAAAGAAAAGCTAATTTCCGATGGCCAATTAAAGAAGAAGATTTACAGTACTTTTGAGTAGTTCCGATAACCAAAGCAACGGTGTAGTTGCGCCTTACAGCACAATTCGGTGCTTTACAGCAATAATCGATAGTTATCAGAGTAGTTAAGAGCAATATGTTATTCTTTCACTTTCAGATAAATTTTAGAAGAGCAGAAAAGCGATTTGCTTTACAATAAGTTTATCTGGTGATTATCTTTACCAGACTGATAGCTGGCAGGCAGTTTGAAAGTAAGAGCAGAAACAGGCAATGAAAATGGTAGAAGCTTAATAAAAATGCAATCTAAAAATAAGGAACGTCAGGTTTTTTATCATTATGAATAAGAGTGTCATTAAAGAGTTTTTGCTATTGTAATAATGTGATCTAAATTCCACACAATATTATAATAATAACAAGGATCAATTTAATCACAACTTATTTTATTTTGTTCTCTTCGCTTTCTCCAGATCGACATGCAAGTGGTGTATGTCTAAATCTTTACCAACACTTCCAGGTAAATACATTTATTATCAAACAACCCATGCCCGAAGCTTCAGCTGCTTGTGACAGTTCGAAACATACGTTCGTCGCACTCGCTCCGACATCGGGGTAACGTTTGTAATCCCACAAAAAAGGGAACCCTTATCTACTCGACAAACTCGACAAATTAAAAGCCGGCGAATCTTATCGACGCCGGTTAGCCAGCAACAAACGTGACTCAGTGGCGGACAGAAAGTGAAGCTATGAAGACCTTCTCACTGCTGCCCGTGCTCCTCCTGCTGGGGAGCTTCTGCTACCTGGAGGCGGGCCAAATCCTGTATCTGGTGAGTACGGCCAAGCACAATAATCCCGGCTGGTCGCGCCCGCTCCTCGATGGCCTGCTGGCCAAGGGCCACCTCCTGACCGTGCTCAGCTCCGAGCCCAATCCAAATCCCAAGAAGGAAATTGAGGGTCTGGTGTACTTTCACCTGCCCAACGATTACGACGTGATGGAGAAGCACTTTATTGACAAGGAAACCAAGGAGTACCAGCAGATGGTGGCTCTCAAGCAGCTCCTGGTCTGGTACGAAGCTCTCCTGGGCAGCTGCCAGTCGATCATGGAGTCCGGTACCATGCAGAGTCTGATGCCAGAGCTGGCATCGCACACCGCTTACAATTTTGACCTCATCATCACGGACGTCACTCAAGGTGCCGACTGTCTATTGGCTATTCCGGGCGCTTATGCATATCAGAACACGCCCGTTCTCGGATTGAGTGCCGGCAAACTGACCCCGGACTTGATCAACCTGCTCCGGGCGGAGCATACCATAAGTGCGGCCAGGACTCCGCACCATCTCAGCCACGTGCCCCGGAATATGGGCTTCTGGAACCGACTGCACAATCACCTAATGTTCTTGGGGGAGCCGATGTGAGTAATTTTTTAGGGAAATACTTGGGTTAGTTTTTCATACTTTTTGGCTATTTAGTTGTATTTTAAAATATTTAATTCATTGTTATTAATTATATTTAGTATTTAAAAATATATTTTTGTATATTTCTACCTTAGAATCAACTGGCTAATCGTTCGTCCCGTGCTCGAAAAAATCATTCCATCGGGCGAGGCCTTTCCCAAATTACAACTGGTTTTGCTGAACACTCATCATGTCGTGGACTACGTTCAGAACCTGCCACCGGGGGTCATCGAAGTGGGTGGCCTCCACATCAAGGACAAGGTCAATCCTCTGCCGACCTATATAGAAAAGTTCACGGAAAAATTCATCGAAGGGATTGTGTACATCAATATGCCCTACATTGAGTCGATACGTGGAATCCCGGCTATGGCGGAGATGATCCGGAACAATCCCAATAGCGGCTTTATTTGGAATGTGAAGGAGCTGGAGGTGCTGCCGACGGATATGTCAAATTTAATAACTCTCCACGTGGATCAGGCTCTACAACAGGATATTCTTGGTTAGACCTCAGATATATAATTTATTTTGTATATTATATTATATAATTTTCAGCTCAACCGTTTGTCAAGGGCTTCCTCAATCATGGTGATAGTTTCAGTGTCCTGGAGGCGGTTCAAAATGGTGTGCCAATGGTGGTTCTTCCCCTGTATCTGGAGCACTTCAATGTGAGTGAAAATTCCATAATATTATTCTATAATATTTATTTAGTATTGTACCTTCTTCCCTTATAGACTGCCTATCGCATCGTAGAACGCAGCTTGGGAGTTCTGGTTCCGGCCCACGGATTCCATCTGGGATCCCTGTCTTTAGCCCTCCAGCGTATCCGCAACGATAATCGCTTTACCGACGCCCTGTACCAGGCTAAGCTCCAGTTCAGCTCCCGGCCGCAGTCCGCTCTAGACCTGGCCATTTGGCATGCCGAGCAGATGATGGCCAATCCGAGCTTCTTCAAGTATCTGGCCCAACCCCAGGTCAACGATCAGAACTTCTTCGAAGCCTACTCCCTGGATGTCCTGGCAGTGCCACTTGTCTTCGCTATGTTATTTGTTTTCAATTTTGGGTACATCATTTACGGTTTCCTAAAGGGCCGCTCAAAGACGCAGGAGGTTAAAAAGCGCAAGAAGACCAAGAAAGTGGCCGAGACTAAGGAGCCCCTGAATAAGACACTTCTGGAAACGAGCTTGGTAGATGATTTGAAAGAAGAAATAATCGAAGGGGAGATCGAGTTACTCAATAAACCGAAAGAAAAGAATCCAATCCAAGAAGAGCAGGCTGAAGAGGCTTCTTTGCCCATCCAAGAAGAGAAAAATCTCGAGGATAAAAAGCAGGATTAAGCGGCCTGGTATTCTTTCTATTTTAATACACAACAATCTTCCCAACCAAATAAAGACTGGCAATAAAGAAATGTAACAATCTCCCTATTCATTTTTGTTTTGGCACAGTTTCAACTAAAGGTATTGAATTAATTTGTGTTTTTGCGAAAAATAAACATATGTCACTGCCTTTTTGGGAATTTAACCTATATCTGAGGGTTGCCTTTTTTGGCAGGCAGTCTATTTAAATGCTAATTCAGTCTTGGGTTAAGAAATCATGTTAACTCTTTCTTGAAGCTCAATCTTTATTTGATTAAAGCTGTCAAATTAATCATTTAAATATTTGCCTTTTCAGACTACCAATGAATTTTCTGTATTAATGTCTAGGAAATTGAACCTTTCTTTATTTTTCAAGTAAGAATTAAGTAGTGCAAAATGTATTTATTAATTAAACAAATTTGTATATAAATTTCAGGAAATATGGCAAGATTATAAATATCTAATTCAAGACTGCCTTATCTTTCCACCGAATATATGTAATACAAGTTCCCGCCTAAAAGTAGACCATACTATTCCCTATTAATATAACTAGTACTCTCTCAAGGTTTCTCCCATTTAATCCCTCTCTTCCAAGCGAAGAGATTACCCAAGAGCGAAGTCCCTCTTTAAGAGATCACCACCTCAGGTAGACTGATCCGTGGTAGATTCATCAGGTAGGCAGGGTACACCCTCCCGAGGCCCGAGTTTGTTTTATGGCTTTTGCGACAAGTGAGACAATGGAAGCGATCCGTTCCCGGTGCAAAACCCGAATGCTGAGCCAGCACCAATAAAACCCCGAATGCCCGAGCTGTCTTCAGTGTAATTCCAGAATTTGCCGCGAAAAGACAGAGAATCCAGAAGAAATATGCTAACTAAACTCCTAAAGATCAGCTGCACGTCGAGGCAGTGCACCTTTGCCAAGCCCTACGAAGCCATCCCCGGTCCTCGTGGCCCCTTCGGAGTGGGCAATCTCTACAACTATTTGCCTGGCATAGGATCTTACTCCTGGCTAAGGCTACACCAGGCCGGTCAGGACAAGTACGAGAAGTATGGGTCCATTGTCCGGGAAGTCATAGTTCCCCGGCAGGACATCGTCTGGTTGTACGATCCCCGGGACATTGCCTCGCTGCTCAACGAGCGCGATTGTCCGCAGCGGCGGAGCCACCTGGCCCTGGCCCAGTACCGCCAGAAGCGACCGGAAGTGTACAAGACCACCGGCCTGCTGCCCACCAATGGCCCGGACTGGTGGCGCCTACGTGCCCAGCTGCAAAAGGAGCTGAGTGCCCCGAAGAGTGTGCGGGGCTTCGTTGGCCAAGTGGACGACGTGACCAAGGAGTTCCTTCGATTCCTCCAAGACTCACGGGATGCGGTGGCCATCGATATGCTGCCCAAACTCACCAGACTGAATTTGGAATGTAAGTTGAGATCGGAGATTGGATGAAAATTAACTATTCTAGCGGAGATTTGAAATTCAGATTCTCGGTGAAGCAATCTCCGCTGGAATTGAATTATTCTCGGCAAGGTTTTCGCTATAAATACCGTTGGTTGCAATGTAAATGACAAAGTCATGTTAGTTTTATAAGGCTGATTCGAGACCTGCAGAGCTATCTGCTGACGTAGAAAGGTTTAAATATCATTCGCTTCGCGATTCAGTGTTCAAAGTCGTTTCAGACATTGTCAAGTGTAGAAGTACTAAGCGATAAAGGGATTTTTAGGGCCAGGACTTGTAGGATTATAAAAAGAATATATTTATTTTCTGACATAAATGTAGAAGAAAATGTTATGAGTAAGTACAAGTTGATATTTTCTTCAAAGTAATAAAATAAGAATTTATTAATGTACGAACTAAATTAATAAAAATATTCTTTAATAATTCTTCCCTGTAGTAACCTGCCTGCTCACCTTTGGAGCCCGCCTGCAGTCCTTCTCCCCCAAGGAACAGGATGCTGATTCCCGCTCCACGCGCTTGATGCATGCCGCTGAGACCACAAACAGCTGCATCCTGCCAACGGATCAGGGTCTTCAGCTGTGGCGCTTCCTGGAGACGCCCAGTTACCGGAAGCTGAGCCACGCCCAATCCTACATGGAGGGCGTGGCTCTGGAACTTCTGGAGGAGAACATTAAGAGCGGTTCAATGGGTTCCTCGCTGATATCGGCATACCTGAAAAATCCCGAACTGGATCGAAGTGATGTGGTGGGAACAGCGGCAGACTTGCTCCTGGCTGGCATCGATACCACCTCGTATGCCTCGGCGTTCCTGCTCTACCATGTGGCCAGAAATCCGGAGGTTCAGCAGCGACTCTACGAGGAGGCCAAGATGGTGCTTCCCAATTCCAAGGAGCAGCTATCTGCGGATGTCCTGCGTACGGAGATCACTTACACGAGGGCTGTTCTCAAGGAATCATTGCGCCTGAATCCCATTTCTGTGGGTGTGGGCAGGATTCTTAACCAGGATGCAGTTTTCAGTGGATACTTTGTGCCCAAGGGGGTAAGAGATAAACTGAAGATATTAGTTATCAAATTTAATATAATTTTACAATATATTTCTTTGTATTTCTTCCTTCCAATAGACCACCGTTGTGACCCAGAACATGGTTGCCTGCCGACTGGCCCAGCACTTTGAGGAACCATTGCGCTTCCAACCGGATCGCTGGCTCCAGCACCGCAGTGCCCTGAATCCATACCTAGTCCTGCCCTTCGGTCATGGCATGCGGTCCTGCATTGCCCGTCGTCTGGCCGAGCAGAACATGCACATCCTGCTCCTCCGGGTGAGCCAAGAAAAATCCAAATCCTGGATTTCAATTACTTATTCGTTCCTATTTGCATTTTCAGCTGATCCGCGACTTCGAACTGATTTGGCGGGGATCCGATGCCGAGCTGGAAGTCAAGACCCTGCTGATAAACAAGCCTGATGCTCCAGTTCTCATTGAGCTGCGACCACGTACCAAATAAGCTCTACTTCTAAGTCCCCCAAGTGGGACAGACTGAGAGAAAACAGACTTCTTGTACCATTTTTAAATAATTCGTTTATTAATTGTATTAAATTAGTTTATAATTAGTGTAAATTATATATAACTAGACTTGCATTTAATGTGATTGAAAGGCTGCGGGTGTTTTGGTCTAAGTACTAAAGAGAACGACAAAAAGGCATTCATCGAAAATTCATCCAAAGGTTGGTGTCTTCCAGGGTTGCCAAATACTCGAACAAATGGGTTGATTCGCCTCGAGCCTCAGGGCTGTCTTTTGCTCATAAGAACAGGGTTCAGAGATTGTTAACCAGATACTTCGAATCGAGTATTTTGTGCTCTTTTTGTATACATTAGGGCTTACATACAATACATATATGTGTCTTATGGGGTGGTGACTAAATATTCCAGTACAGTGTTTAGTTATAGATATATATGGGGTTCGTTAGCATATATGGCTCTATAAAAGTGGTCCGACCAAGCCCCTACCGCTCACTTTCCTTCCTTTCCTCGTCTCACTGTACCTTAAGCTCAACTCGAGTGAAAACCGTATATAAACTATATAGACTACTACCTGTTTCGCTCTTGTCCAAGTTCAAGTTCAAGTTCCAGTCAAAAATATATATATGGTTGTGGGGCAGCTTGCCTGCTATATATACTGATACTCGTACGATTCTAGTCTGATCTAACCTATAAGGACTTTGGTTGTTTGCCGCACTACACGCTAGGATGATTGGTGAAAAAATACATCTAGATATACACATACTATCTTTGAACTCTCCAACGTCTACTATGTATGTTCGAAAAATAAATGTTTTTTTTATCGGGAGAATTGGGTTTTCCGAGTTCTCTAAATTCTTTAGATTTCAATTCGTCTTAATTTTTTGTCAGAGGATTTCTTAGAGATCTGAAATCACTTTAAAGTCAGCCTAAAAGTATGCCTTGACTTCCGGGTACTGTTTTCTTTTTTAAAGCATACTTTCAGGCACCCCTTAAAAGTGATTTGAAATCTCAAAGTATATATTTCTTTCTTCTCTGTCTTCTACTGTCATTATAAAAATTAATATCGACTTGAAATCGAAAGAATTAAAAAACCCAAAAAACAGCATACCCCTTTCTTTCATGTGTGAGAAGACTGTTCCAGGAAGCGATTCGAGTCTTCTGCTCTATGGCTATCGTTGAATATGTGTTCGATGAAGGATGAGATATGAGTCCAGTTGCCTGTCCTGCTGCCGTTGCCTAGCTTATAGTTCCAGCAGCAGGACCTCCTCATGCTAGAGAATGTTGAGCAGCGAGGAGTCCATCATGCGATCGTCGTACAGACTGAGGGTCTTGCTGGCCCTTGCCTTTCTCACGGATGGCGGCACATCGCCTGGGGTCTTCACCCGCTCGCTGGGATCCCTCAGCCGCTCGCTGCTCCCCCGGCCGCTGAACACCTCACGGAACACCTCCAGACTGTGCTGGCGGCGCATCTGCTGCTCCGTGGGTGGACCCTGGTGACCCGTGGTGGTGGCCATCAGGGAGTTGGTGCGCAGGTGGCCGGGCCTTCGCTTCGGAGCGGGACGGGTGAGGGTCTGCAGCTCGCTGCCGTGGCTGAGGATGGAGTTGTTGTTGGTGGTGCTGCTCCCGTTCATGTGCTTGATCAGGCTGCTCGACAGGGATCGCGGCACGATGTGGGCAGGTGTGCCGCTGCGCTGCTCCGCACTTCGCAGCTGAATCGGCGTGGGCTTGTCCAGCCGAGGACTCAAGTCGAGGTTGTTGGGGCGACGCAGTGCCGTCACCAGGTTGGATTTCTCCTCGCCCAGCTGTAGCTGCCGGCACAGCTCCTCGGCGTGCTCCTTGCGGAAGAGCTTCTTGTGGATAAGAGCCCTGACTCCATGCCATCCCCTGAGCTTGTGGTCCGTGTTCTGCTGCTTGGGAAATCCCTGGCCCAGGCTGGGATTCGTATTGGTCCCGGCAATGCTGACTATGGTGTTCTTCTGATGGTGCTGCTGCTGCTGCTGGTGGTGGTGACTGGCTATCAGCTCCTCCACACTCACGTCGTGCTCCAGGCAGGACAGCGAGTTCTCCTGCGGCTGAGTCTGGAAGCTGTGCTTCTTGCTCCGCTCCACCAGGACCGGGGGAGTGCGCAGGGGCAGCGGTGCGAGGTTACGCTCCTGGCAGGGATTTCTTCCCTGGTAGGGCTGCAGCTGCTGCTGGGGATAGCTCAGGTGATTCTTTTCCCGCTCCAGAGCAGCGGCGGGCAGCTGTTGGTTCGGCGGCGGCTGGATGAGGCCCACGGTGTCGGAGCTCATCTGGTGATGCACGGCAGCTGCCGTCGTGGTCGTTGTGGTGGCCACGGCTATGACATTAATGCCCTGCTCCGAGTTTGTGGTAGCCACGAGATTGTTGGTATTCATCAGAGGACTCGCGGGCTGTGCTTGTGCCCTTGGCCTCAACCCTGACATCTCCTGCATTCGCTCCTCGGCACACAAGGAGGTCAGCCTGGCATCCGCGTCGTGGTCCCAGCAATCCTCGCAGGTGTCCCTTACCACCTTGGCCGCTGCTCCGCCACCCCAGCCGGCGGGGAAGAGCGGACGCGCCTTGTGCCTCACCACCAGAGCTTGCATCTGGTCGAAGCTGGGATGGGAGCCCACCTCCTGCTCGTAGGGAGCCTTGTAGGGTGGCGTGGCCTGGCCGGGGGCATAGAAGTCCGAGCAGCGGGTGGCCACCTCCCAGAGAACCAGTCCCAGGGCATACACATCCATCTGCTTCAGAGAGGTCTCACAGTCGCGCAGATTCACCGCTCCCTCCAGCAGTTCCGGGGCCATGTAGCGCAGGGTGCCCACCTCGTTGATGCTCTTCGTCTCCGCCATGGCCACCTCGCCCTTGTACTCGTACTTGGACCCGAAAACCTTCAAAGCGAATCCAAAGTCCGCAATGCAGCAGCTGAGATCCCCCTGAACGAGCACGTTGCGCGTGTTGATGTCCCGATGGGCCACACACGGCTTGTGCTGATCCCCCAGCCGGAGTTCCGTGTGCAGATGGGAGATCCCCCGGGTGATGGACCGGAGCATTCCGCAGCACTGGCTGAAGGTCAGGGTGTTGGCTATCAGCCAGTCCTGAAGGCATCCCAGGGGAGCCAGGGAGAGCACCAACTGGTACTCCATGCGGCCGTCCATCGTGCAGCGCTCATCGTAGCCTGAAGAGGGGAATATTATACATATTTTCTTAGACACTCCCTGGCAGATACTCACCAAAATAGCTCAACAGGGCCGGACAATCCATCAGGGGCAGGGCGTAGATGTTCCGCTCGTTCACATAGTACTGGTGATGCTCCTCGGGATAGATCTTGACGGCCACCTCCTGGTCGTGAAGCAGTCCCTTCATCACAGTCCCATACTTGCCGCTGCCCAGCATCCCAATCAGATTCATGTTGTCCACGTTCCGCAGATTGGAGCTGTAACCGGGACCCGATGGCGCCAGGGGCGACTCCTCCGGCTCGGACTTCTCCTTGGGACCGCGGCAATACTGGACGGCAAAGAAGATGCCGATCATGAGGGCAGTTACCCCACCAGCAAAGCCCAGCATGGTGCTGGCCATGAAGGATTGCTGCTGCTTCGACGTGGCTCGGTTTGTGATCGGAGTCCTCGCATCGTTGGAGCCCAGTTCCAGGGGCGCTGGCTCCACCACGGCGTAGTGGTTGTTGCACACATCCCCGGAGCAGCAGCAGTAGTACAGGGAGTTTGTCTTCGAGGTGGGCGCCGAGCTGGTGCACTCCGACTGGCTGCAGATGGAGGGTCTGTCCGTATTGTCCTTCCAGCAACCTAGAGGAAGGAGATTAGTATCTGTAATGTTCTCTCCTCCTTGCTAAACTCACCCTGCTTGACAATCCTCGTCTCATTGGCCGTCTGGTTCCACAGCGTAAAGCAAAAGGTGTATCCATCGGAGCAGGTGCGTCGGTGTGGCTCGTCGGGCACTGAGGTGGCTTCAATCTGCTGCTCCTGCAGTTCGTTACTCGTATCCTGGTCGGTGTCATCGTCGTGGAACGTGTTGTCGTTCTCCTGGTAGCTCATGCAGCTGTACTGGCGACTGGGCACAGGTGCTAAAAAACATAAGTTATTTTCCATTATTAAATACTTCCAATTAGCATAATTAATCATTAATTACTCACAAGCTCTGCCCAGGGAGATCAGGGCCAGCAGCAGCCAAGGCCAAGAACTGTAGATAACCCAATTCATGTCTGGAATCCTTTGAGTAGCTACCTCTTGGGTTTTGTGTTTCTAGGTGACTCTAACTGCTATCCAATTTTACGCCATTTTGTGAGACCTGAAACTGCTGAGAGAGCGTGATTGTTTATAAATCTTTTGTTGTCTTCTTTATAAATAGCATCTACGCAGGAATTATCAATAGTCTGCGACACACTCGCACCCTTTCCCAGCCCCAACCCCACTCTCTCAGGCGGCTAATGTATCAATAAGCGATGACAATTTGCAAGCTCAGCGCCTTTATCAAGCCAACGGCCGACGATAATGCCCAGACCCAAATACTCAAACAATTCTACGATTCCCCGACCCGAAGTGCCGCGATCACGTACTGTCTCTCTATGTGGTGGATCGTGGAGAGAATCGGGGGACGGTCGGTAGCTGCGTGCAGCCAGCCAGCCACCCACTCCAAGTCTCGGGAGAACTGTTGCACTTTGGAACCCATTTGGAACCAGGCGCCGCCAGAATAAGCAAAATTCATTTCAGTTGCGCTTGAATGCCACGAAGATGATATCGACCCATGTATACTTATATATACAAAAATTCCTTAGCTTAATAAATATACTTTTACGATGTTCTTTTTAATTTCATTAAATAAGATTGCTTGCTTCTCAGCTAAAGGAAGATCAAAGTAGTACTTTATTTTGTTCACCTTTTAAGTAGACGAATAATGTTTATACTTCTGTTTTTACTGATCATAACTGAAAGTATTTAGGAAATTCAATTTCCAGGGATTTAAAAAGGCTTTAAAGAGTATCTAAAATTATTAAATTTAATATGTTATAATACTAAACTTTCATTTGTTCTAAAAGTGTTTTAAATGGGATTGTTTTTATAGATTATAATCTATAATTATCTAACATTATTATAAGCCAACATTAAAAGCAATGAAACTCTTTTTAATAACTTAGTTTCCAAGTTCCTAGTTTAATTTAACAAGTTCTAATATACCCCAACATTAAGAAGTAACCGAGCACACATTCTTCAACTCAGTCCCTCTCATATTTTCCCCTTTCAAGCTAACCCGACGCTGATTAGAAAATTTTGCCGGCATTAATTATGTTGTTGGTTCAAATTATTACGCCCTACTCCTCACCAATTAGAGGGTATATGTTCTATATACACACTGGCATGTACTTATATAAATATACAAACATATTTTTATTTTACCTAGCGCTCTGGTAACGAATTTGCATTGGCGACATTTGGGTTAATTGTGGGTGACGGGGCATGAAATTTAAAGCACGATAAGCCCATTTTATCAAGCGGAGGGGCAGGATACACTTATCACGCGATTACGAAATCTACCTCCGCTATCTACGTCAATTATTTCTGGTGTTTCCAATTCATGAACTTCTTAAAAATAAATTAAGAATGAAAGCAAAAGCCTGTATTATTTCCGCCTATCTCTCTCTTATGCCTCTATGCGATAAGGAGTTCTATTAGTGATGGTTACGTGACGAGATTAGACAATAATAGTTTGATGCTGTTGGTGAATATAAAGAATTTAACTAGCGTTAAGTTTCTGTTATTATAACTATTTAGGAAATTATGTTTTCAATGCGAGTAAATATTAAATACTTTTGAAAGTGTATGTAATTTAAAATATAATATTAAAATAAAAACAAATTAAGCTATATATACTTTTAAAATGTATACCTATGAACATTTTATAAAATATGGAGTTTTTGGGAGCCCGATTGTGATCTTCAAAAATATCTAAAGCTGATGGATAAATAGTGAAGTAAGTCTTAAAATAATGTATAATATATTCAAGTTCTACAGAGAAGATCCTAAAGCTGAAATGGAAATTGGTAGATGCCCGGCGCCATAAAAAGCTCATCCCATTTTATAACGATCACTTCAAGAGGGCGGAGAAGGAGAAATAGCAGTAGGGGAATCACCGATCAACAATCACATTTTAAGGCAAATTTCCGTTATCAACTTTATATGGTTCTTGTAATTCTCTAAATTTATAGCACAATAACAATTTTGACGGGGGCGGCAATGGGGAAATTGCTCTCTGCTCTCCCGCCTTTCCCCACTCTTATTCCTGTTTCTCCACATGCGCAGACTGCAGGCCGAAGAGAGCAGCAGAAGACTCTTCTCTGTGTCTCTCTGACGCGCCAAAACAGGTTCTTCTGGCGCTGTCTCAAGTGCCGCATGGAGAATCGACGCGGAGAAGGAGGAGGAGGTGGCCGCCGGCTGCTCTCGCACGATAGCCGACGGCGCCAGTTAATTGCAAATACTGCTCGATACCCTATGCCACGTGGGGTATGACAGTAAGACCCAATTACGCATTTTAAAGTATAATTTGGTTTATTTTTAAACACCAACTAAACTGTGAAGATTGAAACTAAACTTAAATTAAATAATAAAAATCAGGAAACTCATTAATATACCTCTAGATTTTTCAATATTCTTGGACTTGTTGTAGTAATTGACAAGTTCACGGGTATCAGATAGTCTATAGAGTCATTTGTTGCCTATTTGGCTTAAAAATCTCTTGAGAAATTATAAATGTGTACATCCAGTTTCAACTTTTGGTTGGAATTCCTTTGCAAGATACATTTTAATGCCCAAGAGTCTACCCATATTCTTTGGTAGCAAGATTCTATTTCTCTAAATTTTTGTATAATTATAATATTTCTATATGGTTGTTAAAAATGTTTTAATTTCTATAAGGTTTGGTGATTTCAGGGGCCTGAGTTATTCACAATAGTATTAACTCTATTATTTATTTTAATTGGATTATCAGCCCATGTCCATTATACAGTAATAATCATAATAATAGTAAAGGGTATTCCAAATATCTCAAGGCTGCCTTTCTTTTCGGTCTCTGCTGTTTTGTTAATGCCCCTCGTATTTGTTATTTTTGCTGAAGCCTGATTAACTTTTTGCGTGCTGCGTGTGCATTTGTCCATGTCCCCACAAGAATGCTGCACTGCATCTGAATGTGCTGCTGGCTGAGTGTGTGCTTGCGTGTGCCTGACGTTGGAGCGCTCCGAGGGATTCATCTTCGTTCTTCGTTTTTCAGCTGCATTTGGCAATTGCGACATTCGGCGGAGCGATGTAGAAAATCAATGCAAAAACACAAAAGTGCAAGCTGGAGAAGAACGCGAAGGAAGGGGAGTGAAGAGAGAGCTCCAGCAACAACAATGGCGAAGGGAACGTGAATGGGAATTGGTTGAGCATGGAATGGATTCTTGGAGGTCTCTTGTTGACTTTTTTCGACACCGAAAAAAAAGAGTTACTTTTAGGATATAACAAGAAAGTTTTCTAAATGATTAGTTATAATAGAAAATCCCAGAGATGTTAAATAGCTGACATACTTTCTAGAAAGTATCATTTAAATTTTTTTTACCCAATATGCATTATAAACCCTAATATTAAATGATTTTCAAGGAATTCATGGGTTAAAATTCTGCAAATTTATTTTATTTTCCTTCAAGTGTACGTTCTCTGTGTGCAGACAGAATTTTCCACCAGGGTGGGTGGCCGTGGCCCGCACAGTCTGCCCGCCCGCCCTTTCTCTTCTGCGTATAAGTGTCTGTGTGTACTTGCGCAGAGTGGAGTTAAAAATTGATTTTTCCAAGACATTTTCCTGCGTTGTTTGCGGAAAAAACATTTGCACTATTTTGTGCACTATATTTCGTACACTTTTTTTCTTAGCACACTTACACTCTGAATTCAGGGCATATCTTAGCACTGCACTTGTTCCGCGATCCGCTGTAGCTGTTTTTTATTATATTAACTTTTTAGCACACGAAAAGTTGCACACTCGTCGCGAAAATTATTATTGTGGCCCGGCGCCAGTAGCGTCTGCTCCCCCAGCTTTTTTCTTTCTTTTTGTGTGTGGCTTTTTTTATGGCACTTTAAACAAGTTTGCTCGATAGGCGCGCCACTACTCACTCGCTTGCCGTTCGCCGTTCGCCGTTCACCGTTTGGTCTTCACTGTGCTGCGCCACCTTTGCCCGCCGACAACCGACGAATGAATGCGCGAATGCGAATGCGGTTCGCTGCTCCCGCCGCTGCTGCTCCTCTGCTGGCGCTCGCTTTGGGGCAGGGAAAGAAGAAGCAGCGAGAGAAGAAGAAGCGAGAGCCGAGGAAGCGGCATGCGTGTATTTACGAAGCTGCGTGGAATGGCGGAGACAGTGATTGGCGCTAAGTGAGTGGAGAGCGGCCGAAAAGAAACAGTTGGGGAGCAGCTGAGAGGGGATAAGGAGAGTGAGAGAGTGTAGTTCGCAGAGAGAGCGCCAGCTTTAAGCACTTGTTGAGCTTATTAACGAGTGCACTGAGAAAAACTAAAGAAAATAAAATCAAATTATCTTTGATCTTACATTTTCGCACTGTAAATTAAAAATCAAATAATTAAAAAGAAAAGTTCAAATAAATGTTTTCATAATTACAATTTAATCCATAGAATTTTCTTTATTCAATCAAGTTCAACTTTAACCCCTTGTTGTCCCTACTGCGGCACTGGATGGGCGGGCAGAACCTGACCCACACATTCCCCAAATCCAATGCGCAGTCCGTTCTTCTCGCAGTGACCTCGAATGATGACCTCGTCGTAGTCCTGCAGGAACTTCCTGGTCTTACCGCCCGGCAGCTCCAGAGTTTTGGTTCCGCGCCAGCACAGCTCCAGCAAGGATCCGTAAGAGTCGGGGGTCTCACCGGAGATTGTTCCGGAGGCCATCAGGTCACCAGGACGAAGGTTGCAGCCGGTGACCGTGTGGTGAGCGATCTGCTGCAGCGGTGTCCAGTACAAATGCTTGAAGTTCGACTTGGAGATTCGGGACTCGTTCTGGTCGGCGGCTAAAAAAAGGAAAATAAATATATTATGTATTTTATTCAACAAATCTTCAAGCAATCCTAAACTTACGCTTCAGAGACACCTCCAGGTTAATATCAAAGTTGAAGGGTACACTCTGGCGCAGATAGGGCAGCACCTCCGGTTCCTGGGGGAAGTTGTCCAGGAGGAAGGGCTTCAGGGCAGCCGTGGGCACCACCCAGGGTGAGATGGTGGTGCCCAGGTTCTTGGCCGTGAAGGGACCCAGCGGGACGTACTCCCACTTCTGGATGTCCCTGGCACTCCAGTCGTTCATCAGCGTGAATCCAAAGACGTTCTTCCAGGCCTCGTCCACACGGATGGGTTCTCCCAGCTGATTGCCCTTGCCGCCGATGAAGAAGGCCATTTCCAGCTCAAAGTCCAGGAGTTTGCAGGCTCCAAAGACGGGTTTCTCTGCACCCTCCGGAAGAGTTTGTCCCAGCGGACGACGAATGGGGGTTCCGGAAACCACCACGGAACTGGCACGTCCATGGTAGCCCACGGGCAGATGACGCCAGTTGGGCATCAGAGCGTTGTCCGGACCACGGAACATGATGCCCACATTGGTGGCATGGTGGATGGACGAGTAGAAGTCGGTGTAGTCACCAATCTGGGCGGGCAGGTGCAGGCTTATATCCGTTTGGGGTACAATTGAACTGAAATAAAGAAAGGAATGCATTTTTAGACTCTAAATTTAACAAAAGAAAATCTATAAATTAAAAGAAAAGCTCTTTAATCTACGTGAATTTAATACTTACACCGCCTTCAAGTCCACATTCTGATCCAGTTCGGAACCCTTGGCCAAAAGCTTCTGAGTCTGTGTCCTCACCACATCCCAAGCTTCAAAGTCCAAGCCCATAAGCTCGTTCAAAGTCTCGGCCTGCAGGCTCTTCTGAACTTGAGGTGGATACAATTGCGAGACAGCTTTCAGGTCCAGGATATGCTCTCCAATGGCCACACACAAGCGATGGACTTTCTACGGGGTTGAGAAAGAGAGATACCATTTACGACATTCAGATACGATATGATTCTGGGACCTTATCAGAGAGCTGGTTGGTTGCTGGGTAGTTAAAGGTGGGATTAGCATATTGTTTTCGTAAACAAACTAGTTTGTGGCTGGATGATGTATGCAAATGCTATGCCCCAAAGCGGTTTCTATTTAAGAATTGAATTCAAGAACATGTGGATCTGGCTCAAAGTCACATGGAAAATTAGTTTAGGCTATGAAAAACTAAATAATATTACTGGAAAACTTAAGATGTAATTTCTAGAGATGGTAAAAAAAACAATGATGGTTATCTTAAAGAAAAAATGTTCTACCGGAATTTCGTATTAGTTTCCCTGTAAGAGAAGCCTCTAAAAATGTTTATAAAACCCATTTTATGTTAAAATATTAACCATAAATCACTCACATTGTTTTGGGTTGAGAAGACAGCGTAGGGCAGATTTTCCAGGGGAAAATCACTGCCCGCTGGCACTGGCACAAAACTCGCAGACATTCTGAAGGCGCTCAAAGTGGAAAACCTGGGTAGCTGAGGGCGAATCAATAAACTGAAGCAGAGAACCGAAAAAAAACTGTACGGAGCCACAGTGAGTCGGATAAGAACTGAGAGGTTCCACTCCGACGATCCGCCTTATATAGGTTCTCCAAGCCCCCCACAATCTCTCTTCTCTTGACAAAACCAAGCCCCCAAACCCGAAGAGAGCTCCAGTAGCTTACAAAGAGAAACACATTGCGCTTTGATTACTTTTATTTTGATTTACCCATATATTCATATATATATAATATATTCATTTGCATTTATATAGATGTTGGAATAATTCTTGTTCTGGTTTGACTTGGATTTCTGCAAATACATATACATTAATTTATACAGACATAAAATGAGCGTGATTCATATAACACTGATGCTGGATAAACTTAGTTAACACGCTTTAAAATACAATATATGTTTAATTTACTTGATTTAGGCAATATATTTGTAATTTGGCTGAATTGACAAACGATTTGTGTGTGTAACATGTCTGATTGTGTTCTCTGACTGGGATCCTTCCGTTCCTGACCCTCCCTAAAGCCTTTCTGGACCAATAACAGATTGAAACTTAACGGAAAACAGAACCATCCAACATTCGTAATTGAGTTTAATTGACATCAGGCATATACACATATATATTTCTGTTCTGCCAGCCATTGGCTGGAAACTAAACTCCAACTAATTCGATTATACGTATTCATTTCTCTATATATAGCACAGTTCGATACATGGACTAAGTGGGATCCGGACGTACCAGATCCCTTTCTTTGGTTTTGTCTATACAATTAACAAGCACAGGTCTCGGTCTCTTTCGATCTCGTATTGTTTTTTATATTTTTTCTCTTTAAAGGTACGCATTGTCTATTTTGTTGAAAACTTTTACTATTTGCAAACAAAGTGAAATCAACGGATTGAACTAAAAGTCCTCAAATCATTCTTCGTCTTCTCCTGATATGTTAAGATAGCGTTCCAACAGTTTCTATATCGTATATATTCCATAGTTCTGAGTTCTGAGTTCTCAGTTTTTAGCTTTTGAGTGTGTGGGGCCAGTGTTTGTTTGGTGGTGCGTGTGTGGAGCGGTGGCTTCTATGCTCTGGTTTCTATCTTTATTTGCAGTATACATATAGATATTCAAATATTACTTTTATATTCACCTCCTTCTTCTAATACTCCCACTTCTTCGTCGATTTAGATATAGTTGCCATCGAACGGAAATCAAACGACTCGATTATACATAGTTTTCCAACACTGGGGCCAACGAATAACGGTCAACGGATAACGAATTACAGATAACGGGATGAGGAATCGAAAAAGGAACAGCTAGCAACACTTTATAGATACAAACAAATGTACATTCAACATTGAACATTGAACTCTGGATGAATAGTGGGATATCCATCCCCTGCTCTCTCTCGAATCTCGATTCTCCGGGGTTTTTCATTGCGGTCTCCTGATATGCTTTTACCTTATAGATACTTCTTGGTTGTGCGAACTACCATTACCAATATATCAACATTCAAACCCAGCCGGACCGGACTGAAACCCCTTACAAGTCATCGCCCAGGCGATGGATCTCCTCCAGCATGAAGTCCACATCGGCCTCGTTGACCGCTGCCGATGAGATGATCGAGCGGAAGAAGTTGGGTCGCCGGTCGTCCGGCTGATAGCCCACCATCAGGGTGCCCTTCTGCATCATTCTGCCCTTGATGATGGGGCAGATCTAAAGGGGAAAGAAAATAACATATTTTAATTTTAATCTTTTTAAATTTATGGTGTTCCCTACCTTTCCCAGCTCCACCTCCTTCTTGGCATCGTGTGGCACTCCCCGGAGCCGCTTGGGCACATACCAGAACGAGACATTGACGCACTCTGGCTCCAGGATCAGGTGGAAGCGGTCGGGATGCTCCCTTATGCGCTTCAGCTGGTGCTGAACCAAGTCCATGAGCCGGTCCTGCTGCTGCTCGAAGCCCTCGGTGCCCTTGGCGCGCCACTGCAGCCACAGCTTGAAGATGTCGTTGTGCCGGCCGCACTGGATCACCTTGTCCCCGGTGTCGTAGCTAATGTCGTACTGCTTGTCGGTCATGAACAGGTACTCCGCCGACATCTGGTTGCAGCTGATGAGGAGGCCCTAAAAAATAATATCGATTTGAAGTCACTCACTCTTTCTATCTTTTCGTTTGGACCATAAGTCAAGTTGAAATTTTAATTAAAATTCCGCCTGCCAAAAGACGCAACTGTGACCGATGGCAACATATTGGCCGGGATGTAAAAGAGCGTCCAGGGTGTATTTCCCTCAGGGTTGTCAAAGATTTCAGCCAGCACGCATTGTGTGCGCGTCTACCCCTGGTTGCCGGCAGGAGGAACAACAAGGAATTGTTCGGAGCACAATTGGAATTCTTTACACAAACATTGCCCGATGTGCATCCAGAAGAATGTTGGGCTGGATGGAGCACGAGGAAGGAATGTAAAGCATGGGAGGTAACCCTCGAATTTGTATCGGTCGGATTGTGTGCGGGGGAGGCAGTGGTCAAAGGATGAACTTTGAACTACCCAGCCATGCAATGCTGGCCTTTAAGTTTTAATTTTGACTTTGCAGAGCAATTACTTTTTTTACTATTTGTTAAATGCAGATTTTTGTCCTGTCTGTAAATTTTAAGGGAAGTTTACTTGAGGCCCAGGGTTGGACCACAGAGTAATCAATGTGAAGAACTTATACATTAAATACCCATTTATCCCTATAATATACAAATATTTATCTAACCTAACCCAGGCTCTACTTACATCCTCCTTGAAGTGAATCGTCGAGCACTGCAGCAGGGCTCCCATGAGCTTGTGGGGATTCCAGGTGACCGAATCAGCGCTGCAAGTGGAGTCAAATCATGACGGTAAATGGACATTCAATTACGAATTACAAACAATTAACACTAAGCTGCCGCAGTGTGTGCCGCATATACTCCCCACCCATTCCACCCGAAAAATCCATACCCCGCTGGGTGACAAGGACGAAGGCAGGAGGACTGCCGGCAAGTGCCATAAATTGTGGCAATTTCAGGCCGCAGCACTTTAATTGAATTCAAAGGAGCGAGGACAACCCCCGGTGGGCTCTGGAGGGTTGACAGCTAAACATCCCTGGGGGAGCTATTTACAGTTATGTGGGCGCAGCCTGTGGCAGCTTGCCAGACTGTGTGTGTGTGTGCGAGTTGGTGTCTATAAACATGATCCTTATGGAGTGTGCCTGGAAGTGTGCTTCACTTTTTTTTATGCTTAGGGTATTTTGTGGGAGAAAGGGTATGATATGTGTGGAATCAGGTGAAATAGGTATATAAATTGTTGAAATTTGGAGAAGCTAATTTCATGAAGGAGTATTCTCTTATTTATAATAATTTGGATTTCCATAAATAAATGTCCTAAGCTGTGTTTAGTTGGTTTATTTATTAAAAAAAACTATTACTTGAAATATTATGTCTCTAAATCCTTAGAACTTCCTTGCCTTTCAAGCAGGGTATCTTATAGTCCACACATCACCCACATCTAATAAGTATTTGATGGATCAGCGACATGTTAGGCTAAACTTGTAAGACTTGATTTTCTTTCAATTGTTTTAAGTTCATATCCAAAGTGAAACTCAGCGGATTTAAGAGCTCCTCCTAGCCTCAATCACCTCCATTTCCAACCGATAACCATTAATCAGAGCTCCATAAGCTGGCAAAGGCCGCAAAGTGTCAGCTGCAAGGGCATTTTAATGATTAATTCGCACTGAGAGCCTTTCAATTAAGGACCTCAATTTGCATGCCGCAGCAATTCGGGCCTTAGGAGCCATTCAAACTAATTGAAGCCGAACGCCCGGGTGATGGATGGATGTGGTAAAAGGAGGAGGACGAAGAGGCTGAGCTCTCCTCCAAGGGCAATCAATTCGAAAGCGTTTATGGAGTCTACTGCTTGACCGCAAGCTGTCAATACGACGACAGCTGCACTTTCGCATTTGCCTAAGCTTCCTGGATTCCAAGGAGAATTTAAGTGGATTGGAGATGGAGTCGGAGTAAAGTGCATTTCAGGTTGCGACTTTAAAATTAAAAATTCCTCACTTGCCGGGGATGAATCCTTGGACCCACTCCATCCATCCCCTCGACCTTTTTGTTTGGCGTAATTGTTGTGTAAGTAATGCCCACCCAAAAGCACCCCTCCAGGACTTCTACGTGGATTGGATTCGAAGAGAAGCGGGGTCGTTGGAAATCCACTTTGTTCATTTGTTTGTTCGGGGCCAAAATGCACTCGGCTTGTGCCTTGTAATCCCTGTAAGCTCTGAACACCTGATGGAGGCACTAAATGACAAATTGAGATTTTTCCCACATGTTCAACTCGGCTTGGGGTTGGGACTTTGAGCGATGCGGGCCATTTGGGAGCATTTAGATTTAAATTTACCCACACTTAGGTTAAGAGAGAGAGAGATTTCAATTTGTGTTTTGACTTGCCCAAAAGATGAGGGCACCACCCAAGGCAGAAAGTTCAAGCCACGAAGGATGATGAATGAGAAAAACAATTGCTTGAGACAATAGCGAGAGGGTCTTTTGTAAGGGGTTTTTGAGGAACTCCAAGGATCTGAGATGAATTGACAACTTTCAAAGAATACTTGGGAGTTTGGGAGTTTAGGAGAACTTTTAAAAGCCAAGCCTAAGAAATATAAAGTGGTTTTAGCGAGGAAACAAATACAACTTTCACAAGTTGAATGAAAACATTTATAACTTGATAACATTCTTTAGGGAAGTAGTTCTAGGATGGATGAGAAATTATAGGAGACACCGAATTATATACCATAAATACTTTAAGTAATTAACTTTATTATTTTGACGTCTTGCAATATTTTTAAAATAAACTTTCTTCCTAGAACCTTTCAATATTTCGATACAAGAACTTTGAAAAAAATCTTAAACTTTAAAAGATCTTATATCCTTTATTAATTATATATTTTTAGGTAATTTTTTTCATTTCTACTTACCGCTCAACGCCAGTAAATCTAGGATGACGATGCTTACGCGACATCAACAATCCACCGCCCCAAGCAGCCTGAAATATTTAAAGAAAAATATGAAGAGAAACATTATTATTAAAATTAATATTTACAACTAAATAAATAGTCAACATCTAATTTTAAATTTAATATTTAAAGATTTGTAACAAATACAATGAATTAAAAACACTTTTTTATTTATAGAATACATAAAAAATTTAAAAAATCCTTGCCAAAATACTTACATCGATGTGCATCCAGCAATTGTACTTCTGACAGATATCGGCAATCGTGTTGATATCATCGAAGGCCCCCAGGACAGTGGTGCCGGCAGTGGCATTAACAAAGAAGGGAATATCGCCCTTGGCCTTGCGCTCCAGGATCAACCGCTCCAGCTCCGAGGTGATCATCTTGCCGTGCTCATCGGACGGCACCACGACGCAGTGATCGGTGCCCAAGCCGCAGACGGCGGCACAGGACTTGATCGAGTAATGGCACTGATCCGAGGTGAACATGCACAGAGTGCCAGGCAGACCCGCAGAACCATGCTCCTTGTAGTTCGGGAACATCCTGTGACGCGCGGCCAGGAAGGCGTACAGGTTGGAGATGGACCCGCCGGGGGCCAGGATGGAGTCGCCGCCCGACCAGCCAATAATCTCGCGCATCTTCGTCAGCACTACGTTCTCCATCAGGATGAACACGGGAGCGATCTCGTAGGTGAACATGTTGGTGTTGGCCGTGGCCGTCAGCCACTCGCCGGCCATCGAGATCAGGTCCAGGCCATTGGACAGTTGGTTGAAGAAGTGAGGGTGTCCTAAAATCAGAGTGGAGTTAATAAGTTTAATGGAAAAGTTATTATAAATATTATTACAATTTGAATGTATTATTAAGAGCTTTAAAGATCTGTTTCAGATTCTAAATACATTAATTATATCACAATTAATTCCTAAATATTTCAAAAAACCTTATTTTCCATCTCTAATTAATTTTCCTGGAATCGGAACTAACTACATATTGTCGCCTGGCCCGGGCTAATGTAGCTGAAAATGGTTTCCATTTAGCCACGGCTGTCTGGCTGTCTGCCTGCATGTCTCTCCTCGGCTTTCGGTTCTCCGGGTGTCTCTAAGCCGACAGCAGATGTGCCTGGCAGCCATCAGCCCATCAGCCTTCATCCTGCTCAGCCGCCTCTTTGCCAGCGCGTTTTTGTTTTATTAAAAATATATTCGAGGCCCGAGAGAGAGAGACAAAGGCCGAACCAAAAGCACGGCTGACTGGCCTCGAAAGGAAGCAGGAAAAATACACAGGACACAGACGGCGAACGAGAAAGGCCTCCGGAAGTGCATATGTTCAAGGGCAGACGCCACAAGGTTCAGGGTAATCGATGGGGGGATAGTATGCCCTGATTCCCTGGGTCTTCCTTGCTCAACAAGTTCTTTCCCTGTAATCCTACTCCTGCCCCGCTGAGGAGCTCCATAAATTGCTCATTTATTGTAGCTAATTGCGACTTGCCGAGCTTCGATTTTGGGGTGCAGTCGGTCTGTCTGGAGAGAGAGTGCGGGAAAACTCCCACGGAGAATCACAAAATGCTTTCAGCCAGCATCAGGAAGCTGTCCAACTCCTCTCTGGGAAGGGGATTTCCCGTTCTATTCGAGCTTGAACCCTTCGGCGTCTGTCAGTTCACATCTTGAGTGCCATAAGTCGTGTGATTAAAATCCCATTGCCCACAAGGCTAAATCCGCCCATACACGGGGGATAATGCAGTGAGAAAAAATTATGACATCTTTGTGAATTAAATCTAAAAGCTTTAGTTTATTTTCTAAAATATATCTGGAAGTTCTAAAGTAATTTATATAATATTTGTAGCCAATATTTAATGATAAATACAGTAACTATTATTTTAACACCTCAAAACTATTATATTTATTTAGAGAGATTACAATTATCTTTAAAGATTTTTACACTATTAAATATTATTATTCCTTCAGTAATCCTTCCTCTTGATATCCTATTTTACTTTTCTGATATATTTTTTTCTCTCTGCCCAAACTGACACAGCGTCGGCATTCAAACATTTCAATTTGCGCATGTGGCCAGGATATTCCCATCCGAAGGACTCGCTCTTCGAGTCACCCTCGCACCCGGCATCCATTCGTTCGCATCAAAGGATCAGGAATGCAGCGAGTCAGAAAATAACAACGGATTTTGATTAAAGCTCCCCCATCGTTTTTATGGAGTCCTCAGAGGAGGAGGTCGGTCCGTCGTCGTATCAGGTTGCCCGTCTGACAGGGCGCGCATTATGTGAGATTACGGATCATAAATGGGACTCTTATCGCGTCTGGTGGAATGGCAAGCTCGGAAAGAGGAGCCTTGGCAGTTATCTCAAGGACAGGAAATGGAGCGTTTATTCTTGCTTGGCTGATATCTACAAGAAAGTTCTGTAAGTCTTGTCAAATACAGACAAAAGTGGCTTTCTAATGAGTCATCTGTGTTAATTGGAGGATTAGTTTGTGGAATTTGTAGAGGTTTCTATTGTTAAAACTTACTTTGAGCTAGTTAGAAAGTAATGCTTAACTTGATGGATTTGTTTTAAGGCAAAACTGTTTCTATTATATTTAAAATTAATTGAAATAATATTAAGTTTTCTTTAGATTGCATAAACTTACGTTCTATAATATATAAGGCTGTTGAAAAATTCTTTCAAACTTACACAATATTCCTCTGAGTAAAAACCAACTGAAACCACAATCAAACTCACTTATTTCCATCCACTACCAGGGGACAACATAACCAGATTGCAAACTGATTTCTTTCCCAGAAGATTCCCATGCAATCTAGGTTTATTCAGTTGCTTCCCTGATTGCGTAGAGTTTTAATTCAATTTTCAGGCACACATACTCTCGTAGATACATCGCCGTAAACAGGAGCAGAAACCAGTCCCATTTCCTGCCCAGCAAATCGAGGAAGCAACGCCTGCTTCCGAGACATGGCCACAGTTTCCGGGTTATGGAAGGGGTGGTGGCTCTTCGGGGATGGAGTACGTGGTGTGGGGTTGGTCTAGTAAATACGCTTATTATCGATACTCCAAACACAATTGTGGTCACGTGCAGGGACTGCACAAACAGCAGAGGACAAAGGCTGGGAGCAGACCTCCTCTCGCATTAATTTTCAATGAAATCAAATCAGCAAGGACATTCAAAACAAGCAGAGACAAAGTTTGAGGAAACTTACAGACTTGGGAGTACCTTGGAGTACTTGAAATATTTTTTTAATAAATCTGAAGAGGAAAAAACTACTTAATACAATTTAATCTATGTTCTGTTAGCTTTTTAAAGAAATATAAATATAAATATAAACTAATCGTAATTTTATTTACGGTAATTTAATAATTTAGGCAATAAAATGTACAACATTTCTCAATGAACTAAATTCGATGAGTGATTCTGATTTAAAGTTTATGGAATAGGAGTATATAAAGCTTCGATTTTCCAGAGAAGATACATTTCAATGCATTAAAAAATGTATCTTAAATTGTTCTTACATTCTTATATATTTTTATAGCTCCCATTCATATATAAAATACTTTAATCCCTGCAATCCCTGCAAATATATCCCCTTTTTAATTCAAAACTCTATAAAATTCACAATCCGTTCAAATACATCCCCCTTTTGTTCACTAAACTAGTGGGTATTAAAAAAGTAAAAAGTGAAACGTGCGAATGACTTTTGGCTGCTAAAGCCGCCGCCACCACACAAAGGAACCCTTTTTTGCCTGATTTATGATTGATGGCCGAGAGCTTGAAGGGGCAGTGATGATTGAGGGCATCGCGGGGGGCAGCCCTGGCAGCCCTGCGGCGAGTGTTTTTGAAAGGTGTAAACAAGCGGGGTCCACGGCTCAATGGGCCATAAAATGGCTTTGTCTGCTGTCTATGGCTATCTCCCGAGTGCCATCAATATGCTAATGTGCTTATCTCGGAGGCTGCACACTTTGTGTTCTAATGCGACCGCAAGGTCCACGAACACGCGTCCTGGTAATTTCCTCTCCATAAAAAAAGTATGTGCCTCAGACAAAAAGCATATGCTAAGCAGGGACAAATTTGATTAATCTGCAACTGAGCAAACATCAGAGGGTGATAGGGATTCAAGTCAAGGAGGTAAGCTCTGCTTAGATCACCTTTGAATAATCATCAGGAGGGTTATGAAAGCTGTATGAATTTTACCATAACTTGACAGGATTATGAAAATAATATTACTGGTAGGATTCAATCTAGCTGCTGTTTCGTATACTATTTATGATGTGCAAACGTTCTGGTTTAAATTTTCCCAGAGAGTTTCTGGCTTTTATATTTCTTAATTTTAAAAATAATACATATGTCCTTTATATAGATTTTAGAACTCACCCGTCTTCACTTGATACTTCAGTGTGGTGGCACAATCCTCGATCAGCTGCTGCAGAGGCAAAGCCCGATCAGGCACATCCAAGTCCAGCAGGCGCTTCATGTCCTCGGGATGATGGAAGTCCAAGACCTTCTCGTTCCGGTCATTGGTGGCCTTCACAAAGTCCAGCAGGACATCGATGACCTTCAGCAGGAACTCCCGCGTCTCCGGACCAGCGGTCACTGTGGTGGGCATGAGATCTGATAAAAAAGAGGGTGCAGAAAAAACCAAATGAGAACTCCTTATCGGTAAATATGAAAAGCGTGGCCCCGCTGCTGACAGGAAAAATGGCATTTCCTCTATTTTATCGTGATATATGGCTATTATTACTGCGCCATGATTTGTGGGGAGTTTTATGTCGTAAAAAGAGATTACTTGTCCCGAAGGCAAGGTAAGCTAAAAATCCTCATGGGGGCGCAGGCTGAGATTTCAACTATCATTTTGTGATTTTTTTGCGTGTTCACTGGGGAAATGAGTTCTTACTTAAATCTATAACAAAAAACCTATGAAATTTTGGTTAAATAATATTAAATTGGAAACGAAAAATATTAAATTGTATTTAATGTTTGCCATTATATTTTATTAGAAATTGTATTATTAAAAAAGTTTGACAATAAATTTCAGAAAGCAATTATATTTAAGCCATTAAGTTGTGATTTTAATTGAAAATTCTCAGAAGTCACACCGTTAACCATTTAATGGCTAATTCCAATCCCCCAGATTTTCTCCCAGTTCAGCCTTGGGGGGTTGGCCAGACTTCGCACGGACTCCCAGCTGGCGCGGTGTCCTTGTCCTTGCCATTGTCCTTCTGCGGTGGCTGCAATTAATTACTGGGGCTTTGCCTAAGCATAATCGGTGGCCACTAAGCCAGCGAGCAAATGGGAGCAGCAGCTCCAAGCGAAGCTCGCTGGAAATCAATTGGAAACCCAACGTTGCGGATGATTAACATTTTCTGGAGACTCCAAGGGCTGCGCACAAATTGTAGCAATTTGAAAATTCCTCGAGTTAACGGCCAAGAAGTTAAATAAAATTTAATGTGCTTGGCTGGGTGCTCAGTGTCACAGGCACAGACCACCCCGAATCCTGCAGGAGCATTAAGCACAGCCGGCGGAACGCACACACACACACGAGTCCTGGACTCGAGCGTGAGCAATATCCTGTGACTAAACGGTTTATGTTTGTTGGCCTTTCAATTTGAGGCACGCGTCTGCCTCTCCTGGTCCTCGGTGGTGGATTTGTTTGACTTCTGCACCCGGACTTCTGCTGTTTCTGCTCCTGTTTGTCTCTCTGTTTGTTTCGTGTTTGGGAAACTCGAGGAAAATCTGTTGCAGGCAACAGTCGCCAGTTTCACGCTTCAACGGAGCCAAACATATACACTCACTCACACGGAGCGAGAGCTTTCGGCGTGCAGAGCCATTTATCAAGGACACGAGTGTCCGGGACAGCCCAATGCGTGTCCACGTCCTTGGCAGACTTCTTCTGTTTGCCATTTTGCGAGCCAGTGTCAGTTTAACACTCGTTTATTACGAGTGTTTGCCCAGCCAAATGCGATTCAAGTGCAGCTATGCGGAGGACAAAAATGTTTGCCAGGGCTACTTCGAAGGCGAACTAATCCCCCCCAGAAAACATATTGCTAAAATGTAGTTATTGTGGGAGTATTAGGTTGGATGGAGTGAATAATTGCGGAGAATAAATCACTGAAGTCTAACAAGGATTTCTCTGTGATTTTGCGACTCTCATTTATCATTGGAAAATAATTACTGTGCCTCAAATAGGCTTTAAAATACTGCAAAGTTTTTAATGGAGCATAAGTGGCATTTTATAAATATACTGTATTCTTTTTACTTCGTTATTTAAACACATTAATCATTAACCAAAGTCTTTTTTGAAAATTGAAAATAAAAGACATTTTATAAGATAGGTGTTCCATATATTTTAGTTTGAAGTCGAAGGCCACCGCTGCTAGTGCTCGGTTAAATAATTATTAAGTCTAACATTGTATGCTAGGCTTAATTGTTTAGATGAATTGTAATTTGAAGAAATTAAGTAAATTGACATTTAGCCAGCCAAACCGTTAGTTTAGTGTAAACTTAGTTTAAGATAAGTTAAATAAAGTAAAATATAAAAATTCGTTTTCGTATTATCAATATCAAACAATCTTTACAAAATGAAGCAAGCTTTTTTTTTTTTTTTATTGTTAAATTAGACTTTTAATAAAATAATATATAATAACAATAACAATAACATATGATCTAGTAAAATATAAAACCTAATTATTGGTATTAAATATTTTTCCCTTACTTAGTTTTAAAAGCATTTAATAAATGTTTATTTTTATAGAATTTTTATTAAATATAAGCTAGTCCTTACAAGTTGTATATTTATTTATTTAAAAATTAGAATGACTTTCGACCTCCTATTAAATTATATATTATTGTAATAATTTCCTTTTTGGTGAATACCTTAAATTAATTAATTAATTAATTAATTTAATTAATTAATTTTGCATGTATTCTTTATTAGATTGTCATAGATAAATACTCACCATATGCCGTCAGCTTGCCCGTCCTCTCGGACAGCTTATACCCGTTCGGATTGAGAGACATTTTCTCCTCTGCAAAAACAATAAAACACAGAAAAATATGTAATTATTAATGAGGGGAATCCCGATCGAAGGCAGACACCTCTAAGCTAAGAACAAAATGGAGCACGGCCAAATGAAGTGAGTCAATGTTATGCAATCGACCTAAGCCTGAAGACCCTGAAGCAGGTGTTACATAAGGCCAGCTTCCCCTACTTTTCCTCCCTTTCCTCCTTTTCCTTATCTATATCCTTGCATACACATGGAAATTGCATAACGACGACGAAAACAAATCGAGGCAGTGTGAAAATGCAATGGGCGTGTAAATAAACAAAGTGGAAAGTGGAAAGTGGAGAAAATGGTGTGGGGGTATGCTGGAGGGGCTATGTGCTCTGGACAAGGACAACTGAAGGGCACCCACCCAGGGGGTGGTGAATATATCTAGGGGTATATACACGGATTTCTAGAGTTCCTCCTTCTCCACTTTTGGCGCCATCTGCTATTGCGCAGTAGAGAGTGCTAAGCCAATTTCCTGCGACTGTAAATATATGCATATACACCGAGGACACAGGATACACAGGATACAGACAGCTCGACAGCTGCACTTGATGGCGAAAAAACCTTGGACAGTGCGAAACTTATGCAACCGAAAGGCGACAGGCGAAAATCAGACAATAAACCTTTGGGTCTTACCGATTATCCGGCGGATATCGTCGATGTACTGCTTGAGATAATTCACTTTGACTGTGTGTTCGTGGGCGACCAGGCACCGACGCTACGTCTCAGAAAAATAAGTAGAGGGATGTGCGAGGACGAAATGCGAAATGTATATCTCTATATAGGCAGATATATATAGTATATAGTAGGATGGAGCTGCGACAAATGCTGGTTTTGGTGCTGGTGCTACTTGTGGTCTAAATTAGCGACAACTTACAGAGTTCCTTTCAAGCAAAAGCACTTCTTTAACTTATTTACACTCACGGAGGGGAGCCTGTAACCCACTAGATGTTAAGCAATTCAACTAAACTGATTTATGGATATATATTTTAAGAGATTTTTATGTGTTTTTTTCAACTTTTTCTAACTGGATAACTTAGGGAACTGTTGAGAGCAGCCTACACTCGCTGACGATCTGCGGAGCTATGAGCACCAGCATCCGAGTGGGCATCCTACGAAGCTTTTTCAGCCCCACAAAATGGCTGCCCACACGAACTCCTCCCCCTTCTCCGGCTCTTGCATAACCTTCAGGCAGCCATGACGTCATTGATTTTTGGGCAACCATCTTTTGCGTGGGCGGAGCTTCGCCAGTGGGCGTTCTGGCCGCCATTTCCCCAAGTTCCCCAACAGATACACACGCAGCGCCAAAAAAAATAAATGTGTATGTGCGCACGCCTGAGGAAACTAAGCGGAAAAATAATGAGAAGAAAAAACTGGGAACTGGGTATAGCAGAGCTCTGTGGGGGCGACAGAATGAAAAGCTAATTAACAAACTAATTCCGCCACTGTTTCTGACATTTACAATGACCCACAACTTTTTATGAGAGTTTCCTTCCGAGAGGCTGCTAAAAACAGGACATAATTGCCGCCTTTTCCCCAGTAACTGGTAACACGTGTGCTCCCAATATAATATATAAATTGCATATAGATCCTAAGACATATGGCCATCGTATATAGAACAATTATATATAGAAATTTGGGTCAAAGCTAGGTTCGCGCGACACTTGAAAAAAGATGTGTATCTATGCACATGGCAGGGAAATTGCATTATTTCCGAGAGAACGCTTTTCATAGCATACTTTCGAGTCGCATATACGAGTATGTATCCCACATAGAGAAAGGTTATGTAACCGAAGGAGCTGGGGAAATAACGTCCATCAAATTGGAGGGCCTTAAACAACGAGAGAGAGCTGTAGGACATCCATTTTCCACTGAGCTTCTGCCCCCACTCTTATCTGACAGCAGGCAGCTGCAGAAGCTTGGGTCCTTGCTCGGCAGGACCTGCTGCGTCAGCATCATCATCGATGCGAAGGCTCCTTGGCATTTGGCAAGTGTCTTTCCATGTAAATGACGATTGCAGCTTAGGCGGAGGCCATTACTTTAGAAATAACAGCTGGAAGGATCCTTATCATCATTATTCTTTAATTTATCATTTAATTCTTTACTTTCACTCGATGTGTTTCATTAAGAGAGCAATCTTGGGGATTTTATTAATTGCTTTTTGAGGAATAATTAAAAAATACAATTTATTTGGCACTTTTTAAGGTTATTTTTGGAATTTACAGACTTTGTTTAAGGCAATAATTTACTCAATTTGCCAAGGAAAGTTATATTATAATTAAACATTTATTTAAGGGCTTTAATTGAAATTTTAATTAATGTATGAACTTGTTTGAATCATATTTATTATTTCTAATATTTTAATTTAATATTTTCCTATTAAATATATTAATTGTATGAATTTTCTACTGGACCCATTAATATTAAATTAATTTTACTTTACTTATTATTATAATTATTTATGGAAAGCTGGCATACCTGTAGATAAATCCTATGTTCAAACATTAGTTATTTTCCCTATTACAATCGGTCTTGGCTAACCCCTGCATAAGCTTATAATCACGCAATCCAACATGGCGTATACTTGATATCACTTTGCACACCTCCACTCGCGCGATCCCACCCAGTAAACCCTTTACTTAGGCCATCCATCACAGGTGTCACTCAAATATTCACCGATATCAGTGCAAACACCTCATAGATCCGACGGAATATATGGCGAAATAAAGTCGGGAGCTTATCGCCGGCCACTTCAGCGACATGTGCTACCAATAATAATTAGCCACTCCGTCCGCAGTTATCTCCGATTTTGGCACAGGCCCGGACCAAATCCTAGGGACTGGGGCATATGGCGATGGCAATCCGCGATAGCATATCCAGTGATTCGCACTTGAATCAGTGACATTGGGGGCGATAAAGCCATCAAAAGGCATTTATTATTAGCAAGTGGGAATTTCGCGGCGGGCCACCTTTCGGGCCAGGGACAGGAGGCTCAGTTGACCAGCTGCCAGCATTCGGATCGGACAGCTTTATATATAAATCCAGCAGCGCGTAAAAGTTTCAGCAATTTAAGAGGAGAGCAGGTGGAGCGAACAATTGGATTTAATTGAGTCAAAGTTTTGAAAAGCAAAGTAAGTTGGCAGTGGAAATGGCAACAAGAGCCCGACATGGCACGGACATGGCTAACAAAGGATTTATAGGATTTGCAGTTGAGGCAACAGAAGGGCCCCAAATACCCTTACATATTAAGGTTGATATTAAACAACGAAATGGCGCCATTTGGTGGGATATGTAAACGAAATCCATCAACCATTTAATCGGCAAAAAACATGTATAATATTTATGCCAAATGGTACCAAAACGGAAGAGCTTGCACAATCGGATATAAAAGTGTTTCACATGGAAAAATTGCAGTAAAAGGTTATATTTTATAAAAAAGATGCACTGATCTTTAAATATTAATTTGTGAAAGTTTTTAAAATTAAATAATAGGGTTTTAAATAATATCCTTAGGTTATTACCTCATTAACCAAGATAAAGTTTAAAAAGTAAAAAATATTAATGAGCAAAAGAGGTATTGAAGGAAAGAAAACGGTTTTAAAAAAAGTTTTTAATATTTTTTATATTTAGAAATATTTTACTATATCTCACTGATATTTAATCAATTGAATTTAAATATAAATTGACATAAAAATTTGAATATTAGAGTAAAAAGAAAAATTATTTTGTGTGCATTTGTCCGGTTTTAAATCCTGTGTGTCAGTCAACGCAGCATATTTTTTGTCGGAAATTGTCATAGTCGTTGAACCGTTAAAAAATGAAAAAAGGATAGGGGTAAGGTTAATGGAGGAATCCGAATCTGATTTACACTTTTTAATACATTGTTATTGATATATATTAGGCATATTCTCAATATTACGATTTTAACAAATACGTTGTGCTAGAAAAGCTTTAAAAAGAAACTATGAAGTTGGCTCGTTAGAAGATCCTTGTATTAAGTTCAACTTTGATATAATGTTATAAATTAGTGAAGCAAAGTATTTGAATCTATACCAATAGCTAAGGATACTAAAACCTTCAGCATCAGTTATCGTTGTTAAACTCTAATATCAGAAAGTCAAGTAAAAAGGACACATGTTGCCAAATGCTTTATGTCACAGTCTCTCCAAAAACAAACAATATCCTTTGAAAGGGTACAGAAAGCAAACAGAACCGGACAATGAAACGAAACCCTTGAGGAAAAAATTACGACTCTCACCTGGCTGTGATTGCACGTAGCGCAAATAGGCCCTGTAGCCCAGATAGGCGAAAATCTTTGGACACTTGTGCCACCGCCCGCAGCTGGGAGCGGGCTTGGGCCTGGACTGTGGCGGCAAGTTAATTCAATCGGGGAGTTTGTTGTTGGCCAGGCCCGGCGAAGCGTCCTCTTTCGCACTCGACTCTCAACTGTGGCCCAGAGGTCCTGGTGGTACTCCGGAACAGCTTGTTCAGCTCTCGCACCGGGGGCTATAAACATTTTTTCTGGCCCAGCCGGGAGGGAGTTGGTGTGGGGATTAGGGAGATTGTGTCTGCTTAGGCGACTGTCATTATCCTGACAAAATAAAGTTCCAGCAGCAGGTTGGTTAGCTCTGGTATTTCTCGCAGGTATTTTTGTGCCGAAAATAGCTGGCAAAAGCGTCGGCAGGATTCCTGGAACATCGCCGAGAGACGACGCTAGCTAGGGATTGCATAACCCTTTTGAGTTTGGCAAATCAAGCGCATGAAATTCGGATAGCAAATGCTCGGGATAACAATGAAGGGGAGAGGCTTAACCTCCCAGGGATGAGGTTGTGGGTGAGCCTGCTTTTTGCTGCCTATTCCTGAGCGCGCGATAATTGCATTTTGAGCACAATTGCTCCTATTGTAACGGGAGGCCAGGCTGTAGCCTCCATTTTGGCCCCATCCCCGCAGGGATGCTCCTCCTTGAACCCATCCCCCAACCGTTGTAATCTTCCCGTCTCCCTCTAGCCCCAGCGATGGGAAAGCGTGTGGAAAAGCGACGGGGAAAGCCATGGCTGCTCGGCCTGCCATTGGCCATCGCCCTAATCCTTGCTGCGCCTGCGCCGGCCGTGACGTCATTGGCGGCTCTGCCGAAGGACGATGCCGTGGGGGATGCTGATGCTGCCGCGTCCGCAGCCAAAATCCTTGAAGTCCCAGAACCCATCAGCGCAGTTCAGGATTGGAGTTTGCTGTGTACAGAGCTCTGCGGGTAAGTTGCGGATGAACTGGAAGCCAGAACCCTTTCAAAGTAATATTGAGTGGAGTGACGGCAGACAGTGGAGTCCAGTGAGTGAGGTGGTGTTGTGTCGCGCGAGGTTTTCCCCGAAAAAGCGGGAACTAATGATGATTATGGCGAACTGAAACCGAAAGTGAATGGCTGGCCATGAGAAATCAACGGATTGCGGAATGCGGCGGCTATTCAAGTGGCCTCCATCGAGGGCCTTGCTAATCGCAAATGTCAAACCAATAATCTATATCTCGTCAGATATCTGTTTCGCATGTCGCGGCGCGTGTTTTGTGTTTTTTCAAGTGTTAAATATGTTAGCCAGGATGGGTGATCGTGAAAAAACTAGGGGTTTATTTTAATTATTAGGAAAATTAAAGAGGTGCTTATATTATTGATCTACTTATAAAAAAAGTGGCAGAGATTTCTGAAACACACATATCGGAGTTTAGTGAAAATTATGTATTAAAAATAGTTTTTAAGAAAAGAAAGCTATCTTGATATTTGTGTATGGCTCTGAATTATGTAAAACGATCTATAAAATCTTTTAAATAACAATACAGAGTTCATAAAGTTTTCTTATATCTTCACTTGGTGAAAGGTTCCCCATATCATTACTTAATTTGTTGTATTCTAATTTGTTTTATTATTTAAATTGTTAATTAATTATTGTTGATCCTTGCAGAGCTGGCCTGGGCGTTGCCTCAACGCCTGGTGGGGCCAAGGACGCGATCCTGAGACCGGAGTTCGATGTGGCCAAGTGCCGGCAACTGTGTGGACTGCCTAGGGGTAAGTAACATACAAAATAATAATTATAAGAGATCCTTTACAAAGCTTAAGCTTCGCTAATATGTATACTCAAACAAGATAAAACTCTGTGAATTTTATATAAAATTATGCTCTTCTATTATTTAATTAAATAATTTAATAATATAATATCCATCAATTTTTTCGGTTAAAGAATGCCATTTATAAGATTGAGGAAGAGATAAATTTCTGAATACTATAGTACAACAAGAGATATTTTTAACTTAACAGAAACAGAATAATTTTGTGTGGTTTACACATTATTTGCAATATTTGTGGAATTATTTTATTCTTGAAGTATACATTAAATATAAAAAAATTCTGGATTAAAATACTTTTTAGTTATCATTTTTAGTGACCTTTATATTCATTATCAGTAATTTTTTGAATACTTAGGTTAAGCCTTTAACAACGCGTTATTCCACGTTTCAACAATGTAACTGATCTAAAATCACTAGAAGTTAGTTTTGCACAAAAATAAGTATGTAATAATACGTGAACTCCTAATAATGCTAAAGCTAAAAAAATATATTCAAGAATTTATGTGAAGTGATCGGAACCTATTTTTATTTATTATTTCTTTCTGTATATTCCCGCTTTACCTGAATTAATTTTTTAATATCGTTTTTCCATCTTATTTCCAGCCGAATGGGGCGACAAGATCTGCTCGAGCTTCTGCCAGCAACGGAGTCGCTCCCTGCCCGGCTGCAGTCCCTGCCAGCAGGAGGTGCGGAGAATGCAGGAGGAGGATGTTTGGAGAGAGGAGATGATGGCCAGTGGAGTGCAGGGCGGGACTGCACACGGTTCCGGTTCCGCGAAGCCGCTGCCGATCCCGATGCACCGGGAAGCAGTTCAAGTGCCAGGCACCGCAGCACCGATAGCAGCAGCAGCGGATGCGGAGGCCACGACTGCGGCTCCGGACTGGAACGAAGTGTGCAAGGTGCTCTGCAAGACTGGCGATGGCGGGTCTTTGTGCAACTGTGATTTATCGCCGTTCTTCACCTAAGGATCCCGGTCCTGGCGAGGATGGAGGCGCTAAATCACAAACCGATTATTATATAGTTCGAGAATTATATGACGTTTTGTTGTTCTTCGTTTTTGGACTTGAGTTAGTGCTAGTGTTGTCTTAACATATTCCATATTCTATATTCAAAATCTTGTTGCGAGAGTTTAGTTCCAAAGTCTGTAAAGAAATTAAAAACTATAGAAAAAGCAAAAAGCAAAAGAAAAATACAAAAATAGAAGAAGAATATACGAGGACGATGAATGAGGAGAAGCAAAAAATCCCTATGCGAATCAATTAATTTGTAACTAATTTCAATTAAACGTAACTATAGAAAGCTATAGAGTAAGAGGAGGGACGACCCCTTCGTCGAATAAACAGCAGAATCACCCAGGGCTTCCAGTGCTCCCTTGGGAGGACGGGGATCGGTGGATCCTTGGATCCCCCAAGCGGACACAACCCGTAATTAAGTGATGATTGATTAGGAGACACACGATGGAATTAGGAAGGAGAAATCAACAACCAATCTAATATCAAAGTACACAACATATCGTGGCACCAACGTAGCCACAACCACTCACACCCTGATTTTCGGATTATATCCCCTTGGTTCGATGGAATCAGCATATCAATTTACCACGAGGCAGCAGAAGAACACAAGTTGGTATCCAAAGAATTTCCTTTGTTTTGGCTTACAAGTTATTGGCGAATCAAAAGCGTTGAGATATTTAGAGATCAGCATCAATTATCGCAGAGTCGCAATTAGGCCACGAGCCAACCAAGAGTTTAGTGTTGGTTACGGCCCATAAACCATATAATAACAAAACAATATATTATAAAATATAATACAAATTGTAATATCTAATTGGTCTATATATCCACACAGATGAGTTGCGATTGCAAATCAGAAACTCAGACGGGAGACATGGATCTACCAGACCCGTTTCTAACTAAATCGTAACTAAAGTTATCTTAATATCTAGGTGTCATGTATTGTTCAGCATAAATAATTACGATATAAAAATAATAATTAACTGGAAGACATTTTTTCGCATTGCATTGAAAAAAGGAAGACATTTTCAAGCAAAAACAGCAACAACATCGCTAACGCATTCTGGAAGACATGCGTCATTTCGACAGGGCCTGGTCATCGGTCGACTGTCACCTATTTTTAAGTATAATAATATGAATAGCATTTTCGAATTTGAACCCGAAGATCTATGAAGTCACGCTGTGGCTGACAATAATTAACAAAACTAAGGAGGAGAACAGCAGGCAAGGAAGTTCGCATACTCAGTGTCTATATATCAGAACTATTAATAATATTATAACCGCGCACTTATCAAAAAATATATAATATATATATTGTATTGCACCAAAGTTATTATAGACAATATCGCAATGTTTAAGGCAATTTTCAGAGCACATTCATTGATAACCTAATGCGGCTTCAGTATGTAATCGATGTGTAGCAAGTTAATCACACTCAGTAAAAACACTAATAAACATACTAATATGTATATGCACTTTACATTTACGTATATGTATATGTGTTAGGCGTTGCGTTTCTGCCATGAATACAGCGGCTAACTAACCGAATATTATGCTGGAATAATATCAAAATAACCAACAGACACATCATCATCAATTACGAATTATGAATCAGAGTGTAAAACCAACCGATGACACCGTTTCGATGTTTCGATTTTAGTTCCAAAAAAAGTAAATGAAAAATAATAATAGTTTTAAAGGCAATTTCACACAATGTAACCGAACGAAAAAAAAGAAAACAAAATCAACTAAACAACCAAGCAAAACTAAAGGCAAAATATATCTATTATACGTTAAATGTTGTGTAAAGCCCCTCTGAAAAAATCAGTCTTTTATTTGGGAAGGAAAACTTAATAACTTAAAGTACAAAGCCAGAGAAATGGGTGAAATATTTAGGAAGAAGTGTATTAAAAGTGAATTATTTATTTAATAATAATACTATATTAATGGAAACACTTTAAAATATTAATATTTTGAAGATAGTCACTTTTAAACTTCAAATTTCATCCAAAATAATCAAATTCCAAAGATATTTCCTTGATAAAAATAAAAGGTCGCTAAACGTAAAAATCAATTCAAATGAATATTATATTTAATATATTTAGCTACTGAACGTAATAATTAGTTTAAAATTTAGCTATTCTTTATCTTTCGCGGGTAAAATTCAAATGCACTGCTTCCTGTCACATACACTGCTTTATCATCCTTTTCGATAAGTCACATACAAATCGATAATGTGAATGCAACATTGTAGTGTTGAACAGCGTCAAAGTCCGCGCAATTTAAAATTAAAATCCCTCCAAAAATATAATTACTATCAAAATTCCATTAAAAACCCATCAAACTCTTAGCTAATGTTAATTGGTTTATTTTTCGCATATTAGTTTCCAACGTAATCGTTAAATAGAGAACGGCAAACATAAACTGGACGTGTTCATTGCATTATACATAGGTAAATATATATTAAAATTAAAGTTTAGCGTTAATGCTTTCGTGTTTACAAATATTTAACAAAGTCATGGGGTTAAATGTAAAATATCAGATATATATTAAAATTAAAGCTTAGCATCATTCTGAATTGCCCAACTTAAATTTTAATATATAATTACTTAAAATTTATATATTTTAACTAAACTCTCTGAGAAAACAAAACAGACAAGGAAGATTACATTGTGCCTGGCGCCTTGGGCGCCGTTAGTTCGTTAGTTAGTTCTTAGATCTTCGCAAGTTAAGTACAAAAGAAGGCTAGTTTTCTGTGGTCTGTGCTCGATCAACTCAACGGGGGATCTGGGATCAATCAGGCGGAAATCAATCTAGGCTTGAGTCCATCCTTCGTACGCTCCATCTATTCCTTCTGGCAAAATGCTTACAAAAAGACGCTAGTTACACTATTACAGTTTACAAATTGGCAAGTATGAATCATGTTCGTTATTCGTTAAGTATCTGATTTCCATTTGTTGCTTAAGACGTTAGGATAATATAATATCAGCTGCAGCTTTCGCTCGTCTCCTTCTATATGTCTTTCTCTGGTCTTTTCTTGTTTTTTTAGTGTGGATTAGCTAATCGACATGCGATTAGAGAGCCGTCTTCATCATTCGCCCGCCATCTCATCGATGCGACAGCGCACAGCGTGCTCCAGCACCTCCAGACTGGCGTAATCCAGCTCCTTCACCAAGCAGAGAGTGGCGGACAGCAGATTGGAACTCTACGGGAAAACGGGATTGGAAAATGAGTCAGTTAACGATCTACCTTATCGATGATGATGTGTGTCAATTCCTGATAATATACTCACTCTATTGACGGGTCTGCGATGGTAGCCCGAGTAGTGATTCATCACGGAGGCCGAAAGGGTGGCGGTCGAGTCACTGAAACGACCCTCGGGGCGCCTAAAGAAAGAGGAATACAAATCAATAGTTAATAAGAGTGTTAAGAGTATTAAGTATTAAGACAGTATTAAGAAAGTTAAGTATTAAGAGTATTAAGTAGTATTAATTGAATTAAATATAAAGTATTATATATTTAATATAATATATATATTATATATATTAAGTATTTTTATTTCCATTTATCTGTGCAATTTATTCAAAATAACAGTCGATAATTTAACAAACTAATTAACAGCGTTATCAACTAAAGTATCTATTAGTTAGCGGGTTAAATAATACCCATAAGCTAAGCGATTTATTGGAATAATAAACGTGCTAAGATAATGCAATTATAATCACTTTGGAAATGCTTAAATCATGCTTAATGCTTCCTTTAGCAATAATAATAATATTTCAATAACAAAAGTAAGCATTTAAAAACAAACAAACTGCAAACGGACCTCCCAGAGATACCACCATGTTTACCCATAAATGAGTAAGCGGAAACAACATTAAACTTATACACTAATAAAGTACAACCAATGACCCCTTCTGTTAGCTAGTATGACCTCACTCACCTCGACCTGGGCCTCTCGTCCCCGTCCCACTCGCCGCCATTCTCCCGAGCGCTGCCATTGCGGTAGGCAGGCTCGCTGCGGCGCTGTGTGGGATGGTGCAGCTGCATCTGGCTGCCGTAGGGATTGTGATGCACCGTGGGCGCCTGCTGGCTGTGCTGGTGCTCCTCCCACTCGGTGAGGTCTGTCTGGCTGTGGCGGTAGTGAGCCGGATAGCCAGCTGGGCGGTCCGACTGATAGTATTCCTGTACGGGAACACCATTATTAAAGAGCGTCACCATCATTCTTAGCCAACGGTCCATCCATTCTGCCCCAGTGAGGAGTTCCGGCGTCCTTACCTTCATCGAGTGCGTGGAGGTGCTGGGCGGGAGCGGCGTGGGCCGCACCTCCCTGTAGCCCGTCTGCGGGCTACTCTCCTGGTCGGAGCCCGGCGAGCGCTGCTCGTCGAGTCCGGTGGTTAGTGTAATGCGGCAGTGCGGTTTGCGTTTTTAGTTTGGGATTTTTGGTTTGGTTTTAGGTTGCGTTTTGGGGAGCGGTGGCGGTGCACGGTTGTATGTTGTTGTTGTGGGGGTGAGAAAGGCAGCAGAGATTATAGATGTTAGATTTGAGTTCAAATTATATCCCAGTCCCCCGAGCAATCGCGACACATGACAAAACGTTGAGCTATGTAGTAAGGGGGCATTTTCACGCTGATTCAGTGGTTTTCTGAGTGCCCTCTGTAGGCACACATAAAAAAATTCTAAGCAGGGATGCCACAGAAATCGTTGTGAATTGAAAATTAATTAAAAAAGCTGTCCAAAACTATGCTATAAAATTAGGAACTTATCCTTAAATCGATTTTACAATGAATTTTAAATCTCAAATATTTTGTAGCACATTTTTTGATGCCTTTATAATTAATCCATATCGACATCTGTTTCAGGTTTTCTTTCTTTTAAAATGCGCCAAAGAAATCGCTGTGGATTGGAAATCAATTTCAAATGCTATCCAAAAGTACGCTATAAATTTAGGAAGCTATCAATAAATTGAATTTACAATGAATTTTAAATCTAAATTATTTTTTAGCACAATTTTGGATAAATTAATTTCAAATCCATATCGATATCTGTATATCCAAATATACTAAAATAATAACTTAATAAACTGATTCTTTCTGAATTAACCCTGTTTTCTTCTTATTACAACTACAATTTCCATTCACCAATTTCCCCCCTGTATATGCATACATAATGACCCATTTTATATAGTTCATTTTCGAGCCTTTGTTTGGGCTTCTTTCGCAATTATTGTGTTCGTCCCCCATCAGTTCCCATCAGAACCTAGTTTACTCGGTTCCCCAAAGTCAAGCGAGTGACTTAACCCACAAAATGCCGGCGCACAGACAATGGCCAAGCGGCGGGAAAACGAGAGAACCTTAACCATGCCATCGAAGCTATCGCGTGACTGCCCCCAGTCCCGGTCCCAGTCCCAGTCCCAGTCCCCCTCTCTCTCCACTCGAGTGTGACAGGGCCCACACCCTCGAAAGAGTTGGGCCTCTGAAAAGGGCCCCGAAAGTGGGCCCGGCAACAAACAAGAAGCTCTCATTTCTGTCATGTCGGATGCGTGGAAACTGCTTTTCGGTGTTACTACTACTTTTCGCGGGGGGGGGGCAGTGGCTGTGGATCTTACATCGTACTGGTGGTAGGTGCGCTGCTCTTTGGTTAAATTGTTATACATGGGCGATGGCGGATGCACGGGTTCCTGGGGGATGCCGAAACGAGATTAGTAGGGCTCAACTCTTAACGGATTATGAATTAAATGAGGCAGATATGGAAATAAGAACTGGAACAGTTACTGCAAATCCTAACCAAAGATGTAATATTTATAACAAACTGCAAACAGTCTTAACTTTCAATCTAAATATACAAAAAAGAGTATGTGAAAGGCTATACGATAATAAATAATAGTTATTAATAAAGAAATTAATATAGCTTGAATTTCCTACAGGAGTATCCCATTTAAGTTTAAAACAAATTTATAAATAAATATTTTAGAATATAAACAGAACTACAATTGCCACAGCCTAGTGTTACTTTCTCTAAACCTCTTTCCCATCTCCCTGCCTGGCTGACCGACCTCTCCCTTTACCTTGGTGGGTGTGGGGGGCTTGGAGCCGTGCAGCGGCAGTACCGGCTGCACCTGGCTGCCGTACAGATCGCTGGCACTATGGTTAACGATGGTCCCTTCGCTGCTGTTGTTGGCCAGCGGACTGGCCAACTGCGGCGGCAGCGTCGGCTGGTTAGCAATGCATCATAGTTAAATGTTAAGGGGAACAGGGAGCAAGAGCAAAAGCAAGAACGGGAGCGGGTTAGGGTTAGGAGGGAGCAGAAATAGACAGACAAAGGGGAGGTGAGAGACTTGATTACAGAGAGATTAGAGCCGCTAAACCAGGGCGTGGTGTGTGAGAAAATTCGACCCAGACAATGGAAACCTTTTACCTCTTTCAGGGGACTGGAGCTGCGGCGCTGCTGCTGCGATTGCTGTTGCTGCGGTGGATGCTGCTGCTGATACTGTGGCTGCTGCGTCGGCGGAGAGTGCTGCGGGTAGCTGTGCTGCTGCTGCTGCGGCGGCATCTGTTGCGGCGAAGTGCGGCTCGTCTGCGGCTGCTGTTGCTGCTGCTGCTGTTGGTACGCATCTTCGTAGAGCTCATCCTCGGTAACGGCGCCGCCGCTGCCGCCGCCGCCACGCAAGGCCTCGTCCACCTCCTCCTGGGTGACCTCCACATTGTCGAGCTTCTTGAGGTTGGGCAGGGCGCGTAAGACCACCGAGCGATAGCTGTGATAGGCGAGATCGATCATTAGGGGCTTCTCTAGCTTTACCTTACCGATGTTACTCACTTATTGGTTAGCTCGCAGCAGGGATTCTCCTCCAGCCAGAGGTAGCGGAGCGAGGGCAGGTTCTGTAGGTAGGCAATCTCATTTATGTCTGTGATGTTGTTCTTGCGCAGATACAGCTCCTGCAGCTTGTGGCACTCTTCGAAGGGGGACAGTGTGCTGATCTTGTTCACGCTGCAATGAACCGAACAAAGAAAACCCAACTTTTAGGTTCAAGAAACTTTCTCTTGGAGCTGCGACAAAGGCGGCGCCACCACGACCACTAAGTAACTGCCGTGAATCATGCTCGGAGCACAACACAAAAGATTCTCCTCTTTCTGGAAGCTGCGTGCGGTCATTAACTCGACGTATTCTTCGCAGAATTCCCCACAAACAACAGTTAGAGACGGGCCTGGGAGGCTCGGAAGGGGGGCAAAGCTGATTGTCGTCATTTGTCTTCGTCTAGGTCAGGTTCGCAGCGATTCCCCGCTTAGCACCTCGGTCTCTAACAATGCTAATTACCCTGAAGTGGCCAATTGCCGATGGCCAAAAGCGTGCCTTAATGGCCTGCCTGGCTGATTGAATAAATAAGGTACGATAACATGGCAACACTGAGGGAAAAAAGGGATTTAGATGGAACTAAAATAATGATTAATGGGGAATTAACTACACACAAAATAAAAAACAAGACCTTAACCTTTCTACGGGTTGTTTTACAAATATCCTCAAGCTGTATAACGAGTTTAGTATAGATTTTATACTTCATAATATCAAATGTATACTCAATAGTATAGTTTTTATACTCTAGAACTTGAATTGTGTATTTTTGAGTATTGTTTTCATACGAATGTACATCGCAAAGTCAATAACATATCCTCTTAGCTGGAATTTAGTGAATTTCTGTTTGTCACGTTAGTGATTTTTCTCAAGCCTTGGTGCAGATTAGTATAGTTTTTATACTTTCTTAGTATCAAATTAATAGGCATCTCATTAAGAAATTTTTAATACTCAAGAGTAGAGAATTCATGTAACAATAGTCTAGTTTCGATGACAATTTTTTTTTTTTTGAGTGTATGGAAACTTATTCAGATGTTTCTCTAAATTCTTAATTTATGTGAAGTTTTTTAATGACTTTTGAAGCCTTCAGCTTAAAAATGGCCCAAAAAAATTAAAAACTGCTAGAATAACATAAACTTGCCATGCCTTTCGACACTCTCCCCTATTCCCACTAAGAATTAAAGGGTTTCTATAACATTTTCCCCCTGTGTAGCTATCACAAACCGTTTCTTCCCTGTACTTTGCGAGACTACATCCGAAACAACTGTCTAAACTTAGCCAGAAACATCGCTAAATGGCACACGAGTGCGTTGCCTCAGTGAATGTCTGGTATCTGGAATTCATAGCACCGCTTCCCCTATTAATAGTTCGCCACAAAATCAGGCCAATTGGGAGTAGGGCCCCGACGAATAAATGCCCCTGCTCAGATATGCATAATCAAAGTTCCCGCGCTAAAGTCAAGGCTGACTGGCACTCGAGTGGCACTGAGTGGCAAGACCATTGATAGGACTGTGGAAAGAAAAGAAAAGTGCCAGCGACACGCAAGTCAAATCAATATGCACACTCATAACCCAGATGGTTATGGGTAAGAAATAAATACAGCTAATAGGGGGAAAGACTACGCCAACGCACTTTACCTGAAACCACGCCGAACCTCGCTCACACTCTGATTTATGGCCCATTTACGGACTACGCCACTCCAGGCCTAGCACAACAAATGGCAAACAAAGTGGAGGAGACCCTCGGAGAACCCCACGTACCCAGTGCCGCCCCAGCAGACAACCAGCGAGTTGAGACAGAAAGGTTTTCGTTGTTTAGTGTTAAGCCCAGGAAAATTAATGCAAACAGGGCAGACCTCTTTGATAGAAGTTGAGAAGTTATTGCCCTCGAGCTTACATGCTTGCAATATCAATTCATTCACGATTGTATATAGGAAGCGTGTCGCATTATCTGCCGACTGATAAAGCTCTGCGGAGCACTTGGGGAAGTCTCGATTGCGGTAATAGCTCCCTGATAATGGAAAATGGAATATGAACTATTCTTAGAGAGCTATAAATGTCGAATCTGTTCATAGAATGGCTTTTGTGATTAATTAATCTTGGTTTCCTCTTAACAAAAACATGTTTCCCTGAAAGAAGGCGTTGTTTGTGTTAACTGCATTGAAAATACCCTTGAATACAGATAAACATGCTAGCAAAATCTTAAATAAAAAGAAACTATCTTCAAAGTTAATTTTAAAACTTCACAATATTATTTTCTTGGCCATATTTCATCTGAGTCACCTTATGGCAATGCAAACAATCAGGCGTCAAAAACAAGTTTCCAAAAAAGGCGCACTTTTGCTTTCAATTAAAATCGGTTAATATTTGCTCATGTTATTTACATATATACATTTCTTGTTTGATCAGATTAAGTGTTAATGGAATATCTGCTACTAATATTTAAATATATTCTGTTCTTGGCTGTCTGATCTGATTAATCCTTATTCAATATCTGGAACTCCTACATAATTTATGTGATTTCCTGTTCTGAGCTATAGCTCTTTAGTATATAAAGCTGGGATGTATGAATTTATAACTTGTATGAATTTATAACTGGATATAACTAATAGTTCAAAATAACAATGTTAGTATATAAGTATCTTTAAGATAATAGAATATGTTTTAATCACCATAATCACTGTGACCAGTGCGATAATCATAAGTTTATCTTGTATAGCTTGGCTAAAACTTAAATAAATTTCAAAATATTTATAGATAAAAATATTCATATTTTGGTTGCCAAATTGTATATTCTTATTATGGAAAATCTTCCTTACTTTACCATTTCCTGCTCTAGATATCGGTTACTCCCTCACACCCACTCAATTACTTCCCGTTCCTCAGCTTTGTCAAAAAAGTAATTTGCCAAATTGGTATTATTCTTTTTGAAATATCATCTGCTACTTCTGATACCTAAAATATTATTTCCTGCACCGCTGTTCTCACGCTTCTCATCCCCCACAAGTTCATTGCCAATTGCCCCAAGCTCGCTCCCTATAAGGCCACCCCAGCCAGCTCGGGGTACACCTCCTCTTGTGCATAATTATACGTATGGGTATCGTGAGCCAGCCGAGAGTTGTCAGCATATTGCCAGCAGATGACGGAGAAGTTTTGGCGGGCGAATCGATTTCGGTGACCTTGGCAGTCAAAATGATGGTCTCCTTTTAAGGCAGAACCAGCAGCAGCAACAGAGCCAGCAACATGCAAGTACAACAAGTACAAGTACCAGTCCGAGTCAGAGTACAAGTTCGAGATGAAGTACAAGCGACGTATCTGGCAAATACGAGTCATAGTCATAGTCAGTGTATCTGCGACCTACGCTTGGGCCTACGCAGCCTGGACTGGAAAAAGTACGACTGGGGCCAGTTGGTATTGCCAATTTCAGAGCTCCCACGACTTTTAGCTTATTTTCTGTAGTTTCTGTGTGTAGCTTTTGCCGCAGCTTTTGCATTAATTACGCGCTTGAGCGTGCCAAAGTATTTCTCGTATTTCTCCGCTTGCCTAATGATGGGGCGATGACATCACTTGAAAGCAAACATATATCTCGGCGGTATAATAAATATTTTCTCCCGCTGTCTCAGTGGGGATTCTCCCTCCGAGTCGGATTCAATAGCGTTAATCGAGCGCTGATCCTTATATGAGAAGACGCATTCCCCCCGACTTACCTCAGCGCCAGAACTTCCACTCCACGCATTCGCTTGATGATGGACACATCGCTGAGATCACTGCCCCTGAAATAAGCAGAGAGAGAGAGAACACGTTAGACGTTAGATGGCATTATAATGGAGATAAATGTGGCGTGGAGGCCCCTTTTAAGTCATCGCCCGCTTTTATCTAAGACGGGTCAAGAACTGGAGGCATCTCTCGGAAAGTAGCTCAACTGCTTTTCACGCTTTTCCAAGTGGTGGCCGGGCCGGCAGCTTCCTTCTCCTCGAGTGCCGCGAGTTTTCCAGCCCAGGGAATCGTGACTCGCTCCAAAGTGGACACTTCTAAACTGGTTAGAAGATTGCCCCCGGATTTGGGTCACACTGGGAACTGTGGCCGGCACTCGAGTGAAAGCAAGCAGCCGAGCCGAGCGGCAAAGTGGGCAGATCCCCCAGACCCCATAGCCCATACTATATACCCAACAGATCGGAGCTTTCACTATGGCTGCACCTGCGTCGGCACGATTAGCAATAGATCAATGCACAGGCGGAAATTAGATCGAAAATCGATTTCATGCACACTGGTATAACTTTTATATATTTTTTAACGATTTTTTAAGCTCACATTACTCTCTTATATTTTATCTGAACATAAACATTTTTATAAGGTATAATCAGAACCATATGAGAAATGGTGTCAACTTGATAAGGAAAGTCGTAAACATTTTTATATTTAGGAAACGAAAAAGTAGGTAAAGGTTTTGTTTACAAATTGTACAATACTTGAATGTAATTAATGGTACATTGATATAATAATGATATATTGATATACTTTTAAGTAATGAATAATAATTTTAAATACTTTTATTTCATTAAAACGCCCCATTTAGAGCCCTAAAGTTCTAACAATCTTCTACTAATAGGATCATTATTATACTTATTTGATTGGTTTTTATTTACAAAACCTATAACTCTGAAATATTCATTAACTTTAAACGTCGTTTTATCTGCAAATATTAATATAGACTACGGAAAAGATTTTGGCAGTGATCTTATTTAATTGCTTATTAGTCTTAGGAATGCATTTCAATAGGAATAATAGTAATATTGTCTTTAAACAGAAATATCATTGATATCCTTTAAAGTAGCATTAATTATATGCAGTGCCCATAAAATTGCCTTTAAATTTATACAGGGGTGCCACAGAAATAGCTTTGGATTTAAAATAAATTTAAAATATTTCCTAAATTTAAAATATTTCATAATTGCAATGTTATACTGTATTACAAAATTCTTTGTAAGTCTTTTGTATAAGGTCTTACATGGTGATACTTTTGGACATATTTCAGAGGATTAAGATTCTTATTTAGGGAGTTGAGTTATATAAGTTTGTATATAGTTTTCTAATACATTTTCCCCCAATGTAACTTACCAGCAATTAAGCTTTTTAATCATACTGAGATCGGACTGCTTGGCCCGCGCAATCACCATTTCCTCGGTGAGTCGTGACATGGTGAGATGTGATTGCAACGATGTTGCTCCAATTGGCTCCTAGCTCTCCACTATCCACTCTCCACTTTCCACTCTCCACTCTGACCCGTGGCCAGCTCGCGAATAAACAAACAGGTGTGCCACTTGCAGACTTCGGCTCTCCACAGCCGTCGTTGGTTAACCGCGAATTTAAGCCGCTTTGTGAATGCCCAATTTTAGATGGCGTTGGAGGTGAGCAACCAAATTCAAAAGCAACAAGCTCCCTCCAACAATATAAAGCGTAACGTAGTGTTGTAATCACTGGCGTGTCGTAGGCGTTGCCGTACTGTTGTTGTTGCCGCTGCTGCAATGCTGTAATTACGTTTCCGATTTGACGAGTTCCTTTGCTCTCAGCTGGCGGGTTTTCCAGATCTATTTTGTATCTGCCAGATACCTGGCACCAGGGCTTGCAGTTTTATCTCTTGAATTGCACGGATGACTAAGCGCGGGTTGTTGCGCTTCTCGCTTTTATTTATATTTTTACTATCACACGTAATTCGCCGCTAGCTACCTATCTCTGTCGCACTCCCTGTCCTCCCCCGGCCTAGTTGTTTCTGTCCAAGTTGTTGATTGCAGCAACGCGGTACGGTAATTTTGGCAAATATTACATAGGTCCGAATCGATTTTTTCGCGCCCAGATGTTTCCGTTCCAGCGTTTTTTTGTAATTTTACTAAGTTATACACTAGTTTCTCGAGCGACGACCGAACCGTATACACTAATTTCTCGAGTGACGACTGAACGTTGTTTAAGCTGTGTTTTGAAATCCGACTGATTTTCCAGAGCCTATTTTCCGATTTTCTATGCACCGTTTTCGTTTGCTCTCAGACAGGTATGTATAGTGCCCTGTGTGTGTTTGTGGCGGTGTTTGCGTGTGTGCCAGAGCGAGACAGGGCAGAGACGCGGACGCGTGTTGTACACAATAGGCTTTAAGCACTATTATTAGTTTTTACTTTTGTTTAGCGTCTTTCTGGTGCGAGAGCCGAAACGAAACAAAACAAACTAAGAAAGCTTGACCAGCCTTTGAAAAAAGCTTATAAAAGGTGTTGCCAGATGAGAAATTGCCTGTCGCGCTAAAAAATCCCGAACAAGAGCAGCCCAACTAAAATAGCCAAAAATAGCTCAATTCAGTGTGACCAGTTGCTGTTGACGAATTTCATCTTAATAAATAAAATATTGTACGGGCACACTGCCACCACTGCCACCGCTCTGGTCACACTGTCGCGAAATTATCTTTTCTGATTTCTACGCGCAGAAATCGTATGGGCATTTCGTATGGGCATGTCATATGGAAATATTTTAAAATACATGCCGATTTTATACTTTACATGCGGATTTTACATTTTACTTGTAGAATTTGCAGTGCGCGACGTGTTGTTTTCGTGAAGTAGTATTGGTCGGTCCGTCTGTGTGAGGAAAACGCACCGCTAAAAAAATCACTTACGTTCACTTAGTGGTTTTATTACGTCTTGTTCATTTGGATTTAGATATTTTCGATATATTTAGTTTTTTAATACAAACAATTTAAAGAATTTGCTATGCTCAGCCATTTACTATTAGCAAAGAAGACAATCATTTATTAATATATAAGTTTTCTTTTATTTGACAAAATTGTTTTTTTTTTTTTTTTGCTTTTAATGAAAAGTTGATGTAATATATAAAAGTTTTCCTTTATCACTTGTATCATTCGTTGTATTTTTTTTTTAACTATCAAATTCTTTTGTCTTTTCTTACAACTGTATTCTTTTTTCCAGATAACATCATTATAGAAGAAATATATAAACAAACTAAAAAGTAATCATTAGGAATGCTATTATGAAAGAAAAAATACTTTGATGAAAAAGTAAATACAATATAAGAAAAATAAACTGTGAATTAAAAAATAAGAATTTATTTAATTTATTCTTTTTCTTTCAAATTCTTTTGTCTTTTCTTACAACCGTATTCTTTTTTCCAGATAACAACATTATAGAAAAAATCACTGTGGACGGCAGTCCACGTAGTGACGATGAGCACCGAGACTGTGGTGCGCAAGGAGACTACTATATACAGCCGTAGAATTGAAAATCTGCTACGATAGTCCGATCAGAACCATTTATATCTTAATCGAAAGGTATTGTAAACCTCTTTGAAACTGCATACTAAGATTTTTCAAAAACGGATTAGTTTGGGAGAAATTAGAGTGAAAGTGCGAAATTTAAAATTTTGAAAATTTGAGCCATTGGGGCCGGTGGAGCAAAAATCCCAAAATTTTTAATGTTGTTGTGATCTAGCTTTAAATACGCGTCGAATGACACCTCGATCATCCTGATCCGATAATCCGTTCAAAAGATATTCAATAAACAAGATTTCAACGGCCTTTCCGAAATGAAAATCGGCACTTAGCTGAAAAATTTTAAAAGGCAAAATAGGCAGCGTGCCGATTTTGAAACTAATTAAAAACTTTTTAAATATTTTTGTTTAAATAACTATGAATCGTCACAAAATTTGATATCAGAAATTTTTTGTGTTGAGTGTGCCATCGTCACTTTAATCTAACCTCGTTAAGAGGTGTTTTTATTTGATATATAAACAAACTAAAAAGTAATCATTAGGAATGCAATTATGAAAGAAAAAATACTTTGATGAAAAAGTAAATACAATATAAGGAAATAAAAAACTGTGAATTAAAATATAAAAAATTATTTAATTTAAATTGACCTTTTATTAAATGTTTTTAAAAATATTCGACAGCCCTAGTTACGGCTCGGTCGGTCAGTGTGACCAGTTGCTGCTGACGAATTTCATCTTAATAAATAAAATATTTTACGGGCACACTGCCACCACTGGACGTGACTGATTTAGGGTTGCATGATATTTAAAAAATATCGTATCAATGATATTGTCATTTTTGAAAAATATCAAAATGATTTTTTTAAATATCAAGAAAAAATATCGATATATCGAGTATTTATGATATTTAACATTTTTTTTTTTTAGGATCAGTACGCCTTTATAAGTCTCTTCCTCTCTGTCTCATTATTCGTATACATTACCTCTCTATTGATCCTAATGATCCACATGAATTCATTCAAACAAAACTAACAACACAAATACTTCATATTAAGCTTTTATTACTTAAAGCAATGGAAAATACTGTAAGTTAAAGTTAAAGTTATTTCCAATATTGTTTCGCCAGTGACTTTAAAAGTACACGCTGTGTTACGTGCCGATCAGTCATACGGCTGCGTGAGTCGCACACTACACATTTAATTGCCGAAGCCATCCTTTCTGAGGATACCGAGCTACCTTAGACAAATGTTGCATGGTCTGCTGTTGCGAAGTCCAATACTGTATTGGGTCAGCTTCCCAATTACTATTTGGCAAAGAAATATATAAGAAATAACTCGTTTTCGTAGGGGCTGACCGAAAACAAAATATCAGAAAATATAAAAAAAAAATATTTATATATCGATATTACAGCTTAAAAATATCGTGATAAAAATATTTATTTTTTTGCAAATATATCGATATTTTGATATATTTTCGACAACCCTACTGATTTATTTATAAATAATTTCTCTCTATCTGTAGCTTGTACGCGACGTGCTGTTTTCGTGAAATTTGCATCGCATCTTTCAGCGCGTGCAGTAGTATTGGTCGGTCCGTCTGTGCGAGGAAAACAACGCATCGCAGCGACGCCAGAACAGCGAACGAGATCAGAAGCTCGCGAGCGAGAGTGCCAAACAAAACACATCTCATCGCAACCTTGGGCGTGTGTATTAATTGAGCGTTCCTCCACTATCCGCGAACGCGATCCGCTCTCCGCGTCGCTCCCCTCTCCCTAGCCGCACCGCGTCCGCCCCGCCTGGAGGTGTCGTCGTAGCTGATTTTTGATTGGGATTAGCATTACCATTCCGCTTCTGGCCTGTTTTCCGCTGGTTGCGCTGCTGTTTCCCAAGCAAACATAACATCTGGCGAGATAAGGGCGCCCCTCGCAGCCCCCCAGTCCCCCTCCCTCGGCCCCAGCGAACGCTTTCGTTGCAAAAACGGCGCTGAACGTAAGTTGGATTACGTCATCGTTCGAGGGCAATTTTAGACTCTGATTGCGCCATATATATAGACTCAGTTATAGTTTTGGTTCTGGACTGACGAGACTGGTCAACGACGACAGCAGGCGCCCCCGCATCCGAGATGATTCATGTGGGCGAGAGTACGTGGAACCTGCGGATCCTCATCACCGATCTGCAGGTGGAGAAGACGCTGCGCGTGAAGGGCGACCAGCACATTGGCGGTGTCATGCTGCAGCTGGTGGACCCGGAGATGCCCAAGGACTGGTCAGACCACGCACTCTGGTGGCCCGCAAAGAACGTGTGGCTGACGAGGACACGCTCGACCTTGGACCAGGCTGGCGTCCAGTCGGACTCGTTCCTGCACTTCACGCCCATGCACAAAACGCTGCGGGTGCAGCTGCCTGATCTTCGGCATCTGGACTATCGCGTCAACTTCTCGGCCAAGACCTTTGGGGCCGTGGTGAGCCTGTGCAAGGACCTGGACATCCGCTACCCCGAGGAACTGTCGCTCAGCAAACCCCTGGAGCCGGAGCACCTCAAGAAGAATTTCTCCAAGCTGCCGCAGCGCAAGATTCCGGTGGCAGAGGCCAATGGCATCTCCTACTTGCAGCCGGCGCCCGACACCAACTCCTTTGTCCCCATCACAGGAGCCTACAATGGCAGCAATGGCAGCTTGGATCGCTCGCACAACGGGAATCTGCTATGTGCGCCAGCCTCACCGTACGCCACGACTCCGCGGAGGGCGGCCACAGCCCCGGGCACGCCCATCAGCTCGCCCACGGGCACCTGGAAGCACAACTCCACCGGCTATGCCAGCTACGATTCCAACTCTAGCTTCGGCGACTTCCAGGAGAATCTGGCCATGTCGCCAAGGTCCCCGAGTCCGGATGTCAGAGCCCGTTTGGTGCGACCAAAGACCCTGGTGGAGAAGGCACGCCTCAACGTGGGCTGGTTGGACTCGTCGCTCTCCATCATGGAGCAAGGAGTAAGGGAGTACGACACCCTCTGCCTCCGCTTCAAGTACTTTACTTTCTTCGATTTGAACCCGAAATACGACCAAGTGAGGATCAATCAGCTGTACGAGCAGGCCAAGTGGAGCATCCTGAACGAGGAACTGGATGCCACTGAGGAGGAGACCCTCATGTTCGCCGCCCTGCAGTTCCAGGTGAACCACCAGACCGATCTGCATCCGCCGGGCGTCGATTCCGGGATAGACACCTCCAGTCAGGAGAATGGCGGCGACGACGACATTGACTCGGCTCTCAACGAGCTGCAGATCACGCTGGAGGGCCCAGGAGGTGGCAAGGATCAGGGCAACATCACCAGGATACCAGAGCTCTCGGACTATCTGAGATTCCTGAAGCCGCAGAGGTTCACCCTTAAAGGATACAAGCGCTACTTCTTCACCTACAGGGATCTGCATCTGCACCTGTACAAGTCCCAGGAGGAGTCCCGGCGAGGCGCTCCCACCATCAGCATCAATCTGAGGGGTTGCGAGGTGACGCCAGACGTCCACCTGGCCCAAGGAAAGTTTGCCATCCGCTTGGAAGTCCCGCCGGAGGGCAGGAGCGGCCCGAATAGCGAGGTCTGGGTGAGGTGTGAGAACGAGGAGCAGTACGCCAAGTGGATGGCCGCCTGCCGTCTGGCAGCCAAGGGACGCTCTCTAGCCGACAGCTCCTACGACAGCGAAGTGAGCAGCATTCGCTCGCTGCTCCAGATGCAGAAGCCCGCGCAAGGAGCACCGCTCACCATCAATCCCAGGAGCGTGGAGCCCATGGATTACCTTTCCCAGAAGATGCTGCGCAAACTCTCCAGCAAGGCGGTCCAGCGGATCCTGGAGGCCCATGCCAACGTCCGCCAGCTGCCCCTGATGGAGGCCAAGCTGAAATATATCCAGGCCTGGCAATCCCTGCCCGACTTCGGCGTCACTCTGTTCGTCATCAAGTTCGACGGGCACAAGAAGGAAGAGCTGCTGGGCGTGGCCAACAACAGGATCATGCGCATGGACCTGAGCACCGGGGATCACATCAAGACCTGGCGCTACAACACGATGAAGGCCTGGAACGTCAACTGGGGCATCAAGTGCATGATGATCCAGCTGCAGGACGAGAACGTCGTCTTCTCCTGCCAATCCGCCGACTGCAAGGTGGTGCACGAGTTCATCGGCGGCTACATCTTCATGTCCATGCGATCCAAGGAGAACAACCAGATGCTGAACGAGGAGATGTTCCACAAGCTGACGGGCGGCTGGTCATAAGGGAGTTGGAGTTGGAGGAGTCTTACGAGTGCCAAGCACAAACCTCGTCGCATGTTCTACAGTTTTATCTATATATATTTACCTAGAGTAGGGTGGCTTGATTTATGGATCGCAAGGTAATCCGTTTAGGCCTTGGAAACTACTGATTTCGTCAGTTAAAAGCAAAGAAAACCTAGGTCATCTATCTGTTCTGATTTCCAAAAAAACGAAACTTAAATTGCAATCTACTTCTTGACAGAATTGTAGCAAAAATTAACTTTTAGTTTCTTACTGTCGGCATTTACCTAAACAATAATTATTTTTATTTTTATATGTTTGGGGACCAGAACAGGTAGAAGATTAACCAAAATAAGATTAAAGTAAAGCCAGTAAACCAGTTGAATGTTCAAACTTAGCCCCAGATTACCTTTCGACTTCTTACCAACCCAGTCGAGCCACCCTAACCGAAAGCGTTGTGTGTTTAAGTGTTAATGGAAGTGGAATTCTAGACTAATAACGATCGCCACATGCTGATAACGATTATTATGATAACGATGTTGTGCCTTCGCCAGAGCAATCTTAACCCAAATCGAAAAACGAACGAGTCCAAGTCAATGTCCTGTGTTCTGTGTGTGCCTCTTCTGTGTTGTTTGTTTTCTAACACAGCGTTAAAGTTTACACCGACCTAGGTCCTTTTTTATACCCCATTTTTTGAGCGGACTTGCGCGACTAACCCGCAGTTTTACATATTGTATATTTATTAAACAAATTAATAAGCAGAATAAATTATTTTATATGTTTTTAATGATCGTAAATTGCGGAGTGTGTTTGTGTTTGCATTCCCCAATAACGACGGCAGCTGGAAACCAGAGCGCCGCCGAGCTTCCCGTGGGATTACTCATCTCGCCAAGGGTTATTATGGGTTATGGAGGGGCGTTAATATAAAGCACGGTTATTGTTATTAATAACAGCGAGCGCATTCAATTGAATTGATAAGCACCAACGTCGCATTCGCCGCCTTATATGGACGCGAGATTACCCTTACCCGGTCACTCGAAGCTAGCGTTGATTGATGACGACTGCCTCTGAATGGGGCAACTTCTCAAAGATTGACGACTTGCGAAATCTTCAAATTGATTCAATTAAAGGCTCGTAGATAGGGAAAAACTGAAGAATTCAAGAATGATGCATGAGTGACTCTTCGGAAACTCCTTTTTCTAGATTACTCATTTATAAACCTGCAATATATGGCTTGATTTTTAAATATGAATTACAGAAAGTACTCAGAAGTAAATGGGTTTTAAAAATAAGTTTTCATAAATTTATATACATTTTAATATAGATACTGTACTTAAAAACAATCACCCATCGATGACCAAACCAGAAAATCATGAAAACTAAGTAAAGTAAGAAAGCAAAGATAACATTAATTATAGAAACGAGAAAAAAAGTTTTAAGTGTACCAGAACCCAGAATTACTGTTACTGTTTAGAGTGACCAGGCTCTAACAACCATTAAGTTTAGTATTTTTTGAGCAAGCTTCGAATGGTATATTTTTTGCCCCCGAATTTGACCACACTGCCCTTTTACCCTCGTGTTCGCCGACTTATTTTGAAGGAACATTTAATTCTCGCATTTTCGGAGCGAGTATCCACGGTATCCTCGCAGTTGTCCTCGGCAGGAAGCGAGCATCGCTATGAGCACTGAAGCGGCGAAGGCGGCGGCCGGCCAGGGGCCCAGCCAAGAGGCAATTGTGGCCCAGTTCCAACAGCTGCGGAACGACCAGCGCAACTTGGCGAACAGTCTCAATACCTTGGAGATGGATTTGCGCGAGCACAAGTGAGTCACCCGGCGGCCGAAGATGGGCAAACGGAATACGGACCATCTGCGGCAGCTTTGCGGCTGAAACATACCTTAATTAATACCAATATTTCCCGGGCAGAACTGTTATAGAAACCCTGCAAGCGGCGGATCCGGAACGCAAGTGCTTCCGCCAGATCGGCGGCGTCCTGTGCGAACGGACTGTGAAGGAGGTGCTGCCGCAGCTGGTGGAGAACAAGGACTTTATCGCCAAGACCATCACGATGGTCACCGAGGATCTGAGCAAAAAGGGCAGCGAGCTGAACAAGTTCAAGGAGGAGCACAACATCAAGATTCGCGGCGAGCATCTGGGCGCCGAGGGAGGCAAGGGCGCGGATGCGGAGGGCAAGGCGGAGATCCGCAATGTACTGGTGTCCTAGGGGACGCCTCTACCTCACCCGCACCCGTATTTATTGTGTCTATGTTGAGAGGGAACTCTGCCAGGATTTGCGAGCAATAGTCCGCGATTATTCAGCGTTTCTAATGTTGTATGTAATTCTAGCTTAAGGCGCGCGCAGTTCACGACACGCCCCCAATCACACCCAGCACCCGCACCCGCCATTTCCCCTTTCATTTAAACTTAACCCACTCTGGCCACGAAATTAAAGAGAGATCCGAAACCTTCAACTTGTGTAACGAAATGAAAGTGTGTCATGTGATTTATTTGAGATTTACTGACTAGATTGTCTAGTATGCATACATAGTTTCTTATGGGATTATTATTCCAGAATGGATAATTTTCATTTAATTATACCCTTTCAGAGAGTATTATATTTTTGCCATGATATTTGCAAAGCAGTGAAGGTGGCATCTCCAATCCCATAAAGTAAATATATTCTAGATCAGCATCACCAGCCGAGTCGATCTAGCCATGTCCGTCTGTTTGTTTATACCCGAACTAGTCTCTCAGTTTCTGAGCTATCGGGCTGAAATTTTCAGCATAGTCTTATTTCTTTAGCACACAGTACATATGTCAGAACAGCCGAAATCGGACCACTATATCCTAAGCTGCCATAGGAATGATGGCGAAATTAATTTTTAAAAAAATTTAACTTCTATGTTTTTCAAAGTATTTCCATAAATTTCGAGATGTAGCGGTTCTAGAATTACGGTTTTAATTTCATTAGGATCGGACAACTATATAATATAGCTGCCAGAGAAGCGGTCGGTCGATTTATATGAAAATGTAACATTCTACATGTAAAATGTAAAATGTGTAGGTAAATGTTATGCAAATTTACTAACTTTGGTATTTTTCCAATTTGACCAAAATGGATCGATTTTCAATGATTCAATTGGAGACTGCAAGGGTATACAAACTTCGGTTTACCGAAGCTAGCTTTCTTTCTAGTTTTCTTTAAACTTGCCTTGTCCAGAAGCTTTTTTATACCCTTCCAGAAGGTATTACAATTTTGATACAATACTTGCAACGCAATTAAGGAGGCATCTTCGACCCCATAAAGTAAATATATTCTTGATCAGCCGATTTTAGTCTCATAATTTTGGCTTACCGAAGTTAGGTTTCTTTCTTGTAAAGATCTAAATTCCCAATCTATTAATATAATTTGCTCAAAGTCTTAATATATTTATTTTGTATATTGATACAAATAGAAAACCTTTTTAACAATGTTCATAACAATAATATAAAAGACCTAAAAGTACCATGTCCTATCCAGAGAAGGGAAAGAAAATGGTTATAGTGATAATAATTCTAGTTAGCTGTCATTCTTATTAGTCTTTGCAAACTGGAAATTAATAAGGGAATCTGATACGAAGTAGTTTATTTTCCATTCCCTGTTTCTGCTCCTTGAACTAATCCAGTCAGTCAGTAGTAGGAATTTGCATCCTCTCACTCGACCTCTAGCCTTGCTGTCTCATCCCTTTGGAAGTCCCTCTTTCCGCCAGTCTTGCTCAGCAGCCGGATGTTGGTGATGCAGATGTCATGGGAAACGGCTTTGCACATATCGTAGACGGTTAAAGCAGCCACAGAGACGGCGGTTAGGGCCTCCATCTCGACTCCAGTTTGGCCGGAGCAGCGAACGGAGGCCTCTAGCCGGACGCATTGCTCGCTCTTTAGCAGAGTAGCCTGCACTTTGACGGAGGACAAGCTGATGTTGTGACACAGGGGAATGAGTTCCGAGGTTCGCTTGGCTCCCATGATGCCGGCCAGCTGGGCCACCGTCAAGACATCACCTTTGGCCAGCTCGTTGGCCGCTATGAGTTGGGTAAGCCGCTCGCCCACCTGGACAGTGGCCTCTGCTCGAGCTAATCTTGTGGTCGATGGCTTGGCACCCACATCCACCATTTGGGCCTTGCCCTGGGCGTTGACATGGGTGAGATGGCTGCAGTTTCTGATCTGGAGCTGCTGCCTTGAGGGATGATAGAGATGATGATGAAGATAGTGGCGAAGATGATGATGGAGCAGTGGAGCAGCACCTGCAATGGGAGAGAGGAGAGTGTGTGGTGTGTCTACTAGCCGCCAATGAGTATCATGGGCCGGTTCTCCATCTGCGACAGGTTGAGCATGCCTGCGAAGGAGGAACCAAGGTCTGAAGACGTTGTACGTTTTATTCGGGATCAGAACTCACCTGCATGCTGTCGCTTCTTGCGCTGCACTGCCGCTCCAATGAGATCCACCAGTTGCTCCTCGGATATGTCTTCCCTTCGCATGGCATCCCTCAAGGAGAACTCCTTGTTTCCGAACAGACACACCTTGATATTCCCGTCGGCTGTGAGCCGTAGTCTGTTGCAGGTTCCACAAAAGTGTTCCGTCATGGAGGTGATGAAGCCCACTTGACCCTTGAAGCCGGGCACTGCATAAGCCTTGGAGGTGTCGTTGGGTCCATTGGGCAGGGCTTCGAACTCCGGCCACCTTTGCCGAATGGCCTGCAGGGTATCCTTGTACGAGATAAGCCTCTCCGTGTGCCACTTGTTGCCGGAGAAGGGCATGTACTCAATGAAGCGCACATCCACCGGACGATCCTTGGTGAACTCCACAAAATCGCAGATCTCGTCCTCGTTGAAGTCCCGCATGAGGACACAGTTGACCTTGGGCGTGTAGCCCAGCTGAACGGCCAGATCAATGCCAGCTATCACCCGCTCCCAGCCCTTTCTCCGCGTTATCTTCTCAAAGCGATCCCTCTTCAGCGTATCCAAGCTGATGTTGAGGGAATCCAAACCTGCTCTCTGGAGCGGAGGAAGCAGCCGGGTGAGTACCAGTCCATTGGTGGTTATACCAACGTGCTCCAGTTGTGGCAGAGCCTTCATCTGTGCCACTATATCCACTATGTCTCTCCTGACTGTGGGCTCTCCGCCGGTCAGGCGGATCTTGCGCACTCCCTGCTCCACGAATATGCGGGCCAGGCGGAGGATTTCCTCGGTGGTAAGGAGGTTCTGCTTGGGCTGCAGGGGAACTCCCTCGGCGGGCATGCAGTAGTCGCCTGGAAGGTTTATTATTAAATTAAGTGGAGCAATTTTTCCTTAAAAGTAATTATTTTATGGAAATATTCTAAAAGATAATTTCTGTCTGCCTTTCAGTAAATGTAATTGGCGGAAAAGTGGTCAGTTTAAGTGATACTTTGAAGGTTATTATTATATTGTTGCCTTTTTGTGGGTAATTATTTTGTTAATGATTGCGACTCTCATATATTCAATCTAATGTAATTATCTCTGACACCTTAAGATAATGAACCTAATGAACTTCAGCGTTTTTGATGAAGAAAAAATAATTGTTCAGCCAAAATGTTATTCTGAAATATCTTGATAGAGCACCACTACGGAATCTTCTGGCAATCGGACGAGTACATTATCATTTATCAGCTATTGGAATGTAAATAACACTTGAATTGAGCTATCAATAAAGTCGCCTACAGTACCATGTAGCCAAGAAATCAAATTAGAACATTTATACTAATTTAACAGCCCAAAAATCAATTGCATTAACTTTGTTTCTAATATTTTTACCGCTGCTGTGCCATACATATGTAAGACACGAATTTCGCCACAAAATTCAATCAAGGTGGAAATCCACTTCATGCCGGGCATTATCAAACCTAACAGTAATAACAGGGTGGCCTCCACTGATAAGGATAAAACATGGCGCCCACCGGTTGTGGTAGGATTGGAAAGTTGGAACACTTACATCGCAGGTTGCAGCGTTCGGTGAGGGAGATCCTCAGGTAGGTGTGGTGTCTGCCAAACGAATCCGTTAGCGGCGAGTTCTGCAGAATTCTCCAGATTAATCGAATGGAAACTTTTGGAGTACTGTGGCGACTACTCACCTTTCTCTCCACCTGTTTCTCCGGCTGCTCCAGTGCTGGAGCACTTGCTGTGGCCAGCTTTAGGGAACCGGTTGTGGCCTTCAGCCGGATTCCCTGTACTGCTGCTCCTCCTCGGCCGTTCTCCTGCCCCAACAGACGAATCGCGTGTCTCGCCAGTAGCCGCATTTTTGTTGATTAATGTGCTCTCTCAGCTAAAACGTATTTTAAGCGACGAAATACAATTGAATTGGCTTACGTAAACCGACGACGGTCTGCGGGGGGCCAAAGGGATAGGGATGATGATGTCGCTGTCACTGGAGCGCTGAGAACATAACGATTTCGGACAGCCCGGTGTGATAAGCAATTACATATGCCCGCGGCACGCTGCCTCGCCTTCTTCTCGCTATATAGACCGCCGATTCCGAGGGTTCCGAACTGCCGCCGGCGAGCGTTGTTTATAAACTAAGTCGGCAGAGTGGCGGCGATCATATGGGGGAGCTTCTAGCTCGTAGCTTTCGCCATTCGCAAAAGCTTTCTAATGCAACACTCAAAACAATTTTGCAAAAACGAATGCTCCAAGCGAATATTAAATTTAAAATTGATTTAAGTAAAACTTTCAAATAAATTGTTATATAAAATGTTATAAATTATATTTAAGTTATAATATATTAAAAAAAAAAGAAAACAATAAAATAAAGCTTGTTCTTCCTAAGCAAATATTAATTTTTTTATTTTTATTAAAATTATCGTTTAATATCATATTTTTAACAATTCAAATGCAGTTTCGCTAATAGTCGCCAAAAGCATGGGAGTGAACAGGGAGGAGCAGGCAGAAGGAACCCCAGAGCTTTGACCTGTACTAGCTTTAAAAAGTGCTTACCTCAGGGGAAAGGAAAGCAGTGCTTGTATAGCACTTTATTTTTCATCGTTTTTCATTCGTTGCATTATAATATAACGTTTATATTGATTGAATCAAGTTATATTTTGGGTTCTAATTCCATTTTAATTAATTTTTTAAAGGTGAAAAAACCATGGTGTTTAGCGATAAAGTTTAGAGTATATGACGAAACATGATTCTTATACTAAAAATAATTTCAACAAAATCATTTACGTTTTTATGTCAAGGCGTTCTTACTTTAAATGTTAAATATGCATTTAATTAACTTTAAAGGTTAAATATGCATTTAATTATCTTTCAAAATGATGTATAATAACAACGTAAAGACCCATTTTTTAAGTTTTTAAAATAATAGAGAGTTCAGACTCCTAATAACAGCTTAAATATTTAATATTAAAATATTATAACCTGACTCGCCGCATTCCTTGTGGTTCATACTCCTCATTTATCATGATTAACTGCTATTTTTCCTGCCAAATGTTCACTGCCTTATCTGCACTTCAATAAGTCAGGAAGCTGGTGTGCTCTTTTCACACCAAAACTCTCCCTTTACAAGAAGTTGAGGCCCATTCCTACTTCCCGACGCCACTGTACTTGAAGATCCCTTTTTGTTTATCTTTCTCTTTCAGCTATGTGGTACTCCCGCTCTTTCCTTTCCCCTCTGAAGCTGCGTCCCGCCGAATCCGTGGCCAGTGGTGAACTCTCCGGCATGTGTTTACTTGAAATTCGAATAGGCAGTCCGACATATACACACGATCGTCAGTCGATGTCAGAAATCCATCCGGTACAGAACTATGCATATTAGTCGCTGGAATATAAAGCGGGTCTCGCTGCTCCTCAGCACCGCCTTGCTGCTCTACGTATTCGTTTTCTCCAGCGGCTATCACAAGTACCAGATCGAGGGCATTATCGGCCGGACGCAACCGGAAAGAGTCTGGGAGTATGTGGCGGATTTTAACAAGATGCGCCTGCTCAATCCCACCATGTGAGTAGCAGACCTGATCTGTTTGAACTTTATAAAGTAATAGGATTACAAATTAATTTCCTGTTACTTTTCTGGTCCCGATATGATCCTAAATGGAGCCTATATAGATCAAGTATTTCACAAACTCGGATTGGGGATTTTGAGATACACAAAATCCTTTAAAGTGCTCACAAAAAGTAGCACAACATTCCACATTACAGAATTGTAACCTCTTTTCCTTTTTATCAGCATCAACTTCAAGATCCTCGCAGACCATGGCCACGCCCACGACTGGCGCTATACGGTGGAGTACACAGAGCGACTTTCCCACTGGCCCCACTGGCTAAACACGGCCACGGCCAAGTATGTGGTAACCAAGACAATGCCCGGAGTGACACCCGTGGCCTATGCCATTCAATCCACCCACCAGACCTGCTTCTTCAGCGGATTCTACTGCTGTGAGTTGGAGAGAAAATTAACTGAAAACCATATTTATGACAATGTTCTCAACTTCGCAGTGCAATCTCATAGCGATTTCATATTTAAAAGCTCTAATGGAGATACTTTGGCCCAAGAGAACATCCAGTTCCAGTGCCCCCCACTGTTGGGCAGCATGTGTCGCCGGGAGCTGGAGTTCCAGAGACAGGCGGTGATGTACAACCTAACGCATATATTCAGCAAGCAGAGGGGAAAGTGAAGATACCTAAAACTTATAGTTTAGATTTAAGTCAATAAATAAAAACCAAGGCTTTACAGATTCTAAAACACGTGTATTTCCGTTTATTTCTGTCCAAATCTTTGAGATATTAAAATAATAGCTTTTAGGACCAAATTTATTCGCCTTTTCTTTCTTATATTTTGGAAAATAAAAGTTTATATTTATACATAAAAATCTATACTTCAGTCAACGACAAATTTTATTGTGTACTTCTTGTTGGTTTAAAATAATTTATAAATGTTAAAATGTTTACATTGTCTGCTAAATACGTTCAAAAACGAATCCACGAATCGGTGTCCTTAGGTGTTAGGGTATATAATTATTGAAATCCTCACAAATAATTGTATTTTAACTAAATTGGCTAGTTCATTGTTCTCGATTGGCCTAATGTTTTACGGCTAACATTGTGCCACATCGATATTACAACCTAGAATAGTCTTTTTTGCACAAGTTCGACTGCTGTTAACTTTTGCTTGGCATTTGATTTTCATTCTCAATATCTGATTTATGGCTAAATTTCCACTTTCATTTCCCTTTTATTTTTGGGAAGCCAGGCCTAAAAACTCAGCTCAGATCTTAAATATGTAGCTTTACTCCAAGTATACTTATCTTGGATTTTGTTAACTATAACTTAAGGGACAGCAAGTCTCTCCCTTGCTCCCTATTTAAACAGATCGAGTCTCTTTCGTCTGGTGGGTCCCCCGGTTCCGCCGCTTCTTGCCGAGCGTGCTCGAGCGGCTGCTGCACTCGTGGAAGGTGCTACTGGTGTACTCGGGGCACTCACCGATTCCACAGAGCTGGTCTGCGAAGCTCCGCCGCCTCCGAATACGGAGCCGAACCAGCGCGTGAGCTTGGTGGCCTGCGTCGCCTTTCCATTCTGTTTTGGGGACTTGGGAGACTTCCGTAGCGCTTGCAATGCAGCTGTGGAGCTGCGAGTACCCGTGTTCGGTTGGGTCTTCTCCTGCGTGAGTCCCGAACCTATTAAATAGTTCGTGATCTTATTGGCCTGCGTGGCCCTGGTAACGGGCTGATCCGGCTGCACAGGCGACACATCCCCGGAAGAGTTCAGTCTCATGCGACTGCCGAACTCTCCGTTATTGGTGATCTCAAAGAAGTCATCCTCCAGCAGCGTCCGCCGTCGCTGGGTGATGATGGTGGTGGATGGCTCTTTCTGAGCCGGCGGCAAAGTGGGCAAGACTTTCGGGCTGGTTTTCTCCTTCTCCTTTTGCGGCTGGCGTGGCTCGAATATCTTCTCCAGGATATCCAGACAGGATCGTTCGCGATTCTTTTTCTTGGCCGGAGAATTTGTCTTGGCATGCTGCTGCTGGAACTGCTTCACCTCCGAGCCAAAGATCTTGAAGCCCTCGAAGGGGGAGGAGGGTCGTGGCTGGGCCAGGGGAATCTGCGACATGTCCGAGGAAATGCTGAATAAATCCGGTGACTTGTTGACCATCCGCTTGGCAGGCGGCAGCAAGCCCAAACCTCCGCCAAAGCTTGACTTGGTGGGCGATTCCTGTTTCCGCTTTCGCTTCAGGGCCTTGGTGCGCCGGCTCTGCGTGGCATCCTGCGGCGAGCTCTCGTCAAGGGAGCTGTGGATCACCACCGCCTCACCTTGTGACTTCGTTTGGGTGACGGCTATCACCTCCGAGTCGCTGAGCAAATTAAAGGCAGACGGCAGCTTCAGAAGCAAGGGGGTTTGTTGCGGGGTGAAGGGCACCCGAAAGGCCGGTGGCTCCAGGGCATCCAAGTTGTCTGGGATTCGCTGGGCACATTGCATGTACTCCGAGGACAAGGAACTGCCGCTGAGCACTTGGGGAGTGGGATTAAAAGGCCTGGTGGGGGGCTTGGCCTTCGGCTTACTTGTGGTACTTGGTTCTGGTTCCTGCTTGTACTTTCTTGGCCTTCCTGCCTTCCGTTTGGGCGTCTCCGTCTCGGGCTTCTTTTGATGTGCTGCTGGAGGCTTTTCTTTCCTCTCCTGCTTCACCCTGGGCTTGCTCGTCTTGGGCGTTTGATTCCCCTCAGCCTTGACTCGCTTCCTCTTGGGATCTTCTAGCATGTGGTGCTTAAAGTACTTGCTGTTCATCTTGGACTCGGCGGAACGAGTTAATCGCTGCATCCCTCGAGTGCTCGGACGTCCCGTGTCCTGTGGACTAACTACTGGCCGGCCTGGTTTTCTCCTTCTAACCGAGGGCTCTGTTTTGGGCGTGGCAAGCGGAGCAGCTCTTTCGGCGGCCGGCGGTGTGGTGGGTATGCTTTCCAGGGATACCCTCCTGAGTCGCACGTTGAGCTTTTTGGTCTTGGGAGGATCGGGAGCAGCCGTCGAACGCGTACGCTTTCTGGGAACCACCTCCACAACTTCATCGCCTTCCTCCTCCTCCGAATCCGTGAGCTCCAGCTTCTTTTGTGGCGTCTTTCGCTTGCTGAGCTTTCTCTTGGATTTAAATCCGGGCGATTCTTTCACGCTGGGCGTTCGATTCGGCGGCGTTTTCGGAGGCGTCACGATCTCACAGTCATCGCTGGACACCACCAAGACCTGATTGTGAGGCGCTACAGCCTCCACTGTAATGGCTTCGACGTCAGAGTCGGAGGATTCAAAGACCAGCGGCGACATGGCCACGATATCATCCACGCTGTGCTCGGACAATTTATCCTGCTCTTCGCTTGGCCGAGCTAGAGGGTTTTCCAGAGAAGCGATTGTGGAGCAGACCTCCGAGGAGCCACTGAGGGTGCTCTGGCTGTTCTTGGAGGCCAGCCAGAGGGTGAGGTTGTGCTGGTACTGCTCCGTTGCGACGAGCGGCAGGCTCTTTTCAAACTGATGGCGAAAGCGACGCAGGCGGAAGTCCCTAAGCGATCGTAAGGGAGAAATTAAAATCTGATAAGATAAAGGCCCCTTACTGGGTCACCTACTTGATGTACTCGCTGAGAAATCCACGCTGCTTGTAGTAATCCTCGAGATCTATGCGCTTGCTGAACACCTCCTTGGGATCGGGCAGGTGAAACCTCCGATCGAAGCTCGCAAAGCTTCGGTACTGATGCTCCAGGCGTCCGCCCAACCGCAAAACATTGTACAGCAACTTCACATCGGACTGCGGAGAGAGGGAAACCGAATAGATTAGTTAACTCCAAAGCGAGCCAACTTCGATTGCCTCACCGTAATGTCAACGCTGGAGATAACCATGTTTACTCTGCCCTCGAAGTGCTTTAGCAGCATGGAGGTGCAGAAGCTGTTGTTCAGCGAGTGCCCGCGATTGTCCACCAGAACGTAGTCGAACTTGAGGCGGCTGAGATCTCCAATGCAGCGCAAGCTGCTCCACTTGGCCAGGTAAACGCTGTGGGGGGAGTCTGTGGTGTCTGTCGAAAGAGTAGGGAAATTGTTAATTAATATTTAAAAGGTCTTATTTCACGTGATTGTGAAATCGTAAAAGTAAATACATTTGAGAACACATACCTTGCACCCCTTGAATAGTGTACACCGCGAGATCCGTGAGTGTGTCCAGGTGGAACTGCCAACCGGCGAGCAGCTGCTCATCGTTCTGCAGCACTATTAGGACCTTCTTCGTCCGATCCAAGGCACTCAGCAGAGCCGTCACCGTCGCCACCTTGCCCAGTCCACTCTCATCGTTGAGGATGCAAAACTCCCTCTTGCTTAGGCGCTCGTAAAGAAAGCGCACAGCCTCCAGCTGGAAGCCCTTGAGGTACTGCGTCACGTGGCTGGTCACCAGTGATTCCGCCGAGAGCCGCAGCTCCGGCGTTTGCTCCGACACAAAGTGGTACATGATCCCTAGCCTAATGATGTGCGTGGTGCAGCGCCAGGTAGATGGCCACCAGAATGTAGAGCAACTGCAGGTACGAGAAGATCACGAACATCGAGAACGAGCCTATTATCATCTTACGCGCCACTGGCGGCCCATCGAATTCGATATTTTCCGGATTCAGAATGTCCACCAAGTTGTCGCTGCTGTTGTTGTAGTTGGTGTAGCTGGGATGGTGGACGAAAGGCATGTGTTGTCGTGGCTAGCGGGGATTTAAGGATCTCATCGGCGGATTGGCTCCAAGTATGCCCAGTTGGCGAGGAAACGCTGGCACTTTCCGCGAACAGGTCTTAAATCACACAACTAAAGCTGGTCACACTTTTTATCAGCTGATTGCCGCTAGCAGGGCTGGCGAATGCAGCATTAGCTTGAAATGTTAACTTAAAGATGTTAAAAGTTACTATTAACCAACTATAATAAATACAAAAATATAATAGTTTGGAATTTGCTTTAAATAGTTTATAGTTTTCCAATTCCAGAGATTTTTGTATAACTGAAGTTGTCAAAAATAAAATAGCTAAATAGCTAGATTTTCAAAATGTATGTTGGCAGCCCTCACTGTTTGGCATCGCTGACAGCTGGCGGGTTTGTTTTGCTCAAAAGTCATTTAAAAATATAAAAGCAAGCATGGCAGCAGCAAAAAAAGTAAAGCCAGCGGTAAAAAAGAAAAGCCCAGTGAAGGCCAAACAGCAGAATGCTAAAACTTCCCCCGCCACTCCACCGGCAGTGGTAAAACAGAGGACGGTGGTGACCCCTTGGCGAGACACGTGCGTACATAAAGTAAAATAAATTGAGTAAAACGTGCAATTAATCTATATTCGTTTACACAGAGTGGAGTTTAATGCAACTTATGACGGATTGTTCGGCAAACGCTCCAAGCGCGACGATCGTCGCGAGGCACTGAGTAGGATCCGCATATGGAGCCTGCGTCGAGCAAACCTCTGCCCGGCGGCCGTTCTGGCCACTTCGGTGCTCGTGCAAGCCCAGCTGGATGACAAGCAGGGCAATAAGAACATACAGACCACCTATGCCAGCGCCTTTACAAGATTCTACAACTTCATGTCCTCGATCATACAGGGTCACAACATGAGCAGCATGTACGAAACAGCCAAGGAGCTGGGTCTCCAGTCATTCATCGTGGATCTGCGGCACTTGTGCGCCCACGGACAGGAACTGCCGCCGGTGCAGGTGCTGAGGAGCACCTCTGAGCACTGCCTAGAGTGGCTGAGGACGTATTACTGGCTGCCCCACAAGGAGACCATGTCCAATTTGGATGCTGAAGAGCTGCAGCGCAAGGACAAGCTGAGGTTCGAAAAGGCGGTAACCGTTCTAATGCAGATCTATGACCTGACCCTAGAGTGTCATTTGAAAAGAGCGGATAAGCTCAAGGCTATGAGCAAACTTAAATCCAGTGCTGAATTCAACAAGATTCGCACCTACTCCGCCAGCAAGAAGGCAAAGGTATCCATGGAAATCCTTGATTCTGTGGTGAACGACCTGAGTGATTGGATGAAAAGGGAGTCCTCTTCGATGAAGGATCTGCTGGATATCTACATGGGTAGCTTGCTCAAAATGAAATATTTCCTCTGCGTTGGCTTGCATATCGATGATAAAGAGGATGAGCTCATCGCTGCAACTCAGGGTCTCTTTAGATTACTCGCCAGGCAGGGATACATCGAGAACTTCTTTGTGGCCTTGGTTCGTTTGGCTGAAAATCCAAACGAAAGTGATGAAATGCGGCTGGGAGCCTGCTATTGGGCCTCCAAAATGATTGAAACCTTTGGAATGCTGTTCCGCATGAAGCGCATGTATAAGGAGGAACTCGATTTGGTTTGTGGAAATGCCATGAATATACCTAAGCCAATCCTCATTCATTCTCTTCTTCCAGGACAATAAGCTAAAGCCTGTGGATTTCTCTTCCCTCAACACAGACTTGCGTTCGAAAACCATGCGCAGGCTCCTAGTACACTCTGGTGTGGATCCTTTGGTTACACTTATTTTTGGAGATAATCCCAAGAAGCCCAGAACATGGGTTTTTGACCGGGACTTTATTATGCAGCGTGTTGTTTCGTTTAGCAACTTCTCAGCTCCTATTCTCAAGGGGTAAGCTATGCTGTTCTAATTACTTGCTGGAGTAAAACGTACTATTTTATGTTTTCAGGCTGCTACCACTGGCGGATCCACCCTTCAGCCAGACTCAGCAGGCGGATTTGACCCAACTCTGCAATATTCGCTTGCAGGAGTACACGACAGAGGCGCCTGAGCCTATGGAAGATGATAGTTCATCGGGAGATGACAGTTCACTGGAGACCTATAACCTGAATTACCTGGAAAAACTAGTGTCTCAAGCAGGTCAAGGTAACAAATATATTGTTCTCAACCGTTTACCATCAGACTTGGGCATTTGGAAAATAGAGAGAGGTAAGTTTTTTAAACAGTTAAAAAAACAATATTTTTCATTTAAAAATGCATGTTTATAAATAAGACTAATGTTTTTACACCAATTTTATATTATTTTCAGATGACAACTGGTCCATGTGTGCTTTGGGTGTTTTGCCGTATAAATACATTAAGTTTGTTTAATTTTTACAACAAATAAAATAAAATCAGTACAAAACAAAATTCAAATTTTCATTTGGGCGCGAAAGCTTCTTCTTCACACACTGGCAAGTCAGTGCAAAACAGCTGTGTCAGCGTTCGCAGTGAATGGCAAAGCGGTCTTACTGACGTCAACAGTCCGCCGATTTTGGTTGTGAATAGGAAGGAGTAACTACCGCGATAATGTTTACCCTATGGACGCTGATCGAAGCCTCGCTGTTGTGCCTGAACGCAGTCTGCATCCTGCACGAGGAGCGATTCCTGGCCAAGTGTGAGTAACCCTTTAAGTTGCTATTGTCGTGCCACGCCATGTGAAGATTTATGCAAATTGTTGCAGTTGGCTGGGGTCGGCAGGCGGGCCAGCAGGATTTCGGAGCGCCCACGGCCAAGGATCAAGTGCTTAACCTCATCCGTTCCATTCGCACAGTGGCCAAGAGTAAGTAGCTCTATTGGGTGACCTATAATGTTATACTAAGCCTATCCCTTTCCTCTTGCAGTTCCCCTGATATTCCTTAACGTAATTGCGATTTTATTTAAACTATTACTTGGTTGACGACATAAAATCTACTGTAATAAATGTACCACTTAAAGCCTTTGTAGACAACTAGTCTTATTTGTTTATTGCGCCACCTGGCCGCCGGATTTTCGTTGGAGCACGCACTTTACGCGATTTTCCAGGGCTATGCTGTAGGCATCTAGTTTGTAGGCCGCCGCCTCCAGCTTGTCCACCGTGTCGGAGATCTCGTCAATCTGCTGCATTAGGGGAGCCAATTGCTGGAATTTCTGGCTGAGCTCGCTGGTCGATGCGTTCAGATTCTCGGCAATCTGTCGCATATCGTTGTACTTGGCTATGGTGGCCTTGTTCATCTCCTCCAGCAGCTTGTAGTCCTCCAGGGGCGCATTCAGTTCGTGGGTGATGTACTCCTCTGTCTTTTGAAACATTTTCGTGGCCAGGCGACTGAGATTCGGGTCGTGGCGAGCCAAAGCCTCGAAGCTGGAGGCGCTGGACAAGGTTGGTCCGTGTTGCGGGGAGTCCAGGAACTGATTTGGATCCTGTGCCGCCGCGGCAGCAGCTGCACTTGTAGTGGGTTTGTCAGCGTCCATCTCCAGGAGTTTTTCCGAGTTTTTCCAAAAACAAAGTGACTGCTGTAATCAGCTGTTTGCAGGCGTTGCGATGCGAATGGCTCTTTAAACGGGGCTTTTCTGCATTCGCCACGAAAATCATTCGAAAAGTTTATCAAGACTCTCGGTTTGAGAATACCCTTTAATTTGCTAAAAATCGTGATATTAAAATTAATTATATCATTAAACCAAATAAAAAATGTATAGGAAAATAAAAATTATATTGATACCATAATAAACTAAAAGAAATCAAGTTTTAAATTACTTTTAACTATTGTAATTATTGGCTAGTTCTGATAAAAAATAATTGGGTAAATATTAGAACTAGTACACTGCCATTAACAGAAAATTACATAAATTTATAAGCCATTTATTGCAAAACTGGAACATAGCTTATTGCAGTCAAAGATCTTTTTTATTACATGATAAAAACTTTAAATCTTTCGGAAAACTTATACCCCTAGGCTTCCCCCTTTAATGGGTATAATTGTCGGCCTCCGAAAAGTTAGATTTTCCATTGTTTTCTATAAATGCCAGTGCACCTCGCACAGATAAGGCATTAGTATGCTTGAAAAACCACCGAACACATGTCGCAGCCCAGTGAAGATCGTAAGCTCAAGCACCTCTTCGATGGAGGGGCCTGGAATGTCTACGAGCCGAACATCCTAAATCTCGGAGTTGGGGCACCGGGAACAGATCTCCTCAGCTCCAACTGCGACAACTTCAAGAAGGCCACGGACCATTGTCTGGTGAGTGGAGCACTTACGCAATTCGCTCTCTGGAATGACCTTGCTGGGGTTCCCTTGCAGCAACGGGAAAAGGAGGAGAACCAGTCGCTGATTTTCCAGTATGGACCCACCAGTGGGGCGTTCGAAGTGCGCCAGGAGATCGCCACATACTTCAGTGAAATGTATGGGAGCCCCGTCAAAAGGTGATCGCTTTGTGGTTTGTGTGGCTTTAGCATTTATCTCATTAACATTGTGGTTTCTAGTGAGGATTTGATTATTACCACTGGAGCTACCCAGGGCCTTCACCTACTGCTCTCCACGATGGTCGACTTCCAGGGCTTTATATTCGTGGATGAGTACACCTATATGATAGCCCTGGATAGCATGAAGCATTTAACCACGCTCACTATAGTTCCTGTGAAGCTCAACGATGATGGTGTGGACTTGAAGGATCTTGAGGAGCAGGTGGCCAAGCGGCGTTTTGATTCGAATACTAAGGAGTTCTGGGGGATCTACTACACCATTCCCACCTATCATAATCCCACAGGGATTTTGTTTTCACCAGGTAAGGAAAGATTTAATGATCTTGAATCCCATATTTATATTGTTACAATATGTTCAGAGGTTTGTCGTGGAATTGTGCAGCTGGCTCGCAAATACGACTTCCTGGTGATCTGCGATGATGTGTACACCATCCTGCATTATGGCGAGAAACCGGAGCATTCCCGCCTGATGTCCTATGATGATAGAACCGATCCGGACTTTGCAGGCCATGTCATCTCCAACGGTAGCTTCTCAAAGATCCTAGGACCTGGCGTACGGGTGGGTTGGCTGGAGGTTCCGCCGCGGGTGAAGCCAATCTTGGATGGAAGCGGGTTCGCCAACAGCGGCGGTTGCTTCAACAACTACACAGCCGGCATAGTGGGAAGTCTCTTCGAGCTGAAGCTTGCCCAGAAACAGATAGCTCTATTCTACGAGGCCTACAAGGAGCGAATGCTGGCCACCACCCAGGTGCTGCGGGACGAGTTGCCCGAGGGCTGTAAGTTGGTTAGCCCCACGGGTGGATACTTCATCTGGGTGCGCATACCCGATCCGCTCGATGCCAGGGAGTTCCTCAAGTACACTTTGGAGCATCACAAGATCTACTTTATAGCAGGACCGCGCTTCTCGTTGGATGGCGAGACGGGAATGCAGTTCTTCCGGTTGTCTATCGCCTTCTACCCCAAAGATAAGCTGATGGATGGTGCCAGGCGGCTTTGCCACGCTCTCAGGGATTATATGCAGGCCCAGAAGATCCCCCACGACGTATCTTAATATGGCAAAATATCTTTTATTGATGCGGCTGACTGCTATCGTGCTTTAAATAAGGCTTATAAAGATGTGACTTGGCACTAAACTACTTATCAAGATGTTATCTACTACATAAAGAGATATATACGATATACACACACTTGTTGTACACAGATTCTTGGGCACGATGCTTAAAAATATCACAAATCTGATAAATTCTATACAAATACGCAACAAATAGTTCAGAGTAGAAGACGAGGTTACAGCTCAACTGCATCTGTATCTGTATCTGTATCTAAATCTTTAACTGTATCTGCATCGGTATCTGCTTGTCATTTGTGCTGCACTGCGAATGTCTACAGATTACAATATCTTCCGATTGCTCATAATACTTTCGCTTGAATTGGAATGCCCGCTGGCGGATTTGGGTTCACGAACTCACAGCTACTCGGAGAAGGTCAGCACGATCTCTTTGAGCGAAGTATACGTGCCGATCACCAGGCCAAGGATGCCCACAATGATGAGCACAAAGTTGCCTAAGGGATTCCGGATTAGTATTTCGAATTCTGTGATTACTTAGGGGTATACTCACTCAATAGCAGCCAGACCTTGCTGAGGCCCTTGGTGTTGTACCAATGGGTGCAGATCTGGATCAGGGCTGGGAAGGCTAGGCCCAAAGCAGAAAGACACAGAGCTCCAAACAGAGAGATGAACAGCTCCAGGTTGGGAATGGCCACGGCCAGGAGGACTGTGGAGAGTAAAAATATTAGGGGTTTTAAATAGAATTCTCTTTCCATTGTAAAGAAAAAGCTTACAGGTCATCAGGACTAGGATCGTCCGTACTGCGTACTCCCAAAAGAGAGCGTTTCGCTGGGGGCCCAGGCGCTTGGCCACATAATCGTTCCAGGTAATGTCGATAGCCACATAGCAGGCCAAGCCATGGGTGATGTAGATGGCAAAGGCCAGCATGCCCTTGACGCACATGGAGAGGCTAAAGAAGAGCAGTCATTAGATCGCAGGATAAATACCAAATATCTTTAAGTTAACCTACATTTCGTGCTCCGGCATATTCAGGGTGATAGATCCCAGCACCGCGGATCCGTAGTTGAGGTAGCCAAAGAGACCCATGCCCACGTAGAGGAACACGATTAGGATCATGGACACATTGAGGACTCCACAGCTGCCGCCAAACTTCTGCGGTGTCTTCATCTCGTTCTCCAGCGGGAGGATCACGCCAATGGCCTCCAGTGCGAAAAGCACGGTGCCAAAGAAGAGCGGGAAGTTCTCTGGCTTGCCAAAGGCATCCTTGCCCTCCGTGGTGACGGGCTCCCGGAAGATGTAGTAGCAGATGATTCCGAAGGAGACCATGGTGATGGCGTTGGCCAGCGTGGAGAACGGTGCCAAGTACTTGAGGTTGCGCACCCAGTTGATAAGGATCAGGGGCAGCAGAATGATGATCATGCAGAGCCTGACGTCAATGTTGGTGTCCCCCACAGCATCCACGATGGACTTGATGTTGGAGGCCACGAATACGACGTACACACAGCAGGTGCCCAGTTGGTAGATCAGCAGGAAGGTGTTGACTATGGTGCCAATGTACGGGGCAATAGCCCGGAAGAACTTGGGTCCCTCGCCCAACGCTGTCTCCGCCACCACCGGATAGGTCATGCTGGGGATCTGTGGAGATAAGGGAGTTTTATTAAAATGTTACAAATATATTTATTAATAATGATTGATGCAGGTAAAGTTATATTTAAGCATAAACTAAAAAAAAGGATTTAAAAAATATAAATTCATATCGGAAGAGTCATATAAGGTTTCAAAAAGCTGCAACTGCTTTAAAGTTTCATTATTTATATAACTATTGTGGAATTCTTACTAATAATAATTTAAGCACATGCACTATTTATTTAATTAACTTACCTTCTTTCTTCGGCACAACTCAAATTGCGCTTTAACCAATTGATGAATGCAATATGTGCAAATAAATCCAATAACAACGGTGCCAATGGAGCCTGTGATATAACCGGAGTTACGGAAGGCATTGGGCATGGCCAGAATACCAGTGCCCAGCGAACCCTTCAGCAAATGGAACAGGGTTTCCGAATTTCTGTTGGAAAACAATATAATTAATATTAAATATTCTTAATTTACTATTTTTGTTAGTTTCTTACGTCGTGGGATGCTCCACTTCGCGATGATGGTAGGGATTGTAGTCGGGATCCTTGGCCACTATGGCCTTGTTCTTCTGACCCTTCTCGGCCAGCTCCAACTTGTCTGCATGATCGCTGACATACGCTGTGTTGCTGTGTCCATTCTTAGTCATGACTGTAAGACAGAAGAGGAAAAATAATTTAATCAAAGGTTTGCTTAAATTGAATTAACATAAATAAGATAAATGAATGCTCTTAAAAATTCCCGTACAATGCAAGACCCAAAGTGACAACAAACCAAACATAAATTAAGCAAAAACCGGAAATGCCTTAAACTTATGCAACAAAATATTAACAAAAATCATCTTTAAATACCCACAAAATGGCCGACTCCAAAACTCGTACCCTTCAGATCCATTTCCCACCTGTAACTCTTCAGATAGCTCAGCTGTATCTGCGACTCTCTCTCTGCATCTGCAGCTGTATCTCTATCATTATCTGAATCCGTATCTGTGGCGCAACAAGTGCGTGATGTGCACAGTGCGCTGTGCTCTGAAAATAGTCTGTGCCGCTGACATATTTCTAAATTGAAAGCAGACCTCGGCAATGTCAAGTTCAGTGCTAGCGAAGCGTTGCCCCGATCCGACTGCAGCCCCATGCCCCCTCCTCTCGCCTCGCAGCTCCTCCATTTCAACTTAAAGGGTAGAAGCACGAGTACCTGGCATTTCGTGCAGTGTTCTGAGACGTGCTAAAATAGAACGAAGCGAAATAACAAAAGCCAATTTCAGTGTCACTTGTCTACGGATCCACGTAGAATCGGACTTTGTCTGTCCGCCCTAATCGCTCCGCCTCCGCCCGCTGGTCCACCCCTCGTATCTCTCAGTCCATGCTTAATTAGAAAATATGTAGCTGTAGCTGTAGTGACAAGGGGCAATTCGAGAGTTTACGGCTTTCAGTTAAGATAATCTCATCTGCCCGAGAGATATGGAAATTTTGGCAAATTGCTAAAACTTTTCCTGTTCGTGCCTTCATTGCAATTGTCATTATCTAATTGCTTCAGAGATCATATCTGCAGGTCTAATATGTCATGATATCAAACCAAGACCCAGACCTGGGCTCAGACCCACATCGAATCAAGAACCTGAATGACTCTCTGCATAATCTCAAGTACGGCGGGTTTTCTGTGCCACTTACGAAGGTCTGAGCTATGCGGAAGTCATTAACCGATCACCGGGGGCTCTTGATTATATGATTTCACTAAATTGACTTTTGGAAACTCTATTAGTTGAGTAATCCCTGGGAAATTCAAAGCAAAATAATTTATTTATGTAAGGAACAATTGCTGAACAACTGTAATAAGAATTTAAAGGGAATGTTTCCTATATAGGAGTGCCTTTAAGAGTCCAATTCCGGCTTAGGTTTTATGAGCCTGAGGAATATACTCAACTGACTTTTACTGGGCGTATGAGTAATGCTTTTCAATGGGATTTATGAGTGCATACTCGCATATCTAATGATTTTATGTGAAATTCCCTAGAGCTACCTTGCATAATAATTAAAGAGAAATGGTGTATAGAAACTATTGTAACTCTTATATTTTTTCAGCCAGGGTAATGTTTTTTTCCTGAGTATAAGTTTTATGTGAAATTCTTCCATCCAAAGTGATCATAAAGAAGCGCTTTCTAATAGTCCAATTCCGGGTTTTTAGACAATCGAAGATCACCGCCAAAAATAGACAAAGGCTGAGAAAACTACGCAAAACAGAATTCGCAGAAATAATTTCCATAATTTATTTCAACTATCCATTCGCAAACAAAACAAACCCCTTTAGTTTGTTTTACTAATGAAGTGCAGGCGGTTTTAACTGGATTGGCATTTACATTTTGCGTTATTATAGTATGCTAATAAATTAATTGTATGTGACGAAGGCGATTTGCAAAATTGCCAATTCGCTTTGCCTTTGGCGGCGCATGATTTAGAGGGCCTCATCCTTTCATTTTTCGTTTTTTCGTTTTTTCTATTTTCCTAATTTCCTATTTTCCCCTTTTTGCAGCTGTCTATAAATAGACAAAACAAAATATTTTTGAAAATTTGTTGAGCCAAGAATTCCCCATGAATCGCTGCTCGCTCGCTCGCATTCTGCTCACGTGAACGCCGGCGGAATATCAATTGAAAGCGGCACGCGACTCTCTCGGCTTTTTGTTTTGGTTTCTTCGCTTTTATTTTTTATTTTGCTTTTATTTACTCACTAATGCTGTTTTTTATTATCCACGTCTAGACCCGAGAGTTAGCCAAGTTCAATGAGCCAGGCCAGGCCATTCGGCCTTAGTTGTCGTCGTTTGCAGCACTTGACTCGCCGCCGCGGAATACAAATTTCAATTGACAGCAGCGCCGCATTTCAGGTTGCCAGCAATAGCAGCGGACGGATCTTGGCCTGGCCCAAACGAACGAACGGCTTCTAAGTCGCTGCTGCTGGCTTATAAAAGCCGTCGGCCTTGCTCCGCATATTCATTTCGTTTTCGAAACCACAATTTTCGATTGCTGGCTCTGGCAGTGAATTTTGGAGTGGAAAAGTTCTTGGCAGTTGGAAAAGTTGGTCCGCATGGCGGGTCCACTTCTGTTTTCGGCCAACGAATGCGCGGAGTGGCGGCGACCAACTGCCAGGGCAGGTTTTTAATCGAATTTTCCACGCCAAGCGAAAATTAACCAAGGCGTATTGGGGAGGAGAAAAAATAGTGATCGATAGTAACGCTGGAAAATTGTTATTCAATATCTATCAACAAATTGTAAGCTGACATATTTTAAAAATATTTTATTAATATTCAATTTTATTATATATTTTTTTGCTTCTGGTAGTTACGGAACAAATAGTACAAACTCTTTTTAATAAAAATGTAAACAGGTTAAGTTAGAGTGTAAGACAAGAAATAAATTTAACAATAAACAATAATAATGATCTATAATTATATTTCGGAATTCGATTTCTGCTATAATAACTGGTTAGGTTTAGGTTTTAGGTTAGGAAAATGTATACAAAATAGTGAATAATGCATTTTGCTTGGGCTCTGGCTATCCCACTTCGTTTGCACAATACCTTTATTGAAATTTATTGATTATTATTGAATAATTTTATATCAAAATGACTAATGGCAGCATTAAGCATATAAAATTGGCAATCAATGGTCAGTAATTATTTATTGTAAAAGCACTTTATGTGAACATCGCTCTTTTTCCACCTTTACTCAGGAGTGTGCAAATGTCAGAGAAGTCACGGAGCTTTTGTTTGTTAACACATCAGCTTGGCCAACTGGACGTATGAGTGATGTGTGCAGAATGCTATGTCTGTTCTCTTTATCTGTCTTCTATGCTATGCTTATCATGAGCTTCATGGCAAAATAAATAAAGTTTCATGGATTTATAAAGACTGCATAATAACAGAGACTTGAGATTATGCCGCAGATTATTATATATTGGGTTGGTTACTGGTTTAAGGCCTTGATCATAAATATTCAAATGGTACTTGAAGAATCTTATCTAGAGATAAATTCAAAGGGTCAATACCTCTTGGTACATCTTGATCTTGATCTTCGCTGTTACATTATTTATTTACATATTAAACTTTCTTCTCTCTCTGTAGAAAGATCTTTTATGTCCGTTCTTTTATATTTTGTATAGAAAAAATTAAACAAAATTAAACAAAATTCACAACAAATCATAGCTATGCACTTTGCACTTTTTCTGATCTATTTCTATCGCGATCAAAGATTTGCGTCAAGCCTTTTGATGCGCGTCGCTGGCTAAATTTAACTGCAGTTATTTGAGGGTCCCGGGGTTGGTCTTCACTTAAACTTAGCTAAACTGAACCGAACGATCTGTGCACTCAGGCCCGACTTACTAATTTACCAAAAGTCGCGCGTCGCGACTTCCGCTGCCTAATTATCCCGAAAAATACACAGAAATAACACACAAAAATAGAGATTGCCAGAAATTTGCTCACTTACCGTTTTTGGGGAATTGCAAAACTCTAGGATATTAACGGGAGCAAGTGCAGCTTCTGGTGCATATATATTCGATTCAAAGTCTTGGTAATGCGGCTGGGCCAAGGCCTGGTTATTCGAAATTTTAAGCAATTGACAATTAAGCGAAACACTCGCTGACAGAAGCCACGAAAAACGACGAAAGCATAAATCTAAATCAACAGAACCCGCAACGCCGCGCACTTGCACTACACACTATAGGCTATACTAGGCGATGAGATGTGCGAGTTGTATAGTTGGTCGGATCGGATGGATCTGCGGTGTGATCGTGTTGGCCGCGCGTTAACGACTAAATCAGACCCAACGTGGGTCACCAGTTTTAAGCATCGCGCGAAACATTGCACGACACGCACACCACCGACACAATTTTCACATGCTCTCGCACACAGCGAAACATCTCGCACATTTGCCGAGTGTCGCAGAATCCAACGGATGGATGGATGGAGGGATGAAGGAGGGATGCTGAACGGGGGCTAAGCGGGGGGCGAACGGGGACTGAACGGGGGCTGAAACGGTAGCTTTCGTTTGTGTATCAATCTGATCACTTAGGGGAATTACAAAGCGAATAGAGGATCCTGGACTCGGTTTATTGGTCAGCCCAAGTGATCCTCATGGCTATATATCTGTGGTTTATAGAGTTGTTTACCCCCGACTTGTTGTTGATCTTAATAATTGTATGAATTACAGATCCTCAGAGCTTCATATATAGTTTAATGTTGATTTTAACAATTTCCTTAGCTTTCACAGATCAATAATATTGTTTTAAGGTTTTCTTTAATATTTAACACCTAATTGTTTTGAGTTTTCTACAGCTATTGATCCTAACAGTTGCATTCCAGTTTTGTAGAAATTAAGCGTCAAATTGTTAATTATTTAAAGAAAAAAATAACCTATTTATTTTGTCTAGGTTAACATTTAGGTATTTGCTACTGAGGACCTTTATAAACCTGTAGCTAAAGGTGTAATAATGTAAACTCAGCTTAGACATTGTTTGTTAAGTAAAATATTTACCAAACACTTAAAGTCAATTCGTATTAAGCTTAGAATTAATTAAGGGTTAGGTGATTAATAGTAGTCAAAATAAAGCACAAAATCTTATCATGTTTTAAGCCAAGTTACAACAGTCTCGACGCACAGGCTAGTTTCTTGTTTTGATTAGCCAAGGTGCTAGAAGTTTCTAGGCTTTCAATGTAGCCTGGTTTTATATGTAATTAAATAATACTCACAAATCCCTGGGAGTTCTGCCACTCCGTCCCTGTCCCTTTCTTGCAATCCCTCAGTGGGCAGCATCTGCTCCCTAAGCAGCTTTCCCCCATTCCCCAAGCTCCTCTGTTAGCCAAAAGTGCCTCGCTTAATGACAGTCACTCAACACGTTTTCATGTAACCATCATCCAAGGCCTGCTCTTCTCGGTTCCTCGTTCCACGCTCCACGCGCTCCTCGCGATCCAAGATCCGTGGGCCACTTTCCTGTCTTGGCACAGAGAGACGTTGCCAAATATTTGGACGGGGCATTGTCTGGCCGATGGCTGGTGGCTGTGGCTTATGGCAAGAACCAGTAACCAGCAGCGGCGGCTGCTACTGTGGCCATTGCGGACAGGCCAAGACACTTCGATCGGCGGGCAATTAACATGTTTTTTTTTTCTGCAGTGCGATTCGGTTCAATCGATTCGAGGCGATGGCTTAATGCACTTTCTCAGCGCCAGCTAACTGGTTTTGATCAAGAAGGCGGCGGCGGAGGGCGGGGAGTGTCGTTCTGCGACGGCCTGTTAACTTGGCCGAATGAAATTTCCTGCGCCTTAATAGTTTGCCTGCGTTGCGCATACGCCGCATGTGCCTGGGAATTACCCCAGTTATTCCTCACTGGAGCGGAGCGATCAATAACCAGAGCGACACCCGAGCTACCTGATGCCCGCCCCAAAACCAGTTCCCACCTGGCCGGGCTCTGACGTAGTCTTTTCGTCTAGCCACTCTTGACTTTGGCTGAATCGAAAGGGAAGCTGGTTCCGAGTTCGCCAAACAGATTTGCGCGTTTCTTCTTTTCCAATGACGTCGGCCAATCCGCTCTAATGGGCTAATGGTTAATGGTTTAATGGCTTATTGGTGTGACTAAAGCCGATCAATGGATAGTGACAATTAGGTCGAGAGTGTTAATTCTTCGCGAGAATTGCTGCCAATTTGCACCTCGTCATAAATGTATGATTTATAGGGGCAAATATTTATGCCAATTTATTAGACTTAATCACTTGACCAAGGAAAAACATCCATCATCATTTGCGGGGAGATGACTTCGAGGTGAAAACTCCAATTTAACTGAATGCTAAAAAAAAGCTTTCAGCTTTAAACATATGTATATGGATATCGTTATGAAAATGACACATTTCCAATCTGATCGGAGGCAAGGCAAACTCATTTGGGGTTAAATATAGGGATGCCGTGATAATTGCATGCGAATTTCATCTGATTAGGCGTAAAAGCACACAAGCACTCTGTTTGGCTTAAATTATATTTAATTTGCGGACTATTGACGCTTACAGTGAGCCACGAAATGGGACTTACACTCTGTAATTGAGAGGCTTAATAAATGTAACTATTTTTTTAATAAATATGTTATGGAGAAACGAAGGGTACTAAAAGTCAGTAACAGTAGTATATTATTTTTTAATTATAATGTAAAATGAACAGGTGTTTTTTATTGGTTATTTTAAGTGTTTTAAGTTTTTAAGTCTGTTTTACCAAATAACCTATGCAGAGCTTAAATAATAATTCAAATAATCATGCGATCTTAAGAGTTCTATACAAAATAAGTAAAAATAAAAACTGTTTTAAATGAAACTAAAGGAACTTAATTGTTAGGGTAAAGAAAATCAGATTAGTAATTAGTAACAATTCCAAAAATTATAACTTGTGACTTGTGTCATCAATATAAGCTATGGCTTGTGACACAAGGAAAAGAGATACAAATACATTAAATTAAATGCAAATTTTAATTCATCCCTTTTTTTTATAGAATTAAAAGATTTTTTGTCAACATAATTTAATACCTTGAGCATTTAATTTAGATTTATTACATTCTAAATTATAATATTTAGGTATGTATATAGAACAATAAGTCACACAAATCTATCGAACTAAAAAATTAATAATGAATAAAAATACAAACCTTTCTCTATATACATACATTTTAAATGTAATTTAAAATACATTTAATGCTTGTATTAGGCTTCATTTTAAGTGTAATTTAACGTTTATTTCAGTTTTGTACAAGACTTTGTTTGTGGATGTGTTAAAGTTGTTGAAATATATTTATAATCAATGATATACTAGATTTAAAGTTGTAAATATATATTTGCTTATTTTAATATTAGAATAAATAAATTTATATAAGAAAATTCAGTTAACAATAAATAAAACCAAATATTTTTTAACCTAAATTTTGAAACATATTTATTAAATGTAAATAATTTACCATTACTTTTTCCGAGTGCATCTGATATCGTCGAAACAGGCGCTAAGTGAGCAGTCGCATAATACGGCCAGGGAAAATTGATTTCGCCCTGAACTTGTGCTGCCCTGTTGGGTGTCACACAACAAAGAACACGTGCCGCTGGTCCATTTCTGGTTTCAGAAGTGCTCTTCGCTTCCATTTACATCTCTCTCTGGTTGCCCTGATCCGATGTCACCCACGGTCAGGTGGTCGACTGCCCTTTGGCCTCGCCAATTTCCCCGACTTTTACTTTCCAGCCGCGGTTGTGAGGGCGGGGTGCCTCTGTGCCCATAGCTCATATTCCATATCTCATGGCAGCGTGTAATTTTTTGTGGCGGCTCAATTGAAAAATTGCTTTGTTATTCTCAATTTGAGGCTCTAAACAGTTTTAGGCACTATGCGTTGGTTCAATCACGAATTGCGCACAAAAGAGCGAATCCCATTCCCATTTCGGACACCTCTGGGCTGCAGCCGAGTGCTGATGAGTGCTGATTTATTATTATTATTATTAGATTGGGGTTGGCTCAGCTCGGCCCCGTCGAAGGAAGTTGAAATTGAGGGTGACACAGTTTTTGCTGCTGCTGCTCGCAGAGCTTGGCTTGGCGTGCAGATCAGAGTGCTTACCATCGCTGTCCGTGGGTTCGGATCAGTTGGTCCCGGCTCGGTCAGGGTGAAAGGTTTCGGGTTCCCAGGTTCCCGGTGCAAGGTCTGCGATCCTCGGTTTCTGCCATGGCGACGCCAGAGACTGTAAGTTGCCGTCATTGCTAGGTTTAATTCTACGAGATTTTGCTGATCGAAATAAATTTATATCTTAGAGATTTTAAAGAGAATATAAATCTTAAATATATCGCAATTATGTATTTAGTGTCATAATTACCAAGATATTAAATAAGGATTATATTAAATATTCCAGCTATGCATTCAAACTCTAATTCAATTTGTCTATAAAGCCAAGGCTACTTAACATAACGTAGCACCCTTCTTTTGTGTGCCCAAACTCAGTTTTACTCGCTAATGACAGTCTTCGAACGGGCATTAACTCGCATTTTTGGAATTCCTCAACACAAAGAGAACAGGAACTCGTGGGTTAATTATCTCAAAGCTTTGGCAGCTAATCTCGGCTGAAACCGAAAGAGAACTCCCCCATTAGTTTGAGTTTATCTCGCAGATAAGAATTCCGAGCAGGCATGCACTGGCCTACAAGATCGACGACATCTTTATCAAACTGCCAACAACTGTCGACTCTCGGCTGTCGTCTGTCTCCGGCTTTGAGTAATTTCTCACGTTCCGCTGTCTGGTCGGAGTCAGTGTGGAATTGCAATAAAAGAGCCTAAACACACGGTTCGGTATGTTCCGTATGGCATATGCCATGTGTATCACCACCACCACCCGACCACCCGCTATCCCCGATCTCCGGAGCAGGTATATTTATGACTGACTCAATGTTAATGTTAGTGCTTAACCGCTGACATTGCCAAGTGCTCCGTACGCCGTGCTCCGTGGAGATTGACGGAGATCGTGGGGCTAAAAAAGCGGTACTCGAGCGGGTTCCGAGAGCTTTGGGATCGCGATATAGAGGCTCACTTCCACTGCCACTGCCACTGCCAACTTTTGTTTTAAATTGAATGTCTGACCAGATTCGCGCTTTTATTCTGTGCCCGCCAATCGCTCCACAAACAACCAGCGCCAAGTTCGACTCCGGCGGCTAGCGCGGCGTATACTCGATTTAATTGTTCTCCGTGCGGCGAGTGAGGTTCCGTTTTATTGTTCCAATATGACTATAGCCGTGATTAGCGGATCGGGCGCAGCCTGCGATACAGTAAGTGCCTCGTAAGCATAATTCAAACCGAGTGATAGCAATCCGCACCAGGTTAATGCAAACGATCGATTAAAACGGAATTCGGTCGCGGTCAAACGTTAAATTGGGGCAATATCGATTGTTAATCACACATAAATCAGAATTCTATTATGGCATATTAAACTGAAAACTCATTTTGGCAAAAATATTGCAAATCATCTTCAAAATCGTTGTGATAAGTGGACTGTATGGAAATCGTTTCAGATAATTGAATTATTGGATGATAAATGCGCAAATCACGAAGTTTACGGTTGAAATATTTTGTGATTTGGTTATCTAAATAGGAAATAAATTTAATATAAATAAATTTAATAATTAATAATATAAATACTGATCAAAGAAATCTCATTAAAGCGAATACGAATGCAGAAAGTGAAAGATATGTTTATCACTTAAAACTATACTTCATCAATCAATGATTACACCCCTTTTTTATTAAACTCGTCCAGCTATTTTTGAATGAGTTATCAAAATGCAATGAGTATTCGCCCGAGTTTGTCCCATTGATAATAAACCCAGATTAGTGCAAAACAAGATCAATTATAGAGAGATTCAGTTGTGGGCTTAGAAATATTCCCCCGAAATCGATTGTAAATCAAAGATAAACCCCAGGAATCACAGGATTTATCTATGATGATTTATAATCTTTATAAATCTGCGATAAATCAGCAATAAATCACAAAAAATCAAAGTGACTCGTCAAAGTTCACACACACTCCTTCCAGCTAATCAGCTATCCAGTTGAGTTCAGTGAGACGCAACAAAGTAATTGGTTTTTATGTTCGGCATGCCACCGTATATCACTTGAGACTGCAATTAGGCGAGTGTAAACACGGCGAATGATATTAGGGCGGGAGCCTTATCGGGAGCTTCCCTGTTTGTTTTGGGATTTAGTTAAACCCTCGCAGTCATCAAGTGCCTGTTACCTAAGAGTGACTATTCCACAAAAAGCGGATCGGAACGGAGAAGGATGGATTCGACATTGGCTACAAGTGTAATTACTTATAAGTGCTCGTTAGCTAAGCTCTGGGAGATAGCTGACTGCATGGGCATGTATTACCTCTGCATATAGTACATATTCCCAGCTTAATCCGTTCGGACACCTTTCTGGGGTCGTGATAATCGGATGGAGCTGATGAGTGATTCATTAGGGGGGTGATTCTACCCCACCCATTATTTATAGAAATATCTAAAACTGTTCGAACGGCTTATCTATGGGCTTTATCAGGGCCAGCGGCTATTTTTGCATTCGGGGAATACATGGATTTTTAATTAAATTAACATGCTACCAGCTTTAGTCGGAAGCGGGTCCTCAGATCTTTCTTTCCGAGTCACCTATCGGCAGACTGGAATTAATAATCAATAGCGTCATTGAGCTGCAGGTGGATGGATACTTTGCCCCGTGGCCCTGATTTATTTCGATTTATTCGCGGGGACATTTATCCAGATAGCGCGTTCTTATCCGCCTATTTGACGGACAAGTGGTTTCTTGGCAACCCATTTCGGCCAAGTCTTTTAGTTTAAATTCTTCAACTAAGTGCGTTGGTTGTGCTGATTATAGACTCCGATCTCGAGGCCAAAAAACAGTCCTTTAAAGGTGAGCATTTCCAAGGTGTGTGAGAAGTGAGGATCCCAAAGTGCTGTGTGTCTTCGTGAAATTAATGAATTGAGCTTGGCTCTCAAAGTCAACAACCCGAGCTTGATCGCTTTATAAACGGTCGTGTTTGGGGGTTTTTCGCGACAAGTGTTTTTGTGAATGGCCCAAGGATTTACGTACATATATTGTGAGCTGCTGCTGTGAGTGATGGATGAACTGTGTGTGAGTTTGTTTCGCCTTTAACAGGTATGCGATGTGCATGCCAAGTGGCGGAGAGTGTGTGTGTGACTTAGGTAATACCTGCCCGATCTTTTTCCTGCGCTGATTTTATTGCAAACAATTACGTCGAATATCTCTCTTTGTTTGGTTGTTGCTTTTGTGGGCCAGAAACCCGTTTGGCAGTCCAATTTCAGGGTGCGTTTTGGCGTTTTGCATATGCAAATTGCTTAAATAACGCGCCTGTCAACTGCCGGGGGTTTGAGATTGCCGTAAATTAGCGCTCAAGTACGACTTGATTCTGATTTCGCTCTGTGAAAGCTGCACTTGTTATTTGTGTATATTTTTATCTATAAGTTAAGTAGCTAAATCCGCGGAGATCGGCAGCAGAGGTCACATAAATTAAGGAGCATTTCGTTGCGAAAATAATCCCAGTTTAAGTTTATTTCAGCTATTTTCGGTGTGGGCAAAGGGGGCGTATGAGCAATGTCAGGCAGCAGGCGAGGCAACATGTGCGCCACCTGCCGACTGTTTGGTTAAGTGTTGTTATAAGCCAGAAGCCAAAAGGGGGCGACACTGTCTTGGCATCCTAAAAGTAGGCAACACTATTTTGTGAGCCTTTTAAATTTAATTTTTTGTCGGTTACTTTTTTGAAAATGAAAAATCTCTAATGACCTGAAATTGATGGCCCAGTTAAATTCCTAAACTGGCACATGAATAAATGAATTTATTTATGATTATATGCATATTGATTCAAGTCCAATGCTAAGTCTCTTCGCAAAAAACAAGGTTGCTTCAATCTAATCCCTTGCCAGATCTCGGTCAAGTGTGAGTGGAATTTGCCGCGCCGGCAATTCAGGGAAGGCAAGGGAAAATCGCGAAAATTTCCATAAATCAAATTGGCCAGGAATGGAACCGCTTCGATCCGGTTTCCCGGTGGGTTTGGAGCGGAAGGGGTGGGTTATGGTCGCAGACAAAACATCAGACCTGCTGCAGCTGGCAAACGGTTCGAGTTACCCGTAAATAAATGCGACTCAGAAGCAGAAAAAAAAAAGGAATATGAACTGAGAAATCAAATTGATTTAAATTTTTAGCAAGTGATTGATTCGTACTCCGCTCTTTTCTCGCTTTTTCCAGCCTTGACGTGTATTTTTGGCAATCAATGGTTTTTTTGAGCCTCGCTCGGGGGTCGCATGTTTCAATTGGAAGCCAATTGAGGCAGTCGCAGTCATCTGCGAGTCTTATCGCTAATTAATTAGCGGACCATTCCAGTTTTCCCGGCCTTCAGTTATCTATGTGGGCCTTATCGGCGGTATTTGAGCTTTTGGGAAACTGATTCACTTATTATTTGCTACCATAGAAAATTATTTGTTGGAGATATTTGTCATCATTCTGGGGCTTAAGATATTTTACGAAAATATTAATCATTGTTTATGTTACTATCTTTTTAAAAAATTTTTAAACTAGAGATTTAGTTTTCGGTTTCCTAGAGCATTCAAACAACTGTTAGTTAAAGTTAAGATATAAAGAACATACAATCCAGAGAATATGATGTTCAAATAAAAAGAAAATATCTTAATATGTAAAAATATTAATATTACTAATAGTAAAAATAATATTTTAGATTTTATGAAATGAACAATCATTATTAAAACTAGATTAAAAGGTCAGAATTTGTTTAATAAACATTGAAACATTGAACATTATCAAATTCAAATATTCCATAATATGAAAAATAACTTTAGAGGTTTAAATAAATACTCAAGCATACAAATTACTATTTTGCAAACTATGCTATGGTTTCCCTTTGTGTAGCTTTATCTAAACCGATATTAAATGTAACATGTGACGCATGGGCCTTATAAGTCGGAGCCCGGAGCCTGATATTTCGAGCGGAACTAGAAGTTCCATAAAAGCGGCAGCAAGTTGCCTTTAAACGCTTGTCCCAGCGGAGGCGTTGTCGGGATCCAAGGAAAACTTGAAAATCATCGATAAACCTTACAATTTTTGAAACCGGCAACGAAATAACGGAAAATGCGAGAGCTCTCTCTCTTTTTCTCTCTAACCCTCGGCTAGGTTCGGCTCGGCTCTCTCTTTCGCTCTCCGTGCCGCCGCACTATATCGCTTTCCTCTTCGGGAAATCGGAATGGGAATCGGCGGGTCTTACTCGCCCGTTTTAGTGCAAAGGTTGGCATTCTTGTTCTGTTTGTCAAGCCGCGCGGTTGGTTGTTCGGATCGCAACTCCAACAAATATCAAAATCCAATCGAATCGAATCGAATCTGAAATAGGAAATAAAACAGCATAAGTCCCTCGAAATCCGCAATTAATGAAATCTCCGATACGAAGTTCCGGTCACGGTCTCGCAAGTTGCATTAGTAATATTGCATTTTCTATTGTCCACTCCAACTCCAATCCCACTCCCAGCCGTGTCTCAACCATTGCTATTAAATCTATCCCCTTAAATTCTATTTTGTATCGAAACAAGTGCTTGGGAACCGGCCAGCCACTCGGTGGCCGAGTGTCATTCCGCGCATCAGGATCGTAATCCCCAACGGCCTGATCCTGCATCGGTTAATCAAGGATTACTATTTCCATTATTACCATTACCACTATCGTCGCAATGAGTTTCCATAAGAGCGACTCGCGGACGCCGCTGGCGCCCACCGAGTACACTGTAAGTAATTTTATTTATGCTTAAGTATGGGATATCCTTTCTTTCTCTTTTGTTTTTTAGTGGCTTATAAATTGTGTTTAAATTTTTCTCTTCTGTTTGTTTTAATTTTTATTGCCTTTACATTATTCAGACTTCTTAAAGTCCTAGTGGTTTGAAGAGTCCTTTCTTAGTTATCTTGTTTTAATTTTTTCGTAAAGAAATGTTCTCTAAAATCTTCCTTATTGTTTTTGGAGAATTTAAGCCTTACCTTATGAGCTCCTAGTTATCCATCCTTAGTTTCTTTTAAGTTGTTTAAAAGAAAGTTTTTTATAGAAAATCAAATCCGACTTAGAATAGAATTTCGTGATTACTCGTTATTTATTATAACCATTTATGAGAAGGTTCTAGAAGACATACTACTAGATATAGAGAATTGATTCAATCACTCTCCTTAATGAAAAGATAACGTTAAAAATTCCTTTCAATATTAATATTATTTAACTAATATTATTTATTAATATTAGAAAAAGTTTAAAATTAACACATATTATTATTTCTATCTGTACAAATTTCTGGAGCTATTATAGAACTATTATAGCTATATTCAGAAATATTTCAAACTTTTTTACTTGAACAGGAAATTAATAAAAAAAAAAAGAAAAGGAAAAGGGGAAATAGGGCTTATAACCTGACAGATAGATCCTTTAAACCGCGGCTTAAAGTGTAATCTCCATTTCCTATCACATTATATAGTTTACACCCCCTAGATATCTATCAGAGAAATCCCCTCTCACTGTGATATCATCGCGATTCTTGCAAATTTAGATTTATGCCATATCATCGGGGAACGATAATAGCTTGCCGGCGGTAAAAGTTTCCGATGACTTGCCGGGGAATTTAATTTGGCATAAAGGCGTAAAGGCTTCCTCCACGGACATGTGATGTGACACCTCTTCCCGAAAAGGGGGCTCTAGAGTCGCAGACCGCAGACTTAGCCCTATAATGCCTTGTTTATTTATTGATCGATGGCCGCTCGCCGCGCTTTACAGTTGCTTTATGCAAATCTCTCTGGGTTAATGTTTGTTTGGATTGATAACAAACTGAAGCCTAATTTCGGGGATGATTTCGGCAGTTCTTTCCTTTTCACCTTTTTTTTTGTACTTTTCGGTGTGTGTTGTTATGAGTAACCGTCCATCCAAACAGTTTTCCACCCCCGCCCGCTCACCTAGGCCGTATTGTTCCTGTTTTTTTTTCGTCAGGGCACCCAGTGGAATTTTCCACTCGCCGCGCTGCACTTTTATGTCTGCCGGGACTTGCCCATTATGGGTTTTCTTTTTCCTTTCACTGGAGTGTGTGCAGGGCATTCGGGCGACCAGTTATAGCCGGTTATGTATTTTCCTACCTACTGTGTCAGCGTTTTTCGGGGTTTCGAGTTCACGATATGGAATGGGAATGATTTTAATACGGAATATTCTTTATTTTGGCTGCTGCGCAAGCGCCAAAGTTGACAAAGCGCGGAATTTGCTGAATTGGCAGAGTATAGTTTAATTTTTTTTCGTACTGGCACCAATTCGAGCCCTGGGTTTTTGGTTTCAGACTCGGTAACTTTCCACTGACTGCTCGGGGAGTGTGGCCAATGGCAGAGAACACAGCTCTGCCGCTCGCCAGCACTACTTCTCTATTTTCTCTATTCTTCTGGGCCCAAGTCACTCTATATTGCAATTTATTGCGTCAGCCTGCACTTGAAACCGAAACACAAAGTACTCCAGAACGGGAGACCTCTCCACGAGGTGCGCCCTATGAGTTATAGCATTGCAGGTACAAACAATCGGGGGCTTTGTTCTAGAAACCGGGGAACTGGTGATCGCTCCACTTAATGCCATCTCAAAAATCCGACACGATACGAACTGATCCAATTTCGCCGTGACAACGTTCAATGTTATTTAGATCAAACCATAGAATTGTCGATCGGTTGCGATTTGCGAGGGTTTATGCTATTGGAAATAAATTATTTGGATGGCTGTGTCAATATACCCGTGCCTGTAAATATTTATTAATTTGGCAACTTTAAATTAAGAAGGAATGGCAATGCACTTTTATACGTGTTGCATTTAAAAAGTTGTCATTAAGAAACTCTTTAGTAAAGAAAACGTTATAAAACGAATGTCACTGAAAGTAGTACTGAAAATATTAATGAATCTGTCAGAAGCTCATAAATTATCACTTTAAAAACAGAATATTTATTTTTGTGTTTTTGGAACATAAAATATAAGTATTCTAGGGATTCCCACGACATGGAAATGAGATCATCTTTGGTTCTTATATAATAATGACCTACAGGTAATTTGTTATTAACAATGAGACAGTGATAAATAAAAGATAAAAAGACGCAAGTATAAATAAAATTAATTAATGGCATTTAATATATTTAAATTATACATTTTAGCCTTAAATAATAAGTGTTGTTTGTTGAGTGTTAAATTTGTGAATTTACAATTTGTTAGTTAACATTTTATCATATACTCGTATTATTTATCACTTTGTAGGGGTTTTTTTATACTCGAGCAAATTAATATTACAGAGTATATAAAAATCAGAAAATAATATTCAAAATATATTCATGTATAAAGAAATATGTTTATTTGTTTTATGATATAACTAAATAGATGGCTTTCGCATTTATCGCTCAATAAATTGACAGCCAAATCAATCTATTGAACTTATGCCAAATTAGAAATGTCACGAAGCCCAAAGCTTCTAATTTAACAGTTAAAAATGTAAGACTATCGCAATCATGCGACTGATCTATCGAATTCAGGGTACTCGTGATTCGGGGAGATGTACCCGATATATACCCCTCTAATCGACAATAGTCGGTAATTGCAGGCGCCAATCCGCAGGCGTTACCCAGCCCCCACCATGGGGGGTCTATGATCGCGGTTGGGCAAATATATCTCTGTTTAATGTCGGCTTTGACCGATTGCTGTTCTAATAATTGACAGATTGCCGACGATTTTCTGGGGAACTGAACCCTCGGCCACGTGATTTCCCCCTGATGTCAAATTAGTTCTCAGCTTGCAGTTTGCAGTTTGCATTTTTCGCTCGAGCTGTCTGCCGCCTGCCGCCAAATGCGCTTTTTTGTCACTCGCTTTTTGCAAACAAATATAAAAAATTTTCCATTGCAATTTGTTGTCGTTTGCCGTTTTCGTTTTCGTTCTCGTTTTTGCTGTTTCGTTTTACTGTTTCGGTTTTCCACTTCTATTTCCACTTTTCGCTTACATAAGTTCAATGGCACGCCAGGTTGGGGCAGCTACGGAGTTCGGATCGAATCGCCGCTATATATGGGCTATACGCTCACTCTCCCATTGTTGACAATTTTAATTAGAAAAGCACACGAAATACCTGTGCACCTTAGAATGCGGCATATTCCTTGACTCCGGTTAGTCACTTAACAATATTCTGGAAGGGAAAAGGGTTAAGGAAGGGGCTTACTATCGTCATGCTCGAGCAAAGGCGTCACCATCTCCAGATTAGTCACACAATCTCGGCGGACTTGTAACAGTAACTGCAAGCTACTGAGATTTTCTCAAGATAGCGCCCGCTAATTAATAGGTTTCCTTATCGCTATCGCTATTGCTCTGGAGGAGCGTGGAAATCGGGAAATACCTGCCATAAATTATAGGTTCCTCGGTGAATGACAGCTACTGATGGAGGGCGGCCATTTGGTGTCTTACAGCGCCTGAAACTTTTGCGCACTTCCTCTTATCTAATATTTAATGGCTCAAACATTCACAGAACATGCATGATTGCATTATTTATTTTTGGCTAATTGTGCGAGATAAGTATTTCGCATTGTGCGGCAATGCAATGAAACTGCAAAATCGATAGGTGTGTGTATGAATTCTGTAATCTTTTCGTGTGTGAAATTGGTTGTCACTCGCTTTTATATAATAGCATCGTAAGAGTTAGCACGCTTCGTTAATAGGATTTGGTAATATATATTGTTTGGGAATAGTTTAAAAGACGATTTACAAATCTATTTGAACCTTAACTTATTTGGGTGGGGTTTGATAACGTTTAAAAAGATGTTTGAAAGTATGTAATGATATTATCATAATTTTTGGGGCACCATCTCACTTGATCTCAAATTCACACCGTTTTCTGATTAAATCTTTAATTAAATCATTAATTTTCTTATTTGCAATTATCGTATTATGATTGATATATTTTGAAAAAGTTAAACGTTCAAGTATTTACATTTGCAAATGATTATTTGAAACATTTCTGGGGCTTACTTTATTACTAAAAATTAATATATTTTATATTTCATTCGCTTAATACCCAAAATCTATTTATAAAATCACTTCCATTTTATGGATATTTTACGTGCTCTTTATCACTTACCCCATTATCAATGCAGTTCCCTCTTTCTGTCTCTCATTCGTCACACATTCGCAATGTTAACTGCACTTGACGCCATTTTGAACTTGAGTTGCGCCAGCGACACGTGTTGCTGTTCTGGGGCTGCTTGGCCCTTCTGTCGCTGCCCCCTCCCCGTTTATGCACCGCCCACCCTTCAACTTCCCCTGAAATGGAGCCCCTCGGCCAACTCTGTGTTTACATTCTTTGCCATCGACACGTTTCTGTTTATTTTTCCGACCGTCCGCCGCTGAACTCGCAATATTAGAATGCAATAAAAAAGTGCAACGCAATAAGTGATTTTGGACTCGCTCTTGAAGCACTAAAGAAATCTATCACATTAACATGGCAATAAAATAAAGAATATATTTAAATTTAATGGCTAGAAGGCGTCTGTAGAAATCTATTAAGAGGGTTTTTAAATTACTTCTGGTTTGATAGTTAGGATGCTGAACCGAGACTTATGGCTAGAAAAAATAAAAACTTTGAAAATAAATACATAACTCATTATTTGTCACAATTTTAATAGTTAACCCCTATTCACTATACCTGTTTTTTGAGTGTATTAAGTAAAATTGATCAGAAACGTAAAATAGATGGTCATGCAATTGACAGATTGAATAACTGACTTCACGAGTGGCGCTCTGCTGTAATTAGTTGGCACGGCAGCTGTTCAATTATTGTTCTATCTATTTTCTATTTTCAAACTATTTATTTGCAAGTTCCAACTATTTGTTTTTTTGTTTGCCTTTGCATTTGCGCACTCGGAAACCTTCCTTCTGCTTAGATATTACAAATATACATTTACCATTTATGGGTTGCTGTTATCTGAAGCGGAAAGAGGCTGGATGTTGAGCTCTTCGAGTCTGCGCAAATCTGAATAAATTCTTGAGAGCTTTTTGGGTAAATTTCAGTCTCGTGGGGAATGAGGCAATGAGGCGTGAATAAGTTCAGTTTAATGTTAAACGTTTTCAATATTTGCGGTTACGTTTTATTAGGGCTTGGGGTTTTTTAGGATTTATGGGGTTTTTTGAATTTTTATACAACTTTTACCTACAATTACTCCGAATTATGTGATCGATAAATGGAAAAACAAAAAAATAATAATTTTAAATTAGCTGGACTTTATCCTCGAGATCGGCATCATCCACATGAAGATCGTCGACGGTATTAACTCGTTGCTCCAACTCACCGCTCTGCTGGCAAAGCTATCCAGTGCCGCCGAGAAGCACTGAATTTGTGGGATTTAAAACTATGTTTAAGAGGAAAGACGCTTGTAGATTTTAGGTAATTTTTGTGAATAAATGCACGCATTCCGAGGAATGAGGATTGAGTATTTGTCGAAAATTAAAAAGTCCGCCTATATCCGTATTTAGCGATAACATTCCAATCTTGGAATGTAAAACCTTACATTTTACAGTGTAAAAAATAGTGTAAAATGTACACGGGAAATCTACATGCTGGCAATACTTCTGTTGAGCGACCTCTGTTACTGTTACTTAACAGCGCTGTCAGCTTGGGACAGTTTCCGTCAGTTGGCGCCACTGCATAATTTGTGACAAAAATTAAAAGACTAAAAATAAAATAAAAAGAGAAAAGATTAAAAATAAAAAAAAAGCTAATCAGCATAAACAATGACCAATCAAGTTGAGGTTTTGCTTAACGGACAATTTACACAGTTGTTTTGCCCATTTGGCGCTTTTCGCGCGTATTTGTTGCACAAATTCGCAGTTTCCTCATTAGACGACAGCGTTTTATTTCGGACGCGCTGAACGGTGAACGAAATTCCTCAAAACAATTTATATAAAAATCGCACCAGACCCCTTTACGACCCCCTTAGCCCCCCTGGATCCCACCTAACCTTTGTGACTGCTTTTTTTTCTCACAAAGATCACGTGTGGAATGAAAGAGGGGAAGGGGATTTTGTTCTCGTGACGTCATGCTGCGGCTGCACCCAAAAAACATTAGAATTGTGTACATTTACACAGCAACAAATGCAGCTGGAATATTAAGTAATTTTATTTGTATTTTTAAAAGGTTATTAAAACGGGAATTACCTTTTATTGATTAAAATTGTGTTTATATTCATTTAATGAACTTAGCAAGAAGCTCCTTAGATATTCTCTGCAGGAAACATTTTAATGACAAATATCAACGTAATTTAAGCCATTCACTAGAACTTTCTTTCCGTGCATGATCCCACTCAAGAGCAATGCCTCTTTTGGGAGAGCAGCTTGTGGTGGGTGGGATGGGGATTTGATAGAAATCGGCGCTGATCTCTGGGGGTGGCGTTGGGGCGGTGTTTTGTTTGTCGCCGTCATTACACCGCTGGCAGTGTGGCTGGCCGCCTTGATTCAGTTGCTTTTCGCCGCTTGCAAGAGTCACGCGCCGAGATTCGTCCCTCATAGCTCTCGTCGCATTCACTCACTACCTCTCTCTCTCTCTGCCTGGACACCTTCTGGGCACCGTCACCGCCTCCTCCTCCTGCACCTTGGAAGACCTCAAGCTGAACGCCCCCACCGGAAAGCCGCCGGTGCCGCCGCGCCGCGAGCAGCAGCCGTCGGAGGGGGGCCAGAGTCTGAGCCTGAGCAGCTTTGGTGGCTCTACGGGCTCCATTTCCGGTTCCGGCCGGAAGCAGCGACTCTCCGGCGCCGCCTTGGCCCGGCACAAGCTGAAGATGTCCCTGAAAAGAGGCGGACCGCCGCCAGTGGCCACCAGTGGATCGGGCGTGATGACCACCAACCTGGATCAGCATCAGCATCAGCATCAGCAGGTGCAGCGCTCCAGGGGCTCGAAGAAATGAAATATTGCGCATACGCCGCGTGGGACCTGATAGATATCACTTAATTAGACATTTTTACCTATGGCAAAATCGAACCAAATAGTTTGTGTCATAAAACTGCATTGAACTTGTTCATTGATCTTGTTTTGCGTATTTTTCTCTGCATTCCGCTTTCTGGCCACGCTTTATCGGTTGCTCCTTTTCGTGCCTCCTTTCTGCTGCAGCTGCTGAGAAAGAGCTTTACATAATCAGCGCCTTGCTCGTCTCTCTCTCTCTCTCTCTATTTTGCCTGCTCTTGCTCATTTTCCCGATTCGTACTCACCTGGCTTTTCCTCGGCCCACTTTTCCTCCTCTCATTGCAGAAAATCCCAACGGTCGCTGCGGGCTACGGAGAGAACGAGAAGCCCGGCAAAGGCGGTAAAGGCGGCCAACCCAAGTGAGTATTCCCGAGAGTGCATCCCGACGGACGGAATCGGAATCGAAATCGCATCATTCGCCTGGTCGATGCCTCAGGCAGCGGCTGTATCACTCGATTCCGATTTCGAATCCGATTCCGTTACGGCTCCGGCCATAGAGATCCGATCGCGATGTACAAGAACATCGACAACAACGAGTCCTCCACGACCATGTTTGAAATGTACTCCTCCTCGGACAGGTTCATACGCTCGGACATGGCCGATGTGCCCGTGCAGCAGGCGGCTGGCTCCACGTTGCCCCTGGTCATAACCCGGAAGAAAGGCGGCGACGACTCCGAGGATGGCAATTATAATCCGTTCGAGCACCGCAAGGTGGAGCATCCCACATCGTAAGTACTGTTGGGATATCCCTATCACAGATCACTGAAGCAGGGAACTTTGAGTTCGAGTGGATTTTAAATTATTTTTCATTCAGCTAAGAACGTTTAAAAAATATAAAAAACTCATAGTTAGGAATAAGCTGTAACATAAAATAAATAAGTTAGGTAAACAGATATTAAACTGCTTTAAAATAAAGTTTATTACAACTTTAGCCTTAAGTTAATCATTTATATATTCTTAAACATATTGCAAGATATATTAACTTTCGATAAAATAATTATTTGATTAAAAAAAAAAGGAGAAATAATGTAAAAGTAAAAATTTTAACTTATTTATTAGCTAAGTTCTTGTCCACACTTTTCCTTTGAAACATTCTAATATTTTAGTACAAATTACTTATTTTTGAGACTCTTCACCTTCTGTAAATTTCGTTGGCAGCACGGATGAACAGCTGATCCGATTCATTTAATTATTTCAATGACTAATCCCCTTAATTATACACCCCCACTCGCGTCATTGACCTTTAGCCAGCAAGAAAAAGACTTTGACTTTGCACATCGAACTAAAAAGAAAATAACGGAAATGCAATTGTATTGGCATTGGCCTTGGACTTTTTGGCAAACTACTTTTTTTCCAAACTAAAAATAAGTAATCTCGCCATAGAAAAACTCGGACGAACGATAGAATAAAACGAAAAGCGCCGACAAAATGTTTTGGTCGACTTGTTGAGCATGTGGAATGAGGAATTCTCCCAATTTTCGTCTGACTTAGCGAGAAAATCACATCCGCCAGGCCTTGCACTTGCAGTGGCGTGAGAGGAAAATGACGAAAATTGCGTTATTCCGCCAGCTCACGATATTAATTGTTGCCCAGCTCCTACATATAGCTAGAATTTGATGTACCTACCCAAAATATTTATTAATCGTCAGCTGCTAGAGAAGTGGGAAAACCCCCATTTCCATCCAAAATTATTAACAAAAGGAAAATGGTATATAAGTGAGATGCAAGACATTACCGCATTTTACTCAATTATTTGTGCTTTCCTTTTGGCAGCGCTACACTGATTTCTATTTATTTATCTTGGCGATTAGACAATAATAGTATTTTCAACGCAGACCTTTTATTTACCTAAAAGTGCAGATGTCTGTTTTAAATGAGTTTGGCGTCGGTTATAAAAATAATCTGTCATATATCCAAAGGAATGTGTTGGCGTGGAAATATAAAGAAATAGGGATTTGAAATATGTGATTATAATTATTTGTATTAAAATACTTTCCCTGAAAAAATTAAAACAATTATGGAAATGTGCATTCATCATTACTATGATCCTGTAAGCTTTATTTTACTTTGTGTAATCTTTGTTTTAATCTTACAGTAAGAGCTAACTAACTAGAAACTGAATTTATTAAACATATTTATTAAAATACCTTCTCCTATTCTCCCCAGGGACCTCGAGACCTTTGTGCACCTGCTAAAGGGATCCCTGGGCTCCGGCATTTTGGCCATGCCCATGGCCTTCTCCCACGCTGGGCTGTGGTTTGGATTGGTGGCCACCTTTTTGGTGGGCACTCTGTGCACCTACTGCGTCCACATCCTGGTCAAGTGCGCCCACATCCTGTGCCGGCGTCGCAAGATCCCAATGATGGGCTTCGCCGATGTGGCGGAGCAGGCCTTCCTCGACGGTCCGCCGGCCCTGAATCGCTGGTCGCGCTTCATCCGGTTCATGGTGAACACATTTCTGGTGATCGATCTGCTGGGCTGCTGCTGCATCTACCTGGTGTTTGTGGCCACCAACGTGGAGCAGGTGGTGCGGGTCTACATGGAGACCGAGCTCAGCATCAGAGTGTGGATAATGATCGTGACGGCGCCGCTGATCCTCATGTGTCTGGTGCGGAACCTCAAGTTCCTCACGCCCTTCTCGATGATTGCCAATATTCTGATGTTTGTGGGCATTGTGATCACCTTCATCTACATGTTCTCCGACCTGCCTGCTCCCGTTGAGCGTCCGGGCATTGTGACGGTCACCGAGTGGCCGCTCTTCTTCGGCACTGTCATCTTCGCGCTGGAGGGGATCGGTGTAGTCATGTCCCTGGAGAACGACATGAAGAACCCCACCCACTTCATTGGCTGCCCTTCGGTTCTGAACTTTGGCATGGGACTGGTCATTGCCCTGTACACGCTCGTTGGCTTCTTTGGTTTCCTGAAGTATGGACCGGACACCCAGGCCAGCATCACCCTGAATCTGCCCCTGGAGGACAAGTGGGTTATCTTGTTTGCTTTGGAAATATCCTTTATTCTATTTTTGAATTATTTTATAGACTGGCCCAGTCCGTCAAGCTGATGATTGCCATCGCCATCTTCTTCACCTTCACGCTGCAGTTCTACGTGCCCGTCTCGATCCTCTGGAAGGGATTGGAGCACAAGATCCGGCCGGAGAGACAGAACATCAGCGAGTACGGACTGCGAGTGGCCCTGGTGGTGAGTTGAAGCATACTTTGGGTTGTTTTTTAAGTAATTTCCTTTGCTAATCCAATCCCTTTTATTCCCTAGTTGCTCTGCGGAGGCATCGCCGTGGCCCTGCCCAACCTTGGCCCGTTCATCTCCCTGATCGGCGCCGTGTGCCTGAGCACGCTGGGCATGATCGTGCCGGCCATAATCGAGCTGGCCGTGTACCACGAGGATCCTGGGTTCGGGCGCTTCAACTGGCGGCTGTGGAAGAACTCCGGACTGATACTGTTCGGCGTGGTGGGCTTCGTGGCCGGGACCTACGTCAGCATCATCGAATTCCACGCCGAGTTCAGCGGCGGCCACTGAGATAATTTTTAATTTAAATTAGTCTTAAATGAAACTCTTCTAAGCACACACAGGGATGTCTAAGTTAAGTTTTTAACTAATTTTAGGGCTAACCAAAGTTTTCTAGGACTCCAAAACCTCCCATTGCCCGCCTCTGCCTCCTTCTCCCAACCCAACCCGATCCGATCCGATCCCTGATCCGATACCCAAAAAAAACAGCAACCAAACAACAAAAGTATTTCGATTTAGTCGGTGCCAACGCCCTCAGCTCCCCAGGCGCGGGGCATGGCATTAAGGTTACTTAGAGAATTCTGTAGATGCGATTCTGTATCGTAGTGATTTTGACAACAACTTAGTCGTAATTAGTTCCTACTCGAACTAAGCCAAGGCAGACGGACGCAGCCGAAGTCTGTTTTTGTTTTCGTCTTCAATTATTTTGTTTTATCATTGATTTTTACTCTGTACATTATCGACGCCCTATTTCAATAATCATGACATATATATTACCAATACATAAAGACCCGCTGCCCCCTCCGTAGGGGCAGCAAAAAAAAAAAATACAAAAACAAATTGAATTAAAAAAAATATAAATAAACCTATTTAAACAATCAAATTCGATTTGTTTTGAATACTAATACTTGAGTGTTGGATTTTCAATGGGTTGGGAGGTGGTTTTAATATGTGGTAAGTACTATACTCGTATGTTGGATAATAAATATTCTTGAGGAAAATTAATTAATGAATAAAGCACAAATTGTTATTCAGTTGGGACAGCTGTGAATGAATGAATGAATGATGCACAAATTGTTATTCAGTTGGGACAGCTGTAAGTTTGTTGTAAGGTACAGCATACTTTGCGGCAGGTATTTTCAACATTAATGTAACAATTTCAACGAATGTAAATGTAAAAACATATTTTCAGAGGGTCTCAGGTTTCCCCTTTTTATTTATAAAATAAAGACATTCATATCTATATTTTTAAAATAACCTTGGTTTCGTTTTCCACCAATCTTCCTTGAAAATATGCACTCTGGCTCTGTAATTTTATTTTTCGAAGTTTTTTTTTATATTTGTATTTTCACTCTCTTCTCGTAATTTTCTTGTACTTTTAAAGAAGACTTATTTTATTCTAAAAAATAAAATATTCAAAATATTTATATATGTATGTTAATAAGCTTGTTTATAAATTCCAATTATAAAGAAATTTATTTGTAAGTGTCACCAATTAATATTAGTATTTGTACTACAAAGTTTTCAGTCATTATTCATATTCCCAGGGAGCCATGTTCTTTAGGCATTGGCATCTTAAAAATAAATACTAAACTACAATAAGTAAATAGGTTTTATAATTTTCTTCTGATTTATTAATACTTTAAAACCATAACAAAAACATATCTTTCTTGAATCGTCATAGAAAGGAAACATTCTATTTTAAAAACCTTTCTTTTTACTTAGATTTTTACTTACTTTACTGATAACCTGTATAAATCTAAGTAATTTTGTGCATTAACTGAAACATAATTTCTTAATATTATTTCAAACTGATAAATTTATAATAATTATTTGTTTAAACTTGGTTGTGGGAACTAATTGGCGACTCCTACTCCGAGTAACCTTGGGCTCTGTTGACATTTCCCAACGCCTAGACTTTAGCGGCGGTGGATTTGCTGATTGCCTGTTTGCATTTCGCGGGGGACAAACAATTCAGCACTTGATAGCAATGTTTTTTCCTCCCTTTTTGATTTTTTTAGAATTAAGCTGTTTTGGCAGGCACAGAACCGTGCAGAACCGAACAGCGATTCGCATTTAAGGAGTCCATGCATGGGCATGGGCCCAGGCCCAGAGATACACACTTTCCCACGCTACTTGAGGCGCGAGAGCTGAGAAATCAAATTAATATGTGATATGCGCTGAAAGCAGAAACGAGGCGAAGGAAACTCAACTCAGGGCAGATAAGATATTTATCCAGGTGCTGTGGCTGCTCTCGGAATCGGAATCGTAATCACCCACAAAAAGTGTTGGCGAAAAATAAAGAATAACAAAAAAGGGCGGCGAATGTGCAAACGCAATTCAATCCCAGTCCGAGGTCCGAGCAACTGAAACTGAAACTGAACCGTGAGAAAATTACACCCACAGATAACAAATACGGCAGGCGGCCCGAGGAGATATCCACAAGATACTCGAACTCGTACTTAAACTCCTACTTTACTGCAGCGATAAGCGTTTTGCATTGTGACGCAATGGAAAAAAAAGGACAGATGGACAGCCGGTGCCGGTGTGTGTGTGCACAATTGAAAAATTACTGTTTGCCCAGCGAGAGTTTAAAGTTCGTGTGGTATCGTATCTGGCGGATACGGACGCACTCACACTCGATTCTCGATAAGGGGCAGCGTGTGAAACCAATCAGAAACCCGTTGATTGAGCCTAGCCTGACCCGAGTGCGCCGAGTGTATGTTCCGAGCTGTATGTTCCCTGGGCTCTCGGTTTACCCACTCACTTTCCCACTATGCAAATCAGGAGCAGGCCAGGCCAGCAAGTGCCTTCCACAGATGTGGTCAAGACCATAGGTGGGATTACCTTTGGGTCAATTGATAAGGAAGGAAGCTAGAGCTAAAAATGGGCATTCAAACTTAGTTGAAGTATTCACAGAGGCTTAGCTTTACTCTTAAAAATACTGAAATTATTTATGATTTTCCTAGTATTTCCCCATCAACCTCCAGTGTATCTCCCCTCGATCCTGACAGATGACTTGATGAGCATCTGATTAACCTTTTGTCTCGTCATTTACTCGTCGCGTATAAATCGCAGGCCCGTTTTCGATTTGAACTTCTGTTAATTTGCAATTTATGCCCGGCCGCTGGCCAAATCGATTCGCCGCACTTGCATTTCGCTGGACGCTGGACAAGTTTGAAGGCGGCGGCGGAGGCACCAGCTCCAACTCCAGTGCCCCTCCAGCGCTTTCTAGACAAGAATCCACTCCACTAGCTCCACCTGCCCGATCGATGGCCAGATAAATGGCATTTTATTAGTTGGCTACTTACCCGGCTTACTCGGGCCGTAAGTCGCAATATAAGTCGGGAATGGCCGGCTGGCAGCTTAATGTCAGTGGCACAATGTTTGGGCCATGTTTATTGGGATTAGTTGCCTGAAATTATGACCAATTTGTCGGGGTTCAATGAGATGCAGGCCCGAAGTCAATTGGATGCAAAGTGAGCCCAGTGGGATCGCCAGAGGACCAGAGCCAGGACCCGGTAACCCCCATAGAAGGCGCTGCCTTGCGCACTTATTTTGCGTACATTTTTGGCAAACAGAAATAAAATTAAAGCCTTAAACAGATATAATGCCCCATCAACGCACTTTCCGAGCCTGCCAGCCTGCGCCAGGCCAGTATTCAATGCAAATCTGGGATCACGAATCGCTCTCCCCCGGTGGGGGCAGGTTAATAGAAAATTTATAATGCCAGGCGCGCCATAAATTTGCCACATCCATATATACACATCCACCCACATGGAGTAGCCCACATGTAGCCGGTAACTAGTAACTATAGTAACCAGTAACCAGTAACCCGTAACCAGTAACCAGTCGGAGGAGCCTTTTTGTGTGGGAAATGGGCATAAAAACGCTGTAATTTGCAGTTGACAAATACGCAAAACTCCTCACAGAGTCCGTAGCTGCAAAAATTAACTCATATCGCAGTTGCAAGTTGCTGGCTTTCCGTGTGATTTAGAAGGGGAAAGGAGAGGGGCACTCACTTACACTTTGAAATTAAGAAATCTATTTAACTTAAGGTCAGAATACAATGGAAATATATTAATAGATTAATTAGTAATTAGTAAAATTAGGAAATTATAAAAAACTTTATTTTTGTTTACTTAGAAAAAGCTATTCCGAAAATGTCAAAATCTTTCAAAGCAATCAAGGACATGCAGATAAATATTCCTAATTGCTTACATTTAATTATCCCGCTTGTATTTTCCTGTAATAAATTTCCTTATTTGCATGTAAGATTTTTCAAAACACATTGCAACTTCAGGCTATGCATTTTCCCAAGTGTAGAGGAGCAGGAGCAGAGGAGCTCGGCTCCCGAGGCCCGAATGATTTATGCCCGCAGTGCGGCCTACGAGAGCCTGTAGGTGAGCCAAGGTCTCGACGGCGGAGGAGGGTAGCAACAAAAGCAAGGGGTAGTGGGAGGTGCTCTGCACCGAGCGAGAGTGTTTTCCCCCCAGCTCTTGGTCCTGCAACTGCCCCTGCCAAAGCATCATCCCACTCCGCAGGTTCTCCTACCTGTTGTGCCTGCGCCCCGGGCTGCAATTGTCTGCTTAAAAGCGTTCATTCTGTCCACAATGAAGCCACATAACTTGGCCGCAGTTACCGTCTGTTACCCGTGGCCAGTGCCCCTCCAGATCCCCAGCTCCCCAGCTCCCAGCCCCCCTCCGATGTGATGATTTATTGCGGCTGCGCCTGCAGCTCCCTGAGTCCCTCCGTCGCAGAGTCCAGTCCCTGCTCCTGCTCCGTTCGGATCCCAGCACGGTAGCTGCTGCTCCTCTCGCCGAAACCGAATTGAAACTTTATTTAATAAGTTGATGTTATTTGTTAACTGCGCGAAGGGCGCTCCGCGGTCTGAGTTATGTGGCCCGGGGCCACGAGGTTTCATCTAATGCAGTGCACCCAGAAAAAAAGAATGGGATTCCCAAAGGCAGAGCTACATCCCCAGAAAAAAATAATTGTTAAATGTACAAAATGAACCTAAGAATAATAAAAACGTGGAACTATTTATTTTCCTTAGAGTTATTATTAGAACTTAAGCTTATGAGAGTGTAAATTTAAATGTATTTGTTTAAAGTTACATACTGAATAGTTATTTGCTGCAGATTAATGTTTTGATAATGATCTCTAAATATATTAAATAAATAATGTAAATAATCTACGCAGATACATTTGTATGTATTATTTTAATATATTTGTTAAGGAAAGTAATTATTAGTACAAGAGGCGATACAATACTTTAGCTTTTGTTTTAAGTCCTTCAATGGATAGTTATTAGTATTATTTAGTTATGTTATGTTATGTTATGTTATTTATGTATTTTTTATTTCGTTAATGTTAAATTTAAATTTCAAGGTTAAATAAATTCAAAATTAGCATTTATAATGACAGATGTCAATGAGAAAAATTAATGATTCGTCAAAAAACGTAAGAAATTGATTTTTTTCCGAATGTCCGAAGCGTGGCCAGACCGGATTTGAGTTGACCAAATGTGTAATTCATTGGCGGATGCACTTGACCCCATTGGGATCGGATTGGAACCTTCTCCACCTGCCTAATTCCTGCGGCGATTTGTGCGTGTGCGCGTGTGCGTCAGGTGCATGGCATTAGAAAGTCTGGACGGGATCGAACGGATTGGATGGATCCGAGGACAGTTCCAGCGGCGGCTGCTGGCACTTTAATCTGAGCCGCGGCACACTTGCTGACAAATTGCTGATAAATAAAGCGAGAGATTTGCAATAATGCCTTTCTAATTTCATGCGTCGCCATCGACAACGCGACTCCTTGCCATTGGGCATGCAAAGCGCACAAAAAAATCTCCAATCCTGGCATGGCGCCTCCAATGAGATCGGCAGTCGGGAGTCGGGAGTCGGCACAAGGCACTAGGCACTAGGCACTGAGATAGTCCGTGGCCCCGACTCAGTTTTAAAAATTTTCCACACGTAACGCGAAAGTTTGAATCATTTGTCCAGCGCACTACGCTGCGATTTTCATTTAAAATTCTTGTCACAGACATGTAATTGCAACGCGCCAACGACGACGTCGATTCGACTCCAACTCCGATCCGACTCCATCTCTGTGGGCAGCCTACATGCACCGAGAGAAATTCTTTTTTAATTTCAAATATTCTAGATTAAAATTAATTGAACAGAAATATTTTCAAAATATTTTTCATTTTGTTAAGGCTTAGAGAATTTAAATGCAGAGATTGGTTATTTTAAGAAATTAAATAGAAGGAAGGATGTTGATGATAAGTGTTTGTGTCCATTAGAAAATAAAGATTAAAGTAATCTAAGTCATACTTTTGTATATGATGAAAAAAATGTTAAATTTAAAATCTGTAAGAAAATTTTTTAATATTTTTTTTTACAAATATAAAATATAATTATTATAACAAATATAAATATTCTATATTATTTTCGCTTGTGCAGACGGATCTATAGGCTATTGACAATGCGTTTGTCAGGCGCGATGGCTGCCGCTGCTGCCCCTACCCCAACACACCCCACTCCCTCGCTCCACCCTCTGCCCCCACTGCACCCCCCCTTTCCCCTGGGCCATCTTGTTGCTGCTGCCGCTCTGTGTTGACACAGATAAGTGCGTGGCGGCGGCGATAAGTAGCGTTTTATGCATTAATTTCTGCTCAAAAGAGCATTATTTATTACGCATTAATGCGCTGAATTAACGTTTATTTAATTAATATTAATGCGACCGCTGCTCTTGCGGTTGTTGCTGCAGTATGTTACTGCAACATCTCAGCCGGAGTTCTGCTGCAATTTGACATAGATATTTTTTTCGGGAGAGTTCCGCCAAGCTAAGGTACTGGAGAAAATATTTAGTAAATTCTATAAAGAAATCTGTATATTAGTAAAGGAAAATATTATAAATATAAAATACATACATACTTTAGCTATTTAATTAATTGTGGCATCTGGGAAGCAAGGCTTCAAAGAATTTGAATCTATAAATGTGACTAATATTTAAGAAATTATTTAGATTAATACTTTTTAATTATTAATATATTTTTTCATATTTCCTTTATGTTGAAAGTGTATATATTGAGATCCAAGAATTTATTATTTATTATTTCAACGCTGACCCTCGAGTTGTGCAAATATTTTACCTCAAATCGAACTGAAATCGAACTGGCAACGAAAGGGCTTCAAGTGGCCGTTGATCTGGAATTCGAAAATGAAATTGAAATCGAAAGTAAAGTCGTCAGGCAAATATGTGTGTTACCTTTAGAGCCCCAGGAAGCGAGCATTTTGATGGGCAAATATTTGGGCTACGACGATAAGGGGTTGCTTTTTAGTTTCTTTTTTTTTTTTTTTTTTTTTTTTTTGGTAATCCATCAGTGTCACTGGAGGTGGGGGCGTGGACCCGTGTGGACCTCGCGGCGCAATAAACCCAATAATTTATAGACCAATCACAGGCCCAGTGCACGCACCACCGCCAACAAGTGAAAAGATCCTAGTCCAAACACATGGCACATAACGCATTAGAGGCGATCGCTAGGACCTTGCTGGGGGACTTTGGGTGGGGGATTTTGCGCAATTTATAGGATAGACACCGCACAGCGTGATGTCGCGTCCCGAGGAGGAGAATCTCGGTTCCAGTTCCCAATCCCCATTCCCCATTCCCCAACCGTACTTGCCTCATTGCCAATTGATTTATACAAACGGCAAAGCAACGGAACACAAATTGGCTGCCTCGCAGATATCTCTTCTCTGCACCGAAAAAAAAAGTGATCACCTTCTGATCTCTTATTGGAACTTTGTTTGAGGTACTGCTTTGGGGAATAATTAAAAAGAAAATATGCAAAGGAAAAGGCGTTGAAAACTGACAGTGAAAAAGGGATATCTTTTAAATACAAAAATCTATGACTTCATTTAATTAAAATTAAAATCAATTTTATATTAATATTTATAGTTAATAATTAATGCCACATTTCTTTCCGTGTGGTCACCGTTCTATGGGAAATGATTTGTTGCACTCTGGCTGCAATCACAGTCTACGCAGAACTCTTCAGTTTCTATTCCATCCGCTGCTTAACCCGCTGACCTCCGCACTGGGAGGGATTGGATGGGCTATTCCGGACCAAGGAATAGAACAGATGGAACTTGGACTTGGAAGCTAAGCTGAGACGGAGACGGAGATGCTTGCACGTGTGGCTCGCGTTTCGCTGGAAACCATTAGATGGGCATCGCTTTGCATGCTGGCTGCGTAGCTAATTAGAGCCTTAAATGGGCTCCCATGGAAATCCCCCGGCGGAAAGTGAGATTGCCGGCAGGCGTTGGCAAAAAATGCCACACAAATGACAGCGAACAGATGTCGGTGGCGACGGTGGCGACGGACCCATTGCCCGTTTTTGGCCAAGCCGGGAATCGAGTGGTCAACACCAGTTTATCGGGGCCGAAAGACCCAAAACAATAAATTACGCAATCCAAATGCTCAACTGCAGTCCATCAATGGCATAATGAGGCAGTCCCGATCCGAGATCCAGACTCCAACTCCCAGTCCCAGTCCGAGTCCGAGTTCGAGTCTGAGACGGAGACGGAGTCGGTGCGTGGATGCATTACCATATCGGCATAAATTCCGGAGCACATCGTTAAGTGGGGCCGACTCGTCGACTGACGGAGCAGACGTGTGCTGAAACAGGCTTACAGGTTGCAGGTTGCTGCTGCAGGTTGCAGGCTGCACATGCCGCATGCCACATGCCACATGCCGCATGTCCATTCACCACTCCCACCTCCGGGACGGCTAATGAGGGAATTACCCCTCCGCCTGGCCATTGATAATGGCCTCCGTTTCTGCCCATTCCTGGCCCCCTGGTTAAGTCTGGAGGTTAAATCAGTGGGCGGCGAGGACTTGACCTCTGGGGATGGCGCCGGGTGACTGGACAGAAAGACAACTCAAACTGGGCGGGGTCTTTAATGAGGCTTGCTAAAAGCCTTACACCTTAGACCAGGATTTTATGTTCTTTAAATATCTTAATAATGGAAGTTCCCTTTCTATAATACGAAATGAAATAACTTACTTAAAATTAATGTGATGTCTGGATATATTAAATCCTCTCTGTTCTGCTACTGAGTATACTTTGTAAGTACAGACTTCGGGGAAGTTTTATTCTTGATTAACACGACTATAAATTTGTTGGCTTTCAATCAGCTGTTCAGGAAGTGAAATTCGCCAATATAAAGCATCCACAAATTTCGTACAAGTAGAGCTTCAAAAACATCGATGTTTTCGATGTCTTTACGGCAAAATATCGATGTTTTTGAAGCTCTATTGGCAAGTGAAAATATTCAAAGTGGATTCAAGGTGAAAGGTCTGTGGAAATTGCCCATTAAAGAATGATTGCAGCGAGAGACTAGGAACTGAAGGAAGGAGCCGTACGTAGGAATCTAAAGGCGCTATCTGTTGCGTATGCTGCCAGTGCGGTCGTGGATCAGGTTGCTCCGATGGTGGTGTTATACCGTATGCTGGTGGATCATGGTTTTCCTGGAACCGCTGTATTGCTCGACCATGTCCACAAGGGCGAAGACGCTGCCCTCGATCAATATGATGGAGCCAATGACGACGAGAGTAAGGTCCTTCACCAGCAGACACTTATACCTGCCGTAGTTGTACTCCGGCGGATAGTATAGACATATTTCCATAAGCGCCGGGAAGATGAGGTTCAGCAAGGAGACGGAAATGGCAGCAATCAGCGAGTGGATTGGACCCAGATTGGGGGCCAGCACTCCGTTCAGAGTGGTCAAGACGACAAACACCACGCGGACCAAGGTCTCCTTGCGCTTCGGACGCCTCAGTTGGCCGTACCGGTTCCAGCAGTGGTTCATTATGATGTCGATGACCACGTATCCGGACAGCGGGAACGTGACGAAGACGGCCACGGCCATCAGAATGTTGGAGGCCTTGGCAATACTAATGCAAATTTATACATATTTCCAGCATTTAAGATCGGATAATTCTCAATGGCAAATGGCAAACTCACGGTTCATTGGTTGGCAGATTACGGAAAACACTGGCTTCCACTTTGTCTCCGTAGCGCCAGTAGCCAATAACTCCAAAGAGAATGTACGAGACAACGACTACGAAGATGGTCGAGTCGAGGATACCAAACCAACGGAGGAAGTCCTGGGGCTTGGCCATCTTCGCCTCGATGATCAGCATCTGTAAATGAAGCCCTATTATTTCAGATCCCACAACCTTCGAAACCATCCTGGACTCTTACCACTCCCGTTGAGCTGACTGAGAACAGGACGATGCCAAAGAAGTGGCCCATGTTCTTAAGATCGCCGAAAACAATAGGCCGGTCCGACATCGAAGGCAGGCCTCTGACCATGTAGTAAGACATCACGAGGAAGCAGGAGTAAGCGAAGATGTCGGCCAGCAGGTTGAAGGGCACCAGCCACTTGAGCGACTGGATCAGGAAGAGGGGAATGCTACAGAGTCCAATGAGCATCACGAAAATGCGCACATCCAATTCCATGCAATAGAAGCCGACGATTTGCTTTAGGGCGGAGGCCATGAAAACAATGTAACCCACACACGTGCCGTAATGGGAGAGGACCAGCAAAACGTCGACGATGCAGCCTCCGGCCTTGGCAAAGGACTTGAAGCAATCGGGGCCCTGCCTGAAGGAGTACACCAACGACTCCGGATAGGTAGCGTAGCCCACTTGCATCCGGCGAGAGCACTCCACCATGCTATATATCTGCGCGGAGGAATGATCACCGAAGAGTTTACTTAGAACAGAGAAGGGCACTCGGAAGGAGAGTTTCGAGTAAGCTTGGTGTGGGATATGTCCCACAAGGATCTCTCATCTGAACTTACTAGCAACTTTATGCCTTCGATGAGCACGAAAGTACACAATATGAGCAAGACGATGCCATGGATGATTCCAGCGTAGTGAAATGCCACTGGTAGGGCCAGAACTCCCGTTCCAATTACACATTTCAATAGCGTCACAAAAGCCCCGAAGTTCCTAAGTTAATTATGATTAATATACCGAAGAATTACATGAGAGGGGAAACTTACGATAACGGGGAATTAACATTTCGATTTTCGTACGGATTGTAGTCTCTGTGGAGGATAATCTTACAATGCGATTCAGAGAATACGATTCAGAATTCCGCCTTACCCCTTTTCGGCCATAACTTTATAAATATTAAATTTGTGTTTATTGTCAAAAACAAATTTTGTGATGTTAACTAGCTAAAAACAGTGTAGGATTGAGCCTGTCTATACATATCGCCATGACATTAGTTACAATGGGTTGAAGATGAAAAAACAAGACCGCATATTTGATGGATCTATTGTAAAAAGTTCCCTCTTTTTCGTTTTGTACACTCTAGATAATAAAGGAAAAATAAGAGATATATAATATAATTCATGGCACTCGAGACTTATTACTTCATAATGGGATATTGATATTGATATTGGATCACCCAATTATTGTCACTGATAGAGGGACAAATATCAAATCTGCGTTATAATATTTACTTCATAAAAAACCTTTACTATTGCATACATTTAACATACATTATGACATAGTTTTGAAATTTTGTGAGCTAGCGTTCCAGATGGGCTCTTTTGTAATTTTTTCTTAATCTGCCCGCATGTATTTCTTTGTTTACAGTCGAAATATACCCTTCCCCTTATAAGTTTTAAGATAATTTTAAAAAGACGCTTGCTCCCCCATTCTAAAACCTCTTTTTTAGTATTGTCTCTATTTAATAATTATTTGAATATAGCATATTTGATAAAAATTAATACAACGACTCTCAGTTTCTTATGCAATTGACTGGCATTGAACAGATTGAACATTTTTATACTTATTTTATTAAATACATTTGTATTGATTTATAAATATTTATTATAATATAATTCTTAATTTCCCAGTAAAATGCATTAAATATTATTTTGTATCAAGTACATTTTATTACATGCATGTATTATCGGCCTCTTAGAGGTAATATCGGCCATTAGTAAACTAGTACTACTATTTAGTTGGCTCGCAAACAGATATCCAAGGACTATTGCCTGAAAAACACATAAAAATTTTACCAAAACACAGTAATTTAGCAGGTGGAAATTTTGAAAAGCGATATCAAGGTGAAAAGTCTGTGCAAGAGCTGACCAAGAAATAAACGCTGTAAATATAATTCCATCCACTAGGTCTTGAAGGAGTGAACCACACCCAGGTAATTCAGTTCTTTGGCATTGGAGTCTTTGGTGGGCGGTTCGTCGTCAACCCCATATTGGGCGATCATGGCCAAAATGGAGAAGACTGTGCCCTCCACCAATATGATGGAACCCAAAAGGATGAGTGTAATGTCCTTCACCAGCTTCCACTTGCATCTGCCGTAGTTGTACTCCGGCGGATAGTATAGACAGATTTCCATAAGCGCCGGGAAGATGAGGTTCAGCAGGGAGATGGAGAAGGCACCAACCAGCGAGAGCAGCGGACCCAGATTGGGGGCAAGCACCGCGTTTATGGTGGTCAAGATGACAAACAATACGCGGACCATGGCCTCCTTCGTCTTTGGGTGTCTCAGTTCACCGTTCTTGTTCCAGTAGTGGTTCATTATGATTCCGATGACCACGTATCCGGACAGCGGGTACGTCAGAAAGATGCCCGCGGCAATCAGGACCTTGGCGGCCTGCGAAGCACTGAAACATAACAGTGTACGGTCTTAAAAACGGCACCCTCAATCGGATACCTTTTCAGTGGCAAACTCACTGTTCATCGGTGGGCAGATTAAGGGAAAGACTGCCGGCTACCTGCTCCCCGTAACGCCAGTAGCCAAAGAATCCAAAAAAGATGTACGTGACCACGACCACAAAGGTGGCCAAGTCGAGGATACCAAACCAGCCGAGGTAGTCCTGGGGCTTGGCCATCTTCGCCTCGATGGCAAGCATCTGTAAATGAGGTGTTATTACTTCAGATCTCAAGTCCTTGGCAAACATCCGGCAGACTAACCACCCCCACGGAGCTGATGGAGAACAGGACGATGCCAAAGAAGAGGCCCATATTCGATAGATCGCCGAATATGATGTAGCGCTCCGACAAGGACGGCAGACCCGTGAACAGGTAGTAAAACATGATGATAAAGCCGGTGTACTCGAGGACGTTGGCCACCAGGTTAATGGGCACTAGAAATTTGAGCGACCGGACCAGGAAGGTGGGGATGCTAAGAAGTCCAACGACCGTACAATAGATGCGCAAATCCAATACTATTACTTCATGGTCCATGATCTGCTTTACGTTGGAGGCCACAAAGACAATGTAAACCACACAGACGCCGTAGTGGGAGAAGGCTAGCACCAGGTCGACGATGTAGCCTCCGGCCTTGGCACAGTACCTGAAGCACTTGGGGCCCTGCTTGAAGGAGTAGGTCATGGATTCCGGAAAGGTAGTGTAGCCGACTTGCATTCGGCGAGAGCACTCCACCATGTTAGATATCTGCGTGGAGAAGTGATCACCGAAGAGTTTACTTAAAACAGAGGTGGGCACTCAGTCGAACTTACGAGCAACTGCATGCCATGAATGAGCATGAAAGCGACCACTATGAGCAAGAAGATGGCAAAGATAATTCCAGCGTAGTAAAATGCCACTGGTAGCGCCAGGATTCCCGTTCCAATAACACAGTTCAAAAGCGTCATAAGAGCCCCAAAGTTCCTAAATGAGTTATGATTAATATACAGAAGAATTACATAATTAAGCAAAACACCGGAAACTTACGATAATGGGTGATCAACATTTCGATTTTCGTACGGATTGTAGTCTCTGTGGGAGATAAGCTTACAATGCGATTCAGACAATTACGAATTCCTCCTTACCCCTTATCGGCCATCAATTTGTAGAACGTTTATTGTCGAAAAATAATTATATGAAGTATACTAGCCAAAAACAGTGTAAGAGTGAATATGTGTATATATATTGCCATGACATTAAATACAATGGGGGGCAGATTTACAAGTAGGAAAGGTTCCCACATTAATCGATCCTATGATTGTTAGATCATTGTCACCATGATATTTGATCATGGTTGTCACCAAATCCTGTGAATCGAGCTCAAAATGGTTCAATCACCTCATAAGGGAATAGCTAGGCTCCATTCCAGCATCTACCGTCCACCAATTCCAATTCCTTACAAGTTTTCTCAAAATATTCCACCATCTCTCTTTGGTGTTCCTATCTCAGCCGTTCCTCTGTTGCAGAGTTATTGATTTGAAATAATGTGCGGTGGCAACAGCTGACTTTAACAGCTGGTATTTACTAGACTGTTATGTTAACATTTGCAGTATGTAACATAACAGCTTGTTCAATTCCTAATACATTAAAATTAAAAAATCGAAAATGAGCATACTTTTCAAAAATAGATTTATTCCAAGAAATCGGTCGAATCCCCATAGTGCAGTGGCTGCATCTGACCAAACTTAAATGCCTCGAAGAGGAATATCCTAGGTAAACTTTGTATTTATTTCCTAGTTTAGTTAGCTGGGAGTTATATGACAGTGAAAACTATATCAATTATCCCCTTACACAGCAATGTCTCAAATTTCAATAACCAAAATTATTTCAAGGTGTAAAATCTATACATGTACAAATTTTCCTTTTGTTAATGATTCCGTCTAAAGATATGGAGCTCAGACTTGCAGGAATCTAGAGGCGTTATCTGCTGCTCTGTCTGCCAGTGCGGTGGCGGCTCCTGGCGCTCCTGTTGCTCCGATGGTGGTGTTATCCGAGTTGGTGGTGGCCTCGGTGCCTTTGTTAATCTTGCCACTGAAACCCCTATAGTCGTCGATCATGGCAACTAGGGAGAAGACGGTGCCCTCGATCAATATGAAGGAGCCGATGACGACGAGAGTCAGGTCCTTCACCAGCAGCCACTTGCACCTGCCGTAGTTGAACCTCGGCGGATAGTACAGACAGATTTCCATGAGCGCCGGGAAGATGATGTTCAGCGAAGAGATGGAGATGGAACAGGCCAGCGTGAGAAACGGAACCAGATTGGGGGCCACCACCCCGATCACAGTGGTCAGGAGGACAAACAGTACGCGGACCAAGGTCTCCTTGCGCTTCGCACGTCTCAGTAGGCCGTACCGGTTCCAGTAGTGGTTCATTATGATGTCGATGACCACGTATCCGGACAGCGGGTACGACAGGAAGATGGCCCCGGCAATCAGGATGAATGAGACCTGCGTAACACTGAGAAAAAATATACATACTTCCGACGATAAGGATAATGGAAAACTCACGGCTGATTTTCTGCCAGGTAAAAGTAAGTACTGGCGACCACTTGTTCGCCGTAACGCCAGTACCCCAAAAATCCAAAGAGGATGTACGAGACCACGACCACAAAGAAGGTCGTGCCGAGGATACCAAACCAACCGAGGTAGTCCTGGGGCCTCGCCATCTTCGCCTCGATGACAATCATCTGTAAATAAAGCCTTGTAATTTCAGATCCCACAACCTTCGAAAACATCCTGGATACTGACCACTCCCACGGAGCTGACGGAGAACAGGACGATGCCAAAGAAGTGACCCATGTTCTTAAGATCGCCGAATACGATGTAGCGCTCCGACAACGAAGGCAGGCCTCTGAACAGGTAGTAAGACATCACGAGGCAGCAGGAGAAGGTGAGGATGTTGGCCAGCAGGTTGAAGGGCACCAGCCACTTGAGTGACCGGATCAGGAAGGGGGGGATGCTACAGAGTCCAATGATCACCACATAGACGCGCACATCAAAGTCCTGGCAATACAAGTCGGCGATGTGCTTTAAGTTGGCGGCCACGAAGACAATGTACACCACACAGACGCCGCAGTGGTAGAGGGCGAGCACCACGTCCACGAAGTAGCCTCCGGCCTTAGCACAGCTCTTGAAGCAATCGGGCCCCTGCCTGAAGGAGTACACCAACGACTCCGGATAGGTTGCGTAGCCGACTTTCATCCGGCGAGAGCACTCCACCATGTTATATATCTAAGCGGAGAAACGATCAGGGATGCCCCACTGGGTTCTCTCATCTGAGCTTACCAGCAACTTTATGCCATGAATGAGCATGAAGATAACCACTATGAGCATGACGATGCCATTGATGATTCCAGCGTAGTGAAATGCCACTGGTAGGGCCATGATTCCCGTTCCAACTATACAGTTCAATAGAGTCACAAAAGCCCCAAAGTTCCTAGATGAAATTTGATTACTAAATAAGCACAAGGAGAATTACAGAATTAAGCAAAAACTGGAAACTTACGATATCGGGGAATCAACATGTCGATTTTCGTACGGATTGTAGCCTCTGTGGAGGATAATCTTACAATGCGATTCAGAGAATACGATTCAGAATTCTGCCTTACCCTTTTTCGGACATAACTTTATAAATTTTAAATGATGGTGTTTATTTCAAATATGAATTTTGTGATGTTTACTCGCCAAAAACAGTGTAGGAATGAGTGTGTCTATACGAATCGCCATGACATTAGTTACAATGGGTGCAAGATGAACAAACTTAGATGAAATGTATTGATGTAATTATTGCAAAAAGGTCCCCCTTTCGTCTTGTATAATCTAGATAATAAAGGATCACAGTTACAAGCAAATATAAAAGATATATAAGATATATAAAGATATATATATATATATATATATCATGGCACTCGATCATTGAGATTGATCACCACACAGCCGTTCATAGGAATAGCAAAAAATTGCATAGGAAAAGATTTCGGAATGCGCTCGGCACACGTACACTGTTAGAGCTTCGTGTTTGTTTGGGATTCTGTTAAGCAGTCGTAGCAAGCTTTATAGCTGTGTAAGAACGGCTTCGTACACATATGTATATTTTTAGGTGCCGCTGCGGCAGAGAAGCTAATCGTTCGGGTTTGTTAGCTCCGCACGCATACGCACTAAACAAGTGGGAAAGCTACAGTCGAGTGTGACCGACTGTGAGATACCCGGTACCCAAAGCATTGTGGGTGAAATTAAAGAGCACGTGAACATGGAAAAAAGAAAATGTTGGCAAATTAAGACAAATGTTGCTAGAAACATGTTGAGCAACACTCAAAAGAGACAAATGCTGCTAGGAACATGCCCTCCTGAGCACTGTGATCGGGGTGGTGTCCCCCAATCTGGGTCCGGTACTCACGCTGGCCTGTTCCATCTCCATCTCCACGCAGAACATCATCTTCCCGGCGCTCATGGAAATCTGCCTGTACTATCCGCCGAGTACGGCAGGTGAACTACCGCAGGCTGCTGGTGAAGGACCTTACTCTCGTCATCATCGGCTCCTTCATATTGATCGAGGGCACCGACTTCTCCCTTGTTGCCATGATTGACGCAAATAGGGTCTTCAGTAGCCAGACCACCAAAGGCACTAATACCACCACCAGCCCAGATACAACCATCATCGGAGCAACAGAAGCAACAGGAGCCACCACCGCACTGGCAGAAAGAGGAGCAGATAGCGCCTCTAGATTCCTAGAAATCTGAGCTCCATATCTTTAGCCGGAATTTTTAACGAAAGTGAAATTTCTATATACGTAGTGACTTTACACCTTGATATAATTTTGGATACTGAAACATTGCTGTGTAAGGGGATATTTGTAAACTTTTTACTGACAAACAACTCCCAGCTAACTAAATAAAGAAATAAATGTTAAAATTAAATCAATTACCCGGGTCTAAAAAAATATAACTTCATTCTATCCGGCACTGTTAGTTCTGAAAGTTCAAATTTTGAGAAAATCGATCACAGTATCGAGCATTGCTTGATGTTGTCCTTTTCAAGACTTAATAACCCACAAACTCTACGTAGCTTAGAGCTGATATTAAGCTAATAAGCTTAATAAAATTTTAAAGAAACTATGATAAGAAATGAAAAAATAGACGACCGCGGGCTGGAATCGAGCCATGGTTCGCCTGGTCGCAAGCTGACATTCTACGCGCTAAGTTATTCGTTTGATTGAAAACGGCTCACCAAAGCTGCATTAAGAGTTGAAATGCGAATTTGGAAAATGCGAATTTTCCGAACTTTCTAGTAGGCCGATCAAAAAATCCTTTCTTCAGCCAAGAACGAAGCTTTAAAAAAAACATATCATGTCAATAGGTCCAGCCTTATAAGCTGACTCTCTCTCTCTCTCTCAAGAAGAAGAAGAAGTAGTGTTGGGTAAATACTGCTTATTTGGGTGAACATGTGCACTTGTTCTTTTTTTTTCAAAAGAGTCAACTCACTCATATTGCTCACTTGTTCACTGTTCATTGTACAGTTGCTCACTAGTTCACTGTTCATTGCTCACTTGCTCACTTGTTCACTGTTCATTACTCAGTTGCCCATATATTACATGAGTTTACAAAACAAAAAGACAAAATTGCTCCAAGCCCGTTGATGCGAAGTTCTTGAATTCTGTTGAGGCCCCCCGATTACGAAAATGTAATCAATATTTTTTTAAATCCTTTTTTTTTTTTAATTTTTTAAAGTTTTACATGAAAAACGAGAAAGAAAGCTAACTTCGGTAAACCGAAGTTGGTATACCCTTGCAGTCTGCAATTGGATCATTGAAAATCGAACCATTTTAGTAATGTTGAAAAAATATAGAATTTTGTAAATTTTACATTTTACATGTAGAATTTTACATTTTCATATAAATTGATCGATCGCTTCTATGGCAGCTATATGATATAGTAGTCCGATCTTAATGAAATTAAAACCGTAATTCTAGAACCATAAAAAACTGCTACGTCTGAAAATTTATAGAAATACGTTGAAAAACAGAGAAGTTAAATTTTTTTATACCCTTGCAGAGGGTATTATAATTTTGACCAGATGTTTGCAACGCAGTGAAGGAGGCATCTCCGACCCCATAAAGTATATATATTCCTGATCAGCATCACCAGCCGAGTCGATCTAGCCATGTCCGTCTGTCTATCCGTCTGTCTGTCCGTCTGTCTGTCCGTCTGTCCGTCTGTCGGTTTCTACGCGAACTAGTCTCTCAGTTGTTGAGCTATCAAGCTGAAATTTTCAGCATAGTCTTATTTTAGCACGCAGTATATATGTCGGAATGACCGAAATCGGACTACTATATCCTATAGCTGCCATAGGAATGATGGCGAAATTAATGTAAAAAAAATTTTAACTTCTCTATTTTTCAACGAATTTCTATAAATTTTCAGATATAGCAGTTTTTTATGGTTCTAGAATTACGGTTTTAATTTCATTAAGATCGGACAACTATATCATATAGCTGCCATAGAAACGATCGGTCGATTTATATGAAAATGTAAAATCATGTAAAATGTAAAATTTTATAGCTATGTATAAATGTTATAAATTTACATTACATTGTTATTTTTATACCCTTGCGTATAACAGCAGATTTTAAATTTCATGCGAAATCGGACTTCTATATAATATAGGCACTATCGGATTAAATTGGCATATACTCGCTATTTTTCATGATATTCGATTAAAACTTCATAAATGCTGTTTTTATATAAAAACAATATATTTAATGTAAGTTATTCTTTTAGTTTAAAGGTTATGGAAATACAATTTTTATTTTATAAAAATTACAAATAATATATTTTTATACCCTTGCAGAGGGTATTATAATTTTGACCAGATGTTTGCAACGCAGTGAAGGAGGTATCTCCGACCCCATAAAGTATATATATTCTTGATCAGCATCACCAGTCGAGTCGATCTAGCCATGTCCGTCTGTCTGTCCGTCTGTCTGTCTGTCTGTCTGTCCGTCTGTCCGTCTGTCGGTTTCTACGCGAACTAGTCTCTCAGTTTTTGAGCTATCGGGCTGAAATTTTCAGCATAGTCTTATTTCTTTAGCACGCAGTATATATGTCGGAACGACCGAAATCGGACTACTATATCCTATAGCTGCCATAGGAATGATGGCGAAATTAATGTAAAAAAAAAAATAACTTCTCTGTTTTTCAACGTATTTCTATAAATTTTCAGACATAGCAGTTTTTTATGGTTCTAGAATTACGGTTTTAATTTCATTAAGATCGGACCACTATATCATATAGCTGCCATAGAAGCGATCGGTCAATTTATATGAAAATGTAAAATTCTACATGTAAAATGTAAAATTTACAAAATTCTATATTTTTTCAACATTACTAAAATGGTTCGATTTTCAATGATCCAATTGCAGACTGCAAGGGTATACCAACTTCGGTTTACCGAAATTAGCTTTCTTTCTCGTTTTACATTAATTTCGCCATCATTCCTATGGCAGCTATAGGATATAGTAGTCCGATTTCGGTCATTCCGACATATATACTGCGTGCTAAAGAAATAAGACTATGCTGGAAATTTCAGCCCGATAGCTCAAAAACTGAGAGACTAGTTCGCGTAGAAACCGACAGACGGACAGACGGACAGACAGACGGACAGACAGACGGACAGACAGACGGACATGGCTAGATCGACTCGACTGGTGATGCTGATCAAGAATATATATACTTTATGGGGTCGGAGATGCCTCCTTCACTGCGTTGCAAACATCTGGTCAAAATTATAATACCCTCTGCAAGGGTATAAAAATGCTGTCATTTTGTGTTTAATTTTATGTCTCGAGTTGTAGACAACCATTTCATTAAACAGGAGCAAACCTTTCAATTTCTCATACATTTTGTTTGAATTGGATAAGTACTTTGGGTGCTGGAGCCAAACAATTTTAAAATAGTGGAAATTTCAATCCGTTAAGTCCAATGTTAACATGCTGCTACCATCCTAAAAACTCCGATCGAAAATCAAGACGTGGTGATCCAACGTTTCAAGCTTCAGCGATTCTTGCGCGATGCTTCGCGATTCTTCCGCGGAAATTCAGAGATTAATCCGTGATACTTCAGCGATCCTTCTGCGGTTCTTCCGCGATCCTTCCGCGACTCTTCCGCGATTCTTCCGCGATGCTTCCGCGACTCTCCCGCGATCCTTCCGTGACTCTTCCGCGACTCTTCCGCGACTGTTCCGCGAGCCTTCCGCGATCATCCTTCCGCGACTCTTTCGCGATCCTTCCGCGATCATACCGCTACTCTTCCGCGATCCTTCCGCGATCCTCGCTACGCGATCCTTCCGCGATCATCGTTCCGCGATTCTTCCGCGACTCTTCCGAGACTCACCCGCGACTCTTCCGCGACTCTTCCGCGACTCTTCCGCGACTCTTCCGCGACTCTTCCGCGACTCTTCCGCGATTCTTGCGCGATGCTTCCGCGACTCTCCCGCGATCCTTCCGTGACTCTTCCGCGACTCTTCCGCGACTCTTCCGCGAGTCTTCCGCGACTCTTCCGCGACTCTTCCGCGAGTCTTCCGCGACTCTTCCGCGACTCTTCCGCGACTCTTCCGCGACTCTTCCGCGACTCTTCCGCGACTCTTCCGCGACTCTCCCGCGACTCTTTTGCGATTCTTCCGCGATCCTTCCGCGACTCTTCCGCGATCCTTCCGCGACTCCTCCGCGACTCTTTTGCGATTCTTCCGCGATGCTTCCGCCATACTTCCGCGATTCTTGCGCGATACTTCCGCGATGCTTTCCCGAGTCTCTTAAGAGTCGGAAGTGTCCTTGCAATATATAGTCTTGATGAGCATGTCCGTCTGTCCGTCTATCAGTCTTCTTTATATTGCAGTTGCTATATATGTCGGCTGGAATCGGACCACTATATCTTATAACTGCCATAGAAATGATCGGAATATTAATGAAAAAAAAACAAAAATCTTCTCTGTTTACACTCAAATTGCTCCAAGCCCGTTGATGAAAAAATTATGGTAGAAAATGTCATTCCATATTTTTTTTTCTATGAATACATTTGTATCCATTTAAACCAAAATAAGCAAAAAAGATTAACTGAACAAAATTGAACAACTGAACAATAATGAGCAAGAAATAAAACATTAACAAGTGAGCAAAAAGGAGCAACTGAGCAAAAATGAACAAGTGAACAAAAAAGAGCAAGTGAACTAAATTGAACAACCGAACGGTAGTGCGCAAAAGAGCAAATCTGAACAAGTGAGCAAAAAGGAGCAAGTGAGCAAATGAACAAGTGAACAAAAAAGAACAAATAGGAAGGAACATGTTCACTCTCTCAGTTTAGTGAACATTCACTCATGAGCAACCCAACACTAAGAAGAAGCATACCCATAAACTTTATCGTTTAATAACTTCCATGTTTATCATCCGATTTTACTCAAAATTTCAGAACACGTCTGCGAATGCCTACTTATTTATCTTACCTATTTAATTTAAGCCGAAAATTACGACTATAGCTTTAATACGGTTTTTTATGATTATCGGGGGCAATAGTGGACGTGGTCAAATTTTAAAACAAACTTTATCTGCGTGCAACAGATTCCAATGTTGTCACCAAATTTGGTAACTCCAGCTCTTATAAGTCTCTGAGATCTGTTGTTTCACACGGACAGACAGACGGACATGGCTAAATCGACTCGGCTGGTGAAGCTGATCAAGAATATATATTCTTTATGGGGTCAGAGATTTCTCCCGAAATGCCTCCTTCTGTCTGTTACATACATTCTCAATTGCCACTAAGTTATAATACCCTTGTACCCTAAGGGTTCAGGATATAAAAATGGTTCCACCCAGACAATAGATCACATTTATTCCGTTTACCATTCCGCTTTCGTAAGGACCTTTTTGGCTGCTAAAAATAACAGAACACGCGTCAAAATGGCGAATTCTCCTGAATGTGAGCACTTTCTGTCAAATAGAGGCAATAATACAATATTCACTTCCTTTCATTTGCAGCTTTTACACCTTTTTAGAATGAATGCTTTATTTTCCCATTTGGTTGCATGCATATGTATAACTCATAAATTTTATGATACAGAATGGTTATAACTGGAGTCCACAATTTAGTTAAGCATGTGCAAATTTTCAAAGTGGTATCAAGGTGAAAAGTCGGTGCAAGAGTTTCCAACGAAGTCAATTTTGTAAAAAAAAATTTCAATTCAATATTTTGGAATCGGACAGAACCCGTGAGGAGTTCAGACTAGGGATTGAAGGAGGAAGCCATACGCAGGAACCTTAGGACGCTATCTGCTGCGGGTCTTGTTGGTTTTGGTGGTGGTGGTATCGTCTCCTTTGGTGGTCTAGCTGGTGGTCTAGCCTCCATATTCGTCGATCATGGCCTTAATGGAGAAGACGGTGCCCTCCACCAATATGATGGTGCCCAGAATGACGAGTATAATGTCCTTCACCAGCTTCCACTTGCATCTGCCGTAGTTGTACTCCGGGGGATAGTAAAGGCAGATCTCTATGAGCGCCGGGAAGATGAGGTTCAGTATGGAGATGGAGAAGGCACCAACCAGAGAGAGCAGCGGACCCAGATTGGGGGCAACCACCCCGTTTATGGTGGTCAAGATGACAAATAGAATCCGGATTATGGTCTCCTTGAGCTTTGCGTGTTTCAGTTCTCCGCTCTTGTTCCAGTAGTGGTTCATAATAATATCAATGGACACGTATCCTGACAGCGGGTACGTTAGAAAGATGGCCGCGGCAATCAGGATCTTGGAGGCTTGCGCAGCACTGAAAAATAAGTCTTAAAAGCGGTACCCTCACTGGAATACATTTTCAATGGCAAACTCACGGTTCATCGGTGGGCAGATTAAGGGAAATACTGCCGGATAATTGGTCTCCGTAACGCCAGTAGCCAAAGAACCCGAAAAGGACGTACGAGATTATGACCACAAAGGTGGCCAAGTCGAGGATACCAAACCAGCCGAGGTAGGCCTGGGGCTTCTTCATCTTCGCCTCGATGGCCAGCATCTGTAAATTATCAGTTCAGATCCCATAACATCCACGATCAATTGGCAGACCTACCACTCCCACGGAGCTGACGGAGAACAGGGCGATGCCAAAGAAGAGGCCCAAATTCTTGATATCGCCGAATACGATGTAGCGCTCCGACAACGACGGCAGCCCCGTGAACAGGTAGTAAAACATGACGAGGAAGCCGGCGTAGATGAGGACGTTGGCTAGCAGGTTGAAGGGCACCAGCCACTTGAGCGACTGGATCAGGAAGAGGGGGATGCTACAGAGTCCAATGATCGCCACATAGATTCGCAAATCCAATACCGTGCAATAATAGTCGATGATCTGCTTTAAGTTGGAGGCCACAAAGACAATGTAAACCACGCAGACGCCGTAGTGGGAGAAGCCCAGCACTATGTCAACGAAGTAGCCTCCGGCCTTGGCACAGTACCTGAAGCACTTGGGGCCCTGCCTGAAGGAGTAGGCCATAGCCTCCGGAAAGGTGGCGTAGCCAACTTGCATCCGGCGAGAGCACTCCACCATGCTATATATCTGAGCGGAGAAATAACGGAAGAGTTTACTTAATACATGCATTTAGATTGACAGATGAGATGCTTCTATTGAACTGAGTTCTGCTGATAGCACCCCACCATTATATGTTTTAAATTCATAAATTTTGACCTGTGTTAAACCTAGTATATTTATTTATTTATTTCATTGATCTTCCTAGCGCGACAAGCATGTTGCATACTTATAAATTATGACACTAGTCACAACAGTAAATTAACCATAAGTACTATCATTTATTTATTTATTTATTTATTTTTTTAAACAAACATTGAACATTGAATTAAGTTACTTTTAAGGGGGTCCTCTCATCGAGCAACTTTTTTTTTCGACTTTTTTTTTGCATTTATTTATAGCTCGGGTAGTTGTGAATATGCCCCTAAAAGGATTTTTAGAAATTCGAAATACTTTAGAAGATACAGCCTTTTTTGTGAAGCAAGGTCTTCGTCAAAATGAGCTATTTTTACTTTACTTCAAACTTTAAACGCGTTTATCTCGAAACCACGTTTTTCGAACTGGCGGCCATGATATCTCCAGTTGAACTGAACCGATTTTCATGAAACAAAGTGAAATCGACGCAGAATTGTCACTATTCTCGTCTGATCGACATTCAGACCAGAATTACATCTATACTGATTATAACCCCCTATTTTTTCATTTCAAAAGCTCCGGAGAACCGGAATCGTGACGACACCTGTTTTTTCCACCACCAACTTTGAAGTCTCAGTACTTTTTGAACAGCCCTCGCATCGCGGCAAAACAAATTTTTTTATTTACTTTGAACCTTTTGTAATACAATAAATTAAAAAAGTTTTCAATTCTTCTTTGCGTTTTTAAAAAAGAATTTTTTTAAAAAGGGTAAAAAAAACGGGTGTTGAATGAGAAGACCCCCTTAAGGAAATTTGAAATTTTTTATATAATTAAAATTTAATGTTTTTGGTTATTTTCTTTTTTATAAGTATCTTTTAGGTATCTCACCCTTTCTCTCTCATCCCTCTCTTATATTTAAAACTTCTAAAGCTTATAGTTTTTAAAATTTTGAATTTTATGCAATGCGCAGGTGTTTTTGAAGAGCTATTATAAAATGCGTAGCGCTGCTAACTGCCTTGATGGCATGTGGAAGTTGGTTCCAAATGCGAACAGCGTATATACATATATAAAAAGAATTGCCTCTTTGTACTTAAATATTTGCATTTAAAATTAATAATATTGTTAGTCCTTATTGATGTACTAAATTTCAGTTTTTGGTATAGATAGGTTGGCTCTTTAGTGTAGACTATTTTATGTAATAATATTAGGACCGTAAGGTTTGTCCAAGACTTAAGTTGCATGTTTAATATTTTTATGGAATCATCAGAGATGTGGTCATTCCTACGCCTATTGTAAATATATCGCGTCACATTTTTAAAAGCAATTTGTAGCTTGCGTTGGCTGGCGAAGTTGCAGTCGCTACAACTACAAGTTGCTTACTGTTTAATAAATAGATAAAAATATACATTTCGCAGGTCATCTGTCAATATGAATGCATGTACTGGAGTCTGTGTATAAACCCACTAAAATAAACATATATATCATTCTAAATTGAACTTACGAGCAACTGCATGCCATGAATGAGCATGAATGTGCATATTAGCAACAAGACGATGCCATTGATGATTCCAGCGTAGTAAAATGCCAAGGGAAGGGCCAGGATTCCGGTTCCAATTACACATTTCAATAGCGACACGAAGGCCCCACAGTTGCTAAATGAACAATGATTACCAAATAAGCACAAGAAGAATTACAGAACTAAGCATAAACTGAAAACCTACGATATCGGGGAATCAACATTTCTATTTTCGTATGGATTATAGTCTCTGTGGAAGATAAGGTTACAATACGATTCAGAAAATACGATTCAGAATTCCGCCTTACCCTTTATCGGCCATAACTTTAAAATAACTTTATAAATTTGTATATGAAAGTTCCTTGTCGAAAAATAACTATATGAAGTTTACTAGCCAAACACAGTTTAGGAATGAGTATTAATGTAATGTCATATTACGATTACATATCGCCATGACATTAGATACAATGGGGGGTAGATTAACAAGTAGGAAAGGTTCCTACAATATAGGGGAAGGGTTTGAGAGGTTTCTTTTTTTAAAAAGATTAATCGGCCCAACTTCTATAAGAATATTTTCAACAAGTGTGGCACCTCGATCTTTTGTAGCCTCTGATAACGAGGTGTTTAAACGGACAGGAGAACGTGGCTTAATCTATATATATAAATGTGTAACCCATTTTTAAGTATCGTTTACCTAGCTTATACGGTTGGACCTATCGACATGATTTTGTTTTAATGCTTACTAGAAAGTCCGGAAAATTCGACGTTTTTTTTTAATTCACTTTTCAAAGTACTCTTCATGCAGCTTTGGCCAGCTTCTTCTAACCAAACGAATAGTTTAGCGGGTAGAATGTCAGCTCGCGACCAGGAGAACCATGGCTCGATTCCAGCCCCCGGTCGTCCATTTATTTTTTTCATTTCCTACTAAAGTTTCTTTTAAGCCTAATACAAGTTCTAGGCTACGGATGGTTTAGGGGTTATTGAGGCTTAAGAAGTGAAGAATCATACAGTGGTCTATACTTTCAGATTCGGATTATCAATGTACCGGTAAAGAACTTTCAGAATCAATAGCGTTTTGTCGCCGGATAGAAAAAAGTTCAATTTTTTGCGACCTGTGTGATTGATGTAATTCTTGCATTTATTTCGTTAATTAGTTAGCTGGGAGTTGTTTGTCAGTAAAAAGTTTACAAATATCCCCTTACACAGCAATGTTTCAGTATCCAAAATTATTTCAAGGTGTAAAGTCTCTACATATATAGAAATTTCCCTTTCGTTAAAAATTCCTGCTAAAGATATGGAGATCAGATTTCCAGAAATCTAGAGGCGCTATCTGCTCCTCTTTCTGCCAGTGCGGTGGTGGCTCCTGTTGCTTCTGTTGCTCCGATGGTGGTTGTATCTGGGCTGGTGGTGGTATTGGTGCCTTTGGTGGTCTGGCTACTGAAGACCCTACTTGCGTCAATCATGGCAACAAGGGAGAAGACGGTGCCCTCGATCAATATGAAGGAGCTAATGACGAGAGTAAGGTCCTTCACCAGCAGCCACTTAAACCAGCCGTAGTTGTACCTCGTACCTTGTAAGAAGGTCAAGCCGAGGATACCAAACCAACCGAGGTAGTCCTGGGGCCTAGCTACTTCGCCTCGATTATCAGCATCTGTAAATGAAGCCTTGTTATTTCAGATCACACAACCTTTGCAAGCATCCTGGACACTTATCACTCCCACGGAGCTGACGGAGAACAGGACGATGCCAAAGAAGTGACCCATGTTCTTAAGATCGCCGAATAGGATGTAGCGCTCCGACAACGAAGGCAGGCCTCTGACCAGGTAGTAAGACATCACGAGGCAGCAGGAGAAGGTGAGGATGTTGGCCAGCAGGTTGAAGGGCACCAGCCACTTGAGCGACCGGATCAGGAAGGGGGGGATGCTACAGAGTCCAATGATCACCACATAGACGCGCACATCAAAGTCCTGGCAATACAAGTCGGCGATGTGCTTTAAGTTGGAGGCCACGAAGACAATGTAGACCACACAGACGCCGCAGTTGTAGAGGGCGAGCATCACGTCCACGAAGTAGCCTCCGGCCTTAGCACAGGACTTGAAGCAATCGGGGCCCTGCCTGAAGGAGTACACCAACGACTCCGGATAGGTAGCGTAGCCCACTTGTATTCGGCGAGAGCACTCCATGAATGATCATGAAGATAACCACTATGAGCAAGACGATGCCATTGACGGTGCCAGGATGCCGATATGGCCTGGATTCCCGTTCCAATCACGCACTTCATTGTAATAAATAGAAGAGTTACAGAATCAAGCTACACACTGGAAACATACGATATCGGGGAAACATTTCGATTTTCGTACGGATTGTAATCTCTGTGGAAGATAAACATACAATTCAGACAATGCGAACTCCTTACCATTTTTCGGCCATCACTATGTACATAAATTTGTATATGAAAGTTTATTGTCAAAAAATAATTATATGAAGTTAACTAGCCAAAAACAGTGTAGGAATAAAAATGAAATTAATTACAATGGGGGAAGATAAAGAAGATGAAAGGTTCCCAAAAGATATGGGGAGGGTTTCAAGGGTTTCTTGTTTTTAAAAGGTTAATCGATCCAAATCTGGTGGACACAGTACCGGCCTTCATTTGACAAAACTTAAATCCCTTAAGAGAGAATATCCTATGAATCTTTGCATTTATTTCATAATTTAGTAGGCTGGGAGCTATGTGACAGTGAAAAGTATATCGATTATCCCCTTACACAGCAAAGTTTCAAATGTCAATATCCAAAATTATTTCAAAGTGTAAAATCTGTACGAAAATTGCCCATACGTATATAAAAATCCCATTCCAGCAACAAATAAGGAGCTCAGATTCGAAGGAACCTTAGGGCGGTATCTGCTGCTCCCTATCCCAGTGCGGTTGTGGCGATGGTGAAGTTATCCGCGATGGTAGTTGCCGGTGCAGCGGTGCCCTTAGTGGTCGGGAAGACGTTGCCACTCCCCCAAGTATCAATCATTTCCTTAAGGGAAAGGTAGGTGCCGTATACCAATATCATGGTGCCAGTGATGACGAGAAGGAGGTCCTTCCACAGCTTCCACCTACGCTTGCCGTAGTTGAACTCCGGCGGATAGTGCAGACAGATGTCCATGAGCGCCGGGAAGATGAGGTTCAGCAAGGAGATGGAGAAGGCACCCAGCAGCGAGATCAGCGGAATCAGATTGGGGGCCAGCCATCCGTTCAGCGTGGTCAAGACGACAAACATCACGCGGATGATGTACTCCTTGAGCTTTGGGCGGCTCAGTTGGCCACTCCGGTTCCAGTAGTGGTTCATCACGATGTCGATGACCACGTATCCGGACACCGGGTACGTCAGGAAGATGGCTATGGCAATCAGGATGTTGGAGACCTGCGCAACACTGAGACAAATATATACATATTTCCAGCCTTAAAGAGGATTCATTTTCTATGGCAAACTCACGGTTGAGTGGACGGCAGGTTAAAGGAAATACTGCTGGCCACTTGGTCCCCGTACCGCCAGTATCCGAAAAGTCCAAAGACGATGTACATGATCAGGACCACTGCGATGGACATGCTGAGGGTACCGCAGCAACCGAGGAAGTCCTGGGGAGTTTCCATCTTCGCTTCGACGGCCAGCATCTGGGAACAATGTTCAAATTCACTGAGCTCGGCGATCGGACGGCATACTTACCACTCCCACGGCGCTGACGGAGAACAGGACGATGCCGAGGAAGAGGCCCATCCTCTCTAGCTCGGCACATGTGACGCGGCGCTCCGTAATCGGAGGCAGCTTTAGGAACAGGTAGTAGAACATGAAGAGGAAGCCGAAGTAAACCAAAACGTTGCCCAGCAGGTTAATGGACACCAGCTTGTTGAGCGTCCGGATCAGGAAGAGGGGGATGCTAAGGAGTCCAATCACCGTCACGTAGATGCGCACATCCAGCTCCTGGGTATAGTGGTCCATGATCTGCTTGAAGGCAAGGGACACGAAGACGATGTAGACCACACAGGCGCCGTAATGGCAGAGGCACAGCACCCAGTCGACGAGGTAGCCTCCGCACTTGGCCCAGCACTTTAAGTACCCGGGGCCCTGGCTGAAGGAGTACACCAAGGACTCTCGATAGGTGGCGTAGCCGACTTGCATTCGGCGAGAGGACTCCACCATGCTGCTTACCTAGGGATCAAAATGATAATCAAAGAGAGTCGAATGAAATTAACTGTGATTTGGTGAGTTGCAAATTCCACGAATTAAAGCGGTCACAAATATCAAGGATGTTTTCTGTTGCAGGTTCTTTATCAGGCTCTCACTCGAAATTGGTGCCCACCTCTGCCCCCATCGAACTTACCAGCAACTGCACGCTATGGACGAGAAGGATGGTGAGCACCAGGAGCAAGACGATGCCATTGACGATGCCAGCGTAGTAAAATGCCACGGGCAGGGCCAGGATTCCCGTTCCAATCACACACTTTATTAGCGTCACAAAGGCCCCAAAATTCCTAGTCGAATCCGGATCACAAGTACAAGAAATTATAGTACAAGATATATTATAGAAATAAGCACATATGAGCAAAACTTACGATAACGGGGAATCAACATTTCGATTTTCGTACGGATTGTAGCCTCTGTGGAAGAAAAGCTTACTATACGATGCAGACAATTGCGGATTTGTCCTTACTCATTATCGGCCATAACTGTATAAATTTTAAATTAGAGCTTATTTCAAAACATGTTTTATGAGGAACCACTCTGATGTTAACTAGCCGAAAGCAGTGTAGGAATGACATTAGTTACAATGGTTGGAAGATGAACAAACGTAAATGCTATGGGGATTTATTTATTGCATTAAGGTTCCCTCTCTTCTTGTACAAAACTTTATAAATTAAAGGATAAAAGATATATATAAATCACCTCCTAATGGGATATTGATCATTGAGATTTCGCAAGGTGGACACTGTACCGGCCACACAGCCGGCCAGACCACCGGCGATGAAGATCATCGATCGCCAGAGCAGGATCCTTCCGGGTCCATAGCCATCCTCATACCGAACGCAGAGATCCACGATGCCCGGAAAGATGAAGCCCAGCTGGGCCAGGCAAAAGGAGCCAACGAAGGCGAGCAGCAGTCCAAAGTCTGGGTACTGGATGGCCACCAGCACCGAGGCGATCACCAAGGCGATGCGCACCAGGTACTCCACGATCTTGGCGGCGTTGCCCTCCTCCATCTCCGGCTCCATGTAGCTATGCCAGAGGATGTCCACGGTCACGTAGCCCTGCAGAGCGTAGCTGAAGAAGATTCCCACCGCAAACAATCCCGCCATAAGCTGGGTGGGGCTAAGGGATAGAGAAGGATAAATACTTGGGTGGGATAGATCGTGATCACTCACATTTCCTCGATGGGCAGATTGTGCAGAACTGAGCTGGCCGTATCCTGGCCGTAATGCCAGTAGCCAAGGAACCCGAATGCCGCATAGAAGATTATTACCACGGCCATTCCTCGATTCAGGACTCCGCAGGTGCCCAGGAAGTTACCGGGTTGTCTCATACTGTGACGCAGGGCCAATATCTGGGAGGTAACCATGACATAACTAGGAGATAAACAAACTAGGATAAAACAAACTCACCACTCCAACCGATTCAATGGAGAAGAGAAGGGTTCCAAAGACCAGGGGAAATTTCTTCAATGGCTGAATGGGAGGAAGTTCACGGAACTCGGGCAGATCTCGGACTAGGTAGCTCAAAGTGATCACGAAGCCTGTTGGGTAAAGTGATCTAAAGCTGCCAGAAGATGAAATAGCCAGGACTAACCCACCAATGAATATTATTATGTTGGATATGAAGGCAAGTGGCACCAAGCGCTTGAGTTTGCGGATAATGAAGGTCAGGATCAGGGGTGGCAGAAGCAGGGCCATATAGAGCCTCACATCCAATGGCCAGAGGTATATGTCACCCAGATTCTTCAGGACCTTGGCTATGAAGACCACATAGACGCAGCCCACACCGAAGTGGTACATAGCGAGCAGGATGTCCACAAGGTAACTGGGGGAGACAGGTCACTCTTTTAGGGGAAACCCCCATCTCAACTGAACCCGTACTAACCGCATGGGCCTGGCCAGGAACTGGTACCTTCTGGGTCCGTTGCCCACAGCAGCTTCCATGCTCTCCCCATAACTAAGCAGGGGCACCCCAAAGCGCTTTTCCATCGCAATAGTGTCGTTTAGCTGGGGAGATAGTAGATAGAGGGTGGGATGATCTCATGGGGAAGATGTTACCAGAACGTTACCAGAACGTGCATGGCATATACCACAAAGGAGCCCAGGACAACCGTCATTACAAGTCCGGTCAGCCAGCCGGCATTTAAGAAGGCTCGCGGCATGGCCAGACAGCCCGTGCCGAAAGCGCACTTCAGGACATTGATGAAGGTCTCCAGGTCCCTGCGAGCATGGGTATCATTAATAATGTATAGAACATATATAGAATGCTGATCTTACGTCATGTGACTATCCTCATCCCTGGGCAACTCAACCTGCAGGGCCACCGGTGATCTAGGGGAGGTTCTTGATGAGAAAATCAAACTATCCCCTCTGCTGGTTCTGCTGGCTCACCCGAAACTCTTTTGAACGCCACCCAGTAGCCGCTGGTGAAGGGGCAGCTCCCGGCCCGACTTCCTCTTCACTCGCTCCATTTCAGGAAACTTAAATCAGTCGGAAGGGAATAATTTCTGTATTCTTTTTTCGTTCTCTTTCCAGAGCGGGCAAGTCAGCGCCGACTTTGGTCTGCAATTATGCAAATGTGGATCACAGATCCCTCGGGTAACGGCTGCTGCCGCTGCCCTGATCTCTGGGATCTGGCCAGCTTCCAGGAAGGGTGGAGGTATTAGCATGGCCCTGAGCGGCGACTCTTTCCAGGAAATCAAGCTCTCTCTCTCGTTCTGTTGTGTGGGCGTTGTTGGCCGGGCGAAGGAGCAGGAGCTCGCTACCTAAATTATGCAATCGCCGGCGGCTCTTGGGCAAACTAATTAGTGTGGCCAGAACTGGCATTTTTCAAGTGCCCACCCCCGGCCCGATTTATGGCACTTGCTCCCATAAATCCACCGACTCCGCACTACAGACACTCCTCGGTTTCTAAGCTAGGTCCTAACCTATCTCACTCCCTGTATCATTGTGTGGGGCCCCTCCTGGGTTTATATTTCTGCCGTTGCAAAAAGGCAATAACAAAGTTCGGGGGCAAGAAGAGGAGGCAGTCTCCTGCCATCGGTGGTCTTCAGCTTGCTCAGGTCCTTGGCCAGGACCTTATAGCAAATTGGAACCGTGATTCTAATTCTTTTTTTCCAATATCACAGTTTTAGTACAAGCGTAATTCAACATTAAATTATAAGTTATGTGTATAGAGTGCCCAGGCAGCAGAAAGCTTTATAGCCACCTCAGTCCCTCACTTAAATCCGCATGTGACTAGAATGCACTTGAAGAAATAAAGTAATAGGACATAATAATTGAGGACAATTTTCAGAAGTAAGGCATTCGTTTTGTTTGAAGAATCGGAGATCTTAAGCGAGATCTCTATTAAATTTATATTAATTTTGTATAATTAGTTTTTTCCTGAAGATGAATCCCGAAGGCATTCGAAATATATTGGATTGAAAAGGAAGAAGGAAGGAAGGAAGGAAGACAAAAGTCTAAGTTTTTATTTAATTTAAAACATATTAACATGGACTAAAAGTATTTTTTTTTATTTACCCAATTTCCTTCGTCACAATTTTTCTTTATAATTATGAAAGAAGTCACAAAATCTCTTATCGATATTTTAATTTCATGTATTATTATTAAAGCTTTCATTTAATTTTTCTTTGCGGAAAACCTTTTTTTATATATCTATGACACTGTATTAAAAATGTAATTAGTTTTCATATTGTGTCATAGCTGTATAAAACGGAACTAGTATTAGTTTAAGGGTTAGGACGAATTTATTTTTATAATTTCATTGTGTTACAAGTTATTGATTATATTTATATATTACAAGTATCAAAATCTCAAGTGGATTTAATTTTTTTTTTATAAATATTACCGTTTTGATTTCAATTTTGTTTGCAAAAAACTTTACTTATATGACAAATTTTTCTGTGATAAGAACAATATTTTTAAACTCTCTCCTTCTTAATTTTCTATAATCATTTGGTCCCCGCACTAAATGTTATGCAGAATATACAAAATCTTTTTCTGTGTGCAGTGAATGCTGATTGTTGCTACTAGCAATGTTGCTGTTGCTGTTGCAGTTGCAGTTAGATGTGGCGCATCATTAAAGTGCAGACAAATGGCAGCGCGGCATGTGCGGCACATGTCAAGCTGCACAAGTCCGGGCAACAGGTGAAAATGCTGGAATTCTGATTATCCGCTGCCTGCTGCTACTTCTGCTGTTGCTCCTACTGCTTCTACTGCTGCTGCGGTGATTGGCAGCAGCAGTTGTTGCTGCTGCGGCAGCAACTTAAACTGTAACTTTCAACGATTTGTCGTCGTCGTCGCTGGAGCTGGCTGCCTTGGCTGCCTGGCACTTTGATGTTTGGCCACAGCCAGAGCCACAGTCGCAGCAACTTGCAACATGCGCATAATTATGTGCCTTGCCCGCAGGCAACATTCCGTTTCCACTTCCATTTCGAAAAAAAGGGGCTCTCGGCCACGCCCTCAATTCAATTTACAGCCGGAAGTGTGGGTGTATACTTACTTGATATACATTCTCGATGCTCGATGCCAGCCCTCGTCGTGCTCTCCTTTCGCGAACTCATTTGCTGCTTCATAAATCAAAAATCCCAGCGGCTTTTGGCGGCGGCAACTCCCGCATAAAAAAGCAAGAGCAAAACTAAAACCGAAATCGAGTGTATGAAAAACGCATTTAATGATTGGCGAACAACAAGCAGGAACATCGAGAGCAGCAACAGCAACAGCAGCAGCAACATAATAGGCCCATCTAGAGGCAACATTCGCGTACCGAGCAAAAAGTGGGAGGATGCAGTGAATTTTCTCCTGTGATGGTTTTTTTTAATGCCATTTGTTGCTGCCGCTGTAGATGTTGCTGCTGTGCTGCTGCTGTTGCTGCTGCCGCTGTAGATGTTGCTGTTGTCGGGCCGTTTGCCTTTTTGGGGCCCGTGAGGCATTCGCCTAAGCGGCAGGTTCCTGTCTGTGCCCCATCCAAGGAGACGTTGACTGCATTTTTAAGCGCGCTCCGCGCATAAAATAAAGCCAGATTGCAGGTCTTGCCTCGGGGCCATCATCCTCCTCCTTCTTCTTGAATGGGGCGAGTAAAAGTGCAGGATGCTTTGTTGTCCTGCCCCCGAACCAAGCCCAAACTCCTTCCTCCTCCTCCTCCTCCCTGTTCTTGGCCATTCGGAAGAGCTTCTGCAGATACGGCAGCTAATTTTCGATGGGCACAAGAAAATACTCGTACAAAAAAAAATACAGGGTGAGGAAAGGGCGCAGGCACAGGCGCAGGAGCATCTGAGATCTTGGAGCGATAATGATGCAGGTTAATCATTAGCCTGGTACGTGTATTATGCGATTATTAGTTGCTGTTCACCTCTCTCTCTCTCTCTCCTACCCGAAAGGGGATTACCCGCAAGTCCCCTATTTTTGGTGGGCGTTTGCTCTCGTTTTTTCCTCCTTATTTTTTTTTTGTTGCTGGCCAGAACATTTTTGCCGTAATTTCCAATTTCCGCTTGCATCCGCTGCATCTACATAGTATGTGTAGATACATGCGGCCGATTTGTCAACGCGGCAACATGTTGCTGCAACATGTAAGTTGTCAGAGTTTTTTAAGAATCAATTGCCGCCCAGCGGTGTGCACGCGGAGAATAAAGGGGGTATCTTTAAGGTCTTTTTGCTATCTTTATGAATTAGGCTGCTTTCTATAACTTGCACAATAAATTGAGGCTTCTAAGCCCACTAAATCTTACATTATCTGGCCTAATTCCTTTTTTCTCCACTCAAATATCCATTTAATTTGAGCTATTTTCTTAATGTGTACTTCTGGAAATCCGATCTGGGCTTAGCCCGCCTTCTTGGCTGCCGTCTGTCAGCGCAATACCCCGATCCGCGATGGCCACACACACGGGCGGAACGAAAAGGCGGCCTTGAAAAGCAATATCACCGAAGTACTTGGCAAAAATCATTGCAGAATTTAAATGAGCCGCAAAGGCAGCACACACACACACACATATTTTGAGGGAAAAAAGCGCGCTCGACTGACGTGCAACATGATTTTGTAGGCGTGCAACATGCGCATGCGCAACAGCCGCAACTTTATCAGATTCAGCGCTCTTTTTAGCATTATTTGTGTAATTTTTTTTCGCCTGCCTCGCCGGCATGTTGTTGACTGTCAATTGTTTGGTGGGCGTTGCAGCCAGCAGCCACCAGCCAGCAACCAGCAACTAGTAACAAGCAACAAGCAACAGCCAGCAGCAACAGCAGTTGCCGAGTCTGCTGGCCAGACTTTTGAAGCTATATCAATGTCAACAGCATTATCACACAGCGCTGTCAATATGCAAATGCCCAGAGCAAACCCAGCGACAACAGCAACTTGCCCAAGTAGCAACAGCAACGGCAACAGCGACATTCTCCTCGGTTCTCCTCTAGAAAAGACAAATAAATGCTTGTTGCTGGCGATTGTTTTCATGTGTGCGTATGTGACACTCGTTAACACGAAGCGAAAATGCGCGAAATGCGATATTTCACACGATTTATGCACGGACAACGACAAAAGTTGCAGCAACAGCATCCCAGGAGCAGGAGCAACATTAGCCAGGCTGGGACCACACACATTGCATGGCCAGCTTAAGTTGCTGCTCCTGCTGCTGCTGCTGCCTGCTGCGGAATATGAATTACGCAGCAGCAAGGCCCGCAGCAGAGCAACCCTCCATTTGTTCGTCTTAATTTAGAGTCCCAGGAAAAGCCAATTGGAAAGCGAGTTCTAGTCCCAGAATGCGGCTGTCAATACGGCAAAGTAGGAAGAACCTACGATAAAGTTGTTTGCCTGCGAGGGTTGTTGCCAGGTGAGTGAGGTAAAAGAAGTGGAGAGCGAGAAGCTGATAAGAACTGATTAGACCCCTTGGCATAAATCAGCGTTGCCATATCCCACAAAAGTTGCCAAGACAAGGTTGGTGTGTCAGCAATGCCAGGGAGATGCAGCCACCTCTTAAGGAGTAGGAAGCTGATTAGCCAGATCAGAGAGCTGCCAAGGCAAACAGTGGCCGCTGCTAATGGCCAAGTTGCTGGCGTGCTAATTTGACAGCTTGGCCAAGTTGTTAGTAGGAGCGAGAAAGGCGGAGAGGGAGAGAGCAGCCACTCCGGTTGAGATTTATGCGTTGCCAATTGGCTGTGCCAACATATTTGCCCATATACATAATTGAAACGTAATAAATTCTGGGATGCTGATGCTGCCACTGTTGCTACACACAAAATAATGCTGGACTTAATTAACCACATGGAGTGGTTAAGATGTTGTAAGCCATATTTTGCTAGCCATTAAAATTAATATCCAATAAATAGGTACATTTTCCCAAAAAAAATCAGGTACCAGATGGTTTATAAAAAGCATTTTCAGGCGGGATATATAATTAGACAAATAGCTACAAATTTGATTAATTAAACTAGTTTTTTATACTTTAAGGTAAACAGGAAATTATTGCGAATAAAAACTCTTTAAGATATATACGAACAAATCAATAAGAAAAGGTTTTTTATATTAATTAAACAGCCAACAAGGTTTGTATTTATTTAATCTTACTACAAATAAATGTCTGTTTAATTTTTTAAAATAAATTCTTCTATATTTTATGTTATTAAAAGATTTTGTTCGAATTTTATTCGCATTTCTTAGGTATAGGTAAACGTATAGAATGGCAATAAAAAATAAAAACTAATTATATATATTAATTTATAATACAAGAAATTAGAAATTTATTCATTTATGCATTCTTTATTTTTAGTAATTAAACTCCAAACTTTACCTAACTCTACCCTATTTTTCCGTGTGTACTTCTTCAGCTTTTCGTGCACAATTAGCGGCCGCAACTAACGACAATTGCTGACCATTTTCATGACTCGCTGTCGATTATTAAATAAATAATTTCATAGCGCTGATGCGGTGGCTGCTGGCTGCCTTTTGCTGGTTTTACAAGCTGTAAAGTGCGAAATCAACACGCTTCATGCCAACTTCAGATCTTGGGGACCGAATACTGGAGACCGGAGACCAACTAGCTAGGAGTAGTACCCATTCCTTTCCTGATCCACTGTCCGGCGGCGAGTGTCCACTATGTTAGTTGTCAACACAAATGGCAATCGGCGTTGATAAATTGTAGCTGCCTTGGGCCAATTATAACCGTCTTTGGGCCTGGCTCAATATAGCTGCCAATCTGACAGTCCGCCTCCTGCCGCCGCCGCCACCGCCGCCACCGCCGCCACTAGCATCCCATTCCATCCGTCCATCCGTCCATCCGATCATGTTGCCAATAATGTTGCAAGTGGCAAGTTGCATGGCTTTGCATGCAGATCGCGACGGGTTTCTCTTCCTGCGAAGCCCCGCAACCGAGGTTCCACTCTGTTCCACTTCCGGTGTGGGCGCTACAAAGTAGCGAAACCCGATACCCCCAAAACCCGATCAATCTCGGCTTTCAGCGGCGAAAGAGTTGTCTTTCAGATGAATAATTTGTCAGCAAACAAAAAAAAAAAAGGCACCAAAAGCAGAGCCAGCACGTGCTGGAAAGGAAGCAGAAAGAAATCAGAGAGAGAGCAGAGGAGAAAACACCCCCGCACCTGAAGCCAATGTCAGATGATCCATCCAAGGATCTGATTCCGAGTCCCGAACGAGGGGAGTTCATCTGCCACATCAGCTGTTCCTCTTCCTTGGCGCGAGCTGCTGCCCTCTCTCCTCTGTGCTCGTCATTATTGTTATTATCCACGGCCCGGTGTGTCTCGCTTGTACAATAACATCTAATTTCCTACCTTTCTAACAGCTCCTTCGGCTACCTACACACTTTGTCTCTGATTTTTCAGATTTCCTCAGGACATCCCCTGGTAAAGAAATGAGGAGGCGGGGAATCATCACCCGCATCACATCCTTGAGATCGAGAATGTTGCATATTTGTATGCAACGCTAATGACATCAGAGGGATAGGAAGGAAGGAGGCGAGTCCGATTTAATCGGGGAATTGGTAGACACAATCTTGGATGCTCAACAAAGGAAATTTAAGAGCCTGTAAAAGATGGTAAATTTATACCAAGGATATTTTCTTTAGAAAAATATACTAGATATAAAAGTAATATAAAATATATATACTTTAAAAATTAGAATCTAAATTACTCTGAACATTTTAAATGTATATCTTAGGGACATAATTTGAGGTAACACCTTAGTTCTCACAAATAATAAATCGTAGAAGTAATTAATTATACAACTTAAATTTGTTTGTATCTATTTCTTCGGTGACTAATTTATTTATTTATTTAGCCTACAAATTTCCATATTTATGAACATTAAATATATTTATAGTATACAAAAACCATAATATTTTTAATAAGTAACCGAAATTCCTTAACATTCTCATTCCCCTCAAAAGTAATGCCTCAATCCCCGCACTTGAAAATGAATTTAGCAAAGATTTAGCCACGAAATTCTTTCTCCCTCTCCGAAATTTTCCAATCTGCAGCCACCCCATACGAACCAAGATTATTGACCTCTCGGCAAACAACCCAAACCCCGTAAGGCCGCAAGGCATCCTTTGTTTGAGCAGCAGGAGCGGTCCAGGACAGCTGTTGGTGGGATCAGGCATTGGGCCGATCTTAAGAAGTCGTTGGCGCGCAGTCAGAGAGCTGGAAGGAGGAAAATAATAAGAGTAAAAATATAAAGGACGCTGACCGGAAAAGAAGTCGAGCCGCCGAGGAAAATCTGAGAGAGAACAGCTGACGGGGAAAATGCGACGCACGAGCCACAAGCCAAGAGGAAGCTGAGCAGACGAAAGGATCGCCTCTGATCGCATTGCGGTTACAGCGGAAAAGGTGTCAGAATTGTGGCAAAACAGCTGTGAAGCAAGAGTACCTTTTGGTTTTAATTGCAAATGCAATTACAGAGAGAAGACCGGGGATCAAGTGTATATTCCAACGAGAGTAACATGTGCGAGACGCCAGGGAAAGGAACACAAAGTACCCTTTGCTACATATTCCTAATTACCAATTATTATTTAGGGACCAGTCATTTTGTTAATATTCTAGAAATTAATAATAAAAATTTTCATGGTTCCATTTTAGAGAGAAAAGATGCATGAAAATACTATAAATAACAAATATTTATTCACGTACTTTCTACCACATAAATCCATTTATGATTTTTAAATTACTTAGCTGGCCTCCTACTGGGCAATAAAAAAATAATACCTAATAAATAACCATACACTCCTGTTAATATTAATAAAAAAGTAAAGAAGAGCCGCCGCCAGACGTTAAAAAAACATTAAGAGAAAGGTAAAAGGATCAGAAGGTGGAACTGCCCGCAACAAGTTGATTTAGAGGTCTCCCCGCCTGAACAACCGTTAGCCAAATCAGAGACAGAGAGAAACATTTAAAGAAATTCAAATGAATTCGCATTCGCATTGGCATTGGCACTGCGTTTTTCTGGCACACATATTCCGTGTCTCTGGCGAGGATCCTGTCTCCGGAGTCCGGACTTTGGAGCACATGCCTTCGGGCCCCCCGCCCACTTAAATTGCGTGCCACGCTGAAAGCATTCATTTGCAGCCAAAGAAATCATCGGTCGCCGAGAGATATTTGTGCGTTTTGTGGGTCTGCCACTGGGATGCGGCGAACTACAATTAAATTTGCATTTGTATGATTTTTTCCAGCGCGCTGTTGGTGCCGCGGGTGAAATACCTTGGCGTAGGAAACATTTATCACTGCTATGGGGTCTCCGCCACCGCCACCAACTCAAATGCGAGCCGAGTCCGACTGGCAACGCACAATAAAACTAAAACGTTTATAATTTCATATGAATTTCTTGTGCCGGAGCTTGCAACTATTAGCCGGGACATGCAATTGGCCAAGAGAGAGAGAGATATACAGGGGGGACGGCGGGAGAGACAGACAGTGAGCCAAGTCAGGGCCCAACTTAATCACAGGTTGGCCAGCTGAATGGCCTAAACGAAAATGCTTAAATTTAATGACATAAATATATACGCCGAGCGCTTTGGGCACAGTGAAAAAAGTTCGAGTTAGAATTGGCTGGCTATAATGGCCTTGTTTTTAATTAAAACATAATTGAAATGTAGGTGAACTTAATAAATTAGTAATTAATAAACATGCCTTGAAGTGTGTAAGACATTTTAATTTAGAAAGCCATGAGCAAACAAGAGTTTACAACTTAATAAAGAATATTTAAGCTGAAACTTACAAGTTCTTAACTTAATATCTGCAAAAAATCCGTTTAAATGGCATACAAATCTCTTGATACTTGCTATTATATTTATTTTAATTTATCTATGATATCACCTCTTTTCCTCTTAGTTGTATATATTTCCCTCTGTGCACAGATCTCATCAGCTATGGCGGGTGGCTATCTCACCACCTCCAAGCCCTCCCTCTTCCCAGCTGCGGAAAATGCTCATCTTGAGGAAATCTAGGGAATATTTATCAATCTGTCACGGCCTGAAAGCCCGGCGAATGGAGGATCATCTTCTCGTTGGCAGAAAAGGCAGCCAGGCAGCCAGCTGTCCATTTAGGGAAAACGAGTTGCGAGCTGGAAACGGTGTGCCAAGATTTATGCAACCCACCACCACCACCGCCAGCACCACCCTTCGAGGAAATTGCTTATTGCGCACTTAAGGAGATACCGTTCCAAGGACCTCCTAGCGAAGGTCCTCGCCAACGCCACCACCCCGTGAGGCGGGACCGGCTGCTTCTTTTACTGCCAGCCAGGACAATGGGAGAGCCCACCCCATACCACCCATTTTTCAGGGGAATATCTTTCCTCCTCCCGCTTGAAATTTTAACTCCTCAAAAGGACACACAAAAAACTCAAAGGAGGAGGAGGGTAGGATAGAAGACTGACAACGCAGCTGCGCCTGCCTAATGAACACTTTTACAATCTTTTTCGGTTACTTTCCAGTTGCTGCGCAGTTTGGGAATCGAAAAAAAAAGCTTGGCAGCTGCCTCGGGACTTCCCATTTGACGAGCGAGCTTTGTGAGTGAGCGGAACTAATTTCCATTGTATCAAAAAAAGAGAAAAAAGGTTCAGCCCAGCAAAAGTAAAAGAGGTGGAATATGTCTCACCATTCCCTTCTTGTTCCATTTGGGAACTATCTTGGGACTATCTTAATCTCGGCATAAACACTGATACATCATCATCGGGGGCATAAACTTCAATTCACGTTCGCTGCCCAAGTCTTTCGATTTTCAATTCAAGTTCGCTGCCTAAGTCGTTCGATTGGCAGCTCTCAGAATAAATTATGTTTATTTTTGGGACCCAAAATAAAGACGAAACGGAGGATTACACACGCTTTAAAAAAACTCCCACAAGAAGCTGGAAAAAAGGGGAAAAAAACTCTGTGGCTGGCTACTTGGCATAAAATTAACTGTTCATTCAAATAAAAATTAAACTATTAAATGCTCAGCTCCGGTGGAGAAATGAGCTTAGACGCATAAACGATTAACATACATGAAACGAAAAAAAAGAAAGACACACACGACGGCCCCGAAACTGAAGCGTTTCAAAAAATATATATACATGTATAAAGCTGATCAATAAAATATAACAATCATGCGATCAAAAATCTTTCACAAACACAAATACCTTTCTGGATGGATGGACTATGGACGATGGGCCAGTCCACTCCACTCCATTCACCTGTAAAAGTGTGGGAAACCATAGAAATAAGAGAGCGCGCCAAAAGGCGAGAGCCCAAAAAGAAAACGTTGAAAATTCAAATTAGCCCGAGACTCGTAAATAAAAGATATTATAGCCAATCGAGCAATAAAACCAGTTAATCTCTAAATGTGCCGAGACTCTGTCTCGTCCCCGTCCCAGTCTCTTTTTCTATGAACCTCTGACTGACTCTGACTCTGGCTCTGTCTCCGACTCTATCTCGATCTGAGGAAGCCACTCCGTCCAATCCACCTCATCAAAGTGGTTCGGCCTACATCTGGAACTTGCGACCGATCGGAGATCGGAGTCCGGGGTTTTACGATCTGCAACCTGCCCCGGCCATGGGCAAAATCAGTTAGACTCTCAGGCGGGTGTAGGATTCACCTCCGGCTGTGCTCTCGAATCTCGCATCTCCTCATCCACGTCCAGCTTCTGATTCTCCTCCGGCTGCTGCTACTTCTGCTACTTGGGCCTCTGGCCGATCATCTTCTTGGCAATCAAATCAATTTTATGCCGCTGTTGCATTTTTTATGGCATTTCTAACACACAAACCACACGATAGCCCCATTCACTCATTCATTCACTTCGCTCATTCATTGATGAGCAGAGGACCGCAGACCGGAAGCGGGTTACTACCAGTGCAATAGGCGGGGAGGGGATCCGAAGAGGGGGAGGCCAGCGATTACCAACAACTTAAAGCTCGGCCACAAAATGTTGCATTCGGATTGGGTTATTAAGCCATTTAAGCGACGTGAGAAAATGCTGCAACGATTGGAAAATCTTGGTAGAAGTACACGCGGCAGAAAAAGGGAGTTTCAAGAAATTAAATCGAAGGCTTATTAGATTAAAAAATAAAATAATTAAGTTAAAACCGCTTAAGAGAATGTAGATTAAAATTCGATTTAAAAATGTATACATACAAGCTAAAATCTAAATTTTACCATAATAAATTAATCGGAAAAGGAAAATGCGATGAAAATATTTCCCAAAATTATTTGAAGAAGTTTGTAAGTGCTGAGCTCTGGAATATTTATTTTTCACACGTCTTATAATTTAATGAAAAAAATGTACAAGTATATGAAATGATTTTAGCTGTAGAAGGGTTAAATTTATAATATTATTTCAGCTGTAAAAAGGTTTAAAGGGACTTATCCCTTATTAAAATTTAAATTAAAAGGCAAAAAATACTCTAATTTAAATAAAGATCATAAGAGGGTTATTTCCCATTAAAAATTCTCAGAAAGCCGCCTTTTTTCGGCCAGCTCAGAATTGAAGTAACCCCTTTAAAATAAAGGAAGAAAATATCATCCTTTGGGTTATAAATTGATAGATATTTTTTTGAACAGAAAAAATTAATTACCTGGAAAATTTTGAATTCACAATAAAAACCCTTTCGTTTACCTTTTTATTTTTTTATTTTTTTGCGTGTAACAACCATAGTTTTCGAGCAGAGGAAAAAGGCAACCCTGGTGGAAGTGGAATCACTTGGATTTAATGACTACACTAAACATTTATCGGTGCCAGCCTAACTAACAACAAAATCAATTAAACAAACTCAGGGCAGGGGCAGCCCGACGGCGATGTCGATGCGTATGTTTAAAGAACACAACATTGGCTTCTGTCTACGCCCCTCGAGGCATGTCATTAAACTTTTGTGGAAGCCTCTTTAAGACGAATCCCAGGCGACCTTCCCACTTCCACTGACCAAAAAAAAAAACAGCCGAGATTTTCATTAAGACAACACTTTTTGTGAATGAAATGGCGTCGCACCCGCAACTCCCCCTAAGCTCGTCTCGGCGAGGTAAAGGTTAGCTCATCTCATCGCTGTAGGTAAATCATACGAAATTTGTCTTCCAGCCGAGATCTTGGCCAAGATTTCGGGGCGTGCGCGTGATTTAAGCTCATGTTGGTAGCAAAATCCAGCAAAAACGCAAACAAAAAACCAACCAAAAACCCAAAAAAGATACAGAAACCACACGCAAAACAACGCCAACAATAGTATCTCAAAGTCGTGTGTGTTGGAGGAAGTGCAAAGTGCCGTGATAAGATCTCAGAGTTGTGCCAAAAAAAGAAGAAAAAATCTTTAGAAAAATGAGCAGCAAGAAGAGCTTAATTGCCTGAAACGATCCGATGGGGGACAGGTTATGATAGATAGGTAAACATGCTTATAGCGAGGGATCATCGGAGCTTACGAAACAGCTTCTGCGGAAGTTGGTGAAATTTCGAAATGATTTCGATCGAGCATACGTCTGCTCCAATCGATCTCTTCGAATTCCTTGGGTCTAATGAAGCTTCTATAAATAGTAAATCATCCATTGAATCAGTAATCGTTTGATTGAGTTTAATTTGGCATCATCAGTGGCCCCATCAATCACGCCATGTGAGGCAAAGAAAGTTTCCCAGAAAGCTTAACACATTTCAGGGACAAAAGGAAGGGGAATTCCCTTTAGTTTAAAACAATGAAAACTTAAATCAGTTGAATATTTTATGCCTGCAAAGAAGCTTTAACGGAAGAAACATAATTAACGGAGTTTAACTTTTGAAAGGCTTATGTTAATTGATAAACTAAATACAAGTATACTTGGATTGATTTTGGCCAAAAATAAAATAAGACTACAAATTATTTTTGTATATTTTATTATATTTAAACTATACCTATCTTTTGGACATTTAATGTTACTTTTAAATATTAATTTTGAATATTTTTATGTGGCTTAAATTACGGTTTATTAATTATTACAGTTAACAAAATAATATCAGATTTTACCCAACTGTTTTCTACCGTTTTTCCAACCGATTTTTGTGATTAAAATCCGCGCCAGCTGTTGAGTTTAAATCATAAGCCTCCTGTCTACACTTTTCGCAGCCTGGGTTATCCGTGGGAATCTCACAGAGGTGAGAAACCCGGCACTAGCATGCAAATTAGATTTTTTTAATTGGCGCATAAGAGCGCCGGCGACATCTCCACCTGACCCCCAGAATAACGCCCAGCGTGGAGATCTAGTCTCTTGGCCAGATCTCCTCTGATCTCCTGCCGTTGGCGTCACCTCAAGGTGCTGGGATGTCATCCACTTTTATGGTTATTGCGACGCCAGCTGTTGTTGCTGCTGCTGCTGCCACTATTATGTTGCAGCGAACTCCCAGTTGCAGTTGCGAATGCAAATTGCGGCTGGCATTGCTCGCTCTGCCTGGGATGTTGGCGTTTTTGCGTGCTTAATTGAAAATTGTGTTTCGGCGCTTCTAATGAATGGGAAAGTCAAAGACGGCAACGCATTGGCGGTTGTACAGAGGGAAAAAAAATTGGAATTCTGATTACCACGTAGGTAGGTAGAAATTTAGATTTAATTTCGTTTTGTTAACTTCTTTGGATGAAAGGTTTAATTTCATTTAGTTAACAGAGAATTATGAAAAATTGGTTCCAAGGAAAAGTGTAAATAAATCAAATATTATTAATAAAACTAAATTAAAATAGGGTCATAATTTATTCCAATCCTGGAAATAATGTTTTAATTTCAGGCCTATAAATCCGATTTTCATTTTAATTTATTTTTCCTCGTACCGACTTTTCCCCTTGTTTGCGTCGGCCGCCCTCCCAGCGCGATCTGCGCCTCATTAAAGCCCGTAAAAAGACTGACTAAGCTAAAAGGAGCAGCAGGAGTCTATTGAAAGCTGCCGCCCGTAGGGGTGGTTCTCCTCTTTTATGGTTGTCGGGAAGAAGTGTGTGTGGATTTAGTGCCGCAGGCCACAAAATCTCCAAACGAGATCTTGCCTTTTGTGCCGCGAAGACGTTCGCCGTAGTTTTCCCGCCAAAAGGAAGAAAAAAATTGTTACGGGGGTTGCACAACGGGATCTGGGACTTGGGATCGGGGATCTGGAATCCCGGGATCGTCGGTGGTGGTGGTGGCGGGCTGCAATCGGGTGGGTTGGTGGTGGGTTGCTGCTGGGTTGGTGCTGGGTCGGCGGTGGTGGCGGCGGTGCCGCTGCTGTTGGGGTGGCCACGAGGACAACAATAGGGAGGCAGCCTTGGCCCAAGACCGAGATCCTGAGAGGGCGAGAATGCCGATGAAGTCGCGGACTGGTGATGACTGGGCCAAACCGTGGGAAGATTTCCAGCACAAAAGGCAAAAGGCGATGCAAAGGAATCTCGCAGCGACACATTCCCCTGCTGCTGCAGCTGCACTCGAAATCACAGCATTGGAATAAAGGCGAGAACTTTTACCTCGATTGCCCGTCCGGTCTGCGGGGTACGAATTCGAATTTATATTAATTTCATTTCATCTCAGTTTCGGGCGTAGGCATCGGCGACACTGAAATGTACTTAGCGCACTCATGGCTCGGCCTAAATCACGCAACAATGCCGCTGCCGAGAAGGTACGAGGAGAATAAGTGTTCGAATTTTAAATACCCGCTAGTTGCACCTTTTTAAGGGGAACTTGTGTTAAATAGGAATTAAATTAAAATATTTATGATGATATTTGTAAGATTTGTGATAAATTCTAAGCACTATATAAACCTTGCTTTCTACAAAATGTATGGTAAAATGGTTATTTTAATATTCACAAATTACTAAGGATGACCAGTAGAGTGCTTCGACTCTGAATTAGATCTCACATATTTTGTTTACAAAATAAATTAAATCGGAAGTATTTCAGTAGCATTCACAGATGTTTACAGATTTTTCGGAGCTCGAAGCTCTGATAAACTCTTACAAATCTAAAATTTACTTAAATAATGATCGCGCTTTTTTAGCTGCCTCTTCTGACACCGTAGATAAAATGGTCTCAAATTGAACTATTTAAAATATGTAGAATAGATTAAATTTAAAGATTAAATTATTACAAATCTTAGTTTTTACTTAATATGTAATCTTAAATTATATCTTGTACCATTAAACGGCCTTAATTTATAAACCCATTTGTAAGGAACATTTTTTATGACATTCCGAAAGTCAAAAATTTATCTGTTTATTTTTTTTTTTTTCTGCAGAAGTCAAAAACTCAGATTTTGGTAATTTGTAATTTGTAAATTATTTCAGTTTTAGCCCAGCGCTACAAGTATAAACTTATGATTATTGCACTGGTCACAATGATTAAAACATGTTGTATTATCTTAAAGATACTTATGTACTAATCTTATTATTTTAGTGTATAATTATAATATATTTTGATTATTTTTTGTTATTACGATTTATGATAAATAAATATTCTTTAATTTTAATATAAAAGAGAGTTGCGCTGCTAATTGTTTTGAGATGGTGTGGTAAATTCCATAACCTAATAGCATTAATGAAAAATTGTCTTTTAGAGCAAAGAGTTTGTATCTTAATAATAATAATAATATTCTACAAATAATATAAATAAGTGGGAATAAAATACACAAATTTGTTGGGGAAAATCATTGTTATACATCCTAAAAAGTTCATTGATATTATATTAGTAAAATTTTCATAAAATAAATATATAAAAAAATCATACGCCCCGTGGTCCCCACAATACCTTGTATTTATCGGCAAACAGTAGGCAGCTGGAAAAATGTCGCCAACTCGAACGACTTCATCAAGAAATCAACAAATAGGCGTATTGTGTTGGCCGTATGTATGGACACCCCACCCCCGAGATTGTACAAATAAACGAGTCTATATGTAGGTATATCCCCCCGTATCGATATATATCACACCGATAGCCGATCGTTGATCACTTTTTAACCTACACCATTTTGGTTTGCTTCTCGCTTTTTGTCGCCGTCTCATTTCAATAACTCATTGTTGTTGCTTTTACCACACACACAGAGGCACACACACACGCACACTCGCACACACATACAGAGATATACAGCTGTATCTGCATACACACCTACACGCTGTTGCTCTCGAAGCGAACCCACGAATTTTTGTACGAATCGCGTAAACGCGTTTCGCGTCTCGTTTATTTTCCCTGCCCACAATACACGCACACCAGTGAGTATCCCGGTGTGTGTGTGTGAGTGATGGCTGTGTGTGCGTGTGCTACTATTCGTTCATTCACAAATTGTAGTTGTTGCTGCGCTGCTGCTGCTTGGCATGCTTTTGCCTTCGCCGTTTTTCTTTTTTTGGTTCATTTTTTTCTCAATTCGGTTTTTGTTTTGTAAACACACTCACACTCACCTGGACACACACACAGCCGCAGCGCCACTCGGCAGCTGCGTCGCAATCTCACACACACACAGCGCTCTCGCTCTCTCTCGGCTGCATCGGCATTTCAAGTTCATATCCGTGAGATTGTTTTGCCGGCATTTCTCACGAGAGCGCAGAGAGAGCGGGAGAGAGAGCCGAGCCGAAGCGGAAAGAGCGTGTATCTGTGTGAGATGTAGGTGAGAGAGAGAGCGCCTTCGCGTTTTATCCGGAGATTTTATCCGCACTTTCAGTCGACTGAGATTTTCTTATTCTTAACCAAAACTGAACGGTTTTTTCAAGGAAATAAATGAATGAATCAAGAATTCTGTCTTACAGATTTTATTTTTGTCTTAATTTTATGTAGAACAAATAAATTCAACGATTTCAATTGCCTATTTAAACGGGATTAGATGCTAAGTTCAAAGGAATCCGTAAGATACTTGGCATTTGGAATATAAACTATAAAATTTCATGAGATTTATGTAATTGTACACCACCTATTTAAATACAAAAATGATCTTAATAATTATCTTAATCAAGAGTCGAATTAAAGGTACATCTTTAAAATAAATTAAGGTGGTTTACGGATATTTTTCGATGTGATTTAAAGAAATTATGGGTACAATTGAAAAGAAATAAGCTTGTGAAAATTTAAGTCATAAAGCCAAGCTGTTAAGGTTACTTTTAAGTTTACTTTCAGTATCTTAATCATATAAATCAATTCGACAGCATTTTATTGAGAATATAATAGAAAAAGGAGTATCTAAAATCAGGCTAAATCCTTAATTTCTATTGTAAAATCTTTGTATCTTTTATGTATCTCCAATATGAAATAAATTGTTTTTTGCATAAGTAGCGTAGACTTTGAGATATCTAGGAATATCTGAGGCTTTCCATTTAAGCATTTGTTTAATTCTTATCGATTTCTTCCATTTTATTAGTTAAGTATGCTTAGTACAGTGATATAAAAACGGTGAATTTAACGCAGGTCTTAGTCAAAGAACTAAATTAAATTCAAAAAATTAGTGGGAGTCCTTAAATTATTTATTTTTAAATTAAATTATGTTTAGCTTAGTGCTAGAAACACAAATTAACAAGGGAAAACTTTCTGAGAAACATTTTTATATTTCATACTCCAAGTACAGGTGAACTTTAATAATATCCCGAAAGTTAATAAATAAAAGCTTAGGAACCTGGTTCAGTGACCCAAAAAAACAGCTAAATTTAAGGGCAAGTTGCAGGGATTTAATCAGCAAACAGCCAAGGCAAGTGGCTCCCTAGAATCGATGCCAAAAATAAGCCACCGAATCCCCAATCTGAAGAGGTTTATCTTCGCCAGAATCCCGATTATATAACGCCGTCGTGTGAATCTGCAAGTCCGTAAATCCGTGTGAGTCCGCCAAGTGGGAGGTGCCTATTTCTTCGGAGCTCAGCCGGCCAGCGGAGCAGGCGAGCGAGGCAACACCAAAAAAGCTGAAAATGCAGCCCGAGTGCTTTTCATTGGCATAGAGAGTTTTGAGCAATTAGAAACCCACGCAGCCATAAACAACAACTACGAAGAGAGAGGGAGCGAGGGAGAGAGCCAGTGGAGTGGGTGTCGGGCTCCCACAGCTGCAGTGGCAACAACAACACCAAGAACCCACAATGAGAGTAGGAAAAAAAAAAAAAAAAAGCAAACGGCTTTTGCACGTGCTGCTCTTTCTGCCTCGCTCGCTCGCCCGCTCTCCGGGAGCAGCAGCTCGCTCTCTCCGAACTTTATCCGGCGAATGAGAGGCCCAGACTGGGTTCACGCACACACCGAAGGCAGGGCCCGCCTGCGTCGGTGTTGGTGTGCGCTGGTATTGGAGTATCTGCTGCTGCCGCCTTAGCTGCTGCGGCCCCGCTGTGGATTCTACTCAGAAGTCAGTTTCTGTTTCTTGCTGGGCAGTGTCGGTTCAGGTTCACTAACGTTCCGCACGCGCTGCTGCAAAAGCATTTCTTCCGCCGACGACACGAAGACGCGTCTTCTGAGTTCTTTTCTTCTGGCACAGCTTCAGTGTTTGGGCCAAGTGCGTGTGCTCTCAGCTGGCCGCTCTCTCCGCTCCACACTCCACACTCCACACTCCACACTCCACCTCCACACTCTCCACTCGGTGGTTGGTCGTGTGTGTGTGCTGCTGCCGCCGCCACCCGAAGCGCTGCCGAAGCGCAGCCGACGCCGACGACGACGCTGCGTCGGGAAAACCGCCGTTGGCTTTGGGAAATCCGTTTCGTTCGTTTCGTTTCGTTCGTTTTCGTTATTTGTTATTCGCACGTTGACGCGACGAGACCGCGAGCCGAGAACCGCCACGCCACGCCACGCAGCATGCAACAAAATGCGGCAACTGATCGCGCGTGAAACCATAATCCACTCTTAAACGCTCTCTCCAAAAAAGAAACAAAAATCTATGTTAATCACAAATGCTAAGAAAATGCAAGTGTAAAAGTGCGTTGCCATTCAAGTGTCTTACCATAAAAGTAATACCACAAATTAAGCCTATTTATATCAATTAAGCACGCAGCACACACGCAAGCGCAGCATAACCCTCAAGTAATACGTCAAAACAAAGCAAAACAAAACAAAAAGAAGTGTGATATTTTAATATTAGCCATTAGAGTTTACACAGAGAAACACAGCAAAAATAATAGGGAAAGCCTACAGAAAATAATATAAAGTGGTTGCCGCAAATTGGATAATGCTTGGATAATTCCCACTCACAAATAAATAACAAACAAAAAATCCAAGGTGAGTTTGCCGACGCACAGTGGGGTATTGGACCCGAAAAGTGGCGATTAATTCAAAAAACGATTTTTGCGTTCGATACATTTGATTATATTTTTTTGTTAATACATAAAATTCTGCATTTAACCGTATATGAGTTTTTCTCCTCAACCTAACAGAGGCTGAGGAATCGGTTGTCAAAGTTGCAATATATTTTCGGTGTCTTTAAAAAAGTAAAAAAATCCCTTTCTTTGAGCATTTTGAAAAAAGAAAATCGTTTCTTAAACGAAAATATACGCCAAAAAAGTTATGCAATCTCTAAGATAATATATTTAACTATTTTTTAAATATTTTTTTAACAATATAAATTTCAATTTTATAAATAAAATTATTACAAATACAAAAAATTAGCTTAAAATTTCACATTTTTTAACTTTAGGTAGACAAAAAGTAATGCGCCACGCGGTCCCACGCGATATTTTAAATGAGGTGTTATTCCCTAGATATTCAGCTTAACCGCCTCATTCACACAATTTTGCACAAATTTGCACAAATTTGTTCAAATTCAATTTTAGTGGATATACTGATAGCGCGCACACTACAAGCGCGGGCGTTGCGCTGCCAGCTGAGTTTCTAAAACCCGCCGAGATCAGTACTGGCGCCCATGAGACATCTTCAACAAATAGAGACTCATCTAGCGAAGATTGAACAAACAAAGATTTCCAAAAAACCGAAATTAAATAAATAAATAAAATGTTATATAAAAATAAAATATTTTTTTTTTATTTATGGGTTTGACTAAAAATACCAAATAAAGAACTGTTTTTATTTTTTTTAGTATTTTTTCGTAACATTTTTTGAGTTTTTAAAAAAACTAGTTGTTAAATGTTGAACAAATTTTGTAAGATTATTAAGTCAATAATAATACATAATAACAAATAATTTTTTTTTTTAAACTTGGTATTTTTAGTAAAAAAATAAATAAATGTAACTATTTTTTATATGGCAGCTATAAGATATAGTAGTCCGATTCTGATAAAATTTTTCCCTTAAAATCTGGAATATTTTGAGATTTCTTATGTAAAAATTTGGTTACAAAATTCTTAAAAAAAAAAAAAAATTCATACTAAAACAAATTTGGAAAAATTAATTTTAATTTTAAAAATAAAAAAAATAATTTAAATTAAAAACGAACAACTTTTTTTTACTAAGATTTGTCATATCTAACAGGAAAAAAAAAGCCTCCATCCAAAATATGCCCACCTGATTTGATCGCCACTTTTCGGGTCCAATACCCCACTGTGCGACGGCTCTATGGATCTCGCAGAAGAAACACAATTTTTGGGTGGCCTAAAAACATAAATAAATAATAGCAAAGTTCATGGATATTTAGGCGAAATGTGTGCACTCCCTGAAATTGGTTTTAGTTAAATTTAACACTTTTAAATTAACAATTAATCAATCTAATGGTGAATCTTAGTGATGCTAAATTGGCGACCAAAAATCAAAAGTAACTCATTTTCATTAAGAGTAAATATTTATTTATTTCGCAAATATTCCGTTCATAAGCGACCTATTAGTCACTCGGCCATAGTCAGCATTTTGTTTAATAAAATAAACACCAAAAATGTGTCAAAAGCTAAAAGCCAAGCAGCTCCAGTTACGCCGGCGATCGGCTTTCAGTTCTGTGCCTCAGCGTAATATCAGATCTGGAAATATATATTTTACATATATTATGGATGTGAGTGTGCAATCGATTGCACCCATGAATGATGGACTGATGATGATGAGTTCATATCAGCCCACAACAGGCACAGGCCCCCTCCGGAGGAGGCATCATCTGAGTGCTGAGTACCGAGTACCACTTCGATGCCGATTCCGATTCTCTATCAGAGTTTGACGTCAATCGGCGCTGTGCGACTTGACATCGCCGATCTCCTGGCAAATTGACGCACACAACACCCAAGCCAAGCCAGGCCAAAGCCAAAGCCGAAGTCGAAGCCAAGTCAGCGATAGTAGAGCCTGCAAGATAGATAGACCCTTAGCCCCCAGTTCGAAATTCCCAGTTCCAATTCCAGTTCTTTGCGATTTTAATTGCCCATCCTGGCCAAAAGCAGAGCTATGGTCTTTTACAGGGAGAAAAATGAGATAGATGTTGGTGTTGATCCCCTATTTTTTCCAATTTAGTTTGGATATAAAGTTGCTCAAATAAATACTACGTTCTATAGGTTCCTTCCATAATTATATTCTCATTCTCTAAGCACTGAGGTTCCATTTAATATTCCCGACTTAATATTCCTGAATATATTTCCCCATTTGTTTCCGTGTATGTGAACTATGCCAATTGTCTACACCTGAGACTAGCAGACCAAGCTGACAAATTTGTATGCACGCGCTTCAAAAGTGCAATATTAATTAATTCCAGCAACTGGCAACATCTCTCGCAAACTGATCTGTATGCAGCAGAAGTTGCTGGTTGCAAGTTGCTAGTTGCAAGTAGCTAGTGGCTAGTTGCTCTTAGTTAGTTACTAGTTGCTAGCAGGCCGGGCAATTAAATCGTATGTCATTCATTGGTAATTTATACCATTTAAAGGCATGACAGAAGAGCTGTCGATGGTGGCTTGTCGATGGTATTGAGGTATTCCAAAAGAACATTTTTATACAAATTAAAATCTGCTGGCATTGCGGGCAGCCAAAAATCAAGACTAAGACTGTATGTGTTATTAATATTTAAAACCGGAGAAAGGAACAAACGTATTTAATTAATTTCTGGGTTTTATTTATTGGGAATTAATTCAGATAGTTACTATTTACTATTACTATTTCTTTAAGATATAATTAAATATCTTATATCTCTGATATTTAATTTCAATTTAAGTAAATATACAGTGTTCGCAATACCTCTAAGAATCACTAGACTCCTTTGATTCTCCAAATTGCAAATAAACCTAATAAGTTTTCTCCTTTTTCTCCTCTTTCCTGATGTTTTACACTTACACAAATTAGCATAAACTCCTGTGTCCGTTCCCCCGCCTTCGTGGCACCCTAGAAATCAAAATTCTAGGCTTTGTTTTTGAGCTGTCTCGCGAGCCAAACGTTTGATCGATCGCTCTAAACCGATTCCGATTCCGATTCGATCGGCGATAAATGCAACTTGCCATGAAAAGTGATGCCATAAATGGGCATTAGGCTATTGCACATTTCTCAATATGTCGCGCGAGTCTGCCGAGTGATTTTTCCCCAGCTTGTGCCCCGACATCTCCGATCTCCTCCGCTCCTGCGCTCCTCCGCTCCTCCGATTCCCCGGGCTTTATACGCACCGCGCCTTATATGACGAACGGCGACGTCTGCCGATCTCGGACCCACTGCTTTTGGCATATAAAGCAGCCTTAAAAACGGGGTAGGGGGCTTGGGGGGAGCAGCGGGTGGTGGTGCAGTTAGCTCAGGTGGTGCGGCGGCGGCGGTGTCCAGTGGTTCGGGTTCGAGGTTGAGCCTCACCCGCACGACGCCATTTTCATGGCGCACACAGCACGGCCGAGGTCCGTTGCTGCAATTTGCATTTTCCACACACAAAGCACTCGGCATTGGGCATTCGGCACTCTGCTCCCCATTTCTCACTATTTTCTATGCACAGAGAAAAAAATATAGGGGCAGGAAAATTTCCTCTGAAAGTGGTTTGGGTTTTTAGTTTATTTAAATATTTTTGTTTTTGCTTCAATAGAATAAAAAAACAAATCAAAGTTAAATTAAATATAAACATTTTAATTCCGTTATGTTTTGTTAATAAATTTGGCATTTTATTAATTAAAATGTGGAAAAATGATTAAACTGCATCCTTTAATATTAATCTGATATACAATGTAATTGTAATATATTTTAGTTTTTTAAATACCAAATCCTATCTCCAAAATGTTTATTCAATGAAATAAAAATATAATACAAGTAGGAGAACGCCTTTCAAAAATATTTCCTCCTTTTGAAAACGCTTTAAAATATTTCTAAACACAAACTCGGTGATAAATTCAATTTACTTGACTTTCTTAAGCAGTCGTTCTCTTAGTGTAGCTCTCGCCCCTCTTCCTGCCCCCGCCCAGTGGGCTGAGCTAAGGTCCCTGGTTCATTGGTTAATTTATTTCTGACACAGCCTTAAATTAACAATTTTAATACAAACCAAATGGCAAGAACAACAAAAGAGCGCGCATTGAAATTGAGACGTTGGGCGAAATACACAACAGCAACAAAAATGCACACAATACGCGGGGTAAAAAATAATGGAAAACAAGAGGAGAAAAACAAAAGTTAAAAAGGTAAAAACATAAAATAAATTTACAGCAAAACAAAAGCGTGTAACAGAACAAAAGGAGAAGGCGAAGGAGGAGGAGCAGCCGCTGTAGAAGTGAAAGAGGAATGTGTAAAGTGAAATAAAATTCTGGCGCGTTAATTAACTTTAAACGATTGAAAACGAATTGATTTGGAGAAGCCATTTGATTTGGATTAGTCGTGCCCGGTTCAGGAAAAAAGCCACAAAAAAATGTTTAGAAAAAAACGGAGATAAAAACTGGATGGAGGCGGCGAAGGTGTTCGGGCCACAAAAGGGTTAAAGCTTTTGGCCCAGAGTTGCCAAGCTAAAATTAAAATTCAATCATCACGTGTGCGTTAAGAGAGACACACAATCAGACAGATCATTGGAGATGTTAATTGGAATGCGTTAAACAATAAAACAAAGACGGCTCTCCGGTGATGTCTGCCACAGTTGGCAAGAGTTTAACACCTTTCGGTCGGTTGGATATCTCTCATCTGATATTTGATAGGGCCTCCGATCGGATCGGATCGCATCGGCCCTGGACATGCGTTGTTATCATGCATTTGATAAACGTTTTGTTTTTCATTAGAGCCTGCCGCTGGCGGAGGAGGGATCACAAGTAATCCACTCCGCCGGATCACACCCCTTCAATTAGCAGGGAGTTGATCTCTTGGTTCCACCGAATTTCCGCTGGCCATTTTGTCCCACATAGAATCAGAGTTATATCGGATCGACTGATCTAATTCGGACTTTGTCTTAATTTTGTTAATTAAATTTGGGGTTTTCTGGGGAATCAAGGAATAGAAAATGGGATTTCTTAAAGAAAATATATATAGATATAATCAAATAAATATATTTTATAAGTTTGAAATTAACTTAATGAATATTTCAAAAATACTTCCTGCATATTAGGCACATTTCTTACATGTTTTAGTTGTTAAAACTTAAACCTTATTGGCTCCTTGTGGTTATTTTTATTCCCAGACTAAGCCCAAGTTTATCTGCACCCATTTCAGACTGAGGTTTACTTTAGATAGCACAGTTCCCACCGCCACCACTGCGGTCATTGTTATATATTTATTTAATTTTTTTATTATTATTCTGCGTTCTTTTTTGGCATATCAGGAGGGAACCGCACGCAGTCCTCAATGAACCGAATTTTGGTGTGCTCGGTGGGGCCATTGCCGCGGCGGCCGCAGCACGTACTTGAAAACAACTTTTAATCTCGAGTAGTTTCAATTAACGTCATTGGACTACATAGATCGCTGATTACGGATTGAATGAGCATTAAACGCACATATAAATAAATGCCGAGTGCCGAGTGGCGAGTGGAAATAGAAAATAGAGACGAAAACAAAGTTAGAATGAAATCGTGAGCGGAGATTGCTCGATTGCGATTGCGGCCACCCACCGCACATGGTCGGGTGTCCGGTGGTCCGGTGGTCCGGTGGCCGGGTGTGTTATCATCGGCGGGAAACCGTGTATATATGCGCTATATACGATCTGGCCTATCTGTCCTTCGATTTACGTCACTGCTCGGAGTCGCAATTCATGAATTTCTCGCCTCGACAAAAACACAATTCTATTTTACTTCGAGTGGGAGTTGGGTGAGGTTTCGACTTCTGGTGATAAGAGGGGTCTCTGATAAGGCGTCTCGAGTGGTCAGTGGTGGGTGGATCGGGTTAGGAAATTTACGGGCATTGCATAAAGCCCCCCAGCCTGATTAGACCCCGGCTGAGTCACGGAAGACGACGCCGAGACCCACCACAAGCCGCGCAGATCTTTCGATTGTTGTCACCGTTTTAGTTTTTCTTTTTTTTCTTCTATTTTTGATTAGGCCGACACTCATAAAGTGGAAAACCTGTAGCTGTTGAAAACCTGTACCTCCTGCGAAAATCCTCAACTGGCTTTTAGTCCGGCCAATATTTTCGCTGAGTTTATAAGCGCAAATGTCTGTCGCATAAAACTTAATTGTAATGTTTGTTTACGAGCTCCACTTGCCGGATTTCCAGATATTGAGACCACGACCGGACTGAGACCGGGACCGGGACCGGGACCGGGACCACCACCCCCGAAAAGCTAATGGTCGCCATAAATCCCGCCGAGTGTAGTATCTCCGAATATGAATTGCACTTTAATTTCGAGTTGCGGCGAGTGCCTGCCTAATTTATGTAATCCCCCGCGCGCTGTTTGTCATTTCTCCTCTCAGCGAGGAAGGAAAGTCCCTCCTCCGAAATTGTTTTAAGTAAGCGACAGCCGACAAAACGAATAATAATAATAAAGAAATATCTTCATGCCAACAAATCCATTACAGTCAAGTGCGCGACAACAGCAACAGCAAATAAATAAAAATATATGCGTGTACGAGACCGAGTTGAGTGTGTGTGCGTGTCGAGTTAAAAAAATTAACCGAAATTTTATTAGTATTTGCGCAAGCGCAAGCCAAAGTCAACCTCAAATATTTGACGACCAGAGTTGACCAAAAGAGCCCGACATTGTAGGGGGAAGGCAAGGGTTTGGGGGCTATATGGTTAGGCATTCTCCGCAGACTCTCTTCGAGCGAGAAAGGGTCCAGAGAGACTGAGGCTGAAGAGTGGAGATCAGAGACCAGAGACCGGAGGCTGGAGACTAGAGACCGGAGACCAGAGCCCATCGCTGTCCAAGCAAAAGGCAATTAGAGTTGACACTTTTGGTTTTTCGGTTTGTTTCTTCTTTCTCTCGGAAGATACCTGGTATTTCCGAGGAGTTTTGGGTAGTTGTTGCAATAAAAAATAAATTAAAGAATTTTATGCAAGAAAATAATATGTAAATAGTGGCTTAATATTTAGGAATTGCGACTTCCATTTCTAAGATCACTCACATGCCTCAGGTTTATTTTCTGTGATGATAAAAAATAACCCGTTTATTTCAAAACTCTCATGAAGTCTTCTTACGCCCCCACCACATATACATTTTTTATAAAGAACTCTTATTTGGCATTCACTTTAATAAATTATTTTGTTTATTGATTTCTCAGAATTCGCAACAATGGAAAAAAGCAAATTAGACTTCCTAAATAAATAAACATGTATTTATTGTCAGCTGTTTAATACATTTATTAGGCAATAAAAATGCATACTTAAATAGATGTTGACTAAAATCAAGGTTGAGAGAAAATATCATATTAAATGATTTTATTTAAATTATTATATATTTAATTAGAAATCAATTAAAGGGTATTAGAAGGTCTAGATTTCCCTAAAGATCCCTCAGGCTCCTCCTTTGTTTTAGCTGATCCCTGGACCAAGGGTCTAAAGAAGTTGTCGCGCTGGCTCCGACGCATCTCAGCTCGGTTTTTGGCCGGACTTCAGCTGCCTTAGCTGATGATGGCGTTGACGTGCCCAGGGGACAGTTTAATTTTCACTAGGCATTGCCCACTTAAAAACCATTTTCACTTGAGACGTGACCGCTCGGCCAGATCTTCTGCGCCGGCCCAACGTCTAACGTTGTGGCTTGACTGGGTTTTCTGTTTTTTCGGTTTTCGGTTTTTAGTTTTCGGTTTTGGCCGCCGAGTTTCATGGGGATCTCGGTTATTTATGGATCAATATTGACGCAGCAGCCCGAGGGGCGGGGGAAGAAATATCTGTAAAATAGCCAGGCAACATTGTAAACAAAGTGTAAGCCGCTTTGTTGTTGCCACCTCCCAAACGCCCCACAGAAGAAAAAAACCAAGAAGAAATGTCGCCAAAGCATTTTTTCTTTACGATTTTTCTCTCCGAAGCAAACACAATGAAAACCGATCGATGACATTCACAATGAAGCGGGCCAGGTGGAAAAAATGCAGGGGGAGTGGCATCTACATGGGCATCCTCTTGGCATCGGAGTATCGGGTATAACACCCAACTAATCATAAATTTGTCGCGCGATTATTTTTACAGTTTTCGCCTTTCTACAAATTTTAAGTATCTGATTCGAATAAGTTGAGAGCATCGGCGCTCAATGCCTGACTTATGGTTTTAGGCTTCAATCCGATGTTGGATGAATATGTAAATTACTTGTTATTATTATGTTTATGCATATTTCCAGCGGCTTTCGTCTAACAAATGTGTTTCTTGTTTGTTTATTTGTTATTGGTTTTTCTCTCGCTCTTTGTTTTTTCTCTATTTTTTGCTGGCACGTGTGTGCTTAAGCTGGACTAGTATATATGCTCTAAAATATGTACCTGCCCCCCTTGGTGTCTGGTGAATATTAAGCAACTTGACCACAGGAAAAGGGAAGCCTGTTGAGTCGCTGATTTCCGCTTGCAATTTATTCGACAGCAGAAAAATAAAAAAAGAAGAAGGAATACCGAAACTGAGGAACGTCAAGGGGCTGAAGTCTCAAAATTCCAAGGCATACGCGCGTTCCTTTGGTTCTTTTTTTCTTCGATGAATTTGCTTGGCTTGGAACACAACAAGAGAAATGCATTGGCCACAGAAGAAACCACAAGGAATCGAAGAAGGGCAGCGCCGGAGAATTCTTTTTCTCACGCTCGCCAAAAAGGACTTGGACTGTGAGCTGGAGGAGAAGCGACACCCACGACAGGCGACAGGCATGGCCATTGGCATTGCCATTGCCATTCCCATTCCACTTGACTGAAAGAAATTCCTGAAAGCCGCTTTTCGACCAATAAAGTCTTATTATATACTCATCAATTCAGCAGCAGATAAAAGTCAAAAACTTTGAGATACGCTCACGCTGGATGTCGTCGATGCCGACTAAGGCACAAGTCAGATAAATTATAATTAAAGCAGACGAAGAAAAGGAGAAGACACGGCGCGAGATGGAAATGGAGATGGAGCTCAGGCTGAAGCTGAAGCTCTGAAGCTCTGAAGCTGAAGCCGGGGCTCTGATGTCAGAGCGTATTTAAAATACGAGTAGAACCGCTTGCATTCAAAACATTCAGGCGACGCCACACGACCCGAAACCGCGTCTTGAACCCCGCTCCGCTCCGCGGGCCCCAGAATAAGGCAGGCCAAAAAACCGACGGTTAAACAAAACAAATAAACAGCGCCGAGGAGGCGCAGACGTCGCATAGAATCGGGCTTCAGTCAGCGGCAAGAAAACACCTGTCAAACTGGTCCAACAGCGAACACAAAGCACTCGGAGGGGGAACGCTTTGCCTTTGCCTTTGCCTTTGGATAATGACTTGGCAAAGGATGGGATGATGTCCGCTGCACGATGACAATGATGATGATCGTGATTTTGTGGCCCAAAACGGATATGCAACTATAAAGTCAGCCATGAAAGCGGGGACGGGCCCCCGAAAAGAACCAAGACTGATTAGCCAGTTATTGATTTAATTGAACCTAGAAAACGGAAGTTATTACGCAAGGCAGTTGCCTTTGATTAGATTAGATGATGGTGCAGATTTTCCCTTTCTTCCAGTCTCCAGACTAATTGCGCTGCGGCCGATCCCCATTTTCCCAGGCCCCAGACCCCAGGAAAATGCCTCTCTCTAAGCAGGAAATGCCTCTGACGGGCACCCCTTTCCCACTAAGCCCGTCATGGGTTAACGTATCCCACAAATCCTTTCAATTAGCCGGCACGGCACGCAAGGCAGTCGAGGCGCACAAGGACAAAGTTTAACAACTTAACTGGCAAGAGTATCCGAGAGATACAGATACAACAGCGACACTGGCGCAATCAAATTACCAAACTAATCGCATGCAAGGCGAACGAACAAGTTGAATGTGGATTACTCCTTTCGGCTCGGTTCGCTTCGGTTTGCTTGGGGCAAAAGTGAAATGGAAATGGAAAAGGAAAATGGAAAATCGCAAATGGTAAATGGTAGATGGTGGTGAAAATTGGAGCGCAGCGGAGGGTGCCACACTGCCTTGCCGCAGTTTAAGGCGTTATGCAAAACAACTGCAATGCGTGCGTGTGGCAAAAACTTTTCCAAAAGTGAGGGAGCTAACGGCCTAGCTGACGGAGCTAGGAGCAAGGAGCTAAAGAAGGATAAGAGCTCTGTGGAGAGGCGGCAAGAGCAAAAGGATAACGAGGGTGCCAGAAGAGCCGAAGAAACTTTGGCCGACAGGCGACAGGAAGTGCGCAAAATGCCACAACTTACGACCGCATTGTGAGAAGCACAGTGAGAAAATGGATTTGAAATAAATACGGAGAGAATGTTAACTCGATTTCTATATTAAATAATAATTTAGATTTATTTTATGAAGCTTTATTATTTTTTCTGTATTAAAAATCTAAATCCCACAAATTTTCTAAATTCTAAAGGTATATTTTGGATTTAAAAATGTGTGGAAAATTATTTATAACTTCATATTAAAAGGTGATTCCTTAGTGATATTTTCTATATTATAATTTATAATTTTCAATATAATCTTAGTTATCTTTCGGTGTATGGTTAAAGCAGCTCTTCTCCCCCTCTGCCTCGCACACACCCCTCCTTCTATTACTGTCTCCTTCCATCGCCGGAACGTCTTTCTTGATTTCCTTGCGTTTGTTTCGCTGTTTGGCCAACCAACAACTATTAACTATTAAAGTTGTTGCATGTTTGGAGCTTGTAAACAAGCTTGTCGCTTCGGCCTATAAAGTAACAAAATATTATTAAATTAAAAATAGCCAAGAGGAGCGGGGGAGCGGGGTGAAACATGGAAGGGGAAGGCGTAACTCCACCCACTGAAAAAAATGAAGGAAAAATACAAGTCTCTCTGTATGTGTCTATATATATATGTATATCGTTGTGCATAATTATGGATTTGCCAGAGAATGGCGATGACCACGTCGACTGGTCATTAACTGCCTGATGAGCCGGCAACGGGGGCTACGAAAAAAAAAATAAGAAAATTAAAAAAGAGGGAGGAGTGCCACAGTAGCCAATGCCAAGTGGCAGCTTCGCCGCACTTCTCTAGCCCCTGGGCCGCATAAATAATTATTAGCAATTGTCTGCAGGTGCAACAGCAACTTGCAACTTGCAGCAGCAACATCAGTAGCAGCAGCAGCAGCAGGAGCAGCAGCCTGACTGCTTATTGTTGATATTGCCCACTGCAATTTGAGCATTTTTCACATTTCCCTGCAAAAACAAAAGACTCAAGCAACGAACTCGATGGCTGAGTGGGACAGGATTAGGGATGTACTAGATGGATATCGCAAAAGTCGATGCCAATGTTGAAATATCGATAGTAACTATCGGAAAAATATAAAAATTTAATTTTAAAGCAAATTAAGTACAGGGATAATAAAAAAGGAAGACTTCAGTCTAGTTTTGGCATAAATTAAAAGTGAAAATAATATTTTAAAAAGTAATCAAGTCTTAAAATCTGCTCTTTCTATATTCCCCTTTCAATATTTATTATATTTATCAATATTTTGCCATATTAAGACAGGATATAAGCTTATCTTTGCTTTGAAGACCCCAAATGAGGTCACTCTAAAAGGGTTTCGGGGTCGGGATTGGAGTTGGGGGCGTGGGCCACCCACAGACACCGACACCGACGCACCACACTCGACCAGGTAGCCAAGAAAAACAGCAGAAATCGACGCTCGGCCCTCGAACGTTGTAAACCACTCGAAAGTGCTCAAGGGGGATCCACTCGCGGGGGGATAGATGGGTTTGAGGTAGGTAGAAATTATTAACTGACATTTTAATGATGATAATGATGAGGCCCCGTTGACGCTGCCCCTGCAACTGCGTCGGTGGCTAGACATAAAGCCCTCCGCCGCCTCCCCCCAAGACATTTCCCCCGTAAAAAACACAGGTAGAGAGAGAGAAAATCTTGGCCAGGTTGTGTGTTGATGCTGCATCGGCGTGATTTTTATCAGCTGAACTCGACTGGCGCCAGCTTCATTTTCAGGCAGCAGCTGCAGTCCCTTCTTTCTTTTTTTTTTGGGCAGAAGCAGAAGCTGCTCCCTCTCCCCAAAAAAATAAAAATAAATAAATGTCAGAAATGGGGAAGTTCGATCTTAGAGTGCATAAAAGCTATGAATTTTAATTGATTTTTTTGCTGTAAACAAAGCCGGGGAATGCCGTAGGAGTTGTAATTCATTTCAGCTTTCGTTGCGCTTGTAAAGATTCATTTTTTCGTTGCTTTTAACTTAACTTGGCCTCTCTCCGAATGGAGTTTCAGATGAAGCATGAAAATAAGTCTTGCGGTGCAGAGGGAAAAATTAAGACTAACTTCTATTAAGAGGAAGTTTAGTAATAGTAAATTTGATTATTTAATAATATTAAGTTCTAATTTACTGACTCTTAATTCTGTTAAAATTCGTAATCAAGTGAAAAATATTTAACCCAAATTAAGCTTTGGATTCTTATAAATTAAGCTTTGGATTCTTATAAATATGATGTCTCTTAGAATATTGGAACTTTGGGACCTCTAAAAATTGTTGTAATTTAAAGATCTGAAAATATTTGTTTTCTTCCTGTGTACTTTTTTTCTTGCCTCCTTCACCGCTCTCCTGTATTGGGGCTAATTTCCGAGGCACCCACAATTCGCTGCAGCAGGACTCATTGTCAGTTCGGCGAGGCAGCGTCTGTTTGCAACATGCTTAATGTCATGCAACAACAGCAGCAGACGCAGCAGCAGCAGCAGCAGCAACATCAGCAGCAGCAAGAACAGCAACAGCAACAACGCACTGTCACTGTCATGCATCATCATCTCGGCGGAGTCTGGAGTTGCTGGAGTTTCTGCTGCCGTGTCTGCTGTTTGAAAATTATTGCATGTCTCTCCAGACTGCAGACTGTGGACTGCTGCGGACTCCAGACTGCAGACTGCGGACTGCGGACTGCAACCTGCCAGAGGAGAGCCTGGCTCGAGCTCGGGAAGAGCGACTCCCAGTGAGTGATGCGATTATCTGCGAGATTCGCTTATCTACGGTGATCCATCAGTCGCAGTCGCAGTCCGCAATCCTGTCCAGCCTGTGGCTTTCGTGCAGAAATGCAGAAAGAGCAGAAATGCGTAGCCTGCGCGGGCGTCCGCCATATAAATTAGAATGCGCAGGTATCTCCGAGTATCCCAGTATCCGAGGGATACTGTATGCATCTTTATGTGTGTGTTTTTAATTTACTCTTTACGCCGGGGCTCCCACGGTTGAGTAAATCCAAAACTGACCACCTGAGAGATGGGTTGGCCAGCACCCGCTAGCACAAGCAGAAGCAGAAGTTGCGGTTGCTGCCAGGAAGCTTGCAACTTGGCGAGTCTTGGGCTTGGTTAAAGTAAACCACAGTTGCCTCCTTCTCTGTTTTTTGTACTTTTTTGTTGACTTTGATTGAAAGTTGACACAGCCAAGCGTTGAAAACCACATCCGTGGCGATGCCTACGCAGCAGCAACTGCTACAGCGCAACTGCAACATCTACTGCCACAGCAGCAGCAACTCCTGCATCTCTATGCAAATGCAATTAGTTTTTGATTAAGTTGTAGGCAGCCGAAAAAAATAGCAGCCCCGGCAGATGATGAGAAAGAGACGGGGCTACGGAGTGCGATAGAGACGGGGGACACTGGGCACCCAAAGTACACTTAAGCGCAGAGCCAAGCGACAGACCGTTAAATTGTTGCAATTACCAGCGCTAGTTGCCGCTGTGCTTGTACCGTCGATGTTGCCTCTGAGCTGCCGCCATATTTGCTGGTAAAACAATATGCAAAGTCGCTGGGTAGGCACTGAGAAAAATAGTCATCCTTTCATATAAAAAAAAAGGTTTGATTTTAGGGTTTAAAGAAAGTATATTTTTAAACATTTCTAGGCCTTACCCTAAAGCCTATTTCCTAGTAACAATATTAATTACATTTTTATTAATTCACCTGATTTTACTATAATTTTCTCTGGGTGTAGCCTAGGCCTTTGCTGGTGTGGGTGTGTATTGTTAGAGAGCAATTGCTGCTGTTGCCGCTGCTACTGTTGCTCGGGGCAATTGTTTAGCACGCGCTGCTAATTTTGTGCCGCTGCCGCCGTTGCTGTTGCTGTTGCAGTAGCCGATGTTGCTGCCAGGCAGCAATTTCTACGTTGCATGCACGCCTCGTTGATTGTAGTAGGTGGAACAGCGCAGCAGAATCGAGTAGACTCCAGCTCCGACGCCGCCCTCAATCTCGGGTGCAGGGTGTCCATGTCCATGTCCACATCGCGGGCAATCATTTTAATAGCAGCTCTTTCAGTGGTCAGTTCGAGGTTCTTGTGCTCTGTGTGTGTAATTTATGCCCGCAACTAATTGCATTTGAAAGTTTAACTGCAAAAGTCAAACGGTTTTCAGATATGTGCATGCCATAACCCAAAGAGCGAGCCCAGAAAATATATTCGAAAAATAGTTCCCACCGAAATAGATTTTCCCTGTTGCGTGGCTCATTTGAAATTCGAATTTCAATAACGCACACAAAACGATGTTTATCTCGGGGCTCGGCATTCGGTGTTTTTCGGCTGCGGTGTTTCTTTATTTTTTATATTTTTTGAGTAGGCGTTGTCGAATAGTTCGGCATTGGGAGCGTGATGCCAGCGCCTTGGTCCAGTTCACGCACAGAGATTCAGAGATTGAGGGGCCAAGGTTCATGAGATAAGCGGGAAGCTGGGCGCAGGGAGCGGCTTCTGGCTCCGCTGGTGAGCTGCTGCCGCTGCCGTTGCCGCTGCCCCTGCTGTTGTTGTGGGGGTGCGATAAGCCAGCCGGAGCCAGAGTTTATCAGTCGAGCACAGCTGCGCCACAGCAGCCTGTAGATACAGATACAGCCGCAGATACAGATACAAAAGGCCGCACAGATATATTGTGGTAGAAGTCGTAGGAACAAGTTTTTCGCTTTTTGGCCGCATATTTGTTAAGGTCGCACAGCTGCAGGAGCCGCCACAAAAAACTGGTCACATTGCTGCTGGTCATATGTGCCACATGCAAGCACAACCGCAGCCCGCAACATGCCATGTTGCATGCCTAATTGCAACAGGTGGCAATCGATTCAATTGCACCCGCCAGCAACATGTCGCAGCTACGCCAGCAACATGCCAATTAGCAGACAAAACAAAGCACCCGCACCCCAATCGCATTAGAGATGTTCACATCGAGAAGATAAATTCATTCTTTCTATATTTAATTTATCGAAAAAATCGCCTATATCGTCAATATATCGATATGTTATTTGCTTAACATTTAGCTGGTTTTTTGTCAGCTTAAAAATATGCTTTCCCTTCTTTAATTTGTTTAGTTTGAATATTTATAATCTATTTCAATATATATATTTTCGATATAAATCGATATTATCATCATAAATGTATTGAAATATCGAACTATTTACCATCCCCATTCCCCCCCCATTCAATGCAAATCTTGTTATAAATTGTTTAAAGAATTAGCAAATAATAGCCGCAATTGTCAAGTCCTTAAAAGGCAACAGCCACAATTGCAACTTGACATCTGTTTGTTTTTATCGCCGTTTTTGCTACTGTATTAATGAGCAAAAAATAAATAAATTATTATTTATCGAAGGCAATTCTAAACGGTTTCCTCATCAATCAGTTGGCGGCTTTTTGCCTCGATGTTTTTGATATCTCTCTCTCTCCCCAAATCCCCAACTCCCCAAAATCTTGGCCACTGTTTTTTCGGTTGCCGACACGCCCACTTAATTTGCTCAACGTTGGTGGGTGGTAACCGCTCTTTTTCAGGGGGCTAATTTCGGTAACTAATATTAAAACACTTCAATCAATCAATGTCCGGTGGGGCAAGATATAGATAGTTTGAGAGGCTGGGAGCTCCGCTTCAAAAGGTGGCTAAAATTTTCATTAAATCGCCAGGCAGTCTGAGAACAAACTCGATCGCCAGCTGATCGTGTTTGTATTCGGTATTTGCCTAGGCCATTAAATATTTATGAGCCAAGATCCAAGATCCGAGATCGGCGTTCGGCATTCGGAGAGCCGAGAGTTTTGTCCAACCTGCCAACTATTTGCAGCTTGATTAATGATCTCCGAGCTCGGCTGTGTTCTGCTTTAATTACCGCAGCAATTAGCAGCTGAAAAATCCGCACAATTTGTCATAGCAGCCTCCTCATCATCAGCCGAAATCTTCAATCTCTAACCAAGCTTCTTTCCGTCTTTTCCAGACTATGCCACATCTGCAGCGATCGGAGTGAGCCACCATCTAACCCAAAGAGGTAAGTCCGCTCTCTGCCTTATTTTATATTATTTTTTGGCTGTGAATGACAACCCTGGCCTGGCTGCAGCTTTGGCTACGGCTCAGCTCAGCCTCAGCTCCACCTGGCCAGGCAACCTTCACTAAAAAAAGCTGAAACGCATTTTGAATTTAATGCGTGCGCGACGAGGACAACTCAGGGGCGTCGCGAGGGGGTGGCCACGGTGGAGGAGCACAGAACAGAAGGGGTTGGGGATATAGATCCCATTCGGATCGATCAAATGAGGCACAGCCAGTGTCGTCTTTTGGCCAGAGATGGGATCTGAAATTAAGAACTTGAGCGATATATGTTGGGTTTTAATTAAAAATTATTATGAAATTAATGATGTAAATATTTCTTCAACTTAAAAAATATATAAAAAAATTATAAAGTTCCTGCAAACCATAAAAAGTGACTCCATCCTGAGCTCTGCAGGTGCACCTCTGGCGGGGGCGTCGTCCACGACCTTCTCCGCCAAAGGAGTCGTCGCCGAGTGCCATTGAAACCGAGTGAAGCTGAGCACTCTAGACAGATTGCCAAGTCTCGTCTCGTACATGGGGCTCCTCGACAAAAATAAAATGCTAAAAAAAAACAAAAATAAAATGAAATAAAAAGTAAATGCAGCTGGACCTGGCCACTTTTGAAGATTAATTGCTCGCGACAGTCGCAACTGGCGATCGAGGCTGAGGCTGCCCCCTGAAGCTGCTCAAGCCGCTCAAGCTGCGGCTGCGGCTGCCGCAACCTGACCATAAAAATCGGCATTTGTTGGCAAACACACAAAAAATTAACATGACGTCAAGCAAGAGCAACAGCAACAGTGGCAGCAGCGGCAACAACAACTCAATTGGCCGGCGACCTTTGCGAATTTGCGAGTGCAATTGGCCAAGTTGGCCAGTGGCGATTAAGGCCAGAAAAGCGTTCCACATGTTCCAATGTTCCGAAGATGGCTAAGAAATCCATCAGCCATAGGCGAGATTTCTTTCGACACGCCCCAACTACAGTGCTCGCTTTTCGGGTGTCATCACATTCGCTTATCGATTTTTTTTGTCGCGCGTCGCCGACTTTTTCCCGCGATTTTTTGCCGACTTTTCTTTTGGTTTTTGTATAGTTTTTTTTTGGCGCGATTTTGGATTTTTAAGTCTCGTTGGTGGCGCTTTATTCATAAATCCGTCAGCTGCATGAAATACAGCTTAATTAACAAAAAGCGGAGAGAAAAGCCGCAGCAGCACGCAGCGGAGGCGCAGTTCCATTCATTCGCGAGCCCATTGAACAACGCCGGAGTTTTCTGTTTCGTCGACTTTTGGTCTTATTTGTGCGCCCCGAAATTTTGTCCACAATATCTCTCGTCATAATTGAGTTGGCAATCGATTCAGTCGGGCTTATTCGAAATCGAAGCGATACGAAACGGGACGCGAACGGTAAATACACACGGGGCCACAAACAAACGAGTCAAATTACAAGCGAATGAAATCAATTAACACCTGGCGGTGATGAGTCGAGCCATCGATCAATCGATCTCTTGGCCAACACGAGCTGCATAAATTAACCGTCGTCCCCCCAGCAGCCTCATCAGCCCCAGCAGCAGCAGCAGCATAATTGTGTGTTCTTTTCAAGCGATCCAGCGAAATTAACATATCAAACACAGCATAATTGCGCTTTAATCGCACCCAAAAACCAGTAAGAAAATCAAAAGCCCCAAACTGTGATCGGACACTGGAAATTAATAGCCTGGGAGTGCTCCCCGCTGCGCGCTGTCTAAAGAAAAAAATACCCAAAGGAAGCTTAGGGTCGTTTCTTGTCAATGAGGAATTTTCTTTGGCTTGACAAAAAGAAAAAATTCAGTGACTAACATAGATTGTTTTAAATGGAACCCACTGATGCTCGACCCTTTTAAGTGTATCTATTGAGTCTCGGATATGTGAATATATTTCTTGTAAAATGCATCTAAGAGGAGTAGGAAAAGTCTTGGGAAAGCGAAAATAAATTTCTTATTTATCCTTTACATCTCTTTAAAAAATTATAGAATATTAAATGACATAGTTAATCATAAAAGTAATTAAATGAGCATGATATTATAGTCAAGAATTAAATCTAGTAAAACTCCTTTACTATATATCCTTTAATTGAACTAAATTGAACACAAAAATCTTATCTTTAGTTCTTAAATTTTTAAATATCTTTAATATCCCTTATTTCCATACCTTTAAATTTAAATGCATTTTAACGCGCTCTTCAAAATGCCTCACGACCCAAAACCATTCTCGAAACCCCCACGAAAACCCTCTCCTCACTGAAAAAAAATATACCCCTTTCTGAACTCTTGGACTCGGATAATGCAAAGTGACAGCAACGGCTTGTAGGCAATCAAAATGCGAGCCAAAACACGCGCAGGTTTGCAATTGTATGGACTTGTTGTTGCTTATTTGTTGTTCCCTGGGTTGTTGTTGTTATTTTTGTTGCATTTATTGTTGTTGTGGCTGTTGTTGTTGTGGACTCCACCTGGCAACGCAAATTGAAAGAACTTGTTGCAGTCAACGGGGCAAAAATTGAATGCTTTGCACTTGCCTCTGCGGTCACAAAAGCACCACTCTCGCATATTGGTGGTGGATAAAACATGACTTAAGGATGGCGCAGAAAATATCGATATGAGTTGATATTTTCGATATTTTAAGCAGGGCTTAAATTAAATAATCGATAAATATAAGTATCGATTATTTGAATTATGCATCAATAAATATCGAAGATACCTTATTTAAGATTTTTCATTTCGCCAAATCAGTTTTGAATTTATTTTATATCTTTATCTCAACTTTACTTGGACTTTATTGAAATTTTCAATACATATTGATATTACAAATATTTTGATACTAAGCATTATTTAATATCTTCGATATTTCTGCGATATATCACCTGGAACTTGTTCTCCCCGATAAACATGCATCCCTAGTTCGACAAGTGGTTCCACTGACTGTGGCGGTGGTGCACTTTTGGTGGTTACAACTATTGATTACAAGCCCAGGGAACGGCTCACATTACCCGAGAGTGGTGCCGAGTGGCAAGTGGTGGACGTGGACCCCAGAGCAGACCCAGACCCGGCCCAGACCAGATGCGGGTGTTGCTGGCGTGCAACAGGCAACATGGAGATATTTGCTGCCGCTGTGGCAGGCTCCACCAATATCCCATATCCCACATATTCGCATATCCCACAGCAGCAGCAGCCAGATCGAGCGAAGTCTGTAATTAATGCGGGAGCCTGCGCTGACATTTTGAGAAATTTATGGCCCCAAGTGGATTTATAGTCTGCGACATTTTATAGTTTTGGCCCCGGAGAGCGAGCCTGTGGTTAACAGCAAACCGGGCTAAGAGATCCCTGCGAGGATCGGGATCGGGATCGGGATCGATGTGGGAAACGGGAACGGGAACCCTTAATGCGCATCATGTGCGCGCGCGCATATATAATTTGGCTACCCGATAATGATCGGCCTTTGGCATAATAAATTTTACACAAAGCGAAAAACGAGAAACGGGGTAAGGAAAACTTTCAACTTGTTGCCGTCTCCATGCCGTTGCCGAGCTGCGTATCCCCGCTTGCAATCTATATTAATTTTTATACGAAAAAGCCCAGGCGAAGCGAACTGAGCTGAACTGAACCGAGTCACGCTGCTGCACTTTCATAAATGCCAAAAATTTCACCTGCTTTCACAAAGATGATTAAAAATAAATATGCAGCGCTGCAGTTCTCGACGGCCGAAGGTTGATATACGATAATTTCGTTCTGATAATGTGACGTGTGTACGGAGGATGAGGACGAGGCTGGGATGGGATGACCCAGTTGAGGGTTTCGGATCTCTTTGGGCATTCGTGTTGAGCCAAAAAGCGTTTAAGGCTAATTGCAAAGATCGCTTTTGACTGATAAACGAAGTGCGGAGGGGAGATCCGGAGATTCCAAGGAGAAGGTGGAGTGAGTGGGCGGACGCGAAGGTTTGCCCCCTTGGCGCTGACCCAAAACCTTTTACCCGAGCCCCTGCCCAAAAAAAAGAAACCAAAATTGAAGTAAAATAATATATGAAAGAGAGAAAAAACAAATACGCGGCATTCGAAGCTCGTGCTTAATGATGATTGCTGGCCCCAGAGGTTAAAATTAAATAATTTCCGACTCCAAATGAAGCCGCTGCTGAGCTCGTCTCTAGTCTAGGCTAAAATGGCGGGCGTTCCAGCCATTCATTTTGCCCAGCCATATATAATTAGCATGAAATGAGCCAGGGATCTTTAGTTTGGGCAAAGAAACCATTTTTTTTATTTTATTATTTCTGAAGACTTTTCGCTTGTGGCGATTTTTTTGGTTTTTAGTCTGTGAGTTTCTCGGTTTCATTTCGTTTTTAGCTCTTTTCTGCTATTTATGTTAATGCAGCAATTAAGCAGCAAATCGTGTGCCTAATTATGGTAAACATTTGCCAAAGCCAAGAATAGAAAACATATAGAGGAAGTGTCACTTTAAAGAATGTGACCAGGTTTTAGCCTTACTTCTGTCAGTGAAAGTGAGACCAGCGTGCAATAGCAAGCATTTAATATGCGCAGTGTGACCAAGGCGCAGAATGCTTATATGCAAATCTTTTTAATTCGTATAACACTTTTAGTATGTGAGTTTCCCGGTTTTATTTCGTTTTTAGCTCTTTTCTGCTATTTATGTTAATGCAACAATTAAGCAGCAACTCGTGTGTGTAATTATGGAAAACATAAAGAGGAAGTGTCACATTAAAGAATGTGACCAGGTTGCAGAATCTGTCTTTGAGTCTTACTTCAGTCAGTGAAAGTGAGACCAGCCTGCTAAAGCAAGCACTTAATGTAAGCAGTGTGACCAATGCGCAATCTTCCCTTTTCAATCCGTAAAACACTTTTAGTTTCTACAGTTGCCAAATTAAATAGTTCATCTAATTAAACACAAACACCTTTTCAAGCCAATAATAGACTAGCGAAAGAGAGAATGTGCCACCTTAAAGAGTGTGACCAGGCTGCTGTTATTCAGCTTGCAAACCAGTTTGCATCTTTTATTTCCCCTTCCCAATTTCTGTGGCCCTTTTAGGCGCCTCAGTTAGTTGGCAACGATAAGGCGGCAATGGTTTAATTTAGCTGCACCAGCGGCGGCAGCAGATGACGACAGGATCGTTGGGCCGGCCTACGTGCAACAGAAGTGGCTGCCACAGCCCAGCAAAGCAGCAGCAGCAGCGGCAGCGGCAGCAAAACAAATGTGTCTGTATATCGCAGCTAAATTGACTTTGATCACGCGATCCCGATCCCCCTTGGGATGCCGAGTTATATAGCCAAGTTCAGAGACGATTCCAGGTTGCAAGTTGCAGGTTCGGGCGCGGCCTTTTGTGGCTCAAACGGAAGTATGCTAAGCAACTTGTTGCTGTTGCAGCAGCAGCAGCACCACCAGCACAAGCAGCAGCAGCAGCTGAAGGTGTATATTGCAAAAATAATTACATTTGATTGTAAAAGGCCAGCGTCTCTAGTCTCGCTGGCCGGGGACTCGGACTCCGGCTGGGACCTCGGCCTGCCAGAGACAAATGTGCAACATGATTGCAGTTTACAGCCCCAGCAGCAGCAGAGGCAGCAAAACCAACAGATAAAATGCATTTACAATTGAATTTGAATGTAATTTTATTTAAGTTGCGGTCAGCCAGGGGCAGCCTGTTGCCTGTTGCTCCGGTGTTGCCCTGGTGTTGGTGTTACTGGGGTGTTGCTCGGTTGCTCCTTGGCATGGCAGCAACAATTGGCCTGGTGGCAGGAAATCGCCATTATCTGGCATTATCCACTTGGCCAAGTTGGTAGCGATGGCCTACGCCTGCAACTGGCAACCTGCAACTCGTAACTGGCTACCACGTCAATCCGCAGATCAGAGAGCCCCTCTTAATTAATGATCCAAGTCCACCGGTAGCCGCAGCCGCAGTGCCAACTAATTAGCATATCGTTAGCTCACATATTGACGTCAAATTTGGTCCGGGCCAATTCGCAGTCGTTTTCAAATTACAGTGATCATTTTAATTGCAGTGCGCCAAGCTCGGATTCAGATTGAAACCGAGTCGTCGGAGACGGAGCAAATAGCAGCTAGTAGCTAGTGGCAGCTAGTAATAATAAATGAGTTCGGTCGGCAATGCACTGGCAATGATCAAGCGGGGGAGCCAAGTGATAATGAAATAGGGAGAAAAACGAGAATAATTGAAGAGCTATGAAGATCAGAGGTCAGTCTAGTTCAGTTCGGAGGAGAAAGAGATCAATTAGGGAGAGGGAAGTTGATAAGTTTGATATGTGTTAGGGGATAATGGAGTTTAAAGTTGAAATAGGTTTGTAGTTTTGGCAAAATAATGTAATAAATAAGTTTAAATGAAGATTCTGCCTGTATTTAGTTTTTAAACATTTTCTATATTCCTTAGTTCCCTAAACAAATTAGAGACGTAAACAAATCTACAAATGAAACCTTTACTATTCCCTCACACACCCATACATATTTTTCTTGTTACTCAAAATACCCGCATCATTTTCTCCTCCAATTTCTTTAGGTTTTCCTTGGCTTTTTCCCAGCAAAAACAATTAAGCGAGAGCTTTTCCAGCCAGTTGGGTGCTCGTGTTGCCGCGGGGGGCGGTCTCAGCAACATGTTGCTGCTGTCATTGGCTACCAGCAGCAGAGTGAGATGGAGATGGAGGTTGTAGGCGTACAATGAGTTTGTTTCGCTTCAGTTGAGAGTTTTCCTCACTTTTTTTATATTATTTTTATTTCTCGTTTGATGAGCAGTTGAGTCCGCTGCCGCTGTCGCTGGCGCTGCCGTTTGTCGTGGCTAAGCAAATGGCGTTTTATTTTATTAGCCATATTTCTGCCCCGTCATGCTTTGTTTGCCTTCCAGCAACGAGTCGATGTTGCTGCTGCTGCTGCTGCTGGTGTTGTCTTTGCACTTGTGATTGAAGTTTTCCCTCCCGAGCCTCCTGCCTGCCGTCTCCAGCCGTCCATTATCAATGCATATCACGTTGAATGCTGATGTTTATGATGTCGTTTATTACGACCAAAGACAAGTGAAGTAAACTCGAGTGAAGTGTGGCTTAAATGGCGTCAGAGACATTTGCCAGATTAATGGCCACACAGTCCCCCCAGAAAGGCAGCAGAGGGGCGTGGCAACAGGCAGCAGCAGTAGCAACACTGACAACTGCAGCCACAGCAATCGCACACAAAACAATTTGTTTACATTTTAATTTCTGCAATTTTGTTTGCTTAACTCTGTCGCGTCCACAATCGTCTTTGCTTTTAAAAGGCAGGGCTTTTTTTTTAGGGGGTTAAGTGGGACTTATCAGGGGGGTTAAGCGGGTCTTGCAGGGGCCAAAGGGGGACAGACGCCATGCCGCAGGAGGCACATGGCACGCGGCTTATCGCGGCGTCTTTCAGTCACCAGGGGCTGGGGCTTCATCATCTTCTTCAAGTTTCGCTGTGTGTAATAAGCGTGACAAATCCCAAGCAAATACAGTGGACACTCGGCAGGGTAGACAAGCTATAAATAATTTTTGTTGATTTTTTCTGACTGTTAAGCTTAAAGAAAATAACAAAACATTTACCATTAAATGAACTGAGTATTCTTGATTTTTAAATATTTTATAAGATTACGAATTGTTCGTTTTACATTTCTTTATAATTATAACATCAATGAAATGGTATAATAAATATTAGCTTTCAGTAAATAAATCACGACTTAAATGAAAATATTAAATCACATAAAAGTTAAGTCTAACTGATTTTAAAGTATTTTTAATTTAAAATACATAACAAATAAAATTATACTCTGAAATAAATACATTTTAAAGTTAATGTAAACATAAACATAATTATAATTTTAATCAAAATATCAAACAAACTTTAAGCTAGACAGAAACATTTTTACAAACCCCATTAAACCCCACATTTTTTGTTAAAGTGCACCTCTTTCGTATGGCTAAGTGCGTGGCGTCATTATAATAATTATTATGGCCACCTTTATGGTCGCTGGACTGCCTCAAAAACTGGCCGTGAATCAGATTTCCATGGCATTGCACATTTTCAGTTTTCCCGCTGACAGTTTTCTGTTCGCAGTTTTGCAGAGCGCAGTAAGACAAAGCCGAGTTGGCAAATCTGGGTTCTCGTTTTATCGCTTTTTTTATATTTTTTCATTTTTTGTTTTCTGCCATTGTTGACAACAAATGAGCGCCATTTAATGCGATGTGCTATGCTTTATGCTACGTGTATGCTATGTGCTTCCTAGTTGTTTGGGCCAGTTGTTGGCGTCGTTGTTCGCCGGTTGTTCATTGTTCGTTGTTTGGCGTAATTAAGCAGCATTTTGCACTTGGCTTGCACTTTCCAGCTTTCGGTTTTCAGTTAGCAGTCTTCGGTTTTCAGTGTTCAGTTTTCAGTTTTCAGATCATTTACGAGCACTTGGCATTCGCCGTTCCACTTTGCCAAACATTTGCTTACAAGCATGTTTCGCTGTCCGCTCTTTTTCGGTCTTTAACTGGCGACTTGTTAGCGCCATGTTTACACTCTAGAAAAAGCTTAATTAAATCTCAGACGAGATGGCCCGCAGGCCCAGGGCAGTTTTCCCGCATTTTATTTTCGGGGCCTCTGGTGGAAAGTCATTCCACCCGTGGCCGAAAATTAACACTTCATTTAGCATAATTTCACACCGTCTCTTCCTCCATCGCCTGACAAGTCCATTCTGTCTTTTCCGTTCTCCCATTATGTAATCTTTCGCGCTTGGCCCAAAAACCAAAACTATGGAAACAAAAATTCACACAAAAGAACGAAGAATTAATTCCAACGATTTAGGGAATACTCTTTTATAAAACTCTTAAAGGAATAAGGTTAAAAATAGACCTATAAATATGGTTATTATTATTAATAAAATCAAATATTATTAAAACAAAAATTAGCAATTCACATTTAGTAATAAATCTCTAGGAAAATAAATCATGGCCTTAAGTATGTGGGGAAAATATCTATCAATTTTATTGCTGGCGATAAAAGTTATAGAAAAGTGGTTCATCTTAAAAAAATGATTTTTCGTTTTATTTTCCTAATTAAAAAAAAATCCTTCCTATCCATAACTTTATCGATTTCATTGGCCAACTTCTTTGGCGAGTTAATTAACACTTGGCAGGGAGTGTATGACCGTTTAACAGATATACGTATATTTGTGTTTATCCAAACTCTGCCGGCCATAAATCAAAAATCTCGACAACTCTCCCTGAGTCCCCGTCGTCGTCCCCTCGAATCCGATCCCCGATTTCGCGTGCTAACAAGGCCCCAAAGCGGCGGAACCTTGGAGAACGCGAACCCAGAAGAGAGCGAGAACTCCGGCTCCGACTGGCGTGAAAATTTATGTTTTTTTCCAGCTTTTTGTTCACTTTATTTTATGAATATATACGTTTGTGTATGGGGACAGTGGAAAAGGAAAAGCCGGGGAGAGAGGCGGCCAATGCCGTGGCAACACTCGTTGGTGTAAAGTTTTTCGCATAGTTGTCAGCATTGCGCTGTTTAATTACCCTAATTAAGAATATTAATTGCCCTTCGGGCGGATAATAAAGGAAGGAAAAAAGAGGGGGAGTGAGGAGTGGGACTGGCTGACCCTGTTCTCGGAAATAGAACATGAATTATGATATGCAAAAACAACTTTCTGCCCGTTTTTCCATTTAAGTTGCGAAATCGAAAAAGTTGCCAGAGGAGACACAACTTTAAAAGCGAGTAAAAGGGGGACACAGGACACACGCACTCCATTTAGCCAAAAGGGGCAGACATATGCGACAACAATAACAATGGCAATAGCAAGCCACTAACTGGTGCAAGGATGGGCTGGGCAGAAGGACACGGAGACGCAGATGGACACAGGTGTCCCTGTCGCTGGCCCATCAACACCTCTCCTCAGCTCGCACGGACACACACGAGTCGCCCCGGCTCTTTTCATTTTCTCAACACGTAAAGCAAACACGTGACCGTTAAGGACATGGACTCCTGCTGCCCCTTGCTCTTAGCCCCATGACCCCATCGTGGTCCGTTCCCATTCCAGCCAGTTGTAGGCGCAAATTGCCAACAGAAGGACAGCGACAAAGTAAGGCACTGGCAGAAAAAAAGGGACAATCTGGGGTTTACTGTGAAGGAATCTCTTTATTAATATTTATTTCTCAGAGAAAGTTTCTCTAACAATTACATTTTTTTTTAAAGGTTTTTTCAAGGCTTCATATCCTTATTTGTAGTCCTTTTTCTCTGTGTAAAATCGGTGAGGCTCCACCGTAAACTGACGGCTTATGGCAGACACAGCACAAAGCTTCGTCCTGCTCCTGCTCCTGCTCCAGCTCCTGCACCGCCCCCCTGCTCTCGGCTACGTGCGTGTGTGCACAATATTCATATATCACAAGGATAAGCGCAATGCAGCAAACGTCCTTCCAGACGTGCCTTCGTTGTTGCTGTAGTTGTTGTTGTCGCCGTGGTGCCTTGTCCTTTTGCGGGGCTGCCAACTGCTTTCAGTTCGGTAGCCACCCCCTTCCGCCGGCCATGTGTGTGGTAACTTTTAATTATTTGCGAATGTTGGCGCCAGACGGCGGCGAGATGCGATGCGATCCTTGTCCCGTCCCAATCCTGTCGTGGACTGTCGTCGTCGTCCACTGCTGTCCTTTCCTGTCCTGTGCTGTCGCCTTTCCTTCATTGATTTCGCTGACCAGAAGCTTAGGGGAAAGGCTGGAAAGGAGAGGGAGCGGATGGCGAAGGCAGCGCCAAAATCCAAAGGCCCCATAAACTTGGAGCGCCATAAAATCTGCTGGCAGCGCCATAAAAATTCCCACAGCGGGAGTTGGAGACTGTGGAGACTATGGAGACTGCGGGTACCCCTTTGCACCCAACTGTACTCCGGGCGGGGTGTCCCTGTCCCTTTCCCCCGCACACTAACAAACGCATAAAACTAACGCAGCGTAAACGCCGCCGTTGTTGTCATCTGTCTTCTCGTTACGTTATTTCCCCGGTTTGCTTCTCCTTTTTTTTGGCAGCTTCAGCACAAATTTATCTTATTTATTTGTTTGACTGAAAGCCAACTCAAACGGACGCCGAGAAATTGCAGCATTTTGATGCTTGACTGATTGCCACCAGTCCTCTATATAGAGATTCAACCTATTTTCTTTTTCTTTAATTTTCTGCTTCTCCTTAACGTAGTTGCGTAAGAAACGGTAGCTTTGCGTAGGAGTTTCAACGATCTGGCAGCTCTGGCAACAAGTAAGAAGCTAAAGTGAAATTTAGAGATTCGCCATATACTTCTGATTTTGTTTCAATAAAAAGCAATTACAATGGCAGCCATCAATCCTTCTTTTAATAAATATTGAACAAATATATTTCCTACGTTTTTGACCCTTCTCTTTGACCTAGCTTCGTTAGCTTTAAAGTTTCACCGATCTGGCAGCTCTGCGGCATACAAGTAGATAACGCTAGGGAAAGAGATGGCCAAGATTATCTACGCTTAATAGGCCATCTGCTAGAAGGAGATGGCCTGGTTTGAAGTTTCGTTTTATTCGCTCGGACAGAACATTTTTCGTTTGCGTGGTGGACGAACTTGAGAAGTTGAACTATTCGCGCAGCTCCCGAAAAACTTAATTATTTGTGAAAATTCCTGCATTCCAAAGGATTCCTGTGATTTTACATAGTTGACTAAAGTGATTAGTTCGAGTTTTCCTTATTTAAATTTTACTAAAGCAGTTTGTTGAAAAGAAAATGGTGGGTGAAAAAAAGTTTTTTTTTAAAGTGAAAATATGTGTGTTACGTTAAGTTTTATATGGTTTAGGCCCTGGATATCTTATAAGAATGTAAAATTCTGGTGGGGGCTTATTAAAAAATGCTTACTCACTGTGGAGACTTCACATACCTATACGCATATGTACATACATATGTATGTATTTCCATGACCTTGAATTTTAAAAATGCCTAGAAGAATGAAACTGTTATAAAGGTAGCACTTTAATTAAATAAATGGTTTATAAATTATTAAAATTGTAACATTTACTTTTTATTCCTTTAATATTTATGTTTAATCAATGATTCCATTTATTTTCCTATTTTTCCAGGCCACCCCGTCTCGCCAGGTCTCTCGGAAGAACCCCTCGCCGCGCAAGCTGCACGACTTGCTGGTGGAGTTGCGCTTGTCCCAGCAGGAGGAGCAGCTGCGCCCGACCATATCCCAAGCCCAACCCGTTGGAGGCTCCGTTCCGAAGGAGACGCCGCCGCCGCTGCCGCTGAAGCCACAAAAAGTTGACCTCATGACGATGGCAGAAGGCACCGACCCCATGGGGCATGGTCACCACACGAACCCGCACAATCCGCCGTCGCAGCCGCCGCCGCCGCAGCACCACCATGCCCACCCGCTCCACCTGACCCACTCCCATCCCCATCCGCAGCCACCGCCCCATCACCTCAACCATAGCCTGAACCACCACCACCCGCAGCAGTATCTACCGCACATGTATCCGGCGCCCGGGGCGGCAGCAGCTCCCTATGGCCAGCTGCCGTATCCGCATCTCCAGCAGCAGCATCATTATACCCTCCACCAGCAGCAGCAGCAGCAGCAGCAGCATCCTCCTCCGCCGCATCCGCACCACCTGCCGCTGGCCCTCAGCCTCCATCAGCAGGCTGCGGCTGCGGCGGCAGTGGCTGCTGCGGTGGCCACCAATCACTCCAACAACAACAACCAGGCCAGCGTGGCCAACAACAACATTGTGGTGCCGTGGAAGCAGCGCAAGCGCAAGAGGCTATCGGCGGTGCTGGACAAGCTGCACCACCACAACAACAACAACAACAACAATAATAATAACAGTAATAACAACAACAACAACGAGGGTCACTCGAACGGTTTGGCCTGCAAGGCGGAGCCCATGGAGATGGAGGAGGACGCCGACGATCACGAGCAGGATGAGGATGAGGACCACACGGAGGAGTCCCTTCGCGACGACGACGATGAGGAGGAGCATCTAGAGCATCTAGATCCTGAGGAACAGCATGGCAAGTTCATCAAGAGCGAGCAGCCCGTCAGCGAGGACGAGGACAACGAGCCGGAGCTGCTGGAGAACGAGGAGAACGAGGACATCTCCGGCGAGGATCTGGAGCTCTCGCACAGCGATGACAACGACCAGGACAGTCCCAGGATCAGCATGAGCCCCCTCCAGCTGCAGGCGGCGCAGAGCAACCTGCCCCAGGATCACCCAAATCCGAGTCAGCAGCAGCTGAACAAGGAGAATCCGCTGCACGTGGACATCAAGACTGAGATACCCGGCCCCTACGATCGGTACTTCCCCATCCCGTCGCCCCTGTTCGGTTACTACCTGCACACCAAGTATCTGAACGAGGTGTTCCGCCGGCGCCACGATCTCTATCCCTCGCCGCTCCAGCACACGCCCTCCTCGATAGCCTCCGAGACGGAGACGTCGCCCAACTCGCAGGAGCGCAAGACTAGCGTCGCCTCCTCGAATCACATGCTGCCCCACGTCCTGCTGGCCAACGCCTCGCCGCCGCCATCGCTGCCCTCGCCGCCGCGCAGCGAGTCCTCGGTGACCAACAGTGGAGCCAACAGCAACACCACCACTAGCACCGCTAGCACCACCACCGCTACCAGTGCTCCCAGGAAGCGCACCAGCCCCAAGCCCAAGGGCAAGAAGAAGCCCATGCCGCCGCCCCAGGAGCGTCCGCTGGACCTGTGCATGCGCAGCGAGATGGAGATCAAGAAGTACAAAAAGTCGGCCTCGAAATCCTACCAGGAGGCCAGCTCCCCCTCGTCCATGATGCCACCGCCGCCGGCCATGAGTGCGGCCAGCAGCCTGGAGAGCATGAATGCCTTGTCGCCGGCCTCGAGCAGCCACTCGGGGCACACGCCCAGCACCACCGCTGCCACGCCCAACCACCAGCCGCCGCCAAACTCGCCGTACGCAACTGCCATGAACGCCGCCCATGCAGCGGCTGCGGCGGCGGCAGCGGCCATGATCAAGCTGGAGATGCCACTGCATCCGCTGCACCACCAGCAGATGCACGGCCATCCCCATGTGCCCACCACCACGGTGGGTGTGCCCGTGATCAAGGGAGATGTGGCCTCGCCCACGACCAAGGAGACGGTGGCCTGGCGCTACAATCTGGACGTGTCGCCCGTGGTGGAGGAGATGCCTCCGGGCTCGGATGTGGCCTATGTGTGCCCCACCTGTGGGCAGATGTTCTCGCTGCACGACCGCCTGGCCAAGCACATGGCGTCGCGCCACAAGTCCCGCAATCCCGCCAATGATATTGCCAAAGCCTACTCCTGCGACGTCTGCCGCAGGTCCTTTGCCCGCTCCGACATGCTCACCCGTCACATGCGCCTGCACACCGGTGTCAAGCCGTACACCTGCAAGGTGTGCGGCCAGGTCTTCTCCCGCTCGGACCACCTGTCCACCCACCAGAGAACCCACACCGGCGAGAAGCCCTACAAGTGTCCGCAGTGCCCGTACGCCGCCTGTCGCCGCGACATGATCACGCGGCACATGCGGACGCACACGCGGTACGAGTCCAGGGGCGGATCGCGGGAGGGTCGTGAGGGGGGAGGACGCGAGGGTCGCGAAGGCAGGGAGTCCCGCCGGAGCGGCGACCGCCTGGAGGAGCCCAAGTCGCCCAGTTCCCATCCGCTGCTCGACATGAAGATGAACATGAACATGGGCATGGGCATGGGCCTCAACATGGGGCTGGGCATGAACCCGATGAGCCTGCTCCAGGAGGAGCTGCTGCAGAAGTCCCAGCCGGGCCTGACCCTGGGCGGACCCATGCCCATTGTGGTCAAGACCGAGAGCGCCTAACGTTGTCTGTACGAAACCACGACCTGTTAGGAGGGTTTTCCACCCCGCGGACAGGCGCCCAGCTTAGTGCTAAAAAAAAAGAAATACTAATGATAATATTAACTAGAGCAGTTTGTACTTGTACCGGAAATCTCTGCGAAGACTGAGGAACCTTATTACTACCTACAGTTAAAGAATAGGCTAAAGAAGCATCGACTAAGAGGAGAGTTAGAGGGCGCACACTCAAGACCGACCACCCAACGTATTAGCACTTAAACTAGTTCTAGTTGCTAGATCCCCTTGCGTTAATTAAAACCCCCAGGAGTTTAGATAGCCGGGATCTTCGATACAGCTAGGCAATTCCATGTTCCACAAAACTTAGGCTATATAAAAAACAAATATATTTAGACGCGATCAGATCCCCCCGCCGATCTGATCTCACAGCATTTCGAGCAACACTGAAATTATTAAGCTAGACTCGCTACACATAGGCTAATTGAAAGGCACTAGTTCTTTAGTTACTCTTAATTTATTGGTAACCTTACTCAGCAGCGTGTAAACTTCTACCACAACGATTTGTATTAATTTAATTATACTCTATTTAATTTAATTTAATTTAACTTTAGATCTACACAAAAACACACACAAACAAAAGACAAAGAATTCTCCCTAGGGCACAAAACTCATTTCTACTGAGATTTTAAAAAGAAAAACAAACAAAAACATAACAAAAAAATACTATTCCTTTTTTTTGTTCAACAAAAACACTTTGTTAAATTAGAAATTGTATTTGCAATTGACTTACACTCCTCTCAACACTATTACTACTTTTTGTTTTCATGAAATGAAATTAAAACCTTTAAGTTTTCTTTAGTTCATAAACCATCTTTGGATTGGACACACCCTCAAAACCCACTCCAAACGGGAGTTACCCTCGGGGTCGTTTCCATGTTTCAAGTTGAAGTTTTTCGTTATTTATTATAAAATTTATTATTATGAAAAGATAAAATGAAACAATGCCCCGACTCCCGCTTATTGATTATTAGTTCTTAGCTAAACGTTTAAATAAATTATTAACTTATGTTATTCTAGTTGGTTATGATTAGATCTTAGTTCAAAACCGTTTTTCACAAAATAAAACAAAACAAAGTCTACACCGATGGACAATGTCATACAAAACAGAATTTAAAACTTATTTTCTTTTTATTTGGATTGGTTTTTATTATTTTACAGAACTTTATTATATTTTCAGATCTTTGCCCTTATCTTAAGCTATTTAAGCTCTGATGCTATTTTTCCCTAACAGCTTTTGAAGGCTTACCCTTCTTAAATTGTTTATTTATTTCAATTTAGGTTTAAAAATATTTAAGTATAGCCTTCTAGCGACTGCCCACTTAATTTGGTTATTATTTGGCTTTGTGGATTTTTCAGTCATATTTTTCCCCCGTTTTTACTTGAGCGTAAAACCTATACTTTCCCGGCTAAAGGCACGGAGTCAAAGCCGTTGTTTTAGCCGTAGTCGCAGCCGGAGCCGGAAACTGGCTTACAAGCTTTTAGGCAATGGGAATCGCTTACAAGGCGCAGTCAGCTCCTTTTCGCCGGTCACGAAACTGCATTTTGGCACGCAGCCCCCACAATTTTCCCGGCTTTTCGGCAGGTTTTTCCCACGCCGATACACGCGGGGGTGGGGTTGGTGGGTGTAAAGGCGATTCAAGTCCTTGTTCTTCGCATGGAAATTTCTTTGGGGCCTTAATGGCCTCGCAGCACGAAGAAGGCCGTCGTCGTCCGCTCGGGCGTGGGAGTTGCAGTGGGTGCCAAGTGGGTCCAAAGTGGGTGAATGTGGGTGCAAGGCGAGGTCCTTTGCGGTGGGGACTTGCTGCATTGCAGTTTGCGGCTAATGTCTGACCTTGTTTTGCAATGACTAAATTAATTCCTTAATAAGTGCGGCGGGGTTGCAAAACAAACACGAACTGCAGACGTTGGCACAGTTCGCCCCCCGGTTTTTCCCCCTCTGCTTTTCCAGTGTAATTAAGCAGTGAAAATGCCCCAATTGACAGACATTGTGTTGTGTCTCGGGCTGTGCTGAAAATGGAGGAGTTGTCGCATCTCCGGGGCCATAAATCAGGGCGAGGGGCAGCTAAGTAGCCGCGTGTTGCAGCTAGCATGTTGCACTCCATCACTTTTTCCAAGGGGGTCGTAAGGGGTTAAGAGGGGGGCGGCTGTGGCTGTGGCTGACTTATGGGCCGGACTGTATTAGCCGGGCCTAGATGTGATGATGCCGCATTGCATAATCCGCTGGGGTCGTGCATCATTTTGGTCGCCATAGCCTGACATTATTTGCAGCTTGCAGCGGATTTTTCTCCTTTTTAAGATACCCTAGGGCAAGTAATAAGGGGATATATTGGGTTTATGATAATTTTATGGCTTGAAATCATAATGAACTTAATTTCTTGAATAGGAAAATGGTTTACAAAATATAGTTTTTATATTTTTATATTAATAAGCACAAATATTGTTGACTTTTTACAATGATATGAAAGACTAGGTTCGTGTTGTGAATTTTTTAATATTTATAGATTTATTATACTTTATAGTTGATTTAATTTATTTTGTATATATTTATTAATATTTTAAGAGTATTTTCCATGTTTTTCTACCAATTTTTATAATTTTTAAGTAACTTTTTAGTCGAGTGCAGCCTTTGCACTATTTTTAAGCGTTCGCCTCTATTTTCAGTCGGTTCTATTCCGTGGCACGCATAAATCTCTAAACAAGGCGCGCGTGTCGTGCGTTTATTATCACTTCCTCTCCGCAAAATGGGGCAACAAGGGGTTAAAGGGGTGCTGGGGGGGGAGGGGTGTCGAGCAGAGATTCAGATTCAGGGGGATGGGATGGCTGGCATCCAACTTTCCTTTTGTCTCCGCTCGCGAAATTTATCGCCGTCATTTGTAATTGTAGCGCGAAAATTGAGTTTGAGTTTGAAGTTTGGCCTGTTGGCCAGGATAGCCAGGCGTACGGTGCGGTTCAGGGTTGTCGCGTTCCGTCATTCCGCGTTTATTCATTGTTTCCATCAACATAATTCAGTTTGGCTTTGGATCAGCTCCAAGTGATTGTTTCGCCAGGCGGAGATTTACGGGCACTAAGCTGGGCCGTCGTCGAAACGGTATTGTATATATAAGCAACCCATAAATATAGAAATATAGATCTAGATTTACACTTAGATATAGTGCTATATATTTCCGTCACACGGAAGTGCCTTACCAACAAACAAAAACAATTTTTGATACTCAAAAAAAAAAAACGAAAATAAAAACTAACAAAAAACTAAGCAACAACTCAATTTGAGATACTGTAAGATAGAACTTTTTGCCTTGTACATTGTGCGACTTTTGCCAGGCCTAATCAACTTTTTGACTAATGGATAACTAACAATAAATGACAACAGATAGCCCATATATATACATATATATATAAAATATATTTACCAGATATACGTAACATATTTTTAACAAAGAAATCGAAGAAATCGTAGACTAAGATTTTTCAACTTAACGCTTCTGAGAAGTTAAAAATTTTAAGCATTAAATGCTAAACGCATCCAGTCAAGTATTTTTTAATAAAACTCCATTTACTAGACTCAAAGAAAATCCTAAAGACAAAACCAAAAAACCTTTTAAAATTACAAATAAAAAATAAAGAAAATACTTCACTCAACTAAACTCAAGTAAATTTTACTCGAATCGCTTTCAGGAATATTTTTATAGCGCTTTTCGAAATTTTAAATCAAGAAATCAAACTAACTATGTAAATTAAAGCAATAACTATGATAGCTAATCAAAAGACTCAACTTTTCAACTCTTAGCTTACATTTGCCTTCTAGTCTCTAAGAATTCCAGAATCAAAGATCAACTATGATATATAAAGTAATAAAATTTTATCGAAAATGCATTGAAGTGGAGAGAATCAGCGAGCAACATTGTGATATTAGTTGAGAACAAAATCGAATCACTTCCAACTGCTAGTTATGCTATCATTTTGGGATCTCCAGAGAGAGAGACCAGAACTCCAGACCCAACCCCAATCCGATCTTCCAATTTGCGATTAAGGTGCTATTAAGTTCGGTTTTATCTTGCGGTGCTATGTACAGTTAAAACGCTTGGTTAGACTAAGTTCCTCTTAATTAACTATCCTCCCTTTCCCCAAAAAACACACTCTGACAATCCTTAGCTGCCCAAAAAAAATAAAAAACATTATTCATTACTGTACTAAAATCTCTAGGAACTCTCTTGGCAGTTCCTTTGTCATTGTATGCTAAAAGTTTAACTAAATTATGAATAACTACGAGTATTTCCATTAAGTCTACTCTAATTAGTTTCTCTTTCATCGCAAAAAAATACGAAAATAAATAAATATGAACCGAAAACGAAAACAAAAATGAAAACTAAAAACTCGAAAGGAGCCAATTTTTGGAATGCGCGGCTAATGTAAAATGTCTTCTGCCCTGCAGTCTTAACTGAATGCAATCAGGAGGGACACAGGGCAGGGGCTGGGGGATCCCAGAGATTGGGAGGCTGGGATCGGATGGGATGGGATGGGACACCGAAGGGCTGCGGCAGAAATAATGCGCGTAATAACAAACTGCAGGCGTAACTGAAATGCCAGGCTACTGCGCATTTGTCCAGCGGGGCACTGAGGGAAAAATACATTTAAATGTAAATAAATAGTTTCAGAAGAAAGTACTGTCATATAATATGATAAGACATCAGTTTCTATTCAGTTAATTTAATTGAAAAATATTTCAAAAGGGATGTGCTGGTCTAACTTTACAAGATTCCATTAGTCCTGACTTTTCTTTAATTTAAATTAATTTCTGGTTCACCTAGATTTCACATTTGATCAAGATATACTTACTATGTATAGATCCTGTATTCAATTAGCTTTTTCAAGTGCAGAGGCAAAAGTCGAAATTGGAATTTTCGATTTTAATAGGAAACCATTTCCGCTCAGTGTGGAATTGGCGAAGGCGTTGGCCCCGACGGACGGGAGGCGCAACTGCGGTAATTACAATTGCCGCCGGACATGGACGGCAGCAGCGGCAGCAAAAGCAGCAGAAGCATCATCAGAAGCACCACCAAAAGCGAGTTGCACAGTGGCAGGCACAGCTGTGTGGCTCCGTCAGTGGTTGGGCATGTGGATGTGGATGGGTATGGGGATGGGGATGTGGATCCTCGCCAGGTTGAGTCGAGGTCCCTGCCCAAGAGACAATTATATGCTGCCAGAGACGCATGCGCAGCTTCCTGGGTTGCCGCATTTCGTTTTTACGTTTTTATTTGAGCAAATTGCTGGCAACTTTGCGCTGACTGACTGACTGACTGAATGATAGACTCACTGACTGCTCCGGAGTCCAAGTCCAAGTCCGAGTCCGAGTCGAAGCCTCACTGACTGACAGTTGCCAAGGCTGCACTTCACCAGATCCCCAAAGATCCCCAGCATCCTCCAGCTCTCCTCCAAAATGTCTACGTGCGGGCGTTTTGCCCAAGAATGCTCTCGGGTCGCTGGTCTCGAACGATAATGATGATTGCAGTCTAAATTATGATGCCGGGGCTGCTGCACAGAGAGAAAGTGTAGCAGCAGCACCACCAGCAGCAGCGGCAACAGAAGCTGCCTGCAACATCATCGACCTGGCAAGCGGCTACTCCTCCTCTTCCTTTGCGGACCAGGGCTGGAATGAGGTGGGTTCCCTTCAATTTTTAAGGGTTTTATAAAAGTTAATAAAGGAGGAAATTTAAACGGTAAGTTGGAGAAATTAAATTCTGAAATATTTACAAAAATATTTTTCACCTCTTGAGCTTTCTAAAGACTTATTTTCTTTACTGTAATTTCTTTCTTTTTGTGAGTATTGAATTTACGAGAACTAATTTAGCTGACTATGTTTTAAATTATATATTTCATTGTATAACATTTTTAGAATTAACTACATTAAAATATATAGACCGAATAAAATGCCACGAAATGGCGGCGGAATTTTATATTTATGAATGAAATAACATGTAAAAAGGAATATTTATTAAATAAATAAATTTTGATTAAATTTTATTTATTTTGGCAATCATTTTAAATCATAAAGATTTAATAAAACCTTTTCAAAATGCCTTTACTGATTTATTTAAATTAAACTCAAATTTAATTTTATGTACCAGACCTTGAGTTGTTTAAAACATCCTATTTTCTTTTCTTTTAATTATTAGATTTTCGGTTAAAAATGTAAGCAAAAGGTAAAAATCCTGTGACATGGACTGATCAGTACTCATTCATGTTATATTTTTTTAAAGGATTTCTTATTATTAAAAATAATGATCCCTTGATCCCCCAATTTCCCCTCGAGTCCGCTCCTGATTTGTTTAGCATAACTCCATGCCGCTGGCCGCCGAACGGAGCAGAGGAAGCGCAAAAAATCTCATAATTGCAAAGCAGTTTGCCGCAGGTGCGCCACCCGCCCTGGATGTGGATGTGTACGTAGGATGTGGATGCTCCGGGGATGGGCAAGGGGATGGGGGATGTACCTGAGACCCTGGACAGAGGACGCCAGATGAGCAGCTCTGATAAAGCAGCGAACTGAACGTAAGTAGGTGTGTTGTTGCTGTTGCCGTTTGCCTTGATGTTTCAGATGCATATAGAGAAAAATTTAGATTCTTTACCAAGTGATATTAAGGCTTTTGTTCTAAAATAAATAAATATTTAATTGCAGTAAATAATTATACAACTTTAATCTACTCTATATATTATTAGTACTTTTTAAGGGGTTACTTCGGTAAGAAAGTTATAATTATATGCTTAAACAATTGATTACATAGGGGGTATTTTCATATTTTATATTTCTTGATTTTTTTGTAGTTAAATAAACTGCTGTGTCTCCGATACAAAAGGATACTAGTTCAACACACTTTAGTTTTATAAATTTAATAAATACATTTATGATATCTTCTGACAAAATATTTCTCCCTCTGTACAAGTTGCAACATCCGATGGCAGCGACTTGGTCTCGTTCTCGTATTTAATGCATTTGATCCTTGATGCTGTTGAAAATGAACTGAGCCCGAACATGCAATCAAGTTGAGTTGCCTGCTCCGTGCTCTCCTCCTGCTCCTCCTGCTCCTCATCCTCGTTGGAACTTAGGAACCAATCGGGGCAATTTCATGAATGAAAACTCCGGCTCGTTTGGGGAGTTTGCATGTTTCGGCTCTCGATACACACGCACACCCACTCATGATGCGGATTTCTGATGGGGATTTTCAGAGCTAGCAACATTTTGCCAAAGCCCAAGCCAAAGTCGAAGTGGAAGCCAGTCTGGAGCTGTGGAGCTATGGAGCTGCAGCTGCAGCGCATTAACCTCGAATCGAAAACTCCTTCTGCTGCCTGCCTGCCTGCCTGCGAGACGGGCAAGCAAAATATTTACCAAAGTGATTAAGATGCCTGAGTAATTTTTAACACAATTACGCTGCCAAACAGACGACGCTGGAGTTGGACTTGGAGCTGGAGTTGGAGACGGAGCTGGAGCTGGAGCTGGGGTTGGGGCTGCTGCGTTGCTACCTCACTTACACCGCAGCCACAGCGCCACGATTGCCGGTTGCTGTTGCTGTTGCAGCTGCAATGCTGCTAATGACCAGGCACAGGCTGCAATATAAACTGTGGCATTGTCTGACTGTCTCCCCTCGGAGTCTCCCCTTATTTTTCGAACACCCAGCGACTTGTGTGTCTGTGCCATTAGCACTGCCACACTAGGCTGGCTTTAATCGTAGCGAGGCGACTTCGCAGCCGGCTCCAAAACTCACACAAAAAGCCTAAGCCAGAGCAAAACCAAGGCGGGTGTTCACGCATCACTGTTTTTTGACAGCCTTCTTTTATTTTTTATCTCGTAGTTTTTTCTTTTTGCCCAGACACTCTTCTATCTTCATAGCTGTGATTTATCGAATTTATGAAGTTTTGGCAGGTGTTGAGCCCATGTTGCCGCATCCCCTGGCTCACACAAAGTGATGTTGCCCCATTCGACGCACGACAACCTGCAAAAAGCCGAGTCGTGCCGCATTTGGTTTAGTTTTCGGGGGCTTCGTGTGGCACGACTTCTTGCCTCTTTCTGCCCCGGAGAGTTAAGTTAGTGGCGTCCATTCCCATTGAGGCTGCATGTGCACCAATGCACATGCACCGATGCACAAATGCACAAAGAGCCGGGCCATTTGTACAAAATATTTGTCAACGCGGCACTGAGGAAAATAAATTGGCAGGGAACTTTGAAAGAACCTTGTAGGTAGATTTTCAGTTAATAAATTGCGAATTTTTTAAGGTTACATGAACTTAGAACGGGTTATAAACTGGGTGGATTTATACAAGCATAATGTAAAAAAATGTATTTCATTTAAAGCTTTTACAAATTATAGTTTGTTGGAAAAAGTTATTTAAGTTTCTAGTAAATAATAAAATAATGTAATAGTTCGAGATTTAAGCATTAAGCGATTCTCTTTTAAATCTAACTTATTTATTTTAATATAGTATGCTCGTTTTCCTTTTTCATATAAGCATTTTATTTATTATTATTATTATTAATAGGCAAACGTTTTAAATTCAGGCTACAGGATTATTCGTCCATAGCTACTGTGGCTTTCGGCCATATTTTATTTATCAAATTCCTCTTTTGATCTTAATTCTATAATAATTAATTCTTTAATTTGAGTTCACACAGCGACCAACATATAGTTTTTAATATTTCTTTTATGTATCGCATTATTTTATATATAATTCTATTAAATAAAATAATTATTGTAAGCTATATTCAAGTTATCACTTAACTATTCAACCAGAAAACCGATACTAAATTTAATAGCTTTCCTGTTTAAATCCAAAAATGTGCTTAATAATAACACCTCTACCAAGCTCTTTTGATATAGTTTAAAGCGATATTTTCTACCTATTATCCAAAAAGGAAACATTAAATAAATGCTTTAAACCCAGTAATTCCACAAGGCCCTCTAGGGCCAGCTATTAAGCCATATTGGCTAACAAATTACCTGACTTTTTTGCTGACTGTGCGAAGTGGGAAAAGCGTCTAAGGATCCGACGCTTAGCGTAAAGGGGTAAAAGGCCACAACTCCAACTCCTGGCTAAGAGGCTAATTTCCTCATAGCCAACTCGGTTCCCTTCCGCCTCTTCGCCCCTTTCGGTGGCTCAATGAAAATGAAAATGAGCTCGGCACGCGTTGCCATGGCGCACGACTGGAAAATTGCAGAAGCCGCTTGGCTGCACTTGCGAAAAAGGGGAAGCTTTTGGGTCGGGGTCGGAGTCGGAGCTGGAGTTGGAGGGTTCCCTCTCTGGCCACTTTCCAGTGGTGTCCCGGCCACGTGTTGCGCATGCGCTCGCGCCCCTCGAGCTCTGGGGTCCAAGTCGGGCTCTGGACATGAGCACGACGCCCTCAGCGTTTGTTTGTCAGGGTCGACTGCGTTGCAAGTTGGCGCGCTGAGCTGCAAGTTGCAACTCGAAACTGCCGCATCGTGCAGCGGCAGTTGCAATTGTTCTTTCCTTCAGCGAGTGGCGATGGCGATGGCGTGAGGCGCAGGCACAATGCGGCAACACTAGCCAAGGTAGACTGTTAAAAAAATATCCAAGAAATTGTTAAAAAATATAAAAAGCCGAAATACAAATACAAATAATTAACAAACTTTCTAAATATTTTTTGTCAAAGGTATTTTCCTTTTAAATGTTACTTTAACTTCATACAAATTATTTATCTTAAGGAAATATATTTTCTTTTCTTTTCCTGAGTGCATCAACTGCAGCAACACTATCCCCAACAGCAACAGCAACCACACTGGCAACACCTTCACTCTCTTTGGCTGCGATATCGCGATGATGTATGGTCATGGTTGCCCCTGTGCCCCCCTTCTGATCCCTGGTAGCCCCCCCTTGGCGGATTGTAGGCGTCAACTCACGTTTATGCTTTGTAGACATTATCGCGCCTGTTTATCTTTAAATTGCAAGTAAATTACTTTCGGCTCGCACAGCGGATGATAAATTGTCTGGGCCGCGTTGAAGGCTCTGACGGATGCAATGAGCCCAAATCGGGGGAGGGACGGGAGCTTAGGGGGGGTGAAAATGGGAAAACTATCTATCTAGCACCTCCAATTATTCGCTGTTTAAATTTCACAGATTCTCACCCGCTTATGCGAAGATTTCGTGAGCCAGCTTAGCGGCTAATAAATTCCAAATTGCATTATGGCTAATAGAAAGGGATGACTCAAGCCAATGGCTAAGGTAATATCGGAAATTGTGAAAATTGTGCATCACTTGAAGGTTTTTAAATTGAAGGAAAATATTGGAAAACATGGAGCAATATGAATTTGTATTTTAGAGGATCTAGAGAAGATCTTACTACTTTTTATAAAGCTATACTTAAATTCCGGATTTTATCTCTTCAAAGTTTGTACCCGTTTTTATTCGAGTTTGTTTTTTTCGTTAACTAAAATTAGTTCTTAATAAATAAACAACAATAAACAAGCTGTTGGCTAATCGGGGTTTGGATGGGCAATGGATTTGTTTATGGGGAATCTCTCAGTAATGGGTCTCGGTGATCCTGACCTTGCCGTACTTGCCGTGCAGGGCATGCTTGGCAAAGGACAGGAGGTTCGAGTGGGTGTGGACATCCAGGTGAGCTGGCACCACCGTCTTGTGGTGCACAATGGCGGCATGGCTGTCATGGTGATGGTGGTGCACCAAGGGAGCAGAGTAGCGAGCATAGTGGTAGTGATGGGGCAGCTCCTCATGATGGTACACAGTGGTGGGCAGCGACTCCAAGTGATGATCGAAATGATGATCCAAGTGGTGATCCAAATGGTGATCATCGTGATGCACAATGGCAGCACTGTGTCCAAGGTGAATGCCATCCGAGTGATGGATCTCGGCGTCCACCAAATGAGGCAAATCCGCATGGTGGTAGCCATGATGATGGTCCAAATGGGGCAGTAAGCCAGCCTGAGCCACGGCCACCAAGGCCAAGATGCACACGAAGGACTGCGTTTTATAGAAAGAAATTTATTAGAAATTTATAAAGGCACTTTGGTACTTTGGTAATCCGTTCTTGATGTTTATATTTAACAGAAATATTTTTCCTATAAGGAATTTTATAGCTAGTATCTCCTACCTTCATTCTGAGAGATTCCTGGCTTAATTTGAGGGTTAATCCAATTGCTTTGCTCTTGGGCTTTGCCTGCTGAACTGTTGTCTCTTGACTGTGGCTAAAACCCATCGAGCCCTATCAATTTATAGGAGCCTCCTCGCCACCAAAGACAATTCAAACGAAATGGAAACTGAAGCCGAAACCGAAATCGAAATCGTCGCAGAGGACGTGCTAAGAATTAATGAGCTACAAGTATTTCGCGTGAGGTCTTCCCTCATTATGTAAAGGGAGTGAGTGAACCGGGGCGCAGTCAACAAACCCTAAGTAGGTGCCGATGCCCCATCCGATCGATGTCATAATTTTATGGCCCACAGCCCCAGTGCAATGGTTAATGAATCGCTATACAGCCAGCTAGCCAACTCCCACTACTTGGCCATTTGGCAATTCCGAGTGTAGTGAAAGCACAAGACCCTACTGACCAACATTTACCCGGGCTTGGACGTGAGTAGTTCAAATATTTGGCAGAGGTGCGAAAATGTGATCGACGCAACTCGCAGATCCCAAACCGCACTGTGTGGGTGCTGGTGCCGTTGGCAAACAGCGAAGGTGCCAAAAATACCTGGAACCCGCCTTGTTGGAGGATCAACAGACGCGTAAAGAATCAATTGGACGCTAATTGAATATATCACTCCCACAAGATGCCAATTAGAGACTTACTAGCCCACAACCACAGTCAAGATGGTGCGAAATTGTTAAGTAAACACAACAAGCTAGGCTGGCTGGCTGAGCTCATTAAAATCTCTTGCTGAATAAATTATAAATTAATTGAATGGCAAATTGAGCTCTTAAGAAGAGGTGGCAGATAAACATATAGGGGCATAACGATACATCATAGAAATCGTTTCAGTTGAGTAATTTTAATAACTTAACTTGTTATTAAGAATTAGCTAATAAAATCTATGATAATTAGTCAGCATGAGATATTTAATAAATTGGAATTACTTTAAATTGGCAGCTTTACAGCTAAAATAAATATCAAAATGGTATCACTTGTAAATACTTCACTTCAAAACTGGGTTTATTTATATATTTGATTACTTTATAGAGCAAAATAATATCCCGCCCAAAAAAAACAAGTGCTTAATTAAATTTACAAAAATATATCCATTTTATTATAACCAACTTAGATAGTTTTATTAAGATTTTCCTACTTTATTACCTTAAACGGAAATCCCTCTCTCTATTCAGTAGCCGATTTCAGGCACTCAATAATGGAGTTAGTATTTCCACACACTTTACCCCCGCTAAAAAATAATTCACTCCGATTTTATGGTGAGTTAGTTTCCCAATCCCAGGCCAAGTCCCTGGACTGCCTGCCCGACTTCCTGTCAACGACGTGCCGGCGAAAAACACGTTCCATAAGTCAGCCTCGAGAAACATGAATAAATCAGACTGATAAGAGCAGCGCCGAACCACCGAAACCACCTGCTGGGATGTGGGTCAGCCTGCAGCTAATTACATAATAATTTGGTCAATCAAACGCTGCCGTTAATGAGCCGCACTGTATGCAGGTGACGCGGAGCACAACTCCATCGAACTTGGAAAACGGGCGAGCTGAACCCACGTGCTACGTGCGAACAACTTGAAATGCCAGACAGGTGTCGTTCGACTAAAAATAAATAAATAAATACAGAGTACACGGCGTTGCGAATTTGTTTTCGGGTTTCAGAAACGCAGTTGCAATTTGTAAACATCTGACAAATGGTCTGAATAAAAGTTAAACGTTCTAGCGCTTGCAAATATATCAATCCTAGAGGGTATAAATCTTTTCGCATCTCCAAAGAAAAAGGAGAAGGACTTAAGTAAAATGTAATATATAAATAATAATTTATGGTGCTTTTGTAATAAATAAACCAGAAGCTTCTTTAAAATAAAATTCCCTTAAGTAAAATCATATTGAAAGCATACGATAATATTATTTATTTAAGTACGCATATATTTTTGAAACATTTTAAGTAATAAAAACAAAGACTTTCATCAACAGGCACTTAAAATCGAAAAAATTAAAAAGAATCATTTATAAAAAGCTGTTAAAATGAATATAAATAAAATTTAATTTATGTGGCTGTTTTCACGTCAAACTGACACCTTATGGAATATTTTTTAAAAAAGTGTGAGGATCATTTAATCGCTTGAAGCTCAATGGAAGATTTTATCCAAAACCGGCTTAGTATTAATCTTTTAATTTAATCTTTTTTAGACATCAAATATAGATTTAACTGCACAAAAGAAAAAACTAAGCAAGGGTAATACCACATTTATTAAAAATAAGATTAGAAGGACTTTTGCAGCTATTTATTGTAATAACAATTTTAAAATAATGAAACTTGACAAGAATGTTACATGTTACAAATTCCAAATAATTTTCATAAAGACTAGGTAATCATTTGGCAAATATATAAATATATATGTACCCCATCGGGCAATCAAGAGGGAGGCATAACAAAAGCAGAGCAGCGCCGCAGTGAAATTAAAAATGAAAATAAAAATAAATAAACTATAATTTATACGACGTCACCGCACTGGTCGCTGTAATTGAGTGCATCGTTAGCCGGTTGATGGAGCGGAGACTGGGGAACGAGATGGGATGGATTCCACGGGGGGATTGGGGACTGGGTGAAGGTGGTGGTCTGCATTAGCTGCCACTACCGATGCCAACAACTAATTTAATGCCAGCGGCAACAGAGGCAGCAGCAGCGGTAACGACGGGCGACGGCAACATGTCAACAGCAACGCCTGACCAAGGATGAGTGGGAAGAGCTGCCAAACTGGTGGGAAAAGTGAGGAAAATCGCCGGGGAAAATCACTGGGGATATGGCGGAGGCAAGAGGGGGGACTGTACACTCTGCATACTTAATGTCTTTCTGGCAACAACACCACCCCATTGTGGGCAGATATTTTATGAATCTGCGGCTGAAATCATTTTTGCCACACATTCGCCTCGCCTCGAACCACAAATCAGCGGAATGAGAAATTTGATGGTAATTAATATTGTAAGCGAAATTAATGGCAATGCGACACTGCACGGCACTATATATACTATACTATACTATGCAGAAAAATGCATATAGTGCAGCGAGAGTGCTTTAGACAATTGGAACACTTCAGCTGGGGATGGCAATCACAGAATTCGTGGGATCGAGGGAAGAGATCAAAAGCGGTCCTCCATCATTCTGCGCATATTTTGCTGCCAACTAAATGGGTTCATAAATAAATGGTGAGGCTAAATTCGAGTTAATTTAGGGGGAGAGAAATTTTACGAAGTATTTATACAAATATTTGTGATTGTGAGTCATTCTTCCACAAGTTAAAATGAAGAATTCCATTTTATAAATTATAGTATTGATTTATTCCATTAATACAAAAAATCCCCCATTATCATTAATTTAAAAATAAACCCCTTCCATATCCTTTTCCCTCTCCACCAAAACTACTCCCCACATTGCTTCCAGAATTAATTTCGCAATCATCAATGGGGTTAGGGATATAGGGGGAAATATACAACAATATATGGGATAATCGCCTGATTGGCTGCTACCTTGATTACCCTTCCTGGGAATCTTCTTCATCATCAAGAGCGGTAGCTATTCCAGCAACTCCCCCCGTTTTTCCCCCATATTTTTGCAGGTGTTTCACGTGGCACTGTGCCAATTTGTAAGCGAATATTGTTTTCGCTTTGGTCCAGTGCACGATTTTTAATCATTACGAAGGCGATCTTCATATGAGTCTGCCCGTCTCTTCATCTGTATTTCTCAGTCTCTCTGCCCCCGATCGGCGAGATACAAATTGCCTGGCCGAGAGCCGGTGGTAGTTCAGCTCAATCCCCGCTCGATTATTGCATTTTCGCCAGGTAATGAAGTTCAACAAAAAGTTAATCGGAAAAGCGCAGGCCCCGCAACTAAATAGACAAATGATACGGAACGGAAGCTGCTCTAGACGCCCGGCGGTTTCTCTCTCTCCTCCTTTCCCATCTGATCACCTTTATTTTTCTATACTCCTCCGCTGGCTACTCTTTTGGATTCACTGAGAGAAATACTATTAAAATTGGTTATGGAAATAATATGACCAGTGCATAAAAATAAGTACATTTACACTTAAGGCGCTGGACCACTTCTTGAAATAAATTGAAATTTAAATATATTCTAAAACTGTAATCCAAACAAATAAAATATATTTCAATCTTTTTTTCTCTCGTTTAGTACCAGAATGTTAGGAATCTATTTTATTAAAATAAGAATTATAAATCTGAGCTTAATAAATATAATAGATATAAGCACAAGGGTTCCAAAACATGTATTAAACTTATATTCAAAGAATCAAATTTCGGGGAAAGTTGGTATTGAGTTTGTCTCCCATTTACTTATCTCTACTTAAATTAGCTTGCAATGATCTTTGTTTTATTTTATATTTTTTTTAATCTTTCTGTTTTCGATACTTAATTAATTAAATAAATGATAATAACCATGATTTTTTCTTTCGAGATTTAATAGTTATGTTTAATTTTCCTCTCTGCATTCTTTCTTCTGGCCAATTGTGCGGTGGGCTTTGCTTGGCACATTAGCGGCTATAAATTGTCTTAATGCCCGCACACAAATGCAGATCTGCAGAGCCAGAAAAAAACAGAATCTGGAGTGCGCTGGGAGGAGCAGCGATCGCAGGAGCGAGGGGCACCACACACAAACACCTTGAATGGCGGCAAAGATCAGACTCGAGATTCAGGCGAGAGTTGCGAACTTTAGCCAGGCAGCAGCGCGATTGTCTCAGCCTCAGTCTCAGACCCAGTCTCCGTTGCAGTCTGCACTCTGATTCAGATCTTCATACATGATCATATAACAAGAGGGCAAAGGAGGAGGAAGAGGATCGAAGCTGGTGATACCCTTGAGGAGGCTGGTGCTTAAGAGTCATAGGCTACTTTACCATATACCTTTCCTTTACCTTATGAAAGATATTATGGTTTAATTTCCACAGAAAACAAATTAAAATTTAAAATATTTATCCCTATACAAATACCGTTTTTAAGAATTTTGTATAACAAAAATAATATAATCCAGGCCCTGCTCTAGGGTATCAAACGTACCAAAGAAGGATTCACTAGCGAGAACGAGGTGGTGCCATGGTGAGGCTCTCGGAACTCCGAACTGAGCCAAGTCGGAGTTGGCCTCTAGCTTATGCAACTCCTTGGCCTCACTTGCATGTCCAATCGCTGCGAGATTGTGAAAATTGTAACGCTCGATTGAGAGCTCAAAGTTGCTGCCGTAGATGCAGCAGTTGTTGCTGCTGCTGCCGTTGCAGTTGCTGTTAATAATATTGCACAAAGGCAGCTTGACTTAGCTTTTGCGAAAGTTCGTCAGCAGAACAATGGCCAGGCGCACTCAATTGAAGTGTTTGCTGGCTGGAGATACCCCCTCCGATTCCCGCCCGATACCCCCTCCGATTCTGGCCAAGAACGCTGGGCCATTGTCAGTTGATTTCATCTGAAATAGAAAGCATGCAATTTTCATGCCATGACCGTGGCGTCGATAGGCGGCAGCAATTGATCTGGCAGCGATCGCCAGCGATCGATTGAAGGAGTTATTACACGCGAACAATGCAGGATCGGGATTGAGATCGGGGATCGGGAGGAGGGATCATCGGCGAGGATCAGCGCTATTGCTCTATTAGCGTTTTCGGATCTCAGCACGCGGCGGGGCATAATGATTTTGCGGAATTCCAAATGGATTGGACCACAGTCGCAGTGCAGCGGTGAGACAGGTGCTAATTTCATAGAACGGCCAATTGAAATGCCTCGAAAAAGAGAATGAAACGGACTGCGAAAGATCTTCTGAAGCAGCCGACAAGTGCGTGGCTAAAATCAACTCCCAATTACACTGGTCATCAAAGGGGAGAGACTAGATTTTCCCTGGAATGCAGATGATATTTTAAATTTATTAAGGGGGTAAGAATAATATTTCAAAAAATTATAGGAAGCCAAACCTAAATAAACCCATCTTTGGCAATTAATTTCCTTTAAATTCCCCTGTGTTGTTTAGTGTCTTTGGCCAATCTAGCAATTGGCCAATTGACTTTGGCCAACGGTTTAGCGGTCGCCAGGTTCCAGGTCGCCTCGGCATCCGCATTGAGAGAAAGAGATGCGAACGGTCTTGTGGTCCGTTTAATTGACCCTCTCTCTCAGCGCAGCCAGGCAGCTGCCTCCGGTGACCTCATCTGGTGGTGCCTGATCCTCATCCCGATGCCCATTCCCTTACCCGTTTTTTAATTGCCATTCCCACGCACAGCGGGTGACAACAGGTAGCCGCTGTTGCCACACAGGAAGCCGGGCGTACTAAGGACCCTTAATGGCCATCGATAAGGACGCACTTGTCGTGGAAAACCCATATCCCTTCTGCTCTAGGCAAACCTCTTTAATGTCCGCTCATAAATTTCCAGTCGTTGAATGAAAATCGATTGAAAATTGATTGAGTTTAACTGTAAATGCATTTTTAAGCGTATGTTTTGCTGTGTTTTGTTCGGTTCACTCCCTCCAGTTGTGGCCCTCTTATCGCGGCCCAAACATCTAAGTGGCCGAGTCGGACTCGGATTCGGCGGATTCGGATGCTGGCAGCTCTCTTTCAAGCCTCCGCTACCCGCTGCCCTCCGATTTACCAGCTTGGTCCATGCATTTATGCATATCGATTCCGGGGCCTTGTAAATCTGTGCGTAAGCCATTAATTCTTTTTATTTATACCCTTTCAGGAGGCACCTTCAATCTGTCACGGTATAAAATATATATTTTCACGAGATTTAATGGCGAATTCTAGATTTTCTTTGTGATTGCGATTTAGTTGAGAGATGGATTCTGGAGTTGAGAAATTGTTTTGTTGCGGTATTTAATGGTTTTTAAGTAAGGAAGAATAGAAAACTAAGAAACTGAGATATAAATAGTATTAAAATACTATTTGGTATCAAGGGAAAAATTAAGGATCATTTTTCTATAAAAAACTAAGGTATGTCATGTATTGACATCTTTTTATTGCAATTAAAATATATTCTTTTCCGATTATATTGAACTCTGACATAGCTTTAATATTAGGCATAAATTTAAAAAAATATGTATTTATTTTTATTTGGTATTAGGGAAACAATTAAGGATAACATTTTTGTAAATGAGTAAGTTATATCACGTCTTGATATATATTTAATGGGAATTAATACTTCAAATATTCTTATTTAATTATGTTGAACTTTGAAACAGTTTAAACATTAGGCATTGCTTTTTAAAAATAAATATATAATATTATTTGGTATTAAGGGAAAAATTAAGGATAGTTTTTTGGTAAATAAGTAAAATATGTCATGACTTGATATATGTTATTGAGAATTAATAATTCAAATACTCCTATTTAATTATGTGGAATTATGTGAAATAACTTAACAGTAGACATTGCTTTTTATAAATAAATATTCTGGAAAAATAGTTATATAAAGCAGCCCAGATAGAGTATATAAACCCCATTCAATAAGTTATAATTCTTATAAACAACGAGTGTATAAAATAGTCGTTTAATTTCCCCCCAAAACTTCCTATAAGCCGTTTTCATATCATATATTTATTCTTTTTGGCTCCGTTTCGCCTCGTTTCTCTTCGCCAGCGGCTCTGAATGCCGTGGGGCTTGTGTAAAACTGTAATTTTAAATTAATAGCCGCGTATTACAAGCAGTTTATATGCGCAGGCGTAGGAGGAGGAGGCCGTTGATGCGGGGGTGACACGTGCAGTGGCTGCGACTCGAAAGGGGGAAAAGGTGAGTGGGGAGCCGCTTATCTAAGGTGTTGAAATCAACAGCTAGTCCAAACTGAATAAGAATTTATAGCGGAATTATGTGACAGCTGCTGCCGAGGCTCAACAATGGCCGTGGCGCGCCGATCGAAGATCGGAGATTCGGGGCCTCGAGTTTTGTTTGGGGAGCATTTCTTACGGCATTTGATTTCAACGCATTTCATTTCACTTGAGTGGATTCCAAGCCATGCCTATTCGTATTCCCATTCCCATTCCGATTCCCATTCCGATTCCGATTCCTATTCCATTTGATTTCTTTTTCTTTGGCTGCTCTTTAATTTTCACCTTTTGGACCTGTGGCAGCGTACGAAGAATACTTTGGCTAATTTATGCAAATGTATATTTAATCGTCGTTGACAGTTAAGGCGGGCAGCCGCCAACCGCCAGTCGAGAACGCTCAGCACAAAGCCCCCTAGAAGACCCTCTTCCCTCTTTCCCCTCCTCCCCAAGATCTGTGGCTCTTTTGTGCGATGATAGATGTTTATGAGGCGGCAACACCCACCGTAGATGGCGTTGATGTTGCTGCAAATTTGTTGACTGCGCATGTTGTGCATCTCAAGATGCACTTCGCCTGCGAGTGGCCGCCGCCGAGTTCCTCGGAAATGTGGAAATGCCGTAGATGACACGAGATCGTGTGTTCCTCCCGATATGGCACTATGGAGCCTGGCCTGGCCCGGGCTCGGGACCAAAGGAAGTCGAAGCTCAGGAAGCTAGAGCCGAGCAGCAAATTAATTGCCCCAGCCAGGTGAACATTTCAGATTAGATATATCTGGCTTCCATTGAGCTGTTAAATGTAAAGTTTTCATTAGGGATAGCTTTGAGTTAATTTCTTATATGAAATATATACAAATTTAATTTGGTTTGTTAAGTTGTTTTCTTATATTTATTTGTAAATCCCATAAACACTTGTACATTTATTTATTTATAGCTTATTTATCACTTTACCAGCTCACTAAAACCAGAACAAATCATTAAAGTGATTGCATTAAAGTGATTTATGACAAACCACACATCCTTCAGGCGCTTTCACCTCCGACATTAATATAGCTGTAATACCCATTAAACTACCCTCTCAAATCGGTGTTGCTCTCCTTTAGTTTCCTGCCGGGAATTGATTAAGCTCGGAGCGTGGATATATGTTTATTTGGCATTAAAATGGGAATTACTACCTGAGTTCCGCAACGGCATAAAAATGGAAAGCCGAAAACCAAGCGGCATATTCTCGCAGTCGTGGCTTTATCTAGCAAATCATGGCTATGGGCGCCATATAAAAGAAAATCCACAACAAGAAAATGTAAAGAAAAATAGAAAAGACCGAGGACCAGAGGATGCCATAGCACGCGCTCCAAGGAGAACCCCAAGGGGGGAGTAAAGGAGGAATGGAACGGCAGACCGACCACTCGCTAAATATCAATAACATTTTTATTTATTTTGTTTGCGGGCATTTGGGCATTTTTGAGTGCATTTATTATTTGAACGTCCTCAAAGCGAACGTTTTGTAAAGCGTTTTGTCCGATCGTCCCCCCATTTAGTTACGCCCCCCGTTTCGCGCCCCATAGCCCCATCCACGGCCCCTTCTCTGGCGTTACGATCCACTGCGCGCCGAGATTTAACTCTGGCTTTATTCGCTCGGGCTCCTGTTTTAATATCCATTCGCATGGATAACACTGGGAAAAATGTAAACTATTAATAAATTATTTATATTAATAATTTAAGATAAATAATTCAGGAGATTTTATTGAAATTAAGGTCTTTAAACAATTAAAGCTTATATAACGTATCAATACTTCTAAAGTATTCACGTATTTTTTTTTTCTGATTAAGCTCCTGAAACTTTTTCAGATTTGTAATATGAGGAAGAGTTTGGAAGAAGATGTGTAGACTTCCATAAATAAAAATAAAGAAAAGGTATGGTAAGATATATAAAAATACTTATGATAAGTCAACTTTGAACATTTTTACTCTCTAGTTTGAAGCTAGAGAATTTATATTCCTTCTTTTTATCAAAATATTGTTAAAACCTAATTGCAATCCAAACGTTTTAAATATTCCATATTAATTCTTACCACATTTAATTCTTTAAATTAATTACTATATGGAAATTAATATTTAAAGGCTACAAAAATTATTAATAGCTTACAACGTTTATTTTTATATTTTCTTTCGGTGCATGTTGTTTCCAGTAGCCATGGCTCGTGGTGCAATCGGCAACTGTGCAACTGTGCAACTGGCAACGGGCATCTTGGCAACGTGCAACTTGCAACTTGCAACTTGCAGCTGCAGCATGGACTGCACTTGTCGATCCCTCCTCCTTTGGCTGCACCTTGCTCCTCCGCGAGCGGCGAGGCCCTCCTCCTTCGCCAACAATAAATAATAAACCTTTTGTGGATTTTGGTCTTGATGGCGGCGGTGGTGCCGGTGGTGCTGGCTACCGATCAGGCCTGGCACGAAGATCAAAGTCCCCGGACCGCCATTGTTCCAGTGGAAAGAACGTGCGGAGGCAGAGGCTGGAGCGGACTTCAAGGAGGCGACTGGGAGCCGGCGGCACTTGGAAAGTCCGGCGCGCTTAGACAAGTGCTAAGTGCGAGGCATTTTTATGAAATTTTAATTAAAAAAGGGAAAATCGAGCGGAAGCAGCCACAGCGCGATATCAGCCAAAATCACTCCGCAAGTAGGCATAAAAATCTCTCCGAAAAACCGGTGGCAATCTTGTCACTTTTCAGTTTCACTAAAAAAAGAGAGAAGCAAAAAACCGAATGAACAGAAAACAAGAAAAGGTAAAAGGTAAAGTACCAGAAAACACACAAGACGCTGGCGGCATCGTAAAATTCTTAAAAAACATAAGTATTTTATGGGCCAGTGGCGGGGGGTCAACTAAAAAGCAGCCAAGAAATATCACTGTGGACGGCAGTCCACGTAGTGACGATGAGCACCGAGACTGTGGTGCGCAAGGAGACTACTATATACAGCCGTAGAATTGAAAATCTGCTACGATAGTCCGATCAGAACCATTTATATCTTGATCGAAAGGTATTGTAAACCTCTTTGAAACTGCATACTAAGATTTTTCAAAAACTGATAACTTTAGGAGAAATGAGAGTGAAAGTGCGAAATTGACAATTTTGAAAATTGGAGCAATTGGGGCCGGTTGAGCAAAAACCCCCAAATTTTTAAGGTTGTTGTGATCTAGCTTTAAATACGCGTCGAATGACACCTCGATCGTCCTGATCCGATACTCCGTTCAAAAGATATTCAATAAACAAGATTTCAACGGCCTTTCCGAAATGAAAACGTTTGTCCTGTTGTTTGTCTGTTTGTTTGTTTGTTTGTTTGTCTGTTTGTTTGTCTGTTTGTCTGTGGTATTTTTTGTTTTAAAGTCCTGGAACCACTTTTGTTTTATTAATCAGCTCGAGCTAAATAATTTTTGTTCTACGACTTTTTGGGTTTCCCGCTAGTTTGGCGGGAAAACAGCTAGAAAAGCCAGATTTCCCGCGCCCATAACTTCTAAACGACTAAAGCTACAGAATCGTGCTTTATGTCGTTTGAAAGGTATTTTGAAATGATAATAGCTTTGCCTTGACATAATTTATATAAATATAATATTTAAGAATTTATAATTAAAATTAATTTTTTTTTTAAGTTTTTGAAGTTTTCTTAAAAATGGCTCTAACGATTTTGATACTCACTCAAGGCCATATAGCCCTTGAGATTGCTCAACTTTTGGTATATAACACATATCTCGGAAAATTCGCTTTCTCGAGATATTACTCATTAAAATTAGTAGCAAAGATCCCATATACCTAACCTTTTACATGCACTATACATACATTTATGTAAAAACTAATGTAGAGTAATTTAGAGACGTGCACAATGCAATAAAATTTAAAGCCATAAAAAAAAATTTAATATCATTTAAATTTAAAAGAAATCGTTTGAAATTTTTTTTTTTAATTTAATTTAATTTTTGCTTTTTCCACTACTTTGGCGGGAAAACAGGAAATTTCTCGCGCCCATAACTTCTGAACGACTAAAGTTACAGAAACGTGCTATATGTCGTTGGAAAAGTATTTTGATATGATAATTACTTTGCCCTGACAAAAATTTTCTAAATATTATAATTAAGAATTTAGAATAAAAATTATTTTTTTTAGATTAAAAATTTTTTTTAAATAGCTTTCACGATTTGTATAGTAACTTCCGGCCGTATATCCCTTGAGATATTTCGGGGTACAACACATATCTCCGAAAATTTGCTTTCTCATCAAAATTAGTAGCAATGCTCCCATATAGCTAACTTCTTATATGAATTTTGTTTGTTAATTTTTCCCATTTGAGTTTCAAACAAAAACTTATAACAACAATGGAAGACCTATGTATGTACATACATAAGTCATTTAAAAAACTTCTGATATCAAATAAAAACACCTCTTAACGAGGTTAGATTAAAGTGACGATGGCACACTCAACACAAAAAATTTCTGATATCAAATTTGGTGACGATTAATAGTTATTTAAACAAAAATATTTAAAAAGTTTTTAATTAGTTTCAAAATCGGCACTTAGCTGAAAAATTTAAAAAGGCAAAATAGGCAGCGTGCCGATTTTGAAACTAATTAAAAACTTTTTAAATATTTTTGTTTAAATAACTATTAATCGTCACCAAATTTGATATCAGAAATTTTTTGTGTTGAGTGTGCCATCGTCACTTTAATCTAACCTCGTTAAGAGGTGTTTTTATTTGATACTAACTACAAGTTGACAAATTTGAGGCCCAAAAGAGGTCGCGGGCCTCATCAGCCGGCGGTCGGCAGTTGGCGGTCGACGGTCGACGGTCGGGGCGCCCAAAAGGAAAACCAGGCCCATAAACGACTGCGATTTAATTTAACGATTCCCATACGCCCGGGCACACATACAGTGACAGAGGCAGTTAACTGGAAAACCCACTGAGGCGAGGGAGGGAGAGGCAGAAAGAGATGCCGCCGGACAGAAGCCACCCACATAAAGCAGCGGAATCCAAACAATACCGAAAGACCATTGTCTCTCGCATCAGGCGCTGAAATTCACTTGAAAAAAGCTCATAAATGCCGAAAAAACGGAATGCGAGAGGATTTGATGCCAAATTCGAGATGCTCTTTATTTATTTGATCTATAAAGGAATATCTATATGGGAAGACTATAGGGAGAAATATATGGAAAAGCAGTTTCATATATTTTGCCTATATTTTGAGGTTTAGTAAGGGTTTCATAAATCTCTAAGGAAGTTATAAAGGAAAGTAATTGAGTTAATTATATTTAAGATATGATATATTTAAGGACCATTATACATTCAAATAATAAATTGCATATCGCTTTGTTATTTCGTTTTTAAGTTAGAATGGGTTGGCTTCCTTAACTGTGATTATAAATATAATTTAATTATTATCATTGAATTATTCAGTGGAATTTATTTATTAAATTGATCTACAAAGTTTTTGAAACTGTTAAGTGAAAAACTGTATAGGTTTAAGCTTGGATTGGAACTTACTTTTACTCCTGAGAAAAATTTAAGGAATGTTTCATTAAAGTTAGGTATTTTTCCCATAAACTAAACTTCCATCAGCCCAGCAAACATTGAATGAAATGTGGAATTTGTGATATTTATGGGTAAAGAGAGTGCAAGCAGATCCCACCCGCCCCAATATCTACGAAGGGTATTTTTGACAAGAGTCAACAAAGAGATCCATGGGATCCAAGAGGTATTGAAAAGCCCTAAAACGAAAGCGACCTGGTACGAGGCACTGTGTGTGTGTGCTCAGTGCACCCAAAATCCACAAAATCGACATGCCACGAATCACAGGGGCACAGGTGGGAGCAGAGGGGGCGGGATACAGGTAGAGATCAACAACGTTGATCACGCGCATGCGACGACATTCGATGTGATTTCGTTTGAAGAGAGCCGCGCGCATGCGCGGGAGCAAAACAATCGCTGACAGTCAAGCGGCGACTCTCTGGCGGTTCGAGCAGGGTACACTGGGGAAAATATTATTAACTAAAACTGAGAAATCTAAATTAACCTAAAGCTGACCAAGAAACCAAATGATAAAGTCCCGGATAAGGGCAATCTTAGGTAATGTTTGAATTAAAATATTCAGGGATCTCCCAAAAATTTTTACCATTTCTGATTTAATTAGATATATTTTTCGATTTAATGTAAAGGTATATAAAATGTGAAAAATTATTTAAGTGATCAAATTTCCTATTTAATTAAATGTAACATTTTTTTCCAATCAAAATACTTTAGAAACTTGCTTAAAAATCCTAGTTTTTCCGTCCCTAATTTTCTTTCTCTAATTCTCTCTCTGGTCATGGGCGTCATCCTCCAGCTGAACTGGGTCAGATTGGCAGATCCCTTCGGGGCGACGCCACTGACCATGATCGGGAGCGAGGAGCGAGGAGCTCAGAGCGCGGAGCTCAGGCTCCTCCTAGACCGCCGCCGCCTGCTCGAAAGTCAAAAGTGAGCCAGTGCAATCTGATAATAATCTGACAAACTGTCGCCGGCGTTTGATGGCGCACAAAAGCGCGCACAAAGGAGCAGGAAGAAATCAAATTTAGGCAGGGAGCGGTGGCTCGGCGGATCGGTGGCTCAGTTCAGTTTCAGTTCATTGGTTCGCCGTTCGGTGGCTCTGAGCGGTAGCGATTGCCTTTTTCCTAATGATGACAATTTGAGCTGTACCTGAAGCGGCTGCTGTTGCCGTCGAAGTCTCTGTGCCGGAGGAGAGTCAAAGTCGGGGCCTGTGTTGAATTTTGAATGATTAGTTTGATTCGCCATCGATCGGCAGCAGATTGAGCCGACTTTTAAATGTCGGTCTGGCCCGGAGTCGGTGCCTAAGTCTGAGCCAGAGAGCTGAGTTGCAGCGACATCTCGGCTGCTTATTAGCCGCACTAAATTGCACTAGGGACCCAATTCCGAGTCCAATTCCACGACGATCGCCAGTCAGGAGGCAGTCGAATGTAACGTGTGTCAGTTTTAAGGCAAGCGTCAACTCTAATGAACTCTTGTGTGAATTTAGCTGAATTCGATGCGACGAGGCGGCTGCACAGCGGGAAATTAGAACGGAGTTGGTTCTTAATTAATATGTGATCATAAAATTCTTATTTTCATAGTGAGAATGGTGTGTAATTTAAAAACTAGAGATAATATTAGTAAAGTAAAGTACTCAAGAATATTTATAAAAATACATGTAATCCAAAAGGAATCTGATTAATGATGAAGAATTTCTATTTAGCATACAAATAATCTCCAAATTGTTCTTTATTATTTTTATCTAAAAATTACCCATGGCTGATGATTAATTTTCTTGCTCTGTCTGCGGAATAGCCCCCTAGAAAGGTAAGGGCTTCGGAAACCCAGTACTCTATACTGTATATCAATTAAACGGACCGACAAGATCAGTCCCTCCGCCAGCTCTCCTCCTCACCTGCTTTGTGAGAGACGCCCACTTGCTGGCTGCTGGATGGATGATCAATGATCAATGGAGGAGAACACAGTGAGGCACGTTCGAATCTGTGCAACATGCGAGCTGCTTGTCCCACGTCAAGTGCAACAATTGAATCGCATCGCAGCCAGCACTGCCACTGACCGCTGACCACCTCCTCGACGCTCCTCAGCCTCGGGGCTCCTCAATAAGAACATTATCACAGAGGCCGTAATCAAGATCAATTGCAATTACAACTCACAATGAATGCATTTACCTCCATAACTCCAGGATTGCAACTTCGTCTTGGACTTCTGACTGGCCATCGATCTAGTGGCTGCTGCCCACCTTTGCGGGGAGACAGATATGATTACCCTTACCATTCTCCGCGGGAGAGGAATCCGGCGAGGATCGGTGGACAGTCACAAGACCGGCTGCATTTGTCCTTCTGCGCGGATGATGCGGCTAATGTGCTAAATTCACACAATTCATCATCATTGCAGTCACTGCTGGAAAGAGTCCAATCCCGGACACTAACAAGCCCAAATCATCTTTTACAGTGGAAGAGGATTAGATAGTAAAGGAATTAGTGAGGAAACAAATCATTAATCGAAAGTGGAAAGTGGGAAAGAGTCCAATCCCGGACACTAACAAGCCCAAATCATATTTTACAGTGGATGAGGATTACATAGTAAAGAGATTAGTGAGGAAACAAATCATTAATCGACAGTGGAAACAGTTTAATATCTTAATACTTAATAACCAATTTCCTGTATATATTTTTGATCAATATTCAGTGGTAACTAAAACCTGCTCCCGTTTAAACCCTCATTCAAACCACTGTTAAGTCTCCTCAAGACCCCAACTGATGTCCCATCAAATCGATCTCCTAGCTCTATAATTGGTTAACGAGCGTTCAAAAACTCCCGAGGAGGAGGATCTGCAGGCGCCTTAATATGGCAAATGATTGACAAGGAATCGCTTATGAATTCACAACCTAATGTATACACACAGTGTCCGCAAAAGCCAGAAGAAGAGATGCGTTGGCGTTATTCAAGGGAAACCAAACCAAACCGACAAAAAATCCAAATAAAAAGCCATCGAGGGCGGAGGCAGGAGAATTTGTGGCATTTTGTGATTTCCGCGGAATAGATACATCTACAAATGCGAGTCTATAAAGAGTTACGCCCGCCTGCGAACTCGGGTAGTGGAGCTCTCGGAGACTCGGAGCTCTTGATGTGATTTCGTAGAAGTACTATAGAAGCGAGCGGTAGGTAGAGCGGATTGCTCCGACGACCTCCGGCGGACAAACTCGGCTCTATTCCAAGTCCAACTCCAACTCCAAGTCCGATTCCAAGCTGTGAGTCCCGTCATCATTTCATTGTGGCCATAAACTTGCATTTATGATGACTTACGGGTCAGTTTTTCCTTTTGTTTTTCAGCTCTCCACCGCCACCGCCGCCGACGTCGTCAAAAAAACCAAAGCACTTAATGTCGCACATGAGTTACAAAATGCGATGGCTGGTTCTCTCTCCTCCACACACTTGAGATGTAGGAGGCGGAGGAGCTGTCCAAGTTGGAGGAGTTCGAGCCGGAGAGTTCGAGTCGAGTCCAAGCCAAGTTGAGTTGAGCCAGAGTTGCGGCTGTTCGAGTGCGAGCCTACGCCTGGTGTCCATGTCATGGTGTTTGGCTTTTCGGTAGTTTTTTCCCTCGCTTTCTGTCGTTTTCTTATGGAATTACTCTGGCTAAGGGAGCTTTGGTCAGGGGGAGAGATTTGAGACGAAATTGGCAAAAATAATGCGAAAATTAATCATTTGGGCGTACCTTGTCCGTATGTCTCTCTTAAGCGGACAACATTGTCAATGTTCGTAGGGTTTCCTCGTGATTTCTTTTTAAATCAGATTTTTCATCTTATTTTTACCATATTTAAACATTTACTTAGTTATACTTTACTTTACATTTACTTATTATAAATATTTAAAATTTATTGATTAGCTTTTAAAGACATTTAAATTGAATAGTTCAATTTTCTTGATAGAATTACATTTCTTGTGGTAGTACAAAATATTTTAAAAGCAAAAACTATCCTAAATTGTATTTTTGTATAACAAAAGTTTATTCAAAATATTTGTATCTTTATATATAGTCAAATATAAAATATAATATAAATATAAATATATATAATTTAATTATACTGATAACTTCCGAAGGGTATTCCCCGATTCGAGGCCACAACTAAGCCTTCCTTTCTTGCCTTTATATATATTTTTATACCCTTGCAGAGGGTATTATAATTTTGACCAGATGTTTGCAACGCAGTGAAGGAGGCATCTCCGACCCCATAAAGTATATATATTCTTGATCAGCATCACCAGTCGAGTCGATCTAGCCATGTCCGTCTGTCTGTCCGTCTGTCTGTCCGTCTGTCTGTCCGTCTGTCCGTCTGTCCGTCTGTCCGTCTGTCGGTTTCTACGCGAACTAGTCTCTCAGTTTTTGAGCTATCGGGCTGAAATTTTCAGCATAGTCTTATTTCTTTAGCACGCAGTATATATGTCAGAATGACCGAAATCGGACTACTATATCCTATAGCTGCCATAGGAATGATGGCGAAATTAATGTAAAAAAAAATTTGACTTCTCTGTTTTTCAACGTATTTCTATAAATTTTCAGACATAGCAGTTTTTTATGGTTCTAGAATTACGGTTTTAATTTCATTAAGATCGGACCACTATATCATATAGCTGCCATAGAAGCGATCGGTCAATTTATATGAAAATGTAAAATTCTACATGTAAAATGTAAAATTTACAAAATTCTATATTTTTTCAACATTACTAAAATGGTTCGATTTTCAATGATCCAATTGCAGACTGCAAGGGTATACCAACTTCGGTTTACCGAAGTTAGCTTTCTTTCTCGTTGTTTTTGGTTTGTGGACCAGGCCAAAAGCGAAATCGTTGTTGCTGTTGTCAGTTGTTTTCGTTGTTTGTTCTTTTGTGTTAACCTTTTGTTTTTACCTGATTTCGACGTCGCCGACGTCGTTTACCAAACGCATTCGCCCTCAATGTCACAACAACAACAGCAGCAACAACAAAGGCAACAGCAACATCAACATCAAGAAGAGGAAGCCTCCATTTGCGCGCCTGTGGTTGTTGTAACATTCGTAGAAATCACAAGTGCCACAAGCGCGCTTCTTCATTGTGGGAACTCTTTTCCTCCAGAGCCCAACGACGACGACGGGTCCGGTGTGTGTGTGTGTGCCCCCACACCTCTCGGCCGATCTTGTGGGCACTTCACATGTCTCGTCTAATATCCTTTCGAAATCGAAATCGGTATAGACTTGATTAACCTTTTGATGATCGCTGGCAATGAATGATGAATATTTATTAACTGCTCCCAGAAGAGGCGGCGCCTCGGTTTCCCACACTCACTGCTTGCGAGTGGACTCGTAAAACTCAAAAATCGAAATCAAAATCAAAAATCGAGAAACTATAAACATTAATTTTCAAATGGAAAAGCAGCAAGAGAAAAATTGATATATTTTTTTTAGTAGTTTTAGTAGCAACCTGTCTCTTTTGTAACAGTTACCATTTGATAACTGCCATTAAAAGCCAGCCACATTTTTAGTATAAATAAAGTCGGGCTAATTGGGTGTTGCCCATTGGCAAACTAGAATCCAAGTCCCCATCAGGCCAAAACCAAAACCAATGGCCACTATATAAATACGAGACCGAATTCAAATACAGTTAATTAACCGTTGGCCGGGCTCGGTTTTATGGCTCAATTTAAGAGTACAACAAAAATATAATCAAATTGAAACTTATTAAAAATGGCGCAGTAAAATCTTTGGTTCAGTTCGTTCGGGGGCTTCCTTCTCATTTGCATAGATTCGTTAATTGGGATCGAAGCTTTATCGGAGCGACAATTAAGCATATGTATGCCAAAAGAGCATATGCCTGTCCCAGGCGAGTGATAAAAACGATCTCATTAATGACATTTGATGAACCCGCTGGCTGATCGCAGGGAAACACATGTCGGAGTTACTATATAGTTTGTATTTAGGAGATATTCCAGCTACATCAGCGCAACGGAAACATAAAAGCTCAGAAACGGTTGTAAAACATCGGAAATGTTTGAAGATAGCTCCTATTAAATGAGGCTTTTCTGGGGTTTTTTACATTTGAAATTTAATTTAAGGCATTTAGATGGAAACCAAAGCAACTGGTTAGACCTTCTTAAGACTTTGTCGAAGGGGTAAAAATTGTTTTTAAAAATTGAAATAATGCAAATTAATTACTTAAAATATTTTTAGGCATCTGCAAGATTTATAGATTCTAAATTTTGATGAAAAACTTGACTAGGAAAATTGGTATTTTTTATAAGTAACAAGAATAATATATTTAGGAAAAAAATTCAGTAATTATTTATAGCAACATTATTAAATAGAAAATAGAGCTGATTAAAAACCTCATCGTATTATAATAATATTTTAATAAAATATCAAAATGCCTTAAAGTAACAAAAAAAAATCGAAATACATATCATAATATTGTGATATATTTATGTTTATTTAGTACCCAATTTAAACCCAACAAAGGCTCAGTTTCTTACTTTTATTTCAATAATACAGTAATAGGAAATCACATTTAAAGTTATGACTATATTAAAAATAAATTTATTAAATGAAATCAAACTCTTTGGAAATTATTACCTAAAACCGAAATTGATACAATGATATTGTCATACATCCCGATAAACTATTCATTTAAAATCCAACAATGACACAGTTTCTCTAATATAATCTCTATAATACAGAAATAAGAGATAATTTAATTAAAGTAATACCCGAAGTTATGATTATATTAACAAAAGACCCATTTTAGATAGAAATCAAACTGATACCTAGTAAATACCCAAATAACCGAAATTGATATCATAATTTTTGGCATATATTCAGATAAACAATTTATTGAGAAGACCGAGAGACGAGCGGAGATGCTCTGCTTTGTCTCAGTTTCTCCTCTCAAGCGGATGTACGGTATGAGATTACCCCAAATAAGCGACGGATATATAACTTATCCGAGTTTATAGCGAACTGCGGATGGCTGCACCGCGGGCAACCGAAATATATTATTCAGAATAGTTTTTGTCGGCCGATTATCGGAGAGCGATGGGTGGTGCAAAGTGGTGCGGTTGGATTTCGGTTTAGGTTGTGACTTTTGATACAACCACCGATGTCGGTGCATTAGCATAAATATGAAATTTATCAGCGGCCAGTTGAAATGGATGCTGATTGAACTCATTTGGCTATTCAGGCAATTCTTTATGGGATGCCACATCATAAATTGATGGCCCAAAACACACACGCACAACACACACTACTACTCGAGGCTTAGACAAAAGGCAGTGTTAATAAATAGACACATGAAACACGACAACTAACACCATTAGCTCCACTTTGGATGGTTAAATTATTCACGAGCTAATATGGCCGATGCGACGCACACACAAAAACCGAGCGATAAAAGCCAATTTGTCTGTCATTTTTGGTCAATTTCATACAATATTTTAGTGGTCATTTTGGCCACTCTGATCTGAATATTTGCTCTACATAACAACAGCAACGGCGTTCGCCTGCAATTTAGACCAGACATCAAACAAATTAGTTTATCAACAGCCAGCCAAAAGAGCTGCTGATGAGCTGATTATGCGGCCCGGCCCCAGCCCCAGCCCTTTCACCCTCTCGCACACTCGCGTCTACTTATGTATACTTCCGTCTCCCTCGCAATTAGCATAAGGCGGGGTGTGGTCGCCCGGCTCTCTGGGCTTCGGGCAAAAGCGTCTAAGCCAACCAACCAGCAACTGGCAAGCTGGCAGGCGGCCATAAACGCCGGACCACCAACGGCAGCTGAAAAGCAGAAAGCGGCGGCGGCGGCGGCGGCGGCGGTTAGCAGGGCCCACATTAACCCACCGGCACCGCGCACTAACCTCACTCAACTGCGATTGTCAACGTATTGCTTTATCAAATTAATATGTAAATTATAAAGGTGGCAAGGATATCTTTTCTAATCAATTTTACTTTAATATAATTGAAATACTATCTTTAAACGAAAGAGGGCGAGTCTTTGGCCTAAGAATTTTCCTGAGATAAAACCTCATAAAGTAAATAATAATTGTAGTGTTTAAATAAAATTAAATAATTCTATATTTGATAATTAACATTACCATCTCTTAATTTAAACGGTTACTTGTATTGTATTCTATATTAGTTTCTGAAGAAGTAAATTGTAGAGGTTGCAAGGATAACTTTTCCAATACATTTCTGCCCTGTTTTACTTTAATCAAATTGAAATCTTACACCTATTACTTTTGATATTTAAAAAAAAGGTAAAAGACGGACTTACAAATCTGTAAAATTATTGAAGAAACTTAAACTTTAGCTTGTTAGAAAATAAAAGCAATTTGTTTCCTCACCCCGAGGCTTAGCGCCATGGGTTAAGCGCCGCCTTCGCCTTTCGATGTTTATGCGAGGCATTAAAATATCTTTTATTAACAAGGCAAATTAGTACGAGAAATCATAATTTCATAGACATTTCTTCTCCGATTTTATTGTTTTTCTCTCTCTCCCTGCGGGTAACCCGAGACTCGAGAGTTATGGCGGGGACATAAATCTCCAGGGCGGGGAGAGCGAACCAGGGCTTTCGAAGGCTGTAAAATAAACCCCCAACGAAGCCCCAGAAATTGTGACAGTTATTTCTAAATTAGCTTTTCGAAAGCTACAACCATAAAAATATGATATTTTCTAATGGCTCGGATCGGTTCGAACCGAGATCGAGCAGATATAGCCTATATAATGGTACCATTCAGCTGCTAATTCGATAGATAAGCCACGAGAGCACTCACCAACTATGTGGATATTGTGTGTGTCTTTTCTTTATGGGTAAGGAGGCGGGTTGTTGCTTATAATAATAAAGACATAGCCATATATTTTGGGCTCCAGATCGGTTTCACGTTAGGCCAGCGACAGCGACCAGTTTGGCAACTCGTTGTAAAGAGTCGATACTATAATTTTGTCAATTTTTCGGAATTTATTTTATGAGCTACAATTTTTGTCGAACGAAAAAAATAATGCCCAAGTAGTCACATAATTCATGCAAAATTTTATTTCGCTGCCACAATTATGCAAATTTTAATTGAAAGATTTCTCGGACAGGCCGCCGTTGCCGCCAACGAAAAAAGATTTCTTTCAAATATTTTTTCTGAAAAGAATTTCGAAAAACAGAATTTTTTCTTGCCGCTTGCCGCTGACCCGTTGCCGGGCCTTATTTATTATACATTTATACTTCTTGTTGGTTCTTTTAAACAACAACAAAAAAACTGAAAAAAACCTAAACGAAAACGAGAGAGTCGAGAGCAGGCCGCTTTGGCCTATAATTAAAGTATCATATAGCACTCGCGGGCTGAGCGTGAAACTGTCAAAATATTTCCGACTCCAGACTCTGACTCCAAACCCCGAGTCCGTCGTTATCTAGCTTAGGCATAATGATTAGCCTGGTCATTAGCCGAGTCGAAAACTCGCGAGGGATTCATTTGAAAAGCCTTTAAGCCAAAATGTGATTTCGGGGTTTCGGTTTTGGTTTTTGGGATCGCTGATCGGGGCTCGGTTTTGGGTATCTTTTTCTGGTATGTGCTTTTCGCCGGGGGTGCAGCCTAATGATGCTACAAATTTTATGCACACATGCCTCTATAATTATGCAGACCCGTTGAGATCTCCCTCTATGCCGCCGTCTCCCTTTCCGGGTCACGCAGCTTCACCCACAATATCTCGTCTTGGCTGGGATCTGTATCTGTATCTGCACTGCGCATCTATTTATGCTAACTAACCCGAAAAATACCCGTCACTCTATCATTTGTTTCGGTCTTTGTCGCTTGTTGTGCTTATATTGTCTTCTTTTGTCTGCTTTTTGTCTGGGGCATCGCTCACCGATTTATAGCGCCAAAAAGCATTTGAAAATCAATAATAGACGCCGCACTCTTAAGGGCTGATGCTGATAAGCAAGTGACAACAAGGTTTCGACATCCGAATGCGATTCCAACCACCGATCACGATCACGATCGTAGTCGCAGCCACGGCTCCCTATCAAAATCAAAGTTTATTTTTATAACCCCGCCAGAGCCGGAGCGAGAGAAATGCCAAAAAGTCTGATCAAAAGCTTGACAATCGGCGGCTGTTTAATAAATAAATTAAGTGAACAGGTGTGTCAGAGGTGTGGGGTTGGAGGGGATACCTATCAAGTTATTAGATGAACAATTTTAGAAGTATTTTTAGATAGTATTTCATTAACTTTTATCTAGATGGGATTGTATAGTTTTCTTTTGTCCAATTTACATATTTTCCTTAACTGTTTGGTTCATTTTCTTGACATGATCTGATTATATAAATCTTTTAATGTAAAAAGTCCATTATCTCATTTATCTAAGTTCAAAATGTACTAATAAATTTGTATTTTATCAAAAGTTTTCGGATTGGATGTCATAATTACACCATATTTAAAATAAGTTAATTTTCTTAAACCTATAAATACATATTGATATTCGAGTTGGCTTTAAGGTGAGTCTCAAAAAATATTCAGTTAAAAATCAATGCAATATTTGTTATTAACAATGTTTTTCCTATAGGAATAATTTCTTTTTTATACAAATTTAAAAATTTATTTAAAGGGGCTCTGGCTTCTATAGAAACTTTTATTAGGGTCTTAACCTGGCTGACTGTCATTTTATAATTTAAATATACACATTTATAATATAAATTAAATTTATAAAAAATATACATTATCTATTTCATCCCCCTTTCAGAAACCCGCCCCTGAAATTACCTCTCCACGCTCGATTGGAGCTATCTCGTTGTGCATATCAAATTTCATTCATTTCGATCCGTTAGTCAAATCCGATGGGTATCTAAGTAGACACCGTGGCACACAGAGATACAGATACAGATGGCGAGGGTATATAATAAATTTATATATAGATATATCGACGCTATATGGGCTGCGACTAAATCGGAGCTAATTAATGCCCCCAGAGACACTCCTCCCGCATAATCAGCGGAGTAAGGCAGAGCAAATCCGAGTTTCTTTATTCCGAAAACTCTTTGATGTCTGTTCTCAGGCTCGAGCGATCGATCGATCGGCTTTTGTTAATATTATTAAATTAAATATGTTGTTAGTGTTGTTTACGGCGCCTTTCAGTGTCGCCGTTGATGTTTATGTGGACTTTTGGATGGGATCGAGATTGGGCATGGGTTGGGTTCGCCATCGACTACCGTTAGTGGGTCCACAAAGGCAAGGCCAGTTCCAATCAAGTGACATTTACATGCTCTTATGCAAATCCCTCCGCCATCGGGCAGGCCTTTTAAAATTCTAATTTATGAAATAAAATAAATGTTTACGAGCTTTTAATAAAACGCGTTACAATAAAATGCTTGAAATTTATATAAGCGAACACCACTGGCCCAGACATTTTGGCAGCGATTCGAATTTGAGAAGAGTCGGACTAGGAAGGCAACGACGAGGGGCATCCCCGGCACCGAGAGAGTGTGCAGAGAGAGAGTGATCTGAGCTCAGGCCGGCGGAAATCCTCTGTCAGTCCATCAATATCAATCCGAGTGACAAACCAGAGACAAACCAAACAAAGACAAGCATCGCCGACGGGATTGGAATCGGGATCGGGACTCGGATCGGAATCCAAATCGCACTTGCCACGCAATTCCAAAGCCTGCAAAGACTCGGAATCGGATCCGTTGTCAAGTGTCAGCCAGAAGGCAAGGACTGTCGAGGAACGAGTGCACTGAGATAAATGAGATGTATACATTTTACAATTATCTTGAATACAAATTTAATTTCCTAATATTTGAAAAGAGGTTAATACTATTTTAAAGCTCTACCCAACTACGAAAAGCAAATATTTATACTTGGGATGAATGTTTCATTGTGATAGAATTTATAAAATATTTCTTTAAATTTAATTTAATTTTTTAGTACTCCCAAAGGGAGGAACATATTTTATTAAACAGTCTTTTATTGGCTTTATATTAAACTGGCTAACATTTCGATTTTCTTTAAGAAATGTAATAATTTTAGAAACTACAAAAAATATTTAAATGAGAATGTCCTGAAAGCACATCACCTCGCGAACACCAAAGGAAGATTACTATGAATGTCTTGCCCCTGCTAATCTCTAAAATATTAAGGTGTGCTTTTTAAGTTGTTTTATTTTATAATTTTACATAATTAATTACCTTCATAATAGACATAATATCCCTATATATTTTTTGCAGTTTAGTCTCTTGATTTCCTCCACAGCTTGCAAAATACACGAACCGCAGGTGAGCCTCCGACTCGTAGTTTTCAGTCTCTCCAGACGATCTCTCAATCGCGATCTGGCGCGATCTGACGGCCTCGATAGCGACGCTTTAGTGTCGCCTAATTAAAATAATATGCCTACTCAGGTTACGTATCAATAAATTTTGCCGCTCGCGAAAGCGATTCTGTCCATTGTTCACCTGCTGCTCGATGCGTCGCCGTCGACTTTCCCAAGCGAACCGAAATCCCATTTCTCAATGAGCTGCAACCACTTTCGCGGCCAATTTCATGAAAAATTATGTATGAAAGGCCGGGGTCTGGCCCCGTCTGGTTTATGTGCCAGCGGAGTTAATTACAAGACGCGCCCACTACAAACACTCCATCTCCGTGCGGACTCCCAGTTCCAGTCCCCTTTTTCTTTATTTTTTCTCTCCTCCCAGCAGTCGAGCCCAATCAAGCTACGCACAATCGAACATTTCATTCGCTCTCCGCCAGCGACAATAAAAGTAATGAAAGGGAACTCTGATGGCAGGGCAGTGAGGGAATCGACCCTGAAGGTGACCTATAAAAATTATGGAAGGAAAAATAACGATCTTTAACCGAAAGTCGTTCTGCCTTTGGTCTAAGAATATCCCTGAGATATGGCCTCAGAAAGTAGCTAATAATAATGGTGGTAGTATTTTATCATAAATATTTATTAATTTAAACGGATACTTGTATTGTATTCTTCATCAGTTTCTTATCTTTTAAAATATATAGTTTATTTATTTGCAAAGCAAACCCTTAGACCCTTTTCCAGGGTATTATAAATTTCCAAAAACAAAATACAAAACCGAAGAAAAAATAACCAATTCCTCGCTCGCTCGTTTTTCTTTCGGCCGACTCAAGCAGCGCCTCCGATTAACTTACAAATTGAGATTAGCGGGACATCACAGGGGCAACAACGGCAGCTGAAGTTGAATCCGAATCCGAATCGGAGTCCCAAGTACGAGGCTGAATTTCCAACTGATCCCGCGCCTCAAACACCACCACCACCGCCGCGATGCAGACAGAGCCAGCGGCGACCATGGGACTCCAGACTGAAGACTCCCAGCTCCAGACACGATCGCCGCAGGAAGCGATCGCCATGGGATGCGGTCAGGTGGGGGGCCTATATCTTCTGGCACTCGAAACGCAACATTAGCACAATTAAAAGCGCGTTCCACGCGTTCATTTTTCATAATTTAACACGCTGCCCCCGCAACCGGCGAAGGGTTAAGGAGTCTCTCTCTCGCCTCTGGCTGGAATCATCTTCAGTCTGGGGTCTTCTCCGGTCTACGGTCTCATTAGATTTTCCATCTCTAATTATGTTTGGAGATATTTGATTAATTGCCGGCGGCTTGATTGATTGTGTGTGTGGGACCTGTAGTGGGAATGGGACCGAGGCGGAGACCCAGGCCGAGACTGGGACATGCCGAGACACCTTGCTCACCTAGGAGCAACATGGGAAACGCAGCGGAGGCAGCAGCAGCAACAACAGCAGCAGCAGCCACAGCAGCAGCAACATCAATAGGCGCAGACGCCACAGCTTGCCACCGCAAGCAACTGTTGCTGAAGTTAGCTGCTGCTGTTGTCATTACCTGTAACTTTAGAGGCATTAAGTATGTTGGTTTTACAGAAAAGTATAAGTCATATAAGGTACTTTAATTAAGGATTAATTTCCTAATTAAAAAATATAAATTTTAGTAGTAGATTTCCAAAGAAAATCATTTATTATGGGGGAAGAAACCACAAAAAATATTTAGGAAGATGAACTTTTTATTCAGAAAAATAGTCATTCACTTTATTATCATAAAAAAAATGTTCGAGATTTATTCAGCTTTAATTTAGCTTTTAATTTTAGTAGGTTCTCCATTAAAGGGTATCTTCTAGCCCTAAAATAATTTAGAATAAATCCCAACTTTAACCTTCTCACTTGCTGGAAGTTGCTGTCTGTCAAAAGAGTTTCGATGTTGCCGCTGTTGCAGCTGTTTGATTGATTGCTCGCATCGGGGCTTTGTTTGGCTTTTTGTTGCATTTTATTGGGCTTTTTGTTGTCGTGTTTTGTTGAGTTTTGTCCGAGTTGCGTGATCTTGTGCATCTTGTCTAACAAAAGCCCCGATTTTCGATCCCATATGCTCCTGGCTGGGCCAATCAATGATGAGGCTAAGTGATGGGCCCTGCCCCGAATGCAAAGAGGCAAAAAGCAACGATTTCCTGCTTGACATCGCCTGGCCTACACACACAGAGATAAATAGCAGATACGATATGTATATTCCATACAGGATACACTATACACACTCGGACTCACGCACAGATAAATAAATAAATAAGAGCGGCTGACAGGCAGCAGGCGTAAAATTTATAGCTGCCAAAGGACAAAACCTCCGGACAAACGGAAGAGAAAAAGCCGGTCCTCTGACATGTTAAACGACTGCAACGAAACGGATTCGGCCAGAAGGGGGCCATGGCGAGGCATTCGATTTGGCAGCAGATACAAATTAATTAAGCAGCATCCAGCAGATACGCTAACTTAATCTATTCGCGCAATAAATCAAATCGCAAAGCAGCCCCAGCATCTGGAACAGAATCTCCATTCGATTACCGGGTGAAAATGCGAATGCGAATTGCAAGTTGCAAGTGCAACATTCAAAGGCGCCGCGAACAATGTGAGTTGTCAGCGGGCAACCTGGGATGTTGTAATCCTTGAGATCCGGTCTAATTGAACGCTCTATCAGGGATCGGCTAGATTTTGAGGTTAACTGGGTTATAGGGTAGGTTTAGGAGTATACTTTTGGCTAAGAACTGGGTCTCCTTTAGTCGGGTTACTCTCCCGTAGCGCACTTTCTGGTTTTCTCAGACTATTGGGTGCAGCAGCCTATAAGCAATTTAAAACCAGAGCAAACCACCTACCCGCAGCAGCACTTCTGGTCATCATCATCATCATTAGCGAGGCTGCAACACACTTTTCTACGCAGCATCAGCTTCAGCAACATGTTGCTCCTGTTGCCTCGCTTCTGGTGTCTGGCGGCAAACACTTGGCGTGGCGTTTGTTTATCGCTTGTTGCCAGGCGCTCCGAGCCGAGCCGCAGCAGCTCACTTTAGCCGCCCACTGGCCAAAAGAGTCCCGTTACGCCGCCACGCATGTTTGGCCACTTCACGCGTTATTTACAGTTGCAACTCGGGGGAGGGTGGCAGTGGCAGCGACGGCGACGGTCCACAGCCCGTTAGATGTCTACTGTGGCTGTTGCATGTTGCTGCTGCTGCTGCTGCTGCTGCTGCTGCTGCTGCTGCTGCTGCTCCATCTACGTCACATGAATCACGACGAGCAACAACATTGGAAATTGAGGCAATTTGTTTGCTGTTGTCGCGCATCCTGCGGGTAATTAAAAAAGGCGCAAGAACACCATGGCACAGACATGACTACCACTACCACTGCCATGGCCATTGCTGCTCCGTTTTGGCCATAGAAAAAAAAAGTCCGGCAAACTGGTCACTGCAGTGGCAATTTGTGGCAATTACATGCGGAGCCATTTACATTTAGATTGAAGGGTATTTATCTACGCCGATCTTGGCTTGGCTTGGCGGCTTCACGAATGGAATTTGCATAAATCATCAAGGCCGAAAAATGAAGCGTTATCAAAAAATGTGGCTAAGTGTATTTATAGTTTATAGGAAACACAAGATATATTTTTGAAAAGATAACAAAGAATGATATTTCTATAAATGATTAATCCTCTTAAGATAATTTATATAAAACTCCAATAAAAACCCCTCGCTTTATTATGTAAAAATTAATTAAATGTATATTAAGCTCTACTTATATCTATTTAATATCTACTAAATATATTCCCATGTGCCATTGCGTTGGCGCCTTGACTAATGAAGTCTCGTGCAGTGGAAATACAAAATGCTAACAAGTTGTTATTATAAATCGACATGGAAATTAGTTTACACTTGAAGCCAATTGCCGTTTGTCGTTTTGCCGTTTGATTTATTGCCGCCTGTCACATGACTGCCAGCTGTCTGCCTACCAAAAAAATAAAAAAACAGAGCCCAAGACCAGATCCGAGACGGGGATTGGGATATAGAAGCCCCGACTCCGATATGGATACCGATACACCGATACAGATGCAGACAGACCGACAACCGACAACCAACAGCCGATACCCGACACCAACAACGAGACAACGTTGTTGTTCGTCGGCGCGTGGATCCCGGCCAGAGCTTCGATTGGGCTGCCGCCTGTCCGCCCAATGTCTGGGCGAGCACAGAGCACAGAGATCTGCTTATGCATATACTATAACTCATGGCAATCGGCGACTGCAGGCAAATAAATTAAAGCGTAATAACAAATAAGTCGTTGTCGCTGACGTTGGGAGGTTTCGGCGCCCACGCGCGGCCACTAGAATTTGTCTCAACTCTGCCAGACAAGGTTTAATCTCCAGATTTTTAAAAATAAGTTACCTACTTACCCCCTCCGAGGAACTAGGTATTTAAGTTCTGAAATTGAATAGGTAAATATTTGTTTTGAGGAGGATACTTTGATATTTTTTAGAGGATTTGTTCCTGAGACATAACTCAACTTAACTATTTTATTAAATTAATAATGCAGGGGAATTTTAGTTATTATTTTTACCTTAATTTTTTTTAATAAATACACAATTCTGAGTGATATTAATGGTTGAGCATAGCTCGTCTTCAGTAAGGTTGTTGTGTATTTTCTGATACTATTCTTGATTTCTTTAAACAAAACCCCGCCTTAAGTTATGATCCAAAATCCTCTTCGTCCATTTTTCCTTGCGAGCTCATTTAAAGATATTTTTTTTGTATATTTTTTCTTTTTGTTATTTGCAATCTGTTCAGGCGCTTTTAAGCTGTCAATTTTCGGCCACTCTGCGTCTGTTAAATGCCTGCTTAAAATGCCGCCACACCATGCCACGTCACCGCAGCCCCTCCAGCCGGGGGCCACGCCCCCTTTTGAAACAAACCAAACCAAAGCTGTCTGTAAATAAACGCTTAATTACATGTCATTACACGTAAGGCTTGGCGGTGAGGCGATGCCTCCTCATAAGTAATAAAGCACGAAACCGCAGCCTGAAAATCGGATTCGGAAACGGAATCGGAATCTGAATTGGTGGAGAGGAAACGGTAGCTCACTTTGAGGTCCTTGGGAATTTTTTAAAAAGAGCTTTAGCGATTTTTTAAGGAACATCGATAGGGGGATCGATAATGACAACAACGATCAACGTTTATAATTCGCTTCACAGGGCTTCTTGTAACTATTTAGATATTTTCGAATAAATATATTTTTTTACAATATTAATTTAAAAATTTAATTTGTGGTAAATAGCCAAAACTTTTAAAAGGGAATATTAGTATAAAATGTTCTTTAAAAGAATGTTTCTTACCCCAAGATTCGGCTGCCTTAAATATTAATTATTAAATTGGCAAACTTAAAATGTATTTTGTATTTCTGATTAATTACCTCAGTTATATATATTTCTGAATCACCCGAACATTGTCCCATCGAGAAGCTGTCATATTTAGTGCATAAGCTACGAATCAATTTGCAGATGGCAGCAGGTCAGTGCATTTCAGTTCAATTTGTCCGGATCGAGCTCATTTCGGTGCATGACATTCTTTCTTTCTTTTTATATATATTTTTTTTTTTAATTTTTGCACTGGGCGTTTATCAACATAATGAGGAAACAACTTTTTTGACTTATCAACTGGAGCTGGAGCCGCGATTCAGATTCCGAAACCGAGCCACTGCCCACCTGTCAGCTCCGCCTGCTGGCGCTGGATGGAGCTGTATACTGGAGCCGTGGAGCCATAGTGCTGCAGCAGCGACTGGCACCGAAAAGTGTTGGTTAAAGTGTCAGAAAATTTCATTATCGCACCGCCAAGCGAAAAATGTCGTGCGGCATGCAATGAGCAGGGAAAGGGGCAGCCGTTGAGGCGGATTGCTCCGCCCGTGTCTGCAGCCATTTATGCCAAAATGAGATACAAATAAAAATTAAACAAAAAGCGAGGGCAGTGAGAGAGAGGAGGTACAAAACAGAGTGAGAAATATTCAAATTTTAAATTGGAGCTTAAGAAGATAAAGGAAATTTTCAAGCTTTATTAAGAGAACAAATAGGATTTATCGATGTTGAATCGTATTCTATCGAATTAAATGACCGAACACATTTTTAAATTTTGTTTAAATTTAAATTAAACAACAACAAGGTCCGTTCCTAACTATATAGAACGAAGAAATCCTTAATCGATTTCATCGCATTTAACTATCGATTTATTTGGTGCTTACTTTCTATGATATCGATAAATTATCGAACCAACTCTTAAGGTTTTTGAATCAAACATTTTAGAATCGGAAATTTAATTACCCTTGCTTTCTTTCTCTGTACCAAACCGAGTAGAATATATGCGATACCGACCAGAAAAGGTAGGCCGATCTGCAGGGAAAATAAAGAGCAGGGGGAACCCCCACTCCACGCCACTTCACTCCACTGCGATGCTGATATTATTAAAAAACTGTCAAAAACGCCTGCGCAATGGGGCTGGAGATCGCGGACTCTGTGCGTGCCTCTCTCGCTGCTTGAGTCTCCATCACCGTCGCCGCCGCCGTCTCCACTTGAGCCAGAGTCTCAGCCCGAATCCGAGTTGCAGGCTGCATCTGAATCCGAGGCTGGGGCTGCTTGTTGTATCTGTAGCACATTTATCATTTTCATTTCAATTTTGGGCGCATTATTCTTGCAAAACTAAATAGCAGACACGCGGCCACTCGGGCCTTCGTGGGCGGACAAGTGTCTGATTGGCGCGTTCCACATGGCGTATGAGCAATGGCCAAGTCGCTCATTATGGGCACGTCTCGCGCCTGGCGCTGGCGTGTCATAAAACAGTTTGAAAACCCATAAAACTGTCACAGGCAGTTTTCCAACGGCCAATGTTCTCGGTGTTCTCTGTTCAGGAAGTGTCTGCCACGAGGCCTGGGAAAAAAAGCGGAGCGGAAATGTTCGCGAATAGAAATGATGATGGGAAGGCGGGCTCGAATGACCGACGAAGTACTCGACTCGAATCAGGTGTCGAAGACATTCGCCATGATTTAGTGCTCGGCATTTAATTATATCCCGGGGCTGTCTTCATTTAAATAAGTGTGCAAAAGCAGGTGTCATTTTAAGAATGGCGATCTGGACTGACATTAAAGTTGGGGTAATCAAATTTGCCATTCAGACTTCTGTGATTCTCAACTGGCTTCACTCTTTGGTGTAAAAGCTCATAAGGTATTGAATGACAACCAGTTTAAAAACGATTAAATTTATTTAATGTTTAAACAATTCCACTCACATTACTGCATTACTGCATTACTGAGGCAGGTTGAATTTTACCCTTTTCCTTGTCATTTCGATTTGTTTATTTAATTCAAGCTTCTATTTTTGATTTAATTGATTTGCTAAAGTTATAAACCTTATAATATACTCGAAGTCCCTAAATAATTTTTTTTTTTCTACTTAAAATCTAGCAATAAATTATTCATAACATAATGTCAGTGTCACTTAAATTCCTTCACATTCTCGTTCAACTTTAAACCCCGCACATATGTCTCCTCGGGCCAAATAAATCGCAAAAATCTGGCTCAGCTCTTGGCTGGCTCTGTGTATCCATCTTCCTTCCTTTGGCGAAACTGCCAAAAAGCCGAAGGCACCTACGACGGGGGCCAAGAAAACTGCAATGCCAACAAAAGTCAGTCAAAATTATGCAATTTATGTGATGCTGCCAGGGCCAGAGGGTTAACCAAAAAACACACTTGGCGCCAGTTGTGGCGAGGTCCTGGTAACATCCTTTCCCCAACTAGTTTGTCCTCTTCCTGGTTTGTTTTCCCCTTTTTTCTCCCTCAGAATTTTGGCCATATAAATTTGCTAACCACGTACGCGACTTTGGCCCTGCAATGCGGTGCTTCTGTTTCTGCAAGCTGATTTCCTTCAGCTCCTTTGTTTGGCTCCCCCTTCTTTTCTTCCCCACATTTCGAACTGGAGCTGAGGCCATAACAAAATGTATTAGATTTCGCACAGATAGCACGAGCTGAGCCGCGCTGAAGCGTAAAAATGTGCGCCTATCAAGCAAATTGTATCAGCAACACGTTCAGGTCTCGGCGTTGCTGCTGCTGCTGCTGCCGTGCTCTCGGTGTTGACCCGCGCGATCTGTGGCAACATCATCTAATGTTCGGGGCTGGCAACACTTTGTCTGGTAATTCAATGCCAGCGGGCGTTTTGCCATTTCGCACCTCTTTGACTTGCAGCTACCTAAAAAAGGAAAAGAAAATAAAAAAGAAAGAGCTGCAGCGTCTGCACCTGCTCCCGTTGATGTTGCTGCTGCACCTAATACTGCTGCAGAAAGTGTTGCAGATTGTAGAGGCTACCGTGGAAGATTGCGACTTTAAAAGTACCCAACACTTTCTATAAAATCCCCAGAAATAAGTGCAACAAATTATTTTTATAAGAATCGTTACCCATAGGAATTATTTAAAGAGACACAAAATTGTAATATACATATATCGAATGAGGAGGAACTAAATAGAGACAAATACATTATATTTAAAATATCGATACCTCCTTTTTAAATACTCCTACATTTTACTGAATAGAAGACACCCATTTTAAGCTACTAATACCTGGTATTCAAGTAGAAAAAAGATCGCGCGTGCCCCCCACAAAAGCTGGATTTACGATTGCCCGGGAATAATCAGTGCAGGCGAATCGCGAACGGGCAATAAAATGCTTCCGGTGCAGCCGCTGCAGCAGCAACATGTTGCTGACGTCGGAGTGATGCATGAAGATTATCGTGTGATATGTTCTAGAACGCGTGGACGTTACAGGACCGGCGGATATTTCCAGGCCGCAATCCATTTTTTTGGCTGTCAGTCGCTCCTGCAGTCGCTGCTGCTGCTGCTGCTGCTGCTGCTGATGCTGCTGTGGCAAGAGCAACATGTTGCCGGCGTCGTTGCTGATCGGCGATGCATTTGATGATGAGGAGTCCTGAGCTTTACAAGCGGCACATTATCTTAATGTGACTGCAAAATAAATGCGTTGCGGGGCCATTAAAATTGTCGACGATGTTGCTGCTGCTGACTGCTTCGAGGACTTCAATATTTCTTGGGATTTTAGCAGCTCCCTCGAGTTCTCGATTTCGTGGCACCATTTATCTTGCCTTCTAATGGATAAGCATTAGAGATGGGTAAGAACTTTAATACTTTTTAACGAGGGATAATTTCGATTGCCTTTTTAGAGACTCTCCTGGATATTTATTTTATTTTGTTTGAAACTAGAATATTTTTGAGACTAGAATATTTGTTTGCAAATATTACTACATCATTTTAGGTTTACACATACATATTTAGTCAATAGGTTCTTTAAATCGAATTATTGGCATTAGATATGTCAAAATACGGATGCTCCTGACAATGTTGATATATTTATTTTAGTGCTCCCTCAAACATTAATAATTTACAATAAAATATGTTTAAATAATTTATTTTATTTTTGAAAGTACCTTTAATTTAACTTACCCAATTCGTATGCCAAAAAATAATTTTAGGTTCTATTTTATTTAGAATTAAAACCGAGTGCAGCTTTTATATTAAATTTCTTATATTGTCTTTATTATATTTATCCTAAATCAAAAAAAACTTAACTTAACTTAACATAAATTAACTATTTTTTTAATAATTTATTTTATATATGAAAGTTGTGTTAATATTTTTTACTGATTCACTGACTCTAAAAATATTTATTTTTAGAGAAAGGCTTAAGTTAAGTTAAATAAATAACATAGAACCTAAAATGTTATTTACTTAATTTAATGTCGGATGTAGCTTTTAAAATTAATTATTTATATTTTTCTTGTTATATTTCTCCTAAATATAAGAATCTTTATTAACTATCGAATTGAATTCCTTAGCTTCCCTTCTCTAATAAACCGCACAAGCACATTGCGTATACGCCGCGGAATCCAATTCGCAACTGCAGTTGGTGGTCTTGTCTGGTTTCTAATCTGACTTCTGGCAGCTGGCAATTTGCTTAGCACCCGCTATGAAGATAAAGCATTTATTGTCTTGTAATATTTAATCATCGAATCGAGGCGATTTGTGCACTTGTTGCCACACAGTCACAGCAGCAACAGCTACAAATGAGTCATCAATTTGGCTGCCGCCCATAAAGAGTTTTATTTTAAACTCACCCACACGAAGGGCCCGAAAGAGTCTGAGAAAAAGGCGAAAAGGAGGGTGGGGAGAATCCCAGAGACATGCTGATCAGATAAAGGCCTTGGCAATCAGCAGCGTCATAATTTTTCCAGCGATAAATGAGTTGCGATAAGCACGGAGGGAGGATGCCGGCGCATATGCGAGTTGTATGGGGAGAAGTGCAGAGTCCGCTGTAATTAAATGTCGTCAATTAATCAAATGTCACAATAAAAATAACAGAGTATAAAAATCCTGAAATTAATATGCGTTAAAATGGAATGGCCTCAACAACAGCGACAGGAGCAACATGAGCAGGAGCAGCAACATGGCCAACAGCAACAATTGCATTGCTCCTGTGGTCAGCAGCGGCAACATTCTTGGAAAGGAAAATCGTGGGAGCAATTATAATTATTTTTAATACAGAGACAGAAGAGCTGCTGCATATGTGCATGTGGCACATCGTTTCTCCGGGACTCTCTGCGGCACCCCGGCCGTATTTCATGGTTGTCTCCAGCGGAGAAGAGCAAAGGCGAGTGCAGAGAATGTCGGGGCGGGGAGCCGGACATCTGCGATTTTTATCGCTGCAGCGCATATAATAACAATAATTCTTAAAGTGGGGGAAGGTCAAGCGCACAATGACAACAGGCAGAGTTGCAGAGTTGCAAGAACAGCAGCAGCAGTTGAGACCCCAAGGAAGTGTGGGGAGGGGTTCAGGGGAAGACGTAGACAGAGACTGGTGGAGACGCTTAAACTCAGCAGCAACATTAATTTGCAGGCACGACAACAACATCACAGGCCGGAGCACCAGCAGAAGCAGCAGCAAAGACATTTGCATAAGGCTCGCCAGAGATGGGTAAGTGTTAAATACGAAATTATATATAAATAAATATACAAATATTTACAAGAAATAAAAATATAATTAATAATATTTATACAAAAATTGTTTATTATGTCCAAACATATAAAATAAATCATTTAGAGGACATTATTGAGCCAAGCAAATCTCTAGCCTAAGTTTCGAAGGAATGTATCCTCTCCATTTACTTATAATTCCTGAATAATTGCCTAAAAATAAAATACAAATCTTTAAAGACCAAGTTAAAATTTATTTTCTATTTCCTTAACTCGATCGTGTCACGATCTCCTCTCTAGTTAGTCTGTCCCTTTGGGGTCTCGCTGCACAAGTTGTAAAATGATATCATAATATGCGCCATCAACGGTTGCAAAATTTATAACTTATTTCATCCCAGAGAGAGAGAGAGAGAGAAACGGAGAATATGGAAATGGAAAGGGAAAGGGTTAAGCGTTGGCGGCGCCAATTTGCATGGCGGAAAGGGTTAAGGCTGTAGGGGGACCGTGCTCCAATGGACCCCCTACAGTAGTGCCAATGAGCTGTTAATGCGAGCGGCAAGGATTTCATTTCATTTCATTTTTCGTTTCGTTTCGCCTTAATGTCGTGGGTGATTGCGATTTGATTGTCCTGCAATCAGCCAAATAAAGGACCGGCCAAGATGGGAGCTTGGGAGCATGGGAGTATGCCGCATAAGTCAGACAAATATATGGCCAAGCGTCTGGCCAAGTTATGTGGGTTGTCCGGCAGTTGGCAGCCGACTTTGGCTGTGTGTGTCAACAGCATGTCAGAACTAGACAAGTTGCTGCTCTCCTCCTTCTGATTATGATTTTATTTAGCTGCCTTTTCTGCTCGTTTTTTATAATTTTTGTTCGCTTTTTTTTATCCATGTCTTGCCGTCTGCTCTTGAACTTGGTCTGGCCTGTGGGCAGTTGTTGTTACGCTTGTCGCTTTGGAGCTGTCTGGGCGTTGCCGATAGTCAGCAGCAGCAGCAGCTCCAGCAGCAACATGAAAAGCTGCAGCAGCAACTGCATCTTAGCCATGCCAATTAATTCATAGAGGCTGGCATTTATCACATTTGGCTGTTGAATCAATTAGCCGGGAGCACAGAATACCTGCGGGTTAATCAGGCTTTATCGCACAAAGAAAGTAATTAAGGCTTAATTTACCAGAACTTGTCTTTCTAAAAGCTATTATTAAGTAAATGTGAAGGATGGAAGCTAATTTTTTGTTCTATTTACTTTCGATCACGGGGTTTGAGCCATAATTTATCATTTAATGGTGACTGAAAAGGTTGAAGAAGTGTTTAAGATTTAAATACAAAATATATGACATAACTAAGACCAAACTAAATAAATTAAGATGCAAAGATTCAATAATTATCATTACTAATTTACATTAAATCATATACCTTTAATATTCACTTATTTATTTATAAAATGTATAGATATTATATTGTGATTGAGTATTAGAAAAATAATAAAAATAAATCAGGCGTCGTTTTAGATTTTATTTCTTAATTTTTGCTAGAAGCACCTTTACATAAAAACTCGTTTTAGTAACTCAGTCGGAACTTCCTCTCTGAAAGAAGCACTAAGTAGCCCAATCATTACTAACCAAATTCAACACATTCAAATATCCAATATAGATAACTAAATATTCCACTAATTTAATAAAGAATACTTAAATTTTCAATATATTTGATATAAAATGCTCAACTGGATATCCCGGAATATATAAATCCTTATAAAAAAACAATCAATTCAAACTTACCAGGATCGATATATACTTATACTTAGTAACTTCCCCGAACATTTCCCAGATGAAGAATAACGGGACAGGCATCGCCATCAATCTCCGCTTGACAATTCCCGTCTTTGTTGCTATGTTAATGCTAATTCCTCCGGAGAAACCGGGAACAGAACGGAGCTGAGACTGGAATGAGCCAGGAAAAGCGACAAAGTTGCCAATGATTTAGTGGAATTTTTATGGCAAATTTATTTGCGCACAGGAGAAAGATATTTTAATTGATTTTCTTTTCTGGCCAAGCCAAAGTGTGGGAAGACCGCAGAAAGGCGGAGAGGCATCCGAAGAAAGTAAGCCGCGATCGGGCCAAATGATATATTGATTTGTGGCAATGTTATTAAATGCTGGAAGCCACCGCCGAGCAGCGAGCGAGGGGCAAAAGAAAATAAGAAGCAAAAGGCAAAAAGGCTGCCACATCAATTTCTGGTTTCGATCGCCGCCGCCGCAGCACTGCTGCCTCATTCTTGCGGCATAATTAATGCGAAAACCAACGCACTTGATGCGTAAGGAAGGCCAAACCGAGCGGAGCCACCAGCCCCAGCCCAACCCAAGGCGAGGAGTTCCAGTTGCACTTGCTCCTCCGCTCGGCCGAGCAAGTGGGAGCTGAAGCTCGAGGTGGGGCATCGGCATCGCCATCGACATCGACATTGGCATCGGCATCGGAATCGCAAGGATCGCAGGCAGCAACTGGAAGCAGCTCCCCACGCAACGCAAAGCAATGCCAGAGCAGAGGCAGACCTCAAGGCAGACCAGAATGCACTGGAAGTAAATTCTATATGCTTAGGGATTCCATATTAAGATAATAAGAAAATTTATCTAATTTATCGTTTATGGTTCTCTATAAATTAAATATTTAAAAATATATACAAGCCTTTTTCAAGCATAAACTTGAACTCAAATATTTGTCTGCGCCTTAGAGTATGCAATACATTTTTTTAAATGAGTGCCGGGTATTTTCTAGATTTTTATTTGAGGTTTTTGTGATTTTATAACTTTGTTTTTTATTAATTTTTATTTTTTTGTACCACTCTAAGACCTATAAATATAATTTAAAGCCTTTTAGTGAATAAATAAAAATCCTGGTTTAATATTTAATAAATAAATATTACCCAATTTTAATTAGGATTCTTTAATTGACCTCCAAAAGTCCCTTACTTAATTATCTTCAAGAATTAAGACCATATTCTCCTTATTTCTTATTAATATATTTTCCTCAGTATTCCTCTTCCCGCCAACTGCAAATTCCGGAATTTTTAATAATTGCACTTGTTGCGCCCAAAAAAAAAAAGAGACAAAAAGAGACAGACACAGGAGCCGTGATGGGGAGTGAAAAGAAGCGCGAGACAGATGCAGAGTGAGTGGGAAAGAGGAGTCGAAGCCGGCTCTTGGAAGTCCAAGGCGACGATGAAGACGACAGCGAAGCAGCAGCAGCAGCAACACAAGCCGCACAGCAGCAACATCGCCAGCGACAGCGGCAAGATGACGAGGCAAGGCTGCAGGTGCAAACCGGCGTTCCAAGTCGAAGGAACCACTGCGTCTGCGTGGTCATCCTCCAACTGGCCACGCCACCACCACCGCCAAGCTAACCCTCGATCTCCGCCAGAGTCCGACTCATTTGACTTCTCGTTGGCGAGATAAATTATGTCGCTAATGCAAAGTGCTCCGCTTTGTGTGGTGAGAGGGGGACATATACCAAGGAGTTCTGAAAGGGGTATCCCAGGGGGTTCCAGGGGGGTCTTAAGGGGTTCTAGAGACTTCAAAGGGGCAAGAGACGCACTGCGTTTGGCTTTTATCTTCTACGGCTTTAAAAGAAGTCTCTCCTGACTCCGACTTTGGAGGAGTCTTCTCTGGGAGTAGGCGTATTCCATATTAGCGGTACAACTTGCAGAACTTGCAGCCGCTGACTGAAGAGGGATCACAGGGGGCTAGCAGACCCCTCAGAGACAGTGAGATTTGTATAAAAGAAATACAAAAATCCGTTGATAAAGTGACATCGTTAGGCTCTGGCGCTGTCTCCTCGGCTAATTACTCCGGACTTGAGTCTGAGGCGTGGGAAAACATTAGAACAGAGACGGACAAAGAGATTGTAAAGAAAATTAAGAATGAAATATTATAATTGGGAAGCCCTAGGTGAATTTATTATTTACAAATTTGGTTATGTTAGCTAAAAGATTCACACTTAAAATTGTTAAATAATTAAGCTGAAATCAACTCAAAATTAAATCATTTTATAAAACCATTTTGCTTATATTTTCTAATATCAAACATTTAATAGCTTGTGTCAAATTTAGCCTCTGGCCGATTCAAGCAATGGCGAATGCATAAATAAAATAAATGATATATCTCTCAGACCTATAAATTCCCTTAGGGCATAACCAAGTGTTATTTTTTTGTGTTTTGGCTTCTGTCTCGCCATCGCCGCCCTCAATTCTTGGCAACAGGCTGAGAACAAGCACCCCAAACCCACCTCCCCTTCTATTTATTCCAACCCCCTTTGGCCCGGCTGGTCGAAAAGTTTAGGTGAACAGAGATTAATATGTCCAATTACTGTGACAAAATCGCAAAATGTTGTCTGCATTCCCTCCGATTTTTTGCCAAGAACAAAAATGATATAATAAGTGGCCCCGGCAATATGCGAATGCGAGATGCGGTGGTGCAGGCAACTCGCGGTGGTTTGTCAGTGGTGTTGCACTAAAAGAAATTAATTTTTAGTTTTTAGTGAAATTTAATTGATTTTTATTGGTTTGAGGAGACCCTAAAAATAAGCTTTCGATATTAAAATGATGTGATTCATGTAAAACCCTCACATTTCCTTATAAGAAACCATTAATTAGTTAAAATATTTCATAAAACTAAAGAACTAGGAGATACCGAAAGTTTTCTTATGCCAATTTCTAGGTGACTTCAAACATAAATAAGGTGATTTTTCTGACGATAATACTTGTGAAATCCTTCCAATTTCGTTATTTTTTAAATTATATTGATTTAATTATTAAACTGAAAAAAGAACATTAAGATCCCTGAAGTGATATAATTAATAAGAAAGCTTTTAATTTGACATCAAAAACTGTCTTCAAAATACAAAAATAAGTTGATCTTTCCCCAGTGATCTTTCTCAGTGATCCTGCTCATAAAGCTATTTATTTTTCTCAGTGTCCTGCTACTGATGCCGCTTGCTGATTCGGCGGCGCGTGCTAATTAGCGTCAGTCGTCGGCGGCGACTATAAAAAAACGTAGGCTAATTTGTGGAAAACGGCGGAACACCCCACTCCCTTCCCCATCGAAAAAGATAAAAAGGGGTGGACCCAACCCCCAACTAGGGGTGGGGGCAAACCCCCTCTTAACCCTCTGTGTGCGATAGAAAAACATTTTCCATGTCACGTTGTTTTGGCGCAAAGTTTTTCCTGCCATTTCGGATGACAATTTTTGTGTTGCCACTGCTGCTGCTGCTACTGCTTCTGATGCTGCTGCTGTGCATAAAATTAATTTCGCGATGTCTTTTGTTGCCGCTCACCTAAGTGGCCAGGAAAATGCCAGAGGAAAATGGCTGCCACAGCAGCGGCAAAGATTTTGCAACAGCTGCAGCAAGCGAACAACCGAAAAAAAGCTGAAATAAAATAAAAACAAAAGCCAGCCAAGCCAAACAAGCGAAAAAAGCGTGCTCTCATTTCTGCCCTCTCACTCGCTTGACTCGTTTTTGTTTGTCATTTCATTTGCTAGACTTTTTATTATTAGTGGTTGTCGTTGTTGCTGCTAATTTGAACATTTGTGCTGGCTAAGCGAAAGTAAACAAGAGGCACCAGGCACACACATGCTCCACCCCAAAATGTTTCTGAATAAATATTTTTAATTAAATTCCGGCGAAAAACTTTGCCAAAAAAAAGTTGAATGGAGAGGCAGCGGCAGCATAGAAATATAAATAGTTTAAGAAGTAAAGCGAAGAAAAGAGAAGTTAAGTTTAATTCTTATAAGGTTCCTGAATCATGTGAGTTCATAAATCTTCCAGGATAATGTCCTCAAGACATTGCTCTATCCCCAATTTGACAAGTTGCCCCCTTTTCTATCAACTCATTCAGTTGCAATTTTCGTAACGAATTGCTAATGAAAATGTCATTTGAAAAAAAATTGCCGCACGTACACGGCCTGCAAAATGGGCAATTTGTTGCTCGTGCCGCAAAGGCCGCATAAAATTGAGAAAAGAGCTCAGGAAATAGACCTGATTTATATAGACAAGTTTGGTTATATGGCCAATATTCCTTTAGATGTGGTTCAAAGTTTGTAGAGATTATATAAAAGGGTTTAAATGATTAAATGATTTTATGAAAAAGAGTTGATAGAAGTAAATAAAGGAAAAAAACATTTTTAGAAAAGATGTTAATCTTTGTACTCTCAAATATTATTTTTCACTTGACATAAAAATAACAGCAATATAATTATTTGTTACAAAATTATACATCTTGTTCACAGCATCTGTATTTATCCTAAAATCCATAATATGTTCCAGATTTTACGACCATAAAGGTCGTTCTAAGAATAATTTAAAATAAAAAATACCCAATAAGATCCGAAAAGACAGAAATTGTAATGAGAATATGTTGCAACCTCACTCTTTTTATACTCAACTTTATTTAAATTGAATATATTTTTCCAGGTGCACCCACCACCCTCTTGGGCACCACCTGGTGTTACCTCCGATGGTAACCGCATCCACGTAGCCATCGAGTTTGACTCTCGTTAACTGCCAAACGCTTGCCGATTATCGCGCGATTTTTGCATTTCTGCCTCTCCGTGTCCCTTGCCCCGACGAACCCAAACAAAGTGTAAAATTATTTAATGCATGCGCTTAAAAGGGGCTGAGGATAAGGGGTAGTGGGTGGCTCTGTAGCCCGGCTCCACTGGCATTGTAGGTGTTACTGATTGCAGCACGTACTTGCAGAGAAAAAAATCGGAAAAAAGGGAAGTACAGAAACTTAAAACGATTCAATGCGGGGTGAGAGTGGCAAGGTGCAACCAGGTGAGGCAACCAGTCGGGAACTCCTTCTCCTTCTCCCTCTCAAATTCAATTTAACTTATGCAGCAGCCGGAGTTGTTGCTGGTTGTAATTTTTGTTGTTGCTGCAACAGATGCAATCAGGCAGAAGTCGAGGCGCAAAAGCTATCGATATCAGTTGTTGGTGCTGGCTGCCGTTGCTGCGGAGTCAAAGGCAATCGTGCAACACGGCATGTTGCAGCTTGTTATTGCTTGATTGCCGCTAAAATTAAGTTGGCTGAGCCAGCAGTAACAGCAACAACACCAACAGCAACAGCAACACCAGCAGCAGCAGCAGCAACATCACCAGCAACATCAGAGGGAGACTTCAATGATAAATCACTTAATTGCACAGCGAACGCGTAAAATGGAAATTGAGCATGGTCGGCGCGAAAGGGGGTTTCTTTCTGCTGCAAATCAAGGGGGTGGCATACACGATCGAGGGTGGAGGTGGCTCACCCGCATCATAAACTCTAATGATCGCCGGTCCGCCTCCAATATCAATATCGAAATCAATGCCTGACAAATTGACACAATTGCCGCATGAGTCAATTGAGACCGAAGAGAAGAGTAAGAAAAGGAATGTTGACGGCAAGTGTCGCGACTAGGTAATACCCGGTATTCAATGGAAAACTAGCCAATGACAGTTTTTATGAAATAAATGAAAAATATAAAAATCACACAAAGATCTTGTCTGAAAACAAGCAGCAGGCTAAGAAATATAAATTTGTTTCAGTTTACAGTCAATTTTACTGACCGAATTTTTGCTGAATTCGTACTTGGGAATTTTAAGGACAAACCCTCCAAAATAAAAACTATATCATTATAAAAAGGAACTCTTATGAAAGCCTATTTTATTATCAGTCAAACTAAACGATATTTTGTTAATGTTATATTTTTTTAAATTCAATAAGCACAAGCTAACAAACTTTTTCAATATTTTTTTCTACTTAGTATCCGATATTCCCTGCTATATTTTATAAAATTCGTATGCAGGGCTTGAATAAAAATACTGAATAAATACAAAGTACCCTCATGCACTACAAGCACCGGGTATCAAAGGAAAAAGCATGAAAAAAACCTCTCACCCAGCAGCAACAATTGCTGTTATGCTGTCACACGCCGATGTTGCTGCAGTGTCGCTTGTTGTTGCTGTTGCTGCTGCTGTTTGTGGGCTGCCAAGTTTGTTTGCCACTTTATTTTATTGTTTCCCGAAGGCGAGGCGGCACACAAAACCAGCAGCTGCAGCCGCAAAGCCTTTCCTATCCCAACCAACTAACAATCAATGGGTCTTTTTTTTTCATTCGAAACGAAAGTGAAACAAATGGCTGGCCACGATTCTCTAACTGGGAATTGTCACCCTTTTCGGAGCAACATCAATTAAGCCCGGCAGCAACAAATTGCCGATGCGGGTGTAAGTTGTCGCCTTCATCGGGGTTTGTTTTGTCACTGATTTCATTTCAATTCGATTGCAAATTGAAATCAATTGTCACCCCTTTCCCACTGCCCCCACACGAAAGCCTCAATTGATGATGCATTGATTGTGCATAATTTAGTGACATTTTCGAATGGTTCCAGCGATGGGAACTGCAGGGCTAGGCTTTTCCATTTTCCATTTCCCATATTCCATTCGTTGTGGTTATGGTAAGTGGTAAATGGTAAATGGCCCCGTTGATTAGCACCCGAAATCAGTAACTAATTAACCCTTTTTTGCGCCTGCTTAGCCACCTGACTAATGCGCGTTATTAATAAGCATGCGACAGCGATCCCCACTCGGTTCTCATCGAGCCCACGCAAAAGTCCAGAAAAAAAGAAAGAAATACCTTCTTTAATTTGGGCCAGCAGCTTGCAGGTTTTAGAATCTCTGGGTGGAGGGCAAGAGTGAGAGAAGACACGGATACAAAGCCCAGAGAGGCAGCCGACGATGGCGACGACGGCGACTCAATTTAAGCAAACGACTGAATGACTGATTAAAGCCACAAATGGAGGAACAAAATGAAAAGGCTTCTAAATAAATAATGTATAGATCAGGGGATACCCTAGAGATGACTAAAAATATATTTAGAGAGTTCTCATTATAAAATAGGGAACTTAAAATAAATATAAGAGACCTAACAATTTTATTTCTAACTGTTGGCAACCTATAAATATAGAAAGTATTTTTAACAAGAAAGGAAAAGGTGATAAATAAATTATTCTTATATTTTTATCAACCTTAAAATATCTGCTATTAATTCAGAAAAATTCTTTAGTTTATATCCAAACGAGATTAAAAAATAAATTCCCAGACTATCGCGACTACCCTGTACATCAAGGTATTTAAAGCCAAGCCCAGAGACGCGACATCCAAAGCGACATACACAAATTAGCATTTCCCTTGTTGCGGCAGCCAGAGAGCCTCATCTCCGAGGCAAGTTCAGAACTCACCTCAAGTCTGAACTCTGGGCCGATGGACTCACGGACAGACGTTCCCAATTCCGAGAGGAAAGGCCCAGTCCAGTCGACGACTCCACTCCACTCGACTCATCATTAAAATGTGTCGTTCCGAAAAAAAAAGCAACAAGGGAAAGGAGAGGGCAGCAGACAGAACTTGATAGCGACATTCGCCTGTCGTCGTTGTCGTCAATGTCGCAGTTGCTGCTGCCGCTGCTGTTGCTGCCACAAAGAAGCCGCCAGGGAAAAATGCGAACGAACTGCATACTCCCACAGATCCCAAACTGCACCTGCTGTCCCCAGTTCCAGTTCCTGTCCAGGCCCGTCCTGGCCTGCCTGTCCTGCGTCCTGGGCACGTCATTTAAATTACATTAAATTGTTGTTGCGCTGACCATGAAAAGCTGCGGCAAATAAATTCGTTAAAATAACTGAGCCCAAAAAAATAAGAAAAAAGAACGCGGCCTCAGAGATTTGCTGCTGCCAAAGTGGAGCAGCAACAATCCCCAGCAGCAGCAGCAGTGGCAGTGGCAGCAATTTATGCGACCATGTTGCTGGCGGGCATTTGATTTGCAACACAAACAATGACAACGGCAACAAATTTCATGAATGAAAGATTGCGCGGACAGGAAGTGCTCCGCATAACGGACGCGGAGGTGGAAAGGATGTGGCTCTTGCTGCCGTTGCTGCTGTTCCAGTCGCTGTTGTTGATTGTCTGTCGATAGGCGCGTTGTTTTGTCAGTGGGTTGCGCAAAAATGTTGCTCAATCAGCATGCATAATGCAGCAGCAGCAGCAGCCGCAGCAGCAACATCAGGCGATCTCCAGCAGCAACGAGGGTGGCTCCTGCAGTTCTGCCAGACGTTGCACAAATTGGAGGAGTCGCCGCTGCAGCTACATGTTGCATGTTGCTGCTGGGGGAGAATGTTGCTGCCGTCGCTGCGGCCAATTATCCGCTTGGACAGAGTGACATTGAGGTTCCTCTCGAACTCGACGCTTTTGAGTCCTTTTAAGGAGCAGGTTAACGAAGCGCATTTATATTGTAATTATCTTGCATTCGGCGTTAATTTTAGTGGACCAAAAGTGGCACCTGCAACCTGCAGCAGGGAGCTGCCGAAGCCCGGCAACCCTTTCGTCAGTGGCAAACATTTTAATTCAATTTACAAGTCCACTTGCCAATGCACAGGGAGAAAAAAGAGGAGAATGTAATGATCTAAGCTCTTTAACCTATCTTAAAAAACTTAATAAGCTCTTATTTTATTTTATGTTGCTAAAACTGAAAGTAAGACCTTTGAAGGGTTTCTATAAAGGTTTTTCTTGCAAACTTAACATATTTATTGGAATTATAATCCCTTACCCTAAACCCTTTTATTTTATATTAAAGACTTAATCTATTTACCCAGCACTTTTTGTCAGAGTGCTATTTTCCTTGCGTTTTCGCGGGTGCCAAGATACAACCATGGAAATGGAATTTGCTGATGTTGCTGTCGCTTCGATTGCTCGTTGTTTCAGTTGCTGGTGTTGCTCCTCCTGCTGCTGCTGCCTTTATTTTGGCTTTGCTAAATTAAGATTCCATTAGTTTTGCGGGCTGCCTGGGCTTTGGCATCTTAGAAATGCTGGCTGAGGCAGCGACTATAAATCTTGCAAGTGTCAAATGATGCAGTCGCCTCCTCGCTAAGTGCCTGGCAGCGATTCTCCTTTTGATCCCCTTTGCTTTCCCTTCCCCGGCTCTGCCCTTCCACGCCTTCCGCCCCTGGAAATTTCTCTGGTCTAACTGGGCGAGTAAGACAAACGGAGGAACAATTGAAACGTGTCGTAGACAATAAATTCCAAACTACAATAAATTATTGCTATAAATATTTCGCCAAAGCTTTTTCCTCCAACTCGGTCTGAAGTTCCCTTTTCTCCTGTCTTCTGTCTCTTGTCAGGAAGCCAGTGACAGACTGTCGGTGAGTGTCAGGGAGATTTTTTCAGAGTCAAAAAATTGAATTAGCAATCGGAATCGATTCGAAATGGGAAGGGGAATGCGAATGGGTAGTACAAATCCCCTCTTTGGAGGGCTGGGGTGCAAAATCCTTTTATGGCCACGCCAAATAAATCATCCCAGCCGCACAATGATGAAATTATTATTTATGCAGTCAGCGGGCAGCGGGCACCTTTCCTCTCACCTCGCTCCTTGGCGACAGTTTTATTTGTGCGTGTTTTGTGCTCCAGTTAAAGTTAAAAAGTTTCGGATACTCTTTAGAGGTAAGGAGTTTTTAGGTATTTTATTATATTATTTTAATATATTTTATTGAGAGCAATTCCTTGAAGAATTAATGGGGAAACAATTAAAGCAAGCCCCCATTGTCAAGCTTTTTAAAGAACATTTATTTTATAGGTCTATTATTATTTAGATATTCATATTTGTACGCATTTTATTACTTTTAATTTATTTTAGTTAATTAAAATATACTTATTATTAATTATTAAACTAGGTAAATAATTTGTAAGACTTCAAATTTGTTTTATAAAATTTCTCTTTAATTTTGGAACCCCGATTCCAGGGTATATCCTGGTTAAATCCGCTCCAATTCTCCGCTCTCGCCCGGTAGCCTACCTGACTTGCCAAAGTTTGCTCCGTTTTGGCCACTTGTTGCTGCTGCCTTTTTGCCGCAATATCTCCCCCCCTTTTACCCCCTCTAAGCCAGGTTGTTGCTGGCGGAATGATTGCATGCAACATTTACCGTATTAATAAATTATGAGTATTTATGTGCTGTCAGAAGTCGTGACGGCAGAGCGACACACAAAGTGATAAAATTAGCACACAACAACAACAGCAGCATCAGCGAAAAATCTCAGTGCGTTTTCAGCCCCCTTCGGAGCCCCTCGAACATCGCATTTTGTATTTGTTTTGTTCGCGAGGGTCGTAAATAAAATATGCGTTTTTGTGTTCAATTGAATGTCTTCATAAGCGGGCGGCACCAAAACAATTGGAAATTTATGCCCGGGCCATATATGGAGCAGCTTTTTGAGCATAACTGTTCGGCGGAAAGCCGAAAAGTCGAAAACAAAACCACAGAAAAGCAGCAGGTGCAAAACTTGGCCATAAATACCAACAGGTGGGGAGTGGTAGTGCGGAGTGGTGGCGAGTTTTGGCGAGGGGGTGGGGCTGTGATTCGGACGAGGAGATCTTGTAATACGTCCTGCAACAACGCCAATAACAACGGCAACATGGCAACACCAACACCGACACCAACACCAGCCAACAACAACTTGTCTTTTGACACTTGGCGCATTTGACACTCAACGCGCGCATTCACTTTAAATCTAAATTTACTGATATCTGCGTACAAAATAGTATCAACAGCGGCGACAGCAGCAACACCAGCAACAACAACAGCAACGACACCAGCAGCAACAACAACGACAACGAGTGATACACAACAACAAGTTGGCCTGGCTAAGACTGTCGAGTAACGAACGACCTTAGAGGTAATAAACATAAATAACGCCATTGAAAGCAACGCAGACGCAGCTGAGAGAGATCGAGTCGAGAGACTTCAGACCCCAAGACTGCAGACGCTACACTGGGAAAGAAAAGATTGACCGAAAATTAATTCTTTACATTTTAAATTTATGAGGAAAATAAAATGTATTTGGGTATCCGGAACCATAGAACATCGGGTCCCACTATTTGTGAAAAATGTAGCATACTTACCTATGCAGTATTTTGAATAATTAATTTTTTCAATAAGAATATATTAGAGGAAACAATTTAAGATTTAATTCATTTTTTTAAGCAATAAAAATTATGAATTCTACAAATACAAATTATGCAAATAAAGCCTTTATCAATAATTAATTCTTAAAATGTTGAAGTTATTATAAAAAATTAATTTATATGAATTTTCAGAACCATATAATATTGGGCCCAACATTCGTGAAAAATGTTGCATACTTTCTCGGGAATTCTTTTGATTCTATTAAAAAATATTAGAGCAAACAATTTAAGGCTTAATCCATATATTTAAGCCATAAAAACTATTATTTCTACAATGACTGATATTTAAAATTATGAAAATAAAGCCTTTATCAATAATGAATTCCTAAAAATGTTAAAGTTATTACGAAAAGTTAATTTTTTTGAATTCTCAGACCCATAAAATATTGGGCACACTATTGCCGAAAAATTCTTTTCATTCTATTAAAAAATATTAGATCCAACAATTAAGGCTTAATCCATATATTTAAACAATACAAATTATTAAGAATTTTTTTAAAATAATAAAAAATTGATCTCTAAATAAAAACCCATTTTAATAGCCTCCCCGATTTTCCCCCAGTGCCGATTGAAGCTTGAAGCTTGAGCAGTGGGAGGTGGATAAGGTGCAGCCAGGTAGCAGGGGCAGATGGCAGGTGGCAGGCGGCAGGAGGCAGGAGGCTGCAAGTGCGACTACGACGGCGACTGCGGCTAGCCACATGTTCGCAGACGCAGACAGTCCGATCCAGAGACTCGGACTGCGACAGAGCTTGTTACTTTGTTGGCCGCAAAGACGGCGAGGCTGTGGCAGCTCGACGTGGCTGTGGCTGTGGCTTGGCTTTTTCTATGGGCGGGCGTCGGAGACGGCGAAGGTCAACAGATTGTCGATGTCGGTCTGGAGAAGTCAGAGTTCTATGGTGGATATGCCCGGTGCTAGTGCTGGTAATGTTGGTCGGTACTACTATTACTGTCGATGCCAAAGTCAGTTGTCTCTGGCAGCTCCATAGTTTGTTGCTTGGCGGCGCATTTCGGCTGTGGAGCTCGCTCTGGGCGTTACCGTGATAATTGTTTCTTGTCCATTTGGCCAGCTTGATTGCAACTAATGAACTATAATGAAAAATCCCGCAATGACTTTTCCATTTGCTTTTATTGGTGGAGGGAGGAGAGTTCCCCAAAAAGAACCCATTAACGTATAAAGGATTGAGGAGGACTTGGGAATATTTTATAGATTTTTAATACGATTTGACCTCCTGGACGTTCTCTCCTTACATTGAAGTTTTTTGAAAGAGGAACTCCACCTTAAAGTGTGGGAAAGGTGTTGGTAAAAAGGTCTATTAACAGACTTTCTAGAAAGTTTGGTTGGAAAACGATGTGGTTTAGTTTTTAATTAAATCTTTAAGCAGAAATTAAATAGGTTTTTTTATTATAATTCTCTCATTATTTTTAAACTTTACAAAGCTCCCAAGCCAGATTACAAAATCCTGGTTTAACTCTCCCATTAAAACCAAAAGTTGTTCCCCCAGAAGCTGCGGTTGAAGCCAAAGAAGTGTGTCCTGGCTGACAGAAAACCACAAATCTGGTCGGGAGAGCCATATATAAACCCAAGGAGGCAGCAGCCGACAGAGATGACCAGCAATTGCAGGCTCCGATTTCCGATCCGAGAGCCGGGTGCCAAGTGCCAAGAGCCAAGTTATAAGCGGTGGCAGGCAGACCCACTCTCACTCACCCACTCCTACTCCGAGTGCTGACGAAATGTCAACAATGCCAACAAGTCTATCAGCCACATCAGCGTCACTCGGGGAGCGAGAGCCCAAAGCTGACACCCACAATGCCGCAATTTGCATAAGCTGCCAGCAGACAGATTGGCGGAGTGGAGTGCCGGTGGAGATCCCCAGATCCGGAGGAGGATGAGCCACCAGACGGCTGGATGGGATTGGAGAGACTGTAGGTGGATGGATGAGCAACAAGTAAGCGATTGCGGACAGACGAAGCGGAGCGCAAGCCAATCATCGAGACAGCAGCATCTTCACTGAATAAATATATTAAGTAATGTAGAGGAGGAAAATACACTAACTTTTAAAGAATCTACTAAAATGAAAATTTGGTATATTTATTATTTATTTAAAATAGAGGAAATTCTTTGGTCTTATTAACAGAATATTAAAAAATAAACTTAGCTAAAACGATTTTTTATAAGAACTTGAAAGAGTGAAGTCTATTTATATTTCTTTCTAAAACTATAATATTTTGTAAACTTTTCAGCTCCTCCATTTAAATTTGAAATCAAGTAAAGTATTTAAAACACTAAACAGAATAAAAAAAATTAAAGCAAAAATAATAGGAATTTAGGAAAGGGGATTAATTTACGAATTAATGACAAGTAAGGAATTCATTCAATCTTAAAACCTTAAAAAATCAGAGCCCAAATCTTATTTAAAGAACACTTCACTTGATTCCAAGCAGTTTATTATTATATAATTAATTAATTTTGGAATTTATTCTAATTAAATAAAAATAAATACTAACTTTTAAAGAAACTCAAAACAGCGAAGTTACACAATTTTTTTAAGCTATTTTATATCCCTTAAAAATTCTATATTTTAATTTGAACTCAAGTAGAGTATTTCAAACTCTCTTTCAAGAAGTTTACTTCTCCGTTTATTTTGGGTAACCTTCACTAAGCTAATGTTTACCATTCCGGATCCCCGAGTTCCTTCAGGCAAACTCGAGTTGGAGGAGTAGGATGGGGCATAGATTGCCTCCCGTTTTGGGATTCCGCTTTGGATGCTGCCACAAGACATAATAAAAATCTCTTTTATGGCACTTAAGTGTTTTGTGTGTGTGCGGATTGTGGGTAGCATTTACCTTAGCTCTCCAGCTCCAGCTACAAACTTTGGCCTGGAAGTGCAGCTCCAGAGCTCCGAGAGCTCCGTCTCTCTGGGGACGAGATTTATGCGACTTTTGGCCAAAGTAAATTGTGCATAAAAAAGCCAGGCCAGGCCAGGCCAAGTGCAATGATGAAGTGCTCAAAAATATATAATGCGAGCTGCGGAAATTTACTAAGTGCAAGAGTTGAATTTATTAGACAAAAGTTTACTGTTTACGAGCTGTTGTCTCAGCACGCTTATCAACTCTTGGCCATCAACTGGCTAACTTATGGCCCCGCTGGACGTTCTCCAGGCTTCGGGTAACAGGTGCAGCCCCGCAGTGGTGGTCACCCAAAAGGAAAGAGTTCGAGGCGGAGTTCAAAAGGAAAAAGTTCGCTCCCACGATGCTGGCAAATTACACGGCGAGAAAGAAAGGGGAGCGAGGAGCGACATTCAAATCCCATCAGCCACGCAATGCAATCATCATGATCATTATGAGCGGAAATGCAGGAAAAGTAGGAGGTTTTTAACAGCCACCGACTGCCGACCGGGCGGCGATTGCCGTCGCATTTTTTACCCACTGCCGCAAATACCCACTAAATTGGGTGGGGCATGTGCGGCTGAGGCGAATAAAAAAGTAAGTGCCAAGGAGTGGCATGTAAGGATTGTAAATCTGGAGAATAAAAGTAACTTGCTCTTAATGGAATTTTCACAAAGCAGGGAAGTAATGAGGATCTCTCATTACTTTTATTTTTAATTTTACTTCATAGGTAAAATCGTAGAACAAATTAAGGCTTTAAATTGAAATAGAAAGGATTAAACTCCGAGCTGTAAAGCAAAGAATAAAGTATAAGAAACTTACAATAACAATGAAAATTAAAATATAAAGAATATGCTGAAATACTTTTTCAAAAATAAACTACTAAATAACCGTAGGTATATATAGGGATTTATTAATATGAAGTTCAATTCCATTCACATTTTTTCTTCTACTTCTCCAAACTAATTAAAAAAAGAACTCAAATTAAATCAATATAAATCTGAAAACTCCCCGACCATCAAAGATCTTCGCCCACGCTCATTTCCAGGGTATCTTGGCGTCGTCCTTCCGCCCCACAAAAAAAAGCTCAGTTTTTTGCTGCTTTTTGCTGGCATCCTGTTCGTTCTGCTGCTGTGGCTGGCATAAAAAAAGGCCGCTCGGCATGCAAAAAGTGCCGACGACGACGCCGACGCCGCAGCGAAGGCATTTTATGTCGCCATTGCCGCAGCAAATGACTTTAATTGCATTTCTCAATGCGGTTTTTCAGCTCTCGGATGCGAGACCTCTGGCGTGGATTGGATTTGGACCTGGAGCTGGAGCTGGAGCTGGGTGCGTATGCCTTGGGTCGACTTGGCGGAATTGCCACTCGCAACGGGTAGGAACAGACAAGGCGGCGTCGCCGCCATCGTCGGTGGAAATTTCACCAAGCTCATCGGCGCAATCTTGATATAAATAATAATTAAATGGATTAGCTCGGATATCGGCCATTAGAGAGGGAGACGCCCGGCTCACGGGCAACGCCTCGGGGCTGAGATTCTGCCGGCCAGATTGCAATTGGAAATGCAAACAAAAGGAAGGCCTGACAGAAGCCAGGAGTTGCATCTCATCCGCGAGAGTCACACAGGAAAAATTGGTTACAGATATAAGTAATTAATTAAGAAATATCTAATCCGATTAATAGATATTTTAAAACCATAAAATAAAATATTATATAAGATATAAAAAATATAGAATGGTGGAAAATTGTATATAATCATTTGAAACCATTTCAAACCATATCAAACCATTCTAAATCATATAAAATCTTATAAACCCGTTTCAGATAACATTAATTCATTTCAAAAAATTAATTTATGATTATATTAATTCATATTAAAATATTAAAGGCTTAACTTATATCCATTGAAAAGTCTTTGATTATGGGAACTTTTCATTTCAATTTTTGTAAAACACCAAATAATGAAAATATTAATAAAATAAAATACAAATAATGCTTTAAAAAATATTTTCGGTACAATTTAATGTTGAATTTTTACATTTAAAGGATTTATAAATCTCTTTTGATAAAATAATTTACCAAATGTAAGCCACACCTTTAAATTTTCTCCCTGTGCACCACATCCACCGATGATGATCGCGAGTGAGCGGCTCGCGCTTGCGCTCAATTAATTAATGGCAACTGCCATGAAAGAGCCGACGACTCTCGGCCGCCGAGCAGAAATCCAGCCAAAAGCAGCCGGCTCGCGAGCCTCAGCCTCCGATACGGCTCAGCTCTGGCGGAGATTGCTATCGAAAGTACGTCTGTACATGCGTGTAGTTTACATACAAAAAGCCAAGACGGCGTTCACACGCCGCCAGCCAGCGACAGACAGCGGCAACAACAGCCGAACATTCGCCCAATCGAATCTGCGCCTGCGCAACGCTTTTTCGGCAAAAACAAATTTTCAACTTGTTGCCTTTCCATTTTGCAATACCCTAACCGCAAGCGGGGGGAGTTTCAGCAACCGAAAAGGAAGTTTGGAAACAAGAAATAATTAAATTTATTTGTCTTTGTTTGCCACTAAAGTTTATGGCGTCCGTTAACAGAAAATCTAAGAGTAGAGTTTTTCAAAAATAATACAAAATTGTTATGGAACATGATGGTAAAGTAATACAGTTTTATTGAATAATACGTTTTCCAAGGTTACAAATTATTTCATTAAATGGTATAACTTTACCTAAAACGAAACTATATTAGAATAAATGTAGGATAGTTTTTTTTTATATTAATAATATATTACATCGTTTCACTTGTATTTGATAAAAAACAACCTTGTTTGGTGGTTTATTCAATAAATTTTGGCAATAATTTCTAGCATTAATTAAGGGTATTTCGGCAATCGGTATCTCAGCCTTTCCCCCGATTTTGGAGGGCCTAATCTGGCGCTGCTTCTTTGGATTCTCCATCTGCTCCGCTCCTCTTTCTCTCCGCGTTTTTCCTCTGCTCGAATCGCAGCTTCTGTCTATCGTTTGTTGTTCGCCTTGTTTGGTCATGAGAATTTGCTTAATGAATTTCTTACAGTTTTATCGCTTAATTTGGCGCCTAATGAAGTTAGCAATAGGTGTTCGCCCCTCTCTTCTGCTGATTCACTCACCCCCTTCTCTTTTGCATAGATTACACATACGCGGTGTGGTCCCAAGCAAATTGCTTTGGACACTGCCTGCCAGTTGCCAGCGCCAAATATTTGGCTTATCCACGGCTTGAAATCCCCAATCTAGACAAACAATGCATTCTATACATAAAAAAACATTTGCTGCAAATATTTTTGGGTAATTTTTTCCGTCTACTCCACATAATTACAGACACAAATGAGGAAGTCTGAGGAGGAGTGCAGTCGCGTCGTCATCGCGTGTTGGCGCAAAAAAAAAGTCCCGAAAAAAAGCGAGGAGGGAAATTAATTTTTTATTTACGAGCTGTCACAAATTCTGCTCTCTTTTTTATATATTTTTGTTGTGCACTCCACTTGACTTCTCTTCGGCTTTGTTTTTAATTTTTTTTATTGTATTTTTTCTCCCTCTCGTTGAGGGCAGCCTAATATATCAGGGGGCGGCAATTTGCGCTAAGTGGATAATGTGCATAATGGTAGTTAAATTTAAATATGTCGTAAAACACTTCATTTCGGCTGTAGACAGTCTGCCACGGCATGAAAAGCTGTCAGTTATAGTTTGTAAAAATCCCTGACAGCCAAAAAAAAGAAATGCTAATGGTAATTATAGGAGAGCGACTGCCCTGGCGACTGGGAGTTCAAATATCTGCAGAAATTCCAGAGCAAGTCATGCAAGGCTATTTTTTAGTAAAAGAAAAGAAAGCCTGGCTAGCCTCGCTCCAATTTGCAATCTTCGGTCTGCAGAATAATAAGTAATATATATCGTTCTATTGCCGGCTGTCAGCGATTGTCGTTCGCTTTGATTGCCATTCGATTTCAAGCTGTCAAATGTCCACTTGCCTGGGGCAAAGACAATGAAGTCAATAAAACAAATATGCCATTGATTATGGTCCGGTAATATAGGAGACACTGACAAAATGGGGATTTGTTTGTATAATAAATAAGTTACATAATGTTTAAACCAGAAAACAGAGATTCTTCAATTGGAGAATCTTGGAATATCCCTAAGTTTTATGTTAAATAAACGATTCATAGCATTAAAAAGCGATTAGACATTTTTACAATATTTTTTATAAATTGAATTTACATCTACAAATTTTGTATAAATTGTAAAATATAATTAAAAGAAGTTACCATTAAAAATGACATACAATTTTAATCATAGATTTATTTAAAACATTTTATATTCATCCTTTTCTTAAAAGTGTTATTTTAAAACATTCGTTACAATCTTTATTTATTTCTACAGAGTCGCAAATTAAACTTCAAATTCCTGTAACCATATTTGATTAATCATTTCCAGGTAATGCTTATTTTTAACGTGTAGGATAAGTATGTGCAGTTTGGCCCCAACACGACCTTGAGGCAACCAGTCATGTAATGAAATGCAATTACGATCAAAAACCGCTCGACCCACACACACACAGAAAATGTTCCCCAATCCCAAAACGCAGGCCACACAGGCGCTCTGCTCTCCATAAGGTTCCCGCCAGCCCCATCCCTAGTTTATGATTTTATTTATATTTTTTTCGCTGCCATAGTCCGAGCTCTAGTCGCAGTCACAGGCTACGCATGCTCCGCGTGAGTTCTGACGATAAATCGAAATTGTTTGCACTGCCAAAAAGCAAATAAATGCATCAGGTTCGGCAGAAGGCCGGGTCCGTAGCATGGAGCTGGGAGCATGGAGTTATGGAATTATGTGTCAAATTGGCGCTGCAACAAACAAGAGTTAATGGCCTCATCCAGCGTCGGCGTCGGAGTCGGCGGCGTTGGCCTCTGGGGTTGGCAAATGGAAATTGGCCGAGCGGAGGCCGCTGCCTGTGATTTTCCGCACATTGAATGTGTTTTTAATTACCAGCCAGGAGAGATGCCGAAGCGGCAAACGCAATGCAGCCTTGGCAAGCTGGCAGAATGGTAAAATGGTAAAATGGTTAACTGACCAAATGGCAAACCGAAATGCCAGCGCACACGCTGCACTCGTAGATAACAATTTAGCGGCGATTTAGGCATGTCCGAGATGGAGCTGCCAGCGGTGCTGCGAGTGGCGATGTGGAGCTGCCGCGAGGAGCCGGAGCTGGACGTGGTCCAGGCGTTTGCCAGTGCCAGTGCCAGTGCCAGTGCCCACACCCAGATGCCAGATTTCAGATGCCAGATCCCACATCTCACAGCCCCAGCACCCGCGATGCCAGCGCATTGCCTGCGTTACTTTGGCGGTTATTACCCACTGGAGATGGGATCGTGAAAGGATCTTTTCTGGGTTTGTAAAGTGAAAATAGTCTTGGACTTATCAGAAGATGTTTTAACTGTTTACTTTAGTGTAAGATTTATATTTTAAAGGGAATCTAAAACAATGTTTGTGTAAGCCCTTAGAAGTTATATTTTCAGAACAAATATTATTCGAAAGAAATAAGTAACCTAAAGATTTAAAATGAGGAAGTACTAAATTATGACGGTAGAAAAAGGCTTAAATTGTTAATGTTTTATAAATAATTGATACAAATATTGGTAGCGGCTTCTAGTGCAATCAAAAAGTTATATTGATTAAGGCTTATATAGGCATAGGCAACTAATAAAATCAAAGCAGTTAATTCGTTTACAGTTTTAATTCTCACTAAATTAATTACTCGTTCTCGGTTACGGTTCAAAATATAGGTTAATATAAGATAATGGATTCGATTTCATCTTCATCTAATTAAATGTATCAAGACCTTCCTAGAAATTTTGGAAAATCTCAGGGTAATGAACTTTTAGGTAAATAAAAACCATTATTCCAAGCTGATTTGAGTGTTTAGTAATTTTGTTTGTCAGAAAATAAAGATTAAACATTACCTCTTTGAAAATGTATGTTTAAAATTCCGCATTTTGATTGAAAAATATTTAAACTTTTCTCCTTGGAGATTATTTCCAAGAAATGCCACCTCTAGGTGCTACTGTGCTAAAGGTTTAGCATGCGGAAAATTAACATGCGGCTCAGTTCGGTTCGGCTGGCCCTCAACTTCTCCACACTTCCCTTCACTACTCTGCTCGTTTCTCGCAATGTGTGTCTCTGCGTGTTTCCCAGTTACCCGAGAGAACGACAGAGATAGAGAGAAAGAGACGGGGGCAGAGACACGGAGATTTCCCTGGTGAGAAAAGCCAACGGGCAGCTGCTTGTGAGAGCTTCCGAGGGGCAGATTGAGCGTGTGACCAAAGTCAAGTGCAGTGAAAAGTAATTAACTCGGATTGGCGGGGCAGCGGTTCCGTAAACTCCTCAGATTCAGTGGACTCGGAGTGGACCCAGTGGGTGAGCGACCACCAGACTTTCGAATTATTGAAATCAAATGGCTTTGATTATTAATTTTAATTCTGGGAAAGCCATCATCGGCCAGCGAGTGATCCACTCAGATCCGACACAATCCGAATCGATTCGATTGGCAGCCCAAGGGAAGGCCTATTAAAATATTTGATTGGACCACCGACGGAGTGAGAAAGAGTCGCCTCCTCGTTCTCCTATTCCCTGATTGAAACATAAAATTCGTCACAGCCAGCCCTCTAAATGATTTCTCCAACGGCTATTTTTAGTGAGAGGAGGAGGAGTCACTCGCGTTGGGGAGATGTTTCCCAGAACTGTCCCAATCTAATGCAATTTGACATGCAACAAGGCAAAGTCAGTCACCGACTCCGGGTTTTTCTCTATGCAGCCAAAGCAGACTCCCCCACATGGATGCACTGAGAGAAAAGCATCTAAATCATATTTCTTACTATCCTAATGCTTTTAACATATTTTATTTCACAGAGAACTGGCTGCGAAAAGCATTAATAATAAATAAATATAATAATTTAACTTAAATTTCTCAAGGATTGCCGTAGTGTGACCATGGCCAAGGAAAGCATTTAGTGTACCCATGACCAAGAAAAGCGAGTGGTGTGACCATGCCATCTGCTCAACATTATTATTATTTTTTTTTTTTTTTATTCCATAAAATAAGCACTAGTTTATACGATTATATTTTTCCTTGTGCAAATACTTTTCCTCTATTTTGACCAGGGACCAACGGACGGGAGGATGACACTTGTCTCCGACTGCAGTTCCTCTCCATTTTCGAGTCCCCTTCTCACATCTGTTTAGGGCTATGCACTTTTTTTGTTGAATGCATATCAAGCTCATTACATTGCAAATTGCAGACGCAGATTCAGTTTCTTCGAATAGTTTTCCCTGCCCGATTCGTCGCTGAAGTTCAACAGACTCCGAGTTCTTCCACTGAGTTGCCACTTTTCACACATGTCCCTGTCCCCGGGAGTGGATCATCCTCTGGCGGGATTTTCACTGCTTGTGGTTGGTGCGGGTGCACACGCCCCACGTCTGTGTACTCGCTTGTAGATATATATATATAAAGATCTGCAGACAATCTGTGGAACAATGTGATAAATCTTCTGCTCTGCCAAGTGCAGGCGACTCTGGGTGGGAGTGTGTCCTCCGGCTCTCGTCATGTCGTTTCGGGATAAGAGGTAGTAATAGTTTTTAAGGGTATATTCTTTTAAATTTATATTTATTGGGGATCAAAATAAGTTGGTAATAAAAAATCCAACTAATTCTAAGATTGTGCAGAAATAAAGATTAAATATTAATACAGGTTTCCATTTAATATAAAGGTGAAGAGATCCATAAGGAATGCTTGTATTAAAATTCCTTTCTTGAATAAATCTTTTAAATTAAGTAAATAAATAATTAAATATTTAAATCATACAAGGAAATAATTCCAAGTACAGGGTACAAGTGCAGGTGAAAATCTGAATACTTAGCGATCGTGGCCTCCTCGCTCCATCGCTCCACTGCAAGTGCAATGTTCAGACGGGGCAGACAACTGCTTCTCTGTCCTGTGGCATCCCCCTTAACCCGCCCACCCCTTAACCCCTGTCTTCATTGACTTATTTTTCCAGGTCTCCGTTGCCACACCAACGCAGCCAACAACTTGTACATCATTTTCAATGCTAAGGCAGAATGAAGAGCAGCAAAAAATAAAGGCCGATGTTCATGTGGCTTGCAGATTTAGTCTGCTTTTTTTTTTATTTATTTCTCGCTACACTCGCAGTTGAGGGCAAATTACAAATTCAAATTTAATTAAGTAAAAAATTAAACAAACATGCAGACGCGTCTGCGTTGTAGTTTGTCAATCTTCCGGAGGAGGAGGCGGCTGCGGCGACTAAAGGGGCGAGCGTCTGTCAATGTGACAAGCGACAAGCGGTGGAACATGGAGAATTCTCTCTTGGCTGCAGAATCTCTGCGTTTCCCGTACCCCGCCGGACTCCGTAGATGCAAATCAATGGCATCGACATCGGGCACTTCAATCGATTGTCTTCGTCTTTTTCGCACCGAGACTAAGTACCCCGCACCAGCGCCTCTCGTGCCTGAGGAGCTATAAATGTTTCAATTAAAATAAAATAATATGCCCACTCTCGACTTCGGGGCTCGCCTTTTATGGCGTCGCCGTCGAAGGTGTTTGCTCCTCCGACTTCTGCACATTTCTCTTCGTTCTCTGCGAATGGATAATTGCATGGAAACCACCAACTGTCCAGAGCCGCCACCCAAGCACCTATGAATTATGGGCCACAATTTGTGTCCGGCAGGTATCAATTTGCATTGGGCATTGGCTGGAAATAGGGCTACCGCTGAGCACGGGCGAGCGAGCGAGCATTCAATTAGGGAAATCACAGTGTTCCCGGGGAATTGCACAATCGAGATGTGTCTTCAAGGATATTTCAGAGGAGGAATTTATAATTGAAATTGCTGGATCAGGAAAGATCTATTAAGGAATTTTTATTGCTTTATTTCTTACAAGCTAACAAAACTCCAAGGGATTTCTTGTTATACAAGCCAATTCCCAAACCTGTCATAACCGATTTTAGTTATAGAATTTCCCCCGCTTTGCGAGGCTGACAAATCGCCATGACTAATCACAGTTCAGTGACTCTGAGGCCCGGCCCAACGCAATTCCAGTGACTTCCCATTGCCATGTGGCACCTCCTCCTCATCCCGATACCCATTCCCATTCCCAGCCACTAAACCCCATCTAAAACTTTAGATGCGTTGCCGTCCATTTGCCATCCATCAGAGACGAAGAGGAGTTGGAGCCGAAATGCATTTGCATTTTGCATAAAGTTGGCAACGTTTTGGCCTGCAGGGCGCATTCGGAATCGCGCTTTGTCAACGGTACTTTGTGCCATAAAACGTTTAGCCAATCGTCTGAGTCGGAGTCGGAGGCTGGCTGACTGACTGACTAACAGACCAACTCACCAAGTGACTAATACACACACCGAATGTTGGCCAGCAACCTGTTGCTGCCAGCCAACTAATTATGGAATCAAATGAGCGGAGCGACGACATTAATAATGGAATATTTACCATTGAGTTTATTGGCGGCACCTACATGAAATCATCATTAAATGTTGCAAACTCGTTTGCCGCAATTTGTGGCAGCATTAGACTCTCTGTCCCGCCGTCTGCCTGCACGGATCCACGGAGGATGTGCCTGCCCCGTTTTCCACAGCCGGAACGTGACTGTTCCGCCGCCTCGGAACTCCGGGAACTCGGGATGTGAAAAACCACCAGGGCCTCGAAGGCAATTGATTTGACTTCCGTTCGGTTCGACCTCAGGAAGTGGCCCGACAAAGTCTGAACCCTTTTCAATATAAATCAATTTCGATATTTGCCCATCGGCTGTCGAAAGGCAGGGCGGTGAGATCGAGGCGTTTGTTGATTTACTTTGAAGAATTTTGAATGCTCTACATATAAAATAGCATAAATTCTTGTTTAAAATATATTTTAATATCGCTGATAATATGGAAGATAAATATGCTGATCTTAGTGTAAAGATAAAAACATAAACTTTTATTAAAATATTTTAAAATGATGTTAAAGGTGTTAAAAAAAGAAAAAAGTGATAAAATATGTGTTCAATAATATTTTGTATGGATAAGTTAATATTGTACATCCCCAAAATTATATAATTAAATAAATTTATACAAAATATTCTTGAGTTTATAACAAATTAATATATGATATACTATAATATTTCTCAATACCAATTTCTCTTAATCTATAAAAACACCCCTTAGTCAGGGTAAGATCCAAATGCAAACGGAACTCGCAACATACGTCAATATGGCAAAAAGGACAAGCCAACTTGGCAACAAGGGCACCAAGAAAAACCAAAGAAAAACTCTGGAAAAAGAAGAGCCAAGCCAGAAAAGAAATCTCAAGACATTTCAAATTTAAAATGCGATTTTGCCAGCCAGATCCCTCTCTCTCTGAAAGACCGCTCTCCACACACATATGCCAAGTCAAATTGAAAGGATAATTCGCCCGCAAACACCCTCCTGGGTGCTCATATGTGTGTGTGCCTGTGGGTATCCTTGGGCGAGTTTATCCAAGTCCTCGGTGACCCCCTTGTTCCTCCCCAGGAGGCCGCTGGCAACTGAAGTCTACTGCTGATGGCATGCTAACACGCCTTTGAATTTGCCAATTGCTGTTGGCGCACGTACAAAACACTTAAATTCCCACAGCCAGAGGAACTGGAATATCCTTATGCACCCGTAGTCCGTATTCCGTATTCCCCCACGGATATATATGGGCGGCAGTGGCTGCTGCCTGTCTGCCCGCCTCAATGGAGCAACTGAAGCAACTGAAGCTGGGAGCCCTTGGCCTGCCGCAAGGATGGCGATGGCGAGGCACGTTTAAGAAATAGAATTTTTAAACAAGTGCCGGGCCAGAGCAAAGGGTTTCCCAGTGGATTAGGATTTGGGTACCAAGTACTTGAACAAAAGAGGAGAGTATATGTTGGGTTTATACCGAATTGAATAAAATAATCACTAATAAAATATCAAGAACTAATAGTGTTCTAATTTATATTTTAATATGATTTATTTAAATATTAAATATAATAACAAATTAATTCTATACAAATTGTTGAATATTTTAGAAGATAAAGCCATGTTCTTATTAAATAAGAAATGCATTTCAGCATCAACAAGGCATTGAACTTTGTTTGAAAAGAATTTATTTTTTAATAAATCGATAAACTACAATTGTCTATAGGATAATGTAAGTAACATAACATTTATATTTAAATGATACAATAAATTGTTTTGTTTTTGCTTTAATGCTAGCAGAATGTGTCATATTCGAGCTGTAATATTTATTCTTCTCTCATGTAAAACTTAATATATAATTAATTTCCCTTAAAATTTCTTTCAAGACCCATTTCAACTGAGGTATCCTGTAGTCCACAATCTAAGCTCTCTTCTATTAGTTTCACTTACTGCAAGAAACCTCCCCCTCAAAAAAGAAATTCAGTTTCCCCTTTGTTAGTGCATCTGTTAGCACCCTTTTCTAATGAATGACCATCGGTTCAATATGATTTCCTGCACGATTTGTTTGTTAAAAGGCAATTAGTTGATTCAGGCGCTGTCCTGGCCCCGCATTTTCCTCCCTCAACTCAGCATCTTTTGGGGGCAAGAAGCACAAACTCACACGAGACGGTGGCGACTGCTGCATAATAAATTCGCTAACCACGTAATGCTGCAGCTGCAGTGCAGGGATTTCGTATACATTTTTTATGCGAAACACCCGCCAGGAGACAGCGAAAGAGACGGCAAAGGACATAGAGGCAGCGGCAGCAGCAGGAGCAGACGGAGCCAGGACTCTAAACTTGGGTCAGAAAGTTTAAGGAAAGTCAAGAGTTAACAATGCGGCGCTTCAACGTGTCGCAGGACCTGAAACTTCCACTTTTGTTCTTCCCTCGTTTTTTCTGTGGACTACGGGACTTTAAGTTTGCCTTCTAATTGGATTTGCTGAACTCAATAAAAACGGAATTAAATCCACTTTCTTGGTGTGACCACCGGAAAACCCTTTCCCCCACACTGCACTGACCACTGGGCACACACAAAGTTTTTGGCAGCCATTATGAATAGACAAGTGCACACATTTTGGAAATTTCGGAGGAGTTGCCTCCACGCAGGGAGTTGGGTTTTAGTGACTCGCCGAAAACTTTTGCATATTAAAATGGCATAAAAAGCAATGGCCACAATTTTCGTTGCCAATTGCATAAAAAAGAAATCTCTGGCAGGTTTTTATGTTGCATAACCAACGAGAGCAAAATTCCAACGTTGCGTATGAGCGTTTTTGTCTCTTTTTTGGCGGCAGCAGCAGCAGATAAAATGTCATTAAGCTAAAGTGCAACAACATGGCAGGGAGGAAGCTTATAAAGTGAGCGTAGGGAAGAAGGAGGAGGAGGAGGAGCAGCTGCCCACACAGTGGTCAAGAAAAGTACTCGCACATTGCGTGACGACGCCTTCGCATGCCGCAAAACAGCAAAGGCAAACCCAATGCAACAGCAGGACACGGCTATGGATATGAGGGATATGGATATGGGATACGGAACGGACCGGAGTCCGAAGTCTCAGGTAGAAGCGGAGCCTCCTGTTGGCCAAGATTACGCGCACGATATGCTAATTTACACGAGGCCACGCGGCTCGGAGCGAAGGAATTGTCGATGGAGATGGCGATGGCGCTGCCTTGTTGTGGGCGATGACACGATGGCCACGCAACGGTCCTAACCGATCAGTGAGCGAAAAAACAAAACCTGACTTATGAGAAATTGTGTTAGAAAAAGTATATTAAATTAAGACGTATCTATTAATAATTCTATAATTTTAAACAAGCATAAAAAGTTATTGAAAGAAAAAGAAACATGTTTTTAGATTCTTATCCAACATAGTTAGCATGCTAACTAGTTTTGAACTAACAAAATTAATAAAACCTTATGAAGTTTGTCTAAAATATTTATTATTATTCCACGAAGTTTGTTTAAAATATTGATTATTATTTGAAAATAAATATATATTCTCCCTTTTGTGTTTTTAAGGTAATGTCAAAATGGTTCTCATTAAATCTTTGTCTTAATTTATTTATCCAAGGAACTATAACCAAGAAAGGTCTACCTTTGTTTAGTATTGTTACTTATTATGACTTATTTAACTAACTTACTGTTCTCCCCCTTATTTTTCCTCAGTGCATCTGCCTGATCGATATCGGGCGCAGAAAAATGTGGTAAATACAAGCAATCGAGCTGTAATAAATTTCAAGTGTAGCGCGCACCCGCGCCCCAAAAAACCCAAGAAGAGTGGGAACTTGTTGCACGCATGTTGACACACGCATGTGTGCGGAGTCCAAGGGAAAAGGAGGAGCTCTACGAGCCAAGGGGAAAGGCGTTAGAAAGGCCACAGCCGAAAGCCGTTGATATCTGGCAAACATTTCACCTGTTCAGGGACCCATACAAGGCACAAAAGAGGCTCTTTTGCGCCTCAGCCATTACTCCCTGGGGCCATTACTCCGCTCCCCTCTTGACCAACTAACTTTGCGGTTTGCCAGCACTTAAATATCGACTGCCTGCCGTTGTGGCATGCAACAAGCGTCAATCACCCGCACAAAACTGAATATAAAAATCAACAGCAACAACGCAGAGTGCAACTGCAACAACCGTTGCCTGTTTTGCTATGGAAAATTGTTGATTTGCCGCTTGATTGCGTGCGTGCTGGATACGACAGGTGGGGGCGAGGAGCTGGAAGGAGGCACCTGAGGCACCTGAGGCCCCTGCACCTGACCGACCATCGGGTGATTATAGAATCGCACTTAGAGCAACGGGAAAGGAAATGCAAAAGAAAGTTTTATGCCTTGAGGTTTGGATGTCTGCCATTAAATGCTTTAAAGCGCCACCTATTGTCAGCGGGTGAGCAGCTCAAGCGGATCGCAAAACTATATACTTATATATAAATCGCAATTGAAGTAGTCTAAGCAAGTGTAAACTAGACTAAGAGATACTCCTAATACTTGAAATATGTATATATTTAAAAGATAGATTTATAAAAATAATAGAAGGTTTGCTTAAGGCCTTAGTAGGAAATTCTGCGACAGAAAAGAACAGAACAAAACTATAAGGAGAAGTATTTTTCCTTGCGATTTATTAAATAAATAATACAAATATAAATTCCACCAATACCATATACCCTCCAATAGAGGATACCCTAGGCCAATCCACCTTATCCTGCACCAGCTGTAGAGTACAAGTGACGAAAATCCCCTCCTCAGCTCCACTTCATTGGACTTGTGCTCTTTTATGACACACATTTTTATGCCGGAAGTCTGCCCCGTGGCGTTGGAAAAATAAAAGAAAAAAGCCCAACAAAAAAGCGAGGAGGAGAGATTCCAGGGGGCAAGCCGACTGGCCCCCAACTGGGTAAGTTGAGCTGAGCCGAGCCTGGGAACGGAAGCTGTTCCTCCGCAGCACAGAGACCAGACCAGGCGCAAGCCTGCCCAGCGGCAGTCATTAACAGCTTTGGAAGCCCAGGCCTGGTAATTAAGCGTCCTTTCAGCTGGGGATAGCCAGTGCCACCTAAGAAACCCCAACTCCAGCTCCAGCTCCACTCCGCGGACAGCCGTCAGGTGTTAATGGAAAATTTGCATTTTCGCTTAAAGTTCGCTGGGCCGCGTTTGGTTAATGCCATGCGACGCATCGATTCGTCATGAGCTGGTTAATTGAATGTTTAAATGTTAAACAGTCGGCGGAGTCGAGTGAAGGGTGCCCGGTGTCCACAAAAGCCAAAAGCTCGTTGAGGGGCGAGCTCAATTGCTTTGGCAACGGTTGTAAACGTAGACGGAAACTGTCTAAATAAAACTCAGAGAGAGAGACCAGCCCAAATGGTGGCTTGGATAGGGAAATATAAACCTAACCCATAGGAATGGCCAGTAGACTGATATTAAAATCACTTACCTATTGCTTATTATAATTTTTTAATAAATCATTTACGGAATTCCATAACTCCTAAAAAGGGGATAGGTTTTTTTAGGATTAAGTTTTCTTTAGAAAAGCGAGTAATGCCTTAAAGCTTAAACTGCAATCTATTATGCATCATTGGCTACTTTTTTTATAGATTCCTATGCACAGATTTTCCCTGGAAAAGTTGGAGGCACAATTATGAGAAGACCTAAGCGGATGAGGCATGAGGAATGCCGGCGATGGCCATTTTTCGTCACATGCTCCTCCTCACAGGTGCTGCGGCTGCTGGTCCTGCTGCTCCTTGGGCCGTGGAAGTGGAGTGTTGGCCAGTGGACAGTGGGGACAGTGATTATGCCACCACGATAAGCATATTGGTCGAGCAGCGATCCGACTAGCGATTGGCGCACAAAAGTGGCAAGAGCAATTTGTAGCCGGGTGAACGTGCAGCGACCAAAACGGCAGCAAATCCGAGCCAGGCCAAGCATTTCATTTCATTTCATTTTTTTGTGGCTGCCACCGCCGCGCCGCTTAATTAATAGACGGCCTCAGTCTCAGATTGTGCTGACCACTTACCACTTGCATATGATCAGTATGTGTTGATTGGTGCTGTACCAAGACACTCAGAAAAATTCCTTAATACCTTACAGCAATGCTGCAGTCTAGTTAATGTAAAGGAAATCAGGTAAAACATAAAAAAACACGGTGGGTAAAATTCCCCGTCTAAAACGTAGTAAAAGTTGTTGCAAAGAAAGCACCTAAAATTCCCAAGTTCGAATTTGGTGACACGCTGGTTTGTCTAAATTCCTTTTTTCCAAATCATAGCATACTTTTGTGTTAAGCATAATATACTTTAAAGAGCTTGCATTATAAGCTCTAAAATATTTGTAAATGTTTAATTAAAGCCCATTTTTTTTTTTTTTAATTTATGCATTCATTCATACATTTACAAAAAAAAAAAAACATTATATTCTTAGATTTTAGCCAGCTTTTTTCCCAGTGCCCTCGCAGTCGCGTATCTGTATCTGTCCGCTGGCGACCGCGTATCGTGTTCGTATCTCTCGTCGCCGCTGCTTTTATGGGCCGTTGTGTGTTGACAATTTTTGCCATATGTGCAACGGCCTTCGCGGACGTTCTTGTCGCATAAATCAAGCTGCAGTCGCAGTCGCTGCTGCTGCTGCGGCGCAGCAACAATTGCAGCTGCAAGTCACCCAGAGACAGAGACGCGGGCGAAAAACAAAGATCGGGGTAGAAAACACAAATCGCAACGGATTGAATTGAATCGGAATTGCGGGTGTTGCTCGTTCCCAGCCTGCCACAACGGGTTTTCCGCTTCAGGCGACCTTAGCAACTATGCAACGGCAACGGCGACGGCGGCCGCAGCAACGGCAACTATCCAGCGGCGACAGCAATTTATTGCCCAGCCATCAATGGAAGTCAATGAGCTGCCACTCCTCCCAGCCTCGCAACCTCCCAACCCCACTTTTTTTTCTCTAAGGTCGTCGCCATGTGGGTGTAGGAACTAAAAAGTAAAGGAGTCAGAATTCAAACTTCGAATTCCACAAGGCGAAAAAATTGTATTCTTAAATTCAGTTTACAAATCATAAAAGGTTTGGTATGCTCTATCGATGTTTATCGATAAAACAAAGATTTACTGTTTATCTGATTTATTAATATATTTATTAGTGAGAAAATTGCTTTTGTAATATATATTTCAGCAATTTACAATATTAATATATTTAAACTTCCCTTATTGCATACAGTTAGTATTGATATAATTTGTAGTATTTTAACATACTTTCGATATGTTTTGAGGTTACAAACAAGCTTAATTTTTATATTCTAAAGCTTAATTATATTTTTTCTCTGTGCAAGTAACTGCACCTGCTGTCGCTGTTGCATTTGTTGCATTTGTTGCAGTTGTTGCAGCTGCGCGGCGCATGCAAATTTGTGATTAAGGTCAGCCGGCAGCATCATCAGCATCTCAACTTTGAGGAGCCACAGCTTCACCTCTAAGCTGTGCAGCATCAACAAGTCTGGGGTTAAATCGCGAGAATGTTTGTCCACCGCCGATCGTGTGGGTGTCGCGGAAAAAGATGACTTGCCGGGGGCCAAGGGGCACAGCTGCTTTAGGCTTTTACAAATAGAATGAGTGAGCCTCGCTTGATTATGAATCATAAGTCTTTTGACTGAAAAGTCAAATATCTTAATGATTACTAATTTACAATAATAAGGAATCAATATACAGGAAAGGAGATATCATACATATTATCATCTGAATGTTATTTTTGAACTTAGTTATATAAGATCCCTTAAAACAATGATGTCTGGATTTTTTTAAGAACTTGTAATGCTTTATTATCCTCTTGGTTTTGATGTTTAAGGAAATCATATTTGTATGATAATCCTCAGGATAAAATAGAATCAGTTCAATACACGACTCTGTATATATTGGAATCATATATAATTAATTATTATAAATAATATAAATTGTGGCGCCTACTCTGAAAAAAATATCTACAAATTTTGTTCTATAAATAAAGTAATTTAAGGTTAAGGTATTTTGTTAGGGAACATATAAAACCTAAAAGACATATGTAAATTCTGGGTAAATGCTTTTCCAATCTAAACTAAAGTCCCATAAAAATAAAAACACTAAACACCGGCCAATCGTTTATCGATTTTGCGGCTGCAATTCTTTTGATTTGTTCTTGGGTTTGGGCCCTGGCAATTTTGTGGCTGTTAACGACAAACGACATTCGACGAGCTATGAATTTTATGGGCATTGCAGAGCCTCGCAGCATGAATGGCTTGAAGTGGCTGTGAGTCTGATGGAGTGAAGAATACCTGCGAATTGCGGTAAGCGGGCTATGCGGGTGCTGCGACCGAGGAAACCAAGGAAACCCCCTTCGAAATCCCATAGACCCCGCCGAGCAGGTTCCACCTGCAGCATGCTGCCTCGACCCTCCTCCTCCGCGTGGCCACGTTTCTCTGCAAGATCCCAACGTGGTGTAATTAATGCAGCAGCAGCTGCGCTTTGCCTTCTGCACCATCGCACGCTTATCGCTGGCTGGCATATCGAACAAGAAAAGAAATCTTTTACAGTCTTTTGCGGTTTGTCTTTTGAATCATTTTGGCATGCATTTGGCATCGATTTAGAAACGTTTCGCCCAGTCCCCCGCCATCCATCCCGCGAGTGCGTGAGTGTGGGAAACGTGGCCCCAGTGCCCCACCGAGAGCAGCCATCAAATGCCCCACCGAGTGCCACACAGTAAAAAAAAAGTCTTAAAAGGATTTCCTCGTTCCTTTAAAAATATATATACTTAAACTAGTTTTTAATAGGACCTGCGGAACTTTTCCTAGGTATATTTTTGAAGCTTACAATTTATTTTAGAATATAATAATTTTATTAAAGGCTTACAGTCTAAGATTAGCTTAATGTACATATAATAAATTTCTATACTTTGTCAGACATTATTAATTATTAAATTTCTGTCTGCCAGCCTAAAATTGAATGTGTATATTTTGAAAGAAAAAATTAAATAAATAAATATATAAATATATTTAAAAATTGTTGTGACTGCAGGCGGGTGAAATGAGTGATTCCAATCGCGTTTCTTGGCTCTTTTGGCGCTGCCAAACGGAGCGCGGCACCCGCCACAGACCGATTGGAATCAGCAGTCAAGGCAACCACAGCAGCAGCAGCAGCGGCAGCAGGAAAGACGCAGCAGCAACTGCAGCAATTGCAGCACCACCGCCTCCTACAAGTTTTCAATTCAATTTCTCGTCTGGCGCTTTGACAAGCGAATTTTTGCGTTATTTAATTTCAGCTGCCGTTGCCGCCGCCGCCAAGAGATGAAACACGAGCGATAAGGGCATCCCAAAAAATTGCATTTCATTTGCACTTGCACATCGCCAGAATTGATGTGGGCCCCGTCAAAATCCGCCCAGAAGACATATCGTCTAAAAGTGGAGGCATGCAAATGCCTGGGTCAAGAATGCAATGTTCCCCGAACTGCTCAGCTTCGCCCAACTCGAGTCAACTCAACTCAGCTCGACCCAGCTCCGTGCCATTCCGTTCCGGCCTTTGTCATCAGCATCAACATGATGCGGGTCATAAAACCGAACTGTTAAAGGTCACCGAACAGGAAAATACCCTTGAAACAGGTTACAAAATATTATTAAAAATATATTAATATTTATTGAAGAATTTTAAGCACAATTTTAAGAGACATAAACATTCCTTTAAAACTCATGCGAAATATATGCTTCAATAATTATTTTAAAAATATATTTATTAAACCAAATCCTTTAGGATATTTTCCCTAACAAATTATTCGAGATGAACCACCTTCTCCTAGCTGCCATACCCCTTTTAACCCCAGGGCATGAAAAGACCCCGAGTCCTGGCCCCAAAAAAGAGCTTCCAATTTGTGCGGCTTGTCGTAAAGTGTTTCTGTTGTTTCTGTTTCGCATTTTTTTTGCCGCCAACTTGCAGCTTCTGGCCAGGATGCCATCATACCATAACATTCATTTGGTTTTTATGAGCCGAGGCAGCAGCAGGCGGCGATGAATGTGCTACGACCAGGAGGAGTTGGTCTTGTTTCCGAGTTGATTAGACGACAGTGGCCAGGTGCCTTTTGGAGCCTGCTTAGCCGTGTCTTGCTGCGGCATGTCCTGCTGCTCGTGGTCCTTGTCCTATTCCTGTTACCATTCCTGTTCCCTATTCCTGTTGAGTTACGCTTTGGCTTATTGCTTTTTGGCCTGGCCCAGACACCCACAGCGAAAAAACGAAGTCAAAGGTAGACAAATTGCTGGGCATTTTTTATATTTTTTGTCCAAATGTTTGGTTGAACGATAATTGTCCGATTAATCTGGCATTAGATGTGGCCAGTGATCGGTAAATCAGCAATTGGCAATGCAACATCAATATCTAGTCAGGGACACTGAGGAAAATCATTCTAAAATAGGAATAATAATTTCCGGAACTTTAACAATTTATTCCCTCTCAAAGTAAATAATTAAAAATGTACTTAGAGAATTGACTATATTATTTAATTTACTAAATATAAAATATATAAATTTTAACCCGTTTTCCTCTCAGTATCTCCTTCTCGCTTCGCCACCCAAAAAACTCTGTAAATAATGAGCGAGCTGAACCGCCAAATCCACTTTGGATCATGCCACTCCTTCTCCATCTCCTCCGCCAGGAGTGAGTGATGAGAGATTGCAATCGGGAGCCACTGCTGATTGCAGATGGTCAGATGATCGCTTGTGTACACAAGTTATATATAGAGCGTATATATATCGGCATATATCAGTATCAAACTGTGCCGGACAGGCTACTCGAATTGCCTTGGCACCTGCACTCGAAGTTGAAGCCTTTACTTTATTTACAACTCAATAAAGTGAGTGAAAGGGGAGCAGAGCTCTCGGAAATTGGAGCAACACTCTGGACGGGAACTCTAATGGGAGGACATGGCAAGGGAGTTGGCCAGCTGCTGCTGCTGTTTTTTTTCGAGTAATTGATTAGCTGCGAAAGGGGAAGACCTCATTTCAGGCCCAAGCCAGGGCACAGCCTTGACTGCCTTGCATCTGAGGTTACGCACTGATTGCGCATACGCAGCGTGAAACCGAGCGATTTTCTCACAACGTTCAAGGTGCACTTGGCCAAAATAAAGAGCAATAAAATAAAGGGAAATATTAAAAAACCATTAAAATATAAAATAAATTAATTCATCCATCTGTCAACGAATTATTTAGTAAAATATTTAATCTTACATTGTAATTATCTAATTTCCACACATTCTTAAAGGCCTCATACTTTCTGTCAGTGCCTTAACAATTTTTAATAATTGACAATTAAAGTAGCAATAATTGACAATAAATATTAAAAGGCTGCGTCGTAGCGCCATGGGCCGCATATGCAGGCCACTCGGCTCGGCAATTAATGGCGCGTTTTAGCCATATAAAGTCAGGTTCGAGCCTAAGTTCCAGCCCCTGTTTAAGCCCCCAATCTGGACGTCAAACGTCAAACGGAGGCCGACGACGATGACGACGATGACGATGACGACGACGATGTGGATGATGACAGTGTGAGAGATTTTGCCAACGAGATCGACCGGGGTTAATATAACTCAATTAGCTGGCAAGTTGAGGCCGATAAATCAATCAGGCCACTAATAATAACCCAGAGTGGGTCAGAAGGAGACGGAGCAGTAGAATCCCCGCGGCTTGGCACCTGGCTGCGACTCGTCCGCTGATGATTTGCGTGCCGCTTGGCCATTTCTCAGGATTGCATTTAACATCCGGTCCACGGACTCCCACTCCCAATCGAGATCTCCATCTCGGCTTAATTGAAACATTTTTGCGTAAGCGGTCAGACAACTAAGGAGGAGCTGGGGGGAGCCTGTAAGGCAAAGGGGACATGGCACCTCGCCCACGCACCATTTTGTAGAGGAGCAGCGCCTCCGACTCCTGTCCTGCAACTCTGCCACGGCTTGTCACAAATTGAAAGCTACAAGCGGCAAGTACACGATTTATGTGGGCCGGAATGGGTTAAGAGGGGGAGGCAGAGCCAGGCTATCATGTCCAGCGGCACTTAGAGAAAAAGGTTTGCTTGATAAAGTAAAGAAGAGCTTTAAATCATTTTTGTTTGATAAGAAATAAAAGCTAATTCTAACCTTTATCTGTTATATCCAAAATAAATATTTAGAATTTTTCAAAGTGCACAAGGAGTCGCTGGAAGTTTGGCGCTGCTCTCTGCCTCGAAGTTAATCCAGCGACATGACCATGAACGCCGCCAGTTTATGGCATTTTAATGGTCACTTAATTTTGTTTATGTTTAATGGGCGCGCCTCTGGCAGCTGTCGCCCCCCGATCGACCCTCCGTCCCCCTGTCCCTGGCAGGCAGATATATTGATTGCCGATTAACCGAAACGATCCAATGGAGACGCCATTGTTTGCCAAATTGCGCATAATTTCAGCTAGCTGCCAGGAGCAGCAGCAGCCGAGGTTCGAGTTAAAATATTTGGTCAAAGCTCTGCGCAATTTTAATCAGCTTCGCGTCCCGAGGAGGAGTCCGTTTCCCACAGATCCCGCGATCTATGGCTGAATGGCTGAATTAACAAAATCATAAAGCAAACAGTCGGGGACCATATTGCGGGGAGATGGAGCCGGAGCTGGAGCTGATGCTGGAGAGGAGCTGCTGCGAGTCGGAACACTCTAATGATGATGAGCGCATCGCTTTTTCAAGCAAATTGCCGCCACATTTCCTTTGTCGGCTCTCGCACCTCGAGATCTCCAGTTCCTGGACTTGCATTGGGGTCTCCTTAACCCTCTGCGTGCCCAAGTGACACATGTGTAACATACCGGAGAGAATTATACGAAATATTTGTATCATCACTTACAGCAAATGCCTTGCATTTTATTTTTCTTTCTTCGTTCTTTTGTAGTCAAGGATTATTCGGATTTAATGAGCTTAAATGGGGAATCATCTGTGCATTAGAGGTTAGTATATCGAAGATATTTGTTTAGTAATTTTTAAACCGGATTTATAATAATTTTCTTCATTTTTAGGGCAAGTATAAAAAATAATTATTTCACTAAACTAAGAAATTGCCTTATATTTATTAGAACTAATTTGAATTCAATTAATTCTTCTGCTTTTCATAGTGTATGTTTTTTTATAATATTAATATTAATATTTTTATATTATATTAAATTAAACTTTCCTTGAAATAATACATTTTTACATTGATTAAATAATAAAATTCTAAAACAATCACACAAGCTCACTCAAAATTTTCTAATAAATTCATAAATAAACAAACACATTTTTCAAACAAATAAAAACACACCAATAGGGTTAACCTGGTCATTGTCCACTGCATCCAACCCCCGCTACCCCTCCTTTCCCCTCGCCCACACCACAGGTCGTAATGATTTATTGGCCGCAATTCCAACGACATTTTATTGCATTTTAATTAGTGTAATTTCAATTTTTGCCGCCGTCGCCGTCGCGAAAGCAAAACTTTTGATAGAACTTTCCGAGGAGGCGGCAATTAGTCAAGGAGAATAAGGATTAAGGAGAGAAAGAAATTAGGGAAACGGGATGCGATTAAGGGACCAAAAGGGAAATGGGAGGGAGTTCCCCGGTGCTCATTAAATTTGATTTAACCGCCTGTCACTCGCCACACCCACGCCGCAATTTCCCGGCTCGCGTGTCGTCGCTCAACGCCCACAAACAGTTCATAAATCCGCAAGATTTAATAACTCATAAATGCATGTAAATGCAACAAAAACAAACAACAACAAAGCTCGTATAATGTGCCACAAATATTTTGAATGTCGCATAAAGCGCTCACCACCAAAGAGTAAAAATCAAGAGGAGTGCGGCGAATCTGTTTGCAGATACAATTAACGAAGAAGGAAATACTCTTGGAGAACTATTATATTTTTAAATAAATAATTTAGTAATTTCAAAATACATTCCTTTAACATTTTATTTAATATCAACTAAAAAAAAATAAGTAAATAATATTATAAGCGAAGCTTTAAGTATCCTTTAGGTATACTTGTAATTATTAACATATTTTTACCAAGATCTTATTTTATTTAAAGCCCCCAACAGCATATATTATTTTCTATAACACCTTGGCTTACTCAAAAAACGATTTATATTTAATTTGAATATTTTTTAGCAAACATTATTTAAAAATTCAGCGAACCTCTGTGAAGCACATAAAATATTAAGTGGAAAATTGGTAAAGAAACTAGTTCAAGTCGTAGCTTGAGCCAGATACCACGGAGGAAATCATTTACTTCCCATAAAAAACTCAGCAAGCCATGGATAATAATATTCATACCATCATCCTATTAAATTCAAAAACCACCAAATCAAATAAATAAACGAAGAGCTTCCAGTCCAGCCAAGTGAATGATTCGGCCAGCGAAGTCATCTTTCTTCGCAACGCTGGCAAAACGATGACAAATTGCTTGAAATAATATAAATTTTGCAGCCAAGACAGTAAAAACTGTCTGTCTTTTGGGTCTCCCCCCGAAAGAGCAGCTCAGACGGCCTGGTGGCTGGAGTTTGAAGCTTGAATAGGAGTTGGAGCCCGAGCTGGAGCTGGAGCTGGTGTTGGAGGAATGGGAGTCTGGCAGGCGAGTAAACTGTTGTTTTTCACGACGACGCGTGTCACATTGTCCACCCACAAGAGCAGACGACAGGCCAGACACTGGGAGATCGCGGGGGATTCCGCCGTGGGGAGCTGGGAAAATTTGCATAATTCCACGTTGGGAATTGCGTCTGGTGAATAGCTGAACACACCCACGCCATCTGCTCCGAAATAACGCCTCCATTTTCTCTTCAATTTCCCATAAAGAGTTCATATTTACTAATTCGGAAACGTTGTAACTTGAACCCAGAGATTTTTTCTTTATTTTATTACCTTAATTTCGAAACACTCAATTAATGCTCTTTGGAGAATAATACTAACTCTTAATGGAAGGGTAGCTCCACATATTAACATTAAGTGTAATTTTCTTAATTTCCTCCGTTTTAACCCTCTTAAAAAACACCCGCATATCTTTTTGTTTGTTGCCCCAACAATGACAACAAATTAATATCAATTCGAGCTCGAATCTCGGAACTCGGAACTCATTAAGTGAAACAAGCTCATTACTCGATAGGCCGGCCGAAGTGATCAATAATTGTTGGGATTTTCATTTAATTTGTTTGAATTAGTGGAGACGGTGGCGGCAATTCCCAGGCTGCACTTCATAAATCTTTGTAAATTTATCGTTATCGCCCAATAAAATGTCACTGGCGATGTAGCACCTCCAGCAGCTGTAGGAGTTCCTCTACCAATCCCTCTGGCTTCCCATATGAGTGATAAATCGAGTGCGTCCAGCGTTTGAAAATCGCAAGCAATTAAGGAGCAGGAACGGAGCATTCGGAGCAGTCACAGCTGTCTGAGCTACGCAAACACCTTCAACTGGACGGCCGGCATGTGGATCTGGATGGGGATCTGGGACTTTCTCACTCTCTTGGCTCGCCTTGGTCACTTGGCCACTGTGCGCACTGTGGGCCATATCGGAAGGCATCTCTGCGGCGGCGGCGGCCTCCTCTGATTGCAGCGACATGCTCGAAATTACTTTTCTGTGTACAAACTGGCACACACACGCCCGAACCAACCTGCGGAGCAACAAAGCCACAAGTCAGCTTTGAATGTTTTGGGGATTTGTTGTTGAGAGAGAAGGCTTGATACCCTGAGGGAAATATTAGAAAATTAGAGAGCCTATAAGGAGAAAATTTAAAAGATTTATCAAAGATAAGATACTAAGTTAATGAACTTAGAATGGGATTAAAGCCAAACAAGTGGTTTTCAGCTATTTTTAAATAGTACCTATAACCGTTTTCGAGGCGGAACACGATGTCGCCATATTTTTAAATGCTTTTTAATTCCGAAATAGACCCCGAAGAGTGAAGACAAACTGCAAGTCAACCTCCACTTGGTTTTTTTTAAATTTGGGAAATTGGGATCCCTACGTATTATACCCCGACAAAGAACATGTGGTCCTTCGAGCCGGACTTCAATAGAAGATATTCCGATTTAAAAAATAAAAATGAAATCATATTTTCAGCACCTCTAAAAGGCTTACATTTTTATATAAATTCTGCAGATAATATTTAAAGCTACAACCTTAATCCAAAATTAACTCAACTCCCTCCAGAATACCCTAACTCAAAAATAAAACGAAGCACTCATCGCAAAGCTCGAGCAAATATCAAAGCTATGCCCATGCCAAATGCCAGTTCCAGATATCATTGTCTTACCAACTGCTACACATTTTCACACACTCCGCGAGGAGATTGGCCCAAAGAGGAGCAGGGAGCAGGGAGCATCGGCATCGGCAGCTGCGATAAGCGGGAATTAAATAATTTTACACTCCTCGCGATTATCGGCAGCGATTGCGATGCCGATTGCCATACGGATACGATTTGGTATATGCTAACGAGCTGGGGCTGCCTATAATTGGCCCAAAGGAGCGGAGTTGGCCAAAACGGGGGATGCCGCAGAGAGGCGGGCGAGGACATAAGCCACGCGCTTTCGCGGCTTCGGTTTCGGTTTCGGAGTCGGCTCTTGGCTGGCTGCGTCTCGGGAGTCGAGTAATTGACAAACAATTACCTTTAACGCAGCATTGTTCCCCGGTCCTCTTTGATCCATCGGCATTCGTTCGGCATTCTGGCTTTCAAGTTGCGAAAGGAGGCAAACACCTCAATTTTGGTAGCCGTTTTGGCCCCGCGAAAACTGCTTTGCCTATGTGGGGGTTTCGCGAAGTTTAAGGAAAGGCATCGGAGCATCAGAGAGCATCGGAAATCGGTAACCAGCACCCGCACCCACCAACACCTGACCGCTTCCAAGGCACCTGAGCACACACACACTGGCAGCGGGGGAACTGGGACTGCGACGGCTACGGCGACGGCGACTGAGAGAGCTCGGGACCATAATAATAAATATTTCATGAAGCTGTCAGCAACAAATAATCTAAAAACTGCACCGCACTGACCAAAAGCCACAAAAGAAGCCGCCAACGATGGACCACGGCCCAAAGTCAAGCTCAAAGCCAAAACCCAACCCAAACATAGTCCAAACGACACTCGGCAAAAATCAATCGATTGGGATTATTATTACTAGAGAAGGTCAAAGAAATGTGCCTAAGGAATAAATTTAGGCTATATTTTAATGAAATTTAAAACATATTTTAATTAATGCCTGCTTTAGCAATAAATTATTTGGGGGTTTGGTTTTAAAAATATAAAAAATCCTTTAGAGGTAGATTAAGAAGTGATTTTTAAGTCTCTACAATATTTCTAAAGTTTACTTTAAAGTTTATCATAAACAAACCAACAATTTAAAAAATGTGGCGAGGACCTTATTAAATTATTATTCAAATCATTTAAATTATTATGTACCTGTTTTAACTGTTTTCTTAGAAGAAAATCCAAATTTAAAATATAAATTCAGCAACAATCATTTTAATAAATAACTCCTAAATTATTTGTATATAATTTTCTCCCAGTGAACCCATCAAAATCAAACTTGAGTTGAGAAGACCAGGCGGTGCTATTTGCGGCCTCACAATGAACGCCTGTTTGGCTCTTGTGGGTGTTATTTTTCCCCCCATTCTCGAGGCAGTCTTAAGGGGGACTTGCGGGTTGAAGGCTACCGAATGGAATGCGGAATATACACACAGTCAGCAGAATAAGTATAAGCGTAAAGATTGCGAGTGCAGTGCATTTATTAAACATAAATTCATGGCTATATTGACAATGTTTCAGTTCTGTTCTCTTCTCTTGGGCATCAGAAATCAAAGAGTTCCCCAGAGTGTGACTGCGGAGATTGCAGGAAAGACAAAGCTGTGATTTAGTCCAATGATTCGAGCTTAGGATAATGGAGATGGAAATTATAATAGTATTAAGTCGCTGAGGTAAGTAAATAAATGTCAATCGTGCTTACACATTTTCCAAAAAATGATTTCTAAATTTATTCAAGTTTTACGAGACTTTTTCCTTATGAGAACCCACTCTGCGTATACTTAATATACGCTAGTATCTGTAATTACATAGTTCTTCATCTCGCTAAATCGAAAATATAAATAATCAAACAATATTATACAGAAAATCATAGTTTCCTTTGAGTTATAACTCATAAATTGCGAAAGACCAGCAGTGAACCCTCGTCGCTGACAGTGATGGATGCACTGGACTGCCCACCCAATGCCCGAAACCACCTTCATCCCGCCAGCGATCTTAACTGAACCGATTTGAGCCTGTTCCAATGATCTGGAGCAGCCGTCGCCATGCACCTGTCAATACATTTGACATAAACCGGTCGCCTCCGAGCTTACGCACTGTTGGGAGTTTGGAGATGGGAGCTCGAAGCTGTGAGTTGGGAGTCGGGAGCTGAAGCTTAACTGGGCAGCTGGAATGGGATTGGATCTGAGACTGGGAATGGGGAATGCCTGGCGGACCTGTTGCCATCATCATCATCATCATCATCATCATCGCAGCAGTTGTGGTCGTCATCATTTGATGCGTCAAACATGCGCTCAAACGCCTCGATAGCGACAGCGAATGCAACTGCAGCAGCCAGTGCGCCAGCAGCAGCAGCAGTAACTGCGACTGCGATGCGACGCGTTGGCGACTGCAGAAAATTTTTATTATTATTATGACCATTTTAGCTACCAAGCAATGCGTGGAGCAGGCGGCCAAGTGGGCCGACCAGGACACTGACGAAGAAAAATTGAAGGTAAGTGTTGGAAGGAAGAAAATACAAGGAATTTAATTTAGAATTTTTGTCAAATAAAATGAAAATTATTATTATATAAAAGTAAAACAATAAAAACGATTATTATTCGTATTTTAAATAAATGGTAAATAAACCAAGCAAATAAATACAAAGAATAATAAAAAAATACAAAGAATAAAATAAAAAACAAATAAAATAAATATAATCCAATTTATAATTAAAATGATAATATTCTTTACAGTTTTAAAATAAACTAAGCATTTTTATACATTTACTAAATTGTTGTTACTCGAGTACGATCGTTTTATAGAATAAAGATAATATAATGCTTTTTAATTTACTTAAATTTTTAATTACGATTTCTAGGCACTATTTTTGTATAATATAAATGGATTTCTGATGGTTTCTCTCTACATTCTTGCTCTAAATATAATAAATATTATATATTTCATAATTTAATAATCAAAATTGTATTCTTACTTATTCTCCCTAACGTTTTTTCTCCCTGTGCTGTTGCAATGTCTGAGATGCGTCTGCGCCGGCGCAGCAGTCGACCAATAAATTGTGACGCTAATGTAAAGTGTGGCAAGCCATTAGTAGAACGAACGGCAGCTCCGTCAGGATCGGGTTGTTGAACCCCCGGGACGGGACAGCTGACGGCATCCGAGGCTGTGTGGGAAGAGGAGAGAACTTGAGAGAACTGGGAGCTGGGAAACTGGGAGCAGCAGCGACTGCCACGCCCCAGAAACGCCTGCCTGCCAGCCAACCTGCCCACTAAGTTGGCATTTTTATGGCATCCGCCGCCAACAGATTTCACTTCCAGCGGAAAACGGAAGCGGCCAGTTGGGCGGCAGCATTGGATCGGTCCGAGATCGGGCTGTGGACCAATTCAAATCAACTCCCCAGCGGAGACAACTTCCTCAATGATGGAAAGTATAGCTATTCCCATACCCTAGCAGGAGGTTTTCAGCTTATTAAAGAGATAGATTTCTTACAGATATTTGAGGAAACATTCATTTTTATACAATTAAAGAATAAGCATTCTAGTAATAAATTATGATAGTAATAAATGATTTTAATGATATTTCGCAATTGCTCTTCATCAATATATTCTTTAAGTTTATAGAAATCTAATTAAATAGCATACTTTTCGGTGCCATAATTAAGTCTCTACAATTTAAGTTTAGTTGTTGTATTACTTGCGATTTAATTTTTTTTTAAACTATTTTTTTAATCAACATTTTTCTTATTTATGTAGAATTAGTAAAAACTTTTCCCTCTTAATTTTACTCTTCAAAAATCAAGTGTATTTCAAAGTTCGTTTTCAATGTGCAGCCGGCCTCTTTACTAGTTTTTTTTTTTTTTAGGCGCAGTGGACTCTCGTTTGTGGTTTCGATTTAATAGATTAATTAGAGGCCACACCGGGCCAGCCCGCCGCCCAGTGATCAAGCAAAAGTTGTTGTCGCCGCCGTCGGACTTCCGTCAAAAGCCGCGCCAATTGTCACAGCAAGAGCAGCCGCCAAGATATCACCTCCTCGGGGCAAAATTTTAAAGTTTATAAAGCGCTGAAAAGCGCCGAGGTCTGCGCCTCTGTTGCGGTGGCTGTCCAAATTTTTTTCATTCGCTCCGACCTCAACTTTAACCTCAACCTCAGATGTTCCAAAGGGAAGGTGGGAGAGAGGAGGAGCCGGGCAAACCACAAGGCACTTGATGCCAAGCGATGGCGGCGCTGGTGGCGATGCCGCATTTCACTCGGAGGAGGAAACACTGGGTGAGCCAGAGGAAAGCGGGAGGAAGCAACGAGGACAGAACGTGGTTAGCAAATTTATTATGTAAACGGAAATACGGCATATCCTTGCCCAGGCAATGTCGGCGCCGCAGCAATAGAAATAGTTTCCAGCCCAGCTGGCAAAAAAGCAGGACAAAGGACTCCCGAGTTGCAGGCAGTGATGCCAGCGGAATTTTTTAAAATAAAAAAACAGATGAATTAAATATAGGAATATCACTTATAGAAACGTGGATTACGTTACATACTCTATAAATATTTAATATCAATAAGTTATATTGTATTTTAGAAGCGATTTTCTCTTTGAAAATTCAGCTAAGGTCTTTTATAGGCTTCCTAAATATATTATTCTTTAAAAATCATTATTACTTATTATATGAACATTATAAAATATTCGTACCCTTTCTTCTCATGATCTTTGAGATTTTAAGAAAACATTTTTGTTACAAGAAATTTAGCTTTAAAGAAATCTTTACGTTCATATAAAAAAATAATTTCCCATTTTTATAAATTCTTTAATTAATTATTAATAAGCTCAAAAAATACCTAACTTATTTCTACCGCTTCTCCTAAAATTAAAAATAAATGTTTAAACCAAATTTATTATGAACAAAACCCCAGCTGTGGCGCATCTCTGTTCGTTGGAAGCAAAGTAATGGAGCCGAGGGTGCCAGCTCGTAAATCGCATAAATTGTATAATTCTGGGCACTCCATTCGTGTTGTTCTTGTTGCATTTACTTTTGTAAATGTTTGTCGCTTTGTTTTGTACTGTTTCGTGCATTTTGTTGCCAAATTGCGTTTGTAGGTGACTCCAAAGGACCTTTATCTCCGCCCATCTCCTTGCCAGCGCAGATGAAACAATATGCTGCCAAGGGAACCCGTGGAGAGGGGGCGGAAAAGTTCGAGGCAAGTGGCGCCCCGATGACAGGGGCGTGGCATTAGTGGGATTAGTGAATTAACGATAGATTGCAAACACCTGCGACACCAGGAAGAGTCAGCAACTTTCGAATTGGAATTGGCCAGAAAGTCAGAAACTCGGTCCTCTCTCGCATTCAATCCCATTTGCCGGCTCAATTAACAGTAACTTAAGGGAATCGGGTTCATTTAAATTCATGAAGTTCCCTCGGCAAAACGTGGCCAGGAGTTTTTCGGCGGGAAAATAAGTGGGAAAGCGTAGAAAATGGAAAGGCAGAAAGGAAAATGACAGTAGACAGGACGATACGTTGACCACAACAGCCGCAGGATAACATACGGGGGAAAAGAAAATAAAAACAGGGAAACACAAAAAAGAAAAACAATTTTGTGGAGGAGCAGCAGGAAAAAAGTAGTTGAAACAAAAAATAAAAGAATGCAGAGGATGGAAATAAGTGCAATTTGATTTGGTCTAGGGATTTTGGAAGTAGATTAATAACAGGCTTAAGTGGGTCTTGTAACTATCAGAAAAGTATTAAGTTTATCACATTAAATATTGTTGAAAAAATAATGATATTAGCTGAAGAATATTTATAATTTATAATTTATAGTGATTTATTTAATTTAACTAATTTTAACTTAAGTTTGAACATATCAATGAGTTTAATAAATCTTTCTGGCTATGAAATAAATTCTCATTGAATCTTTAGGATAAGTATATTGGCACTGACCTCTCTGCAATGAAGTTCCCACTGTCCACACTTGATTTCATTGCTCTCGCTCTATCTGGTCGAGAGGTCACACGAACGCATCAAATAGGCAAAGTTTTTTGGTAGCCACAGCGACGCCTCTTGCCAAATTTATGACATTGAATTTATGTGCAGCAAAGCGTGCCGCCGTCCGTCCCAATGGCAATCCAAAACCCAGAGGGCGGGGCAGGAAACGGAAGTCGGAAGCAGGAGAAGCCGATCGATTCGGCAGAATTAACATCATCCGAGCAAGTGTCGCAAATTGCAGAAGGAGAAGCAGTCGCCGCCCAAGAAGTCCATGAAAAAAGCGCGCTAAACTGCTTAACACTTCTGCTTGGTCACCCAAAAGAAGAAGAAAATGGAAATGGAAATGGAAATGGAAACGGCGACCATAACTCATGCGACACCAGGCCGGGGCTGAGGGGAAATTGTCTAAGAAAAGCCAAAAAAGGAAATGGCGAATGCATTAAGAAATAAGCAATTTGCTTCTCTGCTTCTCGGCCAAAAGCAAAAAGTGCCAGAGAGATCGGCCAGAAGAAGGCGGCAACAGGAGCCAATTCGGGGGAGGAGGGAGTGTGTGAGTTTCCCAGGACCCAAGGACACGCGGTGCTCCTTCCCCCCTGAATATACCCCCAGCTAAGTAGTTGCATTAAAAGCTTACAACAAAACCTGCGACAATAGCAGACAAACACGACAAGAAACAAATTTTTGGTAACTCGCATAAACTCGGAGCGCCCCTCTGCTCCCTTAGTCTGCTTAAGCCACCACCCCCCTTTTTTAGCCGTGTATCTTGCGTCGCCCCTTGCTGGCAGCGACTCAAAACTGTGCGACTCTGGGCGGAGTTTGGGGCTGGAAGCTTGTAAGTCATGCGGATTTGCCTGAAAGTCTGTCTTATCGCTTTAATAGAATTTAAGGAACACTTTGTATACTAATAAAAGTATTAAAATATTTTGAAGGGGTTTTCATTCTTTTTATTGTTGACCTTTAAAAGTTAAAAGTATGCTAATATTACTTGAAATTCGGAAATATGCAATATTATACCACAATGTAGTAGTACGTTGAAGTACTTTTTAAATATTAATTGGTATTTTTAATATCATAATATAATAAAAAAGTAGTTTAATTTTATTGTATTTTCTATATTTAATTAATAGACAAATTTAAATATATATTTTTAAAAGGTAATTATAGTCTAGCTACAACATTTACATTTACATTTACATTGACACCTAGCTGCCAACAGTTTTTTTATTTGTGTCTTCCAATATTTGAATATAATTATAAATTTTTAAAATAAAACAAACTATAAATTAACTAATTTAAAAATAATTTTTTTTTAAAATCTCAATAATTTATAAATAAATTTATAAAAAACAATTTAAAGTCGGGCTTCGGGGATTATTTAACTTCTCTCTTTTCCCTTTAATTGATGAGCAAAGCTTACATGATTATAGAAGGCCCTTTTAGAGGGGAATTTTTTCCCGCATGTGTCAAAAAAATATCAAAAATACTCGTACTCGTCCTTGTCCTCGACCTCTGACGGCTCGGGATCCTGCTCGTCAATGAGTCCTTGGTGGGCCGCATCGATAATATTCTCCGTCTCCCCGCTCTGTGTGAAGGTCACCTGGTCTGTGGAGGGATCGTAGATGTCACCAGTAGATATTCCGGGCTCCGGCGAAGCCAGTTCTCGCTGGCAGGTCAGCACCTCCACCTCCACATTCTGTGCAATGTAGCTCTTCTCCATGTGGATAAAGTCTGAGATGACCCGCTGGGGCTTCACCAGCTCCTGGGAAATGGGAATCTCCACCGACTTCTCCACGTACTTGGTGTGCTGCTTCTAAAGCTAGATAGGATCCGCCTGGGGTATGATCTGGTTGGTCACAATGGTGCTTGTAGGCTCCGGCACCGTCTGGTTGCTGTCGGTGCCCGTCTTGGGGTCCTTGAAGAGCTGCCTGTCCTCGTCAATGAAACCCTGACGCGATGCCTCCGTGAAGGTGAGCAGGGCAGTGTCGCCGCCCGGCTCCTGGGAACGCAACCTTCTTCAAGGCTGCCAACCGCCGGAGTACACCATCGTGGCTGTTGCACCGGGTATGTATAAAAAATTTATGTGTAAAATACACACCTTTTTAATTTACACGCTAGGGGGCGCTAGATTGGCAATTGACGTCACGTCACGGTGTGACCGTTGGTGAAAACCTTAAAAAAACCACGCTTTTCACTAGCAAGTAGTTAAGCTTTCCTCAATGTTTTCCACCTTTTTATAACAGTTTCAAAACAAAAGTTACAGCTGTCCATTTAAGCTTTTGTTATAAAAATCGGTACATTTTCACATCGCTAGTAACTATCGATTTTAGGGAAGAATTTTTAGGGGGAAAGTTTAGGTTTTTTTTCGGAACTGATTGATTTCAAATTTTTAAGAAAATCTCTATAAAAATTTTTTTTTATTATAAATCACCTAAAATGGCAAAAATATTAAACTAAATACTGCCGACATTTTTCCTCTTTGCAACGTTCCACGTCATAATTAGATATTTCTTCTTTTAATTATTTGAATTTACCAGATTTTTTTCAATTTTGGGGACTGGATTTTTTAGGGGAAATAATGACTATTTGAGATTTTTTAGGGTGAAAGCCAAATTTTTATCTGGCAACACTGCAATTTCTTTCGACGGGAGAAAAAGCACAAAAATACGATAAAAAAGCGGTCTTTTCTCGCCACACAAAGGATATTTGAAGCGGTGTGATTGGTGGAATCGAGCAGCTGCCTTGTTGCTAATATTGCAGACTCTAATTTAAAGTTATTCGACACAAAATGGCATGTTATAGTTATATAGCCCTTGATGTCCACATATCAGTGGTTAATGCCAGAAAATCCACATTGGCCAATATTACATACAGTTTGTTCTTTAACTCCTCATACTGGCTTGGAAGCACTACATCGCGCAAATGTGATCTGCTGGGCAACTTGTAGCGTGGGTCCATTTCCTTCATCAGCTCTTTAAATCCTTCATCCTCAACACAACTGAAGGGTTGGACATCGACAGCTATCATACGCATCACCTTCTTATCCAGACAACGTTTCCGAGTGGAATCATTGTTGTAAAAAAACGGAGCCCTTCCGACATAAACATCCATTGTATTGGTCTGCTGGCTTTTTCCGTCTTTAAGGCGATCAGGATGAACATGCTTCAGATGGTCAAGAAGGTTTGTTGTGTTTCCTGCTGCTTTTATAGCTTTACCGCAGTAGTTGCACATTCCATGCGCTTTTTCAACAGTTTTCTTAAAGTGGTCCCATGCCACCGAAACATGCGTTTCTTTTTTTTTGGGTCCTCCACATTTTCATCTGCTGCTCCTAAAAAGAACAAACTTTTAAATTACAAGTTCCATGTATAAATACACGGGCATGCATGTGTATATGTACACACGTGTAAGAATGCATACCCGCATTTAGATGAAGCCAGTGTTGCCATCAGCTCGTTACAGAAAAAGGCTAGATTGATTATAAAAAAAGGATAGAAAAGGACAAAAATTTAAAACAAAAGGACAAAAAACAAGACAAAATATTTTTTCCATACATTTTATGTAATATCACTCTTCATTGGTTGCCAACTCGTTTAGAATATCGTCAATGTCATCATTGAAGTGGACTCCTAGCACGTTTTTAATTATATTTGTGCACTTGGTCCTATGCAGCCTCAAATCTTTGGCGCCAAAATGACTACTGCATAATTTGCTGAGGTGGCCAACTGGATTTGTGGCAGCATGCTGTGCAACAAACATAGCCAGTGCCGCTTCTTGTCTACAAACTGCATTTGTTGATATCGGCTTAAAATTAATTTTATTTGCCTGGGCATAGGGCCGCGCATTTTCTATGTGCTTTTTCGTCACCATATGTGCACGGATCTGGTCAATTTTCGGGTTTATACTGCATTTGCAGTATTTGCAGTATGCCTTTTCATTGTCTTTTTGATCACGGCACTGTGTATCGATATATACGATTTACGATTACAACAGGGTTGCATTAATTTAAAAGTGCTGCTATCGATATAAAAGTAATGTACATTTGGATTACTTTTCAGCACTTTACACAAAAGTAAAAAGCGGATAAAAAGGCCTGGCCAAAATAAAAAAAGGACAGATAAAAGGCTAGGGGACGTTTTAAATTTTTTCCGGCTGACGCAGTTGAAAACCGGACAGATCTGTCCGGAAAAAGGATAAAACGGCAACACTGTCGCACTTATACTCAGTTGACCGGTGGCAAAAAACACCAGGGTGCCAGAATCACCCTACATTTACCCGGTGCACCTTGAGTGCCGGTGGACTCTTGCAGTTCTCTGATGTACACACGTGTAAGAATGCATACCCGCATTTAGATGAAGCACAACTCGGGTGGTTAATAACTTACTTTTTAGATATCTGTCCATGTCCTCCACTTAACAACCAACACCAACACCACAGCAACGAACACTAAATTTGTAATATGCTATTAATAATGTATTAGGAAAGAATTAAATTAGTACTTACATTTTATACGACTTTGTTTCGCACCGCGCCGTAGAGATGGAAAAACATCGATGATTCCCTGCCAAACATCGATGTTAGCGATGTTTCGAAAACATCGATGACATCGATGTTTCTCCACCTCTAGACATTACAGAGCGTGGCCGCTCTGGTCACACAGTCGCGAAATTATCTTTTCTGATTTCTACGCGCAGAAATCGTATGGGCATTTCGTATGGGCATGTAATATGGAAATAAAATAAAATACATGCCGATTTTATACTTTACATGCGGATTTTACATTTTACTTGTAGAATTTGCAGTGCGCGACGTGTTGTTTTCGTGAAAATTTGCGTCGCATCTTTCAGCGCGTGCAGTAGTATTGGTCGGTCGTCTGTGCGAGGAAAACAACGCACCGCGGCTTCGTTCGCGTCGTTACGTTATCTGGGGCTTTTCCTGCACCATCCCTGCCGTTTTTCTTTCGCCGCATCGCGTTCGCAGCAGCGGAAAAACAGACACAAGCACACCGCGGAGGCAATGGAAAGCGAAAACGAAAACGCATGTGTGTCGGTGGGATAAGGCGCAAAGGCGAAACGGCAAAAGAGGCGAACGAGTGGAGCTGGTGAAACTGCGACAAAAACTTGAGCCGAGATCGCCGGAACTGCATCTCAAGCTTGAGTACAAAGAGAATAACTGCAACTCTCACTCACACACACACACACTCTCTTCGCTGTGTAAAACCAATACAACAACCCAAAAACCACAACAACCATGCAATCTTTGCAAGTAGTTAAATAATTCTGCCCTGTCTGCGCTTTATTTCCTTCTTCATTTTTGTTCTTCTCGTTTGTTTTTTTTTTTGTACTTTCAACAAGTTTCTGTTTCTTGTTTCTGTTTTCCCCCCACAAACACACCCATACACCCCCTCACACACACACTCTCGTCTTTCGACGCGCAGTTCTTTTTTCGCTAATACTTCAGAGCAAAAACAACAACAAGACGGCAACGGCACACGAACAAATACCAACACCAACACCAACGCAACGTCTCGTGTGACGTGCGAGCGCAAAAACTTTTCGCCATTTCCCTTTGTGCTGCTCCGTTGTGAGCGCGTGAAAAGGGGGTGAGGAGGAGAAGAGAGCGCGCCAGCCAAGAAGCACCTGCAAGAAAGCGGCACGAGATCGCCAGAAAAGCAGAAAATCAGAAGAAGCAAAAGCGACCGGCTCCCCACTCACCTAGACACTTACACACACAAACTCGCCTCGCGCGCACATCGACACACACTTGTTGCAGCTGAAGAGGAGAACGGGCGGAGGAGCTTTTCGAAGAGGAGCAGAACAAGTGCCTAGGAAGACAACACCGCTCATCTGCTATCAGCGAATACCACTGCAAAAGTAAGCATACACGAAGATGGGAAGAAGGAGGAGAGAATGATGGGCGCGGATAATACCCTGTAAAACACACAAATTAGACGGTAAATGCACCTGTTCCGCTATTCAATGGCGGGAAAAGCTGTTTGACAACAAACAAGGCGGCTGCAATTCTCGCAGACTTTTTCAATTAGCCATACATTCTATTCCAGTTGGAATTTGTTAATCGGGTTTTTTATAACAATAATGTTCTAATTTTTACTTAATTAAGAAGTTATTACCTTCCAAAAACATTTGGAGATTTTAATTGCTTGGATCTCCCTTAGAAGTAGGAGTTCCTTAAGTTTACAAGGACACCAGTCAGTCCTAACTGCCTGACCTGCTTCTAAATCGATATTTAACAATGTTAGTGCGTTTGTCCACTATTCCGTGGCAACATTAATCACTTTTGTGATACTACTGCCCAGCATGCCCACCCCCACAACAATTGCCGGAAAGCAGACCCATAAAATACCCCATATACCGTTCACGAGGGACGCGAATCGGCAAACGCGACCGGCACCCAAGTCAAGTACGGCAGCGGGACCGGCTGATAAGCCGGACGGACAGCGGCGCTGCAATTCGCCGATTGCGGGACAATCTCGCATCTGATAAGGCCGGAATCACGATTTTCCTGTGCCCGCACATTCAAATTAAAGGCGTCAGCTATAAAATGATATATTGAGAGCTTTGCCATTTATCAGCAATTATTATTATTTTTAAACGTGCCCGTATGAAGGGGATTTGACGACATTGCAGCTTTAAATTAAGTCCCACGAGTGCGGCGATTTTGATTTGGTGTTTTTTCTGCTTTCCAGATGGTCAAGGAGAAGCCCAACTCAACTCGTATCTACGACAAGGACGGATTCAGGCGCCGAGCTGCCTGTATCTGCGTGAAATCGGAAAATGAGGCGGAGGTGAGCATGACATTTCCCTCTATAACACTTTACTTAGCATTATTAACGATTCTTATTATTTTATAGGTACTTTTGGTCACCTCCTCTCGTCGACCGGAGCTGTGGATCGTCCCCGGAGGCGGCGTGGAGCCTGAGGAAGAACCATCGGTGACCGCTGTCCGCGAAGTTCTGGAGGAAGCCGGTGTCGTAGGCGATCTGGGTCGTTGTCTTGGCGTGTTCGAGGTTTGTTTACAAATACAACTTAATTTATTTAAATTGAAAATTGGGGGAAATACTACCTAAAGCACTTAAAACTGAATAAGTTTAGTTAATGGCTAAAGTCGTAAAAACAAAAGGAATGCTGTAAACGGAAAATGAATGAATTTATTTAATAGTTAGCACATATTACAGAAGCATTTAAAGTTCGATTATTTAACCCTTTCAGAACAACGATCACATGCATCGCACCGAGGTTTTCGTGATGAACGTCACCCAGGAGCTGGACGAGTGGGAGGATTCGCGCAGCATCGGCCGCAAGCGCCAGTGGTTCACCATCGATGATGCCCTGTCGCAGTTGGCGCTCCACAAGCCGACGCAGCAGCACTACCTGATGCAGCTGCAGCACTCCAAGACGCTGGACAATACGAACCGCGTGGTGAATGCCACGCATCCGCCCAAGTTGACCAATGCCGCCACACCGGCCGCGTCGCCCACAACGGCATAAAGACAGCAGGATGCAGGACGCAGGATGCAGGATGGACGAAGGCGGATACCACACTACACTTAACCCGAGACTAATCCAACACTTATTCTAACCCCATTACCTTACCAGAGCCGCATACACATTTTGACATTTTTGGAAATTTACAAATAGACAGGCAGTCTTCTAGATTCTAGATTACGTTTATTAAGCGATACTTATGTTAACCCGCATCCCTCACATGGCCCCATTCGCGTTTAAGTTTAAGTCAATGCGTTCATTTATGTCTTTAGTAACTTTAATGAGAACTTAACTTATGTGTGTCCTCTATAGAGAGGTAAAGAAAAGAAAAAAACAAAAAAAAACGCTACTCGATCAATGCTAAGCGATAACTATGTAATTCGAGATCTATAACACGACACAAAAGCATCAGAAACGAAAAAAAGAACCTTTAATAATTTTTGAGCGAATAGCACTTTTTGCAAACACGAAAACCCAACTAAAACTAAAACTAGATGAACTAAACTAAAAAAAAAAGGCAGATATAACTATATCTATTAGATTTTTCTACTCTTTTTTATAATTTACTCAAAAAAGGCATCTTAATTGATTATTGTAACAAGCAAAACCAATTGGACACGCAAAAGGAACACTTGATTAACTATGCTAAGCGGCCTAAACAATAAATCGAAACCTCTTTAAGCGACGACTAACGAAACAATTTCGTTCTAAAGAAAATTTTTCGAAAAAAAGAAAAACATCCCAGGACAATGGACATTTGACGGACGGACGAGACATCATTAGAAAACCTTAAAATAATTAACAACAGTTGCCTATGCAAGAAGATAAAGCAAGCCCACTGCAGGGGTGATATAAAGATAAACGTTAACTTATTGTAAAAACACACAACAAAAGCGAGAAATTAGAGAAGCGCCAGCAAACAACATATTATGAACTAATTCAACTACTAAGATATGTGCACGTTGTACTTTTCAGAAACAAAAACCAACAAAAAAAAGATCTAACAATAATAATTAATATGCAGCAGCAGGGGGAGGAAGGAGGGAGCATGTTTTCAATGTGATTTAAGAGATACAAGATACATACGAGTTGATGGACAATTTTATGTGACATTTTTTCGATGATTTTTTTTTGGCACTTGAAAAGCGCGCAACAAACGAAAACTTTAATTCAAGCTCAATGGAAGCAGCAGAGTCTGGCAGTTGAATCTATGATTTATTCCAAACTATCAATTGTACTTTAGTTGCAAACTAAAGCCGACAAACGAACTTTTTTATCGGAACGCTAAATTATATCACAAATTGTTGCAATTAAACGATGATTTACAACCAATAAAGAAGAAAACAAACACGACGATCGCTCGACTTTTTTGTAGTCATTATTGAGTTTATGTAAGGGATAAGGTATAATTTTTTTAAGGGAAAAACTGCATTAAATCATGAGCACAATTCCGGCATGTTTTGCTTTTTCAATCTTACCTTATCATTAGGTTTTTATGCTTTCTGTTAATAAAAACCTAGGGAATCCTTTTTGTTTAACTATGAGTAATCTATTCTAAAAATCTAAAAATGAACACAAAAGGAATTTATATAGTTTGATTCCTTAAAGTTTATTTATTTGCGTAGAAAATTTGGCTAAATTACATCTAAATCTAAAAGTAAAGTCTACTTCTGCAACTGGATCCGGGTGAAGGGATGGGCCTCGATGTAGGCCAGCGACTTGAGGATGTAGTCGGGAATGGGAGGAGGCGTGGGCAGATGGGCGCCCCTCGGCTGGTATCCGTTCTCATCGGCGGTGTACTCCAACTCGATGGGCGTTCCATCGGGAGCGGTGTACTTCACCGAGCCGGCTGCACCCTTAGCGCCCACCCCACTCTCCTGGGCATCGATGCCGTTGGAGGTTCCGTACTCCCAGCTGTAGCTGCCGTCCTCCTTGATCTCACTGCGGTACTTGGTGATCTCGGCCTGTGACTCATCGGCAGCTCGGATGGCGGCCACCAGGAACATGGAAATGATTAGCGCCTGCGGGGCCAGATAAAGATGATACTTGCTCTATTATCGCCATATTAATGGATCGGATATGATAACACTTACGCTCTTGAACATATTGGCTGCTTCGGTTGCGGTTTGCTGTTTGCTGTTTGCTGCTTACTGTTTCGCTGCAGTTGCTACTGATAAACTGATTTCGAAATCCGCCAACAGATCGTTTTATACTCGAACCCACCGCTAGCTAAACCGATCCGATCCGATCCGATCACTGACCTACACCTACAACACGGCGCAGGTGACTCTTCGCCGGTCCGAATTATTAATTTAATTCGCGCATCTGAAAATATGAGTTTGACCGAGTTTTACGACCGTTCCTCGCTTAATAGCTGCGTTTGTTATCGGCTGTTGTTTGGGCTTTTCAACGGCTTTACGGCCGGCCCAGGTGCTGCTCTATAACCTCTACGTCTGCGTCTATAGCGCATTCTTATCTGCGCCTTAGAAATCACAGATCAACGATCGCGATTTACAGATGCTGGCCACTTTACTCCGCACAATGCTTCTTTTCTTATCTAATCTTGACTTAAATTCATAATAAATATATGAATTGTTAACTTAAGCATGAAAAAATCATAAAGCCGAATTTTGAAGACGCTTTTTGAGTGCATTTACTATATGCATTTCAAATGTAGTAAATATATATTTGACCAAGTAACATTTTATAAGATAATGTCTTCTTTTGTAAATATAGTAAATAGTCTCTTTAGAATTATCTTTAATGAAAACTAGGAAATAACCATAAAATGGAACTTTCTAAAATAATATAGGTACTCTCCTTAATATATTTCCATATTTTTAAAAATAACAAGTAAGAAAGCTACAGTCGACTGTGCTCGACTGTGAGATACCCGGTACCTAAACGTTTGCGCTTCACACTAAAAGGCAATTTAAAATTGTACATACATTATAATAGTCTACTTCGATACTTCTTAAAATAAATCGCCTCTCGAATTAGCTCCCGACCTAAACAATTTAATGTCATACTTAAATATAAATGATACATTTTATAGGAACACATAAAAACCCGCTCGAACGGCGTCAAAAAATTAATTATGTAATTTTTTGTCATTTCTTGCTATATTCTATCGTAATTTCTTCTGCAGTTGGCGGCATTATATCGCATGGCCAAGGCTCGAATGCGCCACCTGTCGGCTACAGCTTGCAACAGCAGTGCCTTAGGGCGGTGTGTTAAAATTCTAACCTTATTGCTAATATCTCCTATGTTTATCATCCGATTTTACTGAAATTTTCAGGAAACGTCCGCTCTATTTTATTAATTTATTGTATCTATTTACTTTAACCCGAAAATAACGAGTATAGCTTATTTACGTTTTTTATGATTTTTGAGGGCGGAAGTGGGCGTGGCCAAATTTTAAAACAAACTTGATCTGCGTGCAACAGATTCCAATGTTGTCACCAAATTTGGTAACTCTAGCTCTTATAGTCTCTGAGATCTGTTGTTTCACACGGACAGACAGACGGACAGACGGACATGGCTAAATCGACTCGGCTGGTGACGCTGATCAAGAATATATATACCCTTATACCCTATGGGTACCTGGTATAAAAACCCTTAGTAATATAAATGACATAGTCTTACTTATTATTTATCCCAACATTTCCATTATTTACCCAAATAAAATCACATAAAACGCTTTAAAATAAAATAAGTCGTAAGTCTACATTTTTCTTATAAAATATGTTTAAATTTCATAAATCAAGTCAGCTTAAATTATTTAAAAATTAAATTAAGAAAATTCCCATAAGATATTTTAAATCAAAAAGAATTTCACTCACCACATTCCACTCGAGAGACTTCCAAGGGTTGACAGAACCACTCAACGAATCACTCAAACCCTCTCCCGGAGGAAAGTGTATGCACAGCGGAGGCGCCAAGAGGCGATTTGGACTGTCACTCGATTAGCGGCTTTTGTTGTTAATAAGATGCAAATGCGAATATGAATGCGAGCGAATGCCGGCAGCGCAGCGGCAGAGAAGTCTGAGCCGAACTTGAAACTTAAACACATGCCGAGAGTGTCATCGTAAATATTCACCAACTGCTGCCGATCTCAGATAGCCACATTACTAATTAGATTCCAATTTGTTTGTTTTTCAATTCGATCCAAAAAGTATGCAACAAAATGAAGTGCCGAGATTTCGTTGTATTTTTCACAAGCTCAAAGCGCAGAAAGAAAACAAAAGGAATACTTAGAGAACGAGGCTAATTGTACATTTCTTATTAAAGATTTTTTATTGAATTTATTTATGCCCACTTTCCGGATATCTTAGACCAACAACAGATAACAAGAACTCTGTAGTTCCCTGTCGCGCTTTAGCTAAGGTGTTTCCAAGGCGATTTTAGTGTTTAAGAGAGAGTAAGAACCTTAATCTTAATTATAAAATTAAAAAAAGTTTTTAAGAAAAAGAAATGTACAGGATTTTTGAATAACGGTAAGCCGGAAAACTCCAAACCTATACTACTCGCTATGGTGCATCATTGGATTAAAAATAAAGTGTTGGTAAGGACAGCTGCTTAAAAAAAGGCCATACCCAAAAGCTTTGAGAAATATTGATAAGCGAATAAAGCAAACTTTTGTAGTGGTCAGCATGCCAAATTTATAATATATCGCTTCTTACATTAACGTGAAGTGTTTTCCATTACTAATTTAAGGCCCTGCTCCTTGTTTAATCTCATTACAACAATTTTCATCGGGAAAAGCCATCGGAAATGCGGAAGGCAACTAGAAGCTGGTACCGTATCTCCGATGAAGGTCTACAGATCGGCGGTTTTATTAGCCTTTCTTATTCTGGCAACTCCAGGTGCTTACTTATTCGATGCCAGCCAAACATGGGGCTGGCCAAAACCTGGCGATCTCAAAAAAGAACAAGTTATACATGTGCCTGAGGGATTTTTTAAGGTTACCTACAATGCTACCATAAAGATGAAAACGAGGATCAATTGCGTCAAGTTCTGGGATAAGACACGATCCGGATGTACGGTATGGATGAGCAAAGAACCACCTTGCTATGAATCGCTGGTCACTATAACCTCAGGCTGGAATCAGGGCATCCATTTTGTAATGGAGATTTTTTATGAACGATAAATCAAATTATAACTATTTCTTGAAAAGCAAATAAAGAAAATATTTGTAATGGTCAGCAAGCCAAATTATTAATTTGTCGCATTCCTAAATTAATGTGTTTATTTTCCATTACTAATTTACTTAGTTTTAGATCTAGTTCTAGGTTCAACTGTAGAATACCATAACACTTTGGCTGGTGCTTCCCGTTGATGTAGATGGCCACCAGAAGCTGGATCACATATTTAAGATGAAGGGCTACAGATCGGCGGTTTTAGCAGTCCATCTAATTCTGAAAATTCCAGGTGCTTACTTATTATTATTCTCATTCCCATTCGATGCAAGCCAAACATGGGGTTGGCCAAAAGATGGTGACATCATAACAACACAAGAGGCTATTAGGCAAGCGAGATTTTTTCCGGTTATCTACAACGCTACACTAAAAATGCCAACTAAAATCAATTGCGTTAAGTTCTGGGATACTAAAGAATCTGGAGCTACGGTATGGATGAGTAACGAACCGCCTTGCCATGAATCTGTCGTCACTATAACCTCGGGTTATTCTCGGGGTTTCCATTTCGTAATGGATATTTACCATGAACGTAACTGAAGTTGTCACTATTTTTCGAAGCTTAGCTACAATACAAATAAAGCAACATTTGGTAATGGTAAGCTTGCTAAATAAATAATTAATCCGCTTCTAATATACACCTGGTAAATGCAATAAGGTAATTTTCTTCGAATCTTTTTCGTTTATTTTAACTCGACAATAACATTTTTTCTCCTCATAATAAAGCTTTTAGATTGGGCTATGGTTATCCCATAGTTACTTAACCGAAGGTCTTGCGACCAAAGCCCTGGGAGCGCTGGGCGGGCTCAACGTACTGGGGATGAGTGCGGATGTACTCCAGGGACTTGAGGATGGCAGCTGGGATTGGGGGAGGAGTGGGCAGTGCGTTGCCCTGGGGCTGGTAGCCGTTCTCATCAGCCACGTACTGGATCTGGATGAGCTCACCCTCGGGGGAGTACCACGAGAAGCCGCCGGTGGCGTGTGCGCCTCCGTAGCCGGACTCCTGGGCGGCGATGCCGTTGCTGGTCTCGTATTGGTAGTTGTAGTTGCCCTCGGGCGTGATGTCCTGTCCGCTCTTGGTGATGTAGGCACCAGCGTCCTGGTTGTAGTTGGCGGCGGCGTAGGCGCAGGCCAGGAAGGCGGAGGCGACGAGCATCTGGTAAATAAAAGAAGATATTAGCAATTAGTGAAAGGAAACATGTAATCTACGTTGTATGGTTTTCTTTGGAGTATCAGCAAATTATTTTAAAACGTTACAAGAATAGTTTTAAATTTAATTTACATTTTCAGAACTTCACTATTTTTGGCTTCACGATGTTTTGAGAGTTTCTTGAGGAGTTAGGCAGTTTTTTATCTTTAAATGAAATTTGATATTTCTTAGCTTGACTATGCGAATATCCTTTTAACTTACGTAGCGGAACATCTTGGCTTGGAGTATGTTTGTCTGAGACTGCGAGACGACTCTGAATGATGCTTTTGTGGCAGATAGTCAATGTTTTTATACGAATTCTCGATGCGAAACCCGATCCACCCAAAACAACTTTTACGCCCGGCTGCAGGAAACTCATCTAAATAACAATAAGCCCAGCCAAAAACCGAAATTGGTTAAACTAGAGCATCGTGAGCGGCCAAAAAGCTAAAGAGCCACGCACCGGCCACAGTCTCTTCACCATCTCTTCCAGTTTCATCTCAAGCTGGGAGGGCACACGCATACAGTAGAGGTCAATAAACTAGCAAATACTACCCACAGAGCGACTAATGCTTGCAGCACATGACTTCGAGAGACGTGACTTCCAATATTATGTCCTCCATCTATGAAATTTATTTGAAAAAATATTTTTAACCTCTTCTTAATTTAGTAATTTTAATTATCAATGTTCTTTAATAATTCAATAACTGGAAATAGTTATTAAGCACATAATTTAGGTATTTAAGGCAGATATATATTGGTAAAAAGTTATCAATATTGTGAAGAAAATTCTGTCAAACTCAAATCAAATCGATGAGATCTCCCGAGGGTGATACTACTATATCAAATAGTGATTGAGGTTCATCTTAAGATCCTTTATTTCTATTTCATTAAGTAGTATTATATTATCTATTTTCCCACCCTCGACCGTGAGTGTGTGGGCCCAGGAAAGAGCAATAGTTAAAAGCTTAGCCCCATGCGGCAATGTCAATGTCGGAGCTTAGCCTAGGTCTGGTCCGCGTCTCTAGTCTCAATTTTCAGGTTCCAGATTCAGTTTCAGCATCGGCTTCAGTTTCGGCCGGCACACCCAAAAAGGCAGACTTAATTAAATGCATTTGAAACAGACGCGTCTCGATACGATTTTAGCATAATTTATGATGCCACTCTGGCACTAACTTCAATGGTTAACTTTTCCAGTTCGATCCGTCTGCGCGTCTCTTTCCTTTCCCCCGATTGTAATCTCCGCTGCGAGGCGCTGAAATGTGTGCGTTTAACAAATTGGGCCATAAAGGTGAGTTAATGCCTAATTGATACGCCGAGTGAGATATCAAACAGGATTAACCCGTTGCCAGCCTCGCCTCGCCCAATCCGTCGCCTTATCCGTCCGGACAAAACGTCTCGTGTCACCAGCGCGCGGCACCTTTAATGCGATTTTTCAAATTTTAATATTCTAGCACGGTGGGATGCAACCAGTTCTCCGTCGAGTGAATAGAAGCTTTCAAAAAAAATAATAATATCAAATATCAAATTATAATTGCTGCCTTTATTGGCATTCTTTGAAGATTAGATTAAATTTGATAGCTTCGATTTAACATATTCAGTCTATGCACTATTTTAGACTTTTTATCTGGTTTTCATTAAGGATTTTTCTTACACAATATTTATAAACATAGTTACGTCCTTACAAAATTTTTAAAAGGGAATTTTAAAGCGTTATGATTGCTATCTATCTTTGATTTTATTTAGAGATTTATTCAAATATTGAATTAAAATATATTCAATTATAATTTTATTAGTAGAGCTTCCAAGATTGCTGTGTGGATGAACCAAATAAATATAAAATATTAATCATTTTTATATGGCTAACACTACAAAAAAAATCTTGATTGGACAGTAATTAATCTAAAGGAGAATTAAATCAAGATATAAAATATTAAGAGATATTTTAAAATACAAAAAAGCTTGATACCCCTGGATACTGATGACAGACATTGGGTATGTCTAGAAACTTTTGTATAACGATGCCAGTTATTATCATTGTCAGTTATTATCAATATTTTGGGATAATGTCGTGTATTCATTTAAAAAGTCTTTTCTAAAATATAAATTTTTGCTAACAAAGAACAAAATATATAAAAAATTGATACAATTTCTTAATACTTTGCTAAACTAATATTATCAAATTAGGACATTAAAAAATATACATTTTAAGAGAAATATGTTGTAATTAACATATGTACATAATATTCCTTGTAGGTTCCTTTAATGGCCCAATTTTCGGCCCACTGTGTTGATAGTTTTTGCGATGTGCCAACTAAATAATTCAACTTGGGGGGCATGGCCTTGAGAAGAGATCCGATGAGAACACGGCGGTCATAATATGGACTTTATGACATCCACGGAAAGTGAAATCATCGGTCTGCTTGATAGGAAATGGCAGTGGTGCGTTTAGTTCCAAGTCAGTTTCGGTAACATGGCAACTTGTCAAAGACGCTAAGAAGATTTATTGATTTGGCGATTTTTAGGCGCAAATGCGGTTTGATTTCTGAGAACGAATCCAACGGACATGGATTATGTATCTTTCACCCTTGGTGCTGCTGTCGTCACTAGAGTGGGGAACCCCTCAACTTTATTCCCATAATTATGCATAATGCTGAGGCATGATTATGGTTATTAATTTAATGCTGCTAATTAATTCCATTTAATGAGCAGGCTACCTTAAAAAGTGTGGCTCAAAAGTGATTGGCTTTTATGTAGCAAAGTCGTCTTTTATGGCCACTTAAACTTAACCTTCAAAAATTTGATGAAATTTGGGGGAAAATGTAAATAAATCAAACTAAAATCGAATGAAGAGCTGAAAGATGTAAGTCTTTAAAAAGTGGCAGACCCAAATTTAGGTACAATGCGATTATGTGGCAAATATAGCAATAGATCCGCTAATAATACTCCCTGAATACCCAAAAGAGTAAAAACGAATTCGTTTTACGCAAATTGGTGACATTTGATTCATTTGAGTGACTACTTAATAGCGATTAGCTTTTGTATTCTGCTCGGTATTCAAAAAGATGCATCCACTGATCACGCAGCCGGCACAGCAACAGCATTTAAGCCCAATAAACTAGTTCCTAAACTAATAATATTATTTTTAGTTGTTTTATTTAGTTTTTGGTTTCCTCTTTTCGCTAATAAACAAATTGGTTTCGCATGGCAATGCGCGTCAATGGGTTTCAATAATTCACACCGATTCTGGGGTGGCATTCATATACTACTTATGTATATATATAATCTCCCGGCTTCGATTCAGTTTTATGCAGATGAGCCCCTGTCAATATTGGTGCAAGTTTTGTCAGCCCAAAATCGAGTTGAATTTATAATATATTTTTCCCAAGTTAATCTTTTTATTAAGTGTATCGCATTCATAATGGGAAATGACACGAAATCGAATTTGAGATACTCTGTAAGTTATTCAATTTGTAAACATCATAATTAAAAATCATTAAAATATTTATTAAGTATTTATTAGCAAAAAATTAATAAAAATACTACTAAGAAAAAATATATATAAATATTTTAAAACCTTTTTCTTTATCGGTATCCAATTTTGTCAAACTTCATCGCATTTACCCAAGTGTTATTATTTTTTTATTTAGAAAACGAAGAAAATATCATAAAATAAATTTATAGCACTATTCCTATGATGATTCTTAGTTTTTAGCCTAAGAAATTATTCCAAATGTTAAAACAAAAGTACCCGAACCTCACTACATTTCCCACAAATACTGGATTCGTTGTTGCATTCGTAAATTAAGTAAAACATATTCAAAAATTAACTGCTCTAAAAGGTTGGCATGTGTCCAAACATCATGAAGACTTCATGCATGAGTGTATAAAATTAAATGCAAATTAATTGGACCAAAATCGTGTGCATATTAATTTCACTGAAACTGAAACCGAAACTGACACATTTAAATATTGCCAAATATGTCGCATTGACTTTTAGCATTTTCCCAACGTGAACCCGTTGGCCTTCCGGGAAGTCTGTCATAAAATGTCTAAATATTTTTATGGCCTAAACTGCAAATTGCCGAATTAATTATTATTGTAGTTTTCCAAATCCAAATCCTAAGTGGCTTTTTATTTATGGGGTCCATTTTTAATTACTTATTAAGAAAGTATGCATAATTTTTGCAGTATTTAAGACTTAACACTTCTTCTTTATTAATCGAATTCTATTTAATTTATTCTATTTATTCTTATTTAAATTTCTTTTGGTTTTATATTCCTTGTATATTGGCTATCCTTAAACATGAATGTTCAATGGCCCTGTCTTAAAGCGGTTTTGATGGATCGGGTTTCGTTAACGCGAGAATTTGTATAAAAACATTGGCTAACTGCAAGAGAGTCGTCATTCAGAGTCCGTCTTTCAGTCTCAGACAATCGAACTCCAATCCAGCCAAGATGTTCCGCTACGTAAGTCAAAAAGGATAATGTTTGAGTGAAAAATATCCTGAAAAAGATCAGGGATAAAGCAATTGTGAATAAGTGATCATTAGTGCCTGCCAGACTATATCTTGTTGATTTTAAAATCAACTTTAAACTACCCTAATTCTTCCTGAAATTAAATTAATAATTAAAATAATAATAATAATTAGTTCTAAAAATATCCTCCTAATATTTTTCCCCCAAAATATTTTCAACTAATTGATATCTCCTCCTATTATCCAGATGCTCGTCGCCTCCGCCTTCCTGGCCTGCGCCTACGCCGCCGCCAACTACAACCAGGACGCTGGTGCCTACATCACCAAGAGCGGTGCCGACATCCAGCCCGATGGCCACTACAACTACCAATACGAGACCAGCAACGGTATCGCCGCCCAGGAGTCCGGTCTCGGAGGCTACCAGGCCAACGGAGGCTTCTCGTGGTACTCCCCCGAGGGTGAGCTCGTCCAGATCCAGTACGTGGCCGACGAGAACGGCTACCAGCCCTCGGGCGCCCTGCTGCCCACTCCTCCCCCAATCCCGGCTGCCATCCTCAAGTCCCTGGAGTACATCCGCACTCATCCCCAGTACGTTGAGCCCGTCCAGCGCTCTCAGGGTCATGGTGGTTTCAACCGCTACAAGAGCCTGGTTGGTTAAGCAGAGACGCCTCTTGAAGCTTTATTGAGATTTGTACATATATTTTTGAAGAGATGAAATAAAACGATAAGTTGTAAATAAAACTAAGTGTGTTTATTCTAAATTTTATCAATTTATATAAATAGCTTTATATTGAAAACATATCCTAATAGATTAGATAGATTCGATTTAAGTTTAGAACTTGTTCAACGTTTTAATTGTAGCTCAAAAAATTAAGGACAAGGAGTTGTAAACTGGTTAGATTAGATTTTAAATTCAGCAGACCTTTTATTTATTGTCACTGCTGTCGGTATTCAAATTAAATTTCACGTCGACACAAAATTTCGGAAAAAATAAGTTCTTAAAAGGGTGCTTCTGTGGATACAGACTGGACGGTATTAAAAAGTCAACAAGTGAGCGCCATTTATTCTTAGCACATTTAATTACTTAAGCAACCTTCAGTCTTTTTAATAAGCTAACTATGGAGAATTTGAGTATTGAGCAGTGCTTACTTGCTCTATTATTTGAATAAAATTAATTCCTGTATTATTTTTATTCATAAAATGTCCATAAATAAGAATTGTAAAGCATTTTTTCCGGAAGATTTCAAAATTGCTAATTTTCCTATTTAATTTTAAATTTTATCGGCTAACAAGAAGTGCCTTTCAACCCCGCCAGAGGGCTAATGTTCAGCCAAGTTTCCCACCTTTGCGTGGGAATCGTGGTATTTTGGGTTTTTCGCGAAAGTTATCAAAGTGTGACCGTTTCTCGAAAATACCAAAAATCACACACTTTTTTTACAGGTTTTTTTTTGGTATTTTTGGAAAAATTCCTTGATTTGACGGGCATACTACTGGTGGTGGGCAGTATGAATTATAGCGCGCAGGCCAACAAAAATAGCTAGATTTCTTGATAATATTTAAGTAAAAGAGAAGGGGCTGACCTCTCGTTTTGGCTCAATGGTTAGGAACACTTTTCGCATGTCTGAGTACGGAGCTTTAGAGAAGAATAATTGTGCATATTTCTTTCTCGTATAAATACTATAGGTTTTTCAAATTGTTTCCTTGTAAAAAAGTCGTTACTTTTTAATAGCAAAAAATTTGAACTCGAATCACCAATCTGTCGGAACAACTTATTCGGAACGTCATAATTATATTTCGGTGCTTTGATTTACCAGGTTCATTTAGCTCTTTCTTATATTGCATTTGACCATGATAAGCTCAGCAGTATGATAGAAACAGGCATTTGTTGGGAAAATACCCGAAAATTAAGGTACTTTCCATTTAAGTAATTCAAGGCATTGCAAATATTTAATTTAAGAACAGTTTAAGAGAATTAAATTATTTAAAACAGCTGCAAAATAGCAAAAATAATATAATAGGCACCAGCTAAATTAAGTGGTTTCCAGTTTTAGGTCATGCAATATAGCTAGATCCGCCCAGAAAATAGCTAAGTTGGCATCACTCGCTAGGAAATAGAAATAAATTTTAAAGACTTGATTTGAACAAATTGCAACACGCACAGGATGCTGGCTCACAGGATGCAGCTTTGGAGGACGACGAACGCAGCGGTGGCCCTTCAATCCGTCGCCGGCCGTTGGAGTACACAGGTGAGCGGAGAAGCGGTGGAAATCAGCCGGTTATCTGTGACATAACCTGCAAGTGGGCAAGAACCGAGGCGAAATTCAATGAAAACTTTCTATTACAGAACTCGAATGCGAACAGAAGAGATCTCCACCAACAGAGGTTCATTCGGGGCCAGCAACTGCCTCTGGTGGCCAGCGGGAAATGGGTGAATCACCACCAGTTGCGCTTTGCCAGCGGTGGAGTCGCCGCAGCGGGAGTTCCCACAGCTCCCGGCGGGGAATTCATCCAGGCTGTGTCCACTACGGAGCTGGTTGATCTTCCCGACATACCGGCCGCCCCCACGCCACCTGTCCTAAGCGCGAATACACTGGACGTAATGGACGTGGTAAATGTGGCGGGGGAGCCCACTTTTGCCTCGATAGGACTGGGCGGCTATTCGCCAATTGGCATCGTCCAGAACTGCATGGAGTTCCTGCACTGTACGTGGGAGCTGCCCTGGTGGGGAGCCATCGCCATTGGCACCCTTGTGGTGCGCACCATCATCTTCCCGCTGGTCATCGTGGCGCAACGGAACTCGGCCAAGATGAACAACAACATGCCGCAGATGCAGATGCTGCAGCTGAAGATGACCGAGGCCAGGCAGTCGGGCAATGCCATCGAGTCGGCGCGCTATGCCCAGGAGATGATGCTGTTCATGAAGGAGAAGGGCGTCAATCCGCTGAAGAACATGGTTGTGCCCTTGGCTCAGGCGCCGCTCTTCATCAGCTTTTTCATGGGCCTGCGACAGATGGCCAATACGCCGGTGGACTCGATGCGGGATGGGGGCCTCTTCTGGTTCCAAGATCTCACGCTGGCGGATCCCTACTACCTGCTGCCCATGATCACCAGTGCCACGCTGTACCTGACCATTGAAATCGGCACGGATTCGGCGCGTTTGTCGGCTGCCAACATGAACACCATGAAATATGTGCTGAGAGCCCTGCCCATCGTCATCTTTCCCTTCACAATGAACTTCCCCGCCGCCATCCTGACCTACTGGGCCTGCAGCAACTTTATCTCGCTGGGGCAGGTGGCCCTGCTGCGGATTCCCTCTGTGAGGGATTACTTTAAGATCGAGAAGATGCAGACACACAAGCCGAGTGCTTTACCGCCGAAGAAGGGATTCGTTGGTGGCATGAAGGAGTGTAAGTATCTTAGATACTTTGTGTTTAGATTCTCATTTTAATTCATTTTCCTTTTCTTTTTAGCCTGGGACAACATGAAGATCACCAAGGAGATCGAGGAAAGACAGCGCCTGGATGAGATCAGGTTCGCCAAGGCGGGCAAGGGACCATTGGTCAAGACGTTCAAATACGATCCCACCAAGACGGCAAAGCCCGTCACCGCGGAGCCGCACATGAGGTTAAAGGAGCCGCCCAATGAGCAGCAGCGATAGTGTTAGACCGCCGGTGCTGTGTCCTGTTACGTTAACTTAACCCCCTTAGCCGTTAGAAAACCAACCATTGAACTTTGACAGTTTTGCTGCTAAAAATATAATTTGTAAAATCATAAAATTCGATTGTTCTTGAATTTTAGGTGGAAAAATTAAATGTTGTTTGCAGATAAATTTTGTAATAGAAATAAGAAAACGTGATTGGTCATAAATTGAAGCTATCGTTGGGTTATTACTTGAGATAAGATAAGCCAAGCAACCAATTTTCAAGGAGAGTATAAGCTAATGACTATTGTAAGTGCTAAAATGATGAGAGACAGACGTCTCCGAGAGCTGATCACCTCTGTAATCTTACGAGAGTTAAAAATAGATTAGCTAATAAACTAGGTAAGCTCTACACCGTTTGTAATATCTGTAATTGTTGGCAGTTTGCTTACAGAAAGCTCTATAAAATCAATATTATTGTTAGTGAAACAAAACGCAAGACACATCAAGGTGGGAAGCTTGATAACTATCAATTAATTAGCAACAGACAGAGAAGCATTTAATTATTATTGAGTAAGAGGAAGCTTTTTAAAAATAAAGGGAAATCAAATCAAAGTTATAAGCCTAAGACAGAACACCTCAAATATTATTACCAAGCCATTAAAAGGTAAAACACCACCTAGTTAATAAATAAAGCCATAGTTTTCGACAAATGGAAACGCAGCTCGTTAAAAACCCCACTACATTGTAATAAAACTCACTGAGAAAACTATAAAATCATTGGTTATTATTATTACTAAACTCAACAAGTTGACAATATCCAAAATGAGAGAGGATAAAGCTATTAATCATATCCAATAACAAGGGGAATCCAATTCAACCCCTCGCAGAGATGCACTGGTTGATCACCTCGGCGAGATGCTTGTTCTCCAGAGCGGCTGCCACTCGTTCCTTATCCGCCAGCTGCTTATTCACCGCCTGCTCGGAGGCGTGCGTTCCGGGCGTGATCTCCACGGTGACCTTAAAGCGCGGCGGCAGCGAACGGAGCAGCTTGACGCGAATGGACAGACCAATGAGCGTCGCCATCGAGCAGTGGGGAATCGTCGGGGTGAAGCTGATGTGCACGGAGTTCTGGGCATCGTTGATGCGGATGAGCTCCTCCTGCACCACATGCAGCTCCTCCAGGGTCAGTGGATGTTCCGGGTCATTTATGTTCCTTATGAGATCTATGCAAAAGCACTGTTATTGGCCATTACTGTAACTTTCCTCCCGAGCTCACCGAAAATCTCCCTTTTATCAAAGGGATCCGACACGTTTTCGTCTTCATCGTTGGCTGTTAGCACTCTTTCCTTGATCTTGTCATAGACATTTGGGTTTATATTCTCTATTTCCGTGGGCATTTCGCTTTGTTTACTCCGTATTTGCTTTATTTACACGTTTTTCAAGGAAATTCAATGAAAATAAACCAGAACTAACCACCAATGTGTGCCTGCTGCGCAAGTATAAATATACTAAATATTACCACTGCTTTGGTTTAAGGGGTGTACACACTTTTTGAGCGCGTCGTTTATTCGAATTTGTAATTTATTCCAAACCAAATATTTAAACAATTTTTAGTATATTACGGCTAATTGATTGGAAAACAAGGTACTTTTGCCAGTTTAAGGTACACATCACACCAGAGGTGCACGTATACCCTAAGTGGTGGCTATATTTAACTGCATTCGCCAATAAATTAAGCATACAATATATTGCTAATGCCTTGTACGAACTCATTGACTGACAGATTTGATTTGAATTTAGATTTGTTATTAAATCAGAGTAATTTTTGTAGAATCCAGATCAATCAAATAGTCGTGCGATTCGCGAGGGAAGTACAGCTTTCCTAGGAAAAAATCACCTGCAAATTGACATGTCTAAGCTTACGTAAAAGGGCGTAATTACGGACGCCTCGCCTCCTCGGACGATCCATATTTATGTGCTCTTCGAATTAGCTACCTCAACGTTCGGATAGTTAAGTCAAGTTAGCCTTAGTTTAGCTTGGGTCCATCCCCCGCCCGATCCGTTCGCTTTTTTGCAACTTTGTGCTAAGTAGACGACGCATCTGGATCGGTGCTTGGCGCTGACTAAGCCTTGAGCCCATTTCGCTGTCTCCCTGACCGCGCTCTCATTTAATTTTATTTCTATATTTTTACTATACATTTTTTTTTGAGAAGCCGGCGCACTTGACGTCGATTTCCTCGGGTTATAATTAACCGGCGACTTATCAATATCGGCGTGGAAAAGCAGTCGTCGCCGTCGCCGGGTTGGGAGATTTACATAGCGAACGGGTTTCCGGAGCACTCTTGGCGTGCATCTATTGGCAATTAGCACCGAATTACAAACTGGTTAACAGCCGCACGGTGGGGAGATGCCTCCAGTCTGTTCCGCTGAGCCACATAAAAAGGGTTCCTCTCGTCGGTGGAAGCAACAGTTTGGGTGAAATTACCAAGCGGTCAACATCTTTGTAGGATATGAAGTCGGTTGTAAGTTGTCTGATCTCTTCCTGAGGTTTTCCAAAACAGAAATTAAGGGAGATTTAAAAAGCAAAGTTTTAGTGCAAGGTTTTATTGATTCATTAATTAATTAATTAAGTGCTTACGTGCTTCGTTTAAACCTCCCAAAATAACTTCTTAAATACCAAATATTTAAATAATTTTCCCCTCTAAATTCCAGATTATTCTTTTGGCCTTAGTGGCCTTCTGCCAGGCGGCTCCCTTGGATGTCAAGGAGTCCACGCCTGAAACCTCCACTCTGGGAGTGGGTCCCATTGCTCCCGATGTGATCAGTGAGCCCAAGCCCACCGAAGGAAAGGTGGTTCTGCTGAGGGATGACGTTCTGAACCGCCAGAAGCGTGATGAGCATAAGAAGCCCGACAGTGTGAAGGCCCATGAGCTGCTCCAGCACGATCCCCATCGTCCGCTGACCTCTCCCCCCAAGCCCGACAATGTTAAGGCTCACGAAGGACTCCAGCACAGTGCCCATAAGCGTGAGGCCCATCACGAGCCGGGTCATCAGGAGGATGCTCCAAAGGAGGTGCCCCATGACGCCCCAGAGGCTGAGCTGCCCAAGAAGGAGAAGCGTGAGACTCACGAGAAGCCAGACAGCGTGGAGGCCAAGGAATCCCTTGCTCATCATGAGCCTGCACTCACCTTGCAGGCAGAAACCCTTAAGACCCTGACAGATGGGCAGGCCGCCCCCGAGAAGAAGGTCAAGCGAGAGGCCCACCACGAGGAGGGTCACAAGGAGCAGCCTCAGACAGAGGATCTGACCCCTCATGCTCTGCCATCCGTCGCCCCCGCCGTTGAGCTGCCCAAGAAGGAGAAACGCGAGACCGAGCAGAAGCCCGACATCGTGACGACCGAGGAATCCCTCGATCATCATGCGCATGCAGCTACCCTACAAGTAGACACCCTTAAGACCCTGACAGAGGCGCATCCCGCCGAGAAGAAGGCCAAGCGAGAAGCTCACCACGAGGAGGGACACAGCGAGCAGCCTCAGACGGAGGATTTGTCCTTGCCTCACACCCTGCCATCCGCCGCCCCTGCCGTTGACTTGGCCAAGAAGGAGAAACGCGAGACCCAGGAGAAGCCAGACAGCGACAAGCCCAAGGAATCCCTCGATCACCATGGGCTTGGTGCCGCCGACCCGACTGAGATCGTGAAATCCCTTGTGGGAGTGCATCCCGCCTCGGACTTGACCAAGAAGCAGGAGAAGCGGGATATCCCGGTTCCCACTCAGACGAAGGCCACCGCCGATCCGGCAGCCACCACCAAATCGGACGGCGGAAGCACCACGCCCTCCGCTCCTCACTTCAAGCGCCCGGTGCCGGTGGATGTACTTCTGCACCAGAAGCACGACGAAAAGTCCACTTCCAGCTCCGAAGAAAGCAAGGAGAGCAAGGAGAAAGTCAAGGCCTAGACTTCAAAGCCGCCAAAGTCGCTAATTCGACCATCACGAGATTTGTAGTCATCGACAATGAACGAAAAAATAAACAATAATATTTACACGCTTACATAAGAAACTGTCGTCCGCTAATTACACTAGTTTACACTAAAATTGCTCTTTGAAGCGAAATTCTGGTAGAGTTGGACCCCCACATCACGAAAATGTCATTACATTTTTTGTCTATGGATACATTTCCTTTTAAAGATTTTTTTAAGTTTTACATGCAAAAAATCTGCTGGCTTCTTGTCTTTTATTTTATATCTCTAGTTGTAGACATCTAATTTAGCCAACCCATGTTTCATTTTACAGGTGATGAACCAAACTTTCAATTTTGTATGTATTTTGTATTATTTATATTGTATAAGTACTTTGATTTTTTCTTTTGATTTTTCAACGCATTTTTCCGGGTTTGTAGATGCTAGCAGCATGTTAATATTTGATTTAACGGGTTAAAATGTCCACTTATTTAAAGTTTATCGGGATCCAGCACCCAAAGTACTTATCCAATTTAAATAAAATGTACGAGTATGAGATATTGAAAGGTTTGTTCATCGCCTGTATACATATATTGGCTGAATTGGTTGTCTACAACTCGAGATATAAAATGAAACACAAAAAGTCAACCGATTTGTTTCTTGTAAAACTTTAAAAAATCGTTTAAAAAATGTATCTATGAAATAAAATATTGATGACATTTTCGTTATCTGGGGGCCACCTCTACCAGAATTTCGCATCAACGGACTGGAAGCAATTTTTTTTTTTTATATTTTATAAACTGGTGTTAATCACTAAATAAAGGGGAATAAGTGATGTATTTATGGGATATTTTAGTTGATCATCGGATTACCAACAATTATGTTCTGTGTGCCAAGACAGACGGACTTAGCTAGATCGATTGGGCTGCTGTTGATTAAAAACATAAAAAAATTATTTATGGAATATTTCCTAAATATGAATATATATGAATAAAATATAACACTGTTACCTACAATTTCCTGACTTGCTCACTAAATTCTAAGGTACCCTAGCTTTTGAGTATATATTAGACGAAATAGATCATTTAAAATTTTGTGTATTCTTCAGAAAATCTTTACTACCTTGTTAGTGAAATAAATTAGAACGCATTTTCAGCTTTCAAATCGTAATCTCAAGCATATTGTATTTGCTAATCAATCACTGAATATTTATGACATAGAAAGTTAGCTGACAAATATGGGATGTAAGTACATAGTACCCTAATGTTAATAAGGCGACGCAAAAAAATATAATAATATATCACAAGGGACTTTTCTAGGGGTTTTTTTCCATTAAAGCTCCCCTAATTATTACAATTAGCGCTTCAACAGTTAACCAGCTGAATTTTTGAGTAATGCAAAAAGTACACAAATAATTACAGAAACTTCATTAAGATGCCTCTGGAGATGAAGGAATTAATGAATAAATGATTTCAAATTAACTGAAATAATGATAGGAATTCACATGCTATTTAGAAATCTGAACTATATTTTTGTTTGTCTTTGATGTTTTTTAAAAATTCGATTTACTACAAACGTATCAACATTTAATTACTTCTATGTTAACGTTAAGAAATATTTTTATTTAGAATAAGAGGTTTTCGGAAATAAGGCAATGTTAATTTGTTCTAATTTGTGTTTTGTAAGCCTAACTTAGCATCTTCCGTTTACTTTTAAAACAAACCAGTAGAAAATGTGTAAATACATTTTTCCAGTTCCAGAAAGTCAGACATCCTCGTTAATATTATTATTAAGCAAATATTTATGTTAGTATATTGGGCTCATCTAAATTCTAAAACGATCTCCAGATTGTTTACTCAGTGGGTCCAGGCTATAAACATATCAATTAACGACTTTTTTGCTTATTAACTAAATATTTATGGTGTTAGCTAGACGAGGGTGTTACCAGCACCTCCGCCGCCGGTTCCTCCTCCTTCTGAGCTGCTCCAAAGTAATCATCGGACTTGTACACCTCAAAGGGCTGATACTCGCCCTCTACAAGATTGGAGCGGGGCTGCGAGGTGGCGTTTAAGGGATCGCTAGCAGTCAGTTTCGCTTTGAGGGGTTTCAGGAGCAGTCCCTTGATGCTGTAATCCGTGACATGGAGCTCCTCCTCCGCCATGTCCACCGATCTCTCAACCTCGCTTAAATTCGCACTCACATCGGTTACGAACTGCTCCAGGCCATCGATTCGAGTTCGCAGCTGGTCGAAGCATTCACCAAAGGCCAGGATGCTGCACACATTGTTGGCCATCATTCCGTTGGACTCTGCACGCACCTGTAAATGAAAAATTACTCAATAAAACAACTTTAAACTTGGTGAAAGTACCCACCGACGACAACAAAGTCTCGAACTCATCGAGCCTGGCCAGCATGTCGTCTATGTTCGTGCACAGCGGGCTTATCTCCCTGTCCAGATCGGCGCTCTGTATGATCCTTGCATAGTCCTGCGAGACATTATTTAGATCCGCGGACATTTCTTTAACTTTTGTAAGTTTATTTATTTATTTATTTGGTGGCAGTAGGACCAGCCGCAAGATTACCTAAAAAAAGGAGTACTAAAGAACAAGCCTGGTCACACAGTTTCTAAGTTTGAATTTTGCTATAAAAAACTGATTGCTTACAAACAATAACTGCACACATTAAAATATAACTGTCTCATCTAGTTAAAATCTACAAAGCGAAATAAAATCATTCATTCAATGTAAAAATAAATAAAATTAACCAAACAACAGCATAAGCAGCTGATCGTGCTATAAAAATATGCAACGTCAGTGTGTGCACACCTGCCTGCGGAATTGCAGTATTTTGGTATTATTCGGCACCGCCCGCTTCGGTCACACTGACTATTGATTTGTGTGGGAAGTTGGAAATCGGAAGTTGGAAAAACAAACCGGAATTGGAGCACAATGAGCGGCTACCGAGGCATGGGCGGCGGTGGTTTCCCCTACCGCAAGCCAGCTAGTTCCGGCAACAATATGAACGCCGTGCCCCCGCCCCCGATGTTGAATGCGCGCGGCTACGTCGGCCGGGGCGGCGCCATCGCGTCCCTGGCCGCGGCCGGCGCACTCTCCCGGCCCGGAAGCACAGGAGGAAGCAGCAGCAGCACCACCACCACCACCACCAAGCACGGCTACTCGACTCTGGACTCCATTAGCCAATATACGAACGCCACGAACTTTGTGGGGAAGCGGAAGCAGCACACGGACGACGACTACTTCGACGACGACGACGATGCCGCCCAGCAGCAACCGGAGCTGGAGCAGGCCTACATACCGGCACCGGGCTCACCGGGAGCTCCTCCCTCATCGGCAGCAGCATCGGCGTCCAAGCCGGACTCCGATTCCGATGAGGATCCGCTGGAGCAGTTCATGGCCGGGATCAATCAGCAGGTGGAGAAGGAGAAGCGCCAGCAGCAGCCCAAGGCCCAGACGCAGGCGATCCGCGGCGACATCGATGACGAGGACGACGAGGAGAGCTACTATCGCTACATGAAGGAGAATCCGAACGCCGGCCTGCGGGACGATGGCTCCGACCAGGAGGTGGAGTACGACGAGGATGGCAACCCGATAGCGCCGCCCAAGAAGAAGGACATCGATCCTTTGCCGCCCATCTATCACTCGGAGATCGACTACGAGCCCTTCGAGAAGAACTTCTACACGCAGCACGAGGACATAGCGGCGCTGGACGAGGATCAAGTCAGGGAGCTGCGGCGCACGCTGGGCGTCAAGGTGACCGGACCGTCGCCACCCAAGCCGGTGACCTCCTTTGGCCACTTTGGCTTCGACGAGTCGCTGATCAAGGCCGTGCGCAAGGCGGAGTACACACAGCCCACTCCCATCCAGGCGCAGGCGGTGCCCACGGCCCTGTCTGGCCGGGATATCATAGGGATAGCCAAGACGGGCTCCGGCAAGACGGCTGCCTTCATTTGGCCCCTGCTGATGCACCTGATGGACCAGCGTGAGCTCAAGCCGGGCGATGGCCCGATCGGCCTGATCCTGGCCCCCACCCGGGAGCTCTCCCTGCAGATCTACAACGAGGCCAAGAAGTTTGGCAAGGTGTACAACCTGAACGTGGTCTGCTGCTACGGCGGCGGCTCCAAGTGGGAGCAGAGCAAGGCCCTCGAGCAGGGAGCAGAGATCATAGTGGCCACGCCCGGTCGGATGATCGATATGGTCAAGATGAAGGCCACGAATCTGAGGCGGGTGACCTTCTTGGTGCTGGACGAGGCCGATCGCATGTTCCACATGGGCTTCGAGCCGCAGGTGCGCTCCATTTGCAACCACGTCCGCCCCGATCGACAGACCCTGCTGTTCTCGGCCACCTTCAAGAAGCGGATCGAACGCCTGGCCCGGGACGTGCTCTCCGATCCCGTGCGCATAGTCCAGGGCGACCTGAACGAGGCCAACCAGGACATCACACAGTCCGTCTTCGTCTTCCCCAATCCGCTGCAGAAGTGGAACTGGCTGCTGTGCCACCTGGTGAAGTTCCTCTCGGAGGGCAGCGTCCTCATCTTTGTGACCAAAAAAGCCGATGCCGAGACGGTGGCCAACAACCTGTTGGTGAAGGAATACAACTGCCTGCTGCTGCACGGCGACATGGATCAGGCGGACAGGAACAAGGTGATCACCCAGTTCAAGCGCAAGGAGTGCGACATTCTGGTGGCCACCGATGTGGCGGCTCGCGGCCTGGACATCCCACACATCCGCAATGTGGTCAACTACGACATTGCCAGGGACATTGACACGCACACTCACCGCATCGGAAGGACTGGGCGTGCTGGGGAGAAGGGTAATGCCTTCACGCTGGTCACCGACAAGGACAAGGAGTTCGCCGGCCATCTGGTGCGCAATCTGGAGGGTGCGGACCAGCAGGTCCCAGATGATCTCATGGAGCTGGCCATGAAGAGCTCCTGGTTCCGCAGCTCCCGGTTCAAGCAGGGCAAGGGCAAGAAGCCCACCAATACTCACACCGGACTGGGCTATCGGGAGCGAGAGCGAGGAAATGGAGCGGGTGGAGGATCTGGTACCAGTTCTGGAGGGACTGGGACTGGAGCTGCCTTCACCAAGTCCGCAAGTAGTACCTCCGAGGGACCCTCGTCCAAGTCATCTGCCAACGCCGGACCAGCCACCGATCGCTATGCAGCCATGCGGGAGGCATTCCGATCGCAGTACAACAACCAGTTTAGGGCCTCCAGCGATCGGACTTGGGAGAAGACCCTGCCGGAGGTTGGGGTATTTGCGGCACCCATGGCACCGCCACCACCATCGTCGTCCTCCTCCTCACCATCCTCCTCAGCTAGCAGCAGCAGCAGCAGCGCCCAGGACGCCAAGAGGGCCAAGAAGAGCCGCTGGAATTGAAAATGCACTCGGATGTTTTGGGTTTATTTCTCTTCATATTATTTAATGTGTATTTGCTTTTGTTCCATCATTTAAAATTACAGCTTATCGACTAAATTTAAACATATATATATATTTATTCCGATATATATTGTTCATTCATAAATATTACGTTAGTTAAATACTCGTATTTACAACTCTCTCTTCCTTGTTCGCAGCGACCCCGCAAATCCAAATAAAAATCATTCATTAATTGTAATCTTGGTTATGTGTATTTTATTTTGAATAAAATCACATTTGCGCATCCCAACTGCCTATCGATATTTTGTTAATCGTTAAATCGTTACTCGTTACTTTTAAATCGTTAGTCGTTAATCGTGTCGTTTGTTTTCATTCAAGCGAGAGAAGATATCGAACTGGAAACTGTCGAAATCTTGAAGCTAAATTGTTCGTTAATCGTTTTTTATGAAATATTGTTTTACAATGAAACCACTACGAATTTTGTTTTCTTTTCCGCCTTTCGATATATATCCATATACATATATATGTGGGTGTTAATACAATAATTTAATTACGTGTGTGTGTTCTTTGATAACATTGAGAAGAGATTGAGATTCATTTAACTACCACATCGAGGCGATTTTTGCGTAAATTTTTCAAGTTTTTTTTTTCTTTGTTTTTCTTGGTTTTTCTTTCAAGCGCTGAACTGGGAAAAGCTTAAAAATTTCGCTATATTTGAGTATCATATATCATATATATTTTGTCCTTTACATACGGTTCGCATATATATATACTCTATTCAAAGACTCGTCGGTGTGTGGGTGTCATACATATGTATATATATTTTTGTATATAAAAATTGGTCCATGTTAACCACATCGTACGAAAAACATATATATAAAGGAGCAACTGAAGACCGAACTGAGAAAAGGAAAATCCAGGAAAAACTCAAGGGAACTGTGTGGGAAAAGAGGAACATAAAGAAAACATAACGCTTTAATTTTTAGTTTTGAAATACTTTTTGTTTTTTTTTTCATTTATTATTATCATTATTTAAATGTATTAATTAGCTTTGTGTGTGTGTGTGTGTGTGTGTGTGTGTGTTGGGGGAGTTGGGGATGTGTTCTTGTTGCCGCATATATAACATACATATCCATATATACAATATATTTTAGATCTAGCATTAAATTTGATTTACACTTTTAATAGTTTGTTTGTTTCTCCTCCTCCTTCTCTAATTATGTTTTTTACTTGTCACTTAATTGTACACATTTACGCTTCTGCTCGTTATAGTTAATAATTCTTAATATTTTCTGCACGCTCTCCGCTCTTTGCTGGTCTTCTGTTAAATTTCGCTTTAAATCAATTAATCTTTATATGTAGTAGATAGGCTTTAAAAAATAATTAAAATTATGCAACAATTAAAATGTAAATGTTTTTCATTTTATAAATGTAATAAAATTGTTGGGATTTCACTTGTATGTATTTTCTTTTGTTGTGGTATTTCTTATTTTTTGCGCTTTTGTTTTTGCTTCTTTGCTCATGCCTTGCTTGTTTGATTTTACTTTTATGTTTAATGTTTTTCTTTTGCATATTTTTAATACTTTGTAAACTGAAGCCAACTAAAGCCAAGGTAAGGCAAAGGATAAAAAAAGATAAAAGAAAATGTAATTTTCAAATAAACGAACAAAGGACTTTCGGCTGCATCGGAAATTACACATTTAAATTCGTAAATTTCATTGAAGGAATTTTCATATGCTCTCAACTGAATTGATTTTCTTTTCTCTGCTCTTTTTTATATGGTATAATGACTGTTTTTGTTATTTTTTACGCTTTCTCTGTGTATTTAAGTATTTTTTTTTTTAGTTTTTTTTTGTGTTTTTTTTTTCAGTTAGCTTTAAATTAAATGCCAATTAATTTAATTAATTAATTTTTAAATCACATTTCATTGTTTTTCAACACGGGCAAATTTCAATTTCCGCTTCGATTTTTCGATCTTCCTTCTGTGTTGTTATTGTAATAGTTTTTCATCTTTTGTTGTTGTTTTTCTTGCTGCTGTTGGTTTGTGTGAGGAAACGAAAATGTTGTTGGTTGAAGTACGCGACTGGCTTCTAGTGCACATTTCATTAAAATTAATAATACTATATACAATTTATGGTATTTCTGCCATTTATCAATTCTCCATCATCTCTCTCTGTCAGCAAATTGAACCCCTCTTTTTAATATATTCATTTTTGTTAGGGGGCTTAGTCAAATAACGTGGCCAGCAAGTCGTCGCTGGCATTGTTGTTGCTGCTGCCACTTGAGGGCGGCGTGTTAAGATCGGGCTGGGGATCCAGGTAGGATAGGATTTCCATGGGATCCACGTCCTGCAGCAGCTAAAAGAGATAGAAAGGATTTTATTAATAAAATTTATATTTTTTTTAAGGTTGATTTGTTATTAGTTTTGAATAAGAAAACCTTCAGTTAAAGGAAGCGAAAGTTGCACAAGATTCTTATATTTACTTTAATCAATATAATCAATTTCTTTTTTAGTGAAAATTGTTTTTGTGAGCCCCAATGTATTGTTTGCTTTACCATATTAGTAGCTAATAAAAAGTTTAATTTTCAAAGGCATTTCACTACTTATCATTCATTTCATACAATCATTTGGAGGCCCTTTTAAAATCTTTGACAAAAATTAATATATATATTGATTTATTATGTAGTTATTAAGAAAATAAGATTATGAAAATGTTTTTTTTATTTTCTTCGTTTTGTTTTTTTCTTATTCACTAAAATTTGTTCAGTGCAGAAACTTGAAATAAAAAAAACGTTCTAATCTATGTATTTGTGTTTTTATTTGTGCGTATTGGGCACCCCTGATCTATAGACTCTTTTAACAAATAATAGTAATAGAATTGTTCAAATTCAAATTGATTTAAAATTTTAAAAATACAAAATAACAATTCCCTAATTTTTCAAGGATATTTTCCTTATACTTACGTTCAGATCGTGCGCCGTATCATTAATGCCCGCTGCCGCTGCATCGAAACTCTGCAGCTCGGCGCTCAGATCACTTTCGCTGAACTTCAGCTGCGTTTGGCTGCTCATCAGGGAGTTGAGGAGCTGCTCCTGCTGCTGCTGCTGGCTATCTGCTCCTCCTCCGCCTCCGCTCATGCCGCCCATGCGATTGGGCGTGCCTGGGGTCTGTGGCGAATTGTGGCCTGTGCTGCTGCTATTGTTGTTATTGTTATTGTTATTGCTGCCGCCATTGACACTGCCATTGCTGCTGCCATTGGCATTGGGCGTTCCACCACTGATGGGTTCATTGTGGGAGCTGCTAACGCTGGGCGGGCCACCTGGGGTCATGGGATGGCTGGCTGCCCCGGGGGTGTGCGGAGTGTGGGGCATCTGTAAAAGGTAATAGAAAATATATTATTTAGTATATATTAGGAGAGATCTTTTAAAAGAATCCTACCTGATCGCTGAGCGACTTTTCCATGGCATTCAGCTGATCCAGGGAGTTGACGCCGCCATCGCTGCCAGCCAAACCGCCACCGCCGTCGCTGTGGTTGCCACTGAAGCCATCATAGCTGCTGCGATTGCCACTAAAAATTGGAAATAATAAATAAATTAATTATATGCCACAAAAACCCCAAGTAAAGGAACACTCACTGCTGGCTATTGTTGCCCCCGTTGCCCATCATGTTGCCGCTGGCAATGGAGTTCATGTCGTGCATGTTGTAGGGACTCATCGCCTGCGCACTGTCCCAGGTGGGCAGCTGCGTGGAGCCCGGCGACATCACCTCGGACTTGGCTATGTCGTCGCACAGTTCCTGCTTGATGCTGGGCGGCATGGCGGAGCTAGCGGGATTCGGATTGCTGCCGCTGCCGGGATTGCTAGGAACATTCGAGGGAGGCGGGGCATTGGGCATGCCGCCATTATGCTGCAGCGCCCGCCAGTTGGCCGAGGAATCGATGATCACCTCGTCCACATCGGAGTTGCTCAGCGTATTGAGTATGGCCCAGATGTACTGATCGATCTCCAGCGTATCGGTGATGGCCGACTTGCTGCACTCGGGGCACCGCCACGATCCGCGCTCGCTGTTGATCATCAGATACGCCTCCAGGTCGAAGCACTGGACGTGCTTGCACTCGTGTCCCCGGGCCGGGAGTCGTATTCGAGACTTGGTAATGGGGCACTTCAATGAGATCTTGGCGCACTGCTGCCCACCACCATTTTGCTGGCTGGCCGCATCCGAGCCGGGTGCCTGGCCCTCGCTGGGCAGGCTCAGGTTGCGCTTGATCTTCTGCACGCTGTGCTCCAGCGGCAGCAGGTTGCGCTTGTGCAGCGTCTGCAGCACCTGGCGCACCGACGGTCGATGGACTAGCTGCAGCACGAACAGATGGGACTGTAATCGTTAAGAGAGTAAATTTAATCAATAAATAATTGTAATAAAATGTATTAAGAAATATATAAGAGATACTCACACAACAGCAGGAACTGGCGGTCAGCTGCAGCGTATTCCTGCCCGGCTGGCAAACGGCCTTCAAGTAGAGCGGACGCAGGGCGGTGCTGTTCTTCTCGGACCGCTCGATATTCAGGGGCGTGGCATTCGCGGAGACGGTAACGGTGTGCGGCCAGTTGGTGTTCATCTGCCGGTCGTCCTGGTGGAAGCACTTCAGCTGCAGCTCCAAATCGGTTCTGTGAGAAAAGGAAATATATATTATAGATCAGAGAATGCCCAGAGAGGAAGATAACCAATAGAACCTACCGGCACATGAGCGTGTTGTAGACATTCTGCTTGAGATGGAACACGTGGTTGCTGACCGAGAGATTGTGCAGCAGGCGGAACGGAGCCAGGATGATGCCGTCGCGCACCGGGAATGTCAGTCTCATTTCTTCGCCTGGAAAGGAAGAATTTAAAATTCATTTTAAGTGAGAAAATAAATTAGAAACTAATATTATAAAATATTTTTTCAATACTTTATACTTTTGAGATATATTAGTTAAACTTACTGTTGTCCATTGGTGGCTTAATGTCCGGATTGGGGCTGACATAGGGCACACTGCAGGCGGGTGTCAGCGGTGGCGTGGGATTGCCAGGAACTGGACTGTGCTGATAGTTTTGCTGGAAACTATAAATATCACAACATTAATTACAATTCCCTTGACACCCTTAAGAAGATCCCAACTCACCCTTGATTCTGGTAGGGATTGCCGGTGGTGGCCACGCCGCCCGGACCCGCCGGACACATGCCACCTCCTTGCTGCATTCCGGCGCCCTGGCCTCCGCTGCCCGGATAGAACTGGCCCTGATGCGAGCCGGGTCCGCCAGCTCCTCCATAGCCCCCGCCGGGCATGCCCACGCCGCCGGAAGCCTGAGGCATAAAGCGCTGCTGGCTCATGCAGCCAGCGGGACCGGGACCCATTCCTCCGGCTGTCATGCCACCGGGACCCATGGGTCCCATGACGGGACCACCGTTGGGACCCATTCCATTGCCGGCCGACATGCGGCCATAGCCACCGTTGCCGGCGCCCATGGGTCCTCCGCGTCCGCCATAGCCGTTGCCAGCTCCGCCCGCCTGTATGGGCAGCGGGACGCCTCCACCGGCGCCGGGATGCATCTGCTGGTTGCCGTACATCTGCGCCTGCTGCTGCTGCTGCATGGGATTGCCGGGATACATCCCGCCGACGCCCACGCCGGCTGCTCCGCCCGCCGCCGCCGCTGCCGCCCGCTTCTGGGCCATGTGCATCTGGGGATGCGGATAGGGCGCCATGCGGCGTTGCTGCTGCTGCTGCTGTTGCTGCTGGGCTGTGAGCGAGGGAGGCGCCTGCTGCGGGTAGCCGCCGTTGGCCATGCCCTGCATCTTGGCCATCGGATTCATGCCGCCCATCTGCTGCTGCGCCGCCTGCTGCTGCATGGGATTCATGCCCATGCCGCTGGAGCCACCGACTCCGCCGGGGCCCATGGACATGTTCTGCATCTGATTCATGGGCGTCATCTGCAAGGAGGGAAATCCGAGTTAGAGATTAGATTTATTTTACTATTTTTTTCATTAAGGGATTCCCCACGATAAAGTCCCCGGGGTAAGCACTTCCATATCTTTAGGATTTTTGCAAGTACTTTCTTGAACTTTGATCAAGCTCAATTAAATTTGCTGCGCATTTCAAAAGTTTGAACTTGTGCTGGAATAATAAAAATCTTATTGGCAGGAAAAATGTATTTATTAAGAGAAAATTTCAGAGAATTTGAAACCTAAACTGGTCTTAAGTACTATAAGTTTCCTGCTAAATTTTAAACTGGAATTTAGCAGGAAACTTATAGTATTTATGACCTTTTTAGGTTTAAAATCAATTCTAAATTCTTTGAATTTTTCCCCTAATAAATACATTTCTCCTGACAATTTTAGTTCAAGAATATGCTCTTGTGATTCCGGGAAGACGGAGCTCTCAAAGAGAGATAATTAGAATAAGCTTGGCTCCCACGAAGAAAGTGGGGTGTTTCTATGGAATAAGTAAAGCCCGGCACACTTTGGCAGATGATGCCATTCTCCGTATTCTCCAAGCCATTAAAAAAAGTAACCAATTAAGCGTAAAACTTTTCAACGTTTGCGCTTAGCTACTGGAATCGCCCAGATTGGAGCTTGAGCGGCTTACTGTCGCCAGTCAGAAATTTGTAATTTCTGGAGCCGCAGACTTCTGTTTTTTTTGGGTGCGATTCGAGTCACGGCTTTCCGAAAGCGAAATCTGTTTATGCCCGCAAATGAATTGTCAACAGCTGGTCATATACAAGCTATGTGTGAAGTCATCCAAGCATCCAGTTAACCCATTATACCCATTATACCCATTATCCCCCCGTTCGAGTACTCACTTGATGATGCCTCTGGGGTCCGATGTTGCCACCACCGCCGTAGCCCATGCCCATGCCTTGGCCGCCATTGTAGCCACCTTGGCCGGAACCGCCGTTCATGTACTGGGCATTCATGTTGCCCATCATGCCGCTGTTGGGGCCAGGATGCATGCCGCCGCCCATCTGGAGAATATAAATGAGACAAAGTTAAGCATTAAATTAAGAACTATGATTAAGAGTCAAGTTAAGACTTAGAAAAATCCCCTGAATCCCCTCCAAGATTACTATAACATACAGTTATCCTTACCTGACTGTAACCACCCATCGCGTCCATGCTGGACATGTGTGGCTGCTGCTGCTGGTGGTGCTGTTGCTGTTGGTGGTGTTGCTGCTGTTGGTGGTGCTGCTGCTGCTGACTGGCAGCCACCATGCCCGGATATCCCTGACCGCTGGAACTGCCGCCGCTAAGGCCGCCGAGCGATGAGGCTGAGGAGGAGCTGCCGGCTGTAAACTCCGAATTGGGACCGAAGGTGTTGTTCAGGCTGCGCAGGCTGTCGCCGCCGACAAGGTCATTGCCCAGCATAAAGTTCGCCCCACCGCCTCCGGATCTCTGCTGCTGCTGCTGCTGCTGTTGCTGCTGCTGCTGGTAGGCCAGGAAATTGTCACGCTGCTGTTGCTGCTGATACTGATGTTGCTGCTGCTGGTTGTAGTACTGCTGCTGCTGCTGCTGCTGCTGTTGCTGCAACTGTTGCTGCTGCTGCTGATCCACGCCGGCTGTGCTGGCACCTGGCGGTGAGATTTGGCCCCCTGTGGCTGGCGCCCTTGAGGAGCCCGCCTGCTGGTTCATTTCATCATTTTTCCTGCAAGAGTCGCAACAGAGACAGTAACTCGGATTAGTAAGCTCCCACGAGGTGATAATATAGCAAGGTTCTGTTATATAAATGGGTATTATCCATTCCCTTCCTTCGTAAAACATATTGTCCCCGTTTTAAAGAGCCCGAGTTGAGCAGGAAAAACAAGGTAAAAAACTACAATTTATGTGCAATTTTGATGATTAAAATGTGACAATTAAAGCAAATATTCATAGGGGTTCTTAGACAATTTGTAATTAAACTAATTAATTTACTTATCTATTAAATTTCCTAAAAACTAATATGATAATAAAGTTGTGCTTGAAAGAATGTATGTTTTTCTTATACTTTGTTATGAAATTGAAGTACTTTATCTTATGATTTTTTTGGGGGATTTCCCCTCTCCCGAATTAATTCTCCCGCTCTTTTATATTTTTTTTTTTAGTCATACAAAAGCTCCCTCATAACTAAAAAGATCGAAAAGGAATTTCATAATTTGGTGATGAACTTTGAGTAAATTTAAGTGAAATTTGTTTTCTTTTGATTTTCCAAGAGTTATTCGTTTTACCAAGAATTTAATTCTATTTCTGTTGGCAGCTGTTTTGTTCTTTGTTTTTTTTTAGAGGTTCTCTTATCTTGCGAGACGGTTAGTCACATCGCAGAACTGAGAGTTGATTCTGATTCCGAGTTGGTTTCGGAATCATTATACGACGACCTCCGCCATCGATGATGTCAGCTTATGTTCGTGATTTTACCCCAGTATCCCAGCAGCAGCCCCCTTGGAACACCCCTTCTTGGCCGCTTCTAACTACCTTCTAGCACCCCTTGCACCACCACCCAACCATATCTCCATCACCGTCATTGTCAACGTCATACATTGTACTTTTGCTGCTGCTATTGCTGTTGCTGTGGCAATTGCAATTGCATTTTCCATCTTCTCCATTTGCTTATATTTCCCATTGCACTTGTTCGCCCCTCGATTTGCTGTGACATTTAAGCCCGAAAATGTCAAATGGGCTCAGGGCTTAGGTTTGTTTCTCCTCCGCCTCGCTCTTCTCAATATTCCCCCCTCGCAGCTCACTCGCTCCATTGAAATTGTTTTCGCATTCGCTTTGATGGCGCGACTTTTAAGGTAAAAATAATTAAGCATATTTGCCAGGCAGACAATAAAAAATATGAAGCATATATGAGCGCAAAACGCAGTGCGAATGCGAAGCAGAAAATAAAACACACATCAAATGGAAATCAGAGAGGTGAGAGGGTCGTAAAGGGGAATACTCTAGGAAAAGTCAACTAATTATTTAAATTTATAATTCAAAATAATTCATATTTAAGGATTTTAGGTTTAAAACAGATTAAATAGTTTAATTAATGTGACAAAAACTGTTCTCCCTTGCTCTTCTATTTTTCAATGGCGGCTAACAGTGCGTATGCGTTATCTTGATCATTTTAATCTTTAAAAAGATGCCACAAATATCCCTTAAATACTTAAAATATTAGATTATTCTTAATAAATTCACCCTTTCTGAGGGTAGAATCCTAGCCGTAACACCATACAAAAAATCGCACATTAAAAATATAAAGTAACACGCTCACAATAATTGCGCATCTACAAAAGCGGCTCAACGCAAACACACAGCACAGCGCGCACAACACAAAAGCAAATAAAGTTGGAAACAAAAAACAAACGAAAAAAAAAAGAAACATAAATAAATAATACAACAAAAAACGTAACAAAACGTAACAAAAGCAACAACAACTGCAACGAGCGAAATGCAAATAAATGGCACACTAAGCGATTGGCTGATAATCGCATGACGAAAAGCCCGAGCCGGCAAAGTCTACAAAGATCGCTGTATAATCGACGCGGAGAATTTGGGGTGAGGGAGCGGGGAAAATTCATGGTTGAAGGTGGCACAAGGGGCGGGTGAACTGAACCTGTGATTGCCGCGAGACTATGACGATAAATTAGCATCGAGCCACCAGCAATTGCCAACAACTGCGGAGAGAAGAGAGTGGAGAGTGGAGAGCGGCCTGTGAAGAGTATAGAACGGCGGTAAACAGAGCAAAGCGGGTCATTAGGTCGAATGGGAGACAGAGAGAACGAGATGGAAAAAGATGGAATATAAACACAGCATGCCCCAAGGCTGCAAGGGGTTTTAGGGGGTAACCACATAGACTACAGTGGTTACTCGTTAGAACAAAAGCAGTAAACAATTAAGAATTATTAAACTGCAAGGGAAAATATATTTTTTACCAAATATAAGGTAAGAACATCCAAATCTTTAGTTCAATGATCCTACATTTTAATAGTTCAAGTTCTTCTTATTTTCCCAGTGCTTATTCAAGAGAGATCACTGTCTAGAGACACCCAGAGTATGGCCTTATGTTTTATCATCAAAATATGCACTTAGAAACGGAGTGACCTTCGCTGAGTTCGGTGATAAAACCAACAGATGTTGTGGAAGTTCTAGAAGTTGAGATAGAATACCAAAGTCAAGATACGGCCAAGATAACCGCACAAAACCCGCCAAAAGAATCTGAATAATGGCAGGAAAACGAGCAGATATATCGGGGAGAGATCCAAAGTAAGCAAACAGCCAAGTTGTGCACTTGCGATCATATAATCTTGTCATTATGTGACTTGCACTGCAAAAACAGTTGTCGCTAAAAGAGAAGGGAGGAGTCCCCTCCCCGGAAGGGGTAAGAGAATACGACGGCGATCTCTGATGACGCCGCTGTGCTTTTGTTTCTCAGTTTTCCCGTCAGCTCGAGGCGAGTTCTCGTCGCTTTGTTGCCGCCTTTTGTACTTTGATTAGATATAAATTTCTTCATTGATTAGATAAAAATAAAGCAAAACAGGTAACTCGCCAGGTAGACAGAGAGGAATGGGTAGAGGCGGTAGACGTTAGTGTGAGCAAAGTTTAGAACCCTTAAAAATTCAGTTCAGAGGCCAGCCGATACACGTGCTCGGCAGATATAGCTTAATATCGGAATCAGTGCACGATCTCTGCCCTCTCTATCGCTCCCATTTAGTTTGTGCTTGTGTAATTGTAAATTGTGCGCACTTTGATTTGCTGTGGTAATAAAAATTATTTCTCATTTGGCACACGAAATGATTTCCGTATGTCAACCGCGGGCATGGGCGTTGCTTAAAGGTTTTTATCAAGGGGCCACTTTTTTTCGCTACACTTCTATTCAGTCTTATTTTCCATATTTTATTTGAGTATATTTTCGCAATTTATGTTCATTGTCTGGGCAGATTTTGCCAATATGAATTATGGGCTCAGACGGCAATGCGGCATTCGGCTTGAGTTTGGGTTTGGGGTAATATCCTTTTGGAGGACATGTCTGTCTGCTGCTAGTCTTTATTATCCCTTAAACAAAAAATACAAGAAATCAAACATTTTTTTCTGAAATTTTCTCCTCTACTTTTATTGTTATTGTTGTTTGCGTGTTTTTTTGCAGCTCTGCTTTGCCTTTTCTTCTTGTTGTTTTTTTTTTTTTTTGTTTTTTTTTTTTATAGTAGACGACAGTTGGCGTCATGTAACAAAACAAGTAATATATACACAAAATGTATGTGTGTGTTTTAGAGGCCATGAAAAATTGTGAGACACGTGCGTGGAGCCAATGACAGAACAAAATGTTTGGAATAAGTTTATTTTTCGCATGGGGGGAGGGAGGCTTAAATCATATTTGCTGAGCAGCCATACATAGTAGGGAGATGTAGTTAGTGCAGAGAAAAAAATGGGTATGATATCGATATTTACAAAATCATATTCCCCATTTTTTTTGCGAGATGAAATACGAGTTCCTTATATTAAAAGTCAAATACATACATATTTTATTACAAAATAATAGCATAAAATATTTGACTGCCCTTATTTCCCTTTAAAAATTAGTTTTATACATTAATTAATATTAAAATCTATATATCTCTAAACTCTCTTTTATTATTAAACGACTGGTAATGCCAATGTCTTCATATTTAAGAGATAATTTATTTTGTCTACCTTTTAACTATCTGATAAATATTAAAATATTAATTAAATGCTTTAATAATTATTTATTATCAGGAAATTTCATATTTTTAATATTTTCTTCCCGTGCATCTCCCCATTTTTGCAAAAGCAATAACTCATCAACAATTTTTGATTTGCTCTCTTTGCCGTTTCTGTGTTGCCATTCCATCCGCTATACCCGCTGCCTGTTCTGCCCCGTTTTTGGGCTCATCATTCACTCAAAACTCCATGCCGCCCCATATCCTCATATCCTTTATTTTCCCCTTATTGTTTCGCTGCTGCTGCTGCCGTTGCTGCTGCATTCTCAACCCCCGCCTCGCACCGCTGAAATGCGTTTGACAGTTGGTTTCAAGGGTGTTTGAGCCACCGAAGCCACCCCCACTCCTCGCTGGGCTGCACTTTTCGCATATAAAAATTTCTTTCCCTCTGTTTCCCGTTCCAATTTTGAGTTGGCAGTTGTCGCCTGTCGGTTTTTTCTGCCCCCTGGTTTCAGTTTTTCCATATTGCCCTGTGCCGGGGAGGTTGCTTTTTTTCCTGCGCCTGGTTTCTCCTCGATTTTTTGTTGTCGGGTGGGGATGGATGGATAATAATTTTTTGCTCAGCGCTTAGTTTTTCCGGACTTTGTATGCCATTCGAATTTTGACGGCGCCTGCTGGTATGCAACACTTTTTGTCGCCTCGAGCTCGTGCTCGAAAATTCTTTTGGCAAACTTTTCCCGCTTCCCGCTTCCCGCTTCTCGCTCTCTTTCCCTCCCCCCACTTTGATTGAATTTTCCGCCGCCGAGTTTTCCTTGGCCGAGCGATCGCTTTCATAATTCATCTCTGCCTCGCATAAATTGCAATCTGAATGAAAATACAAATAAATCAGCATAATAGACTCGACCCCAGCAACAAAAATAATAATAAAAAAGCAAGCAACCACCAGGAGCTGCCAGCCAGCAACCCTCCGTACGAGTGGATTTTTTTTTGTTCGGGGGTTGAGGGGTGAACACAATAAAAATCGAACTGTAAACAAAAAAGGAAAAAAATTGCGAAAAAAAATGAAATAAAGGCGAAGAAAGAGCTGCGGCAAAAAAGCGAAGAGAAATCGCACAATTTTTGATTAAAAATCCAATGCAAATAATACAGATGGTCAGCAGCTCGCCATGGACGGGGGAGGGATTTTTTTGAATATGTGCAAAAACATATTCCGCACACACTCACCCCCCCGCACCCGGCACCCGGCTCTTTCCCTGACAAAATGTTTGCCTCCAACTTTTGTGCTCGGTTTGCATTTTGCGGATTTGCAAATTCATTTTTATAAATGTTTTGCCGCTTGTGGGTTGTGCGCGGACCATGGTGGAGGGTGTCTGTCCCACATGTGGTATGAGTAATATTTGAAATATTCCACCCCACCCTCCCAACCTCCTGCCTTTTTTTCCCTTGTTATGCATGTTTTCAGCACCTGTAACTGGCTTCTATTTATTGGCCAGCCCGAACGGTTAGCTGATGTCTGCTTCCCATTTTTGCCCATCCTTTGTATTGGAGGAAATTGCGTATACGCAGTGTGCGCCGGCCCTAAAAGCATTTGTTATACTTTTTAGGTGTTTTGTGGTATTGGGTTTTGCTGTGCTTGTAGCTGCTAATTTGCATACTAAAATGTAGGATTGCCTGGGATTATAGTTCAGTGTACAATGATTATTTATGGAGGCACTGAGGAAAACAAGTGGCAGTGCTCTGTACCTTCTAAACCAGATATATACAAAGGGTAAACACCGCTGGTTTCTCCCTGTGCAGGTGTGTAATATTATTTAATGTTATGGCATAGTTTGGTTTAGTGGCCACTGTGATTGTCAGCACTCAGAATAAATATATACATATGTATATATGTTTAAACAGGTGTCAATGCATTATTCAATTCGGAAATTGCATTTCACTGTTTGGCTGTTCTGCGTTGTTTCCCCATTGTTTTTGGTTGTTATTGTTGTTGTTAATATTTTTTGTTGTTGCTGGGTGTCTGGTAGCTTGTCCTTGTGGTGTTGTAACACAAACCGTTTTGATGGCTGACGCCTGGCTAGCAGTGGTAGTGTCGCCGTCCAAGTCTGCTCGTGTTGCCGATAAACAAATATACAAAAAAAATGTTTAAAAAAAAAACCTAAACAAAAAGCGCCTGTGGTTGTTGTAACACACGCGCTAATCAGGTCGCTAATGGACGCCCTACCATCGCAACGCCCCCTTGCACCTGGTCATCCCCCGTGACTATCAATCAGCCGTGTGTGTGTGTGTGGTTTTTGCACACCTTACGTAGCCAGTCTTTTTTTTTCGATGTTTTGGGTTCGATTTGCCTTTGCTTTGCTTATCTTATCTATCGCGTTTTGCTCGAAACTAAATTTATGCCAGTCAACCGGGGTACGAAAAAAAGGAGAGAGAGGAACACTGTAGAGCTCAGTGCGATCTATTCCATTGTCATCGGCTGGCTTCGTTGCGTTTTTGGCATTTATCTAATCGCCAATTAAGCGAGAAAAAACCCAACGAAAATCATAAACAATCGGACAGACATAAACATTAAAAATAAATCGAAGGCTGCGACTGTCAACGCTCGCAGCAACAACAACAACAAGGCGAAATCCACAAAAATAAATGTACGACGACGAGAAAAAAAAGAAGCTGCAATAATTTTGTTCAAGTATTTTTGCGCACACACTCACACATCGAGGAACATGCATAAATCACATTAAAAATAAAACAAAACAAAACGAAAATTGCAACAGCAACGAGCAAAACTTGAAGCGACTCAAAGCCCAACGCATAAATCGCCAACGGATACGTCGACGGCGACGCCAGCGTCGTACTTGAAAACCAGTTTCGAACAAAAATGTCTACTGAAGTACAGCTAAATGACAACAACAACAGCCGTGGAGTAGCACCAGCAACCAAAATAAACTCAACAAGAAATGTGTTCAAGAAAATGTTAGCTAAAAATGTATTTGCCATCGGAAAGATATGAAAATGGGACAGGAAGCGAAGGCGATTGATAAGACCCAGAGTTGCACTTAGCTATTATGTTGAGAAGCGCAGAGAGAGGCGCATTCCAGGCTAGATATCACCAACAGGTGGAGCCACCATCACTAGATCTCTTCTCAAGAAGATTTACCAATAAATTTAACCATAATCAAATCTTCAATGCTTACCACTTTACTTTATTATGCATTAAGTGGTCACCTCCAAGATTATTCCAGAAGTGCGACTATTTATCAGCTGGTGTACTCATTTTTATGGCACCAAACATATGGTTTAAATATGTACATACTCCCTCACTTGCACTCACTCACTTCCTGAGCCTAATCAATTCTTTCCCACACCGCACACCTACCTTGATTGCGTTCCATTCACAAAAACCAAGCGACCATTTTGCGTCGAATTAGTGCTGAATGCAGAGACTGACGTACTAAATGGGAGGCACTACCTGGCCGTAAACAGCGATAAGCAATTATCGATAACCGAGAACCATTTCTGCATACCTAAGCGCGATTTTATGTCGGCCAAAAACCAGCAGATGGGCGGTAGGTACAGGTAGTAGTTTCTCCATTCAGTGAGTGAAAATTTCCATTGTTTCCATTTTTGGTTCTTTTTGGGATTGCAAAACCCAAAAAGAAAAACAAAATAGAACTATGGCGTTTTGGGTTCCATGGCTCTTTCTGTTTTTGCCTCGATAGATATAGTACGATCTGTGGTTATAATTAGCTTGTCAGTGCCCCCCTTCCAAAAAGGCTGATAAGAGCTGGTTACCTCTGATTTGGGTCTCGTCGCGGTGCGTTCCTGTGCCCATCGATTGTGATAGTGCCTACTACATGGTATGGTATTTTTTTCGGTGGTTATTGTCGGTCGTCGGTCGTCGGTGCTAGTATAGTTATCTGTGAGGTTGTTGTGGCTCTGCTAAGCATATATTTTACTATATCTATGCGAATGTGTTGGTTCGGAACGGAACGGAACGCAGCGGTGCGACGGTCTAGTTTGATATCAGGTTCGTTCAGGGGCTTTTAATTGGGTCGTTAAATGTTTTCGTTCGTTTTCAGTTTTCGTTGCGTTTTGGGAACTTTTTATCATGTGACTAAACGAACTCTGAATGGAATCGTATCGAATCGAATCGGATTGGAGTGCGAGTGCCAGTGCGAGAGTGCGACTCTTCAAGGTGCCTCGCCGAAGAGGCCCGAGGCGAAAAGTCAACTGCTTAACCCATTAATGCCCAATCAAATTCAAATTGTGCGATTAGATATGCACACGAGCAGAGTTTCCTCTGGCTCTTGCTCCTCTCGGCCTCTCGGCCTCTCTGCTCTGTCTCGATGACCTTCAATCAGCGTTGATGAGGGGTTAAAGTCGCCTTGATTTAGGGGTGGCTTCGGCTTACACATGTAACTATTGGCATGCCCTCGAGTGTTCTACGGGGGTTGCTCAGTTTCCAGCCCCCGTTCTGATGGGTTTATTAATACCCTGACGCTCCTCCACTCACTAAATGTTCCGTGCATGTTTCTGTTTGTTTCTTTCGGGGTTTAATCACCGAGAATGCAGAATGCCGACTATATACTCTCGCTCTCCCTCCTGCTCTACCTCTCCCCTAATGACTGAGGGGTTGTTGTTGCAATCGCAGCCTTTTGCGATTTGCAAATGGTTTTCCGCGTTTAGGTTTTGTTTTTCTGTCATTTACTCGTTTGTATCACATTTTTATTTCCCGTGTGAAAATCGCAAACAGATGAGCGAGCGGCAAACAGGAAGTGGCCAGGATGGATGGAAGGAGAGAGTGAGTGAGTGAGTGAGGAAGTGGAGGGCCACTAGGTAGCAATCCAGGCCTCTAAAGTCTAAAGTCTCTGAAGTCCTTTCGGTGGTTGCTTGATGGGTTGTGATTTGGTTGCCTCGGTGGTTGATTGATGATTGTCTCGCGCTCTGTTTCCACGACTTCCTGTGATCCTTTTTTTGCCAGAAATGAGGTGTGTGTGTGGGGTGGGGTGAGGTAGGTGGTGGGTTGATGGCATTAGAGGGTGTTTACGATAAGCTCGGGGCGTTAATTAACCGTTAGATTGATCTGGTAACCGGAATTTTAAACTGTTTCGATGCTGCGCGGAAAATTGAGAGAATTTTGAGTGAAGTGGCAACAAGAATGGAATTGTATTTTGAAGTGATCATCCCTGTTGTTACAAAGGGAATTGAGATGCATTTCAAGTTGACATTATTTGAACAATTTGAAGAGGAAATTTCGGACAAATTTCCCTGCCGAAACATTTTACTACATTTAATTTCAACTGCATTTTTCCCTAACAAATTTTCCTTCAACGGATGTGAAACAAAAAGACATCGTAGATCATTTTTGCTGAATGGTCAGCCTCAGGCTGATCTTCCTAGAAGGTTAATTCCCATCTCATTGGTATATTTCGAGATCGTTTTCCACCGATCCCGATCTATTCTTCGGGAATCTTCCAGGCAAAAATATATTTCCCGTTTCTTGGGAACTCCCGCTCTACCTGTTCTCACATCTTTTGGGTTAAGCGGAGCTGCGACTATTGCAAATGGGTTAAGGTTTACCTGGGGTCGGCATTTTTTCTGTCTTCTCGCGGTCTCTGTACTCTTGTACCGTAAGACGTTCGACCTTTTTTCGTTGCTTTCATCTTCTTCGCAGCGATGATGAATTACAAGCGAACCGAAAAAATGTCTGCCGAGAAAACTCCCATTGTGTTGCGCGTCGAGGGGAAAATGGGGGAAAATGCGTGGCATGTGAGAAAACGAAAATCGAAAAACGGCAAACAAGATACGGGAGGGAAAATTGTGTACGGGAGTGGGGGAGAGGTCGTCGCTGTGTGTGCGAGTGTGAGTGTGGAGTGACCTTTTTTTGGGTCTCTGAATTTTTTCCAGCACCTCTGCTGCCCCTTTTCCCAACACACACAAAAGAAAACGAAACAGAAACCGAAGAAGACGCAACAAACACACACAAGACACAAGAAATGGGCGAAAACATTGTCGAACTGAGAAGTAAGTGACAGACTTGAGTTGTTTTCCAGGCAAACGAAGCGGATCGTTGGGAAAATTTCTTTCTCGGTATCGATATGCCCACTTCCCTGGCGAACTATATACATCTGAGGTCAAGATAGTAGCACTTACAAATCGATTATAGGTTTGTTAGTTAAGTAGCTGGTTAATTGAGTGAGCAAACTGAATTCTAATAATTATTTTAAGCTATTTCTTTAGCTCTATAATATTATATTTTCATTATTTAAAAAATTATAGGGAATTTTAGAGAATGAGTAGAGACTTTAGTGGTAATTTAATTTATTTTTGCTACATTATAAAAAAGAAAATAGTCTGCAAAAAGCTCTTAGCTTTAGAAAATATATTTTCTTGCATTTATAAACATGAAAACTATATCTATAATTTAAGACAAAATAAAAGGGATGAGTAATTAAATGTGGAATATATTTTCGGCAAGGCATGAGTAATAAATAGTAAAGAATAATTAAATGCGGAACAATTTAAGGTTGAAAAATCCAAAATAAAATGTATATAAAACTAGGTTTTAATAAGGCATAGTTTAATATTAAATAATAAAAAAAACCTGTAGATATCTCTAGAGCTATTATCTTAACCGCAACTGTACACCGACCCGTACTCATCGAGAACTCTTCAATGGAAAACTCCAGATACAAATGCCTTCGTATTACAAGAAAGCAACAGCAGTGGGTCGAAATGTCTTTCTTTTTTTTGGCTAAATATCTCCGAGTCTCTGAACTGAATGGTTTCTTGGCTTCTTCCCTTCAGATACATTTTCTGTTTGTGTGTGTGCGCGTCGTGTGTCAATTATGGGTCAGCTGTGCGTGAGAGCGAGGCGGCGAGAGAGAGGAGGCGAGAGAGAGAGAGCTTGAGCGAGGGGGCGGTTGTTGGGAGGCGGTCCAAATAACAGCTGATTTGGGAATTCGGCATCAGAAGTCGGTCAGAAATTAATCTTTGGGCTGCGTCTCTTTAAAGTGTCTGGGAAAGTCCGTGAATCTTGGGGGAGGATTTCAATTTTGACCAATTTAAATTAAATGGATAAATGTTTTTCCATTGATTGAATAAATATTTAGCTAGGAAATGAAATATAGGGAATATTTACACTTTATGGGTAGTTATAAATAAATTAATCAGCTCAGATAATTGATAAGAAATTATTTTAAAATTGTTTATAAATTGGAAGGTTAAATCTTCACATTAATCTGACTTTATTTAAATTTTTATTTTATGTTAGTTAGTTAAAATTTAAAAAGCTTCGAGAATATGATTAAAATCTAGAAAAGTATTAATTGCACGTTTACGCAAAACAAAAATCAATTAATAAAACTAATTTTCAATGTAAACGACGTTTTATAATAATAAATATATGGCGTAGTTCGTCAATTAATTAATGTCACAATATAAAAAAGACTGTTATCTATTGAACCATTTTAAAAACTAACTAGTTAGGTGAAGGAGATTTTTTAAATTTCCACTAACACATGGAATTCTAACTATATGGTTTTAATTGAGGTATTGGGAAACCTATATAATTTGTCACAATTTAAAATTGTCAACATTTTGTGATAACTTTTTACCGATTTAAAAAACTTATTTGCCCTTAAAATTGCACAACTCTTACAAACTAATTAAAGCTACACAACTATTATTATTAATATGATTCAACAAACAACAAACAAAGCATAAGAAAAAAATTTACATAAAATATCTAAAAACAAAAGCACATTCCATTTAATTATTTTTTGGGTTTGGTTTTTTTTTTAATGTTTTGTAATTTTGATTCAAGCACAACAATTAAAAGTTTCTAGTGGAGAAGAAATAAAATTGTTGATATGGCCATAAAGAATTTTTGTTGTTGTTTTTTGTACTTTGTGTGTGTTTATAAATTGTTTTATTTTTAGCCCAGGTGGAACATTATTTTTAGCCGGGGCAATTTTATTGACTGTCGAGATGAGATACTCTGAGCAGACACACACAAAGTTGAAGTTGAAAAATTCTTTTGGCTCATTTGCTGTGATTATTTTGGTTTTTGCTATTTTTTTATTATTTCGTTTTCTTGTTTTGGTTTAAGTGGAATTTATTTTTAGATATTTTACCTAAGTTTTCTTTTTCTTTTGGGTTTTATGGCAACAGCGCGTGGTGTATTAATTGTTGTTGTTGTTGTTGGTTGTTGAAGTTGTTGTTGGTGCTGTTGTTGTTCTTGATGTTGTTATTTAAGGTGGGACAGGTGCACGTTGCAGAAGAAGCAGCAGATGCTATGTGCTATCTCTCTCCCGCTAAAGTTGTTGCTGTCTCTGTTGCTGCTGTTATCAGTTATCAGTTTATCACTGAAGAAGAGTTTTTCCTTTTCTTATTTTAGTTTGTTTGCACTTTTCACTCGAGTTCTGTTTTCAGAATCTTTTTTAAATGATGGTGTTTGGGGGTTCTTGATTTTGTTTATTTCTTGGGAAACTTACTTTTTGGAATTGCGCTTCGTTGTTTGTTTGGAATACATGGGAATTTTGTCAACAATCAATTGCATGGCATCAACAAATACATGGGACAACAACACTGGTGTTGTTTTTTGCTGTGGACTTTAATTGTTGCTGCTGGTGTTTTGTTGCTGTTTTTTATTAGGGTTCACTGCAGCATTTTCAAACACACTCTTTCTCTTACTTTTCACTTTTGTTCACTTTTTATGCTGATTTGTTTCTTTCTCCAATTTTTTTGTTTCGTTGCGTTTTTTGTTTGTTTGTTACGCTTTCACATTTGTTGTTTGGATGTTGCACAAGTTTTTTGTTGTATTTACTTATTTACTTGTTGTTGCTGTTGTTTTTTGGTTGCCTAGCAAAATTGTTGTAGTTTTAAAAATATTTTCGGTTTGAATATTTAGATTTGATTTTCTGTTGAAATTTCGGCTTTTGTGCTAGGTTTAAGTGATAATACTGTTGTTGTTTAGTAGTAATCCAAGATGTTGCGCCGCTAACAGGAACTTTGTGGCACTTAATCCAAGAAATGTGTGCTCTATGCGGTTTGTTTACGTTTTCTTAACGCTTTCCTTATTTCTCTCTTAATTTTTGTCACTTGTCACTTAAACATAAGTTTTGCAATTCTTGTTTATTTTCTGTTGTCACTTGAACATTTGCGTTTTGTCACTATTTATTTTGTTGTTTTCGAAAAAATGACGATGGATTTCGCGACTTGTGATAAACTCTGGTTGGTTTCACATGAGCCGTGGCTTTGAGATTTTTTGGCCTGGCTTCGCTTCGATTCGATCCGTTTCAACCGAACGAGACGACAACGTTCGACGGCAGCCAGAAAGGAACTGAATGAAGTTGGCAGCTGAGGCTGACATCCGGCGACCGACTGAGCGACTGAGCAGCGGCGGCGGCCCGCAGCTCACCCACACGGCAGCCGAACGCGATACGAGCGAGTACGAAGTACAGTTCGCTCTCGCACTGAGTGCCTGCTCGAGCTCTCCCTGTCTCTCTCTCTCGGGTTGATTTATTTCAGGTTGGTATTTCGTATTTCGTATTCATTTCGGTCTGTTAAGGGGCGACGACGCGCGAGCACTTAAGTAAAATAATAATTATGTATACGTATGTCAATTTGTTTGACTTCTTCGCCTCGCGCTTCCCTACTATTTCTACTGCCATTTCGGTTTGGCAGGGTAGTAGATTTTACTACCTTTTCTCGGTGCGATTTCGTATTGAGAGCCGCAGCCTCTTCAGCCTGACATTTAATGGGCTCTCTCGGTTTGGTAGTAGATTTGCTGCTACCTTTTTGTACGACGCGGGCAGCTGACATTTATTGGGTTTGTTTTGAAAGCGTTTAATGGGTGCGAGTGTGTGTGTGTCAGTGTTGGCGAGTGTGTTTGCGTTAAGTAGATTTTTCAGCACATTTGTCTTAATTGTTGTGATTTGTGGTTGATTTTTGAATGATTTACGGCGTGTGCAGCGCCAAGCGGGATTAATTGTTTTTTAAATGTCAACGGGGGATAACCGATAGTTACTATATTTTGCTATGTTCTTGTGCTTAAAATAAATATTCTAAGAAAAATATATTATTTTGAGGCCTAATTTAATTATAAATATGTAAATAAGTCAACTTAAATTTAAAATTAAATTAGTTCCATCTCAACCCTTTACGATCCTTCTGTATGGGTGACCGCACAATTGATATACTTTAATTACCCGAATAAAAAACATTTAACAATTTAATCTGAGCATATCAATTGCCCACACTTGCACACACACACGCACACTCTCTCACATTTCACGCTCTCGCGCTCTCTTGGCAAAATCCACTCCCAATTTATCACTCAATTAGCACAGAAAAATGTAGTAGTGTATTTACTACGCTTCTGGCTCGCGCTCTCTCTCTCTCTTCCACATCCTCCTTCCCGCTTACTCGCCTGCTGTCAAGCGTGCAGCCATCTCTCTCGCCGCTCTTGCACAGCGTGAGAAACTCTCGTCGGTCGTCGTCGTCGTCGTCGGCTTTCTGGTATCGGGTGTTCATCTCAATGAAATTGTAGCATATTTTGTTGCCATATCGAGATTAAATTTTCAAAACACAAACGAGCACAGCACGAGAGAGCGCCAGAAAGAGATGGGGAGAGCGCTGCCAACCAGGAGAAAGAGATGGCCTTAGCCGAGGAGAAAGAGAGAGAGCGAGTTCGTTTGTATGCGTGGCTTGTAAGCTTTTGTATAATGCTTGAGGTGGGGATAAGTGCGGGGGCGGTAGGGGGAATGGGGTGGTTGGGTGATTTTGTGGGTGGTTCGTTTGGGGTCGCGATTTATTGATGACGCCAGCGTCGACAGAGACGCCGACAGCGACAGCGACGGCAACGGCAACGGCAACCGTGTTAATGTGTTTGTTGCTCTCTGGCATAAAATTATGTTTTATTTTATTTAACATGCTCTGCCTCGATTTTTGGCAGTCTTTGTCATAATTCTGATAAAATGGCAAAGGGGAAAGAGAGAATGGGAGTCCTGCTCTCTTGCCAAATGGGAAGTCTTTTTATTTTCCAGGCTCGAGTGCTAAGCAACAACAACAAAAATAGCAACAACAACTCACCACGATGATGACGATGATGGAAGTAATGATGATGTTGGTGTGTTATGTTGGCAGCCGACAGCAGCAGCCGCAGCAGCAGCAGCCTCATTGGGTTATGCTTATATGGGTTTGTATTTTCGTATTTTTTTTTTATTTTTTGTATTTTCGTATTTATACCCGGTACCCATAGGGTACAAGGGTATTATAAGTTAGTGCCAACCGAGAATGTATGTAACAGGCAGAAGGAGAAATCTCCGACCCTATAAGGTATATATATTCTTGATCAGCGTCACCAGCCGAGTCGATTTAGCCATGTCCGTCTGTCCGTGTGAATCAACAGATCTCAGAGACTATAAGAGCTAGAGTTACCAAATTTGGTGACAACATTGGAATCTGTTGCACGCAGATCAAGTTTGTTTTAAAATTTGGCCACGCCCACTTGCGCCCTCATAAATCATAAAAAACGTTATTAAGCTATACTCGTTATTTTCGGGTTAAAGTTAATAGATACAATAAATAAATAAATTAAAATGGACGTTTCCTGAACATTTCAGTAAAATCGGATGATAAACATGGGAGATATTAGCAATAAGGTTAGAATTTAAACACACCGCCCTAAGGCACTGCTGTTGCAATCTGTAGCCGACAGATGGCGCATTCGAGCCTTGGCCGCGCGATATAATGGCGCCACTGCAGAAGAATATAGCAAGAAATGACATAATTCATTTTTTTACGCCGATCGAGAGGGTTTTTATGTGTTCCTATAAAATGTATCATTCATATTTAAGTATGACATTATATTGTTTAGGTCGGGAGCTAATTCGAGAGGCGATTTATTTTAAGAAGTATCGTAGTAGACTATTATAATGTATGTACAATTTTAAATTGCCTTTTAGTGTGAAGTGCAAACGTTTTGGTACCGGGTATCTCACAGTCGAGCACAGTCGACTGTAGCTTTCTTACTTGTTTGTATTTGGGTTCGAGTTTGAGTCGAGTTCAGGCCCTCCGCACACACATTCACTTGGGTGTGAGTGGTGTGCCGTGTATGCCTGTACAGTGAAAACTCGGAAATTGGCAAGGATATTTGGAATATTCTTATCGATTTTTGGAGTGTCTTATAAATGAGCCCTAAAACATAAAAATAAATTAATAACATATATTTATTTTAGTTTTTTTTTATTAGTAACTAAATTTATGGAAATTATTTGAAAAAATTTATTTAAAAAGAAAAAAAATATATTAAAAATTAAACAAATAAAATAAAAAATAAAAATACAAAAATTGTTACAAACTTTTAGGTTTCCTCATGGGATTATTTTATAGAAACCTTAAAATTAGTTTAAAAGTTCAATAGTATCACTGTTTTTTAATAAACTTTATAATGTTTTTAGTGTGTGAAGAATAATATAATATAATATAATAATATAATATAATAATATACATAATATAATATAATAATATATATAATATAATCTTTTCAAATAAAGTTTTCTCTCAAAATCAAATTAAAACTAATACAGTACATCATTTTCTAATTTTCGCGCTCTTTTCCAAAAGACTCAGCACGGTTTTAAAAATTATGTTAAGATATTTAAAAAAATTCTGAAATGCCAAATTATAGCTGCTTTCCAAACTCAAACTTGAAAGCTCTCAATATAATAGAAACAGATGAATATGCTTGCCAAATCTGAAACATATTTGGATTTGCAACAATATGGCCTTAGTGTGAATGGTAAATGAAACTAATTATTTAATTTAAATAGCTTCAGCAATTCAGACCAAAATTATGTTAATATTGAGGGCTCACTGTGTTTACGGGTGTGCGTTGTGTACTGTGTGTAAAAGGAAGTGTACTGCGTTGTAGGCCGTCGTCATCGTCATCGTCATTGCTTTCCGCTGCTGTTGCTTGTGTGGATGTTGTTGGTTATTTTTTGTGAACGTGTGTGAGTGTAAGTGAGGGAGGGACAATGGGTCTGTTTGTCGCTCGGTCCTCTGCCACTTCTTCATCCTCGTGCTCGTCCTGCGACCTCCTCCCTCTCCTTCCTTTGCCCTTCATCCTGCGGGTATCTGCATCTGTATCTGTATCCGTATCTGTATCTGTGTAAATGCGTTGGTTGTTGGCTTGTTTCACCACCGTTCCTCCCCCGTTGCCATCATCCTCGATCATCGGTTCCTTGCGGCTGCCTACGTGCGTTTGTCCGGGTGCTGAGTGTGTTGCTGGTTCCTGTCCCTGAGCCTGTGACGGTGCCTGGCCTGTGACTGTGTCCCTATTCCTGTTACGTTTACTGTGACGGAGCACTGGAACTGCCAAACTGCTAAACTGCCATAAAACAGGGTGTCCCCGGCATGCGTGTGGGGGTGTGGGTGTGAAGGGGATATTAGCTAATCGGAGGTTAGCTAACCGGAGACGTTCTTTAATTAAAGCTAATATAGAAAATTAAACCCTTTATTCTCCACAGTATTTATAAAACACCAAATGTCTGTCAGTATATGTTAACTAAGAGCATGTTAGCTAACCAGAGATTAAAGGAGATTAACCAGCACTTGGAGAACAAATACTTTAAAAATTATTTTTATTCATTTTCCCATTAAAAACATTTTAACAGAAAATAAATAACTAGTTTTTTGTACTAAAGAATGATGTCTGGAAAGAGTGTTACGCAATGTAAACTAATTTGATGTTGGCTAACCAGAGAGTTAATTTGTAATCATGCTTCCCAACTAAAAATCAGTAGAGGAAAGCACTAATATAATTAACAATTATTTTAAATGTGCTACACACAAAAGTCATTAAAATTAAGTCACCTCTGTCCCTTAATTGTCTTAAAATATTAAGCCAAAGTCAATTTCCATCGAGTTGGCTCACCCTGTTCTGTTGGCCAAAAACGGCTGTAAAAACAATTTAATGGATAAAACGACAAAAATCTGGTTTTCACAAAAACCAAAAACCCAACACAGCCAACAACCAGGAGCAACAACAAAAGCGGGCGACGAAAGCGCTCAGGGGGATAAAGGGGGCTGGATAAAGGGGGCTGGAAAAAGGGGGAGTTAGGAAGTTGATGTTGCTGCTGCTGGAAGAAGAACACTCATGGGAACAGCAGCAGCAGCAGCAACATACGTAGCCGCAAGAGCAACAGCAACATCAGCAGCAAAAGCAGCAGCAAATGCTGAGATTACACTAAAAGTAACTGCCAGCAGCAGCAGCGGCGTCAGCAGAAGCAGCAGCAGCAGAATGCAACGCAATGAGAGAGTGCAGCACTAAAATCAATTATGTAGCCAGCGCAGCAGCAACACCAAAAGCAACAACATCAGCAGCAGCAGCAGCAGCAACACCAAAAGCAACAGCAGCAACATCAGAGCGACTGCAACAGCAGCAGCGTGAAAATAGTAGTGAAAAAAGGATAAATACAACAAGAAAGAACTTTGGAATCAGGTGCCCCGACCATGAAATACCCGGTATTAAATTTTGGGAAAAATAAGTTTTTAGAAATTAATATTTACCTGGAGTTTCAGAAATCGATATATTTAAATATTTTGGAAATATATGTATCATCAGGTGGTACTCATATTCTTGTACAAAAATATTTCAAAAGCATCTTATAGGCTCTAAAAAGTTTTAAGACAGATCTTAATGATAAATTTTGATATAAATGTATTATTTTGTCGCGATAACTACTTTTGATTTTACCCTTTAATGCAATTATATTACACATTTTTCCGAGATAATAACAATAATGTGATTATATTTGTTTTCCTGTCACTGAATACATAATACCCTCCAACCCAACGACCTGACTGCTGAGTATAAAAAGCGAAATAGCAAAGCAGTAGACGATAGCAAAAAAAAAAGGGGGTGATGGCAGGGACGGTGGAAAAAGTAGGGATAGCTGGAAAAAGGGGGCAGTGGGAGGTAGTTGGCAAGGCGGGTGGAGTAGGTGGAGAGGCGGCGGAAGGCCGAGGGGGCGGCACACAAGTGTCTGTTTGTCGCTGCGTCGGTCAGTCGGCAAAAATATGTTGCGCATTTGCGAACGAGAGCGAGAGAAAAGGCCAGATGACGAGCGACAGAGATAGCAGGCAACGTCAACTGCTGTTGTAACTGTTGTTTTTCTGTTGTTGTAGTAGAACTTGTTGTTGTTGCTTGGGTGGCTGGTGAAATGCGTGCAAAAGCAAAACCAAAAGTAAAGTAAAAAATGAATAAATAAAAATGAAGAGAAGGGAAAATCTTAAGGACGACTCTGAAAATACACTCCTAAAGCTATATTTTCAACAATATTTCAACAACTACACCAATATCAATAATATCAATAATTTTAACAATTTCATTAATTTAAACAATTTAAACAATTTCAACCATTTCAACAATTTCAACAATTTCAACAATTTCAACAATTTCAACAATTTCAACAATTTCAACAATTTCAACAATTTCAACAATATCAACCATTTTAACAATTTTAACAATTTTAACAATTTTAACAATTTTAACATTTTCAACAATTTTAACAATTAAAGCATTTTCAAACATGTTTGTAAATTTCAATAACAAATTAACAATCTTTACAGTTTCAACAGTTTAAGATCTTTTAAACAATATTTAGGATCAATTAAATATCAACCCATTCACAAAACATATTTGTATTATTTAACTTCAAATATGCTAAATAAATTTATCTAAATTAAAAAACAATTTCAAACTCAATATCAACTGAGGTCTAATTAGTTTCAAAACGACATACAATAAGCACTATCATTTTAAAGTGCTAATCAGGAATATATGAAATATGAGTGACTAGAAGGGCTAAAAACTTTAAAAATTAAATAGGAAACTTTTTAAGGGTACCCAAATAGGTATAAACAAAAGCAAAAAAAGAAAAAAATTGACTAAAACCAAAAGCAGCAGCAGTAAACGATGAACTTTGCTGGCTGCCTTTGTTGTTTGCTTTTTGCTGTTGGCTGGTTTTGGGTCTAAGGCAAAGACACCTTTCCACGTGCAGGTCTGCACCACCTTGCCCCTACCTCAGGCTATCCCCTTGCCACTACATACCCCTGGCCTGCAGAAAATAATCAGCGAAAAACGTAGGAGAAAAAGAGCGTGCAAAATTATGCTGAGTGCTTGGCTGGCTGCCACACAAAGTGAAAGAAAGGCAACGACAACGACGACGTCTTCGCCGCCTCCTGCACCGCCCACCGAACCCCCTTTCGGCTCCCTGAACTGCAGTCGTACACTGAGGGCAAAACTAGTTAAAAATTGTCTCATTAAGAACCTTGATCTGGAAGAATATTATATTGTACACTAGCATCTAAATTATATTATTGTAGCTTTTCATATAATCACTTGTTGAGACCAAATATTAAGTAGGTAATGGAAAAGTAATATTGTGCAACTTTCCCCTCCATAAAAACCTACAAACAAATTTTTTTGGTTGGCGCTAATTTAAGTTATATTGTTAATTATTATTAACTAAGAAGTAGTAACCCTTTTATGATATCTACTCGAGCAATGTTTTACATATTCGTATATAATTTCAATACTTTCTTCTAAACATTTTAGTTAATCGACCAAATAATAATATGTCCTAAGTATGGGTTCTTAATTTAATAAATGCATTATTAAATGATAACAACGATAAATATATATTTTCTATATTATACTTTAAAAAAAGAAGTCTGGGTGGTTTTCGAGATAAAATGCTTATTTCTGATGAAAGCATGTTTAATATAATCTTGTCTTTATTAATAAATTTCTTTCAGGTTTTTTTTAATGGTGGAATTTTTGAAATATATTTAAAATGAGTTTTTGTTTATATATTATTGTAAACGATGTTGGAAAATAAAATATTTGTATCTTTTAGTTTAAGGTATTAAACCAATCTAAGAAATATATAAACCGATTGATTTTGAATAGGACTCTAGTAAATGAGATTAGTTTAATTGAAAAAGTATTCCTTGTAATATTTTTTCTCTGTGTAAACCCACTCCCCCTCTCTGTCACTCTCTGCATCTGCTAAGCGAGAGCATAAATACGAGTAAAAAAAGGCAGTGAAAGAAGGAAAAATCAAGGAGGGATTTGGGTGGTGGGGCAGGGGCCAAGGCGGAGGCGGCGGTGGCCAGGGGGTGGAGAAGGGGGCGCTTTGCCGGCAGATACTTTGAGATTTCCCCCCTCCCCCGCCACCGATGGCCGCCTGTTTTCATGCATTTTATCAGTCGACGCTGACGATTTTCTTGGCGTTTTTATTTTTATTATTTTTTTTCTCTCGCTCTTTGCTTGGTTTCGTTTATGATTTTTTTCTTGTGGCTGTTGTTGTTGTTGTGTTTCGCCTCTCTGGTGTTTGGTTTTTGTTTTTATTTGGGTTTCGTTTTGGGATTCGGTTCGGTGTTTGTATCGGGGCAAATGTATCTGTATCTCAGTATTTGTATCTGTATCTTATATGTGGCGCTGCTGCTGTTGTTGCTGTTATTGTTGTTGCTGTATCTCTTTTGTATCTTTTAGCGCTGTTTTGAGTTAAGCAATTGATGGATATGGTTTATTTATAACGCTTGGCGACCGAAACCGAACCGAACTGAACCGAAGGAAACGCCGCGTCGCCCGAATATCATCCACAGCCAACGTCATCATCATCATCAGCTTCATCGCTTCGAAACGCAATCATCGGCATCGGAATTCCGACGAGCACAATGAGTGCGGACGTGTATCTGAGTATCCGTAAGATACTTTACTCACTCACTCGCAAAGTTCGCTCGCTCGCTGGCTGCGTTCGATAAACGTAAGCGTAATAATATTTTATTGAAATTTGTTTTCTTGCCTGTACTTGCCCAGCTCGCTCGCTCTCTTTCCCTTTGCGCTCTGTATTTTCTTTTCGTTTTGGGTGCACGGGGAAAAATTGGGTTCTTATTTTCTATTTTTCACGGTATACTGATGATGATTATTGTGGGATACAAATTGGATTACCATAAACTCAATATATATTACTTAGAAAAAAAAAAAAACCCCAAAAGAAACTGCTATAATGTATTATAGTTTTTAATTAAATTTGTCTTATCATTTTTATGGGATATATATTTCTTTTACGACTAGAAATAATTAGTTAAATTAACAAGGAGAATAAAGTTTAGACACTACCTAAACATAAACTTAAATTTTAAGTTTTTTCCGGTCATTGTATCATTATTAATAAAATTAAATGTTATTTATCATAATTCCTTCATATAAGTAGTACAAATCATTTAAGTTTTCCTATCATAAAATAAATATAAAGGGTTTAGAAACTGTTTATTAAATAGATGCTAAAAATGTTCCCTATTTCAAATGTAATTTGTAAGACATAAATTCCCTTAAAATGGCATCCAAAATGGTTTTCAAATAAATCCGTTTAAACTTTTCCCAGTGCATCTGTTAAGGGGTACTGTGGGGCCTTCATTTCTTTTGTCGTTTCTTTGCTTTTTTTTTTGCGCTCCGCCATAAGTATCTGTTGGATAAATATGAGGTTAAAGCGCTGCCTGCTGTCTGTAGTTTCCTCACTTCAGTTCACTTGCATCTGTATCTGCGTCTGCCTTTGCTGCCGCCTTTGCCTCTGCCTCTGCCCCTGTGTACCTCTGTATCTGAATCCGTACCTGCAGCTGTATCCGCATCGGTATCTGTGGCTATATAGCTGTAGCTGTATCCGTATCTGCATCTGCATCTGTATCTGTATCTGTGGGTTTGGGTCTGGAGTCGAGTGCAGCGCATTTTGATTGTTCGCCTACTCTTTTGATGAAAACATAAATATCACAGCGCCGCCGAGAGAACGAGAGCCCGAAAAAGAAGCCTCAAGACAACCCAGAAGTGGATGGCGATGATGATGGAGGGGAAAAAGAAGCACCATCGGCATTCCTAGCCCAGCTCTCTCGATTCCTGTTCTCGCATTGGGAATGAATGAAAATGTTTTTCCCATTTTCCACAGTCCCGCCACCACCGCTCTGTCTCTCTCCCTGGTTTTTTCCCCTTCGAGAGTTACAACTTCTGGGGTTTTCCGTGTTTTCCGTGTGCGGTAAATTGATACGACCATGCTGGCTTTACACGGGGCGTATGACTTCTCTATTAATAAGCCTAATTAAAGCCTCGAAAAATGCTATTAGTCTACACGGAATAATGCCTCAGGGCGAATCGGGGTTAAATTGATATTCATTGAGGATTAAATTAGATTAAATTCGATTTTGAAGTTTCTCTGAATATGATATCAAATATCAAAGATTTAATCAGAATATCAGGGGCAAGCCAATTTTGACTTGATTTTGATTTTTGACGGAGAGAATAGTGGTGCATATTGCTGTCACTGGGGTAACATTTAAATAATAAAATGCATAAATAAATTTGATTAACTTAATATATAAATTTAAAAATAATTCTAATTAGCCCCAAACAAATTTATTCTATTTCCCACTAAAAGAAAATTAGATTGCCATTGTTTTCGAATAAATAGGTATAAATGCTGGCACCAAAGAATGAAAATGATTGAACAAACCTAAAAATAAACCGACCAAAAATCGGGGGAAAATCCAAAAATTGCTGTATGCAAGAGCGGGAGGTCAGATAAGTATTTTCCCCCTTATTCCAGTCCCCCCAAAGCCCCCTTCTCCTTCCCGAGGCCCTTGTTTATGACCTCTCCTCGAATAACTTAATAATTATTCATGCAGTTTACCCGACGCAATTACAACAACAACTGCGGGGAAAGAGTGGATGCCACATGCCCACGCTTCAAAAAGAGCAACCAGCAACAACAATAAATTAAAACAACGATCAACAACCAACAAACAAGCAACAACAACAGCTACACCAACAAATACAACAATGGGAGAAGTGCGTTGTACATAAACGAAATCGAAACGAAACGAATAATAAATAAATGAGTACAGCCGAGGAAGAAGGAACGACAATACTTTTTATATAGTTGAATGACTGAACCAACCCGTCAACCAACAACAACACAAAACCAAAAATTAACACACAAAAAATACTTATGCGCAATAACAACAACATCAGCCAAAATTACCTTAAAAACACCAAACAAGCTGAAAATAAGTAGAAAAAAAGATCGGAAAATAAAAATACATTAAACGAAATAAGATGAATACCAAACAAATAAAAAATTTATGCGTTGCATGGCCCGGACAGAGACAGAGCGAGGGATTGTATAAATGGAGGCGAGCGAGAAATTATGCCACAATCAAGTACAACACACAATAACAACATCAGCAGCAGCACCCAACAACTGCACGACAGAGGGAACAACAGCCACAAACAGAGAGGAAAATTCCCCCCAGAAAAGTGCGTGGTAGAAATGGAAATTTCAAAGTTAGAGATGGAAACGTGATTAAGTCGCATAAGAGGTTTAAGTTGATAGGAATTTATGCTCATCTTTAATAACTCAATGTTGCTGTTGGGAAGAGTTCTTAAAGGTTCTGAGTTTTGGTATAATTTTTTTTAACTTACTCAGGTATTTAGGAAAATAATTATATTTAATAAGATCAGCATGAAAAAGAAGGACTAAGATCCCAGATTATTATAAGATATTTCAGGACTATATTATACAACAAAAAAAAATATATATATATATATATATATATATATCAAAAGATATCTCGTCACAAATAAAATCTTTCTACAATTATTAGCTAATAGTAAAGGTTTTTTGGGAAGTATGATAATAGTTTTCCAACCCTTGCCCTTTTAAATTAATAACCCAGAAATAAAAAGGCTTCAAAAAGACAAAGAATAAAAATAAATGCATTAGAGCTACCTACAATTAAATCCCACTTACCCAAAAACCATTCAATTTCGGTTATCATCTTCTAGATCTAATCAAATAGTTTCCAGAAATTTCCCACCGCCACCGAAGAGATCACCTGCATCACCTGTATTATAATCCACTCACGCAGTCATCGCTCAAATAGATCAGATAATAATATCAGATCGGATCGGAGAGCAGAGTAGATCACCTCCAAAAAAAATAAAAAAAATAAAAAAAACATACACACAGAAGGCAGATGACGAGCGGCGATGATGATTCCGTTGACGATGGTCTGCCCCATTGCGCCGGGAGAGCAGATCATGATCATGATCAGCGGTCAATGATAATTCCATTTTGTTTTGTTTTTGCGTTTGCATCTGAATCGGAATCGGAATCTGAGTGACTGCTTGTTCTCTATATCTCTGGCTGTGCATCTTTGTATCTGCTGTGGAAGACTCTCGAATGCATTCCATAGATACACAAAAATAAAAATGCGGCTACAATAAATAATAACATCCAATGCAGACTAGAGGGCGAGATCCTCTTTTGGAAATGGAAATTGGAAGCGGGACCAATGCTGCAGCTGGGTATAGGTAAAAAAAAAACTCGATCCAGCCCTTAACCTATTTTCCACTCCGTTTGATGGTGACGGTGAGTCCTCACCCCGACACGGAAAAGCATTATCGCTCATCACAATGCGCGGAGATAGCACTTAGGTTGAGCAATTACCAATAGGCGGTAACACCTCGACTTCACTTTGGCGTCTAATTGCTTAACAAAAGCTTCAATTAAACACTTCAAAGAGCTTATTACAAACCAATAAACCGCACCACTCACTGAAAGAATCCGCAGCTCCTGAGGCGGAACGCGCTTGACGACTACGAGTGTCAAGGATATCACACAGATACAAAGATACAGGGAGAAAAAAAATGCGATGCTTAGTATTTTTTGGGAAATAGTTAGGGGATTATTTTGGGTATAAATATAAAAGCTTTCTATCGATGTTTTAAAGGTCTTCTTTAGCAATCTTTATGCTTAGAAATATTGAAAGTATATTATAGGAATATTGCTTTATTTTTAATGACAAAAAAGCTACATTCTTACATTACTTTTCCTTATAAATCTGAATCCAAATCTATAATGACTTTTCTAAAAGCACACTGGTGGAAAAGGTTTAAATTAATCTTTAAAAATCTCCCTTAATAGTTAAGTTACTAGGCCCATTTTTCTTTCCATGTCGAAATTCCACAACTCACAGATACTCAGACCAACATACTCGCGGAACAAAAGAGAGCACGCTCCACACTCCATTCAAGTCCACTCCATCGATGTTCTGGATGGAATGGAATATCGCTTTACACACATGATAAGTGTCATGACTGCGTGGCCCGATAATTGTCTGTTTTGTCTGGTCTGCTGTTTTCCTGACTGCCTATCCGCCTCTGTTCATTCTTCTTTAACCTCTCCTCTCTCTCTCTGCTCTCCGCTCCTGCTGCTCCTGCTCCTGCCGCCGCCGCTGCCTGCTTATCCTGCTCATGATGGCACCGCAGTTGTGCCTACTTGAGGCTACTGTTGTTCCCTAGTTGACAAAAGGCCACAGGCTGTCGGGGCGAGAGCCTCTTTTGATATGCCCCTGTGCGATGTGGTTCGGTTTTAGTGGTGACTGATCCTATCTACACATAAAAAAATGACTATCCTGGTTTGGAGATACTTTTGTAGTATTTTTTAGAATTTTTGAATATAAATTTGACAATTTATAGGTATTTCAGGGAATGTTATTTCTTTAGTGGCTAAGAAATATTATTTTTTCTTACTAAATAGATTTTTTTAAGGCATATTAATATTACATTTAAAGGTTTAATAGGCATTTCTTCGAATAATATATATTTACATTTCATTAATGATACGTTTTATTGCCTAAAAATATTTTTCAAAATGTATTTTCCATTCCAAAACTATTTTTTATAAGACGTATCTTTGTATCTTTTTGGTGGTGTCTGGCTTCCCTATTCTCCAACTTTCTGTATCTATCTTCAGGTTTCTTTCCCGCACACTCTCTCCTCCTGTGTGTGATCACTCCTGGATAGCGTTTTATTGGACTCTTAGCGGTTCCTAATGTGTATCCTGTTGCGCTCAAGCAGGGTGTCTTATCGAGGGAACATCCTTGTTTGACTACCTGAACAACTTCCGGCCTGGATGAAGCCTTCTGCTTTGTACTTGGTACTTCTCTCACTTTCTTGGACCCATTTGCATGATGCGGCTGCGAAGTCGAGGGGTAGATCATGTCAGCGAAACGGAATCTCTTTCAAGTCAAAGCTCACGGTCGGAATTATTTGAACAACAATCATCATCATAATCACAATAATAACTTCCCTGCGTCGTCGCACATGTTTGCCCGGGTGTAAGGGTTAAATGTGTCCCCGGTGAGGTGTGGGTTGTGCACACCCCTTACACCCCTGGCCAGCTCGTCTGCAGCAGCCCCTGTACTTGGTATTTTTGGGTTCTGCGCTCTGTTCTTGGTTCTGGGGTTACTTCGGGGTTCATAATGCCAGCCTTCTTTGAACTCTTTTTGCGTCATCGTTTGTGATTAAATAAAACCTAAAAAAAAGCACGAGGATACATGTGCTCGTATTTATATATATATATGCACATGCTCGAATGTATATACCTAGAAATTTATGTATTTTTATTTGAGCTTTTACTTTTCATCAGTTTCGCTTGTTCTGCTGTTGTCGAAGAAATCCTTTTCTCTCTTTTCGCTTCCTTTTTACGGTGCGTACACAAAATGCGGACCTTTTCTCTGTGTTTTTTTGCTTTCTGCATGGGCTTAAGGGAGGGGGGTCCCCGAACACACGCCAAATGTAACCTCAAAGGGTTAAACACGCAAAACGCAAAAGCTAAAAAAAATTGGAAAAAAATAAATACGAAAATGGAAGGCCAACAAAAAATATGAAAAGCAATAAGCGGCCTTGGTTGAAGGAGGGCAGAGGCAGGGGAATTAGTATTCAGGGGTCTGGGGGAAGGTTGCCCAATTCAAACCTTATGTAAAAGGAATACCCTGGAATAGGGGGAGAGCTGACATCGACAGGGAAGGATGTGGGATAAGGAGTGCATGCTCAGAAATATTAATAAGCTTCGATTACGGCAAAGTACTTTGTTTGATTTACAATTCCCGCAGAGTACAGCCATCCCCCAGGTTATTATCTTAAAAATTATGCGAATACCAAATAGCTGCAGGTCATACCGAAAGAGGTTAATTATTTATTTAGAAACCCACAAAAGTTCTGGGATAATGGGATAGTATTTGTATAACCCAGAAACGCCAAGCCCCCAAGGCCCATAAATTATTCATCCAAAACAATTTATATAAATGCCGATCCTGGTTGCGTCTCACTTAATCCACACAACAATTCCAAAGCTCCATTCATGAGGAATTCTGTCTAAACAAACATTTAGATTGGAATCTTTCGAGGAAGTCCCTAACCAAAAGGGGTGTTTTGTCGTCTTGCCCTATTGTTGTTCCGCTTCTCTCGCGGCGAGATCGCTTCATTATCATTGAAATCGCGCCGGCATTATCAGATAATTAGATGGAACAATTGTCTCTCATTTATCTACACCAAATAACGTGTTGTGTGTCAGGGTCTTTACCTAACCCAGAGACCCGAGAAAACCTGCCTCCCTCCCTCCCAGAGCAACCCTCTGGCTCTGCTTCGGTTTGTTGGGTTTTCAGTAAATTTGTTTGCTAATAGAATTTGAAAAGAACATTTGCTACGGAGGATAAGGCAGGCAGCGGGGTGGAGATGTTGCCCCGGTATTACGCAATACCTTTTGTCAGGGTCTCCGATTCCGTATCCGTATCCGTCGCCGTCTTCTTCTCAGTCCCAGTCCCAGTTTCATGGAGATTTCTCCTGCATTGACTTGAGATTATCGCACTCCGGGGTTAAAAACTTCCAATTTAAATTCAATTTCCGTGCAAAATGGTCAAAAGTCTGAGGACAAGCGGTATGGCGCGCAAAGTAAATACCAGGCACAAATAAAAAATAAAAACCCACCACTTAAGGGTTTGCCAACTGAATCCGGGGAAGGCCGGATCCTCAATCCTGAATACCGAGTCCTGAATCCTGCTTCTGCTCCTGCTCCTGCTGCTGAATGCCAGCCGGATATCGGAGCGCAGACTGAGAGAGAGATAAACAAGGAAGCCAAACAGGATGCATGACCATGCAGGCGAAGTCACTTCATTATCGAGATTATCGGCGCAACTTCCAACCCTGCCAAGGCATCAATCCCTCAGACTCTTCATCTACATCCGGGCGAGCACACAGAGAAAATATTTACTAAGGTCGGTCATTAATTTTAAAGTTTTTCTAAACAAAAAAAAAGTTTACTTAACAATTTAAATTTATATTAGGATTTAATAAGGATAGATTTTAGAAAGCAACTTAAGCGCAGTGTGACCATATAAAGGAAAGTTTTGTAAGGTGACCAAATGCAAATAAAAAACCTAAGCGCAGTGTGACAATCCAAAGGAAAGTTTTGTAAGGTGACCAAATGCAATTACAAAACGTAAGCACAGTGTGACCATCGAAAGGAAAGTTTTGTACAAATCGTAAGCGCAGTGTGTCCATCAATAAATTAAGCTTTGCTGTTGGGAAACATATTTTAAGAACTAGGATACTATTTTGTGGGACTGACGCCATAGTTATAGTTCATTATTTTCTTAAAGTTATTGCTTTAAAATTATATCCCATAAAATTATGAATGCTCATTCTTGTAAGGGGATGAAACAACTATTCCGATGGCAAAACAAATAATTAAGTTATGCATTTTTCTCCGTGTGCACATCCTCATCCGTCTTCCCAGGCCCATCCACTTTATCGTCGTGGTCCACATCCTTGTGTGCATACGTTCGCGCGTCAGCACAAATGTCAAACCACTCACTGAGCCCTGTGGTGGTGATACCGGCAGCGGTGGTGGTGCTGTGGTGGTGGCGATGCTCGCTCGACTGGAGGGGTTGGTTTCCCGCCTCGGCTCTGGATGCTTGGTCCTGGGCCTTGCTGAGCGCCTGTTCATGGGTATCCTTGAGCCCTGCTCTCTGCGAGTCGTGGCCCCAGGACAGGCTAATAAAATTTGCCAGCCAAATCCGCAACAAACCCCGAGAAATCGCTGCTTAGAAAAGGGAGCTCGAGGCGATCCGCAGAACGATGCGATTTGTGCGACTGACGGCGGCGGCAGCCTAAGCAAATTAAAAGTGTTGAAAGTCGGCGAGGGAAAATTGGAAAGCATAATGAAAGGAAATTGTTTCAAATTGTCGGGCGTCCTTGAGGAAATATTATGGGGTTGCACACTCGGAGATACTCGGGGTCCTTATGTTGTGCCAGTTGGAATTTGATTCAAATTGAAATTAGTCCTAATTGGCAAAGGTTGGCAAACGGCAGGCGACAGGCAGTTTGTACAAATTATGCTTGATGGACTTTGATTGACATTAATGGCGTTGCGTTTTTATTTATTTAGAGCACGTAATATTTATTAATTATTTTTTTAATTACCTCGGTTAATTTTAAGTATTAATATGAGAGTGCTGTGAGGGAAATAAATAATTTAAAAAATTCCTCAATAAGTTGAAAAGGAAATATCATAATTTATTGGGGCTTATAAATTGTAAATAAATATTTATAATTAACTGATATTTGATTTATAATTTTTATGCGTTTAATTGTTTCTACATTTTACAGATCACATTAAAAGCAATTGTATTACAAAGTCAGATGATCTGATAGGAATTTCCTTGCTCATTTAAACACGAATCAAATTTCCTGGAAAATTGAGGCCTCCTTGGAATCGGATTCCTTTGGTTAATCGGTAAATTGACCCCACCGCCACCGTCTTCTATTTTAGGTGTTATATTCAACCACTGATTGACCGAATCGATTGACGCCCCGAGTATCTCTCCTATCTCAGGTTGGCTTACCTGTCAGCCAGCCAGGTTGCCATTCAGAAATGGGAAGTGCTCATAAAAGTTAATTAAATGCAAGGCTGGGCCGGCGACGGGGGAAAGGAAATAGAAATGGGAAAAAGAGAACAGCCATAACAAAAGCTACGAATCAATGGGCTAAGTGAAGGCAACGTAGCTAATCGATTCATTTGGAATTCAATACACAAACACGTGGGACACAGAGCCCAGAGCCAGAGTTGGAAAATCAATATGGAAAGCATAAATGGCAACACGCTGGCCAAGTGTCAAGCGGCGGTATGAGCGCCCTGGCACCCACCCTCTCACATTGTTGTGCCGGGCCACCCCCTCGATTCTGAGCCGAACTGAAAATGCAATTGCAATGGAAACCGAAAAAGCCGTCAACCACCAGCACCAAACACACACACTCGGAACTCGGAACTCAGAGCTCAGGCCCTGCAGAATGTTGACAGACAGTTGGGCAGGGCGAATAGATATGTACAATGGGGGTAAAAATAATAGTTATATTTATATATTTAAATATGTAAGCAATTTAAACATATCTTTAATTTGCATTGTGTAATCTTATTAAATTTATTTATAAGAGACCTTTAGATTGACTTGGAAAATAGAAAAAACATATGGCTATCATTATTTTCTTTGAAAATGTATCTAGATCTATTTTAAAAATGTATAAAACAAAGGAATATTTTTTTAGGTTATAAAGATTAGGTGTGGGCTCTTAAAAATTATTTTTAAAATGTATGATTAAGTTTAACGGAGAAAAAATAAGTTAAGATCAAAAGTAAATTCCTATTTCTCATACAAAAATCTAAATGCTCTATTTAAAAACATTTTTCCTCGATATAAATTGTGAACTTTATCCTCTGTCTAATTTCAATCAATAAATATTATTAATAATTTTAATATAATTTATTTTTAAAACTTTTTTAATAAAAAACTCCTATTTTTTGCACCCCATCTATGCCCATGCACTCGTAAAATGGTACAATACCTTCTGGTAACCTCTCGCCCTCACTCTACGCCTCGTCGGTCTGCCATTTTCAATTTATTGTTATTATTAATTTTGATGCCCAAAAAGGGATGACAGGATGCCAAAGGAAAAAACAAGGGGGTGGGGCGGTGTGGTGGTAGAGAGAAGGGAGGAGTGCGGTGTGTGTAGCATCGACTGGCAGTCGACGAGTTTATTTGTGTGAAATTCAAATGTAAATACTTGAGGGTGCTTAAGGGTGTCTTTAGGGGTTTAATGCTCGACTGCTACGCAATTTTTCTCTCTTCGCTCTCCGCTCGAGCATTTTTTGGTTTTGGTTTCGGTTTCTGGGATTTCTCCGGTGGTTGGGCTTCCATTGTGACGCCGCTGCAATCCCAAAAGTCCGACCCCGTCCCAGTTCCAGTTCCAGCTCTCCTCCTGTCAATGCGAATTCAATCGATGCCCAAGTGCATGTGGAGAAAGTCTGTTTCTTTCATCTCGAGGGACCGTCAAGGGGTTGGGAAAGGTTGTGGGAAACTCTCTGTCTTGCCAGGGAAATGCAGCTGGGAAGGAGCATGTCCTCAAAAAGGATCTCATAGGGATTAAGTTTGGAGAGGATGTTGGCATCAAGGTTGAGGGTAGGATGTCAACATGCATTATTACACGATATTTTGTAAGTCAAATGTTTTGGTACACAATTTTTATTGCTTGTTTGGGGCAATTTTTAAAGGGCTTTTAGTGGGAAAATAAATTAATTAATTAATGTAATAAATTATAGTTCGTGGAAATAAATATTCTAATGCATTATCTCCTTTTTTAGGAGCTATATCTGGTATCATTATTTAGCTATTTATTTGAGTTTTTTTAAATAAAAAAATAAATAAATAAATATGAAATCATTACAGAATATTTTCCTTCCTTACATTAATATCAATTTCTTTAGATTTTCAAAAGATAATACAGGCAACTTCCCATTCGTATATCCCAAACTCGAATACCTTCACCGCCGCCAAACCAAACTTGCCTTTGTTTCTTGACAATTCCGTTGGCGGAAAGACGATGACGACAACAAAAGCCACCGTCAAAGATTAGTCATACGCAGTTGCCCCCGAATGGAGTGGGTGAACTTTAGGAGGGATGAGGGATGAGGGATACGGACTCCGGAATGAGAGAGAGGCTGGAGGAGGACAACGACTGTGGGACGCCTGGCGACATTCATTTCAATTGACACGTGCACAATCTGCCCCATGCCCGTCTCTGTCTCCGTCTCCCAAAGACAGCGTAAAAATGTTCCAGAATCAAGCGAAACAAATGCGAGAAGCTGGGATTCCCGGGGATGAGGAGACAGAGAACAGAACAGAACAGAGCCGGAGATGGAGACTCATGAATATGAAAATGCCTGACAGGAGCTAAGTAGATGTCTTCTCGCACCTTGACAGGGGCGGCGGCGGCTTCAGACGGGAGGGTTGCCAGCCAGAGGAGACATATTCAGCTGGCGTCGGCATTAGCTCAGAATTACTCCCTCTTTGGCGTTCCTAACTTGTTTATAAACATTTTTTACACAAAGGAAAAATGCCAGCTCCAAGTGGTAATTACTCATATAAAATGAAAGACTTTTAGGGGTTGAAAATAAAGGTATTCAAGTTAAATACCTTTATTACAGAGGCCTTGTAATATTTTTTATAGCGAAATACAGCTTAGAATATTATTAAAAATTATATTACTAGCTTAGTTAATATTTTTTTCCCCAATTAATATAATTTTAAAAGTGTAAAAAATTAAAGAAATATAAAACCACATTATTGTTTAGAGTTTTCCGTTGTGCTCACACGACGCATTTGACATTTTTGTCACCCAAACAAAACAGCGGGTGGTCAGAACCCTCCCCATGCCGCCTCCCTGCGATCTCTCTCAGAAGTATTAAAAAATTATATGCCAAATCGAAATTGCATGTTTAACATAAACAGCGACAAAACTAAACGAGGCAAACATCAACAGCTGGAGTCAGAGGGGTATTTCTAATGCCTTTTTTCGCTGATCACCCGCTGGGGCATTCGGCAATCTGCTCTTTTGATTCGAACTCCATTTCGGGAGTAGTTCCTTTGAGCTTCTAACCCTTAAGTGCTGCGTGACATTTATTGCCATTTATGAGGCTCGTTTTGGGGGTTACGCATATGAGTCGGCGTTGCCATTGTCGTCCTGCCATCGTTATTTATGGATATATGTATTTAATAAACTCCGCACATACTCCGCACACAGAGGCCAGCAGAGAATTGAAAATTTGTTCATTTGCTATGGTAAATTATATGGTTGAAGAGCAGCATCACCGGACTGGCGATTGGTAGGGGTGATGTAAAGGATATTGCGGAGTTTATTGCAACATATTGCAGGGTAGGTTTCCAAATTAAAATAAGCCCGGATTAATAATCAAACGTTTAGGAATTATGAAATATTACACCCGTTTCAATATTCTGCTCGCGATGAGTGCGCTGAAAATTATTGCGATTGTGTAATTCATATGCGGATAATTAAGTAAAGCCTGGGGAATCTCTTGAATTTTAAGGAGGCAAAGTGCAGCACTTCTTGTTTAAAGAGATTTATGAGGAAAACTAAATATATGCTTCTTGTGATATTAAATTATTTTAAATTGTAATAATCCTTTTTTTAGGTATTTTAAATAGTAATTTATTTCTAGCTAAGACAGTTCCTTAAGTGCCACAATTTGCAGCACTTAATGTCTAATGGAAATTATGTCATAGGTCTCATTCCGCCATAATCCTCTATATTGATCTTTAATCAAGGCAATTAATTAACATAATGAAATAACTTGCGACTAGCGAAGGGCAAAACTCAGTGTGTCGCCATTCTCCTTGAAGTTTGGTACCTCTTAAATGGTTTAATTATTGTATATTGGTATTAAGGTCCTTAAAAAACATAAAAGATATTTATCCAAATAAATGAAATATTGAAATATTTATATTAAATGATAAACTTCAGATGCTTTCCAAGATTAATAATATATTTTATAAATCCTTTTAAATTAGGTTTTTTTATGATTTTTATATTACATATATTTGGCTTAGAAAACATTTAAATTTGTAAAAGTAGAAATGGGGAACATATGTGTTAAAATGTTTTATTTTAAGGTATATACTCTTACAAACTCCTGTTTAAAATTTCTTTTATTATGTTTTTATTTTGATTTGGCTAATTTAGCTTATTTAATGATAATTCTATAATATAAGAGGTACTTTTGAGTCGCAATTCGTTGGGAACTCCTTTTTAACGATCCCACTTGTTTTGTTTTTCGCTGGCTTCTGTCTCAGCCACTTTATGGCCCCACCACCTTCACCCTCGCCCACTCCGCCGCTCCTTAACTGTTTTGTTTATGATTTTGTGCCGTCATTGGATTTTTAATTTGCCTTCCACCCAAAGTTTTGCGCCCCTTCTCCCCTCCGTGCGACTGCCAAGTGCAGTTAATTCCGCAATTGCAGTTGTGGGTGACTTGTTGTCGTCATCGCCGTGGATTGTTTGTGTCCCCAGATCCCCGGATCCCGCCCCGCCTCTGGCCCTGGTGATTTGCATAATTTGTTCTATAATTTATGGCATGCGAAAGCCTTTTCTCCGCCTTACTATTATTATTATTGTTCCATCGCTGTCACTCAGTCAGCTCAGTCTCTAGAGCCCGAGTCGCCCCTGATTGAGATGGCTTAATTAACTAAACGATGCGCCTGGAATTTAATTGGGAGCGCTCGGCGAAGGCGGAAGCATTTTTCTAGAGTTTAGTTCTGGTTCTGGAACTTTTCTATGCTGAGATATTCGCCCACAGGCCGAACGATCTGCTAATGCCAGATGGCTTTAATTTATTTTGTAAATTATTTCCCATATCAAAAGCAATGAAAATACAGGCCCTCCGTGGCAATACTATTTTTTGTTCATAAACAATTTTGTTTTTGTTGGCCACCCCGAAAAGAAAATACACAACTTGTTGGTGTTTCGAATCGAAGGAACATTTCTTGAATCTCGAATCTTGATGGAAATCAAAGTGAAAATCGTATCAAACGAGAGCGAAGCATTAGAACGAGAGGCCTCAAGTGAACCGAAAACAATAAATAAAGTTTTCTCCTTGGTTTATAATTATAATCATTCTGGGCAGGAGGAAGATCTGAGGCAAGAAGAATAACAACATGTTGCAATTGGTTATGGGATGTGGCAGGCCATTAAAATAATGAATATATCGAGGGAATGTCTTGAGGAATTTGTAGTCTACGAAAAACAGAGATAAAATGCGTATTTAGTATATATCTGTTTAGTTTGCAGTAAAGGATTCAAGAGGAAGTATATATTTAACATAAGCCGTAGCATATTCTTTTGAGAGAATCCTTTTTAATATTAATATTTTTTTTTATCTTATAGAAAAATGAACCAATTTAAAAAATTCTTAATTTATATAAATTCTAAAAGCTGATACAGATATCTAATATCGGCTTAAGTCGGTTTAATCGTTTTAAATTTGAATTTATTCGAATATTCTCTTTCTTATCAACAGAATTTTTAAATGAAAATTATATCAGCCATATTTTAATCAAATTTTCTTGGTCTAGAACCCCATTCCATCTCAAATATCCCAGAAATTAGTCGTAATTATGGTTAGGACAACTCTCTCTATCTCTCCTGTCGCGAAAAAATAAAGGACAAAAGTTTCAAAAGTTTCCTTGCCTTCTTGAGGGTGGCTGTGACTCCCACTCCCTCTCCTCTTCCACTGGCTCCCCGCTCGATTTCCCTTTGCCACCTCATTATCTTTAACTTTGAACTTTTCCATTTCGCTCGATGAGGGAAAAATTCCGCTTTCCTCTCCCTCTTTCTCTCTGCCACTCCCACCTCACTCCCAGCTTTTCTCCATTTTAATTGCGCTGGTCGAGCTAGCGCCAAACGGTTCTCGGAATAATTTTCCATTTTGCTGCTGCTTTGGTCTTTTGCTTTTTAATTGAGTACACACAACCGAAAATAAGAGGACAGGAACAAAATAAAAGGAAAAAACCAAAAAACAACTAAAATTAAATTATGTGCAAAGAGCTCCGAAATCTTTGCTGGTGCCTTTTTCATTTGGGGAATGGAAGCGAAGCAATTATGAAATTATTTATTAAATATTGTGAAATCGCTCAATGCACATGGGCCCATTTGGAACCTTGAAGTGTCGCCGTCCCAGTATCCGTATCTGTATCTGCATCTGTATTTGTATCTGTATCTGCTTATGGGCATAGATGAAGGGGGTTACAGGGGCAGGGGGTGCCGACACAGGGCAACGCTTGGATTCTAATTGTCGGAGTCGTCAGTCGTCGTCGCTGTTTCATTGGCGTCATCCATTGCTGTCGTCGGGTGTGAGATTTAAGTCAGTTTATCGACAGCATCGTCGCCGATTTTGGTTGCGTATTGTCGCCTATATAGCCACTCTACACTATACAAAAATTTGCACCGCTTTTGAGTAATTTTATAAAGTATAAAGAGGATTTACGAATGAAGTGTATTTTAATTATTAAATAATATACTTGTAGATCTAAGTCAGATTCTCCAAAAATGGGTTTATTTTCAGTTCATAAATAACCAAAATAATATCATAAACTATTTTTACTTAAAAAAAACTTGAAAACAAAATTTATTGATAAATAAGGTAAGTTTTCTAGATACACAAATTATTCTAGCAAGCAAAACTCAAATGGAAATAAAGAAAAAATGTTAAGACGTGTTTAATAACATATTAATATGTTTATTTTTAGCTCCGATTAAAGGCAATCTATTTTTTAAGTAAGAAAATATAATTGATATAAGTACAGATATTTACAAATATTAACATATATATCTTTTTTAATTTTATTTTCCGTGTAAAATCCCCTAAAGCCACCCAATCGATGATCATCGTCGGCTTTTGTTCGTGTTTGTGCGGCTCGCGTATTTCTTCAATAAATTTTCAGTTTATTCGGTTTATTTATTTACTTATATTTGCTATTGCTCTTTAGCTTGCGCCCCAACCGCCGCCCCACTTCAGTTCGCATTTGGCGGCGCGGTTCCCTTTCCATTTTGGCCTCTTGCCTGTGCCTGTGCCTGTGCCGGTGCCTCCTCCGCTTTGCTTTGTTTTCTCGCAGCTGTATGATTATTTTTCTCAGTTTCCACCTCACATTCCCCCCAAGTCGCATCCCCAAGCCCCAACCCGCCAGCCCTCATCCCGCTCACCATCTTCGACTTCGCCTTCATCGTCTCCGTTCGTCGTTCGCCGTAATTGAATTTCAACTTGTTTGCATTGTCGACGATGATGATAATTCGTCGGGGTATTTTGCGTATTGAGATCAGGGCCTCATCAATTAGTAAATTAATTTTATGCTCAGCGCTTTATGGAAATAAAGTTTTGCAGCTAAACCCGAGGGAAGCGGAAAAATGAGTGAATAGAGGGATGCGAAGCAGGAAAGCTTAAGATGGGAAGTTTTCATTTGATTACTCGATTAGAAAATCGCCAGGAATTTCAGAGATTTTAATCTTAAATATTTTATATAACAAGCTTCATTATATTTCATGCTTGAAAATTAAATATATCACAAAAATTAATATTATTTCTGCAATTTCCCTGCAGCTTACGTAATTTTACAATTTCCCCTACTTATATATTCATTTTCCCCATTTTGTGAAATGTAATGTCCGTAACTATTTTCGTAATTATCCGATTCATTTGTTGCACCATTTGACGTAACAAAATTTCAATTATAATCAGCTTTGGTTTCGTTAAAATATGGCATACATTTTCCATTTTCGCCCACTATTTTCATCCCTTCGAATTCCAATTCCGCCATCCCCGGACGTTGCAATTATCATATTTGACTTTTTCGCATAAATTCGCGGAATTATCTCACCACAACTATTTTTATTTATTTTAATTATTATTATGGTAGTATTTTAGCAATTGTATTCGGTTTGCATATGCAGTTTTTTTTCCTGTTCTATTAAGTATTACAGAGACCGGACTAAATATTTGTGCTATTGATTCGTATTTGCGGTTGGCAAACCCAAGCGAAATGTGCAACAAATTATTTCAGATATTATAATTTATTTATAGAAAAAAAAAATGAGAGAAATAAGGGGGGAAAACCCAATGGCAAAATATGAAATGTGACAATTCAATCACAAATGGCGATACGTGCCTCGCCCCTCGTGTTTGCCCGTTAAAATGCAATCTTCATTATTTAATTTGTTTGAATTTTTGCCGGCAATAAATATTCATTTCTGACAGTTGTTGTTCTGTTGGTAGGACCTGGAAATGTATGCAAATGCGATTAAATGCTTTCGTTTGAAATGTGTGTGTGGGCCTCGCTTCGATTTGATGGCTGCCCAGGGAAATGTCAGAGAAAAAGTGTTATACACGGCGTATACTTGATGGAATATATGAAAAGGTTGCGCATAGTTTATTTAATATGCCAAACAATTGAGCTTCTCCCCTATCCGGAAGATTAATCAACTGAGAGACAAGTACACAGTAAACCTTAAGGCTTTCCTCTTGAATACCTAAAATATGCAACAATTCCTTTGGCATTTCCTGGCACATTTTAATCTGCTGGCCAAATCTGTCTTTTGTCTGGTCCAGCAGTAAAATCAATAATGAATTCAAAACTTATTAGAACAAACAAGGATTCATTAGGCTGCCCAATCCGGAGTCCGGGCGTCCGTCTCCCGGTTGTTATTTATATCGATATAACAAGGTAATAACTGCACACTTAAGTATGCAAATAGCCCTGGCCCACACCTTGGGATGTCCGTGTGTGTGTTTGTTTGCACATGCAAATGTTATCATTTGTGATTAGTTACAGTCCTGAAATGCTAATGCCCCTTGACAAACAACAACAAGAGCAAGAACAACAGCGACAGCAACCGCAAGACAACTCACTTTTGGGTTAACTCGGCATTCGAGGGAATATTCTGTCTGTGCATGCGTATGCGTATCCTTTGATCCTTATGAATAAGCAGGAAGAGGAGGCCAAAGGCGCATTTCCCCGGCCAGAGACATTGCGTCCTGCCCTTGCCCTGAATTATTTACACAAATCCAACTGCAATCGTTTGTCAATTTGCCAATTGACAGTGAACATAATTGATGGTGATTAAGGGTGAACAAATAAATAGGCAGCAAGGTGGCTTTGCCTTTGAATAAATTCAGAAGTTTGTTGGCAGAAAACGATTGTTTATTTATTGCAGATGAAATACAAATTACATTACCTTTTACCTGAAGCTGTGTTTAAGGATTCGTTAACACAAAAATATTTCCATTGACAGGATAACTTAATTTAATTGCCAAAGAATGGAATTTACTTGGCTTTACTTACTTGTCACCCTTGAGGGCTTCCTGCAGCTGCTTGAGGCATCTATCAATCTTCCTCTCCCTCACTTGAGAACCATATTTCGATGAGGAATAAGGATCAAACATGAAGGGATAATAGGGATGCGTATCGAAGGTGAGCAAGCACGAGCCAGAGGTTGAACTTTCTGTGGGCACATCCTTCTCCTTTGTGCCCTCCTCCTCTGTTTTCTCTGACTTTTCACTCATTCTGCAACTTCACTTGGTGATCCGCGTTACGCATACGCCACGTTGATTAACCGCGAATATTCTGCTGCACTTCCGAACGCATCGGACTGGCAACGGCAACTGCCGGCTACCTCTTTGTCCAACTTTTGGAGTGATTATTTCTTTATTTATTTTTTGTTTTTTCGTAGCACCTCTAGTGCCTGGTGCTGCAGTTATTACAGTTGGCCAGCACATCTAAGCTAGTCGCAGACTAATCACCATCGTCGCCCATCAGCTGCAGACCTGCAGCTTGGCTGGCACTCGATTGCCTTTACCAGCGATTTCCAAGGCCACTCGGACGGCTCTTTGCGCATTGCGTATACGTCAGTGGGCCGGGATCAGGTTACACTTCATGGTAATATATGCAAAATTCCAGGTATTGCAACGCGATCCTCCAACTGATTGTCTTAATGGTTTGTTTGTTCAGTTAGCCTGGGGATAATAACTAAGATAGTGTCATAGCGCTTTGTTTACTTTGAGTTCATATAAAGTCGAGCTTCATTGAAGTAATCCCTTAGTGGTGAGGTTTAATATCAATTAAATATTTACTGATTAAAGGATTTTAAGTATAAAATGCATAAAAGGTTTTATTATTATTCCCAGATATACCCACAAAGCTTAAAACCATGAAAAACGGCAAAGAGTTTCAACAGAATCCATTTTCTGAATTCCATAAAGTTATAAAAGTATTCCAGGAAATGTAAGCAAAGCCAATTATTCAGAAAATTACAGCTAAATCTCTGAATAGCTAGAGTTCCAGGAAGGATAAGCCACAAAGCCAATAATTCATGGAAAAGCAAGTAAGCCATATCAAGCTGTGATTAAAATGATGTTTCTGGAAATGTGACATTCGAATGCAACTTTAATCTAATCAAAGGCAAGGAAGCTCGGTTTGTTTTAACTTTTTCCCATTCTCTCTCATAATCCAGCCACATTTTTGACTTTCCCTCGCAAGAAGGACACTGAGGTAATGCCTTAAATATTTCCATCACTCGCTGCTCCAGCTGCTAAAGTGAACGGAAAACGGAAAATCCAGGAGTGAGAGGTGGAAAAAGTGACCTCATTTGGCGGAGAACCTCATTTCCCGAACCACCCGAAAAAAACCCCAACCGCTGGCGTTTTTGTCTACCACAGTTAAGTGTCCTTTCGCATTTCGTTTGCTTAGCGTTTCGTCCTGTTGTGGGCGGTTGATTTGCTCCCTGGCTCCACCAACATCCTGTTTTTTTCGTCCTGCCTTTGTTTTGCTTTCGGTTTTTGTGTTTTGCGCTCTGTGTGTGCCCATGTTACTTGCTGGAAAATTAATAATAATAAAAAAACACCTAGCCCGGGCGGCGGAGGAGGGAGTACACGCGTGACCCTATTAAATGTGTGCTAATAAAAGCTTGGCAGCTCCGACAAAACAGAGAAAAAAAGAGGAGGCACAAGCAACACGCAGGGCGGGACGGAGAGTGCGAGTAGCTGACCAAGTGCGTAATGTTTGTAGATGGAAAATTTCAATACCTAAATAGGGGAGCGGGACGTACACTAAAAAAATATAGGGTTAAAGTACTCAAGATACCTTTTCAAGGATTTTTAAAAATCAAAGTCAATTTAAAAGTAATTTTCAAGGCAGCTTTAATTTATTTAACATTCAAATTATGCCGAATTTATACCCTATATTCCCTGAATTATTTTCCGTGCAAGTATATCCTGCTTACAAATTTCTAAAGTGGACGAGGGAGAGAGAAATTACTTAAAAATTCAGGAAGAATTGCGGAAGATGACGACGTCGACGACGATGAGGAAAACAAAATCAACGCTCACAAAAGCGGAAACATTTAGAAGTGGTTGGAGGAATGGCCATCCTCATTTTTGGAGTGGGCGGTATTTCTATTTACGCTAAAGGTCAACTTTTTCCATTTGCAGCCTGGTCATTTATAAAATCTTTGGGTATTATTAAGCAAAGCAAGGAGAACCAACTCTAAGGGGAGGAAAGGTGGCGGCAAAGTCTAAGAAAGTACATAAAGAAAACCCAAGGAGACCGAAGCCGAGTTGTGTTGTGCCCACGATTTATCAAATTAATGAGTATCATTTTATTTTCATTTCATTTTCCATGCGCCAGCACAAAAAAGCGAAGGACGAAATCTTCAAATGGCGGAACAGGCAACGAAATTCCTGCAAGGAATGGCCAAGAAGGAGAGGCTACAAAAATTAAGGTAACTTTCGGTGGAATGAAAAAATGCACGAAAAAGAAATCAAAATAAATGAGAAAGAAGGGGACATGGACAGGTCAAAGTGGAGGCCGGGGGGTAAAAGATGCTTTTCCATCTTAGGTAACAAAAAATGAGGATATAAGTTCCGGTCAAGGAGGGCAGAGTCTTTCATACTCTAGTTCTCAAGGTAGATAGTGTTTTCATAGTTTGGTGATAGTCAAAAAATGAACAGGATAAGGTAATACTATTTATGTTTCTTAAGGGGGATAATTCTGTTCTTTTTGGTATGAGAAAATAATTAGCATACTCTTGATTTAGGAGAAAAGTTAACAAAAATAAGGAAAACCCTGAAACTATTATTTTAATAATATTTACACTTTATTAGTAAGATAATCCATTAGTTTTCAAACTATTTTAGCAAGTAATGATACCCCCCGCAAGTGCACAAAATATAGAGAAGCAAACACATGGCCGGGCAGCGTCAGAAACTAATGTCGGCGATTACATAAACAGGACACATGAAAGGACGAACCCAGACGGAGGCACGGATGGGGTTGGGGGGAGATATAACACACCCGCACGCCAAATAGGAACTCCCAGAAAACCAACATGAGCATAAATCCTCGCACCCGAAAGCCAAACCCAGTTGGACCCCTACTCGCCCTCGATCCTTGTGCGATTCCGGCCAAAAAGGATACAAAACACTTTGCATTGGCAAGGTACAAACAAATAAAGTGACCAAACCCGAAGGGGAAGCAGATATAGGAAGGATATAGGATATAGCCCACCCACCAATCCACATTCACATCCACATCCACATCCACACACATATAATAATAAATAAAATGCTTATGCGAAAAAAAAGCAAGGAGACCCGAAAAAGGCACGAAGAAACCCAAAGGAAGCGGCAGCGACAAGAAGAAAGGAAACGAAACGAAAAGAAAGGAAGCCAAAGCGAATTGTTTTATATCCCTCATTTGTCCATTTAATGGCAGAAACGAGCCACATCCAAGGAGCCAAGCCGAACGAGCACAGGACAGGACCGAACCCAACCCAGGCCCAAGGAGCAATCCAGGACATGAGCAAACAAAGCTGGGATAGCAAGCAAAGGAAGCGGCGGCGCAAAGGATGGCTGGGAAAAACGCAACCAAGCAAAGTGAAAAAGAATATTGAAACACTAATAAAAATGAGGATAAGCAGGGAATGCATTAAGTAAAATATAGAATAAGTGCCCGTAGATGGGGTTGGGTTGGCTTGGGTTTGGCTTGGGATACATTGGGACATGGGATGTGTCCGTAAAGGTTAGGGCAAGGGTTACAGTCGGGTCGCCCACCCATGATGGGTTACTCTCTAAGGGTTGCTCTTCCGCCCCCGTTCAAATACGAATTCACGGATATAGCAATAATTTACCCCTTTGCAAAGGGCACAAAGAACAATACCAGGTACACCCTGCGCAACAGATTTTCGGCCACATCTCGGGGGTTATGTCTGGATTTCATGCTTCTCCAGTATGAATATGCTTGTAATACGAAACGAGTCAGCCAGCCGGAGTGGCAGGCTCTAATGCGAAACGCTCCCTGGAATGGACAGTTGGACATACTTTCAGTAAGTAGACTTCTGCTATAATCTGCTAATCTGACATATTTCATAAATCGACAGCAATCATAGTTCGAAGGATTATCTTTTTGTCCATTTGTTTCCTTTCCAGCTAAGCCTGAGTGAGGGTCCTTCGTAAGCGGGTTTTCTGTAATAAATAATAATATATGTGGCCTCATTCCACGGGAATTTCTTACGATTTATTCTTTCTCTTAGTTTGTTTAATAAATAATTAAATGTGTAACCTTATACCACAGGAATTTCTTAAAAAAATGTTGTTACTTTACCAATGTTTTGTTATATAAGTAAATATATTAATAATGTGTACTCAACATTAATTAATAATTAATACAAATTTCTATGGATTTAAGATGAGTTGTAAAGCTACTTTTTGAGCGGAAAAGTCCCTTAAGTGAACACTTTTTATACTAATAACTTGAACTCAAAAAACTTAAATTGTAAATCCTTTTTGAACGGAAAATAATTTTAAAATTCTTGCTGGTTAATTGCATACCTCTGGGTCTTGGCTTAAGCCCCGAAATCCTTTAAGGCTCTCTTATGGCGGACAAACTCCCTTAAGCGGACACTTGTTTCGGGCTTAATATCAGTTACTGGTGCTTGCATTTGCCGCTGCTCGTTGCGGTGAGTGTTTTTCCAACTCAAATGTCAACTTTGTCACACTCCCGCAGTGAACTCTGCCCGGGGGCGGACAGGTGGGGGAATCGGGGGACAGGTGCGGTGTTGAATGTGAGTTGTACAGTTTGTCGGGGACCCCTGACCCCATACAACTGAACCGAACCGAGCAGAGCCGAGCGAACGAGTCAACATTTTTGCAGTTTTTGCCACGGGGAAAGAGAAATGTAAAACAAAGTTGAAGCCAAACAGAAAAAAGGACAAACAACTGTTGGGGCAGTCAGCAAGGAGGGACGGGGGAGGGGGGATAAAAATAAATTTTAAACGAATCAGAAAATGGCAAATGGAAATGGGGAAAATGGTGGGGAAAATAGTGTGTGGCGAACATATTTTAGCTGCTGCGGCTTGGGGCAAACAACGAAATAAAACTAAGAGCAAAAAATATGAATGCAGAATGCAGAGCAGTCCGAAAAATAGGGTTGCCAGGCTGCTGTGCGATGCACATGAAGTGTGGCAACAACGCGAAAGTTTTTATTTTCTTGCAGGGCCAAAAAAGGGGGCCATATCCTGGGTGGCATGCAACATTCAATGCATACAAATGGCATTTAAGCTTCCAAAAACGGACCTTCAACGAGCTAAGCGCAACTCTGGCTCACACACACACACACAGAGTCATATTTGGGAAGAGAAAGAAGAAGCGCAACGCAATTTATATGCGTGGCTGAGAAAGAGAGAGATAGGAGGAGAACGGGTTAGAGAGAGAGACATACAAAGTTGAGGGGACATGGTGAACTTAAACCGAGTCAAACAGCCGGCAAAAGCTACTAACTTACGCACACAGATGCCCATCGTACATACACTAATACATGCAGATAGCGCAGCACACATATGCACTTGAAATAATTTTTGAATAATTTAATTATGAATATTTCCAACAATTTCTTGGCTAAACTAATCATGAAATTAGTAGCTTATGTATTAATTACTCTCTACCATTATACCTTAATATAAGTGTTAGAATTTAATTTAAAATCTGTATTTCTTGCTGTGTTGTCACACTCTAACTACCATATAGTATTATTTCGACATGGCCTGCAGCTTGACGGCAGCTCCTCCATTGTGCATAGGCATGGCTCTGTATAATAGTTGAAGCAACTGCCAAGGGGTGTTCGTGGGGTAAGCAGGAGGTGTTTGGAGGATATAGAGTGTGCCAGGGGATGGGCAATGGGGGATTAGAGGGTGTGGGGGGTGCCGAGCAGAGTGTCGGTCGGGCTGTTGGTTATGGTCATAAAATAAACCAAACAAACAAGCCGGAACCATGTCAGAAGGCAGCATGTGTGATATGTGTGTGTGTGCCAGTGTGTGTGGGTGTCACGGTGTGTGCCCGTGTGGGTGAAAGTGTGGAAGTGTGAGGCGCTAACAGCAAGGACGAACCTCCGGTTAGGGACAGTGGGTGCTGAGTTGTGTAGATTAGACTTACTGCAAGGATAGTATTATTATAATTTCTGACAAGGTTTAAAGAAATTAATTTTAAATTCATTTATTTTATATTAAATATTAAGGATTAGATATATGTTTTTTACCTAGAAGTTGTCTGACTATTAATAATAATTTTATTGCAAAAAACAAAGACAAAAACTATAAATATATTTTTAAAAAGAACAAAGGATAAATCAGAACATTTACGAAAAGTGTCCCAATTATTGAAAAGCTTAGTAAGCAAAAAGCATAGCCTACTTTTCAGATGTCTAGTATCTACAATTATTTTAGTATTGAATATAAATACTTAGTTTATGCCTTAAATAGTTGTTCTACCACTGTTAAGCTGCCTGTTTGACGATGGGTCAAGAAGGGTGTCTTTTTGGGCTGTGTGGCTTGTGTGGATTGTGCGGATTGTGGGTGGCGGTGCTCTGGGTGTTCTCGCGACCACGACTAACGGTGCGAGTTGTTTCATAATTTTTTATACACTTTCGTTGTGCTGCGCTGCGTTTTGCGGTCCCACATAGACACGGCCCACCAGCACACACACACAACACACACTTCTACAACTAGATAAGCAGAGTGTGAGTGGGCCGCGTGTGTATGTGCTCGATTATCCCTCCCCCACACTTTTGCCACCCACTCTTTCCAGCAATTTTCCCAACCATTTTCCTCACTTGCGTTCGTATGTCTGCGCATTTATCAATAAAAATTCTCTTGTTGGCGTTGTTTTTGTTGTTGCTTTTGTTGTTGACTTTGCGGTTTTTTTGTTTTTAATATTTTCACCGCTTTAAGTGTTAAAAGGATATCTGGCATTTAATGTGTGTGTCCTCTGTGTGTATCCTGTGCACATCCTCTGCTGGGCATGTGTGTGCGTAGGGGTTTGGTTGCTTATCGCCATAAATATCATATTTATGTCTCTCTCATGCTGCGGGTGTGTGTGTGTTTGGCCTGAACTCGTATATTAAGTATACGCAGTGTGTCGGCACCGGAGTGAACAACAGCGCGCGGGGCAAATAAGTGCACAGAACCGAAATTCGATTACAAAATTTAGTTGCTGCCATTTCGAATGGGATTTAATGCTCTCTAAAAGTATTTTTTGTAATTTAGATTGGATTACGTTGGGTTGAAGAAGACATTATAGAATTCACTATTTAAATTTATGGATATATTTGAATGAATTATTATTTATTTGTACAGGAAATGTTCTTAAGCTGTATAGTTTAATAATAAGTACTTGGAATATATTTTTATACAATGAGTATATTTTAATGATCGCAGAATATTTATGTCTTGACAAATGTCTATTTAAACAAAATATATTTTAAGAATTAAAACTACACTTTTTGTTAAAACAGTAATCGCTTAATGCAATTTGTTCAAAACAAGCTAAATATTATTACAGTTTTCTAAGTGTATAGACGTTAGTTTTTTGGGATCCTGCGCTTTTTCATTAGTACAGCTGAAACCAAAGGATAAAGTTAAATCCCTCTTTTTTTCTCCATCTTCCCCATTCCCCCTTATCTTCTGTTTTACAACTCTCTGTCTCTATCCGGGGTCCGCTTTGGTACATTTTATTTTATAATCTGACTTTATTTCTCGAGTGGATGTTTGTCATAAAACTCCCTCAAGTTCCCTCGCCTTCTCGTCCTTATCTTTCTCCCCCATTCCCACGATTCCATGCTCCTGTTTCCCTTCTTCCCCAGAGAGATTCGCAATTGAATGTGGGCCGCGATGCATTTTTAAAATGATGTGAACTTTGTTGAAGAGCTCGTGTTTCTTCCCTTTTTACACAGAAATAGAGCTGAAAATCGCTGGAATTATAAATTTATGACCAAGTGTGTGAGGGGGCGAAGCGAAGTGGGAAATGCTGTTAAAACTTGGGAAATTTTATTTTGTTTAATTACGGTAAATACATGATGTTTGTAATAATTAAACGCTTTTATTTATTTAGAGAATTAAATCCTTTTTAGGGCTTATTAAATGAATTATTTCCATGGAAATACTTTGAGAATATGAGCGATGAAAATATTTTAGGATCATTTAAAAGCGATAAATGTCTGTTATCCGAATTTAATTAGTTAAATTTTCAATAAACGCTTTTCGAAACCCTTTTTTCTGCAAAGCAAACAAAGGCATGAACTTCCAAGGATCCCTACATCTTAATCTCGTTTTTATCGCCTCATTATTCTGCCGTCCTTACAACGGCATTTCCCCTTACATTCCCTGCCAAATTTTCCTTCTGTTTTTCAGCTCGCCCAGGACCAAAAAAACATCCTTTCCCATTCCTTCAGTCTGAATCCCTGGCAATCATCGTCAACGCATTGCTCAAGGTGTCATTTCCGGCTGCCCGGGCATTCCCCCGGAATCCAGAGAACTCCCCATCCCACACACGGTGTGTGCCCATCCTGATTTCATTCCGTTTCCAACTCGGAGCGGTGTCAGGAGCAGTTGGTAAGTAACAAAATTAATTTTCGTACAATCCGGCATCAACGAGGAACAACAGGAACAACAATGGGAAGCAATAGCGGAGCGTTAAAAAAGGTGCAACCAAGCGGAGAGCTTTATCTGAGGAGTGTGCCTTCCTTTTCTTCGCCCCAGAAAATCCCCCACCAATTTTCCTGCTTCGGCCCCATCCTCAGCCATGTCCTTTTCTGCTTTTCTGCTGGCCTTTTGTCCAGTGGAGCATGGCAAAGCGGCTCCTTGACAGGGCCAGCGCAGGAACAATCGCAGCGTTTTCAACATGTACTAATTTTCCACTCCACACCAAGGAACAATCACGCACACGCACACACACAAAAAAGAGCGTACCACGTACACCCTGGGAGGACAGAGGACGGAGGAGGCAGGACAAAAGCCATTGCAAGGACTTGGACTTGACGCGTTTGGTCCCTGGCACTACAAGGGATTAACCTCAAAAAATCTCATCAAAGTCAAAGCCAAGAGGAAGACAACGGACACAAAAAAAAATGAAGATGGTGTCCAGGGAAATGGTGCAGGATCAATTCACTGAAATAAAAGGAATTTTATTTTAAAATTTTATTTTTGAGTATAATATGTTATTACCAATTATTTTATCAATTCACTGAAATAAAAGGAATTTTATTTTAACATTTTATTTTGAGAGCATATTATTTTATTACCAAAAAAAAAAATTAATTTTCTTAGTCAATGTTTTTGATTTTTGAATTAATAAATAAGGAACTTAATGTCTGGTTTTATAAAATAAATTCGAAAGAGTAAGAATTGTGGGGCTTATATTATTTAAATTAAAGGAATTTTATTTAAGAGTATATTATTTTATTACCAAAATAAAGTTTAATTTCTTAGTCAATGTTTTTGATTTTTGAATTTAATGCCTGATTTTATAAAATCAACTCGAAAGAGTAAAAATTATGGGGCTTATATTTTTTAAATTAAAACTAAGCATATTAAACCAAAAATAAACATAAAGTACGAAATTAATTAAAAACTTAGAGTGTGTTGAATTCACTTTTATAATTTTTCGTTGCACTTTTGGGCAAGCAAAATAATAATAAGTAATAATAAATGGAATGTGAATATTTCTTATATTATTTTGATAAGCTTTTTTTAAATTTCCTTCCAATATTCAGAAATAGGTTGATAAGGTTATTATTTTTATTTTAATCTTTTAATTTAATTACAGAGATCTGATGTCTTCTATATTTTTTATTTTAAGTGTACGGCATGTGGGTGTGAGCCTGCAAATAGCATAAGAATCCAACGCAGACACACACACCTACACACATCCCCGAGGAAGGGACCCGAAAGGGAGCCGGGTGAACTTTGGGGATGGAGCCATAAAAATAAACCACCCAAAAAGTGGGCTAAAATGAAGTTGTGTGTGCCAAGAACAATAAAAATGGCAAAGGAAGCTGCGAACGAAAAGAGCAGGGGAGGGTGAGGAGAAACGGAGAGCAGCAGCAGCAGTAGCAGCAGCAGCAGGAGCAGCATGATGATGATGGCTAAAAGTTACAGCCTCGAATGGGAGGCGGAAAAAAACACAAGCCCGAGAAGAAAGCTCGCAAGGAGCAGCGAAGGAATGAAGCAAGGAATAAATGAAAAAAGACGTGCCACAGACAGTGCAAAAGGGGGTTGGGTTGCCACAGGGGGTGGCTGCTGGCGAGGCGAGGCGACAGAAAAAATTATACAAATACAAAAGGAAGAAATCAAATGGGCAAAAAAAAGGGACAATGACAAAAGAAAATAATACAAGCGATTGGGCCGAGAGTGTGTGTATGAGGGTGAAGGTGGTGTGGGTGGCAAGGAGGAAAAAAAGGAATAACAGAAGGATGAGGTATATCCGAACGGGGGTTGCAATGACGTACGTCCGATGACAATGACGTTTTTCTCCATTTAGCCGGGGTATTCCTTGAATAAAACCTGTGCATATGCAGCTCACATTTATATCCGATATTTTCAGCAAAACGGAAGCGTTGTGTGCGGAATGAGCCGGGGCGCAAAATATCCTGGCAGCCTGTCAAGGGTCGCAAAAGCGAGACTCTGAGGGTTTGGGGCATCACCGGCACTCCGGGGATGACAGACAGTGGCAACCTTCTTACGGAATAATATCCCAAATATGCGTAAATTCATTTTTTCTCCGCCTGATTCATTGTGCTATGCAAATGAGGCGGAATCAGAATCACGGAACCCGCGAGAGCCGAGAGGTAAGAGGGCCAAGGGAAGCTGAATAAATGGAAAATGAAAAATATTCAAGCGAAAACCGCAGGAACTTTGTCTTTATATATGTATATATTTTTGCCAGTCAAACCAAATTCCTGCCACTTAGCGGCAGCTTCGTCATCTTCTGGGTAATTCGAAACTCTTCCCGAGGGCTTACTGTGAGGGGTGTCCAGGGGGTATTTAGGTGGTTCGCTGGGCCGGCTGTACTGCGGCATGTAAGTTGACTATTATTTTGACATGACTACACAATCAAAACCTGCAAATTTCCCGGACCCTTAAAGCTGCTTTGCTTAGGGCCGCGAACCATCTCAGTCTCTGGCGGTTATTTGCCCACCCGATGCCACCCTCTCTGTCCGCCCACATCAATGGCAAACGACCTTCGCTGACAAAATGCACAGTGGCATGAAAAATTGCGCTGATGCTGAGGGAGCTGGCCTGGGTGGGGGGTAATTCATTGTGGAAGAAAAACAAGCATTACAAGAAGGGTGTATATGTTATAATAGATTATGTTTACGTATAGAGTATATTAAAGACAATAAATAAATTGTTTAGGACAATAAATATAATATACATAATTGAACAAATTATTACTAGAAGGTTTGAGGATTATTTCACTGGTAAATTACTTAAAACCTGACCTCACCTGTGTGCTTAACTCTCTTATATTGAAAATGAATAGCTTTTCTCGAGTGCAGACTTGACACCCTATAAAAAATGGCTTAATTTGTGGCGTCTGCTGAGCCAGCTCTTAGGGATTAATCCCTTAATTTTCGACCACTGTGCCATGTCTGTTGACTGGCTGTCGTGGCTGTCGCGATGGCTCGGGCTCGGGCTCTAAGCCAAACATTGTGTTGACGGCTTTTAGGCATGTGCGTGGCTCTGTGTGGGTGATGGACTGGGACTGGGGATGGTTCTGGGTTCCATTCCGAGCTCGGTGTTTTATTCCTGCCTGGTTTGGGTGTGCCAGAGGGCTGTAATAACAATGACGACGACGAGGACGAGGACGACGGCGTCGCCTGCCAGAGTTGACAATATGCGCAGAGCCGTCGCCACCCCTGCCACCCCCAAAAGTCCCATTCCCTTGCCACCTTTCTGTCTCCAACAAGTCGCGTCAGTCTGTCAGTCTGCCTCCGCTCCTTTTCCTCTCCCTCCACCTCTCTCCCCATAAATGTCTTCAGCCGTTTTCCCCCTCCCATCCCCGCCAAGCCATGCTCATATTGCTGGCAATTTTCTATAATCCTTTTTGCCTTTTGCAAACATTTCTACAAGTTGTTCGTTGTCCCGGTTGTCCGTGTTGTTTTTGTTGCTCTTTGAGTTTCCATTGTTGTTGCTGGTGAAAGTTTATGAAAAGTGACTGCGTTAGCAGAAAATATTATGCTGCCAGCGGCAATGACTCCACACAAAAAGGCAGGCCAGCCTCAAAAAGTGAGCTCCACCCACCGAAAGGCCCTCCCTCAACACAGAAAAGCAGCCCCTACTCCCCACTCAGTGCGATCCCCACTTTTGGCCATAAACTCTTTTGTATTTCATTTTATATTTGTATATATATATATATATAGAGATTTTTAAACCTTTTTTTCTGCGAGCTGGCAAAAGTTTTAACTTTTGGCAGCAGACCCAAAGTTGGCAAAATGTTTAAATTCAACAAGCGCACACAGAGAGAAATAAATGAGGGGCGTTAGAGAGGTATTAATTAATTGGAATATATAATAAAATTATTAAGAGGCTGAAATAAATAATATTTACATAAAGCAAAAGAATTTGTAGTTATGTATATAAATGTAGTTAGTTTTATATATTAAAATTCTGAAATAAAACTAATATAATAAATCACCAAACCCCCAAGCTATTTAATTATAAACCCGAATACCTTAGTGCACTCGCCACAGTCCATGATTATCAAGTTCTTAAACCAAGGCTTATTGACTTAATAGTATAGTTTCCTTGTTTTTTTTCTATCGGTGCAAAGAGACTCAAATACACAGAGCTACAATGTTGTGTTGGCCTATCATGGCCACAGTGCGTATGCGTGATATACTCGACTCCATCCACAGAATTTTCAAACCCAAAAACTTGCACAGCTTAAATCAAACTTTTTCGACCATCCTGAGAGAGTTGGGGTGGTGGCACAAGGATATATGGCGGGGTTGGGGGGCACTGAAAAGTCCTTTTAGATCTGCACTTCAACTTTTGGGTCAACGTCTGTTTGCCTATTTGTTTGTCTGTTGCTATCTGCGTCTGTCTGTCGTTGTTGTTGTTGGGGTTTCTCTTACCAATCTGTGTGTGTGGCACCCCCTTAATCCCCCCCTCCCCGCTGAGCACACTCAATGTCTGCTCGATTTGTTTGTACATTTCCCTCAGACACACACTCAGCACCACAACGCACAGCGCACAGCGCACAGCCCAAACCCCACACCGCCCACCGAAAATGCTACCGAAAACTTTTGAGCTGACCATTGGACATTGTCCTTCGCTATCTCACTTGCTCTCGGTTCTGGCGACCTTTTTGTGAATTTTTGCCTTGACTGACTTGTCTGTCCTTCGTCCCCGTCCCCGTCGGTCACCTCGCCTTTGCCAAGTTGGAAGGAAGCCTTGGCCCCACATTCTACGACTACTGGTGCTTCTGCTACTGCCTTTCTCTATTAACTCTTCGTTTTAGCTACTTTTTCTTTGTCCCTGCTGTCCGCTCGTCCTCTCGTCCTCAGTCCGTCCTTTCGGTCCGTCTGTGACCTGCAGAGACTGATGACCAAAGGACCCAAGCTGGAGCGGGAGAACATGCCAGTGGGTGGGACTCGGGGGGCGTTGGGTGGTTCGGGTTGGTTAGGTTTTCCATTTGGCATGGGGTTCGGTCCGGTTTGTCGCTCGAGTGTCGCCAGCTGAGGGGCGAAAAATGATTTGTGGATGGTTAACAAGAGGTTGAAACTATTTAGGGGATGAAAGCCCCGGCTGAAGGGCCACTGATGAATAATTGGATGGAGTTAATGTGGAACTCGAGAAGGGGGGATGTACATTCCCATTTGTGTATATTAATTATAATAAACATTAGTGTATACATAGCTCTGCTTATTCTCACTTTTTTATTAATAATATGCGGTTGCAACTAATTTAAATACAAATAATTGTAAGCCAGTTAATTAAATATGGAATTTATTTCGGTTTTTGTAAGCTGGCACTTCATCGAGGTACTTATTTTAATAAGCATTTATATGACACTTGATTCATTGCGGTTTTTTCTTCAATTTCCTCTTTTTTTAATTATAGAATTAAAAAAAAAAAACTAGACAAGTGGCATTTAATTAGGTACTTAAATATAACAAATTTTAGTGATAAATATATTATCTTCGCTATTTAATTACAAATAATATAGACACCCATTTAAATAATACTTATAATTAGACCCTCTTCAGAATCGAAGCAGTTTGTAAACAATATTAATAAGAAGATTTCGGTAATTATTTATAAGAAAAGTTACCAAAGAGTTATTCTTTTTAGAGCCTTTACATTATTTAAAAAATAATTAATGCTTTATATTAATAATATTTTTAAATCTTTCCCATTCTTTTGTAAATTCCATGATGCTAATTTTCTTAGGTCTTAGAAGGTCTTAGGTCTTCCAAATCTCTTGGGGGATTGATTCCTCGTAAAACTAACTATTCCATTTCGCATTCAAATTGCTTTTCCATCTTCATCCCCCGCGTCGCGTCCTGGGGCAATCATAATCTATCATGTATTTCCCAAAACAGCCTATTATCATCACCATCTTATGAGGCATAGCCCCCACCCTCCATCCATCCATATTGGCCATCCTCGTCCTCGTTTCGTTGCCCACCACCGCCACTACTCGATTATATTCCAGTTGGCAGATGACAAAACATCGCACCAAAGTCGACAGTCGCCGTCACAGTTCTGCCGGCTCATCCTCTGTCGCTTCGTGAATATCCTTCGTCCTTCCGAAAGTCCGAGCCAAATAAATACAGCCATCTGCCCCCCTCCTCCTCCTCCGCCTCCCCGCTGCTGACTATTTTCCACCACCTGATGCCCGCTCCTTAGGAAAAACCATAGCAATGCCATAGTCCACGCTCCGAACGGTCCGATGTCCTTAGTCCGCAAAAGGACATGCTATAATTTCCAGCAACAACAGGACGAGGACGAGGACGAGAGCAAGAGCGAGAGAGACCGAGAGAAATAAAGAAAACCGACAAAAGTAACCAAAGGAGGGAAGAAAAAAAGCAACAATCCCAGCGGCAGCAACAACAGCAACAAACAACTTAGGCCAAGCCATGTCCCTGTGCGACCAAAAGCTCACCCATAGTTGTCCTTTGCCAGGCTGCTTCACCCCCCAACCCACTGGGTATAAAAGCACGGGAAAATATTCGGGGTAACTAAGCCTTAAAGTCTTAAAAAAAGAGGATCAAACCTAACCTATTATACAAATCAAGCAAAGAAAGGTAAAGCTTGGTTGGAAATGTGTTTCGGTTGGGCTTCATTTTTGCTCTTCAGTATCAGTTAAGTATCACCAACTATTGCTTAGATTTTTTCCAAGTGCAATTATCCCTGTATTGGTATGCATGCTCTGGTATGCCATCACGCAAAATGTTTCACAGCTCCTGCCGAACCCACACCCGCACCCTCTGACTCCACCTCAACCCCGCCCCATCTCTTAATGGGTGGCTTGACAGGGTTTAAGCTCTTTTACGGGGCAGATTGTGTTTCCACAACAGCAATAGCAACAGCTAGAGAATCAAGACGAAGGACAAGGGTCCAAGGTGGAGAAGGAGCAGCAGAGTAAACTCGAAAAAGGTTGCATTTGATGGGCGGCCAAAGTTGGGGCTAGGTGGCCTGAAAAGCTAAGTGAACTAGCGATGGTCAGAGGATGGTCCAGGATAACTACTAGATCTCTTTTGGTCTTAGATCTCAGCATAGTGTTACGATAATTTTTGGTTTCTCCCAATACCTATCTGTTGCTATTTTAAATTCTACAGTAAGTATTCCTGAAGTTATATCGGAAAAACCCTCGAGGTAATCTGCAAAAGAGTATTTAGCATTAATTTTAAATATATCATAGAGCTTACTTGGAAAAAGCTGAACCTAAAATTAAAATAAGGGATTATCTTTCTAATATATCCCTATATCTTATGACCCCAGAACCCTTTACCCAGTTCGTGACACGATTCTTTCCCTTCACCAAATTCGCCAATGGAAAAGACGTTGGCGGAAAATAAGCTGGCAAAAAACTTGATTCTACTTTGGCGCAAAACTTTCTTAGCTTCGACTTTTGTTAGTTGTTGCCCCTTCGTCCCTTCCCCAAGCCCTGCCTCTTCTTCTGGTCCTGGTCCTTATCCTGCTCCTCCTTCCCATCTCTCACTTGAATTTCTCCTCCTCTTCTTGCTGTTTTGCTGCTGTGTTGCTTTTGTAAATTGGTAAAAGTTTGAGTTTAATTCAATTCGGAACGGTAGCTGTGAGTGGTAGCTTCCTAAAGGATAACGAAAATGTTTCCACGACGGGTGGCAACGGGGAGTGGAGGGGATGTATATGTATATGTGTGCATGTTTGTGTGGGTGTAAAGGATATCACGCGCAAATTGCGGTGCCTGACTGCAAAAGAGGGGGGTACGAAAAGAGGGAACGGCTATATGGAAGGCCCCACATTGGGCGCCATGAAAAGTTAGCGTTTCTGTAGGGTTAGTTCGCTGGAAGTGGAAGTGGGAAATGGGGATCGCGTTGGCTTGTTGCTCGGCGCACATGCAACCAACTCTTGGCACGTAGTCGCCCCTAAATGTGACATGTTTATGGGGGCGAGCGAGGGGAGTCAAGGGAGGGATAACAGTTCGAAAAACAAATGGTTGCAACAACTACGACAACAACAATACAAAACACTTTTGGGACAACAGCTCGCCCCCAGCTCGCTCCACCCCGCTTTCTTGCCTGCATTTTATAGATTTTGGTAGAACCAACAGCCACCCGCCCCCCACACAGCATTTTATTAGCAATTCCACACCCCTTGGCAAAGGAAAATCCACAACACCACCGCCCACTCCTCGCACTCAACAGTTGTGTTTGTTGGCTTTGTTGTCGCTGTGCATTAAGTGTTGCCAACTTTATTTAATGGCATAACAGTTGACTGCCAGTCATTGGCCTCGCACTCCACTCAAAGGCAACACTGGGAAACCCTTTTCAATGGTACTTACTTAATAGATTAGCTAATTTATGTGGAAACTGGTTTGTGGAAGCCAATTGAAAATTCATGAACCATAACTAAGAGAGAAATTAATCAAATTTAGATTAATGGAGGTGCATTCAGTAAAGAATGATTTTAATTACCTTTTTGTAAGGAGTATGGAGAGCAGGTACAAGTAAAAACTTGTAACAAGATTTTAGATTGCTTTAATTTTGCATAACCAAAAGACAGTACTTTCTAGAATATAATGTTCCTTTTTGAATAATAAATATATCCCAAAAATGTTTGGTCTTGTTTTCACACAGCAGATCTCGTATTTCTAATAAATGAACCATGGCATATTTTTACATTTATTACCATTTTCACACAAATTTCACAAGAAATGGAAATTCCCTGGATGATAGAACGAAAAGTGAAAAGCGAGAAACCTAAAAGTTATTACCTTGTGTCCCTGTCTGTCTCACAATTTCACTAATTCACAAATGTTCTCTGTGGCTTGGTGACTTTTTTCCGCCGTACTTCTTATTGCTTTTGTGTGTTGGGGATACGGGTATATATGTTTGTTTGTTGGCGGGGCGTAAATTGTCTATTAGTCAGTGGAGAAAAACGAGAGAGAAATTGCTGCACATTTTTATTATGTTTTCTTTTGCTTTTCGTTTCGTTTTTGTTTTCGGCTAAGGGATGAAATTTAATTAAGATACTTTGACGTCTCGCAGATACACAAAACAGAAGGCAAACACACACACACCCGAGGGGAGAAACATTTGGTCCTTGGGATAATTCAATTTGTGTATGTGTGTGTGTGGGTGGGTGTGGAAAATCATCAATAAACAAAGACAGCAGCCAAGACGTTGACAATGTCATGAACCACCCACACACCCACTCTCACACAGAGCAACTTTCCCGAGTTTTCCCAAGAAGGAGGCGGGGGCGTGGCGGTTCACTCACTTTCGTTTTGTCATTTCGATAATTTTCGCCTTGTTGGAGATGCCTTAGGATTTTGCTTTATTTTGCGGGAAAGCCTGGAAGGGCCAGAGGCTTGCCTTCTCGGTAAATGTATATCCAATTTTATTAGGGGAAGATTTGTGTGTTCAGCAAGGGCCACTTGTGTATTTCCTTCGATAATGGAATTACTAAGCGATATATCTATGCTGATTCGGTTGAGGGATCCGAGAGCTAATAGAATCGAAGTATGTCAGGGACTGTGGGTAATAAGGATGATGAAAAGCCTTAGAAAAATTAAAATCTAGGTCTGGGATTTTAGAATTAAAAAAGTTTAGTTATCATTAGAATAGGAATTATTTAATTTAAATTTATATGCAATTTATGTTAATAAACAGCCTTTACTATTTTATACTACATTTAACTTTATATCTAATGGCCTAATAATTATATTAACGAAGAACTTTATATTATATCAATTTCAGGGCACCTTAAACCAATAAATCAAAAAAGTTAGCAACTAACAGGCAACAAAAGAAAGTTCCTCTAGAGGCCTTCTTTGATCTGTCTTGGTCAATTTGCCCGGCAGGTCAGAAAGTCTCTTGTAGAACCAATTCAAGGCCCCCCATACCGACTCTTAGCCATGCCCATTCTTATTCCATTAAAGTTGATAGCTTTTCCCAACTGCGGAGAGGATATGGGCTAATGGGGAAAGGAAGGACGGTCGGAAAAGTCACTCGCATGACGCAATCTGGCAATTATCTGGCTGCCATCCTGAAAGTTGCTGCCTCACACCGAGAACGCCACTCCATCGAATCTGTTCGAGGGGCGGCGGCGTTTGTTCTATTGGAAATTTAATTAGGTTTACATCATTTTCGTGCAGATCCTGCCAGATGGGCAGCGCCACGAAAAGAACACGGGGCGGAACAACAAAACAATACAGCAGTTGGTCAAAACAACTTTCACTTTGGGCATTAACTTCTTGCCGGAAAATGGAGAACTGAGAACGGAGTGGGCGGGGGCCACTCAATTAGAGGCGCATCTACAAGTCAAATATTTTGACTGGGCACTGGAACAATAAGAGCATCAGTCGTCGATTAATTAAACTTCCCCCCTCTCCGGGCGGTGAGTGAAAAGAAGCCTTAGCCTTAGAATAACAATGCACCAAATGAAGCAAACCACTGACGGAGACAGCAACCACCATCCAATAAAATATTAATGGTTACAATTATGTGCTACGTGGCAGGGATAGCAAAGTTCGCATCCTAACGCAATTACAACACAATCAAAAAAGCAGCAGCAGCTGAGGAAGTCCAACCAGAAACACATACAATAATTATTACACAAAAAAAAAAGAGATTACTAATATTTTAATGGGTTCTCGGGGGAGAGGAAAATTTTATTTTGGCATAAAAATGTGTTATTCCGAAATTTAAATAATAATAAATAATTTAAAAGGTTGTAAAGTAAAGGTACATACCAATTATAATTTGTCGGAAAGGTGTGTTCATTGCCTTTTGGATCGCACTAATTTGAAATTTGTTGGACTAAGTTCAACGTGTTCAGCGTCTCAAAATTAGGCGGAAAAAGTGGGTATAAACGTTTATATATTTTGGCTGTAAACTAGTGTTATTAGACTGTTTATTACATACAAAGTTTATATCTTATTTTCAATGCTGGAAAATCTCAGTTTTATTAATCAAAACCTTTAAAAACTGTGAAATAAATTGACTAAATACTAAGAAATCTTTTTAATATAAATAATTTATGTATTACAACTATTTTTTATTTAAATTTAAATAGAAATAGTATCGACAATCATTCAGAAATAATTAAATAAATAAGATAATCCTCCAAGCCCTTCAAAAGTAAATTAGTTTCTTAGGAACTTACATGCAACCTCGAAAATAAATGCTGTAGAAACATTTTTAAACGCTCTACAATACAAAATATATTTATTTAAATCCCTTTTAGACTTCCTTTTGACCCACATTTTTGGCTCAGTGCAAATAAATGCTCGGCATGGTTGAAATAATTCAATGAACGCGCACACACAGGGCGAACCACGAACGAACATTCTCGCTCGCAGGCCAAACAAGTGGGGTTGGATCGGCTGAGATCCCGTTCCCACTTGCCGGGACTCGAGAGTCGAGAAGTGGGGATTTCTGGGTGGCAGAGTCTCGCCTCCCCGCTGTGCGCTGAATAATTCGTAATGTATCTAACCTCGAAAACCTAATCAAGTCCAGTTAAGCAAATGTGTGCACAACAAGGCTGGGGTCCTGCAATTACCAGCACACCGAGCACAGACAGGAGGACCAGGACGCTCCTGCTCCTGCTACTGCTCCTGCTCCTACTCCAGGACTCGGTATCGGTCTCGGTCCGAGTTCCCCTCCAGAGCCCGGCTCAATCCGGTCCGAAGTCGCACAGAACGTCACACACGAACGCAACACGCTGCCGATGGAACAGGCGCGCAGAAGCCCCAGCAGCCGACGGATCCCAGTTCGAGTCCGGCTGCACTCCCATGGCATTCTCACATGCGCAATGGCACGTGAAACCCCGAATACTTATATAGACGAGTATCTGTGTATATATGCTTATGTAGCAAGAGGCATTGTGTCCATGCGAACCAAGTCGAACAATCGAACCGAGGCACCCGGCGAGATAAAGACCGAGGAGTACCGAACTGCGACGAACCCGAACGAACACCACCCAACTGTGAGGGCGCCCAGTTCGATGGTTTTATGGATGCTAGGTAATACGGGAACGGAAGGGGTATGCTCGAACTTAAATTTAAGTTTATTATATTTTATTCTAAAATTAAATCCTTAATAATTTTACAAATATAAATATAATTATATTATTATTAATTTAATGCAGTTGAAATTCTTATTCAAATTCTTTTCAAGTTGAAAAACCTGTGATATTTCAGGAAAATATATTTATTTCCTCTTAATAGTTCCAATTTTTTTTGTATGATATTGAATAAATTTATGTTAGGCATTGTTTCTATATTAAATGCTGGAACTTAAATTTAAGTTTATAATATTTAATTCCTTATGGAACTGAAATATTTTAAGTAGATTGCTATGACTTGAAATGGTTAGTTGAAATTTTTGTTTAAATTCTTTTCAAGTTGGAAAATCTGTGAAATTTTAGATAATTATAATTTTATGTATATTCTTTAATAGCTCGAAATATATTTTGTATAATACTTAATCAATTTCTTTTATGAACCATTTCTTAGATAACAATTCCCGTTTTTGGCTTACATAAAAAAATACTTAGAGGGCACTTTCATATTCTGGAAAACCGCCATGCACAGCTCGCCTTGCGTGCTTTCTCTCCCGCCGCCGCCGCTGCAGTCGGCTCTGGAAATTATTCAGCTGGCAATTTACCGCCGCCTCACCCCCCGAAGCGCCGCCAAAACGGCAGAAAAGCAAGCGCCGAGCGGAAAATTCACTTTTCGCCATCGCTGCGCACTTGTGCCGAAAGTCAGTCGGGCACGTCCGCCCTCCGTCAAGTCCACGGGTCAGTTGTCAGCTGTAGTTGCGCGCTTTTCGGTCTGGGGCGGAAAAGTCCACCCCCTCCAGGGGGGTGGCCACCCCCCTCTGAGCCAGTGGGTGGCGAGGGCCGCTCTCTCATTTGCTCGCTCATTCGATTTAATCGTTTAGTGCGCCCTTTTGCGCCTTATCAACGTTTCATTTAATTTAGCCCGAAACCTTTTTCGGTTTTCGATTCGGCGAGTGAGTGGCGGCGGCAGGATTCGTTTACGGATTTCGATTGGGATCCCGGATTTCGAATTCCGGATTCCGGGACTACGGACTACGGACTACGAGCACCGCTGGATGGCCCGCCGAGTTGCGGTTGATTAGGTGTTATCGTTATGATTAGTGGTCGCTCGAGTGGCAACTCTGTACCGGGAAGCTGCGGTTGCCGGTTGCGACCCTTTGGTCGTTGTGGGTTAAGCAGCAGGCGTGGCCACGGGGGAGGAGGGTTGGGGGCGTTATTTGCGGTATGTGGGCGGCGTGCGAAAGTGCGGACAAGCGGATGATTAGTTGAGAGCAATTGGGGGATAAACATCTCAATAAATTGATTGTAAAACTACAAAGGACTGGCGAGAGTAACCACAATTTAGCTCCACTCGAGGTTAACAAATACTTTAAACAGTTAATGGGCACTAAGAATGGATTAATTACGGGAAGCTTTTATTAAATTAAAGCAGGATAAGTTTGAAAAATAATTTAGGATATATTATATCATATATTATTTTATATATCAGAAAAATAAAAATACAAAGCTTTGATAATTATATTTTGTTTGGCAAAGGGAATTTAAACTTTCTCATTAATTTTTATTATAAAATAATTTGTTTTTAAGTCCTCTATTATTATAATATTATTCAAATAAGGTACAGATCCCTAATCTCTGAACGGCAATATTTTATAAACGCTATAAGGCTAAACTCCCTTAAAAATATTAGCAGTGCAGCGCAGTTTAAAGAAAAACTTAATTCGCACTTTAAAGATACTAACATAACATAAAAACAAAGCGACCCTAGCTTTAGCTTTAATATAAGTACAATTAAAATTCGATGTAATACTTAACTAAGAACAATGATTTCAAATTAACTTGTCCTGTGTGACTAGCGCATTAAATTATAAGTTTTATACTTGTAGCGTTAGGAAGAACTTTAAATAAAATTAAAATTAAAATTAAATTAATAAAGACATATCCTTTATACATTTATAGTTTTTTTTTACGGAAATATATATATATATTTAATATACAAGTTCCACTAACTAATCTAAGTTCACAGAAAATGAATAGTTAGTTAGAACAAACCTGATTTAGAAATTTCTGAATTTTCTTTTCATTCCCTTGGTTACTAGTTTTGCACGATTTCAATATTTAGCAGACTGCACTTTTCTCTCTCTCTACATATTGCTCATACGCCGCGTGTTTCGCTGGAAAAAATCAGGAAAAATGGGAGAGGGAAACAGTATCCGTGTCCCACAGTAGCGGGGATTTATTAATATTTTTCCAGCGTTGCTGCACCTTCACAGGCCCCGTCTCCTTCTCCATTACCCAAACTTCTCTCTCTCTGTTTTCCAGCGTTTTTTGTAATATTTTTTGTTGCATACATTTTGTAATTTCTTTGTGGAACTCTGTTCCTTTGGCTCTCCCTCTGCTCTGCACGCTTCGTGTCGTCTGCCTGCCCGGTATCCTCGGCGCTTTTATTCATTCATTTATTTGCGCTTTTCTACATTTCTTTTCTTTTTTTCGCTCCTCCACTCCACGTTGCCCCCACGCTCCAGCTCAATTTCTTTGGGAACTTTCCTTCACGACTTTTCTTACATTTTTTGTAATAATACCCACGCTTGGTATGGGAATTTCGATCGGATGTTTAAATAGTGGTCTGTAAAGTGGCCTTGAATACTCTTGAATATTATTTGGAATCCATTTTCAATGGATTTAATGGGTAAATAAATGTAAAACTATATTCTAAAGCAGTTTCGTATTTAAAACATTAGATATATTAAAATTAAGGGCCTTTTTGACTATTTACTTAAAAAATATTCCGTAAATAAATTTAACAGAGAAAAAAGGGCATTCCTTTTTTCGTTTTCATTAAATATTCCGACACTTCTGCTGGTTCCCTTTTCAGCTTTCTTCTTCGCTCTTTTTTCCAGGATTCCTTTAGCTTTCTTTTGCATTTTTTTTTGCTCCGAACAAAGTTGCCGCTTTATTGTTTCGATTTAAGTTACTTTGTATGCTGTCAACGTTGGGTAAGATGGTTATATAGCGAGTGTCGAGGAGAGCCCGGCAGGGGGTGAGGGAAGGTACGCCGCTTGGGGTTTGGGGTTGGGCTTTGGGGCTCGTGTTTGTGGGTGGCGGTGGCGGTGGCTGAATCCTTGGTCCGACCGACGAATGCCCGCATCAAAATCGCTTGGGAGCCGCTTTGGGTTTCATTGTTGCCTGGTTTTATTTCATGGCAAGGAAATAGGGGAAAAATAAGGAAAAGGACTCCGAGGCTTGTACTTTGATTTGTCGGCCCCGCAATTTTCGTTTCGGGGCCTGGCATCGAGTTTTATGCTCGTTTAATGGCTGCGAATTTACTCGCTTTATGCGTCTTCGATAAGCATTTATTAGCGCCATGAAAGGAGGCCGGGGCAGAGGATGGCATAAACTGCGGCCAGGGGGCGGAGGGGGTAATGGTTACGGTATTGGCTCACTTTTTACTGGGTGGCCGATGGGGCGTATGATTTATTTTATGTTATTCATTTATTTTTTATGCCTTGTCTCTCACTCGGTGGTCCTTGGCTTCGTTTTGGGGCTCGTCTCTGGGGTATTTGTTGGTATCCTGCAAATCCTTTTGGAACATATGCTGACAGTTTCTGCCTTGGGGAATCGTCAAATGAAATATTATAGCAAATTAGCCCACACTTTTGGTCGAGAACGTGTTGGGCTGGAAATAGAAAACTAATATTAATCATAAGTTGTATATGTTTCCTATTAATTTAAATTTAGCTTAACTCTACAAGCTTAGTAATAATTATTCTGCTTTAATGACATTGTTTTCTATTATTTAACTATATTCTTATGGTATTTGCTTACTTTTTGTTACAAAGCGGCTTCCTCTTTAAATTGGTTTCCCATCCATTTTCCATTTTTTGCAGCTCTTCATCTCGGCTCCCCATCCTGATGTTTTATCCTTGTCACTGCCGCATCCTCTTTTCCACGGCCATCAACGACAGCCACCCACCCGATGGGGACCCCGTTTTCTTTCTTGTTTTTTTCACCCCCACCCATGGCCACTTTTGGCTATTCCCTCCCATTAAAACCCCCAGCTCAACCCACGCCTTGGGTATATTGCAATTTTTGCTGCTGTTGCCCATAAAACTTTTCCACAATTTTTCCTCTTCGGTTTGGTTTCTTTTTTTATTTTTTGCTGCTGATGCTACTGCTTCCTTGCAAATGCCACGCCCCCTCTTCGAGGTGGGTAGGGGGAGTGTGGGGGAGCAACAACAAGGACAACATTTACTTGTCTGCTTAACTGCAAAGACAAACCTTCCCCTTCTCCCTAGTCCCACAAGGTTCCCCCACAGCAAGCTGCTTTGCCTGTCATCTAAAATTCATTTTTATACTTGTATTTTCTCTCTCTCGCTTTTTCTAATATTTTTTTTTTTCGTTTTTTTCATGCTTTTTTGCTGAGTTCTTTTTTTTATTTCAGTTCGTTTTTGCCATTTTCTTTTCTTGAGCCATTTTTATTATTTTTGTCATAAGCTTGCTCTGCGTGTGTGTGTGCGGATGTGTTTGTGTGAGTGGCGGCTTCTTTATATATTTTTCATTGTGCCACACTGGCGCACATCCTGCCATCTCCGCGCTGCCCTCCTCCTCTCTCCAGCAGGCCCCCGTTTCATCCAAAACTCACAGAAGTCAAATACGTTTTAATATCTTTTCTCTCTTGACATTTTCACTACAGTTATGTTGCCATTTTTCCTCTCCTCTTGTGTGGGTGCACTGAGGAAAGTGGGTCTTATGTAAAATTTTATATTATCTTGGGGAATTTCCCCTTTTAAAGTGATCTTAAATTACAAAAATTAGAAGTCTTAACTTATCTGTGAGTGGAGTAAGATTTAAGACTAAATAAAATAGCGGAAAAAGTTACACAACATTTTATGATAGAGCATAAATTAGAGAAATTAAATGGAAATAATTAAATGTTATAAAAGTTGCACCTTTATTTATTTGCTTTTTAATTTAATACAACTTTTTATTTTTTCTTTGTGTATGGCTTTGAGCTCGTGTGCGGGGATATATGTCTCTTAGGCGTGTGTGTGTGAGTTTTTCTTCGGTTCTGGAGCTCACAGCTTCACGTAGTCGAAAGTCGCGCCAAGTTTTCCTTATTTTCCGTCCACTTCTTCGCTTTCCTCGCATCTCTGTGTGAAAGTATGTCGCTATTCGTGGCTGTGTGTGTGTGAGTTTTTCATGGAAAACGCATCCTTCGCCTTCTGACTATAACGTCCCATCGTTGTTTGTGTGTGGGTGGGTGTATGAGTGGGCGCAGCTTAATGCCTTTGCCATCGTTTCACCCCATTCGGCCCCCAACGTCCTTCGTCCTTCGCCGGCTGTTGCAGGCTGCTGTCATTGTAGGAGCCAACATGTTCGCTCTCTCTCGCTGTGCCTCTCCTCTGGTCTCCCTTGTCTCCTCCTTGTCTGTGGAAAAACCCAATCCTCAGTTTTCCAGAACCCCCATACCCTGCCACACATTTTCCCCTCCATTTCGATGCAAGCGTAACATTTTGCGACACAATTTTCCTTTTTTTTTTGTGCTTGGTTGTCTTTTGCGTTGGCCAGAGGAGCTCTATTTACCCTAACGTAAAGAGGGATTTTGGAAAATCAGGACATAAAACGGATAATCCGTTTGTATAGTATTTTAATATAATGACTGTATGATTTTTATTCTTTAAATTTCAGAGAATATATGTTTAAGTTTATAACACAAATAGATTAATTAAAAAATGTATAATTCAAAAATATCATATAATTATTTTGATCATTTCTGTTCAACATTTAACCCAACAGAAATAAAATAAAAGAAGAAACTATTTAAATTATAAAAACCTATTACCCTTATTTGTTTAAATTTTTGTATTAACACTTGATTTATTTTCTCCTTAATTAAATACTATTTGTTCATCCCACAAAAAGACAAGAGCATCCAAATACTCATTTTCTCCTGAGCTCTTTTGCATACCTATTTCGTGTCCTTCTGAGTACCTTCTCCTCTCACTATTTGCTGCTCCTGCCGTATCCTTTGCATCTCACTTTGTCCCTGTCCCTGGGCGGCTTCATGCAATTTTTTTCTCCGTCTGTGTAACTGCGCTCTGACTTGAGCTTTTTAAAATATTTTTGCCGAATTCTCCACTCGCCAAACACACGGAAAGTTAACCAAAATGTGGGATTTACTTATGTACCAGAGGGTGTATATAGTATAAAAGATATATGTACATATATGTACACATCCAAGGGCCACTCTATGAAATGGTCAACAGAATCGCCAACCCAACCACCAACCATTCGTGGAATGTGTAAACATTATGCAAACATTGCTACCCACTTTCAGACAGAGAACATTCCGAATTACAATCCCCAATTACCATCACCTGACTGCATAATTAAATACAAAACGATTTTCCTTTTAATCTGCGGATGGTGAACATAGCGGGGGAAACGGATGACACGCCTTCCCGAAAAAAAAGAGAACACGAAACCCCCACAACCGCAAATAAATAATTAAAAAGGAAAATTCCGCAAATGCAAAAAGGTCAACGCATAAAAATTACGAAAAATCGAATATTAAATTACGAACAAAACAGGGAAAGCTGGAAATGTCGACGTCGACGGCGGCTGCGCTGCCGGCGCTTGCTCGACTTAACCCAACTTAACTACTTGACGGCAAATTTTGTAAAATGTAATTAACCAGCGCCAGGCTACAGCTGAGTGAAAATGGGAAATGCCGAACAAAAAGCGAGGAGGAAAAGCAGGAGGAGGCGCCACCTCCTTTTGGGAGAAAATGGGGCCAGAGGCGGAAGGCAGAAATAAAAGCCAAACGAAATGGGGAAAATCAACAGAACTCGTTGACATAATTTTCAAGCATCCCAGAGTGGGAGAGAGGGAGATAGCGCTCACAAAAAGGGGGTGAAAATGTGTGTGTGAGTATGTGTGTGTTTGTGTGAGAGAGAGTGTGTTTGTCCTGAGTGTTATGGGGGTTGCTTTCTGTTCACTTCTGGGCGCCCAGTCGAAAGAGCTGGACTAGGAGATACCCGATACCCGTTTAACTCCAAAAACCACCAAGAAATTACAGAAGCCCAGGGGAAAAATAAGTTAACAGAGCCCTAACAGATAGATATACGCTCAAATTAAGTGGCAAAGTTGGATAAGTAATGTTAAAAGTCTTAGTGACAACATAAATAGGTAAAGAGAGGAAAGACATTTCGATGACTTAGTACTTGGGAATTATAGGGGAAGCAGAGGAGCATAACTTAAACATTCCAAGCTATTTTTCAGGGAAACTAATATATGCTTTAGTAATTAGTTCTATAATTAAACTTTTTATATAAAATTTCTAAAAAAAAAAAACATAATATCTAAGTTTATCCTTTCCTCTTTCCAGATAATAATATTTCCCTTACTAATTACTTAAAATCTTCCCATACCCTCGTAACATCCAAGGATCCTGCTCTTAAATTTCCCTATAATGCGAACCACTTCACCAAACCACTATTTGCCCTCATATCATTACCAAATACTATACGGTTCAGCTGTGTATTGTTCGGGGGTTTCGGTTTTTGGTTGGCAACCATTTGTTGAACCTTTTTCGGCCTTTTATTCGTGCTCTGTTTGCTCGGCCACAAAATTTGCGCCTCATTTTCACAGTGCCTCAAACGCACACTCCCACACACAGCAAGCGAGACGACGAAGGACAAATATCTAGCCATCTTTCTCTATCACCGTATATCCGTCTCTTTCGCTCTATCCGCACGTGGCTGTCAGGAAACATGCTAAGCAGCGGCTTCCACATGCTGAAAGTCATTTTGATGGCCCAACAAATTCATTCACTCCACCCCGTGCCATCTCCTGCCACCGTCATCGCCATCGCCATCCATCCCTCTCACCTCTTGGGGGCACCTTTCTCCGGTTACAAACCACCCGAAGGGACCCCAGGGGCCTTCAACCCTCCAGGCCACACTTGGCCCACCTCAATTCAATTTAACTTTCAACTTTAGCTCTCGTTTTCTGTCCCACTCTTGCGCTTGCTCTCGCTTACTCGCCGGCTCTCACTCGCTCTCGCTTGTCCTGCCTTTCCCTCTCTCCATTCAGTGCTCTCTCTCTCTCTCTCTGTGTGTACGGTGTTAAGCGCATTTTCCATTAGGAGGATTTTCCCACTCGATTTGCCTGCTGGAAAAGCTGGGCGCCCGGTCAACTCCCGCGTTTGTCGAACGCAACCAACGAGCGAGCGAACCGAACAACGGACCAAACAACGAACCGAACAACCAACTGAACAACGAACAGATGTCGAGCGAGTGCGACGGAGCAACAGCGAGTGAGACACAGCGACGGACGATTGTAAAAGGAACACTAAAGAAAATAAAGCCAGTTTTGATATTTTTGTAAATCATTTTACAAAGCAAACTTCGAATTTTATTAGATAAAGAAAGGATGCAAGGTTATACCAATTTCGGTTTACCGTAGTTAGTTTTCTTTCTTGTTTTTTGTTATTTATTTTACAAAGCAAACTTCAAATTTTATTAGATAAAGAAATGATTTATTTTAGGATTAGTTTTTGGTAGTTAATTATTTAGAGTGTAAGGAGCAGGGTGCTGAGCTATAAGGCCCGAGTGGGTGGCATTCTCTCGCTACTGATTGTTACTGTTGTTGGCAAACGACTGTGCTTTTATCGTTTATTTGTGTCCTGGACCCAGGGGTTGGGGATTGAGTCTGCGAAAAAGGGGTTGGAGTTAGTCTGAGATTGGGTGAGGCGGTGTGTTCGCGGGATGTGCTTGAGAGCAAGTGGCCGTGCCGAGCACCTCGGCACAAAGAGGATCCCAAGGAAATCGTTTAGCGGATAAAGTCCTTTGGGGGTGGACCTACCCTTCGAGAGCAAAAAAATATATAAAATGCCAGCAAGAAGGCAAAATACCAGGCAAACATCAGACCTTTATATATTTACTTATTTATGTTGGGTATAGGAAGAGATTTAATTTATAATTATAATAAACTCATGGTAGGATTAACTTAATTAATAAGTTAGAATATTTTTTTTTCTACGAACTTCAATCCCGAATCCCCTTATTATTTATCAATTTGATTACACTAGCTATTGGGGTAAGGCATTGGCATTGGCTACAATGCCCAAATAGATCAAAGGGGGAAAAAATGCAGAATAAAAGCATAATAATACTAAATTGAGAGCTACGTTTTTTACGTGTTTCCGTATCCCCAGCAGAGCCCTTTCAGATTCCATTACAAACTCCATTAATCTGCCGGCAATCACAAATCGAACCAGCCTCAGTGGTTCATTTAACTGTCAGGTCCAGTCTGGGTGTCCTGAATGAACGGAGTCTGAGTGGCGGCGGCACGGACCGCCCTTAATCGACAAACAAATATTGTCTGGGGTTTTATTTAACGGACAGTTGCCAGAGTCGGCAGTGCGAGTTCCAAATTCAATTGCCACATCCGCCAGCAGCGACTTGTCACGGGTGGTTGAAGGAAGACGCTTCCCCGACTCCGACTCCGACTCCGACTCCGACTCCAACTCCACTCCAAGCTTGCCCTGACCCGGCTGTTTCTGTTTTATTTTTGGGTGCGCAGTTTCCTGGTCCCTGATCCTTGAGGGTTGCTGAACAGTGGCAGCCCTGTTGTCATGGTCACTCGATTGCTGCAATTAATATTAAAAATGAAATCATTCCCGGTGGCTGCGCCTCGCACCCTCACGAAGGCTGAAAACTCGCTCTGATCTGTTCCTGGCATGGGTTCTTTATGGGATGGGATGATGATGATTCTACTCTCTCTGCCGGCGCCGCCGATTCCCATTCCGATTGCGATGGTGATGGTGGTGTGTTAATGCATATTTCAGACACGTGCTGGCTACGCTTCTTTGATTTAATGCACAAGACGGTGGACGGAGTTGAGTGGCAAGTGGGGATGGGATGGGTATGGAAATGGGTTGGGAACGTGCTCGGCAAAAAGGTTGCCATCGAACGTACCGAGACCGAGGGCAATGATGAGCGGCTTAAAATATTTGTAAGACCTTTTTATTAAAAACAAAAATCGGTTTTAAAGATTATTTGTTTGACTGGCGGCTGCGAAATCCTCGACTAAGTCTCCGACGCCACCATCGCCTCACCACTATGACGATTTCGCTTTGTTTGCCTGGGCGTGATATTTTAATTACGACCTGATGATGTCTGATGTAGATATGTAAATTCGAGTGTACGTGTGTTTATTGAGTGCTTTGAGTCCCTGACTTATGCTCGTATCGAGGGTGTGGGCCAAGGAGGAGGGAGCCGCCTCTGGCAGGCTCGGCACACAAAGGGGTTAAATATTCGAACTATTAGTGCCGGTGGAAATGGTAATTTGGAACCCAAAAAGTTTCCCCAGAATACGGAATGGTCTGGGACTTCTTATCCTTATAAACTGCCAAACAATGAAAGGAAGTGAAAACTTTATCAAGCAATTCAAAAGGAAATGACTTAATTAATAATGAAAAACGTTCCTAACTTTACTCAGTGGGATGATGGTAAAATAATGAGGATGACCACCTTGTTACCCTTGGAACATTTATGTTGAGTGGACAAAGTTAGGAAATAATTCTAGGGTTACTTTCTTGGAAGGGAGTAATTTTTAAAGTTCTATTAATGGAATTTACATAGCTCTGTAAGCTTATATATTGAATTCTACAACTTACTTATATTATATTACAATTAAATCAGAGTTGAAAGGTAAAAACTTCACAAAATAATGCCATAATTAGGAAGTCATGTCAGGTAAGGTTTACAAATGTGTTTAGACCTTAATTAAGTAACAATTTATTGATCACATTAGAGCTAAAACTTTTTTAAATTGCCCTTTTATTCTACAATTATTTATTCCTAATTCTATTAGTTTTATTGAGAAACTCAAAAAACTCACTTATAAAGTCAGATCAGGTTAGCTCCAGAAATTAAATGGAGCCTTAATTACGCAATTTATGTTGAGTGGACAAAGTTAGGAAATAATTCTAGGGTTACTTTCTTGGAAGGGAGTAATTTTTAAAGTTCTATTAATGGAATTTACATAACTCTGTAAGCTTATATATTGAATTCTACAACTTACTTATATTATATTACAATTAAATCAGAGTTGAAAGGTAAAAACTTCTCAAAATAATGCCATAATTAGGAAGTCATGTCAGGTAAGGTTTATAAATGTGTTTAGACCCTAATTAAGTAACAATTTATTGATCACATTAGAGCTAAAACTTTTTTAAATTGCCCTTTTATTCTACAATTATTTATTCCTAATTCTATTAGTTTTATTGAGAAACTCAAAAAACTCACTTATAAAGTCAGATCAGGTTAGCTCCAGAAATTAAATGGAGCCTTAATTACGCAAACGATTTATTGATCCCACGAGGGTTTTTCCACATCTATTAAACTTCCTCAAAAGTTATTTTATTTCCCGCCCATTATCCTTAGCTATTTCTTGTTGAATTCCTTCGCTTATTCTGTGGGACATATGCTCCTGTGTGCGCCCCTCTTCGTGGGTATTCCCCGGACATATGCTCGCCTGCTAGCTGGGGTCATAGATGGATCTTGGGAAGCTCCTTCTTCTTCTCCTGGTTAGCCCAACGCCCCAGAGGGCTGTGTTTGGCACTTGCGAGTGCGTTTTTTATGCCATGTTAAGGCCACTTTATGCGCTTTTTATGAGTCCGCAGCATCGTAAAAAAATTCCTTCTCACCCATACACAGAAATATGTAGTTATGCTCTTGTGAGTGAGCTCCCACACACACAAATTCATTTATGATTTTTTCCACTCACTTACTATATATATTTTTATATTTATTGATTTTGTATTAAAAATGTAAGTGCGGGCTTTTAGTTTGGTTATTTTCTCGTCCACGGTTGGTGGTGTAAAGTTTTTTTTATGATATTGGAATAAAGCGATACACATTCAATAAATATAAACATAAATAAATAAATAAAGTTAAACAGAACTAAAGGTTTTTGCAGGAGTGCTCTTCTGGTGGAACCAGAGAGCGGAGAATCAGACTGTTGAGTATGGCTTAAAAGGGTTAAATCAAATAGTTTTAGTGCAAATATAAAGTGGAGGGCATTTTTTACTTGACTCACGAAAGGAGGTACGAAAGTCTCGTTAGGGATTGATAATTAAATTCTTATAGTTGATTCACTATGACTTTTAAATATTTAATTATCTGAGATCTTGCTCTATAGTTCCTTAAGAGATTTAAGTTTTTTAGTTTTATTCAACATTTATATGATCGTGTTAAATTCATGAAAATAATTCGAAAATAATGTGATCTAATATATTTTTGGGAATAAGCTCTTACAATTAAGCAAATTAAATTATGTTACATATTAATATATTTTTTAAAAAATTATAAACATATTAAAGGGCATCACCCTGTTGCAATCATATCTCACCCTTCAGGTTTTTCTTTATTTTTCGTTCGAGTGGGGAGCATTGCCAAAGGGTAAAAGCAAAAATATATGCATCATATATACGTTTATATTTTGATACAAACAGGCGACGATTGCGACTCGATTATTTACAATTTGATTTTATTTTTACAGCCATTGACAAACACGGAGGGAGGTGATGGAAGGCCAGGGGAAAACCCCGGTGAGTGTGTGCTGTGTGTGTGCCCTAAAGGCATTTCCCGCCAGCGAGAGAAAAATCAATCAAAATCGATTTAAAAGCACAACTTCCGTTGCGGATTTACCAATGTCCGTGTGCGTGAGTTTGTGTGTTGTGAAAATGTTACCAATTTATTTGTTTTTATGCCCTCGTGTGTGTTTTATTGCCACTGCTTTTGTTGCTGTCATTGTCGCTTTGTTGCCTTCATCCGAGTCCATTTCCATTTCCCTTTTCCCTCGATTGCCCTCCATTTCGCTCCCATTTTCCCGCCCAAAAAAAAGAGAATAAAATAAAATAAAACAGGGGAATCACTTTGCATGTCCTTCTTCTGCTTTCACACACATATTTGGTCAATTTTCAATAACGGAATTGAAACACAAACACCCTTCCGAACTCACACACACTCACATTTACGCATTTACAATTGGATTTTCGTGTTTTTTTGTGTTGTGTGTGCTGTTGGTAAAGGATTTGCTTGGGGACTGGAAGGCCGAACAATAAAAGAGTGGAAATGGCATAAATACGTAATTCAGGACATTTGAATATTTCATAAGGACATGACCCACATACAAAATAAAGCACACAAAAATTATTACAATTCTCTGCCTTTCACACATACACACACATGTGCTTGCGTGGGGAAAATGCGTCTGTGGAAAATCCTTCCTTTGGGTGATGGAAATTTGCTTTTATTGCTGATAGTTTGCATTGTAATTGAGTGGGAAAGGACACAGAGAAAAGGATGGCAACCAGCACAGCTTGGATTCTGTGAATTACCATAAGATGAGTGTCCTCAAATTTCTTGTTCACACTGTTGGAAAGTGTGACTTGCTGGAAATGTCGTGAGAATAATAGCTTGAATAATAACAACCTGAACTGGGAAGTGCTTTTAATTGGTAATAAATTGAATAATTAGAATCTGAGGTAATTTCTAAGTAAGGAATAAATCTTTTAGAATATGGAGAAATATTCTGAGCATTCTATTTTCTATATTTTATAAAATATATTTATAATTGGTAACTAAGGAATTATACTAAGAACCTTAGGTAATTTCTAAGTAAGAAATAAAACTTTTAAAATAAGTTTACATATTCTGAGCATTTTATTTTATATATTTTATATAAGATATAATAAATGAAATAATAATAAGAATCTGAGGAAATTTCTAATTAAGAAATAAGTCTTTTAAAATAAGGAGAAATATTCAGAGCATTTTATTTTTAATGTTTTTTAAGTTAGATAATTTAAAATCAATCTCCAAACCCAATTTCCCAAGGGATAATCTGGGATACTGATAAAAAGTGTGTCACCCTCCACTTGTTTCAATGATATCACATTGCAGGTAGAGCCAATAAATCACAGAATGTCCATAAGACACACCTTCCCCTCAATCATTTCCCCTTGACTTCGATTGAATTGACACCGAACCCGATATTCCCCTGTCCATCTGCCCGAGATATCGACTGAAATAGATAGCAATCGCAGTCGGCCAATTATGGGCCATCCGCAGCCCCTGCTGCCTTCTACCTTTGGTCATTCCTGCACCACCCAAAACCCGAATTGTTGACTGACATTTGGCATCACTTGAGTGCGCGGCCACCTGACAAATGCCTCGGATATCATTCACGCCGGGCACTCATTCACGTTCGCATTCACAATCACATTCACATCCACAATCACATTCACTCACACTTCACACCGCCCCGCCACTGATTGGCATTGACAGACGGCGACGCTTGTCGCCGGGCAACTGCAATTTTGTATCTTGATAAATTACTTATGACTGGCCCAGACACTGATGAGTACTTCGGGGTTGGATTGGGGGCGGAACGGAGGACGGGAGCAGACGTGGCACGCAGCAGAAATCACTAAGTGCGCACCTGAAAACATTTAACGATAAACGAACACAGAGTGAGGTGAAATGGCTAAAGGATACCCTGCCAAGGTGGGAATGTTTTATATAATTTAATTTAATATTCTTGGGTATCACAGATTTAAAACAAAGGTACTCTAAGTACATGTTGCTATGAAAATATTATATTAAAATTACACCCAAAACCTTACACCCAAACCCTAAATATATAATATATATACCAAAAAGCTAAAACTTCTCACTAACTACTCCCTTAATTCAAGCCCAATTTCTTAGCCCTCTTGAAAATTCCAAAATAAATTCCAACAAAAAGTACAAGCCAAGAGGCACTCTGCCTGCGAAATGGAATTAAAAGAAGCTCGGAAAAAATAAGTAGATTTTGTGAAGAAAGAAAAGGGTGCAACGGAAAATATTCGAGAATGAATTAGTAATAATATTTGTTTGTTTGCCTTTGTACTGCCATGCACTTTTCGTGTTCTTTATTTTTCTTTTCTTCCCTTTTTTAGCTAAAACTTTTTCTCTTTCGACTATATAACGATTTCGTTGCCTTTTCTGTTTCTGTGTTTTGGCAGCCAACAAAGGCGACAGCGAAATGGGTTGCTGAGAGCCAGGACGGGATCCGAGGGCCGGGGGGAAATCGATGAGACGACAACTTGTGATGGCGATGGCGATGGTGATGGTAGGCAGCAATGGTTGCTGATGGGTGGCACTGACTCTCTGCCAGTGGAGGCGTCGCCATCAGCGGCGGCGGTGGGACAGTTAATGGCGACAACGGCGGCGCGCACGTCTGGAAGACCCGAGAGTTCGGCGACGATCCGGTGATGGCAATGGTGACGGTGTCGTCGACCAGACGAAAATCAGCCAGCACAAGCCAGTAGCGACAACAACAGAAAATAGTGGGGCATACATATAGTGTACTCTGGCCCAGACAGACTCCTTTGGCAGGACAGGCAACCGAAATATCAACCAGGACAGGGGAACGGACCTCCATCAGTTGAGTAAATCAAACCAATTTCCAAACTCAACTAACCAAGTAGACAATAACAAATCACGGCAATTGAAATGGGGATGTGATGGATGGTCAATTTGCTAGATGTTATTACGACACCAGGGTGATGGGGATTTTCTATAAACTTTCGAGGGGTTTCGACCACCTTTACTAGTAAAATAAGGCTTTTAGGCTTAAATTAGGGTTGAAAAGAAGTAATACAAGTATTTATTGAGAGTACAAAAAATATTTTAGACGTATTAGAAGTCATATAAAAAGGATTTGGTTAATAAATTTAATATATTTTTTAATAAAAGCTCCATCTTCTTAAGCTTAAATAAAGTTATGCATAAAATACAGAAGAATTAATTCCATAACTCAAGCCCAGCAATTTTATCGAAAAAGTTAATCATTGCTTTTGTATTTGTTAGACGAATAAATACAGGTTTATTTTTGTCAGCAGCAGTTGATCTGTCAACCTCCGTCAGGCCAGCACTTTTTTATGAACTCAATCAATGAGAAACGCCGAGGCTTCATCCCTTTTATATCAAACATAGTCTTATATCAGCCAGACAAATCGAAATTACTTTTGGTTTGAGGTGTGTGGCGGGCACTCGGGCTCTCTCATCCAGAATCCGGCAAATGGAGCGGGTGAAGTTCTTAATAACGACTTCCGAGGGGCGCTTAAACTGTTTGCTTTTGCCTCATTGATTGTGTTTTCTGCATTTGTTTGTTGATGTTTCTGTTCCTGATTCTTATTCGGCGGATTCCGCCGCCGCCGATGCACACGCGCCCACAGTAAACACACTTGAAAAGCGATTCAGTCAACACAGACGCCGGGCGAAAGACAGTTGACTCTGCCCAGAGAGTGAGAGGGGACAGCTGACACAGGGGACAGACATTCCACCCACGACACAACGCCGATTTTCCTGCCGCTTATTGTTGTTCTTTGGTAAACACGCAATTTTCCACTTTTTTGGTCCGCTGCACGTGCTGAAGTTCGGCAACAACAATGCCCCATCAGCACCATCAGTCAATAAGTAAAATTAAAATAATAACAAATTTTTATGAAAGAAGCACCAGACAAATATAATCAACGGAATAAATAAGGAGAAAGAACAAAAGTGTGGAATACTCTTATATTAAATTTATTTTATATTGCGTAAATATGTGCATAGTGGTAAGTATCTACGAAGAGGGATTGCTTCTTTATGATAAAATGTATGTTATTTATTCCTTAATTTTTGAAAAAACCATTTAAAAATGCAAGAATTTAATTGCTAAATTTATACTTTGAAATTTTAGGTGTAGTGTTTGCAGCAACTTACCTAAACCTGAGGGGAGTTACTACTCATAAGAGAACTTTCGACTTTTGCAATAATTAAAATATAAAATATTTGGAAAATTTAAACTCATTAAAAAAATATTATAATTCATAAATAAATCTAAGTTTAACAAACTTCTCCTCATAATGAAAATACCCTCAGTGACTTTACAATAATAAATCCCCACACGTGGCCCCCTAAAACTGTTTGCAATTCAATGGAAAATCATTTTCCATTTAACTCATAAAAATTATTTCGTTTCAGTATTTGTTTAGAGATTTCGAATCGTTATTCGGATCCAAGAATGAATATTAAGTAATGTGTGTGTGTCTGCCCGCTTGGAATGTTCCGCCAAATGTTTGTTTACAATGGGCGGCAACAAGTTGATGGCTATTGAGTGGGAGAGAATAAATATGTTTAATGATTGTTTTTATAATTCTTCTCAGCCGAAAAATTGCGCAATTCCCGCAATGGAAAATGCCCAAAGAAAACAAAATAAATATACATACACTTCCCTTTTGTGTTAACCGAAAAGGCAGTGTCGGCGGCGAAATAAATCAATACAGAAAATCAAACCTATCATATCTGCTCTGCCCCCACCCCCGAAAGCAACAAATTGCTCACTTTTCTTTATTGGTGTGTGTATAAAGTTCTTTCTTTGTGTATTCATTGTGTAAATGCTCAAGGAAACCGAAAATATACCCAGCCTGTCCCTTATCCTTTTCCAAGGCACTTGGAAACTCCACGCTGCCACCCAAAAAAATAGAATAAAAAAAAGGAAAAGAAAAGCGAAGCGAAGAAAATGTTCTGCCCACTCCCTGGCTGGCCCTAATCAAGTAACCCGAACACGTCCTTTGTTAGATTTATATGGAAAATATATTTTTATACATGCAACCCAATGAATCCCGACCCAACCCCCTGTCCACGCCCACTTTCGCCGCCGCCCGCTGCGCGAAAACTGGCTCCTTGGGGGTGGCTAGACTTTTCCCGGCTAGTCAAAAGTGATATTTTACATATTTTCCGACAGTTTTCCTTTTTTTTCTTCCCACCTCCCAGACCCTTCTTGGCTGCTCCTTTTTTCTACATTTTTTCCTCAGCTTTGCTTGCATTTTATTACTTAACGCTTAAGTGTGCTTCTTAGAGGGAAAGCAGGGAAAAAGAGAGAGAATGGTTGGGTATTTTTCTATGTATTTTCCTTCCAGAGTTTTCTGTTTTAAATTGAAAAGTTGTAAAAGGATTTCTTGGGTTGCTGCTCCTTTTTTTGCTCCTGTCTCTCTCGGTAGAGTTTGGCAAATGAAACACTTCTCTTTTTTGGGGAAATAAATGATCAAACAGAAAAGTTTTTATTCAACAAATATGGTGGAATGGGACATAACAGAGAATGGACGTGAGATGAGGACAATGAGAATGGGTGGGAATGGGGTGTTTTATCACAATTACCAGCTGCCGCCACCGCCCTGAGGGGACCAGCCGCCACCTGAGGAACCTCCCGAGGACCAGCCGCCACTAGGTGGTCCACCCGAAGACCAGCCACCGCTGGGTGCTCCTCCCGAGGACCAACCGCCGGAGTCACCAGCTCCAGAGTCCGACTCCGAGATGATTTTGATGATCTTCACTGCCTGATCAGCACCGCCTCCTGCAGACCAGCCGCCACCGGATGAGCCACCCGAGGACCAACCAGACCCACCAGATGCTCCACCATATCCTCCTCCTCCTGAAGAGCCACCATAGCCGCCTCCATGACCGCCAGCTGATGCCTGCTGCGAGATGATCTTGATGATCTTGATCTCCTGGCCGCCACCGCTGCCATGGGAGCCTCCACCTCCATAGCCCCCGCCGCCTCCAGATTGCCAGCCTCCTGCTCCGCCGCCTCCTCCAGATTGCCAGCCTCCTGCTCCACCAGCTGGAGCAGATTCGTGAATCACTTTGATGATTTTAACGGGCGGGGAACCGCCGCCGCCGCCACCATGATGATCTGATCCGTGATCAGAGCCACCGCCATAGCTGTAGCTTCCACCGCCGCCGCCGCCATGAGGAGAGCCGCCGTATCCTCCACCGCCGCCGCCGTCTGAGCCTCCAATGAATCCTGCATGGGCCACCGCTCCCAGAGCCAGCAAACAGACGAAGATTTTCATGTTGACCTGATGGAGATGAGCCAAAGCGTCGAACTGATGTCTCTGCCAGGTCGTGGCTTCACTTTTATAGAGCAAACCCAAGCGCCCACAAAATCCGAGGCGGCCTTGTCCGGAAGCCAACGCAACGGCTGCAGTGCACCACGGACACCCCCGGGCCAGTTAGAGACATTAACACAAGGCTCGAGTGGCTCCGGCGAAAGCCTCGGTGGGTTTATGTCGAAAGACTCTCCCCTAACCGCAATTGAAGGCTACATTTGCTGATCGAATCAGTTGGGAAAATTGACTTTGTGGGCGGACAAAGCGTATCTACGCTTTAATTTTGAGGGATTTTAGAAATTAAAAACAATATTTTCGTGGTAATAAAAGTATAAATTTAAATGACTAAGTTGTGAAAGTGTTAAGAACAAATTAATTTCAATTATACATTTTATTTATTGCCAAAGATCTGCCTTACAAGATATAAAATATAATTAAAGACCTCTCTCGTTACCTTCGAGTATCTGCACCCATTAGAGTATCTCATCAGCGACTTCAATCAAAATTTGTTATACTTTCTCGTGATTTGTTTGGATTATGTAATCAAAAACATGGCCAACAAACAAATAAGCAAGCATCCAGCATTTTTTATCTTTTTATATTTTTGGCGCTTCGAGCGCACTTGAACGGAGTTTTTCCCCTGATCACACACCAGCAACCATCTGCCATCTGCCTGTGGCACTCTCTCTGCGCTCCAACTCGAAGCCCATGATTAATGAGTGCGCAGAGTTCAGATCGCAGGTGAGCGAGTGCAGGTGAGAGGACAGACAGACAGCAGGCGAGGTTCGTGCGCTTTCAACTGTCCCTGACATCGATTTCTGGGCTACCAAGTCGAGACGTTACGCATGCGATTCGGATGGGGTCATTCCAGACAACACTCGGAGAAAAGAAGGGGATATTTTCAAAGTAAGTAGAGGAACAGTGGTTAAAATTTCCAAGAGTAAGGTAATTCTAGAACCAATTGGAATTATAGGGATACAGACGGTTCTATAACTGAAACCGGAAATTGTCATAAAAGGAATCTAAGCGGTTTTCTACCCTTTAATATAAAGTGATTTCAGTAAAACACAATTATTCCATTCACAATAATACTGTACATAATTTATTAATATATTTCTTTCTGTGCACGCCCTCCTGAATATTTTTTTGGTCATCCCCTACCACGAAGTGCACATTTATTCATTCATTCATTGGTTCCAGCACATTTGCATTCATTCATCGATCATCTGGGGCTGGGGCCAACAGTTCTCAATGAGACGTCAAGTTCTCATTAAGACGAGAGCCACATGCAAATGCCAGATCAATTAATCAATTTGTTTTGCCAATAAATACGGCTAAATATGGCCAACGATCTCTGCCAATAATGATAAATGGTTTCACCAACTTGGCTTTGGCCAAAGCTTTTGCAGTCCACATTTTGCTTTATTCTATTTTATCTCTTTACATTTTCACTCCGCCGAAATGAATTCAATTAAGCTAAAATAAAGAAAAGAAAAAAATTCACACAAAAAATGAACGTGGGAATATTTTTTGGCCACGCATGACAAATATGTCCAGCCACTCTCCGCAACCCAAAGCCAAATGCTGCCCTGCTCCATGTCTAAATAGACTACGCATGCAACATATTGCCATTGGCAAATGATTTTTAAATAATTCCATACTCTTTGCGAGGCTTGAGGCGGAAAAGACTGGCTTGAACGGGAGATAAATTAATGGTCATTCATTTTCATTCAGTTATAACTCTATTGGGGTCCGATCGGGATAGACGGACAGGTGCAACAAGCAGGAAGTTTTGATATTTCGATATCTTTATTAATTATGTTTTTCATAAAATTTGGCGTGAAGGAAAAAACTATATTGGAATGCCATTTAGACATTATTACATTTGAAGTAGATCGAAAAACGTTAATTTTTACAAAAGGGGATTTATTGTGCTGTAATAAATAATACAAATTATAGTAAAACAATTAAATAATATAGAACAATACTTATGCAATATAAAGAGCGTTAATTTTAAACGAAAGGTAATTTATGATAAGTATAATTATTCTTGAATTTCTTCTGAACTTCTATGAGATAATATTAGCTTATATATTATTTATCTACAAATTGTATTTCTTTACTTAAAAATATATATTTCTTTATTAGATAAACCATTTCCTAAATAAGCTTAATTTTTATCATTTTCTTTAATATTATTATGAAATATATTAAGAAATATATTAATCTTTAATATAGTTTTGATTACGAAATGGTAAGAAATCTGTTTTCCTTCCCAAAAAAATATATAAATTCTTTTAATCCCCGGAAACCCCCTGAAAAAAGCTGAACTCTTCCTAATTAGAGCTGTAAAAACATCAATAGTGCCCTCACTCGATATTTTCGATAGTGATAGTCCAAACCATCGATAACATCGATACTATCGACAAAATAAAATGGGTTAAAAAAAATGTTCTTTGCTTAAACAAACCAATTTAAATGGCATAGCATTAAAGATTTTATATATTAAACAAAAAAACAATTAAATTCAATCACATTACTGTCTATATAGAATTTATATATAGATCATTTTTGATATTAATGAATAAAGATTAATTTAAAATGTCTCGGTCCTATCTTAAGAATATAAGAAGACGGGCAGACGGACATGGCTAAATCGACTCGGCTGGTGATGCTGATCAAGAATATATATATACTTTATGGGGTCGGAGATGCCTCCTTCTGCCTGTTACATACATTCTCGGTTGGCACTAACCCATAATACCTTTGTACCCTATGGGTACCGGGTATAAACATCGATTCTTTTCCAGCTCTAGAGGTGAAACTTAGCTTCGAAATTTGTTGGAGCTTCCAAAGCTGAATTCAAGTGAGCCGAGAAACAAAGATGTCAATTTGTATTCCATCTGTGATTCAAACTGGACATTCAGTTTGTGTGCTCCTGTCGGAGAGTGTTCGTGTGTCGAAAAGTGTTAAAAATAAGGAAATCCATTTTGGAATAAGATGTCTTCAAACGCCATCCAGGTGTGCATATTTCCATATTTCCATAGTCCCACATAGTAATCGCGACCCTTAACACTTAACAGACCATCGAGTCAAGGAAGCCTACATGCCCCGGCTCCATCACACAGAGCGTTCTGAATCTGGTGGACCTGGCTGGACACGAACGAGTACACACTACGAGCCCCACTGGGCCTAATGTGCCCATCAACAAGAGCTTGATGTTCCAAAATGGATATGGATATGGACGATAGGTTCATCAACTTCCGCGACTCTAAGCTGACGCGCATCCTTTAGCCGACTCTGAGCGGAAATGGTTTTACCTCCATCATCTGCACCATTAAGCCCTGGGTCATGGAGGAGTCTCAGTCCACGCTGAACTTCGCCACGGTGGCCAAGGAGATCCACCTCAAGCAGCACGCCAACAACATTGTATGCGATCTGAGGATGAAACAGCTGGACACCGAGATCAGGTATCTTCAACATCAGGTCGCTGCAGAAAAGCGCAGGGGTAGCAATTAGATATATCTAATCCCCCTGGAAGGACGAATCCAGGCAATATTGCACAAGTTCGTCTCCCCAGAGCAGTCGATGGGACGCACTTCGAATGCCCTGAGGAGCATCTGCAGGCGGCCAACACGAGACTGCAGGCCGAGATTGGGACTTTGAAGGAGCGAAACCTGATGCTCCCTGAAGCACCCAGCCTAGATGCCGTAGATGCCGTTGCCAAAGAATTCAAGGCTCAGAACGCAGACCTAAAGGCCAAGCTAGCCGAGATGGAGGTAAACTTCAAGGAGGAGCTCAAGCAGCCAGCCAAGCCAGCCAAGCCATCCGAGGAAGGCGCTCTCAGGGCATTCCTCGCAGATCAGAAAACCAAAGTGTGCGAGCTGCAGGCAGAAATGGAGAGTCAGTTGGAGCAGATGCAGCTAAAGGATACGAATATTGCCGAGCTTAAGGCTGAAATTGAGAAACTAGTGGCCCAGGAGAAGCAGCAGCTATTCAATGCCCAAAGTCAGAAGCTTTCCGATGACGATCGGAATCTGCTTATCGAGCAGCTGCAGGAGAGGAACGCCAAGCTGGCTCAAAACGAAGTCCTAAAGGCCAAACTAGCGGAGATGGATTTAAACATCGCCAGGTTGGAGCTGGAGAACCGCGAGGCAGTGGGCTTGGAGTTCCAGTTCGAGGCTTACAAGAAGAAGTCCAGCCAGAGGATCAACAGGATCAACAGGATCAACAGGGAGCCATCGAGACCCGGCAGGCAGACTTCCAGACAATCTAGCAGAAGTACCAGAAGCTGCAGGAGGAGTACGAGCAACACTTCGAATGCCTCTGAGGAGCAGTGCCAGCAGTGCCAGCAGCTCCAAGCGGACAACACGACACTGCAGGCCGAGATAGGAACCCTCAAAGAGCGAGTGGAGGAGGCGCAACGAAGTATAAAAGTCATATCATCCGATGACGCTCTGCTTATCGAGCAGCTGCAGGAGAGGAACGCCAGGCTGGCAGAGTCTCTGAGTCAGCTGGAAGCCAGGCCGGAGCCGGAGACGGAGCAAACAATCCCTTCCTCTGAGCCCGAAAAACAAATCGAGGAACTCAGGGAAGCATTGAGGAAAGTCAGTGATGAACTGATAGCAAAGGAAAAACAAATGACAGATGAGATCAATGCCCTGCAGCTGGAGTACATGACGGAGAACCGTGCCAAGTTCCGCGGCTTCACCTTGGAACTGGAGGAACTGAAGGCACTTTGCAGCTCTTTTTGAACATCCGTTGTCCGTGATGGTCTCGAGCTTCTCCTGTAAGTCTGACTTCTGCTGGTTCGTGTCCTCAACTTCCAATTCAAGTTCGTGGAGTTTTCTTAATATATAATATATATATACACGGACAACTTGAGAGAAGTCACTCCTGCAGGTCAAGATCGAGGAAGCCGATGCACAGCACTCTTGCACCTTAAGGAAACTCCACGAACTTGAAATGAAAGTTGAGGACATGAGGCAGCAGAGGTCAGACTTCCAGGAGAAGCTCGAAACTATCACGGACAAGATGAGTGATGTTCAAGAAAATTAAAATAAATATAAAAATCAAACTTTTAAAATAAATTCAAATTAATATTTAAGCCTCAAAGCTTATCACCATGGAACGTTTAAAATAAATTCAAATAAAAAAATTACAATAAATAAAGGAACGAGCTCTTGACTGCTGCTCGATTCACTGAGAACTGATTTCTTGCCACAAGGGACCCGGCTTTTATACCCTTTGGTGGACTGACAGGAAAGGTTCCATGGTGATTTACTAGTTCCGATTAAAGCTATCGACTATCGAAACTTTCCTTATGGTCATCAAATTTGAAAATTTAAAAAATCAGTTAACTGTAACCAAATGTTTCCATAATTAAGCAAGTTCTTCTTCGATTATTTAAGTCTCATTTGGCTCATCAGAAGTTCGTTTTCTCCGCAGCAACAATTGCCACTTCCGACGTGTGTCCTGGTGTTTGCCTGCTTTCCAGTTTCCCGATTCCCATTGACTTTTGAAATAAAAGACAAGAACGCGGAATGTGGGGCAGGGCTTGGAAAAGCAGCAGGATCTGGTAGTGTGACCAGTAGAGCTGTAAAAACATCGATAGTGCCCTCACTCGATATTTTCGAAAGTGATAGTCCAAACCATCGATAAGATCGATACTATCGACAAAATCAAATGGGTTAAAAAAAATTTACTTTGCTTTAACAAACCAATTTAAATGGCATAGAATTAAAGATTTTATGTATTACTGTCTATATAGATACTATCGACAAAATAAAAAAATTTACTTTGCTTAAACAAACCAATTTAAATGGCATAGCATTAAAGATTTTATGTATTAAACAAAAAAACAATTAAATTCAATCACATTACTGTCTATATAGAATTAATACTATATATAGATCATTTTTGATATTAATGATTAAAGATTAATTTAAAATGTCTCGGTCCTATCTTAAGAATATAAGATTTAATGATTATATTTATTTTTATATCATATTTATCGGCAAAAACTTGTACATTTTATACGAATTCACTTATTTGCTGATAACGCGATGTATCGATGGTAGAAAATAGCAATCGATGGTGACCCGGAGCACAGCATCATCGATAATATCGATAGTATCGTCGATAGTTTTACACCTCTATTCCTTATGACCATTGACTGTCCCTGCGCCCTTCTCTTATGTCACATTTACGCCCCTCTGACATTTGGTGGAAAATATTGTTGGAAATAGTTACTGGTCGAAAAGTGAAATAAAGTTGCAATTCCAGCAAGAGCTGTCAAAATGTTGCCGCTGTCGCTGCAGTGGCTGCTGTTGCTGTTGCAGTAGATATGGCTGCTGCAGTTGCGGTAGATATTACTGCTGCTGCTGCTGGGCTCGGCAACCTGCTGACTGTTGACTGCTGCCCGTCGTTTTTCCCATGTGAATGCTCAACCGATTGCAAGTGTTTACCCTCTCGCCCCCACTAACCCCCTTTTGGGCAGCTGCCGTTGCTACTTGGTTGATATTTTTTTATGTGTTTCTTTTTTTTCCAGAAACAATTTCGACAGTCGCGCATTTTTCACGCTGCCTCATTTGCAGCGATTTTCAATGCGATATTTGTTGCTGTTGCTGTTGCCAAGTTGCAAGTTGCAGTTGTTGCATGGCCCGATGTTGTTGTTGTTGCTTGTTCACATAACCATAACTCCGCATGGCACCTTACAGTTTTGACTGAGCTTTTCCGATACCCTTAAATGGGGGCATTTTAACATGGCATCATTTTCTATAAAAGGTTAACACATTAGTTTTTCTTGGGAAATATTAGGTAAAGTTAGCTTAAAGTTATATCTTTTAGGGAAAATATTCTATACTTTTCTGTAAAAATTAAGGAAGATTTTATGGTGTAAAGATATCACAAATATTATGTGATATATCTTACCAACCAATTGAAAAAAATGTGATATTTAATAAAAATATTTTACTCAGATTTTGGTCTTCCATGTCTAAACAAATTATACATTTTACAATATTTGTGTATATTATACCTTGTCTCGATTTCTTTCATTTAAATAAATATTAATGATTATTTTTAATAATTTCCGCTTAGAGTATTTTCCCTGCTACCAATTTGGTTTCCTTTATTTTTTGGGTTTTCCTCGCATATGTGCCCAAGTCGACTTTTATTTCGTTTGATTTCCTCGCCTTCAGGATCGTGACACACGATAATGGATGTTGCAACTGCTGGTGCTGCCGGAGTTGGCAGCAACTGGAAATACTTGCAGAAAGGCCGGCGATTAGCTTGGCCTGGCCCTAAATGAAATCAGCGGCCGTTGCAGTTATAACATAAATGGCAGCAGCCAAAACCTTTGCTAATATGTCATGAAAGCCCATCGACGAGCGACGGGTCAGCTGTGAGGAGAGACATTGGGCAATTGGCATTTGTCGGATTGTGAGTTATTTGTACACTCTTAAAAAAATTCCCTACTACAACTCCTTATAATTTTAGTAATTCTTTACTATATAAATTTATAATTTAAAGAGGTCTTGTATAAAAAAAAATATTATACTCCTTCTGAAATTAAAATAAAACCTCGAGTTAATTTCTAAAATAAACTATGATTTTTCTAAGAGTGCACCATGTGTTGTGTTTGTCTGTGTGTACAGGGTGTTGTTGTGCGAGCTATCGAAACCAGTTTACCGTTAGCACACACATCTGTCCCAACTAGTACAGTGGTGACCCATTAAAGCAATCAGCGCCAAACACATGTAAGTCAAGTGGCAAACTGCGGGGCAAATGTCTATAAGTACTATGCATTCGGTTGCGAACTCACAGCGATTCCCCTTCGTTTTTGGGTTTTGGATTCGGTTACGGTTGCGGCTCATTACGCAGCTCGCTTTGATTTGCATAGCAATTGAATGGAGTTGGCCGAAATGGAGTTGGCCTGGCCCCTTGGGAGTTGGCCACCTTCCATGGGCCACCTTTGATTTGTGTGACATGTGCACCGAGAATTATTTGCTTATTGTTAAACATTCGCGTTTGAATAACTTGTAAACTGTCAGGAGCAACATTGGTACCATTAACCCATTGGGAATTCATTGTGGTTGCTCGATATGTGTGTGTATGTGTGGGAACTGAGTGAATTAATAGTATTTTCGGAAGGATAATGACAGCCTCTAAGGACTGAGGATGGATATTTAATTAATTTGAATTATTTTAAGATTAATTCGATCCATTAACTCGAACCTTTCGAAGTAAGTAGAGAAAGAGCAGAGTTAACTTGATTTTAGTGACGGTTTCAAGTCTGAAATTTAATAAATAATGTTGAAAAAGATTCAGGGGACTTTAAAAATATTAATTTGTAGCCAGATAACTTACAGGATTTAGAATAAATATATTAATTCAAATGTAGCTTCTGATTGTATTAGGAAATTGTTAAGAAACCATAAGAAATCGTCAAACTTAGATATATATTTCTAGAAAAATATTCTTTATCAATTATAAATAGATAACATAAATTTAAGTCTAATTATTATGGAAACACAAAGACTTCCCTTCCTTGAATAGCACCGAATATCTCTGGGATCACGTTTCCAATGGGTTAATAATTCAAGTTGGTCTTGTAGTTAGCGTTATTCGCGATTGTCATATTCGGGGCGGCATTCCTGCACTGTCAATGGGCGATTGTCGATTGGCGATTGTTGTGGCCATGCCAACCACCGGCTTATTACCGGCTCTATCTGATCTATCGGCTGTGGAGACACACACGGCGTATGCGCAATTCCCATTCGATTCGATCCGATCCCCTTGCATTCTCGGCCGCCTTATTGCATTTTCCAGCAGCAGCGCTGCAGCGCTGACCATGTCACATTCGCTTTTCATCTCAATTGCAGTTGAGAGACAAATTGCGCACCTTTGACAGCTTGGAATTTGACTTTTTGATTGACAACTGCAGCGATCTGCGATCGGCTCAGAAAACCCGACGATCGATTTCGCAAAGCGGCAAAGTTTAGTTTCAGGCTGTTTGTCGGTGACCTCGAAAACAAACAAATTCAATTATGCAGAGCGGCAACCTAACCGAAAATGAAGAGAGAAGAAAAAACACAAACGAATTGGCCAAATTCGCGAGGCACCTACGCCAAGCTCCAAAGCAATTTGCCAAAAAAAGAAAAAAAATTGGCAAAAGGCGAAAACACGGCAGCCGAAACAGCGACAAATATCAGAGTGTGACGAGACCCCCGGCTTAACCCCCGCTCGCCCGATTAACCCACTCCCTTTCCCAGCCAAGGCAGAAACAACATCAATGCCAAACACAAAAGTGAGCGACAGGCAAGGAAAACGGGGCAAGTCTCTGGCACTCTTCTTCGCCTCTCGAGAGATCTCCGAAAAGTTTGAGAAAAAGAAATCCGAGTGAAAATCAATTGCAGCTGCCAGAGAAAAAGTCGGAGATTGGGGAGCTGGCAATTCTTTCAGTTTAGTTTCTTTCAGTTAACTCGTCAACTTCTCCGCTCTAAGCCAGAGAAAAAAAAACTAAAAACGGAGACAGAAACTGCGACTGAGGCTAAGACCGAGGCTCGGACACTGAGCCAGCTGACGTTACAGGTTTTCAAATCTGGCACATTAATTTTAAAGACAAATGAAACGAAAATAATACAAGATGAAAGCCTAGTTTAGATAGTAACGAACTGCAAGTGCTCTAATATCTTTAATTATAAATTTAAATAAATAGATGACAAATTCTATAGTATAATTGTAGAATTTATAGGGTATTACTCATCCTTCTTATGCAATTATATAACTTTAAATTCCAATAATAGGTTGGTATATATTCTTCATTTACAAAATTATTTGAACCTCGCAGAGATCTAAATATAAATTATTGTAATCAAAAACGCTGGATTCTCTGTTAGTAATATTAAAAATAATTTAATTTACGTTCAATATTATTGAGAAATATCTCTAAAAATCAAAACAAGTGAAAATATCAACCAAGTCTGCTCTTAAAACTCTAAAAGCTAGAGTAACAATAACGGCTCACCTCGATGTGGATGGTGGACCACCTTGTGCGACCTTCTTTTCAGATGCCGACGTCGGACAAAACAAAAACAATAAATAAAAACAAAAACCAAAACAAAAACAAAAAAAGGGGGAAAAAACTAAATACGACAATAAAACACAACCCAAAAAGCGGCAACAATTACCAGCAACAACATCAGCGGCTAACAGAAAGAGCCAAGAGATAATAATGGGCAATAGTCTTACGAGTCGCCGGAGCTTACAGCCAGAAACAAATACTCGATACTCGAATTTCAAAGCTCACTGCAAAGATCGCCAATGGCCAGGCCGGGCCAGGCCAAGTCAACGTTTTGCCAGACTTTGAGTCTTAGCCATTTGAAAGTCTTGTGCGAAATGAGCGTCAAAAAGCCCGCGATGGAGATGGGTGCGCGAGGAGGGGTAAATAATATTATAAAGCCGGCGGAGAGGCCTTTCCTTTTTGTTATTTCTCAGTATGTTTTGTGTGTCACTTGCTGCGAAAGTCGCAAAAATGTAAGTTGAAAGTTGAATGGAGAGGGCAAATCGATGGCAGATTTTCACACCACATGAAACGTAGATGGTTGTATCATTAGCCTTGGTTTGCTTATCCCCCAGGAGGTCTTACCAGCTATTTTTAGGGCACAAATGGGAATGGGAATCCCAATTTGTTTGCAGGCAATTGACCGCAATTAAACACGGAGAAGTGAATGGATTATGAATGGTGTGGCCGAAAAGAAAAGACTTTGATGTAAACACATTTATCAATAGAAATAGACACAAGAACTTTCCATTTAAATATGAGAAAAGAAAAGTCTTTTAGTAGGTTTAATATTTTACTTTTGAAGGATTAACATTTTTGTTAGCCAGATAAATAAACATGAATTAGACTCAGCAAAGCAGGATGAATAAACAGCAAAAGATTGATGTAGAACGACAGCATCTTGATGATGTTTCCTGTTTCCTGATTTTCGCACAAATGGTTTATTATTTACACCTTTACCTCACTTTTATAGAAATTTCGAAGCATTCAGTTTCATAAGTCTTGACAAATATGTTTTGAACTAGGAAAAGGTTTGACTAATCAATAGGTTATGGTTGGAAGGAGATATTTTATGGAGTTTTTCCGGAAATTTACTTAAATAAGAAAAGGAATTTGAGTAGAAGTTACTTGCAGTTTAATTATAAAATGTAAAGTCTGCTCTTAAATAACAGAAAATTAAAGCAAAGAAGGTAACTATAAGTCCAATAAAATACCATTATTAAAAAGTTACTGACGGATTGAGTAACGGTATTTAAGCCTACTACAATGAAGAACTCGTGGCCATTAAGCCAAGCACCTCTAAGCTCGCAGGATAGTTAAATCAAGCAAAAGACCAGAGATAGTTCCTCAAGCTAATCAAGAGCTGGCAGGATTATAAAGTAGATTTATGGTTTTTGGCTGGTCAGGAAAGGAATGTTATAGATTGATAGTCAATTCGAAAGATACATAAATAAGAGGATGCATTAGCCAGAGATGGACAGATGGCATAGAGTAAAACTCCATTATCCATTTTCGCGGCAAACGGCAAACTCAATCATCGTCATCATGGCCACATTCTGGACGTCTTCGGTCCCCGAAATCCCCACCGGCAAATCCCACCACCACCACCACCGACTTTTAACTCTTATTCCACTGTGGCACAGATAATTTGCCATCAGCAGCGCCAAATGTAATCCGCCATATAACCGTCTAACGGTAACTCAAAGCCAACATAAATATGCGCAAAGCCAGCAACAAAAAACACAATCAGGCGTGCAAACATTTTGTTGTTGCTGCTTTTCGTTAACAGCTTCTACAATTTTTCATCCAAGTGCAGCAGCAACAATAAAGGTGCACTGCGGAAAACTTCGCTTATAAATATTAGGTATGCAAAATATAGATTTAAAATAACATGCAACTTTTTTAATTTCCTTGAAGTAATTACTTTAAATAAAAGAAGCATGGAGAAGTTTGTTACTTTCTATGTACAACATTAAACTTCAATATTTTTAAATTTAACAAGACACATATTTATTAATATATTGAGGAAAACAATTTTTAATGGTAAATGTATTATATTTATTAGGAAGTTCAAACTATATTATAAAATTATTATTACTATTACTGTGTTACAATTATTAGAAAGTTAAAACTATATTAAAACACACAAAATTAAACCAATAAATATATATAATAACAGTAAAAATGGGTCTTCCTTTCCTTAATAATTTTTACAGATATTTTTGTATGCATATTTATTGAATAACCAAAGCTAGAACCCTTCAATATTTATATAATATTTATTTTCTGTGTTACGTTTTCAATTGATTTTTCCTGCACTTTTTATCCAAAATTTCCTTATGCATAATCGAATATTTTTGTCTCAGTGTCCCAGGGTTGGCAGGGGGGGTAGAGCTAGGGGTTTTTTGAGGAGCCAAGCGATGCCAGGCAAACAAACAACTTCATGGGCGACGTGCAAAAATTCAATTGCTACAACGTCTACGTTGTTGTTGTTACCTTTGTTGTTGTCAGCAGCAAATCACTGGCAAAATGCTCCCAGCTTCAACTTCAACTTGAGCCCCGAGACACTGCATCGCATCTCAGTTCCCAGTCTCTCGGAGATCTTCATGATCAGTGCCCGTTCCCCCCGGTCCCGGTCCGAACGTACGTACATACGAGTATATCTCTCGGTGAGCTTCGAGTTTTATGCATTTGTCAGGCCACACTTCGGCCTGCGTCGTCATCAAAAATAAAGTATAAAAAAAGCGAAATAAACCATAAAAAAAAAGCGCAAAAAAATGTCAGTCAGTCAACGGCAGTTGCCTCGGTCTCCTCGCTCTCGGAAGACTCTCCTCGGGCCCCATGGAAGCGGCTACACTCCACCAAGCGCTTTCTTCCGTCACATTTGTCTGTTTTTCCATGCCCAAGACTCGACCAGTGCCTGCTTTCTGACAAGAGCTGAAATGTATCTTTCACCAGGTCCCAAGCATCTAGAGATGACAGCGTGAATGGAGATACATTTAAAAGATTCCGAGATATGGAGCCAAAAATTATATGAATTAGGTAATCAATTTTGGAACTAAAAACTAAGTCTGAAAGTAATACAACATTTATCATTATTTTATTTAAGTAAGAGTGCTTTGTAATATCATGTTAATTTTAAAAACAATTTATTTTCTCTATCTTAAACAACGTATCGAAAGACATCTCTTTAACGGGTCCCATCTCTGCATCAATATATCGATTACAGGGCCACCTCCGTCACCTTTTTCCCCTTTTGTTAGCCCGCTAATATGATAATAGTCCATACATGTGTCTGAGCCAAGGTTCAGACATCTCCTGAGAAAGCTAAGCCCCGTTCTCGATGCACACACATAGCCCGAGCCGAGTGGAGCCAACTGCATGCACTCCCTCTGGCCGCCATATCACTACCCATTCCATCCTTGTTCTCACTGTGATGGAAAACCATTTTCTCTACACAACTCCAATCGACGCTCCACTTTTTTGTGCTTTTTCCTCTTTCTGTTGTTTTGGTTTTCTGCTTTTTTCGTTGTTGTGTGTAGCTAACATTTTTTATGCTCCAACTCCAACTAAACAATCAACTTTTCAAACTGTTTTTTCTCTCGCTGCCCCCTCCGCGCTCTCTGTTTTTGCCCGGCTATTGCTTTTCCTATTTGCTGTTGGCTGCACTTTTTGACGGCTTTTATTGTTTGCCAATTTCTGGCCCCCGAGACCAGCGAAGCATTCCATCCTATAGCAAACCAAACCGAACCGAACCGAACTGAACCATACCACTCCATTCCGCGACGCACTCTCTGAGTCTAATCCAAGCCCGCCCTCCTCCTGGCCCCAACTGGTTGGCTTACACGCAGAAAAAATGCATTTATAAGTATTTTTAGCTTCATAAATTACATTTAAGAATTGCTTTAATAAGCTGTTTTTTTATTTTTATTATTACTTAATAATTATATTATTATTACATTTAATTTACGAACTCCCTTTATTGTAAACCAATTTAAATTAATTTGTTCAGTGCCTTCTACTGCCCCTTATCCCTCCGCCTGGCTGCGCATCCATTGTAAATCCGCTAGGCAGTTGAGGAAGCGTTTTGTTCGGCTTGTTTGCCGATCGAAGGAGGCTCGCTGACAGACGGCGAAAAACACAGAGAGAGGGAGAAATGGTGAGGAAAAAGGGGCTTTTCCCGTAGTTCTCCTTGATACTCGCTTTTCCTGCCCTCTTTTCCCCGCACGATCTCTCCTATTTATTATTGCCCGTGCATTTGACTTATTCTCACTGATCTCCGGGAACAGAGAGAGAGAAAGAGGCTCGGATCGAATCGCTTTGCTTCGCCTTGGATCGGCGGCTGGTTCGATTTAGATGGCATGTCTGGGCATTTGTTGACGTAAATTGGCATTAACCTTCTCGGCGACCTCCTTCCGCACTGCAAATTCAAAAGAGTTCCGAAAGTTGAAGCCACAAGGGAAAGGCTGAATTTGGTTACTGCAATTTATATATCTTTTTTATGGGTTAATTCCACTTTTAAAGCATAAATCTCATAGAGCATAGCTGGCAAGTGCTGTTATTACAGGCAGATACGGGAAATAGAGAACGATGTGAGGCTTAAAGTTAGAAGTTAAATATAATAATAAATAATATAATAATAATAAGCTTATTTTATAAATAATTTAAATAAATATTATATGTTTAAAAATAAAATGTATCACAATATTATTTAACATTCTTCTAAGCTCAATGTTAATATAAATATTTAAGCAGAGGGAACTGCAAAGGGAACTTTATGGTTTCAAGATAAATATAATTTCCCATTATGAAGTAAACTAATGATGCACAAATTTTTTTCCTTTATTAATTTCAATTGTTGCCATATTTTTCCCATTCAAAACCATGTTTTAGTGACTCCAGTATAACCCCAAAATCTAAAATCCAAGAGCTAAGACATTACGCAATAGATTTTTCAAAGTCGCTACGAAATTGGATTCGGATGATCTAATTGCCTTGTCGGAAGCTTTCTGACCTTTAACATTCCGCTTCAGTGCAAAAAACGCTGTTTGTTTGGTTTTCGGCGTTCGTTTATGTTGTCCCGCCAGTCGTTTATTAATTAGCGAGTGTCGAAAATATGCAAATCAAACATTTCTTGTACATTTGCGCGGCACGGAGACAATGAGACAAAGTCTCGTGAGAAATCGAGAAATAGAAAATTATAGCGCCTCTTAGAGCGAGCAGGAGAAACAAAAGAAGAAGTAAAGTGAAGAGAAAAAGATGAAAACAAAAAGTATTTACAGTTAGTTGATTGTGCCCATTTCATTTTTGTTGGCTTTTAGATGGTTACCAGTCCAAACTCCCCCCTTTCCTACTCCCTTTATCCCCCTCCGAAAAAAAATAGGAATAAAAAAATAAAAACACACAAAAGAAGCCAACGAACGCAATGTCTCCAAAGATGAGAGTAAGCTGAAAAAGCGGGAGAATACAGTATACACTGGGTACAGTGAGCCATACAAGGGTTCACTGAAATGCCTAAATAAAGATAAATTACTTCTATTTATTTCTATGAAATTTTTAGACTTTATTTCTCTAGTTTTACTTTAAACACTTCAATACATTATGATATTAAAAGGTGTATAAACTGTATGGGTTTCATGTTGCCTTAATAAATAAAAAATAATGTTATAAATTTATTATTTAATTACAATTATCCGAAGTTATCTTTTTATAGTCTTTACTGTAACTGGAAGCCGAAGAAAAGTAGCCGAGAAGATGTAAAAGAAGAACGCGGGTGGGGCCGCCAAACAAACAAACAAACGAATTATGAACCAATTTACAAATTACCAAAGCCCCCAGAAGAGAGCCCAGACAAAGGCAGAGCGGCAGTGTTGGGGGGTAAAGGGGTACAGTGAACTACGGACACAGAGACAGTCAGTCTGCTTGTGATGAAGCTGCCGTTGCCCCTCGAGGAGAGATTAAATCCAAGCCCCTTCTAGGCAGAAGCCATTGACCAAGTAACGAGTTTCGAGACCCGACTTCGAATCCGCCAATCCACTTGCCATGAATTACTAGACTTTATTCCATGCTGATAAACTGTTCAAGTAGTAATTAAAGTTAGGCATAAATCTTTATTGAATTAATTTTAAAAATTCATAAACTAATTCGGTAAATTAATTATATGCATAAGCAGTACCATTTTCAAACTTTTTCCTTATAGTTTGTCTTAGAAATTTTCGACGAATCCAAGTCTAAGGCACACTTGCGTCTCTCTAGAATTCCCAAAGGAGTATAGCTGCAACCTGGTAGGAACCACACTATATGTTGAGTACGGTCAGCAAACGTAGTACTGATGCCAACTCAGAAGGGGTCAGAAACACTTAAATTTATTTAACAAGATTGTTAAAGAACAAAGAACAAAGAAATATTAAGTCATTCCCTGATATCATGTAATACGAGTATTTTCTTTAAAATAATTGTCCTCATGAGCTCCATCAAATTTATGGTTTACTTACTTGCAGTTCAATAAACTCTGAAATCAGAACATACATAATTTTTTTCGTGGGAAAAGTTACAGGAGGGAATGATAAAGTTATATATGTAATTGATATTTCCTCATTTTAAAAACATTTCTACTTCCTGCTCCTTATTAAATTCATGAACAAAAATAACTCATTAAAGATAACCATCAATCTTCTTTGGCCTTTCTCTAACTGGAATCCAAACTGTACAAATATTCCCTACCGCTCTTTGAGGAGAACCCCTTTTTTCCCATCCTTGGTATCCATTGCAGGCTCCGGGTTCTTTGCTCATTATTATTTAGCCGATTTGCTCATTTTGCTTCCTTCCTTCATTTTATTTGCTTGCGCCTGTCGTCTCGTTTACGGTCCGCTTATGCCCCGTACTTGGCAGATACAAAGATACAGAGATACACTCGCCTCGACATGAGTAAGTAAATATATCTTCTGTTCGGCGGGTTCTTGGAAATTGTGGTCCGCCGCCATCTGCTCCCCTCCTACTTCTTCTTTTTTTCCGCTCTTTCTCTGTCTGTTCACCTCGCGAATTCAATTAAAATGCCGCTCTCCAAGCTCAGAGCTCAGAGCTCCAAGCTCGAAGCTCGAATCTCGGCTCTGGTCGCCGGTCTTTGGTCTTTGGTCGCGGCTTAGTGTGTTGAACCCGGGCGATGCTCCACATCGGCATCCACATCCACATCCATATCCACATCCACATCCACATCCAGAACCAGAGCCAAAGTGTTATTAATTTGTGAAAGTTCTGGTTGCCACGCCCCCACATCACAGAACACACCTGCTGGGGCCGCTTTTAAAGACACTTTCATGCCATTATATTTGCTCGAGCTCATGTGACACGTATCAAAGGCCTCAGAATTTTAATATATATAATCCTAAAAAATATTAGAAGAGTCAATCGAATTTTTGGGACGAAAGCCTTGAGAACTTACCTATAATGTTATAAATATGCAATGAAAATCAATTCCTGATTTAATTAACTATTTAATACATTCTAATATCAAATCTATTACCAACAACAAAAAATAAATGCAAATAAAATATTTCTTTATAAAAATAGGAAACAAGAGTTCAGATTAAATAAAAATCAACTCAAGACTTAGCAATCTTTCAACACCTGGCGTTTGAGATAAAGCGAAATCGGTTTCGCTTTGCCTCAACTCAAGTGCCACAAATCGCACACAGCATCGACATGAACCTGCCACATTTGAATTACAAAACGATTTGGGGCGCAAAATCGAATTCGATCTTGTCGCATTAATTACGTTAATTTGCTCACGCTCACGCTTCTCGTTATCCGTGAATTTGCATTTTATTGGCCATCGCTTCGACTCGGTTATCAGTCAAGGATATCTCGATGAGATTCTGGATTTCATCAGAGCTCCCTAGCCTGACTCAGCAGAAAATTGCTTCGTCTTATCAGCGAAATACACTCTTTTTCCCCGCTGATAAGGTTCACCGAATGATTCAACACTTTTTATGAAAGTATAAATAGCTGAAAAAAAGCGTTGCATAAATCGAAACTTGTTTCCCTTTCTCGGTCTCTCGATTTTCAATTTCGGATTTAATAATCTTCCTAGAGAGAGGCTGAAATTAATTTGGCAAAAAAACAAATAGCCTGGCTGCCCCGTCCGACAAAAGATACAAATAGTTGCAGATACAACTCGTGTGTGGTTGTTGCTGCCGCTGCTGCTGCTCATTGCGCAGTTAATTTGTTCAAGCGCTCAATGCGTCAATACCATTTGACTTTCACTTATTTGCTTCACTCGCCACGGCGGCGGACACCCAAATCTGAACAATGGAGGTGGAGGAGGAGCTGCTCAGATACAGATACAAATGTAAGAGACAGATGCAGATATAACAGGAAGCTGATTATGCAATCTGAAAGAGGGAGATGACAAAAAGATACTCACTACAAATATTCCAGATATATTACTTTATATTTAATTTAATTCATAATAATTTATAGTTTAATAATTACTTATTGCTACTTTTATTTTTTAAGAAAAGAAGTTGCTTAGCTTTATTATTCGTTCTTGGAGTATTTTTATATTTTAAGAAACACCTTTAGTTTATGAATTAAAAATAAGTTTCAATAGTATTTTGTTCCCTCTTTTATACGTTATTTATTTAATATTTATAAATAAAATCAGAAAGTCCCTCTAATATAAATATTAAACTTTTATAAATGAGACCTTCATAATTTTCCGACTCTAACAGATCACCAAGAGATTCCTTGAAAGGAAAATTTATTTTCCCCAACATATTCAGTTTTTTCCTCTGAAAAAAAAAGAAATACTTCTATGCGGCCCTGGGATAATGACCTCAGATTGATACTGTCACTTTCAGATATAGTTCTTTCACGCTCCTCCACTCATTTCTTGGGGAGTACATGTTGGAAATACATGTGTCCCCCCAGACAGTTTCTTGACTCATATGTGATTCATTCTATGCAGCATTTTCCCCCATATATAGTCGAGATACAGATACAGATACAGCCGCAGCAGCAGATATAACAACAACAATCCGTGAGATACGATTTCTTTTGGGTCGCATTTGTTGTTGTTGTCGTCTGGCGCGCGCAATTGATGTTGTAACATGGCTACCACGAGTGCAACATCCCCCCAGCCCCCCAAAAGCCACCATCCCCTCTTGACGGAGCACTCCCCCAATCCGAAAATGTGTGACATAATCTGTGCAGACTTCGATGTTGTTGTTACACTGGAAATTAAAATTAACTTGATACTTTTAGAAAATATAAAAGAAGGAAAATGTACTACATTTTATTTGCATTTTAATAAATTATTAGAATGATTAGCTTTTAAGTGATTTCTTAGCTTTAATTTGAAGAAATAAATTACCTTTAAAATAAAAAATCTTTGTAATATTCTCTCAATTGATTGTGATTATAGTTTATTGTTAAATCTTAATTTATTGGTAAAAAAAATTGAGTTATAAGATATTTATAACCAGAAAACCATTTCATATTTATTGCTTCCCTTTCCCCTATATATATTTGAACTATTAAATCTAGTTTTTCCCCAGTGCACTGCTTGCTTTTGGGGCTGCTGCTTTTCCTTGCAGTCTCACTCATTCAATAAGTCAGTCAGAGTCCAAGACGCTGGTGGGTTCAATGAACCACAGCTCCGCCACCACCGCTGGCTTTTGTGTAAAACAAAAACCAAGCACCAATCACAACAACAACTACCAGAAAAAAAAAATAATAAAAAACTTAAATATTTTTCTGCCTTTTTGGTCGAATATGTTACAAATTTTGTTTCTCTCTTTTTTTGTTGCCAACAATGTTTGTTAGTTTTGCTCGCCCCGCTCGATGGCAGGCGACTCTGTGAAATCACTTACTGGTTTTTATGCGACCAACCAGCAGAAGCAACAACAATAACAACAACAACAAAAACGCCTTATGAACAACTGTAAATTTGTTGGCAGCACGTTACTCATTTAGCCGCTTCGCACCTTTTTTACCAGTAAATCCTCCGCTTAAGGTAATAATATCAACTTTATCAGAGATTGCACAAAAACGTATACAAATATTTTAATTTAATTTGGAGGAGTTCGAGAAAGATGGAAAGATCGGGTGGAAAACTATGTAGAGATTCAACATATTTGACTTTATATGATCAGTAATAATTTATAGTTAGGTATTCAATTAAGAGAAATGTAACAGGTACTTAAAAAATTCACATAAATACAATATTTCAAATTGATAGGAAACTAGCTATAATTATAAAGTGATTTTATTGCCAGCTTCCAGATATGCGTAACTTTTAAATACCAAAACCCAGTGCACCTTATACAGACCTTGCCTTTGTTTGCCTTACACCTAAGTATTTTTCCATATTTCTTTTTGCTACTTAACGTACTCCCAACGATTTCTGCCCCAATGAAACAGCATTGAGACGTCAACCGATCACTCTCGAGTCTTAGGAGACCTTATTGACTATATAAACTATGCGCACATAGAGATATTTCTATAATTACTAAACAAATGCCAATGTCAGGCCAATGCAATGCAGCGACGACTGCAGCCAGCCGGCGGTGGCAACAATCACTTCAGGTATTACAACAGCAAACAATCATAATTATATGGCAGACTTGAGTTCAGCCCGAGTTAGGTCCAACCGATCCAAACCGATCCGATCCGATCCGATCCGAGCTGAGTGGAGCCGGGGACCCAGAGCCATGTCGGTTTGAGGCGGTTGCCTCGTTTCACACTTGTGTTTATGGAAAACCTAATGCAAGACGATCTGCGACGAGTGCGACCGCAGCGCAGGGCGGGCAAGAGATTGAAAAGCATTTCGTAAAATAATTGTTGAGAAATTTGTATGGCCAAGAGAGCAATTACGAGGCGAACCAGACCAGCCCAAAAGCTGCTGCTGCTGCTGCTGCTGCTGCCGCTGATGTATGTAGCCCCCTTTTGAGTCTGGAAACTCCCTTCACCCTTTCGCCCGCCCCTGCACCTTGGAGTCGCCCCCTCTTCGCGCTCAAGCTCACACCATGGGCCGCTTAATGACCCTATTTTAATTTCAAGCATCGCTTGTCCATCGCACTTTGCGGAATTTACATTATACGCATACATATTTCTCAGTCGCTTATTTCGGTTTTCGTTTTTTTTTCGCTTTTCTTGTTCCTCTGTTTTTTTTTTTTTAAGCTTTTGAAAAGCCGCCCTGAAAACGGAGCACAGTGGAATGAAAGGAAATTATTTGGGAAGTTTAAAATATTTCTAAAAGGAGAGTTTATATACTTAAAAGTTACCTCATGCCTACAACAGCTTTTAATTTTTAGATTATTAAATATTTAAGTAGAAAGTGTGAGAACAGATATATAGAAAACATTTTGAAATGTCGTTGTTTTCAAAATATGATAAGCAATCTAACTAATTCTTAAAGAAATCGATGAAACTAATTAAATAAATACAAATATGGTTTTTTAAATACATTATTAAGTCATCAAGGTTTTGAATTAAACCCGTTAAAAATTTATTTTATTTTATTTATTTTATTTTTGAAATAATTTGTATTCTTGAAAACTAAACTTTTTTTCTCATTAATAAATGATGCTTTTGTCTCTTTTACTAGTTTTATTAGATTCTTTCTTATAGTTTTTAATCAGCATTTTGGCATAAATGATTATTTTCTTACCACTGTACCCTACGTTGCGTTCACGGTGAAGAAGCGACGAAGCAGAGTTGACTTTTGGACGCTAATATGACGACGATCTTGGCCTTTGGGTGAGGCAACCATCAACGGCAGCCACAGCAATATCAACAAGAAACAAAAAATGAAAACAATGAGAGCAGCAACAACAAACAGCAACAGTAACAAGAGCTAAGGAAGCCAGAAAAAAAATATATATATTTAAGACAATGGAAATTCATTTCATTCGCTGGGCCTGGGCCTGAGAGACAGACTTCTTGGCCAAAGGCAAGGTCTCCGAGGGGTCTCCCTTTCCAGCCCCGATAGCCTCACCCTCTGAGAAATTAGCTGCCTCAGTTATTATCATTGTTGTTGGCCAGACGTTTCTATATCTATATAAGTGATCGTCGTCACTGGCACTTCATGTTTGCCTTTCAACTTGTCTATCCTCTCTTCTCCACCTTATATATATATGTGTAGTTTTTTTTTTTGCATCCGCTTCCGCAACAACAATTATTGTATTAGCAGCAACAAGGAAAATTTTGTTACCCAAGAGCTATCTTGGCGGTAAAGCTTGACCTCAAAAATGAAAAGTTGAAATGAAAAATATTTAATCTAATGTGAAAATCGCTGGAGCGTCATCGGCTTTTGTTCACCTTTTGGTGCTGATAATGACGACACGACAACTATTCGCTGAGAGTGAGAAATTGTATCACTCGCTCGCTGATTGTTCTCCCCTTTCCAAAACTCTTCAAGCTCCTCCCCGTCACTTAGATAATTATATGAATTTAGAACGTTGTTGGGAACGCTTTTTGGAGCAGAGGAATTTTCATTTGGGTAGCTTTTTTCAGTCTTAAAACAATTGAATTAAATTACTTGGTTAAGGGACTATTTTCTAGGTTTTATAATAATAATAATATTTTATATTCGATGTTTTTTATACATTTTATATAAAAATGTTATCTTATCTAAATATTTTCCAGCATTATATTTTATTATTATTTTATTATTTATAATTTTAATAATGATCATAAACAAATCATTTGATTTAATTTCGTCTTATTTGTCAAACCTTTAAATAAAACCAAAAATCACAACAAACCATAATGAGAAACGTTTATTGTTATACTTTTTCACATAAATCACAAAAAATCTCATAAATGTAAACCGATTTAATATGTTTCGCTTTTGATTTGTGACAATTCTCTTGATGACTTTTGATTACTCATAGAGGCATTGATATTTATTTGCATTGGATTATCGGAGCTCTCTGGGATTTAAGAGAGAGCTCAAAAAAGTTCAGACAAAGACCCAAGCTCAGTCACATGATTTTCGCGTCTCTCTGTTGATCACAACACCCGCACATGCAATGAACTGAATTGCTCATGATCATGATCAGCCGATCTCGGCTTGATCATCAACATCATCCAGTGCACATCTGACTGATTTATTTAACTGTGGGGCGGCACATTTAACAGGGAGGAGGGACTCGAGGTGGGGCCTTGTGCATCTTGTGCAATTTTAATAAATATTTACATTTGTTTCAAACCAATTTGCGCAATTTGTGCAGCTGCCTGAGAATTCTCCAAGTCGTAGAACGAGGGAGGTGAAGCTTAAGTACTCGTAGTAATATGTGCGAGGTTTGCTTTGAAAGCTTGCCATCAGTATTTTGATATAAATATTTATTGGTTTAATTTTGATTTTTACATTTACATAAATTTCTGCTCTATATCTTGAACACAGCTAAAAAAACTAAGGGATATACTAGTAATTAGTTCAAATGTAATGAACAAATGGATTTAGCTCAATCTTTTTTGCTTTAACAATACATATGTATTTATTTGTATCATTGAACAAATTAAAAATTTCGTGAGAGTTGTACTCTCATAACATCGCAGGGAATAAATCAAATACTATGACTAAAAAATGCCTTTAAACTTACTGAACTCTACTGGCAACCCCTATCCATTTTTTGTAATGTTTTGTCATCGGTTTTGATTTGGCGTGCGCTGCTCATTTGCCAAAACAATTTACGAGAAACAATTGCGATGAGTTAAGCCCAAAGGGGGTGGTGGCAAGTATGGGAAGTATTTTATGGGAGACAGAATATCCATTAAAAGTTGCTAGGCTGCACTCAGGTTGGGCGGCTAACTGAGGCCAAGACAAAACTCAGAGCTCTGGGACAATGCACACGTGCGACTTGAATGACGGCATGTCACCCCACGAAGTCCCCACCCCTCTTCTTCTTCATGTGACAAACAGATGTGCGATTAGCAGATAACTTTCAATTTTCGCCTCGATGCATTCCCCCTTTGAAAACGAAGCGAACTCCACACTCCACCAAAATGGCAGTCTGATGGATCTCCCCATTGATATCTCCCCGACAGAGACAGAGAGAAATTCTAGATGGGCGAAGGGGGATGCCGGGTATGATCTCTCCTCTATTTTTATCAATGGCTTGCCATCATTGGCCATAACCAAAATTGGAACAATCAAGACATGGGCCCAGCAAAAACAGATGCCGGGGCAGGCAATGGAGCGGCAGCATCGGAAATAGTCAGGAATGCGACTAAATTTAGGCAGAGACAAGAGATACTAGCTGGAGAATAGGGATGGATGCAGAGAAAGAAATAATTATTAAGAGGTTTTACATTAAATAATTATAAACCAATTGTAAATATAAATAATCAGGAATTTTAACTAGGACTTCTATATCAGGATTTTATTAGAATTTATCATCATTTTTAAGTCACTTAAAAACTCAGCTTGTTATCATCTAGTAAAAACTCTTTATTTTATTTTCCCTTAAATGATATGAAACTATTTCTCTCTGTAAAGAAAAAGGCAATGGGACACATGCACTTACACATGTTCCAGACGAACTCAGAGGGCGACTTCTCGACTTCGACATCGCCTTCGCCTTGCTCGGAGTGTGCGTATTAATAAAAGAAAGTGCAATGAATTCCCAAATATGTTAAATTGTCTACCAAACAAAGGAACCAAACAGGAGGGTGGAATAGGGGGAAAAATGGGAGGCGGGCCCCCCAATAACATATGTGCAACAGATACTGCAAGCGATTGAGGGAGTCGCAGCGCTCAGCTCTCACTTTTCCTCCCCCGATTTTCCTCTCACTCTCTTTTCCCGGAGAATTTTCTGCTGGTTGTGGGTCGTAATTAAAATTGAAGTGGAGGCACTAAATTTAACAGCCCTCAATGATGATCAGCCGTTGGAGTGGCAGAGATCGGGAAGAAGTATGAAATTGTTCAGAAATAGAAGGAAATATACAATAAAATATTAAATTCCACTCAAAAGATGAGGATTTATTAAAGATAACTACACAAAAGAATTCTCTAAATATTATATCTTCCTTGCCTTAAGCTAACAAGTTGATTTTATGAAAGGATTCTTCAGTATAACAACCTGTCTGACTATGCTTCAACCCAACACAGCCCCAGTACGAGTATATGCATTACATATTCCTTTGTTCCCTTTTCCGATCCGTGTTTCAGACTCATTTGCCGAAAACAAACTTTCCCATTCATGTCTATCAACTGTATACACACATTATGCGATATGCCACGCCCAACTACAGCACATTACATGGCCCATCATGCAATTAGTTGGACTAACCCCTTTCCCCATATGCGATTATACCAAAAACTTCCTTGCGGGCTGCCACATATGAGCGAATGTGAGTAAATATAAGTGAATATGGCCAAGTGTGAGTCTATAAAAGCGGAGCACAAAGCAAACTTCAGGCCAAGGATGGATGAGGATGGCTGGGATAGCTGGGATGGGTGTGTGAGCGTAGAAAAAGAAAAGTAAAAACTCAAATGAAAAATCATACAAAAGGCGCATAAATTAGCAATGGTCTGTAATTCCAAAAAGGGTCGAGACCGGCCCCGCAAAAGTGGCCGGGAAAATTTTCATAAATATTTTTTTCTCTTCTACAGGGAGCAATGGTCTAAGAAGGCAGTTACAGTCGGCGTGCCGGCGACGCATTCATTAGTTTAATATTAAAATAGTCATCATAAAATGGTAGCTAAAAGTCTGAAACAATGTGCAGCAAAAAAAAAACAAAGAACAAATTGTTAAACAGGGAGGAAGGTGAAAAGAAAAACATATCAGCAAGTACCAAGGGCCAAGATTTATGAACTGCAGTCAACGAGTCATACTTGAATACAACTGAAGTCAGAATATTAGCAGGTTAAGGAGGTTTTAAAGGTCATTTTATAATTTACAAAAAATAATTTAATAATATTTTAATTGTAAAACAGTTTAGATACTGCAAGAAGGATTTTGTTTTTAGTTAAAGTTAAGTTTTAAAAATATATTTTTCCTTTGAGAAACTCATAAAATATTAATCAAAGCAGTAAGAATTAAAACCAATGTTTTATTAAATTATAAATACCACTATTATGACCACAACTGTATGCATCTAGGCGAAACATCTTGAACTGTATCTGTAGGTCTTGGAATCGCCCCAAAGTCGCCACTCGTCTTGCAACAACCCCCCGATACTCCCTACGAATAAATTGCCCTAAGCGGAGCAATGAACTATTAACGAATGTGGCCCAGGCACTCGTCTCTGCGTTCAGATTCAGACTCACTATAAAGTATATATACTCGTGTGTACTCCCGGAGTATGTGTGTAGGTGCTAGGGCGGGTTTTCTTGAGCCCGCGATAAGTATTGTAATAATTTAATATGCTGCCATATCAGGCATGCATATTTATGGACTGCAATGACCTTGAAGCACTCGAGAGGCAATGCCAGTGGCGAAAAGGTTCTCAGGGATAAAGAGATATACTGCTTATTTGCATTTATAAGCGATTTCGCAGGAAAAACCTTAAAGAAAAATAATAAATATTTGAATTATACGAACATCTTATTAAAATAATAAAAATTTGTTAGGTTTAGCGATTCATAGCCACAATTTTAGTTGAATATTCATGCCTACTCATAATCCTTTGTTTTCTAACCAACCCTCAAGACCAATTCCAACCAATAAAATCCCTAAATTATCCGCCTTTATTCCTACTTATCTCTCTTTTGTTTCCTTTCCATTCTTTTTATTCTTTTTTTTAACCATCCATAGAAGGTCGCTGCTACTCTAAGTCAACACAAATCAGTTGTCAGTCATCAAAAAATCGCTGGTGGAATCCCCCTTCTCATAATTATTGAAATTTGCATTTTTGAGAAACAATTAAACCTAGAAAGGAAGGAAGCAAAGGCAGAAGAACCCCTTTTCAATTGCGAAAACAAAACGAGACAAGCTACACTCAACAATTTCAATGTGATAGATCAATTGTCTGGGTCCCGGGAGAGGAAACCGAAGAGGAAACCTTGCCCGGAGCTGTCTTCCTGTCCTCTCTATTTCTGGGTTGTCTTGGTGGCATTCAAAATTACCCAGGCAACGCGTCAAATCTCTTGACTTTTGGCTATTTTGCACAAGGGAAAATAAAGGGAGTTTTATATATTAATTGGATATTTTAATTTTTATTTAGAAGAAAGAAACAAAGTCAAGTGACTTTGCTCCCATTTTTAAAATAAAACAAAATATCTTTCAATTATATTATTCCATGATTTTCTTATTGTTTGTATTTTTTTCTGTGCACCTTAACCCACAACCCACAGTCAACACGTCTGCAGTACGCGCCCATTCCTATTTGGTTCCTTTGGGTTCCGTTTATTTTCTTCCTACCCGTTTTCTTTTCTTGCTCCAGTGAATCTCTCTGGTCTTGGTCTTGCTCTTGGTCTTGTACTTGGGTTTTGGTCTTGGTTTTAGCCATAGTTTTAGTTTTCTTTTACCTTGCTTTTCACCTGTCCGTCGTGTGGAAATCATGTGAAAACATGTGGCCGCCAGTCAAGCAGTCAGTCAGTCCAGTCACTCACTCATCCACTCATTCACTCATTCAGTTAGCCAAGTTTCAGCAAGAGCCGCAGCAACAATGGGGATCAACAAATTAAAGTAATTTCCTACCGCAACGTTTCCACCATTTACTCTTTCGAAAAGGTAAGCTATACATTTCGAACCCATTTTATATCTCTTTGAAGTGTTTTCTTAGAGAGTATTACCCTATTCGTTGTGGGTTTGGAGCTAAGCATTTCTCCAGCCAATGTTGGTTGATTTTCCTCGGATTTCCAATGCGTTAATTGGAGCTTTTCATATGCCAAGTGCACGGCCAGCGGCTGGAGCTATGTAACTACCAAATTACAAGACAAAGACATTTCATTTCGTTTCGATGATTCGCAGAAAGTTTTTGAAAGTATACCCCTTCAATATCCTTCAGATACGTCATTATTAGTTTATTACTATAGCATTGCATACAAAAATGTTGCTATTTTAAACATGAAAATTCTCCATTCATCCAACTACGTCACTCTTCAAGCTACGTCACACCGAAAAAGGCTACAAAACATTCCCTACTTTAAATGGTAAGTTAAACAAAAATGTCCCCTGCATTACGTGAGTTAATTTGCATAGTTCTTTGAGCACCCTGCCGGGCTTTAGAGCCGTAAACTATTCTCGAGGCCCGAGGTGTCGTCATCTCGGCGTCATCGCTGCCTCAGCGAATGGTGTCAATCTCACGAGCCGTTGGAAATTAATAAAGCGAGTCAACGGCTGCAGCAGCACCAGCAGCGTCATCTGTATCTGATAGATACATTTGCTCATAAGCATAAATAATGCGATCGCAGTCGAAAATCTAGCACTGTGACTGTGGCTCCGCCAGCTTATCCAGGCTATGCGTCAGCCAATAAAGGCGGGTGGCGGTGGGGTTGAGGGAGGGGGCGTGGCTGCGGCTTTTGACTGACATTTATCGCCAGCTTCAATTGTTGCAACAGAGTTTGTTTTTGTTTTCAGCTATTTTACTGTTTATCGGTTTTCGGTTTTCGATTTTGTGTTTGCTACACTCGAAAAATGCGAAATACTTTTCAAAATCTATAAGGATTTTGATAATTATTGAGTTTATTTATTGGATTTTTTACTTCCGTGTTGTTTAAGCATCTCAAAATTTTAAAACAAAATTTATCTACAACTTTAACGGGTTTATATTTAATTAAAATATTATATTTTCAACTTTTCAGACGGACTAAAGGCTTTAAAAATACTTTAAACCTAATAAATACTTTCGAAAACTTATTAAAAAAATTAATTCTGGTTCTTAAAAACACTTTAGAATATTTTATTCTAATTACTAAGGTAGGGATATACTATTTTGTAAATTCATTTAGATTTTCTTCTAGTGCATTTTTGTATTTTCGGTTGCTGGCGACGAATACTCAACGCTCAACGTTTTGGAAAATTTAGCACAAGGTTTCCACAAAGCAGCCAGCAAAATGAGCAATTGTGGCAATACAGTGCCGCAGCGTCGCAGCGCCACGTCGAAGTCGAAGTTGAAATTGAAGCTGCAAAACGCCAATACACCACCAAAGTTGTTGCTATTGCTGGCTGCATTCAAATCGTAGTTGTTGCCCAAAATTGTAAATAAATAAATACTTAATTATGTTGTTTTGGCCGCACCGCTTTTGGCCGCGGCAAAGAACTGGAAGCTGAGGCAGACACAAAGAGGAAAAAAAGCACATTGCGCATACGCCATGTTCAACAACACGATCAGCATTAGCGGAGAGGTGAGAATCGAGACCTTTTCTCAGCCAGTCACTCAGGAAAGGAGCCAAGCACTTGTTGCCAATTAATCAGGCACTTGAATAGTTAACTTGAGCGCTGTCGCAAACATTGCGTATACGAGATGGTGGTTGGTGGGAATGTATTTTAGTAATTTTAGTAAGTAATAGCTAGTAAGTAATCGAGACAGCTAAGGAAAAGACTCTTGTGAATGAATATATATTTATTACTGAGTTAAATATGAATGACAGCATTAATTAATTTAAGATTTCTGTGAAAATATAGATTTTTAATTGTAAATAAAATTGAAAGAAATTAAACAATTCATTTTCTAATAATAAATAGTAATTATAATAATAAAAATATTATTTCTTTATATTTTAAAAATATATACAAATACTGATCAATGCAATATTTCCCTTGATATCCCATCATAATGATTTAGTGATCTCCCAGGGCATTCTGCTTGCAAAACCGCACTTAATCTCCCATCTAGAATCCGATAAGCAACACTTTCGGTTGCGAAATGCCATTGAGGCGACTCAGCAGAGTGTGGCATCCACATCCACGTCCACATCTCAAGTCCGCATTTACTGACAGCTGCTTACAGCTTACTGATGCCGCTTACTGCTGCTTATGTTGCAGCAACAACTCCACCTACAGATAAGCAGGGAAAAGCGCGGGGGAAAAGCAGCAGCAGCAGCATCCGCTGTTGCGGCAGAACAAAATGCAAAAACAAATGCGCAGCGAGGGGCGGTTGAGCTGAGACTGGGTCTGAGACTGAGTTCGAGACTGAAGCCAACGACCGCAAGCGTGCAGCGACAACAGCAACAAAGGCAAAGACAGCGCTCCAAAAAATGCAGCAGCCAAACAAACCACTCTACTGGGATCGGAATTCGTTTCCTCCCCCGTTTGCCACGCTGCCGCAGAAACCCCTCACGAGCCGGAAGTAAAAACGTGCAAAGAGAAGATGTTGCTCCGGCTGTTGCTGCTGCGATGTTGCTGCTGTTACTGCCGCTGCTGCTGATGTTGCTGCATCTGCATTTGCGGCGCTCGCGAAAGCAGGAAAGCAGCAGCAAGTGCCAGTCGCAGAGCTCTCTGCATTCTCTCATGGAAGAAAACAGGGAGTGCACTGTTCGAAATATTTAATTACTATAAACTGCATTCAAAATACTTTTTAAGTGAAGAAGGCAAATACATAAAATAACCCAAAGTTTTGATATGTCAAAACTTAACTTTATCTGAGAAGTCCGTAGTTTCTTTATCGTTATTTATTATTATATATATTTAATAAATTAATATAGTACTTTATTTCAATAAATATCGACTCTTTTCTCTGACTGCATCGCCTCTCTTCGGAAAATAGAGTTTGGCACACAAAAAAAACTTTCAAGTCGCCGTTGCACTTCCCCTCGAAATCCACTGAAAACTGAAAACTAAAAACGGGAAGAGCGCCGAGCAATTTCCAGAGAATCACCATTTGGCACTTGTCTCCGCCTGCCTCGGCCTCTGTCCCTCCTCTCTGGTTCTCTGCGGATTTCGCACACACTTTCATCTCCGCTGTTCGCCTGTTACGATTTTAAGCTATTTTTATTGAAAATGAGCGATATTCTCAGCCATGGAAAGAGAGACACAGCAGGCACAAAGCGCTGGCCGAGAGTTGATGAAACTGTGTTAAGTGCATACTTTGGGTTTCCGCGATAAAGTAGCAGTCCAACAACAGAAAATGCCTGAATACCCCTTGGAATCTCCACCAAAAACTCCATCCCGAAAACATTCCTCGAAAACCCTCCTCTAGAACTTCATTCCTGGAGGGTTCCAGAATGGCTTCATTGTCACTGAGTTGCAGCAAGAGCTTTACTCTCAACGAAAACTCGACAAATTTGAATGATTCCCTCAGATGCACAGAGACACAGACATTGCTTCTGTCTATATATGTTTATGTTTATATATATATGTGTGTATATATTCCCAGAGTGCAATCTTCAAGTTCCCCATTTTCCCCCCGGCATTCTCCTTTATCTATATTACTGTGTTTGTCGTGATTTTAATACCCTTACTGAGGGTATTTATATTTTATGCAGTTTGAAAGAAGCCTATTCTTGACTTTATGCTCTTATTAAAAATTGTATGTATATATATTATGTACCTTAATCTTATCTTTTTACAGATTTTAAAGAATATGTTACAAATAAGGAGATTCATTGCCTACAGAAAGCACTGTTTTAACCATAAAAGTCTTTCTTATACTTGAAATATGTTCTGTTATTCGCATTATGGAAAAATATAGAAAGATTTTTAATGTAAGACAAGAAAAACTTTATTGAAAAAAACTTCTAGGGTATTTAGCCTTCGACTATAACCGCTGCTAGCTTCCTTCCGCATTTCAAACAAAAACTGCGCTTATTACGCCCCAACAACACCAGCAACCACGATGCATTAGAAGCTTCTCGGGAATACTGGGCGAAAAAATAGAGAATAAGAGGGGGGCCTATGTGTATGTAGAGGGGCCCTGGAGGGTGCAACTGGCAGACGTTGCTTTTTAAGCTGCTCACACTCAACTCAGCTCAATTCAGTCCGCGCACACAGCTGCCAAGTGGCCGAGACTAAAAGCTGAGCACCGAAACAGCAACACAGAAACAGACAGAGACCTACGGTTCTGGCAGTGGCTTTATATACAGTACATACTCCTTAAAGGGGTTTTAAGCTAAGAAGATATTTCTAAAAAAAATAGGCAAAAAATTTTAAAAGCTTAGTTGCAATTACAAATTTAAAAGGCTGTAAAATATTAATTTATAAATTAATAAATTAATATTAATTTTGGTATTAGGTATTGGTACTAGGTTTTCTATTTGGAGCCATCCCTGTCCAGAGATTTAGCTTCTACTTCGGCTGCTGCTGTTTCTGTGACTGCATTTCGCCTCATTTCATCTGCTCTTGTCTCTGGCCCTAGTCCCCTCCAGCCTCCATGCTCCGTACTGCCGCTCCGGGACAGTACTCCGGAGCTTCCTTTGGCTTTTGATGGCTGTAGGTACATATGTGTGAGTGTTTGGGTTTCCCTGTGGCTTTGTGTTCTCGAACTCGGCTCCTCCATTACCAGTTTTCGCACGTTTGCTCTTCTGTATATTTGGCAACCGAAGAGAGTAGGCCGCTCCGCTCTGCTCCGCCTCTGAGAAGCGAGACTATCCAGAACAGAGAAGCGAGAACCGAGAACCAGAGAAGCCAGAACAGAGAACCCAGAGTACCCAATGGAGGTGAGAACCCAGAACCGAGAGAACCCGAGAGCTGCGTTTTATAGTAACCAACCGGCCGCCCGCAAACCCTCCGGTCATTTCGCACCCCCCGATTTCGGTGAGTGGAGTGAGCTGCTGGATGTTGCTGAACGCCTGTTCTCAAACGACTCAAACTGAGAGAGAGATAAAAGCATGCTGTGCAAGATGATGCTTCTGTGTTGATAAGGCCCCGGAGTGTCACGGTGTGTGTTTGTGGAAATTGAGCACAATTCCTATACGCACGCACGCACACAGCGGCGAAAGTATCTCGTGGATAGCCCGCCGCCACCTACTTATGTACTTTGTACTTTGCGATTCATCCGTAGGCCGAGATTCATTCGGATTGAGACGCCGCCGCCATCGTCGTCGTCGTCGTCGTCTTTGGAAGGAACTTCTCTGAGTGAATTATGAAGTTGTCTTCGGCCGTTACGTGGGTGGTTACTCCGCCTGCCCTCCCTGCTTAAAAACCCCTCACCCAACCCAGTCCCAGCTCCTTAAGCCTCTCAATTTATCGTTGTACTTAAAATAGAGTCACCTCTCTAAGGTGCACTGCTATAAAAGAGGGACATTTTATTTTTGAAAACGTAGCTAACTCAACAGAACAAATTTTAAAAATTATATAAATATTTTTAGACATATTTTTCTGGGCAAAGAAGTGTGTTGCTATTGATTTATTTTCATTAATAAATCCAGACCAGGGACCTATAAATAAATAAACCTAAAACCAATATGAAAATTGTTTTTAAATAAATTTCTTTCTGTGTAAACCTTCACAAAGAAGTAAAAAAAAAAAAAACACAAGCAGACGACATTGTAAGTCTAGAAAGAGTTTTCATCATCGGAAAATGCCCCGAAACCGTTAGTTGGATCATAAAATAAAAGTCGGGGCAACAGATGAAGAAAAAAACTTTGAAATGCATCTTTGTTTTTTTTTTTTGTCATAGCTGTAAATGCAACTGACACAGAAAAGCAACAGACGCACCGCGATCACGAGCTGAAAATGGAAATGGCTGTGAATGTGACTGAGTCTGAGACTCAGACTCAGACTGAGGCTGGAGAAATGGAAATGGAGCTGTTGATGCTGGCCACATGCAAATGCATTCTTCTGGGCCACTCTAATGATCACCACGACATCACAATGATCGTGATGATGAGGTCGGACCAATGCCAATGACTTGCTCTCCGCGGGCCTGTTCCAATAAAATCTGAGATTGACATCGTTTATCACTCACTTTGCTCGGTGCTTGCTACGGGTCATATAAAATCACTATTTTTTATTGAAACGAGATTTTTACATTAGGAGATGAGAAATTGGTTTGGGGTTTAGAGAAGTTGTGGTGGTTAGGTTAGTTAGGGTCTTAGTAATAGAGAAAATCTACAAGAAGATTAAATACATTTTGGTCTCCACTTATAATACATTTAATTTAATTATTAAACTACATAAACTCCTAATAAAACCAGTTAAAATTTATAGAAATCCCATAATAATTTTGAAGTTCAATTCTTTACCACAAAAATCAGGAAATATTTAACTAAAACATTTATGACCTCTGCTAAACATTTCTCATCTGCATGTCCAGCAATTTCGAGTTGCTCCTTTGACATCCAGCCATGGCAGATGAGGCCGAGATGGAGAGATGGAGCTGGATATAGCCGGATGATCCCATCTTGGGTTCAGCCTGGACTTTCACTTTGACTGCTCCGTCTTAGCTCGGCTCGGCGCTGCAGCGGCCAACAAATTATAGCTAATTATGCAGCATCTTAGCCGAGATTGGGCAACTCCTGGCAAGTCTGCAATTTGGCCATGTTGGTTGGGGGCTAATGTTGCAGATCTGGGGCCGATCTGGTCATGTGGGTTTCTCGCCATGAGCCAGAAAGGCAAACAAAGCTCAAGCTCTCGGGCTCTGGCTCTGCCTCATAATAACTTTGTTTGAGCCGGCCTGCAGTTTTTTGAGGCCATTATAACTAAATTTTTGTTTGCACAAAATATTCCGACTTTCATTTTCAGCCTAACGTTGCGACGACTGAGCTGCGTTGAAAGTTGATTCGCAGATACTGTATCTTTTGGACTGATCGCATTTTGTGGCGCGTTACTTGGCTCAAGGTCAGGCGGCATGGAATTGTTGCTAAGTTAAAGAATGCGTTGACAATATTTTTTGTTCAACTTAATTAAAAGGCAAACAGCAAGCAAAATACGAAACACAAAAAAAGAAAACAAAAGCAAGAAAAAAACCGTAGCTGATAAAAACCGTTTTATCAGCCAGCCGGAGCGGAGACATTAACCACGATAATTATACAAAACATGTGAGCCGTTTTGTGGACCTGCAGACAATTGGAAACAGGCGGTAAAACAACAGCAAAAGACGACCTTAGGATGCACTGAAAATAATTAATTAAAATGGGATTGAGAACAGAAAAAAAAAAGGGAACAGATCATCAAAAGATCAAGGCCAGGAAATATTGTGGATTTCTAATGAATTAATAATTCTCCAAAACTAGGATTTCTTTACTTAGTTTACTAGAGGCCTCTTTGTTTCATATCCACATAAAACAACCATTAAAATATTTTTATAACGAATCTAGAATAGATTATTGACCTTATTACTCTTTCCAACAAAAGGTTTACAGCCTCAAATCCAAATTAAAATTAAAATCTTAAATAATTATTAAATACAACCCTTTATTTTTCTCTCAGCGCACATCTAAAAATTGTATCTAGCGGGTGGCGTGATAAGCGGCTGGAACACGTGTGGAATGTGGAGCGAAGACTATCTACAGATAGATATGTATCTTCTAGCGGCAGTTCAAGGAAATGTTCGCCCCCAGATACGTAAAGTATCTACCAATTTGCAAATACTCCTCGCGACAAACACAAAACTTTATCTCCCTCCATTCGGTGCTGCTCTTGGAACGGCGATAAAAAAGAATCCAATTTTGATAAGCTTTTAAATTATGTATAAAGCGAACAACGATCCGATCCCAAGGGTTTATCTTGTGGTTTGCCCCTGGCCGCTTATCAAGTCGCCTTTATCTCAGTCATTTCGCCACGAAATATAAATATAAATTCTTTGCAATAATATGCCTAATTATAAGGCGTTTTATGGCATTTCGAAATATTTATTTTCATTTTATGGTTATATCGCATTAAAGGACAAATCATATTAGATGATCGAAGTGCTAAATACCCTTGAAAGAGGATTTTACTCTGTCAGATTCGCTTTTATTTACCTTGCATAATATAACCATAACTACTTGAACAATATAATAATATAATTACAATTATCCAAATCGGATACACCCATTAAAACTTCAATATCCTTTAATATATCCTCTCTGCATGGGAATAAAAACTGCTTAGTTGGAGGGAGTGGGTTTCCGTCCTTTGGTCTCACCCCCAACAGGTTTCGATCGCTCTTCCCTTTCTTCCTTCTATATACTCAATGTAGCCTCCGATGTCCGATGATTCTGCTCCCGTTGCCGCTTCTGTCACCAGACGGCGATTCCAATGCATTTCGCCCCCAACTCCCTTCTGCGGCAGAGAGCGGTGGTCATCATGGACATCATCGGCTAACCCATCGATGTGTGTGGCCCTGTGGACATGGTCTGAACCTGGGATGGATGGGATGAGGTCTGGGGATGGAGACTCAAAAACTGGGGACTCTTCTCTGAGTTGTCGGCGCCGATGGAATGTTGTTAGTTATAAAATGGCCACAAAATCATAACGCGGGCGTGGGCTGCCACTGCCCTCGGTCTCACTTCTCTTTTTTTTAAGCACAGAGAGAAATAATTAGTGCCGATTCTGACGGTATTTCAATAAATACGTGGAAATCCTATTATAATTGTCACTAATTAAAGTATATAGGCATAATTTCTGTGACCTTGATATTTGCATAGTTTTTTTTTTACATTTTTAATCTCGTAAAAAAATAATAATTTTTATAAAAAATAAAAAAATATTTTCCATATTATGTATATTATTATTATTCTTAAATTAAACTGATTTATTATACTTAATTATTATAAAATAGCACTGTGACCATGCAATCAAAATTTAGGTAAAAATTAGGTATTTTTGATGTAAAAAATAAAACGTTAAAATCCATTAAATGTTGTTAGTTATAAATGGGCCAAAAAATCATAAACTCATTATACTAATGGAAATACGGGAAAAAATTATTTTACCCATTTAAGAAATTAAAAAAAATTAAATTACAAATTTAATGTTTAAAATATTTTTCTCTCCGTGCCTTGGAACCCAAGACCCCGAACCTGATATTAACGATGACGAGTTGTTGCCTCCGTCGAGGTCTCTGTGTCCAGAACTCTGGGCCCAACTCTCTCCCACAGCATCCACGCATTTTGGATGGGTCGATGGTCCGTCTGGGGGCTTTTTAATGGAACCAGGTCCGCTGGGCGAGTGTGAATTGAAATGTATTTTTTACATACTCGTACATGTGTTCTATGCCAGTCGATTGGATCTCGAAAATCAAATCAAAACTCGTCGTCGTTTTATGGCTTTTAGAAACTCTTGGAACTTGTTTTTGTTCGCTTTGGTTCTGTTTTGTTTTCCCTCGGTCTCTGTTTGTTGTTCTCGTTATTATTATTATTTTCTATTCCTATTCCCATTTCCATGTGACGGCGATGTCGATGCTCGGCGGTGTCGGTGTCGGTGGCGGCGGCGTTGGTGGCTCGCTTTGAATAATGATGATAAGGCCCCGGTCCTCGCCTCCGATCCGAACCGATTCTAGCCAATCCATCCATCCGTCCATCCATACATCCATCCATCCGTTCGTCTTCCCTCTGTATCTCTCTCTTCTCCCTGTGGCCGGCTTGATTATTGATTTATTGTCCGATTTTTGGGTCTGTGTCGCACAGGTAAACGAGAAATCGTCACGGATACGCAAAACGGTCAGCGCAGCACCGAAATGTATCTCGGGGCTTTGCTTGGTATCTAAAGCGGATTGCACCGACAAAAAATTCTTACGAAAGTCATATTAAAAATGCTACAAATAATCTAAACTACTTCATATTTCAATTGTAATTAAATCCAAGGAAACCCAATTTGTTAAAATATAATTGCAGAGATATAAAGTAAAATTCTGGTCATTCAAAAAACCCAGGAAATACTTTTAAAATGTATTATTAAATACAGACCTTAATATATATTTTTTCTCGGTGCATTCAGATACATTTTGAAGCGCACGCTTCAGCATTTTTGATGTTGTTGTCATCAATTTAACAACAACGACAACGCCGAACAACAAAAGGCCAAAAACACAGAGAACCCACCAGAGAAATCCAGAGAAAAAATGAAAAAAGAAAACATTCTTCGCGTCTTGATCCCGAACGTTCTCATAATTTGTTTGCCCCTCGGAAGAGAAGCCCAGACCATACCAGCAGACGGCCCCTTCCCCATTTCCCATTGTGCGACCGCGGACTGTGAGAAAGATTTTATTTCGTTCAAGTGGTTTTTGATTTAACACCAAACAACCAGCCGAAGAGTGGAAAATATTTTAATGATGCGTCGTCGTCGTCGTCGGCTTTGGCGCTGCAACTGAAAAACAAAAAGAAAAGACCAGCGACCAAAGACGAAATAAATGGAAAACAAAAAGATTTCTAACTTGTTTTTCGGTGGCCTTTCTTTTTTTCCGCTTCTTCAGAGCGCGCTTGTTCTCAATTTATTTGTGGTTTTTGATTCGGAAGACATTCGTTCGATTGATTAGCCCGCTGGGAAAGCTTGGCGATCGCTTTCGAATCGAGGTCGAATATAACATAATTTGTCACCCCTCTTATACACGGAGAAGGGGTAAGTTCCGCTTCCGAAAAGGGTTCAACCTCAAGAGCGGCGAGCTGCACTCGACAAGCTGGCAATGAGGTCCGATCCTGATGCGGTTTAACATCTGTCACGGCTGCTTCCTTCCTGGGACCAGGACGAAAAATAAAAGCAACAGAAAAAACACCGACAAAAATAACCGCATTATGGGCTTAGGACCTAACCAGGCATAATATTGTGCAGCTTTTACGCGGTATTTTAACAATAATTGACATACAGTGGCTCGCAGCTTATTTCGTGCAGAGGTACAACCAAACTATAAAGACGTGTAGCATATAAACTATAGAAGATATCAACAAAATTTAAATGCAGTTTTTTAAAGTAGTATTCTAGTATATATAAAAATCATTTATTGTTTTTCAATTCCATTCAATAATGTTTAAATTTACAAAAAACTAAAAATATTGACTTCTTCAATGTCGCAGCTTATTTCGTGCAAGAACTTTGTTAGGGATCACAATTCACGTAATGCATTTTACCCAAACTTTTTTGTATGGAATCTTTTTGGACACAATATCAGCTAATTTTGTTAACTATTAACTTTTTTTGATACACTGGAAAAAAAGTTTTGTTCATTTAAGAAGAATCAGCCCCTGTTTAACAATTGAACAGCGGGAAATGGTCCTTAAATATTTTCAAAATAAAACAACTTAGCGGAATATGATTAAATGGTATATTGAGGGCCTAGTAAAATAAAAAAAATTAAAAATAAAAATAATACGCGGCTGATAACGGCCAAAATGCTCCAGATGATATTGTTCAGTGAGCATGAAGACACACGAATTATCTTTAAAAGTACACTTAATCTGAAGATATCGGCCCCAAAGAAGCAGTATATATTAAGAATGAACTGACAAAAAATGTTCCGTGAAAACCGACTACCAAATATTGCGAGAACATATCTTTAATGGCCAAGTAACTTTGAAGAAGCCATTTATAAGACAAAAAATTGAACTATGCCAATTTAAATTTGCCAGGGAGCACGAAAATTACCCAATATCCTTCTGGAATGAAGGTATTTGCAAAAACGAGACTAACTTTAACATATTTTGATATTTTGAATGCCAAATGTTTGGCGTGATCGGCATACAGAGCTACACCATATGCACCTAATAGCTACAGATGAGCATTCTGGTGGTAATTCCAAGGTTTGGGCCTTCAAGGCTGTTTTAGGCGTTGGATACCTCGTCTTCATCGAAGGTATTATATATTAGCTCAAGTTATCTTTAACTTTTGAGACAAAACTTGCTTCAAAACGTCAAAAAACTGGGCCGAGAGGGTCGTTTTAGATTTAAAGAGCAATATTATATGGAACGTTTTGATCCCAATCAAGCACAAATTTAGCTTTTTTTAATTTTCGATAGTATTAAACCCTAAATATAGCATTAATTCAATATCCGGCTTAGTTTTTTTTTATTTTTTTTTATGTTTAAGGACCAATTCCTGCTGTTCAATAGTTGAACAGAGGCTGATTCTTCTAAAATGTCCAAAACTTTTTTTCCAGTGTTTTAAAAAAAGTTAATAGTTAACAAAATTAGCTGATATTGTGTTCAGAAAGATTCCATAAAGAAAAGTTTGTCAGGGATCACAATTCACGAAATGCATTTACCCAAAGTTCTTGCACGAAATAAGCTGCGACATTGAAGAAGTCAATATTTTTAGTTTTTTGTAAATTTAAACATTATTGAATGGAATTGAAAAACAATAAATGATTTTTATATATATTAGAATACTACTTTAAAAAACTGCATTTAAATTTTGTTGATATCTTCTATAGTTTATATGCTACACGACTTTATAGTTTGGTTGTACCTCTGCACGAAATAAGCTGCGAGCCACTGTACATTTATGACGATCAGGGAGAAATTGAGCGATGAAAGAGGAGAGGAGAGCTTGTTGGTTGAGTGATCAAGTTGGTCAAAGCCAGGCAGGGGGAAAAGAGTTGCGGATTATTTATTTTCTTAATAGAAAATTATACAAAACATGGTTCTAATTAATTCTGTTAATTTATGTGCTAATGGAAGTGTAAATTGAATATTTTTGACGAACTGGAGCTTCTTTAAGCAAATCATAATTAAGGCCCTTGTTATTTTTAGAGTTAATATATTTCAAATATATTTAATTATACAACTTGTTGGCTGATTATTTATTTAAGCAGTACGGCAGGCAAACAAGATACTAGATAAATATATATAATTAAGTTAATTGTAGGTGTTAATTTATTAAAACAGTTTTTTATTAGGAAAATGTTTAACACATTATTGGTTTAAATTGGAAATTAGACGGGCTAAATAGCAAGGCTATAAGAAGAGTTTTAAAACGTATTGTTACCTATTATAACATTAAAATTTAGATCCGTATACTCTTAAATAAATAAAGTGTTGTATGTAACTACGAGTAGGGTAAGCCCACTTCGAATTACATCACTCAATAAATTTCTGCACATTTTTTTTTAGCAATAAGAACACAATATACACATAATTCACAGCTCAAGTATGTAAGAACCTCCCCTTGTCCTGCTTTTGAAATTAAGCCGACGGCCACATTCAGCACCCCTACCCCGCTGACCATCACCTTTCCCGCTCCGATCGCTCACTCCCCTAACCTCACCTCTCCCCCGGCTCCTGCAACTAATGTGACACTAATCATGTGACCTCGAGTGCCGCTGGCCACATTTTTATGACCGCTTTGCACGCTGTTTACACACGACAATCGGCGATCGGGCAAAAGTTTTCCAACATTTTCTCGGGAAAGAAGAACAGAACAGAGCGAACAGAGGAATCAAAAGGGACAAAGAAAAGAAAATGCGATCCATTCATGAAAGAAATGCCATTCTAATGCTTTCTTCTCGCTGTGTGCCTCCATTGTGGCACCTTTTCATTGGGTTCTCCGAGGAAAGCCAACAAACCAAGAATGGGAAAATGTGTGTTAAGGGGCATCGAAAATGGGACTGAGAAGGTATTCCAATGCGTAGGTAGGCCAGGAGAGAGAGAGAGATAAGATAGAGGGGGTTACTTTAATTACACAGAGAACAAAAAGATACATAAATGAAAATTACATTTGCTGGAAATTAATTTTAAAATAATATTTTCGTTATTTTTTTCTAATTAATTGTTTCCAGTTCTTACTTTTGACTTTCCATTAAATATCATAAATTCTGCATCAGAGTTCATGGTGTACTTTTTTTTCCTAAATTTGTCTCCCATTATATTTTTCCCAGTGCACTTTTTCTGATACACCTTTCGTGTTTTCGTGGCCTACTCAAAAACCTATAACGCGTGTCAGAGGCAACCAATTAGTGCAGCGAGTGGGAGAGAGATGAGTGCCGAGACACACTGTGAGAGAGCAGGCAACCTTTAGTGTCCTGTTCTCGAGGGTTGAAGGATAACAAACAGATCCCCGAGATCCCCTTAAACTGATGACGCTGATGAGCCGCAAACTGCCGCGCAGGAAGCTACTCTCTTTCTTCTTGTCCTTCGCTCTCCGCGCTCTTCGGTTCCCCTCGCGATTGACAGGCGGCATTTAGGGGATAATTTCGGGGCATATGCAGGATCCCCGGGTCTTGGGGTGATCTCGAGACCTCGAGAATGGAGTGAGTGTGCGCAGCAGGACGCGCTCCACAAAAATTTAATTTAACATCTGCCCGGCTCATCATCGTCCTTCTTCTGGGTTCCTGCCGATGTTGTTGTTATTGTTGTCCTGCTAAGGACATGTGCGTTTTTAGTTATTGAAATTTTTACTTGTTTTGTCCTCTTGGCTCTCTTGTCTCCTGGCTCTATGCATTGTGCATTGAGTATTTAATTGCAGATAATATCGACAAAACAAAACAGCAGGCGGACGAATCAACAGCTGAAGTCCCCGGAAATGCATCTGGGCAGAAAGGGGGGATTCCCCCTTGACTTCACTCCACTCTCCGCTCTCCGCTGTCTCTGCTCTTGTGTTTGTGCTGTGGAGGCTCGAGCACGTGTCAATAATTGTTCAGATGCCGATTGGGACACTGAGGTCCTTCAAGAATCAGCTGTCGCTAAGGGGGGAAGGATAACTCAACTTTAGTTGTTGGATATGGATGGTGATTGTAATCTAGACAAAGAATCTTTTGTTCAATAAAGGTTTGAATTGCTTAAAAATGAAATACTTATAAGATTTTATAGGAAAAAAATAAATGCATTCTACAAGAAACTCCATAGATGTCTTAAAATGCAAGTTGTATACATTCACATTCTTTGTTTTTGATTCTTAGACTGTCTCTAAACGGAATTTATTTTTAACGGAACTTTTTTCATTGCGCAATCATTAATTACTACTGAAATTGACATTTAATTAATAGTTCTTCTTCGGTAAATCAATTCGCAGCTCCTAATTGTCTACACGTCTCCTCCTCTAATGGGATACCAATCCGCCTGCCGATTGATATATTTACCCAGCTTTAACTCCATCTGATGGCACTCCTCCCGACTTTGCAGATATACAGCTTTGCATTTGGCAAGATCTGCGGGCAAACGAATGCAAATTAGTTGCGCACTTGGTCAACAGTTAACTCATCATCGCCAAACAACTTCCATCTGCTGCTTTTTCGCTCTCTTGGCAATTGCAAAAAGCTAACGGCAAAGCTAAAGCCGAGCGGAGCGAAGAAGAAGATGAAGAGGCAGCTTCATTACACACACAGAAATGTATCGGAATCGGTCTAGATTAAATCAGAAAATTATGGCATTATGATCACATTAAATTTGATGATATTCAAAATATCCAGATGATCATTTATTTAAATGGAAAATTGTATTACAATTTGGTATCTGTAAAGGCAATTCTATAGAAAGGATCTTCAAATATAAATGCATTTTTAATTTGTTTAATATGTATATTAATTTTATTTTTTAAGGAGCAATAACGAATAAATAAATAATAGAAACCCCCTTATAATACAGCCCAGATTTACCTTACTTTCTTATGCTTTAATATAAACTCTTCTATTTCCTTATAAATTATTTAAATAGTATATTAATTCATTAATTTATTTGCATTTTTTAGAATAATTATAATTATAATTAAATATTTTTTTCTCTGCACAAAAAAGAGAAGCCCGGCAAAGAAGCTAATGTAATTGTGTCTGTAAATGCCATAAAGTTGGCAACACTTGCTGTGCCGGCCACAACAACAACAGCAGCAGCAAACCAAACTGAAATATGTTTGCCTACCGAACTCACCTCTTTTCTCCTCCCCACCCATTTTTTCCCGCCCACTTGCCCCGCTTTTCCACCCCATTTTTCCGGCCGCCCCTCTGCTGTAACCCCCCCTGAGAGCAACGCTTGCAAATGAAGTTCACGAGATGGTCAAGACGATAATGTTGGCGAGCGCATTTGCCAAGTCATGACTGCTGTTGCTATTGCTATTGCTATTGCTGCTGCTGCTGCCTCTGATGTTGCTGCTTCTGCTGCCTGCTGCCTGCGATGTTGCTGCTGCCCTGACACCGCAGCAACATCAACATCAGCAACAGCAACACGAGCGAACGAGTTTCTGTCGCTGTTTGTTTGTCGCTGCTGCCCGTTGTTGTCCATTTTGTCGCCATCGCTGGTGCCCTCAAAAAAAGCAAAAAAAAAGAAAAAAAAATAGAGAAATAGTTGGAAATCAAATCAACAACAAAAGTAAAGCAACACCAAAAAGCAACTACCAAGCAATATCACCAACAACTGAGAGGAAGCTTGGGAGAACCGAAAATGCTAATACACTTTATTTGTACTTAGAGTTTTAATTAATAATTTATTTTTTAAATAATATTTAATTATTTAAAATAATAATTTATAATGTTTGTTTGCAATTCTCAAAATGAAAGCTTTTATTATTAAAATATTTTGATTATTTAATTAATTGAAGTGCCACCGGAAAGTACGAGAATATTGATCATTTCAATAACTTTCTTAAATAGCCCAGAATAAAATATATTTTCAATACTAAATCTTATTATATCTTCGTACTTATTAATATTATTATTAGTATCATTATTTAATCGAATTGTTAATACCCATAAGACAGAGTATCATTGCAACCAACGGCTACACACAACGGCAACAAATCTATGTAAAACTCAATTGAAGTGCTCCCATCGTCGCTCCACATTTTTCCTCGGCTTTTTGCCTTTTGTTTGATTTAGTTTATGCCCCGGCCACACCCACCCACCGCCCCCCTTAACCCCCTGAAGCCCCAACTGCTCCCCCGTCTGCCTCTTAACCCCAGAGTGTATGCATGGCAAACTTGGCGTTCCAAAGTTGACTGCAGTTCGAATGCCCCGTCACACAGATACTCACGCACACGAGGGCACTGCTCGTGGCATAAATGAATCTCCGCCTCGCCGTCGGCGTCGTCGTCATACGAATATTTAGTAGAGTATGAAGTAGTTCGGGTTGGGTACATGAAATGAGTTGACCTCGCTTGACCTCGTTTCAGTTTCTTTTTGCTGCCCGTGCTTCTCTTTCGCTCTCCTCTTTTTATTTTCCCCTCCTCTTCTCTGCTCTGCTCTTCTCTTATTTTTTTTTTGCTCGTTGTACCATTTATTTTATTTGTGCAAACGTTTTTAATGAAATTTCATTTCGCCCTTCACCCCTTGCCTCCTCATGCTGTCTGTATTTTCTCTCGGATTTCAATTAGAAATCTTCATAATCGCATCTGGTTTTCTGGGTGCTCTCTTGGTCAAATAATTAGTATTTGACTGGATAGATTTTAGAATGGGTTTTGAAATGGATTTATTATTTAAATATAAGTATTTTAATATATATTTTAATAGAGCATTTTTTGACACATTATTGCATTTATTATTTATTAATATAAAATCACATTAATTAAGAGAAGTATTAAGAATTTATATCATATTAATATTCGTTGTTTTCTACACCTAATAAATATATATATATATTTTTTTTAGTATTTTCTAAGATCGTATTAGTTGACATTGTAAAGCCATTTCTAGTAAGTTTAATTTTCTTCTTTAAATTTTTACTATAAATCTTGAAAATCTAATCTGTGTTCTGCATTCTCTTTAATCAATTTATTATACTTTTTGGCAAGTGTAACAAATTCTACTTCCCCTTCTTTTCAGTTTGTTTACCTCGCCTTAATGTTGCTGCTGTGAGCTGTTGCTGCTGCGCTGCTGCTGCTGCTGCTGCTGTTGTCGCTGATGTGGATGTTGCTGCTGTTGATTACTTTCACCGGACAGCAACACTGAGTACAACAACAAATCACAGTTATGACAACAACAATAACAACAACATTAATAGCAACAATAAGACAACCAAGAAGCACCACACCAAATAAAAAACGTAGCTAACTTTTTTATTGTTTTTTCTGCTGCTGCTCGCATATGAAATATGTTTGAACATAATGGGGCCAACTGAGGCCGACTTTGTTTTGATACTTTGGTAATAACAGAGATTGTATTATCAAATATTTTGGAGAGTTTTATGGGGTAAAAAAATATTATACCCATTAAATGTGGATATATTGGATCTAGAGCCTACGTTTTAATTACGAATGGAATTTGACACTTTTTAAAATGAATTTACAATTCTATTTACTTAAAAATCCCATACTTAAATATTTTCAAGCCTTAAATTATTTTAAGAAAATAGCATAACCTTTTAATATAATAAATTATGCCACTCACAGGGTATTTGATTTTGGTAACCCATTCTTTCTCAATTTGTTTCTATGCTGCGGCAGGTTGCTGCTGCTGTTGTTCAAGCTACAGCGGCAGAAACTCCAACAGCCTCTCGAGACCCGTATCTGAAATCAAAATGAAAATTTGAAATAATTAGCAAAGCATTTGCAAATTGTTGCTATATAGCTGTGGTTATTGTTCTGATGCCTGCTGGCTGCTGGAAAATCGTTCAACCGAAACTAAAGCATTTACTGCGTCGATAGTCAGTCCCGTGGCGATTTACGAGCAATAATCCAAATAGATAAATCTAATATTTGTAGTGTCAAGGATAGTTATTTTTATGGAAACTTTCGTTTTCATTCCGCAAACTTTTTTGCTAAGTTTCAAATTTACTTACATTCCATATCCTTGACACTTTCACTTTAATAATTAATTTGAATATGCAACATTTTATTTAAAGTATTAAATAAATTTTTACCAGACTACCTGACTGTAGAATTCCCAAAATTAAGTTAAAGATATTTCTACAACATCCAGGACTGCATTATATTAAATATATATTAATTCCAACCTTTCTCTTAAACACTCGAAACCCCTTCTAACTTTCTTTTTCCTTAGCACGCATATTTGGTATATTTTTCTGGTTTTGGCTTAACTTTACCGTTAGGTAAATGGGATTTTGGCGGCAGTAGCAGCCGCCGTGTTACCAAAAACTGTTGACATGCATCTCATATAACGCGTACCCTTTTCATACCCCTCAACCCCTCCGCAACTCCAAATATTTTGTGTGCTTTTCGGATCTTTTCCCATTTTTTTTTTTTTTTTAGTTCACGAAACGAAAATTTCATTGTACCCACGCCGTTGGCGAAGCGACAAGCGGAAATGGTAAACATTACCTACACTTACTGAATAAGAAGAAGCCCGGCCGTGGACGGCGGCAGACGCGGAATGGGAAATGAGTAACAGAAAACTGAAAAGCAGACAACACAGAAACGGTTAGTTATGAAACCGAAGCATCACTCAAAGAGCGAACCGCCAAAAGCCGCCTGCGCAGCCGCAGAGAAAATAGTAAAAAACAGGGGAAAATATATATATATATATTTCTTTTTTTTAAGTGAGAAAAAATAGTAGAAAGGGGCTTTGGCAGGGACAGAGGGAAAAGATTTGAGGCACAACCAAGTGACAGCCGGAGAAGCAACTTTCCAATGCTCAAAAACAGAGAGCCGCCGCACAAGCCCAGACATTTTCATATTATTTCATTATTATTATTGTTTCGCTTTTGGTACCAAAAAAAAAGATCTACAACAAATAAAACAAAGCAAATAAAAAGAGTTGCATGATGTTTATGTGGAGGTGCGCCCCGGGTTGACCACCGAAACAACCGCGAAACGCAGCTGAGCCATAAAACCTTTAAAAGCTTTTAACTATTTTCGAAAAAGAGGAAAAGATATCACCAACAAGATAGGTTGGAGGTGTTTTAAACCAGAGAGTTGTTAAACGAGAGTTTTGTTAGGCGATGGATAAAATGGATATAGTTAATATGGTGTTAATTATATACCAAATCACAAATAGATATATATGATATCTAAGATCTAAGATACTAAATTCTTCTACAATATTTTCACCACTTTTCTCAATTTATAGCGACATTCTGTTTATCTAATCCTTTATTTAAACACTTAATTATATTAATATTATTATGACAGTACCAGATAATTTCCCTCTTATTTGCTAAATAACTAAGTCCCCATATTCAGGAAAATTGCCGTCTAAAGGCTACTAACTTAAATTAATTACTAAATCCTTCTTCAATGATTTCATAAATTCCCAACCTTCAGTTTTTTATTATCTTTCCTTAAAACGCTTAATTACAATAATTTTATTTTGACAGTACCAGATAATGTCTCTATTCTTTTCTAAATAATTAAATCAAAATTATAATCAGCCGTGTTAGTGAGTTTTATTTATTATTCATTGAAATTAATTTCTAAATGCCACCCAACTTAATTAATTACAAAATCATTCCACAATTACTTCATAAATTCACAACTTCCCTTAATTTATAGCGACTTTCAGCTTACTTTTATTCCCTCCTTTAAAAGCTCGTTTTGCCAACGCTTTTGTTTAATAGAATTGCAGCCGAAGGATGTGGCGATGGCAAAAAGTAAAAGCAAATAGACTGGAAATGGAGGGGAAAAATGCACAACTTCAATCAGGACCTTCTCCTGCCTCTGGCTGGCGCACAAGGACTACACATACATGGTGGGAGGGGAGGTTACATACTCGTATAAACTTTTCTATCGCAGCCAGTCTCGAATGTTGTTGGTTGTTGGCTGTTTGTGTGTGGATTGAGAGGGTTCATTGCATTTTATGCGACGCGACGTTGCAGGTGAAATGCAAACAGGCAGCAACAATAACAATATGCCAGGACTACTACCCAGGACTACGCACATATAAGCATACAGTGGGAGTTGGAGCTGTAGCTGGGACCCGGAGTTGGGGTGGCTGTCTGGTTCCGTGTGTTGTGTGCATTTCTGCTGCCTGCTTTGTTTGCAATCATTGCATGTGCGAACCCGAAGCCCAGAGTCATATTTTGGGGGGCGGGGAGCGACGAACCCTTCGCAACCAAAAAGGCCACAACACAATCTTCTCACCAGCCCTGGAAAATCGTGGGCAAGGAAGGGGCTGCCTGGGGGGCGTCTAACACCCGCTAAACAAAAGGAAAATGGCAGCTCATTGAGTTTGAGGAGTGCGGAAAGTGGGCGGAATATAGCAGGAACTGACAAATAGCCCTCACTCCCAGCCAGCCCGACCCTAATCGAGCCCAGGCCACAGAAAACAAATCCCAAAATCATTGATCGAGAGGCCATGTTGACAAGTGCAACGAGCAGAGGCCGGGAATGATGATTAGAAGGGGTTGAAAATTGAGCAGACCGCGATGCGACTGCTGCTGGGTTGCTGCGACCTTGAGGATTAATAACGAACGAGTTTTGTTCATACAAAGTAATTAAGCAAATAAGTCGATGAGGAAATGAATTGATTTAATGGTTTTTGCAAGCTGGAAAGCAGCTTTGAAGACAAAGTAAAAGGAAAACCTTGGGTTTTTAAATGAAGAAATGAGTGCTTAGAATGATTAAATTAATAATTAGACTGTGAAGAATTTCTAAGCTAAAAAAAAAGATGAAGACTATTTATAAACCCAGATTACATAGTTAATATCACCTAATTCTTGTAATTCCAGTAATCTTCACAACATTATAAATAATATCTAGTTAGGAATTACTCCCCTATAAGTGACTCTCCTCTGACAGTGACTCGTTAGTCACTAAGTGGTCGTATCGCTCCATTCCGATGAAGTCACAGCATCGCTGACCAAACCAATCCAAGCCGAAACCGAGGCTGAAAAATCTGCATGTGGCAGACCAAATGCGGAAAGGCCCCGGAAAAAACCGGAGGAAAAAAGAGGGAAAAGGAAGAGGGAAAGCCGGGGAAAAAAGGGAGCCCAGGAGCCCCAACCAGAGGGAAGGCGGCATTTTTCGACAGGCGGGGTTTGGTCAGGTGGGGAACAGTACAGTTTACATCAGCATCGACATCAGCGCGGCGGCGGCGGCGGCGGCCAGAGCAGAAGCCAAGGCAGAAATCATAAAACGAAAACGAGTTACAAAACTGCTGGAAATTCCGCCAGAGAATCGACCAGAGAGAGAATCAGGGGATTCCGGGGAATCGGGCGGGGGACAGGGATATGGAGACAGGTAGAGCGAATGGGTGAACCGACATTTGCGGAATGCAAAACTAAAAATAGGAAGCCCTGGCGATGTGGAGATGTTGCTTCTGTGTCGTCGTTGTTATTGGGGGGCTCTATTTATGCCTCCTGCGATGTGTGCAATCCGAAAGTCAAACCGAATAGAACACAAGGAGTAGAGCCCCGAAGGAGGATAGGCCAGTAGATGGTAAGTGCACGCGGAGAAAAATATTTAGAAAATATTTAGAAAAGTGTGGTTTAAATGTAGAAAATATCCTGGAGCTCCTATTAACTTAAAATATTATACATTCTTCTTAGAGAAAGGATACAGCTTACGAAATAGTATCTCTTTATTATTAATTCTGAAAACAATCTTGACAAAAGCCTTTAATTTAAATAAAAGTTTGCTTTCTTATGTGATATTATTTTCATATTTTTCAAGCAAAATATTACATTACTACAAATTTTATTAAGCCAAACAATTTTTTTTCCTTTCTTAGAAAAATTAAAGAAAAAATATTTACAAAATATAAGTGGTGTGGTTTTAATGTAGAAAATATCCTGGAGCTCTTTAGAGCACCTTAGGAACAGGATACATCTTATATATATCTTTATTTAAAGAATGCTAAAAACAATTTTAAGTAAGTTCTTTATTTTAAATAAAAGTTTGCTTTCTTAGGTAATATTATTTTCATACTTTTCAAGGAAAATTCTACTTTAGAACGAATATTAGAAGCTAAACTATTTTATTATTTAAAGTAAAGATAATTTTTCTTTCTTTCCTTTCATTGGAAATTTAATATAGCTCATAAATTCAGAACTAGAAATTCCCTTATGAAAATCTTTAAAAATATCCAACTAATATTTCCAAGTGCAGGAATAGGTCTCCCTTTTAATGTCTGGTTTGCCGTCGTCGTTGCCATTATATCGTTAGACGTGGCAGTCACCCCGCATTACGGCCCTCTCTGCCGCATCCCGTCGTCCCCCATATCGCTTCGACTTTGATTGCAAAGTTTACATGGCACCAAAGTGCATTTTCAATAAAAGGAAATATCAAACTTCCAAAGCTCACCAATGCAAACATCGCACACACAAGTGAGCATATATAGAGGAGGATGGGCCCCATGGCGCCCCCCCGTCTCATATCATTTTATTTTATTCGCTCTATAGTATATTTATCGTGCCTTCAGTTTTTGCACTTATTCTGCCTCTAAGCGAAAAGTGGAAAATGCGCAGGGGTTGGAGGGGGGAAAACCTTGTGGAAATTCTGTGACCTCGCGCCATGAAAGTTGTCGCCAAGTAAACTTGTCTTCAAGCCCAGTCTCCTTCCCATTTTCTTGGGCAGAGCGCGCATGTCAAGTGAACTTTAAGTTTTTCACAAAACAGGTAAGTTTCTTCGAGGCATCAGAGGTTGTGGAAATACCCTTCAAGGATTTGCATTTACTAAAAATAATTAAAGTCTTTAAATGCTTACGATTTTCCTATAAAAGAATTGGTAAAGAAGCAAGTACCATATATATGTTATTGGGGTATGGTGTTTTGCTAATAAGGATAATTTAATACAGTGTATAAATATTTATTTCAGTTCAAAGCACATTAAAAAATATTCCAATATTTTCTTGACAGAAGTAATATTAAAAATTAGGTTAAAATTGTTACAAAATAATTACCAAAATCCCGAAAAATAATTGTAAATAAATCTTCCCAAGGAAAACCAGCTTTTTAAAGGGTACTTCCCAAGTAGAATAACTGAGTAGACTTCCTGTACCTCCTTGACGTAGCAACTAGCAACTGAAACAACATCAAAGAAAACTTTTCGCTTCTCCTCACATTCCCCTTTTCCCCACGAAACTTTTTGACACTTTGCTAATTTGCGTGTGTTCCGTTTGAGCTTTTGTGAAATTTACATCGGCGACATCGTTGACTTGTGTTGATCTCGTTTCGGATTTTATATTCCACCTGCAGGGTAGTTTAGCTAATTGAATTGCTAATAAATGCTAAATGGCAATCCTATTTTTGGGAGATAAATTAAAGTCATATATACCTTCAAATATATTTACACAAAAAGGCATGAGGATCGATATGGTACGTCTTGAGATAAGTGTTAAAAATCCATACGTTACCATATGTGTCTTGGATAAATATTTGCGTATAAGCTGAATATTATCTTAATCAAAGATTTATTTGTTTAATATATATTGTACTAAATCTGGTGTCTTGTATTTATTAAATCTCGTAAAAATATTCACTCACTTTATATAAAAAATATCATTTCATAGAAAGAACCTAGATCAAAATAATAAATACTCACACACTTTGTGTAATTTTTCCGCTGAATCTCCCTAGCTGGTGTTCTCAATTGAAATTCATTTCTTACGTCGGCCGGATGTCCGGCGTACTTCAGAGTTTGCTTTTGGTTCACCCTGGCACAACTTGTTTTGGGTTTTCTGCTCGTCTGTTACTTGGGACACGCCTCGTCGGCGTATTCATCAAAAATTCACTTTAACTTCATTATCATCGTTATTGTTTTATTTATTCCACCTTCTGTTTCGCCTCAAGACACTTGATCGCTCAATTGATTTTCTTGCCTTGCCTCCATCATCCTCTACACAAAACTTTATATTTATATTTCAGTGTGCATGTGCGTACACGGAAAAGAATTAGGATTTATAATATATTGCATAGCCATTATCAGAGAATTTCGAATTATGTACCCGAAGATGTACCAATTACTTAATGGTTAGGAGTTTGGGTCGCATTGAAAAAGATATCTGGCTTTCCAAGCATTTAAAGAAGTTTTTTGGGTGTATAATTTTGATTACACTGAAGATAATTAAAGCTCGATTTATATTCCATTTATACTGGTCAAAATTACATTAGTAAAGAAGTCTAGCTAGTCTGTTTATGATGACTATTTGCACTTAAGTTCCTATGAGGCCTTAAAAGTATAGGAAATATTAACAATAAATTCTTTTATATCGCTTCATAATTTTTTATCTGTGTATCTGTGTGTTGACTTGGTAGCCAGTTGGCCACTCTGCCCGAGCCATCCCGCTCCTGCTGTTTATGCCTGCTGCTTTTTGACGGTTTCGTTGTGGTCGCCGCCGCTGTTGTCTTCTTTTTTCTTCAAGCTTTTTTATTCGCCTTTTCCCCTGTTGTTTCTGTTGATATTTGCTGTTGTTGTGCGCATTGTCGACACTTTATTGACTACTTTTCTGGATGAATTTGTTGGTTTCTTAATTTCGCTGCCTTTGGCCCTCGACTTGGTTCATTGTTCAACGCTCTCTGATATCACTCATACGCCCCGCTGGTCCCTCTTCATCGCCTCCGTCTTCTGCTTTACTTCACTCTTTCGGTTTCGTTTTCCCTCCTTATTATTTTTTGTTGAGTTTTTTCTTTCTTTTGCTTTTTTATTTCATTTTTATTCGGTTGTTTTTGTTTTTAACTTAGCCGGCTGCATCGATTTCGCTGTTGCTGCCTTTTTTTTATAATTTTATTGTATTTTCTGTGTTATTCTTTTTTTTCTGCGTTTACTTATGTGTTTAATTTTTTTCTTAGTGGGACTTTTAAGCAGATAGGGTATATTGGTTCTGGGAGAGATAAAGGTTCCGAAAGAGTTATAGAAAGTTGATAACATAATTATGGGAAATAATACTAATAATATAATATGAAAGTTACCAGGGATCCTTGGCAATAAATGCATTATTTATTTATATATTGTTCTTTATTTTATTTACTATTTTTTTAGGGTTATAGGATATCCCATAATCGATCCCCTGGATGTCAGCCCCGCTCATTTGCTTTTTTCCTCGCTCTTTGCGGGCCAGACACAAAGACAAACCGAGCAGACAGCGACGGCGTCATCCACAACGCATTGGGTGACTTGGGGACTTGGGGCCTCAACCGCCGCCTCCGCCTCCGACTCCGACTCCTACAGCGACTCCTGCTCCGCATCCGAGTCCGGACCGAGACTCGGGCTTCCACATAAGCAGCACACACATATACGTTCTGATTTAGCTGCCTTTAAATATGAGTTGAGGTGTTGTCCTCGCTTAAATTAGCCTGCGACTCAGACAGAGACTCAGAGCCAGACAGCGACTCCGCAGTATCCCACTTGAGGCCGGGTCGGTCTGCAACTGTTCTCCTCTTCGCCCTTGCACATATCAAATAATTTGCTTGCTTGGATTGTCGGAGGAGCAGCACATATAAAGACCGGCAGACATTATATATTAAGTATATACAAGTACATATATATCTTTTGTCTTTGCCATCCCTCTCTCTCGTTTAATTTACGTTCTTTTTCTGGTTCTTTGTTGGACACTCTTAAAATCTGTTTCTGTTACTGGAAAAGGCCAACAAACCGATCGCTGTCCATAAATCAGTAACACTTTTTGGGCTCATATAACGGCACACATCTTTTTATAGCATGCCGATCATCATGATCGCCCGATCGGGTGAAAATAAAGCCAACGACAGTCGCCCAGCCAATAACCATAACGAAATCACAGTGTGAAGAGAAACATAAACATTTAATTGCCGCCCGACCGCAAATTGTCATTTAAAAGCTGGGGTAACCCGAGCACTCGCCTTCCCAATCGAAGGGGAGATTGATGTTGAGTCGGGCCCCGGACCAAATTGCCGGTCATATAGTTTTATAGACTCGACCCGGACCTCCGTTCGGGGTGGCAGGTATACGTCTACATATATAACGTGTCGGGGGATCGCTTATGGCCTGTTAACTGATCATAACTCGGTAAATTGCCTTACAGATCTCGCCTGTCGAGGGATCGTGTCACTCTGCAAGATCACGAACTGCTGGGGTAGACAGGTGAAGACAGGAGAGTGATCTGCCAGAGAGGATCAGTTAAAATGATGGGTTTACTTAAACGTTGATAATCGCTCACAATCTCTGAGGAGAGGATCTGTCACAAACATCACCCATAGATCAAAATATGATACACTTAATAGGAAAGAGGCAAGCAGACAGATCCGAATTCCTCAGCATTCACTCAAGAAGAATAATCGCTTTACTCGAAACTCGAAAACGATGAGAGTCTACGGAAGCATATGAAATTAAATTGAGGGAAAATATCGGTAGCAAATTACTCAACGAAGCGGTCATGTGTAGTGTAGGGATCAGTAATTGATCAGAGCTCAAGGAACAATCATTTCTTAACTGATTATTTCGATGGGTATTCAAAATAAGCCCCTTATAAGGTAGATAAAAATATTAAAGTAATTAAATAATTAAAGTAACTTACATAAGAATGTAATTATCATTACATAATAAATAGTAAAATATTAATTAAATTATTTATAGATCAGTTAGCTCAGTTAATACTAAAAAATATATTTTAGCCCTATTCAGAATATTAAGGAACTAAAAACCTCTTCATTTTATTATCAAAGCCACAAAATATATGTATATATATTCAAAGTGTACTATAATTCTCTCTAATTATCTTCAATCAATCTCTTAACTTCAGATCTTCTTTTGACAAGAATTACCTGCTATTCCCTCTCTTGACTTCGAATGCAAAGCTAAGAAGGATCTTACTGTCAGTCTCTAACCGCTCGAGTGGACACAAAATTCTTGCTAATTTAGTGGAAATCTCCCCGCCGCTTTCCCCGATCCCTTTCCACCTGCCAAACTGAGCGAAACAGATCCTGACAACACCCTTCGTCAATAAACAATATCACACGATCATCAGGAACATCATTATGAGCGTCTTCGGTTGCTGTTCGCCGTTGACATGGATTTGACATTGGAATTCAATACGGGTCGAAGAATAAAACCGATCCTCATCCCTAATTCCCCTTGCTTTGGGCCAAGTTAAGGCTTCTCTTTTAAAGTAGTACCTCTCCCTCTCGTCCCTCTCGATCATCGTGATCAATTCCGAGTCATAAATCGCAACACGAAGGCTTTTGTGTATGCATGGCAATATTTACAAATTATGTGCCGGCGAAGGAATGTTGCTCTGCGATAGAACCGAGCGCCAATGTCAGGGTTATCCTGGTAGAACGAGGCGGGCTCTGAGACGGAGACGGGCCCTGAGACGGAGACGGAGGCAGAGGTGGAGCCTTGGCAATGACAACGCACCCGGCAACCGACAACCAACAGGCAACAAGCAACCGGCAACCAACAACAAACCCGCCAACAGACAAAACAACAACAATGACATTGCACTGGTTTACCTTCAGGACGGTCAGCCTCAGACTTGGGTCTGGATCGATGGTTGGAGGCACTGCTATATACAACACCGGGTACACCGATGTCTGGGCACCCGACAACACGTTCCATGCCATCCCACTCCACCTTCCTGGGGAGTTACAAAGACAGGGACCACACTAAACGAGTGCACAGTGGGAAAATAGGGGTATATATTAGGACAATCTATGGTATTATGTATAACTCACCACCCTATGTAATCAATAGTTAAAGCTAAACATGTTATCGGGGCTAAAGAATTTAGGGACAGATGGGTTCTTTGTTTTCTTATTTATTTTATGTCAATAAATATATGTTAAAATTAAATAAATAAGGTTAAAGAAATATACAATAAAACACTTAATAGAAATATAATATAGATTTTAAAACAAGTTTTTATTTCCCGTGTAAACTCCAAGCCTGATGGCCATTGCACCAAACAGCCAAAGCCAAAAAGCTGAAGCCATCCATTCAGAGGACAGAGGCGGGCATCGGGGGAGAGCCTCACCAAGGGGAGGCACAACTGTCTGTAAATTAACGCGGGCGTTAAAATTGCAATTTTTCACTTAATGCACACAGAGAGACAACAAGAATAACAACAACAACTGAGGCAAATGCACCAAGTGCAACTGCAACTGCAGCAGAGCGGACCTGTCAGTGAAGCGATTCTCGAGTAGGATTGAGATCGAGACTGCTCTGACATTCATACCTTTAACTCATTTACGCATAGCAAAGTCAATGGCAGAAGAAGCAGAAGCCGAGATATAAGACCGACAAGATCGGCCTAGAGATGGGTTCGGGGGAAATATAATAGATAATAAAGCTTGACAAATTAAGCTTGATGTTTTAAAAAAATATATCTGAATAAATCTTGATTAAACTATCTCGATAAAAGCATTTTCTTGAATTTTAAATATTATAAATACTTCTATGATTATTCCATAAATATATATAAATATATTAAGTAAATGAATAAAGACAAAAAGTTATATTTGTATTAAATTAAAAACGTCGTAGAAGTAGAAATGCATGACGAATTTCCAATTGTATTTCCTGGAGAAGATCTCCGAAAAAATGAGTGGTAAAAAAATTAATTTAAAACCTAAAACTCACAATAATGTCACATTCATTTGAATTTCTTTTATTTCTTTCACATTTTAGCTACACCTTATATTTATAATAAACATTTCCCATCTCTAGCTGGCAAATCAGTGTCCAAGTGAAACTTGTTTCTTATGTAAAGTGTCCTTGAAATAATTGTAAATTATGTCTACACTTCTCTCTGTCTCACTCTCAGCACAGAGATCTGGGATCTGGAAGAAGAAGCTGGAGAATCTTCATCCAGTTATCGGGAGTGGGGGGACTCCCCTCTCGCATCCCTTAGCCGACAAAGTTGTGTGGGTGGCGCGCGCAGTTTCGAGCTATTAATAAATTTCAATAAAGTGCATTGGCGGCTGCCATGTGGCATGTGGCATATTTGTGGGGCATGTGTCACCCCGCCACAGGCCCCGCTGCAGGCGATGCCCCTTCCTCGGCTTCTGCCTAATTGAAAATCGCAAATCGCAAATGCACAAATTATGAGATCTCATGCCTTTGGTCCGTCTGGCGGCGCATTCTCCAACTATCGCCGGGTGTATCTTCTGCATTTGGCAATTGAACAAATAAACAGATATGTGCCCCGTCCTCCGGCCACGGCATAAACCAGCTCACAAACTTTTGTTCAAATCTCCGCATTCTGTATTCCCAACCTGTTCAATTTCATCGTTTTTGCTCATTTCAATAATTTATTTAGCCAACAAGCAGACGACAGCCAAGGAGAGAGAAATAGTGAATTAGAGAAATGCAAATGCAGTTGGAGAAAATCTGTAAAATTAATTTCTTAATATTCTTTAAAAGTATTTGATTGAATATTGACAAATAAATAGTATTTACATTGTATAATAATATATATTTGATTTAATAATCATTTTAAAATGCTGCATATATTATTAAAATGTTTTTGTAATAGAATACTTAGTTATTTTATTTCTTATTAATTAGTTCGCGAGCTTAGCATCAAATAATAGTAATGAAAATAATACTTATAATACAACATGTGAGAAATTTAATTAAATACACAAATTATTTTAAAAAGTTTCCCCAAAAAAATGTAAAGAATTATATAATTATCACAACATAATATCCTGGTAAGTCTTCGCAGATACCCATCTTAATAAAAACTTGTATCCACCCAATTTATTATTATTTTACCTATATTTTCTCCCCGTGTAGGGAAATGCACCCTCTTCTCTTTTTGGCCTGTGTTGTTGCACTCGGCTAGCCAAATTATTTGGCGAATAATCTGCGGCTGCTTTCGCTCGACGGATTGCAATTAAAAACTTATTTTTAAGAAAAATATACACAAGTTGGGGATGGCGGCATCGTTGCAGGGGATGGCGAATCAAAGGGGGTCGAGTGGCGAGTGGCGGCAACTGCCGGACGGAAGGGGAGGCGGTGGAGGGGGCGGGCTGTAAATTAAATGCACATAAAACGAAGACGGCCCACATGCTGAACGCTGATGGTTGGGGCAGACAGCCCAATCCCAATCCCAAGCAGCAGCGGCAGCGGAATCGCCAGAAAAACACCGCACACAATTGAGTCGCAAATTTATTTGGTCGAGACGAAAAGTGATGTAGGGGCTGTGAAAAGGGGGTGGCAGCCTCACGAGGAGAGGCCGAAAAGGGGGGTGTGATGCAGCGGAAAAGTTCAAAATTAAATTCGCTAAAAGGCACAAAAAAAGAAACACTGAAAATGGAGGCAAGAAAAAATTAGAAATGCCAAATTAATATTGAGATAAATAGGGATAATAAGCGGAAAGGGTAAAAAGGTATTAAATTGAATAGAATATCTGTTTTTATTTCTTGAAGATTTGTTTTTTTTTAAAGGAGTTTTTTTTTTACCATTTATAAATAAATATTTTTATAAGTATTGACTTCTTCAAATAATTATGTTCTCTGTATAAACATGCAATAAATATGAGTATAAATCATAAAAAATAAATCATAATAAAATACAGAAATATTGAAAATAATGAAGCAAGAAAGTAGCCTAAATGGACTAGAATATGATCAAATTTCCATGGAAATCACTTTTATGGGAATTTTTTTTCTTTAGGAATTTAATTTATTACAGAGTCATATTTATTTTGACAAACCGAAACTATTTATAAAATGTATAGCCTAAGGCAAGAATAATTTGTTATTCCCAATAACTAAACTCGATAATTTGATGATATCAAAAATCATTTTCCCTTTTGAAAATCACAAAAATAATCCTCACATGCCGAGCTATCAACAAAACAATCTCTATTCAATTTCCAATAATATTCCTCATACGCCCCGAGTGCCCAAAAAGCATTCAGCCTTTAATTTTCCATTTTCCACCCTTTCCATCCCTTTCCCTTTTGGCCATCCTCCAGTTTGCCGGTTTTCAATTGTTTTCGGTTGCTGTGATGTGCTGTACCTGCCTTCGGTCAATTTTCAATTGCCTTCAATATTTGCCAAAAACAATCATTTGAAAATCGGAAAATATGAATATGAAAATTGCGAATCTATATGGGAATTCATACTATATAAGTATATATTCGATATGTATGTGCCGACACGATGGGAAATATTTGCAAAATAGCTGTGCATAAAAATTAATGCAAAATTGGCGTTATATGTATGTTTGTGTGGTTTTTTTTTTTCTGATTTTCTCGCAGCCGCGTTTCAATAAAATATCAAAGCACACGGCACAAAACAGCACTAAGCAGCAAATAGTACCAACATCAACAACAACAACGCACTCGAAATGCAATAATCATATTAAAAGCCACAGAGCAAACAACAACAACCACGAACAATCTCTAAAGGCAACAAAATAGTTCGTTTTTAAAGTTATTATTAGCCGCAAAATGTGGCCCGATACAAGAGTGCACAGATATGCCAGATATATGAGCGCACACACAGCCCGACATATATATATATAAATAGTGTGTGTATAGTTTAGTATTGTGTGTATATATATAGTGTGTGCAATCAATATATTGTACATCGGTTATATCTGTATCTTGCGCCAATTGAACGACCATCTCTATACACACACAATATGTACACGAATCGTATACATATATATATTCATTCCGCTGGTGTTTCGCCTCGGTTTGGGTTTGGGTTCTCTCTGTTTGTGTATAAATCATTTAAGCGGCCACCAAATAAAAATCAAGTTGAAAACATTCAATGAACTACTTTTTCCCTCGGCCAGCGCTAAAGTGTTGCATGCAACATAGGTATAAATATAGTTCATATGCCATATCGAAATAAAATTCAATACGCACAAAACTAAATACATATACTGTTTTATACACTGAATTTTTTCTTTATTTCTGCTGACGAGCGCAAAAATCAACAAGAACAATGCAAATATGGAAACATAAACTATTTGCCAAATACCAAAGGGGCGAGAGCTTCTTTTTTTCCTTTCATTTGATTTTAAATGTGTTTCTTGTGCCGTTTTGTTTTTGTGTTGATTTCATAATTTGTTGAGGAAATTATAAATAATTCGAACGCAAAACGCATTTTATACGTGGGTAAACAAATAGGGAAATGCCGAAATGGAAATGAAAATGGTCAAGAGAAAAAACGTCTAAGGGAATTCCATTAAAATAATCCTAAGAGGGTGTTTATTCGTATTAAAAGTATAAAATAACTATGACAATTTACAAATATACAATCTAATTGATGTAAGTTTTAAATTGAAAACAAAGTGAGTTATCATTCTTAAGATCAACTTTCCACATAAAAGCTTACCTTTATATGTTTATGTATAAAATCAATTTAAACAACTTTCCAATATATTTTATGGCACTTAAACCAATTTAATTTTAGGAAATTAATGTATACAAAATTCAAATACAGGTTCTTGACAGATTTAAGTATTTAATAGTAGCATTAGGATGGGAAAATGTTGCTTAGTTAAATTTTTTACGCAATTATTTTGATACATTTTTATTTTGTAATGGTGGAAAGTCAATATTTATAATTTATAGAAGGATATAAACTTATAATAACAATTAAATTTCCAAATGCCAATTTGATGCAGTCTCTTTGGGGATCATATATCAATATAACACATTTTAATCATAAGTCAAAACCCGACTTTTATGCGGCTTGCCGAAAGCAGCCCGTGAAATCTCTGGGATATAACCATTATCTACCGCTCCTTTGAACCCAGACGGATGCGAAAAGACAACCACATCATATCGATCAATCCTTTACGCTGCGGAATTTCGGTATTCCCCACTGAGAGACCCAAAAAAAAAATAAGAAAGAGATCCCCAAAGCATTTTGATGGCTTCTTCTTGTTAAATGCGGCTGACTTGCCTTGGCTAATTTAAGCCATCAGCCGCTGCAAATCGATTTGATGTGGCAAAAACAAGAAAAAACTATATAGTATGTATATAGCAGGTATCTGTCAACAAGTTGTTGCGATCATTGTTTGGTCACGCCCCCTCCTCCGCCTCGAATCGAGAAAAAGCGCGGCAATTAAAAACCACCCAACCGCCAACACTTTTTATTCACTGTGTAATTAATATGCAGCAGCACCAGCACCACCAGAGGTGGGCAGCTCTGGGGGCGTGGCCGTGTGGCAAGTGTCGAAAATTTATGCGCCACATTAGTTATAGATCCATAGATACAGATACTGTTATATCGTATCACAGCGCCCCGCCCCGCCTCGCTCCGCAAAGGAGAAAAGATTATTTATTAATTTGTTAATTCGCTGTTTGTCATTTTGCGGCTTAAACGTTTCGTTCTGCTACAAAACACATTAAATTTATGGGACCCCACAGAGCGGTGCGGCGTCGGCGGCGCGGCGATCGTCGGGCGCTCGGCCACGCTTCGGCTCAGTTCGGTTCGGTTCGACTCAGTTCGGCGGTTCGGCAGTTCGTGAGTTCGGGAGTTCGACATGATCGGCCTCGGCTCGTCGCTCGCAATTAACACGCCAAATTAGCGACGCAACGCCTCTGCTGGCGTCAACAGCGCTGCTACACAGAGAAAAATATTGTTTATATATATACAGAAAGAATTTTTAAGGAAGATGGATTTAAAATAAGACAATGCGTACTCAAATCGCGACCGATACCATTTCTTCTTACTTAGAGGTCGTTTTGTACTCAGTTTGAGTGCAATTTTTAAGAACACAAATACAAATATTAAAATTTTTACTACGTTTTTGAGAACTCTTCTGCTTAAACTAACACCAAAATGTACTTCATTTAAGAACAATTCGTAATCGAAATATTTGAAATATTTTTATATAGCATTTTATTTCAGTGTACACATTAAAAGTTTGTTCCTAATAGGGCTGTTTAATTTTTGTAAATTTATTTGATCCGTTTTAGTTAGTACCTTCTTAAAATTATATTTGTATATCCCAAAATTACCGTTTTAATTGTGGTAAAATATCATATTACAAATATTTGTTTATTATTTTAATTTTAATGAAAAGTTTTAGCTAATAAACATTTTCCCCCAGTGCACATGTAAATTTCCGTTTTCATCTGGCGGCAAGCTACAGCGTTAGTCGCAAAACTTGTTGAGCATTTTTATTGATACGTTTTGATATTTTTCAAGAATTTATTTAATTTATTTACAGATTTATGAGCTCGCTCCCGACCGATCGCGTCGTCGCCGCCGCCGCCGCCTCATTCAAATATTTGTAGATTTTATTTATGGCAAATGGCAAGGCAGGCGGCCAGCAACAAAAAGCCAGAGCAGCAGCAGCAGCATATACACCGAAAATTTATTAGCCAAGTTTGAACTTTTTCGGCTGAGCACAACTCTCAGCGCCTCGTGCGGCTGATCTCTTGGGGGCGGATAAGGAGGTGGTGAGGCGGCATCGGCATGGGCATGGGGCCGCCGGCCAAGGTGACTGATCATCATCTTGGTCTAATGTGTCAAGTGGTTGGCAGAGCTTTGAATAATAAATAATTGTTTATAATGTATCCGCTAAGGCGATCTCGTTGGGTTTTATTTTTTTGGGGCAACGGAAAAAATTGGGTTAAAAACGAGAAAGGCAGGTGATACGATTTGGTTTGTTTGAATTTCATCAGGTGATCGATCAGGGCTAATGGGGGCTTATCTGGGATATACTCGTATGTAGAGGAGTGTGCATAGAAAGATATTTGTTGATGGACACAAACCGATGAGAGAATCAATAATATTTGCTTTATATACAAGAATTACTTTTAATAAAAGCTTTTTCTTAATAACAATACTTATACATCGTAAGTATCTCTCATTATTTATTTATTACAATTCATTTACTTAAATCGCCAATTAATTATTTAGCCACCCTAGGAAACGTACTCTCCCTTAGAGGGAAATTTCCCCCATATCTCCGTGTTGAGCTGACATTTTCATTCGTTCGCTTCACTGCTGTTCGCCGTGCTTACATCTCTTTGAACATATGTTCTTGGCTCGTGCTGTCTGAGCATCTCTGTATCTGTATCTGTATCTGCATCCGTGTGTGTTCCCGTATCTACGCTAGTGTATCCGTCGCTCTATGTGCCGCACTGTCTGCTCCCGCTGCGTATACGTAATGTGACAATTGCTCGCTTCGCTTCTGTCACACACTGCAACTTTGTTTGTCTGTTCGTCTGACTGTCTGTCTATCTATCTATCTATCTCTCAGCTTCGCACACCTCCTTTCAGTGCGGGGCCCTTTCTTCTGCCCTTCCATGCTCATCAGAACATCTTGTACAATTTTATTACGCTTTGCATTGCATTTTGTTGACAGTTTTGTCAACAAGCGTTGAAAATTGGCTAAATATAAATATATGTACCCATCCATCCATCCGTCCGTTCCCGTCCCCGTCCCCGTCCCCATCCCATCCCCATCCCTTTCGGTTCGTTTCGTTTGTCGCAATGTGTGCAGGAATATTTATTACAACGGCAACAACTCGTTCGCATCGCGCTTTATTTATAAATGCGAATATAAATAGGTGCAAGATGCACAGATTTCATCTCTCTCCGCCCAGTGGAACAGGGGCGGCGCGGTGGCGAATGGCGAGGGATATACTCATAGTAGGGATCCTGGTGCACAGTCAAGCGAATTCGCAGCAAGCATGACTTGTAAATAGCTGCGAGTTAAGTATCTGGCAAAGTGCAAAGTAGTTGCCAAGGCATCACCACCAGACTGCGGCAGCAGCAGCAGCAGCAGCATCTTCCTCGCCATCATCTACGTCCTCTTGGCACTTTTGTGCCCTCTTCTTGGACAGAAAATGCACTGGGAAATACATTTTATTAATTCTATATGAACAGGAAATAAATACTAATGATCGTTGATCTATTTAATGGGGGAAATGTGGATGTATAACCGTATTGGCTTATATTTTGTACACTATCATTGAGAGAGGCTTTATAATCTGTTGCTAAATATCTCTATTACCACTAAATCCTAAATAAACAAATTAATAACCCCACAGAACTTAGAACTTGCTGCATTTTTTCGGTGCACCATCGTCATCATCGTAATGAACTGGGCACGCACTTGTCTCGCTCAGCCGTGGAATGATGTATGTGGCAAGCGGCGGCAGATGGGGCCCCCTGTCTATATGGCTATAGCCCTTACCTAGGCCACAGAAACAACTGTAGGAGAGAAAAGAAATTGCAACATTCTGCAGCTTTATCGCTTTTCCAGGAATCGGCAAATGCTTCCGCATCAATTGAAAGTGCAAGTGCCACTATTTCTGGTAAGGGCTATCAAGGAAAGTCTAGAGATCTCTTCATATATATTATACCCAAGGGATTTTACAACGAAAAATATATAAATCAAACTGATAGGAGAGTTCAGATTTATTTTGCCATTAAATTACTTTGGTAAATAAGGTATAAGCAGGGAAAATATTTCCTAAGCTTACAGCATCAAGGTAATGTGTACTGAATCAATTTGGTCAACACCTTAAGAACTTAATCCATTCAGTAAATATTTTCGCAAGAGCTCTGCTTACTCAGATTAATTCCGAGCTGAGTCGGTATGTTTCCACGTATTTTTCCCTGGCGCCCTCAACTACAATCCCAGGTTAATCTTTCGCACTTTAGCGCGACTTAAAAATAGAAGACCACGACACTTCCTCCCCCAAGACCCCCTTTATTTTTTTTTTTTGTTTGCCGCCCTATGGCGCTGTCAAAATCAGTTAAAAACACCGATTCGCTGTCTCATCGCCGGATCAACGACCACCGCGACTCGTATGGCATGTGTGTGTATATTTTCTGTTGTTTTTGCTGTACTTTCTGTCTTCTATGTGACGAGGTATGAGCAACAGAATAAAACACAGAAAAAAATAAAATAAAAACAGCACCGAGAACCAACCTCAAAGACAACTTTCAGGTGAAACACAAACAACAACGTCGCCCGCAAAAACAACACAAAAAAAGTAAGAAAAAATATTTAAATATTTTAAGAGCGATGACCCAGAAGCCGAAGCAACACAAAAAAAAAAGAATCAACCTCGAACACCTTCCACTGGGAACGGCCACAAAAACGAACTGGAAAAAAAATTAAAATGAAGAATTTGTTTGGTTCAACAAGAAGAGTTTAATTTGTCAGAACAACAAACTTGATAAAAATCTATACACAAGCGAGCAAGGGAGACGGAGAGGCGGTGGGAGGGAGAGCACACACAAATATGGTAAAAAACTGAAACGAAGCAAAAAGTTTCCCAAAGTCTTGGGCTTCAAGCAAACTTATTTTAATGCTGACATTAAAGAAATCATTTGATGTCATTCAATATATTGAAATTGAAATAGAGAACGAGAGAATATGGTGGGAGAGGTATTTATATTATTAAATGTTTTTTTTTACAGAAAAGATAAAGGAACATTTTTAAAGAAGACAAAATTAAAGCTGAAAAATAACTAAGTACTTAATAATTTTTTAAATATATAACAAACATGAAAACAAATAACCCAAGTTGCTTTCTATTCCAAAATATTTTTTAAACTAACCCAGCCTAATTTTTATAATTTAAAATAATATTTTTAAGACTACAGCAGCAAGTTCTCCATTACAACAGCAACATGTAGCCAAGAGGCGAAGTAGGAAGCCATTTAGAAATACCTTCTTTGAGCTGTCAAACTCCCCCTATTTCTCTTTGGCCATCCAACTCTGAGATCATAAATCTTTGTTCGGTTGCCGCTTTTTCTAGTTCGAAGCTCGTTGCTAGTTTCTTCTAACGTCAAACACTAATTGGTATTAGCAGCAGCAGCTATCACACGCAACCCCGCCTCCCATCTCCATCTCCCAGCTCCTCGATTATTGCTTTTTGAGATTGAAGAACCAACGGGTTCAATGGATCAAAGCCAAAGTTGATTTTACCTTTTATGGCCTTTGACTTTGAATTGTGCCGCTGAGTTTTGTTTGCCGCAGCCGCTGACAAACAACAAGATAACGGTGGGCGTGGTTTTGGGGAAGGAGAACCCGTTGTTGTTCGAAAATGTTGTTAATTCAAGAAGTGGGTGGTCACAAATGGAACTTAAATTGAATTAGTCGCAGGCTTAACAGGCCTTAGGTATATTATACAATTTTGGGGTTTCTTCAAAGATTACGCTGTTCTCTGAAAGCTAATCATCAATGAACATAGTTCAAAATATTCCTTTGTTAATTTAAGACATGGGTGGTCAGGTTAAATGGTTATATTTAATATGCTTGAATTAGTGATCGTTAAAAATATAAGAGGGCATACTTTACTGGAGTTTTATCTATTGAAAATTTATAAATGTAGTTTCCCCATGGGCGACTTAAAACAAATTTCCTTTTTTGAATTTATGTTCAGTTATTAAAGAATAATTACTTCATTAAAATAATAGCCAAAATCCTTATACCTAGCATTAATTTGGATTCAAAGAATTACTTGCATTTCTTAATAAAGCAAAGGATTTGTAAAAATAAATCGGTAATGTTTTCTTCTTGTGAAATATAAATACTTAAAAAGATTATTGAGTGTTTATAAAGTCTATTTGTTCCACCATTAACCCCATCAATATGTCTTAATATTTTAATGCTTACATACAAATATTACCAGGGCTTAAATCCGAATTAAAAAAATTCCAGAAAATTTTCCATAGATATATCGATAGTCCATCGGTTTTTGTGTGTGCTCGTTCGAAGCCAATGTTCAGCCAACGAACCCCAAAAACAAAGCGACAAACGCGACGTGCAAAGTGCGAAAATGAACAACGGAAAAATTGTAACTCAAACGGAGGTCGGCGAAGGGGCCACAAAAGGCGGCGAGGGGGTGTAAGCAAATGCAAATGCCCAGATACAGATACAAGCGGACACGGCTACAGATACAATCAAATACGTACGTCAATTGCTTGGGTGCCGTCGTTGTCGGTGTGCGGCTAAAAATGAAAAATTGCTTTTCAAAATTAAATCAACATTTAATTTTCTCGTAATTTGCTGCCTGCCTGCCTGCCTCGGCCGCCAAAGGATGGGAAGTGAAAAGTGGTGGCGGTGGTGGCTGAGGGTAGAACTCACGCATTTTTCTACAAATTAATTTTAGCACCACGATTGCCAGATACACAGAGAAATGTACCTCAGATACAAGATACAAGACACCGATGCGCGGCTATAGATACAGATACAGCCACAGATACAGCACGTCTGTCTTCCGTAGATACATCGTATTGGTTAGCCATTAAATGACGCCAGCAACAACAGCAACAGCAACAAGCCAACTACAAATCGTTTGGCAGCCAAGTGCCAAATAAAAACTTATTACTTATACGCCTCGTATGCCAGCCGAGCATCAGAGCACCAGCACATGAATCTATTATGAATTAGACTCTGAATGCCAACAGAACAGACACTCACCCGGACTCGCACACACTCGAACACACACACACTTACCGAATGGGCATAAATAAATATTTTGTAGCTCGTTTAAATATTCACCCTGGAGGGCAATTTTTCGTAAAGATTTTTTCGGTTCGATTTGAATTCGTATTTGTATTTGCCGCAGATTTAGTCGAGTTCTCTCCCCGAGCACAGAGAGTGAGTGGAAAATGTGCTCGGATGAGTGCAATAATGTGGAACAAGGTCCACAAATAAACAATTGAAGATTATCGAACACAGGTTGCGAGGAAGGAGAGGAGAGGAAGCTCGTGTGGCAATGAATGAACAATTTATATAAAGGTAGAAATCGTTAAAGATATGAAAAGGATAGAACTTATTTCCCACTAAAGGAATATTAATGATTCATTATCAATTAACATAATAACAAAAATATCACTAAATAATATTAGCAATTCATTTATTTTAAATTTATTTAGTTCATTTAGCAAATATAAGACCTAAAAAATATTATTAATTCAAACCTGGTTCTAAGAATTTAAAAAAAATATTTTTCATACAACTTTGATTGAAAATTCTTTCTTTTTTTTTAGAAAATCTGATCAGTATAGTTTACAAACTATTTCAAAATGCATTTCCTATTTAATTTATACACTTTACTAAGCAGATATAAATCGTATTTAATAGAATATCATTATCATTGTGCTAGCAATTTTTATAGCTCCATTTTAGTAAAAAATTAAGCAATTACAGCTTTTATATTGGCAATTAAAATGTTAACTACAACACTTACTTAAGTCAATAATATTTTATTGCCTATATATCAGCTATAAAATACCAATAAATATCGATAATTAATCTCGTATAATAAGAATTTACCCTAAGGACATATTTGTTTTTAATTTTTCGCTTCGCTAAGCCCATATTTTTAGAACCCCCTTTCGAATCAATCACAGCCAAGAATAACGACCACAAAAATTTTATGTCTTGACCAAAATTATCCATCACATAAACGGGTCTTCAGGCATTCTATAAAGTCGGCCTACGCACTGGCATAGCAAATGATCCATGGCATAACTCTAAATAGAACGCATTTGTCACAGAAATCAAACGAAATTTCAAATATTTTTAGACAACCGAAAGGTTGTATCTCCCTGCTGCTGCCCCTCTCTCTCCCGATCTATATCTATATCGGTGTTTGTGTTTATATCTCTCTATGATTTGTTTAGGAACTGTGAAATTGTTAAACTGCCACTTTATTAATAATGTCCAGCTCACACAGACACAGCCACAGAGGAAAATTGGAAAAACCGAACAAGAGGCAAACAAAACGATTTCGTTTTTAGTTCTTTATTGTCAAACAAACAAAGAACCCAAAAGTTCTCTATGAATTGAAATATTTTGACGTGTTCCAAATAATTTTCACCGAGTTGTTGTTGCAATTTATTATTAACTCGATTCTCTATCCGTGTGTGTGAGTGTGTTTGTGTTGACAAGATTGAAAAATGTGTCAGAACAACAGAAATTATGTGTTTGTGCGACCCCAAAGGCAAAAGGAAAGTTGCCATCAAATGCAGAATAATATCCCAACCTATAGCAGAACATCAGCGGCAGCTTCTTGGCTTCTTGGATAAATGAGTTCCCAATGCTAATGAGCGCATATCTGACAGATACAATTTATAAATTTGACAAGTGCAAAAGCTCACAAAAAAAAGGAAAACCAAAACAAAACCCGCGCAGTCAGCCAAATGGAAAAATAATAATAATGCAACCAGAAGGGGACCGAATTCCAAAGCTAAACAAGAAACAGACAAAAACATACCCACAACAATACAAATATCTCAGACAAAGGCAAATTATTTTGCATAAACGAAATTGTTGACAAATTATGATTTAGTACTGACCGCATTAACATATATCCAGCATATCTCTCTCCGAACGAATATTTATCTGGCCAGTAAGTTATGTTATGTGCGCCGACTATCTGTTCATAAATTTCACGCTGCTTAATTAAAATTTTGAATATTTTATGCAGTTCGGGCATGGGCATGGCAGTAGCCCAAGTAGCCGAAACTAATGCCCGATAAACTGTCTGACCTTTTGACCACAACTCATTTCCATAGAGAGGCGTTTTCGGACTGAGTTTGATGCCTATTGTTGAGGGAATGGGGTAGATGAGGCTTTTTGTACCTAATTTGTAAGTATAAAAAGTATATAAAATTGCTGAATAATTTTTATAATTTTTATTTGCATATATTTTCGATTCATTCAATTTCTTTGCAGAATAAAACTGTTTAATTAAATATTTGCTTTTATCTATCAATTCCTTAATTTAGAAATCTTATTAACAACTTTTTATTTCATCTGGATTCATATATTTACTAAGTATAATATATTAATAACTGAGTTAGCATTGATTCATTATTAAAATAATATTTCATTTAATTACAGGCAACTCTCCAGGCGTTTCCCTTCAAGTCCTACTCAAATAATGCGAGGAAGCAAACATTAAAAATGCATTTTGAATAAATAAACACATAAATCGATGTGCCTAGCAGCAGTAGCACATAAATATATACACATCTATATGAATAAAGCCATATATGCATTTGAATATTACGTATACGTCTACTTATGCAAATTCCCTGACCGCGAGGTGTTTACATTTCACTAATCGACATCTTGACGCTGTTTTTGTCGCTGCTCTGTCGCCACTTTGTCATCCATTTGCCGTCTCTATTTTCCCCTGTGCATTCTCTTACTATTTTACGCTAAATAATTCTATGTCCGCCCGTCCGCTCGTCATTTACATATGTACAATTCTTAGCAAAGCGGCGCTCGGCACTCGGCGCCCGGCTGATAATCACCGAATTTACGCTTAAGTATTCGAAATTAACTTTGTTGCGGTCTTGTTTCCTGCCGTTGCCGTGGGTTCTCTTCTCTCATTTTGTGATAAATATTTGTTTTGGCTTTTGGCCTGACGTGTGTCGTAGTGGGTTGTTTCTTTTGTTGCCCGAGTGTTGTGCCTCCGGTGTAATTGATTATTCTGCCAACTTTTTCGCTATTGTTTGTTTGCCGGAAATTTATTTCCAACACGCTCTAAATGAATTGTTGCGGAGTAAAATATTAAGTCAGAGGTTTGAGGATCAAGGTTTGTCCTTTGAAAATTTGTGTGGCTTTAAAATAAGGCCTAATGATTTACCAAACTCGAAGCTAGTTTTGAAGGATAAATGTTAGGAAAACTAAGACGATATCAAGGAGAAAAGCTTAAAATTTGATATGAAAACATATATATATTTTTATTTACTGGAAAAACCGTCCAATTTCAAAAGTAAATTCCAAATTAAAGCAGTACAAATAAATAGTTAAATAATTTTAACCTCTTAGGATTTACAATTTTTGGGAGACGAATAATACAGAACAGCGAATAAATTATTGATAAAATACTCTAAAACATTGAGTTAGTTAGCCTTAGTCTTTTATATTTATTAAGAAGTTAATAGCTTTACTCATCTTACTTTTTAAGAATACAATTTGTTTGTTACAGATATTCCTATTACATTTAACCATTAAATCATTATTATTATTAAATTTCTAATGTTTTTATGTATATAAAAAAATAAAACAGATCGCTAACAATCGCAGTTATCGAATCTGGCACACTGATTGATCGATTTGCCAAAGGTCTAGACCGCAATCGTTTCCCAGGGAATGATCAATCTTCGGCACAGCTTTCATCAATCAGCGATAGCCATTGAAATCTGGATCGGAATCGGAATACAAAATGTCAGCACTCCGTCAACACTTGACAGCGAGGAAAAGGCAGCGCCGGCAGGGTAGAGGGGCAAGAAAGATTGAAATAATAATAATGAAAGAACCGACAGTGGTTCCATCTTAATCTGTTTAATTTGCAGATGCAGTTGGCCAGATACGAAATGAGCAGAGAATAAATTAAAGAGCTCGTAAAGCGAGCAAAGAAGCCGGGGAGCAGTTGTCCCTGAAGCGAACGCGTCTCTTGTCTCGTTGAATATAATTTATGAGTCAATTTCAGACAATTATTGTTAAATATTATTAAGCATTCGCTGGGCTGTCAAAACACGCGCAGCCATCATCGTCTCGAATGATTTACAAGGAATTGAAGACAATTGTCACTCCGCCGTCGCGACCCGCGAGTGATGACAAATTTTAAGTGGATAATCTTCCATTATATGGAAACTGCGACTGAGCAGCGGACTGGGCAGAAAACTTGAAAAAACAGGGACGCAAATTAATGTCAACATTGATTAAGCCTGGCAACTCTGGCCAGTGATTGCGGCCTCTTGAAAAATCCCCCGTTTTTTCTTCTTTTTTTTCTGCATCCTTTCGGAGCCCCCCTCAAAGGCATTCCGCAAATTTACACGGCCAAGCGCAAAATGCGAAGACGCGTGGCTGCCAATTATGGCAAAATGAGAGGAAACATATAGCGGATAAAGAGGAAGCCGAAGGGGAGAGGCCGAGGAAAGACAGCCAAAACGAGACGAAGACAGATCGCCGAGATCATTGTCAATTTGTCCAGTGGCATCTTGGTTCCCACAAACCAGTCTCTCCGGCGATATAAGGAAATCAACTCTTAATTTTATGAGACAAAATTAGAGGAGAGATTGAATGCAGAAAGATAGAAAAATAATTTATCTGAGCTACGATTGGTTTGGAAAAAAGGGGTAACAAACTTTCATAATATAATATAAAAAAAAAGAAATAGTATGTGGCTAAATTTTAATTTAAATGATATTTAAAATAATGCATATATCAAAATTATAATATCTGAGGACTAGCAAACATCTTTTAACACTTATACTATGAAATTTTAACTGATCAATCTTTTATTTCTCCTAAAAAATATATATTCAAATTCTCTTAAGAGTTACTTTAAAATAAAGATTCCATTACGGAATCAAGCACTATTAAATGACAAATAATTCCACTAAAAAATTAGTTTACTATGCACAAGCAACTCTTTTTCTTATTTAAAATAATGCTGAACACAGTCCAAGTGTTTGTATATCTTTAACAACAATCAAGGACTCGTAAAAATGGTTAATTCGCTTCTGGAATCCAGCAACATGCTACCTTTCCCCTTTTAGCACCGCCAAGAACCCCTTTAAATAAAACAAACAAATTAAGACAATGGAACTCTACGCTTCGTCTCAGATAAAAATCAAAGTAAACACAAAAAAGAATAAAAAATAACAAAAATAAAGCCGAAGCAAAGCCAAATACAAAAACAAGAAAAAAAGAGCCACAGCTCGCCTCGGTTCGGCTCGGTTCAAATCTGCTCACATCGGATCTGCTCAAAATGTGTGAACAATATCGGCGTGCGGATCTTGCCCAGCAACCAAAACAGAGAGCCAGATATATATTAAAAGGCGGGAACTGAGCCAAGTTGGGGCGTTCGGGGGACTCGAGAGACCTGTTTAAAAACCTGTTAATCAGCCTGAGAGCAAATCGGAGAGATATATGTGTGGTGAAAGAGTGAGAGAAGTGCAGCGACGAATGCCACTGCTGCTGCGCTTTTGGAGCAACTCAAGAGCTGTACTTTTGCATAGTCACTGAGAGAGAAAGATTGTTACCAATATCTGCCCCTCCAAAAACTGCATCTCTTACCCCTCTTTCGGCCTCCCCTTTTCTTTACAAATTCCAATTTCCCACCAAAAAAGAAGTGACACGAAACATCATTTGAAAAATGTCAAGCAAAAAAACACTAAGCGAAATCATACCATTCGCAGCCAGGAAAATATTTCAATTCAACTTCAGGGGTCTAACTACACTTGGGAAAATTAAGAGAGATAAAATAAATCTTGTGGTTGCTGGTATAAATATATAACTTGTTCAAAGGGTAAGACTACTAAAATTCTGAAATATATTTGTACATTTTTCTACTCTCTAGGAAAAGGATTTTTTTTTTTTTTTTTTTATTAGTTCCAATCCCTGTACATAATCCAGATTTCAGTGTTTTTTTAGTCCACCCTACCACCATCGTGATACACCCATGATAGCCACCCAATTCAAGGGGGAATCCAATCAGCCACGCGTTGGTGATAAAATGCGTTAACAATACGTGAAAAGCTCTTTTCCTAACGGTTTTCCCTTTGCCTTCCGTTTTCCGCTTTTCCCTCTCGATTCACCCTTCTCGATTTTCCTATCCTTTTGGATTGCTTTTGCGGTGTCTGACAGATTTCTGTGGGTTAGCCTAATGGGGGAAATAATGCCGGAGGTTTGCGGAGGAAGCAGGCCACTAAAATTGCCAAAAGCTCCTTCTGGGGGATTGTAAAAATTTGGATGAGCAGGCTTTTGGGGGGTGGATGTATCAGATTTTCGGGGGAGTATTACATAACGCATCACACCTGATTTTTGTGGGTAAGAATAAGAGGAATGCTGAGTGGATGAAAACGTACAGAATATTTTATTTTCAATCAGAAATTAGCATACTTAATGGATGTTTCGCAAAGGAATTTATTAAAAAGAAAATCATTGGTTCCAGGACTTGAATAAGAGCAAAATAAATAAAATATTAAGACAGTAGAAATGTAAAAATCTATAAATAGTGGTGTGTTTAAATATTAAATATTAATAGGTAGAATAATAGGTGTTTTAGCTAACTAACTAACTTGGTAGAACTAAATATTTTAAAAATTTTACTGATGTCTACTTGAAGATCTTAAAAATAATTGAGAAAAAGCAACAACAAAAAATGTTTAAGACAGACTTTATCACATAAAACACTTTAATTTTAACACATGTTTAAATGTATTTCCCTTCAATCCTTAAAACCATCGCCCTCTTTGTTTAAAATCAATTAAATGAAGCTTGGGGAATAATTTGTATATTGAGGAAAGACCTCCTTCCAGATCTGGCTTCCAGATTTTATGAGCCGTATCGGATAATCTTAATTTAAATTGGTTTCCATTCCCCGTTCCCATGCGCGGGGGCTTCTCCCTTTCCTTGCGCCACAATTAAGCATTCAAAAAATGGCTGATCATGTTATTTAAGCCAAACACTTGTCACAATAAATCACATTTCAATCCAAATATTTGCGCAATTCCCCCAAGTCAAGTTCCCCTCCACTTTTCTCTTTCTCCTCCGTTTCCCTGCTATTGCCCCTCCAGCGCATCGCTCATACGCCCTGTGTACAAAAGCCGAATTGTCCACAGGCCAACCACCAGCTTGCAACAACAAAAGAGAAGTACAACAACAAATTTGACAACAATACGGCGGAGAGAGAGGCAAAGCAAAGAAAAGCAAAGCGAAGCGAAGTGAAGCAAAGCTTCAAGCAAATAAGGCAGGAAAAAAAAACAAAACAAACGCAGCAGCCGCCGAGCTGCCATTTGCCCATTTTGAACTCCGCCACCTATTCCCCCTTCCCCCAGATCGGACAACCTCCTCCAGCGCCGTAAAAAAAAAAAAGGAAAACACTTTTAAGTAAAATCATATTCACAAACAGCAACAAGGCAAAAGGATGTGGAAAGTGACTGTGTCAATACTCTTCTTTCGTGAAACTAAAGGATATTCTTATAAATGATAAATACTTATCGAAAAATTAAAGTTTTTTAGCAATAAAGAATAATTCTTTAGTTTTTCATTTAAATTAAATATAAATAAAGATTTTGTAAATATAAATATAATACGTGGTATAAAAAAATGGCATTTCAGACATTCTAGTTGAGAATTCTAGTCCTTTGCGCTTTAGACTTTGGAGTTGTAAGCATTAACTGAGTACTATGTAAGCATTAACTGAGTACTACGAGTATGGCATAGTGTAGCCCTTTTAGCATTGTAAAGCATTTAGCATTTTATGTTAAGATTCCGCCGAGATTAAATGAAATTAGGATTAAGATTAATTTATAAATTAGAAGAAAACACACATTGAAATAAGAGGAGCAAATAAAATCGACGAAATAAAGAAGAATCCAGAGATAAACTACGATAACAGAGTATTAAATGTATTAAATTGTATTGTATTGTATTAAATTTTCCGTAAAAAAACATTATTATATTTTATTATTTTTTATACAATAAATAATGATTTAAATGGTAATTTTTCATAATTTCATAAATTTAGCTGAATAAACCGTATTGAAAACATACTTTCCCATTAATAAATAAATTTTAAACATACTACATTAAATCAAACCTAAATGCTTAATTTATATTTTTTAACAATTAAAATACCCTTTTACCCGCTAAGGGTATTTGTATTTTTTTCGTTGTAACAATCAAGCGCACAGCTCAGCGTACGCTGCGTTTGGCGAGCATGACGAAAGTCCTTTCGCACATTACCACATTTTTGTTATATTTGTATTTGTTGTTGTTGCTGCTGCTGCTGCCACCCAGTGAGGCGAAGAGCAACAACAACAAGCAGCAACACGAAAGACAAAAGCTAAAAGCGACAAATGAAATAATAAGAGAGCTTAAATAACTCCACACGAGAGCGGACACACACACACACAAATTGGAGACTCCAGTGCACTCATACAAAGATAAAAACAAGTGGATATGGTCGAAGGGGGAAATGGGGGTATATTGTGTTTGCATGTTTGTTGTTACATTGACTTCCGATGACGGGCAGCGTCTCCCGTATCTCTCTCTTTCTCTTTCTCTCTATTTGCCCCTCACGGTTTCATGCTCTCTCGCGGTGGGCTTCTGCCTCCCCCTCGCACCAACAACCACCCACCCGGCGGCAGCGCTGTTCGCTCAGAAGCTGCGAACTTGTTTGCTCAATATGTTTCACACACAAGCGACACACGCACACACAGAGGAGACACACGAAGCTTTTACATTCCACCCCCACCGCTCCTCCATTGCTTCTTTGCCATGTTCGTTACACTGAGAGAAGAACATAAACTAAATGGAGGTCATTGTTTTAACTAATGTGAATTTATCCACCGTTATGCTATTTATTGCTGGTTAAACCCCAAAAATTTGTATAAAAAAATAATTTATTACTCTTAATGCTAATGACAAAAAACTAATGTGCTAACAGAAGTGCCAAATTTTTATATATTTATTAAAATGTATTACAATCCATTTTTCAATTTTATTACAGTTAACAAAAATATTGACGATATCCTGGTTTTTACTATTTTCTTTACTTTATATATTTTTTTAATTCACTTCCTACTTTTTGTGTTTATTATTTTTTACAGTGCTCTTTGCTGCCACATTGCACGCTAAATAATGACTGACAGTATGTTGGTGTTCTCCCCCTTTCTCGCTCTACCCTACCATCCTCTCCATCCGATCCCGTTCCCTCTCACGGTGTGACCCCCAATTGCTCTCGCTCCCACTAAACTGACAATCCAACAAAAACGCAAACAAACCAAAATCGACGAGCAAAGTGAGAGAGCGAGCGAGAGAGACAGTCATGCTTTGCTCTCTCGCCCCCACCTCTGTATTTGCGACCTAGCAGGTTGCATCGAACTTGTTGCGTTGCGCCACCTTGCGCCCGCGCTGCTTCGGCCGGCGTCGCAGCCAACGCTCTCGTGTTGCTCTTTGTGCTCCCAATTACTTTTTGCATGCTACCTTGTGCCCCCACTTCACCCCACTTTGCTTTTGTTATTGCTTTTTACGTTGTCTTTGTTATTGCTTCTGGCTTTGCTTTGCTTTGGTCAGCAGCCACTGCGACGGCGGCGGTGACAGCGACGCCAACTGAGGCAGCGGCACAGGCATCGCAATCGTCATCGTTGTTGCTGTGTTGACGATTTTTTTCAGTTTGCTGTTTTGTTTTTAGTATGTTTTGTTGTTATTAGTTTGCTTTGTTTTCCATTTTCTTTTGTGTTTTCGTTTCTATATATGTTTTTTTTATGTTACGGCCGATGCGATGCTACAGGCTATATAAACGTAATCCCTGTGGCGACGTCGGAAAGTGACGAATTCAAATGTGTTCCCCACTGTACTTTTCTTTTATGCGAGTGTTTAGCTACGAAAGTGCACTTAAAACAATGGGGCACTCAATATTACCTTTATTGTGTATAGAATAATTTTAAAACAAAACTTGTTTATCGAAATTGTACACATTTATCAAACAATTATTAAGATCACAATAACGATTTAAGAGTCTCTAAAAAAATAAACCCTAAACGCAGTCTGGAAAAGACGGCATTGAGCTTTCAAAAAATATTGCCTACATGTTGGCGCTGACCAGGATATTCAAAATTCCTTTCCTTTTTGATACTTCAGTGGATAAAGAATATTTAGGGGGACAAACTGTAAGATAATAATATGTATAATTAAATAATAGTATAAACTGCATTTTTCTACCTTTTTATCGGGGGATAGTATGCAATATTAGTTTAGAAATTATTTATTTAGTGAGAGGATGTCTAATATAAAATAAACTATTTATGTATTACATATGGTGAATATATCCATTATATGTACTCCCAAAAAAAAAACAAGAGTTTAACCTTTCTACGCGTTGTCTTAAAAGTATACTCAAGCAGTATAACGAGTTTAGTATAGTTTTATACTTCAAAATATCAAATGTATACTCCAAAGTTAAGTTTTTATACTCTATAGTTTCAATTGTGTATTTTTAAGTATTATTTTTATACGAACCTACAACGAAATTTCGATAACATATCGCGTTACCTGGAATTTAGTGCTTTTCTGTATGTCGCGTTAGTGATTATTATGAAATATTGGTGGAGATGAGTATAAAATTTATACTTTCGCAGTATTAAATTGATAAGCATCTTATTAAGAAATTTTTCATACTCAAGAGTATAGAATTCATGTAACAATCATATAGGTTCCATGATGGTTTTTTTTTTGGGTGTAGATAAAAGATATATCTTTTTTCTGCGTACTTATTCTTTCATACTCGTTTTTTTTCTCAGTGCTTGAGTGAGGTTTGTATTTCAGGCCTGATATGCTGTGTGATCCCCCTTTTTCCCCCGCTTCAGCCCACCATCGAGTCGACCGCAAAGCACTGGGGCCATGTTTTCACACAGAGCTTACACAGATAAACTCGCAAGCAGACAGAGACGGCAACAGAATGGGCGAAAGAGAGGGAGCGAGAGGGACCCATGCGAGTGTGTGTATGCACACACATATCAAATCCAAAGGCGAAGCGTTCTCATTTCGCAAATTGACTTTAATATTTTTCTGTTTCTGTTGCTTGTGTGTTTGCCTTTGCCTTTGTTTATTTTCTTGCTTTTCTGCGTTTTAATTTTATACGATAATTGTTTGCCGCCGAAAAGAAAGATGGGGAGAGGGAGAGCGGGAGAGAAATTAATTGATACGATATTATTATTTATTTTTAAATGCTAATGCGACACTTTCGGTATTTTAACATACCGGGCTCTTGTTTCGAAAATTAATGGCCGATAAATGTGATCAGAAATTCGATTTTTATGGTTGATAAATTGTCGATCGTTTATCAGCAATCGATATCAGAAAGTTGTGATTTTATGTTGATTTTATGGATAAATTATCTTAACTAAACAGTTTTTGCTAACATTTAATTATAATTCAGTTGTTCTTTAGTAATTATAACTATTTGAACGATTTATTACATTTTTCATTGGATAATTAAATTGTTTTGGTAAATACTTGATACATTAATAAATTCCCATAATTCTCTAATTTCTGTGTCACAATTTTTGCGTTGTTTTTCGAGCTGTCAAAACTATTTAATCTAAATAACGGAAAACCGCAGAGTTTCGCCCAAAAAAGGGGGGCAATACGGGCGCAACAACAATAAGGGGCAGCAAACACAATATAACACAAAAGCGCACACCAACGCGCACAAAAACATCAATAGCAACAACAACAAGCGAGAAAATACAAAAAACCAACAACAAAAACAAAAAAGGCAACAACAAAAGCAAAGAGCAATAACAACAACAACAACAACGAGAGCGCAAACACCGCAAAATAATAAACCAGCTCGACAAGTCTAAATCACACTCATTAGCAAAAGCCCCCCGAAAAAACAACAACACCAAACGAGTGACCCCACCATCTCTCGCTCTCTCACTCTCTTTCCCCCACCTCCCCCTCTTTCCAACTCTCTGCGTTGGCAGCTCCCCACACAAATCAAAATACACACAAACACAGGCACACACTCACACACACTCACACACACTCACAGTCACACCATCATATCTCAAATTGTTAAACGATGAGAACGAGATGAGAACCTAATAAGAAACCGAATACAAAAGATAAACACAAGCGTAAACATTTAAGTAACAAAATTGGCTTTTTGTTATGCTGAGCGAGAGCGACAGAGAGAGCAGTACGGCAAGAGGGAGAGAGAGCACGAGCACGAGAGCGCAGCTGCAGCTCGGCCACACTCTTGCAGCTCGGCCACACTCTTCGCTGTGCAGCTCGGCCACACTGTTTTTGAGAGCAACGACTGAGAGCGAGCGCCGAAGTAACGGCTCATGTACGTGAGTGTGTGTGCTTGTGTGTTGTCTGTGCAATTGTTTTTTCAGTGGGACAGATTGGCAATTGATTGTTGTTGCTGGCGCTCGCTCGCTTGCTGCTTCTGTCGCTGCCGCTGTCGGCGTCGCCGCTTTACGCTTTTTGTGCGCTTTTCGGTTTGTTTTTTTTTTTCCCCTTTTTTTTTTTTTGTTTTTGCTGCCGACAGCGCTGCCTTCGGGGGCATAAATGCTCGCTGCCTGCCCCACAAGTGCAAACACACACACACAGCTATACGCACGCAGAGTGGCACACACACATGGATATACAGTGGAGGGTCCGTAAAGTTGTCATATTTTTAATGATCCCTTGTATTGTCAGGATTTTGATTTTTATTTTTTTTTTAATTAATTTTAATTAATAATTAAGCATACTTTTTTGGAACTTTTATAAAATGAGTACTTAAAAGTCTTTATTCTAGTTTCAAGTAGTTAAACTATAATTTCTAATACAATTTTATTATCGATATCATAAAAATATATCGACTATTGCGTCCAAATAACGATTTATTATCGATTTTTAAGACTTTTTATTAAGGGATAATATTCTTAAAATATCGATCTGATGACAATTATAAGGTATCGTTCGCCATAAATTTCTAAAAGTAAGTGATAGCATTATAGCCTATCGAAATTTATCGCAGTAATAATCGAAATTTTAAATATCGAAAATAATGCTAGATGTTATATCGAGAAATAATTTTAAAACAAAATCTTGAAGTTAAAGTTAAAGTTAAAATTTTTAAAACTCGGGTACTAATATTTCAGCTCCTAATAATTCCCAAGTTCCCTTTACTGAGTTGGGACTGTTATATGTAATGTGTTTGAGTTTGAGGCTGCGTCGTCGCCTGTTGTCGTATTTTCCATTTTCCATTTCCATATGTTGGCTGTGCTTTTCTGATATTGTTTTTGCTGCTGCTGCTCTGCTTCTTTTTCTTATGTTTTTCATTTTTCGTTTTCTTTTACTCCGTGTTTTGTTTTGTTGTTGCGCAAAGTTGTTAATATATTTGTAAAATGAAATTCATTTCGGAATTGCTGTTTGTTCTTCAGACACGTGTGTGTGAGTGTGAGTCTCTCGGGGGGTGTTGGAGGGCGGAATTTGGAGGGGTAGTTGGGTGGTGTTCGGTGGGTGGCTTACTTTGCATAAATGGGTGGAAAAGGGACCGAAGCCGAAGGGGGAAAGGGAAGCTGGCTTCGCAGGACTTTTGCGGGCAACCAATTTACACTGAATGACAATTTTGATTTATAATTCGTGATAAACATGAGGAGAAGTGAACCACAAGAAGGACACTGATGCTGAAGTTCAAAGGTCTGGAAAGGTTACAAGAAGGGTTACATGTATGAATAAAGGGCTTAAATAGCCCTTCTAATGAATTCGAGAACTCCTCTTTGTGGTTAATCCGTATAATCATTCGTTGATTCTTTCAATAACATTCTGTTTGATGAATAAATTATGTTTAAAGTGACAATGACATAAAATGATGAGATTATTCTCCTTTGTCTTCTTCTGACAATTATAAACTATTAAATATGAATGAGAAAGAACAACAACATTTTGGAATGGGGTATACATACATATATGCTTTTATTAATACATTGGATGAATCTTTGAAAATATTTTAAAACATTTTTTATTAAATATCCAGTATTTATGATAAATCTTGTTAAGAATTGCTACAAATTTAAAGTCGTGTTTAAAAATTTCGAAAAGTATGAAATTTTAGTGTGTTAAATTTTGTAGCATACTTTTAGACATAATTTTATTAGATTTGCAATCCAAAATATTATTATCTGCTTAAAAATATTATTACAATCATTTTACTACCCAAACCTTAAAAGCCCTACTAATTCTAGTTAGTTATACAGATTTATACAGTTATCTAAGCGTAACGTAGGACCTGGTGCCATAATCTGTTATGGATATCATAAGTAACGATAACATTAGCCCAAATAGACCCATTTCCCAGACACACACACACATACAAACAATCGCCCGGGGAAAGTGAGGGAAGCTCTTGTGTGTGTGCTCGACTTTTCAAAGCACAAAACCGCGCCAGGCTCCATTAAACACCCAAAGAGGTTGGAAAGTGGGTGGTATATGGGTGTTAGTAGGTAGGTGTAGAAAAAGTGTGGAAAATGGGTTGTGGGCTGGATTTCTGGGTGGGATTCGGGTCGCTCGCTTGCCAAGAGCCAAGTATAAAAGTGTCAAAACTTTCTGTTGGATTTCGTTTTTTTGTTATATCCTTTTGTTATTTGTGTACATACACACGCATACACACACAAGCAAAGAGAACAAAAATAAGGAAAGAGAAAGAGAGAGAGAGAGAAAGAGTGAAGCAGCGCATAAAGAAACAACTAAGGCAAAAAGCATAAGCTTTTTATACCCTTTTAGGAGGGTATTACATTTTCGATCATTGAAGTTTAAATAAATATTTTGATCTTGTGAAATATTACGGATATATTTTTAAAATATTTATTATAAATATTATATAGCGTAAGATTCCACAAAGAATTTTTAGAAAACCGGAAGATTCGGCAACACTTCTATCGATATGAAGACGGCCTTCATCTTCAGAAGATGATAGCCTTACTCATAATTGAATACATCGATACATTTATCGATTAATTTTAATTTGATTGATTTATCGACTTATTATTATCTAAAATTTATTTATAGTCGGAACAATATAAAAATCCTAGCAAAGCGTATTCCAAGCTTCGGTCCTCGAAACAAATCTTTCCTTTCTTCTTCACTTTTGGTCGAGTTAGAAAGAGTGCGATAGAATCGGTAAGGGGTGTGAAAGAGAGCCAATGACCAAAGCGAAAGAGAGGGCATGATGTGGGTAAAACAGAGAGAGCGACCGAGAAAGCCGTGTGAGATGCTCGGACTTTTGTGTCGAGCTGCTGCTCTCCTCTTCTGAGCGCCCGTTCAAAACACAAACGGAATGATAATGATGTGCGTTAAAAAACACACAAGGATGCAGGATAAACGAAGTGAAAGAGAGAGAGGGAGAGAGAGAGCGGAAGAGAGTGGCAAAGAGTGTGAGGGGAAAAGTCAAACAAGTGTCGCTGCCTGCTCTCTCACACCCCGTTTCCTCATTATATCGCACCCACTCCCGCATATATTTTTATTTATAGCCAAGCGCTTTTCCTTTTCCTTTTTTTCGATGTTGTTGTTTTTGTTGTTCATTTTTTTTTGGGTTCATCGTGTGCATGTATGTGTGAAGGATATACACGGGAAATTCCTTAACACAATTACAATAACTTTGACATGAAAAGTGGAACAATAAACCAAACCAAACCAAACCGAACTGAACCGAACTCAGCTCGCTGGAATTGAATTGAAATGAAGAGGGAGTTGACACCACAGGAGGCAATGGCGGTTTGTCCTCTTCCTACTCCCTCTTCCGTTCTCCTTGTTTCTCTACGTCTCTCCTCCTCTTGTTCAGTCTCTTCCGCTCACACGCGCTGCTCACTTCCGCTTTACCACACACTCGTACACTATGAATAAAAGTATTTCCGATATCAAGAAAATCCTTACAAGGTTCAAAGAAGCTTAAGCTATATATCAGGAAATGTGTATGAAGTTTCTACTTGTATTTTTATTATACCATTTTATTGCTCTTTTTTTTTTTAAATAAATTTTAAAGGAATTTTGTATTTTATTTTAAGTTTTCTAGCTAGTGAACCCTCTTTTTCCCGTGTCTCGATGTGTGCGTTGGTGTGAAATGAAGCGACAGCCGTCGGTAAATGTTTCCATAAACAACCAATACAAATACAGCAACAACTACAAGGACAAAAACATTTATTAAATGAAATAACAACAGCTAGAATAAAACTAGTATAAAAATCAAAACCTGTGGATGCTCTGCTTAACAAATTAAATTAATGGAAGTTTTATGAGTAAATAAAAAATTATTAAAAATTTGCTTGAAGAAGTAACTGAACAAAACGTATGCTTTAAAATGATATAGAACATTATTTAGATAAATAAATCAGAAGAAATATAAATAGAATAAAAACTACACAAATATCAAGCTAAATATCTTAGAAGGGAGAGCCTTACAATTTTATTTGAGCTAATACAAAATATTTAATAAAGTATAGATGATTTTTTCATTTAACTAATATTTTATGTATAAAAAAAAAACATATCCAATATCCCCATAAAGCAAAATGTAGAGCAATCGCTGCTTGAACAACTTGTAGTTATGCCTCCAGCTGAGTTCCAAGCACGCAATATGCTCACACCTCCCATTTTGGGCGTCCCACCTCTCCCCCATCATCATATCAACCCCGGCCCCAGCTCACCGCCTTTTATTAATTTAGGTTAGTGACTTAAGTTTAGCATTTGCCGCAATTAACTTAATTAGAAATGCATTTTGTGGTTGGGCCAAAGGAGCAGCCAAAGTCAACGGAATGAATGAATCAATGAGTGTGTGAGTGAGTGTGAACGTGACGGTTAGTGAGTGTGTGAGGAGGGTATGGGGTGTATGGTAGGTATGTGTATGTAGGTACTATAACCCATAAAACACTGTGTGTGTGTCAGTTGCCCACTTCATTGAACTGAAGGGAATGGATGAATGAGCGAGTGTGAATACAAATGTGAGTATGCTTTATGACCCATTATGGCAATGGGGAATACATATGAAGGCATAAAAAAAATATAAAAAAAATACAATGTTTATAACAATTAAATATAAGAAATAAGATGTAATTAAATCGTATATAAATATTTTTAGCTTCCACATTGGGTAATTAAACTTAGAAATAAAGTTTAATCTATTTCCGCTGCTTGCCCCTCGTATCTTAATACTTTTTCTTTCAGTGCACACACTCATTCTTATGAAAAGGCCTCCGCTTCGATTCGATTAACTAAATGCGTAATTTTGCTCTATTTTCTGCGGCAACATGGCGTATACGTCATGCCGCAGGCATATTTGAGCGGAAGTGAAAAAGGCAGAAATTGAGGGCTAAATACAGGGAGGAAAAGCGGAAGGGGCTTTGAAAAATGTAGGGTGGGTGGAGGGTGAGTAGCTACTCAGTGACAGATGGCTCTGCGGCGGGTGTAAATGCGTTGAGCATCCAAGCGAAAACTAATCCAAATCAAGCGAAACAAAACCCCGAAAAAAATAGCAAACAAACAAAAAATAAAAAGAGCACACAAAAAATAAAGTTTCAATCCGGTTTCCATGGCATGGCTTTTATTTGATTTTTTTTTTGTCAGAAATAACTGAATTTTTTCGGTGTTATCCCACGCATGATCCGGCCCCTCCTTGCCCCCGCTCATGCCCATCCATCATGGGCAACACGTTTCGCTTCAACTTGTCAAAGACTTTTCGATTTTTTTTCGTTTTCTACTTTATTTTATTTTTTTCTGCCTGTGTTTTTTATAATCATTTATTTTTATTTGATTTTATTTCTTTTTGCGGTCGCTCATTCGGTGGTGTATTGCCAAAAATCAAATAAAACGGCGATAAAAAATTAGCGGTATCTGTATAAATCTTTCAGACCGCATATTGCCGAGATTTGAGTGCGAATACCAGTCGTTATGCAATCGGAATTTGGTTTGTGATCGAAATATGTCAGATTTGTATAAGGGAAAATATGTAGTTAGGCTTCTTTGTAATTATATAAATTATAATGTCTCATTTTTAGAGTATAAAAATTGATCAATAATTTTAATAATTTAATTTAATAATACTTAAAGAGATTACTTTCTAAAAATATATTCCAAAGCATCAGGAGATTAAAGGAAAAATTAATGCTGGCCCTTACAAATTTTTTAAAGCAAGAATAATAAACTAAACTCACATTTTTTCTACACTATTTTGCCCCAAAACAAACAGCATTGTTTTCTCAGTGGTGTACCACCTTCAAAGGTCGAACGTAAACTCGTAGTTAAGCTGTGAACCCAATTTCCCAACACCACCCACAAGCTTAAGCCTTTCGCAGTTATAAACATAATTCACGGAATTGATCCCATTTACAGCTTTCACTTAAAGTATTCATTACCATGCCCCCGACACATTACCAAATATCCGAATATCCCATAATACGGCCCCAGATTCCGACACGCGGCGTTCGAATTTCGAGCACTCGAGTCTCTCAGCTTTTAGCTCTCGAGCTTCTTCATCTTCATTTGTTAATTGTCTCTGAAGACTGGAAACCGAAGACCGAAGACTGGGTCAGGCCGGCCACTGGAGTGACTTGAATGGAAGTCAAGTGGAGCTAAACAATGGCGAGACGATACACGGCAATGGAAACGGAGACGGAGACTCCCCCGCAGAGATACTGACAAAATCCGAAGGGGTCACGGGGTACGGGGTGGTCGTAGGTGGCTCAACAAATTAGCATAACTTGTCATAAGTTGAAAAATCTCATTAGGCTAAAGATTCGCCTTTTGTCTCGTTATTGTGCGGTGTACAGTGAAAGAAAGATAATATCGATTTGGGACTGTCGTCAAAGTTTTACGACTCCATTAGGTTACATTTTAAGTAATCTCAATGATTATAGTCTTATCTTGTTAAAAGATATTTATTTTTAGTGGCTTTACTAATTTATTATTATTAAGGGACTTGGATATTTGATGTTTGTAAATATATTTGGTAAATATTTGAATTAGATTGTAAGTTAAATTAACTCAATGACAATAAACATAACATAAAAAGTAAAATTTAATCTACTTACTAAGTACAATTTATTTTCATAAATAAGTAAAGTTTAAGAAAATCTTTTGAGTCTTTTCTGTAGAACATTTGTTTCCGTTTCATATTTAATATCCATTTAAATTAAGTTGCATTATATACTTGATTTAAATGTAATTAACTTTTTGATTTGGTGTTTTGAACAAAAATTTAAAACATCATTTAAAGGCAAAACAAATAAATAAAAGCGTTGATGAAGATATAGTTTAAACAAATATATAAATGAAATAGATTATTTATTTAGTTATCTAATCAGAATACGAGACAAACGAACTGAAATTGCTCAGTAAAAATTAAACAATTCAACTTACCAGCTATTTATACTCTGAAATAAATAAAAGATTTAAGATATTTATTAAAAATGAATAAATAACGAAAATAAATAACTTATAGTCAATAGTTGTATTTTTTTTCGGTGTGCCAGCTTTCCGATTGTTTTGTTTTTTGGCAGCGTCGAAGGCTGATCAGGGCAGTCGATCATTAAGAAATTTACATTTTCGGGGGGCCAAGGGGGATGACGATGGCGACGCAGGGGAGTTGGGGGTTCCGCTTATTGGATTCCCTTCACTTCTCGAATGCCAGACGCGGCCAATTAATTTGCATAACTAAACAATGCGAAGATCTATTTCTGCCTCCAACGAAATTTTATGTTCCATTTCCATTTACACAATTTTCAGCACATCTAAGAAAGCCGCAAAATGGCGCAAAGAGTGAGTCGTGGGGGCGTGGTCTTCTTATAAACCTTAATGATATCGATTAATTTGCATTTCCCCTCACAGCTTCAGCCGCAGCATCAGCTTCCGAGGTGGCGGCGCCGGGAACTTTTGCGTTGTAATTAAAACGCCAAAAGGTGCCACACCCAAGTTGCCCCCGCCACCGTTTCGATATTTTATATACTTGGGCAGGACTCGGATGTTTTAATGTCTGGCAAAAGTTGGCGCAACACACAAAAAAAAAAAAAGAAAACAGAAAGAAGTAAAAAGAAAACAAGCTCGGAAAATAAAGAGAGCAGAAAAGTAAAAGAAAGGAAAGTCAATGGCTGAAGAAGAGGACAAAGTTTTATGGAGCCCAAAAGTAATAGGCAAAGACGTGGCCGCGGAGGTTCGGGGGATTGGATAAATTTTTCCGACAGAGGGGTGAATTTTCCTGCGAGTCGTAAGTAGCATTTAACAGCCAACTTATGGCCACTCGGCGGGAAAAGAGGATGAGAAGGTGAGGATGGAAGGCTGAGCACAAGTCAGCCATGAAACCCCGTAAAAAGTTATACGAAAGACGCCTCCCCTTTTCTCCGGAAAATTCAGAGCTTAAGTGGAGAAAATATCATTCGGGGTAAATCAAAGCCGATTTGCAGTTGATCACTGAGTGCAGAGAAATTCATAGAAGCCGCAAATGAACATGGAGCATTATGTGCTGTGTGCTGGAGATCCTTTTTCGCAAATTCCATGCAGAAGAACGAGTTTGCCCCTTGAAGAAACATGAAAATTTCATTTAGTTTCTCTTACTTTTCTTCTGTTTTTTGTGTGTTTTTTTAGGAAGGGGCCAAAAACTTTTAGCAGCCTTTAAATTTGTCTGGCTTTTCTTTCTTCTCCTCTCCACGTATATACCTTTTCCATTTTCGGAGCATTGCAATCTCGCTCTGGCTGGAAAAACTTTGTCTGCATTTCTGGCTCCTTCTTCGTCGTCTTCTTTTGCAAGAAGGAAAAACTTTTGCCTTTGCTTTTTGTCATATTAACAGCAGTCGTTGCAGGACGAGAGGAAAATGTGGGGTAGGGGGAACTTGAGAGATGGTTATCAGACACAGAATGGCGACTGCTAAAAATAATTTCTTGCTCTGAGCTTGAGAAGTTTTCACCCAGCCATTTCCCTGACCGCTGGCATGACTTCCCCATCATCGGCTTCCCATCGTTGGAATATCTTGGGTCACTTTAAGCTGATATATATAATATGTTAAACTTTGTGTAGATCTAAATATATGTGTATATGATGAGGGGGAAGCACCACAACCACAGGAATCGAAAAGAAATCGCTCAGCAATCAAAAGGGGATGAAAGAATGATATGCGAAAAGATGGTTCTCAGCTCCAAAAGGATACTCTGCCTAAGGGAATGTTTCACTCAGTAATAATCTAATTAAATAATGATAGCAATGTGAATTGTTCATTAAAAGTGTTGGAAATATTTGAATATTAATATTTATAGATGTATTTATATCATTTCCAGCTTTATATTAGCTACGTTTTATATTATTTGTATTTCTTCACCTGAGAAAATAAATAATTAGCAGAAGAACAATAAAGATGTAATTAAATAATATTGTTAAAACTCAGAATTCCTAATATTATGTAAAATCTTTTAAGTATTTTATGTTATAAATTTTATAATGGTTTTATTATATATTTTGCATTATTTTTTATAAATTTACATTCCGCTTAGCTAACTCTCCCTTGCCTGCCTAGAGTATCCCCAATCTGCGACTTCTTTTCTCTGCCACTTTTTTTCAGCTCTGTCTTGCTACATCCTCGCCTGAGTGCATTGGCGTCTGTTGTCCTTGCCAGCACACTCGCACATTCAGTCAGAGTAAAGGAGATTCTCACGCACACACACACAGCCGCGAGGGCAGTGCATTGGCAGCTTCCTTTTTGGCTTCTTTCACCCATTTTCTTGCACTCTGAAGGAGATTTCTCCGCCGTATACGCCATTTCTTCCTCATTTTTTCCTCCTTGTTGCTGCTTTCTGGCATGTGAATGTACTTAAAGCATTTCCGGTGCACATTACAGCAGAGAACAGCTCGGAACGGCGACGACGACGACGACAACATAGCCCATTGTTGGCACATACCTCCCATCAAAACACCCGCCGCCGCACTGCCAACCCCCTGACCTCATCTCTTTTCTTCTCCATGCAAGAGTCAACTTTTTCTGCGCTTTCTTTATTTTATTCAGAAGTACACTGAGGGAATAATATTTTAAGACGTGTTTGGCATCTAAAGAATAATATTTTAATAAAGGGAAATTTTATGTTAAGTTAAGTGTATATTATCCTGTCTTATTATTCAGAGAAATTAGGTATTTTGTAGCGAAAACATGTCATTTTTAAAGAAAATAGTAATGGGACTAATAATAAATTATTTCATTTTACAAAATATATTCAACCTATTTTTCACTGTGCAGCAAATGCACTGGATGCAGTTGAAAAGGCAAAAGAGAGGGAAAAAAATTATCAATTTAATTTTGTAACTCAACTTCCGTTCGCTGGCTTGGCTTGACACCCTTTCTCTCCGTCGCCGGTGCCGCCCCTTGACCCCATCCCTACCCTCACCTGCCACCCCTCCGCCTGCTCACTTAGTTGAACTGTTTTCCTTTCTTTACACTCCTCACACACTCATTTTTTTTATATTACTCCCCCCTCGCTCCCTGGCTCGGTTATTCTGCTCTCTTTTTCCGCCTTGCACACTGTTGACACTGCCACCCACTAACCCCTTTCGCCGCCCAGTCTCCGGCCACGCCCCCTTTGCACACTTGTGGGTTACATAAGCCATAAGGAGTGTGTTTGCCTGCTGCATTTGCTCGCTGCTGTGCTGTGCTGTGCTGCCAACTTGCCGGCTAAATAGCAAAATGCAACGAATACGCAATATGCGCAAATTACGTATACGCCGTGAGGGCAAATATGTGTTTTCTTCCACCATATATACGTGGATGCATATGTATATGTACTGAGTCTTGCTATAGCTATATAATGCATGGCTTAAAAATTCATGGCAGCGCTCAGGAAAATAATGCGAAGTGCAACCTTCTCTGAATAAGTTCGTGTAGTTCAGTGTCTTTATTTTTCTGAAGGAGTTGATGATTGCGGAAAAATACAGACACTGCTGGGGAAGAGATTTAATGGGTTATACGTGAGAAAAGGGTTAACGGTTTAGCACAGAATTAAATTAATAACTTGCAAAAGATAAATTAAATTTTGTTTACCCTTCAATATTTCTAAACACAATATAAAATGTATCATATCATTAAATATTTGAAGGTAAAAAATATAAAAGAAATCAGATATCTCGGTCTTTCAAAATAAAACTGCCTTCTGCTTTTTTAAGTCATTAACTTCATAGCATATAACATGTTTACAACAAGAATTATCTAATTATAATACGAAATGTAACTAAGATCAATAATAAAATTAATAAAATAATTTATTATTATTGTGGTAGAATCTTTTTTATTTTAAACTGTTTAACAGCTTGTCTAAGCCTTTTTTATGGGTCTTTATATAACTACTAAAAACTCATGTATATTCTATTCAAATCATATTTTCCTACAAGTAAATGCATTAGCATTAAATTGACTTGTCAACACGTTAAAAACTTCGTAAACTTTACTTGGAATAAGATATTAAATTAATGCAAAAATAGTCTACCCTTATTAACGAAGTTAGCAGCCCGTGATTATTATTTTTTTAAAAGTTTTTTAGTTTAACGCAACCGCATAGTTTTCAGAGGTGGCGGAGTACAAAAAGAATAAAGTTACTAAACATATTCCGTGATTATTTACAGCTCTCTTTTGAGTGAACGATAAATTCCAGTTTATGCTGCTCTCTCACTCCCGAAAACTGGATCTTTTGTCTTTAATTTCGTCAGATTTTATGACCTGGGTTTGAGTTGCGTTTATTTCAGAGGTTTTTCGGTACCACCAGAGACAAGTTTCATTTCTCATTTATGGCATTTTTTCGGACTGTACGCGCCGGGGGTGGCGGGACTGAAAAATTTAACTGCTGGCAATTTTCGAACGTTTCGCCATTTTCTAGTTTGCTTTTACCAATTTTCCTTTATTTTGCACGCTGCCATTGTTGTTCCTGCTGCCTTTTGGCTTGGTTTTATGCGTTTGCCAGGTGAGTGAGGTAGGTAGGGGGAGTAGAGGTGGTAGGTGAAGGTGAAACCACAGTAGCAACAACACGCAACGCAGGATTTTCGAAAACCCACAGCATAAAACATCAGTTAGCCCCCTCGGCACGCCCTTTGCCGCCCCCTCACTTGGGGATTGCCTGAACAAACTCTCGGCGCTCCTCAGTCCCCGCTTTCTACTTTACGAGCTCTGAATACAAAATGGGTTTTCCGCCGCTGCTGCTCCTTCTCCCCGTCCCTCCGTTCCCTCCGTTCCCTCCTTCCATTTCCCTTCTCATGCTACCCCCCTCGGCTTTTCATGCTCCTCGCTCCGCTCCACTCAGCTCTACTCCTCTTTCGGGCCACATCCTGTCGAGAGTGTGGAAGCTTGCCGCGTGAAATTGCCACTTGCTGCACACGCTTCTCGCCTGTTCAACTTGGCCTCCGTCGTGGCATCGATGTCGACGATTGCCGTGTCCCTACTTCACTACGCCCAGGCGAGCCCCCACTTTCCATACACAGCGAGAAAATGTATGAAAAATTGCGGAGTATTAATTTGTTTATTTAGAAAAAATTATTTATAGATTGCACGGATACATTCTGCCTTATTTGGGAGCACAAATCAAAGGAAATTTAAAAGAAAAGGCCCTCCTTTAATTTATAAATATTAACCTTTAGGAATTTAAGCAATATCTTATATATTTAACGACCTAATTATACTAGAATTAATCCTAAATAATATGGGGATAAAAAAATATACACAGATCCTATTGGAATTTATATAAATAAAGGTTTCTTTGAGTTATAGACATCTAATATGAATCATTCTTAAAGAAATCTAGGGAATTTCTCATTATATTTTGTACTTTTTAAGATCATTTTAATAAGCTTTTGTTTTTTTTTTAAGTGAATCCTTCCTCATCCTCAACTAGCCATAAAGTTTATTTCATTTTCGCGCACATTGCGTTCCCGTTGTCACAGCCACTCTTGCTCCAACCCCTCAGCCTCCTACACCACCATTTCCGCCAACAATTCTCCCTCTTCTCCTACCCCTCCTCAACCTCCTCTTCCTCCTCCTCCCCAGCTTCCTCTCTTCTTATCCCGCGTGGAAAACAAAAGTGAGCGAAATGGCAGCGTCATCGAAGTAGAAGAGTGAAGCGTGGACTGGGGAAGAATTGCTGTAGAAGGGGAAGAATGGAACGTAGGAGAATGAAGAGAGAAAAACCGAAAATCATTTTCGCCAGCATTTTCCCAACTGCAAGGAGGCGGTGGGCGTGGCTGCTATTGTACGCGAGTGCTAGTGTGTGTGTGTGCGCGTGGAGAACTCGTTTTTGTAGCATACTTTTATGGGCAAACAGAAAGCAAAGAAACAAGCAAGAGAATTTCACTTTATCTTCGCCAGATCAGGCTTTTCCACCCCCCCTATCCCAACTCCCTTAATATTTAACCCACAAAGAATGAAGCAACAAAATTATAACAAAAACAGCAAAAAAAATGGAAATCCAAGTGGAATATAAGCAAATAAAAAAGAATAAATAAAAAAAACAAAAGACAAACAAAAAGTCAACAACAAATACAGCCACATACAAACAGGCGGACAGCAGAGACAGACAGCTGAGCTGAGAAAAAAAGATAAACGGGGAAGCGGGAAAAGGGGATAAAGAAAAGGAGAAAGGAGAAAGGAGAAGGGAGAAAGGAGAAGGGAGAAAGGGAAGAGCAGCAGGGACATCCGAGAGACAACAACAGAGAACGCAATCAACGCAGCCATAAGCAGAAAAGCAAAATGGAAAATAGCAAAAAACTTAAAAAAAGCAAAGACATGCAAAAAAAAAGTGCTAGGAAAATCATAAAATAAGTAGTTGCAAAAACTTTTTAAGACGACCAAAAGGATACTCACTGAAAAGACAACAAAATTATATTTAAATTCGACTAAGAAATATTTCTTTGTAGTATATACATTTATAAATGTTTTTAATAGACCTCTTATTTGTTATTGATGGGTTCCAGCCAGCTCAAGATCATAATCGGCTTAATTTTTTATCTTTATAAATATTTTGAAGTCTGTATAAAAACTTGTAAATAAAATTGATTGTCTTGTATTATATTTTATTGGTTTTTAAATAAATATAGTTCGAAAAAGTGGGCTAAGTTAGGATTACCTATATTTAATATTTAAAAATGATTAAAAATCTTTGGAAGCTTTCTCGAATGTTTTCTTTGAAATGATTGGAAAAATGCTCACCCCTTACTATATTCCCTATAATATATTCTAACATATAAGGGCATTCTCTATGCAAGCCGACTCAGTCCTTAAGACAAGCCATTTCTCATTTTTCTTCACTCGCAGAAAAATAGTTCACATACCTATCTATGCAGTCCCTGCTCCCTACAAGTCGTCTTTCTTCTCCATTCCATTGCCTTAACCATTTGCAGCCTTTCTGGACCTGAAGAAATAAAGGATCTCGTTTGCCTGACAAAAAAAAATAAAGAAGAAGCAACAGCAGAAGTCGCAAGAAAAAAATGTGCGGAAATGAGGGGAAAGTCGGGGAAAAGCCTGGGAAAGAAGCGGAGAAGCCAAAGCCGAGCACTGAAAAAGCAACAATAAAGAATAGGGACTGATGGAAGGGGGTGAGGGAGGGCTGAGAACTGGCAAGAAATGTTGATTTTCTTTCTTTTTTGTGTTGTGTTCATTTTTGTATATATTGTGCCACACTGGGGCATTATAACGTTATCCTTCTGGTTATGTTTCCGCTTGCCAGTCAAGCCCAAGCGATGACACGAGCCAAGGGAAAAGGGGGTGGGTGGCAAGGTGGGGGCTCCTGGGGGCGGTGGGCGGATGACAGGATGGGTGGCAACAACAATGGCTGACTGACTGACTGCCAGCAAACAGAGGGAAACCAAAACCATGCACTAAGAAAATTAAATGGTATTTTCAATATAAATACAGCTAATTACAGTCGATATATTTATTCAGGAAAGGAATTTGAAAATCGTTAATTAATTTAAATCAACAAAGTTTTATTATATTTATAAATAATATTAATGTTAATGGAAAGTGTAGCTGCTCTTAAATGGCAAAAATAATACCGAAATCTAATAGATCTTTGCGTTCACAATATAATTATTTAAAATAATTGTTTCTTTTTAATATCCTTTAAAACACATATTTTAATTAAATCACACAATAATAATTTTCCTTTCAGTGCACCGTCACACAAGCAAAGCGAGGAAAGTTCTCTTATTTTTATGGCAAAAAAGGGGGGAACTGGGGCTGGGACAATAAAGACTAGCAGAGGGGTAGGCAGAGGGGGTGGAAAATCGTGGCACGAGTGCAACTTATTTTTATGAGCCTCACACACACACAGAGGCCGGGGCAGAAGCAGCAGACACACAGCATCGCTGCCAGTGGCAAGCTCATAAAATTTATAACACAACGTCCTTGCCGCCTGCCGACTCCTTGCGGCTTTAGCTACAGCTACAGCTACAGCTACAACACCCAACCGCCTAACCACCCACCCCCTCAACCACCCCCTTAGCCACCACTCCTCACTATCAGTGTGTGTGTGTGTGCGACTTATGTTTGAGTTTCGCTATGCGTCTGTGTGTGTATGTGTGTTGGCGGCTTCGTTTGCTTTTTCATAGCATTTTATGCTTTTTGTGTTGTCGGTGGCTCTTGTTAAAGAAGATTTGCCCAAAATGTCAGCGGGGATGGGGAGGAGCCGGTGGGGGTGTTGGGTCCTTGGCAGGAGAGGGGGTTTTTTGGGTGGCAGCGATAGAGAAAGAGAGAGAGGGATATGAGAATGCCGCCCACTTAAACGCTAAGTGGTGCAAGTTTTCCACGGGAAAACCAACTGGCATGAGCTGAAATGGAGGCCAAAGCCGATGGAAAGATGTGAAGGAAGTCACAGTGGCACCTGTCATGTATGTAAGGATGTAGGGAGCTGAAGCTGTAGCTGTGTGCGATACTTAATAATGCAGATACATAAGTTAAAGAATCTATATATTTCCATGTGGCAAAATGCCAATTTCTGCCAAGAGCAAGCAGGAATACGAGTGAGGGAAACTAAAACCCAAGCATACTTTCCATTTCCAAACTAACCAATTAATTTACATAATTTTCAGCTGGTTTGCAGGGTTTTTGCTGTTAATTCAAATGATATTATTTCACTTTAAGCCCCCAGGATGATTAGCACATTTCATCAACATCAAGGAGCTGACATAGCAATAGTTGCTCCCACTCATCAGCTCTGGGTCCCTCATCAAACCCATTTCATAATCATCAACAATACGTAAATGTCTCATTGGGACTGGGGCTCACAGAACGAAATAATATCCATGCTGGCATCCCCATCCCCTTGAGATACAAAAACACACACACAACACTACCCAGCACACGCACACACATACATGCGCAAACAAGGATTTTTTGCCGGCCGAGAAAAGAAAAAGTTAAAAATTTTTGCTTACAAATTGCCAGGCGAACAGAAAACAGAAACAGCAAAAGAGATGAGAAAATGCCGAGTGAGGATAAAATGAGAGGCGAGCGGAGCAGGGACAGGACAATTCACATACAGGACGACGACGATTCACATGCAGGACTCTCGAACAGGTCAGGCTCATGTACACATCATACGAGTAGTATCCACCACCGGCACAACACTCCTTTCGTTCCACACACACATCAAACACTTTAACCCCAGAGAATTGTGTGTGTGTGCTGCGATGAGGGAAAGGAAGAGGGGAGATTGGGAAGAGACCTCCTTTTTGGAAAAGCATCGAAATTGCAGTTGTTTTCGAATATCAATAAAATGGCAAAGATATCAGGAGCTGGGCATAAATATTTGCGGAATTATGATCGCTACATATAAGCAAAATGTGCAATTTAAAGGTTCTTGGATTGGGAAAATACCTAAATAAAATAAAATTAGTATTTAATATTATATAATTATTAGCTCGATTTGAATAATTTATCAAATTTAATCACTTTTCCGAGTACTTATGCTTATTTTAGTCATATGAATATTTACCAAGTAAACTGTATTTAAATATTATATAATAATTTTCAGAATACGTTTATTGTTTCCCTTTTATCTTTATTTCAAAGCCCATTTAAGCTGCATATTTTTTCCAAATATAATTTTCCATATTCCCCCGTTTTTCCCGTCTCACAATTTGATGGAAATTAATAAAGACAACAGCAATTGGTATCAAGGCAAACATTAACCGACAAACATTCTCTCGATTGTCTGCGTTTGCCCTGCAAATGTTTGCAGGGGTGCTGCAGTTGCAGGGGGCACTGCCAGGAACGAAATGCATTGCCAATGTCTGTTTTACATAGTGCAAATAGGGAATCGGGGAGGACGGCGAGATCAACATTTATATAGACAACAGTCGACACTTGCCCAAAAAGGGAGCAAAGGATGTGCACGCACACATCAACGGGGATATATATACAAATTGTAACTGTTCCCATGTCTGGCTCATGTGTGTGTTTGCATTTTGGCCTCGATTCGTGGAGTGTGAGTACTGTCCCTATCTACTCCTGATGTCCCTATCTACTCTTGCCCTTTTCCTCGGCTCTCGGCTCTCCATCAACGTGCAAAAAAAAAAACCTTTTGAGACAATGTGTGTGCTGCCTTATACGTGCCCATATCTCTCGCTTTTCCCCCTCCTCAGTCTGTGTTTCTGTCTCTTTCGCTGGGAGAAAGCTGCCATGCTGCCTCTCTTTCACTCTCCTCTTGGCTTTCCCCATTTGCAGCTGTATGTGTTTGCATAAATAGACAATGAGCAAACAGCTTGCGCACTGAATGATAACGCTGGAGCAACTGAAACGAGGACCCAGAGTCACAGTCAAGCCAGGGGAAGGCAGGAGCAACAACTATGGAGCTCCTTCATTGTGCCATGTGGCAGGCAAAATGGCAGCAACAACAGCAATACAACAGCACACACACACACTCATACACTTGCAACCGTGTCACCAAAAGTTGCCCCACACAAACACACACACACTATAGCCAGTGTAGATGGGATTCGCATCCAATTCAGAGGCCTTCTCCTTCAGCAGAAACTTCTGCATCCTTCTGAGATGAGAAAGTCCTGTGGCAGTCACAACGAAGAATAAGTTCTCTAGAGCAGGGATGCCCTGTCATGGGTTTGGGGTGGCCAAGCCCTCAAACTTGATCAAACTCTTTGACTAGATCTAAGATGCTTAAAAATAATTATTATTCATACTAAAACAAATTTGTTTTTTATTTTTTAAAGCATATTCACTGTTAATGCTTAACTAAAAAGTCTAAAAATTATTTCCTAACAAATTTGTAAGCTATTTTAACAAGTTTTCCTTTATTTTATAAACATTTTCCATACTTTACTCTGCAGCACCATCTGCATCACACTCCACATACAACCCGCAGTTACCAGAACCCCCTAAAACCAGGTCCCATCACCCACCCCCTTATCACAGAGCTTTGCTTTAATTTTCATTTTCATAGATTTTTTTTTGTGCGCTCTACGTTTTTCTCTTTGTCTTCGTTTGGCTGTGCGAAACTTTTTGGCATTTTTGCAGCTCTGCTTAAACTTTTATGCGCTCTATACATACATATGTGTGTGCGCGCCAGCGAGTGTGTATTTCCGTGCGAAATTTGTATAAATGTTTTTTGGCAGCCTCTCTAAACGGCAGCGCAGGAAGTAGCACCACCACCACCACCGACGAAAAAAAAAAAAACAAAGGAAATAAAAACAAACAGGGGAAAAAGGAAGCCAGGAAAGTGAACAACTCCAAAAACGCCTGGCACAATTTGCGCCTTTCCAACTGTGTGTGTGTGTGTCTGTGGGTGTGTATTTGTGATGGGGCGGTGCTGCTTGTGTGCTCAACGGCCTTCGCACAATGTGGCGTATGCGTAATAATTAATACGCTTGAATTCATTAGTTGAGCAGATTTCGCATGCCATGACAAAAACGATGAATACGTATGTATGTGTGATTGTATCAGAATCACGAGTGTGTGTGTGTGTGCAGCAGGGATGAGAATAAATTACTATATAATTATTTAACCGAACTTAAAGTTGTTGCTCGTATCTAGGCAATTGTTGAAATTTAATCGGCTTTATATAGCGGATATGTGGAATCAAAGGCAAATAATTGGAATAAATGTCAGACAATTAAATGATTAATGAAAATATGAAATTATTCTATTACTTAAATATTTAAACTTAAGCCTTAGTGTAAATAAATTATATTTTATCTGCATAGATGTAAATATGACAAAGTTGTAGAAATTTTTACAAGCTTAAAAATCATGGTTTTAAATTAATTAAGCTTTTTATTCAAAGAAATTAATTAAATAAATAACACAATCCTTTTACAAATGTGTTTAAGAAAATTCTTTTTAAGAATTATAGAAAGAACAAATACAAACATTACATTTTCTTCCTTTCCCTTCAGCTCACCTCTTTGTGCTGAAAATATTACGTATACGCAAATAACAAATTTAAATATTACATTTTCTCATTGCTCAAAGGGCAAACATTTCACTCATTAGCCCTTTTTCTGCTCTTTTGTTTCCACTCCTCCTGCCACCATCAACTTTAACCCCTCAGCGAAGGCGTTTTGCAATGAAATTATTATTTAAATGAAAACAGCAATGGAAAAGTGAGGCGTTGGAGAAGGACGATGACAACAATTACAATAACAACTAAATGGCGGCAACAACAATTGCCGGAGGGGTGATAGGGGGGCGGCAAGGACGATAATGTCGACAGAGTGACAATGCCAACAACAAGAACGGCAAGAGGCAGCGAACATAACAGCGAAAATGTTAATAATTACATAAATAACAACAACAGCAACAGGAGCGAAACAAAGATGGAAAATGGAGAAGGATTTCAGGGGAGGAACCTCCCCTGTATATATATATATATATATATATATATATATCTGTGTGTGCAGAGCTATAAATGGAACCGGGAAAATAGGGAGCTGGATGGGGGAAGTGTCCTGGGTTTTTTGTCATTGTTCGCGGAAGCGGGAGCTCCAAAAGTGACAGCGCACAATATGTAATTATGTTTCCAACACACACACACCCACTCCGCTCACACCCCTGCACAAGGATATAACTGCATACACACACAGAGTGAGTGTGCGGAGGCGGGGTTCTGTGGGTGCACACAAGAAATATGGAAAAAGGATGCAAAAACGTTGGCAATTTGTGTCGCGCCAAGAAGAAAAAGCAGCTCCCTGGCGAGAGGATTGGTAGTGCACTGAGAAAAAATAATTACTGTTTTATGAATAAATGGAAGGGCATTTATTTCAGGCCCGTATATTACAAATTAAATATTTATTTATCAAAAATGCAATTATTGAAAAACATAAATATGTTTAAAATAATTTTAAAATTAATATTGCCACTGTTATTTTTATAAATAAATAATTATAGTTAAAAGCATCGATATCTGGAATATATACCTTTTTTCTCCCTGCACTACAGACCGAGAACGCGATACGTAGGGATCCTTCGAGGGGGCGTTTCTAAACTGGCATTGGCGTGGGTCGTCCTTAAATGTAAAAGGCAATATAGACCCAAAGGCTAAAAAAGGTGAACTGCGTGCGACTTTTATTGCTCCAAAACACCGGGGGTGAGCGGTGGCGGTGCAGTTGGGGGCAAGGGTTCTGTGTCGGTTCTTTTCGGCGTGGCGGAAAATTGGCGACAGGTGGCGCATGTGTTGACAACGCCAGCGGGCGCATAAAGGATTCCATATGCGGGGGTTGATCTCCGATACCCCAGAAAGTATGCTATAAAAGGCTAACTTCGTTAAAGGAGCCGCACACCAACCCTTGATAAACAATACTGCTTCAAGCTCGCCTCTGTTCGCCTTGCCGCGTCTCGGTTCGCCGGTTTGCTAATTAGCAAACGCGCAGCGATAGAAATTTTAATTTAAGAGCTGCCGCCGCCGCCTCCTTCTGCGAAATGTCAATTGAGCAACCTTTAACCTTCCCAGCGGGTGTGCAACGCACCCAATTAAAAGAGCAGAAGATGCAAATATATATTTAAAATTAAGTTAAGGCACAGTGGTGGATAGTTTTTTATTTGAAGATTATTTTGTAAAGTTATTAATATGAACTTTAATATTAATGAGGTCTTTTCTGAATTACTTTTAAACGACTAAATTTAAATTCGTTTGAATTCGTAAAACAAAAACTTTTTTTAAGTTTATGAGAGAGAAAAAATTGTAGATATTTTTATTCAAATTATTTAACAGATTTTGGGATTTTTTTTTTCAATTTAAAATATTGTTAAAAATTTCCTTTCCTAAAAAATATTTATGTTTAACTGCTCAGCAAAGTGGTAAGTTTTTATTTTAGGTCTTAGTATCCAAATATTTTAAATACTTAAAACAAAATATAAAATGTATATTTACTCATGGCTAGCACCATCTTCTATTTATAGTCTCTCAATTGAAGATAATTAAAATAAACTCACAGTTATTTCCCGTCCCTCCTATTTATTTTGAGAAAAAGCCTTCACTTTTATCAAAGGACGTTCAACGACCCACTTAAATTTTGAGAGATATAAATATATTTTAGACTCCTCAGCAACCACGGTTCACCTCCGAATTGATTGTGTGTGTGTGGGTGACACGAAATGCCAATGGCGGCCAAGCAATTTCCAGGCTAAGAAAACAACAGGCAGCTGCTGTTGCTGTGGCGTAGGCAGTCGTTACGTCACTGCACACCCAAAAACAGTGACGTCATTTAGATAGATTCCCGTTCTATAAATGGAAGCACGGGCGCTGGGTCTGGCACAATATAAGAAAATATGTAAACAATATTTCTTCTCCTCTGTGGTCGTGTTTGTCATGCATATTTATTAACCTTCAACCGCCGCAAGGATGGCGCGCCAGCTTATTGTTAACCTTCGTCAGTTGGCCGCCCTTTTGGAGGCTCCTGCAACCTCTCGTCCTCGGATCCCTGCGAGGGTTAGCTTCGGTAGATTCATAACGAAAATGTGGGCGACAGAGACAGACAGGAGCCACCCACTGGGAGCCGTTAGAGCGAAGCGACCTCGCCCACCTAGCCAAGCCACCCATTAAACGCCTTCGCCCACCGCCGCGAAGGTGGCAACCTTCGCTTAATTTCAACGGTCTCCGAGTAGCCTCGACCCATAAATACGATAGACCTGCTCCTGTCAGTGTGCTTCAGTGTTTGTAAAAGAATTCGCCACTAAGCTTATTACAGAGTTTCCATATTCTGGGGAGCCAGCAACATTTCTGTTATCTTATGATATTTTAGGTTTGAGCCAATGCAAGCCATCCTTTAAATATAAAACAACTCTTGAGTAAAGAAAACATGCACTTAAATATTCAGATATTACAAAAATTTGGAGAAATAATTGCCCATATCTGGGAAGCAAATAAATAAAATAAATGTGAATCAAATTTCTTTTTTTTTTTTTATAGAAAGGACATCGTTAACATCAACTCCAGACTACACCCAATAAAAAAAACCAAGAGTTTAAACTTAATACGCGTTGTCTCAAAATTATCCTCCAAGCAGTATAACGAGCTTAGTATTGATTTCATACTTAATAATATAAATTTTATACTGAGAAGTATAGCTTTTATACTCAATAGTTTAAATTGTATATTGTCGAGTATCATTTTATACGATTCCACTTCGAAAATTTCGAACACATAACGCGTTAGATCATTTCGTGCTTTTCTGTTCATCGCGTTAGTGCTTTTTGCGCCCGCGTTATAGCTTGGCTGTTCATATTTGGTGGCGAAGTGTGCATATTGAAAGCGGAAAACTATGACAAAAACTATAGTTTAAAAGTGTTGTCCTAACTTAAAAGTGTTGTGCTAACTAAAAAGTGAGTATAATTATATTGACTTCATACTGTATTGTATTTTATATTCTTAAAAGAATATTTGCAAGATGAGTTGTCCTAATTGGCAATTTTAATGAAAACAAATCTATTGCGCAGAAATTACAATTACTACAATTCCTTCTGCAAACTAGTGGCGCATGCGCATTTCTTTATATATAATTCCGTAATTATTGGCTAATAACTCTAACTAACTCTGATTCCATTATAAATAAATTTATTTTTGCGTTTTTCCATGTGCAGTCCAACAGAAAACGGTGTCCGCATTAAGTGTGAGTGAAACGACTATAGTGTTGACGAAAACGGTTGTGTATAGACGCATTTTTTCTGAGCCTAACCATTACGTGTGCAAAAGAAAAATTTCTTTTAGAATTAATAACCTAAACGGAAAAAAAAAATGTGTACAAAAACAAACACAGCGTTTAACTTCAAATTCAAAACTATCACAAATTAAATGATAAAATAACTTTCATAATTTTTACTACTTTACTGTCTAGGTTATTAATTCAAAAAGTTTTTGTTTTGTGCATAAGGGTTAAGTTCAGACAAAAAATTCGTCAACACACTCTTGTGGTTTCACTCGCACTTACTAGGCTAAGTCCTTTTACTTAAACTAATTGTATGTGTAGTTAACAGAAAACGTTTTACCGACGTTTTTTTTATTGTATGATGGTTATTTTCTAAAAAAAATACAATTTGTTCATCCCATAGATAATGGAATGTCTCGTAATGTTTTATGTTAATATAAGTTTATCTTAATTTGTATGTTTTTGTATTATTAATATTTTTATATTTATTTACTTAGGTGGAACAGGATTTTATTAAACTGCATCCCGAGCGCCAGTACTGCTTGACCACCAAGTGGCAGGAAACAGTTCCGAAACGGATAACATATATTTTAATTAGTAATGATAAGGAAATATTTATTTTAAGTCATCAATACACAATCATTTTAATGATCATTACACAGGTCAACATGGTTTAGTTGTTGGAAAGCTGAGGGTCATTTCCGAAGTATTTTGCTGCGTAAAATCCGAATCCGTGGTTAGAATTGGCCCATCACGTCAGGATTTTGAGATATTTGAGGTTATGTACCCAAAAAACGACGTTTTTTCCTACATTTGAGGTTATTTACATGGTACAAAAAATTTTTGTGGTCTGTTTCTCCAGTTACATCATTTAGTACCACTCTTACCCTTTAATTTAAGAGTTCAAAAGATAAACTACGATTTTTTTCCGCAAAGTTATGGGTATTCGAAGTTACGAATGCTTAATGAAAATGCTAATGTCGTCGAAGGAATATATTTCGTAACTTCGAATACCCATAACTTTGTGAAAAAAAAATATAAAAAAATTGCACCATGTAAATAACCTCAAAAGTAGGAAAAAACGCCGTTTTTTTGGTACATAACCGCAAATATCTCAAAATCCTGACGTGATGGGCCAATTCTAACCACGGATTCGGATTCTACGCAGCAAAATACTTCGGAAATGACCCTCAGCTTTCCAACAACTGGCATGACCCCGGTATTTGTAGACCTGTGTTATCAGTCGAATAAAGTTGGTGAAAAAGAAAATTCTTTAAAATGTAATAATATAAGCACATTTCAAGGTCCCTCTATAAAAGTACACAATAAATCATATAATGGTTATGTAAGAATAAAAACATTCTAATTACCTGTAAATAATATTTAACAAATTTTAAATATAAGTACATAATATAATTTTTTAAAATAAGAATGAATACATAAGCATTAAATATAGGCATATATGTAAATACGCATAAATAAATAAAAATATATTTTTAAAATAACATTTTAAATCGACTTATTTTTGTATTTGATTTCAATACTACAATAATTTAATAATATTATACTACATTAATTTCCAGCATAGTCTACATTTTATACGCAAGAGTATAGAATCGATACTTTCCCATTACCGGCATATTACAGAATTAACACGCAAGATTATAGATTGTATACTTTCTGCAAACTCGTTTTGTATTGAACTTATACGCAAAAGGATAGAATTTATACGATTTGTTATACAGCGTAGTATAAAACTTATACGAATTAGTATTAAAAATATACCAAAGTGAAAATACTAGAAAGTGTATCTTTTATACTCTAAGGTATAACATTTATAACGTCGAAAGTATAATTTTTATACTTTCGAAAGTATAAAATATTTTTAAGACATTTTTAATACTCGAAAGTATACAATTCATGTAACAATCGTATCGATTGTATGCCGTTTTTTTTTGGGTGTACCAGTGCAATGCAAAAATATATTTAACTCATAATTAATTTTTGTCCAATGTATACAAATTAAAAAAAAAAGATGAAACGATAACTGTTTGTTAAAACTAGTCCTCGAAAAACTCAAGAGGCTAATTTCAGTTGCTTATAAACTTTAAACTCTCAAACTATATTCCCGTGAAGAGGAGGAAAACGAAGAGCCGGAACACAAGTGAGTTGAAAAAATAAGAAAAGAAAATAATCTAGTTCCAAATCTCGACTAAAACAAAGTTTTATTAAAATAAAATAAAAAAATAAATAATACATAAGGTAAATATTCTCGAAAAGCATCTTATTTCACACTCGACTAAAACAAAGTTTTATTAAAAAAAAAAAAAAAAAAAAAACTCATAGGGTCAACATATTTGACAAGGATATAATTCCCAATCTCGACTAAAACAAAGTTGTATTATAATAAAATAAAAAAATTACACATAGGTTAAATATTCTCGAAAAGGATCTTATTTCACACTTGACTAAAACAAAGTTTTATTAAAAAAAAAAAAAAAAAAAAAAAACTCATAGGGTCAAAATATTTGAGAAGGATATAATTCCAAATCTCGACTAAAACAAAGTTTTAAAAAAAAAATAAAGATAAATAACGGTAATTTTCTATTAACCGGGCCCCTTCCTAAAAATTAAAAAAAAAAAAAAAAAACCTAGATAGGGGGTGCTTCAACGTACATTTGGGTATAAAAATTATGTTGGGGACGCTCTTAGTTTAGTCACAATAAATCTTTAAAGTTTAGCCAAATTCCCATACAAAATACACTTTGCACACTTTGAATACATTTATGCGTGAAATATAAATAAAACAAACTTAAAGCAACTTAAAATACGTAGTAAGTAACGGCTTTTTAATTAAAAAAAGAATTAGTTAGGACTTCTTAAAGTAGCGCCGCAGGCGAACAATTTGTTTGAAAAAAGAAATCGCGCGCGCGATACTAATAACGATAATTTTTATACCCAAATGTATGTTAAAGCACCCCATATCTATATTTTTTTTTTTTTAATTTTTTGGAAGGGGCCCGGTTAATAGAAAATTACCTAAATAACTCATAGGGTCAACATATTTGAGAAGGATATAATACCAAATCTCGACTAAAACAAAGTTTTATTTAAAAAAAATAAATAAATAAATAACTCATAGGGTCAACATATTTGAGAAGGATATAAATTCCAAATCTCGACTAAAACAAAGTTTTTAAAAAATAAAATAAATTGATAAATAACTCATAGGGTCAACATATTTGAGAAGGATATAATTCCAAATCTCGACTAAAACAAAGTTAAACAAAAAAATAGATAAATAACTCATAGGGTCAACATATTTGAGAAGGATATAATTCCAAATCTCGACTAAAACAAAGTTTTTAAAAAATAAAATAAATTGATAAATAACGCATAGGGTCAACATATTTGAGAAGGATATAATTCCAAATCTCGACTAAAACAAAGTTAAAAAAAAAAAAGTAGATAAATAACTCATAGGGTCAACATATTTGAGAAGGATATAATTCCAAATCTCGACTAAAACAAAGTTTTTAAAAAATAAAATAAATTGATAAATAACTCATAGGGTCAACATTTTTGAGAAGGATATAATTCCATATCTCGACTAAAACAAAGTTAAAAAAAAAAAAAATAGATAAATAACTCATAGGGTCAACATATTTGAGAAGGATATAATTCCAAATCTCGACTAAAACAAAGTTAAAAAAAAAAATAGATAAATAACTCATAGGGTCAACATATTTGAGAAGGATATAATACCAAATCTAGACTAAAACAAAGTTTTATTAAAAAAAAAAAAAAAAAAACTCATACGGTCAATATATTCGAGAAGGATATAATTCCAAATCTCGACTAAAACAAAGTTAAAAAAAAAAAATTATATATAACTCATAAGGTCAACATATTTGAGAAGGATATAATTCCAAATCTCGACTAATACAAAGTTATATTCAAATAAAATAAAAATAAAGTCATGTCAAATGAATATAAATGTAAATAAATAAATTAAAAACAACTGATGAGGTTCCTACCAGGCCGAAAGCCACTAAGGAACTGAATGATTGGAACGCTTAGCAGTAGTGATGTAAGCTCGGGCATCAATGTTATTTTGCCGATGTTTATCGATGTTTCTGTTGATATCGATGTTAGGCTATTAATCGATGTTTGGCAAAAACATTGGCCATTACATTTGTCATACATTTTCTCATCTCGTCATAAGTTAATAAGGTGTGACCTTAAAGCTGAATGTTACTTTTAAAGCCTAGTACGCAGACAGTAAAACAGTTCGCAACCCGAAAAAGATTTAATCTTTTTCCAGTGTGACCTCTTCTTAAAACGCTCTACGGCATTTTTGGGAGGTAAATGATGCGGTCATATTAATCTTAAATCAGCTGTTTTATATTTACAATTATTTATTTTATATTTGAAGGACAATTCGCATAGACTTGTAGTTTCGTTTTGGAATAGATAATTTGCGCACAATGACCACCAATGCCCTCGCCCAGATTCTCTCGACCATGCACAACCGCCCCTTTTTCTCCCTGTTACTTGTCCAACATTTTTTCCTTGTTCGACGACCAGGAGAAGGGCTGCTCTACCGACTGATGCTGGTGATTCTGTTCTTACCAAATGGAATTAACCACCATCTTAGTGGTGGCTTAGTCTTAAATTGTTGGACTGGTGAAATGATTCAAAGTTACTTCGTTCTTGATGGATGCGAGACTCTGATTGTACACCATATCCTTGCTGGCATACATTTTCCAGCTTGGCAATGAAGGTTCTGTCCAGGCAGACACTCCTCTGACGCCTTCATCTCAGTCATCGAGCGTGACATCTCTTAGTGCTCATCAAAGTCATAACCAAATATGACATCGAGGGATCTATTTCCTTCCAGGCCTTTATTTATGCAAATGTTTAATATTGCCAAAATCCCTTATTATTGAATTGGCCTCTATCAATTTAATTACTATAACTTTATCTGCTCTTCTAAACTTCTGGACTCTGCTTTTGCATACATTATTGTGTTTGGCGGAAACTATATTTTTGAAATGTGCCAAGAAACAGTTAGAGAGTGAGACACCAATAGTCGAGAAACAAACAGAATAAAAAATTTAATAAAACAGGTCTTATTAAATTTTTTATTCTGTTCGTCACCACGGTCTAGAAATACTAAGTGTCTCTTCCTGGTATTTTCTAGTATTTTGTTCGTTCGTCTGCTTACCGTCCTTTAAAACAGCGCTGCAGAAAGGTGTTTCTCGACTATTGACCTCTCGCTCTCTCTCACTGCTTAGAAACGCTGTTCGCGAGTCTGAGTACGGAGCTTAACAAACAAAAACAAATGTTTTTATTTTTTATAAAGTCTTAAAACATTGATCCGACTTTTACCCTACATTGATGTTCGATTTGGAAAACATCCGCAAAATATCGATGTTTCTACTTAGACATACATCACTACTAACAAGACTTCCACACCAAGAAACCAAATGGCAGTTAAAACATAACACACTTCGATTTTCAACTGCCAATTAATAAATTCTGAAGTAAATAAAGAAAAATAGCTGACGACACCGGGGCATATCTAAATTTCCAACTAAACACGCTTATTAAAACTCGCACAAATTCGCTTATCGAATCAGAAGCGCACTAATTCCAATATAAATAGCTGCAGTTTGGTGACCACGAAGGGGGCCATATCTCGGCCTGGCCGCTACACATAACAAATGCTAAGCAATATAAAACCAGTCTGATAACTGTTCATAGCCGATTAACCGAAGCGGCACGCAAGACACCGACAGACAGACCGACCGACCGACCGGACCCGACCGTCGAGAGATCTTTCCACCGTTCTCTCTGCGAACCCCCCGAGAGTTCCCCGAGAATTGAGAAAACTTGGAGAATTATAAACACAGAACTGGAAAAAACTGAAACGCGAAGGCCGATCGGATATTAGCAGTGTTGGGATATATTTTAGTTGGTTAGTTTTATTAAATTGTAGGTACTTAAAGAGATATTATCAGTCCCTTTATGTTTACAGAAATCATAATGTGTTCTGAAATTATTAACATGACTTGAAGCTATAAAACTTGGTGAAAGAGCAATCAAAATTTCTTATTTTAATATATCATAGTAAATATCGATTGATCCAACAATTTTCATCACTAAAATTAAATTAGCTGCATAAATCGAATTTCTTATAAATATATTTTTTTAGTGATTAAATTGGGTATTTATCTCCTTCTCTAGGCACGACCATCTGTCTTCTGCTTTTTCGTATCACCTGCTAGGCCGTTTCCTTTCGCATCTCTAGGTGGATGCAACAGTTGTCGCTGACCGAATGCTGAATGCCTTTGATGAGCGTGAAATACAACAAAGTCGAGAACGAGCAACAAGTGGGAAAATGGGCGTGGCAGGGGCAAGGACAGAGGAGGACAGTGGCTGAAGGTGGCCAAGCCACCGAGCGCACAGAGCGCCGAACATCGAGCATCACCGGACAGTGGCTGGTGGTCAGTGGTCGGTGGCCAGTGGTCGGTCTGCGGTCTGAGTGCCGTTCAGTTCTTGGCCACTGACAAAACGATCGTAAATAATTTTTATTTCAACTTCAAGATACCAAACTAGTCTACGCCGGCAGCGCTGCCAGCAACGGCATCGACGGCGGACGGCAGACGGCAGAAGCCGCTGCAGAATGAATTTTTAAGAAAGTTTTGCGCAAACAAAAGGCGATGATGCATAAAGAAATAAGCGACTAGAATGATCCCGGAAAGGAATGTTACATTGACTGCATGACACCCTGTAAGTTAAGCAGGATTTTTTTATTTTTTCTCTTTATTTATATTTAAATTAGTATTATCCTTCCTATAATACAAAATACTTAAGTTCTTTAGAGATTTTTCATTGTTAATTAAAGCTTATGTTTTTGATCAAGACAACACCTTAAACATAGATTTCTTATTTAATTTGATATTTATTTCAGCCATAGCAGGATATTAAAAGCCTTAACTGGTTTAGATATAAGTTAATCCTTTAAAGGGTATTTTGTATTCAGATACAAAAAGAGAAATAAAATATTACCCAAAAAGGTTTAAGCCTCAGGCCTATTGCACTAATGATAGCCTTGATGATGGAGTCCCTCTCTGGGGTCTCGATCCCCAGATCTTATTTTGACGGCCCGCTAACCCGAGGCTTCAGGCAGCAAAGGCCAAAGAGAGATGGTGAGAGCTCACAGGTGAGTGGTGCCAAAAAACTCTTTGGGCACATAGATCATCCCGCCAAGTGACGTTTCTGTGCGGTTACCTGAGTGGGGATCACCTGTCCCTCCCCCACCCTGCCTGCTATCGATGCGATGGCCTGGCCTTGCCGGGATGTGTGACCCGAGAAGAACGGGCTCTTAGCTCTCGGAGCCCTGAGCTGTCTTCTGTCTTCGGTTGTTCGGGTCTTGGGTTCTTCGTGTGTGTGAGTGTGTGTGTTGTGTCAATGGCCGCAGCAGACTTGGCATCAGAAATGGGCAGAAAACAAGGAAGCGGAGGGCTTGGCAGTGGCGTGGCGGGGCAGGCTCAATCCTGGGAGCCGTCGCGCAATTGAAATGAAAATATTCGCAAATTGGCTGCGCCCCCTCCTCTGATGAGACCTCATCTCCCTCCAAAGTCCTCTCCTCTTCTCATTCTGCCTTCCCTTGAATTCTCTTCTCTTTCTCTGTGTGTTTGAGCCACGCAAATCGTCAGTCAGCAGGCAAAAGAGATTCGCTAAGATCGTTGGCTAAAACTAAGGGGTAGCAAGGGGTAAATTCGATCAAAAAATATTCGTTAGTCAATCTTCTGTAATTTTAAAATAATATTTTTAAGTCTTACATTTGCTATTACAGAACTTAAAAGTATTCCTTAACAAACTGTTCAAAGAATTAAAATATATAAAAGCTAATTTTCCATGAAAGACTTTCTGACAATAAAGGCTTTATAAGAGTTTAATTTCCATTAACGATAAGGTAATTAAAAAGTAAGTAATTAGATTAACTAGAAATAAAATAAAATATTTTTTCTTTCTCCTGTAAAGATTTTAATTTATAACAATTTTTTTTACATATTTCCTCATTACAATTGGAATCTCTACAAGGAAGCAACCTTGGGAAATTACCCTTAAAAATTATCTAGTTTCTCCTCATACATTTTACAGGGTATCCCCAAAAGGAGAGTGTACATTTCCATACCCTTTTGAGCTGATCATTCCTGCTTATCGTTGTTGTGACTCCACAACTTCCTCACCGCCTCAGCCGCTTGTTGTTGCCGTTGTTATTGTCTCGTGTGTTCTGTGAATGTTTTCATTTCCAGGCGACCATGTCGATTTATTTGAATTTAATCTCTGCCTTTAACATGTTTCGGGGCCCCAACTGGAGCTGGACATGGACGTGGATGTGGATGTGGAGCCAGAGCTAAGGCTGAGGCTGAAACTGAAGCTGGGAGCCTTCATCGCCGGCTTGGTAGCCGTTTGCATTTGGATTCGACTCGACTCTCCTCTTTCTGCTGCCGCTCTTTGTGGCATTCCTCAAGTTTATTATATGGCCTAGGACATCGACGTCCACATTCACATTCACATCCACATCGATCGACACTAGGTGCCATGGCCGGGGGGCGGGATTGGGACTGGGATTGGGATTGAGCAAGGAGATGGTTCTGCCGGGTGAGGTCAAGCAGAAAAGCTGGAGGAACATTTCGAGACCGATCTAGTCAGGGTCCCCATTTTAACAGCTCAGCTCTGGAATTGTGGTAAGTCGATGGGGATTTACTATTGTCCTTTCTTTATACCTTTATAGGTTTTATTATATTTTTGTTATACGGTACTTGGACATTATAGGGTATTTTTGGATTTGTTTTTAGGAAAAATATAAAATAAGTATAGAAATTAAATGAAGTGTCACTCCTAGAACACAAACAATTATGTAGTATTTAGATTAATTTAATTGGATTGTTTTTTGCTTAAAAATGGAATTTCCTTGAATTATCTTGTAAGAAATAAGCAATATATATATATAAAATTATAGTTTAATTTTAAATCATGCTTATGTTAATAAAGCTTTCAAAAAATAATTTCTACTACTATCTACTAGTTCATAGGTTTTCTATTTTCTATAAAATTGCTAATTTAAATCTAATTTTTTGATACATAAAAATATACATTGCTATTTAGGCCAAATATAATAACTTAATTAAAATACCAGCTTAAAGACATTTACCTTGTTAAGTTGCTTTATTTACCATCACCTCTCTATCTGTTAAAAAGGATATAAAATCATTTTCAGCCCAAGACAGTAAACCAATTATTTAATAATAATAAATACCAGGTATCTTTATGGCCTGACACTTCGTAGATCTCGATTCGCCCTCAAGTGAACAGAACTCATACGAATAGTCGTCGACCGCTAAGGAATTTGATTTATTTTATTTGGCGTTAAAACAGCAAAGTTGAACAATCATGTTTGGTGATCATCGTCGGGCGATAGAACTACAACTGCAGCCAGTCGAAGGAGCACAGCATAGCAGCATAGAGCAGCGGCAGCATATGTATGTATCTGGAGTTGGCAATTGGACACGGATAGCTCAATAGCCGCGGCTCCAGCTCTGGCTGCAGCTCCATCTGCAACTCCCAGCTCTGGCTGCAGTGCAGCCTCAGATTCAGCAGAAGCTCGCCTTGGTCTTTGGCTTTGGCTTATTAGATGAAGGCATATAATAAAAGTGTTGCGGCTGCTGTGTCAGTTTTAGGAAAAGCGCACGCGGGCGGTGAGCGGTGAGCTGGGGTTAGGAGAGTGGTCGGTCGGTCGCAAACCAGTTGGTAAAAGTTGAAAAAGCAAAAGAAGCACGGCAAAAAAGCGGCTTAGATGCATTTTTACAGTCAACTCAACTCTCGGGCAGGTTTAGCCTTACCCCAGCGCCATCTCTTTCGCCCGCGCGGCGGCCCTTGCTTCCTCGTTCGTTGGCTTTAATTTTTCCATTTGTTTTGGCATTTAAAAATGCGCTTCCTTGTAAGAAAGAGAGAGGGAGAGATCTTGGCCCAAAGGGGGCGCGGGCGGTGGCACTTTCAGCTTCTGCTACTTCGGACCAACTTGCCTTGGCCTTAGCGCTCTTGGGCCTGGGCCACAGAAAATGCAAAGAAGCCATTGAATTCCTTGGGATACTATTGACCCCTAGAAGTAAGATTTTTTGTACGCGGTAGTTGTGGATTTATGGGGTATATTGTATTTGAGGAGATCTGTGTGCTGTGAGTATAAATATGCTTCATAAGGATTAACTAAAGCATCTATTGGGAGGTGAGAATCTGTTCGTTGCTGTCCGCCAGTTTAAGTCCTTAGTTAAAGCTCTATTAAGCCAGTTTTTCTTTCAGCTGTTTTACTAAAAACCTATCCTTGATCCTCTGTCCACAAGTTTGTCCGTTGGTCTGTCCGTTAGACTCTCCGATAAACTGTCCGTTAAACTGTTATACTGCACGTAAGACTAAATATAAAACTGACTGTTACATTATTCATTAGACTGACCATAAGACTATCCGCTTGATTGTCCGCATGAGTGATCGACTTACTTTTCACTGTCCGTTAGTCTCTGTTATTGTGTCCGTTCGTTTTTTTCCTATTCTCTCAATTGCAAGCATTAAATACTGGGTATCGTATAGTCTGAACCCTAAGCTGTATACATAGTTCCTTCTTGTTTTTGCGTCTAATAATAATAAAGTTGTTTTTTTTTTGTCAGCCTTATCTTTTTTGTCGCTTCGTTTGTCTCATTCTGAATTTATTAAATTATATGCAAGCCGAGTTTGAGACACAGCAGCAAAGAGAAATATATATGTATTTTTTGTTTAACGCAGCAATGCGAAATTTCCGAGAATTTTTTAGCAGCTGCTTCCTGTTGTCTCTTGTCTCTTAAAGCTCCCTTTCCCCATCTCTCCTTCTCCTTTGTAGCTGGCACTTTTCGGCCACTCGACACACGCACATTCTTCTTCCTCATCCACTTTTTATCCCCTTCATCTCTCCGCTTGCTGCTGCAGTTTTGTGTATGGAAAAATTGCCACAAAAGATGCAAAAAAAAAACAACAACAAACTTGAAAGATACAAAACAAAAGCAAAGATATAAAGTGCAATGTGTAGCAACAAAAAGAGAAGTCAGCGAACATGATTAAGCTAAAAGTTATAAAGAGTTTTGTGAATGAAAAGAATTCACAGATGATCATTTCTTGATGTAGATGATTGTGTAAATAATTGAGTGATGATCCGAATGATTTAATCAGCATCAATTATAATTCATTATGCATGCATTAAAAATGAGAATGCAAAATAAATAAATCAACACAATTAAAAGGCTCTAAAGCTTTTTAAAATTGATGAAAAAATATGTTTTTAGGCTTATCAGAAAATCTTCAAAGTTTCTTATAATCTAGTAATTTCTTTAAGTTCAGATCTGCAATGTTTTGTCTCTTTGTTAAAATATAATTTATCCCTTTTTACCTAACTTCCCTTTCTTTCTTCCTTATCTTTTAATCCAAGTCATTCATCTGATTATACCTCGACATTGGTCAGCTGCCCAATGCACCTGAACAATTTGTATTGCACATAAACAATATTAAATAAATAAAAATATGCAAGGACCCTTTCATTGTGGCTGGCGTTGTTCCCTCAAGTTGTCGACTTCTTTGTTGGATGCATTTTGAGGGCATTTAATGACCGATGCCAGGTGAAATACGCCAACAGTTGCCAATTCGAAACGAAACCGAAACGGAGCCAAAGACGAAGCCGTCGCCGTCAGACGGACATCGACGACAGGTCCGGCCAAAAAAAAAATAAATACAGAAATAAAGAAAAATATTAACCATGTGTGAGTGCGTTTCGGGTCTTGGGCACTCGGAGGATGCGGTCGCTCAAAGGAAGAGCTGGCGGCGGAGTGGAGGTGGAGTGGAGGTGGGGGCGAGCGATCGCCAGGAATGTTGCAGATGCAGGAGCCGCGAGAGGATGAAGGAGACTTTGTTTTAAATATTTAAACTTGCAGCAGGATCTGGCGAAAGGATGCGGGGCAAGGATACGGAGGAGATGGCGTCGCTTTTGGCAGACGGATCTTTGATGTTTGCCAGTGCTGCAGCCCAGCGCAGCCGATTAAAAAAATTTATAATGAGCGACGACGACGGCGACGGCGACGACTGGCAATGGATCGAAGATGAGGTAAGGAACGTGGAGTTTGTGGGGCATCCGGAGGGCAGAGAGCTTGAGGGAGGACAGACGGTGAAGGCGGCACTCGTATATTATATATATATGCGTATACATATGCCCTATACCTCTCGATCTCTCGTTTCGATTTCGCATTTAGTCCCAAAAGTTTCCGTGTCCTCCACAGAAAATAAATATTGGCGATGACATAAGCCTTAAATATTATTTTATTTCCTTTTACTTATTTCTTCTTTATATAAAATCTATAAAAATATTGATAAGCTTGCTATTATGGCTTTGAAAATGCAAAATAGTTAATACAAATTTGGAGAAAAATAAATAGTTGCATTTTTAAACTCACTCAAGTGGATATTTTCGTTTAAAATAATTTATTAAATTGGTATTTACCTTTTTCTTCTAATAATAAATAAATAATATGAACTGCAACATTTCTTTATTAATTTATATAAACAACATATTTTTCTCTGTGCACCCTTCTCCCCTTTTCCCTCTCATTTCTCTCCATTTTGGCACTTAGTCAGTCATTTAGTCATTGGCCCGTCGTCATCATCGTCTCGGTCTCCTTTTGGATTGCGTCTGTTATTATTTTATTTTATGTGCTTTTCCTTTGTCTTCTGCACCAATTTCTGCAAAATTTACTTACACGCACAGGAGAGGCCACAGGAGGGGGGGATAAGAAAGAGGAGCCTCTTGCCAGTTGCATTCCCATACAGAAATTTATATACATATATAAATGTATACATATATATAAGTTATATCCTCCGCTTGTCTGCTCTTCTCATAATCCACTTTAATTTGTCTTGTTGCTGCCTTTGGCCGCATTTTTTTTTGTTGGTTTCTTGGCCGCTTCTCGGTCGGTCGGCTGCTTGGTTTGTTTGTTTGCTGCCAACTTCTGTTGTTGTCGCTTCTTGGCCAAGAATTTTAATTGAAACGAGTTTGAGCCGAGAGAGACTCCACCTCCCCACATCCCAACCCAGAGCAGAGCAGTCCAATCCGCTCCACTTCACTCCACTTGCCTCCGTTTTTTAGTGCAGTTCGGTTGTCTAGACCTGGGTCAAGCTTTTCCTTTTGGCCAATAGAAGAGGATCTTCTTACAGGAAAAACAGAAACCAAATTTTGGATAGTAGAATAAGAGTTGAACGCTCCCACAAAAAAAAAAAAAACACTTAAAGATTATTATGCTTAATCGAAGAGCATGTTAAATATGGAATGTGGATTAAGCAACAAGTTAATAAAATGTAATTTAATAAAATTTTAATATATCACTAACCCATTTTTGACAATTAGTACATAATTGTTTAGTATATAAATCAATGAATGTTTTAATTTATTTAGAACCCAGAGTCTGGGTCCCAGACATTATAAAGGTTTAAAAGTTTTTCAATAAATAAAATCTAAAATAAATATTAATATTAGACTAAGCTATAAAGAAGCCAAAGCTAACTTATTTAAACATATACAAAATAATTCTTGAAGCATTATTGATTATTAAATTCTTATAAATAATTTTCTGGGAGAGGAATTTTTGTTGAAATTCGTGTATACTCAAGTATCTTTATGGTATTTCATATATTATGCTGCATTTAATATTTATCAAATATATAGATGAAGAAATTTAAGCTTTCTCATACAATATGTTCAAATCATGAAAAAATACACAGAACATATACAAACACACAAAAAAAACCATAATTAAAGAGACAATAAAATTCAAGCACAACATATATTCCCTCTTAACTTTTAATAACTGCCAATTCCAATTTGTATTTACTCATGTGAAAACTCAAAACCCATAAATAATTCAAGCTACCTCAACAGATTATGGACCATCTTCGTTCACAGGAAATCAAAGCAAAAACTCAAGATACTGACTAGATATGGGATCCTCCCCCTAACAACGCCGCCTCGCAAAAAGCAAAGGCAAAGGCAAATCCCGACATCGACATTCTCTGCCTGCCTGCCTGCCGATCACGACATGGCCGGTCCAACAACTTCTGTCTGCGGTGAGGCGGAAAAATCGAAACGCAAATATATCTGACAAAATACACGACACCTGATGGCATCCACACACACACAGGCACAAAAAAACACATGTGTGGAGAATAAACAGGAACAGGAACAGGTAAGAGGAGCAGCAGGCAGGCATTGGAAGCCACTGTGAAGCCGCAACCAAATCCCAATCCCAATCCGACTCCAAAGACGAAGCCCGGTCTGGCCTGGTCAATTTGTCTAGAGGGCAGCCCGCAGAAAACTGGTCGGATGCACGTGCTTTGGGATCGAACCTGAACCTGAAGTTGACGCTGGAGTTGGGCCTCCGAGATTCTCGACAATTGACCTCAAACTGGGCGAGATGAGGGGCATCCATTCGAGCTGCTGCCGCTGCCTCTGCCGCTTCCTTTCACATGCTGCATTCTCTGCCGCATTTTACTAATTGAATTCCAATGCCAACAATATTTTGGCTTATTATGTTATTACCAAAGGACTGCCCTTCACTGCCACTTAGTCACGGCAATTGGGGCGAACTTTCTTTCGGCATCTGTGTGATCCCTGGCCCTCATATCATTAAATTCACACCCCTGGGAGCCGGAGAGGACGGGGGGCAATTGGAAATTATGTTGTAATGCGTTGTGGTAATTACAATTTGCGGCCGGGTTAATGCGCATGTGCAACAAACACGTCAACAGCGCCGCTCACGCATAACCCGAAACAGGAGCAAGGAAACGATCAAGAAACAGTTGCCACAGTTGCCAGCCAAGTCAACGGGGTGGGGATGTGGTGGGGCCGGGCCAAACAGGACTGAAATTTGAAACTGGCCAGGCCATGTAAAGCGGCCCAAACATGCGCCACAGTGGCCACCAAAAAAGCGACAGTCGGTCGAGGCGATCGGGCGACAATTTTTTAAAGAAATTTTTCGGATAACTAAGGTAGGTGCGCAGTTCGGTTGAGGTTTAGCGCCCGACGTGGGGTTTTTTTTAAAGCATTTTTTATTTACAATTTTTGTAGTTTATTTATTTATTTATTTATTTCTTAATATACTAGTACGACAAGGGTAAACTTATATTTATTGCACTAGTCAAAATGGATAACACGAGTTTGTTTTTAAAAATATTTTATTACTGACATTTTTATTTTATTTTGATTTCTTTGAAATTATTTATATATTATTTTGGTTTTTATTATATTTTATCATGTTTTTATAATTTTGTTTTATTCTTATCTTTATTTTTATTTACTATTTTTATTCAAAGTATTCTTTAATTTTTAATTTAAACTGAGTTACGCACCTAATAGTCTTTAAGTTATGTGGGAGGTTGTTCCAGAGGCGGATAGCATTGGTAAAGAATTGCCTGCTTGAAATTAGAGATTTAAGTAATTAGTTAGTATACATAGTTTAGAGTCAGTTTTTAAAAAGAGAGAATACATAAATTAGAATACTAGTAAGAATTTACCAACATATTTAATGTTAATGAGAGTGTTTGGAGTTTTCAAAACTGGATCCATATATAAATTTCGTTTGACTTGACATGTTTATGTTAAAAATATAAAAACTTTAAGTGAAAAATATACATTAGAATCTATTAGTAATCATTGGGTAAGTTAAATGTATTTTTACTGGAAAGATAATTAATTATTTATATTTATTATAGATTTAGTTACTAATTTGTTAGATCAGACGAAAATAATTTAATTTATAAAGAGAATCTTCGAAGGGCATTCTTTCCTAGAAAATATTTCTTACTTATTTATTGAAATCCATTAGGGCACCTTCTATTTATATATTATAATTTATAAAAATATTTATTATTTATTATAAAAAAGACTAAGCCAAGATTTATTTTCCTAAAACTATGATGTTTATTTGGTTACCAAGGCAAGGTTAGGTTGAATATTAACCAAAGAACTCCCCCATCTCAAGGGCCCTTTTCCAAAGAGCGCCCAAGGCTGTTGGCACTTCGGATCCGCTCCTGTCGTGCGCGCTGGCTGTCTGGACAGGCTTAAGAGCTACACACGAGCAGCTGCAGCAGCAGCAGCAGCGGAGACAGAGTCAGAGCCAGAGCCGGAGCCAGCAGCTCCACGTTGGACTCACGCAGGTGCTGAAAACTTAATTATTGTATAACACACAACGACGCGAGGCGACGCCACTGCCCCCGTCAGTGGTCGGCGTGCTGCAGTCTCAACGGAAGCGAGTTACTGAAAGCGGTTCGAGTTAATTAATATTTCTTGCTGGCCGCAGATACTCGAACAAATGTTTTATTAATTCTGTTAATTAATATTGCCAATGAGCTTGGCTAAAATGTCACCGATAGTGCAGCGCTCTCTTCCTGTCTCTCTGGATCACTTTGACTGCTCCTTTCTCCGACGAAAGAGTGAGCGAGTGAGTGAAAGAGAGGAACCTGTTTTGTAGCAGGCGCCAAAGTGCATGTACAACTAATTGAAGAAACTGGGAAGAAACGGAGGGGAAAAGAGGGGGCTCTGTGACAATTAGCACGGGCGCCTAATTAACTTTTCTCTCTTTTTTCCTCAGCCAAACTCTCCAATCAGATGGCTTTATTGAGTGCACAGAACCAAACAAATATAACAATATTAGGTGGGAATCAGTTTGTTAAATTTTTAGGGCAATTAATTACAGAGAAAATGCACAATTTTTTTACTAAATCTTCTACTAAGTTTTTAATTCGATTATTAAGCTCTTTAGTTCGATAACATATTTCCAATACATCAAAATTCAACAAAAAATAAATCGATTATAACTTATTTCTCTTCTGTGTGGCTATCGATAACTCTCGCTCATATTTTCACATAACTGTCGACGGACTGTAACTATTTACGACTCTAAATTGTCCCCGCTTGCGCCGAAGAATGCGGTTGGAAAACAAGTTTCTTTTTCGATGCGGTTGCCATTCAATGATTGATGGCTTGACTGATTGATTATTGAAGGTCGCGGAGTCTCTTAAGTGACTCGCTGACAGGTTCACTGGGTGTTTCCTTTGTGGTGTTAATTACACGGCCACGCCTCCTCCGTCCGCGTGCCGTCATTTATTATGCACAAAATGCTACAACATCGAGAATTTGCAAAATACAAATGCAAATCGATGTTTTAGCCGTTTGCCGAAATGCAATTAATTTGTATCTCCAACAATGCTGTGTCCCTTTTCTGCCCTCTGTCCCCTGTGTGTGTGTGTGTGTGTGTGTGTGTGCGGTTTGGGTGCCCCGCCCCCTTTCCCTGTAAATTCTCTGCTCTGCCGCCTACATAAAAACGAAGGCAATAAACTGCAAATTTCATGGCAGTAAATGCTATCTCAATGTTTGTAGAGGGTGTGGGATTGGGCATATCGGTGAAAGGATGAAATTTGATGTTAGGATCACATTGGTGATGATAAGCGAAAAGAAAAAGATGATTCGATATATCATAACAAATCGCTGTCAATACTATATCGATAAAGGCCTAATTAAGTATTGAAATTTATCGATTTCAAAGATTCTTTGTATGATCATTTAAAGAGTTATTTAATTTAAATAAATATTAGAACTATTTCAATACAAATTGTACTCTACCTTAATAGGAGCTACCACGCCATTACATATTACATTTACGATAAATATAGTGGAAGATTATGTTAATAATATTTATAATCACCCTTTCTTTAAAACCCCATTATATAAGCTTCCTTTCATTTTTACAGGATACTCCCAGGGCTCGTCCTTTGTTAATTCCATAGTATTTCCCACTTGTTTCACGTCTGCCACTGATAAAAGCATTTTCACATATCAGGCCCAAGCACACACCCAAGCACACCCACCGAGAGTGATGTACTCTCACTCTACCATAAATATACACAGACAGGCGCAAACCGAAACACATACATACATACATATATGGGAGCGCATATCCAGGCACACCCACATAGGGACACAGACACGTAGTTATCCTGACACCGACACGCAGTCAAATGTAAAATGCAAACAGAAATTTCATGATTCTCCTCAGCTGCCGCTGCAGCCCCAAGCCCCTGCTTTTTTCCCTGCTCCCCCCTTGGTGTTTACTTGCATGCTGTGTATAAATACGAATTTTATGTTATTTACACAAACGTTGCATCCTCACCTGCCTCCCCCCACTCGCTCTCTTCATCTCCCTCTTAATGCACGAGTGTGCTGTGTGAGTGTGCATCCTGGCAAACTTTGTCATTTGCATAACCTTTTCGGCTGCAGGGAAGCGGGCCGGGGGGTGGTCGGTAAGCTTTTCTCTTTATTTTAAAGCAATTTAAAATATTTAGTTACAATTACATGTCAACAAATATACAGTGCACAGAGAGAGAGAGGGAGCAGGACAGGCCAAGGGACACGCACGTACGGACAGGACACACTTGCATACATATTTGTTTGCTTAAAAGGTAGCCTTTTGCCGTACAAGGATAATCGGTGTTGGGGGAGCTCCCGTTCAATGGCTCAATTCGAACATTGGCGATCCTTTTGGCTGGAAGCTCAAAACTTTTGCCCATTTTTATGCAGTACAACGATGCGTATGATTAATTTAAGTTTACTACAGACAAATATTAAGCATGCGCCGGGGTGACGGGGGAGACAGACGTTAGCGGGGCTCGATAAAATTTAGGAAGGAGCCAGCGAGGCTATCAACCCAATAGAGACAAGTCTAGACAATGACAATGGCGGCGAACAGAAAAGGACCGCTTAAACGCCATTACAAAGGAGCGCGGGTTGGGTGGACTTTTAGAGAACCCATAGAGATGGGAGCGTGAAAAATAAATACTGTGAATCTAATTAAGTAAGAAAATTATGGAATTATCTTGTACTTATCTATAAAAAATAAGTATTAAACATTTTTCAGAGCTTAAATAAAATACAAATGTTTTATTATAAACAGCAAATTGTATTTCGGACAACAATTACGTTCAAAACACAATTTTTTAGCTCCGTTTCCAATATTTTTGTGCAGAAAACTGTGCACTGTGCCGCCAAAAAGTATGAAAGAAACTGAGATCCGAAAGCTCTGCCGCCGAAAAACGTAACTAGATTGTCAAGGATACATATAAAATAATTTATAATATTTTTTGAAGTGTTATTCTGATCTCTTATTGTTAAATTTTTAAAGTGCTACTTTGATCTCTCAATGTAATATTTCATTTGTATTCATCTCGGCCATCTCTAAGCCACAAAGAAGATTTAATGGAAAAGTTGCAGCGCCCGTTGTTGGCTGTTGACTGTTGGACTGCAGGATGGCCAGGATGTAGCCAGAACGCTGGCTGCCACTGCCAACAAACACAGCGAAAGCCGAACCAAAACCGAGACCCAAAAGGGGCAACAAATAAACGCCAAGCGAACATCGTTGAGCACCTTTAGTCGCCAGTTCCTGTCCCGTGTCCTTTTCCCCCCCACCCCACTGCAACCTATCCTACCTATCTGCCTTCTCCATTCTCTGCCAACCTGTCTGTTGTCTGTTGCCATATAGAACGAAAACGCAATAACGAGAGGGACTGTAAGGAAGCCGAGGACGAGTTCGAGGACTCCATATTGCATATGCACGGCGTAGACAACTCCTTTGTATATAGCCTCCTGTATATACATACAAACACACATATAGGATCCTGGTCCTAGGCCCCGACATTTACTTAACGCTCGAGGTGAAACCGGGGGTGAAAGGCGGGAATCCCGGGCTAAAGGTAACGCCCAGACCCTGCGTGTGCTTCCTGCCAAATGGCAGGTAACATTCAACGCAATTTCACTACCAACACACCGAAGACAAGGAGGCTGGGAGTAACTAGTCACCAGAGCTAACCACTTTCCAGGAAAATAGTTCAAGGGGTTAACAGCTCGGGGCGGTAGCTCAAAGTACCCAGTTGCTCCAAGTAATTATAAAACAGGAAGTATAATGTAGCATCTACAAAACTTAAATAAAGTGTAGTGAGGATATTCTTTAAAGTTATATTATTATCTAATTATTTTGGCATTCCTAATATACAGCTTATCTGAGCTAAAATTTTTTAAAATAAAATTTCAAATTGTAATACTATTTCATTAACACAAATAATAAAAACTTCTTAAAAAACCTTTAATTTTTTTCAATAACATCATTTTTTGCCACCTTTTACTCTCGACACTTTATTCGATTATTTTAAAACCATATAAATTTCCTTTAATTGAATAAAACGAATAGAGCAAACAATTTCGCCCACCCCATGCATGACTGTCAGCATTTTGGCTAACCAACTTTGATTACACATTTAGTCAGTATGTTATTTTAATTTATCGCCTAGTAATTTACAATAAACCAATAACCAGCAACGACACAAATAGCAAAAGCACCAGATGGCGATGGCGCAGGCACCGACAGTAATGATGATATAGGAATGGCAGCCCGAAAAACATTTCACAATTATTTGCCATATTTGAAACCGCAGTCAAAACAGGAGCTGCCGGCGGAAGAGTAGGGGAAGCAGGGATAATGACCTACCAAATTGTATATCCCTGGATGATATCCCTGTCATCCCTCCCTTGCCGTTCTCGTTGTTGCTTTTGTCACGAATCAACGTTAACAACAGCAACCTGAACAGCGGCAACTATGTGAGAGGAGTGGAGCCAGGAGCCAGCAACAACGGAATCATCCACAAACCGCAGGAACCCGACACGGGCGCCAGGACGAAGGACTTATTATGTGAATTTATACGCCCGAACGAACCCATGTTACACGAAGAAAAAAATAATTTTTAAATTTAAATTTAAATGGACAAACTTGGCTCCTATAAACTATTAAATACAACAAATATTTTTGATATAAAAAAGGTATACTAAATAATAAGATAAAAAAATCTAGATTTCAGTTAAATAATAACAAAATATATTATTGACAATAATAGTGGTCTTAAAAATTTATATTTGAAAATATAAGAGTTTTTATTTTAGTCAGTGTTATATTATAATAAGAATAATAATTTCTTACATATTATTCTCTGTGCATCCTTGCCCGAGTGTAAATGGGGGGCGTGGCCGCCGCCCTCGTCATGTGGTCCCGGGCAAAAATGTTATGCAAATTTGCATCATCCGCACACACGTGTGTAAATTGTTGTATGCATTGTTACCTTATAAAAACAGCGTAATTTTTTAAATGGGTTTTATTTACACTCGATCCCACTCCCACTTTTCTGCTGCTGCTTTTATCCCGGCTCCCCTTGGTAAAAAGTGATTTTCCATACAAATTAACAAATAAAAACACACACAAAAAAGGAGCAAACATCACAGAAATATTCGCAGGACACTCCACTCGCTTATACACACACACATGGCTTGTATACGTATGACTGACAGCTATATATATATAAATGTCTCTGCATACGTATATATTATGGTACATATCTGTGTGCCATTTTATTTATGCGATGCCAGTGCAAAAGATTCAGGGGGAAATGTTGAATTTTTAATGCAAATATAAAGCACAAAATTGTATTTCTCTTTCCCTTAAAAATATATATATATATGCGGGGGATTTATTCGGATGGTATAAATACATCTCTCAGATACACATATATTTTGGAAGATAAAATGTTTAAGTTTTTAAAGGATTATATTTATTTTCTAGTGAATTAAGGAGCTAGATGAGTTTACATTTTAATTCAATTATATTAATTAAGCATTTAAACATTTAAAGATGTGTAATTTATTTTGTTGGGAATATTACTATTCTTAAGGTAGTAACAGATAAAATAAGAATTTTATGAATGCAGAAAAAAAAAAATATATATTTGAAGAATATTTATAAATTACTAATTGGTGATTTTTTATTATTTATTAAATGAAAGTATCAAACAGCACGATCACTAAAGTCTAATAACAAATTAGAATGAGAAATATGTAGATAGTTCTCTATCTTTTAATTTATACATATAAATTTAATTTAGCTTATTTTTTAATACATACAATTCAGCACTTAAACCGCTTAAAAGAAATGTCACATAAAAGTACAAATACTCCTGTATCGCAAAGAGCATAAAATTCATTTAAATTGTCAGTTTTTTTCTGCCTTTTGGTAAAAAGTTGGGCAGCATATTGCCAATTGGTCAGGCACACCTACACACACTCACAAAATAAACCAGGATATCCCGACACACATCCTCGCATGTAATGGTATCACCTCTTTTATATGTTGCAGGTCGTATGTCCAGAGTCCACTCCATGGTCGAAAAACGTTTATTTAAACAAGTGAAATGTAATTATTTTGGAATTTATTATTAAATTAATTTTAATTATAATAATGTGCATGTTAAAATGGCTCCCTTGCAAACACACACACACGTGTCGCTGCTGCATATGTGTGCTTTTGTGGTTTTTATTGATTTTAATTTATTTATTTAACCATTTTTTGTTTTCATTTGCGCTTCTGCCGGCCGGGGCTTTTTTGTGTCGGGGTTATTATGAAAACGTACAAGGGTTTTACAGCGTTAATCAATTTCATTTTCACTCTGGCGAGCAGAAAGCGAAGCAAATTAAATGAAATTAAAAATGCATTTTCATACCTTGCAACACCGCTTAACGTTAGGCCCCGTGTAAGCCAACAAGTAAACAAAAACCCGACCACACTGTACGCCTCATCTAATTGAGGGGATGTCAGTGGGCAAGGGAGAGATGGCAACAATTTCATTTTATTTGCTTGCATATTTTAATTAACCCAAAAAGCCACACAAAACTCTCAACAATTTTCCCCGAGCAGCAGCAGCAGCAGCAGCAAGAGGGCGGAGCGGAAGGGACGTGTTAAATCCTTGCTCAATTGTTATTAGGTGTGATTTGTAAACATAATATATATACTATGCTACTTGAACCTGTGGGCCACTGCCTGTGCGTGTGTAACATTAAATTCTAGTGAAGGTAAGTATTTGAAAAAATATATAATATTTCATTTGATTTTTTTATAAATAATTGTTTATGGCTGTAAAAAAAAATTCTGTTGCTTGTATACAAAAATTAAGTTCGTATCAAATTCCTCAAACATAAACCATTTATAGTTATTCAAGAGATTTTGCTAAGCACATTTGATTATCCTTTTCAGCAAACTGTTGGACTTCCCTATTAAAATTAAAAAAAAATCTGATATAAAATATTTTTAATATAAAAATGATAAGCCAAGAGAGCATCTTGTGGTATCTTAAAAGTATTCTGGTGAGCCAATTCCAAATTCCCTTTCTGCTTTGCACAGGATTTTGCACTATACGAACAAACAGATACAATTTGTTGCCTACTTTCGGGCGCTCTTAGCTCCTTCTCTTTCTCTGCCTCACTGGCCATCGCAATCGCCTTCTCGCTCGGGGGCTGGAAATGGGGCTCGTTAGGCCCAAAAACGGACGTGCTTAAAATTTCATAGACACAACGCACACGCACACAGCAGAGCAAACACTCGGCACACACACAGAAACACGTGCATATGAAATGAACATGTGTGCGTATCCTTTATGGATTTAATCCGCATGCCTGCGGTCGGCCACAAGATCAACTGTTGGCAGAAGTGTGTCAACAAGGAGGAACTGGAACCGGAGAGGTGAGTGTGTGTGTGCCTGGGCGAGGGTGTGGGCTGTGCACAGCAAGTGGTCATAATGGTCGACCCATCTCACCCACACACTTGCCCCGAAACACATACAGCCCACTCCCACCATCTCTGATTCTCTGTTTCTCTCTCTTTCTCTGTTGTGCTAATAATGACGCTTTAAGTGCGTGTATGTGTGTGCGTACATCTTCGCTTATCTGTGTGTGCATTCAGAGAAATAAATTTACATAAAATTTGAGCAGGTTTGGATGAGTTACTGTAGCAGAAAATACATACTTCAGGAAATAAATAATGCCGTATAGAAAATATAGTTTTTATAAGATGCTTTCCAAAAACAATTATTATTTTAAAAGTACCAGAAGCATATTCCATTTTATATTAAAACTATAAACTATATAACAAATATAATGGTATTTAGCTCATCTAATTATTTTAAAATGCCACTAAAACCTTAGCATAATGATTTTAATGTATCTTAATATTCCTTTAGTATTTCCAAGTGAATTCCATATTTAAGGAATTACGCAGAATATTTTATTCCTTAACATTATCAAAGTCTAAACAATTTATCTAAATTTTTCTAGGCACAAGTTTTCACATATTTTCATAGCCTGTTAGTTAGTTTTTCCGAGTGCTTAGCTGAAAACTCCATGAGCCGTGCTTGAAATGTTTCAACAGCAAGGATGCTGGCCGCAGACGGTCGGAGTGGTAGGAGTGCAAATGAGTGAGTGAGTGAGTTGAGGGCAGACATCAGTCAGTTACACTCGTCAATATCTTAAGCCCTCCTGCTATTTCCCTCACGCCGCCGTTTCCAGGGAATCCTTTAAGCCACCTAACCACACATTGTTTTGGCAGGTATGCTTCTCACGTTAAAGCCCCCTCAGAAACCTCAATTAAAATGCCTGTTATTAGACAAATATCAATTTGTTTCATTTCCAATCAAGTTAAGATGGCAATTTTGTTCGATTGCCGTAGGCTCCGGAGGCGTATACGCAATGTTGTTTTACATGGTCAAGTGCGAAAGTTAAAATATTTGCAGAAATAATAACTGTGCAGGAAGGCAAATGGAAATCGATAAGAGAGATTTTATTTGCAAAATTTAGAAGCACTTCACTTGCATTGCATTGCCTTGGCTAATTGAGACAAACTTAAATGGTTTTTGATTTAATTAATGAATTTTAAAATGGATTAAGCTAATTTAAGACAAAGTAAACACTTCAAAGACATTCAATTTGTATGTTTTTTGATGGTCTTCAAAGTGCTCACTTGGCCTTCTTTTATTCATATTTTATTTGTCTTAAGTAATACTTACGAATGTCTGGTGTTAAAAACCAACCTTCAATATCATTAGACATGGCACTTTGTGCAATTAGTAAGCATTGTTTAAAAACTTCCAAGCGGAAAAGAAAATTAATTTACCAGGAAGCTTAACTCGCTTATTTGTGTTTCCTGATTTCAGAGTAAACAACAGAGAATTCTTAACGAATAAATATGATTCTTTAAATTACGAAAGCAAAGAAATAGGGCTAGAAGCAGTCAAGCAGTCTCCCCTTTTATTTATGCAGTTGTATGAATCACTGTCATAAGATTTAGTTGGTATCTGCCATCTAATTCGACAATCAACAAAGCAACGGGACCACCATCCACAAATACCAAGTCATCCTTACACATTCACACAGACAGGGAACTCCCTCTGTCCTTTCCAGGATATTCAAATACATTTTGTATACACAGCCATTGAGGCGTGCCCGATGTGTGTGTGAGTGTGTGTGTAACGGCAATCATTATTGAGGCAATGATGTGCATTTCATGAATTATCCACGGCAAGATGATGCGATGCGTTCCAATGTCGAGCATCGGACATGTGTGTGCTGCTCGTTGGCTTCCTGCTCAAGGACTTGCCCTCTGCCATCCGGAGCCACCTCCCGGCTGGCCTTCCGCCCTTCCCCGGGCCGAGCACGGTTGGTTGGGCAATGCGCCGAGGTAAGTAATAAACTTATTGGCCCAATGCCTGTCCGTTGATTGTCCGTTTGTAATACACAATATGCCAGGACACGGCAGAAGGAGCTGGACTGATCAGGGATGGCCAAACTTATTGATGGCTCATTTGTGGAATAATCCAGTTAAAACAAAGTGCTCTAGTTTTCGCAGAGAGTCAGGTCCAAAATTTGATTAATATGCAGGCATTTAGAAAATGCCGAGCCAATTAGCCGCTCAATTAAGAGTTTGCCAAGTTGACTGAATTAAGTGGATTTGTTTTTTCCAAGTTAAGGGAAAGGAAAATACAAACTTGTAATATTTGTGTAAGCTTTGTAAAGCTTGTACTTAGAGGTTAAGGGTAAGAATATCTGTTAGATTAGCAATTAAGGTAAGAAATACTTATTAAATGGCAGTTGTTTTATCCAATTTGCCATCTCTAGCGACCAGATTGGCAGCCGGGAATTAAGGGGCTGGAATGGCAGTGGGCTGGACATGGCCTTTGTGAGCCGCCCACTCAAATGTGGCCGTATCATGACGAGCTGGCAATGCCAGCGGACGTTTCATCGTTAAATGTGGAACTGTTAAACAGATAATGACCGACCACACCACACCGGCACACACACCCAACAGAGCCAACTGAGCCACCCACCCAAAACCACTGTTCTACCCCCTTTCCACCGCAGAACATCGAGGAGGTGGCACTGGGATGGCAGTGGCAGTCAACTGACCAGAGGCTTTTGTTATGCTCCCCGGCCTTCATAACTGTATCAATGGCAATGGCCAGCTGGGATGACGATGCCCCCGCTGCGCCTGCTGCTGCTCCTGCTGCTGCTCCTGCCAATGATGATAAACACGATGATGACGATGATTCCACTGCTCTGGTGGTGTTATTATTCCGCCTGTTATTTGTTGGTGTTGTCCTGCGGAAACCAGACGACTGTCCTGCTGAAATTCTGATGCATTGAAATATAATTATTGGGAAATGTGCGATTGTCGTTGGGTTTCCGTTTACGTGCTCGCCATTTCGGTTTGGGTTTTGCTTGACGATTATGCATGCATGCGGATATGCTCGGGGTTGGGATGGAACCAGTGTAGGACATGATTGTATGTCCTTGTACATGTGATTACAATGTGAGGCGACAAAATGGGAATGCATACTCAAGTAGGTGCGTCTTTGTAATGTACATAGACATTTCTCCAAATAAATAGAAACCTCTTTGGTCAAATTATCTGATTACATTTCCTTTGGGTAACATTTTGAATTTTTTTTTTTATCAAAACAAACCCTAGGAATAGATAGGTCTTCCAAGTTGAGTTTGAAGTTGCAAATAATTATACAATATTATATTTAGATCATAAATAAATCGGCGGAGATAATTCCCCGGGAATCCTCTGGAATTACTCCCCGGAAATCATTCCCGGGGAGAACCTAATTATTTCGATTTAATATTTTGACCCTCACTGTGGGTGCACACACACTCACTTCCCAGTGCATATGTATCGATTTGGGGCAAAGGAATTGATACTCTCTCACTCTTTGCATACAAACGCAATGGCACTGCAATCATAATTTATGCAAGCCCAATGACATAACAGTTGCCAGATTATTGCCGTGCATTAAACACATGTACGCATATAGTTGTAAACGTCGGTACATGCACATTCAATTACCATAGTAACCGAAACGACTAATTAACTAAAGTTGTACGTATTTACCTCAGAAGTCTCCATTGGCACCCCTCACGCACACATACGCACCAGTACGCAATCGTTGTGCATCTCAAATGCAAGACATTTGACAGCGGAAAATGTGATGTTGCGGCTGCGTCTGCGGCTTGCATTTATAATCAGATTGTAAATTAAACGCTGCTTTAATCATACGCACACAATTTGCAGCTTTTTCGCGTCGGTTTCACAGGTTTTTCGCGAATTTTCCGTGTACGAATTTCTTTTTACTTTGGATGGAATTTAAAGCTTAACAATTATAAAAAAAAACTAAATTTACATCAAATTGGTTATTAAAAAGTTACCTTTTTTGACTCTATATAGAAAACTTTAAAACGTTTAAAGAATTAAAAATGAATTAAAATATTTTATTCAATTGTATTGGGTATAATTATAATTAGCAATAAAATATATTTTTTTCTAATTAATACACAAAATATTTAAGTTAAAATTCAAGGAAAGAGAGAATATATTGCAAATTAAAATGAAGATTATAGGTGGTAATATAAACTTGGCGGGAAATTCAAATTTAAATAGCGCGCGCATTGAAACGCAAAAGATTCCGGTACATGGCAGTGTTAAGAAACGCAACATTTTCGCTTTCACGCTTTCCAACACTGCAATACGTAATTTGAAAGCAGTGTTGGAAAGTGTGAACGCAATATCGATATTTTTAATGCGATTAATGGACGATAAGCCGCTACAATTTGAAAGTAATAATATTTTAAACGTAAAAGTAGTTAAGACTTTAAGAGTTTCTCTGTTCGATTTAAACAAAAATTAAATTAAGCAAAAAATGCGATTTTAAAATTAAGGTCAAAAATATAAAAGTATAAAGACAAAAAATAGTATATTCATAAATAATTTATTTTCAATATTTGTATACCATTTTGTTTTTTTTCAGTTGATGGTCTATTTATTTTATCCGCATATTATAGATATTCCAAAATCGAAATAAAAATAAATATATTGTATTTTTTACATATTTCCTATTTACGCTTTCATAATTCTTGCATGGCATTTAATTTGCGCCCAAAGTCAAAGATCTCATTTGCCAAAAATAAATTTAAGAGATATGGCATAGCCTCTGGGTATTTTACCAACAGCTTCACATGTCATAAAGATGATCAAAATGTAAACTCAGGGGTATGTTTGTATACAATATGTATATGTTCAATGCTTCCAATCTACCAACCGGTTTCTGCGTTGTTCTTCCAGTTTCGAGAAGACCTAAAGAACTTGATTCTTTTCAATTGTGAAAGTCCTCAGTGAGACGTCGATGCCGCCTCCTTCTACCTGTCCCCTCAATTTGATGACTAACGGGAGAACGAAAATATTCCCTGTGACATTTTCCTGCTAGCTCATTTGGGCATTTTCCAAGAACTCGCGTTTTTCACACAGCGCAGCAGAAAAAAGCGAGCAGCTAAATTAATCTATATTAACGCTCTAGGTTATCGAGCTGAGTGCAATGACGTATCAGCATTAAATGCAAGCTGAATGCATTTTAATGCGAACAAGGAACTAGCGTGCTAGACTACGGAAATAATTCACCAGAAGAAAGAGAGGTGTAGTGTTAGTTAGAAAGAGAGAAAGGTGTTAGAGAGAAAAGCAGAGGGAGAGAAAAATGTACCAGCTCCAAACCACTTTTTTCAGACACACAGAGAGGAAAATTTTTGTTAATTGCAGTTTAAAATTATGGAAAAAATTATTTTTGTTGATTATAAAAATAAGATTTATGCTTTTTTTTTTTTTTGGGAGAACACGTTTTTTGTTATTAAGGAAATAATTAATATTATTAAAACATATATATTTTTTTGCCCTTTTTTTGGTTATTAAGAGTTTTAAGAAATATATATATACATAGATCAAAAATGTTAAATCTGTTTTACGAACCATAAAAGCTAATATTGTTTTTGTTCTTTTATCAATTGCGCTTAAATTATAAAAAGTGATGCTAAAAATTGTTTTTCTAACGATCATTAATCATAATTATAAACCTGTTAAATGTTTACATTTTTATACATTTTGTTGTGCATGCTAATAGTTTACTTACAACTCCAAAACACACTTTGAAGAAATGCTGTAAATTTTATTACAAGAACCACAGACTTGTTGTAACTCTGTAGACTGAGAACTGAGAAATCCCCAATGGCCGATTGTTTGGGGAAAACGTAACGCTGGCGACCGCTACTGAGCGGCGACCGACCGGCCAAACAAGTGGACCCGAGAGAATATCCGCAATTTCATTCGAATCTCCGGTCAGTTGTCCGAGAAATAGCGTGCTGAGCGGTCGCAAAACGCGCACGAGTATTAACCAAGAAACCAAAAAAAAATACAAAACAATACTAGAGTGATTTACCCCCAAAAGATACAGATAAAAAGATCACGACACGAAACAAACAAAGAATTTAATTTAGCCTTAAAGCGCCGCCAACGATCATACAGAAATTCTTCACTTTTAATTGCCCGAAGACGTTTACGTTTGTTATTAATTAATTGTAAAAATGAGTGACCTAGAGCATATTGCACTTCAAATGGATAAGCTGCCGCTGGACGATGATAAAACTTTGGCGAGAAATCAAGTGAGTTTCGTGCTAAATAATCGTTAGACTAAGGATAAGGTAAACAATTGCCTATAAATCACTGCTTTGTGTACTTTGCTGATGAACTTTTCTAAAAATGTTCAGTATATGTATAGTATATAGCTAGTATCTGATAATTGTCGTGTAAACACAGGGGAGAAGCTTCCCAGTTAGGATTAACGTTTTTCGGAAAGAGTGGCAGCGGAAAAAACCGCATGACTTAGTCATAGAAATAGATCCCCAAGCTGCTCTGATAAATATCTTTTCGGGATCTTGGGGTTTTTACTGGCAAGTTGCAACATTTCATGAAACAATGACAAGTTATTCATTCACATTGATATCTGGGGATTTCCAGCATAAACAATGAAGAAATCACCATTAAAAGTTTTCTTTTAAAATTTGTATATTAACATGATTTCGATTTATTCAATTCTTGGAGTTACTGTAATTATTAAAATATTCCATTACATTTAGTTATATTTATTTATAGAAACATGAATATATATTTTTTTAACCACCACAACTAGCTTGTCCAGAAGAGGCGGTTACAATTGATGTTTGTCCCTGGGGCTTATCATTTGCATTTTTAATGCTACTGAAAATGTCATTATACATACTTATGTACATATACATATAATGAATTACAATGCATTATTTATCATATTTTTGCATTAATCTGAATGCAAATGTTTATCAAACGGAAGCTGTGCTGCATTCCAAACTTGATTTGCATTTTTAAACAATAACCTTCAGAGTTTGGGAAGAAACATGTTAATATTCAGGAACTGTTCTCATTTACATTTCTATAGGAAAATATCAACAATCACAGCAACGGCGATGCAATCGACGGACGTAATAATGTTCGAGTGCCCCGAGCAGGTTCGTATCCCACCTTACTTATTTATCTCTGAAAAAAAAGAAAACAAAACTAGAATCCATTTTTCTGTGTGCTTGTCTATATGTTAAACGCTCTCTTGTGACTAATGGTGCTTAAAACCGCAATCTTTAATCTTTACAATTAATGTAAACCGCATTATTGTGTGTAAGTAACATAAGCCAGAAAGTAGCAATTTAATATTGATGGTTTTTAATTTATTATTCAACAGTTCCCGAAACGGATGATGATGACAACGACGACGATCGTCCCTTTGTTAAAGATGGGCGCGGTAATCCCGGCGTGGATGATGGTCTCCTCGGTGGAGGCGGTGGCGGTGGTGGGGTCACTGTCCTGGTACCAAACGGAGGAGGCGGCAGGCGACCCAGTTTCTCCTTTCCGGGATACACTGGAACATCGGGCTTTGTCAATATCAATGGAGTGGATACACCCGTTCCCGACGTGAACGCATATCAGCACAAGAAGACTCTGGCTCAGGGCATGATGGACTTGGCTCTGCTCTCGGCAAACGCCAATCAGTTGCGTTATGTACTGGAAACAAGTACAGGGCATCCGTACTTTTATCCCAGCCTGATATTCATTTCACTCAGCATTCTATTTCAGGTAAATAGTAAAATAATATTGTATATACCAGCATAAGAATTAAAATCTATGAAGAATCAGAGGGTAGAGTTATAGTATTTTTGTATTTAGGAGCATTTGTATATATGTAGGTTCTTTCAGCAAGATTCTTAGCTATTTTAATGTAAGCTCATAGACTCACAGGCTGTTTTCAAGTGTTTATCAGAAAATGTTTATAAGAGAAGATAATAAAATTTGTACAAATATACAATCAATTATTTTTAGAAACATGTTTTGTAAGAAACATTATATAAAATAATCCCTATTTTTATTTTTATTAAAACATTTATGAAAAACAACATAATTTATACAAAAAATCTTCTACAAGCTCTATTTTAAATATAAAGTTTTTCAATAAAACTTGAAGAATGGAGAAATACCAGTGCAAAAAATCCACTCACAAAACATTTTTTCAATCTTACGAAATTCTTACCGAAGCTGTTTTTTTGTATATTTATATATTTTTCCCATTTATATTTGGCATTATTGATATTTATTTGCCGCTTCATTGCAGATCGCTGTCGGCGTGGGCCTTATTTGGAATGGCCAGTACAACATTAAGAACGAGCAAGATATCTGTCGGGCGAACAGAATCAACAATTACACAGTCATCGGCGTTTTCATTGTGACGGTGGTCAATGTCCTGATATCGGGTTTTAGCGTTGCAGATCGAACCTCCGTTGTCGTGAACAATACTTAGTTTAGGATCTATATTTATATATATATATATAATAGATTCTATAGAAATTAGTTTTTAGCCATTTAAGCACAAATCACATCTGTAGGAAATACTCACAACCACACCGGTTAGATTTTTAATTGTTAAAAATTCACCAAGCCCCTCATTTTTATACATGTAACAACTTAAATGTGATAAATTAAATGAATCCCATACAATAAATGTAATGCAAAGAGAGCATTTTATTTAAAATAATTTGTAAAAGGATTTATTTTTCTTCTGAATTGATATCACTGTGGACGGCAGTCCACGTAGTGACGATGAGCACCGAGACTGTGGTGCGCAAGGAGACTACTATATACAGCCGTAGAATTGAAAATCTGCTACGATAGTCCGATCAGAACCATTTATATCTTGATCGAAAGGTATTGTAAACCTCTTTGAAACTGCATACTAAGATTTTTCAAAAACTGATAACTTTAGGAGAAATGAGAGTGAAAGTGCGAAATTGACAATTTTGAAAATTGGAGCAATTGGGGCCGGTTGAGCAAAAACCCCCAAATTTTTAAGGTTGTTGTGATCTAGCTTTAAATACGCGTCGAATGACACCTCGATCGTCCTGATCCGATACTCCGTTCAAAAGATATTCAATAAACAAGATTTCAACGGCCTTTCCGAAATGAAAACGTTTGTCCTGTTGTTTGTCTGTTTGTTTGTTTGTTTGTTTGTCTGTTTGTTTGTCTGTTTGTCTGTGGTATTTTTTGTTTTAAAGTCCTGGAACCACTTTTGTTTTATTAATCAGCTCGAGCTAAATAATTTTTGTTCTACGACTTTTTGGGTTTCCCGCTAGTTTGGCGGGAAAACAGCTAGAAAAGCCAGATTTCCCGCGCCCATAACTTCTAAACGACTAAAGCTACAGAATCGTGCTTTATGTCGTTTGAAAGGTATTTTGAAATGATAATAGCTTTGCCTTGACATAATTTATATAAATATAATATTTAAGAATTTATAATTAAAATTAATTTTTTTTTTTAAGTTTTTGAAGTTTTCTTAAAAATGGCTCTAACGATTTTGATACTCACTCAAGGCCATATAGCCCTTGAGATTGCTCAACTTTTGGTATATAACACATATCTCGGAAAATTCGCTTTCTCGAGATATTACTTATTAAAATTAGTAGCAAAGATCCCATATACCTAACCTTTTACATGCACTATACATACATTTATGTAAAAACTCATGTAGAGTCATTTAGAGACGTGCACAATGCAATAAAATTTAAAGCCATCAAAAAAAATTTAATATCATTTAAATTTAAAAGAAATCGTTTGAATTTTTTTTTTTTTTAATTTAATCTAATTTTTGCTTTTTCCACAACTTTGGCGGGAAAACAGGAAATTTCTCGCGCCCATAACTTCTGAACGACTAAAGTTACAGAAACGTGCTATATGTCGTTGGAAAAGTATTTTGATATGATAATTACTTTGCCCTGACGAAAATTTTCTAAATATTATAATTAAGAATTTAGAATAAAAATTATTTTTTTTAGATTAAAATTTTTTTTTAAATAGCTTTCACGATTTTTATAGTAACTTCCGGCCGTATATCCCTTGAGATATTTCGGGGTACAACACATATCTCCGAAAATTTGCTTTCTCATCAAAATTAGTAGCAATGCTCCCATATAGCTAACTTCTTATATGAATTTTGTTTGTTAATTTTTCCCATTTGAGTTTCAAACAAAAACTTATAAAAACAATGGAAGACCTATGTATGTACATACATAAGTCATTTAAAAAACTTCTGATATCAAATAAAAACACCTCTTAACGAGGTTAGATTAAAGTGACGATGGCACACTCAACACAAAAAATTTCTGATATCAAATTTTGTGACGATTAATAGTTATTTAAACAAAAATATTTAAAAAGTTTTTAATTAGTTTCAAAATCGGCACTTAGCTGAAAAATTTAAAAAAGGCAAAATAGGCAGCGTGCCGATTTTGAAACTAATTAAAAACTTTTTAAATATTTTTGTTTAAATAACTATTAATCGTCACAAAATTTGATATCAGAAATTTTTTGTGTTGAGTGTGCCATCGTCACTTTAATCTAACCTCGTTAAGAGGTGTTTTTATTTGATACAATACAATACAATTTAAGGTCGCAATATTATTTGTCGGCTGCTAAGTTACTAAATATAAAAATCGAATATATATCTCGACCCAATAAAAAATATAGTTTTCTGAATGTTTTTGGGTGATCTCAGCAAAAGATCACCATACGGGCATGTGAATAATAGTAGTTGGGCGATTTCTGTCGCATGTACGTAATGAGTTCGTCCAGTACTCCCTTCGATAGAGTCAAAACCCTACAGGATTGCATTTTATAAATACATTTGAATATTTCAAAGCCGAATTATAATAAATTTGTATTTTAATATGAACAGAAAATTGTTTACAATTAATTTTCAACGTAGTGAGTTTTCTTGCAGGTACGGAGTGGGAACAGTTTTTAAACGAGTTTCAATGCTAATTTTCTTTGTTTAATTATAATATTAGTATAATTTGGTTAGGTCTAAGGCATACAAATATGTAATTTGAGAATTTTATACCTTCTAATATAATTTATATGTAGCAAGCATTTTTGACTTACTCCTATAAATTTTTGGTCACTATCTTGCAACAAAAATCGGATAATACCAATCATAAATGGTAAAATAAATTAAAGTATCCCAACTTTTTTGCTAAATAATTTAAAAAATAAAAATTTTGAAAAAAAAACTCTTTTTAATTAGCTGGCACTGCTATTATATGAATTTTTCAAAAAAATGATTTTTATTTACGGAGCACCGCAGGATATTGATTAGATCCTTATTATTTACTGAAGATTAATGTTTATAGAATATATTAGGCATAAGGGGCTGTCCATATATTACGTAATCACGAATTTGATGATTTTCGACCCCCTCCCCCCCTATGTAATCAAGAGTAATCATAGCAGAAACCCCCTCCCCTATGATTACGTAATCATAAACATTTTGTTTCCCCATAAATTCATAAAAATATATTTTTTTTAAACATATATTTTGATATAAAATGATTACGTAATCATTGTCCAATAACCGCCCCTCCCCATATAATCAGACATCATTTCGCTGACCCCCTCCCCCCCTATAGGTGATTACGTAATATATGGACAGCCCCTAATATAATATAACTCTGTTTTTTGATTTCTTATCGATACAAAGACCACCACCATAGTCATATTTCTAATTAGTTGGCAAAAGCTGTATATATTTAAAATTTTCAAAGATAAGAAGAATTTAATTTTGTTGGGTCTCTAACGTTTCTTACTTCAAAATTCTGTTTTAAAATTAATGGTTTGCTTTTTGACTTGCCCGCCTAACAATCATTCACCTCCGATAGTTTTCAATCAAGAGTTTTACAGCACAGACAAGCCTCCGAAACCGTTTTCCAACACTGAAACGGATGTAAGTTAGCTAGAAAATAGCCAAAAATTAGCTAAAAATAGCTAAGCAGATTTTAGCTATTTTTAGCTAATTTTTGGCTATTTTCTAGCCATAAACGCCCCAAAAATAGCTGAAAAACATGCGCAAATTGGCTATAAAAAAGCTAGAAAATAGCTAAAAATAGCTAAACTGGTTTTTAGCTATTTTGTATCTTTTAAGTGTGACCTGTTGGCATGGGGGAGAAAATCCGGCTATTTTTTGGAAAATTTCAGCATTATGATCGAAAAGCTGGCGAGCCACACTGGCCCCAACAGCTGTTTGACTACAAAAATATCTTGCTGAAAATTACAGCATTTTCATCTATTTAAACATGGCCAAGATTATCAAGGCGGTAAGTCATGTGTGTATGTGTGTATGTGTGTATGTACATGTGTGTATATATAAAAGACTATGTGGAAGTATGGGAAATGGGCTTTCCCTACGAGATTCCTCAAATTCCGGAAATTGTTATGGTTATGTCATCGCTTCCTTCTCTCTGCAGTCCACAGGCTTGACCGGACTGGCCGTGTCCAGCAATCCCCACCATGCGCTGAGTGCCCTCTATGGAAAGATCCTGCGCGCGGTGTCCAAGATGCCACAGGATGCCAGCTACCGGAAATACACGGAGCAGTTGGTGAAGCAGCGCGCCGATGCGGTGGCTCAGGTTTGATCCTCTTCCTATGGGATTTGCCCCCTTTAAATATCCACTTTATTAATGTTTAATCCTTCCAGAACAAGGACATCGTCAGCCTGGAAAAGGCCATCGGCTGTGGTCAGGTTGAAGAGCTAATTGTCCAGGCCGAAAACGAATTGGTGCTGGCCCGCAAAATGCTCGGCTGGAAGCCGTGGGAGAAGCTGGTTCAACCGGCTCCCTCCAAGCAATGGGACTGGCCGCCCGCACAGATCCTGGAGCCCAAGGTTTAGGATCCTAATCCACATTTAGTACTAATTAATCTACGGCAAATGAAATACGAGAGAACAGAGAGAGCAATAAATCCGTTGATAAGCCAGCCGCATAATCAACAACAAAAATTATTGAGCTTCTGTCACTGATTAATCCATCCAACGCCTCAGTTTGTTTTCACCATGCGTGCGCTTCAGTACCTCCTCCTGCTGCTGCTCGTCATTTCCAGCGTCTTTGTGGCGTCATCCGTTCCCCGCCAGCGTCGCCAGATCGATCTGACGCTCTCCGCGGAGCATGACGACAAGGACGATGAGACGGAATTGGCCCTGGAGGCGATAGCGGGTCTGTGGCAGAGCGCCGACAGCCGGACAAAGCTCGATGGATCCGCCAGTCTGGTGCATCGCACCCAGGGCGGCACGCAATCGGGTATGGGCGGCAGTACAAAATACCAGGCACGCTTTCATCTTCACCATGACTATAAGCAAAATGCGTATCCCTCGTAATCCAAGGTTCGGTGCAGGACTTTCGTCTGGGACTGCGTGTTACCTTCGATAGATAGAGAAGGCGAAGCCGGCGGGATGTGAGTTCCAGACAGAGGCCCCCGCCGAGGGAAATCGCTCGATTGCGTGTGGCTTCGGGGTTTCCATTGTAGATGATAACACTTTGACCTTCCCAGCTCCATGCTTGTACTATATACATTGAACGTTTGTTTGTGAAAATACAATATTTTATACCCGCATATTGTTTGCTTTATTGATTCCGTTTCTCGACCGTGAAGGCAGCAGCTGCGCAACAACTTTCAGCTTAAGATTACAAATTACAACAACGAATTTTGCACAACAAATATTGGTGGACAGGGAGGAGGAGGATAATATAAATACAGAGCCATTCCTTAAGTATAAATGCCATTAGTCAACGAGGTGGTGGGGCGGCGGGTCCTTCGATTAGCATGGCTGACTGAGGGTGATTCGTGGGCACCACGAAGATTATTTATGGGAAATTTCTGGAGTTATTTATTTCTGGAAACTATGGGTCAAGTTCGATTTTAATTTGGGGGTTCCAAAATAACTAAAAAACGTAATTTTTTGATGCCCTTCTTTCTTTTTTAATTTAACTAATATTTCCGAAAATTCATTTAATAAATTAACCTGTTCAAAGTTTTGAACAATTTTTATAATTTGGTTCTACTTTTTTGAATAACTATTGTCGTCTATTAAGTTTATCAGACTTTAAACTTTAAAAAACTATTTCATTAAGTTTTTAATAAATAAAAGAGAAAACTAATATTTGAGCCTAATAAAAATGGGTTTTTAAGGTAAATAAGGCTAGAGTTAGCTTAAAAAATAAATATAAAAATTAAAAATAGTTGACATTTTCTATTAAATAAAATTGAGGACTAAAAATCATAGTTTCCAGCTTAAAATCTCTCTCAGACTCGCTTTAAAATCTCCCCACAAACAACCTCACTTACCACGAATCGTGATATCAAGTAGTGTAAGTGAACCCGTCGCCCCTTTGAGGTTAATATCATTGCACCCTGGTCAGGAGTGTTGTCCATCCATTAGCATCCTCTAGTTTAGGCTGATGGTCACGCCCTGGCTCTCCTGCTTCTTCAGCTCCTGGACGACAAAGTCGCGGAACTCCTGGTAAGCCACATCAATGTCCACGTTGTTGATGATCTTGTGGAAGTTGCCCGGCGTTAGCCCGTAGTCCAGCTCCACCTGGGCGGCGTTGAGGCGCTTACGCAGACTCTCCTCCGTCTCCGATCCACGGAGCCGAAGTCGGCGTTCCAGCTCCTGGATGCTAGGTGGATTGTTGAAGATAAGGATTGGATTGAGATCCGTCCGGCGAATCTGCTCCACGCCCTTCTGTTCGATGTCCAGGATGCAGACCTTGCCCTGGGCCTGAATCTCTCGCACCGCCGCCTTGCTCGTTCCATACAGATTCCCCGTAAACTCGGCGGTCTCGATGAACTCGTCGTTGGCTATGGCGGCCTCCATTTCCGGCCGCTCCACGAAGTAGTAGTGGACGCCGTGCTCCTCGCCTTCCCGCGGCTTCCGCGTGGTGTGCGAGATGCTGAAACCAAAGGTATTGGGGAAATCGGCAAAGAGGCGCTTCAGGAGCGTGCTCTTCCCGGACCCGGAGGGGCCGCAGAGGACGAGGGGGCGTGGTCCCGCGGCGGACATTCTCTTGGTCGTCAAGGTCGCTGCCGTGCTCGTGCTGCTGCTGCTGAGCGCGCGGTTTACAATGAACAGAAAGCTTATCATCGCGTGGCCTTTTATTTGTCACCAATACACGAATAATGGCCAAAAAAGCTGTTGATGTTGTTTTTTATTTAGAGGCTAAATTAAGAACAGCGCCAGAGTGACCGTGTTGCTGCAAAACTCCAAAGTTACAATGGCACAATTTTCCCAAACTCTTGGTCACACTTAAATACGAACCAGAAATGGATTTTGACCGTTACAACCGTTTCAATGTTTGCCATAAAAAGCTGATTTTTCTTTAAAATTAGTAAGTAACTTAAAATTGAATGCGAAACTTAACAAACAATTATAAATTCGAATTTGTGCGACCTTTCAAAAATTATTATCGCTTGGATGGATTAAATTTTGCCATTTATCTGAGTTGCTATAAACTCAGAATTTTTTCTATACAAATCCAGAAACTTTATGGCATAGGCTTTTATAGCTCAGTGTGCCTGTCCGCTTTCGTAATATACCAAAACTGAACGTAAAAAATACTGACACTCATTCCTAGTGTTGTAAAATCTCTCCACCCTGCGCCAGTGTTGCAGGCCCGTGCAATGCGCGCCATTGACACAAATTCGAATGGAAATTGGGACACCAGGCTAAGGTTAATGCATTCAAAAGACAAACAAGGCACATCAACAGGAAACTAAAACTCCGGCTCTAAGTCAACTGATAAAGGGGCGTGGTCGATATGGAGGCGTGGACGCGTGCATGGCTAATGCCTGCGCTGTCTGGCGGGTAAAAGGCCACGGGCACGGAAATTTCAGACACAGTCTCCTCCGGAATGGCCAACTACTATCGTCGCAAGAAGGGCGACGCGGTTTTCTTAAATGCCAAGCCCCTGAATAGCGCCAATGCCCAGGCCTATTTGTATGGGGTTCGCAAGTACTCGATCGGATTGGCCGAGCGCCTGGATGCGGATTACGAAGCGCCACCGATGGACAGGAAGAAGACCTCGGATAGCACCGCCTCCAACAATCCGGAATTTACACCGGTGAGTGAAGGTGTTCCTTGTTAAGCAATCCCTCTTTAAAGGAGCAGGGAATCTCTATCCCCCTGGATAGAGTGTGTTTTACAGGAACATTGCTCCGGTCAACTGGTTCCTACGGATTATTGGCGTCTTGCCCATCGTTCGACGTGGTCCCGCTCGTGCCAAGTTCGAGATGAACTCAGCTCCGTTCATCTACTCTGTGGTTTTCTTCGTGCTCCTGGCGGTGAGTTGTGAAAAAGAAGGTATAAAAATCAATTTATATAATCTTTACACCCTTTTACCCAGTTCTATGTGGGATATGTGGCTAACAATCGCATCCATATTGTGCGCTCCTTGAGCGGACCCTTTGAGGAGGCGGTGATTGCTTACCTGTTCCTGGTCAACATCCTGCCCATTATGATCATACCGATCCTGTGGTGGGAGGCCAGGAAAATAGCGCGACTCTTCAACGATTGGGATGACTTCGAGGTGCTCTACTATCAGATCTCTGGGCACAGCTTGCCCCTGAATCTGCGACAAAAGGCTGTGTACATCGCTGTAGTGCTCCCCATCCTGTCGGTCCTATCGGTGGTCATCACTCATGTAACCATGTCCGATTTGAATATCAATCAGGTCGTTCCCTATTGCATTTTGGACAACCTGACCGCCATGTTGGGCGCCTGGTGGTTTCTCATATGTGAGGCGATGAGCAACACGGCTCACCTGTTGGCGGAGAGGTTCCAGAAGGCCTTGAAACATATTGGACCCGCAGCCATGGTGGCAGACTATCGGGTTTTGTGGCTCCGGCTGAGCAAGTTGACCCGGGATACGGGCAATGCCATGTGCTACACCTTCGTTTTCATGAGTCTGTATCTCTTCTTCATCATCACTCTGTCGATTTACGGACTAATGTCGCAGCTGTCGGAGGGATTCGGCATCAAGGATATAGGACTAACCATTACAGCTCTGTGGAACATTGGACTTCTCTTCTATATCTGCGATGAGGCCCATTACGCATCGGTGAATGTGCGTACTAATTTCCAGAAAAAACTCCTAATGGTGGAGCTTAATTGGATGAACTCGGATGCCCAAACGGAGATTAACATGTTCTTGAGGGCCACCGAAATGAATCCGTCGACCATCAACTGTGGAGGCTTCTTCGATGTAAACAGGAGCCTTTTTAAGGGACTGATCACAACTATGGTCACATACCTCGTGGTTTTACTGCAGTTCCAGATTAGTATTCCCACAGACAAAGGTGATTCGGAGGGCAGTACCAACATCACGGTGGCGGATATGCTCATGGATAGCTTGGACAATGAAATGACCCTCTCCTCCTCCACTACTCATAGTACAACAAGCTCTAGTAGAACCACTTCGGCACCGAGGCACAAGGGTGGTAGGAAGGGTTGAAAATAAATCATTGTTACAGCATTAGGCGAAATAGAAGAACCAAATATTAAGCATAAACAAATATGTGAAAAAAAACACCTATACCTGTAGTTGCGGCCAAAAAATAAAAGCACTAAAAACTTTTTGATATTTTTTAAATTACAAAATGCTTGAGGGAGTTTTCCTGTGTTAAAACGATTTATATTTGCACCTTTATTTGATATTCATATTCTTTAATTTTTGGTTTTGTGCTTAAAATATTGCAAGTTAACAGAATTTAAGGCCGATATAGTTAAATAGAATTTCGTTGCTAATTAAATTTTAATATCAATTATTTCGAAGCTTTTCACGAATACGGTTTGGCAACAAAATCCAACTGAAACTTCAAGCGAACTTCTGCTGCGGTAGCTCAGTTGGTAGAGTCTACAACTGCAGCTTGGAAGTGACCTGCCAGTGACCAATTCTCAACTTCTATTTTGAATCTTCTTTAACCGTTATCTGTTAAGATTTAAAACTATTTTTCTTCGTTGCTAACATTGTGTTTAAGTGCTGAAGTGAGTAACGCGGCTTACCGACTTTAATAGTTAGTTCTACACAAAAATAGTTGTATTTTATACTGCCGGCAAACGATCCCACATACTACCCGATTTCAGGCACTGCCTAGGGGATATATCTTTCCTGATATGCCCCTCGGTCCACATCCATTGGCTATCTAAAATAGTATCTCTGCTATATCCATATCACACTCGGTTTTGCCATACAGAAACTGTAGTGCAAATTGCAATCAAGACACCTGATGGGGAAGTTCCAACCAAATTCGCTATCTCTTCCGGGGACTTAGCACTGTCCGTCTGGAGACTCGGTTAGGATGTGCTTGTAGCCATTGCTGCCCAAATACATGTGCTCGCGTTGGAAATGGTAGGGTATCTGTAAGATATATTCATATTTAAGATATTTGCAAAGGATTAAATGTAGTTCCCAACTCACGGCTCCTGGAGCTGGACAGGGTATGGCCACAGTGGCAATCTCACGGAGTTTATTCATGGTCCGCAGGCTCTGGTAGAAGCTGTGCATTACATACCACTTGCAGTAATCCATGCAGATCATGCTATAGCAGATGATAACTGAAAAATCAAGAGAGCAAGTTCCTTAAAAATAGATTCAATTGTTTAATTAATTATTTCCACTCACAGTAGGGCACTTGGCCGCCCAGAAACTGCACCATCTTCGTGTCCCTCAGCATGAAGACCAGTGCTCCCAGAGCAATCATCAGCAGGAACTCCACAATCAGCCACGGAATTATCAACCCAGGACGATTCTTGTAGACCCCAAAGAACAGGGAAATGGCACTCAGGGCATAGGTTCCAGCGATTCCCGCCATCACGTAGAGGACATTCTCAGTGGCAGCCGCCAGTTGAGCTGCTGTCTGCAGTCGCAGATCGTTGTGGAACGGCGACATGTTGTAGAAGCCATTGTCCTTCTGGTCCAGTATATCCAGCTCCAGGACTTGGCACATCTGCTCGGCATGAGCCAGGCCAAGAAGCACCAGGAAAAGGGCACAGTGCGAGATCAACTGTGGAAGAAAAAAGGGAAATATATTTAAATTTATTGTAAACTAAACTAAAACTTTATGATTGTAAAATGTAATACAATTTAATAAGAACCATTTTAATAATAAGTTAAATATTTCTGCAACAATCTTTGCACAATATACTTTGGTGAAAGCGAAAACCGGAACAGCTTCAGCGATCTTCCAAAGCTGCTACCCCTTGCAACTGAGCGATAACCGACAGTGTCCATACAATTCCCAACCACTTCTAGCTGCGCTGCCCTTGACATCGTCTTAGCTTGCCGCCGAAGCTCTAAAAGGGCGCTCGTCCTGGCACGTTCCCCATCACGGAACAAAAGTGCAGACGCATTGCGCCGCAGGAGCGTCTCCTTCGCTCACCCTCTCATACCGAGGGTTGGCGGGGGCGAGCGTCCCATTGCCGCCTTCGACGGCTCCTTGCGCGCCCAGTGGGGTATGGCTTTGCATATCCAGTGCGTAATTTTTGTCATGGGGCAGGCGGCTGCACCTCGAACGGGTCCGCTCGGATTGCTGGGGGATTTCCCAATCCTCCTGCGTGCCAGTGGTCCTGTGCGCCGCGCCCCGCCTTATAAATGAATTCGGATATCCTTATATAATGATTACAGTGCTGTTATTATTATTTATAATTATTGAGAGCAAAGGTGAAATTCCCGCCACACAGAACCTATAATATTAATTTGCTTTGTTTTCCACTAAAAGCTTTTCTTTCTTATAAATTTTCATACGTATAAATAATCCTAATTAAAATATAATTGATTTTAAGGACCTTAGCACCTTGTTTCCCAGAAGTAAACACAGTTTTTCTCTACAATTTCCACTCACCAACTGATAGATGCTGGTCAGCAGCGCTGTGGTCCTTAGATTCCTGGGCGAAACCGGAGCCATCAGCATTTCCCAAGTGCGACGGCAGCAGCATTTCCACTTGCATCCAGCGGCGGACGCCGCACGGACCGACGGCAGCAGCATTTTCACCGGAGATTTCCTTTATTTTTCCTCAATCAATTTATAGATTTTTCCCGCTTTCCGCCGCAGCTAATCAGGAGAAGAATGCGTCGCAACTGTTTTCGCGGCTGTTTCGTCATGCAATTGGATCGAAAATATCCAAGGGTGGGGTTGCTGGCGGTGACCTCGGCAAGGGGTTGCTGAAGGTGGGTCTAAGTGTGTTGTGTGTTGGCACCCACGCGAACAAAGTTTTGCGGAGCTTTGGGCTGTGGTTTGGGCCAAACTGCACTGGTGAACTAGCCGAAAAAATGTGAGAGCAGAAGGACAAGGTCTGTCAATGTTTTGACTCGCGGGAGAGCTTTTTCGCCAGTGTTTTGGTGGTTTCGTCGGAGAGATATATTTACTATGAGATGGGATATGTATTTATTGTATTTAGAAATTATTATAAATTTATTAAAAGCCCTTTCTGCGAACTTTAATATATTTTTATATTTTCTAATTCTAGAATTTGTAATAGAGTGAGAATTAAATCTCCAACTGTTTTTTAGAAATTAGTAACAATATGGCTTGTCCTTAAATCAAAACTGCAAGCATTCTTCGTAATATATTTTTGTATTATTTAAATATTTTTCTAATCAAAGGGAATACATTTCTTCGTTCTGCGATGATTATATCAGGCTTAGTCAACTTTTTGTTGGGGGTTGTTTCCCCTCTTGAAGCCGCGCAGATGTTTATCGCCCCCAAAGAAGCGAGCTTTTTGGCTTTTTAAAGCTTCCGCCAGAGTTGCCACTCATTTGCAAGACCTCAAGCCATTAAAGTTGGCTCGGGACTTCCCCCTACACCGCCGCCCCATCCGTTGCTATGATAAATTTTTGCATTTTAAAAGTCAATTTACACTGGAACTATAAAAATGTAACATAAATTCTGCCAAAGCAGGCCATAAAACTCCGGCAGTCGGCGCGGAAAGAGAATCAAAGTCGTGTCGTTGCCACTGGGCAACCAGGCAGCCAGCCGAACCATTGGGAACCCAGGAACCTCCTCATCATTGCAATGATCATTCTGCACTCGGAAAATGAAATGAAACCTATGTATTATATGGAGGCTGCCTTTCAAGGAAAAATATTATATTTTAACCATGAATAAGAAATAATGAAAAAGCTTATGGAACTCCATTTAGGTAAATGAACTTAGTTTTAAAACCATTTCTTATTCAAAAATACATCCCCATTTATCTTCTTGAGTATTTTTTTTAGGTGCATAGACCCCAACCTTATGGCGCTCCCTCTCCGAGTTGGGAGCTACTTGTGGGCCTAATTGATTGTTTTTCTACGAGCTTGGAGCTGGAAGCTTGGAGCTGGCGACTTCTGGCGAGGATCTGGCTTTAGCACCGGGACCGGTACCGGGACTGGGATCATCTCAACTCACAATGTTGGGGCCTATTGGGATGATGATGAAGACCTCAGGGGCAATATATGGCCGAGTGCGCTGTTGTTAGCGGCTTGTTATCATTGGGCGTGTTTTATTAACTTTTAAGCTGCCATACACGCGAGGGGCCATAAAAAGTGCAACTGCCGGTCGACTGGCCAGCAAGCAACTGAAAACTGCAAAAGTCAATTAAAAATTTTTTACATTTGTTTGCACACAGAACGGAACGGAACGCGATTTCGGTTTCTGTTTCTTGTTCCATCCTGGCGCGATAATCATAACTGCAAAAAAGTAAGAAAACTACGCGCAGGCGTCGCCCGTCAATAATTTATGGCCCCGAAGGATGGGGCTTTCGGGGACTTCCGCGGGGCGGTTAAGCGTGCGGGGGGCTGGGGTACAGGTGAGCTGGGGCACAGGTGAGCCGGGTAGCCGGCAGGCTGGTGTATTGAAATATCATCTCGCAACCATTTGCCGTTCAATTTGCGTTCGCAACGCTCTTTTGATTGGTTTTTCCAGCCCATCGCCCTCCATCCTCCGCCGGCGATCCTCGAGATGCGACTACAAATTGATTGCCTTAAAGTAACTTGTAAAATGCATCTAAGAGATGCACGCTGAGAAATTATGGATCTTAACCTAGACTTAAAGTAGTTATCCTTTTCGTTTTGAAATCAAATAACAAAAAATAAATAAATAATACAAATTAATCAATTTATAAATATTTTTCTTCAATACTGTCGAATAGTTTTCTATTTTTTTGTATTGTATTGTAACCGATTTCTTAAAAATTATAAAAATTTGTACAGGTTCAGGGAATTTAAGAGGACTATATATTATTTTATAATCATATTTCCTATATTTATTAAATAATGTTAAGAATAAGGTCGTAAAATTTCCAATATCTACATAATTCTAAAAGGTGTTACTTATAATTTATTTAATTGAAATCACGAAAAACGGTGCCTAGAAGTATGCAGTACAAATTCTTCTTGATCTTTTAGGCAATTTTTATAATGGGAACAAAAAACAAAACCATCAAATAAATATTTTCAAAATTTTTTAAACCACGAAAGGTTAAATTCAAGAACATTTCTGTATTTTCGATTAATTTAATTTGGGTATTTATCAATGCTTTTCTCCAAGTGTACACTTCCCATTTGCTGTTGTTGTGTTGTTTCTGCCGCTTCCTGGGCTCCTCTTTCAGCAAAAAACAGAAGCAACATTACAAATGTGTGGCGTTATTGCCACGGGGGAGGAGTCTGGAGTCAGGAGTCAGGAGCATCGACTTCTTTTTGATTAAAAAGAGGAAAAAGGCCAGAGGAGTGGGAGCCGAAATAGGAGTTGAAATCGGAGTTGGACTTGGACGTGGGGAAGCAGGGGTTGAAGACTGTGGACTGGCCAAAAGCAATCGACGTTGTTAACAAGCATTTCAGCGCATGACAATTGGCATGCACACCTCCGGGCCATTAATATGCAACCGATGCTGACACATTTGGAGCTCAACTCAGTTGCTGCAACTCCCGTCACTGCAACTATCCAATAAGGCAAGGGGCTTCGTTCGGTTATTTAATCACAGAAAATCCTACGAACATAAATAACATTTCCCCGACTTATTTGCACAATTTGTTTGCCTGTTTTGACAGTCGGGTTTGCAGGCATTTTGCGATATCTTTCGCTTAGGTTATGATATGAAAGTTGCAGAGGAGGAGGTTTCCGAGGAGATTGCATGCTGCAGTTGATGGTGAGGATATGGAATGCAAGTGCACTGGTATTTATTGAGCTTCTGATGGGGTTCTGAAAGTAATTAAAGCAATGGAATCCAATTGAAGTGGGATTTAGGGGGGTAAAAAATAGCCTCAGGGACATTAGCGAGAACTTAAAGATAAAATATTTTACTATTTTATTTTATTTATGTCTTAGAAGAAGTAAATATTCCTACACTTTTACTATAGTTAAATTTGTTTATTTAATATTTCTCAAATGCAGTAAAATTATCCTGCTCATAAAATCACGAATATTATAAAAAAAATATCTTTATATTTATCCTGTAAACAAAACCCAAAGCCCCTTTACATTTTCTACTTCATATTCTGGCAAATCCTTGACATCCTTCTCTTCCTATCAGTTTCATAATTCCGCTAAGCATTTCGCACTTCTAACTGAATCCAAAATTCCCAATCCAAGCGTTGTCACGTTTCTGGATTCGCATTTTGACGGCAAATATCAATTGTAGCACATATTTGCATAGGCCAAATATGGAAGGGTGCTTGGATCTCCCCAAATTATCAGCAGGAGGATAGCAATGTATTGTCATTGCGACGTTTTGGGGATACATTTGCACATGACTGACTTTTGTCGCGAATTTTTGCGGTGTCGCAATGATGAAGATGTTGCCTGCCTGTTTGCGATTAAACTTGGACTTCAGCGATGCTCATTTCATTTTTACAAAGGAAGGTAGATTAAATATTTAGTATTCAGAAATATATATAGTTTTCTAGAAATATTTTAGAAAATATTTAAAAGGATATTGATTACATAATAAAATATCCTGCACTTTTTTAGCAAAAAATATTGCATACTTTCTGGCAACTGTTAAAACAAACTATAAGTATTCTAATGTTCCCGAAATATTTAATTTAAAGTTTTAGAAACTGTAAGCTCTACTCAACTTTATTAACATTTCTGTTTTAGAAAAAGGTACTAAGAGTACCAAAATATCTATAATATGTAAGCTGTCAGGGTTTTAGAAAAAGGAACTAAGAGTACAAAAATATCTATAATTTTTATGCATTCCTGACAGCTTAAAGAAGGATAAAATCTCTCTAGTAAAGTGAACGCATTTGTCAGCACTGACAATGCACCCTCCGGCAGCAGCGGCAACATCGAACCCCGCAGCAACATCAAACATCAGTTGCTGCAACGGCAAACAAACGAGTGAGAAAGCCCTCACTCACTCACTCGAATCTCAAGGGTGTGTTCAATTGTGTCAATTTAACGCCTTTTATGGCACACCAACCGCCGCCACCCCCTTGGCCCACTTTCCACCCCCCGGTTAACACCCCGTTTCTGAATGAGTTGCCGCTGCCGCTATTGCTGCCGCTGCACGTTGGGCATATTAATTATTGCATGGCCAACGGATGATTCAAATAGATCGCTAGCTGCGAGCTGCCACTGTTTAACCCACTCGATTTGCCTTCACCGGCGGCACAAGTGTTAATTATCCCTCCATCTGGGGTATCGGGCATATCTAGTACGTACTCGTGCTCGTATTTGCAAAATGCATGCTCGCTTTACGCCGGCCAAACACGATTATTAGTAGTTGCCTGTCTAAATATTGGAAATTGACAATGTGCCAGCCAGCGCTGCTTAAATGGTTTATAGATGTGCACGACGACGAGGCCGGGCATCCGAAAGGATGCTCACATCAAGGATGCAGAGCAAACAGCACGGATTGCTGGCAAGGAAGAAGGAAGCTTCTCGGTTGCAGATGTGGGCGGGGTTTGTTAACGGGATTTGTAATTAAATTGGTAGTTGCACAAAGCCCTTACTTGGATTTCAAATAAGGTTTCTGGATTCTGCATTTGAATTTAACAATTTGATTTATGCTTAGGCTTTTCGGTATTACTTGGGATAATTTACTAGCAGGAGTTAGAGAAGGAATTTAAGATATACAAAGAAGTATTTCTCTAACAAATATTTTATATTTTATTAGCCCTATTTCTTTAGGGTATACATTTGTCGGCTTGCTATATTTTTAATAAATTTCAGATATAACTTTTTTATTTGCTAATATGAGACTGTAGACTTTAAAAGCTGAACTATAGATATGCCTGGTTCTGAAATTCCCAAAAAGATTTTGCAAAGTAAAACCTAAAACTCATTAATATAAATCTCTATAGCGATTGATATAATTATTATTAATAAACTTTACTCATTCCATTGGATTCCAAAGAATTATTTACTACATATATAATATTATTAGTTCCCTCTGAGCACATATTATTTAATATTTTATCAAGGCCTGATAAAGACCTTCTGGCCGAATCTAATTAGCAGTATAAATTATGCCTACATTGTTATGAATTCTCAAAGGATGCTTTATAGAAAGGGTTCATCAGAATATTTTCTATCCCCCGAGGTTAATATTTATTTAAGGCTTTCTATTTGCTGATCCCTTACCTAAAATAAGGCAATATTTCCACATATTCCAAGCTGCCCAGTGGCTACATGTAATCAGCGTGATCCCAAATCCCTGTAAATCCTGTAAATTATACAAGTCATAGGCTTAAAGCCTGGAAAAGGAGCAGCGGCAGTCGCGCTTGCCTGGCAAATATCCTTGATATCATTTAGTCAACTGGAAAAAATTCAATCAGCATACTTGGCAAATATTCAACAACGCTCTGGCGCTGCTCCTGGCTCGGGCTCTGGCTCTGGGTGAGGACAAGGATGAGGCTGGCAGAGGATGTTGGATGTCGATGCCGATGACGATTGTTTGACATCCCAAAGGGGGTGGTGGTACACGGCGGGTGGGGTTGCATAAATCAACAGCAAATAAATGCTGATACGCTGAAAGTTCGTCTTGGGATGCTTTCGGCTGAAACAAAAAAACACTCGAAGCGGAAACGAAACGAACAAAAAAGAGGAGCAAAATTCGCATTCGATAATTGAATTTTCCGTGGCGTGGAGAATAGGAATAAGGAAAAATGTCCAAAAGAAAAGCACAGAGGGGGCGTGGACTCCGAGGGTGGTGTGGCCGAAGGACCCAGCAGCAGCAGCGTGTCCAGCGATGCATGCGTCGCACGTAGCCCGGAGGAGCAGCCAGCCGAAGGAGGGAGGAATCAAAGGAGCAGTAGCTGGAGGATGGAAGCAGCAGGGCGCTGGGAGCTCCAAGCTGCTCCCATATTATGTGCACAATAAATAGACGTGATCAGCATGAACAAGGTGAGGGAGCAGCTCGCTGTCGCTGTCCTACTGGTCCTGCTTTTTGCGTCCTTTTCCTCGGGAGCTGTCCTTGCGCTTGGCTGAGCGGCCACATCGCTGGCTGCATGCTGACAAGTAAAACACTAAGGAAAAATGGTCTAAAAAATTAAGGAAATAACTTACAAGTTTTGGTTAAAAATGTGCTAATTTTATATGGCACCTTTCTGACAAAAAAAATTTTAAGAAATATTTCGAAATATTAAATATTATTTAATTTAAGGTATTTATATTTTTCTACAATTTTTCTAAGCGTTCTTTCATGAGAATTTAAAGCCCTTGCTTTTTGGCAAAGTGCAGGAACTTGGAGCGCCGAAATCCTCGAGCGGAAAACGGAGAAAGAAGCTGGCAGGACAAGGATTTTGGCACTGAAGGAGCCCCGGCAAAGGAAGCACTTGAGAGGATGTTGACTGAGTTTTTCCTCAGCTTCTTTTTGCCGAACGGTTTCCGGCTTTTGTTGCACGAAAAGTGCTCGACGGCGTCTTTTGTCCCTGCGCTCGTCTTCGTGAGTGTGCGTCTCTCTCTCCCCGTCAATGTCTGTGTGAGCCCTCCGAGGGTTTGGCTAAGTATGCCACCCCCACTGTCTTCCTGTTCCCATCCCTGTTACCCCGAAAGATGTTGAAACTTCCGAAAAACAAGGCGCCGCTAAACTTTTTTTATGCTAACTTACTTTGTAGTTTCTTCTTATTTGCAACTTTGATTTTTGTTTATTTTCGCTTGCAGGGAGCCACCCCCGCAGAGCGAGAGGAAAAAAGTAGAAGAGCTCCAAGGGTGGCTCGGATACGCAACCCCCAGAAAGAGAGGGGTTGTGGCCGGGCAAAAGAGACGGCAAGAAAATGGCGACAAGCAGCTTCAAGTAGCAGGAAAATTTCTTGACACGGAAAATTTCCTTGGACTTTGTTTTTCATCGCATTTTCCTCTGCTCTTTTCGTGCCATTTTTCCTTCTCCTCCGTTCACTTTAAAATGCGCCATTTTCTTGTTTGCTGACCCAGGCCTAGCCTCGTCTCCCCCGATATTCCAAGCAGAAGTTTTATGAATTTTCTACAAAGCAGTCAAGTTTTTTCCCCTTGGGTTTCTCCTTTTTTTTTTGCTGGAAAATTTCTATCTTGCTGTGGAATCACTGCAGTGTGAATAATGACAAAAAGCAGAGGAAATTGTAGCTGTTGCTGCTGCTGCGTCAGAAAATATTCATAAAAAAAGAAAATCATCAAGAAAAGTCTCGTTCAAAGGGCAGCTAAGAAATGCGGCTCTCGAGGCAAGAACTTGATGGTTCGCCATGCGGGTTGGTTAAAAAATTTCAAACATTTTATTTCAGTTTTGGACAATTAAAATAAACTGAAAAACGTAAGAGAATAATGGTGTCAACCCTTTTTTTTATAATGTTTTGTTGTTGGGTGAAATTAACATCACCTAATGAAGTTATTAGGGCCGTCAATGAAGGTCAACGAATTGACATTTAATTAAGTGCGAGCAGCCCGCACTCCAGAAATGATCTTTTAATTGTGGAGCACCTAATTTCGACTTCAATCATCATTTTCTTCTTATAGAATCGGATATTTTTTGAGGACTGCCAATTGACAGAGCGTGAAGCGGAAAGTGTTTCCATGTGTCATTAGGGAGTGTCATTTGTTTGCTAGATTTTAAGGGTGTTAGAACAAGTCATTAAAAGAGGGAAACTATGACTTTAAACTAGTACTAAAAAAATAGCAAAGATCATGAGTTCTATTATAGTTAAATATTACTAATAATTGTAATCAAACCCGGGACTCCCTTACTTGTTAATAATCTAGCCAGTTATGCAATTAAGTACAAAGGTATGTGGCTTTAAACTCATAAAATAATAGATATATTTTCCAAGAATTAATTAGATTGTTCTCTACTAACTTTTCCTTGGGAATTAACTTGGTTACCCGACCGAGCTAATGTTTATTAAAATATTAAAACATAACTCAGGTTGATCTTAAAGTTTATGCTCTGCCCCCCCCTGAGTGCTGCTCTATTTATAAATATTTTTATTTTTGGTTGCCTTTCTCAGGCGAATTAGCATAAATTATGCACGCCCACTTGCGAATGCAGTTCGTGCGTGTGGCCCCTTGTTCTCGCCCTGCCCCCCTTCACGCCGCCCGTGCACGTGCCATTTTCCATTTCCCACTGGCAGGTGAGGCGACGCACAATTAAGCGTCAAGTGGCAGGACCCAGGGAGGCCACTGCCGCCCCCTAGCCTCCCAAGGGGTCGGCGTGCTTCTCAAGGACTCCCGCGTAGTTTATTGAATTTTCATATTTTGTGCCTGCGACTCGCTCAACTATGTAAAGTGGATTTGGTAAGCGAATTAGGCATCTCGCTGGCTCGAAACTTTGGCCAAACAAACAACTCTGCAGCAGGGCTTGAAAAAAGGCTATACAAAGTATATATATATGCCACGCCCCCATGACTTCCAAGCGCCTTCTTCTCAGCGGGGATTCTCGGCATTGAAAATAAAAAAAGGGGGCACTAACACTGAGGAAATTATTTAAAAATACAATTACAGATTTTCAAAGAGTAGAAACTAAATGATTTTAAAATTAAGCTGAACTCAATAATATTTTTAATTCAAAATCCCCGGAAATATATAAAGCAATATAAAGTGTATTCCACATAAATAATTTCTTATCCCTAATCCATATCCGAAAAAGGATAAAAATATATATTGGTTGCCTAAACAAATAATAAACTGCAGAAAGCTCCTAGAAGCTTGCATGAATAATTTAAACTGATTTATTAATTTAGAAATAATGCAAGTCTCATAAATATAAATAAAATAAAATACTGTTATTTTAAAAGACTTATTTTGTATCATTATTAAATGTTTATTCATAAAAAAACTCGAAAAAAAAGGTAATCTGAAGCTGAGAGTATTTCCCCCGAGTGTAATTTAATCGAATTTATTTGTCTGAGGGTTTTCTTTTGCCAAAAAGTTTTTCGCAAAGCTGGCAGCGGTTTTCAGTTTTGAGTTCATCCATCCATCCACCCATCCCATCCCGCTGGAAACCTCAGCTCGACTGAACTCAACCCCTCTAACCGCATTTGCACACGCTCGTCCACACACGAGATTTGATTTGATTTTATTTTATTTTACTTTATTTTACTTTACTTTGGCAGCGTAGCCGGCATTTTCGGGATCCTGCTCAGAAGCTGTGTAAAATTAGCAGCATAAGATTGGATTATATCCTTATGGTATGGCCATGGCATGGCACAACTTGCCTTTTCCCCCTTTTTTTTTTCTGGTTTTTCGGTTTGACTCGGTTCTCGGCTGGACTTGTTCTCGGGTCGTTCTCGGAAGAGACACAGCCCTGTGATTAAATATGTCGAAGCACGTGCCACGATTAGGCGAGCGCCGTTGCGTTGAAGCGTGAGCTAGGGGTTAAGGCACGGGAGTCGTCCTGGGAGGCGACACTTTTGTTGAATTGCTAATTTGCTTAAAGTCAGCCTTTCTTTCGCCTGAGTGACGAGCGGACCGGAACTCGCTGGTGTCCTTTCGGCGAATCCCTCTGAAATGGGATTAGTCTGAAGTGGCATTGGGTTTTCGAAAGCTTCCAGAGAGAGAGAGCAAGAGATGTTAACGGAAGTAATGGAGGCATTATAGGGTTAGTCACACGATTTGCTGCAAAATCAATGGAGCTTACTGCTGACACAGTTCATTTTGGAAATGTTTAGATAAAAATAAGTTAGATTTAAGTTAGTGATAGAAATGCTTTGAAGCTTTCAGTAAAACGTGGAAATTCTTCTTGTTCTTGTAGAAAACTGCTAAATCGTGTATATAAAATAATTTAATCTTAATCTTTGACTATAATATCTTCCATTTTTTCCTTGCTAAGTACCCGAATTTTGTGAATAATTTTCTAAGGACTTTATTCCATAATCTTGGAAACCCTTATTGGCCCTGCCATTCATCTCTCGGCTGGAAAAGACTTTTCCCAGCTGGCAAAGTCGGCAAACCAAACGCTCTCTAATTGGAACCCCATTGGCTGGGGCTCCCTGGCTCCGTAATATAGTCGTTCTATAAAATACCCCATCCCTTCTAGCTGAGACCGGGGCCATAAAGTCAATTAATCGCCTAAAGTGCGGGATAATAATTCCCGGGGCTGGGAGAAACCAAACCGCGACAACCGCCAAAAAGCGGCCCGGCACCTCGAGAGAGACGTCTCAACTATAAATTGCCCCGAATGGGAATGGAAAAGGTATATGGTACTCGGCACTGGGACTGGGAATGGAACCCTCCTTATGGATGGGGATTCTTGTTTGTGTGCCTCGCGCCTCGCGCCTTTTGCTGTTTGTTTTTTGATGTTGATGAATGTCGGTGGCCGCAACTTTCCGCTGTTGTTTTAGTTGAACATACAAAAGGTCGTCGTCGTGTGCGTATATATTTATTTCTGACCATTTTCTCTCTTGTTCCCCGGTTAATGTTTTCATTTTGTGGAGTGGCCTGGACGGGGCTGGATTTGGGATTGGATTGCGTGCTGGTTGATGCATGTTCCCTCACATTTTACAGATCCACTTAACCTCGTGATTGATATGTTGCAATAATTCTTATCAAACAATGACCACCGAAACCAGTGAAAAATCGAGAGCGACGTCTTTTCCATAGATGGTAATGTTTGGGAATGGGTTTTGTAAAGATAAAGCGGGTTTTATAAATAAAAGTATTCTAACTTGAAAGAATATAAAAATATTAAGGAGTTTTGGAAACATTTGGTACATTTTAAGCTTAATAATGCTCAGGAAATTAGTTATTTAAAGTAATTTAAAAAAGAATTTGAATATATTAATATAACTTATCAGAATACAAGTCAATTACTAATCTAAGATATTTAATTTTATATATAAAATCCTACGATATTTAAACATAGATAATTGCCATCTCTAGGTTATAGTATAACTCTGATCTTCCTTTAGAAACAAAACACAAATAAATAAAAAGCTTGCAGAGAAAATATACCACCAAAATTCCGTGTGCACAATTCTCACTTTTGTAAACAATATTAAGAAATATTAATTTTCATTTATCATTTTGATTGAGCGATCAAATCAAAAGAGAATCGCTGCCATCTCCGGTTGTTTTCTCGTGTGATTTCTTTATTATGATAGCAGAGATTCTCTTTTAATGATCTTTCGCCGTCTTGATTTATGGATCCCAGAAAACAGAGACCGAAAACCAACCCAAACCCAGTCCCGATCTCAGCTTTAGCCGCAAGGTGTCGAAACTGCAAGTTTTCGGGGGAGGGGCTTTTTGAAACAGACAGCAGATGTATGTACATGGCCTTAGACTTGGGAAAATAGGTGAATAGAACGCCAATCTAACGGGGTCCACTCTAATAGAGGGGACCTATCGAGGGCGTGGATCAGCGTGAAAATGTGTGTGAAAATGGGAAGATGTGAAGATCATCAAAAGTTCCCAGGCTTTATAAATACGATTTATGTAAATCCATCAGCCTGGGGGGCATAGATCAAGTGGATTTGTTTAAATGAATACTCTTTAAATTAATCTCAATTAAAACCATCTTTTATCTTAGATGATTCCTTAAATTATTCTCACAATTTCTAGCTTAAAGCTGTTTAGTTTAAAAAACTCTCAATACATTGAACGAGAACTTGTCTGCATAAAGCGGTCCTTTGAATAGAAGCGTGTCCTTTGAGGCTGACCCCGCCCACGGCCTAAAAATCCACCCACTTTCCCCAAAAACCCAACACTCCATCCTCGAGTGCCTTCGACTCTCGACTTTTGTTCTTTTTTCCTGTTCAGCCAGGACTTAACTTAATTATACCCTGTAAATAGGCGTTCGAGTTGTGCAATCCCTTTTGGCCTTTTGTGCTTCGGGGGAGGAGTCCGAGGGGTGGGTTCCGCTGATTTCCTGTCCCGGGGTCTGCTGGGAGATCCTTTTGTAAGCCGCTTAGATCCCGAAGGGTTCCGGTTCCTCAGCCAGTTCCACAGCTCCTGGCCAGTGTAAAATGTGATGTATGCAAGCGTGCAAATTAAAATTCGGTTTCTGCGGTTCTGCCACACTTGCATAATACCCACCAGCACCCCGTGCAAACACCACCGACGCGTCGGGCAAACAATCCACACCAGAACCCGAAGCAGAACCACTCCTAAACCACACCGACACGCCGCTCTCTATAATTTATTTTGACATGTTTGCCAACACATTTCAATTGATTTTATTGTTGCCGCGACTCTCGCTCTCTCCATAAAAATAAAATAAAGTGAAATCAGATGAAAAGTATCACAATTATTGAAATATGAGAACTTTTGAGAAGCGGCACTTGGCGAAAATCAACCAAAATATAATAATGTAAGAATATTAAGAGGCTACGAAAATTTAATAAAGCTGTATATATTTCCTGTATGTACTTTATACAATTTTTTAGATATTGATCGAAATGTTTCCTAATAAAAACAGCTGAGAAATCAATATATTATTAAAATGGATCTTAATTCATATTACAACAGTTTACAAATACTAATGTTTATTATATTTTGTATACCTACTTTAATTATATCTTAAGTTAATTTATATTATAATTAGTTTATTATAAAGAGGATAATCTAAATGCTTGAAAGTATGACTGTTTGAGCAGGTGCCTACCTCTTTCATTACTTTCAGCTTTTCATACGGCTTAGAATTTTAATTTTTTTTTGTAATATATGTTTAGAAACATCTCAAAATCATTGTAATTATTTTTTATATAATAGTTTTCTTTGAGTGCATCTATATAGTAATAATAACAAGTTGCAGTTATCGCCTCCAAATCACCCGAAAACCGCAGAGCAGACAGACTCCCTCGCTGGCAAATAGTTTTGCGGATTTGTAAATTAACAAATTGAATTAAACGCGCGACTGGGCAGCAGAATCAGTGGAAGCCCTGGCAACCCTGGCAACTGGTGCCAGCCACCTCCCGAAGGGGGTTTTTAGTTTTATTTTCGGCTGGGTTTACGCCTATTTGCATTTATGGTGGTTCGCTTGGTTTGCCTGGACGGTTGATTTTCTTTTTCCCCTGTTATCTCGAAAATTATGAAAATTTCCATGTGTTTGTTATTCGATGATATAATCGCGATGATAATCGGTATGTGACATCATGTGGCAAATTGCGGCAATTGTTGTTAATGATTAGGCCGTGCAGAAATTGCAGAGATCAATGGCCTTTGATTGCGGTCACAGATATGTTTGAATTTCTGCAGGTGGCCCCGGGACTTTGCGTTGATTTTTAGGGTCACCAAAAAGGGGATTTAAAGAGTCCTTTTACCCTACTTTAAAGCCAGCAAATAACTTTTCTTAAGTTAAGAGAGATTTTTTTTTTCGTAAAAGGGAAAAGTTGATATTTGTGCATATTTTAAAGCAAACAATTTGCATGCAAATACACATACATGCGAAAAAAGTTTTCCTTCTGTGTTTGCCATATGGCATATGTGTCTGTGTGTGTGTGCTTTGGTTGTGTTTGTATTTGTAATGCCTCCGCCTGTGAAAATATTCGACATATTTTCCAACAACCAAAGCAAACATCAAAGGATGCTATGGAAACGAATGTGAAATGCTCTAGGAAGTCTCAATATGGGGGTTAAAATATCTTCGAGATTATGCTAAGATTTTCAAGATTAAATTATTTTTTTCGGAGTTAAGGGAAAGTCCAGTCTTAAAGAAGGATAAACTCAAGTATCAAACATATATGTATTGGACTTTTACAGGCTTCGGCAGAGAGTTATATGATCTATAAAGCATAATATAAAAATGAATTAATTATTAAAAAGCAAATTGGTTAAGTTAATTTCTTGGATCTATTTTAATTTAATTATATTTCAAAATTCCATTATAAATACATTTTACACTTCTCGAAATAATAATTTATTGTAGTGCCTAAAACTTATTTTATATAATTGAAATCCTTTACTAAATAAAAGTTTATGTATAAACTCTTAGATCTCAGAGGTCTTCGGATAAATTTCTCAATTAAATGCATAAGTATCCTTATTTTATAAAAATTATATATTATATATAATACTTTTAAAACAAAAATATTTTCAATTTTGTAAAATATTTTTTTGATTTATTTTATTTCATTATTATATTTTATTATTCATATATTTTAATATATCTTTTCTAGATTTTCTTCAATATTTCTGATAGTATTAAATGACAAATATTGAAAAGATATTCCTTTTTAAAAGCAAAGTGGCCCTTTGTCTTCAACTTTTAAATACATACATAACTAAATAAATAATCCAACAAGGTAATTTTAAAATATAAAAGCCATTTTACTAATGCAAACATTATTTTTTAAATAAGATAACTCACATCGTTGAGTATATATTAGTTAGTTAATTAATTAATTAAATTATCTTAGTGTAAATTAAAGAAAACACCCGGAAATCCATCGACTATAGCTGGCACTTCCTGAAAAGTTTCTCCGAAATACCTCTTACTCTCCCATCGGAGGAGCCCTTCTATAGCAAGCAGTAAATATGCATTTTGTTGAATTTTCCATTTCCATTTTCATTTCCATTCCCCCTTACCCACCATTTCCATTTGGCCAACCATTTTGCGCATTTTTATGTTGTTTATTTTTGGTAGCTTTTTAAAAAACATCAGAACTTTTCATTTACATATTCGCTTTGTAAAGAGACACACAGAGCGACAGGATGGAGGGAGCTGAGCTGGTGTCCTGTGTATCCTTCGGAGCGTTTGCTACATTTCGCTTGGTGCCGAAAAATTTGCATAAAATGCAAATGATGCCGAGCGGGGCAAGCCGGTGGGGAAAATCGTGGAGGAAGGATGAGCTACCTCGGTTACCGCTGTGGCCTTTTGTGGTCCTTTGCGATATCATATTTATTAAAAGGATTATTGGTGCTTCACTGGCATATCCTGTTAGCGCTGCTCAACGAACGAGCATTCGCCCCGCCACCCACTGGGCCACCGCAAAAAATCACCCAGCAAAAAAAGGGACGGGTCTCCGTTTTCCCATTTATGCAAATGAACAACGGCTGCCTTTTGTTTCAGGTTTCCAGTCTCCTTCCCCCAAAAAAGAATCCCCAAACTCCATCGGAAAATATGCTGCTCTTCTTTTATTTATATTCCTTTGCTGGGCGCCATATTTGATTTAAAAGTTGACGCCGCCGAATCGCTTCAAAAGCCTTGTAAAAAAGAAAAAAAAATAATACAAATACAATTAAAAGGGGCGAGTTTTTCTTTTACAACTTCGGGGAATATGCAGTGAGTCTTCACCTGATTTCACACCTGGCACTTAGCACACTCGGGAAAGCCGAAAAGACGGCGCTATCTTTTGGACTTGGCGCTTTGTTATGATTGCACTCTATTTACTTGAATTTTCTCACCTCCGAACTCGGTTTACTTCTAATGAAGTCGAACGATTCGGTTGCATTTTATGGCCCAGCGAGCGCCTTCAATTGGCGGCTGGGATGTGGGATTCGAAGGATTCCTTGGGTTCAGAACGATGGGAATCGAGTTGGGTTATGGTTTTATAGGGTTCTGGAGATATGGGTCTTCAGGGGGTGATAATTGGAGAGGGGTTTCCAAGGAAGGCTTTACCATTGTTAAGGACCGTAGAACATAATCAAAACAGTGGGTTTTAAAAAACGAAGATATTCATAACTAATGAGTAGTTATCTTGTAGTTTAAAAGCAAATTTAGCAAAATGCATTATTTTAAATATAGGAAAATTATTAGTACGTATTACTCTTTTCGCATTATTAAAAAAGGTCTTAACCATTAAAAGGGGCTTAGGGTTGGCTTTATTACATTTAAATTAATAATTAACCGTCTATTTAATTAACAAAAAATCGATGAATATCCAAATCGATGAATATCATTAAAGACTTTCTTTATGATATGTGAAAATTACTAGTCTAATAATATTTCTATTAATATTTCGTTACCAACACTAAATTCCATATTTTGCTTATTTATAATATTCCATTAAACAAGACCAAATAAATAACCCTATCAAACACCTCTGAATTAAACTTCAAAAACAAAATATCTTCACTCTTTAAACTCGCGCAAGGCTTACTCGCATATCCCTTAATTTAAGGCCTCCCAATTTTAAAGGCCTCCCTTCCGCCTTTTAGTATGTCAATTCAAGAGTTCGTTTCGGCATGACATATTGCAGCAAGTGGAAATTTGCTCGATTCGCAACCCCATTTGGCCCCAAGTCCTTCCCCTTTTCGGAAAAGCCAGCCCTCGCACACAGATAACACCCTTGGCCGCACACAGATAACACCCACATATGGCACTAACACCGCCAATTTGACGCCAAGTGTGTGCCTGTCTGTGTGTTTACCCCTGCCACATTTTCGCCCATTTTCCATTTCAAAACCCCCCGGAAACCCCCTTCGATGGCGATGCCCACTTGTCAGTCATTTTACGAAAATGTTAAAGTATCAAATTCATTGGAATTGCGTTGAGAATGTTTGACAGTTCATAAATGCCCGACGCTTGACTTGCATAAATATTTTGCAAGGCCCCCGGAAAAGCGGCAGGAAAATGGATGGCGACAGTGGGTGGAAAGCTGGCGGAGCTGCCATGGAGCATGTGTGTGTGGCTCTGAGCACTTGAAAAAGTTTCCAAAAATGCGAAAAGTCAAACAAACGTCCGCGCTCTTTACAGTTCTCCCCTCCGTTTTTCAGTTTTGCGTTGTCAGTTTTCCCATCTCGCATTGCTGAGCATTTTCCCCCATTTCATGGTTGCCATTTTGTTTCGAGAGCCGTAAAAAGTTTCCCCCGGTTTTTTCCCCCATTGTTTTTCTTTCATTTTTCAGCTTATTTTTATTTATTTTGTTTGTTTTTCTATATGTTTTTTGTGGGTTTGCGTCGGCGCACTGTGAAAGTTGCTCAACCGAAAGAGCTCACTCAGCGCTCAACGTGTGGCCACTACCACGGATATATCCACTCAACTCAAGGGGGCGTTGCCCAAAAATAACGAGTGAAACGTTCCACTCGGGGTCTCTTTGAGTGGGTGAGTTTCTTGGGACAGGGTGCTTCTGCTTAATTCCGATTTTCAGCTGCTGCTGAACCGAAAAACAGCTGTTGGCCGGAGAAATATTGAGAGCTGAGTGCACTGAGTTATGTTTTGTCCGATGCTAGGGACCTTGTTATGGGCCTTTCAGGACCACTCCTGGCCGCAGCCTTAGTTGGCTTCGTGGAAATCTGAATGACAGGAGGCGTTGTCGCCGCACGTTCCATGTAGCGAGGGTGCGGGCTCGAGGCCTAGCGCCGGCAAAACAATTCCCGGTGCTTCAAATACGAATATAATATAGGCCCATGTGGCTTTATAAAAATTTCTTTGGGTCACTTGGGTGTTGAATTGAAATGTTTTAATAAAATAAAGCTAATAAAAAATAGAGCACTAGGAGTTCTGTGGAGTTTTGATTACATTATATTCCATAAGCTTTTAATATTACGAATTAAATTTACTTATAAGTAAAATTCTATAGTATAAAATATAGATGATGAATTACATCTTTGTACATTGTTTTAATAATTAAAGTATTTTTTAGATTAAAGGTAAAAAAATTTAAATTGGAATTAATTTACTGCTTACTTATTATTTTATTTTAATTATGAAAAACTTAATAGTTATTTAACCGAGCACTAGCAGCGGTGGACTTCGGCTCTTAGATATTTTAATAAATACTTTCTTAGGGTTTATCTGAGAAATTGATTTGAATGAAATTACTTGGTCCTTTGGCTTGTCTCTAAATTATTTTTGATATATTTTTTATAGTTAAATATTCAACATTGAGGCAATTGCAAAGCTGTTTTTATAATCCTTATCATAGTTCAAATACTAATAAATATTTTGTTTTATCCCAAAACCCCTTTTCAGAGTAAACATTGACATAGAAAATAATTAATTTGTATTTTAGTAGCGTCACAATTTTAATCTCTTCTTTCTCACTACTTTTACCTCCATCAATATCTCTCTCCAAGCTCAATCCTTCACCTGTTCCCATACAAGTACCTTTATCTCAAAGCCCCATTCCCGTTAGCTTGCCTTGAAGGCGCCTTTTGATCATTCGCACTTCAGTTGGCTAAAATTCTAAAATAAGGGCGGGAGGTAAAGGCGCCTAACAATTCACTTCCGCGTCTACAACCATTTCCGCTGCACTACTCAACAAAACAAAAGAAACACCTAGAAAGGCGACAAAAAAATGAGACCTCGAAAAAAAGAAAGCATACGGAAGGCAAATAAATAATAACAAAAGCTGGAAAAGACTCAAAAAGTACACAAAACAGCGAACAGGAAAAGGTGAAAAATGTATGTTGAGGTGTCCGCAAGCTAAAGTTTCAGGTACACATAGAAAAACAATTACCCTAACATTATGGAAAATGTTCTTAAAATAGTAAATCACAATATATTCTAAAATGAATATGAAATAAGGCACGGAAAATTATATATTTAATATTAAAGTTCGCAAGCCAATATTACATTAAATATTAAGTAGTATTTGAAAAAGGTTTCTATATAATTTCAAGGGGGGTACCTCTATTTTTTGACTGTTCTCCCTTTCCATAATCCCCTATATATCCCTCTCGAGGTGCCCCCTTTTCTATCCCCAATATTGATGGCTTCTGCACACGAAAAGGTGCAGAACGGCGGAGTATGACGCGATTAGAATCTGTAATTAGTTTTCGTGTATCTGCAATTGTTGTTGCTGTTTGTTTGTTTGTTTGCCGTTGTTGTTGTCGTTGGGGGTTTTTTATTTTGCTCTTTTTTCTTGCTGGGAACTGCACTTGTTTGGCGGCTAAACTTAAAAAGGCGTTAAAACGAGCGCCGACGCTTCAGACACGCGATGTTCACTGTTCCTTGGCACTTGGTTCTCGGTTCTTGGGTTCTTTGGGGCCAAAAAACTTGGGGGCGGTCTGGTGGAATCATCATGATGAATGGCATCCAAGATGCAACACCAGCAGAAAAGAGGAAGCGACCTGTCATGAAAGCCAATTGCCGCTGTTTGCCCTCAGCTCTGCTGAATGGTGCCACAAATTTGAAAGGCTAAGAAATATAGAATCATAAAGGGCATACAGGATACTGACTGGCTAAGTCGGTCTTAAAATGTGTTATTGCGGTATTTAGAAGTTTAATTATTTTTTAGTTAATCTGCAGAATAATATGATTTTTTTATATTAAGAGAAAAGTTAATAGAGGTGTGATTTCTGCGGTTTCTGTCACTTAAAATAGCAAAGTGTGTTATATATTTTCTAAAAGTATTTATGAATTTATAATATATGAAATTTCAGTTTAAAAAACGAATTTATTTTATTTTATATGAGAATTTATTGTAGGTTCTGAAAAAATAAGTTGCACCAGACATATTATGAAATATTTCTAGATCAAGGTAAACCATGTTTAAAGTAGTTTAAAAATTTATTTACTACCAGGAAACTTTATAGATTAAGGAAATATATGAGGCATTTTGCTGAAACCCGGCATTTTTATTTTTTTTCAAGTGTAAATATTGCATTGAGGTTTCGGTCATCGTTTAAATTATATCGATTTCGTATCATAATCGAATGTTTGCTGCTTGCCGTTTGTCGTTTGGCGGCACCATCATCATCATCGTCATCATGCCCGATATAACAACTACAAAAACACCGACACCACACACACACACACACACACTCACGGCAGGAACAACAACAATAATCAACGCACAACAGCAGCAAACAACGGCAACAACAGCAACAACACCGATGGCAAACAGTAGTGGCAACAAACAGGCTCATTTGCATATTTACCAAACAAACACACACACGCACACCCAGTGCGGTGTGTGCGAGTGTGCCAAAATATACGATATCGTGTGCTCATAATAAGTATCTGATAAGTAATGATATACAAACACAGATACAAAGATATAGATACAGATACAGGCGGTGCAAGTGTGCCTGCCGCCTGCCTACCATTGTGTGTGTGTGTGTGTATGAGAGTGCGATAAATGCATTCACAAAATGGCTGAACACCGCAACGCACACCCACACACGCACACACCCGCAGAGAGAGTGACCGTTATGCAAAGTGCAATGGCTGCAGCTGCTGCACTTGCAGTCAACAGCTGCACTCGGAGGAAATTCTGTATTAAATTATATTGGAATACTATCGGAAATGTAGCAACCTGTTTTATTTCATCACAATTGTGAAGCTTTAAATACAAGATAAATATGCACTAAATTAGTAAAGGCATTTTCCCAAGAAAATGAAAAGCCTTTTATCTATTTAAAAATCCTTTATTGATCAACTTGATGCTCCGAAGTATATGCATTTATTTTCCTTGAAATTATTTATTACTTACAATATGTTACGTCTCGGTAAAGCGTCATAAATAATGGACTTTTAAACATTTTACGATTCTTACTTCCTTAGATATTAAATCCTAGTTATAATAACTTTTTTCTTATGTTATTCCTTCTTTCTAGGTATCATATTTTCTTTAACTTAACGAAATATTATTTGTTAACATTTTAAAGGCATAAATTCCAAAGAAACCCTAGTTTATATATTATACTTTTTTAATTTAATTTATAATTTTATAATCTATTTCCCAGTGTATTGCACCTTGCATTTGATGTTGCTGCTTTCGCAAAACTCTCGTTTGAGTTTGGCTTTGTGGCGCATTTTTGGCGTAACACAAAGTGAAACACACACACAGAGGAGCCATGGACAGAAAACCAAAGTCAACGACAGCCACAGAAATGGCAGCTGCAACGGCAACACCAATCCCACATACCACAAGCAACTGAATCGAGAGACAGTAATTTAATCAATTTAAAAGTACAACATAAAGTGAAATTAAAGAGGTGAAAAAGGTGTAGATGATTGCTTTTAGCTGATGAACAAATATCAATTGATACAAAGTTGCAACCTTAAACTTTAAAACATTATTTAAGTTTATTCGAATAATAAATATAAATTGTATGAATATACATTTTATATTTTCTTCTCTTTTTCAGCTACATAGCTTTTAGAAACCCTCAAGACTCTTCACCCATTTAATACTCATCATCTCCAGCTCGTTTGTTACCAAAACCCCCTTAACATTAATCACATTTTTCAAACGAGAAACGTGCTATATAAAACCTTAAATGGAACTCGCTTGACACTTTGCTCGCGTTTTATGGCCAGACTTTGGTCACAAAATAAAGAATTATTTATTTATGTTTTTTTGGCCGCATAAATTGTGGAGATCATAGATCGTGGTTCCGTATATAAAAAGCACAAAAAAACCTACCTGCAGCACATTAAAGAGCCATTAAATTGCGGGAAGCTCTTTATTTTAATGGATCCACCGAAAAACCGAAATATTTTAGTAATGCCCTCAAACTAGATTCTTGTTTATAGAAAATCAATTAAAAAACTATTCCATTCGACGGGCTAATTAAAAAATTAAATTCCAAAGAATAGAGCCATTTGATGGTAAATCTCTATCGGACAAATTATAGGGTTTATTGGCTTTAACGTTTTATCTGTTTTCAAACTGTAGTTTGTGTGGAAAAACTCAAAGGCGCCATAAAATTACAGCATTACGAATCTCATGATGGTTGAGCTGGGAAGTTCTACGAAAAATGCGTGAATAATTTAATGTTTGTACTGGAAGGAGGGGGATAATGAATTCTGTTTTGTTAGAATCGCGAATCCCACGCGAAATGCTAAAAAGAATCGAGCAAATGAGCCGAAAGCCCTCGAGCAATAACAATTTCTGCCCAGCCTTCAAGATCCCTCCTTGTTGACTTTTCCTCTCACAGGGATGGACACATAATAATTGCACAATGATTGAGTCCAAAAATGCACCGAGAGAAAAAGTATGCCAAATTTTTACTAGGAAATAAATATTATATTTGTAACTTTTGTACAGGAATAATTAGATTTCTCCTTAGACCTTCCCTTATTTCCAGTGCAGCTCCCGAATCGACTCTATAACCCCCGGGCGCTTCCCACATTATTGTGTCATTTGCCATTGTTAACTTGTTAATTTCGTTTGATTGATTTTTAATGCAACGACACACAAATCGCCGCCTCGGACGGAGGACATATAGTTATGATTAAATCAAGTGAGACTCGCACGCGGCTTAGGTTGCCAGTGAGTTCGCAAAGGAGAACAAAGGACGAAACGCCAAGTGCAACGAGGGCAGCGAGTCAAAAGGAAGCTGCAGGCACGTGTCCTTAATCCGGTAATTACAGCGCCGTTCGTCATGCCAACGCGGCCCGGCCGATTGTAGTTTGAATGGCCAAAGATACGGAGATAGGAAGACAAATAGATGGAATCTGGAAGATACTCGTATGTAGGCTCATTCGGGGGACGACTTTCTGCTTTCCCAGGCTGCGGCGTAACAAGTTAATTTATGTTCGATCCCTGGCCCCAGATAAATGGTAACTCCACCGATTTCCCTTTTCCCATCTCGGGACAGTGTTCGGGGTATCCGATTTCGGGGCGACCTGTTGACAAGTTGCCACATCCAAATGGATGACCGCAGCCCGAAGAAAAGGGGCCATCTAATCGCCTTCGAATCGGGAGAGGGCACGATGAACAGTGGTCTAAATACTTAAACAATAATATCAAAACTATCTAAACAAAATTAAAAAATTACAATAACAAATTATATTTTTTTTTTGAATTCAATTTATGTGTTTTCTAATGTTATCTTTGCTTAAGCTACCTTTGTCTTGTTAGAAAAATGCTCTTACTGACTTAAGGCTTAAGGTACCCCAGAGTTCACTTCAGCTTTCGGATCATCCACCTTAAATTAATTAATCCTCAACCTTAAATCTTCATTACTTTATTGCTTGCATTTCAGCCACTATTCCCACTGTGCATTGAAAAGAAAAGAAAATGTTAAATGCTTGTAAATCCGTATCTAGTCGCTACTAAAATGTCCACATAATAGAGTTATCACGGCGACCCCGGTCAAATCGAGCCACACTCTGCGCCGCCGAAAAAAATATAAACCCTAGAAATTTTGATTAATTGTCTCTGTTTGGGCTTGCGCTTTTAATTTTTCCCGCTCAACGCCGCCGTTGTCATCCCCCAATATTAATTCACTGTCTGCGGCTTTGGCGTTGAAGAAATTCTTTTGTGCCTGGTATTGTCCAACTAAGTCCAGCATGGAGCTACGCACGCTCACATCCACACATTTATTCAATATTAATTCAGTCGATGGCGGCACGGCGCAACAAAGTCAAATCGATTTTTTATGAAAATCTCTCTGTCTCTTATGGGCTTTTAAATGTTTAATCGTTTATGAATTTTGATAACGCAGCGCTACTAAAGCCGATGGTTTTAAAGATGAGCCCCCCGACGCCACGACACCAGTGCGTCATTGATCCACAAAAGAAATAAGTATCCAAAGAAGCGGTATCCAAAAACAGTCAGAGATTAACTTGGGTCTGTGTAAGCTTAAACGGAATGATGGCTTAATGTGCGAAATTTGCATAGGTCAGAGTGCTGAAAATGTGCTTATTCATGGGTGGATTAAATCCTTCTTGAGTTAAAGCGCGACTTTTGTTTTATTTTATACCTCATTTTAATCTTATGATTAGTGAGCTCTTAACCCAATGAAAAATATGTAGTAAATATTATTTACAAGTCCCAGAGTCAAAAAAATTAAACATATACGAATAGTTGTTAAGCGACAATCATAAATTTACTACTAATAAAAACGGAATTTCTTACATTAAAATTTAATGCCAAGTACGCCAAGGCTATTTAAATTTACAGCGATAAGTATCCACCCAAGATATTACAAATTTAAGAGTTAACAAGCTTTTAACACAAAAAAATAAAGGCTAATTATAAAAAATGAACTTAAAGCATAAGTGTTTCCATCAATTTGCTGGCTAATAAACCCCAAAACTACTCGAAAAACTCTGTATTTATGAGCTGCCAGTGGCATGCACCACCCACCTCCCCAAATCTAAACCAAGTCCAAGCAGGAGCCGCCGAGTAGAAGTGGCAACAATGTGGCAGCGCCTCGGCTATTCACCATTTTTATGGCCCACCTCGACACACAATTTTCCGGCCGAGTGCGGAAATGCGCGCATCACTCGACGGCTGGCGACGATGATGAGGATGATGATGATGACTTGGACCGGCGATCGGAGGCGGCTTAAATTCGGATTCCAGGTCCAACTTGGAGCCGGAGCCGGGTGCACCTTTCCAATGCCATAAAATAGGCTGTCTCCGTTGCGGTTTTGGCTTGGTTTGGGTTTTTGGTTCGGGATTCGGGTTTTGGGCTATCAGCGCGATGGCATCATTGTAATAGACTCTTCACAGTGTGCATTTTTACGATGCTTACAAGCATTTCAACAAGTTTTACAGCTTTTCCACTAAAAGCCAGCCCCCGAAAAGTGGTCGGCACACAGAGATCTCCATGGCGCTACGAATGAAAATCCAAGAAAGAACTCCCCCTCCTGGAAGTTGTATCATTCTGTATTGCTTTATGTGCACTGGGAAAATGTCTCTGGGTTGGGAGACATGTGAAATATTTTAGATTAGCTAAAAAAACTACCTAAAAATCGAGGTTATATTCTGGAACTTGAAACTTTTGTGATAACATTTTTGCTTGCATTATATTTCATATTGTTTTGAATTGCTATAATGTAAAAAGAAGGGTATAAAAAGATCTTTGAGAGCATAAAATAAAAATATTATTTTATATATTTTGTTACCTTTTTCTTTAATTAATATATCTGACCACAGATCATAAATAAAGAGTTAGTTTCTTCCAGTGTCCCGGCAGAAAGAAATCAATTCGAAATGAGCCATTAAACGCTGCTAAACACGCGGGCATTTTCCACCGTTTCCACCTTTTTCCACCGCTTTTCACCTATTCGTCCGGTGGCTCCATCTCCATCTCGGTATCCCTCTCCGGTCCAGCCATAAATTTCCAACAAAAGAATGTAACCCGAGGCCTGAGAGTTATCCGCTGGGCAGGTTTTTCGGTCTTCGGCTTTCCCGTTCGATGGCTGGCAGTCCCGATTTCTTCTGAATAAATTAAAATTAAAATAAAAATCGTTTGTTTTTTTTTTCGCCGCCTCAAACGTGGGAAATGTGTTCATCACCAAAAGTCGAGCCGGGCCGGGATACATTTTGGATCCAGCCCCGCCTCTATTTTTTTATTTCTCTCCTCTGTTTCACAACATTGGGGCATCATCATTTTTGTTATTTTAATTTTAACGATCTCTTAGCGTTCTCTTAAAAGTGCAATAGAGCCAAAAAGCTTGACCAATGTAATGTCAATGATGTCATAATATCGGGATCGGCATTGGGATCCTCGACAAATCGCAGGAAGCTCTGGCTGTCTACCCTCGTCGACGCTGAGCATGTCTTGTACTTTGTCAGTTGAGCATGACCGACTGATCTAATTAGGATATTATGTCACTGGCTTGGAATAACTCTTCTCGAGGGGAATTTCTGGAGGGAATTCAAGACTTAAAATGCAAAAAAGTGTCAGGAAAGTGAGACATATACAAGCAGAAGTGTGTCTCAATTTAAAAAAATATTTGATACATTTGGAAGTAATTCAAGTAAGCATAATATAGATAAGTTATAGTATTAAATATTCAATAAAATCTGTTTGTAAATATTAAAGCAGTATAATTTTAAGATTTAATTATTAATTAATTTATTAATTTATTATTTTTATAATCTATTTATTATTATTAAGTCAAGTTAAGCCAAAGACCTTATTGTGAGACCTTACACAAGATCAATTATTTTCCCTCCTTTCGACAGCACTTATATATTTCCTTTCCCCATATCGAATTATGATCTACTTACGAATAAATTCCCCCCAACATCTCAATAAAAACCCAGGGTATCCCCTTGAAAGTGGAATTATGTCAAAAGCTGTGGCGTTCCATTTTCAGTAGAGATCTCTTCAGAAATCTTATCGTCCCCGTTTCCGATCTTCGTGTAAATTGTCACTGGCCAACAGGCACTAGCTCAATGTAATCGCCTCGAAGGGGTCTCTGTCTCAATTCCCTGAAATTCCAGCTAAATACCCGCGAGTCCGATAAGATTTTTCCGCCTTACATGGAGAGGGTTCCCAATTCCCAGATCCCATATCCCAGCGGCAGCGGCTCCCAATCTCAATCGCCGGACCATTTCCAATTCCATTTCCATTTCGATTCCCATCTGGTGCTCACATTTGACATTTAGAGGCGAGCATATTTCTCTCAAGTCTATGCCGCATGCTCCGCCAAATTGGTATTAAATTACTCACTTTGGTGATAATCGAAATGGACACGACACGATTACGGCCGCAACACGCCGAGATCGGGGAGCTCAGGTGGGCAGGGACTGAGCAGGGACAGGGGCTTATCTCCGTGCCTGGTGGGATCCCAACTGTGAACCAGTTCTTCGACCTGGCGAGATCATAAAGAAAGTAAAAATATTGAGACGCAGACAAGTTGAAAATGCCACCACATCACATTTTGAGCGTTTTTAAAACGATCGATTCCGGCGATAAGACAGTGGCTCCAAGGGGCTTCCAGCTCCAACTCGATTCCATCTGCCCCTGGGATCTCCGGATGCCACAACAACTATATTAAGGGGCTCTCGTGGGATCTGTCTAAGTAGATTTTAAATATTATTTCTATTTAAATTTACATTGAATGTAAAATGTTAAAAATTCATTCAATTCAAATACCAGATTGAGAAACATATTTTTTCGAATCATATTAACATTTTCTGAAATATTTTAGACATATTGTTCTAATTTAAAAAAGAAATATATTATTTATCTTGATTTTAAGTCCTTTTTAGTCTAAATCCAGGTCCAGTTCCAATTCCAACATGTGTCAAATTGGGCAACTAACTGACTAATCTCGGACATAAACAGTTGCCTTGGAACAAGTGTTATTATTTCTCTAAATGCTCGGGATCAAAACAATTCAACTGTCAAATGGAATTGGCCAGGATGGCCGACAGTCAGACAGGCACACACAGACGGAGAATCAGGGGAAAAACGGAAATCCTATTTGCATTTCAAACATTGCAATCCAGGGACTATTAAAAACAAATATTTGTGGGCACCACAACAAAACCAAAAAAGAAGAGACATTGCTTTCTTATTTAAGGGGTAGACTTCGGGATGCTCATTAATTTGAAGAATATAATATTAAACTTTATAAAGTAACAAAAATATAAAGATTTTAATTATGATTCTACCCTCTAACATAAATAATTATAAATAATTCAAGTTTACCTAATTAAATATTACTCATAATTTCAAGTAAGATACATTTAATCTCTCAAATATTATTATTTGTACTACAATTTAATTATTTAAAGAAAGGGAAATCACTTACAAACGTAATTCATATGAAGATTATACATTTATTAATTTTGTGTTATTGTTTTAGTAAAATAAATAATAAAATAATTCTTCGAGTAATAAATTTCAAAAAATTTCCTAAACATCCTCTTTATTATCTAAAACTTATTTTTTAAGTATCAAAATCTTTCTTAAAATGTTATTTTTGAACCAAATTTGCTCACTAATTTATAGTATAAACCCGATATACCCACCGCTCTATGATGGATATAAAAAAGGATCAAGGCGCGAACACAAAGTGAACATATGTATTAGACGGTGGCAAGGACACCCCTTTTGGCTGCCTAATCCTCTGGCAAATGGTACCCTCATCCCCCTGCACCCTGGAATTCCGCTCCTTTTTCGGCCCTGCCCGCACACACAGTGGACACCCGGAATGGAATCCGAGCTCGAACTATCCCTGGCAGCATTTCCGCCTTGACAATTTGTACAATTGTCGCTCAATTTATGTGTACAAAGGGGTGGAGTGGTGTGGAGTAGGAGGCCAGGGCCAGGGGCAGGAGCAAACGAACAACTTCCGATTACAACTTCATTTGTAAATGTTTCCTTCGAACCATTTTTATCCTGGCGCAAATACACAATGCCTTTTGGCACACGTTTTGCGAGGGTGCGAGTTCGAGGTTGAGCACACTCGCAAAAAAATATTTTTATAATCATCACTGTATGAGAAAATGCCATTGAAAATGCTTTGACTTTAATACAAATTAATAAAATGTGTACTACTTAAATATTTATACTTATTTAATACAAGTTTTTGCAAAGAGTGCACCTGAAACTCCCAAGTTCGAATTTTGTGGAACGCAAGTTCTCATTCAGCGAAATTGTTTAATACTTCCTAAAACAAAAGAATTGCTGTTTGAACATAGAAAATGTAATAACAAAATTTTCTAGTAAGAAATGGTTTCAAATTTGTTTTTAAATATTAAATAAGTATTTTTTAGAGTGCATTAAAGAAGGAACTGAGCACAACCCACATCTGTCAACTTCAATAAAGTGTCGAATGGGAGGTTCATCGTCACCAGAAATAGTTGTCGCGATGATTTCTTTTTTATATGTTATATTATTTGTTTCTGTTACTGTTTTTATTGCCGGCTGCTGTGCAGGGACTCGAATCGAGGTGGGTGGTGCGACCTTGTGGGCGACGGGCGGTGGGTGGTGACGCAAATTAAGCCTCTGGTGTATTTGGATCCCTCAGATTTAACACGCTCTCGTCCGCCGAAGTCCTTTGAAGGCTGCTAATCACTTTAACATACATTTGCATTGCATTTACACGCATTTTGACCCTCATTAATGCGCCGCCTAATAGCCCCAGGGGCAAGTCCTTTTTCCGAGGGATATCCTTCGGTTCAAACGGTGTTAGAAGGGGTGTGGCTGTTGTGCAATATAACTTTATTATCCGCGAATATTGTTTAATAATTTTTTATCTTTTTCGGTACTGGGTTTAATTAAGGGGAAAGGTTAAGGTGGAAATGATTATGGTTAATAGGATTTTTATGGGCGTGGAAATTATGTAAAGATTATTTTTAGATAGCTAAGGATTTGTTTAGTTTAGGTAAACAGTAAGTACTTCCGGCCTAAAATATTTCTCAGTAACAATAAGTCCTCGATTTCACTCTTTATTTATTTATTTTCTTTTTGTTGCAACTTTTTTCGCCAAGTTTTCGAGGAACTTGTGAAATTTCGCGCGTTCTGCGCGTTCAAACAGAGAACTGGTTAAGGGATTTCATTATTTTCCGGGCTGAGATCTCGCCAGCAACTGCCTTCCCGCATTCCCCGCTCGTGTCTATTCTTTTCTATATATTTTCTTGGGCTGTTTTTGTTGCAATTTCTGTTTTAGATGCGGGCACCCAAAAGTGGAAAACGCTGCTGCTGAATTTCATCTTTGAATTGTTTTTTTTGCGCCAAAAACTTTTGTTTACTTGGCAAATAGAGAAGACTCGAAGCCCGCCCCCTCTCTCCCTATATATATATAAATAAAGCTATAGACAAAGTTTTATGGTGACTGCCAAAATCTAAGCGACTGTTTAGTTGCTTACCCCCCAATTTTCCCCCCATTTCCCCTTGAAGTTTTTGTTGCATAAAAGTTTTTGTTATGCTTCCTCCTCGCTGTCATCGTCGTTAAATTCCGAGTTGTTGTTTCTGCAAGTCTTTCCCTATTTTTTCACAGTCGAATTCACCGAAATTTGTCACGTTTGTTATTTTTGCGAGACGAGAGTTTCGGTTGTATTTACTCAACTGATTTTGATAACATTCGTGTAACATGGCCAGCATTTAATAGGGAGTTGTTCGAGTTGGCAAACGGAAAAGAGTAACTAAAAAGGTTTGGCATTCCGAGATGTTTCGAAAAATGTGTTATGCTACGAGTAATAAGAAGTAATGATAATAAAATATTTAAGAAGCAGTTAAGGTAACCGGTGATTATTTATACGAGAAGCTAAAATTTATTACTTGTTATTTGTAAAAAAATAACATCTCTAAGTTTAACTAATTAACTTTTTATTAATATTTATTTATTTTGAATATATCTAACTGAATATGTATTTATGGAATACCTATTCCTTCGAAATAATTTCTATATTTAATTTCATTTATTAGTTTGCCTTTAAACATTTTAAACTAAAAATTTGCTTTGAAAATTATTGCTTACAAATAAAAATATAAATAATATATAAATATATAGCAAAAAATATACATTTGGGAGGCAGCTTCATATTTCTTTGAGTTTTCCCTAACAAATCCTTTCTCCAAGGGCCACGCCCTTTGCTGGCCAATGCGCCCATAAATCGCCGACATGAGCATTTTGTCCTTTATAAAGTCTAATCCGCATTTATTTTATGCTCGGCTACAAATCGTCGCTTTAATAGTGTCACCATGAGTTATTGGAGCAGATCCTCCGTAACTCGGCTCGGCTCGTCCGCCCGCTCACTTTGCATTGGGTTCGCCCTGCTCCGTGGAAGAAGCTGCCCCAACAAATAACAAAAATAAATGCATGCATTAGTTAATGTCCAGTCGTTGTCGCTGTCCCTGTCTCTGCCTTGCTACCCCGTCTCTTTCCGCGTCCCTGCAGCAGTCTCTTTCTACACGGGGGCAACGGATCGCAGCAGGATGCAGTTTATAAGCGGACCGAATCGAGCATCCAGTTGCTCCGGACCTCGCTCCACTTGATCCGTACACTGGGAACAATTTAATTAAAAACTGACACTTAAAGACAATATTATTATTAAAATATAAATTTCCCTTAAACTTTTCAGTATTAACATATAATAAATATAAAATTTACAAATGAATCGAATGTATGTATATCTTGCAGCTTTTCTTGCTCGGCGTTGATTAATCATAAAAGAAATACATTTAGGAAATATTAAATATACAAATATAAAATGAATATTAAATTTAAATGCACAGCTTGGTATTTATATTTTCTTCAGTGTATGGCCGTTGGTGTTGCTCTGGATGTTACTGTTTTTGTTGTCGTCGAAGGCGGCGGCGTCGCTTAAGCCAATTCAAAACGGTGGCCGCTGATCCGATCCCCCGGCTCGCGACCAGCTCCGATTCCAGGTGCCAGGTCCCAGCTCGTGGTTCCCGGTTCCCGGCTCCCCGGCTCACGCTTCCAGAGTCTCCGGGACCAGATCCTCCACTTCGCGTATTACATTTCGCGCTCGATAAATCTCCGCTGCCTGCCGCCCCGACACATATTTCATATCAACGCAGATAGTTTCGCGAACAGTGGAACCAGAATCGTTGCTGGTTTCTAACTTAAGTGAGCAAAAATTAGAAATAAACGTAGTTAATTAAATAATTTGTATATTCATTTAATTTTATAAAATGTTTGATTTATAAAAAATGTCTGCAAGAATTCATGTTATTTCCAACTTTTAGCCGAATCGCTTACAAGTGAAGGGACTAATTCCTACTACATTGCATAAAATTTTTTTATGGCATCAGATCGCCACTTTCCTTATATTTTTGAAGCTGTGAGATTATTTAATAAAAATTAAATATTTTAAATTTAAAATATTTTTGTTTCTTATAAATAAATTGTAGATCACTTTAGAATTTCACATCTCACACCACTGTGCGTAGGAAGGTCGCGCGGTTGCGCATCATAAAGCAAATTTCATTTTGAATTATTTTCTTATATTTTCTTTACTTACTTATTGCTGCGATTCTGATTTTTTTCTCGGTTTTCGCTCTTGTTGTTGAGACGTATTGTGCTCGGCGGAATGAGAGTGTTCTGTGCGGCAGAAAAGGTGTTAATGATGATCATCATTGCGCTCATCATCATTATCAGTGGGGATGTATATCGGAGAAGAGATATCGGGTATGATATATTGAAAAAATATCGAACAATATATGGAATTAATATCTTAAATTATTATATTCCTTGAAAAAAGTTTGAATAATTATAAATGCTTACGAAAGTGTCTAAGAATAGCTTTTCGATATTGCATAGTAATTATAATTATTGATATACAATATGTGATATTAAGCTCATTAATAAGATAGCGAAATATCGATATTTTTTCAGCCATCCCTAATTACCATCGCCAACATAGTTGGCAAAGAAACGAGTATCCGTGTGTCAGCTGCCCATTGATGGCGTTGAATGTACGAACCTCAGATGTTCTTAAGTAAAATTTAGGAGCTTTTTGGTGTCCTGTCGCCGCACTTTAGGTTGATTTGCTGTGGCGAGCATAATTTATTTGGATCGGGTTTGGGAGAATAGCTCGGCGGGGCGATTGCAATAACTTGGGGATTTCAATATGGTATAAGACGTCGGCATTCATGACTTGGAAATTGTCATAATTTATGAAATTAAACCATGAAAATATTTACTCATCTGCAGCAAGAGTCGCTGTTGCTCATTAAAATTGCAAGTACGTGTATAGGATACACCTAAAGAAAGGCACGAAATGTTAATATTATTTATAAATATTTTATGACATTTGAAAGGAAAGTATATTTGCTAAATTTAAAGGATTAACAATCTATTCAAGGCTTGGAACATTTTAGCGTAAATTTATCCTATGATTTACTTGAGTTACAAGCTTAGGATTATTACTTTATTCACTCTTTAATAATATTTAAAAACAAACTTGTTTATTAGATCTTTCTTAAGTTTCGTTACAAGAAATATTTTTACTAAATATTTAAGGGGTTTCATCCATACGTTAAAAGCTGGCAGCAGTCTAGCATGTAAAAAAATATTTTTTTCATACATACGTGGGCTGCTACATATATTTCTGGCCTAATAATGAAAATACGAATATTTATTAAGGAAAATAGTTTTATTGTTTTTCAAAATATTCTCCATCAAGATTTACACACTTTTGCATGCGCTCAAACCAATTTTCGAAGCACTTTTTCCACTCTGATTGACACACCTCAAAAACATGGTTTTTGAATGCTTCAACAGCATCTTCTGGCGACGAAAATCGTTGACCACGCATTTTCTTCTTGATGTGAGGGAATAAAAAGAAGTCATTTGGTGCCAAGTCAGGACTGTACGGCGGATGACCCATCAATTCGACGTTTTGGCCAGTCAAAAAGGCGCTGGTTTGAGCCGATGTGTGAGAGCTCGCATTGTCATGGTGCACAATGATTCGTCTTCCCTTGTTCGTTTTTCGAATTTCACCGAAGACTTCAGGCAAACAAATGGTGGTGTACCAATCAGAATTGACCGTCCTACGTTGCTCAAGAGGAACAGTAGCCACATGACCAGTTTTTGCGAAGAAACAGGCGACCATTTGCTTCGAAGTGCTTCTTCCACGAACAACTTTCGTTGGATTTGGCTCGTCTTGGAAGACCCACACGGTCGATTGCTGTTTTGTTTCGGGCTCATACGCATAGATCCATGATTCGTCACCTGTGACGATCTTATAAACGTCTTTTGAAGCACCGCGATCGTATTTTTTCAGCATTTCTTTACACCAATCCACACGAGCCTTCTTTTGAGCGATTGTCAAATTGTGCGGGATCCAACGAGAACAAACCTTTTTTACAGCCAGGTGCTCATGCAATATCGAATGTATGCTGGTGGAAGAAATGCCTAGGGATGCCTCTATCTCACGGTATGTCACATGACGGTCTTGCATTATTAGTTCACGTACGCCATCGATGTTTTCTGGCACAACGGCTGTTTTTGGACGACCTTCGCGGAATTCGTCTTTGAGGGAGCGTCGGCCACGATTGAATTCGTTGTACCAGTTTTTCACAGTGCTATAGGATGGTGCTTCATAGTCATACAAAGATTTAAGTTCATCGCTGCACTCTTGTCGTGATAATCCACGCCGAAAGTTGTGAAAAATGATCGCACGAAAATGTTCACGAGTTAATTCCATTTTTTTGCGAAATTGATTTTTTTAAGTAACTGTAAACAACACAAATGATAGTCGTACGTCAAACCGTTCTGAGTACGTTTATGCTTAAAAATGTCGAACTTTTCAATGGAAATGTCAGATTCCACCTAACAACACTTAGTGTTGCCTAGGCCAGAAATATATATAGCAGCCCACGTAATGTTATTAAATGTTATGTTATTTCTTTGTGGCATTGAGCATATTTTAATATTTATTTTCTTTCCGTGTAAAACCGAAGTCAAAACAAATGTTGCTGTTGACAATGATGTTGCTGTTGGTGGTTTTCTGTCGCTGATGCTGTTGCGGCCGCTGTTGCTGTTGTGGAAATGTTGCAGCCACCCGAAAGTGGCTAATAAAGCAAATCTTGTTGACAATGCCCAAGGCGGCAGCAGACTGGAGAACTTTGCAGGCTCCCTTTTCGCTTCGTTCTGTTTTTGGTTAAGCTCTACATGGAAATTTCGCCAATTAACACCTTTTAGCATGTTGGCCAAAGACAACGACAGCAGCAGCAGCAGCAGGAGGCGACAACAGCAACAGCAGCATCATCGAATGCGTTAATTAAAATTATACTAAAAGCGGCAACGGCAGCAGCTGAAGCCCAAGAACCAGCAACATCACAAAAAATAAGAATGAGAAATGAGAATGAGCGGCACCTCGCCGGGGCATACTGACTTTTTACTGTCGCTCAGCTATTAATATATATAAAATACGGCAAAAATACGATTAGCCAAGCTTAGCTGGGCCGCTCTCGGCAACATGTTGCTCCGGCCGGGGCGCATAGTAAATATTGACAAGCAGCAATGGCAACAGCAACAGGAACAGCAACGGCAGCAACATCCACCGAGAGCCGCAGCAACATGAATATCGCACCTTGTAAACTCATTTGCGCGTACGTGTTGAAACAAATGTTTGCGGGGGGTAAAAGAAATAAAAAATAAATAAAAAAGTTGCCATCCAGCAGCCCAAAAACAACAGGAACTGCAAAAGCAGGGACTGCAGTTTGAGACTGTTGCGTGATTGCTGCGTGTGCCATCACGAAGCTCCATCAGGAAAATATTTAAAATATATTTAAAAAAATAAATGCACTGAATTTAAGGTTTTCCAGTAAATAATATATTTTTAATTAGGCATATATTAAAGTTTACTATTAAAATAAATGGAAGCACTCAACAGTGAACTCTTTATTTTCGAAATACAAAGTAAACGACCAAATATGCTTTCCCCAAAGCTCATTAGCATTCAACGCTTGCAAGACCTTAAACCAATATTAAGATCATCAAATAAGTATGCCTTAGCGAGTGATTTAACGAATTTTTAATACGAAACCAATTCTCATAGACCAATCTTAAAGGTGTCTACCTTAAGTTCTAGTCACGCCCTCATCCTTAACCGCATAAAAACAACGGCGCGCCATCCCGTCAGCAACAAATGTTGCATTGGCAATTGCCATAAGTCAGACACAGCAGCAACTGCAACTGCAACTGGCGCAGCAGTTACTGCAGAGCAGTAGCAACATGGCCACGCCACAGGAGTGAATTTCATTGCATGCAGTTTATGTGCGGCCTAATGGGGCTGTTGTTGCTGTGTTGCAGTTGCTGCTGCCGCTGCTGCTGCGCCAGTTGCAGTTCCTCCTGCTGCTGCTTTTGCTGATGGGAAGCAGCAACACGTTCATCTTCATCAGAGCCAGCAACGCGGCCTCCTTTCCATATGGCCAAGCTGCCTCCATTATTGCTGCCAAAGGGAACTGGATTAAAGTAAAAGATAAACAATAAAGGGGAAGCAAGACAAATAACTAACTAATTTGAAAGGTATTATTATGCAAGTGAAATAAAACCATTATTCCTAATTTAGACATTTTTTACTTCACTAATAAAATTAATCTTATTAATTTAGAACCATTTTTATATACAAATATACATATATAATTCTAAAAATAAATAATTTAAACAACGGTTACGACTCAAACAAAATGGTTGCATATTTTTTAGCGGCTGCAACCCGGCTATATCTTAGGGAGAAGCTAATATCCCATTTGCGTTCGTAATACTATCCTATAGAGATATAATTATTATAAATACAAAAAGCTAATAAAGAAACGAGTAACATAATTAATTTGATTCAATGTATAAATACCCTTGAACTCCTTAACTTCCGGATATGAGAAAATAAGACGGACTGAACTGTTTCACTTGGCGTTTGCCAGATTTTTTTTCGGCACCATGACACCAGCAGAGCAGCCCACAAAAAGGAGGCTTTTTTCGCCCCCTCTTAACCCCTGTCCACCCCTCGCCTTTATGCAAATTCGCTGCTGCTGATGCTGATGCTGCTGCGTGTCAATGCAAACTTTGCTGACTTGCATGCGAATGTTGCTTGCACAAACATTGAGGTTGAGGTGTACTGCCAAAGTTGTCGTCATAGGAGGACGTTGCAGCAAAGGAGTCGCCAGTCGCTGGACTTGTCTTTGCCGCTGATGCACAGTAAGAAAAATTAAGGTAATAATTGTTTAATAATTAAAGGGTTAATTAACAAAACAGAAATAAGAGAGCCAAGGAAATATTTTTTTAAGTTTTCTCTATTTTTAATAAAATATTCGATATGATTATTGCATTGATTTATTAAAAAATAAATTATCAAAGTTCATTCAAGAACTTCACATAAATGCCTTTAATTTTGTTTATCATTTTGACTGATTTTTGTCAGTGTACTGCTGCTGCTGTTTGTGTTGCAGCTCCAGGAGCAACCACCGCCTGGCTTGTTGGCCCGGCGACCACAGCTGGGTGTCCTGTGCGCGCACAGTCGAGTCGAGTTAAGCAAACTCGGTGGTGGCCACCGGACAGGACAGGGCTGGGCAGGACAGGCGAAGGCACAGGGCAGGGGATTCAGGGATTCGCATTTACTCGCCTCCGTCGCGCCAATGGCAATTGGAGGGGACTTGGCCTCGGAATCACCCAAACGATTGAACAGGAGCTCCTTGCATATCAGTGTTGAGTATTTGATAAAATAGCTAAAAGCTAAAGTTAAACAAATAATTCTTTTTTGAGTTTAAAGTAAGATATTACAATTAAATAAAATTTAATTAAAAAAGGCTACAAGGCAGAAATCCTAAAATACAAAAGAAATCATAGAATTTTGAATATATTTTGTGCCATTTCAGGGCACATTACTTAATTCCTAAAATAATATTTAGGTTTCCGTAAAGATCTAAAGAATAGTTTTGCTTATAAGGTTTAGTCTTTAATTGATTTTATAATTATATAGATAGAATAGCTTCCTATTAAAGTAATTTAAAATATTTAATGTGCGAATTTAGGCACTTGGCTTATATTTTTAATAATTTTCTTCGGATTAATTTTGTTTAGGAACTCAAAGTAAAATTTACCTTTTCTTTTGGCTAAAAATGCGCCAAAATGCCAGCTCAAAAATGCGTAAGTTGTCGATGCCTCAAGCCCCGCTCTCCACCCTCATGCATCCAGCCAGTTGGTGTTACATTTTTACGTGCTCCAACGCCCAATGATGATGGTACACACAGCGATGGATGCTGGGATGCCGAAGGAGTAGGAGAAGGAGAACAAGGAGGAGGAGGAGGAGAAGGAGTTGACCACCGGCCAACGCCTACGCAGGCAGTCAGATTCGGATGCGGATTCCGATTCGGATTCAAAAAGAGTCAGGCAGTTGGCGGGCAACGCAGCATGATGAATGTCCCATTCCCATTCCCGGGCTCCTAGGTGAGCAGCGTTCTTCGTACGTGCCTGAATTTAGGGGCAGAGGTGTGGCTTAAAGGGGGTTCTATTTAAGCAGGAATTTATTTCAAATCACTTGATGAATTCACTAAATAAATTGTGTATATAAGTATTTATTTTGCTTGTAACTTACTATTTTTCATGCTCCCTTTCCAGGACAGACGCCTCTGAATGGAGGCAATAGAACGTGTGCCAGCGGGTTCGGGCTCGTGTTCTTTGGCATGGGGATTGTGGAGATTGTGGGGACTGTGAGGATTTTGGCACAAGATTTCTGCGCCCCCCAAAATCAATTAAAATGCCAAGCGGCATGAGTCACACGCACCGGGGCCTCGACACCCATCAGGCTGTCGCTGAGGTTGGTCCCGTGGTCGTGTTGAAAGGAGCGGCGGCGGGCTGCCCTTTGTCCGTACACACGAGAGGAGAAGACCTCCTCGATGGATCATCTGGCGATGATGGAGCTTCAGAGGCGATGATGGGCCAATGGCCAGGAATTACAATGCTTATTGCATCTGGCCGACTGGACATTTGCATACCCAATCACCGAATGGCAGGCATCCTCCGACCAATTCTCCACTCTTGACCCCGTTTTCAATGGACTCTGGCACGTTCTGTAATCGATCATCAGTGCCTAAAGTGGCCACAAGACTCAGAAAAACTTCGGTTTCTTGTCCGATGACTGGAGACTGAAGACTGAAGACTGAAGACCGGAGACTGAGGGCCGCCTCTCATCAAAGTCCAACAAAGCGCATACCACAGATATCAATTAATTTCAGCGGGCCCAGCGTGGATGTGAAAAGGCCAACAAAATCGTAATAAGTCAATGCCTTTGATGGGTGCAGAGAGAAAAAATTAATTATGGATTTTTTGATAAAGTAAAGAAAATATTAACAATATTCTTGTAGTCTTTTAGGAAAGACTTTTAAAGAAATTATTTTTCTAAGCTTTTGAGCATAAATTATATTATATTATTTAAATGATATTTAATTTATTTTTCTCTGTGCACCAACAAAGATCTCAGTTCCACGACTTTGAACCTTTTTTTCAGCCCGGGTCTATTGATAAACACAAATAATTTTGTAGCAGGATGGGATATGGATATGAATATGGATATGGATCCACCTCGGCCAGTCACAATCATCATCAATCGGTTAAGAAAATATTTAACAAGTGTTTGAATGATTTTGAAAAATGATGTGCGGTGCAGCATGTGCAACAGGCGCGATTTAAGCTCTCCTCGATCTGCGAGAACCGCGATCTGCGATCTGCGATCTGCGGTCCTTCTTCTCAGCTTTAGTCGTCTACAAATTATTGCACGCGATCGCTCATTTCCAGCAGAAATAACACAAACACGGCAGCAACATGGAGTGGCACCGCAGCAACATCAGCACAACAGGAACATGGGATCGGGATGGGGATCGGGCTGGGGATCGGACTGGGGATCGGGCTGGGGATCGTGTTGGGGAAGTCGAGTTGCCAGCTCCCAATCTTGAGTCGAAGGCGATGTAGATATAGCAAATAAGATATGGCTGGGGCATGTCATGAGGCCCGCGACTGTGAAAACATCTCAATGGCAAAAGTATCACATCATTCATAATTCCATTGCCGCAGAAGGGGAACTCGAACTCCAGCCCCGACTCCAACTCCAACTCCATCTCCAGCTCCAGCTCGGATTGAGTTGTTGTAGCTGGCCACGAAAATCTCTCGCTTCAAGTGTTGAATGTTTGCTCAAATAACAACAAGCACGGATCGAGAGAGATATCTCCAGGGGATCGGGGTTAGGGAATCTCGGATCTGGGATCTCGGAGATCTCCCCGATCTCGGTGAAATTTGACAAATGAACCGGGCGGCCCAAAAAATAAACACACACAAAATACCGTGTATATACTGTTGTGAATGTGTGTGATAGCAACCGTGGCCCGGAGTGATCATTATTAATGATGACGATTTGTTGATATTTTTGTAACGTGCTATGGAAAGCCCTTTTTTTCGTCTGCAATGCGATCGCACAATTATAGAGCAACAACAGGAATTACAAACAAGTGCAGGGTCCCAGTCCCAGTCACTCGCAGTCTCATCGAATGCCAAGTCATGCCCACCCATCGCAAACCAATATCTACACAGAAAAAAAAATCTATACGAAACGATGTTAGAACTAGGCTAGTCTTAGATTTACTTAACCTAAGAAAAATCCAACTTTTTTTAAATTCTATTCCGAATAGTCCTTAAATGCTAATCATAATGATATTCAGGTTTTGATATACTTAAAATATCTTGAGAAAGATTATTATTTTCTTTTATTATTAAGTATTATTATTTAGTCATATAAGATATATTTCCTATTTACCATACTCCCAATTCTAAAACAACAATTGCATTAACTTGGAATCGAACTCGTGCGACAGGATGCCTTACCCAACGGTCCACGGAGGCGAGTCAAACAAAATTATTGAATGTCCCACTTTAAGCTTATTAAGCTAAATATTCAATTAATTAATTAATTGTGATTTAAATTTATAAGTTATTTATATTAAGAGATCTTCCTATATTCAAGGAAAAAACTCTCTTATAAAGTGATTTCATTTGGATATTCTACAATATCGAATTCATATTCTTCTAGTTCTTAGATAACATCCCCATTTTTTCTCTCTCTGCAATACCCATTCCCAATCCCAATACCAATAAGCATGATCATGGTGATGATCTTCCACACAAATTGCCGAACAGCTGGCCGGGCAGGAAACCTTTGCATAATCTAGGCTTATAATTCAATTAATGCCTCGGATCGCTCGACTGCCGTCGAAGCCGCGATTCGTTTTTCATTTCGATTTTCGTTGCACTTAGCTCCGAACCTGAAGTGCAACACTAGAATCCAGCCACATGGCTGGCAGCTCAAGTGCCCGCATCCATGTGGATGGGGATGGGGATGGGGATGCAGGTCTCTGGCTATGTGACCATAATGCGGACTTGGAGTCGATGATCAGGCGCAAAAGTCGTCGTCACACTGTCTGCGGCAGATGCTTTAAATGATCGCTCAATGGGATGAGAACGACACAGGTTGATGATCGAGCACCCGGGGACTGGGACTGGGGCTGCACACCGGAAATCGATTTCGAGTGTTGCCCAAAGAGATCGTTTGGTATTAGCAAACGCTGAGCCACAAATTAAGACATTAACGCAATGATTTCTTTGTAGAATCTGCTAAAGAAAGCTGAGAGTGACAAAATCGTTGAAATAACATTTTTTGTGACTAGAAATATATTTTAAAAATAAAGGAATATTCATCTTTATATTTTTCTTATTGTTTCATATTAGATAAAATATATTGCTTCCATTTTATTTCAGTAGCCGTTTAGCAGCCTTGTATTCCTATTGATTTATTAATTTTTAAAGCTAGAAAGCAGATATATAAACCTCTTAAAATCCGTCTTGGTCAAAGAACATTTTCCGAAGAATTTCAAAACTTCCACCCATTTCCCTTTAAAATAAATTCACAAAACGATTTATATTTGTTTTTGAAAAAGTTTTCTTCTTTAATTTTTTTTTTTTTTTTTTTTTCATTTTAATTGATTTCGGTTCATCTTTAATTGTATTTTTATAATTTCTGTTAACTAAATGTTAGTTTTTAGCTGTGTGTAGTTTCCTTCATTTACTGTTTTTTATCTGCGTTGCTTATCAATTTCGGCTATAATTACTATTTACAAGTGCCTGGCCAGCTATGTTTAGGATACGACTATATTATATCGATTTTATACATTTAAAAAACAAGAAAATAAACAATAACAACGTTTCGCATGGTATAGGTAGTAGGTATAAGACAATGATTGGTTAGGCGTACACATAAATATATTACAGGAGCCTTGGCAAGCAGTTATCAATCTTCGAATTGAATGGGGGTAAACACTTATTGATTACTGAAACATTAAACTAAATTAAATTTAAATTTCATTTAAATTAAATTAACTAAGCTCTGCAGCTTCTAAGCACTACAATACAGGAATGTTTTCATGTTTGTTGTCGATGAGATTTCACTGTGAATGGTGATGGGATGGATCGCTTGGTTTACAGAATTACAGGTTGCTCAAAGCCTTTTAAACTGGGACTGGCTGCTTTGTATGATTTATGTTCTCTGGATCGCTTGTGAGTTTCTTCTGCTTGGTGGACGATTTACACAAAAATTTTGACTAGGAAAGGACGTTTCGTGGGTGGCCAGCTAGCGATGGGCTTGAGCTGGCGAGGATTGCTCTAGTCACACCTCGCTGGGCATGCAATGCACACTCGAGTCCTGCGACAACTCATCCATGGAGGATTCTATGGGAGAGAGATATTTATAATTAGTTTTATTTGGGTTTTATAATTAAAGGAGATAATTGTATCTATGATATTTTTTATGACATTTTACTGGAAAAGATTAACGGCTAGAAAATCACAAAAAAAATCAGAAACAATTAGTGCACGCAAAGCTTAATAATATATATAATATACATATATAATATATATATGCCAAATTATTTTTAAATAACGATTTGAAATATTTTAGGTGTTTTCCTTTACAATCTAATGGGATAGTAGATATCTTAAGTATACTTTGCAATAATAAATGATGTTAAAAGTTATTCAGGCCTCTTAAAAATTTAAAAAATGTATTTTAGATCTTTTTTTTTAATTTTTCTAGTTATTCCTTACCGTGTGTCGGGTATAGACCCGCTTTAGAGCCGTTCATATGCATTGGATTCTGTGCGTTATTCTGAAATGAATACGTTAACTGCAGGTTAATATGACGCGCAAATGAGCTTCCTTCCGGTTCGCGTACTGCAATCAAAAATCGTTTGTTGAAAGTAGAAAAAAAACAGAAGAAATTGTAAATACTGTGTTAGCATCTTATTCTCTTTTCTTGTGGTGTGTTTTGTGTCTTTTAAGGGGGTGCTCGTGAACTGGATACTACGGGAATCTCTGGGGAAAGTCTCTAAGGGAATCTCTAATGGGGAATCTCTCTGGGAAGGCATGCTGCACTAATCCACTACTTACTTTTATTCTTACCAGCATGTATGTGTTTTTTCTGGCGCGCCCGCGAGTTCTGGAACCAAACTTGCGTCACACGCTTGCTGAGACCGGTCACCGAGGCGATCCGCTCCAGATCCTGGCCATCCGGATTACTGTCAATCTGGAAGTTGGCCTGCAGCACTTGCAACTGCTCCTCGGTGAAGGTGGTTCGCACCCGTTTCGTCTTGCTCTTGTGATAACCATCGCCATCACAGCCATCTGGAATTGAAATCGGAATGGGAATGAGTATTATAAATATAAGTGCATAAAAAAACGTGTGAGGATCGGACATTTAATCGCAATATAAATCGTAGAGGAACTAAGGGCCTACAGGCACTTGGAAAAAAATATATATAAATAATGTTAAAGGTAATTTAAAATGCAGTTCAATGGCTTAAAGCTTACATACGAAATTAAGATAATTATTAAGGCAATTATTGTCTGTTCTTTTGATCCTTTTGAATTATTTTATATATTTTAAAGTTATTTATATCTTTAAGTTCATTAAATCGCAAAATAAATCGTTGAGGAACTAAGGGCCTACAGGCTCTTGAAAAAAAAATATTTTTAATGTGAACGAAAATTTTAAATGCGTTCTTTTGGCTCACAGTTTACATATAATATTAATATTATTAGTAAGACAATTAATGTCTGTTCTATTGATCCCTTTTTATGTATTTTTAATTCATTTATATCTTCAAGTAAATGCTAGAAATAATACAAATATATATGACAAGTGTAATACGAATTATTTTGCTATTTTTCCCCATCTTAACTTTGCGTACAGGCCCTAAAGGTCTCTCGTCTCTCTGTGACTTGGACGCGGCTCTAAAAGCATTTTGACAGTCGGCCAAATTGAAAATGTCAAAAAGTGTTTATGGTTTATAGAGCTGCTTCTGCTGCTGGCGGCCGTGCCACCGTCTTTATGTGGCCACCGTGCAGACCCGGTGGTCTCCGCTCCTCCAGAGATTTAAGAGGGGGATTCCGGATGGGGTTGGGGCATGGCCATAGCCTATGCTGCGACATTCACAAGCCGATCACGTCGTCTCAGCAAAGGCTGGAGAGTGGTTTTTTACGAGTGTGACACGATTTCGTCAGTGGCGACTGGCTGGCGCTTAGTGATTCCAGCTTCACTGTACCGCATAGTCTTGGCACAGTGAAGCGTTCCAAATTGGCAACCGTTCTGCCACCGAAGCGTGCAGCCATGTTTCCAACTTGTTTTCACTGTTTTTATGCCACCAGTTTTTTCGTAGTTTATTTTTTATTTTTTTGATTTTAAAACAAAACTCACCGTCGCTCGATGTGGTGCCACCCTCGACCGTTTCCAGATAATGAGCCTTGCAGAGCACCCGGTCATCCATGAGCGCGAACTGCTCGCCGGTGGACAGCTGGCGGCCGCACTGGTCGCAGGCGAAGCAGGCCAGGTGGAAGACCAGCTCCCGGGCCCGTCTCACCCAGTCGGAGGCGGAGATGCCGCGACAGCACTTCGAGCACTTGGCGCCGAAATTTCTGAAAGAGAAGAGGAAATTGCAATCAGTTTTGGTAATTAAAATATACATGAATAAATGCATAAATAAATGGAGACAAACTTAAGAGAGGGTTTTGGCTTAGTTTCTACATTCATTTCACTTTCTAAATTAAATATTATAAACTAAAACATTTCCTTTAATCATTAAGCATTTTTCCTAATATTCTTTAGTTATAAAGTGAGTTGTCAACCCAAAAAAATATTCCCTTCGCTCTTATTACTTTTTCTTTTATTAATGAAAAATTCAAATTGAAAATTGAGTGAAGTGAATCATTTGGATACGGTATTCGTTTTCCCCGTGTGTCTCTTTTTTTATTTGGGGACTTTTTCCAAGCGGAAGTTGTTGCCAACGACGATGCTCCGCTCCGGACAAACGTTTTTCCAAATGAGTCGGCAACTTTCGGTGGCTTATTGTTAGCTTTTAAGCTTATTTTTACAACAGCCACAACAATGTATGGCCAGGGCATGACTCGGATGTGGATGTGGACGTGGATGCGCGGACCTGGAGCTGGCTGGGATGCGATCCGATGCGATGCGATGCGATGCGATGCTGGATGATGTCTCCATCGGGCAGGCAATGCACACTTAAAATTCTTAACTTGAAAAATAAATATTTTTACAGCATCTCACGGCGCGTTTGTTTGTTTATTTTCATTTCGTTGGACGTCGACACCGTTTTCCTACGACTTCTCGCTCCGCCTCGTTGCCTCGTTCCTGCCTTCTCGATTTTGTATCCATCAGATACGAGAGAGAGATACTCGTACTTTGGCTTGTTGCAACTTGCATTTGGCCCTCGTAAAGTTTTCATTTCGTTTCGTTACGTTTTGGCCGCATCTTTGTCGCTGTTGACTTAATGGATTAAGTCGCGCAAACGCTCTCGAATTGTAACAATTAACCAGCCAACGGAAAACTGTGGGAAACTATTCGGAAAACACTTGTGCACATACGACAAGCGCGAGTTGGAAAATCGATGGGAATTTTGGAAAGCAAACAGCTGTTCGATTGCCTTTTTGAGACCCAAAAACCCCTAGAGGCTTTGAAAATATTAAATCTTAATTGAAAGATATTTAAATAATTTTTAAATATTTCAGTATTTGAATTTTATTCATTAAATGTAGGTTTCCGTGAAAGAGTAAATTTGTGGCTTATAAAATCTTTACAAATTAAAACCTAAATTTCGTTAAAGTTTCAGATTTTGTTGAATAAAAATCCTTTGGTCTGCTAGTAAAAATATAGCATCCGTGAGAGGGCAAATGGAATGGGAACGACTGGATGAGCACATCACTTTCGAATAGACAGGCGTTTAGGACATCCAAAACACGGACAGCAGGGGCCGCGGGGACAGAGCTTCTCGAAGGGGAACGACGAGATGATGGCCGGGCCACTGCAGACCACTCGCAGGATGAGTACCAAGTTGCCGGTCTGCATCTTGCAGGTATTGAACAGCGGCAGCATTCGCTTGGTCAACTCCGAGGTGGCACACCACTGCTCATTGCGTTCCGGCACCACCCCGTAGCAGGCACAATCGTTGAGAAGTATTCCCTTGGGACTCTTCCTCAACGTGGGTCTATTCACAACATTGTGCATCAAACCTTCCTCCCAGTTGGGATTCTGCGTGTCGAAGGATTTCATCACCCGATCGAAGATCGGCTTTGCCTCAATCTCGGCCAGTCCAATCAGGAATTTGCAGTTCTCCGAGCGCTTCTTGTAGACGTGGACCATCAGCTTCTCAGACTCCTCAACAGGAGAGTCCAGGGTGAACATGACGCACTTGCCGCACCTCTGGGAGCAGGGATTGACGCAGGTGCCGTACTCCCGGTCGCAGAGACTGACGTAGACCGTCGACCGGAACGTGATCTCCGTGCAGGTCGGATACTCCTCCGGTGCACACTTATTCTGGCGTGTAATCAGCAGGTCGTCCACCACGAACTCGATCATCCACATGAAGTTTCCTGTGAACTTGGCGGCAGGCTTCTCCGAACCCATTTTACCCCAAGAACAAACGTAACACTTTAAAACCTATCGCCAAAATTGAAATTCTAAGTTTTTTCTATTTTTTCCGCGGTTTCCTGACAGCTAATTGGTAAACGAGAATTTGGAAATTTAACCTTCTTTCAAATTTTGAAAATAAGTGTATATTTCCGAAGCCCTGCCAAAGGAGAGTGAAATAGGGAACTCGAAATTATTGGATCAGAAGCTCAAAGCCCTCTGGGAAAGGTAGAGGGAACTATTACGATAGAAACTGGATATCAGAATATATTTAAAATAGCTATTCAAATATTTATATTAATTTTTATGGCTCATATACTCACTTGCTGTAGTCGGCCTTGCAGTACACCTGTCGCTCCCGGATGAAGCAGGACTGCTGGCGGTCCAGGGGGCACATGCACATGCAGCAGCGGAGGCAATGGGCATGCCAGGAGCAGCCGCCAACCTCTAGGAAAAACCGATCCGAGATTGGTTCCCCACACGCTGCGCAGGAACGCAGCTCAGTCTGGAAAATAAAAAATAAGGAATATAAGAAGTTAGCAGAGAGAAATGAATAAAATAGAAAAACTATAACCCAGAAAATATGAATTAACAAATATATTTACTAAGCATTCTTATCTCTTTTAATTAATTTCAGAATAAAATATTTTCTACACATTAATTTTGTATCAAACTCTTTTCAGTTGTATCTTATCAGATATTGTAGAAATATATACATACTTTTATAAACATAAATCTAATAATGGTTCTATGCTAATTTCAAATCTTCTCTTTTTATCACTTCCAGCTCTTGGGGCCTGAGAACCGGATCGGCTTTTCTATGGTAAACCGATCTGATCTGAAATCGTAGCGCCCGTCGGATTTGTTTCTTCTTTTGTTGTGCCTTCAAATGAAATCGTTCAATAAATCTGGCAAATGTCCCGGCGGCTTCTGTTTTATTTCTCGGCTGCAGCATTTAACTTATGTATATTAAACAAATTTCAATAGCAACAAAAGCTGGGACGAGTTTCTTTCGCATTTTGTTTTGTTTAGCTTTTATTTGGCTTTGGTTTTCTGTTTCGCTCTTTTCGAAAATTGAACCATAAATTTAAAAATGTTATGCTAATTGTTGTTGGCGATATTATTGTTATTGTGGTGGGCTGCGACGGCAACTGCTTCACTCGGAGTTCGATTTTAATTCCAGATCCCTCCGAAATGTGAAATTTATTGACCCACCGATCGGGCCGATCGATCTAATGAATATTCAATGTCTCGCCTGCATGTTACGCCGTTTTAAATGAGTGTTTCAAACAAATTTTATTGCGTTTCATAAAGTACCAAAAAACGACACAGCGAAACGAAAAATAATCCGTGGAGCATTATTCAGATTGTGAGATTCTTAATTGATTTTTTTAGAGCCTCCTCCTAACAATTATTTGAACATTAAATGGGGATTTTCGGGGGACTGGAGAAAGGCTCAGTTTGTATTGAATTCAATTGAAATATATTCGTATTAACTTATTTTAACAGTATTAATGTCACTAGGTGTGCTTGAGGTGCTAAAAATAATATGCAAATTATTTTTAACACCAGAATAAATCACTGTACGATCCCATATAAATCTTGTTCGTTTATAAATATTTAAAATGTATTTTTCTTAATGTTCCCATAAAAATCAAATAATTTATTTAAGCCTGCTCTCATAATTTCTCCATTAATGCCCTCTCATTATCCTTCACTTGATTGAGAAACACTTCAATTGCTCGATCTGGTTATCGTTGATTATGATGTGCAATTTTGGTTCGGAATTTTTAATATAAAAAGAATTGAATGCCATACTTGAAACATTTAATTAATGGCCGGCATTTTGCGTATATATTCCATTCATTAATAAAAAAGAGCGAAAAAATAACTGACGGCAAACTGATGGCCACACAAAATGTTTTTTCCATTAATCAAAAAATGGCCGAGAAAATAAGTTTAACTTTTGCTGCTGGCAAAACAATTGAAGCCGCAAATAATTGTCGTTTAACTTATAGCAACTCGTTATTAACTTAGCTGACGAATTCCTTTTACCTCTTGCCGCCAGACATTGACAAAAAAATAAATACATATTTAAACAAAGACTTGGCCGTGACTAGGCTTTGGATCAAAGGGCCCGACATTTACGGCTAAAGCAATTAATAAAACAATGCCGAACTGGAAAAATAATAGGATGGTATAGATATAGTTTCGGACACCGAAACTTAGAATGCTCTTGTGTGTTAATTGTTTATAAATTATTTTATAATTTAATATTTTTTTAATTCAATACAAATATTTATGATATGAGATATAGTGCGAAAAGTTGTAAAGAAAACTATTTAGAAACTTTCAAGCAGAGAGCTTTATAACTGAGAGACTTATAATTCCAGAACAGACAAGTCTCCATCGACTAGACAGAATGTGCGGATCGTAATTAAATTATCTCTAATAATACTAAAACTATTTAAAAACGATTTAAAATATTTAAAAACATCTCAAAAACTCTTATTCTTAAAAACTAATTGACAGACAAACCTATTATAAAGAACATCTCTTCTAGAAATCCTAATACCACATGATGTGGTATCAAAACCCTGGAAAACCAGCAGCCGAGGGTAATAGATATCTATGAGAATAATTTATGACAGGCCGCAGCAGACTATCAGATACAAATGTATCTTTTTTCGGGGGGTTGCGGCGGCTGCCCCGAAACTCCAGCGAAATATGCAATATGGCCACCGTCAGTCAGTCAGCCGGCAGGCGCAACTGGTGAGAGCGAGTGTGTGGCGATATGGGTGTGCGTGTGTGGCAGATATAACTACATGAACATACACACAACACATCATCCTAACATGGCCGCTGCTCATTTCGCCTCGTTTCGTGTTCAGTTTTTCCTCGCTCTGCGCGCAGCCGCTGCCATTTAACTTTTCAACTCCGCTGTGTGTGACACGTTTAATAGCGCCGGCCAGGCAGTCCCAACCCCCAGCCCAGCCACCTTCCCTACCTTCCTCACCTTTTTTCCTACCCTCGATTTTCCCTCAACGAGCCTGCGCTTTGCTCTGTCCCACTCTCGCCCCTTCGCACCGCTCAGCCTGTCACTTTCGTTTAACTTTTCACATTGCGCGCCCGAAAAAACACAACCAACAACAAGGCAGGGGGACAAGGAAGGGGCAGGGGGGTGCTGCATTCGGCGGGGTGTTTTCAGCAATTTGTTTTCCCAACGCCCGTTTTAACACACAAAAACGGAGGCTGAGACTTTGACTTGAGTGCACTCCAAAAAATATATCTAGGAAAATATTTACCATTGGGAAAATATAAAATGTTAAAAATATTTTAGTGTAAAAATAATATCATAGGAATATTAGCTAAAAATTGGTTTCTTAAAATTAATAAAGAAGAACTTGCTTCAGCTTTTAATTACTGATATTAGCAAATTATTTTTCATGTCCTGGTTTAGCTTTATAATTGTTCACAATAATCTGAAAACACATTTTCCTGGCTTTAAATTCCCTCAAAAACTGTATAACTTGTAGGGCCATAATAGTGCTGATTTAGGAATATAAAATTTAACAGAATTTCAAACATATTTAACTCATAATTCCACAAGGTTTTTGTTTAAAGTGTATAGGTCCCGAAATGCGAATTGCACAGTCCCTCCTTGTCGGCTTGTTGGTTATACACATGCAATTGTCGTTGCTGCTGCTGTTGTTGTTGTCATGTCTATGCCCACTTTTGAAAATATGTCAGTTGTCAGACAGCCAGCCAGGAGCAGGGGGAAGAACAGGCAGGACAGTCGGGACAGAGGGACAGGCAGGACACATTTGAAGTGGCATTTTTGGCGAGCATGTCATTTGACTGTAATTTACTCGTGAGTGTCGTGTCGTGAGCCTGCTGCGGTCGAGGTTGAGTATTCAATGCGAGATGCATAAATCTGCCCATGAATTTTAAATGGGTCTCTTGTGCGCACAACGAGGGCTTAGAATCGGTGGAAAGTTGCCATTTCCATTTTCTATCCACACTGTGACAGCGGCAGAAAAGTGCGGAAAATGTTTTAGTAGGCCAAAAATGGAGTGAAGATGAAGTTGATGGGGAAGACACACTTATTATGCGGTTAATTCGGTTAAGTTTGTTACAAGTTAGGGATTTAGGGAAATAATAGAGGTATTCAACTTTAATTTTAATTGAATTACAATTTTATTTGTTCATTCTTTAATGAAAAACTTAGGAAATAATAGATTTAGTTTAACAAGTAAACGAGTCATGAAGAATTAAGTCCGATTATAAAATATAAAATTCCCTATTAATAGTGAATGAGTATCTTTCAATATCTTTCAGTATCGTTCTCCCTGAAAGAGTATGTATATTTGAATAGTTATACAAATCGTGGACTCAGATCCAATAATATAGATATCCAACCTACTGAACATAAGGGTCTCGGCTCTAAACAATAAGCCAAAGATAGCAAAGATTTCCGGAACTGATAGAAGATGATGAATTCGCCAGATCTCTGCGGGTCCCAAGGTGCGATAAAATATAGCTCCCCCTGTTATCTGTGGGACCGAGGCTAGTTCTTTGCCTTTTTCTTCTCTTTTTTATTTTTATTATTTGCTACGAATACTCAGTGTTATATAAGCACTCCCTGGGCCGTCGGCCCTAATAAAAATTCCACAGTCTAAAACTTGCACCTTGCAACTTTTGGCTCGAAATGTCGTAAATAACCCGACTTGGCAGTCATATAAAAGTGGGAAAAACAAAAGGCCAAGACAGAACTATAAAAGACACTGAAGAGTATGCAATAAAGTTTATAATCCTTAGCCCCATCTCCGGCATGGAAAAAGGCGATAGGGTAAGCAAGGTGCCTGTGCCAGTTCCTGAGAGATGGTGTGCTGGGATGGAACCGATCTGAAAATAAAGACTGCACACAACAACCGGTAGCCGGGGCTAAGAACTGTATCATCTTCGGGTCCGAAAATAAAAAAAGGAACACGCCTAGAAGATCGATTACCCGAAAAACGGACAATCTTTCACGTCATTGCGCAAATTGAGCGATCATCATTGGGGGAAAGGGGAATACACTCGAAACAAATACATAACAGGAAACTGAAGAGGAATTTTAATGAGAGTATGGTTTCTACAAATTTTTGAACATTTTTCCTTTAAACTAAGATTATGTTCCTTTTTAATCAATGTATAAAATATTTAATGAAACATTAGTTCCATGAATTTTGGGTAAACGATTATAGTTTTAATGGTTAAAAATATGTTAAGGCTCCTTTAAATGCAAGAAAAGCAACCGCTAATTGTTGTAGTTCTTCAAAATATATATTTTCTGTAAGGAAATGCAACCAAGACTTAAGGGAAGCTACTCTTTACTTACTGGAAACAATTTCCATTAGCCTAAAGTAAATCAATACTTTTTTTCTCAAAGTGCACCAACTCTCTGAATCGATTTCTTTCTTCGATCTCAATATCAATGAATCGAGGGATCGTTGGATCGATGGCTGCTCGGTTTTGATGACAAAAGCCTTGGCACTCAATTGATCTCTGTGGTTGTGACTTGTCATCTCTTCGCCTTGGCTAGCTATCCATCCACCCAGCCAGCCACCGTGAGAATGTTATGCTCCCAAAAAAAAACGAAAAAAAAAGAAAAATCCAAATAAAAAGCAAGCCAAACAAAAGCCGATTCCACAATGGACATATCTTTCGGCCGATATCGTGGCAGTTATAACAACACAACACAACTTGAGCACTTGTCACTTGAACGGATTTTGGCAAATGTTTTCCTAAGGCCTTTCGATCTCTCGCTTTAAGCAGCTTTTCAACAACAAATTGCAGCGAAGGCTAAAAATCAAACAGAAAAGACTACCAAAAAATAATAATATATTGGTTTAATTCCAAGATTTTTATTGAGTAAACTTTATCATATTTTTTGTGTGTGATTATTTGCGGAATGAAATATTTAACGGGCAACTGTCAAAGAAAATATTGCAAGTACCTTTTACTGATTTTTGTGACTTTCGAAAATGGATGTATCGGTGTTTAATTAGATATCTAAATATTAAAATATTATTTATTGAATTATTATTATTATTATATTTGTACATATATTGAGTGGGTCTTGCTCAGACATATTTAATCCTAATTATTCCGTTTTCTTTCAGTCACTCGACTTAAGCTTCTTTTCAACAACAAATTAGAGTGTGGGCTTAAAAGACTACCAAAAAAATAATATATTGGTTTAGTTTCTATATTTTTATTGTGTAAACCTTTTCATATTTTCTGGTGATTTATGCACCATGAAAATTTTCAACGGGCGTGTGTCAAATAAATACTTCGTTTCTGGTTTTGTGACTTTCCCAAAAGGCGTGTATCGCTTTTTAATTAGAGCTACTTTTTTGTGTTATCCAGCCGGTGCTGCGTGGGCCCCTCGGATCTTTGTGTTTAATATATTGAATTATGCTAAAATATCACTACCAAAAAGATTACACGTCGGCGTTTGTTTGGCGTTAAGTTGGGATCATCGTATCTGATTGTTATTTAATGGCCTCACGAACTGCTCTTTATGAATGGGATCGCCGCCAACAAACGCCCACGATTCCACGGTGAAATAAAATCGAAAAAAAAAACCGTGGAATAAAAAGAACCTCGTCCAAGGCATATCCATAATACGAGCACGCTCCATAAATTGGCTAAATGTTTACAAATATTTCATCGGGAAACGGTTAATGGCAATCTCACTCCTTTCTGCCTCCATATAATCGCGTATATATAGTCTATAGCTGTTGCTGTTGTCGCGCCCATTGATCCAATCAAATTGATGGGCTGCTATAACTGAGCAGAGCGAACAGAAAATGGGTAAAAGGGAATGCATTTCTATGGGAATACAGTGGGAACTGGGCTAAAGTGGCACTTTTAAATGGGTTGCTTTATTAAAATAGCAAATAAATATATATGCATGCGATAATGATGATAATAAAATATAATATTTAAATACAATATATTTTTTTCGAACTATAAAAATAAAATATCTGTTATAGTACTGAGACACCCAAGAACTTTGACACTCTGAATCCGATGGTTCTTTTGAATATTATTATCTTATTTTAAAGAGATTTCTAGGATGTATTTCCTGCAACATTTCAACCACACTTTCTTCTGCATTTTAAGCTATCCTTTTAGCGACTTTTCACTGTATATCCTCGATGCATTCACACTTTTAAAACCTGTCTCACTGTGTGTGCCTGCGTGCGCGTTACTGTTGGTTTGTGCATCTCTCCGGCAAACTTAATTACCGCTTTATGTCAATGGTCCAGCGTGTTTTTGCTAAATTTATCAGCGTTATTAAATTTTATCACTGGCGACAAAATGTGCATATGCCATTCAATTTTCACAACATATTCGCACACACACACATCCAGTCCCCGTTCACGTCTAGGCAAATACAAATATTATGATGGCAGACAACTGGCCGTAGGATCGAATGGAGAACGGAGAAGACCCCTCTAGGAAGCGGATCCAGTTGTGGGCCCAACATTGGTGTAACATCGTAAAATATTTTACGGCCAAATGGATTCCGCCGCCGCCGCCGCGGCCAGGTTGCCAACGTTTTTATGGGGCCTGAAAACAAAAGAACGAATATGCCAGGGAAAATTGAAGGAAAGCTTCCAGTTTTCCATTTAAGCCGCTAAGTGGATAATTGACAATTGCCAAAAAGTAACTAAAATGCAAATGAAATGTCTATTAAAGATAATATACGGCCGATCATTAAAACGCCAAGACCCGAAACGAAAAACGAAAAAAATAACCTCTGTTAAAAGTTTATACTTTATATATGCATATATAAAAAGTTTTATTTCACTTTATATCTTGAGGTATTTTTTTGTGTCGTTTTTTTTCAGGGCTCTCGCGATGACAAAGCCTTGTCTCATCTGTTGAGGGGGCGGTGGGGGATGTTATGTGATGGGGTTAGGTGTGTAAGCTACACCGGGAAGAAAAAATCCTTAATTAAGTTACAAAAGGGTGTAACGTTAAATTTAGCAATAGGAAAAATATTTTAAGCATTTTATTTTTAATCTAGATTCTAGAAACATTATTATTGCTATGAAAATACATTTTCAGATTATATAAGATTTATTTATATTAAGAGATCATATCAAGATTTCTCAAAATGCAATACAACTTTTTAAAAAAATGATAAAGTATTAAATAATTTAATTTAATAATGATAAGGAAAACATATTACCCCATATATTTATTAATTGACTATTTCCCCTTTTTAAGACATATTTTCTGTCTGTGTAGGATACCCCAGATATCCCAGAATCCCAGTGTTGACAAGTTATTGCCCGAAGAGCGGCGACGACTTAAAATGTCGCACTTTATTACACTACAAAACACAAAACTGAACTCAACGCGAGATGATCTCCGCCGGGTTCTGTTTCGGATCGCCTCTTTTTGGATCTTTTGGTTCTGGGACTGACACTGGGTCTGAGTCTGGGGACAGACTGAGTTTTTACAGCCATTTCGGTGGATCTTGTGGCTGTTGGCAAACATCGGCCTTTGTGTGCGCTCCCAGCCGCGTTTTATTATAACTGTTGACTGCTCGCATACGAAATAAATTTCATTTTAATACTTTCTTCGTTTTAGTTTTCGTATATTTTATTTTTGTCGGGTAGCGGGAGCTGCGGAGAGCTCGGAAAGTGATTTGCATACGGGTCGTCGGCGTTCTCACGCATTTCCCACCGGAGATCATCCCGCCGAGAGAAGTCGAGATCCCAGATTCCAGATCCCAGAGCTTGATAGATCGCCCGACTTATGCAGCTAATACCGTTTTCGATCCAGCTTCTAGCTTCTATAGTTTAGCCGCCGCACAGTGGAGCGGTTTTGGCTAAAATATTTAACTTTTAAGCTAGTCAATTTAATCAATTTAATTATAAAAAATGAAGAATTTAAAAGAAATTTAGTAAACAATTGTTAACTAAAATATCAAGGCTTGTTTTATTTACAGAATCCTTATTAACATATTTTCTATACCATTCATAATTAAATTTAAATTATTTTGGAGGAGAGGATAATAAATCTTTAGTTGCTTTAATTGAACAATTATTTCTAAACCTTAAAAATTACTACAAGCTTTTCAGTTAAAATTACTTCATTAATTTCTCTTTTAAAAAATAAATAATATCTTCAAAGTAAACCCCTGGATATTTGATATTTAATTTTGAAAAATAAGCCACTGTGCACCGCCGGCTGCCATTTCCACTGACCATAAACATAAACAGGTGGCAATGTTCATTTGCATAGACAACGTTTCGATATTAAATTTCAAAGCGAACGACCAGCGTCAACGACATTCCGAAAACACTAAACAAAAACACGAGAAACAAAAAAAAACACAGAAAAACGACCAAATCGAACAAAAACTCAATATTCAGTTGGCGGTGGCAATCTGAAAATGGCTCTTCGATTTGCTTCTGGTCCCCTATGGATAGTCCGTCTATGATCTCTGTTTTTTTGGTTTCCTGAACTTGTTTCGTGTTTTAATCATTTGCGGCTTTCGGCAGCTGTCCCAAAATCGAAACGAACTTGTAAATTATATATATGTCGCGACAGATCCAGCTCCAGCCTTTTGTTATTTGAATTGATAAGCTCGAATTAAATGGTAATGGGAGCGAGAAGTTCGATTCGGGGATTCGGTTGACTCGGATTTCTTTTTAAATGGTAAAATATTCGGTAGGGTCAATAAGCACTTAACTTCTTTATTTAATTTCTTAGTTGCATGGGAAGAGTTGAAACTTAAAATATATAGAAGCTAGTTATTAGATAACCAAAGAAAATTGATTTTTTTATATACATGAAAATGCAACATTTTATTTTTAATTACTTAGTCATGAAAAATCTGTATAAACTCTATTAACATATTAATATATTTTATTGCTCAACTTAATTAGAAAATATTTATAGTTTTAGGAATATGGAAAAAAATGTATAAATATTTTTTAAAGGTTATAAAAGTCCACCAACAAAAAGGAGTTATTTATTATAAATTTTTCAGACTTAGAGAGAGACTTGGGTATTAATACTCTAATCTTATTTAATTGTATTTACAAATTTTTAACACGTATTTATATGAGCCATTTAGATTTTCTATTTATTTCCTTATCATTTTAATTTTTTTTTTATTATAATACACATCATTTAAAATATTTGTAAAAATGCTTACAAATTACAAAGCATTCTTCATATTAATGTTTTACTTATGAAACGAATTATGTATTAAAACTTTAGTAACTCTTCTCCTGCCATATTTTAAGCATTTGATCGACTCTATCTTTTCAAATCTATATTCATGGCAATACAATAGCTTGTAGCACTGTCAAATTAAATTATGCTGCCCCTTTGTTTCCATCTCGATCTGGCCGTGCACATTTATTAACTCTTAATTAAAGATAATCTCTATCGAATTTGTTTCAAATGCACATAAAGTATGCGAGTTATTGCGTTAGTTGGTGTCTATAATAGAGAGAGCACCCTGTGGCTATGCAATTAGCTGGGCAATAAATTTCAATAAAAAATAAAGCATTTGCATTCGACGGGATACGTTTGCAGTCCGTTTGAATGGGTGTAGCCACCCTCGCAAACATTTCGCTTGCCATTTTTTATCATTTCGCTTTATTATATTTTTTTTTTTATTTGGCCATAATAATATTTTTATTTTAACGCTCTTTTTTCCCTCCTTTTTTGCATAAATTTAGCAGAGAAGAACGTCGGCAGGGGCGGCGCAGTTGTGCAAACAAAACTCAAAGTCTGGGAGAGAAAATCCGCAGCCAAAGTTCTCGAGCTGCCTGACTCTTAATAAATCGCTTATAAATCGACGGCAAGTATCTCAAACGTTTTCGACACGCGTATTTCTTGTTCTCTCGATGTTTTTTTTTTATTATTTTTTGTTTCGTGGAGGTATTTTTTTATTCGCATAATTCTGTGCGCATTTTTAAGGCATTCATCATAAAAGTTGGCCGGGGTTTTAGGAGGGCCGAAGATCGAAAAAAAAGAACAACCGAAATGCTTTTGTCTTTTCGTCAACATGTCACAGCCACTAAACATCAATAAGTTGGGCTTTTATTGATTTCGTGTTTTATTCGCCGTGCTGTGTTTTTACAGCTCATCTTTGTGCGGAGTTTTTAGGGGGATTTCGTGTTTGATTTCTTATTTTTTATTGAGCATTGGCCACAATTAATTAGTTAAATCTGCATTTTGCATAAATTACTATACACAAAATATATAATATTTTCATATTTCAGTTTCGGGGCTCAGGCTCTCATGCAAATTGGCTTTCGGCTATTGTATTTCGGTCCCTTACTTTTTTTGTGGGCCAATAAATCACGTTCGAAGCTGCTTTTTTTCTTGTTTTGGTTTTTTGTGGGCCACCGCCAAAGTTCTAACCGATAATTTATTTGGGTGACTTTGAATGATTTTAGCGGTGGCTTTCAAACGTCCGAAAGAGCATTCGAATCGATACTGAAACTAGTTTCGCTTCCCTAAAACTAATCACTTTGGCTACTGTTCGCAGATGCCATCGATAAGCCCCGGATTCGAAAGCTCTATTGGGCCAATTTGCAATTGTCAAACAATTAAATACCAATATATTCAGGAGATAGATAAAATAGGAACACTGGGGAAAAATGTAGAGTTTCTAAAAATTCGATAAATTAAATTTTAAAAAATTAAACAGACTATGTTTGTAATGCTTGAAGTGTTTTAAAAGGCATTAAAAGTGGATAAGTAAAATAAATTCTTAAACAGCATGCTTTTTTCAATATATATATTTCAGAAAATAAGCAATCCTTTACTAAATTTGTATAATGTTCAATATCAAATCAGATTTAATTATCTAACCTATTATAGTTTGGTTTTATGGTGGTTTAACTAAGTAATATCAATAAGAACTTAAAATATATTGAATATTTGCAATTAGTTATATATAATTAAATTCCTTTGACTTTATCCAAATATTTAGAACTCTGTTTAAAACAAATGGAATTTACAAGAATTTTTTTTAATTTTGATCCAAAAAGTCTACTAGTTTTCCCCATTTTATTCATTTATTTTTCCTCCAAGTGCAGACAATCTAGACAGAGAACATTTATTTTAGCAAACGATGAAAGTTGTGTGGAATTTTAGCTAAAAATCAAATCGAATGGTTTGTCGTTAGGGATTGTTGGAGGGGTTGGGGGTAAGGTCTTGCCCCTGTAAATTTTAGGGGCGGGTTTCACTTTTTTTCCCTTTTTTTTTTGGGTGCTGCCAGCAGACAGGAGTTGGAATGATTTGTGGCATTTTACAATTTTATTTGCTGCTCCGATACCCCCGGGCCCCGGTGCTCGGGCCCTGGGCATCATTTGTAAGCCAACTAAGCGTCCTTTAAGGACTATTTTGTGGATGCACTCGAACGAACAATGGAGGACACTCGACTCGCCTTCTTTTGTGCGGTTTTCGGGCCTCTCTCTGTGCCTCCTGCATTCGATGTTCGTTTGAAGAGGAAAAACACACGGAAAAGCAGGGGACTTTTCGCATTTACCTGCTAAAAATGCTGCTGGGATTTTGACACGTACGTAGATATATTCCCCTGGAGATTCGAGGGATCAAGGTCCGCATGCGCAACGCAACCCAAAACTGACCAGAAACTCGGGTCCTCTTCGGATCCTTTGTCTATCTCTATATGTTTGCGAGGCCCAAAACAAAGGTGTGATATTTGTTTCTCTTTTGTCCCTGATCGGGGCAATTGGCTCAAGTCAAGATGCATTTTCTGGCTTCTTCCCATTGTGTTTGCCACGGCCAGCAAGGCGTAGACTTCTTGTCAGCGTTGACAATTAGCCAAAAAGCCATAGTGGTCACAGGACACTCTCGAAAATGCCTCCTTTTATTGTTTGTGAATCCAATTATGAGGGGCTTGCTGAAAATCTGCTGACCGTTGGCCAAGCAGCTGGTTCCCACCTTTCTTGTATTTCATTTCTTTTGGGCATTTGGAAAATCTTCGCAACCGGCACGCGCTTCGTTTCTTGTATTTCTTGTGTGGGATTATGTGACACAATGGAGTTTGGCGTCTTATCTACAAAAGGTGTTTTGTTAGCCACTCAAAGCTAATAAGTAGATGGATAGATATAGAAAGTTACTAGGAGGCCATAGGAAGTATCTTGAAGAGATTGTTGTTGTGAGAAAGATGTATCTTAGGGCATATCCTGGAGAGGATCTAGCTCAGATAAATAATAATGAATAGATTTAGATTTAATGTATGATATTTTTCTAAAAGAAAAAGCCTTTAACAATGATTTAATTAAATGAAATCACTAAATATCTGCCCAGAGTAAGCACTGAATGAATTTTTAAACATTTCCTAATACAATTCCTAAGACTTTAAATACCTCAATAATTTTTTAAGAAAGCCTTATATTTTAATCCCTTACTTATATCTTAAACCACCAAATCCAACTCTCCAATTAAAGAAAACATTTCCAGCTCGCACGAGGAAGGCGTCAACGACTTCTTACACAAAAAACCAGACACCATAATATTTATGGGAGGTTTAGTTTTTTCCAATCTTTCAATTTTCTTGTGAATTATTAATGAAAAATCAGTTATTGAAATATGTATATATGTTTTTTATAGCTGCTTTGCAGGCATTCGACATTTAAACGCTTAAATATTTATGCCTTTTTTATATCTCTTTCTCCGACTGACTACCTAAGAGCACAGGGAGTGAAAAAAGATCCATACATTGTTGAATATTCATAAGCCAGCGCCTAGTGGCGTCATTTTCGGATTTGGATTGGGATTCGGATGATATAAGGGGATCGGGGGGAATCCGGCCAACATCTGGGGCGGGTCAAGATCGATGATGTCAAGGGGAAAGAGAGAATCCCCTTCTTTATGTGGCCCGAACTGTTGACATTTGATTTCTGGACTTATCGGGGTCTCAAGTTGTAATCCGCGGCGCTGTTTTCAGATGTCCCGCTGTTCCCGGTTATCGTAGAAGTCCCGGTTATAAATCCATAAGCCGACGCGATTAAATATATAACGCAGAGCAATAAGCGTCAGCACCTTGTCCAATTTGCTATGGTAATGAAAATTATATTCGTCGAACAAAGCCATGGCAAATCGATCATCGGCGAGCATAAATCATGATCGATTCTCTGCACACTCATGCCAAATATTTCCGAAGATCTCAGGCTTCAGAAATCCTGTGGGTGGTTCACACACACACTCGGACAAAAAACCTATAGCACAGCGGGTGCAAAAATCGATTAAACGTTTTCGAGATAAAACCGAAAAATGTATTTGTTGAATGAACATTTGAATTGAGCAACATCATCTAGGCGACACGATCGCTGCAATGTCGAGGGGGAAAAAGCCCAGCTGAATATGCCTCTTTTATTTTGGGGTTTGGTTGCAGATACATCCGAATATTAGCCTTCATTTCACAGCCAATATTTCAAGATTCCCAAGACAGTGAAGGCTCGAAAAAGGGGAAAGATTTGCTTGGTAATCAGTATAACGTATTTTTTAGGACTCTATCTTTAGATTAACGCGTGTCATTGTTTTTAATATTGAATGAAATTATTATAGAGAGCTTCCTTTCAATTTACATTTCATTTTTCTTACTAAGCTTGTTCTATAATAAATTGTTTTTAATTGATAAGTGAAGAAAGCCATTTTTCATGTACTTTTATTCGAATTTTAAAGAAAGTCAAAGAACTCCTTGAAAATATTTACAATTATGTATGTTAATGTATGTATTTCTTATTGGTTTCTTGTACCGAGTTATCACTGTCTTCAAAAGCCAAAGTGTGGGCTGTGATGTGAGGCGATCGTCATGTTGGTTTTTTTTTTGGTTTTTTGTCTGACTTTTTCAATGCACCCCACTGTGCGATTTGTGTGCTTTTCATATTCACCGCGATGCGAGAGTAACCCATCGAAGGTGGTGGCCTCTGTCGTCTCCGCTTTTTTTTTTGGAAACTCATCGTTTTCCAGCGTTTATTAGCGGGATCCCAAACGAATTGAATTGGATATTGAGACCGGGAGTATGGAGATGTGAACTATTTTGCTCTGGTTTTTGTCTTAAGTCAGCCTCAGTCTGTATTTCTAATGGCTATTCAAGCGCCGCCTGTTGCGTTTTCTGACCCGCAGCGGGTTAGGCAACTCGAAAAAAAATATACCCATTTTATGGGTCACTCGGGTCCGTCTGGGTATATGTGCAGCAATTAAAGAGCAACGAAAGTATCTATATGGTGAAGGAGTGCAAAGATTGATCTCCGGTTTTATTACAAAGTGCAAAATCAACCATTAAACTGACTGTAAATATAGTGTATTTTATTAACTGGCTTGACTGACATTTATTAAACGTGTTATGGGGCTTTATGAAGGCAATATTAAACGGGGTACTTAGGGAAATATAAATATTGAATATATATTCTATGGGTACAGAGTTCAGAGGTGAATAGTTGCTATATATGAGCTCATCTAGCTTTGATATTTATATGTATATTGCTTGGCTTATTCCCTTACAAGTTGTCAAGCTTTAAAATGTATTAAAAGATTTTTTCATTAAGATTTGATAGAAAGAAATTTAATTTGTAGTGTCAGTTACAATCTAATATAGGAATATACTATTTATTCCATTTAAACTGTAGTTAAAAACCAATTTCATAGGTATGGAATCTTATTAAGTTTTTTCTATATTTCTTTAATTAAGAGATTCATTGAGAAATTCTCATTATATCTCATAGAACCACTTTAGAAACAATGTTCAGTCTTATTTATACTATTTCAATAACATATTTCCCGGTATATCTTTTAAATCCCTTCTTATCATTTGTTATCAAATGTTCCCTAATTAAGAATAAATAAACACTGATAACTTACCTTCATTTTAAGTGCCTCCACAATTTTGGCGGTTTTTAATCCAAGTCTTTTGCACAAAATTCTTTCGCCAGCTTCAGCGTTGGGTTCAAGCCAAACCGCAGCCAGATTACAGATGTTAAGATGCTATATATACTATATACAGTGTTATTTTGGGATAGCTAAGGACGACCAGTTGATCAGTGGGTCAAGCGTCGTCCCATTATTGTGATTATATAATAATATTCTTCGCCAGCTAATAATAACCCGAGATCGAGTATATCCGAGATGTGGATCAATTCGCAGAGGTCTGCAACATTTTCGTTTGCTTAGCGATTAGCCATTGGCAATTAGCACATTCGATAACAGTTCACTCGCTTCGATTCAGTTCAGTTCCGACGGCAAAAGGTTGCCTGCCTCTCTATAGATATTACGGGAATAATTTCAATGGAACGAACACCTTATCGCGTGCGACGATAACACAGAAGCTACACACGTTACACGGTTACACGTACGGATTTCACGATGTTTTCTCCTCTCCGGAAGAGAAGAGAAGTCTGGAGCGGAGCGGACGCGAGATGTTGTTACAGCTTCGAGGCCACTGCGCAAACTGCCGGCGCTCGAGGTTCGAGCTCAGGGATCTGGCTGACTGAAGCGATTCATGCCCGGGCCCACCACCACACGCTCACATGCTCACAGGTAAACTAACACAGCAACTAAGTGAAACCACCACCACCAGCACGGGCAGCGAGCATCCCGTCCAGACTCGGCTCCGACTCAACTCGACTTGAGGCCGAAAACCCGCTCAACTGGTTTCTGAGTCGCCGCCAGCTGTCGTGCTCGGGTAATATGGTGGCGGCTCTCGATTGGCCAACCAAACCACGCCCCCCGTTGCCGGGAGAACGAGTTCCGGACCGGCGTCCCCCATTTTGAGTGCTTTCTCCCCGCGACATCCCACTGGGCTAACGCCGCTTCCTCTGGCCAATTGAGTGCGCCGGCGCGTGCCAGCACACGGGCCACTTGTGAGTGAGTGAGTGGGATTTGCGAGTGCAAACCGGAGGAGTCCCAATGGCTGGGTGTTGCTGCTCGTGGTGGCGATGTTGCTGCTTGGCTGCTCTTCATGTTGCTGTTGTTGGTGCCAAGTTTGACGGGGGTGTTGCTGGTGTCTTTGCCATTTTCAACGATGTTGCCGATGTCTTTTAAATTTCTACTGATGTTGCTGCTGTTTCTGCTATTAATGTTGATGTTGATTTTTTTTTGTTTGTCTAATGTTGCTGCTGTTCTAGCAACTTGCACTGATGATGCTGTTGTTTTTTGTCCGGAATGTTGCTGTTATTTGTGTTTCTTTGCTGATGTTGCTGCTGTGATGGCTTTCATTTACTGTTATTTCTGCTGTATTAGGCTGTGATATTGCTGCTGTTGCTTCTTTTTCTGCTGATATTTTTACCAATATTGCTGAAATTCTCAGAACTTCTACTGATATTTCGGCTTTTCTTCGTTTATTGACAATGAGTTTTTGTTTGTTTTTAATGTTGATACTGATGTTGATGATTTTTTACTTAATGTTGCTGTCGTTTTTGATGATTTCTCTCCAAATGTTGCTGGCTTCGTTATTGTTGATATTCTGCCTCTTTCATACATATTTTTATTGAATTCAATCATATTCGTAATTATTTTTTCCTAATTTGGCTTTTATTAAAACTTTATTTGCATGTCCTGATAGATTTTTCAACTCATATTGCTGCTTAGTTTGCTGCTTTTCATGTTACTAATATTTTATTTATTATTTACATTAATAATGTTTGGATATTTATCCCTAAAACTAAAGCTGTTCAAAATGTATCTTATGATTTTTTTCACATTGCTATTGCATTTTCTCCCAATGTTTCTGTTGCTTCTGACTTTTCTCGTCAACATGCTGTTATTGCTGCTGTTTCTGAAGCTGTTGCTGCTGCTGCTGCTGCTGCTGCTCGTGTGTTGTTGGTTGCCCATGTTTGTGTGACTCCTGATGTTGCTGTCATCATGAGTGAATGGAAAAGTGAGAGAAACCCGAGGGAAAATGCGGGAAACGGAACTCGCACTCCGCCGCACTTGACTTTTTTTTTGGGGTCAAACCGCTCGAGTTAGGGGAAATGAGTTGCCAGTTAAAGTTCCCTTTATGTTAAGAGATTTTTATTTAGCTTAGGTTTGAGGTAAGTAAATTTATAAATATATAAATTGATAAAGAGAAAATTGAGGGTATTATCAATATACGCAAAATACATATATACATTTTACTTTAGTTTAAATTTAAAGAAAGCGCAGAATGTTTATACAACTATATTATTATTTTCTCTTAATTTCTGTTAAATAATTTATAATATAAATCTTAACCTAATAGTTAAATATCTCACATTTATGATGACAACTTGCTCCTAAATTCCTTTTCAAGCTAAGATCCATCAAATATGAAGTATGGCTGCCTTTGTGCTCCTTATCCTTTGATTTAAGCCTGAGTTTATGCTCTGTATTTAGCGTTCCGCTCTCCATCGGATTTTCCTTTGACTTTTCGCAGCTCGCAGGCACTTTAACCATTACTTTGTGCCATTTTTCATCCAGTGTCTCCGTCGCTCGTGGGCTGTCTTTTAAAGCCGCTTGGCATTCAATTGGCATTTGGCTGTCGCCATCATCCAGTGGAGCAGTGGACTCCCCACTACCACTCCTGCCTCTGCTACAGCTCCGTTCGGCTTTTTTTTTTTTTTTGCTTTGCTCACGTTATTTAAGGATTAACATCATTTTATGCTGCCTCGCAATGCCTTTTTTGCAGGATTAAATGCTGCCGTCTGCTGACTCTCGTTCTCCTGTCACTGCACTCTTCCAAAATACAGCTTTATTTGTGTATAATTTTAATTTCCCTTAAAAACTTTAGAAATTTACCTACAAAATGACATAACTCATGGGGTTTTCTTCAATAAACTTAACAAAACTAAGCCTAGTTGATTTTAAATTCTTAAAAAATATATTTATTTTTACTGATAAATATTTTCACATAACCAAAATTTTTTTTCGAATCTATTAACTTTTAAAGCTTAAAACAGGACGAAGCCTGAGTAATATAAATATATAAAATATCGAAAAAATATGTGGTTTCCCTCTGAAGTTAACAGAGAATTAACAGAGGGAAATTAGATTCAGTGAGGATTTACCGAAAGTGTAAACAGGATCAGGCCTGTATATAACATAAAGGATTCCTCAAGTATTTATTTATTACTTAAATTTCTTCAAGCCTCCTCTAACTTAAGATTTAAAGACCCCATAAAATAGAATCCCTTAATTTTCTCCAAGTGTTCCCCTGCCAACTTCACCAACCCCCTTTCCGCCCGCTCTGTCTCTCCCCCTTTCGCTCCTTTGAATTGATTGCATTGCACTTTTTCTCGCTGCCAGTTGTTGTTGCTGCTGTTGCATAGTTTGCTGATGCGCCGCCTCCATTCCATGGCTACAAAGTGATTTTTATGGCTTTCTGTCTGTGTACGCGCCTCTGTGTGCGTGTGTGTGTGTGTGAATGCAAATGTTTGCATTTGTGTGCGTGTGCCAGTGCGAGAGTGTGTGTGTATGTTTGAGCGCACTTTGATGTTTCCGCATTACAAAGGCGGCACTTTAATAGCGGCGCAATTTATCAAAAGGCAACCAAAAAGCTCCGACACCAGCTGGTAGCTTTAACACGCATACGCCCCGTGGGGTGCCCCAAAAAAATGAACGAGAAAAACTAGAGGAACTAGGGGTATAAAGTGGGTAATTGATTCAGAGAAGAATCTATTAAAAAGTAGAATTTGAAATATCAATAACTTCGAAGTAACAAAGAAACTATCTTCATAGATCTAGGATTTCGATCAATTTCTTGTTTTTATTTTTTTTTAAGAATTTCTTATTCATTTTCGATATAAACACTAATTCTTCTAAATAATTATTTGAAAATTGAATGATATTATTAATCAAAATTCATGTACTTTTAATTTAATAGATAAAATAAATATTTTAATATTGCCAAAGATAAAATAATTTTTTTAATATTACCAAAATCTATTCTAAATGGATATCTGCATTCCCAGATAAAACCTTTTAGGATCTTTAATAGAAACCTCTTTTAAATAAATATATTTCCCTCAGAAAAACCTTTGACTATCGACCATCTATCAGCACATCGAAGCGCAGCCTTCGGCTTATCCTGGACCACATCTGCCTTTGGGAACTAACTCCAGCCCGGAGGCTCTAAATTGATTAACAGTAGCCTAGCCCCTTGCCCCGACAGAGGCGAGGTGGGGGATGTGAAAGAGATGCTGTCAACGCTTCGGCGTTCCCGGAATGCCTTCCATTTACATGCCATAATTTTTAAATGTCACCCGTTTACAAAGGGCTTGACCATTTGATTTCGGCCGCCGCGGCTCGAACAGGTTGAACCTTCGCTTCGGGGCAGGTAGTTCTGATCGCGAACCCCAAATGAACTCATCCTTTTCATATCTCCCTTTGTTCGATCCATAGACCAGCGATATTATATTTATTTGGATCTTTATTGAGCTGCAACCTGTCGCAGACGCAGTCGTTTTTGGGTTTCGGGTTTGGTTTTTTTATTTTTTTTCCTGGTGGATCTTCCCATTTTGTTGGCAGATTTATGTTCTGGCCTCCATCCAGATATTGATCTAAGCGATACCATCGAAGGGCTGACCAAAAGTAACGTAACTCTCTCTCTATGAGAAGGCACAGTGAGAAAATATGTTATCCTATTTTTTATTAAAATTAAAAAATGGAAAATATGAAACCTTGGAATTCAGTTTATTTTTCTAAGCTCATTACTTCTGAGTAATAATTTTCACAGAGGAGTATTCCTCTTTCCCTTTAAGCAGTAATAATTTTGTAAAAGTTCCTTATAACTCTCAAATAATATTTCTAACTTCAAAGACTTATTATTACACATATTTAAAGTAATAAAAGGAAAAGGTTTTAGACTTCAATTTGTACTAAATATGTACATAAATTAAAGCCAAATAAATGCTCTAAAAAATATACTTTTAATACTTACCTTTATTTATGTAATTAATAATTTAATTATTTCTTTTTTCCAGTGTCCCTTTCTCTGATCGGTGAAAATTTCAGGGTAATTTGTTGGCTCCGTTCTCAAATTGTTTTTGTTGGTCGGTCGGCTGGGTTTTGAGGACAACAACAGGCTCTGGCCCAAAAACTGTTGGTGGCATATTCGATTGTGTGTGCGGCTACCTATTCCGGGTTTGTGTCGCAGTCGCGCGTGTTATGAAGATGTTAGGAGATACCCTGGTCAACCCCTGAAATATGTCTTAATTGTCCTGGACAAAATTTCATAGTCGGTACACCTACATTCAGTTCGCCGGCTGTTTGCTTAACTTCCTGGTCCTGGTCTTGGCCCAGCGCCTGTTTGCTCAAGTTTCGTTTAATGGCCGGGGGTTTTTTTTTTTTTTTTGGTAACATGTGCCAAAGGACACATCAATTTGTGTTGGTAAACGACTGTCCAATGCGTTCTCATAGCCCATAAATCATTTGACCAACAACTTGTTCTATCAGTCCAGTCAAAATGTATGTTTTATGTCCAGTGGGATAAATAAAATCCTATAAACATAGGATTTATATAAAACTAAGGGTTAACTTACTCCTTTACAATCTCCAATGATTACCTGAACCCAAATCAAACTCTTTTCTCCATTTTTGTTCTTTCTCCTTATACATTACGTATATATATATATATTTGTAATAACTCTCTAGTGTATATATAAATTAAAATAAATAAATACATTTTTTTGGTTGTGTGGTTTTTGTTTGGTTTTTTTCTTTGTTTTTTTTTTCTTTTAATAATAATTATCATTACCATCATCATTAATATATCATTAGAGTTATCCTCGTCGGTAAAAACGCCGCCCTCATCTCTCAATATTTTTGTGTCTTTATCTCATTGCATGCTTGGTTGTTCGAGTTGCTGGTTGCCGTTGTTGTTGTCGTGGTTGTTTGTTTACCAATTCTTTGATCGAATTATCATGATGCTGTTGTTGTAGTAATAATAATCATAATAATAATAATAATAATAATAATAGTATATTGTATAACATATGCCGCGTTTTTGTGTGGATTCCTGCCTCCATTTTGCACATTCCCCAACTCTCCTCCCGTAACTGCCTTAAACTCTCACAACATTCTCTTTAGTCGTCAACGATTTTGTGGTTTATTTAACAAACAGAGCAACAAACAAAGAAATGCACAACAGGAGCCACAATGTTCGATACTGCCCAGGGTATCCTGATCCTGCCGGTCTATGTCGCTATCTATCCTCTCTCAAAGCGTTTTCTGTGCTTACGATTCTGTGCTTATAATAATATTCTGTATCTTCTGGATCTTCTGTATCTCTCATTTTGTATTTTTGAGCAGTTTTGGTTCACTAACTTATTTGGTACTGTTTGTTTTGTGTTATCCGGCTATATATAATGCTATATATGAGTTATCAAGTGTTGCAAGCTGAGTTTCTAGCCGAAAGCTATTTATACTTATAGGTTAATGTCAATGGTTCAAAGGAGTTGGAAAGGATAATGAAAATGATAGTTTCGAAGGATGATAAATGATCCTAGGCTGGCCACTAACCTACACTTACACGCTATTATGTATATATACTCGAAGTCGCGTTTCAGATTCTTGTTGCTTGTAAATTATTGTTATGTACATTTTTAGACATACAGTTCTAGAAGTTCCGAGCGAGCGAACAACGAGCGAAGTCCTGCCAACACACAGTTTTCGTTGTACAAAAATCAGGCAAATCAAAAAGCTGAAACTTGGAAAATAATAAAATATATAAACAATAAAACAATAATAAATGAGAAGGCAACGCTTTAACTTTTAACTAATCATGTGGTTTCTCTTTTTATTATATACTTTTCGATTTTCGCATTTTGTTTGTTTCTTTTTTCTTTTCACTTGCCTATTATTATTATTTAGATGGTACATATACATATGTAGTTTATACGCTAGGCTAATTATTTTGTTTAACAATAAATGTATATAGCTGCTTGACTGCTCCATCCTTCATTTATTCTCAGTTTATTTATTACTATTATTATTTTGCTTACGTTTTAGATGCAACTTCTTTGCATTTAAGGAACAGAAAATGATAAGAAATTCTAATTCGAAAGAACATAAACGTAATAAGGAAAATAATTCACAAAATCAAAAATCAAATTTAACAAATTTTCAATAATTAAAATTACGAAATAATATTAATAATTGACTCTTTAAATGATAGTGGCTTGTGGCGAGAGAGTGACGAAGAAGAGCTTTACACTAGAATTTTGCTGGACAAAATTAGATATAAGACTCGCAGCAGCATATGTCCGGGTCCGGGTCGATCGGTCGGTCTGTGGCTGTTCTGTTCTTGGCTTTCGGTTGAGATTTCTAACATAATTAAAACGCATTCAATTAAACACACCAAAGCAAGGCGACTTTCTTTTTTTGGTAGCAGCTTTTGGAAATATGTAACCGGGCTAAAATAGTATTTGAGAATTCCGGGAGATTCTCTCTCTCTCAGAGAACTAAAGTCTACCTGAAGGCTTGTGCAAGGCGGAAGAGTGGAAGTCCGAGTCCGGGTCTTCAGTTCGAGTGTCCGTCGTTGTGTGAGTGTTCATTTATTGCTTCTTCTTCGGATTCTTCGTTTCTTTCTTCTTTATTTTAAAGACTATTTTTGTAATGGCACAAAATATACAGCATTCAATTCACTCCATCCTTCCTTTCTTCCGGTTTGTCATCATCTTTCCTTTCTCTTTTCGGTTCAGTTATGGTAACTTAACTCTAAAGAGGCTATATATGCTATGCTTTGTCGGTTCCCCCTTTCCTCTGGCTTTGCTCCCCCGGTGTGGTTTTGGTTCCTCCAGCTACTGCTACCAAATACGCCCGACAACTCTCTGCGGCCAGCACTTGCTCCTGCCTCCAGCCATCTTTTCATCCGTTCATCCGTTTATCCGCTCCTTCCTCCTTCTAGTATTATGGTTGTCAACTACTTTATGTTCCACTAGATTAGGTTGCTATTTTTATATTTATCTTAGGTATGCCGTTATGTTTATGTAGTTTTTGTTTTGCTTTTGGGCTTGGGTGTTCCTATATATTAGGCTTTTCCGGCTGGCTTTACCGCGGACGCGAACCTTTGTAGTTCGGGTTCGGATGGCGACTGGGATGACGCGCTGTAAGGTTAAGATGGAAAATATTAGTTATAAATGGAAGACGATATTGACAAAAGCTTAATAGTAGTAATTTAAACTTATTTGATTTATTTAATTTAGATTACTTTTCTTTCAACTGAGAACTCTGAATAAAAAAAAAGAAGATTTTGATCACTTTAATTGATCAATCGAATAATTAAACAAGTAAGAAAGCTACAGTCGACTGTGCTCGACTGTGGATACCCGGTACCAAAACGTTTGCGCTTCACACTAAAAGGCAATTAAAAATTGTACATACATTATAATAGTCTACTTCGATACTTCTTTAAAAAAATCTCCTCTCGAATTAGCTCCCGACCTTAACAATTTAATGTCATACTTAAATATGAATGATACATTTTATAGGAAAACATAAAAACCCACTCGATCGGCGTCAAAAAATGAATTATGTTATTTTTTGTAATTTCTTGCTATATTCTTTTGTCATTTTTTCTGCAGCTGGCGCCATTATATCGCACGGCCAAGGCTCGAATGCGCCACCTGTCGGCTACAGCTTGCAACAGCAGTGCCTTAGGGCGGTGTGTTAAAATTCTAACCTTATTGCTAATATTTACCATGTTTATCCTCCGATTTTACTGAAATTTTCAGGAAGCGTTCGCTCTATTTTATTCACTTTTTGTATCTATTAACTTTAACCCGATAAAAACGAGTATAGCTTATTTTACGTTTTTTATGATTTTTGAGGGCGGAAGTGGGCGTGGCCAAATTTTAAAACAAACTTGATCTGCGTGCAACAAATTCTAATGTTGTCACCAAATTTGGTAACTCTAGCTCTTATAGTCTCTGAGATCTGTTGTTTCACACGGACTGACAGACGGACAGACTGACATGGCTAAATCGACTCGGCTGGTGACGCTGATCAAGAATATATATACTTTATAGGGTCGGAGATTTCTCCTTCTGCCTGTTACATACATTCTCGGTTGGCACTAACTTATAATACCTTTGTACCCTATGGGTACCGGGTATAAAAATATTTGAACAAACTGAGTTATAAAGGATATTAAGGATATAAAATATTGATCTAATAAGATATATCGATGATTTTTTGCATAGATATTTCCTGAGATTGTACTTTAATTTTCTTTTTCTCTTTTTTTTTTTAAGAAATGTTAATTTCTGAGTTTTTAAATGTTCGTCCGAATTTTAAATTATTTGCCATAAAATTGTACTACGATTTTTGTTGTCCTTTTTATACCCTTGCAGGGTATTATTATTTTTTCCAGAAGTTTGCAACGCAGTGAAGGAAGACTCTCTGACCCCATAAAGTATATAGTATATATTCTTGATCAGCGTCACTAGAAGAGTCGTTCTAGCCGCAAACTAATCCCTCAGTTTTTGAGCTATCTGAATAAAACTGCAGATAGTCTTCTTTCTATTGCAGCTAGCATATATGTCGGAACGGCAGGAATCGGACCACTATATCTTTTAGGTGTCATAGTAAATATAGGGAAAAAGTGTTATATTTTCGCTTTTTTTGAAGATATTGATACATTTATGATCCTTTAATTATATTATAGCTATACATTTTAAATTTCATACAAATCGGACCACTATATTTTATAGCTGACATAGGAAGGATTAGAAAAATTAAAACTACTCTGTTTCTCAACGTATTTGCATAAATTTCGAGATATAGCTGTTTTTTTAATTTCATTACGATTGGAGAACTATATCATATAGCTGCCATAGAACCGATCGCTTGATTTATACGAAAATGTAAAATGTAAAATATGTGTTTAATTAAAATGTAAAAACTTCGATATTTTTTAAATTTTACCAAAATGGATTAACCTAATAAACCAATTGCAGACTGCAAGGGTATACAAACTTCGCCTTACCGAAGTAAGCTTGGAATTTTAAAATGTGTTTCCTCCAAATTTAAAACTATATGCCATACATTATTTAAAAAAAAAAAAAAAATTAAGCTTGTTTTTGGTAGTTGGAACCCCTGCACTCACCTTGTATCATCATAGTGGGATACATGCCGGCCACCTGTGCCATTTGCGGCCGGATATCATTTGACGGCGACCGTCGACTGTTGGGCAAGGCAACCGAGGGCTAAAATTAAGATAATTCATTAATTAAAGGATCAAACCCAGCCAGATCTCAACTTATTACTCACATGCGCAAAGTACGTCTGGCCGTACTTGAAGTACACGCCGGCGGACGCCCCATTTGGATTGTAGCCGCCGAGGGCGGCCGCAGCGGCCACGCCGCTCAGCACCGCCGCCGTGGCCTGCTGGCTGCCAGCGGCTGCGGCAGCGGCAGCAGCGGCGGCACTGTGATGCAGCTGGGCTGTGGGAATGTGCGAGCGGGAGCCGCCGCCACCGCCACCTGGTTGCGGGCCGCCATTCGAGCCGGCCGCCGGTCCAGCAGCCCCACCACCGCTGCCCAGGTAAATGGAGGGCGGTGAGGCAGCAGTCATGGCAGCTCCGGTGGCCTGGTCCAGGACCACATAGCCGCCGGAGTGGGTGGTGGTGACCAGCTGCTGAGTTGGCTGCTGGGGCTGCGGAGCAGCATTGGGCGTGTTGGCAGCGCTGTTGCTGTTGCTGTTGCCGCCACCAATACTGTTGGGCGAGTTGTTGCTGCTCTCGTGGCTGCCATTGCCTCCACCGTTGGCGCTGGGAGAGTTGCGCTGGGAGACGCTGCGGCGATAGTCCTGGTTCTGGCTCATGGACTTCTGGCTCCGGAAGCTGGCGGCTCCGGCATTGAGGCGTATGGGCGGCTTGGTCTCGTAGCTGCCGGGATTCGAGCTCGCGGCATAGCTGGGCGGCGGCGGCGGCGGTCCACTGATCAGCGGCAGCTGGTTGGGCTTGTTCTCCCGCTTGCCACCCATCGAGTGGGGCGGCGGTGGCCCGCGATGGTGATAGCTTGAGCTGCTGCTGGCTCCACCGGAAGACGAGGGGGCACCGCCTCCTCCTCCCAGGCTCACGCTGCTCGGCGAGGCACGCGGCGTTGGCTCGTTGTTGGAGTTGAGGAGAGGGGTCTTGGCCCCGGAGGGTATCCCTCCCAGAGGCACCGAGTGGTGCCTGGGATTGTAGCCGCCGCCACCGGGATGGTAGGGCTTACGCACTCCTCCCACTGATTGGGCGGCGCCTCCATTGTTCCGCTTCTCGTAGGGCGAGTAGCCGCCGCCGCCTCCGCCCTCGTTGCTGCTCTGGCTCTGGTAGTAGTGCGGCGTGGAGCTGTTGCTGTGGTAGCCACCGCCGCCGCCTCCGCCTCCGGCACTGCTGCTGTTGCTGCCACTGCTGTTCCCGTTGTTGTTGTGGGGATGTGCCGGCGGCGTGCTGAACAGCGGCGCCTGCCTGCCCGGAGCAGCTGGAGTACTCGGCGCCGACTGGGAGGCCACCTGATCCATGCTGCTCCCACTGGCGGCCGCCGGGTAGAAGGGAGCCGCCGTGATCAGGGCGTGATGGGGACCACTCTGCGGCGGTGGTGGCGCCTGCTGCACCACCTGGGGGGCTGTGGGAGGGCCACCGCCTGCTGCTGCTGCTGCAGCCGCCGCTGCCGCCGCGTAGGGGAAGATGTTCGTTGGGATCAGGGCGGTGGCATGTTGGGCGGGCATCGCGTACACATGGGTCGCACCCGCCGCACCACTGAGATCCGAGCCGGGCGCTCCGCCGCCGCCGTGGGCCAGCGTCAGCGTGGGCAGCGTATGATATGTGGTTGTGCTGGCCGCCGGAGCAGCGATCAGCTGGGCGGAACCGGCCGCCGAATGATGGCCACCTCCGGCACCACCACCGCTGCCGTGGTGGCCACCCACCGAACTGGGCGGGTAGCTGCTGGGATTGTAGTGAATGGATCCGCCGCCGGGCGTGCGCTTCACCCGTCCCTGATAGCCACCGGAGGAGCTGCCATTGCTCGCCTGCTGCTGCTGGTGATGGTGGTGCTGCTGCTGCTGATGATGCGGCTGGTGGTGCTGTGGTCCCGACACCACCGTGGGTGGACCAGCCGGTGTCCCTGCTCCCGGCTGGTGCTGCACTTGGGACTGCGTGGCCGCCACCATGGGCGCGGCAGCCACCGCCTGCTGGGGCACATAGTACGAGATGGGGTGGTAGTAGGGATACGAGTATTGGATCGGATACGGGGCCATGGGCAGCTGCTGCAGCTGGCCGCCGCCGGGCTCGCTGGAGTAGATGAGCGGCGCCTGGTAGATGGGCCCGCCATTAGGTGCCGCCGCCGCTGCGAACTGGGATACCGTCGGATATGCGGCCGCCGTGGCCATGGGCATCACCGTCGCGGCCGTCGCCGGTCCACCCGGTCCCGCCTGGTAGATGGCCTGGGCGGGGATGAGGCCCTCGCGCGGCTGCTGGGCCGGATCGAAGACAGGTATCATGTAGGTGCCGCCGGTCAGCTCGCCGCCGCCGGCTTCCGGCGAGGCGAACAGCGTCTGATGGGCGGGCGGATGGCTGCTGGTCGTCAGCTGGAAGAGCGGCTGGGAGGGGCCGCCGCCGGCACTGCCCACGCCGGGCTGGGGATAGGCGGCATACACCATGCCCTGCGGCACCGCGTAGATGCTGCCATCGGGCTGGAAAGGAGAATTAGTGACCCTGCTGGAAAATATGGATCTTTGGACTCACCCCCTGCTGATATGTGGTGGCGCAGTAGGGCGCCGCCCCGTTGGGCGTGGTGGTGGTGTGAAAGACGGTGGATCCGTCCGGCGCCTGATAGCTCTGCGTGTACGTCCAGGTGGTGGTCTTCGGCTCCTCGACGACGACGCCCACGCTGGGTCCGGCGTGGCTCTGGCCGGGCGTCTTCACCTGCTCGCACTGGCTGTAGGGCGTGGAGCTGGGCGAGACGGACTGGAGGTCGCAGTTCACCTGCGTGGCGGCCACCAGGGTAACTGGCGTCTGGCTGGCCGGCAGCAGCAGCTCGGTGGTGCCCACGGAGGAGGAGGCAGCGGAGGGGGAAGAGGAGGGTCCAGCGGCCAGCGGAGGGTCCTGCTCCTGCAGGGGCTCCGGCTGAGCGGCCTCCACCAGCTCCAGCTTCTCGCCCAAGGCACAGCAGGCGGGTATGTTCGGACTGGTGGCCTGGTTCTTGTACTTTTGCACCTCGATGCGATCGTAGTTCTTCGTGGAGGTGGAGGTGGTAATGCTCAGGCAGGCCGTGGCACTGGCCAAGCTATCACAATCGTCGCCCTTGACGCTGCCCCCATCCTGCTGCTGCTGCTGCTGTTGCACAGGCAACGACGACTGCTGCTCGTAGCTCTCGTATCCTTCGGAGCACTCCATGCCGGGCGAGGGGGCCTCCTCCGCGTAGCTCTCGGTGGAACTGCAGGAGAGCTCCGTGGTGGCATACTGCTGCTGCTGCTGCGGTGGCATCTGCTGCTGTTGTTGCTGCTGCATTTGCTGCTGATGCTGCATCTGTTGCTGATGCTGCTGCTGCTGCTGCTGCAAGTGCGGCGAGGACTTGCGATAGTTGTTGTAGCCACCGGAGGAGGAGTTGTTGCCCTGCGACTGGTACTGGTTGCCCGTGTGCTGGAGCGCCTGGTTGGGCGGCAGATTGGACGGGTCGTAGTGGTAGATGGAACTGCAAGAATCATATGCAGTCCTTAGTAGCTTATACTTAACTTAGTTTCAGATTAACTGATCAGGGTTGAGTGTGTCACTTTGGTAAGTATTTTCTCGCTCGGCAGCATGCAACGTTCAAATAGACAAAAGTAAGTACAAAGATTATAAAGCTGCGGTCAAAATAATGTATATTTTAAGTTTGCTTTCTTTACTTTAATTAAAAGTTAAATTATAATTTTATTTTTCCCTTTTGAACGCAGCTTTTTGGAGTAAAGTAAAAGGAAAGTACAGTCGGCTCAAGCGGCTGCTGACAGAGTTGCCAGAGTGTTATTTCTTTGCTCTTTGTATAGTTTGTTATCATTTTTAAGTTGCAGTGTGTTTAGCGACGCGACGGCAGCGACAGACATTTAGGATTATTATATATAAAAGTAATCGAAAAACAACAACAACAAATGGATTGATCGACTGATTGATTGGTTGAAACAATGCGAAATGCAATTTGAACGAACAACAATTAGGATAAGACGACAACACTGGCAGACACGATAAAACACGATACACATTCAACGCATTCATTCATTCTCTGAGTTATCGATCAACGCTGGGAGGCAAGGCAAGCTTGGTGATTTAGAGTTTGGCAATGGAAAGGTGGATTTTGGGTGTTTTTTTTTTGGGGAGAGGAGCGCCCTTATTCTTTATATTGTCTTTGGTTGGGGATTCCAGATGCGTGTGTGTGGTGGTGTTCGAGGTGTCGATGAGCGCGAAAGATAGAGGCACAGATCGAGAGATAGAGAGAGAGGTGGGTGAGATATTCGATATATTCGATAGCAGTTGGTGTCGGTTAATTTAGTTCGAGTTTAGGCAGATAATTTACAAAAACAACATCAACAAGTCGGCACGAAAAATGAAAAGCTAATAATGTTGCATATTTCACATATAAAAGAACGTATTAATAGTTATGATAAATAATATATAGTAAACATAGCTAGAGTTATATTTTGGATATTTAAAATATTTGCTAAGTATTGAATAAAGCTTCAAGCAATTATTTTAGGGGAAAACACAGATATTTGCTATTTCATAAGAGAAATTACTTTGTGTTAAAGTTAAAGGTCTGAATATTTTCCTGATTATTTATCAAGATATTTAAATGGGAACTTTTCATAATTTTCATTTAAATATTTATTTAGATTTTTGAAATTATTTTGAATATTTAACCTTTTCTAATTTTGAATAATTTAATGAGAAAACTTCTCTCAATTTTAACTCCTTTCGATTATAGTTACTTTTAATTTGAATACAAAAAGCTCTACTATATATTTGTATTTAATATTAGATATATATAACTTTTACAAGGATAAGGTTATAACGAAAACGGAACTATATCTTTAAAGAATATATATTTGATATTTGATATAGACTGTGCCCTAAAAGCCGCATTTGTCGCTCTTTCTATCAGAGTTAGAATGTGTAAATCGAAGAAAAATATAAATAAAGCATTTGGAGAGATACGAAAGAATTTTGCAGCGATTTCTGTATATTATTATTAATATTTTTGAATTGTTTGTGTGGTTTTTAATTTGCTTTGGTTTAGTTTTTGTAAATTACCCGTCTGCATTGACAATTGGTTGGAGGGTTTGCGGATCAATGAGGAGGCTGCCAATTGGCACATTCGAAATGTCTGTGACGGCCCAGACGAGTCCCGATGTCCCCGAGGAGTTGGACGACGACGACGACGACGATGCCGACCCGGACGCGGCTCCCACTACTCCCAAGGGCGGCGATGTTGCGCCCGCTGTGCCCGCCTGTCCTCCGACCACGGACAGTGGGACAGCCGACACCCGGCTGTGCTGGTGCCCATGCCCATGACTGCTGCCATGACTGTGACTGTGACTGTGGCTATGGCCATGGCTGTGACTGTGACTGGGCTGGGGCGGATGGTTCAGCTCCGGCGTCTGCCTGTCGCTGCCGTAGCCCGTGGGCGAGGGGGTGACGGAGTCGGAGCGCACGGATTGGGTGCGAGTCTTGTAGCTGGAGTTGGTTGGGGAGTTGGAGTCGGTTGGAGTTGGTTGGTTGTTGGTTTGTTTGGAATGTTGTTGGTTGTTGTAGGTTGGTTCATTGTTGTTTCGTTTGTTGTTGTTGTTGTTGTCGGGGAATTGGCATACAAAAATTTTGGTTGGTTTCGGTTTGGTTTTTTTTTTCGTATATTTTTTTTTAGGTTTTCAATTTAAAATTATTTTTAATTTAAAAAAATGGGGAGCGAGAGCGATTTTGAGTTTGGGTACATGGACATGGTTTTAACATAAATTTACTTTAGTTGACCGGTGCCACTAGGTAAGATTCTTTAAAATGTACATTAAATACTTTTCCTTTATATTTAAAGAATGAACTAATTTATAAAACAACTTGAAATACGTATAAAGGAAATAAAGGCCTTGAATTTCGTTTAATTAATTCGGGAAAGGATTTAATAAACCTTTTACTTTAATCTGAAAATCCACAGAAATCTTTGATGGTTTTAAAACAGCGGTTGGCAGGGCCCCATCCCGTGGGATAGGATTATTCTCAGTCGGCGTCGCTGTCGCTCACGCACAGTATGCACAAAAGAGAACAGAAGAAGAAGTATGCACAAAAGAGTACAGAAGAAGAAGTATGCACAAAAGAGAACAGAAGAATCAGTGCAGCCAACTTGTAATTATGTGGCTAGATTTAGCATTTTTCAGCGTTAAATAGCTAGTTTTTAGGTTAAAGCTTTTTTTTTTGCCATATTACAATCAATTTTAGCTTTTCATTTTCTCATATCTAGCCATAGAGTGTTCAATTTTCACTTATGGAAATGCAATGTTGGCATTTGGCTGTAGTGGTGCGGATCACTGTTTTAAAACCACATAAGCATGTAAATGGGAGCTTTTATGTAATAGCTGACCATTCTTTCTTATCTTCTTATCTTAAACTCTTTTTCTCGTTTTGTTCATCTGCTAACTGTTCTCAGTTAAGCTGCACCTGTCACGCTCTTTGAATATCCACTTAAGAAAGTCAGCAAACGATCCAACACATAAATAAGATGAAATGCTCAGCATAAACTGTCTCTAGGTTACATATTTTTTTAGTATTTAAATAAAATTCACACCTAGTGGTTCCGGTTTCAAATTTAAACTAATAACAACAAGCCTGGCCTTTCAGAGAACACTCACCCACTGCTGGAAGGTGACAGCCGCCATGGCGTGGAGGTGCTGCCAGTGGAGTCCTGTTTGACGAACCCTCCGCCGCGTCCGCTCTTGTTCGAGTTTGTGGAATCACCGCGCGGCAGGGAATTGTTGCCGGGACCACCGGAACTGGGCGGACCGCCATAGTTGCCAAAGTTGTGGGACTTGGGCACGGCTCCGCCGCCCGAACGCATCGATCCATCGCGCGATTCCGTGGACTGTGAGTTAAAGAATTCAATTAGTATCCCATGTTCTAGCCAATATCAATCTGGTTCTGTACATTCTGCATCTGCAGCATCTTTCCATTGGGCCTCTTGGGCCTGGGCGGCTGCTGGGACTGCTTCTGCTGTTGCTGTTGCTGCTGCTGCTGCTGCTCCCAGCCCCCGTAGCACTCCTCGTCGCCACCTCCGCCGGAGTAACCGTCCTGGGCGCCACCAGTTCGACTAAAGATGCGACTGCGCGCCCGATCATAGTCCTCCTCGCGCTCCTCGAAGCTCTTGGCCTTGCGATCCAGGGAGAGCGGGCAGAGGTAGGGCGACTGGCGCACCTCGTCGAAGCTGTGCGTGTCCCGCTTCAGAATCGATTTTCGTGCATCGTCCCGCACCAGCGACTGGAAGCGGATCTGGATGGGAATATTGATTAAATTATAATTTAAGCGATTTATTTGTGGCTTTTTAGGGGTACCTCGGGTATGCGCGTGCCCTTGGTGACGGCCACAATCACACACTGCTGCGTCTCGGTGTCCACGTTGTGCTCCATGCCGAAGAAGGCGGCGGTGCGATGGATCAGCATGCGATTGTACGAGGAAGCGGGCGGAAAGCGATACTCACAACCGCGGCTAACAGAGAGAAGTAATAGCAGTTAAATTGCAGTCTTAATTCTAAAGAGATCTCCACCCACCTATTCTCCTGTACGAACTCCATCAGATCCTTCTCAATCTTGAGCAGGATATTGCGATCCTTGGGATTCTTGTTGAGAGTGTCGCGAAAGAACATTAGGAGATCGGTGCCGCCGTAGTCCGTGTACTGTTCGCTCGAGTTCTCTGATTGATGAAAGACTAGAATCAGTGAGTGGATGAGCCGGGATATTTTGGCCGCCCAAACACACACAAAAGATGCCGAGAACACACTTACCGCGCGATATGAAGCCCGAGGTGTTGTTGCTGCTCGAGTTGTTGCCGTTATTCCCATTGTTGGACACATTGCCGCCTCCGCCTCCGCCTCCGTTGTTGCCGCCATCAATGCTGCCGGATGAGCTGCCTCCGAGATTCTTCAAGCGCGGCTTGTTGCCCTTAGCATTGGTGTTGTTGTTGGCCCGATGCTTCTTATTCCCGCCTCCAGCTCCCCTCGGCTCGTAGTGATACTGCTCCTCGTCGTGGTTGTTGCTCAGATTGCTGTTCTGGCTGGACATCTCGTGGCGCTCGTGGCGTTCGTGTCGCTCCGCCGCCTTGTAGTTCATGCCGGAGTTGTAGATGACGCCCGCGGAAGAGTTGCTGCTGTTGTTGCTGTTGCTCTGATGCTTCTGGCTGTCCAGGCCATTGGCCTTCAGGTCCACCACGAACTTCTTGTTGTTATTGTACTCCATGCCGCTGCCGTTGCTGTGGGTGCGACTGTGCTGACCGCCGGACTTCTTTGGTGGCGATAGCTTCGGGAACTCGGCCTCGTTGCTCAGCGGTACATTCTGCTGCGGCTTCGGCGGCGGCGGCTGCTGCTGCATCTGCTGCTGTTGCTGTTGCTGCTGCTGCTGCTGCTGCTGCTGACTAGTGACAATCACCGAAGGTGGCGCCTCCATCAACGGCGAGTTGCCCCTTCCAGTTGATTGTGCTTTGCTGTTGTTGTTGCTGCTGGTTATGGCATTATTGTTGTTGTTATTGTTGCTGCTGCTGCTATTGATGTTGTTGTTGTTGTTGTTGTGCTCATGGGGTTCCCCTTGGAGCTGCTCGGAGGCAGCGCGCGGCGTTGGCGTGCGCGGCGGCGATGTCGACTCACGCATCGCATGGCTGCGTGTGAGATGTTTGCCCTTCATGTTGCCCTGTTGCCAGGTGAAGGAAGAAAAGGAAGCAGTCGAGGGGTTGAAAGGTAATTAGTTTCAAATTAGTAACCAGAATTGAATGCCAAAGTTGACCAAAGGTGAGTGTTCAGTGGGTACAGTGGATCCTATACAGAAGCTTATATTCGAAAGGAGAACTTAAAATTGTAGGAATATTGTGGAAACACCATACAATAGAGATTAACTCACACTAGAGATAAACAATTAGTCCTTAATAATGTAACCGTAGTGTGAAGAGTTTATTATAATAATAAGTGTAGAGTCGAGATATCGATAGTAAATCGAGCTAAAAATTATCGAGGATATGCGAAATTGTAGGAATACAGTGGAAACACCATACAATAGAGATCAACTCACACTAGAGATAAACAATTAGTCCTTTATAATGTAACCGTAGTGTGAAGAGTTTATTATAAAAATAAGTGTAGAGTCGAGATGTCGATAGTAAATCGAGTTAAAAATTATCGAGGATATGCGATAACTACTTTTCGGAGAGCAGGCTTGGAAACTTTTGTATTTGTTGCGAAATAAGGAAGAAATAAAATTATAAAGAGCCTATAATATGAAGGGTCCCTGACTATATATATTTAATATAAAGTCATATAGAATAGTAATTCTTTATATTTTTTGACCTAATACATATAATATATTAGGCTTATCTTCTATTAAGAATTAATTTAAACCAATCAAGGCTAAGTATTTAAAGTTTTCTCTTGTCAAAGTTTTTCCCAGATAGTTCCACTGTCTGAAACAAAAGGCCAACGCGTTCAAACTGAAAAATCCATGATGCAATTGTTGGTTCATTGAAATGTGAAAAACAAACTCGGCTCGACGTCCCGTCCCGTCTCACACTCTCACCGGAAAAACCGAAAAGGTTAGCAGGTTAGACAGGCAAAGGGAGTAGACTCCGCCTCGTTGCCGCGTGTGCTGGGCTTATAATATACGATATCATATACTCGGTATACCGTAAACCCATCCCTATGCCCTGCACTGGGATTGCCTTTTGACATTATTCGCCCGACCTGAAGGACAGGCCATCGAACGGAGGATGAAACGCAGTCAGTCGAGGCGTTCGTTCAGTCACTCAGTCAGTCACTCTGTCGGCCAATCGTTCAAGTTAAGTCATCACATTAATTTGGTTCTTTTTATTATTATTGGTTTGCTTCCTTCATTGATTTTCCAAGACTGACATCATTAATCAGCTGTTGAAGTCACTTGAAACGTGGCGATTGTTCTAAATTAACTCTTGACGCCTCAAATAAGTAAGTGAGTAAGATTGGGGCTTGAGGATAAGGCCTTAAAGGTCAAAATGGGGGAGGATAAAGACCAAACTTTAAGGGGAAAACATTTCTTAAGAAAAAAAATTACATTAAATCAATGCATTGGAGTTTCTAACAACATTCTTTGATTTTGTCTCCTAATTAATGTAAGCAACTCTTATTCCAACCTTAACTGTGTTCCTTAACATTTTACAATCGCTAGCACCCAACTTTATTATCCCGAATTGACCAATTTTCATCCTTCAAATGAACACCTTCGAGTTATTTCACGCAGGCCTGACGAATTTGAAATACTGAATAAAACGGATTTCCTGGAATCTCGTCTGCCGCCCATTTAACTTTCAATGTAGGGGGAAAATCAATAAATCGACCTTGGAGCCACGCAGCAGCAGCACCAGTAGCACCAGCAGCTGCCTGTGAGTGCTCCGAAAATCCTAGAGGGCTAGAAGGGGCAAATTCTAACGCCCCGGACACATAAACAATGATTGACGATAAATCCTGTATGAGCAGTTAACCAAGGCAACCGACTGGGGCCAAAAAAAGGGGGTGTTCACCCCCTACCTACCACCACCCACCGACTCATACATAAACCTTGAACTCAACGTTTAGAGCTGTCTGGGATTGTGGGGCAGTAACTATGACTGTGACTGTATGCAGTCCTTGCAGGAGCCAGGAGCAATCAGAAACACGTTTACCAATTCCTGCACTCTCTTCTCGGGTCGATTGGGGAATTTCCAGCTATTGCGATTCGCAGAATATAGTAATCCCCAACCCCACCATGGATGGTGGACTGCCAGTGACCTGACCCAGTTTGTTAGATGTTTTTTGGGCGTGTATCCCCTTAGCTCGAGAGTTCAGTTCATGGCTGCATTTAGCTGTGTTGGAGAGTGCATCCTGCGAGAGAGATTGCCCCTCTAAAGCGAGAGAGAAACGAGAGCAGAGTCCCGACGAGATGAGCGGAGAGGAGCCAGAGCAGAGTGGAGAACCCAAAATGCAACTCGACACCTGACAAGACGTGACCTGACCTATATAATCTCCGCACACGCCTGTCCGAGCATTTTCAAATTAACCTATTTTATGGCCCTATTTTTTGGCATTCCAAAAGTTTTCACTATATAAACGAATGCCCAGACCTAAGCTCTTGAATATTTTATAGCAAAGGAAGAAGCAAGTGATGCTTTTCAAGATTTATATTTTTATTTTGGGAAATAAGTTCCTTCTGAAGTAGAACAAAGTTTCCTTTAATTGAATACCTTGCAAAATATTCAATTCAAAAACCCTTTAAATATTCAAAATGCCATTAACTCGGCTCTTGTGTTTGTGCAAGCATTAGTTATTAATTAGAAAAGGCTCTTCTGTCCCACACTGCCAGTCATTAACTATTAAATGTTAAAATATGTATAACCAATCAGACTTTGTGCCAACTTTTGATGGAGAATCAGCTCAGGAACCATTTTTAGTTATTATTTCAACTTACCCGTCTATTGCCGAAGCTATTCTGGCGTCCCAAGTTGGCAGCTCCTCCGGATCCGGATCCTGTCACTGTCTGGAACTCCTCGCTGCAGTTGTTGTTGCTATTACTGTTGCTGCTGCAGTTGCTCGCGGTCACTACAGCAACGGGAGTGCCTGCAACAGTGGGGGCGACGGTGGCCACAACAGAGGACGTTGCTGCTGGGAGAACAGTTCCAGTTGATACGGTGGCTGATGGAGCAGAGGAAGATGCTATTGATCCTGTTGCTGCAGCAGGTCCGCTTGCAGCTGGGGGTGCAGCCGCAACTCCTCCTCCAAGTCCCACACCCACACCAGCTCCCACACCGGAGGATGAGTTAGTGTTTGAGGCAACGGCGGCGTTGGCACTGGCAACAACTACAACGGCGGCCGCAGCGGCCGCTGTTGAGGCAGAAGCGGCAGAGGATAAATTGGTTGGAATATTCGTAGCTAGGGCTACTTGAGATTTTGTGGAACTCATAATCACAGTTTATGTCAAGTGTACTGAAAGAAGAAACCAGAAATGGGAAAAATAAGTTAGTAAGTGGGTTTAAAAAACCAAATTTATAATTAAAATGAATGTAAGATGTCAGCCCCTAACTAATGATTCAATTGAAAAATAATTTAAAGGACTTTCAACCCTTGGTAAATATATATAAAATAAATTAAATCAGAACATGTCAAAAACCACTCAACAATTATACAATTTAGTTGTATTCTGCACTAAGTATACCTAAAATAGATAAATGAAAAATGTCCCAGATTAAATATTTATCAGGATCCTTTTGTAATTTCTAAAGACTAATTCTTTGAACTTCGAACTATTTCTCATTACTTTTCTATAAAGTATTTAAATATCCCTAAGAGCTTGTGTCAAAACAAATAAGGAATTGAATTCTATAATGGTACTATGACACTACTGTAACATCGGCAGGAGAAAAACGATAGGTTCGAAACTCGAGGTAGCTATCGATAGTCGAAAGGAACTGGATCTCGATTCTGACTCCAGGGAATAGTGTTGCTCAACGTTCGAAAGGCCTTAGGGTTAGAGAGCTTAGAGAGCGAGAGAATTGGCAAACGAAGACGAAACTGCGTGTGAGGGAAAGTCTTTTCTATTTCAACCGGCAACGGTAGCAGACGTTGGGAGATACCGAATTTGTGACAAGTTGTTCGAAGAGAAGAAGCGGTGGAAACGGAAAGGCGATCTAAGCCAAGTGAATTGTAAAGCGGCTTGTGTAGCTGCGGGTCAGTGGCGTGGCCATTCCTGGCTCTAGTTGCTTATTGCGGGGCGATTCGGCGGTTAGGTGAGTTGTCCTAGAGGAGGTTGGGGCGAGAACTGAAAATTTGTGTGTTCGCTAGTTGGAGCTCGCTCGGGAATTGTGATTCCAGTGGACATAGTTGGCCCTGAGCTGCACTCTCGATCGGCGAAGCGACGGGAGGAGGTCAGAAGCGGATCAGTGCTCCGGCGCGGGAACAGCATCGGAGGAAACTCTGAGCAACCCGGCGGAGGCCTCTATCGGAGTCCCGAGAAGGGAGTGGCCAAACCAGGAGCAGGCGAGGCGGATTCAAGAAGCGGCGTAGCAGAGTTCGTCGACACTTTTTGTTAACGGCGAAGCGAGTCGCAAGTGAAGAAGAAGAAGCGGAGAGCGCCCGGCATCATGGCCGCCTGGCCGTAGGGAAGGAGGAAAAAAGAGAGAGAGAAGAGGATAGAGGATAGAGGAAAGGGGAATTGGAGTACCGCTATAGTTTGGCTACGGATTAGAGGTTACGTGAAGGGCAAGAGGCAGCCCAAGTGCAAGGAGTTTGAGTGAGCGTTTGGTCGTGTTTGCTTTTGGAAAGATAACTTTGCGGTGGCCTATACATTTCTTTCCCGACAGGTGTACACCCATGGAAGCGCTTTCATCGGCTGCACGAGGAGAAAAGGGGTGAGTTGGTAATTGAAAGACCGTTCCCGTAATATAGGTTAACGCGTGTGAGCTCAGCCTCCAAGACATTGTCAAGCCTCTAGGCCACGATCGCGGCAGCTATTTCCGAGTGTCGAGCGTATAGGGTCATTCTTTTTCTTTCTCGTTGTGTAACCTCTCTCGAAGCATGTTGCCAGCCAGCATAGGCGGTCCAGAAATTTGAATATGAATGTCCCCATAGTCGGCTGTTATATTTTCTGTGCGAAGGTATACGTCTTCGGCGCGCTTTAGATGCGCTTTCCTAACGCAATAAGCAGTTCAGCGGTGCATTCTCACCTCGTTTCGAAAGAATTAATATGATTTTAGGACACACTTGTGAGATACTCGTCAAGAACATTGAATACTTTCCGTTTATCGGTTACTATATTGTGGACAGCCGCTCGTATTTTGCCTCGCTGTCACTAGCGTCGTTATAGAATATTAGAATAAGTTCCTTCTCAAGTTATACGTAGTAATAAAGCAGTCCTGTTAGTAGATTAAGAGCCAATTATACAGTTAGGAGTAAGAATGATGAGTGAAAGAAGCGAAGAGAAATGTTGGTGAATATGAATAAATTGTTTATGATGGAGTAAGAGATCCGCTGCCTTGTCTGATGCGTTGTCGCCGTGCCCCGTGATCGTTCCGGGAAGATCCGTTAGCGAATCCGTATCGGAGGAGAGATGTACGGCCTATACATGTCGTTAGGTCACAGCACGCTTTACTTTATGAGAACTATGATAACCCGACATTGCATCGCGGGGAGAGGAAAGAGTTTTAGGAACCCACCCACTAGCCGACGAGGTCTAGACCGGCAATCGCGTGCACCTCGCTCCTCTTCCGATATATATCGGTGCGAAGCAATACGCGGCATAGCTGTTCGTTACAGTTATGATATTTTAAATCATTATTATAGTTTTTCTGGCGCCCAACTTAGTGGCTTTATCTTTGATATAGCTAAATGCAACCATGTCAATGCAAATATAGACATTTTTCGGCTGGTTAAAGGCATGGCTTTGACCACGACCACAACTTTCGGGAGCTGCACGCGAGAATCGCTTGGATTTCTGCTCTGACAAAGAAGAAGAGTAGACCACGGCGAAGCAGCAGACTCAGATTGCTAAGGATAAACTCAGCGCATTCGGATTCACGCTTTGGAAATGCTGGTGCGGATAAGGAAGCACTTGACCACGAGAAACGATCGCGAGAAGTTAGCAGTAGCAAAGAAACGAACTCGCTGCCAAAATAGGTGCTTGGAAAGGCAGATACAGTTAGCAACACCGGAATCTGACCACGCCTCATTGTAGCAGCGAGGACTTGTCACCCCATAGATAGAGATAGGGACGCCTGGAATTCAACAGATGCAAGAGACAGCTGTTGACCACGTCCAGGTTAAGCAGCCGCCTTTCACGGCGCCTGGGAATAAGCAGGGTCTGTGAGAGAAAGCGGCATACAGAGGGGATTTATCTAGTTTCTCCGAAAACGGATTATTAGGAGTCAGGAACGTAAAGAAAAAGAACATAGCGGAGTGCATTGGCGGTGCACACATTAGACAAAGGCAAATATTGAGTTACAGTTCGAGTTAATTAAATTTTCTTATATACTACCCGAATTTAGTAAGACATTAGTGGTAATTTCAATTCAATCTAGAGAATATTTGTATATTTTGAGTATATTTGAATATTTGTATATTTTGAGTATATTTGAATATTTGTACGGTCTATGGAGCCGGCAGAGTCAGAGAAGGGGGCAGCAACACCCCAAGACGTGCCAATATGCAGTCTATGCAACAAAGAGATGGCAATAGGCAGAGGGAGGACCAAATGTGGCCATGAATTCCATAAAACGTGCATAACGGCTCACGCGAAAGTCAAATCTTTTTGTCCAACTTGCAAGGCGACATGTTTTGAGAAGCCTCAAACAGCGAGCGAGATGGCCACAGCAAGTACAAGCCAGCAAGCTCGTAGGGCAGAGTCACCCGGTGGCAGGAGTCAGGCAGGATCTCAGGCGGAGTCCGTAGGGAGCACGGCCGAGATACATTCGATTGTCTCCCAGTCTGTAAAAGCTATGCAGACAACGCTTTTCAACAGGTTGTCAGTGCAAATGGAGAAGTTGTTCCAGCAGAGGGTTCAATCGGACAGAGAAGAAGAAGATAGAGCTAGAAGAAGATCGGCCGAAGAGGGACAACCGATTGAGGCTTTTAACAGCGAAGGAATGGATCAGATACAGGGTGATACTTTCGGGAACAATTTGAGGCAACAAGGAGGTTCCGAGTGGGCATACCGACCTGACAAGGTTGGCCACATTCTGAATAGTTGGAAGATTCGATTCAATGGGAGTTCAGACGGCATAACGATTGATAAGTTTCTCTATCGGGTGGAAGCTCTGACCCACCAAACTCTGGATAGCAATTTTGCGGCACTTTGCAGTAATGCAAGTCTTTTGTTCGACGGTAAGGCTGGAGAATTCTACTGGCGCTTCCACAAAGCCAATAGAGGCATGAGATGGGGCGAGTTATGTAACGCTCTTAGGAAGCAGTTCCGGGATAGTCGTTCGGATGTAGACATTCGGGAAGCCATTAGGGACAGGAAGCAGCGCGAAAAAGAGGACTTTGATGTGTTCTATGGTGCTATTGAGCAACTCATGGATGGACTCGGAACTCCACTTAGTGAGGCCACGATCGTGGAGATAGTAAGGCGGAATTTAAGGTCGGAGATCCGACACGAATTGCTGAATGTGTCTATCCATTCAATAAGCCAGCTGAGGGAAATTTGTCGCAGGCGGGAAAGGTTCCTGGAAGAGGTGAGAAGGGAGAGCGGGTCCCATAAGCCTAGTTACTGGAAGAAAACCAATGGAGATACATACCGGCGTGAAGAAAAAAGTCAGCAAAGAGGGTATGTGTCCGGCAAAGCAGTTGGAGAGATAAATAGTGAGGTTGAGATTGAGGACGCAGAGGAGTTTTCTGGTGAGGAAGGTCCAGATATCGAGGCTGTCGCTCTAATCTGCTGGAATTGCAGAAAGGAGGGACATAGGTATCATGATTGTGCAGCGAAACGTAAGGTATTCTGTTTTGGGTGCGGAGCGCCAAATACGTATAAGCCTTCCTGTGAGAAGTGTTTAAAAAACGGGAGAGCGAATGCGTTGGATCGTCCGCCTCAGCGTGTTCAAATGGGCTCGAGCAAGGACAAGTAGAACAGAGTAAGGAGTCAATGAATACTGAAGAGAAATATGAAGCTAAATTGAATACTAATAGTAATTTAGAAACTGGTAGCAGAGTAAGATCTAGAAGTACTAATAGGTTAAGGAGTTACTGGCAATCTCTAAAAAAAATAGAAGCTATAAGATATAAGAATTCAGATAATCGGCCGTTTGCCGAGGTGTGCTTGTTCGGGGAAAAGGTCCTGGGTTTGCTGGACACAGGAGCAGCAGTTAGCTGTATAGGAGGCAGATTAGCGGCAAACTTCATCAGGAGCGGAGCTAAATTCAAGCGAAAAGGGACGTTGGTGAACACGGCCGATGGGCAACGTCAGCAAGTGGTAGGGCAGGTGACGGCTGACCTAGAATTTAAAGGTCAACGCAAGCCCCACACCTTGTATATAGTTCCTACACTCAATCAGGATCTCTACTTAGGTATAGACTTCTGGGATAGCTTCGACCTTTTGCCATCGGAGTTCCGTGTGTGCGAGTTATCGGCCATTCACGAGTTGACAGCGGAACAACAGGCCAGACTGATGAAGGTAGTGGAGTTGTTTCCGTCTTTCGCCAAGTTGGGGTTAGGCAAAACAAATCTGATCAGTCACAGCATCGACGTAAAGGATGCCAAAGCGGTAAAGCAGAGGCATTTTCCGGTCTCTCCAGCGGTGGAGAAGCTCTTATATGGTGAAGTCGAGAGGATGTTAAAACTCGGGGTGATCGAGGAGTCGGATAGTGCCTGGTCTTCGCCAGTGGTTTTGGGCCAAAAACCGGGCAAAGTCTGATTGTGTCTGGATTGTAGGAAAGTAAATAGCTTTACGTATGGAGATGCTTATCCGTTACCGCAAATTGAGGCAATTTTGAGTAGGCTCCCGAAGGCAGTTTTCATTTCGAGTCTGGATTTGAAGGATGCCTATTGGCAAATCCGGTTAGATCCGGCATCTCGTGACAAAACAGCGTTCACGATACCCGGCAAGCCACTTTATCAGCTTACGGTGATGCCTTTTGGGCTATCCAATGCTTCACAGACCAGACTCACGAATAAAGTGATTCCGGCCTCTTTGCGAAATGAAGTCTTTGCTTATTTAGACGATTTACTCGTCGTTTCCGATTCGTTCGAATCGCATCTCGCAGTCCTGACCACAGTAGCAGAGCATATCCGTCAAGCGGGCTTGACTCTGAACGTCGAGAAGAGCCACTTTTGTAGACGGACTGTGAAGTATTTAGGCCATGTGATCGGAGAGGGAGTCATAAGGACAGATCCGGACAAGATATCGGCGATGGTTGACTTTCCAGTACCACGCACGCTGAAAGCCTTGCGAAGTGTCCTGGGAATGACAGGATGGTATAGCAAGTTCATCAGCAACTACGCGGACATAGCGGCTCCATTGACGGATCTGATGAGGCCTAAGTGTAGATTTACTATGACCCAGGCTGGCCTAGAGGCATTTGAGAAGTTGAAGAAGGCACTGTGTGAGGCCCCAGTCCTGCATAGTCCGGATTTCCAGAAACCATTTTTCATCCACTGCGATGCGAGCAGTTTCGGTGTGGGAGGTGTGCTTGTGCAGAAGACAGAGGGAGATCAAGGAGATGAGTATCCCATCGCCTTCGTTTCGAAGAAGTTGAACAAGGCGCAGAAGAATTATTCCGTCACGGAGCAAGAATGCTTAGCGGCGATCATATGTATAAATCGGTTTAGACCTTACGTGGAAGGTCATCATTTTACTGTGATCACTGATCATGCTTCATTAGGTTGGCTCATGTCACAGCAGGATTTGAGATCGCGACTCGGGCGATGGGCCACGAAGTTGCAGGCGTACAAGTTCGAGATTAAACACCGAAAAGGGAAACTACATGTAGTTCCAGATGCTCTTTCAAGAGTGTTCGAAGGCGAAGTAGAGGAGGTCGCAATCCGAGATGCAGAAATAGACTACGAGTCCCCTCATTTCAACACAAGCGAGTATAAAGTGTTGGCAGACACGGTGGAGGCCAATAAGGACACAGTGGTGGACTTGAAGGTCATGGACGGAAAGGTTTTCCGCCGAGCGAATCAGGTTCCTGAGGAAGCGATGACGGATCAGTTTGCTTGGAAGTTATGGCTACCAAAGGAGTTGGTTGCGGAAGCCTTGAGGATAGCTCATGACAGTCCTATGGCAGCTCATGGGGGGTTCCTTAAAACGCTGGAGAGGGTTCGACGAACGTATTATTGGCCGAAGTTAGTCGATGACGTAAGAGATTACGTGGGCAGGTGTTCGGTTTGTAAAGCCTCAAAAGCACCCAATCAGGTCATGAGACCGCCTATGGGTAAATCACCTGAGTCTCAGAGGTTCTTTCAGAGGATTTATGTGGATTTTCTGGGGCCATACCCAAGGTCGCGGTCAGGCAATGTAGGAATATTTATCGTGTTGGACCATCACACCAAATTTGTCTTTCTTAAAGCAGTAAAGAAGTTGTCTGCCGATATTGTAGTTAAGTACATGCGAGAGGAGCTCTTCCATACATTTGGAGTGCCGGAGACGGTGGTCTCAGATAATGGGACTCAGTTCAAAGGAGATGCTTTTAAGGGATTGTTGCGAGAATATCGCGTTTCGCAAGTGTTCACGGCTGTTCATTCTCCTCAGGCAAACGCCTCGGAGCGAGTAAACAGATCAGTAGTGGCGGCGTCGCCGTATTCCTTAGTTTTTGGCCAGCAGTTTGTTGGTTCTGGAGGCTCGTACAAGCTCCTAAGAACTTTGGGCTTGCTGGAGGACAGAGGCATTGTGCTTTCGCGGGAAGATTCGTTGGAGGTAATGCGCGTCCGGGCCCAGAAGGCGCTACAGAAGCAAGCGGAGAAGAATGAGAGGATCTACAATATGCGGTCCAGGGAGGTTAGCTTTCAAGAAGGGCAAGAAGTCTACAGAAAAAACTTCAAGCTGAGTAATTTCGCTGCAGGTTACAATGCTAAGCTCGGTCCGAGGTATGTAAAGGCCAGGATAAGGAAGAAGGTAGGCAATTCGACTTACGAATTGGAGGACATGCAGGGAAAGAGAATCGGGATGTATCACGCTAAGGATTTACGTCAGTAGTTCCTGCCTCAGTGGGTTAGCAGTTCAGGGTCAAACGAGACCCTGATCCAGCTCTTGAGAAGGGGGCATTTTGTAACATCGGCAGGAGAAAAACGATAGGTTCGAAACTCGAGGTAGCTATCGATAGTCGAAAGGAACTGGATCTCGATTCTGACTCCAGGGAATAGTGTTGCTCAACGTTCGAAAGGCCTTAGGGTTAGAGAGCTTAGAGAGCGAGAGAATTGGCAAACGAAGACGAAACTGCGTGTGAGGGAAAGTCTTTTCTATTTCAACCGGCAACGGTAGCAGACGTTGGGAGATACCGAATTTGTGACAAGTTGTTCGAAGAGAAGAAGCGGTGGAAACGGAAAGGCGATCTAAGCCAAGTGAATTGTAAAGCGGCTTGTGTAGCTGCGGGTCAGTGGCGTGGCCATTCCTGGCTCTAGTTGCTTATTGCGGGGCGATTCGGCGGTTAGGTGAGTTGTCCTAGAGGAGGTTGGGGCGAGAACTGAAAATTTGTGTGTTCGCTAGTTGGAGCTCGCTCGGGAATTGTGATTCCAGTGGACATAGTTGGCCCTGAGCTGCACTCTCGATCGGCGAAGCGACGGGAGGAGGTCAGAAGCGGATCAGTGCTCCGGCGCGGGAACAGCATCGGAGGAAACTCTGAGCAACCCGGCGGAGGCCTCTATCGGAGTCCCGAGAAGGGAGTGGCCAAACCAGGAGCAGGCGAGGCGGATTCAAGAAGCGGCGTAGCAGAGTTCGTCGACACTTTTTGTTAACGGCGAAGCGAGTCGCAAGTGAAGAAGAAGAAGCGGAGAGCGCCCGGCATCATGGCCGCCTGGCCGTAGGGAAGGAGGAAAAAAGAGAGAGAGAAGAGGATAGAGGATAGAGGAAAGGGGAATTGGAGTACCGCTATAGTTTGGCTACGGATTAGAGGTTACGTGAAGGGCAAGAGGCAGCCCAAGTGCAAGGAGTTTGAGTGAGCGTTTGGTCGTGTTTGCTTTTGGAAAGATAACTTTGCGGTGGCCTATACATTTCTTTCCCGACAGGTGTACACCCATGGAAGCGCTTTCATCGGCTGCACGAGGAGAAAAGGGGTGAGTTGGTAATTGAAAGACCGTTCCCGTAATATAGGTTAACGCGTGTGAGCTCAGCCTCCAAGACATTGTCAAGCCTCTAGGCCACGATCGCGGCAGCTATTTCCGAGTGTCGAGCGTATAGGGTCATTCTTTTTCTTTCTCGTTGTGTAACCTCTCTCGAAGCATGTTGCCAGCCAGCATAGGCGGTCCAGAAATTTGAATATGAATGTCCCCATAGTCGGCTGTTATATTTTCTGTGCGAAGGTATACGTCTTCGGCGCGCTTTAGATGCGCTTTCCTAACGCAATAAGCAGTTCAGCGGTGCATTCTCACCTCGTTTCGAAAGAATTAATATGATTTTAGGACACACTTGTGAGATACTCGTCAAGAACATTGAATACTTTCCGTTTATCGGTTACTATATTGTGGACAGCCGCTCGTATTTTGCCTCGCTGTCACTAGCGTCGTTATAGAATATTAGAATAAGTTCCTTCTCAAGTTATACGTAGTAATAAAGCAGTCCTGTTAGTAGATTAAGAGCCAATTATACAGTTAGGAGTAAGAATGATGAGTGAAAGAAGCGAAGAGAAATGTTGGTGAATATGAATAAATTGTTTATGATGGAGTAAGAGATCCGCTGCCTTGTCTGATGCGTTGTCGCCGTGCCCCGTGATCGTTCCGGGAAGATCCGTTAGCGAATCCGTATCGGAGGAGAGATGTACGGCCTATACATGTCGTTAGGTCACAGCACGCTTTACTTTATGAGAACTATGATAACCCGACATTGCATCGCGGGGAGAGGAAAGAGTTTTAGGAACCCACCCACTAGCCGACGAGGTCTAGACCGGCAATCGCGTGCACCTCGCTCCTCTTCCGATATATATCGGTGCGAAGCAATACGCGGCATAGCTGTTCGTTACACTACATTATGTTTGCTTGTCATTTTTTCGCTACTGAAGGCAAGGTCACACTTGATTTTTTCTATCATTATATCATCATAGGGAAAAATGTAGCATATGAAAATAGCTTTAGGGATTCAGATAAAAAATTGTATTGTCTGTATTCATTTTCCTTCATTCCCCTGGAAATATAAATTTGAAAGCGTTTTAATAATAGCAACAATGTAGTGTCATAACCCCATAATCGACTCAGCAGAACAAAATGTAAATAACAAAAGTCTATTATCAACAATTACCTCAAGTGAGTTAGACTATTGCATTTTTGTTTACACGGTTTTATGTAGCTCCAAAAATTTGTTAACAAATTTTCGATTTTCTGTTAGATTTGGTTAGTTGTTTGTCTTTTGTTCTGGTTTTTATGCTGTCTGCGGTTCATAAGAATTTCTGCATAGTTTCTTTATTTTTTTTTATAAGTATATTTGTACGAATATTTTAAAAGTTTCTGAGTTTTGTTTTTGGTTTTTGTTTTCAGAAAAAAATCATATTTATCGAAAAGTTGCGGCAGTGCAGTTGAGAGAATATATATTTGATATAAAAAAGAGGTTGAACCAAATAACTCTGACGCTGATGTTGCTTTTCACTCGATTTTCTTTGGTTTTTGTGCGACTTACGATTAGTTTACTTTTAGTTTAGTTTGTTTATAAGATGCAAGGCTTAGTATTTTGTAGATAAATAGTTATTGTATTGGATTTTTGTGGTGGCAAAAAACTTTGCGAAGAGAGGAAAAATAAAACACAATTTTTGGTTTTGGTTTCCTGTCGGTATTGGTTTTTTTTTGTTTTTTTTTTTTTGTTCTTTTCTTTGTTGTTGAGTTTAAAACGGTTGGTTTTTTATTTGGGGTTTGTTTGTTTGTTTTTTATAACGTTGTTTATCACATTTACACCATATCACCGAAAATCAGAAGCTGCCCTCGCTTTTTTTGGTCTGTACACTTGCTTGATTTTCCCAGTTATTTTGTTTAAAAATTAATTCATTTATGCACTAAACACTTAAGTGGCTATTTCTATAATTAATTTTATAATATATATGTATGTATATTGTATAGTTAAAAATATTTTAGTTAAAGCTTTCTCTTTCTTTTGTTGTTTTGTGATTATTTCTCTCGCCTAATATTATGTTATGTTATGTTCTTCCTCCTCAATATTTCCTTGTGTTTATTTATTTATACGGAGATTCTCTGCGGTTCAGTATTTGTTGATGTCTATATAGTTCAGGTTCTGTGAGGATTTCTTTGATTTCCTGTTGTTTCTTGTGGCACACATTATTTTACTATCTGCAAAGTCGTAGGAAGTTTATTTAGTAGAGCACGATGTTTGAGGGCTTTTCCTTTTTTCTTTCCCCGAGAGAAAAACGCGCACGCAAGAGATAGAGAGAGAGTGAGAGAGTGTGAGAGAGAGAAGCTGAGAGAAAGGGAGGAACTTAATAGGGAAAACACGCACACATACCAATAAAAAATATGACCTTGTTTACGATTTATTTTGATATTCAAAACTGCACGACGGACCGAAGTACCAAGACGGCGAGAAAACCGATTTCATCATGCGAATATTGCCCTCGGCACTATTAAAAGGGTGGATTCGTCTGCTCTCTCGCCAGCTCCTCATCAGTTCCTTGGCTCCTGAGCTCCTTAGCTCCTTGTGGTCCTTATAAGGACTGGTTCAGGTTCTTTGATTGCGGAGTAGGTAGCTAATTTTGTTCACTTTTTGTGCGCATTAAAAGGGTTGCTCTTGATCCTTTGCCCGAAAAAATGTTGCACAATCCGAATGATGCTTATCTGTCCGAGTTGAATGGACTTTGCATAAATAAATGAGGCAAGTCGGTGGTCGGTGCGGCAAGTAAAGGAATCTTGCAAAAAAGGGGCCAGAATTTGTAGCAAAAATATTTTTTTAATTACAAATTTCTGGGAAGAAATATGATTGAAAAGGGCTGCGGAAAATTCCCAAAAAAAATCTAGATGCATTAGGTTTGTCAGGTAAAAGGATGAAGCTAAGTTCTTGGGTCTGCTAAGTAAACTACAATTAGAACACTTGAGAAATCTTTTAAAAGACAATAAACAAACATATTTATGGACTATTTTCTTTTACAAATACCCATTTTCAAATGCCAGTTGACTTTAGCCATTATGGTTTTGCCCTAGTTTTCCTCAGCAATCTCCTTCGCAAATACTTATGGCATTAACCAATAAGAAATCGTATAAGAACAAGAAAATGCAAATATCAACAAAGAAAAAAGGTGAGAATAGATGAATGAAGGTTCCAAGAGTCCGCCCCTAAAAACACCTGACCAAAAAAAAAAAGGCAAAAAGAAAATAAAAGAAAATGAAATGAAATGTCATGACAGTCGCACTTGAATCTTATATTCTGGGAAATACCCGCGAAAAAAGGCGAAACGAGATTTGGAGAAGAACATAGAGAACACAGAGAGAAGGACAGAGCGCAGAGGAGCAGAGAGGAGGCAAGAGGAAGCAGGCAGGTGACAGATGACGTAGCCGCCTTAAAAAGAAACACGCATACGACGTGTGGCACACGACCAAAACGAAGGTGACGACGTTGTCGTCGTCGTCGTCGTCGTCGTAGTCTTTGCCTTCGTTTCTCCGCTTTTCTTCTGGGAATGAGAATAAGTATGGAAACGAGGCAAAGGCAAAGTTCGCCGAAGAAAATTTGGGACAAGAGTCGGAAAATTGCATTCTCAGCGCCAAAGGAGAAAAGGAATGGAGGAGGACTTCCGGGAAGGGAGGAGGAGCAAGAGCCGCAGTATCATCGCTTGCATGTGCCCTGGCATTACGACTTGGTTTTGACTTGGCCTTCCCGCTGTTTACAGCTGCTCACTCACTCACTCACTCCCCCTTTTATCGCCACCCGCTCAAAGCGACAAACAAAAAAGCTTCGCCGTGAATGAGGAGGAGCGAGGAGGTGCGAGCAGCGAGTACTAGGAAATGTGTTGCGGTTGTCTGCGGAGCGAAAGCTCCAAGGCGCCTGCGTGGGAGAAGCCGAGCCAGCGAAGAGAGGGTGAGAGAGAGCCAGAGCCTGGCGGTTGAAGCACTCGGAGAAATTATTAAACAATTATTAAAGGGTCTCTTAGAAGACTAGAATAACATAAGGATATCACTTAAAATTCCCAAGACGTGTTTAATATATAAAAATATTGTAAACTTTGTATTCTACTTGTACAAAAATATAAGAATTATATATCTACACAATAAAAATCATCTTACTTAATAAGAATATTGGCAAAGTAAGCTATAATAAAAATACAACTCTTTGGATTTTCTAAAACATCGTAAATATGTTTCTGAAAAAAAAAAAAAATTAAAAAAGAAAAAAAATTAAGTGATTTTCTTTGCTTATTTAAAAATGAATGAATAAAACTGATTAAAATAAATATAACTCTGGTTTCTTATTACCTATTTAATATATTTAAGTAATTCCCAATTAAGAACTCAAAAGGTCAAGATTTGTCAAGTTTCGACTGATATCTCATTTTCTCCAAGTGTATTACTAGAGAGAGAGCATGCAATCCAGAAGCTCGAGCAGGAAGTGCGCCTGCAATGCACTCGCAAAGGCAGGCAGCAAAGAAGGAAGCAGCTAAGGGCAGGGATATCCGGAGGAAACTAAGGCAGCCCCAAAGGAGAAGGAAAAACAAGAAATGGGCCGAAATGGGGCGTGCACTTTCCACAACCCAACAAAAGCCAAATGATAATAATTTGTTGACACGCCGCGGCCGATGCTACCTTCCCGCTAACATGCACTTTTCGTCAGCCTTTCTCTCACACGGAAAAACTCTACTAATTTCTACGAAGAAACGTCACCGAATTCGACCAAACGCGGAGGGGGAAAATAGGAAAAAATACGAAATGAAAAACGAAAAACGAACCCGAGGAAAATTGCCGAGCGCCTATATATGAGAGTGTGTGTGCGTGTGTGGGGGCAAAACGTGTGAGACTGTGTATGTATAATACACCAAAAATGCCACAAAAAAGCAGAAAAAAGAAAGATTGTCTTCTTCAAAACCAAATGAAAATTCCTCGCGACTCGAAAACATTTTTCGCAACACACCAACACACACATTTCTCTGCACTTTTTCGTATATATATTTTTAAACACTCTGCTGCCCGGCGAAAGGGGCTTCCTTTTTTTATAAATGAGGAGCTTTACTTATATCCCATTTACTTCTCGGTGTCTGCGGTGTCACGAGCACTGTGCCGAAACCGATTTCCATTTCGATTTGGATTTGAATTTGGAATTGGTATTTTGTATAGTTTTCTCGTTTATTTATTGCTACGCGCGTGCCATTTTCAAGACGATTTGTTTTTTAGTTTTTCCTTCGGATGTTTTATGTTGAGCAAAGCCCCCCCTTCCGAAAAGCCCAACTCTCTTGATTTTCTCTCTCCTAGTAGTGGCTCACTCACTCACACTCTCTTTCTCTCTCACTTTTTGTTATTTTTGTATTAATTTTTCTTATTTTTTTTCTTGCGGTAGAAAAAAAAAGCGAATTTTCTCGGGCACTAATTTTCCTTGCCTCCGCTCGATTGCTTCATTGTGAAAAATGTATTTTTAAGCTGCTGCTGCTCCGATTTTTCTCCTTGATGTTGCTGCTGCTGTTGTTAGTGTTGCTGCTGTTGGTGTTGCTGCTGTGGATATTGCTGCTGCTGCTGCTGCTGCTGGTACGGATGACAATGACAACTTTGGCAACGGCTGCGACAGAAGCGACGACCGCTGGCGGACATTATGGGAACACGGCCGAATGGATACTGGGCCAACTCGCTGGCTGGCGAAAAATACTGTCCCAACCAGCCTAGGCGCTCTCTCTCTTTCTCCGAAGTTCTCTCATTTCAAAATCTCCTCCACCGAAAGGGTGGCAAAAGCAGCCACCTCTCTCGGTCTCTCTATCGCGAGAAGAGAGAGCTCGGCGAGTGCGTAAAAGCTTCGCGGAAAACAGGTTAAAGCGTATGCTTGTCCTGCTCCTCCTGCTCCCGCTTCCCCCCTCTCTGTCTTTCGCTCTATGTCTCTCTCACATCTCTCCCCGTTTAATATGGCACTATAGTTCACCCGATGTCCCATGGCCCAGAGCTAAAATGCTTATTGGGGTGGCATTTGCTCTCAACTCTTCACTCGGCAGTTCACTTGCAAAAAATGGGATCTAAAAACTAATTATTAATTTTAAACAATTTCTTAATCGAATAAAAATACATAGAAATACTAATTTACTAATTGTCTTTGTAAGTTTTTACAATAAATACCTATTTCTTAGTTTAACTAGTCGTATACTTCATTTATAAAATATTTTGCATTCCATAATCCTCTTAATTTTTTTGCTTCTAGTCCTATTAAATATTTGACTTTAATTAACTGAAAAAATCCCTATTTTTCTGATAGAATATAAATCAATCCGTTTAGTAGTCTTTCCCCTTTTTAATTAGGTTTATAGCAAGCCCTATTTCTTTGTGTGTTCTCATCTACTCCTTCTTGTTGCTGCTGCTCCTGAACGCCGCTGTCCCTGCTGTTGTTTGTGTTGTTGTCATTGTCCTTCCTAGTGCGTATTAGTATGCGTGTGTTGTGCGCTATGCTCCGACTGCAGTTGTTGTAGTCCTTCTTCTTGTTACTGGGCATCTCCTCGTCGTCCTTTATGTTTTTCTGTATGTTTTTACCTATATATTCCTCTATATACATATGCCTATATCGCTGCCCGCTTGGTTCTTTGGCTTCACTTCCTAGCAGGCCGCCAAAGGACCTTGGACATGTGGCTATCAGTGCGTAAGAGGGTAAGGGAAATAGAGGCCGAGAGAGCGAGAACCAAACAGGAATGTTTATGGCACAAAAAACAAAAAAAAACAAACTTCATAAAAGTCGATGTCCATGCTCTCTCTATACCTGGAAATCGAATTCAAATTTAATTGAATGTAAATACCGAAAGGGGAATTTCCATCAAAGCAATCTAAATCTGGAATTGAAACTCTTTTAATCAAATTGTACATGTGAGAGCCAACCAGCAAAGCGAGAGGAAATAGTTTTAATAGAGTAAAAATTGGGACAAGGGTCCTTTGGGCGGATAAATATCCTACAGAATTGCATAATATTAAGAAAATTAAATTAAGGGGCAAATGTCCCATAAAAACTGCCCACAAATAAAGCTCTTTAAAGCACTTAGCTGAAAGTGCATAATTACCATTATTAATTCCCAAATCTTTATTGTTTTTGTTCTCTTTTTTTGTTAATATAAAACGTTATCTTCCATTTAAAAACTTTCCGCCATAAATCATCGCTGATATCCTGACCAGACATAAAAACTTTTTCCAATTCAATTATCCTTGCAAATCACTGCTAAATTGACCAAAAAAGTGTCCATCAATTGAAGCTGCCGCCATCTCTTTTTATAGCTCTCCTCCTCTGTCTCTTTTCCCCTTGCATATCTGTCAATTTGGAGCCTGGAATTGCATTTGATTCCTAACGGGATATGCCAGTTATTTTATTTTCCTCTCTTTTTCTCCTGATGATGAATGCATTCATCATTTGAGTGGGCAATAAAAAAGCTTTTAGAATTTCGTTGCTTATGGGAAAAGTATGAAAAATAGAGGGAGGAGGGGCAAGAGAGTAAAAAATGTGGAAATAAGGATAAAAGACAGGCATTGTTGCTGCCAATAATGTTAAGCCAGGAGTAAGTAATCACAATTTTTCTCTCGCAATTTAGTTATCTTTTTACCTTTGCACGGGATAATCGTAGTAGGGCTTCCTTTGTGGCTTATAAAGGCATTACAGTAAAGACATTAAATATATTGGGTTTTTAAAGAACTAGACTATTTAATAAAGTCAATTAATATTAAATTAGGATAGTTTATTTTTTAATATATTTGTATAAAGTGAAAATCAAGAAACTAAGCGGGTAGTCTTTATGCTAGAACCATTTAACTTATTTGTTTTGGAATTAAAGAGGTATATTATGTTAATATCTTAGACAAAAATGTTTTCAGTCACTTAAAGAAACTATTTTAAATGCTTTAAATGTATCTAAAATAATATTTGTATTAACTTATCTAAAATATTTGCATTCTCAACCACCATCTCTACTTTTATTATTGTGCATTGTTGCGTTAAATACCGCAAACTGTGAGATAAAGTAAGGTGAAGCGTGTCCTAGATTCCACTACAAACACAGGCAAACAACAAACAAACCCTTGCAAACACACAAACCACACACACATAAACGGGTAGACATGGTAGCATGGAAATTCCACCCCGAAGTATGCAACATAATTTTAGTGCAAACAACGCAATAACGCAACTTTTCGTCTAGCGGGACCTTGAATTCAATCAAAGTTGCGCTAACAATCCGGCAGATACTTTAGCTCTCCCTCTCGCTTCCACATTCTAGCTCCGTCTCGCTCTGGCAAATTGCGAAATAATTTGCATCGATTAGCCAAATGGTTCCCGAGCATCCCCCATCCCCGACAGCTCCTTCTCACTCTCTCTCTCTTTTTCTCTCTATGTTTCTCGCTGCTCTCGAGCGACTTTTTTTTCGACTAAGCAAAAAGAAAGAAGAAGAAAATCATCTGGGGGATGTCAAATGCGTTTCCCCAAATGCGTCGTAATAAATTACACTAGATTACAAAATTGCAGTTTCAAGTACATAAAGATATAGGTGGGATTTAAAATCTATAGAAATTTTGTTCTAAAGTATGCTACACGAATTAGAAGTTCGCTGTGTCCAAAACTATCCAGAAAAATGTTAAGTCGTAAGAAAATAATTTTAAACAATTTGACATGAAATTTAATACCTGACCACTTGAACTTTTCCTAGCATCTTTGATACTTTATCTATCTTTAAAGTAAATGTAATTAAATGTGAATTAAATAAAAACAAAAAAGAACGCTAACTTCGGTAAACCAAAGTTTGTATACCCTTGCAGTTTGCCATTGGATCATTGAAAATCGATCCATTTTAGTTATGTTGAAATATCGAAATATCGAATTTTGTACATTTTACATTTTACATGTAGAATTTTACATTTTCATATAAATCGACCGATCGCTTCTATGGCAGCTATTTGATATAGTTGGCCGATCTTAATAAAATTAAAACCGTAATTCTTAAACCGCAAAAAACCGCAATATATCGAATTTTAAGAAATAAGTTTAAAAACGGATAAGTTACAATTTTTTTTACATTGGCAGCTATAGGATAAAGTGGTCAAATTTCGGCCGTTCCGACATATATGTTGCGTGCTAAAGAAATAAGACTGTGCTGAAAATTTCAGCTCAATAGCTCAAAAACTGAGAGACTGGACGGACATGGCTAGATCGACTCGACTGGTGATGCTGATCACGAATTTATATACTTTATGGGGTCGGAGATGCATCCTTCACTGCGTTGCAAATATCATGGTAAAATTATAATACCCTCTGCAAGCGTATAATAACAAAATCTTAAAAATCAATTACTTTAGGATATTTAAAGGTAAAATCTAATCATGAATTTACCATAATTACCTTAAATTACAGACTAAGCCAATGTTGGCTAGTGTAATTTTTAAGAAAAACTGGAATGGTGAAAATGGAACAGGAAATTATGGTACAGAAACGTAGAGAGAGAGGGAGAGTAAGATGAGACTGTTGCTCCTCTCTCTCTCTCATTCTCTTGCTCCTCTCGGTTAATATAATTGCACATTCGTGAATGTCGCGCCTTTTGCCTGCACTTACATCTTATTTGGGTCAACTCGGAGAGATAGCTCTCCAGAGAAAGAGGCGATAGAGAGGGGTTTACGAACAGAAAGAGAGGGCAACAAGCGAGCGACAGGAAGAGAGAGAGGCAGAGGCAGAGGCCGAGACCGAGCTTAAGCTCGCCGCACGTGTGAGCTTAAAAGCGCAACGCATTTCGAGGCCAAGTGCTGAGCGAGGATGCGAGGATTCGAGGATACTGCCAGCATCCGTCTGTCACTTCCGCAGGCAACTGCAGTAGTATCCAGGAGGAGGGTGGGCTGCAAGGGGGTGGCTGGCCGTGCATGGGTCTTCGGGACGCGGGGCGCACACTGTGCTACAGTGTGTCCAGTGGGTGTGGCCTGTGTTGCCCCAGTTAAGTTTGCCCCGAAGGCACGTAGGGGGATATGCAGCAGATGCATTCACTGAAAGTGCACTGATTTCTTCCTGGAACCTCGACTTACCAACAATAATTTAATTTAAAACTTAAAGGAAGCTTATTTTCCTCGAAAAGCACAGGTAATGATCTTATCATGGGAGGAACTTCTAAGAAATAAGCAAAGTGGAATTCTAAGAATTGTATTTTCCCTCCAAAACGAAAGGTAAATTTGTATAATTTAAATTTAATTTGTCGTCAAGTGAATATTAAAGGATATTGAACTACAAAAGTTGAACTAATTTAAGAAGCCTTGAGTATTGATGGTTTCAGGATACATTTCCCCATAAATATTTACTTCTATAATCAAATTTAAGACAAGAGTAGGAAATTTCCTTAAAAGAATCAAAGATAATGTGATAATTGCTTTAAGATTGCTCTTCAGTTTTGTCAGAGTTTTCAACAAAGTAGAGAAATGAAGAAAACTCGTTGGTATTGGCCATTAAAGCCTTTTGTCATGATCCTGCTGGGGAATATTAAGCAAGCAAATCTAATCTAATTAGCCGGGTAAATGCCAAAGCAGAGTAAACTCTTGCTGAGAGACATGGCACCCTCCCGTTCTCTCATGACTGCTTCCTTTGGACCACCTGAACGAGCAACCCACTGTGGGCACCTCTTTAACACCTCGGCAGTCGTCGGCCCCCGGTTCGCTTTTATGGCGCAATTAAAATGCTAAATGCTTTACGACATCGCCCAGGGGGGGTCCTTTAATTAATTTGCCTGTGACAATGACTGGGCCATGCCACGTCTCGTGTCTTGACGACCATGAAAGGTGTTAACAACAAACGTTTGGCTGAGAAAGGAGGCAAGGACACCTCCTTTCACTTACGCCCGCTTGACCCAGACGAGCGAGCAACAGAAAAACAGAAAAAGAAACACGTAGAAGGACACGCAGGCAGACGGCACAGAGAAGTCTTCATTTAAGCGCTCCTAACAACCTCATCCTTTTCGTTCGCAGCTAAATCCTAAGCCCCGACACTTCTCTCGCCTGATTATGCCAGCTTTGATGGATATAGTCACCCTCAAATGGCTGTCTCGGATTGTTTCTGCTTCAGGTATCTGGTGGGGCCTTGTTTTTATACCCTAATTAGGTGATTTTTGGTGTTTTATTTAGATTCAACATGCTGGAAATTATTTAAATGACAAATCAGATATTTATATTCAAGTGCAGGCAAGGGATTTGAAGTTAAAGCTTGCGAGGTCTTAGTTTTGACCTCATAGAGTTCAGATTAATTTTAATCTGGCCATGAAACTTCAACGGAAGGTAAAATCTTCATCCTTCTTCCATGTTAATTATAATATTACGTACTTAGCAATTATTTTCCATGTTTTTTAAGATTATTATTATGATAAACATACTGATAATGTACACATATATACACGAGAGCTCGGCTACTTTTCAGTCGAAACATCCCATAATTATATAAACGTTTCAAGCATTTTCCCAGTTTTCTTTTTAGCGACACATGACTTAAATTGTTAAGGCCCAGACTAAGTAGCAACGTAGACAAAGAACCCAAGAACCAGACCACCTAATTTCCTCTAGGCTGGAGTAATACACCAGCGAAAAAAATCGAATAGGAATAGGAAAACTGGAATTAAAGTTGCCGAGACAGCATCTCCTCCCCAGCCGTCCTCAATCATTCATTTGGCATATGAAAAATTCTATGTTGCATACACAAAGGGGCACATGGGAACCGACATTTGGGGCCATTTGATTGTTGGCCTCTGTCTGCAGGTATAACAGCCAGGGTGTTCCGGGTTCATTCCACGTAGCCATATAGCCACCTGCGGGAATTATGAAATATGCAAAAAGCATCTGCACGGGCCTAGAGGCGCCCTGCCAACCTGCCTGCCGCCCACCTCCTCAGTTTTTCCTCTTTTGCGGGAATAGAATTCGCTTGGCATCGCAACTTTGTCTGCAGAGAATCTAAAGAGGAAATATACCTACAGGATGCGGGCGGGCAAAGATGAGGCGCGGCCGTTTGAGGCCGCAAAATCAAAATCAAAAACAACAAAGCAAAACTGGCGTAACCGATGCGATGTCATGTGTCTGCTCTTATCATAGGCGATTATTCATGAGATGCAGCGAAACGAACTACAGATGAGCTTCGATAAGCCGAAGTTGCAAATTAAATAAGTTAAATGTAACAAGTAAGAAAGCTACAGTCGACTGTGCTCGACTGTGAGATACCCGGTACCTAAACGTTTGCGTTTCACACTAAAAGGCAATTTAAAATTGTACATACGTTATAATAGTCTACTTCGATACTTCTTAAAATAAATCGCCTCTCGAATTAGCTCCCGACCTTAACAATTTAATGTCATACTTAAATATGAATGATACATTTTATAGGAAAACATAAAAACCCGCTTGATCGGCGTCAAAAAATGAATTATGTTATTTTTTGTAATTTCTTGCTATATTCTTTTGTCATTTTTTCTGCAGTTGGCGCCATTATATAGCACGACCAAGGCTCGAGTGAGCCACCTGTCGGCTACAGCTTGCAACAGCAGTGCCTTAGGGCGGTGTGTTAAAATTCTAACCTTATTGCTTATATCTCCCATGTTCATCATCCGATTTTACTGAAATTTTCAGGAAGCGTCCTCTCTATTTTATTCATTTTTTGTATCTATTAACTTTAACCCGAAAAAACGAGTATAGCTTATTTTACGTTTTTTATGATTTTTGAGGGCGGAAGTGGGCGTTGCCAAATTTTAAACTTGATCTGCGTGCAACAGATTTCAATGTTGTCACACGGACGGACAGAGGTTGGCACTAACCCATAATACCCTTGTACCGGGGTACCGGGGTATAAAAACTTTCTTATTGATTTGTAAGCCCAGTTCTGGAATATGGTTCATAGAAAGTACTGTAATGTTACTACCATGTAAAGTTAGTATAATGCCAATAAATGCTTACCAATAAATGTGTAAGGCTTAAGACCATTTACAAATGATTTAAGAAACATCTTGATAATGAATAAATATCTTCAGATAAACCTTAATACATATAAATATTAAATTCTCTTTAAATATAAGCCATGTTTCACACATTTCAGAAAGCTTTTCTTGACTGTGTCGAATTTAATGTTTAAAATGTAAAATGAAATTGTCACTGTACACAGAAGGAGAAATATTAGATTTTATTCTGTGTCAATATACATTTTTTTTTATAAAAAGAATTACGATTACTCATTTTTAAATAGGTTTCCCGACAAAAATTCGGCCAACAGGAGTTCGCCTGTCGTAAAAAGATGCGCGGCTGCGGCCAGAATGCTTTAGAAAATTTAAACAAAATAACAAAAGATAGCAAATGGCATGAACAAAGGCAATAAATTAATTTACACAAATTCTCAACATTCTCGAATGAAAAATGCTTCAGTTTCGCGGCTTTTTGCAGTAAGATTTGCATTCAACCTTTTTTTGTGTTTGTGTAATGACAACGAATCGGACGGGCGAAGCGAATCCGAGCGCAGCAACAAACGTCTAAATACTTGTTTTCTTTTCGTTTTTCGTTCCTTTTTTCTTTTTAACAACTAATACATTGTGTGACAACGACGACATTTCGATTATAGCATCAGCTAAGATACATACATCATCATCATCATCATCTAATGGCATCGTCACCGGGGAGAACATCATCGAATGCGAATGCGAATATGTGAATATTCGAATAAAACAATAAACAGAGCAAAAGGCAGAGAGAGAAACACAAAACAGCGACGTTTTAGTGGCAGTTGCAAATGCATTCGGTGTGAATAAACAGTAAACACCTGGATATAGGAATTATTTAGTGCAGAGCCATAAGCGTAAAACTATAAAATATAATTATGGGTTTCCCCCAAAAAAATACATTTAAATTTGAACTCCAAAGAATATAATACATTTTTTTTTAAATTTGTGAATTAAAATATTAATATAGAGTTCAGAAAATATTTCTTAATAATTATAAATTAAAATTTCATTGAGAAGTAATACTAAAGATTCTACTAACGCTGATCTATGATAATCCCACAATTGCCACTGTTCCCTAAATATATTTATGTAGAATGGCTAAAAAGAAAAGTCATTCCCGGGTTAGGTTTTTGTTTTTTGGGAGAGGCAACAAACAAACCTGACGACATGATCGCGACGCCATCGATGTAAGGGAATTGGAGACAAACGAGAGAAACGCCGCGGAGCAAGGGAGAGATGATAGCCAGCCTGGTCGCATGATTCGCAAAATAGATTTTCAATAAAAACCCACTCGAAAACGCCGACAATGGCGGCGGACGCAGGCCAAAGAGCCATTTCGAATCTATTTTAAACACAAACAAAAGCATTTACTATAAATCGAGCAAAGGCGAAGAGGAAGAAACTTACAGAACTTACTGACGACAAGAATGCGATATGTCCCAGGAGTCGTAGGTTCTTTACAAACTGGAGATAATATAAAAAAGGTTTGGTTTGTTTTAAAGATGTACGTTTTTCTCTGTAGCTTAAAAATCTTGTGATCTGGCTTAGTTTGCGGAGAGTTATGGTTACCTAAAATTCCGGAAGAGAAGCTATGGCCCTGAAAACTCATAGGTCATCTGATATATTAGTCTTTATATCTAGATATTTAACTTTTACCCTTTCCCTTATCGTTCGGTTTATTCCTTTCTTCTCCTTGTGTTTAAATTATTCCTGTGAAATCACTAATTAGACATTTCATTAGGTGGTTTTCCAGGAAGGTTAAGACTTTTATTTAGGGCGAATCATCGAGTCAAAATATGAACAATTTCTTGAATTAACATTTTATACTCACATTTCTATTTGATAAAGACTATCTGTAATTGTAAATTTTATTAAAAACTATTGTCGACCAATTTTAACAAACTTTGAGAAACTAAAAAAAATATTACCTAAAAAGTTTTTTGAGATCACGTCCATGAAATCAACGAATACTAAAAATACCCTTAATTATAATACAACGAACGTTTTCCTTAAAATTCAGGCTTTTTGACTAGAAATGCAGAGTCTCCCTTTCTGAGAATTCAAGAATGCTACAATTCCTGGAAGCCGGTCATTAAGAGGAATTAAGAGTAATTGTAAAATCTTTCTTACAGCTGATCCTTTATCGCTACCAAAGGTTTCGACACTAAACACAAAAAATAAACGCAGCTTTTTTTAGTGAAGTTCCTCCGGGAACAAATAATCCGAAAAATGGGGATTCTTCTGAACTGCTCCAATTAGGCAGGGCATACAACCCTGTGTTTCTCCGAAACTGCAGCCGGCGCTCCACAATCCAAGGTTTTGCACTCGCAAAATAATCACTTGTTACAATTCCCACTGACTTTTTTCACCGAAGCGTGTTGCATACACTTTATTTGCCGACTCTCGAACGATTTGCCTGCGAATTTTGCGAACAAACTCACCATTTTCAGTTCTGCTGGCCATGGCGATTGTTGTTGCTTTCTTGTTGCTTTTTTCTTTCTTTTTTTTCTCCTTTTCTGTTGACTTCCTTCTCCGCTTTCTCGGCTTCTCTTCGCCGCTTTTCCGTTTTTTGCGGGAGGGAGCGGCGGACGATCTGCGGGGGGCGGCACTGCAGTTGTGGGTGCTCTTCGCGCTGCTTTTCACATTTGTTTAAACCGCCGATACAGAATAATAATAATAATAATAATACAGAAAATGAGGTTTTCAACAGTATGACCCGTTCGTCAAATCCCTCACCACCGCCAGTAACGTGTGGGTAAATGCAACGCAGCGATACTGGTCACACTATCTCAGCTGGCACATCGTGTGACCGTCTCAGTGGCTCTCGCTCAGCCTGGCAGCACTGGTTTTCAGGGTAAATTTGTATATTTCCCTGGATTTTTGACGGAATTGTTCAAGTATTTATCTAACTATTTCGCCTTTGAATTGTGAAAATTTGAGTTGTAGTTTTTTTTAAGACCTGCAAGGGAAAACAAGAAATCTGTTTAATATTGATTAGTCTGGCAACGCCGCAACGGTTATGTTAACAGAGCTTAAAAATGTTAACCAGCTAGAGCGGCAAAATCTCTCCAATTTGAAATGATTCTTCCTGGTTTTTCATACCTTTTGATTCGACCACTGAAACCTTAACTGATAGCAGTTACATAAAGAATATGTTGTTATCTTGCAATGTTTCTTCGAATATCATCGTATTGAAAAGCTAAGCATTGCCGGGAATTTCCTGTTTTTTTTCATATTTATTTCACATTTAAATACAATACGCTTTGATATTTCGAGCATGTATATTTAAATTAAGGCAAAAAACTGATCGCAAAAACTAATTTTAAGAGCCGAGTGCATTTCAAACTTCAAATTTCTGTTTTGGTGCGAGTTATTTAAGTTCAACTTGGTGGTACGGCAGTTAGGTAACTTAATTCTTGGAATACGTGTTCACTTTTGCGATTTACACAATAATTTATTTGGATTTCTCGAATTCAACTTTTCGATTTCGACACACTTTTAGCTTAACGTTATTAGTTCATGATCATGAGTTGCGTATACGCTTTGTTCGGCGTACGGATTCCGTTTTGGTTATGGCCTTTTCTATTTATTTACACTAACTCCAGGCGCTTCATCTCCTTGAACAGCTCGTGGCCCATTTTGGCTGGACTCCTGGTCACAATAACGCCGGCCTTCTCCAAAGCGGCGATCTTGTCGTTGGCACCTCCCTTTCCGCCAGAGATGATGGCTCCGGCGTGACCCATGCGACGGCCGGGTGGCGCCGACACACCAGCAATAAACGAGACCACAGGCTTGGCCTTGATGCCCTGTAGTTAGGAATTTTCATTTAATATTTGTCTATTGGGATGATATAACCCATGGACTTACCGAATTGTATTCGGTCAGGTAATCGGCAGCCTTCTCCTCGGCCACACCTCCAATCTCACCGATCAGGATAATGCCCTTGGTTTCGGGATCCTTGAGGAAGACCTCCAGGCAATCGATGAAGTCGGTGCCGTTGAACGGATCACCGCCAATGCCCACGCAGAGGGTCTGGCCCAGGCCCACCTCGGTGGTCTGGTGCACGGCCTCGTAGGTCAGGGTTCCCGAACGCGAGACCACACCGATCTTGCCGCGCTTGTGAATGTGACCCGGCATGATGCCGATCTTGCACTGCAAGAAAAAGAGAGAAAGAAATATAGTTTATAAGTAAAATATAAAGTTATAAAACTCTGGAATTTAGTATATATATATAGTATATATATAGTATTATAAGTAAAATATAAAGTTATAAAACTATGGAATTTAGCTTTCATGTTTGTAAATAAAATTAAAACAAGAGAAAAGCTGAAGCTTTATGTAATTCTTAAAATAGACAACATTAAACCGATTTTGTTAATTATTCCTTCACTTGACTTTGTGCGTCACACCGAGAGATAAGCGGCATATAAACAGCCAATGGAAAGTGAACTTTGCACCGCTTCAACCGCAGCGCTTATCTCTTGGACTTTTGCGAGAAGATGTCCGAGTACGAACCTGTTCGGGGGCGATGATTCCCGGGCAGTTGGGTCCCACCAATCGCGACTTGCTCTGGCTGATCAGGGCGTGCTTCACCTTCACCATGTCGTGCTGTGGCACGCCCTCGGTGATGCACACGATCAGCGGGATCTCCGCCTCCAGGGCCTCAATGATGGCAGCGGCCGCACCGGGCGGTGGCACATAGATGACGGTGGCATGTGGATCCGTCGCCTTCTTGGCCTCCGCCACCGAGGCGAAGACGGGCAGGCCCAGATGCTGGGTGCCACCCTTCTTCGGGGAAATGCCGCCGACCAGCTTGGTGCCGTACTCCAGCGCCTGCTGGCTGTGGAACGTGCCCTGCTTGCCGGTGAATCCCTGGCAGATCACCCGCGAGTCGCCGTTGAGCTTCAGGTTGCCGCGCGTCTTGTTGTACTGCGAATTGCATCGCACGCCGGCAACGAAGCCATCTGAATATTGAAAAAGATATCATGATTTTTAAATTAGTATTATTTTTTAATTTTGACTAACTCGCACAATCAAAAACGCGTACATATATGCCAATAAAGGTCGCAAAATTACAACCAATTACAAAATTTATTTTTATTTTTAGTTTCGCTAATTCGTTCCTCGTTATTTAGTTCTTCGTCGTCCCTTTAATGTATAATTGAACTTGTTTGCCATTTTATTCATTAGTTCTATATAATTAATTATAACCAAATAATCCAACATTTTCCGCTGATAATTGTACAGGGTTATTTAAGGCTTCATCATTTAATAACTCGTTTCATTTTCGATTCGAAACAACATTATGAAGTCACTCTGCGTTGTGTTCATTCTTTGTAAGTTTGTTAACATTAATTTAAAAAAAAAGGTACTCTTATTTTCCCCATATCTAGTTCTTTCCATGCGGGGAATCTCGAGCGAGATTGTTCGAGGATGCCGCAAATTCGCTCCCAATTTTATTGATCCTCATTGCGGGATTAGTAAGGACTGTTACTTCGATGGAGAAAATAAACAAAAGACCAACAATGAGGGATGCAGGCGCACGGAACTAAACCTGCCTGGTGAGTGTTTACGACTGGTATTACAAAAAGAAGTTTCCCTTCTAAATATCGTTACTTTAAAGAATTTACAGAAATACGAAAGGGAAGGTGTCCCAGGGACAAGCCGCCATGCTGAAGAACGGAAACAATATTTAATCTTTATATGAGAAATAAAGAAGAGAAAAAAAAAATGTTTTCTTCAAGTTACTCTTTGAAATATTTTAATTTTTATTTAAAACTGAGTTGGAACTAATTATAATTATAATAATTATTATTTAGTTCCTTGTTGTCCCTTATATTTAGCATTCACGAGGAATCACGAGCGATTGCCGCAAATTCGCTCCAAATTGTATTGATCCTCATTGCGGGATTAGTAAAGACTGTTACTACAATGGACTAAATTTCTTTAAAACTCACAATGAGGGATTCACGACAGGTATTTTATAAATAATTATTTCCTAATAAAAATCATTACTTAAAAGGGTTTATACAAATAGTAGATGGAAAGTGCCCCACGAACAAGCCTCCATGCTGAAGAACGAAAATAAATAGTATCTCGTATTTATCTGAGAATTAAGAGAGAAATAAAGGTGTTCTTCAGGTTACGCCTTAAACTATTTTATTTTGTATTCAAAACTGATTTGTACTTTAAGAATTGCCTTGTGGTTGCAAAAAAAAGGGGAACACCTTATCTCAATTGATTTACATAACGTAAAATTATTTTTGTTCCGCAATAATATTTGCTTTTACACCAAATCGGTAATTAGACTGCTAATCTACAAAAGTCCTTCTTTAAGGCCGGAGCTTTTATTTCAAACGGAGTCTTAAAACTTGACTATGATAAAGATTTTTATTGTCGTCTTAAGTTTGGGTGAGTTCTAACAATTAATTAGAAAATAAATATTAATGTAATCATCTATAGGTGCTTGCCATGGAAAGTTCGTTAGGACAAAATGCTCTCCATTTGCTACACTTGAATTTGTCCCTCATTGTGGAATTCTACCGAACTGTTATCAGAATGCACCAAACAAATGGGTCTTAATTGATATTTCTTGTACGCGTAAAGGAAAAGGACTGCCAGGTATTTATACGAATAAAGATTTAAGTATAAGCGATAGTTTATTCATTAATAATATTTCATAGATTTTTGGGAAACAAGGAGGGGAAAGTGTCCCACTGACAAGCCCCCATGCCCACCAATTTAATTCAACGATTCATAAATAACATATTATTATAAAAGCTCTGCAACGAATATTTTATATTTGTATTAAACTTTAAAATAACTTGATGTTATAAATCTTTTCCAGTAAATGTGAACTTTGAGATTTGAACAATAAAATGATTGTTTAACTATTTCTGTTCCACAATAATATTTGATTTTCACACTAAATCGGAAATTTATCGGTAACTAGTCTGCTGATCTATAAAAGTCCTTCTTTAAAGTCAAAGGTTTTAATCTCGAAGATTATTCCAAGACTAGAGCATCATGAAGGCTTTTATTGTCGTCTTAATTTTGAGTAAGTTTCTGAACATTTAATTGGAAACGATATATGTATTAGTGTTATCATCTATAGGTGCCTGCAATGGAGCGTTCGTTAGGACAAAATGCCATCAATTGGCTACACTTGAATTTCAACCTCATTGTGGAATTCTACCGGACTGTTATCAGAATGCAGGTAACAGAATGTTTTTAGACAATATGTCTTGTGTACGTAAAGAAAAAGGACTGCCAGGTATTTAAATGAATTGAGATTGAAGTTTAGTTTATTCATTAATAATATTTCATAGATTTTTTGGAAACAAGGCAGGGAATGTGTCCAACTGACAAGCCCCCATGCCCACCAATTAATTAAACGATTGTATTAAACTTTATAATAACTTGATGTTATATATCTTTTCCAGTAAATGCGAAAATTTAAATTTGAACAATAATTTTTTTTTTTTTAATTTTTGAAGACTGTTTAACTATTTTCGTTCCACAATAATATTGGTTTTTCCCACTAAATCGGAAATCTATCGGTAAAAGCCCTTCTTTAAAGTCAAAGGTTTTAATCTCGAAGATTATTCCAAGACTAGAGCATCATGAAGGCTTTTATTGTCGTCTTAATTTTGGGTAAGTTTCTGAGCATTTAATTGGAAACGATATATGTATTAGTGTTATCATCTATAGGTGCCTGCCATGGAGCGTTCGTTAGGACAGAATGCTCTCCATTTGTTACACGTCAATATGACCCTCATTGTGGAATTCTACCGAACTGTTATCAGAATGCAGCTAACAAACAGGTTTTAAGTAATATGTCTTGTGTACGTAAAGAAAAAGGACAACCAGGTATTTATATAAATTGAGATTGAAATATAAGCGATAGTTTATTAAATAATAGTATTTCATAGATTTTTTGGAAACAAGGAAGGGAATGTGTCCAACTGACAAGCCCCCATGCCCACCAATTAATAAAACGATTCATAAATAACATGATATTATTATAAAAGCTCTACAACGAATATTTTATATTTGTATTAAACTTTAAAATAACTTGATGTTATAAATCTTTTCCAGTAAATGTGAACTTTAAGATTTGAACAATAAATTGATTGTTTAACTATTTTTGTTCCACAATAATATGGGGTTTTCACACTAAATCGGAAATCTATCGGTAATTAGTCAGCTGATCTATAAAAGCCCTTCTTTAAAGTCAAAGGTTTTAATCTCGAAGATTATTCCAAGAGTTTAGCATCATGAACATTTTTATTGTCGTCTTCATTTTGGGTAAGTTTCTGAGCATTTAATTGGAAACGATATATGTATTAGTGTTATCATCTATAGGTGCCTGCCATGGAGCGTTCGTTAGGACAGAATGCTCTCCATTTGTTACACGTCAATATGACCCTCATTGTGGAATTCTACCGAACTGTTATCAGAATGCAGGTAACAAAATGGTTTTAGATAATATGTCTTGTGTACGTAAAGAAAAAGGACAACCAGGTATTTATATAAATTGAGATTGAAATATAAGCGATAGTTTATTAAATAATTGTATTTCATAGATTTTTTGGAAACAAGGAAGGGAATGTGTCCAACTGACAAGCCCCCATGCCCACCAATTAATTAAACGATTCATAAATAAATGATATTATTATAAAAGGTCTGCAACGAAAATTTTATAATTGTTTTAAACTTTAAAATAACTTGATGTTATATATATTTTCCAATAAATGCGAACTTCTAAATTTGAACAATACTTCTTTTTTTTTAATTTTAAAAGATTATTTAACAATTTTTGTTCCACAATAATATTTCTTTTTCACACTAAATCGGACATTTATCGGTAATTAGTCAGCTGATCTATAAAAGCCCTTCTTTAAAGTCAAAGGCTTTAATCTCGAAGATTATTCCAAGAGTCGAGCATCATGAACATTTTTATTGTCGTCTTAATTTTGGGTAAGTTTCTGAGCATTTAATTGGAAACGATATGTATATGTATTAATGTTATCCTATAGGTGCCTGCCATGGAGCGTCCGTTAGGACAAAATGCCCTCAATTTGCTATACTTTTATTAGACCCTCATTGTGGAATTCTACCGAACTGTTATCAGAATGCACCAAACAAACAGGTTTTAAGTAATATGTCTTGTGTACGTAAAGAAAAAGTACTGCCAGGTATTTATATGACTAGAGATTGAAATATAAGCGATAGTTTAATCATTAATAATATTTCGTAGATTTTTTGGAAACAAGGAAGGGAATGTGTCCAACTGACAAGCCCCCATGCCCACCAATTAATTAAACGATTCATAAATAAATATTATTATAAAAGCTCAACAACGAATATTTTATAATTGTATTAAACTTTAAAATAACTTGATGTATATATCTTTTCCAGTAAATGCGAACTTTTAAATTTGAAAAATACTTTTTTTTTAATTTTTAAAGATTATTTAACCATTTTTGTTCCACAATAATATTTCTTTTTCACACTAAATCGGACATTTATCGGTAATTAGTCTGCTGATCTATAAAAGCCCTTCTTTAAAGTCAAAGACTTTAATCTCGAAGATTATTCCAAGAGTCGAGCATCATGAACATTTTTATTGTCGTCTTAATTTTGGGTAAGTTTCTGAGCATTTAATTGGAAACGATATATTAGTGTTATCATCTATAGGTGCCTGCAATGTATTGAGTGTCAGGTCAAAATGCCAGGCACATGTGCCATTTGAACTTGACCCTCAATGTGGAATTTTACCGAACTGTTATCAGAGTGCACCTAACAAACAGCTTTTAAGTAATATGTCTTGTGCACGTAAAGCAAAGGGACTGCCAGGTATTTATATGATTAAAGCTTGTAATATAAGCGTTTGATTATTTATTAATATTCTTTAATAGACTTTTTGGTAAAAAGGAGTGGAGAATGCCCTACTGACAAGCCCACATGCCCACCAATTTAATTCAACGATTCATAAAAAACATAATATTATAAAAACCTCGACCACGAATAATTTATATTTGTATTAATCTTTAAAATAACTTCAAAATTCTTGCACATTAGTTTCGTTTTTGAACAATAAAAATCGGATATTAACCTGTAATAATCTCTTTGATTTATAAAAGCTAGCTTTAAGTGAAAATCATTTAATCTTATTTTCACCATACTATTGAACTCCTAATAATTATTATTCTAATGCGATTAACTACATTCCTTCCTTTATATAACGAGAAACCATTTTTGTCCCACAATTTTTTTTTTTTTTTTCACACTAAATTGGGCATTTTTCGGTAATTAGTCTGCTGATCTATAAAAGCCTTTCAAAGAGTATTCCAAGAGTTGAGCATCTTGAAGATTTTTATGGTCTTTCTAATTTTGGGTGAGTTTTTGAGCATTTAATTGGAAACTATTAATTAGAGTTGTCATCTATAGGTGCCTGCAACGGAGTCATTATGTGGTCAAAAAAACCAAACCAAAGTAATTTGACACCTGAACTTGACCCTCATTGCGGAATTCTACCCAACTGCTATATGAATGCTCACAGCGCTGGCGTCTTAAGAATTTTATCTTGTAAACGTGTGGAAAGCGGACAGCCAGGTATGTATTTATATAATTTGCGATTGCAATATACGCGATACTTTATTTATTAATATTGTTTCATAGATTTTCTGTGGACAGAAAAGGGGCCCTACTGACACGCCCGAATGCAACAAAATAAATTCAACTACTCATCAATAACATAATATTATTGTAAAAATATTTATATTTATTATATTTTAAATTTATAAAAGTTTGAAATAACATGATACTATGCAAATTTTTCAGCAAATGCAAAAAATTTTCATTTACGTTGAAAAATTCGTTTAACAACACTTTTTATCTATAAAACCTTTTTTAGGCAATTTCCTAACAAACGTGAAGCAAATATTCTTAAGCAAAAATAAATAAATGACATGAAAACGTTGTATATATGCATTAAACTTTGAAAGAACAAAAAAATCTATAAATCATCTACAAAATTTTGTTATATGATCTTGTGGTTTTGTCACAGTAAATCAGACAATTTTGAACAATTAATAAAAAATCATTTGTTAATGGTAATCATTCCGAAAAATGACGAAGATGTTAATTGTATTGTTTAAATTTAAACATTTTGTAGGAAGGAAAAATGTTTAAATAATTTAAAAACACATAATAAAAATGTTCTTATGGTAAATTAAAACAATTAGCTAAGTAACGTGTTAAAAAAACATAAAAACTGATTTTACAGCTTTAAACCTTTAATTAATAAATGGCTTACAAACTTTGCTTTATAATGTCAACCCAATTTCACAGTAAATGTGAAATTTTCCGGGAATCATTTCTATAAAAGCCGCCTTTGGAAAGAAAACAAAATTACCTAGTCTCATCTGAAGGTTTCACCATGCGCATTTTCACCACTGTATTTTTTCTAAGTAAGTTTAGTGAGCATTTAACATTTGACTGAACTTATTGGTGTATCTTAAGTTATCACAATATCAGGAATATCAGGAAAACGTGGAAAACAAGGAGAATCAGATAAATGCCGAAAGCCTACGCCAAAAAATTATGATCCACAGTGTGGAATTGATGCCAAGTGCAACTTTCATGCCGCTAACCGAGGCTTATTGGAAATGGAGATTTGTAGACGTACAGAAGCACATTTCCCACGTAGGTATAAGGCATTTGGAACGCGAAATATCGTTTAACTTTATCAATCAATTTTAGAGTTTCTGAGTATCAGGCAGGGAAAATGTCCTGCTGTCAGAGACAGATGTCCACCAACAAGTTTGAACTATTCTAAATAGATATTAGCTTTTATCCAAATAAATATCGGAAATTTACCAGTAAATGGTTTTGATCTATAAAAGATATATTGTAAATCACAAATATCATGAATATTTTGTAATTCTGATTTTAGAAGAGATTAATGTCTTGATTATGGGTAACTAATATTATAATCGATTAGTATCTGAACCTAAATACTTATATTTTCGTCTTATTGTTATCATAAGACGATGAACTATCATGAGCTTAAGTAAGGGTTATTGATTGCTTAAATCTTTTCTAAGATAGAAATTTTACGTATTTATTGGAGAAAAGGTTGGCACTCAGACAAGACCCCAGTTTAAACTACAGATAATATCTAGATTTGTGCATTTAACCAACCAAAAAGACATATATATTTGAAAAAAAAAAAAAACACATTTCAAAATGTGAAATACATAATTATTCTGACTATAATCATTTTGTTTACTACTGGAAATGTTTCCAATGCGAAAATATCGAAGTTCCACTGTATTATGATAGCCGAAAAAGCCGTTGTTTGTACGATGGGTCACATGCGAACCTTGAACGCACCTCCCCCGCTCCTCGTCACCCCTTCCCGCTCACGCTCCACTACCATCGCTTGCACTGCACTGCTAATACAATTCTTCCTCTTCTCCGAAGCCACGTATCTGGTCGGGGCTTGCAAATTAATCCGGCTCGTTAATGCCAATTGAAGCTGCTTAATCAGACGACCTGGCGAACCGCCAGGTGCCCTCTAGTTGTTTGTACTTTTCCCACTTTTGTGCCGTAAATCCATCGAAGTTATATAATTTATTATGCTTCCACCCGCCTTGGCGGCGGTTATTAGGCAATAGGTATTTTAGATACGAACCTCGCACCTTCAGCAGCGCCCTCATAGAAGCAGCCATCTTATCTGTGTTGGAGGGTTGTGCGATTGAAGCAGCTTTCCTTAATTAAACGCGTTTAATTTAATTTCGCGAAATCAGCCGAACAGAAGGTGACGCCGTGCGATCTGGCAACGCTGAATTAGCGGAGGCAGCAGGGCTACCAACTAAGCTATTTTCTGGCCAGATCTGGCTATTTTGCATGACCCAAAACTGGAAACCACTTAATTTAGCTGGAACCTGTTATTTTAGCTAATTTGTTAATATTTTTTTTAGCTGTTTTAAATAATTTAATGCTCTAACAATTTTCTGTAATTATATGTTTGCAACGCGTTCGATTACCCAAATCGTATTCTCTTCGATTATAATCGTCTTTATGATTGATTTGGTTCATTGGTACCATTAAGGGGTTATGCGGCTATAAAACGTGGTATAAAAACAAACTTTTTTCTGCAGAAAAAATATAGCAGGAGTATTCTGTACAAGAGCGCCCCCTTCAAATCAACATTACTCCCGATTTTTAGTTGAAATGCGGTCAGGATTTTAACCTATTCATTCAATTAGGAAATCGTTTTATTTTTTCATTTCAAGGGCGGCGGGAATCCTTAAGTCTTATGTTCTGTCAAATTTGCTATTTTTTTTTATTCGAATTTGAATATTTGCAATGGATACATCGAAAAAATTGACCTGTGTAAATGATACAAAGACCACCATCATAGTCATCTTTCTAATTAGTTCACAATAGCTGGATGTATATAAATGCGATAATTTAATTTTTATCTTACTTCAACATAATTTTGTAAATTTTTGATTATTTAACAAAACTTAGCTATTTATTTATAGCTAAATCCGACTGTTCATCACATCTAGAACAGTTAACAGGCCATCTAAAGGTGTTGTCCAACACTGTACCTTTAATCTAGTAGGCATCCGACCAATTTTTTTTTTAAATTTCTCATTTTACTTAACTTTGAAAATCCACGATAAATCTATTCTTCAACGGATTTCTGGAGTTGTAGGCCTGTTTGATACTTTGGGCGATCATCTTTGTAAAAAAACACGTTTTGATTTTCCAACGGATTTTTTCCGAGTTTTTAGGATGGTAGCAGCACGTTAACATTTGAGTTAACGGATTGAAATTTCCACTTTTTTCAAGTTTATCGAGCTATAGCACACAAAGTACTTATCCAATATACATAAAGTGTTTTAAAATCGAAAGGTTAGTTCATTACCTGTAAAATAAAACATTCGACAGGTAAATTGGTTGGCTACAACTCGAGCTATGAAATAATAAACGTAAACTGAACAATTTTTTTTTTTGTAAAACTTTAAAAAATCTTTTTAAAAAAAACGTATCCATAGAAAAAAAAATTAAAGCCTTTTTCGTGATCTGGGGGTTCAACTCTACCAGAATTTCGCATCAACAGGCTTGGAACATTTTTTTTTTTTCATTTTGTAAACTAATGTTATTTTTTGGTATTCCCAAAAAATCTTATGTTTTTCTATCATGCCGCTGAACTAACCATGGTCAAATGCCATATAAGAAAGAGCCAGGTAAACCTGGTAAAATCAAAGCTCCGAAATATAAATTTTATGAGTTAAGCTCTATTTTGGAAATGGGAAAACAATTCATAAATGAGAATTTCAGATGCGCTTTCTGTTTCGATTATGACGTTCCAAATAAGTACTTTCGACAGATTATAAACTGTACTATAATACCATAGAAGAGTTTACATTTTTATGCTCTAAAAAAGTAACGACTTTCTTTGTTATTTATTAAGAAATCAAGCTAGTTCTTTCTATTTTTGTTGGCCAGCTCGCACCTCCACAGCAACTTGTCATACCAAATGAGCAAGATGTAATAAAACTACGTAAGTTAAAAAAAACGTAACCGAAAAACGTGGGTTGCCAGCAGATTTGGAAAAATGTTATGCTTGGCTTGGGAAAATGTTATGTTAAAAATTAAATAATTTACTTGAAACTAATATATAGTTAAACTGTAGTTGTAATTTCTTTGTACTTAAAACATGTAAGTTAAACCAATTTAAAGAATTTAAAAAAGTTCTTAACAACACAAAGAAAATACAAGTTTACAGTACCCCACATGTACCTGTTAACATAACCTGTTGCATGGCTGAGCGTTAGCCAACACTGCCTACGATTCAAATAATAAAAACTACTGATTTCCTCTTGAGCTGAACCTTTATTTCGAGAAATTAAAGAAAGGACAGGACAAGTGCGTAGACTACTTTAAAATATATATTGCCTCTCGTTAGACCGCTAACGCCTAAATGCTCAGATGGCTTACAGATTATCAACTAGCACAAAGTACACGAAAAGCGCTCACAAATCTCGTCATTTTCTCTGTCTCTCGCGCGACGTTTTAAAAACTTTTGCAAAGGCCAAACAGTGTTGTATACAAAATATAAGTTTGTATTAGAGCTAATATTAAGTGTGTCAATTGCTTTTCGCTTTTTGAACGGAGGGCTGAGTGGTGGGATAGCAAAGTCTATCAGGTTTCTTTCGCTCTAAATATCTAATTGAACTGATTCGCCTCGGCCGGTGGCAGTTCCTCTAGTCCCGGATGATCGTGGACATCGGGTTCCTCGTCGTTGCCGCGATTAAATGCATTCTCCTCGCCCTTCTTTAAGCGCTGGTAGAGCAAAATGGAGCGGCCCGTGCGCGGCTGACGATGCTGCAACAGAGAGACAAGATTAGGTGACTGGGCGCCCACAGCCTGCGACCACTCGTCCACCAGAGCCTGCGAGCCCTCCAGCCGGGTTACCTCTGCGTGCTCGATGCGATGGAGCAGCCGGTAATTGCGCAGGAAAACGCTAATATTCTCGGCCAGCGGATCGAACATCACCACATGCGACGGCTGTGCGGTGAGCGGGTGCACGGGTATATTCGAGTTAATCCAGTGCACGGGATTCTCGAAGAAGCGATCGGCCTCGTCCTTGTACTGCTCCTTCTTGTCAAGATTGGGCTCACAGGTCAGGAAGCGCATGGTTACGTTCTCGTGGATGTGGCTGCCGAAGGAAAATATATGCTTAAAAATTTCTTTTTGAACCAAAAAACTCTTACCTATAAAAAGGCGTTGAGTGGCAGGGCATCAGGAAGAGAATATTCGCTCGGTGCTCCCGTTCATCCCTGTAGTCCTGGGCAACCTCCCTCAGCTTGGGCATCAGCTCAATGGGTCCCTTCTGGTGAACAGTGCTCAGATACCACGCCGGCAGTATGTTGCCCACCAAGATCACGAGGGCCGTCGTCCACAGCAGGGTAGGTGAGGCGCGATAGCTCCATCTGGACAGGGCATCGGTGGCCACATACAGGCACAGGGGCAGCAGCGGCGACACAAATCGGAACTCCTTGTGCTCCACCGCACTCAGCACAACCAGAGTCAGCAGAATGGTGATCAAGAGCTGCTTGCTAACCGCAAACTTCTCCGACTTCCGTACAGTCTCCATCACGCCAAAGATAAAGGGCAGCGTGTTGATGCCCAGGACGGTGGGCAATCCCACAGTGAAGTACCAGTACCAGGGATGTGAGCCATAAAAGCTGCCAATGTTGTTGAAGATGTTGTACTTGAGGAACTCGTACGGCGTGACAATCAACTGGCCATGCCAGTAGGAGTCAATGGCAATGCCCAGGCCAGCAACGAGTAAACTGCAAGTAAACAAGCAATGAAATCCCTAGAATAATCCCTTTACAAGTGAATTACTTACCCTATGACGACAAAACGCTTGAGTATCAATTCCAGCACATTCTGACCGCTGTTGCGCAGATGATACAGGCTCAAGGGAAGCCAAATCACCGCCGCCGTGGGACGCAGGAAGCAGCAGGTGGCCGCTGGCCACAGGTAAGCAGTTCCCTCGCCATACCACGGGAAGTAGCTCAGGGCAATTGTGGTCAGCGAGGCCTCCAAGGTATTGGCCAGAGTTCTTGAGCCGGTGTAGAACCAGAACCAGGGAACCAGGATCAAAAACAGACCCCACTTGCGCTTGCCAGTCCACACGAAGAAGCGATAATCGGAGTAGGCGGACAGAGCGGCCTGCAGAATCCTGGGCAGCAGCACTAGAAGCTGAGCACTATCCAGCTGCAGGAGAGCGAGCAACTTGTAAAGTCCTGCAATCAGCAGGGGGTAGACATAGCTGCGAATGCCCTGCACCCATTCCCAGGTCAGGTAGCCGTATCTAAGGGATGGGACAAATGTATATTTAGGTTAATTATTTTAAAATATCAAAATCAAACTGAGAAACGTTAAAGTTCTTTGAAATTTATATATATTTATCTAGTTATTGCTCTATTTACCTAAATTTAGCATTATGTTTTGGTAAATAACTAATGCCTTGATAATTGCATTGATAGATAGTGGATTATTTCATGTTGATAGGGATATTGAAAGTTTGGTCAGTATATCATATAGAAAAGTACAGTCCAAAGTACCAATGACATGGCTATTTTCAAAGATAGCTGAATGAAACTTAGCCAATGGAGGTTGTATTTAAAATTTGTATTAACATTTAGTTTAGGTTTATGCAAACACGCTAAGTGCCACGCCCTAACTAGGGCACAATTCAAGTCCAAAGATTATTTAATCCCTGAAGTAAAATCTCTCAAATTTACAACCCTTTAATGGGTATGTTCGGAAGGAACTATAATATTTATCGCAAAACCATGAAAGATACCCTAACCGAAATCAAACAAATCACGCATAGACACAAGTTAAAAGAATACCGTTAGCATCTGTACCCACCCGAAAGTGATTTTGTGGGCCACCTCCAAACTCTGCCAATACTCATCCGGAACGTAGTATGTTTGAACCACGAAAACGGAGGCCAGGCGCACGGCCAGAATCAGCAGAAACACGTACAGCAGCCTCATCGCTGCGTGGGTCCCGAAAAGCAGCGAAAGCAACAGCGGCAGCAGATCCAAAATTAGTCAGCCGTAAAAACCGGATGGATGGATGATGCCGATGGCAACTTCTGTCGGCCTGAAAAAGAAGCGACTTTAACACAAGATTTTCATTTATTTATTGTCGTCTAGTAGACCGGTCCTAACCTTAAATAGTTGCGTGCAGAGTGGAGTTTGGCGAGTCGGACGGAATCGCTAGAAATTCCGGAATTTTACCCACGAAAACGAAACACTTTTGGCGGCGGCCTAAAAATAACGCGAACAGAGGACCAAAGCAAAAATTGAAAATAGTGTGCCCGTAGCTGGACAGGGCACATCCCCCAAAACTTATCGATTGATATCGATCAGGGATGAAAAGTGAAAGATTTTAAAATATTTAATTTAAAATTTAAGAAATATTTATGGTCTCCTTTCCCCATGTAGTCAATATCGCAAATCCATTAATAATCAATATCGCAAACTAAAAAAAGTTATTTTTAAGCCCAAAACTGTATTATCTTCCGAGAAACCTTCTACTTCAATGTCAAAATGCTGACAGCCAACAAATGTTTAGGTTTTGAAGTTTATATAACAAAAATTCAAGGGAACCTGGAAAAGAACAGAGGACAAGGTGACCCGTGAGGTTGGATGGATCGCTCGGGAGCATCGCAGGATGTTTAGAGTGCGATGGCCTCGCCTACTTAATCCATTCCGGCGGAGAACCACCTCTGCGGTTAACCACTTATCGAAACGGTTTCGACTTCGATCTCCTGAACATGGATCGATCTGGTCGCTAATGTTCGAAAAGTACCTGTTCGTGACTAATACTGTGGGATCGAGCTTGCTCCTAGGCATCGGAGATGCGCTCGCCCAGTACTTCGAGCAACTTAGCGAAAAGAAACCGTTCGATTTTGCCCGCTCCCGAAGCATGATAATAACCGGATTGGTGATAGGACCCGTTCAGCACGGATTCTACATGGTGCTGGATCGAATCTTTTCGAACAACACGCGCGCGGGAATCCTGCGGAAATTAGTAGCAGACCAGATGATAATGTCGCCCATCTACATCATTATGTTCTTCTACATTAGCAGCTTGCTGGAGGGACAAACTATTATGGAATCCAATGCCCTGCTGTCCGAAAAGTTTCTCTTCACCTGGGTGCTGGACTGCGCCTTTTGGCCAGGATTGCAGTATTTAAATTTCCGCTATCTTACGGCCATTTATCGTGTGGTCTGCATCAATTTGGCCAATTGTTTTTACGTCGTGGTGCTATCCTACTTCAAACACAGACTAGGAAATACCGAAGTTGAAACCCAGAAAAATAAAGCAAGTGAAAAGGCTGTGTTCAAAAAGTAGTATTTCTGTTGTTTCTGTGGGAGTATTGAACTAATTATTATTAATTAAAAACCAAGGTGATGGACACATGCGTTTAAACATTTTTTTGAGTTTTGTCAAAATCTGATCTAATGAGCTTAAACGGATTCGGATCCCCAGATCAGAAGTTTTTTTGTATGGTGATCATCGTTGATGCAATTTATTTAATTTATTTTTTTTGCTCAATATAAAATTAATTTGCGAATAAAGTTTTCTGTTGACTTCGCTGCATATAAAAATGTGGTCATATGTGGACAATTAAATATGGTCGTATGGATTTTGTGCACAATAAACGTGATTGATTTTTATATTTAAAAACGGCAACTGTAATATTTTATTAACGGCCTTCCTAAAAATCTATCGATTACCCTTGCATGTCAATTGTCATCGAGCAGCTGTTAGCCTTACGTCAATATGCTGACAACAAACGGAACTTTCGTAACGTAACTGAAAACACAGGGAACACACACAGTAGATTCAAATTCCAGCGGCTGCGGCGATGTTGACCATTCGCTGCCTGCGGCAGCTCGACGGGGTACGCGTCTGTCCTCTGGTTAGCCTAGTCCGACAGCCCATAGTATCGCGCCAATGGGGGGTTGCCCAGAGGACTTTCACGGCTTTGAGCCGCGCCAGAGTTGGTCACGTAATAAGGCCGCCAATGCAGGGACTACGGATGAGCCACGGCAAAGGGGAGACGGGCGGCGGAGCACTGACCTTCCTGCTCGTCCGCTGGACAAAGATAGCGTGGAGCAACATGTTCGGGAAGTATCTGTTAGTGACAAATGTGGTGGGTTCCGGTCTGCTGATGGTCGTCGGCGACGTAGTTGCCCAGGAATACGAGTATCGGCGGGGATTGCGGCAACAGGATCGCTACGACACTGGTCGCATGTACCGGATGTTTGTGGCGGGCGCTCTTCAGGGACCGCTCCATCACTACGTGTACAACTGGATGGACAGGGTAATGCCCGCCCGCTCGTTCCAGAACATCGTGAAGAAGATTCTCATTGATCAGCTGGTGATGTCGCCCGCCTGCATTGTAATTTTCTTCTATTCCATCTGCTACCTGGAACGCCAAACGTTGGAAGCCACCAACAAGGAGCTAATTAGCAAGTTCCCCTACGTCTACCTGCTGGACTGGATGACCTGGCCGGCGGCGCAGTATGTGAACTTTCGCTATTTGGAAACCAAATACCGTGTGACCTTCGTCAACGTCTGCACCGCTGTCTATAATGTCCTCATGTCCTACATGAAGCACGACTTCGGCATCCACCTGCCGCTGGAGGAGGACCTTATGGATTCCTCGGGGAGCACAAGTACCTTCGGTGCACAGAATCCCAGTCAGACCGAGAGCAAAGCCACCGACAAATTACCCGTGCAAGAAACACAGACCTAACTGCGGGACATACTTGACATTGTGATATTGATAAAAAGAAACCACATTTTTAGGTGTTATTATGTGAACAGAAGGGGCTTTTAATGTGAATATAAATGTGTATATGGTACAAGAGGGAACCTGATCGTTGTCTATATATTGAATTTCGTAAGGTAGAGCACAAATAATGTATTTTTCATTTGATTAAATAAATTTTAAGCATTTCTGTAGATAATTTATACTAAAATTCTATTGAAGAAGCTCTTATATTATATTTAAAAAGGCTTTTAGGTAATATTTGTATTTAAAATTAAGGTCATTTTGTGGGTATAAATCCAATCCAAATAAAACATATCAAATTAAGACCTCGACAAAGTTTGTCATCGCACATTAATATTAGTAGAATTGATAAAGCAGTAAATAAGCACTCTAGTCTTTAATGTTTAAGTAAACTTTGTTGTCTGCACTCTAACTGCCTTGATAAAGCAGAAAGTAAATGAAGTTGTTGGTTATAATAAATGAAAATACACAGAATGACTTATTATCTCCCAATCGTTTATTTACAACACATTTCCTATTATGTCTTAACCTGGCAAATCAGTTAGTTACAGCGTGATTAAACCTTATCTGTATTTTCCCTTTGTTGTTTAATTTCAAACTACACCCAAAAATAAAATCGTAATCGGAACATACTGTTACATGAATTCTATACTTTAGAATTTTAGAAATTTCTTAACAATATGCTTATTAATTTGATACTACGAAAGTATAAAAACTATACCAATCTGCACCAAGGCTTGACAAAAATCACTAACGAAAAAAACAAATTGTAAAATTTTTGATTTATTTATATTTCATGCTTAAATGTATTCAAAGTGTGCAAAGTGTCGACATACATATATAGTATTTACGCTAAGCACAATTTGACAAACATTTTAAGCTTCACAGACCACTGTACCGATCAGGAATTAGGCAAAACTTTAAAGATTTATTGTGGCTAAACTAAGAGCGTCCCCAACATAATTTGTATACCCAAATTTACGTTGAAGCACCCCCTATCTATGTTTTTTTTTTTTTTTTTTTTGGAATGGGCTCCGTTAATAGAAAATTACCCGCAAAATCATTACCCAGTGGCGCAACTCTGCTACGACCGAATGTGGTAATTCTACAAGATGCATCGTCGAAGGATACTAGCAGAAAAGGCGGCCAAGCTTATGGAAAAGTAAAGCATATGACAGATGACGATTTGGCTTCGAGAATCCATTATTTGCGCCACTGGGTAAGTACTAAATCTACTAACTCACTATATTCCTCGAGTATATTTTTAAGACAACGCGTATAAGGGGTAAACTCGTTTTTTTTTTTTTTTTTTTTTTTTTGTAGAAACTACGAGTTTTACTTATAATTTATTATTTATTGAATGCTTAATTTTTATAAGATAAAACCTACATATAAAAACCCCCTTCTTAACCCTTAACATCCCCAACCCTATTTGATTACAATCGTCTCCACCACGGGCTGACTGATCCCAAAGATGTGCTGGGCCAGCATCAAATGCTCCTGGCTGATGAAGTTTGCTAGCAAAGTGATCACATTCTCGTTGCAGCGTGCAATCTGCTGGCGAGTAATGGCCTTAAATTCATCCCTGGCACCCTTGTCCGCCCCGCGAGTACCTATTCGTCGGGTACTTCCACCTCCAGTGTTGGCAGTGGGAGCTCCGCTAGAGCCACTAGTGGGTGGTGAGCTGGTCAACTCGAAATTATCCTCCTGCTGCGAGTTCCAGATGTGCGAGAGTTCCTCAATCAAATCAATGGCGATTATGTAGGTGGACAAGGTGCGTAGATTAAAGGATTTGCGCTGCTTAATCACGTTAAAGATTTGTTGGGTGAGCAGCACGTCGTTGAGGAGATTCAGCTGCTGGAGCACCAGGAGGTCGCCCAGCAAACGATCAGGGCAGTTGGGCTCGTAGACCTTTCGGCTAAGCCTGCTGACGATGGCGCCCACACAATATTGAACCAAAGCAGATCGAGTGAGCGGCAGGAAGACCATGTGACGGTGACCCTTCAGCGACATGTTGTCCAAGAGTTGGCCCTGGGTGGCGGGCAGTTCGGAGAGGATCTTTAGGATGCACTGGAAGCCCTGGAGCTGTGAGAGACTCAAGTCAAAATGATGGTTTTATTAATAGGAATTCCCTTAACACTTACAGTCATGCTGCCCTGCATGAGATTGAGACTCAGAATTTGCAGGCTCTGCACCAGGCTGCTCTGCGTGGTCATGTCGGACATCAGCTTGTTGGCCTCGTCCCGATGCCCGAAGTAAATGGCCAAATCGAAGAGGAACCTTGAGATCCATGGCGCCAGCGGAAGGGACAGCATTAGCTGACTGAAATCCCTCTGAAACTGTTCCGTATTGAGCAGCTGCCAGCACTGGGCGGCGTGCAAGAAGGCCTTGGATAACTCCGGACTGAGGGCAGTTGTCAGCGAGAACTTTGGTGGCTCCATGCTGGGCACTTCGGAGCCATCGCCGTCGGGTGTCCACTCCATGAAACCCTCCACCAGGACGTGACTGACTTCCGCATCCTCGATTCGCAGCTTGCAGTTCCGGATGTAGCCGTGCAGCGAGTAAATAAACAGGGTTGTGGCATAGAATAGAACCTGCGAACTGCCGGCGGGACTCCCGGAGAGTATGTCCACCAACTTTTCCCAGTAAACGTTCTGATTCACATGCTTGCTGAACGGCAGGAATGGCTCCCAGCCCATCATCTGGCCGCATATCATTAGCACCTTAAATATGTTCTTCCAGGCATCGGCCGTGTCCGATTCATCCATGATCTGACGCAGATAATACTCCAGAGAACTCGTGTAGAGCCTGCAGGCCAGAGTTGGCGATAGTTCCGGCGGCTTATTCTGTATCATGGGCAGAACCTCCTCCACCAGGATCCTCTGATACAGATCCGGATCCGTTTTCATGCCCTCAGCCAGCATTTCCAGCAGCCGGGGCGCCTGAGTTACAGCTGATTTGGGGAACTTATTGAACATCAGTATATAGATGTAGACGCACTGCTCCAGATTGTCGCCACTGTGGTTTATGGTGTGCATAAATATGTTGTGCTGAACATCGGGCGTCAGGTGCTTGTACATCTTCACATAAAAGTCCTGTTCCGGCGTATTTTCATTCTCATTTCTCAGGGCGTTTGTTAGCGAATTGATTTCCTGCCACAATTCAGCATGTTGGTTTGGGAAATTTGTGGCACTATAACAGATATGATTAGCTGTTACCCATTAACATTATTTTATATTTTATATTTCAGCTTACATGACGCTAAAACACTTGGCAGCCTCCTCGTAGTTCTTGCCATCGCGCTCCAATAAATAAGCCTCGTATTGCACATTGAAAGCAGCGGGATATAGAGTTTTGGCCGTGATAATCCAGGCTTTCGCGGCGCAGGGATCGCTTTTCCGTAAGCTTTGCGCCTGCTTGACCATGTACAGTTCATTTTCCTCGTTGGAATTTTTCATTTTCTTTAATTTTAATCAAAACACTTGCCGGTAGCAGTGTTGCCAGATGAAAATTTTGCTTTCCCCCTAAAAAATCTCAAATAGTCATTATTTCCCCCTAAAAAATCCAGTCTTCCCCTAAATTTAAAAAATATGTTAATGAAATCAAAACTCAATAAATTCGATTTATTTATTTTGTACTAATTGCTGTTTACAAATATATTTATGCTAAAACGAAATAGGTCTTTGAATTATTTATTCAATTATTTATTGGATTTACAAACAATTTTATATTAAAAATGTAATAATGTTGACAGTTCCAATTGACTTCACTTCACAAACTCAAACAAACGAGCGTTCAAGGTTCCTCTTTAAACTCCTTTTCGTTGCCAATTTGTCCTTGAATCTTATTTGCATGTTCCACTCAACACGTGATTTCTTTTCTTTTCATCTATTTTCTCACTAGGATTTCTTAACTAATAAATTCAATAACACAAATAACTCGGTAAATTCAAAATTTGTTTTGAATTTTTTTTTTTTTTTTAATAAATATTTAGTATATATATTATAAATCAAGTTTATATTAATTAAATATAATATAATTAATTAATTAACTCACTCAGTCGAATTCATGGTTGTTTTTTTTCTCAGACTGCCAAAGGCCACTGGTTTTAATCACTTTAATCACTTTTTTTTCACCATTTTAGGTGATTTATAATAAAAAAAATCAATTTTATAGAGATTTTCTTAAAAATTTTAAATCAATCGTTCCGAAAAAAACCTTAAACTTTCCCCCTAGGACATCAAAAAATCCCTAAATCTAGGGGGAATACCCCTGATCTGGGAACACTGGCCGGTAGAGCTGGGTCGACCACTAACGGAACTTTGTTCAAAAATGTAGGAACTTAACTGAACAAAAACTTAATCAAACAAACTTAGAACGGCCTAAAAATATATAAGCTCTCCCGCAAATTACTCTTATCTCACATTAGTTGGCCACACTATGCTTAACATTTCCCATGATCCATGGAGCATCGCTGTTAACCTTCTACAGCTGCTATGTTCGATAGCTTATCGATAAGTGACCGGAACAATTTGAATTTGGTTCGTTATTTAAAAGTGTTTTTATTTAGGCATTAAAAGCTACAAATAATGCGAAATGATATGTTAAATTTGTTTCTTTGTATTGGTGCTGGACTGGGATGGATGGGCTGTGTGTTTAGGTAGCAGTTGTTACTTAGTCTTGGACTTTTTGAGTCGGCTTACGCGTCTGAAAACAGAGAGAAATGGAGAAATATGTTATAAGGAATGACAGCAGAAAGAAATTCGCCTTTTTTTCGTGTCTTATATGATTAGCTTTATTTGAATACTTTCTTTTCTCATCTCTTCTCACTTCTCCTTTCGTTCTCTCATAGGCATTATTTATATATATTATATAAAGTACTTTTGTTGGTTTGTGTTGGTTTTCCTTCGATTTGTTTCAGTGTAGGGTGTGTGTACTTAGCCAAACGTTCAGTTAACTAGGGCATTACTATATAGGTATTGTTCATGTTGTTACTGTTACTTTTAAATATAATTAATATAAATATGCATTTTCGTTTATAAGTTATCATTGCGTCCTTCTTCGCTCTCATCCGATTTTATTTTCCATCTCGGTGTGGGTTTTTTGCTTTTTTTTAATTTTGTTTCTTTAAAATGTGGTTTACACATATAAAAATAATCCTTGTCGTATATCCTTCGCGATCTCTTACGCAATACGTATATAAATATGTTTCTGGGGGGATATTGGGTCTATGGGCTACACACTTACAATACTTTCCTACCATGGAAAACCATTGAATAGTTTCCCGCCTCCGTTTTCCCCCACGTTTTGGATACAAAATGCCAGTATGTTAAATACAATTAATTAAATTAAACACCTATACTTCGCTTAGCTTGGCTAAAGCTTATATAATTCTTCGCAAAAATGAATTAACCAAGTCCAAGGTTATAATTTTGAAAACAAATCACTTTATTTTTGATTTCCAGATGGTTTCAAACATAAAAACACACATAAAATGAATAAGTTTTTGATTATCAAACTCCTTAAACGAGGTATAGGTGCATTTTGTGCTATTTAACTTCCGTTTTTTCATAATATTGCTTTACAGAATGCCTGTATTTGTTGTATTAGCCACAAATCTTGGTTTTAATATGCAAAGTAAGATTTTTTTTTTTTTTTTGCACATTGTGCTGCACTTTATATTTTTCTTTCTTCATTCTTTTGTTTTTGCATGTACTACAACAAGTGTGTTCTCGTTTCTTGTTAATAATCGTCATAAATAAATACACATAAAAAATATGCTATAAGAAATTGCTGTACAACAACAAGTGAAGCGTGTGTTTGTGGTAGAGCTGGAAAGGAATCGAAGCTTCCGATATCGATATCGATTACCATCGATGTTTCTCCAGCTCCAGTGTGTGGGGAATCGTTGGATAAATACAATATTTATGATCGAAAACTTTATTGCATAGCGAGCGAGTGTTTAGGTGAAGAATATTTGCATCGATCGGTCTGTTTTTTTTTCAGAGTGTAGAAAATATAAATTTGTTCTAAAAGTGTCAGTCTATTGCGCAAAATCTACTTTTGACGTGATTTCTACCCGATTTATCGATTAGTTTAAGGTTGCGTGTTCTTGTTTCCTTTCCTTATTTCTTGTTATGTTTCTCGTTATCTTTGTATATAAAAAATTCCCTAAAATGTATGCATCGTGTATCGTTTGCTGCGATCCCATCCGATCCGTGCATCCATCGCCTCTCGTCCACACATTAGATGCCAGCTCGAGACGGCGCGAGCTGGTGGGGATGGATCGATCCGATCGGTGGTGGTTGGAAATCGGGAAATTAGGAAACCCTACGGCAACTAAATACGTCATAATACAGCTATTGCTACCAACTCTGGTCTCGGTCTCTACGACTACTACTTAGTGGCTACGGCGGGGGGTCACTTAACCTAGCTTCGTGTATGCGTAGGCGCAGATCACGCCCACCACAACACCAGCGGCAATATATGTGAGTAATGACCTTCGTTTTTTTGCCGCCACCTGGCTATCCTCGTTCTCCCGCTGCTTCCGCTTAATGTCGTTGACCTTCTGCTCCAGGCTGGCCTGGTATTCGTTGCGTTTCCGCCGCTTCAGCTCGTTCTCGGGACTGAAATGGGAGTAAGTGCATTACAAACTTGAGCACTTTGGGAAATGTAGTCACTTTTACCTGGCTGGGAGCTGCTGGCCTGGAATTGTATCGATGCCGTTGGCCTTGTTCATCTGCTCGCCAGCGACAGGCGCTGGCTTCTCGTTGTTGGCATTGACATCGTCGGCATGTGGCTGCGGCTGCGGCTGCATTGTCGTCGTCGTTGTGATGGCCACATGGCCATTTACGTGCTCCGCATCGTGATCGTTGTTAATCGTCTCGTACTCCTCTTCGTCATCCTCCTCGTCATCGTCCTCGATGTCGTCCAGCGAGTAGTCGTCATCATCATCATCGCTGTCCGATTCGTTGGCATCTCTCACCGAGGGCAGTGGCGGCAAGGGTCGCAGGCGATCGGCCACCTCGGCGTCGCGTATGATATCGTGCGGATGATTGATGATGTTGTTCAGGGCATCCTTGCTGCTCAGCTCACCGATGATATCTCCCGGCGCCGCCGCCCCATTGGCCTTGGCCGCCCGCATGTCCAGCGAGAGCACGCCGCCAGAGTTGGGGGCCAGTGGCAGGATAAGCGATTGAACGCGAGGCGGCAGTGGCGGCGGCAGCTCATCCAGTGTGTGGTTAGTGTCTGTGTCATTGCTGATCTTCGGCTCCTCAGCGTCGAGAAAGGTCTGAGAACGAGTGGGGGGATTGGAGTTGAAGATGGTTAGTTTCGTATTAAGGCCACAGGTGTGTCACAGAAATCTCTACCAACCGAAAATCAATGTCATCTCCTTCTTCGCATCAATGTAAAATGGCAAAATAAATTTTGGTTTGTAAAGTATTAAATTTGGTTATTTATTATTTATTATTATCTCATTTTAGGATAGGATAACTCGTATTATTATTATTAATAACAGTAAGAAAAGCCGACCGACCCCCTTGATCACAGATTGTTGCTTGTAATTCAAGAATACGAATACGAATAAAGCCTAACAAATGAAATCTCTAGAAACTGATACTGCGACACAGTCTCTAAAGATTGCCGTGACACCCCCTTCTCTCTTTCTCTTCATTGAAAGCGGCGGCGCTTGACAGCAGCGCCCACGGAACTCCTCAAACGTCTGCCAATACATACGGGATCGTGCAGCTTCTTGATGCCCTCGATGATCGCCTGGTAGGAGAAGTCCAGCTGGTCGGCGGTCTGGATGAGGCCCATGCGATAGCTACGCAGCTCGCACAGCACCTTGGACACATTGCATTCGCCGTACTGATCGATCAGCACCAGGCAGCAGTCCACCAGGCAAAAGGTGCCCGATCTTCCAATTCCAGCACTGCAGTGCACGACGGCGGGACCAACGTCACGGCCGAGGCAGCCAGAGTCGCGGACTTGCTGCAAGAACTTGAGGAATGCATCCGGGGAGCCGGGTATACCAAAGTCCGGCCATGTTGTGTAGTGAAACTGCAAGACCTCGCGGCTCTGCTGTGTTTCGAGATCGGTTAGCCTGAGGGGATCAACAAAATGCATAATATATTATTAGTTATTAAGCTCATGCAGGCCTCGGACTTACTTGAACCACCGCCGCACAAAGTTCTGGTAGGTCTCGCAGCGCACGAGCTCCACGGTGAGCTTGACATTTGGCAGCTTGAGAGCCTTGTCCGCTCCCATTTCGTTGGGCCAGTACAGATGGCACTTGATCTGTTTCTTCTCCATTAGCTTGTTGAGCATGAGAATGGCGCTGGACCCTTGCTCCCACACCATCAGCCAGAAGTGCCCGACTGTGTCCTCCAGGGGTCCCTGGGTCAATATATACTGACGATCGGCGCGCTCCATCTGGACAGAGGGAGGAGATCAACTTTTGTTCACAAAAATGGGGGCTTAATGACTTGACCCACCTTAACCAGATTGGCATTGATGTAGTCAACGCTGCCGCGCTTTAGGACGATGCGAGAATGATCGTAGGGATTAACGTCCCGATAACGATTCAGGCCGCGGTTCTGGTGGCGTTCCGATTCCGAAGTGCTGAATTGCTGCTCTTTAGCCTCTCTGTCACATTTCTCACAGATTTCCTGGAAATTCATTAAAATATTAATTTCAAAAAAGGTCATTAATCCAGGCGAAGGCAGCAACAACACAACTGATAGAGGCCGGAATTAACCTTTGAGCACGTGGGATATTTCGGAAACTTATCAGTACAATTGTGTTGACAATGAAATTGCCAATTCTGTATTGTTTTCTTCCCAGTGTGTGAATTTTTTGAAGTAATCTAAGCTGGAATATCAATGAAAAGCGGCCGAACGAGTGCATATACTCTTTAATCAGGCAGTTCCTGGAAAAGAACTCTGAAAGAAATGACCCATTAACATGCTACTTAAACATTTATTCATTCCGGGAATTAGTTCGTTGGAAATACTATTTAAAAGGCTTGAAAAAACGCTGATTAGGCACAAAATAAAACAAAAATTTCCAAGTTTACCAAATGTACTCTATCTTTAAAAGCAAATCCCTTAAGTCAAAGGCATTTAAATAGAAATGTAAAAAATCAGGCATGACTCAATGCATTCCACACCGTTTAGTTTACAAAAATAAAGGAAAGATATAGGCCTAAAAGCAAGATAGCACGCTCCCACAACTTTCTTCTGCTTTAAAAATAATATTTAACTTTCTGCCTGGGAAAACATATTATTTGGCTGATTCTGACAGAAATTCTCAGTAAACAAGTCGTAAGAGAAATATTTACTTATGAGTGGGCAGCCGCCTCTCTCCTCCTCTCCGAGGTGCTAAGTTATCCGCAGTATTATGATTTCCGATAATTCTCCCACACACGTTGATAAGCTTGGGCATATTCCGCCATGCTTTGGCTTTGAGAAATGCCAATAGCTGGTTGAAATGTACTATGAAATCGAACGAATGTCTTTTGTCATGGGGGTTGCCCCATATGTATTCGACCCTGACTCACCACCTGGCCCCACTCACACGATGGGCTTCTTTTCTAGCTTTCCTCAGAGGTGGGTCGGTTGCCAAACCCTATACGATGGAGGAACCTGGTAGGAAACCCAAGCCCACCCAGCTGACAAACCGGGCGTGACTAATTAGCCAAGCAACGTCGACTCTCTGTCGTTAATGGCATTATCTTGGGCATGACCATTGCTGTTGCCGTTGCCGGCATTATCAGCCCCGAATGTATGTATAATTGCTGGCACAGCTGTAAAATCGAACCGAACACCGAACACCTAACAAGGTCAATGGCGCCAAAGCTGACACGCTGACAGGTTATTCCTCAAGCTCGGATTTTGATTTTGGCCACCGGATAATTTGAATCACATGCTCAGTGCATATGGTCGCTGTTGAGGATGATTAAGCGGGGTTTTATATGGTTTCTCCTGCAGCAGCAGCAGCTTTTGTTGATTACAGCAGCTTCGTTAAAAATCAGTTGTTAATTGTCAGTTTGTCATGATTCAAATGTGAATCACACAAACACAGTCAGTTGCAGAGCTCGAAAATGCAAATAATAACCCGCAATCCGTCAGTCTTCGTTATGAAATCACTTTCAACTGGCGACTTCTTACGCAACCTCCAAGAAATCTTTTTTGTGGGTGCAATGTCCGATAAGGTGAACATTTTAGAGAGAAATGTTATTTGGCATTTATCGCAATAATTGATTATTCTTGGGAAACGGAATCAATAAACCTTGAGCTGCTCTTGCAGATTCCATAGAACTCTTACTATCAATTAATTGATGTGAGTGGATTATCAGCTTGTCACGTGAAAATATTCATAGTTATATTCTGTTGAATTGTATTCAAATATTTTCAAACTGATAAAGAGCTTGTCAAGTTCTTTTGTTGTTTCGGGAAAGGGGTATTACTAGTTTAGGCTTCCTTAATACTTGAGATAAGAGCTGTATGCATGGTTTGTACCTATTAAACCAATAGCAGTTACAAAATAATCATATTTTTATATTTGCTTTAAATTGTAATTCTACTACTTATACTATTCGCTTAGAAAGGTAACCAAACATTACCAACAGTTCCCCAGCTCGATTCAGCTCCTAAGACCTCAAATTGTTATGTTATTTTATGCTCTGTGGTTATCCAGGTGACCCTTCTAAGCTGCTGTATAGTGAAATCTTGTACAAGGCGAGTGATCGGAGTGGAGGAGCGGATCATCATCATGGGGGCTTGAATTTCCAAAGCGTGTCGTGCAAACAGTTTTATTATTATTATTTTTTTCGTGTTCTTCGCTCTGCATTGCAGCGCTTGAAGAAAAGAGAGGAACAATAACAAAAACATTGCATGCAGGCGGAGCATAATTGCGAAAAAGAGGTTGCATAATGGAACGGAACGGAATACAGCGAGCTTGGAGTGGGCAGGATGGAGATCCAGAGAAGGCGCTAGGTGCAAGCTGATAAGTACGGGGATGGTCGAATAGAGGAGGGGGAGTTGGACCCCCAGTAACGGGAGTGCGTTCAATGGAAATGATTACACATTGAAGTGCGCAAAAAGCATAAAACAAAAAAAACAAAACCGATCCGAATGCGTCATTGCGTTTTGGGCATACAAGCGAGCCAGGCTAAGTGAAACTATAATAATAAATCATAGACGGTGATTAAACTATTTATAGTTCAGTTAAATTGGGTTATATATGTAAGGGTTAGCTCTAATCAATATTTTTAAAAATAAACAAAAATAAAAACATTGAATAAAATTTTAAAATATTCTCAAGATGATTTATGAAATTCTTCATAGAAAGATAATTTTACTTGTTTATTTAAAAGTTTAAAAAATAAATCATTATACTTTCCTCTTAATGTCAAGTAAAATAAGTACGTTAACCTCTCGTGAAAGCTAGAAAATTCTTCTAAAATGTGGTATTTTTATTATATAATAATTTTTTTTAATAAATAAATCATTCTACTTTCGCTTTAATCTCAAGGAAAAGAAGTACGTTAACCTCTTGTGAAAGCAATGAATGAATGTGATATTTTTAGATAGAATTTCACAGCTTTCACAAAAGGTTAACACACTTCTATTTCTTGAGATTAAGAGGAACTTCTTTTAAAAATGTGATATTTTTAGAAAGAATTTCCTAGCTTTCACAAGATGTTTGATGTTAAGATTAAGAGGAAAGTTGAATGATTTATTTATTCGTAATAACATTTGTTTACAAAATTAATAATTATATCATTTTAATTTGAATTTACTTTTAATAAAACACGAGAAAGTGATTATTATTCTATCGTACAAGATCATAAACTCAATCCACATTATTGCCACTTAAAAAACATTATTTCCACATACTGAAGTTTTACTGTAGTAACCGTCACAATGATTCATATCGACAACTTGTTGAAGAACTATTGAGTTAGGTCCAAAATGTGTTGTGAAATTCGACTTATGGGTTAAGTTTAGACGCCACAAAATCCAGCCTATGAGCTACTGGGAAATATGATTTAAGGGTTAACTAGAGAAGACTTCTATGTTCTATGTTAGATCCCAGAGAACACAACATAACGAAGCTGGACAGTTCTATTTCAATAGAAATACCTCTGAGCAGAAATTTTTCCAGTCAAATGCGACCTTAATTGTGAGCGAGCAGACTCCTTTCAGTTTAGTTGGAAAATTGGATTATCCTCGGTAACGGCAACAACAACAACGACGGGCACAAAGGATGCCAGGCCAGGCCAGAGCGGTCCGAAAACGGAGATACACAACGCAACGCAACGCACACTGTCATCCTAACTGCGGAGTGAAATTCCGTGAAATCCCAATTCAAGTGAGTGGCAAATGGAACAAGACGCAGGAGGAGGTGGCAGCGGCGGCGGCGGACGAGGAGGAGGAGCAGCTGAAGACACAGTTCGCCGGAACTGGCTATAAAGCAGAAACTGCCAGCCAGCCAGCCAGCTCCGATGAAGATGAAGGGGCAGAGAAAGAGGAAGAGAGAGGCGGAGGATTCCGACAGGCAACAAGAAACCCAAAGCGAGACTCAAAAAACCAGACGCATGCCCTTTGTGCCCCTGTGTGCGTGAGTCTCCTCTGTGGCTGTGCCTGTGCGCCTGTGTTTGTGTTTGTGTAGTTCTTAAGTGGCAGCCACTGTCACCCCTCGGCGATTTATTTTGGTTATTTTTTTTTTTTGTTCGGTGGGGGGATGGCAAAGGGGGGAAGCAATCACAACAAACAGCATTCCCAGGAATTCTATCCAATTTTATTTTGCCAAACGAATTCGCGGAAGAGGTACGCTCTAGCGATAGTCAAAGGAAATCGCTTTTTTGGGGAAAGGTAGGCGAGCGACCGAGCATAAATATGCCAAATACATACAAAAGTCGCTCCGTGTACGTGAGAATGCAAAGTAAAGTGCAGCAGGTGAGCGAGACTGTATGTGTGTGTCAGTTGCAGAGTGTTGGTGAGAATCTGTTGGTACATTCATTTTTTTGTTGTTTTTTTTTTTCGGTCAAAGCCTGGCTGGTGACCACTTATAAGCCAGCAACAGCAATAACAACAACAACTACGAGAACAAGAACAACACCAGCACACAGTGGGGGCCACATGAACACATATAAATACACAAGAACACACGCACACATACGGCGGAGAGCCCCGCTGTGCGTGTATTGGTGGTGGAGGCATCTGCAGAAGCCTTTTGCGCACTCATCACATTTTCGTGGAAATCCAAAAGAAGGAGCAGCCGAAAAGTGTGCGTCCGTCGTGTGTGCTTGTGTGTCGCTTGAAATCCTTGCATTTTCCACCTTTGTACATTTTCGTTTTTCATTGCAATTGCTGCAGTCCCGACGAGTCGCAGTTGTAGTTGTTGTCATTTACCTTGTAGTAGCGCGGCCACACAAGCTTTTTACTGTGGTATTCCGCCTCGATCTTCTGGCGGGCGGCCGTTTTGTCCATTGCACTCGCCGCCGGCGACGACCCACTCGTTTTCTGATCACTCATTGTGCACTCTTTCTTGCGTTTTGTTTGCAATTTATTAACTTTTAATTTGGAGTTAATCACGGCGTTGACAGAAGTTCGAGATGTGAGAAATATATCAAAATATCAATATATCGATATTTATCTTTTGGGAAAATAAATCCTTATCGATGTATTCGTTGGCTCAATTATCGGAATATCGATATTTTCGTATATCTTCTGATGATTTTTATCCCCTTCGCACCGTTTATACTAGGACTGCACTTTTGCATTTCTATAAAAAAAGAATTAACATCTGAAGTTGACTAAAGCTGTGTTAAAAATGAAAACATAAGCATTTGTTTGATTGTTTGATTGATAAATCAAAACCAAAACAAAATGCAGATGTTATTTTGACTTTTTACGACTGATGGAAAAACCTCTCCTGCATTTTCAAGCGATAGTTCAAATTGCAGTGTACGTCCTGGGCTTTTGTAAAAATTACAAAGGCTTAAAATGGAGTCTTCTCGGTTAGTCCTTATTTCTTTTAGCAATATTTCCCTTTAGAAAATTGCAACAACGGCTGAATTCTGAAAACATCACTAGAGCAAAAGACAATCGATGTTATTAAAAAAAGATAGTATCGATAGTGCTATGTTGTTTTGTCGGGCGCAGCCAACTTCACGTCGATGCCCAATTGAAAGTCAAAAGAACGCGCAAAATTATTGCTTGTTTGTCAATTTAATTAAGTACATTAAACATTTATAGGCCAGTGCGCTAAGCGGAACCCCTTCGCAAGAATGTCACACCACATGCCCCGGCGGACCAGCGAGTTCCGCGAGAATGTTCTGGAGGACAACAGTGTCGCCGACCGACGACCGACCAGATCCACTATGCGCGGCGGAGTCACTCCCACTCCCAAATCCGGCAAGACGTCGAACTTGCGGCCATCGCAGAGCCGGATTTCGCAGCCCCTCTGCCTGGAGCGGGATAGGGCCAGCCAGATGAGCGTGACTCCCAAGCCCAGTCACCGGCGGCCCGTGGCCTCTTCCGTGGAGCGTCCGGTGGCCCTCCACTCGGACAAGAAGTGGGTGGCCGAGAGGTCGCAGCAAATCTTCGAGTACCTGCGTGACGTGTCGAGCAACCCAGCGCAGACCTTGGACATCAGCAGGATCAACAGTCTGCGCCAAATGACCATCAAGGAGTTCGTGGGCATAATTAACTACTTCTTCCACCACATCTTCGGCAATCGGGTGACCGTGGGCCACAACCATGTGGAGGACATCATGGGCGCCATGCAGAAGCTGAACTACCCGCATCAGTTGGGCAAATCGTGGCTGATGTCTCCAATCACGCAGCACTCGTTCGGACATGTGGTCCTCTTACTCGACTTCCTCATGGACTTTGCTCCATCCTCGGAGGAGCCGGCCAATGAGTTCTACTTCACGGACACCGCGGAGCAGCCCAGCTCGTATTTGCACAGCGTGGCGTGCGAGTCGATGGCCGTCATGTCTACCACGCAATCGCATCAGGCCCTCCAGCTGGACGAGGAGCTAAACGCCCTGATTTTTGCCGCCGGCAAGCAATGCAACGTTCTGTGGGATCAGGAGCGCATCGAGGAGGAAGCCCAGTTTCAGACACAGACCAGCCAACTGGTGATCGCCAAGAAGTACGACCTGAAGGACTTGGATGCCCTGGATAAGGAGATCGACAGTCTACAGGTGAAGAATCAGGAGCTGGAGGAGCAGCTGAGCAGCGACAACGAGAAGCTGCACCAACTCAAGCAGCTTAACCAGGAGCAGAATCGTCTGTCCAAGAAGCTGGCTTGCAGCCAGAAGGAACTATCCCACCAGATGGAACATAACGCGAAGCTAGCCGCTAAGGCCAACGAGATGCAGGCGGAGTTCGAGCGCCAGGTGGAATACGAGCGACGCCTGCAGCAAAAGGTAAAGAACCAAAAGTACACCATACAGCAGCTCAAGGAGCTGCAAACGCACGCCAACGATTTGGTCAGTCACTCCAAGGTGTACGAACGCCAGGTGAAGAATATATCCGACATGGAGCTCAACCAGCAGGTGATGCTGGCGCGGGCCAAGCAAAAGCAACTGGATTCGGTGGAGGCCTACAACGCGGATGTCCACAAACTGACCATGGACTCTGTAATCTGCCAGCTAATGCGAGACGGTGACCAGCAGTTGAACCTAACGCTGCCGCTGCAGCCCAAATTGGCGGATATCGACGAGCATGTCCAGTGTCTGGAGGTGCTGGGCAAGCTTCTGCAGCACCAGCGCCGTCTTAACGATGAGCGGCGCCAGCAGATGGAGCAGCAAAAGGAAACCTTTGAGGGCGAGGAAATCAAGCTGTACACGCGAGTCGGCACTTTGAATTCGGAGCTGACGGCGTTGAAGCAGCACCGCTCGAACCTCGAGGCCAGTCACAAGACTAAGCTGGACGATATGCTGCAACACCTGCAGGGGCTGATGGAAAAGCACTACGAGCTGTCCGCCCAGCTGGAGGAGCAGCAGAAGCTTCGCGAGCAATTAATGGAGAAGCTGGAGGATTGCGAGACGCGCAACGAGGAGATAATGTCCTCCGCCGAACAGTATCAGGAGCAGGACCTCCAGGCTCGCCATGCTCGCTGCGACGAGATCGAGAAAAAACTAGATCTAGCTGAAAAAGAGCTGGAGGCCTTCAATGCCACGCTCGCCGCCAATAAGGCCAAGCTGGAGTTGGCCAAGGAGGAGGTGGACTCATCCCCGATGCCGTCGTTTCAGCCGGTAGTGGAAGCTATTAATAAACTATCTTCTTGATCACGTTTTGAAGGTTGGTGGTTTGGTTATTATTATCAATAAAAACTATTATTTATTTTTGAATTGAATTTAGCTTGACTATTTACTATACTTTCTACAAAGCGAAAATTAATTGGAATAACAGTGTATGGGAGCCGAAAATAAGAAAATTATAAATTTTCGTAAGGCGCTTTTAGTCGAACGTTGGGGATCTGGGTTGCCAGACTTCGCGATATTGGAAGTGAATACTCACGGGCCTTTCTTGAGGGTTTTCGATCGTTAAGTTGTTTTCCACATGGCCAGAACTGCGCTCCCATCTGGAGGGTTTTCAACAGCCATAAATTAATGTAGGCGGAATATAGAGTTAAATGCCGACTTTCCTCGCCCAGTCTGGCAACGCCAATTTTATGAGCGCCTTAAGTGTGACCAGTTGCCTGATAGGTGTAAATAGTTTTGTTATTTTAGCTCGTTTAGACAACCCTAATTATTTTGTTACTTAATTAATTAAACTAAAACTATAATAAAATGATAACCCGCGTGTTCCGCTTGATTCGCGACCAGCGCCTAAGTGTTCCCGTCCTGCGCTGCTTCCACCACGAGTTCTCCAAGCCGGAGTCGAAAACGCCGGATGCCAAGTCCGTGGAAAAGCCTCACAATCCTTTCCAGAATGTGGTGGGCGGCGTGCAAAACAAATACAAGATATTCCGCGACGATGAAGCCACCGAGATCTTTGATGTGGAGGAGGCACGCTACCAGGAGCAACAGCTTCCCGGAGAACCCGATGAGCTGCAGGACCAGTACTATGGCTTAAACCTAAAGCGTACGCTAGTGGATTCATCTCGAAAAGTTGGACGAAAGAATAAGAACCCTTTTTCTTTGCAGGAGGTGTACGCGGCGTGTTCGACGTTGAGGACTTGGTGGATCTGCTGCGGAAGGAGAACGTAGATGACATCTTTGTGTGCTATGTGCCCGAGGAGCTGAAATATGTGGATCATCTGGTTGTCTGCAGTGGAAGGAGTTTCCGCCACATGCTGACCACGGCGGAGTTTGTGCGTCGCATGTTCAAGATTAAGAGGAACAAGAGTGACATTCTGCCGCGCATTGAGGGCGACAAGAGCCGGGATTGGATGGCCATGGATTTGGGTTAGTTTTTTGTCTCAAGTAACTCAAAATCATTCAAAAACCCCAAAAATAATGCATTCTTCCTGGTTTTTTTTTAGGCAACATTGCTCTACACATCTTTTCGCCCAAGGCTCGCGAGGATTACGACCTGGAGTCGCTGTGGGCCATCGGTTCCCAGTATGATCGCGAGAGCCAGAAGCCGCATGATCCCTATGGAGATATTTTCATGGCCCCAGCTCCTGTCCCTCCTAATCAGAAGGCGTGAATTTGTTTGGCTTTACTAGTTTAATATATATTTACAATTGGTTCTACCAGACCACTGCGCCGTCCGAGATCTTTTTGTGGAAATCATACAGACTGGGAAAGACATGGTCACGATCGATATCCTCGCCGTACTTTCTCACCAGATACGCGTAGCTCTTCTCGTGCACCAGGGCCGAGTGCCAGCCCAGCTCCTTGGCGGCCAGATAATCCGTGGTGGGTCCATCGCCAATGTGCAGGCACTCCTCTGGCTGGAGATTCTTCAAGCCCGACTTCTCCATCGCATGGCGAAAGATCTCCGCCGATGGCTTCTCCGCCTTGACCTCGTACGAGGTTAGGGCAAAGTCCAAATACTGATCCAGCTTAGTGTTCTGCAGCAGCGCCGGCAGTCGCGGATCAAAGTTGGCAATCACACCCAGCTTGCACTGGTCCGGCTTTAGGTCCTTGCGCAGTTGCTGCAGGAGTTCCACGCTGCCATTGCAGGGCTGCCAGCAAATGGACGTCTTGTAGAGCTCAATCAGATGATTGGAGAAATTGAGGAGCTTGTCATCGGGTATGGCGGCTCCGCTGTCCGAAAAGGTGCCTGTGGGTTAAGTATTCCTTTATATAATTTGATTCCCTGTTTAAATCTTAAAATTAACGATTTAATGACCAAGTTCATCGAGATTTCAGATTATCAGCTTTTTGGAAGCTTATTTAATTCGGTTTAGGGTCGTTTGGGGACAAATGAGATAAGCCTATTTTTGGTTTTGAAGATAATTCGGTAGGTTGGGATTCCTTCAATGGTTAGTAACTTTTTTAGGCTGAAATTCGATTTATTAGTAAACCAAAAAGTGTATACAAATAATTTGGGCTTGGCTAGTCGGACAACGGAACATCACCGATTAATTGCACTTTGGAACAAGCTAAATTGTTTATCACCCGGTGCTCGGCCGGGCTGTGTAGAAGACAAACACTCGGCGAGCACAGCCAGGCACTCACCTGCTATCAGCTTACGCCACCACTGCTGCCACTCGATCTGCGGCTTTGTGTCCCTTCCAAAGTTGGGATAATCCCGGTTCATCTTGTACCTAAAGTTAAGGAATTAATTACGTTGAACGAACCGCTGTGATCCACCCACCAGTTGGCCTTGAAATTCTTTGCCAGATCATTGTTGTCGCAGCGGGCGCCGAAGAGGGCACCGATCTCGCCATACTGCTTCCCGGGGGTCGTGCGGAACTGGAGGAGCGTGTTGGTCACATCAAAGGTGATCAGGCGAAAGCGACTGAGGCTGCGCATCTCTGGGGGCTCAAGCTCTTGGACTCTTGACTCTCGCGTCGAACGTTGCTTAGTGACCGAGAACTGCCGGCGTACTACGTGAGCTGCTGGCGTTCTGTTATTGTTTTGTACGACAGCCGATCCGCTTCGTTATCAGCTTTCGCGCAGGCGGCAGCTGCCAAGATTCGAGCTCGGTTCGGATCGGTTCGGACCTCGGAGCATCGGCACAAATTTGTGTTTGTGTGTATTACTATATCTATTATCGTGTGGACCCCAGGGCGCGCTGCGGTTATCTCTAGTTACTGCTGTCATATTAGTATATCGATTCACAATCTGCACTGATTAACCTGCCATGCAAACATTATTATAAATGATAAGATCATCTTTCTTATCGGCTTCTGTATGGTGTTTATTTTTGTGTCATTTTAAATTGCGCGCGCAACCTAGCCTAGTTTCTATAAAACCCAAGAGAGGGCGCCAGTACCTAAAACGATAATTGGCCAAATTGTTTCTCTTTTTGTTTTGTGAATAAAACAAACCTAATTTTTGACTTATCTTGTTCATTCATTCTATTTCTTTTGTTATTGTTATTTATTCTATTATTTTTATATCCTTGCAGAGGGTATTACAATTTTGCCATGATATTGGCAACGCAGTGAAGGAGGCATCTACGACCCCATAAAGTATATACATTCGCGATCAGCATCACCAGCCGAGTCGATCTAACCATGTCCGTCTGTCGGTTTCTACGCGAACTAGTCTCTCAGTTTTTTAGCTATCGAGCTGAAATTTTCGACATATTTCTTTTCCAAGCAGTATATAAAAATATGTCCGCTGACTTAGGAATGATGGCGGAATTAATGGAACACATATTATAACTCCTTTGTTAAGCTACGAATATTTATAAGTTAGAACTAAGCCAAACCCACATACGATAGTTATGTTAAACGCCCATCTCTAGTGTAGCTGAAAATCCACACACACACTCACCACACCACGGGATGCGCTGGAAAGTGCCACCAGCACTGGAGAAACATTGATGCATAGATGTTTTTAAAATGTTTGGGAATATCTGTTTGGTGGGGAAACCTCGATGTTTTTGTGACGTCACTAAAGTAAGGGAAAACATTTTTTATTTATTTTGGATTTAATATTTTTTTTTCTGTTTTCTTATGAAAATTTTGAAAATATTCGATGTTTTTTTTATCGATGGTTCTTTGTTTAAAGCTACATATTAAAGCTACATACTAAAATTTAGCAACTAAATGAGTGCGAGCGAGAGACAAATACACTTTTTTGGCCCCTCTTAGCAAAATCGGTACAGAGATGAGCTAAGAGAAATACTAGAATACACTAGAATAAACATCGCGCTAGATATTTTAAATCGGCTGACTATTCGCAAGTGTGGCGCGAGAGGTAGGAAATATCTGATAATTCCCCGCGACCCTTGCGAAATTGAGACAGGCAATTGGAAACAAAACCCTATGGCGGGACTTTCCAGCGGGAAAATATTAATTTATTTACAATACAATTAAAGAAGATCCAATTATAAGCAATCTTGACCATAAAATAAAAAAAAATAAAAAATATTGAAACAAAATTAAGTCTTAAAATATGTGATTTCACAGGGAAATAAGCAAATCAAACAAACAAATTACTTAAATTATGATATCCAAATTCGCGCGGCCAGCTTCCGATGCCGCCGACGAGGACGAGCTGCTCCTGGCCTGCAGCTGCTTCTACTGCCACTGCTGGAGCAATGGAAAAGGGCCAAAATCATAATTTAAAAAAGTATGGACATGTTATCTCCATCCTCTGCTCGTCCATGATCAGTGGTCACCTTGTGGGATCCTCTTCTTAGTTGGCTGCCAACCCAAAATGCTGCTGTTTCAGAGCATACGAGGAGAAGGAAAATGGGAGAAGTAAATCATTATGGTTTTCTATATCCGGATGCCGGAAATATATTTTCTTGGTAAAAACTATTATCTCCACAGAGTCGACCCAGAAGAAAGCTCTTTCGAAATAAAATAAAGTGAAAAGCATATCGGTAGCCTTGAATTCCGAGAATTTGTGATCTGATGCCGCGACCCATCGGCACCACCGATAACCCTTCTGATGACCCTGCCACACCACCGCCGTCGCCGTCGTCGCACCTGTCCCTAACCGACTCAGTCCGCTCGTCCGCGACTCTACTAGGAAAATTCATAAACGAACAGTGAAATGGAAGGCGTACTGAAAGTCATGCGGAAGAGGTCATCCCACATAGGCACTCAGCACAGACCGACGACGAAGAACGCGACCCCGAGCATAAGTTCCTCGAGCTGGAGCTGGCAGTGCTCAACCTTAAGAAGGAAAATAGGGCGCTGGCAAAAACCCTCAAGGAGCGCGACGAAGAGCTTCAGGACTTTCAGAGCTCCTCAGCCAATCTATTGGACATACTGCTGCAAAAGAACTAAGATTTAAAACAGCGGAATTCTTTGTACTTGGACACCATCACGGAGGAGATTACGAGAGGCAAAACCAGTGCTGTGATCATGAACGAACAGCCGTCGTCCTCCGCACGGTCTTGCGAAAATTGTGAGTGCCTTGCAAAGGAGATAAAGTTCCTGAAAGAACACATATTGGCTATGAAGCAGGCAATGAGAGATACCGAACTCTGATGGTTTGATATTGTTTGTTTCTCCACAGGGTTGAGCGAGCAGAAAGCCCTTTCTAAATAAAATAAAGTGAAAAGATTTCGGTAGCCTTGAATTTCGAGAATTTCTGATCACAGTAGGCTTTTGCTACTAAATCTTAGCCCTTGGGCCTGTTCAGTCGATTTCAAGTTTTCCAATATTTTCAGAAATTTGTTAATTTTGTTCATACTGTTACCAAAGGCGAAAAACGCAAAGCCGAAAACTCGTGAGGCAAAAAAGTCGCCAAAAGCCAAGCCATGCGCCGCGGCCCGCAACCGCAAAACGGCAATGAAGAAGCCAAACGCATATTTAGGGTTCGATTAGGATATGTAAGATTCATGAATTATTCGTTGAGAATATGTACATTCCTAAACCAAAATTAATCCTCTGGACTGAAGCTAGCCACCATTACTTTATGGTTAATGCAGGTCCTATAAGGAAAGGGATGGGCCTAATCGCTGGGGCCTAATCGCTCCGAAATTCTCGAAGTGGACGGAAAGTGTCTGACTGCAATTCACCTGGGAGTGGCCAGAGCGATTGCCCAGTCGGTTCAGGACAAGCAGCTCTTGAGCTCCAGTTCCGCCCTCGAAAGCGGGAAGCGGACTAGGTATCCCCCGGTGAGTCGACCGGAGATCCCTTCGGTCGATGAGCAAATGTGAGAAGGCGATCTATTTTTTGTTATTATTTTTGTTTTTGTCTTGATTAAATCTTTTTTTTTTTTGGAAAAAATAAAAATGCCGCGACCCATCGGCACCTCCGATAACCCTTCTGATGATCCTGCCACACCACCGCTGTCGTCGCACCTGTCCCTAACCGACTCAGTCCGCTCGTCTGCGACTCTACTGGGAAAATTCATAAACGACCAGGGCCTGGACAGTGAAATGGAAGGCATCATCACACGTAGGCACTCAGCACAGACCGACGACGAAGAACGCGACCACGACGATGTCGACTATGCCTGAGGACCCCGAGGATAAGTTCCTCGAGCTGGAGCTGGCAGTGCTGAAACTTAAGGAGGAAAATAGGGCGCTGGCAAAAACCCTCAAGGAGCGCGACGAAGAGCTACAGGACTTTCAGAGCTCCTCAGCCAATATATTGGACATACTGCTGCAAAAGAACTAAGATTTAAAACAGCGGAATTCTTTGTACTTGGACACCATCACGGAGGAGATTACGAGAGGCAAAACCAGTGCTTTGATCATGAACGAACAGCCGTCGTCCTCCGCACGGTCTTGCGAAAATTGTGAGTGCCTTGCAAAGGAGATAGGGTTCCTGAAAGAACACATATTGGCCATGAAGCAGGCAATGAGAGATGCCGAACTCTGATGCTTTGATATTGTTTGTTTCTCCACAGGGTCGAGCGAGCAGAAAGCTCTTTCGAAATAAAATAAAGTGAAAAGATCTCGGTAACCTTGAATTTCGAGAATTTCTGATCACAGTAGGCTTTTGCTACTAAATCTTAGCCCTTGGGCCTGTTCAGTCGATTTCAAGTTTTCCAATATTGTCAGTACAGTCACCAAAGGCGAAAAACGCAAAGCCGAAAACTCGTGAGGCAAAAAAGTCGCCAAAAGCCAAGCCATGCGCCGCGGCCCGCAACCGCAAAACGGCAATGAAAAAGCCAAACGCATATTTAGGGTTCGATTAGGATGTGGAAGATTCATGAATTATTCGTTGAGAATATGTACATTCCTCAGACACGCGAAAAGTGTTCCTACCCATGATACAATTACTGACAGCTTTCTCAGCACTTGACTTTTTCGGATCGTGTCTTCAATATATTTTTATTGCAAAAAATAATTTGATTTAACACGCGTTCTCTAAAAAAAACGAGCTTTTACATATAAATGTTTGGAAGTTCTTTTGGATTGCAAAGAATTCTGCAATATATTTTTAAGATTAATAACAAGGTCAGCATGTCTTCAAGCTTTCTTAGAATATAAATATGTTTTCCGTCTTTCTTTACCTCAGAAAGAATATATATTCTTGATCTTGATAAGTTTTGGTTTTCATTTCTCGGAGGTTTACAGGACTGAGGCTGATTAAATAAATCTGTCCTCTAGGTCGTCGGATTCGATTCGTGGTCGCATTCCTTACGGTTCGATTAGGATGTGGAAGATTCATGAATTATTCGTTGAGAATATGTACATTCCTAAACCAAAATTAATCCTCTGGACTGAAGCTAGCCACCATTACTTTATGGTTAATGCAGGTCCTTTAAGGAAAGGGATGGGCCTAATCGCTCCGAAATTCTCGAAGTGGACGGAAAGTGTCTGACTGCAATTCACCTGGGAGTGGCCAGAGCGATTCCCCAGTCGGTTCAGCCCAAGCAGCTCTTGAGCTCCAGTTCCGCCCTCGAAAGCGGGAAGCGGACTAGGTATCCCCCGGTGAGTCGACCGGAGATCCCTTCGGTCGATGAGCAAATGTGAGAAGGCGATCTATTTTTTGTTATTATTTTTGTTTTCTTTTTTGTTTTTGTCTTGATTAAATCTCTTTTTTTTTTTTTTTTGCCGAGATCAGGTTATTTTAGACAGGGAATCATCCGTCGCCAAAACGCAGTGAACGTGCCCCTTCCAAACAATTAAACAAAAAGAAACCATAGATAGGGGGTGTTTTTACCTATATTTGGGTATACAAATTATGTTGGGAACGATCTTGGTTTAGTCGCAATCCATCTTTGAAGTTTCGAGAATTTCTGATCACAGTAGGCATTTGCTACTAAATCCTAGCCCTTGGGCCTGTTCAAACTCATAATCAGTCGAAGCCCCAAATAGAGCAGACAAACTTTTTTTAAGTTGGAAAAAATAAAAATGCCGCGACCCATCGGCACCTCCGATAACCCTTCTGATGACCCTGCCACACCACCGCCGTCGTCGCACCTGTCCCTAACCGACTCAGACCGCTCGTCTGCGACTCTACTGGGAAAATTCATAAACGACCAGGGCCTGGACAGTGAAATGGAAGGCGTACTGAAAGTCATGCGGAAGAGGTCATCCCACGTAGGCACTCAGCACAGACCGACGACAAAGAACGCGACCCCGAGGATAAGTTCCTCGAGCTGGAGCTGGCAGTGGTGAAACTTAAGGAGGAAAATAGGGCGCTGGCAAAAACCATCAAGGAGCGCGACGAAGAGCTACAGGACTTTTAGAGCTCCTCAGCCAATCTATTGGACATACTGCTCCAAAAGAACAAAGATTTAAAACAGCGGAATTCTTTGTACTTGAACACCATCACGGAAAAGATTACGAGAGGCAAAACCAGTGCTGTGATCATGAACGAACAGCCGTCGTCCTACGCTCGGTCTTGCGAAAATTGTGAGTGCCTTGCAAAGGAGATAAAGTTCCTGAAAGAACACATATTGGCCATGAAGCAGGCAATGAGAGATGCTGAACTCTGATGCTTTGAAATTGTTTGTTTCTGCACAGAGTCGAGCGAGCAGAAAGCTCTTTCGAAATAAAATAAAGTGAAAAGCCTTGAATTTCTGATCACAGTAGGTTTTTGCTACTACATCCCAGCCCTTGGGCCTGTTTAAACTCCAATAACTCCTAAAACTCCAAGTTTTCCAATATTTTCACTATATTGCTAATTTTTTTCATAATGCCACCAAAGGCGAAAAACGCAAAGCCGAAAATCGTGTGGCAAAAAAGTAGCCAAAAACCAAGCCATGCGCCGCGGCCCGCACGCGCAAAGCGGCAATGAAGAAGCCAACCACATATTCGACGAAGCGCAGCCAGGTACCTCAAGCAGCCGCCACCCTAGATACGCATAAGCACGGGTTCTGTTGAAAACTCATGGATAAAGATCATGGCTGTCAGTCTGAATGATCCGCGCGTGGCGACTTAAACGCCAATTTAATGGTAGCAGTCGTCGTGGACGCGGATGTGCCCAACAATCTGCCCAATGGGCAGGGCGACACTTCGCTGGAGGAGAGATCCACCAGCGGCCAACTGGACAAGGAGGTGGAGCAGCTCCGCAGCTGGATCTGGAGCAGCGCTCCAGCAGTGGCAGTAGCACACGTCATAGCCGGCAGCATCGGGAGCTGGCCCCGCGGCTTTGGAAATGCTCCTATTTGGCCTTGAGTTTGATTGGGACCTGGCTGCGCTTCGTCGAATATGCGTTTGGGTTCTTCATTGCCGTTTTGCGCTTGCTGGTCGCTTGGCTTTTGGCGACTTTTTTGCCACACGAGTTTTCGGCTTTGGTGGCATTATGAAAGAGTTCGAGTGCCAAGCAGCCAGGCAGCAGCGGCGGCAAACCTACCACTGTTGCCTTCTCCACAACGAGCGGTGGTCGAAGATGCGGCTGGCTTCTTCATTGCCGCTTTGCGCTTGCGGGCCGCGGCGCATGGCTTGGCTTTTGGCGACTTTTTTGCCACACGAGTTTTTGGCTTTGCGTTTTTCGCCTTTGGTGGCATTATGAAAAAAATGAACAAAAATGTACTGAAAATATTGGAAAACTTGAAATTGTTTACTGTAGATTTTTATTTTTTTTCCAACTAAAGAAAGTTTGTCTGCTCTATTTGAGGCTTCGACTGATTATGAATTTGAAGAGGCCCAAGGGCTAGGATTTAGTAGGAAAAGCCTACCGTGATCAGGAATTCTCCAAATTCAAGGCTACCGAGATGCTTTTCACTTTATTTTATTTGGAAAGGGCTTTCTGCTCGCTCGACTCTGTGGAGAAACAAACAATTTCAAAGCATCAGAGTTCAGCATCTCTCATTGCCTGCTTCATGGCCAATATGTGTTCTTTCAGGAACCCTATCTCCTTTGCAAGGCACTCACAATTTTCGCAAGATCGTGCGGAGGACGACGGCTGTTCGTTCATGATCACAGCACTGGTTTTGCCTCTCGTAATCTCCTCCGTGATGGTGTCCAAGTACAAAGAATTCCGCTGTTTTAAATCTTTGTTCTTTTGCAGCAGTATGTCCAGTAGATTGGCCGAGGAGCTCTAAAAGTCCTGTAGCTCTTCGTCGCGCTCCTTGAGGGTTTTTGCCAGCGCCCTATTTTCCTCCTTAAGTTTCAGCACTGCCAGCTCCAGCTCGAGGAACTTATCCTCGGGGTCGGGTTCTTCTTCGTCGGTCTGTGCTGAGTGCCTACGTGGGATGACCTCTTCCGCATGACTTTCAGTACGCCTTCCATTGCACTGTTCAGGCTCTGGTCGTTAATGAATTTTCCTAGTAGAGTCGCGGACGAGCGGACTGAGTCGGTTAGGGACAGGTGCGACGGTGTGGCAGGGTCATCAGAAGGGTTATCGGTGGTGCCGATGGGTCGCGGCATTTTTATTTTTTTCAAACTGAAGAGAGTTTGCTCTATTTGGGGCTTCGACTGATTATTAGACCTCAGATTTTGCATATTTTTAACGAATTAAGATAGATCAATTCTGATTACACCAAAGTTCGTTTCATTGAAAAGAGAGTTAAAAATGTCATACATATTTAAAAAATTTCGTCTTCAATGCTGTCGCGAATTTTTTGGATTGAATTTTGGTATGTATTTGGATAAGCCAAATAATTTTTTCTTATACAACTTTTATCTGGTATTGGCAGTAGCAATATGCTGCTGCAATTGAAATTTTTTTCAGATGTTATCTAGAAAACTTAAACCATTAAAACGAATTTAACAAACCAATATTTAAAAATTCATAATGCATAAGCATAAATACTAAAATTTTACTTTTTTTTCACAAGTTATACAGATAACATTGGCTTCTTCAATTTTAAAGCACTTTTCAGGAAGGCTTTCAAACCATTTTCCAATACATTTTTTTTTTTATTGTTGGGTACCTTACCTATTTAACTATTTTGCAATATGTAAACTTCTAAAGGAACTATTGGATTTTTGAGTCTGACGATTTTTCTAAAAAAAATTTTTTTTTCAAATCACAAAGAACTTTCGGTTCCACTTTGCTTGACAACTAGAGCTGCAACAGCACATATGTTTATGGCCGATAAAGCATCGAGAATTTCTGATCACGGTAGGCTTTTGCTACTACATCCCAGCCCTTGGGCCTGTTCAAACTCAATCAGTCGAAGCCTCAAAAAAAGCAGACAAACTTTTAGTTGAAAAAAAAAAATCTACAGTACAAAATTTCAAGTTTTCCAATATTTTTAGTACATTTTTGTTAATTTCTTTCATAATGCCACCAAAGGCGAAAAACGGAAAGCAGAAAACTCGTGTGGCAAAAAAGTCGCCAAAAGCCAAGCCATGTGCCGCGGCCCGCAAGCGCAAAGCGGCAATGAAGAAGCCAACCGCATCTTCGACCACCGCTCGTTGTGGAGAAGGCAACAGTGGTGGATTTGCCGCCGCTGCTGTCTGGCTGCTTGGCCGGAGATGGTACGGGGCAATCGCCCCGTTACAAGGCGTGAGCACAACGCATGTTATGTCAACGTATTGTCCCTGTTCCTTTGTGTAATTGTAGTACATATATTTTGTAAATAATAAATTAATTAATACAAAAAAAACACGGGAATTCACCACAAAAAAGTGGTCATGGGAGTGAGCGAGAGCACCATACAGGAGCGCCTGAAAGCCAAATTCCCATACCAGCACTCGAAAAATAAACAGAAATCGAAAGAGAAAACGTGAAATTAACTTAAAGAGATTACAGTAAATGCAAAAGGTATTAAATAGAGCTGGAAAAAACATCGGCGATGTATCGATACATCGATGGTTTTCCAAATATCGAAACATCGAAGTTTTCAAACATCGATGTTCGATGTTTTCTCAATCAAAAACTTCTACATACATCCTCAAGCCCGCCAAAACCAGAACCGAGAGAAAATCCAAACCTACTTTTCAGTTTTTTAGAAGTTAATAAAAATCAAAAAATTCGAAGCCGTCTCGTGGATTCAATATTAGCTTTGCGCCAATGTTTGAATTCTAATAATTTGGAGCCCGGATTAAACCCCTTGGATTATTGGAAGGTAAAAAAAACGTAGATTTTATGTTTAATTTAATTTTAATCAACTTAATAATCAAAATTTTTTTCGACAGATTTCAAATGAAGCTTTATTCAAAACATGCGTCTTTAATTATTTTTGCGTACCTGCTACATCTACCGAAAGTGAAAGAATGTTAAGTAAAGCAGGCCTCGTTGTCAGCGAAAAGCGAAGCTCGCTAAAACCAAAAAACGTTAATATGTTATTTATTAACAAAAACGACTGGATGTCATAAGTAGACATCGGATTTTGCATATTTGCATATTTTAAACGGATTAAGATAGATCAATTCTGATTGCACCAAAGTTCGTTTCATTAAAAAGAGAGTTGAAAACGTCGTGCATATTTACAAATTTGGTGCATATTTGCATAAAATGCATATGCATAGCATATGCTAAATGTATGTAAAATATGCAAGACATATGCAAAATATGCAAAGTATATAAAAAATATGCAAAATATGCAATGTATATACAAAATATGAAAAATATATGCAAAATATGAAAAAAAAAAAAAAAAAATATTAACCCAAATGAAGGATAATATAAAGGCGATTTAGAAGTTGTTCATTTTTGATATATATTTAAATTAATTAAGATAATTTGTGTTGCAATAAATAACCATAATTTTTTCTAAATTGGAGATTAGAAGGCGTTGGCGTTTATCTCCGAAAACCATTTTGTACGCAGAAAAACTGCGTTCGACGTCGCAGGATGTAGTTGGAGCAAATTTATACTTTATAAGATTTTCATTTGTAACTGGTTCGATGCCAGAAGTATTCGTAACATTGAGATTTATAATATTATTAATTTTTTTAATAATCTCATAATCGGGATTTCGTCCCAATATTTCATTCCATTTTTTGCTTAAGTCCTTTCCTATGTCTCCAGGTACATTTTGTATAATGTTTTCCGCTTCCTTTAACAAATTCATAGACGTTTCCAGGGCCAGACCCTGGGTTTCCAAGGATGTTATAATTTCGGCTATTCTTCCCAATTTTGATTTTATAAATATAAAGTCACGATGAAGCTCGGGATTTTTGATTAGCTCTTTTGCCTGCATAATAGATGCAGCATCTTCCGGGTTAAGTGTGTCGAGAACCTAAAATAAAAAATTGTTTCTTTACCAAATTGACCACTATGTTATATTTATATTTTTATATTTTTAATTAACGTTGTCTTACCTCTGCTATTCCCTCCATGTTATCCGCATAAAATGATGCCGCATTCATCCATGTACCCCATCGGGTTATAATCGGTTCTGGTGGCAACTCTTTATTCATAATTTGTTTATAGCGATGTACTCTGATCGGAGCTTTTACAAAGATTTTTTTAACGCATGATATAAATGAGTTTGCCACGGGAAACAATGATCTAACTTTTTCACAAATTAAATGTAACCCATGTGCGAAACAAGTAACATGTAACATGTTCGGATAGAAAATCTTCAAATTTTTGCCAGCTTTGATCATATATGCAGCGGCATCCGTTAAGAGCAATAACACTTTTAGCTCGTTTCCTTGAGGCCACAATAATCGAATGCTGTCATTAACAAATCTAGCAATAGTTGCATTATTAACGGCGTCCAACTGTTTGCACGATAATAAAAACGAGCTTGTAGAAAGATTATCAGTCAATGCTCCTATAATTAAATTTGCCACATATCGTCCTTGTTTATCAGTTGTTTCATCTACCGAAATCCAAACGCATTCGTCTTCGATGCTGTCGCGAATTTTTTGAATTGAATTTTGGTATGCCTTATCCAAATAATTTTTTCTTATAGAACTTTCATCTGGTATTTGTTGTCCAGAGTATTTTCTTAAAAAATTATTAAATGTTGGATTGTTAAGTACATTCCATGGTATGTTCGCCGCAACCAACGCTTCACATAAATCCATATTGAATTGATTTTTCGAAGTGTGCGCAGTTTCGTCATTGAGGTTTTTAGATGCTTTTGACCTTCGATGAAGGGCAGTAGCAATATGCTGTTGCAATTGAAATTTTTTATCGCATGTTATCTAGAAAACTTAAACCATTAAAACGATTTTATCAAACAAATATTTAAAAATTGTTTTGCATTAGCATAAATACTAAAATTTTACCTTTTTTTCACAAGTTATACAGATAATATTGGCTCCTTCAATTTTAAAGCACTTTTCAGGAATACTTTCCAACCATTTTCCAAGAAAATTTTTCTTATGGTTGGGTATCTTAGCCATTTTAGATTTTTGGGTTTGACGAATTTTCCCAATTTTTTTTTTCACAATCACAAACAACTTTTTGGTCCACTTTGCTTGACAACTAAAACTGCAAAGGCACATATGTTTATGGCCGATTCGTCGTTGTTAAACTGTAAAAGCATAGACACCTTCGATGATTTTAAAGATCTACTAATTAAAGATTAAATTCCCTTGCATATATTTTGCATATTTTGCATATGTTTTGCATATTTTGCATATATTTTGCATATTTTGCATATATTTTGCATATTTTGCATATACCCTGCATATTTTGCATATATTATGCATATTTTTGACATATTCTTTTGCATATCTTTTGCATATATTTTGCATATTTTTGATATGCATTTAAATTTGTTGTATTTGAACGATAAAACGTCTTTATACAAAGTTTGGTATTAATCTGAGGACCTATATGAAAATATGCAAAATCCGAAGTCTAGTCATAAGAATATGTTGAATAATTTTAAACAAAAACGACTGGATGTCATCATTTGAATTTTAATTTTAAAAGAATTGTGATTTAATTTTATTTTGTTTACTGTTACTACTGTTTAAGTTTAATTGTTAATTTTTAAGAAGATAAAAGGAAAAAATATGGATCTGAAATTAATTTTTATTCTTTTGTACAACATTTATACTTTTTTTTATTATATATATATATATTTACATATATTTTATTTTATATATGTATATATTGGAATAGAGCGAAATAAATTTTTCTAAATTGCACTCGGAAAAAATTTCGATGTATCGATACATCGTACGTAAACATCGATGATTTTCCAGCTCTAGTATTAAAGCCACGTAGCTGCAGGCCAACTGGCTCGTCGAGCATATATGCTTCTTTTTTTTCGGCTTTGCCAGCTATGCCGCGGAGACAGCTCCTCGACCGCGCCGTCCTCCAATCTCTCCTCCAGTCCTTCCTCCTCCGCGCCCTTCTTTTTGTTTTCAATGCGGGCGTCCTCTTCCAAAGCCTTCGTATTTGTGGCGTTTACATGGAGGGTATCAACCATTTCTTCAAAGGTGTTTAATAACTTTTTTGCGTAATTCATGGCGCGCAGGTCAGAGGAGCCAGTTGGAGTTAGAAATTGGAAAATGGAAAGAGAGAGAGAGGAAAATGGAAATAACAGAGAGAGAGAGGAAAAGAGAGATCGAGAAAGCAGGAACAGCTCTAGTCCTCAAACCTGGCAATGATGGTATTAAAACATATTGTTTTGTGGATTAATTGTTTTATTCTTACCAAGACAAGTCTTTGTCTAGCTCTGTCTAGCTTTCCATTGTTGATCTCTACTGAGTTGAATTGTTTCTGTTTCTGAAAATTATATTTGCTTAATTAATTTATCATTTAATTTTGTTTTTTTTTTAATGAAAAAATATAATTTCTAAATTCAAATTATTTTAAAAAATCTAAAAAAATGAATAAGAAAAAACTAATGTTGAATACATATATGAGCTTTTTTCCACACCACCTTTGAGGTAAGGTTCCAGGCGCTTTTTATTTATTGTGGTTTCCTCAGGAGGCCTAGTCCACGTAGAGCTAACACCCTTCTACTTTAGCGGAGCAAGATAGCGCAAATCACTTTTACTTTGTTGCCACGTTTCAAAATATATAATATTTATATATTAAAATCCGAAATAAAATTCGAAAAAAATTTCACATGTGTCGGTCATTCACAGTCTCCTCCTAACAGGTGAGTTTTTATCGGAACAATAATTTATGCTGCTAATAGAAGAGAAAAATAAAAAAACATTTCAAATCAAACACATAAATAAAATAAAAATTAAATAATGGATCTTAAGCCGAGAAATGCTTTCTTGTATGTCAAGGCTCGCGTTCACTGCGTTTTGGCGACGGATGATTCCCTGTCCAAAATAACCTGATCTCGGCAAAAAAAAAAAAAAAATGAAGAGATTTAATCAAGACAAAAAAAAAAATAATAATAATAATAAAAAATAGATCGCCTTCTCACATATGCTCATCGACCGAAGGGATCTCCGGTCGACTCACCGGGGGATACCTAGTCCGCTTCCCGCTTTCGAGGGCGGAACTGGAGCTCAAGAGCTGCTTGGCCTGAACCGACTGGGCAATCGCTCTGGCCACTCCCAGGTGAATGGCAGTCAGACACTTTCCGTCCACTTCGAGAATCTCGGATAGACACCCCAGCGATTAGGCTGGGGCTCCTTTCCTTAAAGGAGCTGCACTAACCATAAAGTAATGGTGGCTAGCTTCAGCCCAGAGGATTAATTTTGGTTTAGGAATGTACATATTCTCAACGAATAATTAATGATCCTTCCACATCCTAATCGAACCCTAAATATGCGTTTGGCTTCTTCATTACCGTTTTGCGGTTGCGGGCCGCGGCGCATGGCTTGGCTTTTGGCGACTTTTTTGCCTCACGAGTTTTCGGCTTTGCGTTTTTCGCCTTTGGTAACATTATGAAAGAAATTAATAACAATTTTCTGAAAATATTGGAAAACTTGAAATTTTTTACTGTAGATATTTTTTTTTCCCAACTAAAAGTTTGTCTGCTCTATTTGAGGCTTCGATTGATTATGAATTGGAAGAGGCCCAAGGGCTAGGATTTAGTAGGAAAAGCCTACCGTTATCAGAAATTCTCCAAATTCAAGACTACCGAAAGCCTTCCTGAAAAGTGCTTTAAAATTGAAGAAGCCAATGTTATCTGTATAACTTGTGAAAAAAAAGTTAAATTTTAGTATTTATGCTTATGCATTATGAATTTTTAAATATTGGTTTGTTAAATTCGTTTTAATGGTTTAAGTTTTCTAGATAACATCTGAAAAAAATTTCAATTGCAGCAGCATATTGCTACTGCCAATACCAGATAAAAGTTGTATAAGAAAAAATTATTTGGCTTATCCAAATACATACCAAAATTCAATCCAAAAAATTCGCGACAGCATTGAAGACGAAATTTTTTAAATATGTATGACATTTTTAACTCTCTTTTCAATGAAACGAACTTTGGTGTAATCAGAATTGATCTATCTTAATTCGTTAAAAATATGCAAAATCTGAGGTCTAATAATCAGTCGAAGCCCCAAATAGAGCAAACTCTCTTCAGTTTGAAAAAAATAAAAATGCCGCGACCCATCGGCACCACCGATAACCCTTCTGATGACCCTGCCACACCGTCGCACCTGTCCCTAACCGACTCAGTCCGCTCGTCCGCGACTCTACTAGGAAAATTCATTAACGACCAGAGCCTGAACAGTGCAATGGAAGGCGTACTGAAAGTCATGCGGAAGAGGTCATCCCACGTAGGCACTCAGCACAGACCGACGAAGAAGAACCCGACCCCGAGGATAAGTTCCTCGAGCTGGAGCTGGCAGTGCTGAAACTTAAGGAGGAAAATAGGGCGCTGGCAAAAACCCTCAAGGAGCGCGACGAAGAGCTACAGGACTTTTAGAGCTCCTCGGCCAATCTACTGGACATACTGCTGCAAAAGAACAAAGATTTAAAACAGCGGAATTCTTTGTACTTGGACACCATCACGGAGGAGATTACGAGAGGCAAAACCAGTGCTGTGATCATGAACGAACAGCCGTCGTCCTCCGCACGATCTTGCGAAAATTGTGAGTGCCTTGCAAAGGAGATAGGGTTCCTGAAAGAACACATATTGGCCATGAAGCAGGCAATGAGAGATGCTGAACTCTGATGCTTTGAAATTGTTTGTTTCTCCACAGAGTCGAGCGAGCAGAAAGCCCTTTCCAAATATAATAAAGTGAAAAGCATCTCGGTAGCCTTGAATTTGGAGAATTCCTGATCACGGTAGGCTTTTCCTACTAAATCCTAGCCCTTGGGCCTCTTCAAATTCATAATCAGTCGAAGCCTCAAATAGAGCAGACAAACTTTCTTTAGTTGGAAAAAAAATAAAAATCTACAGTAAACAATTTCAAGTTTTCCAATATTTTCAGTACATTTTTGTTCATTTTTTTCATAATGCCACCAAAGGCGAAAAACGCAAAGCCAAAAACTCGTGTGGCAAAAAAGTCGCCAAAAGCCAAGCCATGCGCCGCGGCCCGCAAGCGCAAAGCGGCAATGAAGAAGCCAGCCGCATCTTCGACCACCGCTCGTTGTGGAGAAGGCAACAGTGGTAGGTTTGCCGCCGCTGCTGCCTGGCTGCTTGGCACTCGAACTCAAGCCGGAGATGGTACGGGGCAATGGCCCCGTCACAAGGCGCGAGCACAACGCATGTTATGTCAACATATTGTACCTGTTCCTTTGTGTAGTTGTAGTACATATATTTTGTAAATAATAAATTAATGAATACAAAAAAAAGACACCACGGGAATCCACCACGAAAATATGGTCACGTGCCCAAGGGAGTGAGCGAGAGCACCACACAGGCGCGCCTGGAAGCCAAATTCTCATACCAACACTAGCCAAGCCAAAGCTAAGGAGTGAGCGAGGGGAACCTATGATCGCGGCATTTTGGAAAGACAACGAGGCCAAGCCGCGAGAACCAGCAGCGAGACTGAGGAAATTCACGCCGCTTCTTTTTTTTCGGCTTTGCCAGCTGTGCCGTAGAGACAGCTTCTCGACCGCGCCGTTCTCCAATCCTCCAGTCCTTCCTTCTCCGCGCCCTTTTTGTTTTCAATGCGGGCGTCTATGTCGGCCAGTGTTGCCAGTTTAGCCTATTTCAGGCTAGATCTAGCCTATTTTGAAATGATCTAGCCTATAAAATTTGTAAATAGCCTATAGCCATAAATCTAGCCTATTTTTAAAAATAATTTAGCATATTTTTTTAATGTATTTGTGACCAACGAAAAATTTTATTTTTGGTGTTTAATGTTTTGCTGGTTCTTTTTTGCCGATTGTTACGTGAACTTTATTCATATGATCGTGCTTTCTGATCGATATATTTTTTGGATGGTGCGATATGTTATCGCATTATGTTATGTGATCTCTAATAATTAATTGTGAAATAAAAGTGAATCGAAGCGTACGTGCCAAAATGCCGAAAGTCATTTACAAACAATTATTTCCCGATGCTTGGTTGGAAAACAGTGAGTTTAAGGACTGTCTCCGGAAAATGCCAGCTGATCCAGCCAAGGCATTTTGTTGCTATTGTAAATGCTCAGTAGCAGCTAAGGTATACGACATACGGCAACATGCGGTGTCCAAAAAACATATTTCGACAATGGGCGCAATTGGTCAAACACAAAAACTATTCGTTGCCACAAAAGTATCTTGCCCAAATTAAAGAAAACGACAAATATTTGAATGACGGGGAGAACGTGTTTAATATAATAAAAACATGAAAATTACTTTAATTTGGTAGATATTATTGGATTTTAGTATATAGCTTATTTTTCAGCATATTTTTCTGAATTTTAGGCTATTCTAGCCTATTTTTAGAATAGAGAGAGAGAGGAATATAGAGATCGAGAGAGCAGGAACAGCTCTAGTCCTCAAACCTGGCAATGATGGTATTAAAACATATTGTTTTGTGGATTAATTGTAAAGTTCTTACCAAGACAAGTCTTTGTCTAGCTTTGCATTGGTGATCTCTACTGATAATTAATTAATTTATCATTTAATTTTGTTTTTTTCTTTTAAATTAAAAATAGAATTTTTAAATTTAAATTTTCAAAAAAAATGTATAAGAAAAAACGAATATTGAATACATATTTGAACCTTTTTCCACACCACCTTTGAGGTAAGGTTCCAGGCGCGTTTTTTTTATTGTGGTTTCCCCAGGAGGCCTAGTCCACGTAAGCGGTTGGTATTTTAAGGACGGTGGATTATTCCGGAAAGCCAGCAGATCTTCCTCAAAGATCTGGCTGAGATTCTTCGGGGTGGTTTCGCTGTGCAGCCTTTCGAAAAATGAATGTTTGGAGCCAGAGTCCTCGCTGTCAAAGCCAAAGTCCATTTTGGAAAAAATACTTGTGTATTAATGTTAACAGAAAATTAAAATTGGAGCAGGGAAACCCTTTCCGTAAGAAAGTATACAAATAATTAATCTAATCAAGCACCGAGCTTGAGTTAAAACGATTTCGATTTTTGTTTATTTTATATTTATTGGTCGCTTAGCTTTATTTCGTTATTTTCTTATTTTAGGGATTTTCTGAGATTTTCCTATATATTTTTCAGTTTAAAGGGTCTCGGCTGGTATCTTACGGACGGCGATTCATTCCGGAAAGCCAGCAGTCTTTTTCAAAGATCTGGCTGGGATTCTTCGAGGTGGTTTCGCTGTGCAGCCTTTCGAAAAAGGAATATGTGGAGCCAGAGACTATTTAGGAAAAAATACTTGTTTACTAATGTAAACAGAAAATTAAAATTGGAGCAGGGAAACCCTCTCCGTACGAAAGTATACAAGTAATGAATCTCCCTCGGTGCTTGCGTTAAAACGATTTCAATTTCTGTTTATTTTATAATTATTTTTTTTTTTTATTGGAACAATAATTTATGCTGCTAATATTGACATTTCCAAATAGTATGTTATTTCGTTGGTGCTCGTATTAATTTTATCCTCGAACTAATGTGTTGGCTTACAATCTCCAGAGCTAGACTAACTTTCCATACTGACACAAGCAGCCAGTAGCATTCGATGGAGTCCATGTCGCATAAGTCTACTCCAAATCTTCAGCTTTGGATGAATAATCGCCATGAGAAAAATCGACATAATCTAGAAACATTTATATTTAATTAAAGTAAAATTATTTAAAGTCACATGATTGAAGCAATTCACCGTTTTCAGCGCCAGTGAATATGGTGAATATGGAATACATATTTGAACCTTTTTCCACATCACCTTTGAGGTAAGGTTCCAGGCGCGTTTTTTTTATAGTGCTTTCGCCCGGAGGCCTAGTTTTGTTTTCGGCACTAAGCTGTAAAATACCTAGCTTTGAAACTAAAGAGCAGCGTGTCGAATTAGAAACTAGTTTAATTATTTGTAATTTATGGTTAACGTTACTATTAATCGTCACAAAATTTAATATCAGAAAATCAGGTGCCATCGTCACTTTAATCTCACCTCGTTAAGAGGTGTTTTATTTTAATATATAAGAAAACAAATATTTAATATTTTATTTTATTATTTTCAGACCCAAGCAATTTCATAGATTGTATGAAACTAGGTTCAATTAAAGATTTATATTTTTGATTCGGCATTAAAATAACTAAAATAATTTTGTAAATAAAAATAATATTAATGCTTATTTTCTTATTAAAACAATAATTAATATTTAAAATTTCAATTCCTCGTGGTTATATCTGCAAGTTTATTCCGAAAAGAGACAGGCAATTAAAAAAACCGTATGGGTGGATTTTCCAGCGGGGAAAAATTAATTTATTTACTATACAATTAAAAAAGGAAAATCCAATTATATGGGATCTTGACCATAAAATAAAAAAAATATGTTTACAACCTGCTTACTCTTTTTCTTGGTAAGAAATATTATCTCCAAAGTGTCGGTAGCTTGAATTTCGAGAATTTCTGATCACAGTAGGCTTTTGCTACTACATCCCAGCCCTTGGGCCTGTTCAAACTCATAATCAGTCGAAGCCTCAAATAGAGCAGACAAGCTTTTAGTTGGAAAAAAAAATCTTCAGTACTAAATTTCAAGTTTTCCAATATTTTCAGTAAGTTTTTGTTCATTTCTTTCATAATGCCACCAAAGGCGAAAAACGCAAAGCAGAAAACTCGTGTGGCCAAAAGTCGCCAAAAGCCAAGCCATGCGCCGCCTTGTCCAGTTGGCCGCTGGTAGATAATCTCTCCGCATTGTAGTCGTAGAACACCAGCAAAGTGTCGCACTGCCCATTGTTGGGCACATCCGCGTCCACGACGACTGCTGCCATGAAATTGGCGCTTAAGTCGCCGCGCGCAGATCCTTAGGACTGACAGCCATGATCTCTATCCATGTGTTCTCCACGAAACCCGCGCGTATGAGTATCTAGGGCGGCGCCTGCTTGAGGTACCTGGCTGCGCTTCCTCGAATATGTGGTTGGCTTCTTCATTGCCGCTTTGCGCGTGCGGGCCGCGGCGCATGGCTTGGTTTTTGGCTACTTTTTTGCCACACGATTTTCGGCTTTGCGTTTTTCGCCTTTGGTGGCATTATGAAAAAAATTAGCAATATAGTGAAAATATTGGAAAACTTGGGGTTTTAGGAGTTATTGGAGTTTAAACAGGCCCAAGGGCTGGGATGTAGTAGCAAAAACCTACTGTGATCAGAAATTCAAGGCTTTTCACTTTATTTTATTTCGAAAGAGCTTTCTGCTCGCTCGACTCTGTGCAGAAACAAACAATTTCAAAGCATCAGAGTTCAGCATCTCTCATTGCCTGCTTCATGGCCAATATGTGTTCTTTCAGGAACCCTATCTCCTTTGCAAGACACTCACAATTTTCGCAAGATCGTGCGGAGGACGACGGCTGTTCGTTCATGATCACAGCACTGGTTTTGCCTCTCGTAATCTTCTCCGTGATGGTGTTCAAGTACAAAGAATTCCGCTGTTTTAAATCTTTGTTCTTTTGGAGCAGTATGTCCAATAGATTGGCTGAGGAGCTCTGAAAGTCCTGTAGCTCTTCGTCGCGCTCCTTGATGGTTTTTGCCAGCGCCCTATTTTCCTCCTTAAGTTTCACCACTGCCAGCTCCAGCTCGAGGAACTTATCCTCGGGGTCGCGTTCTTTGTCGTCGGTCTGTGCTGAGTGCCTACGTGGGATGACCTCTTCCGCATGACTTTCAGTACGCCTTCCATTTCACTGTTCAGGCCCTGGTCGTTTATGAATTTTCCCAGTAGAGTCGTGGACGAGCGGACTGAGTCGGTTAGGGACAGGTGCGACGACGGCGGTGGTGTGGCAGGGTCATTAGAAGGGTTTTCGGAGGTGCCGATGGGTCGCGGCATTTTTATTTTTTCCAACTTAAAAAAAGTTTGTCTGCTCTATTTGGGGCTTCGACTGATTATGAGTTTGAACAGGCCCAAGGGCTAGGATTTAGTAGCAAAAGCCTACTGTGATCAGAAATTCTCGAAATTTCAAAAATGGATTGCGACTAAACCAAGATCGTCCCCAACATAATTTGTATACCCAAATATAGGTAAAACCACCCCCTATCTATGGTTTCTTTTTGTTTAATTATTTGGAAGGGGCACGTTCACTGCGTTTTGGCGACGGATGATTCCCTGTCCAAAATAACCTGATCTCGGCAAAAAAAAAAAATGAAGAGATTTAATCAAGACAAAAACAAAAAAGAAAACAAAAATAATAACAAAAAATAGATCGCCTTCTCACATTTGCTCATCGACCGAAGGGATCTCCGGTCGACTCACCGGGGGATACCTAGTCCGCTTCCCGCTTTCGAGGGCGGAACTGGAGCTCAAGAGCTGCTTGGGCTGAACCGACTGGGGAATCGCTCTGGCCACTCCCAGGTGAATTGCAGTCAGACACTTTCCGTCCACTTCGAGAATTTCGGAGCGATTAGGCCCCAGCGATTAGGCCCATCCCTTTCCTTAAAGGACCTGCATTAACCATAAAGTAATGGTGGCTAGCTTCAGTCCAGAGGATTAATTTTGGTTTAGGAATGTACATATTCTCAACGAATAATTCATGAATCTTCCACATCCTAATCGAACCGTAAGGAATGCGACCACGAATCGAATCCGACGACCTAGAGGACAGATTTATTTAATCAGCCTCAGTCCTGTAAACCTCCGAGAAATGAAAACCAAAACTTATCAAGATCAAGAATATATATTCTTTCTGAGGTAAAGAAAGACGGAAAACATATTTATATTCTAAGAAAGCTTGAAGACATGCTGACCTTGTTATTAATCTTAAAAATATATTGCAGAATTCTTTGCAATCCAAAAGAACTTCCAAACATTTATATGTAAAAGCTCGTTTTTTTTAGAGAACGCGTGTTAAATCAAATTATTTTTTGCAATAAAAATATATTGAAGACACGATCCGAAAAAGTCAAGTGCTGAGAAAGCTGTCAGTAATTGTATCATGGGTAGGAACACTTTTCGCGTGTCTGAGGAATGTACATATTCTCAACGAATAATTCATGAATCTTCCACATCCTAATCGAACCCTAAATATGCGTTTTGCGGTTGCGGGCCGCGGCGCATGGCTTGGCTTTTGGCGACTTTTTTGCCTCACGAGTTTTCGGCTTTGCGTTTTTCGCCTTTGGTGACATTATGAAAAAAATTAACAAAAATGTACTGACAATATTGGAAAACTTGAAATCGACTGAACATGCCCAAGGGCTAAGATTTAGTAGCAAAAGCCTACTGTGATCAGAAATTCTCGAAATTCAAGGTTACCAAGATCTTTTCACTTTATTTTATTTCGAAAGAGCTTTCTGCTCGCTCGACCCTGTGGAGAAACAAACAATATCAAAGCATCAGAGTTCGGCATCTCTCATTGCCTGCTTCATGGCCAATATGTGTTCTTTCAGGAACCCTATCTCCTTTGCAAGGCACTCACAATTTTCGCAAGACCGAGCGGAGGACGACGGCTGTTCGTTCATGATCACAGCACTGGTTTTGCCTCTCGTAATCTCCTCCGTGATGGTGTCCAAGTACAAAGAATTCCGCTGTTTTAAATCTTTGTTCTTTTGCAGCACTATGTCCAATATATTGGCTGAGGAGCTCTGAAAGTCCTGTAGCTCTTCGTCGCGCTCCTTGAGGGTTTTTGCCAGCGCCCTATTTTCCTCCTTAAGTTTCAGCACTGCCAGCTCCAGCTCGAGGAACTTATCCTCGGCGTCCTCAGGCATAGTCGACATCGTCGTGGTCGCGTTCTTCGTCGTCGGTCTGTGCTGAGTGCCTACGTGTGATGATGCCTTCCATTTCACTGTCCAGGCCCTGGTCGTTTATGAATTTTCCCAGTAGAGTCGCAGACAAGCGGACTGAGTCGGTTAGGGACAGGTGCGACGACAGCGGTGGTGTGGAAGGATCATCAGAAGGGTTATCGGAGGTGCCGATGGGTCGCGGCATTTTTATTTTTTCCAAAAAAAAAAAGATTTAATCAAGACAAAAAAAAAATAATAATAATAATAATAAAAAATAGATCGCCTTCTCACATTTGCTCATCGACCGAAGGGATCTCCGGTCGACTCACCGGGGGATACCTAGTCCGCTTCCCGCTTTCGAGGGCGGAACTGGAGCTCAAGAGCTGCTTGGCCTGAACCGACTGGGGAATCGCTCTGGCCACTCCCAGGTGAATGGCAGTCAGATACTTTCCGTCCACTTCGAGAATTTCGGATGGACACCCCAGCGATTAGGCCTATCCCTTTCCTTAAAGGACCTGCATTAACCATAAAGTAATGGTAGCTAGCTTCAGTCCAGAGGATTAATTTTGGTTTAGGAATGTACATATTCTCAACGAATAATTCATGAATCTTCCACATCCTAATCCAACTCTAAGGAATGCGACCACGAATCGAATCCGACGACCTTGAGGACAGATTTATCTAATCAGCCTCAGTCCTGTAAACCTCCGAGAAATGAAAAGCAAATCTAATCAAATCAATATATCAAGATCAAGAATATTCTTTCTGAGGTAAAGAAAGACGGAAAACATATTTATATTCTAAGAAAGCTTGAAGACATGCTGACCTTGTTATTAATCTTAAAAATATATTGCAGAATTCTTTGCAATCCAAAAGAACTTCCAAACATTTATATGTAAAAGCTCGTTTTTAGAGAACGCGTGTTAAGTCAAATTATTTTTTGCAATACAAATATATTGAAGACACGATCCGAAAAAGTCAAGCGCTGAGAAAGCTGTCAGTAATTGTATCATGGGTAGGAACACTTTTCGCGTGTCTGAGTACGTAGCTTTAACTAATACATGTCGGACAGTTCTGTACACCAAAAAAAAAAAAAACAAGAGTTTAACCTTTCTACGCGTTGTCTTAAAAGTATACTCAAGCAGTTTAACGAGTTTAGTATAAATTTTATACTTCAAACTATCAAATGTATACTCCAAAGTTTAGTTTTTATACTCTATAGTTTCAATTGTGTATTTTTGATTATTATTTTTTACGAACCTACATCGAAAATTCGATAACATATCGCGTTAGCTGGAATGATGATTTTTTTTTGGGTGTAGGATATAGTCAGCTAAGGAAGGGGCCATGGCAGATTCCCTATAACTCATATACCTGTAAATATATTAAAAAAAACATTTTCAGAAAAATTGTTAATTTTTATGTTGTGGCATTTGAATTATTTAACTAACTTTTTAGCTATTTTTATAGCCGTTTTCTGTTTAGCTTTTTTTTAATCTCCTTACGTAGTCAACCGTTCTGCAACCGTTTCAAACTTTACGCCATCTATCGAGATTGTGTAGCAACTAAACGGTTTCAGTATACGCCAAACAGAGGGCGCCTTGGTGCGATAACATATGGCACTATTTTTATTATTATCGATAAATTATTATCGTTAAACAAAATGGCGGTTTCATGACAGTTTGGCGGAAAATTTAAATATATAGTTCCCTTATTAATAAAATAATAACAATGGAAGACCAACTAAGAAAATTTAGATTAAATTAATTTGAATGTATTAAGAGTCCACTCATTTGAAATTTAAGGTGATATAAAAACTTTTTTTTAACAGAAAACTTTTAAAACTTTTTAATCAAATAAGTTTTCTACTTCATATGGTACATACAACAAAAATCTGTTATTATCGTTTAATGAATTTGTTGCAATTCCTTCCAATTTCGCTATAAATAAATCACAATTTGGAGCTGACCAAAAAGGCAGGCTTGAAAAGTCGAATTTCTATGAAAGGGCGAGGGTTGGGTCCGAAAATTCCACACATTCCGGTTGTCAAGTTTGCCTGTTTGTTCCCTTTTTTATTCCTTGATGTTTTTTTTAAGGCACACATTTTATTGGCATAACTGAAAGACTACCAGGAAAAGGAATTTCCACAAAATTTGCTGTATAGAAATTGATTATGCCATTTAGACTTATTAAATAAAAAGTGCACTAATTGTATATGTATTTCAGGAAGTAATTGGGAATAAGACAAGATTTTATGATTAGGTTTGGTTTGCAAACATTTGTAATATTTTTAAATGTGTATATTATTTTCTTTTGCAGTTATTTTTTTTTTTTTTATTAAAGTTCTTAATCTCTGATTGGAGCTTAGGTAAGGGAGTTCTCACTTCTTTCAAATTAATACTAACGTTTTTCCGGAATATGAAGATTATAATAATTTAAATTAATTAATTAAACAGTTTAATGTACTTCCAAAACTGGAATTAACTTTGCATAAAAGCCAGAACCCACTGCCAGCAGCAGCCGAGCCCAGACCCAGACACCATCCCCCTACTCCAACTGCAGTGTCGGACCCGGGACCCTCCTGGAGGTGCAACTCCATTGATTACATTACCGGCCTCTTGCCACCGCGCCACCTACAAAGCTTGTTTGCTCTGCTCTACGCCACCTTATCGCGCCCCCAAGCCCAACTTGGCTGCTTTGGAGGTTGCAGAAAATAAAATAAAAAAAAAACACACTCTTTGAAAAAAGAAAAAAAAACAAAAACGGCAAAATTCAGTTACTGTCCAACTTTCAACAAAAACTTTCCCAAGAAAAGTAACCAACCGAAGGCGGCGAGTCAACGACTCCCCTGGAATTTCGTGTTGGCCCTTTTCGAAATGTGTCTGGTCTTGGGTTGGTAGTCGGGGCCAAAAGCTCCTCCACCCCCTCAGTCTCCCCATGCTCCTCGTCCTCCTCCATGCAACTGGCAACTCCAACTCCAACTTCGGCTGGCTGGCTGGCTGCCTGACTGCCTTTTAATATTATCTGCACTTTGGGTCTTTGGCTGCCGCCGCTTTTTCAGTTTGTGTTGTTCTTGTTGTTTTGATTGGTCGTTTTAACCTGTTTGCGAATTTCTACCATGTTAATAAATAATTTTTAGAGGAGTTTTTAGAAGCGGCAGCAGAAGCAAAAGTACCGCACCAGCAGCGCCAGCGCCATTACACTGTGAATAAATGTTTGTGGGTAAATAAAAATGGGTTCTAAATTATAAAGATTCGAAAATTATCTATATTTACTAGATATGGTAATAACAGGAACGAAAACAGCTTTACATATGTTTTTGTAGCATACTTTTAGGGACACATTTAATTGTTTTCATATTTTCATTTAAATATGTTTAAAGCTTCAGTGGAATCCTTTAAATCATTTAAAATTCTGCCCAAATGTAAGCCACAAACATTAAATCTTACTACAAATTTATTTTTAAAAAGAATTTGCAACCAAAAATATTTTACAGCATACTTTTAGACACCTCTATTGATTTAAAATCTCTCCATATTTCTCTAGGAACCCTGATAAATTTAATATATATTTTAACCAAATGGAATTCCTTCAGTGTAGTGATGCTGAATCTTGTGTTGCTCCCAGCTTCTCCTGTTTCTCCTGGCACGACAACTCCTCATCTCATCGGAGTCGGGAGTTGGAGTCGTCGTCGGATTAGGTTTGGCTGCTTCTACTGCTTCCACTTCTTTCTGCTCTTGGGTCTCGGTTCTGTTGGGCTCTCTGTGTGACTTGGAATGCAGCCAGACGGCCACCGCTCCTTGCCTCACCGGCTTGGATTCCCATCCTGCGTCTGCTCGCCCACTAGAATGACCAGGGCCACCTCCTCCTCCTCCTCCTCCTTTGCTCCGCTGGTCGGCACTTTACCTGTGCCTCTTGCCTTGCATCTCCTTTTTGGCACAAACTGACACCAGAACTTTGGCAATTGGAGTAGCTGCCAAAAGAAGTCTCGAATTATGGGAAACCAGAGTTCATTAGGTAGCTGGCAGAGCTTAATTAATATGTATATCCTAGGGCGAACTTTAACTAGGGGTTACATAGGGAAGACTACTTTCATTACTACTCCTACTAGTATATTAATTAGGACATTACTTATTATTGATGTAGTTACAGCAATTATTACAACATTAAAAAGTTTTTATATATATTTATTATGTTACTATTTTCAAAGTTTTTAATTGTTATAAACTCTACACCGACTTTGTGCTCATATTATTAATTACTTCAGTTCCTAACAAATAAATGTATTGTATTGTATTGTATTGTTATTTTTATTTCAGAATTCGATTAACTCTTCTTAGTCTTAAAGGTTTGATCGACTTAAAACTTAGCTTAAACTAATGTTTTTTTTTCCTAACCCTTAAATAAGTATTTTAAAGAGTATTTCTCAGCCTGATACTCCACATTAAAATCTACTACATCCACTGTGGGCTATGACCGCTTCACTTCCATCTTCTGGGAGTGCAATAGCACTGTTTGTGATGGTGTTCTTGTTTGAAATTCCTGGCCAGCTTTTTGGTTTATTTTGTGTTTTGCTCAGCGCTTCGCATCGTCGTCTCCTCATCCTAAGCCCCCTCTTCTTTAGGCCCCCCTATTGGTTTGTGCACAGAAAAAATAGTTTTTATATCACTTGATAAATACATATATTAACAGATATATTTGGAATGTCTTTGGCTTAAAACAAATATTTTATTTATATGTTTCTCATTTTTATTTACGAAATACATATAAGTATAGTTTTACTAAATTTCGAATCGATTACAACATAAATAGGTTATTTAATCCATTAAATTTTTGCTACAAAATTATTTGTCACTGTGTACCCCATCCTTGTCTTCCGTCTTGGTCAGCATCTTCGCCGCCGCCGCCGCTGCCGTCGTCGTCGTCTTCGGGTTGGGGATGTGGCTGTGGATATGGCTGGGGCTCGTTTGTTAAATGTTTGGGTTTTGTTTGAGTTTATTGAGTGAATTCCTGGAAAAACGCAGGAATTTGTCTTTGGTCTTTCTGTTTTGTTCGCTTTTCTGTTCTGTTTTTCTCCGCCGCCCTGAGCCCGAGGTCCGATGCACTCGGTGCATAAAAATCGGTTTACGGCATTTTGAGCTCTTTTGGCGAGGCTCCTCGCTTCTCTTCGGCTCGGTTCGATTCGGTTTCCCAAGGTGTCTGTACGGGTTTGTCGTGATAAAGGATGGACAGGTGATTATGACTTTTTTAGCGGGACACCCAATTAAGTGCGATCGGGCAGGACAGGAAATCGGTAAAGATCAACGGGGCCCAACCCCTTTTGGCCCTTTCGCCAATAATGTACGCCTTTTCGACTCTGATGGGAACCGAGTCGGATCGGGGCCGGGCCGGAGCCGGAGTGAAATATAATACTCTCGGGGTGGTGGCTACTCCATTTTAGGGATTATAATTATGTCTTTGATAAGTTATTGTTGATAATTCTAATGGTTATATTGAATGTGACAAAGGTACTTTGCTTTTGGGGACCTTAAGGACTTACAATTTTTAATTGGTTTTCTTATTTAATATATTTATAACAATCTCTAATGCCAATTTATGAAATATCTTGTTTACTGAAAACATTTATCAACCTACTTTTTATATTTATTAAACAAACCAATCATATAAACTATTTCGGGAAAGAAAGACACCTTTGGCTTGCACTTTATTATTTTTAGATCATTTCAAGATGACACTGCTTTTGAGTTGAAGACTATCGGCTCATAAACACCCAGATCTATTACCATTTCGCTGGATTTTATTACACCAAAAATCTAGGTTTCTACGCCCACCGAGGAGAATTCCACTTTCCAAAGACTGCCATGCGGAAGAGCACGAAGAACATCAATCGGAATCTTCCCTTCATTTTTCTCAGTTCCGGTATGCCCGAAATAGAAAATTCCTACTGGATTTCCACCTTTGTGCGTATTTTTCGTTTCCCCCTTCGGATTCGGATTCGGATTTGGTGTTCCTAAATCACCAAGAGATCTGCGTGGGGCGCAGCGAGGGATAAGTGTGAATCTGGGGGGTGGCCACCAACCATTGCTGGGCTCCCTCGGCTCTTCCGGGATTAGGATGGACGACCCCTCAATGGCTTCCAAAAATAACGGAAATGGTTGGAATCTTAAGAGAAACTTTGCTATTTTCGACCGATGATTGAGTTGTAATGATTGGGCCACAGTTCACGTTCTTGTTCATGTTCCTCGACGAACATCCCCCCATATGGGATGAATGGAATGCATATGTGCCACAACAACGGCAGAATCTTGGCCTGTCAGTCAGTCGGAGAAGGCAGGGGTGCCCTACGGAAATGTGCCTGCAAGTCGACCCATAAATGTAGCCTTAAATTATAACTATTAAAAAATACTCTAAGATATTTTATATAATACATAGAAGTAAGCTTTAAATTATTTTTATATCTGAACAAAATGAATAAATATTTTTGGTTTTTGGGGTTATCCATTTCTCTGTCCATTCACTGCCCAAAAAGGGGAACTGCCTACGTCTGCCTCTTTTGCTTTTGCGGCTTCTCTGCCTGAGCAGTCGCATTCCTGCGCCGACCGAGGAGCACTGGGCAATGGTGATTCGATGGCGATGGGCATTCCCAGACAATGCTCTCCGAGAGCGAAAAAAAAAAGAAGAAAAAGAAAGCATTTCGAGTAATGGCCAAGCGCCCCCTGTAGAACTTTAAATAAATCTTCTTTTTTGGGGGGAAAGAGTGGGATTGCAAGGGGAAGACAACGAACATTTGTTTGCCTTGTAGGATTCTCCTGTTTGGTTTTTATTTTGTGATACAGAAGAACTTCACTTGAAGAAACCTGAATATTTAATGAAACAGTTTGAAAATAATATTTAGAAAAATATATAAGCCATTACAGATTTTATTTAGACATTCTCAGCATTGTCAAACAGCAGTTTGCCAAAAACTTAACAACAGAGAACTTAAAACACTTGATTTTATATTTTAAAAATATTCTTAAACTATGATTTAAAAATTTTTGTTAAAAATATCGTATCTCTTCACTTTGAGTCCCTGAAGCTTCCCTTTTTTGATGTTGTTGCCTTTTTTTCGCTACTTTTAGAGACGGAAAAATGCTGCTATTTTTTATAGTTGCTGTTGCTGTGCCATTCGCTCGCTTTAAATTTCTAATTTTGTGGGCAAGTGAATCTGAATTTGAATTTGGGAAAGATCTGGTATGTATGTATGCATATAGCCATGTCCCGTGTCCCGTGTCCATCTCGGATCTCCCGTCGCAGTGCGGTAAAATACGAGGTACGAGACGCTTCCCCATTGTCCCCTCACTCGAATTCGCATTTGCACTACAGTTGAAGTCAAAAAAATAAGGCTTTGATTAGGCACTTAATAAATACCAACAAATTTGCTTGAATAACAGTAAAAAAGAGATTTTACAATAAAATAAAACACAAAAAATAATTGATGAAAATGAAAAATTTGTATTAGGTTCTTCTGCTTAATAAAAAAAGCATACAAAAAATTAAAAAAAAAAACACTGTACAAATAGATTCAGCTAAAATTTAATTTATTTACTTCTGTTAATGTAAACCAAGTATAATATTTAAAACTAAAAGGCTTAATATTGAGTTAAGGCCTAATTTGCACTTAAGAAAGTGTTTTAATTATCTAAATAATACTTTGGAACCCTTTTTGATTATTATTTAGTTTTATTGCTCTAAACGTATAATTATTTTTATAGCCCTACTACATTACCCTCCGTTGTCCCCATGCGTATGCGTATTCAGCGAATTCTGTCCATTACTCAAAGAAAGCGTCGCGAAAGAATTGCCAGCGAGACGTTGATGTCGATGTCGGTCAGAGGCGGCCGCCAGACAATGTTTAATTTGTGTGCGAATATCGGCGACCAGGGCTTCGGCCACAGATACCCCCAAAGTGAGTCACATTTTAAGGAGGAAAACCAGGGTCCCTCACGATCTGTACTCCACTTCCGGTGACGCCTTGAAGTAGGCAGCGGCGAATACTGGATATCGCAGTCCCCAAGGACAACATCCGGCGGAAGTTCAGCCCTGGTCGAAGAGGAAGCCCTGGCCGACGTAGCGCCACCATTACCATAGCGACATTAACGTCTGGCCAGCTATTTTCGAGCATGTTTTGGTCTGCAGGAAGCACAGGCCCAGCAGCAGCAGACGACTGAGTGAGAGGGAGAGAGAACCAAGTGCACTGTGCGAAAATAGGCTTGATCAGGGAATAAGAACTGGAAGGACTCATAAAGCAAACTTGGGCAAGTCATTTATTAGTTGAAATTTAGTATTTATGGGAAAACTAACTAGGGAAGTAAGCCTTTTAGATTGTATAATACCATTTTGATAGATAAAAGAGATCTCAGGATCTATTAGGGTTAGCAATATGAATTTTGGTATGTCAATAAACCTACTAATTTCTAAGCAGATAAAAATTGTTTTAAACATTTTCCACCCCCCCAAAAGGCAGAACCTAAAAAACGAATGGCCCACGGAGCGAACATTTATTTTGGTAAGTCTTATTTACATACCGAAATTCAAATCAAATGGAAAATATCAAAGAATATATCTTTGTTCTCAATGTCCAGTTAGGGCTAACCTCCAAGTTATACTAAAATTAAAAAAGCTTCACTAAATACCTAAAAAAAACAAACACATTCTTAACCATTTGTTAAACACTCTTTACAAATTATTTTTCTTTTGATTTCCCTTTGCTCTTATTATTTTTTTTTCTCTTCATATAAGTCCCCCTCTGATTTTCTGCCAGTGTAATCATTGCGGCTTCGTCGGTCAGCAGCGGCAGCAGCAGCAGACGACGCTGAGAAGATTCGATTTTTATTTTTGTCTAAAACATCTTTATGTGCTTTTAAATATGCTGCGAAGTGACATTAGATTTTTCCCGTGGCCGAAGGGGAGGAAAGCCGAGGGAAACGCAGACAGATCCGCTACAGAAATAAAATTTGTCACAGACAGTTAGATCAGCATCACAGATTCGTAAACGTGTGTGTGTCTGTCTATGGATACATCAGCATCTCAGCATCTGAGGAAAAGGCGGGCTAAACTTAGACCAGCCTCAGCATTTTTTCCACTCCCCTCAGTTTTTCCCGATCTCAGTGGCTGCTGTTGATGTTTTGATTGATAGTCGTCGTCGCTGGCCATACCATATCATCCAACATCCAAGGTGGCTCTGGTGGCTCTGGTGGCTCCGATCCGATCCGATCCGCTCCTGGCAACAGTGGGAGCGGCGCACTGGCAGACGGCAGTCGGCCGTTGGCAGTCGGCAGACAACCTTCTAGTTCAACAGTGGTTGATCAGGTCTAGACCAAGCCACAACAACAACAAACACACAATAAATATAGCCACAATTGCAGCAAGAACAGATAGATATATCCACATCCGTCCAAGTTGGCATTGCATGTGCAGAAGATGCAAACGTTAAGCACTTTTCCATGCCCTCACCGAATCGGGGTGCTTTGGCTTTATTTTTCAGCCATAAAAATATAATTAAAATTGTATATTTTCTCATAATAAGGAAAGAAATTAATGAATAGCTTTGCTGGGGCAATAAATCTCTAATTGGCTAATATAATGTTAATTATACAAACGAATTGCTAATTGCTTCTTGAAAGATTAATTTTAATTATTTACATAAGGTTGTAAGATTCCGACTATTTAAAGATCTATCTTCTTTTCACATTATGTAAAATATTTTAAAATATTTAAAGATGTTACATGTTATAATTTACATGTTAAATACATGTTATTATAAATAAGACATAGGAACAAAGCCATATTCTAGAATCCAGTTGTTAAAAATATCCTATAAAAGTTTTATTTCCCCATCTGTTGTGACTGAACAACAAATGTTTAAATTCTACAACTTGAACACTATAGTTTGAAATAGATGATGTTCCCTGAACTTTATTACCTAAATAGAGATATGTTTATACCTAAAACAGATCCGATTTCCTCACTTAATGGCTTGATGACACTTAAGTTCGTGAAAATTAAGTTAAAAGAAAATTATAGGGCATGGTATGTCTCAGATCAAAGAGACTGACAAGCCTATATAGCGAAATAAGTTTAAGATTTCCTCCTGTCTAGAGTATATCCCCTATCGCCTAGATATTCCCTTCAGATTTCTCCTTTTGCTTTGCTTTCCTCAGCATTTATTTTCGAATTATTGTGCACAGTTCTTGAGTCATTCTTCCGCGTTCTTGCATGAAAATGGCCGTTGGACTGGGGGTCTGGGATTTCCATGGTGCACGGAGAGGGGGGGGAAAATGCAGAGGGGGAAAGGAGGAAAAATGGGCGGCAGCTGATGATGATGATGATGGTTGGTTGGTGCAACCGTATTCGGCAAAAATTAGCCTTGCCTTTGTCTGCTCTCTCTTCGGGTTCTCTCATTGTATGCAGATGCTGCAGATTAGCCACTTAGACATCCGCCTGCAAATCGGACCAGGCGACCAGGCCACTATATATCGCCGATTCCATTCCGGAACACACCCTACACTGAGGTAGGAAGTCAGAAGATGGGAAATATATTTTTCGTTCCTGGCCTACTTTCGAGAATAATACTTAACTCCGATTTGGTATTTATTTATATAATAAGACTATGTTTTATATTTAATATATGTTAATACTATAAATTTGATATATAAAAAAATATATATATCTTTCCAAAGTCAGGATATTCTTCAATTTAGACCTATTTCTCCCCAGTGTAGTGCTGGGCCCGCTGCATCTGGCATTAGAAGCAGATGAGGGCACTGCAGCTGATAACAAAGAGCCGAAAGGGGGTGGAGTTGAGCCAAGCCAAGCTGAGTTGCGGCTGAGACTGAGACTGAGGCTGAGCGGGGGAAAACTGCATTCCTCGCATTCCAGTGACAGCAGTAACAACAACGCACCACGTTTTTCATATTCAAATGCAGCCCAGACTTAAACTCAAACTTTAACTTAAACTCAGACGGAGACTCAAACAGAAAAAGGAGAGGCTGTACACGGAGAAAAATAAATGACGAGAAAATCCAATAACAAAAGCATATTTTATGTTATTCTTTTAACTTTTGAAATAATATGTGTAGAGGTTTTATGAAAGCTTTCATGCTAACTCTTTAAGGTGTCAAAAAACATTTGATTCCAAATAAATTGGATATTCAGGATAATAACCTTATAAAACTTTTAGAAATTTCTGGACTTTGAAGGAGGAATATCATCATTGAAGTGTGTCAAACTACACCTTAGCTTCAGAAAGTTTGCAGGAACATATTTAAGTGATGTTAACCAATTTTTATAAGTATTTAGAAATTAAGAACTTAATTTTCCTTTCATACCCTGTAAAAGAAATCCTCCAATGATTGTATCTTATTTTGTACCTGGTATCTAGAATCTAAATTTCAGCTTAATAAATACCTTTCACACCCAAACCTTTCTCCCAGTGCCTTCATCCCGAGGAACAGAGATCCGTGGCTGAGCCGCACTTAACATAACAACAATGCACAATGCTCCAACGATGGGATGGCGATGGAATTGGATGGGATGGGATGGGATGGTGATGATGTTGTCGCTGCAACTTCAAAAGCTGAGCAAACACGGGGGAGAGAGTGGTGTGTGGTGTGTGGAGTGGCGCGGAGTGGAGGCCACTCGGTTCGAGCCTGGCCGAGAATGTGAGAAAGAGTTGGACAACAAAGTTGGCTGGCGACTGGCGCTGGCCGTGGGTGCGAAACCAATTTACAGCGCCCCGTGAGGTGTCGAGAGGGGGCTAAGGAGGTGTGGCAGGTCCCCCCAATACGGGGGATTATTGAAAATTAAACTCTTGACACCTCGGCGACTTCATCGGGCATCGAGAATGCAGTCTATCGTGACCATTCACAGCGGAAATTAAGTCTAAGGTTTCATTTTGTTTTCACAAGAAGAAAAAAGAGTCATATATCTGGCTTTTACTTATGAAATTATTATTAATCGGATTGCATTAACATTATATTATAAATCTGTTTTGTTTTGGAAACTGGAATTGTAGAATATTTAGATATAGATATTTATTTAGATATAGATATTTTTTGCATAGACAAACCCTAACTACTGCTGAGAATACCCATAATATTTCCCTACTACAAGTATAACCAATTTAATTTGTGCTTTATTATTTAATTAACATTGTCTTAAGCCATGGCTCACCCGAAACTCGGAGAAAAACTCCCATCGAACTGGCTCTGATCTTTGGTGTGACTTTTCAATTATAAATCGAACTTTCGGTGGCTGAATTTCAAATAGTGGGAACTCCCCGCAATCGCATTCCCACAGGCCACCACCACTCACACCCATGCCCACGCCCACGCAAATTGGGGCAAGATAAAGAGTCAGACATTGGCCAGACGGAATCGAAGTACTCAAGTGTCCCGGGGATAATAATGCACTGGCATTCAGGGCGGCGATTTCAAAAAGCGACGATGGGACAACAAACAAATTGGGCATAATGCTGTCAGATCTGGACCCGGGTCGGAGTCGGAGTCGGAGTCGGAGGGATGGCCTGCTGGGCAGCTCTGCGTGCGACATAGCCAAGTGGTGCCAGTCCGGTGGTCACCAGTTCGATGGCTTGCGAAATTCGTAGAAGTCATTGAGTCGACGAGCCATTTGAAATAGGATCGGATCGGATAGGATCGGATAGGATAGGATCGGGTTTGGAATCGGCAGGGCGTTCCCGAGAACGCAGAAAGGCCACTGTGAGGTGCCCACTTGCCCATATATATATTTGTTTGTTAGCTGGTCACTTGCATTCAATGTTTTCTTTTGCGCTCGGAATCGATTTTCCGAGAATTATTACAGTGAGCCGGGGCAGGGACACGACCACCACCATGGACACTGGCTGATTTTGTCAGCGTGTAATCATTTTCGCTGACAACAACTTCCTGTGCCACAGATTACAGAATGAATACAAATGTGAAGTGATTAGGCGGAGTTATGGGTGCACTGAAAACCAAATCGATGAATTCTGAAACCAAATTTAAAGCAAAACCTGGAAGCATATGCCTTAATTTTGAAATGGAATATATTTTAAACATTTTTTCCATCATTTTCAACATATATTTTTCTTAAGCAACTTACCCTAGTTATCCTATCATTCGCAGATACCAGAAAAGTCCATATCCTTTTCTAGAAATAGTTCGGAATTATAAGAAATTGATTTAATTTTAACCAGAAGGAAACAAATACAGAAATGGGAATCAAATAAACATATTATAGCCTGAGATCAAAGAAAAATCCATATTCCTCGCTAGATGGGAATTATAAGAAGTTTTTTATATTTTAAGCAAATAATTTACCTTTGCAATGCTAACCCTTTTTTTATAATGTTAAGCCAAGGGAAATTTCTTAATGAAATTAAAACCAGATATATGTAGGTAATACAACCTTAATACATATACAAAAATATATTTTTTATGTAACTCCAGCACCCAGAGACCTAATTAATTTTCCCAGTGCATGAAAATACCCCCGCCTCACGTGGTGTGTGGGTGTGCCAATATCAAAGGATCGACTGCCGCTGTCCTCGGCCGACGCGTCGTCAAGTGTGGGAAGTGATGTGTTGATTACAAACAAGTACGGATCCCGAGATACCCTGACGACACATTTCAGCCCTGACCGTTCAGATCCGATCCCAGGCGATCTCCTTGGGTTTTTTCGGCTGCGGGTGCGGTGCGGTGCGGCATCTCAAAGATGCTTCCTGGAATCGCCCGGAGACCTTTTCGGGATTACTGTAAATATGCAATCAATTTTTATCGATACTCTCGGCTCTGGGGTGTGCGTGTGTGTGACTGGAGAGGGGAAGGCAGCGTGAGATATTTTCCCTGGGAATCGGATCGGTCTAGTGGCTGGAAATGCCATTCATGATCGTCATAATATTTTCTTATCCTTTGGAACTAATTTGTTGGCCAGCCTTGAGAGTTCGGTTCTTGGGAAATGCACGGACTGGGAAATGGGAACAACGAAGGAAAGTGGTTTTCAATCAGGGGAATATTGAGGTCATTGGGGCCTCTGATAAATGTTGTGTGTACTTTTATTGCATTGACTATTTTTCTGGGAATATACATAGTTTCTTGGGAAAAAATTAGTGATATAGTTAGAGGGTGTAGAGATCATATCCTTACAGTTTTCATGTAAAGAGGTGACTAAGATTTTACAGAAATATTACATCTGTTATTGTTGGTTTATGAGTGCACACCCAAAAAAAAATCATCATAGAACCTATACGATTGTTACATGAATTCTATACTCCTGAGTATGAAAAATTTCTTAATAAGATGCTTATCAATTTAATACTACGAAAGTATAAATTTTATACTGATCTCCACCAATATTTCATAATAATCACTAACGCGACAAACAGAAAAGCACTAAATTCCAGCTAACGCGATATGTTATCGAAGTTTCGTTGTAGGTTCGTATAAAAATAATACTCCAAAATACACAATTGAAACTATAGAGTATAAAAACTAAACTTTGGAGTATACATTTGATATTTTGAAGTATAAAACTATACTAAACTCGTTATACTGCTTGAGTATACTTTTAAGACAACGCGTAGAAAGGTTAAACTCTGTTTTTTTTTTTTTGGGTGCAGGTATCGGTTCTTTTTATTAATGCACAAAGCGATCCTTAATCCTTAATCTTTCAAAAAGTTCCTTACTCCAATATATCTAGAGAAGTTAAGTAAGTTGTAAGGTTAAAACATCAAAAGTTGTCTAACAAAATAATATGTATTTTACTCTCCAAAACTGATACCGTATCAAAAACGTATCCTAATGGCACATTATCCTTGTTTTGCTCCGAATATGATTTAATTTTGGGATGAAGCAACATTTAATTGGGTCTCCGTCTCTGGTAATCTGAAGTGTCAGTGGAGCTTCCTCCATTTGCTGGCTCCACTCGCTCGCGTCCACTTCCACTCCACGGGCCTTATCCGCATAATTGTTTCTGGTCCATTGATAGATCCCTAATCTGATCTGCTTAGTGAGTGCCGTTCGATTGGAAGATATTTCCTCCGTTTCCCATTCGTATTCGTTTATAATTTGCCCCAATGGTGGTCGGGTGAGGGGAGGAGATTGGGGGTATCTGGGAGATACGAATAGTGCCAAGCTTATTTGTCTATCTATTGGATTGTTTGTCTGTCTGCCTGCTTGTCTATTTGACTAACAGACTGTCCGTTCGTCTGTCCGCTGGTCCGCTGGTCCGTTTGTCCGTCTGCCGGACTCTCCGGACTCTGAGATCCCCCCCTTTCGATAGTTTTTAGGTTGTTTTGTTATGGTTGGCCCATTACTGCATTCCACATGCACAGTGTTTGCCTTGATGTTTTTAGGGTGTTTCTCTTGGTGTGTTGCCGTTGTTATTATTGCTGCTGCTGCTGTCGCTGCTGCCTCAGATGTTGTTGCTTTTCTGCTGTGTTACAAAATCATTCATGGCACACACATATTGAAATTGTAAAAAGCAACAGCCATCAACGTAGATAGAAACATATAAAAATTCTTTGCATTCCAATGAATCATGTTGTTGCTGCTGCTGCCGTTGCTGCTTTAACTGGCAGCGACAGCAAGCTCGGTACTTTGTACTTGATGTAAACTTTAATTAGGTAACACTGAAGTATGTGTAGGTATGTGCACACTGCTTTCTTCTTCTTCTGCTGCTTCTTCTTCTTGTGCTGCTGCTTCGTATGCAAGTTGTTGCTGCCGCTGTTATTATTATTAATGTACGCTATATGCCACAGGCGGCACAGCGACAAGCGAAACTATCTAAGAGATACGCGTGCATATCTATAACTTATGTTCTGCACTGTGAGAAATTTACCTATACCTTAAAGTTTCTTAATGGGGTTAAACAAAAAATAAGCACAGTAAATCTATGTTTTTTTTATCATTAATATTAGGAAATTGAAAGAACCATATAAAATATTTTCAAAAATGATCTTAACATAAATTTATGTTGCTTTTAGTCCGTTACTTAAAATATTTTTTGTTACATCTTGATCCTACAAACGTCATTGAAGTTAAATAGAACCGTATGCATCCTTTTTCATTAGTAAAGATTTAATTTAATATTTAGATTCTGCAGTATTTTTCCATATTTTCCTCACTTCGCCCCCAAAATGTTTCTCTTGGTGCATTCCAGTCCAAAGTCTTTTGCTAGCTCTTCTTCTTCTTCACAGTCATCTTCCACTTCCATTCCTCCGTTATGTAGGTGTGTGTGCGTGTGTGCTGCTGTTATAATTGTAAATAATGATGATAACGCGATTACATGCCTGGTTAAGGAATTTATTGTAATTCGTTAGCCATTTGAGTAAGAAATTAAGGCAAACAGGTTATAAATTGTGAGCATTTGAAATGCCGCTTGCCGTCAAGGATTGTGTTTGCTTCCCCCCTTCCATCTTCTTTCTTTCTTTATGTGCGTTATCACGTTATTTTCTTATCTGCAAGGCAACATGGAAATGGAATGAATTGAAAGGCGCTGACGAAAGATAAACAATACAAGGCGCACAAACACCGATATCGATAGCGATTGATCGGCTTTAAGCTGCTGCTACCGCCGCCGCCTCTGCTTATTTGGGGCGCCAGTTGTTACTGGTTCGTTGAGAGCTTTTCATATTTTCCTTGGGGTGTCGATTACATTACTTTTATTTGCATCCCCAATAGCAGGGGTATTGTGGTTCCTTCAAGGAAATACCCTGGAAATTTTATTCTCCGCTATATAAAAGCTTAATTTTAGGATTTTCAGGGTATTCTGATTTTCGATCAACTGTTTCTTTCTCTTAGGGTGTATTGTTCTTCTCGTCTTTTGTTGGGGTGTCTTCTTTTGTTTTTCTTCTCTTGTTTCTTTTTTTTTTTACTTGTGGGGTGTCGCATGCCAAGCGCCAAGCATCCCAGCGCCAAGGAAGAATGAGAGGAAGAGGGAGAAAAAACAGCAACAACCACAGGCGCAGTGGAAACTCCAAAATGTGGCCCCCACACATGCAGACGCTGCCACGGCATCTGCCGCCGCTGCAGCAACCAAACCAACAACAACAACAACACCAACGTTGAACGTTGAAAATTGTGAATGAAATGAGAGGTCTAACCTCTTTCGCCTGGAATGTGGTCGACGTGCCACGGCAACTGGTTTCGCTCTCTCCACCACCACCGCCGCCGCCGCCTCGCGCTCTCTGGCTCCCCCTTGCTCTTTGTCGCTATTGCTTGTTCATTATCGCTTTGCTGGCAAGGGTGGCGTTAGTTGGCCCCCACTCTGCCCCGCCCCACCTCCTAGATGCTGTCCCTCTTAGCCCCTGTCCCTGGTTGCTCTCCCGCACCAAATTCGAATCTCACGCTCACGTATCTGCGCAATACGTGATCGCCGTTGTTGTTGTTGTTGTTCTTGTTGGCGTTCGTTTGCTCCACAGCGATTAGTATTTGCGTATGTCTGTGAGTGTGCCCGAAAGAGAGCACCTACACACCTATAAAGCTCTTTCATAGGGGGCTGTGTGAGTGAGTAGGTGATAAATGGCGCCTGTGTGTGCGAGAGAGTGAGCGATCAATTGGCATATTCACTGTGTGTGTGAGAGACGTCGTTAAGGTTTATGTTAGTTTTTGACATTCTTGCTGTTGTTCTTATTGTTGTTGCTGTTGATTTTTTGCGCGGGGGGGCAAGTGGGAGGGCCTCGCGCTCTCTACTTTGGGGTTTTTGGGAGAGCGAGAGAACGCAAAAGGGGTGGTGGCGGAGAGAGGGACAGAGGGGGGTCGAACGGCAAAAACATAATGGCGGCGATTTTATAAATTTTCATAGAAAACTTAAAAACTGCGTTGTAACAAATTGTTTAAACTTTATTGCTTTCGCCTTGCATTTGTTTTTTGTTTTTCTGTGTCAATTAAGCAATTAAATATTGAGTATTGATTGACAAATTCTATTTTCGTTGATTACTTGAGCTAATATCACCTAATTTCTTATTTTAATTACATAATTCGCAAAATAATTGAACTTAATTTGGGTTTCTTAATTGCTGAAGTTTGTTTTTTGTTTGTTAAATTATTTTCATTAACCTTAATTTATATGTACGCCATTTTATAAAAGTTACTTTATTTTCTACGAAGTGTGCCCATGTTTTCGCCTTAAATAAATAATTGATAGTTTTATTTATTTGATTTAACACAATTGAAGTATACGATTTTTGTTTAAATAAGTTGTGTTTATGGAATTGCAATTAAAAAAATTATTAAGTTTCCTTTGTTATCTAACACTAAATTCTTTACTGTTCTTTCTTTCAAATGAATTCACTTGATCTCTTAAATTAAAATATTGCCAAACCAATATTTTAGTTCTTTCTTTATGATCCATTTTTTTAAAATCATTTTTAATTACTTAAAGAATTTAAATTCCTTGTAAAGCTAAAAGTATTAGCTAAAGTTTTATAATTAACTCTTACTTATAAATAACCTAATGTATTTTCTTTTCAAATTTCCCTTGAATAATAAGCTGCCAAAAATTAAAAAAAAAAAAAGATCAAAATGACCCAAGAATTATCCTTGAAATGTCACCTCCTCCTTTTGCAACGCACTGTTGATATTTCCCCTACTTATCTGCACAATTCACACGCACCCGAAAAACCCTTTTCGATTGGCCAACAAATCCCTAAAAAGAAGCCCGAAAAAATTGCAGACAAAAAATATTCAAAATATAAGTAAACAAGAAGCATTAATGAACGGCACAAAAAATGTGCATAGCATGCAAATTTATTTGGCGCATTAATAAACGAGAACGGACAATCGGCGGACATGCGGACACGCGGACAACGGACAGGATCCAGAGCCGCGTAAACAGGATATGGGAGATGGCGGAATCGAGATGGAGATGGGAACTACGGCAGCGAAATGCGAAATGCGAGTAATTATGTATGTTTGTGAGTATTATAATTAACATTTCTGGGAAAACTCGAATGCGTTGAGCAGGACAAAAGGCGAAATCCCAAAGAGATAAAAAGCCAGACGGACCGGAGAGGTAAGGTAAGGGATTTTGCGCCTTCTTGGCTCACACACACTCGCTCTCACACTCGCATTATAAATGAGCCGAGCTGTCCGCATCCTTTGGTGTTGTTGTTCTACTGGTTTTGCCAGATTATGTGCGGATTTTTGCACACAGGCCAAAGGCAGCCAAACAAAATAATCATAATGAACGGCATACACGGGCACTGAGAGAAAAGTTTGGCTTAGTATTGAGTATATTAGGACACACAACTTTGGATCGGATAATAATAATTGGGAAGATGTTAACTGAAGTTAACATAAGGATCATTGATTTATTGATATAATAAATTCCCATTAATTAATTCTTTGTGGAGATTTATCATCAATTTCGCTTTGTTTATTTGTAAATTACCAAAAATTCGAACTAATCAGTACAAAAAAACTATTATTGATCAAATTCAATACTATTTTTACTTTTTTGAAGACTTTTCACAGGTCTTTTAGAGTTATTTTTAAGCCCGGTACCCATAAGGTACAAGGGTATTATAAGTTAGTGCCAACCGAGAATGTATGTAACAGGCAGAAGAAGAAATCTCCGACCCTATAAAGTATATATATTCTTGATCAGAGTCGATTTAGCCATGTCCGTCTGTCCGTCTGTCCGTCTGTCTGTCCGTGTGAAACAACAGATCTCAGAGACTATAAGAGCTACAGTTACCAAATTTGGTGACAACATTGGAATTTGTTGCACGCAGATCAAGTTTGTTTTAAAATTTGGCCACTCCCAATTCCGCCCCTGAAAATCATAAAAACGTTATATTAGCTATATGCGTGATTTTCGGCTTAAATTTAATAGATACCATAAATTAATAAAATAGAGACGGACGTTTCCTGAAAACTTCAATAAAATCGGATGATAAACATGGGAGATATTAGCAATAAGGTTAGAATTTTAACACACCGCCCTAAGGCACTGCTGTAGCCGACAGGTGGCGCATTCGAGCCTTGGCCGTGCGATATAATGGCGCCAATGTATGTATGTATGTACAATGTAGGTATGTACAATTTTAATTTGCCTATTAGTGTGAAGCGCAAACGTTTAGGTACCGGGTATCTCACAGTCGGTCACACTCGACTGTAGCTTTCCCACTTGTGTTTAATAAATCAGAGTAAAATGTACAATATTTTAAATAATATTCTTTAATTTATATTACCATGATAATATACTTTGAAAAAAATATAGAGATCATTGCTTATTTGAAGGAATAAAGTTATGGAAAAGATTATATAAAGGGGACTACAAGAATTGCAGAGAACCTTGGGAGTTGTTATCCCCCTAAGCAAAGTAGTTTGCTTAAATTTACACAATCGTATAAATGTTCAGGATTAATCTAGGACCTCCTATTTCGCTCAGTGCTCATGTACTCACACAAACACATACACATGTGAGAACTCCAAGGAGTACCCCGCCAAAAAAAGGCAGCAGCACACACAAAGCTGAATTCAAAAGAAAAACAAGAACGAACCGCATCTCGATCCTTGGGCTTGCAGCCTCTGTGCTTCCCCCTGTGCCATCATCCTCCCCTCCCCACCCCCAACCCCTTTTGAGATCAGAAAGGTGAGAAGATTTTCTCTCTCTCTACCCGTAAGGCAGCATTCCAGGCGGCAGCTCAGGCCAAAAACTTGAGGTGAGAGGACAATCAACTCGCAAACAACTCGCAAAAGCGGACGAACTGGAAGAAATGTTATAGACTATTAAATACCCGGATATCCAGTTAAAATGCACACTTAACCTTATTAAATTTAATCTTCTATAGTTGAAATATTTAAGTTATTGTAAAATGTGCACTTCGCCATGAAAATATTTGTATTTTATATTCTTTATAGCATCAAAATTGTGGAAGGTTGTACATTTTCGTTGTCCTGAAAATTACTTAATTACATTATTTAAGGGACTATTTATGTGCCACAATTCGTAGCCCTGGCTCTTGAAGTTTACCTTTCTCTCCGGGGCTCCTTTCACAAGTTCCTAAAAACAATATACCCTTTAAGGCTACGATTACCGGGTATAAGAACAACACCAACAAGTTGAAAATCCCATTCTGGATTCAGGCTCAAACTCGTGGCTAACTCAAAGCGCTTGCGCCTATTTAATTTGGCTGCCGCCAACATTTTCGAAGCTCCCACAGATTCCAGATTCCGTCCAGCAATCTCCATCCCCCTTTTTGGGGCCACCGCCAGCCACCCCTCCTTGCCTTGTCTCCGGCATCTTGTTAACGATCATGGCAACAGGATTCTGCTATTTTGTCGCTGCTGCCCTGCGCCACACAGTAAAAGGTAAAAAATAAAACAAAAAAGCGGCAAAAAAAATCAGTCAAGAAAAGCAAGCCAATGCGGCAAGAATGCTGCTGGACACAGAGGGCAACGTGTCGAATGAAGGATATCCTGGAAGAAACCATTGCCATGATACAAGTTATATAAAGTTACCTTATTGGTTACACTATCAACTTTGAATTAGAGAACATGAAGTAACAGATGACGAACTAATTACATTATTTATTTAGTGGTCGAAATCCGCTTAATTTTTGCATATTTTAAATGAAATCATTGTGGGGCTTCCTTGACCTCTTAAGAATGCAGTTGACCTTCAATTTTGAATTCTTAAATCCTCTCATTAATCAAAGTTCCTAAAAATTCGACTTATTTATTTAAAAACTCTGAAAAATATTAGAATAAAGGCTTATTTTAAAATTTAACAATTGTCCTTTTTACTTTATGATGAATAGGGAAAAACCATTCCTCTTTTGGAATCTAATTCTCATCAATGAATAATGTTAGGTAATTATTTTAACCTTTATCCCCTTTATTAAGGGATACTGAGATTTAGGTAATTTTTCGGTAGATTTTACAAACTCTGGCAAAAATAGTAGAGCCCTTGCTACCCTACAAAAACGAAAAAAAAATATTATGCACATTCCGGAGGCATCCACACACCCCCAGCCCCAGCCCCGTCTCCTTCCCGATCCGTGGACCGATCAGCGGCATCCCAAAAGAAATGTGCCCAGCACACGCACAAACCAACAAACAAACACACGCATACACTTGGCAAAAATCACAGCGAATGCCAAAAAAAAAGCAAAATAAAAGGAAGGAAAAGGAAACAAGGAGAAGCGATTGGCGAGCAAACAGAATAACTAAATGCAGCTCCAGCTCCACTTTTGACCACCAGTTCCCGGCGTTGTTTACCTCCAGCACCAGCACCACCCAAGGAGGAGTGCTACAATGTTGTGCTCTCGGAATTTGGCTTTCTCCTGTCGCCGGCTTTATTAGCCAAGTCTGCTGCTGCTGCACCACTCTCACAAGCACACACACACACAGCCATACATATGGCCCACTCTCTGTGGGCACGATCCCCACTGCACCCGCCGGGAATCGCTGCCACCGAAATTCCACAAAGAATTTTAAGTGTATACAATATGAATGTCTGGGTCTGGGGCATTCTGCAAACTGCAACGGCAACGGCATCGGCAACTGCAACTGCAACTGCAACTGCGACGCCAACTGAGACGGCAGCAGCAGCAGCGTCCACGAGTCCACGAGTTCCCAAATCCCCAAGTCCACACGAGTCCATGCCCATGGCCAAAACCTGATGTAGGAGCAATGTAAGAGTAATAGCCACCGCCGACGACGAAAACCAAGACGAAGACGCGTCGTTGACTTTCGTATACGAGCCTGGGCCCCCAAAAGTCAGGGATGCCCACTTAAGGCCCCTGAAAAAGAAGCTAGAATAAAAAGGGGGGAACCCCCGAATTCGGAGTTTTTCGTTAATTCCTTCCAAAATCGGTCTTAAAGTACATTTACTGCACCTTTTGCTTGTCATGATGTTAAGCAATATATTTGAGCTTTAAAATTAAACCTGAATTCAAAATGTAATATTAAAAAGCAGTGTTGTTAAAAATAAATAATTACAAATTTGAGAAAATAACAAGGCCAAGTCATGAATTTCTATATTAAACTTTACAAGTTAGGAACTCTGGATAACAAGCTAAAATCACCTTATAAGAAGTAACTAATCATTGACTGTTAAGATGTACACCTGGAATCAAACTTTTAGATATCATTAACAATTTGCAAACATTTGCTAGTTTCGGAAAAACTGCAACACAATGTTTAAACAATAAGTTTAAGGCCTATTTTAAGAAGTCGGCGTCATCAGTTGTAGCAGTTGGAAAATGTATTTTATTGGTAAACATTTGTTTGAAGATATAAAAGTATCCGTATGTAGGTGAATTTTTGTATATATTGTGGGAAAAATTGGTCTACGGATTACGTCAATAAAAGGTGGTCTTCTAGTTTGATTATTAAAATATATTATTATATTTTAAATAATTTAGTAACTTCAAATCAGAACTCATTTCATAGTTAAAGTACGTGAGACGTTGTGCGTTCTCCAAAGAAATCTTCAAATTTAAAAAACTAAGACAAGTTTAGTCCATTTCAAATTCTCCTTAACAAAACTAGTATGTCCTATATATCCTGGACCCATTAAGACAAGCCATGGAAAAATAGCCAGGTTATCAGCACTCACGAAACCTGGACTTCGAGACGTAAACACGGCGAGTGGGAGAGACAGAGAGAGAGAGAGAAAGAGAGAGAGGGCGAATGGAGGGGGAGGGAGTCAGAGATCGGCATCGTATCTTGAAATGAAATGCAAAGAAAAGAAAATAACAAAAACAAAGTTTCTCACGTTCCTCTTCCTAAATTCTTGGAATTGCAATACATTAAAAAGAGGTCTTTGCTTCGTCTGCATACATATGCACTTTCGGTGCGGTGCGTGTCCCGTGGCCGGGTATCTTTCGTCTGTGTGTGTGAGTGAACGGACAACAACGGACAGCGGACAGCCGGACAAGCGGACAAATGGACGAACGGACAGCAGTTTTGAGCCGTGCTACAAGCGAACGCCGCCACCGCCACCGCCCGTTCAACATATTCCTTTTTCTCATCGATTTTGAGACCTATAAGTGAATGTGTCGATTGAGTGCACTGGGAGAAAAGTCGGTTGAGCAGAAATTATATATTAAAAGGCATTCATAAAGAAAGTAAATGTATTAATATAAGAATGAAACTAATCGATTGAGGTAAATGTACTTTTAGATCCTGGAAACTACTAAAATTTGCATAGGGAGTTCATACGGAAATCTTTGAGTTTAATGCTCGAATCTATTTTCCTTATCGATTTTGAAACCTATAGGAAAATGAAAGTCTGCGAAGAATTCATATATTCCGAAAACATATATAGGAGATCCCCATATGCTTAATAAATTTCGATAGAAATTAATCGGTCTTGAATATTATGAACTTATCTATGGGTTCAAATACACCTGAAGAATATATCATCTTGAAATAGGAATACATCATAAAGTCCTTATATAACAATCTCATTTTAATTAAGAAAGGAAGAAACAGACCTATCAACATTTCTTATTTTTTCCGTTTATTTGAATGCAGATTAGGGAAGGTAGGCGTTAGACTTAACATATAAGGATGTGGAGACACCTGAAGACTTCTCTTTTCGGCAAAGAACTATTGAACTAAAATATAGTAATGATCATAATGAATTTCAAGGCATTATATTAACAATTTTATTGATTTAAGTGAATATATTGAAAATTTCATTAAATCAGCATATTTTGAAATATACATATTATATTTTTAAGTTAATCAAAAATCAACTTATCTCAAGAAAACTTACAATTAGTTACTATTTTAGGGAAAGCTTAAGGAGACTCCTGAAAGCTTTGAGAAAATCCCAATAGTTACCATTATAATTAATACTGATTTTCTTAACTAATATTTTTTCTTTAGCATCTCTTTATTTTCTATAAAAATACATAAATCATGATCTTAAAAGCCTTTCCCTTGATTTCTTTCTGTGTAATAATGCATAGTGCTGCTGTTGGGATTCTTCATGTTGCCGTAGTTGCTTTTGCTGTTGGCTGCTACTTTGGCAATATGTTTTCGTACGAGCATTTCCCTTCCTGCCTTCCTGCCGTGCTTGAATTTTGGTCTTGGACTGGGCGGTCGCCCACGAGGAGGAGGTGGACGTGCATGTGGATGATGCGGAGCAGGGATCGGGATCTGGAGGATGGAGGATGGTGTACGGTATTGAAGGGGGGAGGAGGCCAGGCCCATAATGAAAGTCGTCGTCTCCCATCGTCGTCTGCATCTTGGTCTTCGTCTCTGGCTCCGTCTCCGCCGTCGTCGGCGGTTTGATCAAATGAATGAATATTATCATCGATGCCTCTTGAATGTTGAACGAGCTGACTTGATGACCGTGCACCGGAGCGACGATCGTAAAGAATTCTTTTTTGTTGTTCTTCCCCGTCTTCTTGCCGTCGTTCTTCTTCATGTTGTTGTTGTTGTTGTTGTTGTATTGTTGCACCCAGTAAAGGTGTGTGTGTGTGTGTGCGAGTGGTGTAAGTTGTTTGATCTAATTGGTTCATCGAACCAAGTCTCGAAGAGAGTCTCCTCTCAATCTGCAGTCTTCAGTCTGCCGTCTGCAATCTTGGTATCCCATCCTGCGGATTATGATGTTGGCGAACCTTTTCGGTTTTATTCTTTTGCCAATTTGGTGGACAATCATAGGCCAGGCCATAAAAAACGCAGAGTAAAAATAACAACGGGCTAGGGTTTTTAGTGGGGAAACACTTTAAGAAAATGTGGTAAGGATAATGTGTTAAAGTTTCTATAAAATGAATTAGAATGGTCTCTAGAAGCAGATATTCAGGGAAAGATCTGAAGCATTATTTTAAGCTTAAATTTATTATTATTATGGTCTGAAGAATGTTATTTTTCTATCCCTTAATTCTTAATAAATCTTGTAACTTATGGTTTGAATAAAGCTCAAGAATAAAACGAATTTCCAAAAATGTAGGTGTTTAAAGTCCTTGCAAGACAAGGGAGAATGTCTTTTACTTAGTACCTTGTACTTTTTACAAGATATGTCTATTTTCAGATAGAAGTTTCTTAGTTTTCACTACCCTTGATATATATACCCTTGATTTTAATTGTTATTGTACCTGAAAAATGTATAAACTGATAAATCCAATCTCTTTAAAGTTTAAACTACCGAACATCCCTCGAATGCACATTCCCAAAAAATGCATTCAACATTTTTTGTCCGAGTGAACCACCGACTGGCGGCGACATGTACAAATACAGCAGTTTGGTTATTTAACAAGAGTCAAAGTCAAAATTCCAGGAATTTAGGATTGGGCTCTGCTTCTTTCTTTCCTTTTTTTTTATATATTTTCGATTGTGAGCGGGGCGGAGGGCGGGGGTCATAATTAAGTGGCCTTAAATGCCGCTAAAGGAATTTCTCGCAGGCGACATTATTATCAGTGTGTCGTCAGTGCCGTGCCTTTCCCTCTTTCCTCGGTTTTCCTCTTTTATTTTTTACGAAGCGAACTGATAGGCCCAGAAAATTGTATTCTTCGGCGTCGTTTCATTATATATATTGGCTTGGCATTGATCGCCTTTCAAAGCATGGAATGTGCTCATATTGGTTTGGAGTTGGACAATGGACCGAGGAATTTATTGGGGCTGCATCTGCATCTGCATCTCCATCTCCATCTGCATCTGCATGTGCATCGGGGGGATACTCTCCTCGGTAGCCAGCAAACAGGTTGGGGCACTCTACGGACGGCAATTGCACAATCTTCTAGAGCTTCTGTGTGCCTCGATTGGGTAGTTCGTCATCGATGGCAACGGCAACGGCACAGAAATTCCAATCACATGACTTCATATCGGAGTTGGGTGAGCACTCGCAGTTGTACTTGTTCTCGGTCTTGAATCTTGGCGTCTTGGGTCTTGACTTTTCAGTGCTCAGTGTTCAGCAGTTTTCAGCTTTTCAGCTTTACAGCTTTTCAGTTCTCAGGCCGCCGCCGCGCCAAGTCAAGTCAAACCAGTTGCCCCGTGACTCAGAGGGTGGCTGCGGGGAGTTGCCACTAATTGCATATGCATTTTGCATAATCTCGTAGTAATTACAATAGTTCGATCTCTCGCGCTTTGCCATTCACAAGCCGCCCCACCGTCTGTCTATCTTCTGTCTCTGTTTTTTTCTGCTGCCGCTGCCGCTGCTGCTGCTGCTGCAGTTGCCGTTTGGTTCATTCATAAAACTTGCTGCAGTCGCCGTTGCCGTCGCTGCCTGCAGTTGCCGTTGCCGTCGCAGTCGCCGTTGCAGTTGCCGTTGCAGTCGCTGCCAACGACCACAGCGTCGGATCTCTGGTCTGGCTTATATTATACCATTACGACTATATGCACAGAGTATCTCCTCTGCACACTGCACTCGCTGCACCGCGGTGCATTTCATCACTCAGCCGCCACTCCAAAAAAAGCACCCAACTCAAACACGGAGAGACCGAGGAGACGGACCTTCCCGAATACTCTATCTTTGGAAAGGGGGTAGCAGCTACAATATAGATGAAGATCCATCGGAATATTAAGCTATGTACCTGAAAGCGAGAGAAATTGTAATACTTTAGAGCTAAAACAATCTCTAAGGAACTATTAAATTACAAATCTAACATTTAAGAACCTTAACATTACCTTCACTGGAAAAAATATTAAATCTAAGACATACACAACAGTATTTGGTATTTTTTGGGTTGAAGATAATAGATTAATATTTCTGGGAGTACCAGGATACGTGTGTATCCTTCATAAATGTTAAGGAATTAATTTTATAGCCTTCCCTTAACTTGACTTAAGTAAGCCCAATTTCGAAGAAAGCTCTAATATATCTGCAATAAGTAATCCACAGATACCTTTCTATCTTCTTAGAAGATAAGAAGCTTATTCCACTAGAAGAAGAATAGTCCTTCAGAAATGATTATTATTAAATATTAGATAAGATTATATAGATAAATCTTATAGCGATTCTTTCCATTATAATAGTCATGCACTTTAGCTTATATATTTAAGGCTAACTAATATATGCTGACCAAAAAGGGCATTTGTGCACTTGATTTCTTGGATACAGGGGATGAAAAAGGAAGGAACAATATCAGGCCTAGTTTAAAGGCTTTAAAAGCAAACTAGAATAAATGTTTATCTCTAAAGAATTCAAAATTCATTGAAAAGGATCAAATAAATCATAAATCGTAAGATTAACTGAGCCCTTATGTAGATGTCTAAGTGGACGTCTATAATTAAAAGGGCTTAATTGGACATCAAGGAAATGAATATGATAATTCATAGGGGACTTTAAATTAATTTTTCTGATATTTCTTATATAATCATAGACCTATAGATCAGCGTGACCCTTTATGGTATTTTTTACAATGTAAAAACGCCCTCGCTTTCCATAAACGCATTATTTTGTTAAAAATTTAACTTTAATTACTTCGGCACCATGGTACTGATAATATTAAATAAAATTCTTAAAAAAAATAGTTCGTTTATGGACAGCGGTCACTCTGCTATAGATATTCGAATGTAGCCCTTGAAAATGTATCAAACTTAAAATTATGGTTGCTATATAGTAATCAAAGGCCATATAAGTTCCTTTGCAAGGGCCTTAAATGCAAATTTGTATCCTTATTAAATAAATATCCTAAATGTCCTAGACCTTAATTATTTATCCTACTTCTCACTAAGGAAACTGATGACATGGTGGTACCTTAAGAGAGCACTTCCCCAAGAATCCTCTTCCCTATTATCAGCTGCTGATATTTCCAATGATCGTAAATCCATCATCGCCAGCAAAGACATAGATCACCGAGGACCGAGGGTATGCAATGTGCGGTGCAGTCCAGCGATCTTCACAACCGAATCCGAATCCGAATCCGATCCATTCCATTCTTGTTTTTTTGACACCAATGCACTCTCTGGCTCTTATCGCACATAATTCATATCTGGTTTCTCGCACTGTAGCGCCCTGCCCCGTGCGTGTGTTAATCTCCCCTGTTTTTCCTTCGGTTCTGGTTTCGGTCACTGATAAACTCTGGCTGGGATGGGTGCAACACATCCCCCGTAGCCACTCTGCCTACCCATTCCCATTAAAATTAAAATTAAACGGTCGATGCAGCGCTCATTGTTGGCGCCTAATACTTATTGTACACATATATTTCAATTTATTAATTTCGTATGCATAAATCTTGCGCTTTATTTATTCAATTTGAGTCTTTGTTGTCTGCTGATCGCAACGGTGGCCCTGGAGTCACAGCTCTCAGCTCGCAGCTCTCGGACACAATGCATCTGTGGCTATGGGCTATTGATGCTAACTGGCGGCGGCGACGGCGACAGAGAGGGGCTTTCCAGGGGTTAACAGCAGCGGAGGAGTAGCAGAAGAGGGTTAAGGGGGCTATTGGGGGCGGGGCACTATCGTTTGAGGCGGCGCACATTCGATCTTTGACTTGTAAATTCTTGGAATGCAGTTAGTGGGGCATTTTAATGGAGCCTGTCGCTGTCTGCCGTCCGTCGTCGAATCTTTCGGATGCAAATGCCGCTGCAGAGCTCTGTGAGGTGTACGTACCAGTGCGAGTGCGAGTGGTATATGTGGCGTGTATCTAAGACTTGTGGCATGCCAATTATTGGGGTCAAATGTGATTAAACCTAGTCTAATCGATGTAACTATGCACCACAACTCTTGCGACATTTTCCCCAACTCAACTTGCTCAGATTTTTGACTAATTAATGCACTCGGAATGTGTCACGGTGGCACTTGAGTCATTATTTCCATCTTAGATGCAAGAATTTGAGTGAATTTGGAGTTATCTTTAAGTTCTTAATTTATTTAGACTCTCGTAAAAGTAATAATTGAATTAGTTTCTATATTACAACTTATTAAGCTCAAGTTATCTTGGCTTATTATGATCTTAAGCTTGATCAAGTAACCTCTATAGTAAGAATTTTATATCTTTCCTGCTCTTTGACGATCTCTAATAACCCCTAATTATACTGACAAGCGTTGACAAGTTCTGATAGAAATTGGAACTCAAATAATTGATACTCAATTAATTTATCCATTTATTATGGGGGTATCAAGCCTCCATTGATCTTAATTAAAAAATATACAAAATTAACTCTGACAAGACTTCAAAATGCATTTCTGAGCCTGCAGAATAAATTAATAGAAAGCATTGTAGTTAAAAATTTAAGAGATATATAGGAAAACTGGGGGAAAAATATGATTGATTTGAGAATTATAAACAAAATCTAGTAAGTGAGGAAAGTAATTTTTAAGAGCTTATTTAACTTGCTTGAATATGGGACTTAAGTGCTTTGATTTACTAACAGTGTGTTAATTCTTATTGCTTATTTTACTTAAGAAACCAATGATTTCCGATTCAAGAAATGTTTTCTTTCTTATTAAAATGAAACTAAGCTCTCGGTAGTTTTACATTCTTCCAGAACTAAATAATAAAAGTCTTAAGGAAATTCAAAGACCCTTCAGGTGATGTAATAATGAACTAAATTCAGTGATTAAATCTAGAAAACCCTCCAATGCTATTTACCCATTCATATTTGTTTTCACTTTCCACAGTTTGTTTGTCAACAAATGATCGCCTTGAAGGAAATCTTTTTCTTACGAAAGATATCGTATGGCTCAGGCCGATCAATTATCAAACGGAAATGGGAAAAATATTATTAAAGGGCCGAATTACAACAAACTTATATGGGACATAAACAAAAATCCAAAACAAGTCATTCTAGACGCTTCGAAGCTTTCTCGTCCGTCCGCCATTTTGTAGTTCTGCCATTAGGAAAAAATATTTATATACAGAGATGTGTGCATATTTAGGTTAACACTTCCGATTCGTTGCGGCTGACTGATAGATAAATGCCGTGTAATTCGAGCAGTTTACGATTATGCAAATGCAATGCGATTAATGGGCGACAAAATGGCCGAAAGTTAGCTCGGATCTGGAACTGAACACGTCCACAGAAAACATAAATTTCTACACCTGACGGCCATTTTGTGTTTCGGTCTCTTTCATTTGTTGTTGTATTTCATATTTGTTGTTGCCTAATTTGTTTTTGCGAGTATTTTGTTGTATTTCTTTATTTTTTGGCTCAGTTTTGCGCTCTTTGTGAGATTATTGCTAATTTCGGGTGTCTCTCTTGTGTGTGCTTGTGGTGGGGTTTTTTGCATGTGTGTTTGCTTATTTTTTGGGGAGGGGGAGGGCAGGGGGTGTGTGTGGGGTTGACCACGTGATGCGCTCTCCGCAAAAAAAAAAAATTAGCCCCAAATTTTGGGGGCCTTGAGAAAACCAAGAAAAGGGAGAAATTGGATAATGCAAGGTCCGACTCATCCTTGCCTTTTATAGGGCTCAATGTAAGTATTTATTGGCTTAAACTGAGTCTTAATATATTTGCAAATTTCTTTATTAATTCGCAAATACATATATTTGCTAAATAATTTTTTTGGGAGAGTCTTGGGGCTTTTTCTGTGTGTGTCTGTGAGAAATGCTCCGAAAAAACCAAGTGAAAAAATACCATGGCACCACCAAGTATCTGTGTGTGTGGTTTTCGATGGTTGTGCACGCCCCTATGCGTTGTCGTTGTCGTTGTTAATATTATGATATTGTTTTTGCTTTTGTTGCTGCCCGACAACGACCCTTACGTCAGCAGTAAGCAGCACGTGGACTATTATTAAGGCGTTTAATTAACTCGACAGCATTTAGGATCAAATTCATAATTGAAGGAATAACAGGGGCTGTGATATTAAAAGGGATTCGGAGAAAGTTTCGGATATTTGGGGTTTATTTGCGATCTAAAAACGATGTTTAATTAAATATAATGGAAATTCCCCGAAAATTTGGGCTGCTGAAAAAGAATCTAGGGTTACTTCGGGCTATTTCTCTATTTATTTAATAAATTTCTTCCAAGGGTGAGAGTACCATATGATTTGATTCGAAATTAATTTTCAATTTTATGCCTACTAGATGAAAATTTGCCCCCATGGCAATGGGTACACCCATACAGGCGCATACGAGAGCCCTCTCCGCACGCACACAACTTAGAGTTCTAGTATCCGTATCCCCGTATCTGTAGCTGTGTGTATCCGTATCTGTATCTGTGGCTGTATCTGTATCTGTAGTTGCCAACGTCGCCGCCGTCGCCGCCGACGCTCCGCTTGTGATATGAGCTTGATGTTACATATTTCATATGGCACACTGACTGGTTCTGGTTCTCCTGGGTCCTCTTCCTCTTCTGCGGGTCTTCACTGTATGCCTGCCCCTGCTCCTCCTCTTCCTGGAATATCCCCCTTGGCGCGCCGCCACTGCCACTGCCACAGGAATGTGTTCCTCTTTGCCTTTTTTCGGCCTTTTTCTTGCTTTTGTTGTTCTTTTCGGGGCTCCCTTTTGATCGTGTGTGCGTGTGTGTGTGAATCTTTACACTGTGCGCAAAGCTGGTGAAGTTTGGCGGGATCAGATGTTTGAGTTTAAGTCGAGCTTTTGAGGGAAAAAATATATACTTTGATTTTTAAAGTTTATTTCAAGATATCGTCTGGAATCTGAAAGAGTATAATTTTAAGCTTTAAAACAAAACAGAAAACATCATTGGATATATCCTTCAACATCTGCAAAATCACCATTTATGCCATTCCTTAAACTTCCTTTGCTGTGCAAGTTTTAGAAACTTACATAATATGTTAGCTTATAAAATCCGAAACTAGAAGTAATATAAGAGTTACTTTATTAATTTAATTTTTCTAATACTTTTTGTAATATTACAGTTCCTTAGCAAGATTAGCTACAGTCCACGATCAAGTTATAAAAAATACATTTATTCCATCTCATTTCCCCTCGATTTCCAATAAAATAACTCGATTATCTCGCAAACTATTATTACTCTTTTCTACTCGTCTTTAGAGTTATCTTAAAGGCCACATTTCTTACCTTTCATCGGCTAACAGAATACAATAGGAATCTTAAGAATCGATTCCAGTCAACAATGATTGCATGCACATACTATTTACAATGGTGATATCAATAACTATATAAACTCGTTTTACGCTTATTAATAGTAGCATTTACAATTAATTATTGTTTGCCTAGAGGCTACATGTTCCGATACATGAGCATATCCATTATAGTCTGATCTGCTAAGCGGTTGAAATTAATAAATGTCAATTAAGAGTAAACCTGATGTCTCTTAAAGATATACAAAGTGTATTATATTATTTCTTCTTTTCTAATAATGTATGGGTTTAATCAATTGTGCTGTATGCACATATTTTTATAGGGGCCATATTGTCATTTAATGATATTAGGTTCGGTGTTTTATGAATGACAAAAACATAATTTTAATGGGAAGTTACTTAAAAACATTATAAAATGTATGGATAAGGATTTTCCATGTTTTCATATAACAGAACCTATCGGTATTCAATATAATTCATTCTAATACATTTTAATGCACTCTTCTAAGAGTCGAATAAAATAAATGATATTTAAATTTATTTGTTTGATGATTAAACTTTAATCTAATAAAAATTGATTGTTGTATACTCACGAAAGACAAGCTTTAGTTCTTTAAACTGTATTAAGGTACAGATGCATCTGCCACTGCCTTAGAGTTACTACTCTACTATATGAAACTACATTAACAGATATGGGCACACTATTATAAAAGTCTGACGAATAAGGACGACATATAAGACGAAATATAAAATATCATGGTTCAGTTAATTGAATTTTTAAATACATAAATATTTAATAATAAACAAAGAGACGATACATGAAAATAAAGAAATATGTAGTAATTAATGCTACTCTATTGCAATCTTAACATTTAAAAAAAAAATATAATTATGAACACACAACAAACACCCCCTTTGTAGGAATAAATAGTGCCACACAGAGTGAAGGCCCCCCCGATAGCACCTTCCATGCTAATAACCGTTATGATTGCCTTGCCAAATCCGCCATTTTGCTTGCGATCGTTTCGTTAATGAAAATTTCTCGCTGTGCTTAGACGCCGCTCACCAACACTGTTGCACGCGCTCCCAAGCAGCTAAGCTTTTGCCAGCGGCCAGAACGAGATAACGCGACTATCGGCTGCTAGTGTATACGTACGTGCGGGTTTGTTTGCTATGGTTTTTGGAGAGCACCGAGCGACAGCAAAAGCAACAACAAGAGACGCAACAAAGGCAAAGGCAGACGTCGGAGCAGGCTACGAATTTTAGATTCTCAACAGACCCGCCGCCCCCCGCCTCGGCCGTGGGGCTGTGTGGCGTTAACCATTACATGCAAACTCACACTCACAGGCGACGCCGGCAGAGGTGGCGACCGAGGCAAAGGCATGGCAAGGCAAGGCGAGGCAGAGGCAGCCACCGTCGCCGCTCATTCATTCATACTTGTTGCTGTATCTGTGTCGGTGTGTCGGCACTTATCGGTGTGTGGAGCGTGCGGCGGTGTGCGTGTGTCGTTGTTCGGTCGCAAACTAAAGTTTCGTGAGGCATTTGTTTCAGTACGTCACCGACAGCGCCAACGAAAAGAAGGAGGAGGCGGCGAGCCGGACTCAGCACTTGGGAATTGGAGTGGAGTGTGTGGTGTATGGTGTGTGGAGAGTGGAGAGTGAAGAGTGTGTGGTTTGCGGAGTGGCCAGCGGAACTAGGACTGTCTGTCTGTCCATCCGTCTGGTCACACTGCTTGAAGGGTTTCCTCAGAGGAGGCAAGAGGAGGGAACACAGCAGCGGGAAAGCCGGGCAGCAGGCTTCTCCGGCTTCCATTTGCAATCAAAAAGTGCTCTTAATTAGTACAAACATCTACAAAGAAAATAAGAAGCAGAAACAGTGTATGTGCCAGTGCCAGTGTCCCTAATTATTAATTAGCTTAAAGCCTCGGACAAACAAAAAAGAACCGAAACAGACACACGAAACAACACACACGAAAAATTATTTCGCAAATTTTTTGCGACGCAGTTCGAAAGAAAACAAAGCAAGCCAGCCAAGAGCAACTTAAACGACGTATTTAACAAACCAAAAAAAAAAAAAAAAAAAAAAAAAACCAAAGAAAGAAAAAACAGAAACAGAAAAAAAAAAAACTAGGGGAGCAACAACAAATACAAATACAACAACAACGACAACACCAAGAATTAAAAACAAACTCGCTCGCGACTTTTGAGCCTCGCAACTGAATAATTAAAATTAGAAGCGGAAAAGTAAATACAAAAAAAGAAACAACACTAAATAAATTTCAAATAAAGAACCCCAAACGCTTTAAGTATGTGTACATATACGTACGAATACATATGTATATGTATTTTAGAACAAAAAAAAAAAAGGAAAAATGGCGCACAAAGAAACTGTGAACTTATACAATCAAAAAAATTTTATTTGATTGCATGTACATATGTACAATGTACGAGACCAAGAACAACAAATGAACTTTGTACCAGTGACAGCGATGATGATGATGATGATGACGATTAGGGCACTGCGATGATAATGAATGAAATGTGTGACCTAGACTGATGTACGATCATCAATGAAGTTGGGTTTTCAACTCATTGAAGAACTTAAGGTCTTAATGATCCTAAAGAAATTTAAGGGAACTCTATGAAGAAACCTAGAGATCTGAAAGATTTTAAAGAAAATGAAAAGGAAGCACAGGGAAGAATCCCTGGTTATTAAAGTAAATAAAAGGAACTCAAGGCATCAAGGCATTATCCTTGAACATTATGTTAAAAGAAAAAGAGAAAAGATCTTAAAGATAAAGACAGGGTAGCTCTGTAAAGACTCCCTGGATCTTAACCCCTATTTCGATCTCAGAAGAATCCTATTTAATCAAAGCTTATAGGGCTATGAGATTCTTCTTTAGCTTGTCATATCTATAAAATGCAATTGTAATAGACTTTACAATCAAAACAAATAAAAGGTATGGGGGCTCTGTTCTGTTCTTGCTTATTGCTTCTTTTGCTAGGTGATAAAAAGCTCTTTACACTCTGGCGGCGGCGTGCATTGAACTAATTGGCCCCAATGTTGTTGTTGTTGTTGTTGTTATTGTTGTGTTTGTTGTAGACTAGTTTTCCACGTTTCTTTTGCCTTGTTTTTTTTTTTATAATACCCTTCTCTGTGTATTTATTTAAAGCGCAAATGTTTTAGATACGAAACACACAGAGGCGTAGAGTAGAGTAGAGAGTAGAAAACGAGAGAGAGACAGGGGGGTACGTAGAGGGACCAGAGCCAGTCAGACCGCTGTCGACAAATAACAAAAACAACAACAACAATAAGCAGAAAATGTGAGCTACAGCAAAATCAACAACAACTTTGTATTAAGGCAAACTTGCCTATCTGCTTGCCTCTATTGTTGTTGTTGTTGTAATTGTTGTAGCAGTATTTTTTGTTGGGTGCGTGTGCTCAGCATTAGACTAAACTGGCACACACGCACACAAAAAAAAAAATAAATAAGCGAAACAAAAAAAAAACACCAACAGCTACACCAACACTACACACATACACCAACGCGGCCACACCAACACCATTCCAACAATCTGTCAGGGCTGGCAGCCTAGTCTGCTTATATAATCACCGTCTAAATGGCTTTGTTTGTAAGTATCTGCACATTTATTCAAATGCAATTTGTTTCAATTCTTTATTTCGACTGATTTACGCGTGTGTGTGTGTGTGGGGAAAATCTGCAGAGTGCATGTGCATTTGTATTGACTGTGAATGTGTGCTTAATGCACCCAAAGCGAACAGCTGTTCGCCGACAACAGAAAACAGCTGTTTCCATTGCAATGCAAGTCCTACAACAACAACAAAATTAAAATGAAACACAAAAAGAGAAAAAAAGGAAAAACAACAAGAGCAAGAACAGAGAGAGCAGAGCAAGCGAGGCACTGACGCCGACGGCAACGGCCATGTGTCCTTAAAGCGCTCGTGGGACTTTTTTTTGCGCACCAAAAAATATCAAGTATACGCAACCGACACCGCAGATGGGAGAGCGTGAGAGACAGACGTTAGTCCCTCTCTTTCACTTACCTATACAGCAAAGAGCGCCTCTCTCTCTCTCTCACCTATACAAGCTCACCCACACGCGCAACAAGTTGTTGTTGCTTTGCCATTGCTCTCTCGCTCCCACACACACTGACACGGCGAGCGCCAGGGTTAGGCGCCGTTAGCCCTTGCCTTGCTCTGCCTCTCCGCGCAGCGTTGCCAGAGTGTCGAGCGAGTGCTGCTCCCCATTTACTGTTATTTGGATGAATCTATTTACAGGCGAACTTCGCTATAGAAGACTAGTTTTAAGGTTTAATATTTATTTATATTTAAGAGTAACATGAAATTGGAAAAATTAATTTGCAATAATGTAACTTAATCCCGATTCAATCAGTCAGTTATTCTTGCAGTTGCCACAAAAACTGCAACCTAGTTACCAGTTACCATGAATTCACTTAATTCGATAATTGATCAACGTTTTTCCATAATGATTTTTAATATTTTTTTGTGCGCTTTTGGTGTAATTTGAAGCCCATTAGGGTTGCCAACGCGCCGCGGGAAAAGTAGTGCGCAAAAAGAGTTTTCCCCCCTGTTCGTCGCGGCGGCGTATTGTCCAAACTATAGTACATAATAAATAACCAAGGCGCAATATGCGCAGCTTCAATACAGAGCCGACAGATACAGATACAGATGGGCACACACAAAATATTTTTTTTTTTTTTTTTTGTGGGATGGGGATGGGGTACTGCTTAGTTGTTGTTGTACTTGGAGGCGCCTTTTTCGAGCCTCAAGTTCGCAGTGAGCTGGAAATTCGTATCCGACGGATCGACGGACTACTGACAACGGGTCTCCTCCATGTGTAGCTGTGTTGTTTATAGTTATTGTTGTTGTAGTAGTTTTCTGTCTTTCTATTATATTTAAATGCGCAATTAAGATTGGCACAGCCCGTGGCAAGGCAGCAACAGCAACAACAACAACAACAGCGGTAACAAGATCAAAGTATTCACAAAATTGAACCAGTTTGAATGTTACGCATTTATCATTCGTCGTCGCCCGCCGAATCTGATCGAAATCGCTCGCTCTCGCATAACCCAAATTTACACGTACAATAGATCAGCGGCTGGAGATTAAAAAACACGAGCCAAGAATTAAAATAATTTCGAGGGGGGTTAAAATTAAGTTAAACACTTAACCACATGCTCCATATTGCCTCCATATTCGTGATTGATCGATTCGATATGACATGAATATTTTGCTTAATTTGTGGGAACCAAACATTCATATATAATGTCAGAGATTTCCTTTTTGGAGTTTAGTGAAGTTGAAAGTTAAACTACAAATTAGTTGGCCGTGCCTTAAATTAGCAAGTTACTTTCTCTTGGGGAAAAAAATTAATAATCACCGGTGTCACAGATTATAAAGGTATTTAGCTTTTGAAATTTCAACTCTCATAGTTTTGGCTAGTTTATAATATAAAAAAAATATTTTTTTGTTCAAAAACTTTTTTAACTTTCCAAGGAAAACCACGGCTTATAAAATATCAAGCATACGCCTTGTTGTACCTGGAACTTTCAATATTTCTAAGAAGGTCTGTGAAGTACCAAATTCTTCTGATATTTCTTAGTACCTAAATCTTGTTATATTTCTAAGAAAGGTCTGTGAAATAGCCAATTCTTCTAGTATTTCTAGGCAGAAGGTCGTTCGGGAACACCCTATATCTGCGATGCTTTATGACATTTTATGGCTTTTAATTGACCAGACGCTGTCGCACATGTCCGACGATAATGATCCGTTTAGTTATTTTCGTATAGACAACAAATTTATTTATAAATCTCCCCCGACGGTTCTTGCCTTATTTCTCTTTTAGTTTTCTTCCTAACGATCTCGGGGTGGCGGTGGTGGCGGCTCTCTGCCACAGTGTCTGCCATAATTAGGCGCACAGTTGGCGCAATTAAGAGGAGGAGCGATGGCCTAAAAGTCTTTTACATTTCCGAACCGAACCGAACCAGCTTCAACGTCATCGAGAACGGCATAAATAATCGTAATCTAAATACGCGGCCAAACAAAAATATTAACAAGATCGGAGATGGGAAAATGGCTGGAAATCGTTTACTTTTCCTTTTCGGCTCTGACGTAAAATGGCCCCGGCCAATTTCGATTTCATTCAGCTCCGTTCGGCTCTCGATGACGTACGCATTGGCCTCCCCTTTGCCACCTATTACACTGCCGCGGCGGCGGCGGCAGACAACCTTGTAAAGTCTTGTGTGCGTCATTTCGTATATTTGCTGTTGAGTTTCGGCCCCTTTGCCACCGCCACCTACCTCCACTTTCCTCTCGGGGGCAGCAGTTGTTTTGCAATTTTATCGCTGCCGCCGCATCTCCCAATAATAATATAAACTCGTAAAAGTCCAAGCCCTGCACAGATACTCGTACTTGCTACTCCCCCGTGCGTCATAGGTTTCTGTAAAAGTTTTGTTAAACGCACACAGACATTCCTCAACGAGTAGTGTCTTCTTTCGAATTTGTTATTGCCTTTCGGCATTTCCATATTTATTTATGGCATATATTTATATATATATTCCTAATCTGTCGCTTCCAAACAGGAGGAGGAGGTCGTTGATCGCGACTCTATACAGATGCACTCATCGAGTTTCGCCCGAATGTGAAATGCGAAATGCGAAATGATGTGACTAACTCTATGAGTGCCCCATATATATATTCCGATTCTGGAACTATATTTGCATACGTTTATAGAGCTGGTCACCACCACCGGCTGGTTCATAGGTCGGCGCCTGTGACTCAATCTGCAAATGTGCAAATCTAATTTCCCTTTCCGGGAACTATCAAAACTACGCTATTCTTTAATCTATACAAACACTTAAAGGTCGATAGAATTCTGGAGAAGTCTCTTGGTGAATCAGCGCAATTAGTGAGACATTTTTGTGGTGATGTAACTCTTAGTTAAAAAATTTGATTAGGATTTGGCTGGATTGCTTTTCAAATGATTTCCTAGAACTCTGACTCTTTAAAATGTGTTCTTAAAACGTCTTCGTTTGATTTTTCTGGAAATGTGATGAACATATTAATTTTTATACGATTTCTGGAACAAGTTTTAGAAGTTTACTAGAAAATAACTTCAGATTTTAATAAATTAATACGTTTTCAAGAAAAATTGTATAAGTTTTTCCAATAAATTAATTTTTTATCCCGAAAAACTATACTATTTTGAACTTCTACTAAAGTATTTGTAGTAAAAGAACATTTTATGTTACTAATAAAGATGTTCGATATAAATATGCAGTATGTGAGATAAAGTTTTCATAGTCTTGGATGAATTCAATCCTATTATTAATTGCATTTGCAATAACTAAATCGTATCTACTCTAGTCTTAAGTACTTCCTTTGTCAAGAGTATTATAATTAAATTTAATAGCTATTAAAAATATGTAAATATACTTTATTAGTGCATTCAGGTTGTGAAAATAGTGTTATATTTTATGGAATCATATTGTGGAACCTAAAAAATGTTAGACTATCTAACTATTTTAAAGAGAAGGGATTGCCTATCAGAATAAGAACAAGGATCTGCCTTACAAGGACTTAAATATATTTTATATTTGCATTCTATTAAAGTACATTTACACATTTCAACCCAGGACAATTCGCGCCATCAAAAGTCATCGGCTCAAGTGGGCCCGACCCATGTATCGCCATATTCTCCCTCTATATGCTATGTGCTGAATGCCTGTATTTTGTATGGAGTATATCATCAAATCCTATGTAATCCGTACAAGTTGTGGAAAAATCAAGCGGGCATTCAAGCGACTTATTTAGACACTCGCCGCTAGACTTGAATGGGGGGTCTGTGTGTGTTTGTTGTTTTCTGTTTGGCTTACTTCCGTTACTACTATATGTGGGCACCAGTGTGTGCGTGAGTGGCATTGTGGGTGTGAGTGCATGTGTGTATTATGTTGTTTGTCGCTGCCTGCGATTTTCATTCATTAAAAGCGAGCGCAGCACTCACACACAGAGGAGCGCGCAGCGCGATTGCGACGGCATACGCATACACACACACACACACCCTTGCACATACGCTTTCATTCATTCATAAATTCATGCAGCAGCAACAGCCCCCGCCATCGTCCCCCAAAGCCCCCTCCTACGCCACAACATTGCCACTGCCACCGCCACCGCCACCGCCTCTGCTTCTGCTTCTGCTTCGGCTTCTGCTGCTGCCAATGCCTCTGCCTGCGTCGGCGTCTCGTGTCATCGCAACAACAGCAACAGGCATCCTCAAATGCGTTCATGTTGGTGTTGCTGCGGCTGCTAGTGCACTGAAAAAAATCCATCTAATTGCTGCCATATCTTTTTGACAGACAGATGTATAGAATAAATCGAAATACATATTACTTACCACAAAAAGTAAAAGAGAAACCTTCATGAAAAATGGTTGGTGTTTATTTCAGCAACTTCTTTAACGTTACAAGACAGGCAATGAAATATTTTGTTTCTTAGATAAACGAGAAAATAAACTCCAAACGATTCGAAACTCTACTTTGGGCGCCAATAAGTAGGCAATAAAATGGTTTAAGTGAACTAAATTTTTGTATAGCCTACTTACCAGCTGATTTTTGCTGTAAATACTTTTGCAATACTAAAAACACTAGAAAGTCTCTTTAAAGTATATTTAAACTTAACCAATTCTTGTTTTATATTCGGTGTACTTATTTTCTTGCTGTGTTCTTAGTTTATCTCCAACAGACATCGCACCGTGGTTCCCGTTTCCAGTCTTTATTTCCACAATTTCCCCACATTTGCCCTCCCCCCATTAAATGTTGTTGTTGTTGCTTCCACGCTGTTTGCTTCGTTGCATTTTATAGATTCGTTCTAAATTTCAATGAAATTTCATTGAGCACGCATGGCACAACAACAATAACTGATAAGTTTGGAACGGATCCGATCCGTATCTCTGTCGCTTGTCGTTGTTTGTGTGTTGTGTTTGTGTTTGTTATGGGGTCAGCCATTCAATACGCGTCGTCCGAAACCGAAACTGTCGCAATCGCGCCCCGAAGATCCCCTTTATGTGCTCTCGTTTATATACACATTATACGACTGCGCTCAAAATTATAGTAATAAACTAATAAAAACTCAATTAAACGTATTTCCGGGAAGGCAACTTGTAAAAAAAAATAACATAATGGAAAATATAGCAGTACTTTTGTTTTATTGTCGAGGTATTTAATCTATTTAAAGAAATCTTTATATTAGGGTTGTAAAAATTGAGTTGTAATTACTTCCGCTTGATAAATATTACTTAAAATAGATTTATATAATTACAATGTTTTTTGAGCTGGCTAAAATTACTAATAATGAAAATATGGGCCCCGAGAAATCATAAATGAAATTCGAGCTGGCTAAAATTACTAATAATGAAAATATAGGCCCCGAGAAATCATAAATGAAATATATTTGTAAAAACATGATTTATAATTATTATTAGAAAACCAAAATTCAGACATTATACACATAAAATCTGTTAAAATCCTTTCACTAGGAATTTCTTAAAGAGTTATATTTTCATAAATAGTCTTTAATACTTAAAACTTGCCTCTGAATATTTTAAAAAATATTTCAGTTTACATGTTAAATGATTTAATAGTTTTTTAATGTTATTTTATTGCCTTTAATTTTCTACATTTTTCCAAAGCATAATTATACCATATTTTGATACTACAAATCTATAACTGCTTACATTACGACCGCAACTGTAATTATATACCTTATACAGTTATGAATGAATGAAGTTCATACACACACTCACACCCACACTTATACTGCACACCCACACACATAGACATTCAGCCTCGTGTTTGGCTCGTCAGTTTGGTTATGGTCACATTATTTCCGGCCCGCCGGCTTTTGGCTTGGGTTTATTTTTTAGTTTTATTTATATTTATATTTATAGCTGGGGCCGTTGGATCTTCCTCTGCTTCTTCTCCTCTCACTTCTTACTTCCTTCCTTCCTTTCTTTTTCTTTTTCTTTTTCTTTTTCTCGTTTCTGTCTCTTCTTCTCGGTCTCTGCTTGTTTGTTGGCCACTCCAAAAATGCAGTTGGCAGCACTTCCTCATTTGTACGCACCGGAAGTGAGCGGAAATGCTCGCACACTCGCATTAGTCACTTTTGTTTTCACTTCCACACACACACACCCCCTCCTCTCCCCTCGCCGGTATATAGTTTCCGTTGATAAAACGCCTCTGCCTCTCCTCTCGCTTCCACTTGCGGCTATTTATGGCGAAAGTGTTTGGTGGAGTTTGTTTTTGTTGCTGCTGCTGCTGGGCCCTGAGTTCAATAGTGCTTTGAACTTTAGCTCTCTCTCTCTCACCCGCCGCTCTCTCTGTGTACCCTTCCCTGACGCGGTGTGTGTCTGCCTCTTTCTGGCTGGGAATGCATCAAAAATAGAGCGGCACATTGTCTGGCTGCTTTGGCGAAAAAGGGAAGAGGAAAAGGGAAAAGGAAGAAGGGTAGGAGAACTACAGTGACGTTCGTTGGAAGGGGGGTACGCTGCTGCTGAATGGGTCTCAGAAAGTGGGGATAATGGCAGGGGCGGCGGCGGCGACGGCGACGGGGGCACAACTTCCGCTGGCGAGGCTTACGCAAAAAGACGTTAAATTTATGAATATGAATGAGCGGAGCCGCGATCCCCGATTTCCCTCGCTGTTTCTTTTTTTTTTCGTTATTTTTCTCCTTCCAGCTGCTGCCGCTGCTGTCGTCGCCCCCACGTCGTCGCTGCACTTTTCGTATTCAAAAACTGGGCCAAATGTCATTAATACATCAGATCCGGACATGCAAGCGGGAAGCAAATCATGCGTTGACAAGAGGGGGAAGCTACAACTGTGACTGCACAGGGGCGTAGGTGGGGCCGAGGCTGGGGCTGGGGATCGTTGCCGGCTACGCCCACATTTGGAGCAGATTCCAAACTCCAAACTCCGGCGAAGACGACGACGATACTCCTACTTGGCCACATCCACATCCGATTGCAGCCAGTTTGTTAGCCGAGGAATGTGCTATTATTATGCCAGAGCCGTGAGCTCTCTCTTTCTTCTTTCTTCTTTCTTCTTGCCCTGTCCAAGTTTTTTTCTTCTTCAGCATCCGCCTTTTGGTGGAGCTGAGCAGGGTATATGGTATTCGGTTATGTCTAAAATATAGAAGAATCTTTAGAGATACTTGGCACATATCACCTGGATTTTGAACTACTACACTACACCCAAAAAAAAAAAAAACAAGAGTTTAACCTTTCCACGCGTTGTCTTAAAAGTATACTCAAGCAGTATAACGAGTTTAGTATAAATTTTATACTTCAAACTATCAAACGTATACTCCAAAGTTTAGTTTTTATACTCTATAGTTTCAATTGTGTATTTTTGAGTATTATTTTTATACGAACCTACATCGAAAATTCGATAACATATCGCGTTAGCTGGAATTTAGTGCTTTTCTGTTTGTCGCGTTAGTGATTATTATGGAATATTGGTGCAGATGAGTATAAAATGTATACTTTCGTAGTATTAAATCGATAAGCATTTTATTGAGAAATTTTTCATACTCAAGAGTATAGAATTCATGTAACAATCGTATAGGTTCTATGATGATTTTTTTTTGGGTGTATTAAGGAATGAAGATTTTCAAATTTTAAATACCAAGATGCCCAACTGAAGTTTTCATATCTATATTCTTAACAGACCAAACATTTTTAAGTTAAATGTAACTTAAGAATCAAAAGATCTACTTAAGATCTAACTCCAAAAGGTTAAAATCAAGAAGTTCCTTAAGGTTTAAAAAAGATTTTAGAATCACTAAGGCACTTAAGAATTACCTTACATGTAGAATGCCATAACCCTCTGGGAATTATTGCATTTTTGCAGTTATTATTTTTGGAGGTGGTTCTGGGTTTTAAAACCTTAGAACCTCTTAGCCTCTGGCAATAGCAGCTACCCAGCGATACAAATACTTAGATACAACTTCTCTCTTAGATATTTAAATACAAATACCGTCTTAGATACTCAGATACAAATGCAGACGGCGGCGGCCAGTGCATCCAAGTGGAATGTGGCTGCTGCAAGACGCTCGAATGCGCTTTCTTCCATTTCCATTTCCATCTACATCTCCATTTCCCTATCCACAGCCACATCCTCTCCTGCTTCGGTTCCTTCTTTCGCCCAAACTGCACCTCATCATCAGCGGATTCATTCAGCTGGGAAATGGGGCGGCGTCCGTCGGGCGGTTCGTTAGCGGGCCAATTGTTGTCACTACCGCTGCCGAGCCGCCGCCGCCGTTGCTGCTGCTGCTGCACTTTTTGTTGGTGTTCCCGCTGTTGGTTTTCAATTGTGCGACTTTGTGGCGCTGCCCAACACTTGTATGCTAATGCTAATGCAGCCAACATGCCAACCGGCCAGCCTTTGCTTCTTTTTGGCACAGTGGGACCAGTTATACTTTTACCTGGGTAATTACTTCTATTTTACTTGGTTTATAAATTGAAAACTATAAGTGGGATGGGTGTTGATTGAGTAGAATAGAAGTAGAAATGGTTATCTAAATATTTATATCTAAAACCTTCATCAAGAAAATATTGATAATATTCATATTTCCAAGTTAAATTTATGAAAATCTTGAGAGGGTTTATTCCTAAGATGCCAGCTTATTCGCTCGGTAACTTGAAAAAACTCTTTGAAATCCAATACGTATCTTAAAAGTAATTATCCTTTGATATCTCTTTATCTAGAGATTTCTAAGACTTAAAAGACAATATTGTCTTGAAATAAATTCTTGACAATCTCTCCAATAAAATTTTATTTTGTTAAAAATTTCATTAATTTGTTCAAATATATTATCGGTTATGATATCGATTTCTTCGCTAATTTCTTTCCTTATTGTCATCATAAGAGACTACTATAGAGGACTACTTATCTTATGCTTAGGGAATTCCCCATAAATACCAGTAGGTATTCTCTGAATTATCCTTAGCCCACTGTACCGCTCATTGCAGTTGCAGTTGATGGCTCTCGAGTGTGCGTGTGCCCATTTGCAGCGGCGTCAGCGTCAGCGGCTTATCTAACCTGGCGGCGGTACATAGTGCTGGTGCTGGTGTGCTGCACCACCACCGTTTTTTTTTTCATCAGATGCAACTGCAACTGCCACACTGACGAGGCACTGTTAATTTTGCAAAGTTTTTTGCGCTGCCCAGGCTTTTTGCTGCTGCTGCTGCTGCTGTGCAAGTCTCTCATGCATAAAATTGTACACGACATAATTTTTCATGAAACGGCCGGCCTGGGATCCTCCCGGTGCGGACGGCGGCGTCGTCGGCATCGTCTAACCAAACCGAGTGGTATAGCCATCATATATAGCCCCCGGCTATAGCTGCTATATACATATCCCCCGTATCGTTCTCTCTCTGTCCCATTGCCGTTGTTTTGGGCAGGTTCGGTGCACTTTTTGCCGGCTGACCGCGCTCACTCGAGTAGAAATTATGTGCAATTTGTCTAGCCAGAGGTCTGGTCTTTGGTCTAGAGCTCGATTCCGATTCCATTTCATTCCGCCTTCTACTTGGACACTCGAAAAAAAATCAGGTATCTCATTATTTGCCTGAAAGGGGTGAAATTGTGATATAAATTTGCAATTTAAAAGATAATGTATACCTATTGATTTTATTACGGAAAAATAACTTGGGAATTATAACTAAACTGATCTTGGGGTTTAGTCAGCTGTCAATAAAAATATGAAAATAAGCAAATAAGATAATGTGGACTTAAAATTGAGCTGAGAGAGATCCACAAAGATTCTTAATTCAAAAATCAAGCTTCTGGAAAAAATACTTGGGAATTCTAGTGACCATTATCAGGATATTTCTTAATATATTTAAAGGATTAAAGACACTATTTAGAAAATTTTAAATTTTTCACCTTTCTTATAAGTACTATCCCAGGTAATGCTCAACCTTTAAGAAGTAACGAAATCCCTTTCGTTATTATTCACACACGGTTTTTCCCCGAGTGCATTGCGCTTCTTAATGATCGGTGGGCTGTATGCGCATCACGTGCTCCCTATTAGATCGCGGGTATTATCATTACGTTCGGGCGGGGGCAGACTTTCGAACCAAAAGTAATTACACCGAAATGGGGGAATTCTTTGCCATCGAATCGAATCGGATCGGTACCGTACGATCGTTGACCATGCAACGCACACACCTCCACGTCATAAGTGGCTCCAACCAAACCCCTACCATACCATACCCCTTCTCCCGGCCCCGCTGATAAGGTGTATTAATTATTTTTATGGTCTTGACGTTGCTGTTGATGTTGTAAATAGTACAAACAGTCGAAAGTCCAAAAGCTTTTTGATTGGGAAATCTCCGTTGTGCTGCTCCGTTGTTGATTTTCTTTTTGTTTTTATTTTATTTTCAGGGGAGAAGAAGCCGAAATTACAATTTCCGCCTGTAAGTGTTGAGCAGCATGTGACTCAAAAGTTTAACATTTTGTTTTATGTGAGCTGTGCCCTCCAGCCGCAGGTCCGCTGGTCCGCGGGTCCGCAGGTATGTAAGTATGTTTTGTATGGCATCACATGTCATTTATAGTTTGGCCTTTAAATGGGCCTTTTGATAAGCCGTAGATTGAGCGCGTGCTTTTGTCTGGGCCTGGGCCTTTAGCCCCACTTCGTGCACCTCGACGACGACGACGACAACGGACAGGTGTGTGTACACTTTCGAAATTCCAGAAATTCTTGCGTCAAGTAGCCGCCCCGAAAAGCTTATCATGCAGACACGATCGTCGTAGGTCCGTAGGTCCCCACGTAGCTTGTCAATGGATTGCATTGATACCGGACAGTTGACGGGATTGATTGGATTGATTATGGGGGCGCTCGTAAATACACCTGGCGCCCAGCAGAAAATTCAAGGAATTTTGCTAATCACACAAAAGGTGCAGGAAGGCTCTAGGAACTGGGGTGTTTTTTCAGATATATTAATGGGCTATGGAAAGCAAAGGTTTTATTTGATTAGGTTGCTTTTTAATAATAATAGATTAGTCTGATTATTAAAAATTAAACTTATGACACTGCCTTTGGTAGGAGTTTGGTTTATAGGAAATTGCAGTATGGAAACTTGTTATTTAAAATTACCTCATTTTTATAAAGTTCAAACAAAGTAAAGGAAAGTCTTGAAATCTGAAATATGATGCCTAGTTCTTGGTTTATATATATTTTTTAAGAAATATAATACAGTGATAAGGGCTTGATTTATTTTTTAAGCATAGAAATTATCATTAAATTATATTTACATTCCTACAAATCTTGTACATAGCTAAAAAAAAGTATTTATAAGATCACTTGTGAGTGGATCACAATATTAGGTAAATCCTATGGTACATCAGCTTTAAAAATAATTTTAAAAAGCTGCTAGGCTATCTTTAGGTATAAAAGTAAGAAAACCCCCTCCTTAGATCAATTTCTGAACTAGTTTAGTTCCGTTTTTCTGTAATATATTTCCCCCAGGCTGTTGTTGCGTTTCTGGGGATTGTCCCATTTGGCATTTGATATGCATGTCAGGCGGGCGGGCGGGCGACATGACGACGACGACGATCCCCCCTGCGAGATCTGCGGCCATAAATAACAAGTAAAGCCTATGGAATTTCCTATAAATAAGCTCATGACGAATATAACAAAAATTCCCTGTCCCAACCTTAGCCCCGCGCCCTTCTTGGCGATAAATGTGTGTGTTGTGAGTGTGTTTTTTTTTCGTTGTAAATGACCTCGTTCACATAAAGTTCAGAAATTCCATTTACAAACTTGTAATTGAAAAAATCCACACACACACCGCACACACATGAGCGAGAGAGCCAAAGTCAAACACGTTGGAATTTTGTGTTATTTTTTTTCTTTACCGTTCAATGACGAATTTTTTTACAGTCACAAAAAATACAGAAGAAAAAAATACACAAAGAAAAACCGAAAAACCAAAAAAGACACTTACGAAAGTCAAAGGAATGGAAAATGTTTATTGTTCCAAAAAGATTACAACATAGAAGAGATGCCAAGCTGAAGAATTTTCGAAAGATGTTGTGACAAAATGCAAAAGTAGCACACATACAGATAGAGATACAAATGCAGATGCAGATACAGATACAGATACTCTTTTCTCGCCGGCTTTAGATCGCTGAAAAGGGGGCGAGACAGGGGCAGGGGCAGGGGCCAGGGGGCTGCGCTGTGCTGTGTTTGTGGAATGTCGTTTTGTGAGTTTCTTATGCGCGGACTCAAACATCGGCATGAGTACATAGAGTTCGGTATCGAAACTTTCTAGCACACAGATACGCCGCAGATCCAGCAGATACACACACACTCGCAAAGAGAGTTTCTCTGCCGATGTCGCTCTGCCTCAGTTGCTGCCTGCGCTGGCCGCCAGCGCTGCTGCCTACGCCGCAGTCGCTGCCTCTGTCTCTGCCTCTGCCGCTGCCTCTGTCTCTGCTCACTTGAAATTCCGACGCCGAAACGAAAGATCGCGCAAAAGAAAAGAAAATTTTCATTCAGTAATTGTAGCTGCAGCCGCATGGTCGTGGTCGTGCGCTGTTAAATAACATTTGGCCAGAGCCAAGCTAAAATTGTGTCCAGTCTCCGTTTTCCAAGAAGCTCTCTCAATGTTAACATTTTACATTTTGTCCAAGAAATGTGACATAGAAACGGTAAAAGTGCGCCAACTTCGCGAAAACAAAAACTAATCAAGAAAAATACCGTACATTTGTGAACACTGAAAATTAAATTATTAAATATAACAAAAAGTAAAGTTAACGAAAAATAAGAAGCAGACAAGGACGGCACGAGACTGGTGCGACCGCATTCCAGAAAGTTCAAATAACGATCGTGGAAGGGGAAAAACTGAAGTTGAACACAACTAAACTCGAACTCGAACTGCGGAAAGTGCCAGTGTATGTGTGTGGAATGCAGAAGAAGAAGCAGCAGCCAGTCAGCCAGCCAGAATCACAAGCCAAATACAAGAAGAAAAATGCCTTCGAAAAAACTGGTTTTTTGGCTTCGTTTCGTTTCGCCAGCAAAGACTGTATGTCGTCTCGAGGTTCCATTGACATCCCGGGAGTTTTCTAACCTCCAACTCGCGAGATCTCCACATGGGTAAGTCGGAATTCGCACACACACACAGATCCGATCGAGACTTGGCTTTTTTTCTCCAAGCGCGACTCAAATATTTATTGGCTGAAATTGGAAGCTGTGTGTCTGTGCGCGCGTGTGCTTTAGTGTGTGTGTGTGGCGTCTATTTAGAAATTCAAATTGAAATTTTTGAAGCGTGAGTCATGCAAGAGCGTGGGTTGTTAGGTTCGTTTTGGAGACAGAGACCAGTTTTCACATAGCGATCCTAACCTTCAGTGGGAACAGTTGAACAGTGGGAAAAACGTTAATGGGAACAATCATAAAAGTTGCATCACTCAGCACAAAGAGGAGAGGGAGACACAAACAACAAGTCAACCACCAGCATAGAATGCGGTTGCCAGACAGGCGAGACGGCGATAGCGTCGGAAAGAGACGGGCAAGAACACGGACGCGGACAGAGCACAGACGAAAGAACAACAAGCGGCAGAAGAACCGTTTTACAGAGAGGCAGCCAGGGTAAGGAGGAGCGAGCGAGACGGGCACACAAGCAAAGGGAAAAGGGAGTGCAGTCAGCACTCGAAGAAATTAAATGCAAGAACACTAAAATAAAGTTTGTACATTAACAAATAAGGTTTGAGACATATTTAATAGTCCTTAAATAAAAAGTGTTAATATTTTCAGAAATTCATAAATACTGAAAAATTTAGCAAGTAAAATATTTTGTTGGCACCATTACATTTCTAAAAGTACACCTAAATAACATTTTCCAACAGTGTTCTCCGCTCATTTTCTTTGCCCTAAGTGATCCCGTTTATTTAGCCATTCTTGCCCTCCCTTTTGGTTGACGTAAACCGTAATGTCAGCAGAAAAGAAGGAGCAACAACGGGCACTATCGCTGGCAATATCGAAAAGCTATCGATAGTTGTTACATTTGGACAGCCAGTTTTGCAGTTCGTCGCTCTCGGTTCCGTTTCTTTGTTTTTCCAATTTTCGTCGTAATTATATTCAAAACGAAAGAGCTGTGCGGATCAACTGGCCGCATTTTATACCACATCATAAATGTCAATTAAAAATGATATTTGTATTGTCAAGTTCCGCCCGTCGGAACATAAAAATGTGCTATAAAAAAGCTAACGGTTAATGCTACGGTCTGCTGAAGTTCGTGTGTGGCTGCAAACAGAAGAAAGAAGGAAAAAGAGACAGAGATGGCTAGAAAAGGCAAAAAACTATTCCCCGCTCAATAGAAAGTTTGTGTTAATAAAAAAAAGCAACAACATCAACAAAATACCTAAAAACTTAAACACACAAAATATGTATGTCGAAATATGGCAGCGGCGGCAGCAACAAAAAACAAAATATAAAAAAAAAGAGTGAATGAAAAAATGTTGACCTAATTTTCGGTGGCCCCCAGTTGTTGTTGCTGTTGTTGTTTTTGGTCTTGTTTATTTCAGCAGCGCCGACCGAGGCAGAGGCAGAGGCGGAGGCAGCGACAGCGGCGCATACTTTCCCACACAGCTTCCCCATCTTATGCCATCCATCCCCATTCCAGATTCCAGGCCATTCCCAGCAGCGTGTGATCATCGCGGGAGCAGCGCCACTGCTCCCTTCGCACGCTTCTTGCTGCTCGCTCTTTCCATCATCTCTTCCCCCTCTTTCTTTCACCCCGACGAACAGCTGGAACGACGTCTAAATTAATGATTGTTAAATGGAGATTGTGTTCGCTGCTGCCGCCGCCGCCGCTGTTGTTGCTGTAGTTTAGTTGTTGTTGTTGTTGTTGCATTCCACACCAATACACACTTACAGTCGAAATACGGGCGCGCCTGCGCAGAAACTATTTATAAAGGTATGTAATCCGTATTGCCGCGTGCATTCGATAACTCTAAAACATTTTACAGTTCCCAAAAAAGAAGAGGGAGAATAAACTCTCAGCGCCACTAATTGTGTGCTATTTTTATTAAACAAAAAAGAAGGAAAAAAACTAAAACCAACCGTAAGATGATTTTTTTTTTGTCGGCGGCGCGCGTGTGAAAATATTTAGGCTACCAAAGGTATTTTTATTCTCGCTTCTTGCAGATCTTTTAAGTTCGTATGGTCTCTTTTTTTTCGGTCTTTTGTGTTATTTTCTGTTTTTTTGTCTCTCGTTTAAAGTGTTAACTGGCAGCATATAATTTCGGTCGACTTGACACACATAGTAATTATAGTTATTAAATGTGAAGCCAGGCACGTGCGTGAAAACCGAAAAACCGAAAAACTAGAAAAGCTGTGAAACTGTGAGGGGAAAAACGGAAAACGGAAAAGGGAAAAACGAATGAAAAACGAAAAACGTTTGTAACTCCATGATTTGACTACGAAACCGGTTTTCGATTTGGTTTGACTGTTTTTAATACAAGTGAGATCATTTTGAAAGCTGATTTTGTCAATGAATACCACATTCCACATTCCGATGTATTTTTTTTCTCCTCGTTTTTTGTGTGTTGTTTGGTGTGCCTACACGGCGATCGTGTAACAAAGCTTTGAACTAATGCCGCCGATCCGAACCGAGTTTTTTTCCGAGAGATGGAGATGCTAGTTTGAAGGTGAGTATTCATCTCAGGAAAGTGCACTGGAAAAATTGCCTATGTTCCTTATTTTGTAAGTATAAAATAGGGTTAAATGCATGCCTTAATTTCATAAATGCAAACCCTACACTACTTTATGAATATTTGCAAAGGTTAAAAACAAATTAGTTATTCATTTTACGTTTGCCTTTTCATCAAAATTATACACATTTTTGGTAAGTTACAAAGGTATATAGTTACAAATATTTCTTTAGTTAAGAAAATAAAAATCGTTTAATTTACTACAAAATTTACTACAAAATTGAGAGCATTATATCATTCTAATATTAAATTATGAAAGCTAACTCTAATTATCTATAATCAAAGCCATTAATCATACGTAGAATTGTAAACTTTAATTGTTTTTAATTTTTATTTTTAAGAGTCTAATAAATAACATAGTACAATTAGAAATTTATATATTTTAATGTTCTTTTTGAAAAATTTATTTATTATTTATAGACAATATTTTTATAACCACCGGATCTAACATAAGTTCTTGAAGTCAAATGAGTCTAAAAATGTTATAGACGTTCCATTTACATATCTGTGGTAATTTCCACACACTCTATACCATTTTCTACTCGATCGGACAGGAATTATAGTTAATACGAGGGATTTAAGTTTTCCCAACAAGATTTTTCTTAATCTTGCTCCAAAAAGTAGGCAATGCTTTTTGCAAACTGATTGCAAAGTATTTTCATGGTTCACTAAAACGCTTTTACTTCCTTTTCTGTGAAATAAATATGTATACTTCCTGCAATGTACTGCATTTTCGGCCAGTGTAAGTGCTGCGCCTGCGCCGCTGCTCCTAGCTATATTGTCTCTATTTCTTTTTTCCGACTGTCATCTCAAGGTGAGTTGGAACCGAAGAAGTTGGCTTCGATGGCGATGGCTGGGTTGGGGAGCATGGGGGATTGGAGATTGGAGCTTGGCGGTTGGAGGAGTTGGGTAAACGGCATTCCAAGCATGCCAGCGGCGACCGAATCTAAACAACTTGATGTTGGTATTTTTATGCTTTGTTTGCCCATTACAAAAGCCCTTTTTTTCAGTCGTAAACGACGAGGCAGCGACGCACTGATAAGGCTGCGCCGCAGAGAGATAAGCGATATACGGATCCGGGGATCGGGATTGGGATCTACCTGGCCAATGGCCTCCGCCTCCGCCTCCGCCTCCTCGAAAAACCCCCAACCTCTTCGAATACCGATTTTTTCATTCATGAAACGATCGGATGGAGGCCAAAGTGGAGCACGGGTGGAAAGAGGTGGGAAGGAAGGAAAGCTATGCGGTGGTGCGACCGAAAAAGTCGTGATAAACATATTTACCAATTGATTATTTTCCAACACAAGCACACACCGCCGGCTTATATAAGTGAGGAGAGCATGCACATAGAGCTCTACGCCATATAGCATATAGCATATAGCATGCCATATAGCATATATAGCATGTAGCACATGCCGTGCACATAGAGCTCGCGCCAAGGTGCTAATCAGCATACACATACATAAATATACATACATACTACACACTATATGTGGTGTATGTGCGGATGGATTTGGATTTGGAATCGGAATCGGAGTGCCAATGGGCACGGGCACGGGCACGGGTCTTCGGTTTTTGGATTTGGGGTGACTTTCTTTTTCAAATGCCCCGTGGCAGCTGCAGCTGTTTCACAGTTCTGAGTTCTGAGTTCTGAGTTCTGACTTCTGAGTTCCCTGTTCCCCATTCCCCATTCCCCATTCCCCCATATCCCACTCCCTGTTCCGAGTTCCGATTTCCGAGAATTCTATCCCAATGCTCCTACTCCTCTTGCTCGGCTAGAAAACCAAACTGGAGCGACGACGACACCCCGCATGGAGTTAAGAGAACACATTCGTAATCCGGCATGGAATGCATTGTGTAACTAAATTTAAACGTTTTATTAGCCCAAGATGTGCCACTTTACATGGTAATTTAGTGGGCAGTTATTTTGTTATACCTCATTAAGATGGGGAAGATCAAAGCTGAAAAATTATACGAAAACAACGAACGCATGAAGCGAACGCGAACGAACCGAATATTGTTGTTTTGAGCTTGTTGCGTGTTTATGTCTAGAAAAATGTATATTGGGATTTTCTTTAAAAGGCGAATTACATGTCTCCCAAGTGTTATTATATAGAGTTTTGGAAAACAACAACATGTTTTGGGACATCCCCAATTTATTTTTACGGCATTTTAAGAGAAGACATTCAACTAATAGCTTGTTGGGAAATGCATTTAAATTTGGGATTATGTTATTTGGATTAAGCTTTTAAACAAACACTTAAACTTAACTTGTTTCAAGTTGATGTTTCTGAGATAAATATATTTAAATGCTTGCATTTTATGCATAATTTGAAAAGAGATTTGAAAAATTCATAATATGAGGAACAATGTAAAATTTAATTTAAATTAAAATGAAAGAAGAATAGAATTACAACTATTTTTAAATTATCTGAAACGTTTTGCCAATGGGGAACCTCAATATTTAATAAGCTTACAGATCCTATATAGAATATAAGTACTAAGTTCTTCAATAAAAATTATATTCAATTTAAAGAAAATAAGACAAATAAAATAGTCTTTATAACAAAATATATTTAGTCCTATAATTGTGATACAAAAGTAATAATAACTGAGAACTAGACTTTCCAATTCAAGAAAATATATTATTAGCTTTAATATAAAGTCATAATTTATAAACTTTATTATTATTATTTATATTAATCTACAAACAATACGATACCAAATTGATTTAAACCCCGATTCCAATAAACCTTATAGACTCTCAATAGGCAACCGGAACATTTCTTATACACTAATTGTGATTTAAGTTAGGTTTAAAACTAGACAGATAAGGATATTAATCCATTGGCATAAATAACAACTTGAGCATATTTTGCTCAAGAATCGAGCATTAAAGTTGAAATAAAAAATGGCAGGTAAGCCATGATATATTTATAACGGCCAATATATCAAAAGGCCTGTGTTAGCGATCTTTAATACCGCTAATAAATCCAATGTATGCCGCCAGCTCAATGGGAATGCCTGCTGAATCTGGGCAATAAAATGCTTATAAATAGAACCCGAACCGAGTGTTGTAAATGGCCAAGAGCCAGAAATAGTTGGCCAGGAGAAACTTCTTTCTGAGGCGACGGTGGCGGCGGCGGCGGGGCTTAGCTCATCGCATTCCGATTCCTTGGCTTGAACTGTGCCGATATTGTTTAAAATGCGGCACGTATCTGAAGGAGAGTGGCCGTGGCTGGCCGAGAGAAAGAGAAACAGTCGAAAGCACAGCACACACACACTCAAAGATACCGATACCGATACAGATACAGATACAGATACGGATACCGATACAGTGCATGTTCAGATACAGATACAGACAGCTTGCAGACGCTAGACGGCGGTAAATGTGTCTCCGTTTCTTGAAATGAAAACATTTCACAATCCCGGATACGCATCGGAATGTGGCTGCTGCTGGTGGCACTTACCACCGGGAAAGTCAAGGCGGGGCGGAAGGGAGGGGGGCTTGGGCCATAAAGCCTGGCTCTGCACTCTCCACCGAAGATACACACGACGCTCTACAGATACAGATGTATCTTTTGGGCCAAGAGAAAAGAGCCGCTGCAATTGCTGCAATAGAGGAATATTACCGGAGGCAGCGCGGCTAATGCACTTTCCATTGTACTCTCTCGGCCGGCCAGGTGATGTGGGTTGGGTTGGGTCTGGTGGCTGAATCTGGGTTCGGTCTTGGGTTTGGCGGCCTTCAGTTCAGGCCAACTCGACTCGCTTTCCTCTAGGAAATTTCCCACGGAGATTATATCACCGCAAAGGAAACGCGCTCGCTCCCAGGCCAGATCCTGATTTCGGGTTTGTTCCGGAAACTCGCTGAGGAAATTGCAGGGAGTTAGATTACTTTTTATCGAACTTTAAGCTTTGTTTGTATAGGGGAAATGTATCTTGTACAGTTTTTGTTGCTTGGTGTATGGGTTGGGAATGGTTATTAGGGTTTGGAAGCCACATAATGCAGTAAAGCTTTATGTTATTAATATAAGTAATAATAAATATAAATCTGTTCTAGGTTTTTTTAGACGAGTAGGAAAGTATCCAGAGGTAGAACCAAATACCAATACAATCTCTAAGATGCCGAACGGCCATACATTTCATTTGCAGCATGCTGGCTATTTTGGGCTTTTTCCGCTTGTACAAAGTTATTCGGACCTTATTTTAATGTCTTTGGTTGAAATACTCTATATTTTATGGCCTTCTTATATATTTTTAATAATAAGATCCAATTTTAATACATTGCTTCATTCCTTCAATTATGGTTCTTGTATTCTAATTTTTTTGCTCTCCAATAACATTTTGGGAAACTCAATCCTAAGTACAATAATTACGTAACCAAAACCTGAAAAGGAGCAATTAAAAAAGGGTGACAAATAAAAACAAGGTCCTAAAAAGAAAGCTGACGTCGTTAATGACTGAATACCCTGACTCACCGAATGTTTTCCCCGAGACAACCCTGTGAAAATCCTGTAACTTAAAGGGGAAAACAATGGCGCCCGAGCATGACATAAATTGCAGATCAACAACAAAGACTCTACTTGAAGTTTTGTTTTCGCATCGTGTTCGATCGTGTACTGTCTCCCTTTCATGCAGATGTGTCTGGTCCTTTGTCCTTAACCCTCCTGCGAAATATGTATATATATTTTTCCCATTTTCGCAACAATAAACAAGCCCCGAGGGCAGGGCAGCCAACACAGACAACTAATTAAATTTTCTATGGTATGAATGCGCTTTTGTCGCATTAACCCCGCTCGGAGCCGATCCTCGCCAAGAGTACGGAGAAGAAGTCTTATTAAGTTGCCATTAAGAGGTAAGCATAGAAACCAGGTAAGCGATTCAGGTAGGTTTTTATGGATAAGGAAGTAGGGCGATCTGCTGCTACTCCTCGGCTATTCATATTCATAAGCCCATTGCCACCGCCATCAATAGCTCGTAAAATGTGTGTGAAACGGAGGGGTGCCTGCCTGCTGCCTTCTGGCGAAGTAGAAGAAGATCCCGATCCCCGATTCCGTTCAGGGTGGTTGCCCTTCTACTTATTCCTCTCCCCCTCCTCTGAAGCTACTCCTCCTCCTGTCCAACTTGAACTCGTAGTTATAATGTTTTTTACTATATCTTCGGCACACGTGTTCATCGTCGCTCCGCGGTTGTTGCCTGTTGCTAGGCCAAACGAGAGAGATTCCCTAAGAAACCCACCCCACCCAAAAAAAAACAACAAAAAATACTCCATAATACACATCCAAAAACCCAAAAACCCCTTCTTCCCCTCTCAGCTTTCGTGGTAGTTTTGCCAAAAAAAATAAATATATATGTATATATAATAATAAACGAAATGAGATCACTGCCAACTGGAAAGTTGAGAACTTGCGTAAAACTTTGGCCAACTTTCTTGTTGTTGTTGTTGTTTGCCTTTTATTTGTTGTTATTTGTTGTTGTTGTTGGTGTTATTGTTGTTGCTCAGTGTCTCCTGTTTGTGAGAAACTTTTGCTGGAAGCGCCATCCGCCGGCTGAACGGGAATCGCACTCGAAATTCAAGCCAAAAAATCTCACATTGAATCCACAAACACTAGAAAAAATTATAGGGCATATGGACTGGAATAATTTTTAGGATATATATTTGTGAAGGGCAAATGAATGTTTCAACCTTAGCTGAGGTTAATTTGAAAGAAACAATAGATACATATTTCACGCAATTATAGGGACATTTTACATTCTCATTGAACTAATCAAAATGTTTATGTTTTAACCGATTTTTTTTTTCATTTTTATATAATAACAAGTAATAATAATAATATAGTTATAATAATATAACAATTCATGACAGTACCAACTTAAAATTGATGTACATCTGAAAACAAACTTTGTTGTAAAATATACAGACTTTCATGATAGTTTCAATTTACATTTTAACACTTTTTAAGAGGTTTTTGGTATTGAAAAAATTAAACGATTGTTTTATTTATGACTAGTCATAATACATATTATTTATAATAATTGCATATTTGTTACCATGAAAAAGAATTAAACTTTCCATTTATTAACAGAAATTCATATATTTGGACAAAAGTTCGTGTAGTATTCAAAATGTAATTTAATTTTGCGTCTAAGCGCATAACAGCAAATCTGATGCGGATAACAGCACCTCATTTTTTAGAATAAATTTTATAGAATAAATATTAATGTTTGAACCGTAATCCGAATCAGAGTCCATGGAGATACAAAAAGGAACAATACTGACACTAATATTGATCGACTTCTACTAAAGCGGCTTAGGAATAAATCTTTAATATATATAATTTTTTTAAGTAAACAAATATAAAATAGGATCATAATTTTTTTCCCAGTGCTCTGTCCCCAAAAGCAAAGTACTCCAAAAATACACCCCAGATACTCCTCAGGCATGTCATTCAAGTGTGTAGAATTTATGCGTATGCGACGTAGTCTCGACTTCGGATCGTGCATAGAAAAGTTTTAGATAATTGGTTAATTATATGTTCATGTGCGTTATGAATTTCATTTTCCATATCTTCAATTTAAGAATTGAAAAACTTTCAGTCCCGAGCGGCAGCCCCTAAGCCGACCGGAGGCGATCGGGCCATGCGGGTTCTGCCAGGCCAAGCAAAAAACGCCACCAAATGTAAATTGGTTAATTTGTGATAAACATTTATGGTGGCCCAGGCGGCAGAGCGGAATCCAAGTCGGATCAGGGCCATGTGAAAAGTGCAGCACTTTCACTATTTCCACATTCACCCCGCCCGCCCCGAAATCAAATTGAAGTGCCGCAGCCGTAGTACCCGGGACCAATTGGTGTGGGCTTTTCTCACAGAAGAACATAGAAGTAGGAGATGAGTGTGTGAGTGTGCGTGTGTGATGATTATCGGGCGAAAACAATAATGCGGAAAATTGGTTTTTATTAAGATGGATAACCGAAATTTACATTAAATCTAACGAAGTGAAATCTATTCGTTCCAAGGGTGTGCACTTCTACAACGCAATGCGGCATGGGAAATTGTAGATTGTTGTAATAATGCAACTATAAGAAGGAAATAATGAAGTACATATTATATTTAATACTGACAAACCAAGTATAACCATACAAGATATATGAATACAAAAACCAACATTTGGTTGCTAGACTAAAAACATATTGAAAAGACCAGAAAACCTTTCTTCTTAAAATGTAACTTACTTGTTAGGCTTCAGCTTATATTTATATAGATTTAAATATTTTTAAACCTCCGTACTCAGACACGCGAAAAGTGTTCCTAAGCATTAAGCCAAAACGAGAGGTCAATACTCACCCTCTCGCTCTATCGTACTGCTTAGAAACACTTTTCGTGTGTCTGAGTACGGAGCTTAAGCTAGAAAACTGGTTTCTAAATTCAAATTTAGATTGTTGTAATATTGTTGTCCTTTCCAAAATTCGGGATCTTTTTGTTTTGTTTGATGGATCTTAAGCTAATTCTAAATTACAGAATATCGTCTTAAAACCCTTTAAAAACCCACGATCCTCTCATTATTTTACCCGGATTTCGTGTTGAGAACTGTTCCCAAACACACTTCATTAAAAAATAATAGAAATACGGTATATGGAGCTTACAGGCCCCAGACCCCCCGAAAACCTTAACCCCAGCACCGTTCCGTTCCTCCGCCGATGTCGATTCTCGCGCTAAACTGATAATGCCGATGCCATAACGTTCGGTTCGCCCCATAACATAATGTCATATGTACGCAGGCGGGATCGGGACATACAAAAGTATATATACGTATAATATATATATTTTACCAGACCACACTATATAGTGTACACATAACTGGCACGACACGATTCCAGAGCAGACGTTGCGAGACTTCTCCGCTGTCTTTCGGTTTCGTTTCTGTTTCTGTGACTGTGCAAATTATTGTCACTCACATAAAAAAAAATATTGCAGGCCAGCGCCATCCAGAGGCGAGCGATGACGGAAGTTCAACTAACTCATTTCCGGTTATGTATGTATTTTGATTTCGTCTGTGGCGCGGCCGGATCCTCAATTGTCAGTATGTGTGCTGTATGGTGTTATGGTGTACCGTGCTCTGGCCCGAGAATCTGAAAATATACATACGCTCCGGATCCGATGTGGCGACCAGTAGACGGTATGCATGGCATGGTATATGGGCACTTCAAAGCGCCTTTAAGTAATCAATTAGTTTCTTAGCAACAAACTATTACTTAAGGTATTGTTGAAATACATTTATTTGAATAATAAAATTTCTCATTTTGGATTTGAAATCAATTAAAAACGGTGTCCAAAAGTATGCAATTAACTATTTTCCTTCAATTTAAACACTGTTTTACCTAATAATGCGCCTAAGAGAATGTTGTAAAATATTTATACAGCCTTTTACATTACATTTGCATACGTTTCTGGAGATTTGAAATCACATAATGAATGTCATTCCATTTTTAATGGAGGGAATATTTTATTTGATGGATTGTCAATTTCAATATAATTTATAATAATTAAAACCTATATATCTTATTAATCTATTCATTAATCTAAACTTCTTGTCAAATTTAAACAAATAAGCTTTAAGAAATATGTAACCTAAAGAAATATAAAATTGTATTTGTATTAGTACAATAAACCGAAAAAATAGTTATATCAAAGTACTGGTTAATAAATCGATTAGACAAATCTGGGTTAAAGCTCCAAAGCTCTCTCGGCGCCGCACTCATTCATGCATTCCATTGCCTCCACATTCATTCAAACCGCCATTCATTCATTCAGAACCGAGAACCGAGAACCGGGCGCATTTCATTGAGAGTGTCGCGTCTCTGTTGCTGCGCAAATACATTCATAATTAAGTTGTAGATGAAACATAAAAGCTATAATTACGTCGCAGTCGTCGTGCCTAGGTTCTTCCTCTCCTCCAATCTCGCACACACATATAGTACAGTATTTAGTACATGCACTTCCGCTTATCACCAGAGATTTGAAAGGAATTTAGGTCACACACGCATGCCTGCCGGAGATTTCACAGACATAAAAGCGACAAAAACTGGCCTGCCTCCAAAAAGATGACTAACTGATATCTTCATCAAGTTGAGGATTGTAAATCAGAAGTCCGTAATTTTCCTTCGTCAGAAGAATACTTTTCCAATTAATTTAAAAAGGCAATAGTATTTAATTTTTAAAAATAAATCTGTTAAAAATGATATGTAAGCTAATTTATGTGTATTTTACATATACATGTAGAAAGTAAACATGGGTTTCCCCTAATGAGACATAGGTGGCGCCAGTTGGTGTGGAAATACTCTGGCAACGCCAAATGTAATGCCGCGGAAGTACGCATTGTGAACTGAAAATCTAACAAGCAAAAATTGTAATTTATTTTTTATTGCAGGTTGCTGCAGTAGGTAGCGCGCCATCCGAGCAGCGTTGTCTTCTTACATTTTCTGTCATCTTTCCGAGCAACACGTATACATTGGATTTAATGACAGCTTTTTATAGTGATCTGGCAACGCTATACAATCTTCACAATCAAAATCATTTGATTTGGCAGCCCTGCAACCCCCGGGCAGAGTGGCAACTCTGCGACTTTGTTTACTTATTGAAATTTCTCAATTATTTCTTTCGGAAAGCCATTAGCGGTCGGAATGTTGCATAAATAAGCAACGCATCAGCTGCTAAAGGTCGTCAGCGATAAGGATGCACAAATCGTTGCCCCCGCACTCCCCTCAAGCAAAGCCAGCTTGCAGCTAGCACTCGTATGTCCAAATGACATTGATAACCGCTGAAGCTGATAAGGGGAACAAGTCGCGGAGAACAAGTTAAATAAGCCAAAAAGCGAAGAGCAGACGCTCAGTGGCGAAGCGAGCGCGCAGCAAAACAGACGTACGAAAAATCGGCAAAGCGAGGCAGGAAGCGAACCAGCGGAGAACACAACAAATGAATGAACCGAACGAGGCGGCGGGACGAGTGCACGAAACGGGTTGAGAAGAAGCGTTAACACCACTCTCGGGCGGTCAGCGATCTTTGGGCCAAAAGCAGAAGCAGTCAGCAAGTCAGCATCTTCTGCAAGACGCGTCGTCTTTTGTATTTCTTTTTGTTTTGGGCATCGGAATCCGAGTTTCAAGGGCAGCAGCAGCCAGCAGTCTGCGTGTGTTAGACGTGCTCCTCTCCGTAAGCTGAATCACCTACAACTGGGATAATCACCTGTAAAACAGGTGAGTTTGCCAGCCGACACACACGCACACGTTGGCAATGCCCCGTTAGCCGCAGACAGGTATTTCGCACACACGCCTGCTGATAGAACGATTTTTGGTGACGTCAATAAGAATTTTGCTCGATTGGCCTAATTTTCCCTTTCTCTCGCACAGAAATGGCCCCACCCACCGTCTTGGTCACCGGCGGAGCCGGCTACATTGGCTCCCACACCGTGCTGGAGATGCTCAACGCTGGCTACAACGTCATCTGCGTGGACAATTTGTGCAATGCGTACAGCAGCGGCGCCAAGCTACCGGAGGCACTCAATCGGGTGCAGGAGATCACCGGCAAGAAGGTCAACTTCTATCGCGTGGATATCACGGACCGGGATCAAGTGCGCTCCGTCTTCCAGGAGGTAAGAGAAAAAGAGAGCAACGTCAGCAGTTTGTGGAGTGCGTGGAGTGCCAGCGAGCCAACTGGATATACCATTCAATCATCATCAGGCCTTATCTGGCATGCGTGCTGCTATCAGCTTTTTCTCGTTTCGTTTGCTCAAGTGGTCGGGCACTTCCGACGAACGAACCAAGCGGCGACCCTGGCGAGGTCGGAATCGGGTTGGTGCGCTGGCATCCACATCCACAATTGCTCCCCGGGCACGTACGCTGCACTCGAAAAGCACACTCTTCTCCCATTGGAGGCCAAAGAACTTCAGCTGGGCAAAGATAGCAGTGTTTACATGAGTAATACAAGTAATTCCACGTACTCAATGCCTTTAAGAATTCGCTATAATGTTTAGTAATGGGATTTTTCCCTAGCAAGCTCAATTTTCCATCTGCTAGGCATTAATATTTATTTGTTGAAGCAACAACAATGATATTTTATTGCCAAATCAGCCATGAAATATGAATATGCTTTTAAAATGCTGACGACCCATAAGTATTTTATTGAAAACATGGCATTATCGGGCCTTCCAGCATGTTTTAGGTTGAGGTTTATAAATATGTTTAGACAAACTAATAGAATACTAAGAACATGAAGCTCTAAATCAATAGGATTATATTTAAACATATAATGCATTTATTATATATAGATAACTGTGTTTACCCGTACTGATTACAGAATGGATTCATCATAAGTCATGATAGTGGAATTTTACTTAATCGGTATATAACTATTCTATTTATAACAATTTGTTGTTTGTTTTTCCATTTAATAACTTTTGTTGAATCGTAAGCTAACGTTTTTTGCTGTGAAATACTTTGTGATATTGAGCTGATGCTGAAAGCTACAATAAATATAGGAAAACCAATATTAGAACTGTATTAGGCTGAGTTTTCTCGATTTTAAATATCCTATTCCCTGCTTTCTTATGTATTTTTCCAGGAATAATCTAATTAAATGATCCCTTTATTTCCTCCACAGCACAAAATCGACATGGTGGCCCACTTTGCCGCTTTGAAGGCCGTCGGAGAGTCCTGCCGCATCCCCTTGCAGTACTACCACAACAACATGACCGGCACGAATGTCCTGCTGGAGGCTATGGCAGACAACAATGTGTTCAAGTTTGTGTACAGCTCCAGTGCCACGGTGTACGGCGAACCCAAATTCCTGCCCGTAACCGAGGAGCATCCCACGGGCAATTGCACATCGCCCTACGGCAAGACCAAATACTTTACCGAGGAGATTCTCAAGGATCTGTGCAAGTCTGATAAGGTAAGTTCCCGAATTCATACCCTATTTGGAGAGATTTTCTAATAAGTTAATATTCTAGCGCTGGGCCGTTGTCTCCCTGCGCTACTTCAACCCGGTGGGCGCCCACATCAGCGGCCGGATTGGCGAGGATCCCAACGGCGAGCCCAACAACCTGATGCCCTACATCGCCCAGGTGGCCGTGGGACGACGTGCCAGCCTTAGTGTCTACGGCAGCGACTTTCCCACCAAGGACGGAACCGGAGTGCGTGACTACATCCACATCGTGGACCTGGCCGAGGGTCATTTGAAGGCACTGGACAAGCTGCGCAACATCGCCGAGACGGGCTTCTTTGCGTATAATCTGGGCACTGGCGTGGGCTATTCCGTGCTGGACATGGTGACGGCTTTCGAGAAGGCCTCCGGCAAGAAGGTGGCCTATACTCTGGTAGATCGTCGTTCCGGAGATGTGGCCACCTGCTTTGCGGACGCCAAGCTGGCCGAAGAGAAGCTGGGCTGGAAGGCCGTGCGGGGCATTGACAAGATGTGCGAGGACACGTGGCGTTGGCAGAGCCAGAATCCCAATGGATATGCCAACAAGTAGCGAGCTGCTTGCCTTTGACCTTGCCTCTGTTCCTGCACCCTCTGCAAGTTCCTCCAGAGTTACTATATTATGTTTCCCAGCGTCGACTGTTGTGTGTATATTTCTTCTTACCGAATTCCATTTATTAACGAATATTTTCGATGTGTGTTAGTGTGTGTATGTAAATCCAAAGTACTTTGTAATTAAAAAAGGCTTTCCGCTGTCGTCATGTAATTTTTGTTGTTGCTCATTTACTGTGATTGCGCCGGCACCTGGCTTGATTAGTGGGAAATGGCGTAATTAAGGTCAAAGTCAAGGTGGGCTAAGTCGTCATAACTAGGAGATTTCGCTTAGCATTAGCTACTTTATGAGCTATTGAGCTAGGGAAATTCTAATCTGAATTGCTTCATAGTTTTATTATTTACTTGAAAGCTTTTCGGGAGGAAAACAGATTGAGTTTCTCTTTTAATCTCAATGAACTTGAAAGAAAGCTAAAAACACAGGTAAAATTGTACGAGTTTATTCAATTTATTTAATCAAACAAATATTTTTCAGTACTTTCACTTAACGAGTATTTTATGGGCTCAAATAATATTTCTTTTACAAAAGCAGATGACAAAAATCATTACCAAAATGAATATAATTTCGTAAAACTAGAGGTCTTACGACACCTATTTCGCACATTTAGCAAACATTTATTCAAAATGCAATTTAACATTAAAAAAACTCAATTTTAAAACTTAAGTGATGCGCTTTTCAACGCACATAATATGTATCTGCACGGTTAGCGGCATTTATCACAAGTATGTACTATGAATGTATGGTATTTGTATGTCTTAACAACTTTGCTCTGTTTGGTTTGCTTGGAATGGTCTGCACGTGGTATATAAAAGTACAAAATGGTTTATAGTATATCGGTTCGGTATTTGGCAATCTGTTCTCTCTGCACTGGAGGAGCTTGGCGATTCTTGGATGAGGCAAAGAAATCGAATTCAACAAGAAGCATTACTAGGTGCTACATTTACGGCTGGCTACATGTATCTCTGTGCGCGATATGCATAAGTTATGAATATGTATATATGCTATATATGGTATATCTAAGTATATGGATAGGTTGCAAGTGGGTCGTAGAAGAGATCCTTGGCCAAGAGAGGCGCCGAAGTGGATTAGTTTAGATGCCGCTTTAAATACTGCTAGAGTCGCGCTGGAGACCCGCTCCAAAGAAATCCACTTATGTCGAGGTAACGCCCTTGCGGGCCACTAGCATATTGAGTATCGGGTTCTTTCGTATGTAGCTCACGGCCTTTTTATGGGTGACCATGGTGAAGTCGTAGCCATTGCACTGAAGGATCTTGTCGTGGATCCGGAGGCCGGCACGCGCGGCTGGACTGCCCTCGTGCACCTCCGTCACATAGATGCCCTAGAATTTTAAATATTTGATTATAACTGAAACTTAATTGGTGCATTGAGAAAAAAAAACAATCTGGAAGGATTAAGGAAGCTTCAAAGTTTTCTTCCTGAATGGTTTTTTTTCTCAGTGCATCTCTTCTCTTCTCACATAATCCGTGTAACCCTGTGGACTCTTTTTATAGTCCTGATCGATTCCACCGCCGATCTTAAAGCCGCACTTGAGGATCTCTCGGCCTTCCTGATCGTAGTCCTTCTCCTTGTGCAGCGTGATGGGAATCTACAATAAAGGTAATAACAAAAACAGGTAAATCTATTGTTTAAATATGAAAGTTTGTTGTCTTTTTTTTTTTGCTCCAGCGACCCAATTTCACCAATACACTCTTGTGTGCGTGTGCTTATACATCCGTGAGGTGGAACTCTTTCATTCATAACTTACGCTCAAACACTCCATCGCCGTGCCGGCCTGGTGCTGAAATGCCATCTTCGCCATGTCTGCCGGTGTTTTTGTTTACTTTGATGTGTTAAACTAAGGTCTTTTAGTGGATATTGCTATAGTAAAAATCTCGTTGTTCGCCCACAACAAATTCGGCTTCTTCTTCGCAGCAAGCGTAGCGTAATAGTGTTGTAAAACACCTGAATGGGTGTTTAAAAAAAAACATCTGTAGCTGAAATTGTAGACAGTGGCTTACACAAAAGAGGGGTTCGTCAAAATGTATACCCCTTGTGAAAAACACAAAAAACACAATTTTGTGAAATTATTTTGTTGGCAATGTTTTTGTTTTTATTCAAATTAAATTAAATTTCTAGTGCCTAGGACCGCCGCATGGCCAGCATGGTGTTTATTTCCCAGATGATGATACGGGTCCTGTCAATGATCTCGCGCAGCTGTCGGTTCTTAAGCTTTACTGTCTCTATCAGCTCGTGGTTCTCCTGCAGAACTTTCCGGTACTCGTCGCACTGCGAGGGCTCGATCCTTGGTTCCGGCTCGTCCCGGTATGGAATTAAGCTCTCCGCGCTCATATAATCCATGCCGGCGTCGTTGCACTTCTCGTAGATGATGCGGACTCGCTTGAAGAGCAGCCGAATGGTGCGAAAGTACTCCTGCACCTTTTTCTCCGTGTTATTATCCCGATGCGAAGTGGGCTGAATGTTCTTCAGGGCGGAGAAGACCTCCTGGAAGCGCGAAGCAATGTCCTGGACGGTCTCCTGGCCTAGACGCGACAGCTGAACAATGTTAATCTCTTTGTGTGGGTTTTGCTGGGAGATGGCAAGCATATTGTTGTTTCCGCCGGCGCCACCTGGTGCGATTCCGGCTCCCGGGTTAAGTTGCTGTTGCTGCTGCTGTTGTTGTTGGGGAATATTCTGCTGGGGAATGTTCTGCGGCTGCTGCTGTTGCTGGGACGGCATACCGCCTCCCATGCCACCCATTCCCACGACTCCGACTCCCTGCTGCGGACCCATCATCTGCTGCTGCATCATCTGTTGCTGCTGCATCTGGTGCTGTGGTGACATGCCGGGCATCAGGCCGCCAGGACCTCCGCCTTGGGGATTCATCTGCATTCCGCCGGGAACGCCGCCCATCATGCCCATTTGTTGCTGCTGCTGTTGGTGCTGCGGCGACATGTGCATTTGCTGCATGTTCCCGTGCTGCATGCCAAAGCCACCCATGGGCATCATGTTGGGGCCACCGCCGCCGCCTCCGGCGCCCGCAGGCCCCTGATTGCCTTGGTTTGGCCCGTATTTCCACATCTTTCGCTCCGAAAACAAACAGATATTGCAACAATATGCAAGCGGCTGTTTAGCAACACTAACGCAAGTCCGGAGTTGCCAGATAGTTATCAAGTGCTGAAAATCAGCTGAGCCGATAGTTGGTATTTCTTGAGACTGAAATGGTAGTTTCAGGTATTTATTCTTGGCCGGATAGTATTTTTGTATGATTATCCGTGCGGTCACGCTGCTGTATTTGTTACCATCTATCAGATACAAAATCAAAACATTTAGATACGGGTTGTAATATTTAACAAACACAATTATGCAGTTCTCCTGGATGAAGGTGGCCATTTACCTTCTGACCTTCCTCACATACGCCTATTCCGGGTACGGGTCGAGTACCATAGTTCATGTAAGAAGTCTTCTCGAGGGGATCTGTAAGATAGATGCTAATCTGTATTCCTGGGTCGTCTTCTCCCCCCTGATTTCAGCTAAGGGATGCAATTATAGCTGCGGAGGCGATCTTTGGTGACGTGTTCAAGAACATGATAGTTCTTGTGCGCAAGTTCCGCACCGTCCACGAGGTCTTCGACGCTGCCGTGGAGGAAAATTGCGTCTACCAATGCCCGGCGCCGGATATCGGGGGACCAGGTGTGTCTGCGTGTGTGTGACGCAAATACCGATCGAATTATGTAAAGAGTGCGGAATCTATCAATATGTTCTCCCCGTCTTGTATTCCTAACAGCGCCGCGGGCGGTACAGAACAAGTTCTATACTCCAACTGCCGATGGCTGCGGCTCCCTGGGGCTCCGGATCAGCACGGATTACCTGCCGGCGGCGGAGATGGAGACATGCTGCAACGAACACGACATCTGCTACGAGACCTGCAATAGCGACAAGGAGCTCTGCGACCTGGACTTCAAGCGATGCCTCTACAAGTACTGCGACAGCTATGAAAAGTCCATAGCCAGTGATCTGATGACCAAGGGCTGCAAGGCGGCGGCCAAGATGCTCTTTACGGGCACCCTGACCCTGGGCTGCAGGTCGTATCTGGACTGCCAGAAGCGATCCTGCTACTGTGCCCCTGGGAAGTCATCCTCGTCTTCCAATGGTAACTATAAGCAGCAGCAGTGGAACAGCAAGGAGAAGCAGCAGCGCCAGAAGTACGGCTGGAAGGATCGGAACGAGATATAGTATATAGAAGGGTGCGGGGCACAAGGGTATTTCTGATTAAGAGCACGTTAAATGTTATCGTTAAACTGTGTTGTGTTAGTTTTTAGTTTAAACTCCTAATTTTCACGAATTTCATAATATTACCAAATACTGGCATATGAACGGTCCAGACTGTTAAATATATTGCTATTTATACCAATCAGAAGGCTGTTTTATTTGGTTAAACTTTAGGGAAAAGGTGCTTGCTGACGTGGTCATAAAATTTTGCCAAAAAAAAAGGAAATAAAATGGTGTAATAAAAAAATATATATAATAAAAACTGAATATTATTAATATTTTTTTTTGATCAGTGAATACGTTATAAAAAGAACACTTGTAATTTAAATTTTCTAATTTATGTATGTACATAAGTAAGTAATTCCACAGCAATTTTTCATTCAAGACCACCATGTGTATCTTTCATTTTAAATTACCTAACTATGATCTTTTTAAAACAAAATAGTTAATTATTTCAAAATTTCATACAGACATGGTGTGACCAGGCACACCAATTTTGTAGTTTGCCGGTGATTTTTTTCGGAGAAAGGTATTAATCGAATCGTCCGAAAGGGTCACACCACTGGACAGTGTACAAAAAAAACATTTTGCAATCCGCAGAAAAACGCTGTAAATAAATAGTTTATTTATGCGGATGAATGGCCTGAGAACCGAACACCAACACTAAGATGGGCTACGATGTCAACCGCTTTCAGGGGGAGGTGGACGAGGAGCTCACCTGCCCCATCTGTTCGGGGGTGTTGGAGGATCCGCTTCAGGTTTGTTTTGTTTGTACTTCGAGCAAAGTACACCTCACTTACCTTGGATTTTTCGATGCAGGCGGTGATGTGTGAGCACGCCTTCTGTCGCGGATGCATCAACGAGTGGCTGACTCGCCAGCCCACGTGTCCGGTGGATCGCAACGCCCTGACGACCGCCAACCTGCGCGCCGTGCCCCGCATATTGCGCAATCTACTGTCCAGGTGAGTGCCATCCACTGCTTTACCTCCTCCTCCTCCTAATCTCTGACCTATTCCTCACCCTCCAGACTGTCTATTACCTGCGACAATGCCCCGTACGGCTGCACGGCCGTCCTAAAGCTGGATGCGTACAACTCGCATCTGGAGGAGTGCATCCATAATCCGAAGCGGCCGTTTCCGTGCGAGAAGGGCTGCGGCTTTGACATACCCAAGGACGAGCTGAAGGACCACAACTGTGTTCGGGAGCTGCGCACCCTGATCGTGAAGCAGACGGAGAAGATGGGCGAACTGAAATCGGAGCTAACGGACCAGCAGCTGACCATCAACGAACTGAAGCGGGAGCTGCAGCTGTTCAAGGACTTTATGCGTGCCATGAGAGTCTCCAATCCGGCGATGCGGGCGATAGCCGACCAGATGGAGCGCGACGAGGTGATCCGCTGGAGCAGCACGTTGCCCCGGGCCAGGGTCACACGGTGGGGGGGAATGATCTCTACGCCCGACGATGCTCTGCAGGTTAGTTGGGTTAACATTGGGGTTCATATAGGATACATAAATAATGGAAGAACTTACAAAAATAAGTATTTCTGAAGTATTTAATTTTTTTAAAGCTTAGTTAATTGTTTCTCTTGCTTTAAAGGGTTGTAAGTAATGCCTTTATGTATCTGGAGATTAGATAAGATCTTAAATCATGATATATAATTAATATACAGCTTGTTTCTTGTTGTTTTTGATCATAAAACATCCAAGAGATTGGATAAATAATACCCATATCTTTATTATTTTGAATCATAAACAATCGAGGAATATCGAGAATAGAAGAATATATAAAGTATGTTACCCTCCCTTATCCCCAGCTCATGATCAAGCGTGCCTTGTCCGAGTCGGGCTGTCCGCCACACATCCTAGATAGCCTGATGGAGTTCTGCCACGAGCGTCGCTGGCCGCGGGGCCTCAGTTCGCTGGAGACGCGACAGACAAACCGTAGAATCTACGACAACTATGTGTGCCGACGCATTCCAGGTAAGCAAGTGGCAGCAGCGCCCTGAATCAATAGGTATAAATTAATTTATTAACAGGCAAGCAAGCTGTGCTCGTGCTGAGCTGCGACAACCTTCATATGACTGAGGACGTCATGATCGATCCCGGCCTGGTCATGATCTTCGCCCATGGCATTGAGTAGCTTAACCACTCAACCTAGGTTAACTATGCCAACTACTCTCGGAACAGTGCTCAGTTTATGTTGATTCCTTAACTTAAGCGTAAGCATAGGAGAGAAATCTCGGCGGTAGCATTAGTAGACGTAAGGAAAAGCTCGCAAAACGACATGCCACACAAAGGAACCATTCAAGCGCCTCATCACAACTTTCAAGTTGTACAAAAAAATTTTAAATTTATTTCCATTCATTGTTTTTTCTCCATTTAGTTCGTAAACACCAATTCGCATACACAATAATAATATATATGTTCGATTAAGCGATCTCAACAAGACATGCATCCCTTTTTGTTAATTTTGTTCACTTTGTCCTTGAATCGATAAGAGGAAGGAAGCTGAGCGTGAGTGTCTTAATTCGTGTTTCAATTCCTATTGCACATTATACTTAAAGTTTTAAAACAATTATCTTATACTTATATAGATATAGTTGAAAAGTGAATCAAGTAATAAAAAAGTTTATTCGAATTATGTATACTATAATGAAATTACTTGATGTTTCTATGGGAAATTGTTGGTTTATTTGTAAGAATGGATTTTTATAAAGATTTTGGTTGGAACTTTATAGGATGAGTATTCCCATGACAACGAGAAAATTATAACCGATTTTATTAAATTTCAACTTGTTCTGTCTAGAAATATGCCTTAGTCTTCTAAATATGATTAAAGATGCTCTTTTCGTATTTTTTATTGGATTTACCTTAATTTTAAGATCTCAGAAATATTAATATAAAGTTCGTTCGACATGTCATGATCTCTTCAAGCAATCTACTTCGTATTTCCTAATTAACTAATTCAGAATAGATTTTAAAGACCGTATTAGATTGAAACTTTATGGGACGAGCAGTTATGGCTATGAGGGAATCTTTACCGATCTTATCAAATTTCACCTTTTTCTGTATTTTTTATTAGATTTCCTTTTATTTTAAGATCTCAGAAATATTTACATTAATTTATTACGACATAGTAACACGATCTGTTCAAACAATCAGCTTCGTATTTCCCAATCAACTAATTCAGATTAGAAGTAGTAATGTTGGGTCTTGCCCCTCTTATCAGCTGGCAGAAAGGGCAGACAAACGGTCGGCACTAAGAATCCCAGACAGAAGTTCATTGGGATGGATGCCCCCTATTACAACCAACACACATCTTGCGAATCTCTCCGCCTCCGCTGCTGAGATCCGTAAAAGTTCTGGGCAACATCTGTTTCCCGAAAAGGAAATCCAAAAGCAGAGCAAAAATAAACAAAACAAAAGAGATCCAAACTAGTTCCTTTATGAGCTTTTGGGATGCAAACCGGTTTCGGCCTTTGTACACCCGTTTTTGTTTTTTTCCTACTTATAACAATACTTTATTCAATTTGTTTGCATCTGGTGGGTTACATGTGCCAAAAATCGTTTGATTATACAAGCCAGTTTTTTGTATTTGCCGAAACATTATGAATATTGATAGAAGCAATTAGCTCCCAGCCGACAAAAGGGGACGCCCCCCGTGGCGATTGAAAAGTGAGAGTTGGATCGGCTCCGGCATCGGCACATGTGGAAGAGGCGGAGATATAACCCAACAGTTGTATGCGAGGCGCCATAGCTAGCAGACGTGTCCAGCGATCGCTCCAAGTCCCCTCCAACCCCAAGAGAATCTAATATAATCGAAGAAGCCGAAATGAATCTGTCGGTGCTAATTGTGGGCCTCGTCTGTCTGGGAGCCGCGTCAGCATTCCCCCAACTGAGGCAGCGCAACGAGAAGCAGGTCCAGACCGGCGAAGTTGATTACCGTAAGTCCCGGGGCTTTAATATACTTTTTTTTTGTAATAAGAAGCAGACAAAGGTTATGAATTAATTGATTTTAAAGCTTGTACAAAGGTAAACTGCTTATTTATAATAATATTTAAATATTTCCTAATCTTTAAACATATCTGAAAACTTTTAGTTAAATTTTCCTTTCCATTTTAAAATATGTTAATAATTTTAATCTCAACAGAAAAAAATAAGTAAGTAAGTAAGTAGTAAAAAGTAAAATGTTCCTTTTAATTTTAAAATATTTAAATGATGTTAATAATTTTAAACTCAACACATAACTAAAACAAACGATTTATTTAAAATTCATATAGAATTAATTGGAAATTAATTGGTTTCACAGTCACATGTATTTATTTCTAAAAACAAAATATATAACAAATATTCAAGCCTAAAATTAGTTTCTTTCTACAAAAATTAAAAACCTAAACTCAAAGATCAAAGAACTTTAACACAATAAAGACCAACAAATTGTAAGGCATAATATTTAAAAGTTCCCTAAAATATATACTCGTACATACATATGTATCAAGTTTATCTACATCTTTTAAATTAAAATAAAAAAGTAATTCAATTACCTTAACAACTTGCAGCCTCAAAGGGCGCTACCATTGAGGAAGTGGTTGTGGAGTCCGCCCTGTACATCAAGCCCAAGTCCAATCCACAGGTGCGACGCGTGCGCTCTGCTCTAGACTCCGGCATATATGCCACCCACAAAAGGGTGAAGCGTCAGTTTGGTCGAGGATTCGGTGGTCAATATGCTGGAAATCCGGGTTTTGGAGGCAATTTCGGTGGAAATCAAGGCTTTGGAGGCGGTTTCGGCGGTAACCAGGGATTCGGTGGCAATCAAGGATTTGGTTCAAAGGTCCAGGCAGGCACATCGGCCGGAGCTGGAGGCACCCAGGCGGGCGTGGATGTTGGAGCCGGGCCAGATGGCGGCAATGCCAATGCCAATGTCCAGTTAAATCCGCTGGGACCCCTAGGACCCAATGGGTACAACCAAGAGCAGGCTGCCTCCAATGGTGCTGCCCATAGTAACTACAACAATGGACCCAACTCCGGCTCTTCGGCGGCCAGTGGACAGGCGCAGGGCTTCCAGTCGCAGAGTGCCAACGGATCCTTCGGCGCCTCCTCGGCCAGCACAGCGACCCAATCGCAGAATACCAGTCCCTTTGGCTCTAACAATGCCGCTGGTGCTTCACTGAGCCAGGTATATCACCTGCCCAACGGTCAGACCATCAACTTTAGCTCCACGAACAGCTTTGCCAACGGAGGAGCCAACAGGGGCAGCAGCCATGGATCGGCGGTTTCCGTAAGCCGTTAAATGCCATTATCCCAAGTTTATCCATGGAATAGAAATGCTACACATGTGAAAATGTCTAAATTGTTCGAATAAATATTTATGATCAAGTCGAAATCTTTATAATAGTTGGAAGGATGGCTTTCCTTTTGCTTTGCTTATGACTTTAGGAGTGGCTTTTTCTTTGGCCATTTGCTTATTATTATTGTTTTATTTTCTTGATATAAATATTATTTAGAAATTTTTGGTAAATTAATAAATTAGGTCCTTGAAGAATTACTTGAGAGGGAGGGCGGGGCGATACAGACACCCTTTTATCCCGCTGATCGGTTTATCGTTCACTTGAATGCCATCACTAGCCATAAGCTATAGCCTTTTAGTGTTTTTTTTTATGACGAGATGTGGTCCGATCCTATAAGCAGAAAACCTTAAAAACTGATCCTGATATTTTGCGCAGAGCAGTTGCAGCAATAAGCTCGGGGTCCTCGGTTCGTAATGCCGCAAAAACATTTGGGATTCCCCGCACAACTATAATACAGCACTGGAAAAACCACAAAAGTTCTGGAGTTCAGGACCCAGCAAAAAATCCTTATTTTAAACATAATTTTCTATGTGTATGCATCATAGGTATTCAGCAATGTAAGGGAACACTGCTTGGAACAATATCTTCCTGATGCTGCCGATATTTATAGAGGTTTGACTTCCGTACATGCCCGCTCATTGGCTTACCAATATGCAATAGAAGTCAAGCTCAACTATCAAAAGTCTTGGGATCGTTACGAAATGGCCGAATTGGAATGGTTTCGTGGTTTTATGTCGCGACACGAAGGTTTATTCTTCAAGAAAAAGCCAGGGACAACAAGAGATCAACCAAATCCAGAAGACTTCAATAGACTTTTCTGAGGAACCAGAAATCGAAACAGAAATCTATGGACACAATAGATAATTCTGTGCAACTTTGCCTTAAATATTTATTTTAGACATCAAAGATTATTAATGTTTTAAAATTTGTATTATATTTTCTTATGTATGCTTGTACAAATTTATATACGTTTTTTGTGCACACTTTGTAATTCTACGACTGCAATTGAAAAAGATTGATTGATCTTTATTCGCGCAACTTTGCCTCACTTTTTGCTTCTTTAAAATTTGCCTGTCTTAATCCGACTCGCTGTCACTTTCCGATCGGAAGTCGCCCACTTCGATGGAGAACTTGTACTCCTGATCGCAGCCCAAATAGGAATCGCTCATGTAGTACAGCGTATAGTCGTGCTTGCCCGGACTGGGGGCCACAAAGTCCAGCTTGACCTTCGCCTTCTGCTGGAGCGTTAGCCGTTTGATCGAGAGCAGGGAATTGGTCTTGGGATCACCGATAACAACCCACCAGCCCTCCTCGCGTTTCTGCGGGAAGAACGGAGCAATAACCGGGCCGGTGACCTCATCCTCGCGCTCCAGCTGAACCACAACATTGACTGTTGCACCGGAGTTGATGCGATCCTTGTCCACCACCTCGTAGTTGAGTTCAATGTTGGGATACCGATTGCAGAAGCGTGCCACATCCGCCATTTGCAAGTCGGAGAGCTGCAGCAGCCGAGTGCGATCCTCATCCTCCAGCTCCATGATATCGAAAACGGTTTCGATTTTCTGCAAAGCAAAATAATATTAGGCTAGAATCCCATTAAGGCAAGTATTTGTGCCTCAATCTCTCACCTTCTCTGTGCATCGCTTGACAATCTCGGCACTGAAGTGCGGCAACTGTCGCAAATACGAGTCCTTGCTCCACATGGCCTGTGTGACCATCTGGGCCAGCTCCATGGCAGCCACGGCCGGCGACAGCCAACCGTTCGAGCTCAGCACGTCCACACAGGCCTGTATGAGGCGAATGGCCTTGTTGAGTATCTGCTCGGTGTCGCCCTGGAGCTCAGGTCCCAGCTGCAGACGCGAGAGATGAGCCTGAAGCAGCAAGTTGGTCTTGATGTGCGGATCATTGAATCTGCAAAGGGGAACGGGCTTAGAATTTGAGGATAATTTATTGATTAATAGCTTAACTTACTTCGGGGCCGTTTCATTGGGTCCGGTGAGCTTGTTGGGCAATCGCTGGGACAGTGTGCGCAGGACCTGTTCTTCGTGGTGCCTGACCACCACATCCTCGTACTCCGCTGCCGATGAGATGATCTCCAGCAGTCCCCGCACTTTGGTTTTGCTGTTCAGCGACAAGCTGAAAAGTTCTGCGAGAAGAGACGATGATTTATAATTTAAAATTAAGTTAAATATGTTGTAGTAGGCTCGTAGAGGGTCACACTGACATCAGATCCCGATAACAATACAATACCGATAGTTAACGATACACATTTAAAACTTATGTTAAGCCTATGTTAACTAACATTAGTCTGTAAGCGAGTCTCTCTCGAAAAGGCAGTTTGTTCTGACAAGTTGAAATATATGTTTGCGCCTTTTCAAAGCCCTACCACAATGCTTCTTAAACAAAATAAATAAATATATTTATATTGCTTACCAATAGTTGTGTAATTGATGTAATAATAGGCCGCAATCATGCCCAGATTGAGGGGCAGTGTGTCCATGTCATCCTCCACACTTATACACTTGGACTGCTCCAGATCGCTCAGTGTGTTCTCCACCAACTCGGACAGATGATCGGATAGATGGCGATGCGTGACACCCTGGAGATTGTAGTAGTTGGGATTCTGGGTCAATCTCCGGTAGAGGAACGTCCACGTCAGATAGTCCACGGCATCCTGTTTGTTCTCAATCGTCTTGGTCACCACCTCGGCGTTGAAGTGATCGTGCATGCGGTGATCCAAGTGACTTTCGATGGGCAGCGGCTCGTTGATGAACTTCTTGAAGAAGTCCTTCTTGCTGCTCTGGCACATCAGCACGCACTTGGCATCCGCATCCTCGTTGGGCCTGTTTGCCCGTCCGATCATCTGCAGCACATCCGTTATGGGATAGTCCTCGTAGGAATGATTCTTTCCATTGTAGAACTGTGTATCCATGATGATGACCAAGTGAGCGGAGATGCTCATGCCCCAGCAGAGATCCCGGGACACAACGGCCACCTGCACGGCTCCCGAGTCGAAGAGCTGCTCCACCAGGCGATGGTCGGAGGATGAGAGTCCCTCGTGCAGGTAGGCCACTCCCTGGGCCAGGGTTTCCTTCAAAGTCTTGTCCGTCATTCGCTCCAGGAAGGGCTTGATGTCCTCCTCCTCGGCATGGAAGAAACGGTTCGGTTGCAGGTCCGAGGCAGCGTAGGTCAGGACATCGATGGCCGTGAGCCGGGCCTGCTTCCTCGACGAAACAAACACAATCACCGGCTTGTGGGCGCTGTACTTCAAAATGGCATTGTACACGGGCTTCGACATCGTGGCAATCCTGGTGGCGTTGTGCGTGACATTGAAGCCCTGGATGTGCAGCTCCAGGGGAATGGGTCGCACACTCGGGTGGAAGTTGAAGGTGGCATTGGGATTGCAGCCGAGCCACTGGGCCACATCCCGGGCATCGGTCAGCGAGGCGGACAGAGCCACAATCCTGATCTGCTTCTCGATCTGCGAGCTAATGTACCGCATCCTCGAGCAGACAATCTCCAGCACGGGCCCATCCTCGCCGCCCACCAGCTGCAGCTCGTCCACAATGAACAGGTTCACCAGCTGCACGTTCTTCCTCTGCTTCCAGCGGCGCGACAGCACATCCCACTTGTCCGCCGTCGTGATCACCAGCTGTCCCTTGCCAATCAGCTTCAAATCCGTGCCCGTTTCGCCCGTCAACTTGACGACCTTGATGTCCAGCGCCCCGAACTTGCTGTGCCAATCGGCGAAGGCCAGGTCGGCCAGAGCCTCCTGGGAGACCAGGTAGACGCATCGGGCATCCGTTTGCGTGGTGAACAGCCGCATGATGGCGAACTCCGCAATGGTCATCTTTCCAGAGCCAGTGGGAGCTCCGACAAAGACGTTCTCGTCGCTGTTATAGACCGCGTTGAAGACCTGCGTCTGGATGGGATTGAACTGCGGGAAGCGCTGCGCGTAGAACGCCTCGAACTTGGGCTGACGCAGGGCACTGATGGGCAGCGGCTGCAGATCCAGCAGCTCCGTCGGCGGCATGTTCTTCTCGGGCAGGATCAGGTGGCGGAAGGACACGGGCAGCTGGGTCTCTGCTCCAATCCAGCGATCCGAGACAATCCGCAAAAAGTACTGCGGCGGCAGGGGCTCAAAGACGGGCACAAAGAACTTGAGCTGGTGCTCGTCCTGGGAGTACTTCTGCTTCAGCAGGAAGAACTCGTGATGCAGGATGAGCTCCGAGTCCACGTCCTCGATGAGCACCCAGAATCCCTCCGACTGGCCGTGCACCTTCTCATCCCACTGGAAATCGGGCGTAATGGTGAGCTCCACCCGCAGCGTTCCCCGGGTTATGGGCTGAATGTGCGTGGAGAGCTCCAGCTTGGGGAACTGGTGCACGAACTTGTGAATGGTTTTGCCCAGCTTCGGCACGCGAATCAACTCACCCAGCTCGTGGGGCTCCAGGTCGTAGAGCCGGGCCCAGGGGAAGTGCTTCTTCTCCAGCTTCTTGGCTATCTCGTCGGGCATCTTCTTGAACTGGCGCAGCGGCGTCATCGATTGCCACATGCGCCGGTCGATCATCTTGCACAGCGTCAGCGTTTTGTCCGCCAACTGAGCCCAGCCCCGGGTCAGGACGATCTCGAAGATGGCACGCATCAAGCGGGCAGCGGACTGGGTGATGAACACCATGTCCGACATCAGGGCGAAGCCCTCCAGCTTCAGCTGCGAGATGTAGGCCTGCAGCAGCACATTCACCTTGGCGCTGTGCTCCTCGATGGACTCCTTGATGGGAATGGGCACGCGTTCCATCAGCTTCTGCAGCTCCAGCTTCTCCTCCTCGCGCACCGAGATGTGTCGGAATTCGGAGGACAGCGAGAACACACGAAACAGCTCGATCTCGCTGAGCGTTTGCTTCAGCAACTGGTTGTACGTCAGCATGGTCTCGTGCGTCAGGTAATAGTGAGAGGCGATCCGCCCCAGATCGGTGACCTGAAAGTGTCCCGTCTTCCGCTCGTACTTGACCAGGCCACTCCTCTCCAGGCAGCAGGCAGCGGTGTGCAGCAGATCCGCACGATGCTGCTCCAGCAAGGGATCCGCCTTGATGGCATCGTGCGATACCCCGTATAAGGTGGGGTTCCTCAGCATCCTGATGTAGAGGTACGTGTAGCCCAGCCAGTTGACTGCATCCTGCAGATGCTGCACTGTTCCGAGTACAATCTCCGCATTCAGCATGTCCGGCAGCTTGGAGATGAACTGCGACTCGATGGGCAGCTGCTGGTTGAGCAGCGAGAGATAGAACTGCAGCTCGCTGTGGTTTGTGATCAGGATGCCCTCACCTTTCGTATCATACTGCGGTCTTCCCGCACGACCCAGCATCTGTAGAACATCCAGGGCACTCAGCTCCACCCAGCGACCCTTCTCGGGGTTGTAGACCTGCGTGCCCTTGATGATTACCGTGTGCGCCGGCAGATTCACACCCCAGGCCAAAGTGGCGGTGGAGACCAGCACCTGGATGTGCCGGTCGGCAAAGAGATCCTCCACCAGGGTACGATCCACACGCGTCATTCCGGCATGATGGATGGCAAAGCCGTAGGGCAGCAGCTCCTTCAGCTCCGTGTTCTTTACCTGCTCCGCCTCGGTTCGCAGCACTTCCATGCTGGCCGATCCCTCCCTGAGGAAGCTGCCGAGGGTGTCCTGCTCCAGGCACATGTCCCTCACCGCCCTCGCCGTCTTGCCGGTCTCCTTGCGCGAATGCACGAACACGAGCACCTGATTCCGGCCGGCATGCTCCATGGTCTTCTCGTAAACGATCTCGTTCATCACCTGGAAGCGCTTCAGGGCCTTCTTCTCGGTCACACCGATATACTGCTGCTCCAGGGACACGGGCCGGTAGCTGTTGTCGAAGTAGAAGAGCCCCTTGTCCGGCTTCACGCGCAAGAAGGTGGCCACGTCCTGGTAGTTGGGCAGCGTGGCCGACAATCCCACCAGGCGCACCTCCTCCTGCGTGGTCTCAATGTTCCGAATGGTACGCGCCACCAGGGCCTCCAGCACCGGCCCTCGCTCGTCGTGCAGCAGATGGATCTCATCGATGATGACGAGGCGCACCAGGCTCACAAACGTCCGCTCTCCGCCCTTCCGCGTGATGATGTCCCACTTTTCCGGCGTGCACACTATCACCTGGGTGGCCGCAATCTGCTCCCGGGTCAGCTGATGGTCGCCGGTCAACTCGGACACCGTGAGGTTGTAGCAGGCGAGGCGGCGCCCAAAGTTGCCAACCATTTCCTGCACCAGCGACTTCATGGGCGCCACGTAGATGATCTTGAAGTCCTGCGCATTGATGGTGCCGTCCTCGTTGATGTGCTTGCCAATCTCTCGCATCATGGTGAGCAGCGCCACATTGGTCTTACCCGCTCCGGTGGGGGCACACAGCAGCATGTTCTCATCGCTGTCTAGGGCGGCCTTGTACAGGCGACTCTGGATGCGGTTGAGCGTCTTGAAGCCCTCGAACACCGGCTGGACGTACTTGGGCAGCTTGTCCACGGGCTGCAGCTCCTCGCTGGAGTCGAAGGGCACTGGCTTCAGGGCAGGCACATGCACCTCCTCGTAGCCCTTGCGCTGCTTCCTGTACGAGCCATCGGGCAGCTGACACCGCTTGTTGGCCATGAAATGGGATCCCTGCGTGAAGGCCAGCTCATCCAGCTCGAGAAGCTGACGCACACCGGCCACTTGGCCGGCAGCTGCTGCTCCCCCGTCCTCGGCATCGCCCTTGCCGCGCTTGCTGCCCCGGGTCTCGCCCTCCTCCTGCTCCTCGGACTTGCCCGTGTCCAGCTGCCTGAGGATCTTGGCCAGGGCCGAGTTGCCGCGCATTTTCTCGCGAATCCTCTGGCGCTCGCTGTCCGTTTGGGCCGAGGCCAGCATGGTGCAGTACAGGATCATCTGGCGGTTCACCTTCAGCTGCTTGATGAAGTCGAAGCAATCGTAGCCCAGCAGGAGCACCAATTGGTTCTCGCAGTCCCGCTCGTCGGCGGCATCCTTGAGGATCTTGAGCACATCGGCCGCCTTGCTCTGCGACACCATGGCATCCTTGTAGAACTTGCTCAGGCATCGCTGCAGCCAGTACGCGTCGATGTCCAGGGGATGCAAGGTGCGGTCTTTCTTCACATTGTTGGCCGCCTCCTCGTTAGCGAGCTGGAAACGAAAATGTGGATTAAGTAAGGGTTCCTCTCTCTCAATTCCATTACTTACATTCTCCGCATGCAGGGTGTGATCAATGCGCGCCTCTTCGCCCTCATCCTGGCCCTCGTCGTCGCGGATCTCGCCGTACATGTCGTTGTCGCTCTCCTCCTCGGACTCCTCAAACTGCACGTTGATGCCGTAGGTCTCGTCAATCTGCTCCTCGTTGTTGGGCGCCGCAGCCAGAGCGTTGACAGCGTCGCTGCCAAAGTCTGTGATCTTCTTGCCCAGATTGACCAGCAGAGCGAATCGCTCGTCGGTCACCGAGCCCAGCAAGCTGTCCACATCCCTCTTGCGCTCACGATCTTTCAGGCGATCGTTCTTCAGCACGGCCAAGATCTCATCGGCGGCACCGCACAGGATATCCCGGGGCTGGTCACCGAGCGCCTCCTGGATGAAACTGAGCAGCACCTCGTAGGTTTGGCGCGTTTCCTGCGTCTTGGGGCGGTACACAATGCCGACCATCTCGTCAATGCCCTCGGAGAGCAGTGTGGCACCCTTCATACGCTCAAAGTCGTACTGGGCCTCGTCGCGCTTCTGCCGCTTCACCTTGCGCTCCTCCGTCTTCTCCGGCTTGGTGCGCTGGTAGCGATCGCCCATCCGGGTGCCATCCAGCTTCCCCACCAGAGAGCACACCTCGCCGGTGGCCTCATCGCGACGCGGACGTTCAATGAGTCGGACATCGGCTTGCAGCACAAGATTGGAGTTCTGAAAAGTGAAAATTGCATTTAGTGTGTTTGTGAAATGTCTCGAGGACGCCGCATGGAGGGGGAAAGTTGTCCGGTCGCGATTCCGCACTTACCGCCTTGTACTCGTACTGCAGCTGACGTGCTGCGGCATCCGCCATGACTGTTGGGTGTTATGCACAGGTATTTAATACTTCAATTAACCTATTTTTATTGAATTTTCCCAAATGAAAACGTTGTGAAAAAGCCGCTGTTTGTGGTCAGTGCAGTGTGACCGTGCCGATAAAGATAACAAATACCATTCGGCCTAAGAATAAATACCATTAAATACCGTTTTAGTTTTTATTTGAAAGCTTTGTTGCTTTACTTTTATTTAAAACATTTAATTATTTAAGTTTAAGCTTAATATACAACAAATTCATGAAGAAATTATTTCAATTATTATTATTTTTTTTTTTTTTTTTTTTTTTAAGAAATGTACATTTCTATTATTTGATTAGCGCACTGCTACCCAGGTTAATCTAATCTGCTTATTTTTAAATTATGCAAGTTGTTCATTAAAAATTCAGTAAAATAATACAAAATATATAAAATAAAATATATTAAAAAAATAACAAAATAAATAATTATTAAATTAACGAAAAGATACCAAAACTTTTTTTTCGGTATTTTCCCGCGCCTTTGACGCATGCTGCAGGTTGCGACGCCGACAGCGACGCTGGCGTCTGTTTACAGCGCATCTTTTTGTTTTTTGTTCGGATCGATAGCTCCCAGAAGCTTATATATGGTGGAGCTGGTTTGACTGGACGCATTCGCCAACCGCCGACGGTTCCAGATCATTGCACGCGCGCCCGTCAGAAGCGATCAACCTTAGAGAACAATAGCAACAACATCGACATGATGCCGTCCCCGCACCAGGACGCCTGCAATCCCGGCTTCTGCGACTGCCCCTTTCCCAACTCCATCGAGGTCAGCAGCCACAAGGGTCACATACCCGACCTGGTCAAGTGTCGCTGTGGCGAGGATGTGCCCGGGAACGTTAATCCCTGGAAATGGCACGCGGCGGAGGAGTCGGATGCCATTGTGACGGACAGGGACATTGTCTTCCATCCTACCTACAGTCAAGGAACGGCGATTGTGAGGGGAGAACGGGCGCTGAAGCCGGGCATGATGCACTTCTGGGAGATGCGCGTCATCACGGCTCTGGCCGGCACAGATGTGGTGAGTGCGTGGGTCGGGCTATCACTAGCGGCTTGGCAACTAGTTGGCATGGATGGATGGATCGAGATGAATGTCAGTCAAAGTCGCACCTGAATGTGGAACAGCACTGCTGTGGGGCATCTGGTGTGCTCGATTCCATTGGAAACAACTTAATTGTTCGCTCCATTGTACGGATTACAGATTACAATGCAGCGATAAGATAAGGAGGAGGAGGAAATCTTCTCAGACAGCCCAACTAGCTGGCTGATAAGCCGCCAGTAAAAGTTCAATGCAAACAATGTGTCCGCTCTTAACAATAATCTGCTTCCCGATTTCTCCTCTTAGATGTTCGGCATCGGCACGGAGGGCGTTAATCTAGGGCAGTTCAAGTTCCACTTTGTGTCGGCCCTTGGCACCAATGCCCAGTCCTGGGGCTTCTCGTACTCCGGCAAGATCCAGCACTGCGGCGAGCAGCTGCCCTACGGCCAGAAGTTCTCCCAGGGCTGCCTGATTGGTGTCTCCCTGGACCGGTCGCGCGGCCACCTGGAGTTCTATTTGAACCGGCGGGCATTGGGTGTGGCCTACACGAATGTGCCCACGGATCCGGATGTTAACGTATATCCCATGGTCTGCTCAACGGCGGCCAAGTCTGTGATAAGACTGATCAACTGCACGTCCCAGCCGGTGACGCTACAGCTGCGCTCCTTCCAAGCACTGTCCAGGCAGCCGCACAAGCTCGCCGAACTGCGCCAGATGCCGGGACTCAAGGGCATTTTGCAATCCTACTGGTTCCTAGCTCCGCCCGTTCGCTATTCGCGGAGCTTGCGCGATAACGAATTGGATTTGGGCGACGAGGCAGTCCTATCCAGCTCCAAGCTAAGGCTGGGCCGCAAGCAAAAGTACCGAGGTGAGACTATCTATGTTTATCCTTTGACTCCTTTAACAATTTCCGTTTATAGAAACCGACGATGAGGAGGAGGACCTATACGCCAATGCCCACAAGATTGCGTTGCGTCGCAGCCACAGCGGCGACGAGGAACATGCCTCCTCCGTGCATGAGATGTGCGACGAGTACTTCCACTACCTTCTTTAGCATCTAAATTTAATTGTAAAATTACATATCTATATTTTAAGAATGCATTTAGATAAAGATCATGTTAGGAAATATATTATTTGAAAAGGTGAGATCAGTGACTTTATCTTTCATTCTTTAAGTATGCCTTTGCCGATCGATCTCAAGCAACGATGCTAAGGGCACTGCAGAGTAAATTCCGAGTCAGTCATTCAAAGATCGTCGTGATTGCCGGACTTATAAGGTTGAACCAGATCTGTGACCCCCTGAGGAGCAGCTGATAATGGCTTCCAGATTCTGCAACTGTCGCTTTCCCAGCTCTATCGAGGTCGCCCATCACAGGGGACCCATTCCCGACCTGGTAAGCTGTCGTTGCGCTGAGGAGGATGGCGCCGGGAATGTAAGTCCATGGAAGTGGCACGTCGCGGAGAATTCGGAGAATGCCATAGTGATCGATCAGAGGGACATCATCTTCCATCCCATCTGCAGCAAGGGCACGGCGATTGTGAGGGGAACACAGGCATTGAAAGCCGGCATGGTGCATTGCTGGGAGATGCTCGTTATGACGCCACTAGTGGGCACAGATGTGGTGAGTAAGCGGCTTCATCGAATCGATAAGAGTTCCTATTTTCATTCCTCTATTTCTAGATGGTTGGCATCGGCACGGATAAGGTTAATCTGGGAGAATTTAGCTCGAAATTCTCCTCTGCTCTGGGCAGCAATGGCGAATCCTGGGGTTACTCGTACTCCGGCAGGATTCAGCACTGCGGGAAGAAGTCTGCCTATGGCCAGGAGTTTGGCCAGGGCTGCCTGATTGGTGTCTCCTTGGATCGCTCACGCGGCCACCTGGAGTTCTATGTGAACCGAAGGCCATTGGGAGTGGCCTACACGAATGTGCCCGTGGATCAACATGTAAACATATATCCCATGGTCAGTTCTACGGATTATAGGTCAGTGATCCGTCTGGTCAATAGCTCTTCGCTGAATGATACGCTCCTACTCAGATCCTTCCAAGTAGCCTGCAAGCAGACGCATATGCTAGCTGAACTTCGGGAATTACCAGGGCTCAAGAGGATCGTAGGACCGGCTTGGTTACAAACAATGTTTAACAAGTAGGAAAGCTACAGTCGAGTGTGACCATGAGCATGGAGAACAGATAATGTAGACAAGTGAACACAAATGTTGCTAAGAACATGTTGAGCAACACACAAAAAAGACAAATGTTGCTAGGGACATGTTGAGCAACACGCATTGGAGCTCTCAACATAGAACATAGGAACTTTATTGTTTAATAACCATGTTTATCATCCGATTCTACTCAAATATTCAGATAACGTCCGCGCAAACCTATCTACATATCTAATTAATCAATTTACATTAAGCCAAAAATTACGAATATAGCTCATATGACTTTTGTATGGTTTTCGGGGGTGGAAGTGGACGTGGCCAAAATATTAAAACAAACTTGATCTGTGTGCAACAGATTACAATGCTGTCCCCAAATCTGTTAACTCTAGCTCTTTGTAGTCTCAGAGATCTATTGACCAACTCGGACGGACGGACATGGCTAAATCGACTCGGTTGGAGATGCTGATCAAAAATATATAAACTCGTACTTTATAGGGTCGGAGATTCCTCCTTCTGCCTGTTACATACATATTCGTGTTGGGTAAATACTGCTCATTTGGGTGAACATGTTCACTTGTTTTTTTTTTTCAAAAGAGTCAACTCACTCATTTTGCTCCCTTGTTCATTGCTCACTTGCTCACTTGCTCAGTTGCTCACTGATTCACTGCTCATTGCTCAATGCTCACTCACTGGGTATGAAAACTCCCAAGCCTTTGTTTATATGTTTAGTATATGCATTTATTTTTAAAAGCATTTAATTTTAAATACAATTAATAGAGTAAATGGGAGAAAACATGGTTGTGTGTGTTTTAAATCATTCAAAAAAGGAAACTTAGGGGGAAACTATTACTAGGACAGATGGATAGATGGATAGCGATAGCTTGATACAGGGGCGGAAGATGTTTAATGAAATGCTGCCTATGGAGCTAGCATTTCCGAAAGCATCTTCCCCAAGAAATGGCTAAACTTAAACTTAAACTAAAAATCAATTGCCCGGGCCGCCATCGATGTCCGACGAGACGGCGCGCTTGAAGATCACGCCCAGCGGCAGCTAGTCCATATCGTCATCGTCGTCATCGGAGATGGTGTACTTCTTCTGCGATCGCTTGCGCCGCGTCTGCTTCTTGGATGTGGTGGCCGCCCCACTGCTGCCCACATTCGACGATGAGGACTGCGTGGGCGTGGCAGGGGCACTGGCCAAGGATTTGTTAAGTTTGAGCTTCATTTTGACAGCCGCCGCCGAGGTGGTGGCGATCTCCTCATCGTCGGAACCATCGTCACCGCCATCGCCGCCGTCGTCGTCGTTGTCCGAGTTATCCGAGCCTCCGCCGCCGCCATTGCCCTGCGCCTCGCCCGTATTCTCACCGGCTGCCACAGCGGCCGCATCCGCTGCCGCCGTCACCCTCTGCCTGGCCCCCACAAATATCTTTTGCAGGGCAATCGAGTCCAGGTAGATGAGGGAGGCCTCCTCGTTGTAGATCTGGGCATTCTGGCACAGCTGCATAAAGTCCTTCTCCAGCTCATTCAGATCGGCGTACTTGCAGTCCTCGATGCGCTGCAGGATCTTCTTGATGTCCACGGGCCGCTTGATGATCTCATAGTAGTCGGGCAGCCGCTGGCGCGAGGGCAGCTTCATGAAGGGCTCGGACAGGGTGCGTCCATCCTGCGTGTGCTTGATCACAGCGCTCATGATCTTGTGCATCTGTTTCTTGGAGCGCTTGTCCAGATTCTGGCGTCGCCGTCGCTTCAGTATCAACGAATCGTCGTCGGACTCCTCCTTGCGATTCTTGCGCTTGCGTCGCTTGCTCCGCTTCGAGTCATCTTCCTCCTCCTCCTCGTCGAATTCGGCGCCATCGTCGATGGCCTTCAGCCACTCCTTTTCGGTCAGGCTGTCCGTATAGTCGACCTCCTTGCGCTGACGGGAGCCGCGACCTTCAAGGAAATAAAAGAATCAATTAGACTTGTTGAAGGCATATCCCCGGGAAAATAATATTTAAAAGGAACGTAAAGACTCACCCAGAATGGTATCTTCATCGTACTGATAGTGGAAGCGCTCCACCTCGTCGTCGTCCTTGGTCAACCAGTCGGGCAGCTCCGACTCATCGATCAGGCGATCCCTGCCCGGATGGATCTCCTCGTCCTCCTTCTTGCGCTCCACGTCCATGCGCTTGAATATCTCGATTTCCTCCTCGCTGCGAGCAATCATCATGTTGATCATCTCGTCGTCGGGCACCTCGTTCTCCTCCTCCTCCTCGTTGTCGTCCTGATGCAGGATCGTCTGAAGGAATTGCTGCCGCTCGCTGCCCGTCGACTTCTGATCGAACATACCCGCCTGGATGACCTTCTCGTCCATGTTCAGCTTGTACCGGGCAGCAGCCAAGATACGCTCCTCCACCGAGTTCACAGTCATCAGCCGAAGGACGCGCACTTCGTTGCGCTGTCCGATACGATGCGCTCGATCCTGGGCCTGCAGATCCTGATGCGGATTCCAATCCGAGTCGAAGATCACCACAGTATCGGCGGTCTGCAGATTGAGACCCAGGCCACCGGCGCGGGTCGAGAGCAGAAAGACAAAGTAGTCGGAGCCCTTGGCGTTGAACTTGCGCAGCAGCTCGCCTCGATCCTCGGCCTTGGTGGTGCCGTCCAGTCGGAGATAGCCGAACTGCCGCCAGCCCAGATAGTCCTCGATGATGGTCATGCACTGGGTCATCTGACAGAAGAGCAGCACGCGATGGTTGGTGGCCTTCAGCTTGGGCAGGATGCGATCGAGCAGCTCGAATTTACCCGATACGCGGTACAGATCGGGTCCTGCGGGGAAATCATAGCAAGGATTGGTCACCAATTGCACTCAACTCTCAAGTTCACTTTTAATAAAATTGAATCAATAAAAACTATGGAAAACAATGAACCAACGCTTCCCAAAATGTATCCCAGAACATGATCTATCTATCTTCTATATATATATATATATAAATGGAGCCCAAAAAATGTGTCGTAAAAAACTACTGGAGAACGGTTGGGCCGATTTGGTCCAAATTTTTTTTCAGTTGTAGGTAACTAACAGGAGGTCAGAACGTAAAAAAATTTTTAGAAAATCCTCCAGGGTAATGGTGAAAAACAAATAATTAAAATATCAAATTATATAAAAGAGTAGTGTATCGAAATATATGTCAAAGTAAAAACAAATCGTTTCAATATTATTCGGTTTCTTATTCGTTTTTATCAGACGTCCGGATTTGTTTAATTTCTTCCTGTGATTTGTAGGAATAATGCCTGCTATAAGACGGCCAAACATTGGACGACGTACACGTCGAGCAACATATAGTCGGAATGTCCATGAAAGTCAAACGCAAGACGAACGTGCAGAAAGAAATGAATCGAGACGAACCCTCAAAACGCCTCCCAAAATGTATCCCAAAATAAAATCCATTGACAATTATGTATAGCAAGGATATATATAAATAAATAAATAAAAATCAATAAGCCTGTAAATTACCAGATAACGCAGAGGTGCACAGCTCAATAGGCAACAAGACTATGTCATCAATAAAAAAAATAAATAAAATGAAGCAAGATATATAACATAAACAAAATAAAATAAGATAATAAGTGCTACACTTTTTTTTTTGTGAAACAGGTCGTGGCCAGCCAGACAAGAAAGTTAAAACGATGTGATCCAATATTTCAAAGAAAATAACTCAAAAGAATAACAAAAAATAATGAACAAAACAAAGAACAAGAAATAAGGAGGAAAAATAATTGAGGAGGTTAGAATTCACTGGAAAGGACAAACTTCGACTGAGGAATAGGGTTGTCGAAAATATATCAAAATATCAAAATATCGATATATTTGAAAAAAAAACCAAATATTTTTATCACGATATTTTTAAGCTGTAATATCGATATATATATATATATATATTTTTTTTTTTTTGATATTTTCCGATATTTTGTTTTCGGTCAGCCCCTACGAAAACGAGTTCCACTTATATATTTCTTTGCCAAATAGTAATTGGGAAGCTGACCCAATACAGTATTGAACTTCGCAACAGCAGACCATGCAACATTTGTCTAAGTAAGCACTACGCTATCTGATAATACCAGGTAGCTCGGTATCCTCAGAAAGGATGGCTTCGGCAATTAAATGTGTAGTGTGCGACTCACGCAGCCGTAACAAATCGTGTATTTTTAAAGTCACTGGCGGAACAATATTGGAAATAACTTTAACTTTAACTTACAGTATTTCCCATTGCTTTAAGTAATAAAAGCTTAATATGAAGTATTTGTGTTGTTAGTTTTGTTTGAATGAATTCATGTGGATCATTAGGATCAATAGAGAGGTAATGTATACGAATAATGAGATAGAGAGAAATAGATTTCTAAAGGCTTTCTGATCCTAAAAATAAAAAAAATGTTAAATATCATATATATTTTTTCTTGATATTTAAAAAAATCCTTTTGATATTTTTCAAAAATGTCAATATCATTGATACGATATTTTTTAAATATCATGCAACCCTACTGAGGAAAACGAGAGACTCTAGTGACAGTTCAGCGCTGTCAACCCATTGTCCATCATATCGATAGTATCGATAATGTTTCAAGTTAACTTCTTTATCGATAAAATTACAACTCTAATTAAAACCAAGGCCTAATCGATGTTTTATTATCGGGGGTGCTACGGAAATCGGTTGGATTCGAAATCTTTAGGTTCCGTATTTGTAAATGTTATATTTGCGATTTCTGAGGCTCCTGTCTATAAACTATTTATTTACATAAATCTTATTCTTTTCCCTTCTTTTAAATATAAAAAATATGTATTTAATATTTTTTAACAATTATTAATCGAGAGAAACTTACCAGACACTACACCGTGACCGCCAGTGTGATCGCAGTACTTCTCCTCGATGTGCTGGAACATAAAGGGATGGTTGCACAGCTTGCGCAGCTGGACGATGGTGTTCATGAGGGCCTTGGCGCCACCCTTGCCATGCTTGCCCTTCTCGGAGCCGTCGGTCAGCAGGACGCCCTTGCTCTGCATGTGCTTGTAGAGCACCCGCTGCAGGGCGGACATGTCGCACTTAATGATGTACTCGACCTTGTCGGGCAGCTGGTGCTCCACTTCCTTCTTGAGGCGACGCAGCAGGAAGGGACGCAACACCTTGTGCAGACGCCGAATGATGAGGATGGTCTCCTCCTCGTTCAGCTCAACCTTCTCGCCGGTGGTGGCGAAGGGAGCGTTGAACCACTGCTCGAAGGTGGAGCACGACTTGAAGATCGAGGGCAGCAGGAAGTTGAGGAGCGCCCACAGCTCGGGCAGCTTGTTTTGCAGCGGAGTGCCCGTCAGAAGCAGCCGGTAAGGAGCAATGTAGTGAGTGTTCAGCACCTGGGTGAGCTTGCAGTGGTGATTCTTCATGCGATGGCCCTCGTCGATGATCATGTACTTCCACTGGATCTTGGCCAGCACCGCCTTGTCCTTGATCACGTACTCGTAGGTGGTGAGCAGCACGTTGAACTTGGTGGCTCGCATCTGGTTCTGCAGCAGCCGCCTGCCCTGGGGGCTGCCCTTGTAGCTGACCACGCCGACGGCGGGCGCCCACTTCTCGAACTCGAGCACCCAATTGGGCAGCGTCGAGAGGGGGACGATGATCAGGTAGGGACCCATCACCTTCTTGCGATCCATCAGGTAGGTGACCAGCGAAATGGTCTGAATCGTCTTGCCCAGACCCATCTCGTCGGCCAGGATGCCGTTCAGATTGTTGTTGTAAAGCGAGACGAGCCACTCGAGGCCCTTCAGCTGGTACTCCTTGAGCAGGCCGTTCACCATGATGCTGGCCTGCTCGTGCACCTTCTCGTGGATGGTGTGGGCGATGCTGTAGTAGGTCTGCTCCTCCGTCTTGTACTCGTCGTCCTCCACCTTGGCCTGTGTGATTAGATCGGATGGATTGGCGTCCGCGTCGCCGCCCGCGGCCTTGTCGGTGACATCTTCGGTGGCCATTGGTTGCTCCTCCACCTTGGGCTTGTGCTCCTCGTTGCTGCCGCCGCATGTGCCGTCATCCTCGTCGTCGATCCAATCCCAGCCGGGATGCATGCTCAGCCAGCGGTGCAGGTGCTTCAGCATGGGAGCATCGTCCCCGGTGAGCTTCTTGCCGCTGCACTGTTCGATCACGTTCACACGCATATCGGCCATGATGCTGCCCTCGTCGATGCCCACGTACTCGCCGCTCATCAGGAGTTCCTTCTTGAAGAGCTGCAGCCGCTTGCCCTCCTCCTCCTTCTTCTTCATCTGGTCGTCCTTGTGCTGCTTCACCATCTGGGTGAGATTGCTGATGTACTCGTCCGTCTGCGACAGCAGGAAGGCCAGGCGCTTGTCCTTCTTCTGATCGATCAGCTTGCGGTAGCCCTCCTCGTCCTCGGCCATCAGGCGGCGCATACGCTCCTTTTCGATGCGCTCCTGCTCCTTCTTCTGCTCGCGCTCCGCGTTCGCATGGTAGTTCATCACCGCCTTGTTCATCCTCGCCAGCTGGGCCTTGTTGTTCCTGTGGAACTCCCTCAGATCCTTGCCGTGCTGCAGCACGGCGGCCAGGAACTCCAGATGCTTCTGCCGGCGCTTCCGCTCCGCCTCCAGCTTCTGTTGCTTCTCCAGCTTCTCGGTGGCACGCGCCTCCCTCAGCCCCTGTCGCTTGGTCCTCTTGTAGAACTTGATATTGAGCGCCGTCTCCAGGGTGGTGTCCCTCCTCGTGCACTGCACAAACTCCATGCGCAGCTGCCGCTGGAAGTTCAGGACCCGCAGGGCGCGCAACTCAATGGCCGCCTGCAGGCGCAGATCCTCGGACATGGTGGCCGGCAGGCGCTGCAGCTCCTGCATGCGCAGCGAGATCCTGGACGCTATGCGGTTCTCGCGCTCCTGCAGCAGCGTGATGGGATCCAGGCCCACGGGCTTGGCCACTGTGGTGATTCGATTGGGCTTGGGCATGGGCATCCCAGCCGGCGGCACTTGGCGCGGCGGACCTCCTCCCGGAGGCTGAGGCACCTGACTGCCAGGCGGCATGCCCGGCGGCTGAGCCCCACGGACCTGGGGCTGCATGGGCGAGGGTGGTATCAGTGGCTGACCTCCGGCGGGTCCCATGCTCAGGGGCTTGCCGCCATTGGGCAGGTGCTGGTGCTGCTGCAGCTGCTCCGGTGGCGGTGGCTGCACCTGGGGCGGCTGCTGCTGCTGCGGCGGCGGCGGTTGCTGCTGAATGGGCGGCGGTCCACCCACCTGAGGAGGTTGTGGCGGCAGGGGCTGACCCTGCTGCATGTGCGGCGGCGGAGGAGCCACCTGCATCTTCTGGCCACCAGGCACTGGCGGTCCATAGGGATTGCTAGCCGGCGGCGTGGAGCATTGTGGCGGCGTACCCGCCGAAGGCGGCGGTTGCTGCTGCTGCTGCTGGGGCTGCACGGGCGGCTGACCCGCATGTTGTCCACCTGGCGGCGGCGGCGGTCCTCCTGGTGCTCCCGGTGGCCCAATGGGGGGTCCTGGCGGTGGCTGTTGCTGTGCCGCCTGCAGCGCCTGCTGCATCTGCATGGAGATGGGCTTGTTCCGCGCCAGCAACCGATAGGCAGTGATCTGTGTGCGCAACAGGTTAACCTGGTTGCCGTTGAGGTGCTGATGCTTCGAGGTGGCTCGCATGGCCAGCAGCTGCGAGTAGCGCGGATCCTCCTGCAGGCCCTTCTCCTCCATGGAGTCGATGGCCCGCTGCAGGGCGTGCAAGTTCTCCTGGCTGGAACGCTCTGGCGGTGGTGGGCCGCCAGGTGGGCCACCGGGTGACACTATGCAGGGCTGTGTGGGAGCCTGGAAAGACAAAGGAAAGGAAAGGGTGAATAGGTGGTCATTGGTTTAAGTTCAAACTAAACAAATTCAAGAATTGGATCTCAGGAGAATTTAATAATAAATGGTTATAGCATGGTTGGGTACCGAACTTTAAGATCAGAGCCAACAACACTTCTTAGGTATGAACTTGACAATGTGAGAGCCAAGCTAAATAAATATAGAAAGCTGTATGCCCCGCCCCATGTGTATGTTTTATTTTTACAATCCTTTGCGAGTGGTATTTCTCATAAATAAACTTTCCAAGGGTTTTTCCATTCCAATATTAATTAGAATCCTTCATTCCTTACTTTTTGATTAATTAAATAAGTAATTTAATGTTTAACAACCAAAATGCAATATTTAAAATAAATGTATACTAAATATAATACGATAAAAACTCACTGCACTTTCCATTGCTAATAAAAGCTACAAATCAAGTGCAAATAAATTAAAAAAGCTCGCAACTCGCAGCAGCTCCAGAACACCAGCAATAAGCGAATCTCAGTCAGTGAACCAAGTAAGCAACTGTGCTGGAAAAAACCCGTTCCACTGCCGACACTGTTCTCAGTGGTAGATTCACTGGAGACGAGATCGGAAGAGCCGGAAAAAATATCGCAATAACACAACAGTAAAGATAGCACAGATAACCGAGAGAGATGGCAGTCAGCGAGTCACAACAGATCGAGGAACTATACGACTTCATCCATCCGCTGGCAGTGAGAGCGGGCGAGATTCTCCTCGAGGGCTACGATAATGCTGGCAAGGATGTCTCCCTCAAGTGCGGAGAATTCTACAATGTGGTCACTGCCTATGACAACCAGATCGAGGAGTTTCTCATAGAGAAGATACTGGCCAGCTATCCGGATCACAAGTTCATCGGCGAGGAGGATACCCACAAGAATCACAACAATGTGACCAAGGAACTGACGGATGCCCCCACCTGGATCATAGATCCCATCGATGGCACCTCGAACTTCATCAAGCAGATCCCGCACGTGTCGGTTTCGATTGGTTTGTCCATCAACAAGCAAATCATGCTGGGAGTGGTTAATAATCCTGCCCAGAAAAAGCTGTACACGGCTAAGCTGGGTCAGGGCGCCTTCTGTAATGGCCAGCCCATTCGGGTGAGCAACTGCGAGCATCTCAACGATGCCAATGTGGCGTACGAGGTTTGCTTGCTGCACGCTCCCAAGATTCGGAACAAGCACATCAAGAGGATCTACCATGTGGGATCACAGGCCAGGAGGTTGGTTAATAAAATGCATAACAATTTTCTCTTTCGATTAATATGTTTTGTCTTCAGGCTCCTGGCCTACTCAGCTGTGGTGGACTCGCTCTGCATGGTGGCCGCTGGTAACCTGGACGCCTTTCACATCGAGGACATGTATCCCTGGGACTGTGCTGCTGGCTATCTGCTCATTCGCGAGGCTGGTGGCGTGGTCACCCATCCTTATGGTGGCCCCTTTGATATTATGAAGCCGGATCTAATCTGTGCCGGAACAGAGACTTTAAGAGCGGAGATAGAGCAACTCATTCGGAAAGCTGATCAGCAGGCGCATGTCGGTTCGGAGTGAAACTTTAACATAAAGGAGGAGCTTTTATAAAAAAAAAAAATAATAAAAAACATGCCAGAGAATCTCATAAACTGAATTTAATTTAAAAGGGGTAGGGAAAGGGGAAAGAAAACAGCCCCAAAAAAAGTACTCTGAAGGTTATCACGTTCACATATTATGTATCTTGAAAAGATAATCAGAGATTACTTTCAATTCTAGTATTAATCCTTATCAGTTTTGAAAGTAGCAACCATATTTTCAGAAAGATAATCTGAAACCTAAGAGGATAATGTAAAGCTAAGCCCAGAATTCTGGAAACTCTTCAATAACGTCTCTGTTTACTATAGAGATCTTTTGCTAATCATTATAAGTATAATTTACACACCATGCTAGTAAAACTTACAAAATATGCACAGAAATCTTTTCACTATCATAATCCTAGCGATAAGCCCACACAGTGGCGCTTAAGAAAATAGAAACTTATTTTTTAAAGAACATTCTTTAGTAAACTCTTTGTATTGCTATATTTTCACCATATCCATTGCTTTGGCTCGTGACATTCAGAGAGGATTTTTTTGTTGGGCTCCGAGCTTAAACTCCCGATAGCATATTCCTCTGCCGGCCCAATGCTCACACACGCAGAATATGCACAAAAGATAACAAAAGAATCAGTGCAGTCAAATTCTAAATGTGTGGCTAGATGTAGCCTTTTTTAAATTTAAATAGCTAGATTTTAAGTCATAGCTATTTTTTAACATATTACAGAACATTTTAGCTATCTTTTTTCTCATATCTAGCCATAAAACGTTAAATTTTCACTCATACAAATGCAATGTTGCCATGTGAATGCAATGCTGCGGACCACTGCATTAAACTCTCAGAGAATCTCAAATTAAAAATATACTCTCATAAAGTTTTAAACATTAAAATACTTGGATGAGATAGTTATATAATTATTTGTTTAAATTACCAATGGTTTAAATATGTATAAACCAAATTATTCCATTAGTATAATCTTTAATTTTCGATTGACGCTAATTTTCTGGCCTCCACTGTACTTTTCTCACACCCACGAAGCCACGAAACAATAGGAACCCGTAAAGCAACTCTATCGCCTCTCTCCGAGAGAAGTGCAAAGTTCTAACCATGATACAATTATACAAGGTAGTCTCGTCGGCTGCCGTCTCGTTCGGTTTTCAGTCCGTTAACGTTCAGTGCTTGCTGGCTTGTTGATGTGAAAGGTTGTGTGCGGACAAATTTTTTCGCGAAGTTTAACCCTTGTGCACAACAAAAATGACACATTGTAGTTTTTGCCGCAAGCACGTGGAAGGCGTGAAATTTATAAATGCACCGAAATGCGCAGTAAGAAGAGTTAACGGAGGATGCCATTGAGTACCTAGCAGGCTATATTATCAAGAAACTGCGACTATCAAATGAGTTTGCCGAAAATTCGACATTCACCTACGTAGATGAGGTCTCGCATGGAGGACTCATAAAACCTTCTCTACAGTTCACACATAAATTAAAAGAGCTAGAAATAATATTTTTAAACATAATGAAAGAACATTTTAATATAACAAAAAATGTAAAACAAATCCTTTTGACAGCATCAAAAAATGTTAATATTAACTTAGACATAAAAACTTTTTACTTTAAGATTAGAATTTATTTTAGAGTTAAAAGCCTTAACAAAAAAATATGTATACAAAAACAAAAACAACGATTAATTTCTAATTCAAAATTATTAAAAATTAAATTATAAAAAAAAACAACTCTTTTTTAAATAACTTGTAACATTAAACCCCATGATCCATCTAAGGGTTAATCAACACGCTCTATTGTTGTTTCACTCACACTTAGCACGCTGAGTCTTTTCAGTCGCACTCATTGTAAGCATTGTTAACGGACAGCTTTTGCCGACGAGACTACCTTGTATAATTGTATCATGGTTCTAACATGCCAATTGCTTGGTAAAAGCTCTGGCGGAAAGCTCTGCTCTCCGCGTCGCTTTGATTCCACAGCTGATTCCGCCTCTATATAGTTCAGTTGGTCAGTCGAGTGCTCGGCAATCAGTAGCAAGAACAATGAGTTCCCCAAATCCAAGCGAGTCGAAGCTCAAGGAATACTACGATGTGGCCATGAAGCTGGTCCTCAAGTGCGGACCCCTGATGCTGGAGGGCTTCCACAAGGCCAAGACGGACTATGAGGTGAAGAAGGACTTTTACGACCTGGTCACGGTCTACGACAAGCAAATCGAGGACATTCTCACCGAGGGACTGGTGGCCGCCTTTCCCGACTCCCTAATCATTGGCGAGGAGGAGTCGGCGGCGTCGAAGCGTCAGGCTGAGCTAACGGATGCGCCCACCTGGATCATAGATCCCATCGACGGCACCACCAACTTCATCCATCGCATCCCACACTGTTGCATCTCCGTGGGTTTGGCCATCAACAAGGAACTCGTGGTGGGCATCATCTACAATCCGCCGGCGAACGAGCTGTTCTCCGCGTACAAGGGTCATGGAGCATACCTAAATGGCCAGCCCATTCACACCTCCAAAGCGACGACGGTAAGTCAGAGAGAGGGAGAAGAGAGAGCTTATATAATTCAGGGAACGGCAGAAAGTAGCGACAAACAAGATAAACGAAATTTAACAAATAACCGTTGTGCATGTCATTTTGCCTGCACTCGGGTTTATCGGTGCACAGAGAAAAATATTGGCTTAACTTGGACAGCTTGAATAATATGATGAGAATGATAAAGTCCACTGACAGGAAGCAGTAAAGATAATATAGATTTTACTGATACTGATCATTAATATACATATTTACTGAAGTAATGTGTATGCATTGTCAAGGAAATCATTCCTAAGGAGACAACATTTTGTAAATACTTAAACCTCAAAAAAAATTATTTAACTTCAGGTTAAACTTCATGTTAAAATTTGGATTTTTTGGTTTAGATGTGAAAAATCATTTTTACTATTCATCAGAACAAATATTTAACAAGCAAATCTGTCTGCTTTGTCCAGAGAATCATTCTTAATGAGTTAATATTTATTTTTAATCAACTTCATGGTTAACTTCATGTTAAAAGTTCATCTTCTTTGTCTAGAATTTATCTTGTTGATCATAAAATGTATATGGAGTAATATAACAAGATATCATTTAAAAAAAGTTAATCTCACTATTCGCTGTGCACTTTTTTCTGTGTACCAAAGTTCCTTCATTCCCATTCCCTGTACCCCCGAGAGTTGCATTTGTTAGCATTCCCGCAAAATGGAAAGCTCTCTTGTGACTGAGTTCAACCCGCTCTGAAGATGACATACTACTCTTCCTTTCCAGATCAACCAAGCGGTGATTGCCTACGAAATCTCGCTCATCCACGCTGCTGGAGTAAGGGACAAGAACGTCAAGCGCCTGTACAAGCTGGCCTCGAATGCCACGGGAACCCGTTGCTTTGGCAGTGCTGCCCTGACCCTTTGCTATGTGGCCACCGGCCAGTGCGACGTCTACCATGTTGAGGATCTGAAACCCTGGGATATAGCAGCTGGAGCCATTATCCTAACCGAAGCTGGTGGCACTGTTTGTCACACAACCGGCTCCAAGTTCGACGTGATGAAGCCGGATTGCGTGTGCGCGTCAACGCCGGAGTTGGCCAAGAATGTGATTAGTCTTATCGAAGAGGCCAACCAGATTACAGAGTATACGTTCAAGTGAAGATGAAATAACCAACTAACTCGAGTATAAAATTCAGTATCTACATTTATCTCTGGCAAACCAGCTGTAACTGCCAGAGATTAAAGTTATATATTCCTGTAAATAAAAGTAAATAAAGCAAACTAATTCTGCGAAAGGAAACTCTCTCTTGAAAAAGCTCTGGCCAAAAAAAGCTCCTCCAAAGTTATTCCACAGCTGTTCCGCTGCGGATCAGTCGATTATCGAGCCATGAGTAACCAAATTAGTGAAGAAAAATTGCGGGAATACCACGAGGTGTGCGTGGAATTGGTCCGAAAGTGCGGTCCCCTCTTCCTGGAGGGCTTCCAGAAACCAAAAGCCGACTACGAAGTCAAGTCGGCCTTCTACGACTTGGTCACTGTGTACGACACGCAAATTGAAGCAACACTTTCCGAGGGTCTGCTCAAGGCCTTTCCGGAATCGAAGATAATAGGCGAAGAAGCTTTGGCCGATGCCAAAACTCCACCCCAACTGACAGATGCGCCCACCTGGATCATAGATCCCATAGATGGCACTAACAACTATGTCCGGAGGATTCCCCATTGCTGCATTTCCGTGGGCTTGGCCATCAACAAGGAGCTTGTTGTAGGCGTCGTCTATAATCCGGCCGCTAACGAATTGTATTCCGCTTGGCAAGGTCATGGAGCTTTCCTAAACGGGCTACCCATCAAGGTGTCGTCCAACGTAACAACGGTAAGTGAGGCCAGCATAGTGATGAAATAATTATTAGGAAACTATACAAGTGAGTATCTCGCAGCTGATAAGCAGAACTTTTGATTAGTCTCAAATATGAAAACAAGGGGAGAAAATACAAAAACTCTTCGGAGAAAAGAAATTGAAAGGTACTAGAGAGCTCCGGTTGCCCTCGGACCCAATTTCGCCCTAGCTTTAAATGAGAGAGCAATTTTCGCTCTTTTACGAACGCTTGGTTATCGGAAATATCTTCTATACATGTAAGTATCTCAATCTCGCTTCTTTTTCCATGCATTGCCCACAATGTACAAGTAAATCGGAAACAATTGTACGAGTTCTGAGTATTAAAATACTTTCGAAATAAAAATTGTTCTGGTAATAATTATTTTAATATTAAATCCACTCCGCTCTGTCCGAAACAGTCTCTTAGAACCAGTAAGCCTTTGTCTAGACATTTTTAGGAGTAATAAAAACTCAACCTCAATTTATAAGGAATCATAAAAAACATATACTTTTTCAGAAAATAATAAAAAATAATTATTCTTGGTTGCAGATAAACCAAGCTGTGGTGTGCTACGAAATCTCGCTGATCGTGGTGGCCAAGGCGCGCGACAGCAATGTGAAGCGTCTCTACAAGTTGGCCTCGAATGCCACTGGGTGAGTCGGAAGATCTCTAATCTCTGATTATTTCCACACATAATTAGCACATTGCATCTCTCGCTATCAGCACTCGTAGCTTTGGATGTGCAGCGCTTTCGCTCTGCTATATAGCCGCCGGCAGATGTGATGCCTATCATGTTGAGAATCTAAAGCCCTGGGATTTGGCTGGCGGTGCCATAATTCTTAGGGAAGCCGGTGGCCGTGTGTACCATACCAGAGGCGGAAGGTTCGATGTGATGAAGCCAGATTGTGTATGCACTTGCTCCGAAGAATTGGCCCAAAATGTGATTCAATTAATAAGAGAAGCTGATCAGATTACGGGTTATACGTTTGAATGAGTAAGAGTGAATATTAAGCATTAAACAAAAATAAAATAAATATATATAATATACAAAGCAGCAAGAATTCGGGGTTTCTTTTTCAACAAAATATGGTGTTCGGAAATGTAAATGAGTGAATGTTCCTCAGGTTTTTCTTTAATCTTATAAAGTGATGGAGCAAAATCGGCGTCAGCTTCATGATAGTCATAGAAACTACACTATTGTTAGATAAATTCTATACTCATGAGTATTACGATTTCTTAATAAGGTTCTTATTAATTGGATACCACGAAAGTATCAAAATTAATACTAATCTGCACCAAGATTTGGGAAAAATCACTAACGCCAGCTCACGCGATATGTTATCGAATTATTGATGTTGGTTCATATAAAAATAATACTGGAAAATACACAATTGAGCCTACAGAGTATAAAAACTATACTCATAAGTATTAATTTGGTATTATGAAGTATCAAGTCTATACTAAACTCGTTATACCGCTTGAGTATATTTTTGAGACAACGCTTAGGAGCTTAAACTCTTGTTTTTTTGTGTACATTAAAATAATTTGTACATAAGATTTTAATAAGATTGCATGACTCCAAGGTTAAGCTTGTCAGTTTACAAGAAACCCTTTCAAAGTTCATAAAATAATGCCAGGGAAGACAATACATGAATGATCGAAGGGTTTACGCCATTTTAGCACAATAATATCACTCATGAAAGGCCTCTCTTATAACAATGACATGCTGCAGCCCGCAAATATATATAATTCATCCAAAGCTACCTGAGAGCATCGAAGCAAAATGCTGATAAAAACAGGTTTTACGACTATTTGACTGTCGTCTGAGGAGAGATAAAAAGCTACTCTGTCTATTTGTGTACATCAAACAAAATGAGATAAAACAGCAATAGAGGCATGCATGCAGCCAGCCAGGTGAGATGCCAATTTGAAGTACATAAAACCTCCAAGAAGCAGGCAAAAACAATCAGAGAACGAATGTAACCAAACCAGAGCAAGCCAAAGCTCCAGCAGGCAGAGCACGAGAGATACTTCCAGCCTGGCGGGCGCAATCTCTCTGATTAGTTGGCACTGCGAGCCGAGCAGCAACGCATCGTTTGGAGTCTGGAATCGTACAGAGAATAACCAAAATGTCACAAGCACAAATCGAGGAGCTTTACAGGTTCATCTACCCCCTGGCCGTCCAGGCGGGAGAGATCCTAATTGAGGGCTACGACATGGCCAGTAAAAACGTGTCCATCAAGGGCGACTTCTATGACGTGGTCACCGACTACGACAACAAAATCGAGGATTTTCTCATGGAGAAGATTCTGGCTACGTATCCGGAGCACAAGTTTATTGGCGAGGAGGCCACGGCCAAGAACAACAATGTGTCCGGTGAACTGACGGATGCGCCCACCTGGATCATAGATCCCATCGATGGCACCTCCAACTTCATCAAGCAGATCCCGCACGTTTGCGTTTCCATTGGCTTGTCCATCAACAAACAGATCGTGCTGGGTGTGATCAATAACCCCGTCCAGAAGAAGCTATTCACGACCAAGTTGGGGCAGGGCGCCTTTTGCAATGGCATGGCCATCCATGCGAGCAGCTGCGACAGCATCAAGGACGCCAATGTGGCCTATGAAGTGTCCCTTCTACACGTCCATTCGGTGGCTAACAAGCACATCAAGCGGATCTATCATGTGGGCTTGAATGCCAGGCGGTGAGTTATTACATGCTTAGCATAACTAAGGTTTTTGAAGTAAATTAAGCGGGAAATACAGCGTTGATATCAGCTCCTGAGATGTAATTCCACAATTAAACTAGTTCAAAACAACAATTGTTGAGTACAAAACAATTCATCAGTCAAGCCAAGCTGCACAGAAAAGAAAATCAATTTCAATTGGATGTCTGCCTTATGAGGGAATTTAAAAGATATCTTTGTATATCGATATTGGAAATTTGTTGTCTCTGAAGAACAATTTTAAACCGTTCTTTAAGTCATTTCCTATCAAAGTAATTATAAGTTTCAATGATGATATTTTTATATCAAACTTTATCAACCCCAAATTACAATTAAGACTTTATAAAAGCAATCTGTTTAATCCCCAGACTCTTGGCCTATTCCTGTGTGGTGGACGAGCTGTGCATGGTGGCCGCTGGCAATTTGGATGCCTTCTACATCGAGGATATGTATCCCTGGGACTGCGCAGCCGGCTCCCTGCTCGTGAAGGAGGCGGGCGGCGCCCTCACGGCTCCCTTTGGCGAAGCCTTCGATATAATGAAGCCAGATCTGATCTGCGCCGGAACGGAGAAGTTGCGCAAGGAGATCGAAGAGCTGTTGCGTAAAGCCGATCGGGAGGATTCGGTGGGGGGCAAACCAGTGCCGAAGTAAACTAAGCATGACACACCGCAATCAAAAAGAGATCTAAATTAAAAAGCTTGAACCCAGCTGCACTGTCATGATGAAGATGAATGGCGAAGAGCTTTTCGCTGACGATGAGCTTTTCAAGATCTTCCATCTTTCATCGCCGGCAGCTGGTGGTAAGTGATAGATGGAAAAAAGTGGCGGGAAGCAATTAAACACAGCTGCTCTCGATTAAGACGTTTAGAAAACATTTTGTAAACCTATTTTGTAAGCCACAAGTGCTGCCTAATAAATCTTTAAACAATTTTAGTTATAAATTGCTTACAAAAACTAGTATGAAAGCTATAGTCGATTGTGCTCGACTGTAAGATACTCTGTATTATGCGTTAAATTAAAAATAGAGAAGGGATTGGCTAAATCAGCGGGTTTGTGTATGAAAACTTAAGTTTAACATGACGAAATGAACTAGATAATGTTCCTGAGAGCATGTTTAACAATACCCATAGGAGTTTAACCCATATTTACTTTACATTTTTAAAGATATTTAGGAAAAAAGGTGCACAAAATGCTAGATATTATAAATCTATAAACTTTCTATATATGATAGCTCTAGCATTCACAGCTTTTAAGATCTGATGTCTCTTATAGGTCTTGCCTGGTGACTCTGATCACTAATATATACTTTATGAGGTTGCAGATGACTGAAAGACCATTATAATGGTAATTCCTAAAATGGAAGATCCATAAACTACATAAATCTCCATATTACAAAGTTCCTAAAATGATTTAAACCGCAAAATGATCGAAAAATATGTTCTTACATGCTTATTTAAACCCCATTGTTTACTACCCAATCCCAAAGATCGACCCTAGATCTCATGTGCACTTACATTAGGCGGCATTCCGTGCGTTTGGTAACCAATGGATGACATATTCGGCGGTCCTGTCGGCGGCATCTGCATTCCCATGTGCGGACCTTTTGAGAAAACTACGGATGATTACGTGCGGATGGGGGGGCCGCAAAGGCGGTATCAAACACATACTCAGACCCTGGTGATGCGGCGGCATATGGTGGCCAGGCGGTGGACCCTGTCCTGGTGGGCCATGTTGCATCGGATGGCCATAGGCTCCGGGATGACCTGGGGGCGGGGGTCCTTGCATGTGGGGTGGGGCGCCGGGCGGTGGTCCTTGCGGCGGTCCGGGCTGCTGGTGCTGCGGATACGGGCTGTGCGGCGAGGGGGCGGGACTCTGGGATGGCGGCGCCATCGGACTGGGCGCCTGTGGCGGCGGCATGGGACTATTCGCCGGGGAGGGCGAGGCCATTGTTGCTACTTATCCAAGTGCTCCTGTTAACGTTAACCAGCGACCAACTGGGCCAGCTTTGTCTGTAAACAAAAACGGTGTGAGCTCTTGTATTTATCAACAATATATAGAATCTGCAGCCACGATATGTAATCGCAGCTCAGATCTTTTTACGCGTTCACGGCACACTTTTTTGCGCAGTCCAGTGCAAACACAAAAATAAACATTTAAAACGACGCACAGAAGTCAAAGTTCACATTTCACGTATAGCGCACTTTGTGAACAATCGTATTTCTTTAGTTTTGTGCAAAAGTTTTACCTATTAGCACTGTTTGAAGAGGTTTTTCCACACTTTTCTCGAGCGACGCGACAGCAAAACTCTAATGGCGGACGTCTCTATAACAAAAGTCACGCAAGGGTGGCAACTCTGCCAGCCGGCACAAAAAAGTGGGCACGTTCAGCCCAGATCACCATAAATATTTTTATAATCCAAAAAAATTAAGCACATCAAATTATACGTAATTTGTTAAAATGTTGATTTTCTAAGTATTTTGGTCAAGTTATTTAATATTTTTAGAAAAAGTGAAATATTCACGTGCTGAACGCACGCTCTGACACGTCATGTTTGCGCGCCATGTGAATGGCAAAACTGAAACCATTCTCTGTACAAAAAAAGTGAAAACAAGATTGTTTCGTTTTTGTATTAATTGTAGCCCCAAATACAATTAATTAGGTTTAAACTCAAGCATTTAGAGGCAGCGCCAGCACTAGACAAAGTTCAGCCGGAATCATGGGTAAGCAATGCCGTCAAATCGGAAAACGTAAAGTTCAGTAGCCCCCCGCCGGTGACGATGTCTGGTCATAAAAATCGTACGTTGTTCCTCTTCTTGTTGTCGTTGTTGTTGCAGGTGGGGTGCTCAGCTACTTTCGCGGATTGCTCGGCTCCCGGGAGATGCGCATCTTGATCCTGGGCCTGGACGGTGCCGGCAAGACCACAATCCTCTATAGACTGCAAGTGGGCGAGGTGGTCACCACGATACCAACCATCGGCTTCAACGTGGAGCAAGTAACATACAAGAACCTCAAGTTTCAGGTGTGGGACTTGGGCGGACAGACAAGTATTAGGTGAGTGGCGATGGCGTGATAAGGGAATCTTCTCCCGGTTATCTCTGTTCCCTGGAAGCTTGCCATTAATTTACCTTTGATTTCGACATAGTAACGAATGTTTCATTAACTAAGAGATAGAGTTTCGAGGGGCTTCGAAGAATAGAAGTTAATATCAAGAGATATTGGGACATATTGTTATCGGTTAAGAGGAGTTCCCCTTGATTTATTTTATAAACTCTATAATTTATCCATTTTTCAGACCCTACTGGCGTTGCTACTACAGCAACACAGACGCTATCATCTATGTGGTGGACTCGGCGGATAGAGACCGTATCGGCATCTCCAAGGACGAGCTGCTCTACATGCTGCGCGAGGAGGAACTGGCTGGAGCGATACTTGTGGTGTTGGCCAACAAGCAGGACATGGACGGCTGCATGACCGTCGCGGAGGTGCATCATGCGTTAGGTCTGGAAAACCTTAAAAATCGCACATTTCAAATATTCAAAACGTCGGCCACCAAGGGCGAGGGCCTCGACCAGGCCATGGACTGGCTGTCCAACACCCTGCAGAGTCGCAAATAAGTCCTTAGCCACAGCCCCCATCCCCTGTGTAAAAATGAGTGTGTGTCCAAAGCGTCGCCAGCTTTTTTTCAGATTGCATAAATTGCGAAACAAAAAAATCAAGAAAAACATCCACGAACCGAAAACGAAAGAGAACTTTGTAATAACTTCTAGTAATATAATTATTAAATTATAGGATTAAACAATTCAGTAAATCCATGCATTGAATCACCACTCGGCCAGGCCGAATCGCTGCACGCGCTTCTCCTGCGTGTCCAGATCCATGCGCACTTTCTGGCGCATGTAGAAGATGGGGCAATCGCGATTGGAACAGATCACCTCCTCGTGCAGGGACTCCTGGCAGCGCTGACACTCGGTCCAGAGGCGGGAGAAGGTCTCCTCCAGTTCCCGCTTCGCGCCCACCTCCTTCTGGTAGAGCTCGCTCATCCGTGGCTCGCAGTGCGGACACAGGCAGGCCTGCTCGTAGCCCTTGGGCATCAGGGACTTGCAGCCCAGGCAGGAGGTTTTCTTTGTCATAAATCCGGCCAGTCCGCCCACCTTGGAGGTTACCACAGTGCGGGTCCGCGTGTGCTCTCCCTTGAGCAATATAGACTCCGCTTTCTCCCCCAAAATGGGCTCAAAGATCCTCAGCAGGGGCTTGGCCAGCTGCTGCTCCAGATAGTAGGTGGCATCGATGGGCACGCTGTTCTCCAGCACGTACAGTGGATCCTCCGCCTTGGCATAGGCGGGCGTGTTCTTGGCCGCCGCACAAATCACGTAGGGAACACGATCGCCGAGCTTGGGAGCGGTGCCGGGATCCCGCTTCTTCATCTTGGCGGCCAGCTCCACGTGTGCCTGCTTCGCCGCGTAGTCCGTCTTGGCCAGCTCCTTGGTGATGACCAGATGGGAGATATCGATGCGGTTGCAGAGGAGATCGGCTATCACCTGCTTGGCATAGGCCACGGCGCCATCGGGATCCCGTTCGATGAGCAGCTTCTGCAGGCAGGAGTTCATCAGGTTGGCCACCAGCGGCGAGTTGTCGCGCCTCACCGTCTCGATGCCCTTGCAGTCCATCTTGTCGTAGGTCTCCGGCCGGGTGAAGTACAATCCCGCGTAGCGCTTCTTGTTGATCAGCAGATACGGATAGTAGACCTTCTCGAACTCCAGCTTGATGGGACGCACGAACTTGGAGCTGACCAGCTCCGCAGCCTCCCGGCCCAGCTCCATGCTGCGCTCCAGTGTCTTCACGCCAAAGTTAACCATCACGGAGTCCGTGTCGCCGTAGATGACCACCGCGTTGTTCTCGTATCCATTGGCCTGGGTGTAGTGCGACTCCACCTCGTTCTTGGTCAGCTCGATCATGGTGCGTCCGTAGGCGGTGACGCTGCCGGAGATCTCCAGGCAGGGCAGCTTGCCCACCTGGGCGCCAGTGAAGCCGTAAACGGAATTGGCCGAGATCTTCAGGGCCAGCTGTCGGCCGTCCAGCACCTTCCGCTTGAACGGATCCGTTTCCACCTTGAGGTCGTTCTTGGCACGCTTCCTGGCGGCCAGCAGGGACTCCAGGATCTCGGGCAGTAGACCGCGACGCACTTCGGACTTCACAAAGTAATTGTTGGCCGGTGTGCACTCCACCTGTTCATCCTGCAGGTTCTCCTGCTGCCTTAGCTTCTCCCGGGTTCCGCCCAGGACCAGGGTGGTGTAGCACAGATTGTGGGCCATCATTATGCTCGGGTACAGAGAGGCGAAATCCAGCGTGGAAATGGGATCCGCATAGTAGCCCCTCTTCGGTTCGATCACAGTGGCTCCCTCGTACTGCTCGTCCGATCCCTGCGAGGTGTACGAGGGCATAATGAAGCCCTTGCTCTTGGCCTTGCGCAGCAGCTGACTGAGAACCTTGATCTGCTGGCCTCGGGTGAGCAGGGATTCCAGCGGCACACCCGTCACCCTGGCCATTTCCATGTAGTTGACAATGGCCATCAGCTTGTCGAGCAGCCTCAGCGGCAGGTACGCATCCTTCAGGCAGTACATGGCCAGGCGACGGCGCGTCTGCTCGTCGCCATTCTGCAGATCCGTGATGATGCTGTGATGCACATCCTCCTTCTGCTCCTGCAGGAAGTGGTAGCTCACCGCGTTGAGGGTGTACGAGCGGAGCTTGTAGTCGCGCAGCAGGACGAACAGGAGATCGAAGGGAACGCGGCCCTCGAAGTTCACGTACTGGTTCTCCCGGCGACCCATCTGCTTGGACTGCAGCACCTGCTCCTTGATCACCGACCGGATGTTCTTGATCCTGCCCAGATACTCGAAGTTCCTCACCTTCAGGTGCGCCGCCCGGTTGATCAGGTAGGGAATGTCGAAGTTGTTGATGTTGTAGCCCGTGAGGATGTCCGGATCCACCTCCCGCACGAAGGCCGACCACTTGTCCAGCAGCTGGGTCTCCTTGTCGTGGCACAGCACCTGGCTGCCAATGATGGGCGCGCACACGTTCAGCGTGAACACGTTCCGGATGAAGGGCTCACGCTCGCCCTGCCGGATCACCATGTTGGCTATCTGAATGACCGGATCCATTTTGGCCTCCGGAAAGATGCCCTTGCGACCGGCGCACTCGATGTCGAAGGAGAGGATGCGGAAGGGGGCCACCTTGGACCACTCGCCCTCGGGCTCGTGCGAGATGAACCGGTCAAAGGCCACATCCACCTCGATCTGGCAGCGGGACTCGGGCAGCGGCTTGCTGTGGGCGCTCCTCATTCGCCAGTGGCCCGCGGGCAGCTCTATCCAATTGCAGCCCACCACGCCCGTGTCCACCATGAAGCGGATGTCGAAGTCGATGTTGTTCTCGAAGGCACGACAGTCCTGGAAGTCGATCTCCGCCATTATCACCTCCCTTTTGAGCAGACGCGTCGCGGCTGCCACGAAACGCGGCAGCGTCACCGAGATCTTGATGTACTTCTGCTTCTTGTCGCCGTTGTAGCCATGGATGTTCAGCTTCTCCACCAGCTCGACCATAAGGACCGCCTCCTGCACATTGTCCTTGTTGTTGCGTATATCGGCTATTACCTTCTGGTCCAGCGCCTTCTGAAACTGTTCGCAGTGCCGCTCCTCGAACTTGTTTGGCGCCTCTATGTAGAAATACGGACAGTAGCCGTGGACATGGCAGCACACCGAGTTACCCTCCATGGTGACGCCGAACATGCGGACCACGGGCACGGGTCCGAGCTGCGCTCCCGGCATCCCCGGCAGCGGCTGACCCAAATAGTTCTCCACATCGAGCTGTTGGAACTGCAGGTTGTCCCGCGTTGGATCTAGTTTTGGCGGCGCGGGGCGAGACCAACGTTCGCTGGTCTGCTGATTTTCGGGTCCGTCGCCCAACAGCAAGGTCTGGTCGAGCTCCTCTGAGTTCTCAAAGGCGGCCAGCTCTGCCTCGAAGTCCATTTCCTCGTCTTCATCAGGGTTCCTGCAACCCACAAGCTTTAGTTGAGGATTCCCCGCTTTAAACCTTATGCTCACCTTGATTTCTTGGCCTGGCCATTAGAGGTGCCATTAAATTTGCGCTTGGCGTCCATTGTTAATGGCTATTTATAATTGTAACAGTAAATAAAAAATTAAATGTGAGGATGCTGAAAAATAAGGCGCGAAATAGTGCTGGAAGGAAACATCAATGGAACTATCGGTACTATCGATATCGATATCGATTTCGTTCAATGTTCGATTATCCAGTGTTTCCTTATTTTTCCTGAAAACAATATTTTGTTTCTTCTAGTGCAGAAAATTAGGCACCTATTTTCAGGCTAGGATTTAGCAAAAAAGGCTCTTGAGTTTAGACTGGGCTAGGATATCGATAGCTGCACTCCCCCGCATCAGTGTTGGACAATACCCAACTACCAGCTGCTGGCAGTTCCCAGCTCGCACATTTACACCGAGTTGGCAGCTCGCTCAGCTTGTACCACCAAAAAATTGCTTTTAGTGTCCTCCAAATTTTGCACGTAAAACGCATTAAACTGATAACCGCGACAACCGCGCAGATACCACACACACACCCGCTCCTGCCGAAGAAAAGTGGAGCAGAAAAAAAGGAAGCCAGCAAAGCCCCAGCCGCAGGAAGGAGTGGGAAAATGACAAACCTGTGAATCGCCTGACCAGTGCCTGGTGGGGGTGTCGGTGTCTCTCCTGCACACGCCGTTCTCCGCTCTCCACTCACCTCTTCTCTCTCTCCGCCGCTCTTCGCATTCCGCTCACCCCACCCCTCTCACTCTTTCGCTGGAAGGAGGGGGATGGATGGTTGATGTTACGAGCGCAGCGCCGCAGTGAATCACATTCGGAAGAGTAAAGTTAGCCAGCCAGCCAGTCAGCCAGCGCGATGTACCAGAGCGCCTGCCAAGCGGCCACCACGGGCTCCTGTGTCCCTGGAGCTAGTCAGCAGCCGGATAACGAGCGGCAGTCGGCGTTGATCGCCCAACAACCCCCCACAGCGCCCGTGGAGCCCGATTATAGTGGCTTCGATATCGTTAAGGCCACCCAGTATGGCGCCATTGCCCGTGTACGCGAACTAGTCGAGTCCGGCTGGGATGTCAATCAGCCGGACAGCGAAACGGTCACGCTCCTCCACTGGGCGGCCATCAACAATCGGCGCGACATCATCCGGTACTTCCTGGAGAAGGGCGCCACCGTCGACGCCGTTGGTGGTGAGCTGAACGCCACTCCGCTGCACTGGGCCACCCGACAGGGTCATCTGGGCGCCGTCGTTCTGCTGATGGCCGCTGGAGCCGATCCGAGGATCAGGGATGCCGAGGGCTGCTCCTGCATACACATCGCCGCTCAGTTTGCGCACACCGCGCTGGTGGCCTACTTTATCGCCAAGGGCGTGGACCCGGATCTGCAGGATCGCGGCGGAATGACGGCTCTGATGTGGGCGGCATGGAAGGTGGGTTATACACATGAAAGGACTGGAAACATTGTTGTTAAAATTAAATTTCTGACGAGCAAAGAGGCCACTTCTTATTTAGAAGCACCTTTTCCTTCAATGTCGGCATATTTATAACGTGTTTTACCTTTTTATCCATTTTTCTAATTTAAATTTTAACTTAAAACCTTTAAAGTATTTTCATTTCAAGAACTGCGATAGATAAAACAATGAGATAGAGATGACAATTTGTTGTCAAAGTCACTTTTAACAATAGGGAAAAAGATTTCTAAATCCCGAATCTGATTATAAAAACGGTTGCCTTATAAAGTACATACCTGTAGCTTCCTAGGAAGCACTAAATGTTCAGTCAAAAAGTATGCAATGAGTACCATGTGTATCATAGGTAACGTGTTAAGTCGACTTTAAAGAAGAGAAAATTCATTACAATATTTAGTAAAGATCTACAAAAAAGGTGTCCAAAAGTATTCTGCAAGTGTTGAGTCTTATAAAAGAGATTAATACATAGTAATTGCATACTTTTAGACACACTTTTACTTGGTTTCAGAACTCAAGGAGATTTCTTTGGCATCCCTGTAAATTTAAATGTAAATTAAAAGTGTATTCTTTTAACCCTTCTAGGTTTGCGCTCTGGATCCTGTGCGGCTGCTGCTAACCCTCGGAGCCAATCCCGCCATGGTTGATTATACACATGGAAACACGGCCCTGCATTGGGCTATATTGGCCCGGAATGCCACGGCCATTTCCACACTGGTGCTCAAGTCGAAGGCCTCGCTGGATGTGCCCAATCTGCGTGGCGAGACGCCGCTCTCCATGCTGGAATCCCAAACGGGAGCCATTTGGATAGGAGCCAAGGTAATGGATCGCGTGAAAGAGGCGGCGCTGACCTCGCAGCAGCGGCGAACGCTGATATCCAAGCTGCGCCACGACAAGCGCCTGAGATGGTGGTCGATGGTGGCCTGCCCCTTCACCGCCTTCTATCTGGCCGGGATCGTGTTCACCGTGAACACGCTGTACATCATCAAGTTTTTCCTGCTGGGCTGCCTGTACGCCATATTCCATTCGATTGGCAAGACGCTGTTCGACGAGCACCTGATGGCCCTGCTGCCGCTGAGCGTTTACCTGGCCACCAAGGCCTGGTTCTATGTCACCTGGCTGATGTACATCAATGACGCAGTCTCCTTCACGGCCACCATTTGCTTCCTGATCTCCTCGCTGGCCCTGTGGGTGTGCTTTCTCAAGTCGTGGAAGGGGGATCCGGGCATCATCCGACCCACCAGGGAGCAGCGATTCAAGGTGAGCACTCAGTGAGGTTCCACAATGTATTTAAGGTGCTTACTATCCCCGTTTATCCCTTAGACCATCATTGAGCTATCGGAACGAGGTGGAATCGGCTTTGAGCCCGCCTCCTTCTGCTCCGGCTGCCTGGTGCGCCGGCCCATTCGCTCCAAGCACTGTTCCGTGTGCGATCGCTGTGTGGCGCGCTTCGATCACCACTGCCCCTGGGTGGGCAACTGCATCGGGCTGAAGAATCACAGCTACTTCATGGGTTTCCTGTGGATGCTGCTGATCATGTGCGCCTGGATGCTCTATGGAGGCTCCAAGTACTATGTGAATCAGTGCAATGTGCGATTCGATGGTGAGTTTATCTTCTAAAAGAGTTACACTGAGAATTCCTTTTAAAACCTCCATAAATTGCAGATTTTCTCGGTGCCATGCGGGCCATTGGCAACTGTGACGCCTGGGTGGGCTGGGTGATGGGCAACGCCCTGCTGCACATGTCCTGGGTGATCCTGCTGACCATCTGCCAGACCTATCAGGTGATTTGCCTGGGCATGACCACCAACGAGCGCATGAACCGCGGTCGCTATCGCCACTTCCAGGCCAAGGGCGGCCACAGCCCGTTCACGCGCGGCCCCGTGCAGAACCTCGTGGACTTTCTCGAGTGCAGCTGCTTTGGCCTGGTACAGCCGAAGCGGGTGGACTGGATGAACTACTACGACTATGATGCCCAGACGCATCAGACCATCGAGAAGGAGCCGCTGCTGAGCGTGGACTGCCCAGATGGCATGGGTGGCGGCGATCATCAGTATGTGTAGGATAAGTCCTATCGGGATGCGAAGACGCTTCAGATGCCCATCGCGCATGTTTAACGACACACCGACACCGAGAGCCGCTTTAGCTTCGACCCTTTTGATTTTACCGCTAATTTGCTGCTAAAGAATTACCTTTATATAAACAACGATTCGCAAAAGGGGGATTAACCTCACACACAGCCAAGACAGAAGCGTCATTGCTGACCGATATCGGATATAGAACTGGAACGAGAGTTGGGCGGCCCCAGGACTCGCTGGAGAGACATACGTACATACGTTATTATGCATGTATTACTTGTAATTACTCTGTACATTTCTGCGTATTTCTTACACTTAAACTCGATCACTTCGATCATAAGCCGAAAGTACACACGAAACCCTTTTTGTCCCTCTAAAAGTATTTGTATACCAAAAAACCATAAGCATAACTAACAAACAAGAAACGTAAGCAAAGTGAACACCGAACAAATTTACTAAATGCAACCGAAATAATCAAAACGAGAAGAGAGTTCGTTGTAAGCGTGCAATATGTATTCAAGATTCCCACATTATTCACTCTCTGAAATAATATTAAAACAATTTGTGAAGCGCACACGATAAAGTGGTCGAAGGTTGTCCTAGGTGAGCATTAAATATTAGGGTAAAAATATGTAAAGTATTAGTGAGAACTCGAGGAAATTCGTGGACTTCACGCATGTACTAGAGGTGGAGAAACATCGATGTTCGCGGATATCAATGTTTATCGGTGTTAAAAAAAAAAATCGAAGTTTTTTTCGATGTTTTCATTAAAACATCGAAATGAAATCGATAGAACATCGAAGTTTTTCGAAAGATCATTTTTTTTTTGCTCTAAAAGAAATGAAACATTTTCTCGCTTACTTTAGTGATGTGACAAAAACATCGATGTTTCCCCACAAATCATCGATGTTGCCAAACATTTTAAAAACATCGATGCATCGATGATTCTTCACCTCTAGAATGTACTCTGCTCTGCTCTCTATCCTAGGATCGACAACAACTTCGCATCAGGGACAACAACACACGAGGAAGGCTCCTTAAGCTACCTACAAATTAATCAATTGATCCCAAGCACTAGCAATACTTAAACAAATAACAAAATAATAAATTCTAAAAGCGATCCAATTCTAATTCAAGCACTAGTCTAGTCAGAAAATCATTTAAGTCAACAAAATGTTAAAGTGCAACTACAGCCACAAAGCAAACTCGATAAATAAATGCATATTTACATATACATAGCTATGAAATATATTTATAATGTAAAGGAATTTTCAGCAACCTGAGAGCGACGCAAGGAGAAACGATATGTTTGTAATCGAACAAGAACACGTTACTTAAATGCATTTACAAATATTTAAATTCAAACGAAATCTACAAAAGAATCGCTAAGCAACAACATTTTCAACTATATAACTCACACACAACTTTTTCGATGTATTTTGTATTTGAGATTATACAAACTTGATAAGGAGAAAAAAGTTATATATGCTATGTTTCAAATCCATTTTGTATATTCCTTTCGCGCGCAAAAGAAGAAGCTTTCAAAAGACTATAACCAGAGAACAAAGCGGAGAACGATCTAAGCAGGCGAGCATGTTCAATAAATAACATATAATTAAGTGTTTTTTGGCCTATTTAATGACGGAAACCAAAAGCAAATGCAAAAATCAACCCCATTGCCTACATCTTTAGTTTAGCGGCTAAGTTCAAGACAAATATACATATAACTAAAATATATATATTTAACTAAAGATATTTCATAATAATGAATGTATTAAATAGTGTGTAGAAGGACGATGGCAAGAGGGTGTCTGTCTGTATGTATGTGTAACAATGTGCGTTAAAACAACAAATTTGAATAATAAATAGAACACTTTATTCCGTATTCGAAAAAGCCGATGGTTGCCGATGAGTTTTAATCTAATTAATAAAAAAGAAGGAAAGCTAACTTCAGTAAGCCGAAGTTTGAATACCCTTGCAGTCTGCAATTGGATCATTGAAAAAAAAATCGAAGTTTGTAAATTTGTATAACATTTTTACATTTTCATTTAAATCAACCGATTGCTTCTATGGCAGCTATATGATATAGTTGGCCGATTCTTATGAAATTAAAAACGTAATTCTGAAACAGTAAGAAACAGCTATATCTCAAAATTGATAGAAATACGTTAAAAACAGAGAAGTTAAATTATTTTACATTAATTTCGCCCATGTTCCTATGGCATCTATAGGATATATATGTATATAATGGGAATAAAAAGAAGACTATCTGCAAAGTTTCATTCAGATAGCTCAAAAACTGAGAGACTAATTCGCGGACAAAGCTTGATCGACTCGGCTGGTGATGCTGATCAAGAATATATATACTTTATGGGGTCGGAGATGCCTCCTTCACTGCGTTGCAAATATCATGGAAAAATTATAATACCCTCTGCAAGGGTATAATAAATAAAGCTAGTTTTAAATTGGGTTTTAATTTTTTTTTATTGGATGATGCGTTTCAATCAAATTAATAAATAAATAAAACTCGTTCCAAATTGGGTTTTAATTTAGTTTTTTTTTTATTGTTGTTTGATGACATAATATTTATTGTAGATTTTAAATTTCATTTTCTGTGGTTTTTAGTCCTTGTTTTTTGTTTTCTGTATTATGCATTACACTTATAGGCTTTCACTTTAAAAATAGAATTTGCTTCCCTTTAATGATAAATTAAGTTGAATGGTTTGATTCCTTTTATTAAAAGTAAAACCATTAAATATATATGCAGTTATTACGCATTTTACATTTAAATTTCGTGATTTTAGCTGCAATCTCCGTTTTTTAGCAGGTGTAAATGATATACAATACATATAATATTATTAATTTTAGCTTTATGTATTAATTTACTTGCTCGATTTGCAAACAAAAAAATATGAGAATATCGGGCGCGTTTGCAACGTGCCAATTTTGTTTCTTTTTGTCACCTTCCAATTTAAATATTTTAGGCAAAGAGAGAAGAAAAGAAAAACACAAAAGCTTAGGCACTAAACAAAGAAGTTAGTTGAAGAAAGAACGAGACATTACATATACATATATATATAGAGTAAAAGATTGAAAGGATATCCGTCCTGGACTGGTCTCTGTGTGTGTGTATTTGTTGTGTTCGTTCTCGGATAGCAATAGCGTCTTTTGTCTATGTATACATATAATATATATTTATCAGGTGGGATTTCGGCGTGGCCAGCTTGAGCTCTCTATATATATACTATACATATATATATATATGATTGATATTTGGTCGGAGTTGAAAGAAGCTTTAGGTGTTTTTCGTTACATTCACATTTCACAGACAGAATACAGAACGCGACCGAAAAGAGGGAAGTTCAAGTTCAAGTTCGAAGATGGTTTAAAAAATAGGTTAAAATATGGTAGGTGTGTGTATATATATTGCAATGCGTTTCATAAGCGCACTTGATAAGAAAGGGGGAATTTAAACATAAATTGGTTAAAATATATATATATATATAGATGTAGATGAATAATTTCCATTTAAGCCTAGAGTAAAATGTTGCAACTGCTGCGCTTGGGCAATGGCACACAGGCAGGAATTTTGGGACAGACAGAATAGAAATATATCTTAATACCAGATTGGATTTAAGCGAAAACTCGTGACTGTGTGCCAGGGAGAAGCGCAGCTTCAGCGGTTGTCCATTCACTATGTATATGTATAAGCTACAACTACGGACGCGCCGCAGACTTTTCTTTTAGAAACTAAAACTCGTTTACACCGCGCGGGGCCCCAAACCCAACTCGCGTTTGACAGAGACATTTTCAGGAAACCAGCAGCCATTCTTTCCGCGATAAACCGAGCTTTGACAGTGCCAACAGCAGCGATCAAGCGCGAGTGAGTGAGCCCGCGCGTAAACTTAATTGTTCAATAAATATACGAATTATTATACATGTGCCTTAGGTGCCTATATATATATACGAACATGTGTAGACACATGCCTTAAATATACATATATGTATATATCCATGTATTGATATATACAAATTTCTTTTAGTACACTCATTATATATATATATATTTTGTTTTGGGTTTTTCTTTTTGTTTTAATTTTTTTCCTTGTTTGTTTTTTTTTAATAAAAAATATATATATAAATATAGCTATATTTTGAATTTGATTTTATCTCTCTGCTCATATGTATATAGTTATCATTTTTTGTTTTTTACGCATTTAAATCTTTTGCTTGCTCAGTTGTTGTTAATTATTAAATACACGCTTACACAATTATGCATGATTATTGGGTATACATAGGAGGCTTATGTATATGGGTTTATTTACCGCATTTAGCAATTAGCAATTAGCAGTTAGCATTTAGCAGTTGTTTATAAAAACACACACATAGTAAAAATGTAAATTAAAATAATAATTATAATTGGTAGAGCAAAGAAAAACAAGAATAAATAACAAATATGTGCCGTGTAAATAGGGTTCTATAAAATTATGTATATCATCCATAATATAAAACTTATGCTTAGCCTAGGTAGGTGTCGAGCGGGGGGATTATATGTAGTATATAGCAAATGGTAGTTGGTTCCAACGCGGGTTAATGGGGGTGAAGAGCATGGGGCTTGTTTCGCTTGCTTAGTCGGCTTGCTTGGTCTTGTAATATGTATACATATTTATCATTTATCATATATTTATAAACATTAGTTCCCACTGATGTTACGTCTTTTGCAGCAGCTCGCTTTGTGGGCTGGGCGGACTGGGCTGCTGCTGCTGCTGCTGCTGGCTCAGCATGGTCGGAGCAGACAATGTGGTTGCCTGGGTAATAACTGTCGTGGCAGAGATGGTCTGTTGCTGCTGCTGCTGCTGCTGGTTCGGCGCCTGCTGCAGCTCCTGGGGATGCTGCTGCAGCTGCTGCTGGTTGCTCTGGTGATTGTTCAGCGGCTGGTTCGAATTGCAGAGCACCGAGTAGACGGAATCCACTTTGCTGAGCTTCTCAAACAGCGGTATCAGTTCGCGCAGCTCGCAGTCGGTTACGTCGTCAAACCAGGATTTTACAGGAACCTTTCGTGTACACGTTAAATAATAAATAATATTTCTTAAAGCTCATTTATAAATACTCACTGCATTGTCTGGATGAAAGATATAGCTGGCCGGTGAATTGTCTACAATGACAATCTTTTGCAGATCACGACCCAGACGATTCAGATCCTTAATGTAATTACCCCTGTAATAAACGCATGATTCCCTAAACAGTCTTGCACGAAACACGTTCCATCTGAAATAATGTAGGTATAATTATAATATTCTGAACCCTTTATGAAACAGGCTTAGCTTAGGAAGCCTATTCCATTCTATTGTATTTATGTAATAATCTTACAAACAAAAATATAAAACTCACTTGTCTAACAGATCGGCAACTGGATCTGCGTATTTGGCTAGTGATGCTGTGAACAAAACGCACTCGTACAGTTCACCCATCTTTTGCAGAAACTCGTCCACATGCGGTCGCTTCAGAACATACACCTGATGTACGGTTCCATCGATCTCCACTGGTACTATAAAATCTGCATTCGGTATGGGCTACAAAGGAAAATGATTAAATTATGAAGTATGTTTCAATTGATTAATTAAGATTAACTCACCTTAAAACTGCTGTGCACTAGGGTCTCATCCAAATCGATAACCATGCACTTTCTGTGCATATCGGTGAGCCTAACCTGAGGTAGTAGGTACCTTTGTTGGTCCGGTAACGGTGGCGGTGTTGTTGAACCATCGATTTGTGTGCCATTCTGGTTGGTTTTCGTTCGATTTCGTCGCCAGCAGCATAACAGAGATTGGATAAATCCACGCTTTTGTGGCTTTAGGCGGTCTACATCATCTGAGATAAATAGGAAAGATAAAGGATTAATTAAGGTTGCTGCAGTTAAAATTATAGACAATTTCTATAATGTTTTTTACATTTTTTTAATGCTTTAAATGAGTGAAAAGATCTTTTTAGGGAAAGGAATAGAAGATGTTGCTGCAGGATCCTAAAATTTTAATGTTTTCTTTCAAATAACCAAGTGGGGAACAATATTATAATAAAATTTACAGTTCTATGAGATTATGAAGAGAATAAATCTTATAATTTTCAGGCCTTAACCTTGCCATTTACATAATTCTTATTGACAAAACGAATGCCTGTTAGTACATACAATTATACGTATTTAATAACCTCACAAATCTCTATAAGGATTTAGTAGATATCACAAGACACATTCTTAAAATCCCGATTAAATTCTTACCGATAAACTTCATATATTTTAATAGAAATTCCAAACATTTTCCTTGATGGCTCCTCCATTAATTTAAACAAAATTCTAGCCGCCTCATAAAAACTTCGCCCGCAATATTTAAGACCCCTCGATTTATACGCCCACCGCAATGTTTTGCTCAATGCGCGGCGTCTATATATAGTATATTTTCATTCCATTTTCGACTGACTGACTGGGTGTTTCGCCTTGCTCAGATTACTATTTACAGTTGGCGCACCATAAATGACATAAACATTGTCTGTTTTGTTTGCTACACATTTGCATAAAACAAATATAGATTTATTCCAATTTCTATATCTGGTTAATACTGCAGTACATGCAATGCAGACAATTTGTTTTAGTTTCTCGTGCGGCCGCCAGCCGCAGCGTGTTTGGGTTTTTGTTTCTGCTTCTGTTCCTCTGTTTTTGTGCGAATATGTTTAAAAATAGAAGTCAAAGGCGAAGCTAGAAGGCAGCAACAGCGGGACACGGGCAGGGGCAGGGGCAGGGAAGGGGCATATCACGGGAATCGGGGCGGCGGGCGGTAGAAACATGCGTTTAATCGATGGGAAATGCTATAATTGCATGCAAACACAAAGTCGCAGGTAGAGCGAGCTACCGAGCTACAGTCAAACTTCCATACGAAAATCATGAGCTATTAAAATCATTAATGATAAGAGACAATTCAAATATAGACTTGAAGCGTGCTTTGTATTATTTATACATCTTTTTAATAGATACAACATTAACAAGTTAACTAAGTTTAGGTACTCCCATATACTCCCATTCGATTTTACTAAAATATTCAAAATATGTCCTAACAAATAAATGTATTAGATTAGGCTGCCATTTTGGCACTAAGCATTGCGCTAATTAAATAAATAAATAATGTACATTTTATATTAAAAAAATAATACTAATTCTAATAACTTTATATCCCACAAAGAAGTGTTTATTTATAATATTAGAACTTATGTATATCTCATTGCATACTTTCGAGCATCATTTAAAATGATTCAAACTTTTCTACTATAATCAGAATTATAAGAAATGCAACAAGCAAGCGTTTAATTTAGGGAAGTTGCACTGTGGCACATAGGAGTCAGTTAGCGAGATAGTAAGTTGGATAAGCAGATAGAAGGATAGGTGGATAGAAGGTCATAGGATGACCTTTAAGCTGGCTTGAGGTGCGGCCACCTTGGCGATTACGGATAGGAGTAAACTGGTAGGAGAGGAATGTGGCAAATAGGGGCCAAAGGTTGGAGGATGGCGAAAATGCGTCCGTCCGCCATTTGCATTGTGTGGCAACAAAAGGAAACAGCAGTCAAACATCACTTAGCTGGGAAAACAAGCTTCAAGTGGGCGATGTGGGTGGTGCTGGTGCTGCTGGAGTGGGGTGTTGCAGGCGTCCTTATTGCTGGCTAAGCTAGACGTAACGGTTCATTGAACCGTTACCCAAGTGAAAACTGAGCTTGGGATGTTATGAGCTTTTTCTTTCTGTGTCGTTACTTTTCTCATACTCTTTCTTCAAGTTCTATTGCTACTACAATTATTTTGTACTATAAAAGAGCACTACAAATGCTTAAATATTTAAGAAAACTCTAGGAAACTCTCATCGAAAGTAGTAAAATGTATTCGAATGCCTAAAAATATATTACAGAAACGCCATTAAATTATTAATTATACAGAAATTAAAAGAAAGCCTATGCAAGTAGAAAATATATATTTATTTTTTAATTCTATGCTCCTAAAGACTGGTATGCAAAGAGTACTCTAAGCTGCTACATCTTTCTTTTTCTAGATTTTTCCCTAATGTATTTTTCTTGCATAGAACCCTTAGGAGTGAAGTGCAAATGCACTTGAATATTTTATGAGCGTGTGCTGAGCGCTGTTGTAGTTCCTGTCGCTCCTCTGGCATAATGAAAGCTTTTTTTCCAGCGTCTGGCATTTGTAATTATTAGGCAGGTGAATCTTCCAGCAGCCTTCACCCCTTTTCCTTCCCATCCTTCGCAGCCCTCTTTGCATAACTTTGCATAAAAGGGGGGCGGAAAGCCAAGCTGAAACACTCAACTTGTTGAAAACTGCGCTCTGTGTATCCTTGCTGATTATTGATAGGCAATCTATATTTGGGTCGGCGATGGAGCGATGGAGCAACACCTCCGTCATGGGGGCCATCACCATCCAACCCATCCAACAGCCAACAGCCCACATCACACTCAAATAGGCTTTTGTCCTATTTTTAAGGTGTTTCAAGTAAAGCGCTCGCTCTGCATCTGCTGGTTTTGTGTGGGCAGCCGGCCGCTTCGCATTCTTTCCGTGCTCGTTTCCAGACATATTTAGATGACCATATTTATAGCTCATTATTGGGGCAACACAATCTGTCATGTCTCTGCGAGATTCGAGTTTTTAATAGACACCCAAATATGGGCCGAAAGTATTATTAAATATTTCAATAGATTTCTTTAGCAGTTCAGGGAGATACGAAAAAAGAAAATGTTTTTGTGCTCTGAATAAAGTCAAGTAGTAATCGGTAATCAATACAATTTATTTGTAGAGTTTTATTCGATGGGACTTGCAGTATTCTAGATATTTTCTATATATAATTATATATGATTAATACTAATCATATTTTTCAATTTAATTGCAGCAAAATCGTCGTTTTGCTTAACTCTTTAAATTTAATTGAATAATTGCAAATTAATTGCATAGAAAATTTCCTAGAGGCAAAAACCTGTTTTATAGTAGGTATATCTAGCTAAAACATTAGTATTCTTAAATAAAACTAATTAAAAATCAATTTTCTGATTGAATAATCATAATAAACATTTTGTATAGTGAATAAAAATAAAAGTAAATTCCATTCCTATCGCCCTTTATGGTTCTTAAGGCCACTTCAATGCCGAATTCAAGAAAGGCCAAAAAACAATAGTGGCAAACCATTGATAGTACAAAGCTACATATATCAACCGAGGCCAAACGATTAGATCACAGATTTATGTAAACTGATAAAGACAATACAAACATAAAAAAAATAAAAAAAAATAATAAAGAAAGCAAGTACAATCGGTGCAGTAATTTATGCAAATGTGTCGAGTCCTTCTCCGCCAGACTGTTAAACGGCCTTACGCGTCAATTGGGATTGGTCTTCAGGACAGGCAGGCCGGCCAGGCCAGGCAACAATCGCATCCAGACGGGCCACACATACATATGTACATATCTCCACTGATTCGGAATGGCAATGAGGACTTCAAGAGATTTTCTTTTGTTATAACTTGTACACACATTTTTTGACAAGTTTCTGTTGCTGTTCGGATCTGTTTCTATTCGGTTCTGTTCTATTCTGTTGGCGGGCAAGGTCTTTGCTGTCAGATAAGGCGAAGGGGAGGGCGACATGGCGTGAGAGGGGAATTATTTGATAATTAATTTAAAGCAAATAGAACAGAAATTCATAAGAAATCGAGAATATAATTGCCCACATGCCGCCACCGCCGCCACAGCACACACCGCACAGCGTAGCATTTTTATACGACTTTCGAGCAGAACAAACACACAGACGCTTATCTAATCAAAATGTTTGTTATCTGGGCGGGGGGCACACTATGATATCATTCTGGCCGCCGATTCCAAGAGCAACAAAAAAGCCACACAGTCTCGACCTTCAGCATATTTATGAAGCTTTTTTCGTTCGCTTTTATTTAACTTTGTGATAGAGACGGCTCTGAATTAAAGCCATGGCAAAGAAGAAGAAGTCGGCAAACAAAGTTAATGGCACGTGATATAAAATGGCCAAGACAAGTGGAAATGGTTATAGTAAAATATAAAGTTCCCATCTATTTCTGCCAAATTTCTCCCACTGTATCTACAATAACACCTGCCTTACAAATTTCGTAAACTCAATTTGTTATCTCCCCTTTTTTGTAAGAATTGCTCTCTAAAATTGCAGCACCCCAATCCAACCGTCTTTGTTTTTGGGGGTTGGCCTTTATTTAACCCCCATCGCAGTTCAACGAACCTACATATCAGCCCAGCCAACGGAGATAAAATCCTAATGTACAGGCAGAACTCGTTGACCTTTATCGATTTGGAAAAGGAAAAGCTGATGCCATCGTTTTTAAAAAGTTTCTTATTCTTGCCTTGTTGGCATTGGTATATAGGAAGTGCCATCGCACAAATCTTTTGCACGCAGTCCGCTTCAGCTTGTGTGCCGCCCCGTATATAATATTATTTTTTCAATAATTAAGAATTGCAATGCATCTGTTGTCTGTCTGTTTCGTGTATTTCAACGGGAATGAAGTCGAGAATTGGGATACACTTTTGAAGGGAGAGGATCTTTCAGTATTAATATGAATGAACTATCTCCAGAAATGTAAGGTCAGTAAAAACTTATATAACAAAATCTCTTAACTCCCTGTAAATGACCTGTGAGCTATTTTAAGAGGTTTTCAATAAACAAATAAATTTAAATCCAATAAATCTTACCCTCTTGGGATTCATTTTCCCAAATCTATGCAAATTTGTTTACATTTTTACGAATCAATTAGCTAAACCTAATTCACATGCTATTTTTCAGTTTTTTTTTTTTTTTGTATTTGCCCAATAAATGTATAATAATAAATGTGTATACAAAAAAATAATAAAATGCCCGAGGAATAAATGTTTATACATTCAACAAGAGAATGTTACTTTTTTGCTATTTTTGGGCTTGGGCAATAAATGTATAAAAATTGATATAATGTTTATACAATAGAAAATTATAAATATTTCAGCATGCTACCGTCGAAAAATGAATAAACATTTCAGGATGTGTTACAGTAAAAGTTGGCAATATCTATCTGAACCATCAAGCCTTCTGAAAATTTGTTTATGCACGAGATCTTTGAACTCGATTCGCATTCTTTAAAATTAAATTTCCTGGCTATTTTTGGCCAGCTTCAAATGAATGTGAAAAGCAATAAATAATCGATGGTTTGGCTATAGAAAAGGGCGTTAAATTGAGGGAAAACGCGCTGTCTGTGTCTGTCTGCGTGAGTAATTTGGCATCGCAGACCTTGAGAAAATTTAAAAATCACAGCAGTTCGGCTGAGGCGGCGAGAAATGAGATACTAGGAGAGCGTTTTGCGTTTGCGTTTGCGTTTGCCCATAAAAACAATATAGATGTATTTATAAGCGTGTTTCGGTGGAGCGGTGGAGATGGAAGGGAGGGTCGGTGGCGGTATGGCGAACATATATCTATATAAATATTTATACTCGGTGAGGCAAAAAGCACTTAGGCAGCGGCGGCGGCGGCGGCGGCACCCACTCTCAAATAAAAAAGAAAAACATATTTCAACTGTTGCTCTTCTCTCGCCGGTTTTGCTCTAGTGCGGCTCTCTTCGCACTCGCACATCCGCACACCCACACAGGCACAAGCTCACCCATACCAACAGGTTAAGGTAAAATAATAGTCGTGGGCTTTTTCAAAACTACTTACAATAAAAACTAACTTACGCAAAAGTGTTTACTTTTAACATGACTTACATTTGTCTAAAAAGTATTCTTAACTTAAAAGTGACCGAAATATTCCTTTAACGACGTTTAATATGTTGTGGGATATTTGAAAAAATTGTAGTTAATAATCCTGACTAAGGAAAAGCTCTTGTTTAACATTAAGAATTTTTGAAGATCTAGTTTTTAATTGTTGGTTTCTTGTAATTCCCAACTGCATGTTCCAGACATAAAATCGAAAACGTTAATTTCAAAAGCTTCTTAGATTGGGTGAAAATTGTACGATATGCCTTTGAGTAAGTTTTAAAAATATTCCTTTAAAGAGTAACAACGCTGACCTAGACCTTACCAAGCCAATAAACCTTTTATCTAATTTTTATCAAAATATATCTCTATGGCTGTTTGGCCACTGTTAAACTTAAAATAGCAAACTAAGTGGTATTAAAAAAAATAAATATATTTTATTAAATACTGCCATCAGATAAACCTTGATATAAGGTCACTTTATTTGTATGTACTGTGATCGTAACCACAAGTGTTCGCACATAGATACAGCTCCGATGACGTCGCTCTCTCAATCATTCACTCTCCCCACTGTCGCTCTCTTTCTCTCGGCTGGCCAAAGCTCAACTGATGAAAACCGCGAGAAACTGAGAGAAGATCCCTATTTGGAACAATCGGGATAACTTGATTCCAAACTAGATGGTGGCTGCAGACAAATACAGATTGTAGGCTCTGAATTGATTTGCGATATCGTGACACATATGTATACACGTTATATGTTATAGATCGGCGAGCAGATAAGGCGGGGAAGAGACATTTATTTGCGCCAAATTGGCAGCACCGTCGATCAAAGTGAGCGAGAGACGTCAATTAACACCTAACCGCAAATATTTCATATACTATATATCAAGTTCGTACGTATATGGGTGACCATGTATAGTATGTGCATTGGCGACCGCAGATTAGATTAAATTTTGTTATTACTTTACTTTAAGGCGTTCATGCGGTTTCTCCACCCCCCAAAAGCCCCACCTCTCCACTCTCCAGTCTCCACCTCACTCTTTCTCTCCCTCTCTATGTGTTTATCTGCCTCTCTGACAGTTTGGCTCTCACCATTCATTTATTCATTCATTCATTACAACCATATCGCAACCTTTAAGCTACGCTTTTGTTGTTCGTCTGTTGCTTTGTTTGTTTGTTTGCATCACTAGAAAAAACGCAGAAATAATAAAACTAGTTGTGGTCTCTCTCTTTCTCTCTCTCTATATACCGGTTTTCCTATATATTTTAACTCTTTATAGTATAAAGCTAATACTCTTGCAGGAGCTATTACAATTTTCCAATTTATTTTCTCAGCTCTAGAGTTAATAATATTAAACTCGGTCAATCGTTATGTTTTTTATAAATGCAGATACAGTTAAGAACTCATTAAATTATTATTTTTATTATTAAAAGGATCGTTCATAGTATAAATAATACGTTAAACTTGGCATACCTCTATGGTTTTTAGGTTTATTAAACATCTATAAATATCTGCATTTGAGGGAAAACTTTAATAACTTCCTTGCTTTTGGGCATATTTAAATGAATCTCAAGTGATCGAATGATAAGATAGTCTAATGAGAGTCTCTTGAGTTCCATTATAGCCGGAAAGCTACAGAAACATACGGCCTACTTAATGGCAAGAGTATAATTACTTCGGATTGACTAAGCTAGTTATTAGTCTGGTTTTCTTCATGTATTTTTTTTTTTAATGTTTTTGTTGCTGCTTTTTACTGTGCAATTTAATTGGCAGTTTCTATTGTTGGACCCTCTCGAAAGTAAACATGCAAAGGCAGTTAAGCAAAGTTAAGTAAAGGAAAGGAAAATACAATAAAAGGCTTTCGTGCACCAGTCGCCGAAAAATTCAATGACGTCACATGCACCGAAAGACGTCATCAATTGATTACAGGTGGGAGTGGGCCAGTGGGTGGTAAGTGGGTGGTAATTGGGTGGGGGGTGGCGCTTGAGAGGCGGCAGAGTTGCAACTGCGTCGCAAAATAATTCAATAACCACAAAACGAAGCGGGCTAGTGCTTAGATCATTCACAATGAACGGACAAAAAGGGGGCGAAATAATACACAAACAATAACACACATAACACACAGCTGCTTTAAAAATAGCAGTAGTAACAAAATTATTTAGCGTTTGGAACACATGTGTAATAATACAAGTTATGAGAGCTATTACTGGTAACTATTACATCAACCCAGAAGATGACTTAGTTACTTGGTCTTTAATTCGAATTTTTTTATTTCTATATTTCTGGTAATATTTTAAAGTAATAATAGTGACAACTATTTAGTTGGAAGTTTTATCAAAAGTTGAATTTCATAAATAAGGTTATCTTGTGGCTAAGTTACTTATTTCCAATTTAACCGACCTTCCGTAAGGATTAAAACAAAAATTAGACTCACTAAAGGTTAGCCTCAACCGGACGTTGAGAAAGTAGGCCTTGGACAGACCTCATTTTCCGTTATATGATTTTCTATTCCTTTAATGAATGATAAAATCGCGATAAATCAAGATGGACAATTTAATAGTACCTGCAAGTTTGAATTAAAAATGTAAATTCCAAACCAATTGCTACTTAATTCGCTGCCACTGGCGGAAAATACGACACATTGCTACTAATATAGAGATTGTACATATGTAACTCCTACAATTATATTGACCGCAATCGTGCGAGCACGAAAGGTCAGCGGGGCGTTGGGGGTTGGGGTTCCGAGGGGGTCTTGGGTGCTACATTCGTGGGGTGGTGGGAACTTCTTGGCAGCGGACAAGTGTCCTTTCGTCTTTGTTATGACGCCGTGCTTTTGGCTGACAATGATGATGAGTCATGAAGTCATGAAGGAGGAGTGAATGCTTTTTCTTTTTCTTTTTCTTTTTCTTTTTCTTTTTCGCTTTCTGTTTTAACACTTGGTTCCGATTGGGGTTTCGGAGTGCGGAGTGGGTTGATTCCTTACCTTTGTCATTGGGATAGCTGGGGTAGACGTTCAGCTGCTCATCGTCGCGGGAAACTTGCGTGATTATTGATGTTGCATCCATTTAAGCACTCGGTTTTGGGCTCCACCACACTCCGCTCGTTTAACAGGTTGATTCAGATCGGATAGCTGCAAAATGTTGCACACACATGAGAGATACACATGACAATAATTATAATTGCGAAGCGGCGGCGCTCTTTTTTCCACTTCAACTTCAACTTCTACATTCTACTTCCATGTTTTCATCTTCTTTTCGATATATGTATATAGCACACACACACACACACACACACGCAGCAATTGATGTACAACACAACAACAACAGGCAGGCTGCCCCAGACAGTGGAATTTTACAATTACGCTTTGGCCGTCCGTTCGCTGCGATGCAAATGGGTTTTCCCTTTGATATTCACCTCTCTCGCTTTCTCTCTCTTTCTCTCTCTTTCTTTCGCTTTGCACAGTAATGCACTTTCGCCTTCGCCTTTTTGTTGTTTTAACTTAAAAACTGATATTCGCTTTCTTTTCCTTCGCTCTTGTTTTTGGTTGGGCTCATTCTTTTACTCTTTTATCGCGTCTGCTTTTCGCACACAGATTCGGAGCGTTTTATTTATAAACGCCCACACACACACTCACACAAGCACATACGCACGCACGCACACTGGCTCGGCAGATGATGTTTTCGGTTTCCTCGTTCTTTAAATTTTCGCACTCGGTTTCACTGCTCGCATCTTGCGTTTTCCATTAATTAATCGCTATCCGGATCGCGCAAAAAAACAAAACGCGTACGTCGAAAAAAAGTGAGGAATAGCGCAAAAAACAAACGCGTGGACGAGTGTGACCGCGGTGGGAGCGAGTCGCAATACCCTCTTGTCGCACAAAATGTACTAAAATTGGCGAATATACCAATAAATTTAGTTGTTTGTAATTTGCGGAAAACTGTAAAATTATATAATAGGAAGACACTAGAATACATTTACTATGATCTAAAGGAAACTTTAAGTTCGGGGAAGAGCTACAAAATCAGATAAAGACTTCACCGGAATCTTCATTTTAAAATACGGTCCCACATAGAGGTGTTAATTAACTATGAACTTCCAACTCTTTTGAAATATTATAAGACATAGGCGGGTGGATTTGTAAATAGAACTAACAAATCCATAACATTTATGTTTTTATATTTTAATTAAATAACTAATTTGAGATGTTTTTCTCATTTCAACATCAAATAATTAAGATTTACAGAAATTGACTATTTTTAACTTGAAACTAGCTAGGATGACTGCGCTTTCCAGTTGCAAAAATCTGGCAACCCTCTGCCGGATTGTTGTTACGCGAGCGATTTCTTTAGTTTTGTTTTCCAATTACATTTATCAAAGAAATTGCCTAGAATGTTGACTCTACGCAGCGCCCCGAGGTTGAGCTTTCGGTAGTCTATAAATCTGCCTAATAACATTTAGCGAGTATTACTCACACTACCCTTGTTAACTGCTAGTTCCCTGGTGCCGGCTGCCTATAAAAACGTGGGATTGGTCAGCTACTCGTCGCAGTCGAAAAAAGACGATGGCTACTCCTCTTCGGACGATGAGAAGCCCACCAAGAAGAAGGAAAAGCCCACGGAGACGGCGGCCCAGCGTTTGAACCGCCTGCTGGGCACCATGCAGGCCACAGATCAGCTCTCTCCAGCGGATTTTCCACGTCCAGGCGATGCCAATCGTCGGCGCAGGGAGGCCCAGAAACAGGAGGCAGCTTCCAAGAATGTCCTTACCGCAGCAAAGAACATTGCCAGCATGCTGGGAACCAGTGAGAGCGACAAGAAGCAGACAGAGTCGGAGCTGCTGGCCAAACTCCTGGGTCACGGCAGCGAATCTACTCCAGCAACGTCGGGGGAAGATCAGGCGGCGGACGCCACAACTCCACCAGCTGGCGAAAAGGAACTCAATCTGAGGTGGAAATAATTTGATTTCGAAAAATATATTTAATTAAATTTCCGCTTTCCTCCCGCCAGCGACCTGATTGTGGGCATGAAGATCGATCGTCGCCAGCAGCCGCAGCAGCTGGACCAGACTCGCGGGGAGTACGTGCGCCGCTCCCTGGCCTCCCGGGCAACGTCACAGTCGAGGGATCGCCACCAACAGCAGCGACCGCAGAGGCATATTAAGCGTGAGGCCGAGTCCTTCACCGGCAGCGTCAATTTGTACGGTGGCGAGCCGCTGGGAATCTTCAAGGAGGACACCCAACAGCTGCCAATCTCCAACGACATTCTGAGCACCTGGTCGCACCTGAGCCAGCGGGAACTTAGCCTGCAAGCTGCCCATCCGCCGGCCAACTACTTCGAGCAGATGGTCCTGTGGACGGACCAAAGCAAGTTGTGGCGCTTTCCCATCAACAACGAGCAGGATTGGTCGGAAGAGGACGTCAACGTGGACTTCTCGGAGCACATCTTTCTCGATCAACATCTGGAGGGTTGGTGTCCCGACAAGGGACCCATTCGCCACTTCATGGAGCTCGTCTGCGTCGGTCTCTCCAAGAACCCCTATGTCACAGCCCAAGAGAAGAAGGATCATATTCTCTGGTTCCGCGACTACTTCGCGGCCAAGAAGGACATACTCAAGGACCTGATGGGCAAGGAGCCGAAAGGCAAAAGCATTTCCGCCTAAAGTCGCTTTGTTTTTGAATATTTGTTAAAAATATATATTTTTTGCTTTTTAAGACCGACGATATATAGAGTGTGTATATATATGATATTGTGTAGAAATATGTGAGTCCGTTATATATATATCCAAGTATATAAACCTAATACTTCGAGGGCTGTGCAGGAGACTGTGCGCGGAATGTGTGAGCAGCCGCCGGTGGCAAGTGGGGGCTTCAGAAGAGCAGGATGCGCTTCTCCACCGTCTTGCGGCAGATGGGACAGCCCTCGATCTGGTCGCCGCACATCTGGCACGTGCCATGGCCGCACAGGAAGACCATATTCTTGATGCGATCGAAGCAGACGGGACACATGGTCTGAAAGTCGAAAATCGTTAATTAGTAACACAAAAAACTTAGCCCCTAGAGGTGGAGAACTATCAATGAAAACATTGACTAACCTGCTCCTTGATGTCCTGCAGCTGCTGCTTCAGCTTCTGCACATCGTCCATTTGGAAGTTGTTGACATTGGATGGGGCCACCATGACGCTGTTCCCAGCAGCTGCAGCTGCTGCCAGATTCGACATATTCGAGGAGGAGGCCGCCGCCGCCGATGCCGCGGACAGCAGATTGTTTTGACTGTTCAACTGGTTATTGCTGCCGGCCACCGGAGTGACCACCGTGTTGTTCATCGGCATGCTATGGCCGGTGGCATTGGCACAGGCTGCTGCTGCTGCTGCTGCAGCTGCTGCCGCAGCGGCGGCGTTGGCTTCCATGAACCTCTCCTCAGGAAGCGGCAGGCCCACTCCTCCAGCTGTCGTAGCCGTAACCTTCTCCGGTCGTCCCATGCCGCCGCAGCAGAGACTGAACGAGAGCATCTCGTCGATTTGGGTGCGACAGAGGACGCACTTCTTCATCAGGGCACTGCAATGCTCGCAGGCCACCATGTGGCCGCAGGGTCGGAAGAAGACAGCGGCCCTGCGATCCGAGCAAACCAAACACTCGTCGATCTTCTCGCGGGAGGAGACGGTCTCGCGACAGATCAGGCACTTCTTCACCCTCGGAGCGCAGGTCTCACAGCAACTGACATGGCCACAGGGCTTGAACACCGTATCCCGCTTGGCATCCGAGCAGACCAGGCACTCGTCCAAGCTGGCCGATGATTTCGGGGGGTCCGCGTGCAGGGACTGGCTCATCTCGTTGGAGATGCCATTGAGCCCAAAGGCAGAGGCGGAGGAGGAGGAGGAGGCAGCAGCGGTAAAGGTGGAGGAAGCAGACATGGCACTGGCCAGCGGCAAGCTGGATGAGGAGGATTGGTTCAGGCCAACGCCGCTGGCAGCTCGGGCCCGGGCATTCGAACTGGTGCCAGCCACATTGCCGGGCAGCTCGGAGTCGTCTGTCTTCCGTTCGTTATAGCACTTGACCAGAGTCTTGCAGAGATTGGGATCCGGGCAAAGGTCCAACGGAGTCTGCTGCTTGCGATTCTTGAGGGTTAGGTCGGCTCCATTGGCGGCCAAGAAGCAGGCAATCGAGGCAGAGGCCTTCTTGTTATTGGCGTTCCTCAAACCCATCAGAAGCTTGCCGAATCCCTCCACGTCCTGGAGCTGTTTCAGCTGCGAGAGAGTGTGATGCCTGAGGGCTTCGTGCAGCGGCGTGTCCCCATCCTTGTCGGGTATGTTCAGGTCGGCGCCATCCTGCACCAGCAGCTTGACTATCTGGACATGCTGACGCTCCACGGCCAGGTGCAGAGCCGTCTGTAGATTCACATTCTGCCTGTCCATATTGGCCTTGCCCATGTGCACCAGCAACTCGGCGATCTCCACGTGATTGTTGAGCGCTGCCAGATGGAGAGCCGTGTAGCCATCGTCCTTCTTCTCCTCCACAATCCAGGGACGATTCGTCTTGGTCAGCAGTATCTTCATGGCGCTGGGATTACCCTTGAGCGCGGCATGGTGCAGGGCATTGAACCCGTTGTTGTTGTTCAGCGTTATGTCCGCCCCGAAGTCCAGCAGCAGGGAGAGCATCTCGTCGTGCTCCTTGGAAATGGCATCGTGCAGCGGTGTATCGCCCTCGGAATCCTGCAGGCTGGGATGGCAGCCCAGGGTGAGCAGGGTCTTCACCACATTCAAATGGCCCTTGTTCACGGCAATGTGCAGCGACGTCTGCCTTCGCTTATTTCGCGCATTCAAATCGGCTCCGGCCTTGGCCAGAATCTCAATGACGGCCGCCTCATCGCCGAAGGCGGCGTGGTGCACAGCCCGGTCGCCATCCTTGTCCTCGATCTCCACGTCGACGGCGTGGCGCAGCAGCACTTGTATCACCTCGATGTGCCCGTTCTGGCTGGCCGCCTGCAGGGCCGTGTGGCCGGCAAACACGCCATTCACATTCACATCCGGGCCAGAGCTGGGCGAGGCACTGGATGTGGAGGGTTGGCCGGCGCCGGCCAGGTACTCCTCGCAACGGGCCTGGAAGAGCAGGAGCATATTATTAGATTAGAGCTCCTTTTCCAGGGAATCCAGGGGCAAGGATTATAGATCCACTGTCCGTACTCACCGCAAATCCATTGGCTGCCGCCTTGACAAACTCCTCGGTGGCATCCCCCGAGACATTCGGTTCGAACAGCTTCTTGAGTATGGCCGAGAGCCGCTCGCCACTGGGAATGACCGGAGCACAGCTCCCATCGGCGGCCGTGGAGGTTGAGGCCACCTTGCAAACGGCCAAGGGATTATAGGTCCACGATGTGTTGCCCACCTCAACCTTGAGGTCGTTGTCGTGATAGACCTGCTGCACTCGGCCGATCTTGCCCAGCGTCAGCTGCATGGCATCCGCCCATTCGCCATGTCCGCGCTGCAATATCTTGATGCTCTCGACGTCCGAACAGATCTTGACAATGTCGCCCACTTGGAACTCCGGCGGAGCAGTTGTGGGCGAGGATACCTTGGTGAGGACGGCCGGGTTGAAGGTCCAACGGTTGCCGGAATTGTAGGCCACCACAATGTCGTGATCCTCGTCGATGCCTACGACCATGCCCGCATTGCTCAGGCACTCGAACATGCCATCGGTCCAGCCGCCATGTCCGTGCTGCAGGGATTGCACAATTTCCAAGTCGAGGTCCACGGTGACCTTGTCGCCGATCTGGAAGCCATGTGGCCCCTTCCCTGGTCCATTTTCGCCCAGGAGGGGCAGGTGATCGCGGTACACATTGCTGCCCTTGGCATCGTTGACCACCTTCAGGTCGGCCATTCCCTCGAAGCCCACGCGGTACAGATTCTTGGAGCCATTGTCCCAGATCACATACGCCGCGGATCGTGGCGAGGCCGATGACCAATCCTGGATCTCGTTGACTTTCCCGCGCCGCCCCACACCGCCGTCTTGGTCCTCCCACTGCCAGTCCACGCCGCGCACAACACGGGCTCCCGGAAAGATGCCTCTGGCCAGGACCTTCTTGGACTTACGACGCGGCTCCAGCATCGTACGCTCGCCTCCGGGCGTGGTGATTCTATAGAAGCGATGTCTTAGATGATGCTTGTCCCCGTGGTAGCAGATGGAGCACAGATCGTAGTTGATGCACTCGGCGCACTTCCAGCGGATGCCAAAGATGGGCTGCTGGCGGCAGGTGTCGCACATGGTGCCCTCATGCTTGACGCCCGTGGGAGCGCTGTCCAGGATGCGCAAATCGTAGGCACCGGCGCACCGATAGTTGGCAGCGGTGCCGTTGTCCCACACCACCACCACTTCCTCGGCGGACTCGAAATTGCGCACTGTGCCGACATGTCCTTCGCCGCCATCCTGCAAGGGGAACGAGAAGAGAGGAGAATTAGTGAGTCAGTCTATCTTTCGATTTTTGCAATTGCGTAAGCCGGAAACCCACGCTGATTATGATGCGAAAATTGTAGTTTAAGTGCATCATAATAGCAACTAACTAAGTGTTAAGATAGGCAGGGCAATCGCTGGCAATCGTCTGTGATTATCTCTTCAAGGGATCAGAGAGTCAAAATCAAAAATAAACCAAGGGAGAGAGGCATAGCTCAACAAACAGCAGATCTAAGTACCCTAAAAAACTTATATTTAGCAAGTTCATCTCTTTTTTATGCAAGTCCTAGGTGGGCACCGAATTAAACGGTTGGAGCTTGCCAGAAAAAAAATAACAGCCGAGCAAAGGTATACAAAAATTCAAAGACAACATTTTATATTTGTCCCCCGCAATGTGTAGCTTTTGTTGTTGTACTCCCAAACGCGCGTTTTCTTTGCTTAAAGACTCTCAGAAGCTCCTTCTCATAGCAGAGATAGTTTTAAGAGCTGAAAGACTATCATGAATGTATTTTAGATGATTCAAAATAATAAATTCTTCCAATTTTAGTTATCTTGCAGCTAAATTCTTGATATCTATAATGGTATCAATACAAATCATTCAAATGGTAGATTCTTAAGCAATCTAATTAGTCACAATAAATAGCAATGTGTGACTTTTGCTCAAATTAACTTTTTTAAATCAAAAAGAGCTTATCTCATTAAGACTCATCGTTCATAAATAAAGCGTTAAGATAATGTAATCATATTATTTCTAACTTTTGGCCCAATTGTGATTAGTCATTAATTGATTTATCTCAAGCGTCTGGGGACTGAACTAAGAGAGTTTTCCTTTCTATGGAAATCGGTGTCATCCTTACAAGATCTGCGGAAAACTGGTTTAAACACAGGTATGATAAGAAAGAGGTCAGCCTGGTCGCAATTTCTTGAGCTTGATTCTAAGGAGAACACAGTGTAAGCTCTAAAAGAAAGAAATCTAAACTCCATTAACTTTATGTTTAATATTAATTATTAATTGTTATTAAATTGCTTAAAAATAGGCTTTCAGCCTAGCCATAATATTTTAAGCTGGACAGTGTAGAGGATGCAAGAATTTTACGTTATTAAACAAATGAACTCTATTTTATATATAATTTACTTTGGTTTAATATAATTTGGAACAAATGTCTGGCCTTGCCATGGCATATCCAAACTAAAAGCATTTTCCTTTCTATGGAAAATTGGTGCCATCCTGGTTCGATCAGTGGGAAAACTGGTTAAAACAGGAACGATTAGAAAGAGGTTGGCCACGACCGCGATTTTTTGAGCTAGATAGTAATTAGGATACAGTGAAGGCTCCAAAGAGTGAACACAATTACATTTTCGTATAATTTATATTATAAGAACGATGATTAATGAAAATAAGAGTTACATCAAACTGAAACCAAACTGACACAGTTCACACACTTCGTTAGGCAACCTTCGCGAAAGACATGACTAATTTGATGAATAAAATTATGGGAATACACCTGAAAAAAATTACTTTTTGTTTTGAGAACATAAACATTAAAATGTACTATTTTTTGTGGGGAAAATCGACTAATTCCCGTTTGCATTCAGTAAGGGAAGCCAATAATTGCAGATAAAGGAACTCTTTTAATCGCTTTTAAGGCAGACAGTTGAGTTTTCAAATTATTAACATGTTTTCCGGATTTTATTAGGTTTAAATTTTTGTTAGAGAATAAATTTTACTTCAAGTTAATTCAAGAACATTCTTCATTGGTTTTAAGGATGCTTTTCACTGTCGCACTGTATATTTATTTATTTAATTTTACTGTAAATATTATAACTACTTTCGCTTTATTGCACTTTGTTTCTCTTTTCTGTAAACTAGCTTTAAATAATTAATTAGGAATATGCAAAGTGGTGAATTTTATCTGTGATGTTTAGTGATTCACTTTATACGCCATGGCCTATATACTGGCATACACTTTCTCCTGGCTCACTCCACACCTTCCACAAAGAACTAAGCACACATACAGCGATCCTTGGGTGGTGCAGGAGCAGACCCCGACAGTTCCGGGCTAAGAAGCTGGACAGAAACCTAGTCATCGACTGGCGCGCGCGCGTGCAATTAAATCAATTGATCCGGTCAATTGCCAAGGGGCGAATGCTGCGAGCTGACGAGCTGCTGCCTCGCTGCGGCGCCGAAAAAGTGAAGCAGAAAACTTGACCTCACCTGTTTGTTCCACTTCCAGTCCGGTCCGCGGATCACCCGTGCCCCCACACCCTCCATGGAGAAGCGCCTGGCGACGGCTGCCGCTGAGTTAGCTGCTCCTGCTCCGCCGCCGCCGCTGGCTGCTGCTGTCGTGGAGGAGGTGTTGCCACTTGCAACTCCTCCTCCTGCCGCAACAACACCACCACCGCCGTTGCCGCCCCCGCCCCCCGTTGCACTGCTCACTACCACACCCACAGCCGTCGATTGCTGGGTGCCCGTGTTCGTGTTCGTGTTTGTAGGTGCTCCTCCGTTGGCCGCCGCCGCGTTCGTAGAGTCCTTGGCCGACGTGAGAGTGGCCGCACAAGACATTTTCCCCACTCCGGCACGGCTTTAAAATGATGGCAGCAAAACAATTTCTCAAGTTTTATCGCGTTGAAAATCGGAAGTCAAGGAATTTTTTTACTTTGCGAGCCGAGCAGTGTGACCGTTGCCGGTCGACCGAATAATACCAAGATATTTGCTGTCGAGCTAAATGATAAAAATACCATACGAATGTACAAGTTAACCTAGGGGTTAAGGTTAATGTGCAGGTTAAATATAATTAAATCAAATTATTAATATAATCCGAAATAGTTGGACTTATAAAAATAGGCAAATATACAAATTTATTAGGGATACAATTAAAAATAAACATGAGATTAAATAAACATTATGTTTGCATCTTAAGATACTGCTCTGGATTGGGCAGAAATGCTTCAAGGAAAGCGATTCCCTTTGGTAAAAACTGGAGGTTTTCATTGAACAAATGCAATTCCGGCTGCAGGACGTCGCTGAAACAGATCTCTTCCACATTGGTTATTTGGACCAGGAAATTCAACCGATCAAAGCGAATAAGTGGTTCGTTTTCAATGCACTTAATCACGGTCTTTCGCACAAAAATTCGATTCGATTGTCTGAAAAAATTAAGAAAAAACCATATTAAATATCTGTAGTTCAAATCCTATATAGGCTATCTTGTTTAAAGATGTAATATACATATTATAATTACATAAACTTACCTTAAAAGCCTGGCATTCGTTGCCGTCAATACTGTCATCAGTTTGTGGAACGTTCGCTTGATCTCCACCACGCTCTGATCGATGCGATGCAGAAACTTTCGGAAACACTCCACGTCGCTGCCCACGATGGCATCGGTGAGATTCATGGGCATCTTGAGACTGAGCTGAAAGTTCAGGTAGTGCTCGAACGTGGTCCATCGCTCCGGTGGACTAGCCACCGCGTTGTCCTCGGTAATGGAGCACACGCGAATGGCCGACTCATCCTGATCGTCCAGCACTTTGTAGTTGACCACAATTCGAAATGTGGTCAACAGTCGGTGGTAGAATATCAATTGCCGGGACACTTTGAGCTGGAAATCGAAGATCCAGTTGGGCTGCTGCTCGGCTAGCAAGAGATCCAGGCGATCAAAGAAGGATTCCCTGGACTTGGCAGGTGCTATGGCTCGATTTCTGCGTGATGGTGGCCTATTGAGAGGGTATTGAAGTTGTGAATAAAAAATATAAATATTAAAAATTCTTACCTCTTGAGCTTCTGCATTAGCTTTGCCTTGTCCCAATGGCAGGTCTTCTCCTCCACTTTCGTCTCGTCCAGGGAATCGTTCACCATTTCCAGACTCTTCATCTCCCAGTGCTTCTGCATCTCCTCATAGCTGGGTTTCAGCCGCAGCCGGCGCAGTCGCTGTCTCTCCTTCGTGAAGTCGAAGAGGTTTTGCTGGGGCAGGATGAAGGAATCGGCGCTTAGCGTCGTTTCGCTCAAGGAACGATTGCAGTTCGCACACTTTTTGCAGGAGCCTCTGCTGCCGGCTATAACAAGGGGAGTTATCTGGTCCTGGCAGAGCTCTGGCTGCTCAATCCCTTCGTTTTCGACGGTTTCCTCGGCCAGCGTGGAAACCAGGCTTATCTGCTCGTTATCTATCTGATTTTGGGGCTCCTCCTCCTCCGCCTCATCCAGATCTACGGCGCCGGCAAAAATGGTGGTGTCGCCCGAGAGATTAATGAACTTGGTGTTGGTGACGGCATAGCTCTTGAAGGTTCGATCGGATGAGGAGGCGCCACTCTCCCTGTCACTGGACTTGCGCTGCTCCTCCTGCTGCTTCTCCTGCAGGAAGTAGTTGGTCACATCCGAGATGGTTATGGGTTTCTCCTCCAGTTCCGATTGCTGCTTCACCTCCAGGACCTCGTCCAGGGAGCTCACTTTGACCAACTGACTTAGTGGCGGGCGATAATCCCTCACTGGCTGCACCGTCTCATCGAACTGATCAAACCTGAAGGTCGAACGGGCTTTATGAGTCTCCAATTCGATGTTTGCCCCTTCCCAGGCGCCCTCCTCCATCTCGACCTCCATTTCCATTTGGCTATCGGCAAAGAGTTGGGTGTGCCGCTTCTTGGACTCGGGCAGATTGGGTGTGAGGTGCTTCGGCTGGCGCTTATGAGTGCCATGCCTGACGGGTGTTCCCAGCCCTGAGGCATCCATCAGCTCCATCTTGGTGGGTTGATAAATGGATCGCTGTTTTTGCTTCGCGCTGGGCAATGGGGTCTTGCACATCTCCTCCTGATCCTCGAACTCGGTCAACGACATGCCGGGCGTGAAGTTACCCAGCTCTCTGTATAGCGAAGTAAGTCGGGGATTGGGCAGGGGAGTGATAATCTGGATATTTGTGTTCTGCCTCGTTTCCTGGGGACTTTGGTAGTCCAAGGATACAGGTTTACACACACTCAAATCCTCAAGAATCGGCTCAGCCATTAGGATAGTATTTCTTGACTTTGGACGTGGTATCTCCGCTTTGTTTGCTTTAAATGCTTCATGATGATCTTCCTCGATTGGCTCAGCCATTACAAAAGTTTGCCTCGGCTTTTTCTGTTGATATGGAACCGAGAACGACTCTGTGGTATTGTGCCTTTGTTCCTCCTCCATGGGTTCTGGTTTTATAATTGTTTTTCTAGGTCTTGAGGGCTGATAATAATTGGAATGTGGAGCAATGTCATCCTCCTCTATGGGTTCGGGATTACTAAGGGTTTTTCTGCATTGAGAGGACTGATTCAAATTAGATTTCTCGTTTGCCTTAAGGCGCATCCCGGTTTCTGTGTGTGCCTCCAAGAGAAGCGTTTGCTTTTGTTCCTCCTCCATGGGTTCTGATTGTATAATAGTTTTTCTAGGTCTTGAGGGCTGATAATAATTGGAATGATCTTTTTCCTTAGAGAGCATCTCCTCTTCTATGGGTTCCCCTAAATACTGTGTATGCCTTGGAAGTTTTGGCGGCGATTGTTCCTTTAAATGTGGAGCAATATCATCCTCCTCTATGGGTTCGGGATTTATGAAAGTTTTTCTAAATTTAGAGGGCTGATTTGCCTTAGAGCGCGACTCAGATTCTGTGGGTGCCGCCGTAAGAAGCGTCTGCTTTTGTTCCTCCTCCATGGGTTCTGATTTAATAATTGTTTTCCTGGGCCTTGATAGCTGATAATAGTTAGAATGTTCCTTTAAATGTGGAACAATGTCATCCTCCTCTATGGGTTCGGGATTTATAAGAGTTTTTCTGCATTTAGAAGGCTGTTTTGCCTTGGAGCTCATCTTGGTTTCTGTGGATGCCGCCAAGAGAAGCCTCTGCCTTGAATTCGTTTCAGAGGATGCCTCTCTATCAAAGTCCACTGCCTCGTCCTCCTCAATGGGTTTCGACATAATAATAGTTTTCCTGCACTTGGAGTTTGAATAAGGATTAGATTGTTTTTCTGTGGGTTTCTGCGGTGAATCCTTCATGCTAGTGTCCATCTCCTCTTCCATGGCTTCGTCTAACAGGAGCGTTTGCCTTGATTTTAATTGGCTTTTTGGAGGAGCAAACTCCTTTAGAGGTAAATCCTTCTCTACTTCCAAAGGCTCTGCCATATGGAGAGTGTGCCTTGCTTTGGGTTTCCCTTTTTCCACGGGAACAGCGCTTGATTTTAGGTTTAGTTCCTTGAGAGGACTTACAATTTCTTCTTCCATGCTCTCCTGCATCAAGATAGTCTGCCTGCGCTTATTGGCTTTATGGTTCCCATAATGTTCGCTAATTGTGGCTTTTTCTTCCTTCCTTGCTTCAACCTGCACAGTTTTCTCGACCTCCGGCTCTATGGACTCATTCATGTACAAGGTGCGTCGAGGAAGAGATGTCTTCACGCCAGGTATGGCGGCAGGAAGTTCTTGCTGCATTTCTTCGGGCTGATGAATAGTCTGCCGGGCCTTAGAACTTGGCATGGGATGAGGGAAGTCATGCCTGCTTGCTGGGCGTTCCATAGCCAAATTCTCCCTTTTACAACCCAGATCCTCAGGAATCGGCTCTGCCATTATAATAGTATTTCTAGGCCTTGAATGTGACTGCTCTTGGCGTTGATTGTTTGGCTTAAACGGAGCCACCTCTTCTTCCTCGATGGGCTCAGCCATTAAAAGAGTTTGTCTTAACTTTGGACGTGAAGGTGCCTCCAAGGCCTTGTACTTTTGAAGCGATTGTTCCTGTTCCCTTGGTTGCAGAATGCTCATATCCTCTTCTATGCCCTCCGACATGGTGATAGTTTTCCTGGATTTGTTAGAGGGATAGAAGGTAGCTTGCTCTTTTGGCAGCTCCTCTCTTATGGGCTCAGCCAAAAGAAGTGTTTGTCTTGATTTAGCAGCCTTTTGGCAGCCATCTGGTGGATCTTTCATGCTAAAGTCCATCTCCTCTTCCATGCTCACCTGCATCACGAGAGTCTCGCGGCGCTTAGTTCTCATGGTCGCGTAAACAGGGGCTTGGGGTTCCTCTCTGGTTCCCTTCTCCTGATCCATGGATTCATTCATATACAAGGTGCGTCGAGGAGGAGGAGCAGGAATCGCTGGAAATGCCACCGACTGATCCGCCTCTATTTCTTCAGGCTGATGTATGGTCTGCCGCGGCTTGGAGCTGGGCATGGGAGGATGATGGAAGTCCAGCCTGCTGGTGGGTCCTTCCAAATCCAACTCGGAATAGTCATAGGTGGTTTCCCTTCTCGTTGAATTCTTGGAACTATTTCTGGACTGCGTTTCATCCCCCAATCTGGCATGGGCCAAGAAGTTTGTGTTGTCCAGCATCATCTCATCCGCTTGGGAGAGTCGATACTTACGCTTGTCCTCCCAATCCTTGTCTTTGGCCTTATCCTTCAGCTCTTTTCGAACGGGTGGCGGGGACAGGGCCATGCTTTCGCTGAAATTCAGCATTGCCCTTGGCTTGATGCTGCTCCTAATGTCCCTCGTCGGACACCCCTCCTCTGCGTCCATTTCCTCCTGGCCCAGACCGTGCCAGAAGCGATTCTTCTGGCTCTTGCGATCCGTGGTGGGTGTCTTTGGGCCATTGGGAAAGAGCTGAATCTTGCCCGCCTCCAACTCATCGTTCAGCTGGCGCAAGTTGATCTTCTTGCTAATACGCTTACCCGATACCATGTCCTGTGGTATGAGCATGGACTCGTCCTTGTAGTTAATGGTGCTATTGGCGCTGCTGGCGCTTTTGAAGGACATATTGGCCAGTGGCGAGATATCCCTCTCCGGAGAGACTGTAAAGTAATAGGAATTATATATTAACTTCCAGTGATAGGTGCTCTTTTAACTTGGGATTACATTTTAATGCTAAAATACAAATATATTTTAATCCATAAAAATTAAAAAAAAAAAAAAATTAAAGAAATTAAGTAATAATAATAGTTTCTCCAAATATATAATAGGAAAGTTATTTACAAATTAGAAAAAAAGCCTTGTTAGTAAATATTTGTATTTCCAGTAAATGAAGTAAACAGCAAAGCAGCAAAGACCGTTCCTCTTGGGGCTATATTAAGCTCCTATATTAAGTAATCACCTAATCACCACCTTACTCTTGATTACATAGGGGGGAGGGGGTAAAAAATCATAAAAAAGTGATTACGTAATATTTAAACAGCACCTATGCTAGTTTTAATGAGGATTTATACATACAAGGTTTATTTAAGAGCTCATATAAAAACAGAACGACAATAGCTAGATTGGATCTCCTGGTATATATACTTTAGGGGCTGTCCATATATTACGTAATCACCTATAGGGAGGGAAGGGGGTTTCTCCAATGATTACTCTTGTTTATATAGGGGGGAGGGGGTCGAAAATCATCAAAATCGTGATTACGTAATATATGGGCAGCCCCTTATAGGGTCAGAAATACATCCTTTAATGCGCTAGAAACTCCAGCTCAAAATTGTACTCTAAATATATTATTCTTAACTTATATAAAAAGCAAATACGAATAGGAAACAAAAATTAAACAAACCATTCAAGGAACAATTAAAGGATATATCCACGACTTCATGTTGAGTTTTGTTCTTGATCTGCTTTCCCGCCTCCTCCATCTCCATGAGCAGCGATTTCTGTGCAGGATTTACGTTCTCCTTTTCGTTCATTATTAAATGGCGCCTGTCATCGAACATTTCAAGCTCAATTTCCTCGGGTTCCCCCTGTTGGATTGGGTGAGAGGCAGGAGCAACAGGAGCGGGAGCGGGGGCAGGAGGAGGAGCATCGAAGGCCAGTGGCGTGATGTCCATAAAGGAGTCACTTATACAATTGGCAGCAGCTGTGGCATGCACTCTGTTCTCCCTTTCGGTGTTGGGTGCCGCCAGCTCAGGCGGCGGGAGGGTGGCCTTTTGCATCCTGGCTACCAAAGAGCCTGACATCAGATCGAGGGTCTTGTCCATAATCCGACGGTCGTAGATGGTGTCCTGCAACCTTTGACGCTCCTCAAGCGAAAGGGCCAGCGAGTCCCGGACTTCGGCCAGTGGTTTCTGCTGCTGTTTCCTTAACAATTCACAGGGCAACAGGGTCACATCGACGCTGGTCTGCAGATTCAGCGTTATATCGATGTGGCTGCGTTCGCAGATGCTGGCCGCAGCCGGCAACGAGATGTTCTCCTTGTCCTCACCACTTAACGATTTTGTATGCGAACTCGTGCCTGATCCCGATCCCGAGCTGTCCACATTGAGGTGATCGGATACCTCGTACGAGTTGTCCCAGTTTTTGGGCTCCTCCGTATTCACGAATTCCCTGGGGAGGCAATACATTGCATATATTATATATGGAGCATTGTCAGGAATTCCTGGACACTCACCTCACAGATTTCTTGCCACTGAAGCTGATGCGTCTCTTGATCCGCATCGCTGTTGTGGTTGTTTCGTCTTCATTACCCGGAGCCTTGCGCAGCTGCAAATTAAACAAATTCAACGTTCGATTAGTAAACAATGCGTTGAAATTGTTTGCTTGAAAGCACACTCACGGAACTCCTGCGATTATTTTTATTCATTGTAGTCGCTGTTAAATGTTGTTTTTCGTTTAAAATCTCATTGGAATGACGCCGCCTAGGGACAGTGTTGCCAGATGAAAATTTTGCTTTCCCCCTAAAAAATCTCAAAGAGTCTATATTTCCCCCTAAAAAATCCAGTCTTCCCCCTAAATTTAAAAAATATCTTAATGAAATCAAAACTCAATAAATTCGATTTATTTATTTTATTTATTTTGTATTAATTGCTATTTACAAATATATTTATGCTAAAACGAAATAGGTCTTTGAATTATTTATTCAATTATTAATTGGATTGACAAACAAAATTATATTAAAAATGTAATACTGTTGACGTTGACAGTTGCAATTGTCTTCACTTCACAAACACAAACAAGGTTCCTCTTTAAACTCATTTTCGTTGCCAATTTGTCCTTGAATCTTATTTGCATTTTGCACTCAACACTTGTGATTTCTTTTCTTTTCATCTTTTTTTCTCACTAGGATTTCTTAACTAATAAATTCAATAACACAAATAACACGGTAAATTCAAAATGTGTTTTGAATTTTGTTGTTTTTTTTTTAATAAATATTTAGTATATATATTATACATATATCACGTTTATATTAATATAATAAAATATAATTAGTATTAATAAAAATTAATTAACTCAGTCGAATTCATGGTTGTTTTTTTTTTCTCAGACTGTCAAAGGCCACTGGTTTTAATCACTTTATAAGTTAATTTAAATTAACGTTTGCGCCAAGTGGAATTTCAACAATAAAGAGAACAACAACTACATGGGAGAGCATAAAAATTGGGAGAGCAAGAGAGCAAGAGCAGAGAGCAGCTCTGAACAAAAACGTAACGATCTACAACGTAAGTGAACAAAAACGTGAAGATTTACGACGTAACTGAACAACTATCGATGGACTATCACGAAAGAAACGTCGATGTCATCGATATATCGGTGTTTATTTTTTAACATTAACGTTTTTAGAATCATTCTTTTTTACTAGCTTCCTTTTGTACTTCCAGGCCTTCGGATCTGCTTAAAGCCGGCACCCTTCACTTTCCCAGGCAAAAAAAGCAAGTCCTTCTGGCTTAACCAAAGCTATAGAAAATTAATTAAATGTATAAACAACATATTTTTGCCGTTTCAACTTCATATACTATCAATTTTATTTTCGATTAAATCCAATATTAAATCACATGCTTCAAAAATTCTTAGAGAAAAAAAAAAAAAAGGAAAATGCTTAACCCCTAAAGGTATCCTTCTCCTTGCGAAGCTTGAACATGGTCAGAATGGGATCATCGGCGCCTCCAGCATGCTTCTGTACTATGGGCTCGTGAACGCGCATAAACGGATTCCAGGACTTCTCATTGGCTATGGTCGAGGGAACGGTGGGATCCTGCGAGGCCCGACGATGCTTAGCCCACTCAATTCGCTCCTGGATTAGTGCGTTGTCCGGCTCCACGTGTCGGGCAAAGCTCATGTTTTGCAGCGTATACTCGTGGCCGCAAAATACCTTTGTGTTGTCCGGCAGCGCTGAAAGTTTGGTGCACAGCGCCTCATACATCTCCTCGGGTGTGCCCTCAAAGAAGCGCCCGCAGCCGCCCTGGAAAAGGGTGTCGCCGGTGAAAACAGCTCCGTCATCGCTGCCGCCATCGGCCGTTGTGACATGGTAGCAAATGTGTCCGGTGGTGTGGCACGGCGTGGACAGGCACTTTACATTCAGGCTGCCGATGGTAAAGGTATCGTCCTGCTTCACCTTGTGGTTCAAGGCGCCGATGCGGTCATCGCCGCCGTACACATCCAACGCTTGGGCCCAGAGCTTCACTAGCTTCTCATTGCCGCCGGCATGGTCCCAGTGGTGATGGGTTGTCAGTACCTTGTTCAGGGTCAGTTGCTCTTCCTGCACCGTCTTGATCACCAGCTCTGGGTCCACGGGGTCCACCACGGCCGCCTCGCGCGTCTTCTCGTCCACGATCAAATACATGTAGTTGTCCTGCAGGGCTGGCAGGATTTTGATCTTCATGCCCACCAGCTCCACGTCTTCCAAAGTGCTGTGCATGCCTCTAAAACCGACTTTCCGGAGCTTTTGAACTGAAACGAGCGAGGATGATTTACATACGTTCAGTTTGACTTACGGAAAGGGCAAGGGAATAGACAAACAAGACAACAAGCTACGATATAACACAAATGACAGGGCCGCTAACGGGAGATTAGATTAAACACATATGCATGGATAGATTACGCTTGACGAAACTTTGACAGACGGGCACAGCCAGAAATCGCCTTTGCATTGACCCGGCACCAGAGAGAACAGCCGGAACAGCCAGCCGGAGACGGAGACCCATTCGCAGACTGCTGGACGAACCTCGGAAATAGGCGGCCGTCAATTGGGTTTCCACCGTGGTGGAAACACTGCGCCACGCGGAGGACAGCATTGCGGTAAGTATGATTATATAGATTGGCTAAAGCGTGTGGTGGTGTGCGAGATGAATAAATAATGGTCTCCAAAAAGTAATTACAGTTGTTTTTTTGTTATCCGCGAAGCAGAGAAACGATGTTTCGATTTCGATAGTTGGCGATAGTATTGGCGTAGTGTGACCAGCAGTGTGGCAATTGATATTGGTTCATAAACGGTTAAAAACCGTTATAAAAAAGGTGGGGAGCTGGGTTAAAAGACAAAAAAACTGTTCTAAGCTTTTAAAATGGCATATATCTATTTTACTTTCTAATATTTTTAACGGGCCGATTTCGTCCAAATGAAAAATTCCAATTTCCCGGATTATCATAAATTAGCCGACTTTTCTAATGGTAGCTTTATGATAAGTCATCCAGTTTTGAGCCAATTCATAAATTAACTTTCATGACGCAATAAAAATCTATTACGAGTCGTAATTTACGACGGTTTGATATGGCAGAAATATAATATAGTCGCCGATAAGATATTTCGATAAATTCCTTTTTTTAATTCTTTGCAAGAAAGTAATATGCTAAAATTGTCGTCTGTGGCGTTTCTAAAATGCTTAGAACGCCTTATATGTTTATTTATAAATTAGTAAATAGGCTGTGCCTTTGGAAAGTAAAACATTAATAAGATGAAGACTTCAATATTTAGACAAAGTACATTGGGTTAGTTTTCATAAATTCCGGAACAATTCTCCGCTTCTTGTATTCCTTCTTGAGGTCCTGGAACTCATGAGTACTGTAATAAAAAAAAAATATAATTACTAAACATCAGAGAAAACATCCCTGACGTACCCAGTGAGATAGACACGTCCACGTGCTGCCACCCGATGAGCCAAGTAAGCCGGTGCCGGATACGAAACAGAGCGAGTGCAGCGCGGGAACAGGTGGCACAAATTAAAGGTCAACTGCTGCAACAGGTCGATATCCAGTTCGCCCGTGTTCTCGATCACATTGTAACGAGTCGGCTTGGCCGTTCCTTGGATGGATTGGTGGCTAACCATATAGAACTCCACCTCGTTCGGATGAACGATGGTGCGATCGACCACTGTTCCGGGCTCGACGTTGTTATAATCAACTTTCTTACCAACCTGCGGAGGTTTTTGTTTCGGAAAGAAGCGGGTATGGTGGCGCTTCACCACAATTATGCAGCAAATCTTCGGGTCAATGCCGAGCTGCCAAAAGGCAAATAATTTAAAATAATTACGGATAATGATGAGGAAGAGAGGGTATCTGAAAATGGCTTATTTAATCAGAATAACTTCCTTGGCTCTGAAAACACTTCTTGTGTTTTATTTGAGGATACGATTTAGGTAATTAAACCTGTTATAGTCTGATTATATAGCGCTCTCGTAAAATAGAAATCATGTTCAAGAACGTACCTTATTACATGCTGCCTTTATACCTCTGAGCTCAACGTCCTTGATTTTCGAAAATTGACCATTGTCGACACCATCCCGATAGTAGAGAATGTGCTCAGGGTATGTATTCCGATACATCTGGTAGACACGCAGATGCTCCATCGTTATTGACTCCATATCCTCGATCACCTCCAGAGTCGAGCGCTGCAGGCGGTACTGCATGTTGTAGGCGCCACCATAGGGATCGTGAGAAGCGGCCACGCCCACGACGCTGGGAATCTCGCGCTGATCTGGCGACGGATGGGTCACATCGGCGCCCAGGTACATAACATTATGGAGCATCGTGAGGCCAGTAACGTCCGTTAGCTTGTGATTGATGCCGTTGAGCTTGGAGTTGATCTTTAGCAGGATATTGTCAATGGTCTGGGAACTGAGCCTTTTCTCAAAGGTAAACTGCTTTATACACTGCGTCAAAATGCCGTGCTCCAGTTCGGCTCTCTGCTTGATGAAGTCGTAGGAAGCACCATACTTTGGTATAATCACAAAGACCAGATCGCACTGGCCCTTCTTCAGATCTCTGAAGCAATCGTCCAAGCCACGCTCGTCCTTGAAGCCACGGATGACAGCCTCATTCTCCAAGCCCACGCCCACCGTGCTGGCTTGGGAAAGCACTCTCTGCCCAAAGTCGGCCACCTGGTGGTATTCCAACTTACGACCGCGCGGCGGATTAAAATACAAGATCGCCCACTTGTGGACCTTGCGATTAGGCTCTAGGAACCGCTTACCGTCCATGTGCCACGATCCATTCCTAACCAAGCAAGGCTTGATGTCCTGGTAATTCACCTGCGGCGGTGTGAGGGTTCGGGTGTTTACCACAATAAAATCGTTGCCGATCCGGAGGCCAAAGCGACTGATGGTCGGGTCCAGGTTGTGCTTGAAGAATTGCAGAAGTTTCATGATCTTGGCCTTTCGCTCATGGGTCGGTGTGGCGGCAAACCTAATCATATTGGCCACCTGAGAGGCTCCATCCTTACGCTGCAAAATATATACATATACATAAACATATGTATTTTATGTATATCGTACATATGTATTTTAAACAAATAACTTACATTTAAAGCCTGGCCTCCCTCGATGCGACAGAGCTCGATGGGCAGCATTATTTTCTTCATCGGAGGTCCTACATGCAGGCAGTGAAGCTGCGGAAACTTCAATCTGTAGTTGCGATCCCTGAAATAGTCTGCAATGGTGATGTCTTTGCCATCCTGCTGAAATTTCTCGCTGCTAGCCGGAAATTCCGAAAGTCCATTTACTTTGTAGCAACGTGGCGTGGATCCAAAAGATACTGGTGGCGTATAAACCACATTGAGGCCTTTCAGAAACGACTCGATGCAGCTTCGCGACTGGTTTAGATCGGTGTTTTGATTGATGACTCCCTCCCTCAGGACATATCTCTGCAAGTACTCCTGCACCGGCATGGCAATGGGAAAGGACTTGTGCGATATGTCGACGTTCAGGTAAAGACTATCGCCCAGTATGATGGCCTGATAGAGGCCCACCAGGGCCTCGTATCCGTCGCCCAGCTCCATGCGCTCCATTCCGGACATTGGGTAGAAAGAGCGTCCGGCCCGAATGGCCTTGCTGTGGCATGGGGTCGCCAGCACCACCTCTAGGCACTGCTTGGGCTTGTCGGAGGCGCTCTTTGAGCTGCGAATGGTCAGATGTTAAACTTTGAATATTTTTCGCCCTGCTCGTGTTCTCCTTTTACCTCTTTAAAGAGCTAAGATTGATTACCGAATCAGCTGTCTCCTTGATCTCCACAGTATAGCGCAGGGAGCGACCATGGCCATCTATCACCTGGAAAGTTTTCAAGTTTTCTTCTGTCCACATATGTTGCCGGAGCTCTGCTCTTTACTTACAGTCACTTCCGGATTCTGGGAATTAGTTTGCAACTTATCCGCCGAATAGCAGGAGGCTTTGCCATCAAAGGAGACTTTTACTCCGCCCAATTGATTATCACAAAACTGCTCGAATGCCTGTCTATAGAACTTCTTGGGACGTTCCGGCTGGATCTTCACGTCGTAGTGGTAGGCCTTTTCTGGCATTTCTTCCATGTCTATCTGCAGATAGTTAACGGCCACCTGGCCGGATCTGCCGATTGTACCTCGCTGGATTCTGCCAGCAGGTTCCGGAGGAAGAGCAGCTCCAGCCGGAGAGCCCTGACCCTGCCCCTGCTGTCCGTGTTGCTGTTGGTGAGGATGTGGTCCCCGTGTGTGGAAGCTGACTTGTTGGCTCTGTCGCTGCTGTTCTTGTGGCCGTTGCTGTTGCTGCTGAGGTGGCCTCCGCTGTTGTGGTTGGGAGCTCCATGGTTGGGCCTGTCCACGTTGTTGCTGCTGACCCACCTGCTGTCCGCCCCAGCCTTGACCTCCTTGAGATCTCTGCACCTGCTGGCGGCCTGAAGATCCAGCATCCCCAGAGCGTGTGGCTTGGCCTTGTAATTCTTAGATTAAATTAATTGAGATGTAAATAAGAGCTTCACAAAGGTAGTCTAAAGCAAAAAGTATTTTTCAGATAAAAATTAAGAAATAAAAATATGGGTTATTTTCTTCATCTTGAGTTTTTAAAGCTCTAAAGGTAAAGGAATCCGGTGAATCACCTTTAAATAAAAAGCTTTTAGTTAAATAGCTTTTTTGGCCACCCACTGAATTTCATCACGGCTAAAACGAATGTGGTGACTCCCCGAAAATCAGTTATCTTTTGGAAATACCTCAGTTTTTCTTGTTATCAATTATACTCACCTTGTGGTTGCTGCTGTGTTGGTGCAGGAACCGCAGGCTTCTCTTCCTTTTGCTTATATTCTGCATTGGTTATGAAACATTTTAATAATTGCAATATTTATTTATTTATATTCATTCAACTCACTATTTTTCTTTCCCATTCTAAAAGATTTTATATTTTCCTTTTTTTTTTTAATTTTCAAGGATTTGGAACAAATATTTTAATATTATTTATATTTCTCACTAAGTTGACACAAATTTTGAAAAATAATTGCGATAAGAAAACTGCATGCGACTCTTGCAAAAGTACGAACTGCAATGATTTCTACTTTCTAATCGAAACCAATTTTTACTCTTATCTTTAACCCTAATTGAGCTTTCTTTGTCTATTAATAATATTGTTGGCAATTGTTATTTCTAATAGATTCGAACTAGTTATGAAAAAAAGCTATCACCACCAACAGCCAAAAAATAGTTTTAAATATCTAATTTAAGTTTTTTTTTTTTTAAATGCAAGCGGAAAGTTTTTAAATTAATATATATTATTAGCAAGTTAAAAAATTATAGATTCGTCACCAATTTGATACAAGGAACTTTTTATGAGTAGAAGGTGCGAGCGTCACTATTTTTTACCCCCGTTAGCAGGAGCTTTCAGCATTATTGAAGCTTCTTGGTCGATGATAAATGTTACGATGATAAGGGGGCAATCCATCGAAAAGTTCAGCCCCCAGAACCGAAACATCTTCAGAAATTATTGGTTGAAGTCTGCGCTAAAATTAAATAAAACACTTATTAAAAAAATATATATATTTTAGAGTAGCTTAATATGAGAGAAAATGCGGAAAAAAAATTTTATAACACGTTCTATTAAATTGATTTTAATTTAGTAGCTGTATAACTTTTTATTGAGCTACTAACTATTTTAAAATCTCGCTATCAGGTTCCAAAAGCACCGGAAAGTATGCCATATTCGAAGGGACCGGGTGTTTTGTAGTCGGGGCACTCCCATAGCTGCATGGAGATTTTAAATTCGGAGAAAGTTTGCCTCAGTTGTCAGTTAGATTCGAGAGAGGACTTAAAACAAACCGGAGACAGACCCAAAAACTTCAATGTCCGAGTCAACAGATCCGAACGGCTCCACCTCCAAATCGAATCTGATCAAAGTTCATCATGTGGGAGTGACGGCGAAGATGCAGTCCCCGTTGAAGAAGATACTACCCCGGATGAACTGCTCCAGCGACTCGGATGTGTACCAGAATGCTGGCACCCAATATAGCATTTTCAGGAGCGATCGCGGAGGAGAGGTGTCGGAATCCACTGTAGCCGAAAGCCGCAGTTCGCTACAAACGCTGTACGAGATGCACGCGGAGCCGGAGAAGAGTCTCCTCCAGCAGTCGAAGAGTAAGCCGCAAAGGATCGAGTTCCAGCGCTACAACAAAAAGCGTCCACATGTGACTGTGCCAACGCGATCGGCTGCAAACCTGAAGAGCCGCTCCAAGTCCCACAAAGCTTCGCAGGTGCCAAAGCAGAAGGTGGGTCTGCTGGGCCGCTTGGTCCAATCGCTGGACAAGATGTGCCAGTGTCACGCACAGAGCCCAAATAAGTCCATCATCGATGATTTGCCAGAGCCGCAGTGGAACCGCAAGGAGGCCACCCGGCACACCTGCATCGGCATCTATCCCTTTGAGCACGGCTGTGCCGAGTATCTGAGCACCACGGACACGCATCCCAAGATCAATGCCATTGTCCTGGCGGATCGGGCCACCACATATGCCACCCACTTCTGGGCGGAGCTGTTCGGCCTGCTCCACATCGCCGTGGCCTTTGTGGTGGCCTTCATATTGCAAAGCTACCGCTTTGTGCTCTACTCCCTGGTGAACTCTCTGATTGTCGGACTCCTACACATGACCTCGGATTACCTGGTGAAGCCACTGCTGACCATGCTTTTTAATGGCTACCTGCAGCCGCCCCTGATTTTTCTCTACAATATTCTGTGCTCTGTGCGGGATATCCTGGAACCTGTGGCTGAAACCCTGAATAACTTCATGAAGCCCCTGGCGACCGTGGGGCAAAGTATCCGATTGGCAGATGTAAACTATCGCCAGATCCGGCGAATCGTTAAAGATGTTTGAGTTTAGTTTGTATAGATTTTAAATTGTTAATTCTTCTTAGTTAGTTTATTGGTTATTTTGTTGATTTATTGTTTATTTCTGTTGATTTTTGTGTATTACGTTATTAAAAACATTAAATCCACTTTAATCTGAGTTCAAATTCTTTTATATAAACAAAAACGAGATAATGTTGTGAAAGTGAAATCCTGAGCCTTTCTGAAAATTCTATTTTCTCAAACTAAAGATTAAAATATATTTAAAATAATCTCATGTTAATTTCTTAATGGTTTTTAAAGACAGTAAATAATTAATTGTTACATTTAGTTTGCAATTATTTAAAAAAAACACTTAATTCAAAGAAATTTAGATCGTTTTTACCTAAAAAAAAAATTGAATTTAATTAGTTAAACATTAAATTACTATATAGTTTACAAAAAATACCCTCTCCCTTAAGATTTGAAAAAAAAAACTAAATAAAAAATAAAAACCAACTTAAACACTTTTTAATTGAGTTTTAGGTTTTAGCTAAAACATCGAATTCAATATAATTTAAATAAATAGTTTATTAACTTAACTTATCGTTCAAAATAATACCCTTTCCCTTAAACCCTAATATTTCCAGTTGAAATCTGTTCCACTTCCATAATTTTCCATCCCTGGTGTTTCAATTCCATCCATTCCTTCAGAGGCGGAGCTATTACATCCCCTAAAATCTCAACAAGTTCTTTCAGCAACTTCGCCTTCGCTACAGCACTCTCCACGCACACAATATTACGCACATTCCAAATTCCAGCTCGGATTACATTGTTTTTCTTGTTTCACAGAATTGTAGGCATGGTAACACACACACCCCCCTCCCCTTTTGAGGGACCCTTCAACTTAAGGGTTGGTGCGTCGCTCAATTACGTTGAATGCAACATTTATGATTTATTTGCTCATTTTGCGGCCAGGGGAAAAGCATATGTCCAAATAAAAAAAATATTTAAAAAAACCTACACTAATTGTGTCCCAAGAGAATTTAATTTTCGGTACATTTTGGGTTAATGAAGGCGTAAAAAAAGAGTTTCTAGGCACACCCATTTATTTTGTATTTAAAGTTAAGGGGGAATTTAAAGGGAATTTGTAAATAACCTAATATTGATTTAATTTAACACGAAACTTAAATTATAGCATTGAAAAATTTACAGTCTGTAAAGTAATGTGAAAAAGTTGTACATTTTGAGGTTGAGAAGAAATTTAATAAATATTAATGTAGCTTATCAAACAAAAACACCTCTTAACGAGGTGACGTAAAAGTGACGATGGCACATTCAACTCAAAAAATTTCTGATACCTAATTTTGTGACAATTAATAATTATTTAAACTAAAATATTAAAATAAAATTATTTAGTTTCAAAATCAGCACGCTGCCTGTTTTGCCTTTTTAATTTAAATAATTTTAAGTTTCCTTTGATGGTTTTAAATATTATTGCATTGTGCACGTCTCTATATGACTCTACATGAGTTTTTATAGTGCATTTAAAGGTTAGGTATATGGGATCTTTGTTACTAAGTTTAATGAGTAATATCTCGAGAAAGCGATTTTTCCAGAGATGTTTTATATACCAAAAGTTGAGCAATCTCAAAGGCTATTTGGCCCTTTTAAAAAAAAAAAACAAAAACTTAAAAAAAAATAATTTTAACTATAAATTCTTAAATATTATATTTAGATAAATTATGTCCAGACAAAGCTATTATCATTTCAAAATACCTTTCTAACGACATATAGCACGTTTCTGTAGCTTTAGTCGTTTAGAAGTTATGGGCGCGGAAAATGTAGCTTTTTTCCCGCCAAAATAGCGGGAAACCCAAAAAGTCATAGAACAAAAAATGTTCAGCTCGAGATGTTTAATAAAATAAAAGTAGTTCCAAGCCTCTAAAACAAAAAAATCGACACACAAACAGACAGACAAATAACAGGACAAACGTTCTCATTTCGGAAAGGCCATTAAAATCTTGTTTATTGAATATCTTTTGAACGGAGTATCAGATCGGGATGATTGAGGTGTCATTCGAAGCGTATTTAAAGCTAGATCACAACAACATTAAAAATTTGGGGATTTTTGCTCCACCGGCTCCAATAGCTTCAATTTTCAAAATGTTCAATTTCGCACTTTCACTCCCATTTGTCCTAAACTAATCAGTTTTTGAAAAATCTTAGTATACAGTTTCAAAGAGGTTTACAATACCTTTCGATCAAGATACGTGGGCTGCTATATATATTTCTGGCCTAGGCAACACTAAGTGTTGTTAGGTGGAATCTGACATTTCCATTGAAAAGTTCGACATTTTTAAGCATAAACGTACTCAGAACGGTTTGACGTACGACTATCATTTGTGTTGTTTACAGTTACTTAAAAAAATCAATTTCGCAAAAAAATGGAATTAACTCGTGAACATTTTCGTGCGATCATTTTTCACAACTTTCGGCGTGGATTATCACGACAAGAGTGCAGCGATGAACTTAAATCTTTGTATGACTATGAAGCACCATCCTATAGCACTGTGAAAAACTGGTACAACGAATTCAATCGTGGCCGACGCTCCCTCAAAGACGAATTCCGCGAAGGTCGTCCAAAAACAGCCGTTGTGCCAGAAAACATCGATGGCGTACGTGAACTAATAATGCAAGACCGTCATGTGACATACCGTGAGATAGAGGCATCCCTAGGCATTACTTCCACCAGCATACATTCGATATTGCATGAGCACCTGGCTGTAAAAAAGGTTTGTTCTCGTTGGATCCCGCACAATTTGACAATCGCTCAAAAGAAGGCTCGTGTGGATTGGTGTAAAGAAATGCTGAAAAAATACGATCGCGGTGCTTCAAAAGACGTTTATAAGATCGTCACAGGTGACGAATCATGGATCTATGCGTATGAGCCCGAAACAAAACAGCAATCGACCGTGTGGGTCTTCCAAGACGAGCCAAATCCAACGAAAGTTGTTCGTGGAAGAAGCACTTCGAAGCAAATGGTCGCCTATTTCTTCGCAAAAACTGGTCATGTGGCTACTGTTCCTCTTGAGCAACGTAGGACGGTCAATTCTGATTGGTACACCACCATTTGTTTGCCTGAAGTCTTCGGTGAAATTCGAAAAACGAACAAGGGAAGACGAATCATTGTGCACCATGACAATGCGAGCTCTCACACATCGGCTCAAACCAGCGCCTTTTTGACTGGCCAAAACGTCGAATTGATGGGTCATCCGCCGTACAGTCCTGACTTGGCACCAAATGACTTCTTTTTATTCCCTCACATCAAGAAGAAAATGCGTGGTCAACGATTTTCGTCGCCAGAAGATGCTGTTGAAGCATTCAAAAACCATGTTTTTGAGGTGTGTCAATCAGAGTGGAAAAAGTGCTTCGAAAATTGGTTTGAGCGCATGCAAAAGTGTGTAAATCTTGATGGAGAATATTTTGAAAAACAATAAAACTATTTTCCTTAATAAATATTCGTATTTTCATTATTAGGCCAGAAATATATGTAGCAGCCCACGTATAAATGGTTCTGATCGGACTATCGTAGCAGATTTTCAATTCTACGGCTGTATATAGTAGTCTCCTTGCGCACCACAGTCTCGGTGCTCATCGTCACTACGTGGACGGCCGTCCACAGTGATATTTGATATTCTTTTTTAAAGCTGCATTTAAGTGTAAACTTATTGAATTTGCATCTAAATTACATGAAATGCAAGAAAATGAATTTTGACTACCATTTTTCGTCTCTTTAAAGGGGGGCTAAGGACTTTTAGGTACCAATCATCCAAACCAACTTATGAATGGTTTTTTTTCCGATTTTATCTTATCAGCAACCTTCCACCTTCTACCCAGATTTTCCAAGAACTCTGTGCATTATATTTAGCAAAACAAAAGACATCAATAAAACTGATCTACAAGAATGATTGGCCATCAAAGGTGTTCAGTTCCAATTCCGTTTAAGTTTCATTTTCAATGGAAGTGTTGTCCCATTCAGAAGGTAAACAGAAGCCATCAATTATTATATTCATATTCATCTTCGCAGTGCGGCTTACCTCGGAAATACACAAATAGTTGGAGTGGAAAAAAAGAGTTGTATTTATGTTATTTATTGGCTGCGTGGTGAGGGAGGCACCAGCGAAGCTTTCATTAATGAGAATAATGAGCTGGTGGTTGCCAACGAAGGATCGTCTTACATGGCCTGGCATTGGGGGGAGGAAATCGGACTCATAGTCACTCAGCCCGCCCAATTATCTGTGGAAATTGTTCTGGGTGTGCCCAAGTATCCCAGCATATGTTTGAAATTAATGAAGGAAACTCTCGAAGCGTTGATTGATTGGTGGCAACAGAAGATTATAAATTGGATTGTCATCTGAGGTATCTATAAATATTCTTGTCATAAGTATGCTTATTTGCTGTGATAATTTTAACAAGAAATATTAAAAATAAAAATATAATATTATAGAAATTTACAAATGGATGTTATAAAGTAAAGTTTATTATGTTTTAAATTACGTATAATAAAATCTAATAAAATGTAAAAGGTAAAATACAATTTAAAAACTCATTGACTTCTGTTGCTACGAAGGTCTTAAACTATAGTTAAATCCTATATTTATTATTACTACCTTTTCTTTATTATTATAAAAATAAATATCTAAACATTTAAAATATGAACAAGTCTTATTAATTGGATTGTCCTAAGATATCCCTATAAACATCCATTTGTTGGCTATGCGTAACACCCAAAACACTCGTTTTTTTTTCAACGAAAAGGTGCGAAAATCATTTGGCATCGTCAGACAATAACTCTCCCACACATAATCCCGCCGGTTGGCCCATTATTGTGTGATCGACAGGCGGATAAGGGAATCCTCCGCATGAATGGGAGCAGGGGCAGACAGGCATCGGGACAAGGTGACACCTTACCTTACAAAGCGTTTTTGTTGGGAATTTCGGGATTACAGCTGGTAAGCTGTTTTCTGGGCTGCTCTATTTTCTATTCTCGCTGGCTCGGAAACTGGAATTTGGGGGATTAACCGGGCAGGGTTTGCTCTTACTCTGCAATGATGACGTTTGCTAAATATCCTTTTGAGTGTCCTGTCTCTTTTTGCGAGAAGTTAAGCAATTTGTCGAGCGTCGACAATGGCACACAATGCCCAAGTACAATGGAAAACCATTGAAAAGCAATTCAAAAACTCGGGGCTGGCCAGCCACAAATGGTTATGCAAGAAGTTACAAGTAAATATAAAATTTGAGAAGAACTTGACGGATTTTTCGTACAGAAAATTGAGTAATAGTTGGAGATTATCGCAAAGTGCCTTGAAATTTTCCCAGTATTTGAGATGGAATTATAATAATGCTGGATACTGCAAAAAGTGGTCCCTGAAATGTGAGAGCTACTTATTTGGCAGGAAGTGATTATACTATGGCCGGATAACGACAAGTTAAAAAACGAGTAGATGTAAAATTAAATAGATAAAAAGGAAACTAGAAAATTTGACATATAAGTATTCTTAAACTTTTTCTCAGGTATTTATAGTTAGAGCGGGGTTTTCAGTGAAATATTATACAGATAATGGTTTATACTGTTATTCTATTTATTTTAAAATCATTTTAGGGTTGAACTCTTAAAATATATAACTAAGTACAGGATAATAATTGAAGGGAATATGAAAATACATGGAATTAGTTAAAATTAATTATTTACATATTTATACATAAATATTTAACAAGGAAATACGTGGATACCCTAAAATCCAAATAACAAACTTCACATTTGCAATAGAATCGAGTTCTTAATTAAAATAAAACTAAAGCCATGACTTTACAAAGTATTCCCTTATTTCTCTTTATTTTATCACAACATAATTCCTATTTTTTAAAGAATTTCTAAAGGTTTGCATAAAAAAATCATCATTATATAATCTTCACAATCCGTATCTCAGCTTCTTCAATTTTGTGTTACTTTTTCTAATTTTAGGAGCGTGCAACTCCATTTATTTGTTGCGATGCGAGCGTGTTGCATTCATGCGCTTGCATTATTTAGGAAACAGACACCAGACGAGCGAAGTAAAAAATCTGCTGGCTCAGCCAAACACGATAGTGTGGGAACCAAAAGACGCGTTTGCCACCGAGCTGTAAAAAAAAAGAAATTGCGAATTAAAAACTTCGTTTCATTTAGCCTGACAGCTCGGTAAGTCCTGCCACGTGATTTTAATAATGGAATTAGTTCGGCTGAGATTACAATCCTTTCACTGCGGTCAATTAGAGGGCACACCTCTAGCACCCGAGGGTGTTGCCAGGCAACAGCAAGCGAATAGGAAAGAGTACTTGGGAATTACACTCTTAATTATTTAGTTAAAGTTATGGCCTTAAACTAAAATAAGGAAGCTTAGAATAGAGTATAAATAAATACAAAAGTTTAGAACAATTACCTCTGTCGTTGCACTATTTACCCAACTTACTTTTCCTTTGAATGTTTTCTGATTTTAGGTAAGACCTACATTTTATTTTAGATTTAAAAAATAATAATGTTGATAAACCTCCAGATAAATAGCCCTAATCTGTGATAACCTTCGACACCTGTGACTCAGAGGAGGCTATGCCTTTCGGGGGATGTGATTTGAGGGGATATAACATTGTAAATAATGCTCAGGGTGCCGGCGTTGATGTTGGCTGTGACAAATCTGGGTTTTTGGGACTGCGTCGAGGGGATTTGCGAGTGTGACGAAATCGTCAACCCTCCCAATTTGATGCTTAATGAATTCCCTGCGACAACAAACAGAATGCGAGTGCGAGTGCTCCTGTTTCTGTTTCTCTTCTGGTTCCTGTTCCTGGGCAACGCAATTGTTTGGCCTTTTTGTGGATTGTCACCTTTGTCATGTCACTTTTATTTCACTTTTATTCCATCACTCCATCACTCCGCGCTGAATGCAGTCGAGGAGCGTTTTGTAATTGAAATTTGATCGCATTAGATGAGCAGCAGCAGCAGCATCATCCAACAAAGGAGGAATTTCTCAGATCCCGGCCTCAGTCGAGCATCAAATTGCAGTGAGTCTGACTTTAAATACCTATTTCATATGGACATGAAGATCTCAGGCTTGAAGTTCCCTAATCATTTTGTATTATTAGAGCATAATTGGTGGGAAAAACTACTGATTTATCCTTAATTTTTGAGAGTAATCTTCCACGAAGAAAATTACAAGTTTGTTCTATATTTTAAAAAGCCTTAGAACCATTTTAAGGAAATTTAAATCGATATATTTATTGTTAATTTTAAAAATATTTATTGTGTTTGTATATTTAAATAAAATTCTTTTTAAAAAGCATTCAGACTATTAATAAATATATTTTGTATGTTCCCTATTATAAATTTATGTGAATAAATTAAAAAACGAGCCAGATTCATATTGAAGACAATCAAATTCGTCTTTGTAAAACATTATTTAAAGGTATCGAGTTGAAGAAAACTCTTCGCTGTTCGCCAAATGAAGCAATGTCACAGAAATTCGATGTAAATTCCAAGAAGCAAAAACACACACCGGGGGCCTTCATTAGACACCCTCGGGGCGCTAATGAGGTCATGATGTTTCCAAATCCAAGCATAACCGCTGCTGCCCCTAGAAGACAGCAACAAAGGCAAGAACAATGCGAAGAAGTTTGCACAACTCGCAGATAATGGGACAAAATGGCCGACACCGGACACGCCCATCGCTCCGAAGGACGAAACGGAAGCGGAACCACCCCCAAATTGGCCAGATAGCAGCCAGTTAACGGTGGCCGTTCCACCCCAAGTCAGCGTTCCGCAGGCCATGGCAACGGAAACGGAATGGAACGGAACACACAGCCTTGGAATGCAATTTTCGGTCGCTTGCAGTTGAGTTTGAAGAGCGGACGCGTCAAGTCGCAAGGAGAGAATCGGTGGCAAAAAAATATTTTAAAAACCAAAGAAAGTTCCTGAGTTATAATAATAATTAGCAAAATATAAAAGTTTAAAATTACCCTAAAAATAATCAATAAACTAAAGATAAATTTAATTAAATCAACAAAAACTTGAAAGTTTCAAAAGTAAAAGTTAAATCTGAAGTTCTAATCGATTAATTAGTGATCAAAATAAAAACCAAAGTAAATATTTTAAGTTAGACTAAAGTTAATTTTAAAAGCACTTCAATAAAAACTAAAAAAATACGAGTATTTAACAAAAATTAAAAATATGAAATAGCTTTTAGCTACAAGAATTAAAGCCAATTTATATAGAAAACGTTATTTATAAAAGATTTAGGTGTTTTTAAATAATCCACGCGCAAACAATAATATAGAAATAGTTTAAAAAGTAATCCAACAAAGTGAAAATAAAACAAAAGGTTTGGTGGAAAAAACCAAAATAATTAAAATGCAGTTTTAAAATCTTATTAATTAATAACAAACAATTAAAGAAGAGAAGTGCAAATATAACTTAAATTCAATAAACTGAACTGTGTTCAGTTACCGCTGAGATAATGTTCGAGAAGAACATGGATACCAACAATCTGTCGGTCTCGATCAGCGGTGACTTGGACTCCACGAGTTCCGGCGGCACATCCTCGGACCACTCCGCCGTGCAACAGGACAATCTCAGCTCGCCCATGGCCTATGGCTCACTCTTCCTGCCAAATGCTGGTAAGTTTACATAGTTGCCACCGGATCCCTATCCATATCTATGGCTGTGGCCATCCAGAGATTGGATTCAACTAGGTCTAGTCTTATCGTTGGAGTCTAGAGCCAAGACCTGGGCCAGATCGGGTTACTGGACAGAGGCGTCAGTGCGGCGCTGCATAAACAATTAAAGCCTGGGACTAGAATTCTGCTGAGAATCACACATTTTTGAGGACTGCATGTGGAGGACAGGGTATAAGGTTGGGTTGTCCAGCTATTACTTTTTGGCAAAGTTGTTAGCAATAAAGAAGAAAAATGTAAAAGTTTAATAGGCTTTAAACATTTTTAATATGAATTAACCAATTTTGGTATATTTATAGGCATTTCCTTTGACATAAAAATATAAGATGGTATTAAATTCGTTTGCATTATCATTTTAGTAATTGCTAATTTCCATTTTAAAGAAAATATGAAGCAAAAATCATTATAAATCATATAACATCTAAATGCAAATTTTTAAATACAATTGTTTTATTTTGCACCTAAATTCCTAATAAATTATAATTTTTTGGATTACTTTAATCAATTTTAAATTATTTAGTTAACATATAAAGTAATACAGTCGTTTAAGTTTCCATCTTGCAAACAAAAATTAGTAAATTAAACAAAGGGTACTTGACATTCGATTATCGATCGCCTCAGGCTATGCACCATCAAATGCATTATGTTTAATAATATTTACATATTTATACTTGCATCCACACGCTGACTTCGATGCACTTGTGTGTAAGCATATCGCATTTATTTATTTGCTCGATGTCTCTTTCGAGCCTCAATATGATCCACAGTCCCAGTTCCCCTTCCCGTGCCCTAAACCGTCTGAGGTGTCGAAAGACAGCGACTGCTTCGGTCATGTCGGGCATTCGATTAGTCACATTTCTGATTTGGAAAAGGGAGTTTGGGGGGAGGTCGGGTCTTTCCATTGACCACCGAAATGGCACGTGAGAAAGCTATTCTGGGCGTTAATTTGGGGTATTACCAGAGATGTATAAAAACTCTGAACAGGATATCCTATTCCTATCCCCAGGCTATCGTGGCAACCTCTCATGCAAAACCGTTCTGCAATTGGATAAATTTGCACCCTATGAGGGGGCGGAAAAGGATCACCTGCTGGAGCGGAGATTCCAGGACATAACCAATGACTACGACAAGTCACCGCCGCCCACAGCCTCGACCACGCCCACCCACTATCCCAGCCTGAATAGCATCATATTCGAGAACGGCTGCGCCGGCAATCTGGGGGATCTCAATGGAAACACAAAGGGGGATTCCCTGTGCGGCGGATTGCCCAGAAGCGGAAGTGGCCTGGGCGGCAATCCAGGAAGCGGCGGTCATCTCATATCGAATCTCACCGCTGGCCACAATATGTCCGCCGTTGGCAGCTTTCCCATCGATGCCAAAATGCTGCAGTTCTCCACGGATCAGGTAAGATTTTTATATTTAAATGGAGTTCTTCCTCTAAATATAATTTCAAAATCCTTGTTTACCCTAAACTTATAAAATTTAAATCTGTTTCTCCTCTCAGATCCAGTGCATGTGCGAGGCCCTGCAGCAGAAGGGTGACATCGAAAAGCTGACCACATTCCTGTGCAGCCTGCCTCCCTCCGAATTCTTCAAGACCAACGAGAGTGTGCTGCGGGCACGGGCGATGGTTGCCTACAACCTCGGCCAGTTCCATGAACTCTACAACCTGCTGGAGACGCACTGCTTCTCAATGAAATACCATGTGGATTTGCAGAATCTCTGGTTCAAGGCCCACTACAAGGAGGCCGAGAAGGTGCGCGGCCGACCCCTGGGAGCTGTGGACAAGTATCGCCTGCGGAAAAAGTATCCACTACCAAAGACGATCTGGGACGGCGAGGAGACGGTCTACTGCTTCAAGGAGAAGTCGCGGAATGCTCTAAAGGACTGCTACCTGACCAATCGATATCCCACGCCCGACGAGAAGAAGACGCTGGCCAAGAAGACTGGCCTCACGCTCACCCAGGTGTCCAATTGGTTCAAAAACCGTCGCCAAAGGGATCGCACTCCCCAGCAGAGACCGTAAGTTGACCCAGACTCTAACTCATAATGGTAGAACTTAAACTTGGTCATAAGTATCCACTGAAAGAATTGTTATTATTTACTTTCAACCTATTAGCAAAAAGATTGAAGGGGAAATTATTGAATTTAAAGTGAATAATATTGATTTTATTAATGTAAAAGTTATTCTAGTTATCCTTTTGCTGAATACATTTGAAAGAATTCTGATCAAAACAGGAAATAAACTCCTTAAAGTCAAGAACAGGCTTAGATGTTCAAGTGTTTTGGAAAGTAGTACAAATTTCTTCTTCAGCATCCATATTATTATGTTTAAACTTTAAAGTAATGTTGATTTTATAATTTGTTAAATAACTCTTCGGAATCTAGTTTACTTACATTGATACTTATTCTTAGAATTGCATTCTTAACATGCAAATTCTAACATTTAAAGTATACTAACTTCTTTGCTTCACACATTTCTAGAAAACCAATATGTAGTTTAAGATTTAATCTCTTTTTGCTTCGTTTTGAGTGTAGTTAGATTTTCTTATGTATATTTTTCGCCTTAACTCCAACACTCTAGATTCGTTTTGGTAAAAGGCGAAGCCGTTGCCCATTTCCATTTCCTCATAACTCGTAAAACAATTCATTCAACACTTGAGAGCGTGTTGTTCGCCCCAGAGAACGCAGAAGGAACTCCTCGAAATACGAACGAATATAATCAATTGTTTTGGAATTGGCATTAAAGATCGTTTGTTAGTGACCGTAAAGCACTTGTGCGTCCAGTCCCGCCCACTTGAGCGTGTTTTATGTCCAATTTCGACGGCTCCTTGCACGGTCCTCTGCATATTTATAGAGCCAAGGGACCCGGGACGTGCCCCGGCTCCTCCTAACGCAGCGCATGCGTGTAGCATGTGCCGCCTGTCCCCGCCGCACCATACCCATACTCCGCTCCCTCCCGCTGTTTGATCGCATCGCCTCCCCGGGAGAAGCGTCAAATTGCAGCACACACACCATACACACCATACACCACGCACCACATACCGCACTGGAACTCACAAGTGGAGTAAATGTGTTTCATTTTATGCTAAAAAATATATACAGTCGCACTTCCCTAGCTAGGAACCCTCAAGGGGATATTTAAATGACGGAGTCCGAGAGCAATAACAATAATTGTTTAATGTCTGGAATTTTTTAATGGAATATTCTAACGAGAACTCGAATTCGAGAATCTTAAGTCTTTCTTATGTTCTTTTTAAGGACAATACTTATCGAATCGAATATATATTTCATACTCAAGTGCATTTTCAGCTATAGCACTTTGATATTGTACACATATTTCATTTTTAGATTAATAAAACCCTAAGTAATATTAGTATACAAAACTGGTCATTTCTTCTCTCATTATTATTATCATAATGTATAAAGTTTCCTTGAATCAAGTCAGACTGTAGTAACCATTCTTTTTTCTTTTTTTCTTTTCAGTGATATAATGTCGGTCCTGCCTGTGGGCCAACTGGATGGCAATGGCTTCCCGCGCATGTTCAATGCTCCCAGCTATTATCCCGAAACCATTTTCAATGGTCAATAAACTTCGGATCCATGCGAGGCTTTTTTTTGTGTGTAAATAAGGCGTAATGCGTTTTAATGTTAGGACAAAAGCAAATGGAAAATTAGTCATCAAATGGCATGAATTCGTTAGCTTTATAATAAACTAATTTTTGCTTTATATATGTATTGTACAATAATGTAATGGCTGTAGATCAATAAATTCGAATTACTGTAACAAAGAGAGTTTTATTTTAAACATTAAAAATGGTGAGGTTTAGCTATAATATATTATTAAACTGGTCCGGAAGAGGTTATAGCAAGGGATTTACAAACAAATTTATTTTTGATTAATAATGCGATAACATGTGCTTTTACTTGAACTCTGATCAGTTTTTTTTTTATAGTCATCCATTAGTTGCAAAAAATATAAAAGATCTTTGATTTTGCCTATAATAATATAGATACCATAAACATAAATAAACTAAAATGGTATAAGACAAAAAAATAAAGAAAAAGTTCTTTTCTATATGGCATTTTTAAGACAGATTTTATAAATTTTAAATGGAATAAGTACATACATAATAATGAGTGTTAAATTAAATTTTATTTATGTATTACTGACGGAAAAATCAGATTAGTTAATAAATAAATTAATAAAAGCCCAATATGTAGCCGTTAATCCCAAAAGTGTTTATCTGCAAAATGTTATAGATAACAGATTACAATTGACGCGCACTATCATTGCCGAACCCGGTGTGACCAGCTGCACGAGTGAAAAATGCGCGCTTTTCCGGCCAACCTTGCGAGGCGTTTCAGGGTTACAAGCTCAGAAACCGGCGGTCACACTGCTCTGGAAAAATGTCAAATAAAATAAGCGAATATTTTGCTAACGATCCGCCCAGCTTTTTCGATGAGCTGACAAATAAACCCAAGCCCAAAGAGATGCCAGCAGAAGGTAGTCCCGCTGCCGGCAGCACCAGCTCCGGTAGCAACATGATGTCCAGCACGTTCACCGGATATTTCCAGGCACCTGAATATGTGGAGACACCCGAGGCAGAAGATTCCGTAAAAGTGGGCGAAGATGTGCGAAGTCTGTGGGAGTTGCCGCGGGAAAGCGAGTCAGGAAAGCTAATAATGCCGGGAATCCACCTCCAGAATGATCTGGTAAGCATAGATGGAATAAATACGGATGCCCTTGAAGACAATTTAGCTGAGGGATTGTTCAGAGCTATATATTCTATATTCTATCCATTCCAGCCTGATCCCATTACCATTGCAGTAACCCAGCACCTTGGAGAAGCTGAGCTAGCCCACCGGAAAATCCTTCGCGTCGACGATGTCACGCAGGATGAGCGCGGCTTGAGAACCCTAATCCATGCCGGATGCTATCGCACAGCTGTGAATCTAACTGGCCGACTGCTGACCATCTATGGCCAAGGATATGGAAGATCTGGGCAGCCGGCCAAGCACTCGCCGCATTCGCTTCAACTGTGGTTCTCCCGCCTTGCCCTCTTGGCCAAACTGGGGGAGTTCGAGCTACTGAACGCCGAAGCTGAACCATTTGGCCAGCTAACCAGCCCGGATGTCTTCTACGACTTCTATCCGGAGATGTACAATGGCAAGAGCGGCTCCATTGCATGCTTTTCATTCCGCCTACTGCTGGCAGAGCTTCCGATTTATCTGGGAAAGCCTCACATTGCCCTGGACAGGCTGTCGCAACTCCATGTGACCAGCAGGGAGATCAAGGAACACTATATAAACCTGCGCAACAAGCCGGCGGAGGAGTTTTGGGAAAGGCGATGCGAAAGGGTCTTGCACTCGATCATCAACTGTGGTTTAATGGTGTGAATCACGCTTGTATCTACATAATTTATTTATACATTAATGTCGTACCATTTTTGCAGATGAAGAAATTCAGTATGATAGACGACATCATGGAGGGAACCCTTCTAAAGCGGTCCAATCTGAGCAAGGAGGAGCAGCGGACTTTGTACTCTGCCTGGGGACGCATTTACCTTCAAATAGGTGATATTTTTGGAGCCGAACAGAAGTTTGCCGTCTCGAGAAGACTCAGGGAAATGTGAGCTATTACTTAAATGAAGCACTGGGAAAAAGTTTTTATACAATTTCCTTCATTTTCAGCAACACCTCTCCAGATCTGCGAGATCTGGTGGACAAGGGCCTCATTGCAGTGGCCAAGAACGATTTTCCCGAGGCTTATGTGATATTCCAAAAGGCTTTGCACTTGGATTCCGGCAATACGATGATTTTGAACAATATGGGAGTGTGCCTTCTGTATGCCGGCAAGCTGAAGGATGCTATAAACCTGTACGAACGCGCCATTAATCTTAATCCCCAGAAGTCATTGAACGAGAGCTTGCTGGTCAATCTTTCCACCTTGTACGAACTGGAGTCAAACAACTCCAAGGCGAAAAAGTACAACCTGCTCCGCCTGATAAACCGATACAAGCCCGATCTCAACATTAGCATAGAAATCTGTCTAAAGCTCCAGACAATAAATTAAACAATAAACAAGCGTTACATTCCAAAACAGTGAAGGTATATTTGGCTAGACGAGATTTAACGTTTTTCCACATTTAAAAATTAATTTTCTCGGTATTTAAAAAAAAATGGTAAAACTATTTTATCAGCAATGGTTTACACCTTTTCATCAAGGTCTCCCACCAATTCTCCAAAACTATCGATAGTTACATCGATGTTTTGACGAGATTTACTTTGAATTTCCAAACTTAGCGAAAATAATATTCGTTACTGGCTTCACTTACATTGTTTCTAATCAATTTCTGTTCAATTTCCGCCCTTAGATCAATTCCTTCAATCGTTTTTATAACAATGATTCTTAGCTTTACCCAAGTTCGTCACCTTTTTATAAGAGTTTTAAATCGATAGGTTGGGCCAGACCCAAAACATCGATATGATCGATAGTGTCATCGATTTTTGGGCAGCTCTATTGTCGTCGCTGAAAAAGAATTTCAGAAGAATTTATTTGTAAATTTCCATAGAAAATCGCGGGAATATTTACGTCCAGATATCGCCTAAATGTTTGCAAACACGTAGCGCGTGTTTATCTGAATAAGATAGTTGAAACTGGGTGAGTTTTGTGGCGTTAAAAGGCGTTTCAAAAACACGGCCACACGATGCCAGGCAGCAGGCGTATATAAAATGGAAAATATTGATGTGCCTGGTGGGTGCAAAAAAGAAAGTGTAGAGAAATTTTCGTTGCACTCAGAATGTTGTTTATTTTCCCCCCTGCTCCTGCTCCCGCTCTCCCATGCGAATTGTTTAAGTTAAAGGACACTCCCGTTGCGAAGCCCATTGATTATGCTCTTTCCTTTAATTTTAGCGAATTCCCACTGCGATCTGTGTGTGCATTAACAAAAAAGCGCGCCATTATTTTAGTGCTATGACGTAGCCATCGGGGGCCACGAATCCAAGTGTAATTTTTTTTTCGCAATTGTTTATATGGCGTGCATAATGTCTCGCTCCGCCGTGTGAGTGCAGCGTGCGTGTGTGTATGTGCGAGTGCAGCAAATAATTTTGTATATTTTTTATTCCCGCTTGTGGCGGTGTGCGCATACGCTTAGGTACACGCTCGTCAAAACATATACACATAACCCAGGCGAAGCGAAGGCGACGGCAGAAAATCTCTATTCTTTTGCAATTTGTTTTGATTTCTCATTCGTGCGACGAAGCGAGAGAGAGAGAGAGAGCTTTGTTGTCATGCTCTCTCGGCGACTGCTCTTTCTCCCATCCGAGCCGCTGCTTCTCTTTGACGGCTTTTTAAAAGCGGGGGCGGCAAGTTTTTCAATTTGCTGGTCACAGTACGTTCTCGCACTGTTTTTGGGCATATTTCCAATAATTTTACCGTAAAAATCCGTAGGCCCCCATGATCCCCACGCATAATTCCGTCCGTGCTGAGCGCGCCCCCGATCTCGCTCCGCTGAGTGTCTGTTGTCGACTAACGGCAGTTATAGCTCTCCGGTGGTTGTTTCCTTCTTTTCTTTCTTCGATTGTGACGTGCGCTCACTTCATTATCTGCTGTGCTGGACATGCTTAGCTAGCCTTTTTTCGGCTAGACTTAGCTTTTATTCTATTTTAACTGTGTGAGTCAATAAAAGTATTACATTTTTAAGTTAAAACCATAAAATAGAATCTACAAAATACAGAAACGACTTATAGTATTCGTTCATTAAATTTAAAATAAGTACTTATTCAAATAAAATTTTTTTTTCCGATATGACTTACATAGTTGAAAAAGAAATAATGTCGAATATTAATATTATAAAGTTCTGAGATGGTTTATTATGCCATAGAATTTAGGTACATGTTTATTTTCGGTATTTCCATTCCCGCTGTTTTGAATAGCTGCTTCCAATAAATCTCCCTTTGCCAGCACTGCTCATTGATGATTCGCTCCCCAACTCTCTCTGTTCTGCACTCTTTTCGCCTTGCCCTCCCCCTCCCAATCCAATCAGTTGTTCTGCTCTCATCGCTCCGCTTCTCTCCTCTCTGATTTTAAACATTGTTTTTGTTTACCTCTCTCTTTTGCAGATAGATTTGCCCAGCATGGCAGCCAACAACAATAGCAATATGCACAACCTGGTCGCGGGAACGGGAACGGGAGCGGGGGTCATGCCGTCGTCGGTGATTGCGTCGACGGGAACGCCCGGCATGGGTTCCTCGCCGGCGCCTTTGGCCACCACATCTGCCTCTTCCTCATCCGCCAGTGCCGCCGCGCAGAGTGCCTGGGATCAGCTGACAGCGAGTGCCTCCAATAACATAGCCCCCTCCCCAACGGCAGGGGCGCCTACGGTCACCGGACCGATAATCGGGGATTCGTTGCAGGGCAGCGGAGCGGGCAGCTCGCCGGTGCCCAGTTGCTCCTCGCCCTCGACCCCGACGAAAACACATGCTCCCTCGCCGCTGGAGAGCATGGCACACACGCCCCAAGGGCCGCCGACCCTGGGACCGGGCGGCTACGGCGAGGAGCTCACCGCCGAGCTGGTAAACCAGGGCTGGCGCAAGTTCTGGTCGAAACGGGAGAACAGGCCGTACTACTGGAACAAGGTGACCGGCGAATCGCTGTGGGAGATGCCCGGCAACAGGCCGTTCGATCCGCTCACCGATCCTCTGGGTATCTGCCATGCGGGCGGGGCCACGCCCATGACCCCGAACATGCACCAGCAACACCAGCAGCAGCAGCAACAGCAGCAGCATCATCACCACCATCACCATCACCTGAAGCGCCGGCCCTCGGACGATATGCACATCCATCCCAATCAGCAGCACCATGTGGGCGGCGGGCCGCCGATGAAGAAATTCGTGCTGGCCGGTCCCTGGGACCTGGAGGTGTGCACCAATGCAGTCATTGTGGAGCGCCCGCCCACACTCCTGCCGCAGCCGCATCCAGAGGTGGAGGCTCTGCGGGCAGCCTTCAGCATGAAGCTGCTAAAGACCTACGAGGACCTGTGCATGCGGCGGGAGAATATAAAGGCGCCGCGTGACTCGTTCAATCGCTGGCTCATGGAGCGCAAGGTTATAGATACCGGGTGCGATCCGCTGTTGCCCAGCAGCTGCCTGCCCGAAATCTCCAGCTCCATGTACCGCGAGATCATGTCGGATATACCCATCAAGATTGTAAAGCCCAAGTTTACGGGGGATGCCCGGAAGCAGCTATCTCGCTACGCCGAGGCAGCCAAGCAGATTATCGAGTCGCGCTCGGCGCCGGCGGAGTCGAAGAAGGTGGTCAAGTGGAATGTGGAGGACACGTTCCAGTGGCTGAGACGCACCGTGGGGGCCAGCTACGAAGATTTCCAAGATCGTCTGGCCCACTTGAAGCGCCAGTGTGAGCCCCATTTGGTGGAAACCGTGAAGAGTTCCGTGGAAACTCTGTGCGTTAAGATCTATCATCTGTCGGCGGATCACGCCCGGAAGATCAGGGAGCGGCATCTGCAGCTGCTCAAGGAGCACGGTATACCGGAACCAACGCCTCCGCCGCCACCGCCGCACTTGAAGAAGGTGTGGTGCTATCCCATACAGTTTGCCGTCCCCTCGCCACGAATGCCGGCGATCGAGTATCTGCAGGATCGCGACCACATGATCATCAAGTACACGCCCGCCACGATCAATCAGCCGGATGCGCAGTACATCAACCTGACCTATCTGCAGAAGCTGGAGCAGCTGTACCGCCACAACTGCTTCGACGACAAGAAGTTCGATCTGTTCATCGGTCGCGTGTGGTGTCTGCTCAAGCGTTATCAGACCTTCCTGGGCAATGCCCTGAACTCGTCCCAGGAGGCGGAGCTCACACAGGCTGCCCTGCCAGTGCCCGTGTTCGAGTGCCTGCATCGGCACTTTGGCGTGAGCTTCGAGTGCTTCGCTTCGCCATTTAATTCCTATTTCCGGCAATACTGTTCGGCGTTCGCCGACACGGATGCCTACTTCGGTTCCAGGGGGTGAGTTTGTCATCGTTAAAGTTCATTCAGAAATAAGAGTCTAACTGACTGGACATTTCAGGCCCTTCCTGGACTTTAAGCCCGTTTCCGGGTCCTTCCAAGTGAATCCTCCGCATTGCGAGGAGTTAATTGAGGCCTCTCTGCTGCACATCGACAAGCTGCTCACCGATACCATGGAGCCGTTGAGGTAAGAGTGCTTTTATAGATAGCCCTAGGAAATTCAGCCTTAAATGTGTGTGATCCCTCCCCAGCTTCATTGTATTTCTGCCCGAGTGGAAGAGCATATCCAAGCTGGATGAGAGCATGTACAAGCGACGTTCCATGGTGGTCTTGGGCATGGCTCACGAGTACAGGCATGGCTACCAGCACATGATGCAAAAGTGAGTCTCTAATAACCACTCCCTTGGCATTTCACACTTAACCTTATCGTAACCCTTCTGCAGATCCGAGGTGCTGATCAAGTGCATGCAGGGCACCCAGGTGGTGTGGCTGCAGAACAGCGCTGGGTATGCACGCTGGGGTCCCAACGAGATACGGGTGGAGGCTCTGCGCGAGGCATTCCGGCCGCAGCGCGATCGAGAGCGTGAACGTGCCGCCGTGGCAGCGGCCGCTGCTGGTGTAAATCCCAGCCAGCAGCAATCGCCAGCGGCTGCCACGCCGTCGCCATCCAACGCCGCACCATCACTGGCCCCCATTACAACCACCTCCAGTACGAACAGCATCAGCTCTTCGGCAGCTATTACAACGAGCAGTCCCATAACGGGCTCCACTTCATCCGCGCTGTCGCCTCTGTCGCCGCACACTCCCACCAGTAATCCGCCGCCCCAGTTCCCGCTGACCATTAGCAATACGAGCAGCAGCAGCAATCTGGTGGCCGCCTCGCCCACAATGAGTGTGCAAAGCGACTGCTCCTCGCCCTCGTCCTCGACCATGTCGTTATCACCGGCTCCAGCTTCTGGCGGTTATCCGGATGGACAGACATCGGCCACATCGGCGGCGGTGAGCATTACGGCCACGGCGAGCACATCATCATCGGCTGCCGGTTCAGCCGGATCAGCTTTTGGTCAGGCCAACAGCATCAGTAGTTCCGCCTCGACGCAGGCGCAGGTCATCAATTCAGCCGTCTAAGGGGGATGCCTCCTCCTCTCCTGGGAGAGGGATCCTTCTGCAATCCCTTCATCGTGGTTCTATCTTTTTCAAACACTATCCGTGCACTTTACCACACACGTTGTGTCACCTTCTGTTAGCCTAAATTAGAGATATATTCGAGGAGGAAGCCAACCAATATTGGGGTCAATGTCACACGTCAGCGGCAAATGATGTATGTATGTCCATACTTCCAAAGGCTCTGGCAAGGTCTCTGCCGAGTTAAATGGCAATGCAATATCTTTGTTAAAATTGGATCTATATTTATTTTTTTAAATTCACTCTTAGTTGTTCACACTTACATCCTATTAGACTCTACTTTAGGTTTTCTAATTTATATTTACAAAAAGTTAAAAGTGCAATCTGATCAATTCCGAAATCAAGCAATATCTTGTTATATATTTTCACTACTCCTACTTGTCAAAGATTTTGTTTTCGAAATCTACACACATTTGCTGCTGGCACATATTGCCCCCAATCAAGCAAAGTTAAAATTAATTGTAAATATGTTATATTTAAGTTGAAATAGATGGTAAATCTCGGCCTGGCCGCTGTTTATCCTTATGTGTATACCCCACAAAGCAAGCAGGGCCAATCTACCCAACACAAGACTTGTAACAATGATGCATACTTAGTATGGGTAGGGGTATGGTGCCCTATGTTCTCGATCCTGGTTTTCCAATTACAAAACACAAGAAATATTCAAAAGAACAGGCAAGGAAATGAACGAAAACTTCAAATAAAAAATCAACACCTTTCTCTGAATGAAGAAGCCCTTAACAATCTTTTGTGAGACTATTAACTTGCTAGGCTACATATAACATATATATATATTTACTTTAAAACAATTACGGCAATTATTTGAATACTATCGTAAATTATCGATAAACAAAGTCGATAAACTACATTCGATAACTAACGTAAGTAGCGAAGCAAATTGAAATACAAATAGCGCGGAGAACCAAATTTGTAATTAAAAAAACAAAAAATCAACTACGCACCGCACAATAAATAAATTAAATAAACGTAAAAATTATTTAGGAACGATTGCCTCCTTCTGGGAGTTCTTTAGAGAGTTGGAAAACTCTTTCGAGAACTCCACTGAGGAGGAGTTCTCAAGCCACAACTAAAGGGAATTTAGCCAATTTATAGAAAGTAGCACTCGGCAAAAAGGAAAATTTTTAGAAACCAATTATGCGTCTAAGTCGAAATTTATTAACTAAAAAAAACGATATGCTATACCCACCACCACCTCCACACCCAAGAACTAAACACTGAAAAAAAAGAAAGCATTTTTGCGCTTAATTAAACAGTTTCTTTCAATTCAAAACCTGTTATTATGTAAACATTTTTTATTACATTATATTATATATATTATATATAGACATCGTATCGCCTAAGTGTGTGTATATGTGAGTGTGTGTGTATGTACTTTTGGATATGGATTAGCAGCTGTTGACTATAAAGAAAACTTAAAAGCTATAAACGCAAAGCAAAAAGCAACAAAAAAAAACACAAAGTCTCGAAGGCATTTAAGGGAAAAACTCAATTTACAACCGCTCTATATAGCTCAACTATATATCCGTATAGCCAGCTTCGTTCGGATTGCTTTTACATAATCTCCAGGCTGGAGTCACTGTTCTTGGTCACCACCTCGGTCTCCGAGGATCCCGATCCGGAGCCAGCGTCCTCCTCGCCCTTCTCATTGTCGTCCGACTGGCTGTGGCGATGGTGGTGATGATGCGGCGATCCAGCCAACTGCCAGGCGGGAATGGATGGCACTGTGATCGGGGCCACCGGTCCGGCAAACTGTTTTCGGTTCAACAGCAGTCCCTTGATGGCATCCAAATCGCTGCGGAAATTGCTAAATTCGCGGTTCAGCTGCTGGGCATGATCCCGCTGCTGGCTGCTAATCAAATCCTTCACGGCCGAGATCTCCCTGTTGAGGTCGTCGGTGCGCGTCTCCACCTTCTTGTCTATGGCATCCAGGACCTCGTCGACGGGCTTCTTTTTGGGCTTGCCAAACAGGTAGGGCGCTATGTATTTCTGCATTTGAATTTATTTTTAAATTTTAATTAAATTGTGAATGAAAGAATATTAATAAATATATTCTCAGCAATAAGCTATCATTACACAGCTAGCATAAACTAATTCTTAAATATTCCAAAGCCTTTTCAAGATTTTTTATTTTGACAATTCGATGTTTTTTTTTAATATTTCCATTTGATTAGAATCTGAAATCCTTAATTTAATGAAGCTAATCTTAGAAGTTATTCTTACAAAAACAAAGCCATTTAGATCTTTTGTAGAAATACTGCGCAGTTAGGACTACAAAAACAAAATCTACAGTGTACTCTACAGTCTAGACTAAAAACACAAAATATACACATGCTTTGCTTGCACATTGTCCTGGCTAATGACTCTAAGGGTGATTTTTGCTGTTGGTTTTAGTTCTGGCCGTGAAGTCCGGTTTCTAACCAGTAAGTATTTTTTAAGACTCTTTAGAAAGTTTTTTCTTTAGACGTTTCACTCTCTAGAGCTTGTACTGCACACATGTGCTAACTTCAGTTTGAGAGAGCAAACGATCTTTGGACTTTGGTTAATGGACCATAAAAACATCGCTTTAATATTTAATATTCTGTTGAATGAACAGTAAGTTAATTAAAACTTGAATACTTAAACTCCGAAAATTATTAGATTTAAAATCTGTGAATTCCTAAATACTCCTAAAATATAAACGGTAGAAACATAAAAAAACAGAAAGATCTTAGAACATTAATAGTCATTTTGGTTTAAAAAAACGGAATCACTAATCTTCAAGAAAAGATGAAATCTTGTTTTGTTACAGTTAATTAAATAATGTGCTTGTGCAGGGGATGCTTTCCGTTGTTTTTGTTTTCTTTGTACAGATGCACACTCACCTTCCAGAACAGGTATACCGCATACACCACCCCGCTGAACAGGGCCGCCGAATGTATTATCTCCCGGATCCGGCCAAAGACTGTTGGCTGCGGCTGCAGCGCCTGCAACTGTGACCCAATGCTGATCACCGTGCTTGGACTGGGATTGGGGTTATTCGGATCTTGGGTAAAGACGCCGGCACGCTCACAGGCCAGCTGAATTTCGGTGGCGGTGAGACCTTTGGACCGCAGGAACTGCTGCTTCTGGATAAGCGTCGTGTGGCGAACCTTGGTGTTCTGTAGAAAACTGACTGCAGTCGTTATCTGCGGGTGTAAAGTCGGATTAGAGATTAGACAATAACTCGAGGGGGTTACGGCATTACCAGCGATTCGCGGGGTAGCTGCTCGGCGTCGCCGGCCTCGAAATCCTGCTGCAGCGAGGTTGCGGTGGCCATGATGGTGGTGTCTCCGGTGTCCGTATTGTTACTGGACATTTGTATATCAACTCTTAATTCAATCTTGTCAAACTATCCCACACGAAAACGGAACAACACCCGATTTCAGTCGCAATTCAATCGTCGTCGCAGAGCTGAGCACAAACAAAAGTGTGACCGTTCGCAGTGTGGCTACTAAAATGCCAAAGTTGTTAGGAGCCTCGGTGACGTCACAAATTTAAGACTTTCAAAAAATCGTAAATAATTCGAAATACTGTCGAAAGAAAGAAGATTCGATGGTGGAATATTGAAATAGAAGCAAAATAGTTTTAGAATTTTTTCACAAAATCGAATTTGAATGGTCAATTAATATGGATTTAGGGGACTCCCCCATTAGTGAGCCTGTCGTTATTCCGATGATTCTCTGGTCTCATTCTCTGACTGAAGATAACACACTTCATGAGCACACGTTAAAGTAAAGAGCATTTGTACATTTCAGGATATGGATACATTAACGGAGATCCGAAATGCATACGAAGCATGGATAGTCGAGCACCCGGAGCGATTGGTGATTTACAAAAAACAGCAAAATGATTGGATTTCGTTTTATCTGGTAAATTTCAAGATTTTTAAAGTGGTACCATAACGCCATAAACGCTACAATTTTCAGAAAACATATACCTTGGAGAATATTAAGAATGTCTGCGAAGCTTGGATAGCCGAGAATCCGGAAGCGATTGAGAACTTAAAGAACATAGTAATACTATTAGTTTCCTCTATAGCAGGTAAAGTTGAAGATGTTTTTACTGGGCCCTGTATAATGTAATGTTCTCGCTCTTCCAGGTGCAGCCTCCAGTAAAGTTGTGCTATCCAGGATTATCTACCAGCTTATGCTTGATTACAACGATAGGATCATTAAACGATCGCGTGATGCTAATACCTCGGACACTACACTGCGGTCGAAGCTTTGAAAACACAATTTGTAAATATTTCGAACTGAAATAAATTATTTGGAAAAACATTTTGTTTGCAAGTTTATTTTACTTTATATGAGTATGTATTACGTATGGTTTAGCTGGCTAACAGTTGACCAAATTTGTATGATTTAATAATAGATGGAATACCCTAAATGTATTTTTGTACCTTGTGCCACCTTCATACATGCTAAAAGGTGCTAACGCGTTCTGAAAGCCCCACAACGCCACAGCCGCCCACCTGCAGCTGCCTTTCCTCATTTTTATTTCATTTTTCCGGGGGACAAACGGACATTTTCCGACAGAATAATGGACACGCTAAAGGGAATGCTGAGCGCGTACGAGGCTTGGGTGGCCAAGAACCCGGACGTGGTGGGCGACTTCGAGACTACAGCCAAATGGGTGTCCTACTTTATAGCAGGTAGGTTTCATGTATAAATCCGAATCTGAGCATGATAACGTTTTTCCCTCACCGATTCCAGGACGCATATCCTCCTCGAATGTGCTGAGCGAGCTGGTCTATACGCTGTCCAACATGCTGGTGTTCTACAACGATCGGATCATCCAAAGGGCACGTAATGCCGGCGAGAATTCGGTGGTCCGACTGCAATCGAAACTTTGCTACCGTCTAAAGGTCACGCTGACGACACTCGAATACAGCGAGGTCTTCATCGAGATATCGGCGCGCCGGCTGTTCGGGCAGACCGGGAAGTGGCTGGTGATAGCACTGATACAGGCCTTTAAGGCGGCCGGTCGTTGGTTTATCTTGAAGCACTCCACCTCGGATATTATCACCTCGCCGCCCATCGCCTCCCTTAATCGCCGGGCTCTGACCAAGCAGCGCAAGGCGGCGTCGGATGAGGCGCCGGTCAGCGATCCAGTCCTGGAGTCGCAGCACTCTATCACCTTCCAGCTGAAGCGTTCCGGCCGCGTCATTCGCAAAGTGGAGGGCGCTCCGCCCCTGCAGTATCGCGACTTCAAGCTCCATGTGGACAACAATGAGGCTGTGAAGACACAGATACCAAAAGAGCTGCTGCGCGCCGAGTACCTGTATATATCGAAGCCCCTGATTCACCTGGCCGCCATGGGCTTGTTCGGCCAGCGTAGCTGGAAACAGTATATGGTGGCGTTGTCCGTGGACCTATACAGTATTCATCTGTACCGCCAGCACCGCCACCTGATGTCCAAGCAGCAGAAGCTGGAGCTGAGCCGGCGCTGCATCAACATCATGTACTTCCTGGTCCGCTCGCCGTTCTACGATAGTTTCACCAAATCCAGGCTGGAACGCCTTCTGGACTTTGTGGCACGAGTCGTGCCCATTACAAAAATGGTGGCCGGTCCCATTAAGGACTACATTCCGACGTGGCAAAACACTTACTTCTACCTGTGGTCCACTTAGGGACTCCCAGGGATACAGCGAGAGTATTTCCCCTAGTCTTAAGTTTTAAAGTTACGGGTATGGATGCGCACATGGCCAGGCCATTGGAAGGCGTTGAAGGAGCAGAAACTAATCCCTGGACGATTAATTATTAATGAATATACATTTTTTATCAAATAGCTTATAGAAAATTCTTGGAATTATACAGGAGATTCCACAGAAATAGTTGGGGCACTGAACTCAATTTAAATTGCGTCCAAAAGTGTGCTACGAATTCTCAAGCATAACAAAATATATATTTACAATGAATTGCATACTTTTGGATGCCTTTTAATAAGATTTCAATTATCCTTGTGTTTTAATATCACTGTTAAAAGATATGTCGAAATAATATAATTGAAAAATTCGCCAGAAATAAACAAGTGTAATTAATGCAGACAAGTCCGATATTCATTCAGAAATCTGTGAAATTTCGGAGCACACACATCTCGGGTGCCACAGAATTCGCTCATTATATGAAGTCAATTGATTCAACAAGTTATATAATCATTTAGCTTCCAAATTTATGTGCCTTTTAAGGTGGGCCATTTTGTAGCATACTTTTAGGCGCCATTTAAATTGATTTCAAATCGAAAGCGATTTCTGTGACACCAATGACATAACTAGACATTTCAAAAGCATTTCCCACAGCGATCGGGTGAGTTAATCCTACATTTTTGGTAGCACTCATCCAGGAGCCAACTTAAGTCTTTTGGGGACGAGATCTGTTGATCTAGTCCGCACTTATACATTTGTAGTTGGTTATCGCCGTAGTATATTTCCCCCTCTTCCCCCCTGGTTGATTTTTGGGCCTCGAAAACCTTCTCATGCTGGTAGTCTTCCAAGCATCCAAAACCTTTTTTTCAAGCTGGTAGACTTCCGAGCCTCATAAACCTTCGATAAACTTAATTTCAGTGAGTGTAGATTTATTTTTGTTAGGAGGTTTGATTTTGTAGCTAAGTTTTCCCTTTTTAATCCATCCTATTCCTACTGATTTCTGTAGCGCACGTACATTCCTTTCTGACAAAATTAAATGAAAACACACCGATCGCTTTGAATGGTTTTGTTGTATGGCTTTTTAAATGATATATGGAACAATATTTTTACACATACAATTAAACGAAATTTTTTACTTACATCGCTAAACTATACATAACAATTAATAGTAATCTTAATGGGCTAAAAACACACGCTCTATATATTGATCCGCCAAATCAAAACTTCAGACTGAAGCCCGGCCCCATGGCCAGTTGGCGTTGCGTTAGCCCTGCGTTTAGCACGAATCCCGTGCTTGCCGACGATCCCCCACCGGCTGCGGCTCCGTGACTCTTCTTGTTGCCAGTAATAATGCCGGATGAGAGTTTGTTACCCGGACCAACGGCAATGGGTTCATCCCTGCCCAACTGCTTGAACTGCGAGCCACCGGATGGCGGTTTGGGCGACGATGCCTGCGCCTTGCGTGCGCCCAGCTCGCTCTTGGCCGGCCAGGTGGGAAACATGCCGGGTTCGATGGGCAGGGGCTGCTCCGTGAAGTAGCTGTGCTTCAGGGCCGCATCGGCCGTCAGTCTTTGTTTCGGATCGTAAGTCAACAGGCCCTGCAGCAGCGACAGCCCCAGACCGCAGGTCTTCTCCTGGAAGTGTTTGCGCAGCTGCGATACGGGATATTCGGTGAACTGTGAGTTCTGCGACAGCATATTCTTCACGGCGGGCAGCTCTGTGTAGCCGGGCCAGATCTTCTCGTTGGGTGTGCCCAGTTCCTGGAAATGGAGGAAGAGGAAATGGTTTCTTAAGAAATCGGAGCTCGCTATTTAAACAGAAAGTCTGCTGAGCAGACTCTGCTTCCTATCGATAAATGCAAATGCGATTTATATTCAAATTCTCACCTTAAAGATCCTGTTCAGCTCATCGATCTCCGACTTTCCCGGGAACAGCGGCAACATCTGCAGAAACTCGGCGAAAATGCAGCCCACCGACCAGACGTCGATGGGCGTGGAGTAAACGGGCGAACAGAGGAGCAGCTCGGGTGCGCGATACCAAAGGGTAACCACCAGCGAAGTGTACTTCTTGATCGGCGAGCCGTATTCGCGGGCCAGGCCAAAGTCGCCCACTTTGAGAATGCCCTTGTGGGAGAGCAGGAGATTGGAGGTCTTCAGGTCCCGATGCAGTATCCAGTTGTCGTGGAGATGGGCCACCGCCTTCAGCAGCTGCTGCGTCAGGCACTTCACCTCGCCGGGAAAGAAGCTCTGCTTGCGGTTCTTCATCGTCTCCATCAGCGACTTGAGGTCGTGCTCCACATAGTCCATCACAATGAAGATCTTATCCATGTTGGAGCCGACCACAATCTCGCGCACGGTCACAATATTTGGATGCTGACCCTTGAGCAGGGTGTTGATCTCCCTGAGTGACGTGATGGGAAAGCCCTCCTTCTCCTTTTCCATCTTCAGGCGCTTGAGAGCCACAATCTCGTTGGTTCTCTTGTCCTTGGCACGATAGACAACGCCGTAGGTGCCCTCCTCGATGCGATTTAGGCACTGGAATTCCTCCACAGAGCGGCAGCCCTGCACGCCGGGATAATAGTTGGGCAGCGGTACGCCCTTCTCATCGCACGGCTGCTCCTCGAGCAGCCCCTTTTGTGCCTGCCTGTCCTTGGTCTGCTTCTCCTCCGGCTTCTCTTCCAACTGCTGTTGTGCCATGCCGCGCTCCTCGCTTCGCGTACTGCTGCTGGGTGAAGCGTCGCCGCCGCCTCTTCGATCCTCCATGTCTTCGTCGTCGAGGCTGCTGCGACTCCGGGAACGAGATCTGGAGCGACTGCTGCGGCTGGACTGAGAACTGCTCCGCTTGGAGCTGGCGGAGCGCGAGCGCTTGCGCTGCTTGGGTGACTTGTAGAGCTCACCCACGCTCAGGGGGCTGTCGGGCAAGGGCAGGTCATCGTCCTCGTCGTTCTCCGCCCGCGGCTTGGCTTTTCGCTTGCTCTTCTTTTTGCTGGCATAGCTCTCATCACTTCCCGACTCGCTGCCGCTCTCTGCACTCTCTTCCTCCGGCTCGTCCGCGTTCGAGTCGCTTTCCTCGCTCTCCTCCTCCTCCTCGTCGTCGTCATCTTCATCTGGTATAACCTCAACTTCCTCCTCCCGCCGCTTCTTGTGCTTAAGTTCCCGCTCGTAGCTTCCGTCGCCCTTGGACTTCCGCTTGACAATGTTCAAGCCAGCTGTCACGCTGGCAGCCACTGTCGTTGGACTCAGTGCATCGCCGTGGTCGTTCCGCTCGCGTAGCAACTCTCGGCGCGCTTCCAACTCCTCGCGTGCGGTCTGCTTGCGCTGCCGGCTCTCGCGCTCTGCGGCCAGGAGCTTCTCCCTGCGGGCCAACAGCTCCGGATCCTCGGGTGCCTTTCTCCGGCTGCTAATCTCCACATCCTCGCGCCATTTGCTGCGATGCGACTTGTGCTGCTGATGTTGCTGTTGGTGCTGCTCCTCCGGATCGGGACTGTCCAGCAGATCGATGACGGGCTCGCGACGACTCTGCTTGTGCCTGCTCCGTTCGCTCCGCTCCCGCTGCTCCTTCCGACCGCCTTCCGCCCTCCGCTCGCCTCGCTCGCCACGGTGCTCGTAGTTCTCCTCCGTTTCGTAGTCCTTGACATAGTTATGCCGCTTCTTCAACAGCCTGGAACGCAGATCCTGCTCAAGGCTCTCCGCATCCTTGCTCTCCGCGTATTTACCGCCCCGCCGTGGCGGCGGCGGCTCCTCCATGGGATAGTCGCCGTGCCGACTGCTCGAGTGATAGCCAGACGGATAGGAATGGTAGTCGCCGCCGCCGCCTCCTCCACGGGGAGCCCCTCTGGCTCCACTTAAATGCTGGTGATGATGCTGATGGTGGTGGTGGACAGCATAGTGAACGGTGGGAGCCGGCGGCAGCGGTTGCTGCTGCTGCGGCGGCGGTGCCTGCTGGTAGTGGTAACTGTGGCCCAAGTGGTGTTTTGGGTAGCCAGAGGCCCTTTCGCGGTGGTGATGCTGGTGGTAGTGATCCTCCCGGCTCCGATAATCGTAGCGATGATCTCCCACCACCACATCCTCGCGCTCCTTGTGGCGCCGCCGTTCGCGGGAATGTTTCTTTTTCTCACGCCTGGACCCGGATCCAGAGTCCCTGCTCGCCTGCGGTGGCTGTATGTACAATGCATCGGAGTCAGCCTCGTGCTCCTCATCTTCGCCGGCGCTAAAAGTAAGAGAGAAAGGTTCACAAATTATGGTGCCATGCTTTGAGAGGGTTTAAGTCCCATCTGCTGATGATTCTGGACCGATGCCTGACGACGGTGACCCGGACCCGGACCCGTGACCCTTGACCCAGTTGACCAGGCGCTGCTCTGACCATGTTGCTTGAAGCCTGTTGCTGCAGTCGTCGTTGATGTTGCGGATTACATTTTACACTTGCCCTTGGGCGCCTCAAAGACTCGAGTCCGTGTGCGCGCTACCTCTGGAATTCTTTCGAGATTAGAGACAGAATCTATGGTGCAGTACATAAGCGGATTATGGTTATGGTTCAGTTCAATTGAAGCAATCGGAGATCGAAGCTGCTCTCAAATAGGATCGGAGGATGTACCTGATATCCGGAGCAGCAACGAGTACGGTTAGTTGGGTCGATTATTGACTAAAGGTAACTTGTAAGCGTTTCCTTAAACACAAGGCCATTCTAAGAAATAATACCCAATTTGTAAGACTAAATCATAGGGAAAAAAAGTCAAGGAAGTCGCTTCGAATTTTCGATATAGGTCCGTATAAAAATAATACTCGAAAATGCACAATTAAATCTATAGAGTATAAAAACTATACTATTAAATATATACAGTCGATTCTATACTAAACTCGTTAAACTTATATTTTTAAGACAACGCGTAGAAAGGTTAAACTCTGGTTTTTAAGCTTAGGCTACGTACTCAGACACGCGAAAAGTGTTCCTAAGCAGTGCGTTTTGACTCAAGGCTTAGGAACACTTTTCGCGTATCTGAGTAGGAAGCTTGAGACAGAGAAGCGCGATATGTTATCGAATTTTCGATATAGGTTCGTATAAAAATAATACTCGAAAATTCATAATTAAATCTATAGAGTATAAAATCTATACTATTGAGTATACATTCGAATCTATGCTAAACTCGTTATACGTATATTTTTAAGACAACGCGTAGAAAGGTTAAATTCTGTTTTTTTATATTAGAACGTGTCTCGTAAGCTCGAACCCCTTTATATGGGAAGCCAAGAAGGAGGAAAATAAATCTGTATTCCCCTGCTTACTTACCCCAAAGAATGCAGACGATGTTAAGTTCATTTCACTTTGAAAAGATCTATGGTTCCTAAGGGATAATATCTTAGAATGGCCATGTTTCGTATATACAAAATGTAAATGAAGAATCGACCCACCTTGTTCTTGAGTGCAATCAAATGGTGTATACTTACCTGGATCTCGGATCGATCCTGCGATCCTGCGGCTACTAAGGCGAAACTATTCCGTGGAGCTTAGCTCGGAGCTCTCTGTGAGACTCCCAAGGGCTGTAAAATGCAAACACTTACACGACTCGACTGACTGACTGCGCAACCTGCTGGGAATGGGGAGTTATCTTTTCTTTTTGTTCTTTTTTTGAGACAGAGAGAGAGACACGAAAGACATTGAGACAGGACTTGGAAAGAGGCATTAGCATAGATAGTATACAGTATTGTGTGTGGTTTGAATCAATTGAATTACAGATTTACAATTTACCGCCAGCAGCACATGAGTGTGAGGAGATCTCGATCGGTGCGGTGCGGTTCGACTCGCTTATCGGATCTCGGATCTCAATTCTCTCGACTCTCGATTATGTTCTCGGGGTGTTCGGTTCTCGGAACACATTTAATTAGCCAGCGGGTCAGAGGCGGGATTTGCGTGCGTGGGTTGGCTTGAGAAGAAGATTCGGTTCCATCTGCCGACGTGCGAAACTCGAATATCGCATATTTTGCTTGCACTATTACATATTCTTTCGACTTCGATTTCACATTTGTTTTTTGGTTTTTTGTTTTTTATAATAGCTTTGTTGGTTTTTTTTTATTATGATTATTATTAGGTATTGTTGTTGGCCATCGCGCGCCTCGGTCATGGGACAAGTACACACTTTTTGGCCTATTTGCAACGAAAAAATTCAAGTCAATTAAATGGTACAGGAAATTCAATTATTTTTAAATCGTCATATAAAATTGGTATATTTTGTATTTTTGGTTTTGATATTTTTTGTTTTTGTTATTATTATTTACAAGCGCGAAAGGGATGTTGGGGGATATATTTTGGTTTTGGGTGGAATGGGATCGTATCGTATCGAGATTATAAGAATTAGCATGTACAATTCGTTAACAGATAAAGATGGTGGGGGAAAACATTGTCCAAACGCTGCATACACACATATTTCGTTTCCTAAAATAATAGCATATCCTCGACTTTTTAGAAAGACTATTTACTGAATAAAATATATTAAAAGGTAGGAAAAAGTGAGAGTTAGCTTTAAACGGACTATATAAATGGTAGTTTTCCACACAAATGGTTAAAAATAGGTTTTCATAAAATAAAGCTTTAAAAAGACTAAGCTACTAGATATTTTTGAGTCATTAACGTTTTTTCCAACTTTATCTTTGAGTAGGCTTTGCGTAAAGATCTTTAACAATATCATTCAGCAACAGGTAGTTCCTGGTAAATCGTGTTAAGAAACTGAAAATATGTATTTAATTATTTTCTATTTACTAAAATTGATTTAAATTGAAATTAAAACGTTATTTTTAATCCCTCTAACTACTATTATTTTAATGGCACCTGTGTACATTTGACGAGAGATGCCAGCCAACGGAATGGCACAATAATCTAGCTAGATTTTTGGCGGGAATTCGCCGCGTTGCCAGCTCTCGTCTGTATATGTACGCCTCTTTGTGTGTATGCAGCAACAATTTTCCATGAATCGCATATTGAGAATCGAGTCTCGAGTTTTTCCCAGGACCCCCCGACCAATACACACCTGTGATAATGACCCTCATTGGGGCTCCGGAGCTGGCCATCCTCGCTGCCAGACGAATTGACCATAATGAAGCGGATTTTATTCCAATTAAAGTGCCAATTTCACTGGTGCTCCGTACGCTGATTCACGTAATTTTCAGCGGATTTACGCGGCGTTCGCCTCGCTCCCGTTGGGTTCAATCGTTTGGATGGTGCTTAATCCGCATCTATTTGGTTTTCTTTTGGTTATTCGGTGGTATCGCGGATTTTTGCTTCAGGAAAAGTCGTCTCCTTGCGATTGTGGTGAAAATGTGGAAAAAAAACTCTGCGTTTGACAGCGCACGCAAAAGGAAAATGGCGTCGCATTGGCTTGGGGATGCCAACTCGGCACGAAACGTCTAACAGCTGATGTATCAGCTGCTGCGATCCCACACATTCCTGACAACTCACGCACGAAAATGTTGAAAACAAGGGACAGATAAATCGTTAAGATTAAATTTAAAAAAGGATTTTATCAGAAGGAACAGAGAAACTTTTATTCTATTTTAGTGTAGAGTCATATTTTTTAATAATAATAAAAGTAATACCGATATAGCCCTCACGTGAGTCACGAGAATGGTCATGTAACGTGCACATCTCTAATCTAGCACCTACTCCAAATTTATTTACGAATTCCAATCTTAAGCATGTTGCAGCGCCTATCGCGTGGATTGCCCTTCTGGGGGCGATGCGGCAGCCGGCTGGCCTCCACGGTACCCACAAACCAAGCCCAGCATGGCGAGGAGGAGGTCAGTGCTACAGTAAAGAGGATTCGCGCGGAACTGGCCTCCGACAAGCAAAAACTAAAGTGGAGGACTCCGATCGGAGACCGGCCGGAGGATTGGAACAGCAAGCTCAAACTGTTCTCCAACTCCGAGCAGACATCCGATTTCATAGTGATGATGCAGAGGCCCATCGACCTGAGTCCCAGGAGCATGCGTCAATGGTGGGACAATCGGCAGGAGCGTATCGAGCGACACATGCAGCAGTTCATCCCGGAAAGACACAAGATTCTTGGCGCCGAATTGGCAGCCGCACATTTCATTCTGTACCGCGGAGGCGCAGCCAAGTTCCTCAACGATCCCCGCTGGCACCGGGCCACCGAGGACGGCGAATTCAACCTGCCCAACAAGTTCGATCCCGGCTATAAAGTCGAGGCCTTGAGGTGTGATAACATGGTCCTGTATTACGAGGGTTTGGAGAACCTTCGATGCCTGGATTCTCTAAAGTTCCTCTCCATGCACAACGTTAAAACCTTCGACGACTGGTGTCTGGACAGGATCTCTGGCGGCGGCTTTTCGCATCTGGAAGTGCTGGACCTCTCGGGCACAGACATCACAACCAATGGACTGGCCTGTCTGTATCGACTGCCCAGCTTGAAATTGTTAATCCTAGATGATCCCAAGGCAACTTTGGAACTGGAATTGGCCACGGCCATGCTGGAGGAGGCAATGCCCGCTCTGAAAGTGGTGGGAGCAGATGTTATACACAGTCAAAGCTAAAATTTGTTATGTGCAATTGGGTAATATAAAGATGTTTTATTATAATTTGAAAAGTTTTGTTTCTTGGAGAGATTTGCAGAGATGTTCCTTTATAAAAACGGATTTATTTACATTGAATGTTTATATCCATGATCCTTAATGATATTGACGAAGTATATCAGCTCTGAGTAGGTTTTCCCTTCATATGCTCGGCCTTTATGGCATCTCGCTCCTCAACCGGCGGCAAGTAGGGGGCTATTCCCTTCGCTCTTCGTTCGCTTTTTATTTTGTTCTATTGAAATATGAGATTTTGGTTCAGAATACATGTAGTTTTATTGAAGAACTCACCCAGAACTCCTTGCAATTGTTGTAATTGGCGAAATAAATTTCGCACTTGTCGTGGTCAAAGTTGTTTTTGTTAAGACATTTGAATGAAAGCTCTTGTTCCTGTTTTTAACAAATTGTTAGAGATTGTGTCAATCTGTACATATTGAGCAGACCTTAAGGCAAGGATTATCCCTTTCGGCATTCTGGTTGCGCGGCATTTGTATTTACAAGATAATTGAAATGAAACTTATATAAAAATTCGTTTGTTTTTGTTTTGTGATGTGGGGCTGTCAACTTGGCAAACAGTTGAGGGCGAATCAGCTGTTATAAACCAAACGAGTCGATAGTATCGATGTAAAATTGATATTTTCCCATCTCTAGCTGTAGGGAATAACAAATAATAAAATGAGTTCCTTACTATTTGAAATTAAACTGAAACGAGAAAATAAGGTCTATTATGAAAATGTAAGTGAATAAGGATTTCATAAGCCTTTTTTATGAGTTACTTTATCTTTCGCAGGACATGCTGCTGGGCTGCGTGCAGTTTCAGTGCTCACAGGAGACGAAACACGAAGGCATTATGCTATATCTGGAGGGGATCGTTAATCTGCAGCTGAGCAGCAAGACTGTGGGACTGTTCGACGCCTTCTACAACTCTGTGAAGCCCATCAATCTTTTACAAAATAGCCTGGAGCTGTCGGCGCCCGGAAAACTGAGTGCTGGCCGCTCGGAATTCCACTTCGAGCTGCCTTTGGTTTGCAAAAAGGAACCAAGAATGCTGTACGAAACCTATCATGGTGTTTTCATCAACGTCAACTACCAGCTTAATTGCACGGTAAAGCGGAATTTCCTGGGCAAGTCCATGACCAGAATTCAACAGTTTTGCGTGCAGTACAAGCCGGTGGCCCTTGGCGAGGACTCTTTGAAGGCGGTGCCCTTCAGTCTGAGCCCGGATTCGTTGCAAAAGAATGCCACCGCCAAGGAGAGACTATCCATGCCGCGATTCCTCATAACAGGCCGTCTGGATCGGAGTGAATTTTGTGTGACAACCCCAATCACCGGTAGCATTACGGTCCAGCATACGGAGGCGGCAATTAAATCCATTGAAATGCAATTGGTTCGCGTGGAAACATGCGGCTGCGATGAGGGCTACTCCAAGGATGCCACCGAAATCCAGACTATTCAAATAGCTGATGGCAATGTATTGCCAAAGTTGGAGCTACCCATCTATATGGTTCTGCCCAGATTGTTCACATGTCCCACGCTGCTCACCAAGAACTTTAAGATCGGTAAGGAATAAACGGCTTATTCTCTATAAAAATAATATATAATATTATGAATTTATTATTCCCTTTTCAGAGTTTGAACTAAATCTAGTAGTTGTATTCAAGGAGGATTATACGGTTAGTGAGAATTTCAAAATCGTTTTAAAACGTTCGGCGGGTCCGGTCCCTAACAAAATTACCACAGCCGGCCGATAGTTCGTTAATCCAATCAAAGTTGGCAGCTATTTTTTTACGAATTGTATGTCGTAAATATTAGTAATAAGAAATCTCAGAAATGTTTTATGTTATCAAGAATCTTCAAAATAGGCAACTAAATGTATTATTTCAATTCTGAATTATTAAAAAACTTCCTAAAATTGCAATATTATCTAAAGTTTGCAAGAACCACAATAAAATATTAAAAGTACAAAACTTACAAGTTTGGATTCATATTGATAAAAATACAATTTTGGGATAGTCGATGGCCCTGGCAGCTTGTACTATAAGTCTATACGTTAGTCTTAGTCTTTTTACCTATTCTAACGTCATACAAAATAAAATAAAATATAAATATTGGGAAATGAAAAAAAAAAAATCATCGGTAATGAGAATCATAAAGATGATTATCGTCCCTTCTATTATGTCGCATTTATAAGATCAAAGTAATAAAACCAAAAATGAGCCCTATTTTAAATCCTATTTAACGCAATTGAACTTTTTAAATAAATGTATTTTAAAGTAGTTGAAAGCGATAGAGAACTCTCGGACTTTACCCATTATTCGTTTATGAAATTGTATTAAACGTTCCATTAATTAAAACTTTCATTAGAATCTTGGAGGAGGCTTAAGTCCGTTTTTCTTGTATTCCCTCGTGGCTTATCAACAAGTTTTCAATTCAAAACTCCCGCCCAATTCATCAGCCAAAAGTTGGCCACTCGCCACAATGGCATTTCCTATTCAGTGCGAATGGCAATACACACTAGTTCTATTTTATTCCGCGTTTACTTCTAATTTTTCAATATTTAGGGTCCGACTGTTTAATGTTGCGTGAAGCGTTTGATAAGTGTCGTAAAATTAAATTGCCCTTGTAATATAATGCGTGTATGGCAAAAGTTTTTCGAAATTGCTGTGCCTCTGCGGTTGTGGAATGTAAGTGGACACAACGGTAAATTTTTGCAAAGTGCGAAACCGGCACACACATACTCATGTGGACACCACACAAGTGTGTGGCCGGCAAATTACAAAAACCGTAATGATTTTAGTTGTAAAATGGAGAGAGAGAGAGATATATATATGTACATATAACGGTTTTGCGTAAATTTGGATTGTTAGATTTTGTAAGCTTATTAATATTATTTCTGTACATAATTGTCCTACTAAATGACATATATCTCCGTCATTTTGATATTTTTTGAAAATGTTGTTGTTTTTTTTAATTAATAGAAGATTGGTCTACTTGTAGAATATTTAAACTTTTCAATTTGACTTATAGGATCTTCAGAAAAAAATTATTTTTTATACCATGTTTTCAGGCCACAAAGGTGGCGTAACTTTACTGATAAGAAAAGCTTGTTGATTTAATTTCTAAAGCTATATTTATTTGTTATCAGAAAATGCTAAAAATATTTAATATTTACTTGCTAAAAATAATACAAATTAAATAAATTATGAATGTATCTTTATTAAGCAAACAAAATAACAGTGTGTTCAGCTGTTTAAGCTTTCAGCCACAACAAATTAAGGCAAGTACATAGGCTGTAATTAATTTTGTTTTAATGATATTAAATTCCCATCAAATATGAATTTTTCTGTGAAAAAAGAAATTGATTGATTTGGTATTGAATGATTTAACAGTTTTAATTAATTTCTCGAAGGAGTGCTTAAGAAACAGAAGTATCGATTACACTCCTCCTCGTCATTATTCCGTGTTTACCTGCGATTTGCTTTCAATCAGAGTCGGTGTGTGATTGATGTGGGAGAGAGTGAAGAAAATTGATTTTCTTTGGTAACTTGGTATTTGTGAGCTTCATTTTGGCCACTCCATGCACCTGTTTTCCCGTGTCCTGTTCCTTCTTCGTTATTATCTTTCAATTTGCCATACAGCTGGCTAAACAAAAAGGGAAAAAAGTAAAGCTTCCATCCCACTATCTTGTTCTCCTTTTAGCTCTCTTTTTAATTCGATCTTTATCTTCTATAGTGCACTTTTAGAAAAAATGGTGAGAGTTTCATTATTTTATTGCATTCTTTTATTCCAATATTTTATTCCAACTCCATAATAATACTAATTTGCGAATACTAACTTATGACTTATGATTATATATATATTTATTATGACTTTTGCGTACAAATTTTCGCAGTGTGTGTGCACATACAAAGCTATTTAGAGTTTACCTTTAGCCAGCGGAATGTACTGTGTTATTCTTAGCATACTTTACAGCTGCCGCGCTACTGTTGCGCTCTCTCCTTCGTTCTTCGTGTGTTTCGGTCTTCTTCCTTCTTATTTGGCTATATTTTTATTTTCCAGCTTTTTTCCCTGGAATCCGTGTGACCGGTAAGTGCATATCAATTTCATGCTCTCCCCTTGCATTGCATGGAACTTTTTTTTAAATCTTTAATAAGCTGATACTGCTTTTCTTGGTAATGCTGGGCTGTCGGGCACATATACACGCATATATTGCATTGCTTTTTATGTGTTTGTTCGCATACAGACATATATACAAAAGTACAGTGGTCTCTCATAAATGGGTTTGGGAGTTTACAAAATAAATAATGCATATATTAATTAATAAGAAATTTCTGTGCTTACTCACATTTGCCTAAATAATTTTGTTGTGCCAATTTATGGAGTTTTTGATATTTTCCTTGATTTAATATTAAAGTCAGAGTTAAACTTAAATGTAAAAATATTTCATGTTTACACTAATCATTGCTACATAAATATTTTAAATAGTCTCTTTAATCATAATTCACGAACAACTTATCTATTTATTGTGCTGTATTTTTTAGTAATTAAAGGTCTTTAAATGTTTTATCCAATTGCCTCATTAAGTTGGCTTTTAATCTTTAATCCATACTTGTAGGCAAATTTTAATTAAAATTTTATCGAGTACACAAGTTCAACGAGGCGGATACAATACCTTTTGTTGTGTGCCAACTTTTTGTTTAATTCATGAATAATAGTTGCTGGCTTAATTGGTTGGATTTAATATCGCTTGATGCCGAAACGAAGCTATTAATATTGGTTAAATTAGATAGGTTTAAGATGGGAAATCCAGTACTTCAACCACTGTACGTGCCGATATAAATTACTTAGCTTGAAATCCCCTTGCTTGCCTTACGTTTTTGGCCCCGTCCTTATTTTGGAGTGGGGGGCGACATTTCGGCCAGCTCCCTTACATCCGATATACAAATATATATCCCACTCGACGACGACCAGGACGCAAGTTTCAAGTTCACTAAATTATGTACATATACGTACTTGTGTGTCTGAACAAACACATATATTTACTCGACTCGACTTGACGTCCCGAACTTTTTACCATAAAGAACGTCGCACAGACACCCACCGCCATATTCACTTGAATGTATTTATTTAAGTCAAATAAAAAGAGAGAAGCAACTTGAAAGGAAAGGGGAAAATGGGAAAATGTGGGCCTGTTGAATCTTATACTATATGTTTGTATATGTGTATAAGTTGCCAGGCATAAAAACATATCTACACTTTGAGAGGATTCTTTTTAAGCGGCTGCAAAGGAAACTCAATGAAGCAAAAATAGTTTATGAATGTGGGTATAATGTAATGCTTGGCATTACAATAATATTCTTCCAAACGATTTGGTTTCTTTTGGAGCATACGAAAATGTCCATTGTATTTTTGGTCAACTTTGGATCTGGCGCTTTTCTTATTGACAGTTTATATATCAACTGAATGCAGTTAGAGTTAATAAAAGATTTGTTGTACTTGTTTTATCATTTTCTTAAGTAAAAATCTATATTGTTATAAGATCAATCGGATTATTGCTTACATTTCTTCTCTTCCTAATTCTTTAAATTTATATACATTTTTAGTCTATTATCCAAAGACAAAGAAAATGCACAGCTGTTCGGAATTAAATTCTTAAGAAATAAACTTTAAAATTCCGCTTTCTTACTCAAATATTTATTAGATATTTTTGGTTGTTGTATAAAATCCCTGAAAATGCCTTGATTTATTCAAGTAGTTGCCTTTAGTTTTCCTTACATTTTCAAATGGTAAGCTCTAGTCAGTTCAACTTAATTTACATTTTCAATAAATTTCCCATGAATTGCCTTGCAGCGAATTCTCGCCCTCTCTGTTGTGTTTTGCTGAATTCTTATGAAACTTTCCACTAACAAATAGTGTTTGTTCTAGCTGCTAAACAGCTTTCGATTTTAGGTCCCTCCCTCACAATTCCTTGAATTTTTGCAGTGCACGAAAAACTGTTGCTTTCTCTCCAGCCCGGCCACCGCATTTTCCATTTCCTTTGCCGCCTTTGGAAACTTATGTGTGGAGGCTTCAAAGCACCGAGAAAGTACCGGGTAGGGGGCATGAAGGCATGCGGAGCTAAGTCCACCTCATCTCAGTGGGAAAGCATCCGAAACCATCTGAAACCATCTGAAACCACCAACCCACCGAACCACAAGGCAGATGCCTTCAATTTGGCAGTTTTCTGTGTCGCCAAATGTAGCACTAAGGAAACTTTTCCTCATGCCTATATATTTTTTGTCTCTTCTTTCCCCAAACGACATTTTACACTTGCTGCACAGGGGAAAAATCAAGGCTATTGTCTCCCTCTGCGCATTAAGAGGTTTTAGTATAATTATTGTGATTTTTGTTAACAAAAGTTTGGAGTATAATAGGAATAGGAATATAGGCCATTTTTTGATTTAAATACAAAGAATTAAAATAACTTCTTGCAGACTTGATGTCTAACTAGTTTAACTTAATAATTAAAAAACGAATATCTAAATTTTTTTGATGGCTTTGAGGGCAGACTTGAAAATAAAATTGTTTGGAAAGCACGACATCCTTTTCTTTAAAATCCATTATTTATTTATTTATTTATTTATTTATTTCTTAATATCCTAGTGCTACAAGAGTAAACTTATATTTATTGCACTAATACACACATTAGTGCCCATACTTAGCATATATTTAAATGAAACAAGAGTAAGTTAATAAAAACAAACAATTCCAGTGTCGGCTTTAAAAAATATAAAGCTTTTAATATATTAAACTTTGGTAATTAAATATTTAATATTTCCATAATACTTTTTCTTTCTGTGTGCCGAAAAATGTTGTAAAATGAATTGAGGGCTTCGCCTGGGGCCTTGGAATTTTCGTATTCGTATTGGTATTGGCCACAACTTTCTGCCATGAGTAAATCCACTCTCGACGACAGGCGCAAACTTTTAACGCCAACTGTTGCCAAAAAACATTTCTGACTTGTACGCATTTTCGATTGCGATTACACAGTCGTCTATTGTCCCGACGCTGACAAAATTTCAATGCCAGCATCTGGAATTTAAAGATGGAGGGAAAGTGTCGTCGTCACGTCATGTAATTGATTTAAAATTAGCACATCGCTTTGAAAATTTAAACTGTTTACATGTGCCTGGGGACAGCTGCTTCCGAAATGTTACAGCTTTTACGAGCTCTGCAATTCCCTGCACTCAAAAAAATTAGTTTGCTTAAAATTTCCTTTTTCATTAATTTATTTTGTAGAAATCATATCGGTAAACATTTTATTTTGTTCGTGTTTATCTCTTATCTCTTTGGAGATATTTATAAGAAAATTATTATTGCATTATATTTTGAAATAAGACAATTTTGCAACATTATATTGAACCCTTTGTATCATTATTTCAAGCTCAGTCCTTGGTAAAATTTTATTCAACAAGGTGTTAAATAAAAGAAGATAAAATATTCTACAAAAATATCTCTGCATTTTATTAAGAAAATTCCCCAAATTCTTTTGCCTGTGCTAAAGCCCGCTATCTTCGTCCTTCAGCCTCTCCTCCAGCTCGCTCTCTTTGGCGCCTGTATAAGTGGGTGTTGCCTCTGTGTGTGTGTTTATGCATGTTTAATGAACATGAATCCACCAGCCACCAGGGCAGAGCCCTGTAATCGCATTTCAATATGCTGCACCGCCGGTGTAAACTAAAAAAAAGAGGAGAAGTGGGTTGAGCGGAGTACTACTCACAGCACAAAAAAAAAAATAGAGAGAGAAATAAAAAAAACCGAAGCCGGAGACCGTGTCTTCCTTCCTCCTCCAGTTGCAAACGGCAATTTAGTTTGCACGGCAAACTTTTCATAGCCGCTCTGACCCGTAAACGAGGTCAGTGCAAAAAACATTTTGAAAAATTCATATGCAAACGTATTTTCAGCTGCACCCGGCCACTGGCAACACACAGGTGCCAATGGCAGCACCACTAGAACTGGAACCTGTATCTGAATCCATACCAGAACCAGGTCCAAGAGCAAGAGCAGTAGGACCAGGACCACTAGCCAAGTTCTGGCAGCAGGACTCTCCTCGCGCGGCACCGTGAGCTTGGGAAAAGGGGAAAACTTTTTAATGGCCGGCACACACCCACTCCCAACACACACACACTTAATGGGACTCCTGCAGGCCAGTGTAATTCCGAGTCGCCCATGGGGGCTCAAAGTCTTTCACAGTTTCGGTGTAAAGTGAAACGTTTTGCTTTTTATTAGTTGGTAAACATAAAATATAATGAAAAAGAACTTGCTTTTTACACTAAATTAAATGTGAATCAACATCTCTTTGGGGCAAAACAACAAAAACCAAATGAAACTTTTTGCCGTGAGTGTGTGCGAGCTGACCTGGGAAAAGGTTGCAAATTAATTAATTTTCCCACATTTCTGGTGGAATACTGGGGTTGCGATTGAAACCAGATATCATAATGGAATTTTATCTCTCATGATGTTTCATTTGAATTTGATTTCTTTCACACTTTGCCTGCGGAAAAAGAATGTGACTGATTCTGCATTACTTGTGTTAAAATCGACATGCCTTTGGGGAATATGAATTAATTTAAAATAATTGCATATTATGTGATATACTTACGTATGTATTACATTTCTAAAAATATTATGTTTATTAATTTTTTAAATTTTTGTGTATTCTTTCAGTTATTCATGTAAAATCCATCCAATCATCTAAATGGCTTTAAACACTCTTAAGAATTTTTTAAAGTTCAATTTAATAAATTATCAACTTTAAATAAATCAATTGGACATTTGCCATTCATACTTGTCAAAAAATAAAACAGTGTTGGTCAATTATTTATAAATTTTGAGTGCTTACCATTTCCTTTTAAGCTACCGCCAATGCTGCCCATCGTGGGGTGATTGTAATCGGCGTGTAATCAACTCGACTTCTAGCATTTCCACTTTTTAATCACTATGGCCCGGCTAATTGCTTGCCCAAAAAACACCAAAAGCGGAAACTCTTCAGTTTAACACAAAGTGAAACATTTTCCGCCTTTCCGCTTCGGTGTTTTTTACGTTTTTTTTTTTTTTTTTTTAGGGGATAAGACTGAACACGAGCCACGGATGTAATTGTTGGACGAGGTCTGTAACCTACGGGCTCTATGAGTAATTAGGGTCGGGGATTAGGACAGTCGCCTTCGCTTCAATAAATTTTGGCCGCTGGCTGCCCAAAGGCGAACCGAACCCGGCTCCGGGCGGTGCTTATTTAAGGCTCAGCCCGGGTCACAAGGTGTTCCGCCATAAAAGGGCCTAAAAAAGTGGGAGTACAGAGCGGATACACAAAAACGATTTTCTTTATACATATAGAAGAAGAAATTTAAAAAGTGCAAGAAAGAAGAAAATAAAAAGGTGCAAGCAAAAGAAAAATTAGATTTAAAAATATTGTGTCGCGATTACAGTAAACTAAAGTCTTTATTTTTATCTTTATCTTAAAGATATTTAAGAGCTATATTTTATATAAAATATTACTAATAAATATTGATATTTTAAGTACTGATCTTAGCTTAGGTTTTTTTCAAATTTTCTGATACACTTTTAATCAAATAGTAAATATATTATATATTAAACCCGAGCTTATTTTGTTTTTCATCAGATACAGTCAATTCTTAATTATTGTTTTATTTAGTTTCGGAATCCAAATACTACAAATGATATACATACTATAAAGAACTGATCTCACAAATAATACTCAGAACAAATGGAAGCTGATGGCATAACCCTAATGTTTTTCAGAGTGCAAGAGCTGGGGAAGTGCCTTCTAACATTATGCCATCTCGCGTCCGCTGACGGTGATGTATGTACGTGTTTCGGCTTTGCTTCCGTGATAATTTTCAAACTTTTTGCACCAATTATGTGCACGGCAGCGCGATATTCTCTTAGCCATCTTTGCCAGCCTGTATATGGCTATGGGTATGGGTAGGGGTGTGGGTGTGAGTGGGTGTTGGCCTTTTTGTGCCTGTAGTTTATGCTCATTACGTGAGTGCTGAGCGCAGCAGACTCACAAATTGTTGTACAAGAAATTGCCGCCGTTGGCGTTACACGAAGGTACACGCACACAAACAGGGGCGATGTACAGGTATATAACCTCCGGTATATATAGCTATATATAGATTCCTTGCCTGGATGCAAAATCCTCGAATTTAATTTTCAGGTAAACTCCACGGCAATCCAAAAGGAAACGTGTCCATGGGGCGTATGCGCGTTATATAGTTGACCAATTTGCTACAGCCCACGAGGCCTTTTCCGTTTCCTCACTTAAACTATAAGCGATTGAAGGCTCTTATTTAAATACACACTTAAAGTGGCGAGCTGCGAGAGCATTAAATGCTTGGCCATATTTAATTAAATTCAGGTTAAGAGGAAATCCGGTTCACGGGGCGTATGCGCGTTATTTAATTGACCGCTTTGTTGCGGAGGTGAGCCCTTCGTTAGGCGAATACTCATGGTTTTTTGAGTGAGGTTGCACCTGTAATTTTATAAATAAATAAATTGTTAATAGCTTCTTAAATTAATGGATAGTGATGAAGAAACATCGGTATATCCAAGCCTGCTGCTTTTTTCTCATTATTTTAGGTTTAACATCTTAGAGGGTATAATCCCATTATATTCATATGAAGTGTTGATCCTAATTAAAACTATTTGCTTCAAGTAACCAACTCAAATTACATTTAATCAACTTGAGAAATCCCATTAGGAGTTTGGGTTTTTTTTAGATGACAAATTCCCCACTTGATCTTAGGCAACTTTAATTTAATGTTTGACAACCCGAAGGAAACAATTATGTTTGCAAAAGTTTATTTAAGTCGCATTATTCCGGCAATCAAAAAGAAAACGTGTCCCCAGGGGTTAAATGCGCATTATTTGAATGACCAATTGGAAGCACTTGAACTTTGAACAATTTCAATCGTCGTTTTAAATGCCTAACAGAAACAATTTAATCAACTCAACTATTAACCGAATCTAGCGTCCAAGTTCAACTTTTAGTTTTCATAAATTCCCCATTTCACAACTCATAAATCAGGACTTAAATTGGATTTTGAAGACTTAAGAACTTAAGCCTTAAAAACCAATTCCAACTAAAATGCGGGCTGCCCGGGGCCCACGCCCACTGAATAAGTAATTTCGCACTGACAACGCAAAGCTTTAGCTTCTGCCACACAGTTTTCCCTTTTGTTTGGACCGTTTCAGGGGCAAATAAAAACTAAAAAAAAAAAGAAGACATATAATAAAAGCTATATAAGAACACGAACTGCAACTTTAAAGGCGCGTAAACTTCTTGGGAGAGCCTCCCACTAGAAACAGCTGTCTATTCTGGCAAAAGGCGAAAAGTGGAAGAAGAATGGCACTTTTTATTTTATTCAAGTGTCGTCAGTTTCAGCCTGCACTTGAAAAAAATCAGCCTTATTATGGTAGATTCTTAAATTTAATTTAATTTTTTATCCAAATACTTTGAAATAAATTAAATAAATATTTATTTTGTTAGCTTAAGAAGTATTAATAAATGTAGGTTTGTTTATAACTGATATATATTATATATTATGTTTTTCTTAGAATTTATATATAAGGACACTTTCCTTTTAGTGTGAAATGTAGGCAGGCAAAACTGCATAAACTCTCAACTGAAGCTGTTGGCTGTTGGCAGCAAAGTTTCCGCTGCATTTTCATTGGAAATCCAAACGAGAACGAGAACTCAAACGCAAACCCCGGCCCAAACTCTGCGTCCTGAAAACCGGGGCTAAATGTCTCGTCGAGCTGAGGATACATTTTGTTTGTTTACTTTGAAATTGTAAATGGATTAGCCGCACTCCGAGGCGCGCCAAGCCTGACAAATTGAATTTGTTAGACTCTGGAGAAGTTTTTGGCAAACTTTTGCGTGCATGGTTGGATATTGGACGTGGCCCCCGAGTGGTTATACTCGTAGGAGAAGCCATCGCCCATAAACCTCGAAACAAAACTTTGCCCGGCGAGTGTTGCGAAATAAATTGCCATGCCGAAAGTGACGGACCAAAAGCAAAGGGTTTTTCCAGCGCAGCGCTTCTCCGCAAAACTATTTTCCCCATCAAACAAACCATCAATAAGGTGATACTTTAAATGGCATCGATGGCAACAAATGCGGGATTAACCTTAAACTTGAGCCCTTAATTCCAGACAGGAATTTTCCTTTTCCCAGAAATCGAAATCTGGTCTCGACAGATAGTCATCAATAAGGTGATACTTTGAAAGTGATTTATTAAACGAATTGTGGATTATCTGGCCTTAAACTTTGGAAACTATGGAAGCACTTTAAATTTAAAGGGAAAGGAGTGTAGTAACCATTTTTAAATTTGGTAATCCTTCAATCAATTTATTTTAGTTAATTAATATAATATACAAAAAAGTAGGCAAGTTTTTCAGTATGTTTTATATTTCTTGTTCAATTTGTTAGCCTCTGTAAAATATAAAAATATATTTTAAAGATCCTTTAACATGGACACTTTTTTCTAATACAAATTATATTTGAGTTATTTCATTAATTAAATATCGATAACGATTTATTAATTGATTATATTAATAATATATAGTTTACCAATATCAAGAAGAACAAGGTAGGTCACATCTATAGATATCCGAACTGACTAAAACTTCACTTGAGTAATATGAAGTAATTATATTCTCAACAAAATATTATATATCTGTGAAAATTAAGCAATATATTTTGTAAGTGTTATGTAAAAAATGTGTATAAAATATACAGCTTTTATTACTTCAATAGTTCTGAAGATAATTTTTAAAAATATATTGCTTGAATAATTTGATTTTCAAAATAAAAGGCAATCCCTATGTAAGACATAAGGAATCCCTCGACCTTCGTTACTATAAAATACACCGATAACTAAAGAAATACTATTTGCCGCTTTATTCCTTTTAAACTTCCCCAAAAAGGTACTTATTTATTCAAATCACTTTCAAATGTTTTTCATTTAACCAATGCTGAAGCTGCTTTGTATATATGTGCCGAAACCCCCTGGGCAAATTGGTTTAGAATTATCGCACTCTCCAGGCATAACATCGGTAATAGCTGCGAAATAGATATAAGCTTAGTTATTAAACCAATATATTTTAGTCCGACTTACGTGACAAATGATATAGGTTAAGTAAGCAGGCTTTATATCCCAAAGTGCACAGATTTTGTCCAGGAACGAGGCACTCGGCAGTTATTCCACAATGTGGATCATTTCGGTGATTGCAAGTGCGAGGACATCTTTGGGAGTTGCTCAAACCCAAAAGAGATACAGCTTTTAAAGAGTAAAAATATTATTAAATGCCTAAAAATAATGCCACATGACTCACCAATAACGAACAGAACAAGGAACGCCTTCATGTTGATATTCACTCTCGGAAATCTGTCAGTAAATTGAGGGTTCGCTCTAGGAAACCAACTCTTAAGTGCGATGGTGGAGTCGATAATATTCTCATTAAAATGCAAATTAAAGGTTATTTCGCTTATTTTGTAACAAATATTTATTGTCCATGCTAAAACTAAGTTTCGATGCGGTGCTTTGATATTTTTTCTTTAGAAATTGTGTTTAATTAGGTTTTAAGTTTCCACACCCAAAAGTAACCTTGAATGGCCTTTTCTTACATATTTAATTTGATTTTAATAGGTTTCTTGGCCTGCCTTCCATTCATAAATATATTTCACAATCCGATTTTCCATTTTTTTCATTTCTTCTTCAAGATTTTCCTCGGCTTACTGTATTTTCCATATTGATTCTTGAATTTATATGTACATAGAACATAAGTGCTGGCCATCAACAGCAGCCATTTTTAAACCGCTTATACAAATATCCAACTTGAACTTCAAATGCAGCAAACGTGTTCTTTTTCGACAATTTATTCAATGGCCAACGATGTCTGTTTGTGAAATTTTGATTATGCCATACAAAACGAAACGAAAAATCTCAGATTTTTTATATATAAAGGCAGGACATTACAAATTGTTGGTCAAATCAAGGTTGTAAATTCTCAGATAAATCTTAAAGTATTTATATCATTTTCTGGTCCACAAAATATTGTTTTCAATTTAAAACATGCATTTCTGTATACATTACTCGATGTTATCTGCCAATAATTGCACATCTCCTTCCACTTGTGAGAGGTCAAAACTCCATTTAATTTCTGCCATGGGCATACAATGAATTTTAACTCAAAATTAGACAACTTCAACTGTTGCTGCTGGCCACATCCACATTCAAAATCCAAATCCAATTCAAAACTTAAACCCAAAGCGGTTAGGCTAATTGAATCGCTTCGGCGCGCTGCTGAGCCAAAGTGAATGGGCCCTCATTGCGATGTAATCCCGCCTTTAATAGAAAACCTTTTTGGCCAACTTGTGCTAAAGCCAGCAGCAGCCGCCCGCCCGAAAATGTTGCTTTCCCTCTGTTTGGCCCCGGTTCGTCATTTACATTATTATGATGAGATGCAAATCTCGTTAAAGGACACTTCGGTCCCCCTCGGACCCCTTCAGCCATTTCGCCCATATAGACTACACTTCAATATGTGTGCCATATGCCCCTCTATATCTTGGCAGCCACATCCACATGGTTTTGCGCCCCGATTTCCCGACACCCCGCCTCCTGGATGGTCCCGCTCCTGTTTTTCCCCACTTTCCCATCCTTTGGCGTGTCTGTGTGTTATTCTTATGCAAATTACATTTCCTGTGTTTGAGCTACAGCTTGTAGCTACACGTGTATGCGTGCGCCATACACATACAGTGAGAGAAAATGTGGTCATGAAATCTCTTATAATCCGGTGTGTGAATTTTAAAAACTTATTAGACTTATTGGGACTTATTGAAATGCTCTTGGTTAAATATATTAAGATTTTATTAAAATCATTTTAAAGGTTTTCATATAATAAATACAGATTTTTCGTAATAAATTTAAACTTTTTACGATTACAAAAAATACTAAAACGAACTTAAATCAGTAAGAGGTCATATTTATGGCACTAGTGCATTTTTCACGGCAGAGGACGGACAGAGAAATATGCTGATTAGGAAATTATTATGAAAATGATTAAGAAAATTTTTTACGAGTCCAAATAATATTTCTCTAGTTTGCACCATAAATTAGTATAAATAAAATTTGTTATTCCATTGTAAAACATTTTACATGTTTTCAGATTTCCGTGCATTCCGAGAACGCCAAAATATTTCTCCAAATATTCCCTGTGCAGAGATATAGCCGCCATGGAATATTTTGCATACTCACATACTGCTAAAAAATATTCTAAAATTCTTTTGTAAAAGTCAACAACAGACGAACGAAGCGCTCATAAATGTTTTCGCTTGTCAGCCTCGTCCATCCTCGCTCTCGCTCCCCCTGACTGGCTGCCATCTCCTTTTCCCATTTGCATCTGTCTATTCGCTACCATAGCCATCTCTGTCTGTCGGCTGTCGCCTGTCTCTTTCCCGTTGCCTGGGCCGATATGACATATTTGTTGCTGCTGACTTTGCTTAGTATCTTATTTGCATTTGTAAACTTTAGTGTGCCATTTTGTTCATTTGTTTTTTTCTCCTCCTCCTTCTCAGTAGAGTCTGATTTTGCATTTTATATCCCCGCACACACACGTGCACATATATTATATTTATTTGAAACTCATTAGCTCTTGAGTTCATTTTTCCATTTCCGGATTTTCTCTCCACTTTTAGTGGCACAAATCAACTGCAGCATCAGCGAAATGTTCTCTGACATGTGAGGCGCCGCGAAGGTATAACGAACATTCTGTCGGGTTTGTTAATTTTGCTGGGGAGCTCAACACTTGCCCAGGGAGATCCTTCTTCGCTCAATCATGTAAAATTTACATTTTGGAAATTGCTGTAGAAGGGAGTTCGCCACACTGATTGACATTCCAAATCGAAAGCAAAAGTCGACAGTTTAATTTATGGATAATTAAAGTGGTGAACGTTAGTCAGCATTTAAATGGCGTTTGCAGAGTTGAGTCATGCATAAAAGGTGATGCGAGTATTCTGTTGCATATATTTGGGGCTTGATTAAGTTAAATTTGAATGGAGCCGTTGCGGATGATTGGCTCTTAATGAATTCAGAATGTGATGCCACTTTAAATGTGTGAAATTAATTGGAATTCCTTGAATTATTTGTTTATAATTATTCTTGAGCTATGATTAAGCCTTAAGAGGATTTACTTTAAGTCTCTCAATTGCAAAATCTCGTTTAAATATAAATCGTTTTTTAACAGGAAGCCATTTTGTCCTCATCGGTATTCTGTGCTAACCAACTTCAGCATTCAGCGTTTATGTGTGTTTCACTTATGGCCTTGTACCTCGCTCGCAAGGTACAAGCAAAGCAGCAACAACACCTTATTATTTTTTTTACGTTAAGTACCGCACAAGAGAGGTTTTTCTTAGCTGCACTCTGAGATTTTTTCATTTTTTCTCTACAATTACAGTGGAATCACAATGAGTTTAACCTCTGATATAATGTTAAAATTTAATTTATTTTAATTTAAAATACTTCAAAAGTAGTTTTAGATCGAGTCTCGTTTTCATAAATTAAAATGCACAACAATTTCTGCCTTAAGTGAGCAATCTTTGTCCAATTATCCCATTTTTCCTTTCCTGAGTTCCAAACAAGACAAACTAGATGCAAACTTTATAATTGGTTGGAAGTACAGGAACTCGTTAAAAGCAGAAAACAATTCATGGATTTAGAAGTTTGTAACTTATTCAACTTTTCTTCAACAATTTCAACAAATACTTCAAGTTACCTTTCTGTGAGAGCTTTTATACATTTTTTGATTAAGTTGATTTTAAAATAAAAAATATATTTTTTTGTGGTAAATTTTGGTTGTCTATTTATAAACACTTTCGCCGCACTCGCAGGGTATTAAGAGCTTCTCTGTTGGCTTAGACCAACTATCGACTTTCTATTCGAAAGCACTTTCCGTACTCTATGTTTTTTTTTCTGGCTTTCTGCTCTGGTTAATGGCCAGCTGGCTGCACGTCCGACAATTGGAAAATTGGAAGTTAAAACCATTAAATAAATGAGTGTCACACAGCGGGAGGCGAAGAGTCGAGAGACACCGGAGGGAGTGCGACACAATCACATTTCAGTCGAATGCTATTCGGGTATTTTTATCTCTTTCGATTTACCACCAGCCATTCGAAGGGGGTGTGTGTGCGTGTGTGTGCCGAGGGGTTAACCACTTTGATTCGTCCTCCCGTTGGAAAGGCAAAACATCAGCAGACCGAACGAACGAACAGACGGAGAGAGCCCTGTTCGAAAGTCAACAGTTTTAACCTAATCACAGTGGATTTTATTGCCGCCTCACACAAATCGATGCGAGCGGATGTGAGTGCGGATGCGGATGCGGAAGGAACAGGAAGCGGAAACGCAATGGAGCCGAAGGTCCTTGCCAACCATTTTGTGGGCGGACCACAGGATCTGCAGGGGAATCATTAGGTTGCTGCGTAAGAATTTTCCGGGTGCGTTAAGTGCCCCCGAAAAGTAGGAACCTCTTTTTGGGGTTTTTCAGGGTGCACACTCCGAAAAAAGAGTTTTATTTGGTAAGTAAGAGATGTAAAATTAAATCCTTTTTAATCTGTTTTAAATTTAAGACAACAAAACGTTGAAAAATCTAAACAGTTAGATAAACGGAATTTACACTTCTTTAAGATAATTATTTGTACCTTTATTATTTACTTTATTATAACCTAACATATTTTATCTACAAAATTTATTTCGACAATACATAAACAAAAACTTATTTTATTTTAATAAGTCTTTAATAAATTGTCTAAAATATATTTAACACATATTTTTGTGCACTGTCCGTATTGGTCTCGGATACAAAGCGGGCGGGCTGTTGAGCCCAGCCCTAAATGTTATTTATCTCTAGATTAAATGGATTTGTGTGCAAAATTGTCTATTTAACTGACGGGGGCCAGCAGTGGCGGTTGCCTTAGCATTCGCATCGTCATCACCATCGGCCTTTAGTATCAGAATCAGCAGCACACTTTCGGTGCTCGAAAGTGGCAGCAACTTCATTGTTTGAACTTTTCACCGAATACGTGGGCGTTTGATTGAGTTTCAACAAGGGTCGCCCTGTCCTCGTGCCCCCGGGGCGGAGATTTGATAAAAGCCTCTCCCTCCGCCCACTCGCCACTCACTTTCCCAGGCTTATCCCCATTTCAGTCACTTTTCTCCTTCTTATTCTGCCCCTTCTGCCAGTTTCGGTTTCTATTGTCAATTAGAACTGACAAGTGGCCGTCTATATGGACGAAAGTGTTCGTGTTTATTTCCCTTAACGGCCTTGGTTGACAAACGCATTCGATGGGTTAACTGGATCCCAGCATGTATTCGCTTCTCCTTGCCGATGGCCAAGTATCTAGGCTAGAATGTTGGGTGCTTGAAACCAGGTACAGCTGTGTTACGTACGCCGGTTAGGGCCGACGTGAGTCATTTGGTTAACGCGGAAGCAAACCAAGAATATCCAATGCCCAAGTGCTCTAGAAAATCAACACGGGCACGATTGCACAAAAATTCGGTTCTGGCCGATGACACCGCCTAAACTCACAAAAGTGAGCCATGCAATCAGCTGCAACCCAGCACCGCCGAGTTCGCTGAACTATTCAACTTTAGAACAAAGACGACCCACATAAAACTCCAGCCAATAGGCGACAAGAGGAGAATTGGTAACACTAGATGAGAACACTTTTGTGTTCCATTCCGGAGATTCCTAGGCAATACTTGGCACAGTCGTTGGATATAAAAGACCCCCATATAGCCGTACCGGAGAGAAGTAAAAAGTCGAAGTCAAGAAGTCGAAGTCAGAGAGTCGAAAACCAAAGTGAATGCGTACAAGGCGCTTAAGTTTAAAAGTCGGATAGCCTTTCGCGACCGCGGAAAATGTGCAATGTAGTCCGTTCCAACATCCCGTCGAACAGTGCCGCAGACCATGTGAATCCTGAAGGACATTCAACATTTTGCAATGAACTGTGCAACCTTCAACAGCAACTTCAAACATCAATCTTCAACATCATCAAACCCTGAAGGATGTCTCGGACAGCCAAGAGATCGAACATCGACCAACGGGAAGGAGCAACCTATGCACCAACAAAGACCTCAATAACGACCTACCAAAAACAATCTGACAAGAAACATATAAGAGCAAAACCGTCACAACAATTTCCTGAACTTATAAACTCATTTCTAAAGCCAATACACTTCTAATATTTTTATTTAATGTTGTAAATCATTAAGCAAAATTTTGTGCATATAGTGAATCTCTAACACCAACACACAGCACGATATTATATATATGTATGCTTAATTCTGCCTAACCTTTCCAACCAATAAAACCTCAACTCCGGAACGAGAGCTCTCAGCGATGGAATAACAGAGGGTGAGTCAAAGGGACATTTTTTCCCAATATTGTCAGACATATTTACATATATATATATATTCGTGCCCCATATACACTATATACCATATGACAAAATATTAGCTTCCCCAAAATACCCTATATTCTAAATACACCTAAACATTAAATACACAATTTAAATCAATTCAAACTAGCTATAACAACACCTATTGACACCCTTTAATGTCCAATACTCTATTTACCAATCTTTTTAATAAACTTGTAATGTGAATTTAAAGCAACAAAAATGCATTGGTAGAAACCCATTAACAGGGGGGCATTGGTACAACTGGTAGACTGGGTCAAGAAAAATGACATAACTTTTGACGAACGACATGAACAAAAGGGGATCGTATTGCACGGCCCGCGACGATCCAAAGGCGCACGAAGTTTGCGATTGGGGAGGGAAAACGGCCAAAACATAGCCCGATCGTTTTCACGATCAAGCATAAATATGCTTGCGGGGCAATGTGGACAGAAAGACAGACTGACAAACGATTTCTTCTATTTTTCAGGCACGTAAATAATTGTTCTGATTACGTTTGGAGAGGATAGTGGCGTCCAAAGAACCCACCCCAAATCCGGCGAGCTCAGCTGCACAAATCGTGTCTGCTATCCGGGCGACCACTTCCTCAGCCCTATGTCCTCCAAGGACTGAGGCACCACGACAACACCGACGTAACAGAAATGGCGCCCAACTCGGGCAATATCCTTTTATCCTTATTGCCAAAAACTTATTTTCATTGACGAGCAAAGCTTTAGTATTCAGATAAACATTTTTTTTGTTAATGCTTTTTAAAGAATTGAGTGTCATCAGAGCTGATCACTTTGGTGTCAAAATTAGCTAACAATTTCTATAGACTTTTCGTTAAAATTCATATTTAATATATATAGGTATATATATGATTTTTCTGTATGTTCTTTTAAAGTCACCAACTTCACAGACTAGTGCAGAAGCTGTGCACGTGTAGTTTTTGAATTGGCATTTGACTTTGAAGACCCTTTTAAATTTTAAATCTTCAATTCAATACTTGAATCATAGTTACTCGTTGAAAGAAATAATACCATAATAACTTCTTTATAAAAGTGCAGACCATTTTTAGAAATATTTAACGTAACCAAACTTAGCTGCGCTTCCTGGCCGACGCTATCCATTGTACTAGGCTAAGCCAGGTCTCTCGCGAGGTTCGAGTCCAGGAAGAGCAGGGTCGCAAGCGAATAACGGCGCACCACCAACCGGTCTTAATAGTATCCAGTCATCGCCATAATATAGCCGCCATCATCGGTTGTGGTAGCGGTTCGTCATCGTTTGTCGATCCAGTACTGAAGGGGGTGGGGGAATGACCGTATCCGTACAGCCGACGCTATCCATTGTACTAGGCTATGCCAGGTCTCTCGCGAGGTTCGAGTCTGTACGGTTACCACGACTAACGGGCGGGACGACAGTATTTATCTCTCTGGCCGACGCTATCCATTGTACTAGGCACAGAACCAGGTCTCTCGCGAGGTTCGAGTCCAGAGAGAGAGGAGCAGGGAGGCAATTCCTTTCGCCTGTCTGGAATAAAGCTCCATCCGTCTGCATGTGAGTGAGTCTACCTGTTTCCGACGACAGGGGGGAGGGGGTTCGGACAGAGCCTTCCTGTGGGTGAGCAGCAGTCCAATGTACTGTGTTTTCCTAGGAAGAGGTCAAGTGGGCGCAGAAGGAACTGATCACTCCGGTGGAGGGCAGTTGAATCCATTCAGCGAATTCACTTGAATAGGGTTTTTTAACTTTTATTTGGGGCTTAATTTCGGACGATTCTTGACCTATACCAATACCCAGGAGTACCAGCGCACCCCGTTTTGAATTACAAAATTTTTATTCGTCATAACACTTTTTGCCGCTAAGCAAAAATATTGAAGCACACAAAAACAAAAGAAAATAACTTAACAAAGCCAACAACGCTCCAACACGTATAAATATATATATCTTATTACAAATAAAAATTAACTAACAAACGCAACTAAAGAAGTACCGCGATTACACGGCAGGGTGGTCGATCGGGCATATATAAACTATTTTAACATATGGCAGGAGATAAGAAGAAGAAGAGGGTTACACTTAATCTACCTCCAGTGAGAACATTCCGAACATCGACACTGGCGGCGAGAGAAGCCAGACAAACCAGAACAAAAACATCAGCAAGAGCTACCGTATCGCCAGTTGACGAACACAACCAGTCAATAAGCTTTAACAGCAAACTAAACAACTTAGGAAGTTTAGCAGATTGCAGCAGCGTCATCATGGACGATTCCGAAGGAGCCGTAGGAGGGGAACACCTCGATTCAGGACTACCGCAAGGGCGGTCCAGCATTCTTCCAAATAATCAGGGAGCTAGGCCCAGATACAGCGATGACAACAACCGACTAGAGCGAATGCTTTCCGCCTTGATTAGGTCAAATAATGAGATGAAGGCAACCATGACCACGAAAATAGCCGAAATTCAGGAGGAAGTTACCAGCCTGCGACGCCAAGTAACCGAACTGTCCGCAGTACAGCCAAGGGAGAGCCCAATAACCAGAGGAAACCCCGAGGTCAGTTCGACACCTCAGAGACCCGGAGCCGCGCGGCAAGGCCAACCAAGACAGTCATCAGCAGCAGCAAGCCGACCAGTACCGAGTCCAAGAGAGCTAGCCGCTGAAAAGCAGCACGATCCCAGCGCTGGAGGCAGCGAAACACAGTTTAGCAGCTATACAGGAACTCGACCAACACGCCTGGACAAATGGAACCTTAAGTTTGACGGGTCCAGTAGGGGAATGTCGGTGGAGAGTTTTCTTTTCCGAGTGAGTCGCTTAACGGAAATGAACGGGTACACTGTGGATCAGATATTTAAAGAATTTCACTGTTTATTGAGTGGTACCGCAGCCAAATGGTACTGGCAGTTGATAGAGGACCGAGCCAATGACTTTGAATTCGGATATTTTGACTTGACTAGCGAAATGACCAAGGCTTTCTCAACGTCCGAAAACGACTACATGACCATTAAAGAACTTATGGAACGGCGTCAGGGATACAATGAGAGTTTTGATGATTTTATTGCAGCCATGCATAGCCTGCAATTTAAGTTGAAGAACAAGATTCCGGAAGATAACTTCGTTGGAATATTAAAGGAAAATCTTAACTCACAAGTGGGGGCATTCCTACTCACATCACCAATAAATACGTTGGCGGCGTTTAAGAAAAAGGGAATCCGAGTCGAGAAATGGATCCGAGAGAGACCGTTAACTCAACGTTAAGCAGCCGCAATACATATCTTTGAACACCCAACAATCTAATTACAATAAACACTCCAATAGCCCAAAATCAATATACAAATGTCAGCCCGGCTTGTTCAGTCAATAGAGCAGGAGACTCTTAACCTCAGGGAATGGGTCGAGGCCCACGTTGGGCGCGTAAAAACAACATAACCGCCAGTACGTTGATTTTTTTTTACGGGATCATTCCATGCTGATCAGCATCGACGACCCCGAGCCTGTTACGTACGCCGGTTAGGGCCGACGTGAGTCATTTGGTTAACGCGGAAGCAAACCAAGAATATCCAATGCCCAAGTGCTCTAGAAAATCAACACGGGCACGATTGCACAAAAATTCGGTTCTGGCCGATGACACCGCCTAAACTCACAAAAGTGAGCCATGCAATCAGCTGCAACCCAGCACCGCCGAGTTCGCTGAACTATTCAACTTTAGAACAAAGACGACCCACATAAAACTCCAGCCAATAGGCGACAAGAGGAGAATTGGTAACACTAGATGAGAACACTTTTGTGTTCCATTCCGGAGATTCCTAGGCAATACTTGGCACAGTCGTTGGATATAAAAGACCCCCATATAGCCGTACCGGAGAGAAGTAAAAAGTCGAAGTCAAGAAGTCGAAGTCAGAGAGTCGAAAACCAAAGTGAATGCGTACAAGGCGCTTAAGTTTAAAAGTCGGATAGCCTTTCGCGACCGCGGAAAATGTGCAATGTAGTCCGTTCCAACATCCCGTCGAACAGTGCCGCAGACCATGTGAATCCTGAAGGACATTCAACATTTTGCAATGAACTGTGCAACCTTCAACAGCAACTTCAAACATCAATCTTCAACATCATCAAACCCTGAAGGATGTCTCGGACAGCCAAGAGATCGAACATCGACCAACGGGAAGGAGCAACCTATGCACCAACAAAGACCTCAATAACGACCTACCAAAAACAATCTGACAAGAAACATATAAGAGCAAAACCGTCACAACAATTTCCTGAACTTATAAACTCATTTCTAAAGCCAATACACTTCTAATATTTTTATTTAATGTTGTAAATCATTAAGCAAAATTTTGTGCATATAGTGAATCTCTAACACCAACACACAGCACGATATTATATATATGTATGCTTAATTCTGCCTAACCTTTCCAACCAATAAAACCTCAACTCCGGAACGAGAGCTCTCAGCGATGGAATAACAGAGGGTGAGTCAAAGGGACATTTTTTCCCAATATTGTCAGACATATTTACATATATATATATATTCGTGCCCCATATACACTATATACCATATGACAAAATATTAGCTTCCCCAAAATACCCTATATTCTAAATACACCTAAACATTAAATACACAATTTAAATCAATTCAAACTAGCTATAACAACACCTATTGACACCCTTTAATGTCCAATACTCTATTTACCAATCTTTTTAATAAACTTGTAATGTGAATTTAAAGCAACAAAAATGCATTGGTAGAAACCCATTAACAGGGGGGCATTGGTACAACTGGTAGACTGGGTCAAGAAAAATGACATAACTTTTGACGAACGACATGAACAAAAGGGGATCGTATTGCACGGCCCGCGACGATCCAAAGGCGCACGAAGTTTGCGATTGGGGAGGGAAAACGGCCAAAACATAGCCCGATCGTTTTCACGATCAAGCATAAATATGCTTGCGGGGCAATGTGGACAGAAAGACAGACTGACAAACGATTTCTTCTATTTTTCAGGCACGTAAATAATTGTTCTGATTACGTTTGGAGAGGATAGTGGCGTCCAAAGAACCCACCCCAAATCCGGCGAGCTCAGCTGCACAAATCGTGTCTGCTATCCGGGCGACCACTTCCTCAGCCCTATGTCCTCCAAGGACTGAGGCACCACGACAACACCGACGTAACAGCTGCGTTAAAAATATAGAGTAGGGTAGATCAGTGAAAATGGCTGAAAAATAATTTTTAAAAATTATATTTTAAAAATTAAAAGTATAAAATCTATAAGGGGCTTATTGAAACTAGCGTATGCAATGTTAAAACTTGGTAGTAATTGACTTCATGTTGATAAAAATGCATATAGCTTTTAAAGAGAAAATTATTTACATATAGTTGCAAAACTCTTCGTTAAATTAATAAATTATTTTGTTAGATAATAAATGCAAGTTAATTATTGTTGGCAACTAAATTAATATCAGGAAATGCTTATGAAAACATTAAATATATATTAAAAATAAAAACTAAACCTCCTTTATTATTTATTTTAAGCCAACTTGTTATTGAATCTTTAATTTATAGTATACCATGTTGATGTCTGTGTTTTTCTTGGTATCTTTCACCTTCACGCTATTAAAAACAAATAATAAAAAATTCTCAATACCGAAAGAGAACCTCTTCATGTTTATTGGCCCAAAAAGTGGTATCAATTCCTGGCTTTTTTTATTGAAAGGCATTCAGTTTCTGCTCGCCAATTCTGCGCTAGTTGTTATGCAACACTGACTTCGTTAGCTGAAGAGCTGTCACAAAAAAATTGCGACAGTTTGTACGCAAATTTCGCCAATTTACATCACTTTCCGCAGCCATATGTACATATGATCATATATGTACATGTGTTCACTTTTTGCGTGATCGCCGAATATTTTGGTGAATTTTTTTGATTGCTTCGGGTTCAATGGTCTTCTTGGGGAAATTGTTGGCGCCCCAAAGAGAAATGTGTTTTTTTTGCTGGCGATTCTTTTGGATTGTCCCACAAAAAGAGGTCACAAATGTGATAAATTTTTCACTGCTCTCGGGCAGTTCCGCCATATGCGAATATTTTATGGTTGGAATTCTTGCAACGTTTCTTCGCTTTGTTATTCAACACTGACAGAGTTCACAATGAAGATGGGCAGCATTTTAAGCTGAACTTCCTTTCGCCCAAATCTGCTGTACACTAACAAAAATGGTTGGTTTTTGGTTTTCCTGGGCAAGAATTTTGAATATGAAGCTTACGATTTTCCGCTGAATGCACATAAACATAAATCATTATTTTTATAATACCTCCGGAACTTGTATACAAGTTCTATAGAACATTTCATTTCCTGAGTGCAATTTTCGCACTGAATGCAGCAGACAAACAATGGGGTTTCTTTTAAGGATGCTGGAGCTGTGGATCTCAGCTTACAGCCAGATGCAGTGGACCGGCAAACAGACAATGGGCCAAAAAACAGAGAAGAAGAAGCTGGGGGAAAGCAGGGGAAAACCAATTCAAAATAATAGTCTAATAAACTTACTTAGCGTGCGCACAGCTGATTAGGCGGCCCGGCTTTCCACTCTCTTGCTCTCTGTTACTGTTACTGTTTTAACTGCTACGATTTTTTCACTGGCGTCCGTTTTCCACAGCTCATCTTAAAGCCAATTTCCCGCTCTCCGCCTGCCTTGGCTTCGCTGCGGGAAAATTTTATTATTGCGCTTCTGCAGCTGGCCGGCTACAAAAACGTTCGCCGCGGTCGCTTGCTTAATGCGCCGTTCGGCGTTCGCCCCGATCCGCCAGATAGCTGTGGGTATAGCTTTACCTCCAGCTCTCCAGCTCCGGCTCCAGCTATAGTCATGGCAATGGGAATGAGGATGACGATGGCGATGGCGATGGCGATGGCCTTTCTGTGCTTATGGGTGAGAAATGCTTTCTTTATGTATTAATAGCACTTTCACTCCCTTTAGCACTCGAGAGCCGGGCTAAGGATGGCAGCGTGATTGGAGCCTTAATGCCTTATGCGAGCCAAGGTTGAAGTTAATGACCGATGGCAGGAACTTGAGAAAGTATTACATTTAATATAACTTGGAAGTAATGGCTTCATTTTGTACATGAAAATAACCTTTTGATGAAAATTTAATCAACATTTAGAGGGAATCATTAGGGAAGTACTTTATGTTGAGTATTAAAAAGCTTCCGTTTTATGTTTTCCAGTTATAGTAACTACAAGTTTTATGTAAAATATATTTTAAATTGAGTAATTCAATATAAAATCAATAATAAATAAGCCACTACTTTCATATAAATATTCCCTACAAGATTTTCAATTAAAGAACAATTCAAATGTAGTCTGTAGTCAACAGTTAACACAAAAAGAGAACAATAAACTTTCAATCAGAAAACAAAAGTCAATCAAATCCACAAAAATTTGCATACAAACAAAATCTTTCAGTAGACATATTGCTACATCAATAGCCTTCAGAAAAATAAGCTCGATTTAGTTAGAAGCCAAAAAGCCGAGAAGCTTTTTATGTAGTTGACACTCAATTAAGAAACGATTTTAGTAAGGTTTTAGAGAAGCAATAAAAAGCAAAAAAAGCGTTTTAAAAGTGTGCTTTGAATAAATTTCACTCTGTGCTAAATAAATTATAATAAAATCCGAATGAGTCAACTAATCAAAATGTCGTTAAAGGTATTTGCATAATCAAGAGAACGAGAGTTTTGTTTTTTTTTTGCAAATATAAGGAATGTGTGAAGTGTCATTTGTAATTATTTTAGTCAACCATCAAATTAAATTATAGCTAGCGCCTGCAGGAAAATTAACAGAAAATTGCAAATGGAAAATATGAATTTTAAAGAAGAATATCTGCCACCGATATTAGTTTAAAGAATTCCTAGATCAACAATACAAATGTTCATATTTACAGAACTGTTTTCTATATATAAAATTATTTAGAAATAAAAATTAATTTTAAATAAATATTTTTATATTAAAACAATTTAATAGAAATTTTTTTAAACTTGAAAATATCGAAAGCAGGATTAAATGATTTTGGCTTTATTTAAATACAAGCAAATTTTACAAGCATATTCCGGCGTTGCTGTTGAGAGAGTTAAGCCTGATTGTTGGGGAATAAGTGTCTGAATAAATTATGAATAGCCCCTCAGTCCCCCCAACCCATCATATCCGATCATCACGCTCTCATCTCTGGATATGAAACGAGCCATCGCCGAAAAAGCAGCGGCAGGCAACTGAGCACCAGAGCACATTTATACGGGAATGACTTCAGTGTTGTATCACGTAGTAAATAATTCCTTTGTGGCATTGTCTTGGTTGGCTTTGCAGCTTTCGGCTCCCAGTTCCCGGTTCTCGTCCTTTATGTCCCCCTGAAATCTCTCACAGAAATCCCAGAACTCCCCGGACTGCCATTCCATCGCGGTCTAGAGGGTGTTTACGTGCTTTGAGGGGGTGTAGGAGGTGTTTTTGGTGAAAATTGGTCTAGTGGAGATTGGGGGTTGAGTCTTTTATTGTTACGTGGCAAATACAACATAAAACGAACGTGTAAATGTTATTTCTTGATTTATTTCCGCGGTGCATGCAGATGCTTACGCCAACCGATTTTAAGGTCTCCTCTCTGAATCCCCAACCTGCCATATCCGATTCCCATTCCACTCCCATCCACTGAAGCATCCTCGATACGTTACGTATACGCCGTGTGGCGGATTTTCGTTTTTCTTTGGCTTGGTTTGGTTTGGCACAACACGGAGCGTCGACAAATATAAAATATTCCGCTTACCTTGCACAAATATTTATATATGGTTGGTACATAATATAAAATTACTGCATGTCTCTATATATATATATTTGCTCATGTGTCTGTCCGTGTGTTGGTTAGCCAGCCTGCTGCTACAGTGTGTGTCCGTGTGTATTTATGTTTGAAATGGCATTGTCGACATTGGGGCCTGGCAAATTTTTTTTTCGTATCTGTGCCATTTATTGTGTTTTTCGTTTATGCACCCTGTAAATTAGGGCCACGGGTTGATGGGCACTAAAGTGTAATTGGCTGTGAAAATAGTGCGAATGCACCCCGGTTTTATCCTTTTTTATATTGCCATAAAATGTTACACATAAAATCTCTAAGTTTTTATACCGGGATGTTCTCGAAATGAGAGATTACTAAGCCGATTTGGAAACAGTTTTTGAAGTCATTTTGCTTTGAATTAAGTTGATTTGGTTTTTTCCTATGCATGTGTTTTTATTTCAAATATTTACATATGTTTTAATTTAATAAACTAACTTGCAGTTTAGATGATAAATTTATTTAACTTTGTAATGCCCCAACAAAGTTTTTGTTTGTTTCCATTATATCTAACCATATATATTTCGCTTCAAAATATTTATTAATGATTTTATACTCTTGTAACATAAAACAAATGAATAACTTGCTCATTAAGTAGTAGGTTGAATAAATTATTTGTTTTATTGTTACACTTGATACATTATATGCTTGATTGACAACCAACAGAGATTTTTCCTGATGTCATTCCGCTATCAAGTGCCTTTTAATTTGAGCTTTATTTATTACTACGAGCTGTAGATTTATATACTCAGTTAGGAAAACCTAAAGGGTATTCATGCCACTCACCTGTTATTGTGGCCTCCTTCCCTTCCTGTGTTTGCTTGAGTATTTTGTAATTTTTGTCTCGCTTTTGTTCTTCTCTGTCTTTTTTTTTTATCCCTCCGTTGGCCGCCGCGTGCTGGCTGACTGTTCGGCACAAAAGCAAACACTTTTCTTGGGTGCAGGCGACTTTACATAGCCCGCTCTTCCCCCCTCGTCCCTTTGCCTGGCTTATGCCCCAACTCTTGCCCGTCTAGGCAACGGCAACGGCAGCGGCAAAGGCAAAGGCCCCCATGGCTTATATTTACCTCTCGGCTTAAGCCAAGGCGAGACGTTTGTCTCTTGGCCGCCCGCTTGGATTCTGTTTCGGTTTTCGGGGGTTTTGGGGTTTGCCGATGCACAGGAGAAAAAAATATATAGACATAAGTAATTAATTTAATTGCATAATAAAATTCTTTTAAAAACAGATATTGATTTCAAGTTAAATACCTTATTTTTTCCTTCTTTATGTTTTCTGCTTCATACCGGATAAAAATTTTTGCTCTTTGGAAGTTATATCTTTTATAGTTTTATTGTTAAATATTTATTACATTTTTTTCTTTCAAAAATATGCTTAAAGTTAGTTTATAAACGAGCTTTACTTATCTTGTATCTCGAAGTATTTTAAATTTCCTAAATTATACATAGAAGTATTAATAACAATTATTAAAATATGAAAAAAATATGAAATTGTTTTGTTAATATAATTATTATTAATTACGACATTTAAGATACCACAAAGCTATATATACTTAGCAAATCCAATATAAGGTTTTAATCTCTCGTTATGATTAAAACAAATAAATAAATGGTAATGTTAACTTAATTATTGCTATAATTTCCGATAGCTTAAATTTCCATTATTCGTAGTTAACATTTTTTTATATAGGTTTAGTTGTAAATATATTTTTCTGCACAATTTTAGAGCCCGATTATAATTTCTTTTTTTACAAGAATAAGTTGTTTTTTCATTTCATTTAATCGATCACATATTTCTTGCTTTTTTTCTCTGCAGAACCAGAGCTCTTTTTATGTTGTATTAATCCAGGAATTACAATTACAATATGGAATTGTTCTTTTTGTTGTTTTTCGGTTTCTTTTCTCCCTGTATATAGGTTGAGCTCTTTTTATTGTTGTTGTTGTTGTTGTGTGAGGTTTTGGTTCCGTGTTTCGCCTGTTGACGCAAATTGCCAAAATTGCCTGCGGTTGTGTTTACATGGCGAATGTAACAGACAACAGACAAGTGACAGCCGCACGCACCGAATTCAAATAAAAGCCAATGCCAATGCCGCCGTGTCTACAAGTGCGAAGGGAAAGTGCGGGGCTGGGGAGCAGGAGGCCCTTGGAAAATGCAGGACGAGTCAGCAATCGTGCGGTACATTATTTAATTTTGACATGTGCTTGGGGTTTTGTCATCTGTATGTACAGCGCACCATGTAAATAGCAATTGGCAATTCAAATTTAGGCTAATGTGCGTTTGATATATGGATTGAGGTCCCTGCGAATATATATTCCTATATAGCACATATACTTATGTATATTTCGATATAGATTAAAGCTTAGACTCATTTGCGGCTATCAATGGAGCAGAGGCGTCTTTGATGATTTTATTGGCTTCGGTTTGCCTTTTTCGATAAATCATTTGCATTTATGGCATGTGACAAGTGCTGCCATTTCTCTTGCTCTATCTATCACCCACTGTCTCTTTCTCTTTGCCAGCGCATGTCTCTTTCTAATGATGGCCAGTTCTGATCTGAATTGATGGCATTTCCATTAAAACATGGAACCAAATCAAGTGATTTCCGCTTCCTGTTTCGCATGCAGAACGTTTCGCTTTAATCTTGACTGGTTGTGGCGCAATATTTCCAAGTGCTACGCACTTTGATTTATTTTGGAATTATGCTTATTTGCGGTTACATAAAACGGGACATTAGTTGGGGATTTAAAGCCTGGGATTGAAATTAAAATTATGATTTTTGCCATTTCCTTGGAGGGGAAACCATCCAGAAAGTGTGTTTTAATTTTAGATGTATTATTTAAGGTACTTTGATGCTGCTTATTGTACTATATTATCCCTCCTTATGGTCATGTAGACTTTAACTTAAAGGTATTTTCCTTAAACTATGTTGCCTTGCACTTCCAACATATAAATGTTTTCTTTTCCCCATTTTTATCCTTTTCCTGTTTGGCAGTTTAATGGCATTCCTCCTATTATTTGCAGTTTGTTAAAGATCAATTAAAACGCTCGAATAAACAATTGTAGTTTATTGTTGTCCGATATCGCTTGTTCCTGTTGATAGTTTTTCCATTGCTCTTTGACCGTAGAGAAAATTTCCCCATTTCCTTTCAACTTTTCCTCCTGTTGCCGCCTGCCTTTGTTGTCTGCACTTTTCAATCTCCTTTCGGTTTTCCTCTCTCCGTTCCGCTTCGGTTTTTTTTTGTGTATTTTTTGTGCAATGTTTGCAATGGCTATTCACTTCTCGAGACATGGATTTGATTGCTTGGATGCCTTTCAATGTCCATTTTCCTCGTCTTAACCCGATCAAAACAGGTGCTTAAAAATCAAGCATAGGTTCTTGAAATACTTATATGCTACAGGATAATGAGAAAAATACATTAAAATGGCATTCATGGATTTCGAAATAGGTTAAATATCACTGGGAAATTCTGGAATATTTATTTACTAAAATATTGCTTTTGAAAAACACGAAAATTGTAATAGTCTTACAAAAATGTATTACATTTTCTTGATTATTAATAATTTAACTATAAACATAATAATAAATTAAATTGTACATGCCTTTAATTACTTTTGATTTCTAGAAATTAAATTCCAGACAATTTAAAATTATATTTTTTGTTGAAATAAATAAATTTACAAAAATTAATGAAATTATATTAAAAATGTGTGCCATATAGGCAAAATAATTCTTTTAAATACCAACCTAAAAAAAATCCATTTAAGGAAAAGCCTTCCTTAAGTTCCAGTAATCTTATAAAAATTAACTTGGACCCCTCGCTTATTACTGTGGGATTACTCTGTGATGGTTCATTGGCTCAGCTTGAAACTTTTGGGGAATGTTTTAAGGAAATAAGATTTTTTAAGTACACAGGAACTCGGAAAAGTTCCAGTGATTTAGGCCGCCTTTAGAGGGTTAACTCAACGCTGCCCTGCTCTGCTCCTCGATGACGATGATGATGCTGACGGCAGTGTTGAATGGCGAACGAACGCCCGAGATATAAATTTCAACAGTATACTTTTTTCATCCACTTTATGCTCGTACTTCCTATATTTCTTCGCTTTTTGTTGCTGTTGCCGTTGCTGTTGTGTGGCTGAAAAGCAAATCTGTGTAGTGGGCGCTTGTCCTTCCGCTTATCGAAGGAGCAGGGAGCAGAGTCTCAACTGGGATCGCAGATGCTTTTTGCTCAGCGGTGGCTCCTGCCGAGCCTCAATAAATCTACCATCGCATATCTTTGGGGCTCGCTTTCGTGTTTTTACAGCATCAACAACAAAATAACTCAAAGTGTCATCCAAACTCTTGAAGTCTATTGTGTTGTGCCTTTGTTATACCGTCTCTCCCTCCACTTATGCCCCGATTCCTTTCCATTTTTTCCTTTGGCTGGCTGCTTATCCTTACAAAGCGTTTGACGGTTGCAATCGTCGCGTCGAGGGGGCTACACGTGTTTCCAGGGGCGGCGTTCTAGTGGGGACCCGTCATTATTTGGCCCTGCCTTGGCACTGGGGCAATATGCAATACCCAATGCCCCAATATCCACTACCCATCCCCCCGATCCGAGTGGCATTTTTATTAGGTGTATGGCTCTGTAAATCACTATGCCACCCACTCAACTACATACTCGTATAGAATGCCGAACAAATATGTACCTACACTTGGGGAATAATGTACAAGAGCTTGGAGGAATTCCATTAGGGATTAAGCTTAAATTTATTAAATTTTAAAGTATGTGTGTTGATAAATAAATAAATAAAATTATGTAAAAAAGGATATATAAACAAAATTAAAATATAATCTCTTACTTCTTACCTTTTTTATAATTCTCTAAAGAGATACCTTGGCATTCTCCGAGTTCCCATCTTAATTTTGGAAAAACCTCTAAAATATTTATAGTAAAATTTTTCCAGATTTTGTTTACTCCTCTGACCACCTTCGAGGCCAAAAATTTCGATTGATTTTTAGTGTTTTCGAGTGTATTACTTACTTATATGCCTTATTCATGGTATTTTGGCGTCTGATAACAATCTAAACAAAATGTATGACATTGTTGGGGCTCCCATTTTGCGATGCGATGTGGGTCGCCCACGCAACAAAGGCCGACTGGAGGCTCCGCCAAATACCCAATTCCCATGCATATTCTGATTTTTTTCTTTCCCAGGGTCTCCAAGGGGAACGACACCCTGCCCAGGGTATCCTGGGCACGCGCCTCTCCGCCTCATCCGTACCTTTATATATTTTATGTTACCCACTTCAAGTTGTGCTGGAACTTATTACATATTATAAATCATATCATGGCATGACATTATGCTTAGCATACAATTTGCCAGGCAGCGACCTTTTCTCACTCGGTCTTCGTTCGGCGCTCTGAAGGTCGAATTTAAAATGTGCGAGCAGGAAACTTTTATATTTATTTTGGCAAGTTTTTGGAATTTTTGTATACAAAGCAAGTATTTCTAGGGGCATTAGTTAAAGTGCCTTGCTTTGATTTTGGGACCTTTCCAATTATGATCCCAAGGGGAACACTTTATTATATTTTAATAACGGAAAATGTGTTAGAGGGTATTGGTATTTGTGGTTATAAACATTATAAACTCCTAAGAATTACAAATTGTTTTTAGTTTTTAACCAAAATAGAAAAGGTAAAATATAAATTTTTTTTGGTTTATTTTCTAGCCGAAAAAATTGTAATAAATTTGCCTCAGTACCATTAATTTACCCCACCTCTCATAATAAACAACCATCCAAATTTTAATTGGTTTCCTCGCTTTGCATACCAATTTTGGTTTATTTTTAAACATAAATTTAAATAAAGTTTTGTTGTTTTTTTTTTTGTAGTATACATTTATGTGGCAACGTTATGACATTAGCTAAAGTTGAACCTCCTTCTTCGATTCCGATTGCGATTTTCTCTCTTCTCGGGGGCGTTCGGGGTCTTGTGTTGCAAATACTGTTTATCCTTCTTCAAACAGCAGCGTGCCTTGGTGTCGACAAATTACATAGGCTAATTAGCATATATATCACATACTTCCTAAATTAAGAGCTACAACTAAAAGCTAAAACGACGAACGTGTGTGTGTGTCTGGAGCGAGTAGTTGGTATTTCTCTCGGGCCTACTCGCTTTTAAGTATTTGATTTGGTATTATAGTTCTCCTTACATCGAGTTTTAAGTTTACAAAAAATGTGACTTCCCATGGAATGCAGGGGAAAGCCTTAAGTATATACATATACATACATCGATTTGCGTTTGTTTAGTAATAGTAACTCTTGTTTCGTTTCTTGTTATTATAAAATATTTTTTGTTTGCGTAATTTCATAAGAATACTTTGATTTTGTTGCTGCGGAAGTTCGTTGCTTATCTTTCTTTCGTTTCGTTTCCTTTCTTTTTTCTTTTTCTTTTTTCTTTCTTCATTTTTTGTGTTTCTAGTTTTCTCTTTTGGGTTGCAAGTGAAAAAGTGAAAAGTTAAAATGAGATCAATACCAAACAAACAAAGGCAAAAGGCATTAGAAAGACTTGGCTGGGTATTTGGTATTCCTATCTAAGCGATTCTAAGCCGATTCATTTAGAGTGACCAGACCAGTGGCAGTGGACGCATCAATTGCACGCCCAGTCACACTCAAAAAGCGAAAACATAAAGTTTGGAAAAGAAAAGCGGAAATACTTAGGGGCTAATTAACGCTTGATTATTAGTAGTGCAGTGGTTGTTAGTTAGTATTTCGAAAGATCTCTCTCTTGCTCAGATGCTGTGGTCCAGAATGGAGACCGGATCGTAGGAACGTTTCTTGGCGCGCTGCAGGTAGATATAGCCGCCCTGCACGAAGATGGCAATGGTGGCTATAACCGCGTAGCCCAGCAGCCAGTAGGAGAAGTAGTAGGTCTGGTCAAAGGCACTCTGGCAGATGGTGATGGGGCCCAGAGGCGCAGCAGTGGTTGTGGTGGTTGAGGTACTGGTGGAGGTGGGGGTACTGGCTATCAACTCCGCCTTCTTCTGGGTGGTGGTGGTGGTTTGGGGCTCCGGCAGCAGCGGCGGCAGGGAGTCCTGCTCCTGATCCGGCTCCTCCTGGGACTCCTCGTCCGTGTAATCCCTGTAGCCGTCATCGTGCGGCATTGGGGCACACTTAGGCCAGCACACCGGACAGCAGGTGTCCTTCAGCATCACATGCCGCTCGCTGGGACAGTTGAGGTTGCCGCAAAAGGACATGGCGCACTTGGACTCCCCCTTGACGCACTCGCACTGCTGGCAGCCATCGGTCCAGGTGTCGCCATCCTTGTAGAACATGTTCGGAATCTTGGACTCGCACACGCCACCCTCCGCCCGCTCATCGCAGTCCTGGTGGCAAAAGGGGAAGCCGGAGTTGCACCTGCACCGCTGGCACTCCTTCAGCCACTGGAATTCCGTGTCCAGCACCTCCGTGCAATTGGGCTCGGCCCGACACTCGTAGGTGCCGCAGCAATGGCCAGGTGACTGCATGTTCTCCGGCTCCAGCTCCACCACCACCTTGCCCGCGTCGCAGTCCGGAATGTAGCAGGTCTTGCACACACACTTCCGGGGCAGGCAGCACTGCTCGAAGTCCCTCTCGGAGATCGAGCTGCTGTTGTAGGCCACCGCCACCGACACCACCGTTGCGTCCTTGTCGGCGATACCCGGGTCGGTGGGCAGCTCCACCGCATTCGACTTAATCAGCTCCACCGCAATCAGGTTCTGGCGCACCGCACTGTCCGCCGGGCAGTGCATCTCCGCGTCCGGCGGACACTTAACCGAGTCACACAGATCCGGCAGCGGCATCTGGTCAGCTGTAACGAAATAATCGGGAGCGAAATTACAGGGCAGCCGTTAGTGGTGGTCAATAAAATATGAAGGTCTCAGGTGCAGCTTAGGTGTACTTAAGGGGGGTTGGGTGAGGTGTGTGTGGTGCCTTGTAGGTGGCGGGCTTTAATGGAAGGTCACCCAAAGTATTGTGGGCAGAGTGCGGAGTTTAAGACCTCTTAACTACAGGAAAAATAGTAATGGCGTAAGCTTCTTAAAGGAAAAACAAACTAAGAACCAAAAGGAGGGACACTATTTCTATGACATCCGAAACTGTATTTAAAAATGAGAAAATCCTAGCGATACAACAATCAATGCTTAAATATAAGTTATTTAAAAGCAAAACATCTCACAGGAATTTCATGTAATGTTACTTTGATATTTTTCTTAAGTTTTTCTTTAACATTAAATCAAGTTGCTGCCTCATTCACTGCATATACAATTTTTATACAGAAAAATAATAATTGTAGAAATTTTTAATTAAAGAAAAAATATAAATTATCTAAACTACGAAAAGATATTGCCTTTGTTCCATAAAACTAGTGTAATATTAAAGCTAAGCATTGCTATTACCAGCAGAAATATTCCTTAATAATAAGAAACATAATCATAATTTCATTATAATTATTATATTTTATTCTTCACACGTTCTTAGCCTTATAAAGCTTCTTAACTGATTATAAATACTCAACTCAAAAGTTTTTCCCCCACCGAAACTTTTATCTTAAAAACTGAAAAATCTACATCCTCATCCACTTTCAACATATATTTTTCACAAGTTTTCCCATATCTATGCTATAATTATTCCCCATTTTTTCATTCGCAGGGTCAGCGAAAATATATATATATAACTGAATGCATTAAGGTCTGGCTTATCTGAGATGGTATGTCCGTTTCCTATCTAGGTAAGTGATTCATTAACCGGGCACCGGGGTGAGTCCCCCTGCTTGGTTGGTGGTGAGGGAGAGAAAAAGTTAAACCAATTAAAGTTTTTCTCCACTTTCTGGAAATGCGACTGCCGACTGCTATTGATTGTTGACTGTGTTTGCCTTCCATTAATTTTATATTCTATACCTGAAGACTAACGCTTTTCCTCACTACATTTTTGGGCTTTTCTTTGGTCGTTTTTCTTTGGGTTTTCCGCGGGTTCCTTTTTATGGAGTTCTCTCCTTTCTTCTGTGCACGTGTACGTTCATTGTTCAAGTTAATTTGTCATTTTCACTCGCCCATATAATGGGAAATTTTCCTCCTGTTCCGTTCCCTTCCCTTTCCCTCGCTCCGATGCCCTTCGACTTTTCGGGCCCCGTCGGTTTTCCTTTTTCCGGGTAAACAATCAAGTTCTGGCCGGGGACAAAAGTAAATATCTGGCTGGAAAAATCTACTTGATTTAAGCATAAGAATCTCCGCAGTCTTGTCGAATATTAAAAACTAAACTTTTTCGGTTCGTTTTGTTGTTCCTTTGGGCCCCTGCACTTTGATGTCGGTGGGCAGAATGTTTGTGGGGTTTGTTCCGGGTACAGACCCGAGAACCGAGAACTGAGGACCGAGGATTTTGGGCGGATCGGCGGCTGCTTTGAAGGAGCTCAACAAACTTCTTACACTTTATTTAATTAAAGTTTTACTTGTTCGTTGTTTTTCGCATTTTATTCGCTGACGCTGTCGTGTTATCAGCGGGACAGCTGGGACAGTTGTCAGCCGCCCTCGTATCCGCAGTTCGACTTTGAAGTTTTGGCGGCGGGAGGTTAGATTTAAGCGAGGCATGTCCAAAAAATAAAAACACTTTAAATGTTGCTCAACTTGATTTCGACAACAAAAACGAATTAAAAAAATAAAAAACTGAAAATATTTTGGATTAGTCGGAGATTACACTAGTTTACACTCAAAATGCTCCAAGCCTGTTGATGTGAAATTCTGGTAGAGTTGAACCCCCAGATCACGAAAACGACTTTAATTTTTTTTTCTATGGATAGGTTTTTTTTTAAAGATTTTTTAAAGTTTTACAAAAAAAAAATTGCTCAGTTTACGTTTATTATTTCATAGCTCGAGTTGTAGCCAACCAATTTACCTGTCGAATGTTTTATTTTACAGGTAATGAACTAACCTTTCGATTTTAAAACACTTTATGTATATTGGATAAGTACTTTGTGTGCTATAGCTCGATAACCTTGAAAAAAGTGGAAATTTCAATCCGTTAACTCAAATGTTAACGTGCTGCTAACATCCTAAAAACTCGGAAAAAATCCGTTGGAAAATCAAAACGTGTTTTTTTACAAAGATGATCGCCCAAAGTATCAAACAGGCCTACAACTCCAGAAATCCGTTGAAGAATAGATTTATCGTGGATTTTCAAAGTTAAGAAAATTGAGAATTTTTTTCAAATTTTTGGGCGGATGCCTACTAGATTAAATGTACAGTGTTGGACAACCCCTTTAGATGGCCTGTTAACTTTGCTAGATGTGATGAACTGTCGGATTTAGCTATAAAAAAATAGCTAAGTTTTGTTAAATAATCAAAAATTTACAAAATTATGTTGAAGTAAGATACAAATTAAATTATCGCCTTTATATACATACAGCTATTGTGAACTAATTAGAAAGATGACTATGGTGGTGGTTGAAGTAAGATAAAAATTAAATAATCGTCTTTATGATTTGGTTCATTGGTACCATTAAGGGGTTATGCGGCCTCGCGGCTGTAAAACGTGGTATAAAAACAAACTTTTTTCTGCAGAAAAAATATAGCAGGAGTATTCTGTACAAGAGCGCCCCCTTCAAATCAATATTACTCCCGATTTTTAGTTGAAATGTGGTCAGGATTTTAACCTATTCATTCAATTAGGAAATCGTTTTTTTTTTTCATTTCAAGGGCGGCGGGAATCCTTAAGTCTTATGTTCTGTCAAATTTGCTATTTTTTTTTTATTCGAATTTGAATATTTGCAATGGATACATCGAAAAAATTGACCTGTGTAAATGATACAAAGACCACCACCATAGTCATCTTTCTAATTAGTTCACAATAGCTGGATGTATATAAATGCGATAATTTAATTTTTATCTTACTTCAACATAATTTTGTAAATTTTTGATTATTTAACAAAACGTAGCTATTTTTTTATAGCTAAATCCGGCTGTTCATCACATCTAGAACAGTTAACAGGCCATCTAAAGGTGTTGTCCAACACTGTACATTTAATCTAGTAGGCATCCGCCCAAAAATTAAAAAAAAATTCTCGATTTTCTTAACTTTGAAAATCCACGATAAATCTATTCTTCAACGGATTTCTGGAGTTGTAGGCCTGTTTGATACTTTGGGCGATCATCTTTGTAAAAACATATTTTGATTTTCCAACGGATTTTTTCCGAGTTTTTAGGATGCTAGCAGCACGTTAACATTTGAGTTAACGGATTGAAATTTCCACTTTTTTCAAGTTTATCGAGCTATAGCACACAAAGTACTTATCCAATATACATAAAGTGTTTTAAAATCGAAAGGTTAGTTCATTACCTGTAAAATAAAACATTCGACAGGTAAATTGGTTGGCTACAACTCGAGCTATGAAATGATAAACGTAAACTGCGTAAATTTTTTTTGTGTAAAACTTTAAAAAATCTTTAAAAAAAAACGTATCCATAGAAAAAAAAATTAAAGCCATTTTCATGATCTGGGGGTTCAACTCTACCAGAATTTCGCATCAACAGGCTTGGAGCATTTTATTTTTTTCATTTTGTTAACTGGTGTTATATGCTCTTTTTTTGGGGATTATGTTGTGGGGTTCAAGGTAAAAAAAAAAATAGGTTTTGGCAATCATTTAAAAAATATTTAATCTGTAGGGGAGAAACCTAATTAGCGAAAAAAGTTTAATAAAGAAGAAACGAGGAAAACGAAGTAGAAATCACTTGATGTTGTTAAATAAGTTTTTAATTACTCTGAAGATGTCGGACCTTTAATCCCCTTTCCAGAATCATTAAGTTTTAGATTGTGTGCTCTTTTTAGATTATTTTTTGTTAAGAGTTTTTAGCCAAAGTTTCCATGTTTCTTTTCAGAATTTGCAAGAAGGTAAATCTTATCGTATGTTTGCTTAAAAAATGGCACACAACTTAAATGTAGACCAACTTGTTTCTTAAGACACAACTCTTTTTTATTTTATATTCTAGAAGTTTGTATACTCTTTAGTTTAGTCTAAGAAAACAGGTACCTATTTTGGTGCTACTTCATATATTAATGGAATATTGATTTGAATTGAATTATTTTTAAGGAATAGAGTGATAAAATCACTTGGATTACTTTAAAAATAAATACTTCTGTGTCAAACACTTTTATTTACAAAATGTTTCAATGACTTATCATACAATTTCTTATTGTAGATCAAGTTATTCATATATTTTTTTTGAAGAAGAAAAACTTCTTTGAAAATATAATTTATTCTTTTAAATTTTAAATGCCTTTGTTTCAAATCAGATTAGCTGGCCATTGGTAATTAATTTGCATTATAATATATTATTTATTAAATATCCCGTTAAATACAAATATCGAAAATACAAAGATATACCCTTCCCTCCGCAGTAGAGTGGCCAAAAAAAAAAGAAAATGTGAATGAATTAGCCGACAGACGAGGACATGGCATTGCAATTCGTAGAGAGCTGGCTGGAGCTGCCTCACGCTGGCGGAGCAACTGTCAGAGTAGCCGGCCACCTAACCTAGATAAAAACCAAACCGCACACTTGGCTGCCTATTCAGATAAAGTCGGTGCCGGCGACAGAACCAGAAGCTATGGGACCGGGGCCTAGAACCAGATCCAAGACCCAGGGAAGAGGACAAAAGCGCACAGAAACTTGTAGATACATGGTTGGCTTTTTTATTTTACTCTTTTTTAGATTTCTTTTTATTTTTTTAGATTTTCCCCCTACCCCACTTTGGCTGCTACTTTGGGGTCTTCGGTGCGAAACTTATAAACAGCCGTGGAAAGTTTTCATAAAGGATGAAAGTACGAGAACTCGCACATACACACATATACGGACACTCTCGAGTGTTTTGCATTTTATGTTGCTTGAATGGAAAAAAAGACAAGAGATGGGGGGGGAGGAAAACTCTTTAAAAAGCGCAAAACTTTTTTAATAATCCAGCGACAACGACAACGACAACGACAACAACACTGTGTCGGCCTGCAAATCCAGATACAAATACAAAGTGCAGAATACAAGGGAGGGGCCAACTGTGTCAGGAATTTAAATCGTTAGTTTATCTCCTTTGGCTCGGCAGCTGTGATTGGAAATCCAGTTTAACCCCAGCCCAGCTCTGGGCCAGGTGAGCTGGATATGCAGGCACCTGAAGCCACTTGCAAATTGAGTGATTTCCCGGTGGCAGGCATCCGAGAGATACATCTGTGGCAAGTAAGCCGCAGACCATAAGCCGCCCGATGTTACCTAATTTTCATCTGAGCCCGAGAGCTCTCTGTCTGGGCAGAATGTGATTTTGTTTTGTCTTGCCAGGCAGGCAGCCAATCAGCCAGTTCTCCATCCATCCAACCATTCATCCATCCATACATCCATCCATCGGCGTTGGCGAACCCTTTTGTTGTGTCACTTTTGGGGCTGCTCACTGAGTGTGTTATCTGGCCAGATTATCTGGCTGAGTGAACGCCTTGGCTAAACGAAATTCAATCAGGCTAATAGCTGGCGTAACCACACTCGAAAAATAGGGTGTATAAAGGGGAAATAGTTCTTAAAGTTCTAGTCAAAAAATCATATTTTCAGAGACAAATTTCAAAGCAAAAATGTAAATCCTTAACCTTGAAAAATTCCACTAAACCCAGGAAATTGTCTACCATAAAAATCGGATTTAAGGACCTCTAAATTATGTACCCCTCTGTTTTTCCGAGTGCACTGCCCTGGAGAGCAGCCTTTGGCTGTGATTTGATTATGCCATAGCCCTTGGACAGTTACATTCCCAGCTTTGCTCGACTCGAATCGCAGCGATGCAGCCGTGCTGGCCAGTCCGTCTGGGCCTGTTGGCTCTGGGCCTACTGTACGGTCTGACCAGAGTGTTTGGCCTGTTGGCCATCGGCCAGTCGAGTCCTCGGGGGATCAAGAGGGTGAGAAGGAGCCTGTATTGGCGCCTCTACGGCTGGCTGATGCTGATCTTTGTGGGCGGCTTTTCGCCCTTCGCCATCGTGTGCATCTACCATCGCATGGCCTTCCTGCGCCAGAACCTGCTACTGCTCCTGATTGGCTTCAATCGATATGGCCTGCTGCTGGCCTGCGCCTTCGTTACCCTGTGGATACACTGCTCGAAGCAGGAGGAGATCATTGGGTGTCTGAATCAATTGCTTCGATGTCGTCGGCAGCTCCGGAGGCTAATGCACACGCGGGAGCTAAGGGATTCACTGGATTGTCTGGCCACCAGGGGGCATCTAATGAGGTTGGGCCTGCTTCTGTGCTCCTTAGTCCTCACGACATCCCAGCCCATCCAGATATTTAAGGACGATCCCGAGGTGAAGCGAAACCCGACCTACGCCTTCTGTTTGTTCTTCATTCTTTCCTGCCAGCTGATCCTGCAGCTCTCGCTGGCCATGTACACGCTATCCCTACTTTTCGTGGGACACCTGGTGCGGCACTCGAATCTGCTGCTGGCCAGGATTCTCGCCGATGCCGGTGGCATCTTGGAGGACAACACCCTCAGGGCCGGATTTGGTCCCAATCGCCAGGAGCTGTACCGGAGCCAGCAGCAGTGGCTGGCCCTGGAGCTGTGGCACCTGCTCCGGATAAACCAGCAGCTGCTGAAGCTGCACAGGTCCATCTGCTCCCTCTACGGCGTCCAGGCGGTCTGCTTCATCACCTATGTGCCCGTGGAGTGCATGGTCCACCTCTTCTTCACCTACTTCATGAGGTACAGCAAGTTCATTATACGCAAGTATGGCCACAGCTTTCCGCTGAACTACTATGCCATCGCCTTCATGGTGGGCCTCTTCACCAATCTCCTGCTGGTGATCCTGCCCACCTACTACTCGGAGCGGCGCTTTAACTACACCAGGATGACGCTCCGGTGCTCCAGTCTGGCCTTTCCCTCGCGAATCACCGACAGGAAACTCATGAACACGGTGAGATGATCCATATTCTGTGCTTGCAACGGGAAAGGTAACACTATTTGCTTCTATATTGTATGAATTGGTTAAGGCTACAGCAAAATATTGTTCCAAGAACTAATTAAATGCCATTTACATTCAGTAAGGCCTGCTCGTAAATGACACATCATAAAATAGTTCTAAATAATTACGGCGCACTTTCCACTATATAAGGAAAAGCATTTGAAGCTATAGAAAAAATCAATAACGATTGAAAGCTGATTGATTTCGATTTACAATGATTTCAATTGAATCAGAACTATTATGAATGGCATCCTGTATGCTTCATTATCTATTTCGCACATTTTTTAATACCTTCCCCTTGGTGGAATAATGTTTTCATATTTACCAACTCAAACCCTCCTATTTAATCAACTTATCTTTCCTGCAGCTGCACTACTACGGCTTGTATCTGAAGAATGTGGAGTTTATATTCAGTGTCAACGCCTGCGGACTGTTTAAGCTGAACAATGTGTTGCTTTTCTCCATAGTCGAGGCGATGCTTAATTACCTGATGATACTGATACAATTTGATAAGGTCTTGAACCAGTAGAAGGCAAAAAGAGGGCCCAGACAATGGCCATGAGTAAATAGCCTATAAATTACACGTGTCGCGTCTAGGGTAAATATATGTACATATATATGCAGAATCCCAGGGAAGGGGCTAGCTTTACTTACGTGTCGTTGCACTGGAAACAAATATTAGTCCATATATTATTAGCATCTGGTGCAAGCACCTCCTTGGCTTGTGCAAGCTCGGCATGTTCCCTCTGTGTTTGTTTTATTTTTGCAAAAGGGGTTGCTTTTTCCGAGAGGGGCTGGTGGTGGTGGGGTGCCGACAGCAGCTGATGACAATCGATATGACCTTGCCTGGTCGCCAGAGACTTGTGTGTGCGAATTCCTGGCCCGCTATCAAATCATATAAATGTCTCGTTATAATTTGCAAAAATCAAAATCAATTGGCATCTTCTCGGCGAAATCAACTGCAAAGACAGAGAGAAAAGCACGGAAAACAATTAATGTGACGTCTTTCCTTTATATATGTTTTTCTTTAGTTTATATCTTAAAGTTATAAGTCGGAATAAAATCAGTTAATACTTTGTAGGCTCCCCAAAAGCTGTAATAATTAAATTGTACAAAATAGCAGAAAATGAATTAATAAACTGCATTTATTTTCCCCTGAAATACCCATTTTTCCTCCGTAATCATTGTGTATTTTCGTTTTCAGTGAACTCTTTCGTTTGTTTGTTATTCCGCTCATCTGATGAAATGCGAATTCTAATTTGATTGCATTCGCCAAATAAAAAAGCAGAGCAGAGCAGCGCAGAGCCAAAAGGCAGTAAACACTCGACGCGTTAATAAGAACAGGCACCTCTGCCTCCACACCGAAATTCGGGGGGCTCTTTTATTCGGGTTCGCGGATCGGATCGGTTGTGGTTTGCTTTGGTTTGCTCGCCAGTTTCGTCACTGCTAAAAATAGCAACCTTTTTTTGCGGCTCTGCGAGTATGTTAGTTTTAATGACCAAGTGCCAGTCTCCCGTCTCCCGTCTCCCGAAGTAGAGGTGGAGGAGGAGCAGCACACCGGGGTATCAGCGTTAGGCAACCGAGGGTTCGGGGTCAGGCCATTTCCCCGGCAACCGAGAAATGTTTGTCCATGTTTTTTGGCTTTGGTGAATGGAACCGAAAACCCCTAAAACTGAAAGGCACTGGCTGATAAAGGTAGACAGCCCACAACACACTGAAATCGGGGGAAAACGGGTTGGAATTTGGGGGTGGACCTGCTGTTACCTTGTTCCAGCATCCATAAAAGACCTGTCCAGGTCCATGTCAGTGTCCAAATCGAATAAATTTGGCTTGTGTGCACTGCGAGGAAGCTATTTGGGCTTTAAATAAATCTTATAGAATTTATATAAGAGTAAATAAGTGTTCAAAATTATAAAAAATATTTTAAAAATATTTTAAGTATTCACTAATCCTAAACGAACCTAGTTTATTATTAATATTTTGCTGAGAAGAATATCCTAATTTATTTGCAAAGATATTTCAACTTCAGTTATCATTTATTATCTTTCCAAGTGAGATCTTATTTGAATATACTGAACATTAGTATTCTCTAATATTTAGTCTTCATTAAGACTCCCATAAAATAGGGTAGAAAAGCCAGATGAAGTCATCTGATTTAAATCTCGTTTTATCTTAACGATGCAATCAACAATTGAGACTACTAATTCGAGTTTTAGGTGTTCTGCTTCTCGGTTCATTAATTATACCTCAAGAACCGCGATTTCATAATCAACTAATTGAGTTTAATTAATGGCAAAAGATAAGAGCTGTCGGAATACTTGAATTAAAACTGCAATACTCATGGTAAGCACTTCTGATATAAATTCTATTACTATTGAAGGTATTTTTCGGCCAGTGTTTTATTGGCATTGAATGCCGGACGATGATTTGCTTTTCATATGCATTCAATCAATTCCTAAACGTATCCATCCACTCCCAGTTAAACGAGTCTATGGGCCGGAGATTTATGAGATTGAGATACGAGCTCTGCTCGATACGGCAAAGCTCGGCTTAAACTCTGTTGGCAAACTGAATTTCCTTTCATCAAATGTCGGATGGGGCTCGTGCAAATGAGAGCTGCTCCTGGTCCTGCTTACTTGCTGCACAATTTGCATTACTCAGACGAGTGACAGGGGGAAAATCGGAGCCAAATTCGGGGGAAAAGCGCTTTAATTGCGGGGTGTTGTTTTTCACTTAGCCGATAAACCCGAGCTACGTCGATTCCTGTTGCACGAATATCTCTCGAGTGAGTCCAACATCCAACTCCGATACGAGTACAAATACGAGAGAGTGTGTGAAAACCGAGTGTGTTGTTTGGCGGCAATAGAAATTTCTGGGAATTTGTTTGCTTTGGTACTACATACGAGCATATACATATTCGTATATGCAGGTTCAGTAACCTATTGAGTGTGCTGACGCTTCGCGGAGAGTTGCCCATAAATATCGTCTATTTTGCTAAGCGGAGCCACATAAACAATTCAAGATTAATGAACCCACAACAACAAAAAAAAAAAAAATATCGTTTATAAAAGGAAAAACGGGGTGAATAAGTAGTCCGAAAATTGGATATAAATGCCAGCGAAAATTGAATGGGATATATGGGTATGGGTATGGATGGAGATATTCCGAGAAGTTCGCCTGACAACAATCAGCGCTCATATTGTTTTGTATCTAGAGGAATTTTAATTATCGTCTCGTTGGCTTCACCGCACAGATCTTATCTTATTTGGGTCGGATTTTGTCGGATCTTTTAATCTGGGCTTCCTGTTGTCACTTGTTTTTACCCTCTCATCGTCCGACTTTCATTTCTTCAGGTAGAACTTTCCCTGCATCTGCTGAGGGCCAGGTAAAAGTCATACAAAAGATGTTTAATCAATTGGTAATTGGTTTCGATAAGTAAATTGGTTTCTTCGGATAATAAATTGCCACTAAACAAATTTTTTTTTAATTTTGAACATGCAAGAAAACATACTAAGGTAAGTAAGTAAGTAATGATCAATTTACGAACCTTGTGGTCATTCGTAGTAACACGGCATAAAACCCTATTAAAATACCACTTACTTATCTTGACACTCCAGAATAATTTATTGGATTTAAAATTCCCATTTTATTAACCTGATTTCGGCATGGAAACCTGTGTAAGCATGGCAAAATCGTATTATAAGTTAGTGCAGACCTATAAGGTTTTTAAACCAGAAATTACATAAAGCAACCTATTCCGTAGACAAGTTTTATTTTTAATAAAATAATAAGAATATGGAAACTACTCTTAGTTTTTTAGCCCCCATTTTTCCAAGCTAAGGCCTGGGATTCACATATGTTTCCATATCTTTAAGTGCACCTTTGATCGCTTAGCTTTTCTTTCCTGTTGAGAGTTTCTTTTTGCCGCGGAGAGCGGTGCATATGTACTCGTTTAACTAAACGATTACCTTGGGGGCATTCTCTGGAGCTTGTATCTCTAGCTCAGTATCTTTGTATCTGTCGCTGGGGCTTGCGCATATGTAGCTGTATTTGTATCTGAAGCGCTGACTGTATGTGCGGTAATCGCATATTTGTGTAGATGACTAAACTGTGATAGCGCGCAGCTAAGTAACTTTTTCCCGTAACAAAAAGAACACACAAAGTGGGTGGCTTTTCGCAGTGAACTATGAAACGCTGACGAATGCCAGCGATTTCCTCGAGTTCATCATCTTTTTACCTCGAACGCAAAGTTAAGCTTTATTATTGCCATAAATTTTCACTTGAATGCGAAATCTGATGCATCTATTCTTTGGCTCTAGCTCTGACGCTGGCTTTTTAGCCTTTTCTTTTTTGCTGTTTATCTTGGAGCGGCAGCGGCAACGGCAACGGCAACACATGCAAAATCCGCTTCAGTCTGTGTGCATAAATACTTGCAAAACTCGCACACATGCCCGCTATTTGCTCGTGTTCGCGTACAATAATTTCACGTTCAACAACTTTTGGCTTTTTTGATGAGCCAGCAGCAGCAGCAACAGCAGCAACATCAGCACAGCAGCAGCAGCAACATCAGCAGCCCTCACTTGAAAGGTACAACGAAGGCGATTACAAAGGGTATTGTGGGGCCACGAGGGGGCCTTGCAAGGGGCTCGAAAGGGGTTTTGCAAGGGGCTTTTTTCAAGAGGGGTTTTCGGGGGCCAAGACCGAACCTCATGTGCGGCAAGGAGGGCTCTTTCTGTTGCTATAGCCACCGCCACTGCCGCTTCAGCTCGGCATCTCTTTTCAGCGCACTGCAATTCGGAGTTGGCTCGTGGAACTTCAGGCGAAAAATACACTGAACCGAAAAAAGTCTGATTTGTTTAAGGAGTAAGTCAAGCAAATAATAATATTTGAAGAAACTCTTTAAAAATGGTCAAATAAAGATCAAAGAATGTATAACAGCCCAGAAAAGATGTAACTAATTATAGAATCAAATAAAATACATATTAAAACTTAATTTAAATTGTTTAAAGTAATAACCTAATACTTAAATAAAGACGGGGTTTTTCCTCACATTGACAGTAAAACCTCTATATTTAAAGAAAAGTATACATGATGTCTAAAGAAGAAAACATTCTAATCAAAAAAAGAAGGCTTTACTTCAGATAATAAATAAAAATAAAATAACCCAGTAAATTATATTATTATTATTATATCCTCCAAGCTCCCCCATATATCAACAACACGGAAATTCAAAGCATAAATCCAAAATTTAGAGGCTTAATCGACCTTCTCAATAGACCCACATATTTTGATAATTTACCAACAATTTCAAATAGCCTGTGTCTTCCGAAAATTCTTCTATTATAAGCTTATGAGATTGTAAATCGTATATTTTGAATCTTCAAAAATTTCGTTTAATGGGCGATGACGTCAAATTATTATGGGAAATGCTAAATAAATCTGTGGTGCTGGGTGTTGGAATTTAGTGAACAATTTATAGTTTGTACGTCACAATTTCATCTTGAGTCGAATGATTCTGTATGCCCCGTCGCCGTTATAGACCATATGAGAAATATTAAATGATTTTAATTACATGTTGGAATATTTTGCGAATCATATAATTTGGGTTTGTTTGTTTCATTTTAACGCGATGTCATAAAGTTGAAAATGAAATATTATGAGATTATTATTTTAATTTGTATTTAATGCTTGATTCGAGGCTTGTTTGCCTTATATTTTGCGCTCTCGTTCCTAGATTATTTATATGAAAGTCCAACGAAATGACGAGCAAGAAATATGTATAGCATCACCTTGTGTGTTGTGAAAAATTATAATGTTAACACATTTATATTATTTGATGTCAAATTTTCTGTGGTTTATGCATAACAAATGATATGGGGGAAAAAAACGAAGCGTCATATGTTATGTTTTCGGAAGTTCAAGACTGTGTTTTCATACAAATTGTATGCGCTGAAAAACATGGTACAAATTTTGTATTCAAATTTTTGCAATGGAGACAGAAGCATTGACTTTTTTTCGATGTATTGAACGAGCTTCTTATTGATGCCCCCACCAGGTGTCAGATTTCATTTCAGTGTAGCCGGCGGGGCCCGGGCCTGGTCGAAGTCGTCGTCTCGTCTCGTTTCATGACGGTTTTGTTATGCTTTTGGTCGCTTTTGCCTCGCTCTGACCTCTGAATTTACTGAGTTTACTGAATTTGCCTCTATGCCGCTCGCTTTTTGCCCAGAATACCCTTTCAAGGTGGAGTCTGTAAAGTTTTTCAGCATTCATGGCTACGGAGGGTTGGCGGGGGCCGCCATTGCCAATCAATTGCTGAACTTTCATTTGCATTTCGCTGAGCTGTTGATGGGAATCGCGTTGAACTTTGAATGGTCCGCCAGCGGGTTTTTATGAGGTTTTAAGCGATCTAGAGGTGCAAGCAAATGAAGGCCAGAACCATTTCGAAAGCCATAAGCCAGTAATGGAGGGTATTATTCATAGGTTTGGGCTAAAACAAATTTCACTATTTACGATTGTTTTTAAGATATACTAGTTTATGCATCTTCAAACCAAAATGGATTTTCTAAGCTCTTTTAGCCGTTCATGTAACTAACCTACCCAAATTTTATATTTATAATTAAATTTGCTTACTTAAAAGTTAAAAAAAAAAAAGATTTAATATCCCATAAGTTTTCCCCTTTTATTTGTAGATTTAAAAGTTAAAAAACCCCCTTAAATTCGTTTTAAAAAACTGAGAAAAAACGTACATAACTCTTTTCGAGCATGCCTTAATCCTATACCCACCAGAGCATTAATACTTCGACTTTGTCACGAAAGTTGTTTTCTTCTTTTGGTTTTTATTTATTTACTCTGGTTTCTTTTTCCGGCGTTGCTTTTTAATGTTTGCCTTCTTATGTCGCTCTCCTTTTATTGGAAATTAATTTGTTTGCTGATACAATTGATTACATAGGGAAATGAGTAAGATATCGACGACTCGGAAGCATAAATTTCAGCTTAAAATACTTAGTTATTGGAGTGTTCAAGGGCTTTATGCTTTACTCATGAAATAAATAAAGTTAGCACCTCAAAGTGGTTAAAGAAAACTCCTTTCCACTATGCCTTAATGTTTTGCAACTAAAGGATGTTTCTTTCCTTTAAAGCTGTACTTAAGAATTCTAGAAAAATCGAATTGAAATCAATTCGAACCTGTCTCAACCACCGAATGTTCCCCAGAGCATTAAGACTTCGACTCTGTCACGTCAGCTTTTCCCCCTTCTTCTGGCTTTTATTTATTTGCTCTGGTTTCTTATTTTCGGCGTTGCTCGTTCGCTTTTTGCCTCTTTAAAGCTTGCCCCCCCCATCTTTCGTCAGTTATGGCGGGCTTGGTGGTATAGCATAGCTGTAGTAGAGTGTAGTATAGTGTAGTGGCGAGCTTAAGTAAGTCTTTAATGGGGCGTGCGTGCCGCGTGGGGGTAAGGGTGAGGGTAAAAGGGTTGGGGGCATTACGAGATACCAGATACCAGATACGAGATACGAGATACTCGATACGAGTGCGTAGTGCGTGGCGCGGCTAATGAAATCAAATTGTTCGATCATTGCGATAAATTCACTTCCACCTCTGCCTAATTTCTGTCCATTTACGCATGCCGCCGCTGTGCGTTTGCGCTTTTTAACCTTGATTTCTTAGTGTAAACAAAAAATACAAATACAAATAAAAAATTAACGAAAAGGAAAAAAAGGGGGAAAAAAGAAAAGGCCGAAACTGAAACGAAAAAAACGCGACACAGAGCGCGAGTGGGAGTGGGATGCCAGATACAAGATACCGAGATACAAAGATACATCGGGGCATAGAGTAGTACGAAAAGCTTTCAGCATTTTGACGATCTGTCAGTCGCGCCGACTATTTGTCTCTGTATTTCTGCTGTCCGTTCCTCATCTGTTTTCTGTTGTTTTTTTGTTTTTTTCATTCTATTCGGCTTGTTGGCTTTTTATTAAGTTACCTATTTATAATTTGTTTATTACTTAGCAAATGCCTGCGAATAATGTTTAAATATACTATGCATGTATTTTTGGGGGGCACAGCATCTGGAAAGGAAACCTTGCTGAATGAAAATCGCTTGAAAATAAGCCAGAGAGCGCGCGCGGCACGGCGCACACACGAAAACCATAAATATTTTATAAATGACGTTATTGTACAGTTTTTCCTCTTGTTATATTATTAGCTATGCTATCTTATCTATGTACGGCGGACTCAACGTGTCGCCGAGTGTGTAGGGCTTAGTGTGTGTGTGTATAGTTTTTTGTCGGCGAGTGTGTCGTCGTCGTCGGTGTTTGTTTGTATAGCCATATTGGGTGTTTGTACGCTACCGTCATTACCCTTCCACTATTTTTTATGCTGCTGCCCCTGTTGGCTTATATAATCGGCAAAAAGAGAGCCAGCAAAAAAAAATAGCAGTTTGAAAAATGATTTAGTCGCAGGTTGCCAGAGTGCTCCCTCATAATATATAGATTATGTAGAATCGGTGGAATGCTCTTCTCTACACACCTGCCACGTAAATTGTGCCGCCGCTGCTTGCTGCGTGCTGCCTCTGTTGTTTTTATTGTTGCTGTTTTCCTAGTCACTCGCTTTTAGGTTGGCTGTAGCTCACATTTTATTTTAGTTAACAACACACTGCGCACTCAATTTGTTTGCTTTATTTTGTTTTTTATCAAGACATGTTCTCACTTCACTGAACGAAAATTAATGATTGGTGTGCATAAATCTAGTTTTTGTTGCTGTTGTTTTTGCTGCCTTTCAGCTGACAAAGCTCACGCGTTCAGTGCTGAATATTAACTGAATTTTCAAGCTTGATCCACACAAATTTAAAGCTCGTTGGGGCTCTCTGGCGGCGCGCGAGAGTGGGTTTTGGGGGAGAGAGAGCGATGACGCGATCGGGAGGGAGCCAGCCGTATCTGCAGCAAAGCTTGCTCTCTGCTGGCCCGCATTCCTTGCAGCCGCCATGCATTAAGTCTTGTTGTTATTGTTGTTGTTGATCTCTTACCGGCTGCCTAGCCGGCTTCTTCTTCTCCTCTCTCCCGCTCGCTCTCTTTGCTATCTCTCCACTGAAAGCTCTCTCGCCAGCGGTGGAGAAAAGCATAGATCAACGTCAGAAACAACAGGTCGTAAATTTTCAGAGCAAGTGGAGAAGATGGAATTTTCGGTGAGTGCATCACGTGCGCGCGCAAAAAATTCGCGAAAAAACTGCAGCAACGATCGATCGATCACACGCATATTAATCGAGGGTGTGGATCGGATCGCGCCTGGGGAAGCCGAGGAATCTCGGGGAAAAAACAGTAAAGATCGTTGCCTCCATTCCGCATTTCCAGGCCAAGGCGTGTGCGCCATGCAAATGCGAAGTGCGAAATGTGAAATGCAAAATGTTAAATGCAAAAATGGAAATGGAATATCACGACAACACCCTCTCACGCCCATCGCATCATCGCCGCTGCAGCGGTGCGGATTAATGTAAAATGCGAAATATGCAAACAATTTATTAACATGCATGTGCACTTAGCGTAATCATTGATGAGGTTTATTGGGACATTATTACTACTATTTTATAATTAATTTCTTTCGGTACAAGTTGTTAAAAACTTTGCCTTAATACACTAGTCACAAAAATCAAATATTAAATAATAATTTGTACATAAAAAATATGAGATTACCAATTACTTTTCCTTTTAGTTCTGACTTCAGATAACTTCTGTAGATAAAAAGCTGCTTTAAATTATGTTTAAAATTTATTATTAATTTTTTTTGGTTAAAGTAAAATTAAAAAAAAAAAATGTTGCCAATACAAAGCAATACCATTAACACTCCTAAAAGTTTGCTAATACAATCTCAAAATATTATTATTCTTACTCTGAATTTAATTAAAATGTTTATAACCCTTTTCTTTGAGTGCATGACATGCGGCTGCAAAGATCTCCGTATGCATTTATTCGGCAGCCGGTATAATCCGCTTGTACTTGCAGACTGTTCAGGTGACTAATTGCTAAGTGAGTGGCTCGGCGCGTTGGCGAATGAGTAATATTTCGATTCGCACTCGTAGGTTGGCTTCTGCAGCAAGTGTCGTCGGGAATGAATCGAAACAATGTCAAGGGAATATTCTGCTGGGGGAATTATTGGATTTACATATTAACAGATCAGGCATAAATATTGATACAATCTTTCTCTGGCTGTGGGGAGTCGTCGTCATTGATATTGTGGAATATCTTATCGAATGCGGAAATCTGCGGTGTTCTCAGTGGGCTCCTTTATTTTTAAAGTCTGTTTACGTCTGTAATTATGTATATTTTCTTGCTTTTTGTTTTCAAAAATGTAAGCAATACAAACAGTCTTAATTCCTATTTCAGTCTTGGTAATTAAAAACAATTAATATGGAATAACATTTTAATGTAATATTGGCTTTATTTTAAACATAAAGCATGCTTCCCATTAATTTAGTAACAATTGCAAGCAGATTAAATGTATCTGCATTTGCTCTACCTTTTCTATATTCTTGAACAGTTTTTATTTATACTAAATGGTTTATTTTTAATTACTTATGAATAGGTTTAAACGCAATCCATCTTTAAGCTTTTATAAAAAAACATCTGGTCTTTTATTTTCCTCAAAAGACCCTACTCATTAAATATGATACCCAAGTCGTGGCTAAATTATGTAAATCAGCTAAAAGCTTTCGCATCAAGTGTATTTTTATTGTAATCCCAAATAAACGATACTTTTTTGGAACGGTTGCGATGGTTTTACCCATTAAGGTATTAACTCACTTGGGCGGTACATACTTTTCCGCTTGTTTCCTGCCACTCAAAGGACATTAAGCAAGCCACAGAAGAAATTGGATACTTTTCCTTTATCTCGACGCCATTAGCTTTCCTCCTTCGACAGTGCAGTGCGAGTGCGGGTATATTTTACTTAAGTTTTTCCGCTTCCCTGCAGCTTTCCGTTACTTGTGACAGTTTTCATGGTCAGTTTGTCCCATAAACTGGCAGCAGATAACAGCAGAAAGGCAGAGAAAATCCGTATAATGAAATAAAAATACATAGCTAAATAAAACGGACGGACGGACGGACGGAATCAAAATGAACAGCCGAGGCAACAAAAAGCATGGAGACAACAACATTGATTTCACTTTAACGAGCTTGTAATGTCTTTGAGCCGGCTCAAAGGCGAAAGTATATAAAGAGCGTTATGTATACGACATGTGGACCACGCAGTTGCTGCGCTGCGCTGTCCTGTGCGTCGTCGTCCTTCCTAGTGGATGAAAAGTTTGCCGGGTGCTGTCACATCCTAATAGGATAATAACGAGCCAAGGCTGAGCGAAAGTTGTTGCGCCTTGCAGCCGAAACACGCCAAAAAAATAAAATATGTAACAACAATAAACGATGATAAGGGGCCAAGGAACGTGTCGGCTTCTGTCGCCATGGCCTCAAACTCAGTTTCACTCGCAGTCTCAGTTTTAGTCCCATATTCATTCGCCATCTTCAGCCGCAGTTGGAACTTGAACTGAGTTTTTGGGCTAGGTCCTGGCTCCGGGGTCTGCGACTCATCATTGCACTGAAAAAAGGCAAATCATCTTAAGAATTAAAATCATAAAGAAAATATTTAAAGCTTAGATTCTTTTCATTAAACAAATATAAAACAAAAAGTTTAAAGATTTGTTCGTAAATTTAATTACAGTTATTTTTATTACCACCAGTTTTAATTTAGTTTTTTATGAGAAAATCTATAAAAAGGAACCCCTGATAAATATTTACTAAGATATTTTATGATTCAAATTACTAAGTGTACTTTTGTTTTAAAAATAATTTTCTTTCATTAAGAAATGTACATTTTCTGATTCCGCGAATCCTTTTTCTCGGAGTGCCGGGTCCAAGTTAACTAGAATCCATTTTAACCCCGGCTGTCTTTGCTAAATCGGCCCGCAGGAAGCGCCGATAAGGCCCAACGACTTGCGGTAGTGTGCGGCATATAATGCGATGCATCCCCTACAATCCCTACATTGGCTTCCCTTTTTGCCCTTTCCCTTCGGGAAATTATCCTGGTGGGAGGACTTTTCGGTCCCGAGGGTGTTTAAGTGGGGGGCGTGGTGCTGCTTGTTGATGCTGGGAGCTGGTGTAGCTGCCAAATAATAATTTATGGGCGGAACTCCATGAAACTTCGAGGCGTCAAGGAATCTGTTAGCAAAAGTCCCCGTTTTTCTGTGCCACACACAAAAAGTTCGATGTGCCATAGGGGGATGCAGACACGATGCTGGGGATAAATGCGCCAGTCATGGTCTTAACTTGGCCAAGATGAATTTGAGTACGTTAAGGTGAGCACAAATTAAAAGCAGCAAATCAACATGTTCTACTTAACTGGGCCAAGTGAGAGTGAGGAAACTCGGCTGAGAGACAAGAAAAAGGATGGACGGGAAAATAAAGGAGGAACAACCAGGAAGGAGATGTGCGGCGGAACGGAAAAGCAGCGGCGGCGGTGGCGGGGAAGGAACCGAAGTTGAGTGAGTTATAAAGCCAAAAGGGGAAAGTTGAACGAAATGCTTTGTGAGGTGAACCAAATAAAAAGGTTGGAAAAAAAAAGACATACAAAAGAAATTGAGAGAAAGCCGAGGAATTTGTAATGTGTGAAATTGGTACATGGAAAATAAAATAATTCAACAAGGCCAAAAAGGGGAAGGTCCCTTTAGCAGTTTTCAGAATATACTGTAGTAGGCTTGTAGAGGGTTACACTGCCATCAGATCCCGATTACAATACTATACCGATAGTTATATATATAATACCTAACTCATACAATAAATATGTTAAACTTATGTTAAGTGACATGAATGTACGCGAGTCTCTCTCTAAAAGAGGCAGTTTGTTCTGTCGAGTCGAATATAGAGGAGGTCTCTGAGATCTATTATATATACGAGTGTTCCTTTTCAAACCACTACCACAATACATTGTTCAACATTTTCGGGTTTTATATTTTATATTAGGATAGTTTGTAAGAATTCCTGGGAAAGAGTCATAAATGGTTAAAAGAAAAGCCACGAAAAGTAGCTAATGTTTAATAGTTTAAGTGTTGAAGGAATGTGTACTGAAGGTGAAATCAATAGGCTTTTTGAGATAATTATTTTGGTGTATAAAATGTAACATTTTTATAATATTAAAAGTAAGCTTCGAATATTTTTATACCCTTGCAGGGTATTATAATTTAGTCCAAAAGTTTGCAACGCAGTGAAGGAAGCATCTCCGACCCCATAAAGTATATATATATTCTTGATCATGATCATTTAACCATTTCCGTCTGTCCGTCTGACTGTCTGTCCATTGCTACGCAAACTAGTCTCTCAGTTTTTGAGTTTGATCTTAATGAAACTTTGCAGATAGTCTTCTTTCTATTGCAGTTAGTATATATGTCGGAACGGTTGAAATCGTACCATTATATCTTATAGCTGCCATAGGAATGATCGGAAAATTAATGAAACAAAACTCATAATTTCTCTCTTTTTCAACATATTTTTATACATTTCGAGATATGTTTTTTTAGGTTCTAGAATTACGGGTTTCATTTTATTAAGATCGGACAACTGTGTCATATAGCTGCCATAGAAGTTCTATTTTAATCTTTCCCAAACAAAATACACATATCCGAACATTTTTGCAATTTAAACACAGAATAGACCTTAAATGTATTCATTAGCAAATATACAGGATTGACATATACATAGGTGAGGATTAAAAGCAAACCCTTGTTGGGTTTCATTAGAAAAAAAGGGCTGCATTATTAAGGCCGTAAGTCATTTCGTATTAATTAAATAAACGCTCATCAAATTCGTTCAGCTCTCTGTGAATGCTGTGAATTATTAAGAAATCCATTATTATCAATTATTTCGTGGCACACTCGTTTCCCATGCGAGCTGACACCAAGGTCACTCCCCCTGAGTATCCCGCCCAGTTCCAGGCGCCAGGAAAGTCGGGCGAAAGTCGAGGAAAGTCTCAGCGGATGATGGAGACACTTGACAGTGACAGTCTACGAGAACGATGGTGAGGACAAGAGGACGTTGAAGATGAAGATGAAGACAACGGCGAGGAGGTGCGGCAAAAACCACTGGGGAAAATTTCAGCATCAACATCATTTTGTGTGTGCATTTGAGCGATTACCCAAGTGATTACGGCTAGATGCACAAGGCAAGCACCTGACACCTACTAGACAAACAATTCATAATTTCAAGTGAACCCGTCCTCATCGCGGCGGTCCCTTTCTGGTCATTGCTCCTTGCTCCTTATTCTACGCTTTTTCGCCTTTTTTTTCCTCGTGGTCATCATTTAGGGCTAACGAGTTATTTCTGCGGTTCAGCACGGATTGTGCCGTCTCTTCATCAGCGCTGCGAAAAACGTCGCTCATTTATTTTGATTACCTTTTCGCAGAAAGCCAAACCGATGCCAACAGCAGATTTTCCCTCATTTTCCACATCCACTTCCTTGTCGGAGGAGCTGTTTTCGCTATATTTGCCTCCTTTTTTTTCGTCACTTTTCAGCTCTCCGCTTTGCACTGGGGCCATCTTTCAAAATATCTTTATCCCTTCTTATCTAGGGACATTATGGGGAGTATGGGGCGGGGAACTGTGGAGAACTACGGCCGTGGGAATAGAGCAGTTCTGGAATTTACAGTGGTTATGCAAAGTCCTTTTTGAACAGGGACAGGACTTTTCTATTAGGTTTAAGGATTTTAAAAAAAATATATATATTATTATATTTTGTTTAGTATATAAATATTATTAAAATTAATCGAATAAAAAAGTATTTGCGAATGTCTGTTGTATGTAAAATTGTTGATTAATATTTAAAGGGAATTCATTACTTGTTTTTTATATTACATTTCAATTATAACCTAACAAATTCGTTCGCGTGACTAAGTAAAGGAGGATGAAATTTTAAAAAACGTTATGTGCATTTTCCGTAAGATATATTTTCCATATAAAATAAATAAAATGAAAATAAATATGAAATAGAATTAAAAAAAAATTTAAAAAAAAGATATTGCGAAAAAATAAATTAAAGTACAAGCAATTACCATTCAATTCTACTATCAATTCTATCCTAGTACGCAGTTTTAAACTATTTTTGAATTTCTTGTAATTATTTTAGATTTTTAAGTTAAATCATTTTGGCTGTTGGTTGATCTTCCACCAAAAAAATTAATTAAATTATAGGTATACTTAAATAAATATATTATAACAAGCAGAGACTCTTTTATACAAGATTATCATAGTTTACAAACAAAGATTGTTTGATAAAGGTAGTATTTAATTTAAACGTTTTACTTATCCATTTTATTTCATGTGTATTATGATCCTCTTCTAAGGCCTCTAAATATTGCTACAAATATATAAACAACTAAATAAAGTATCCAATTTCCTATTTACCACGGTAACCTTATCGCCGTCTTTTTCGCAATTGGTTGAATTTTAGCTCCGGACTTTGAATCATGGGTAGCGCATCAAGCGTTGATGAGCTTAATTCCCAGGCGACACTTTTGTCCGAACAAATTTAGTGTGGCAAATTCAGCACACACACAGACACAGAGGGAGAGAGAGATAGACCGAGTGAGATGCAATAATAAAGTTGGCAGAAGGATTCCCCGTTCAGCTCAGGCTCCCCATCCTGCTCCTGCTCCTGCTTCTGCAGAAGAAGCCATCTTTCCGACTCTTGTCTAACTGTTTCCGGAACCTGCTTCCGTTTTTTGACGACAACTGCGATTCCGGACGGAGGAGCCAACCGACAGACCCCGAAGGCCCGTTACCACCAAATTCCATTATGGGAATCCTGGCTCATTGTTTTCGCAGTCTCAGTCGCAGACCGAAGAGTAAAAGCTCGGGGAAAGAGTCCTCTTCCTCTGTGGCCTTTTCCTTCGTTGTTACGTTGTACACAAAATTAATATTACAATTTTTGCTTTCAACCCGCCTGTCATATAAGAGCGAAATAATTTCGGAAAGCATATTTCAAAATGAAATTTTCTTGCGGCTGGCTGCTATGCGGCGGCTGGTGGAGGGTGATGGGTGATGGGGACGTAGGGTCCGGGGCAGGGCATTTAGGCTAAAACAAATGTTTGTGCGGTCTGGTTTGGTCTACGGTCTACGGTCTACGCTCGTCGGTCTACGGTCTATGGCTCCTGGGAAAGTGGCCTGTTTTATAATGAAATAAATTTCATTTGCTCATTGACTCGATGACGATGTCGACAAACCAGAAGGATCCTACAAGAATGAGCTGGAGCACTGCGGGAAAGTCTTTTACAATTTTAAATTAATTTTGAAATATAGAAGTTTAATATTTCAGCAAATTTCACATTCAAAGAACCCTTGAAAAATATTAAACAAAATCATAAATTATATAAGACATCTGAGATGTAAGTTAGACCTACAAAAACGAGCCAAGAACGAGTCAGTTTGTAAAAAATAAATATACAGGGATGCTACAGAAATCACTAGAGTTTTAATATCCCTTTTAAATATGCCCAAAACTATGCTACAAAGTGTTATATTATTAATAGAATGAAATATTCGCTGAAATATTTTCTAGCATACTTTTATGCGCATTTTAAAGAGATTTCCAATGTCTAGCTATTGCCATAGCACAACCGATAGAAACTGTGGCAAAACAATATTTAATTCACAAAAACTGGAAAGTTTCTCCTATTTTGAATACTAATCTCCAATTTTTGGGAGGCTGTCTTCTTCACAAATTCCAGAGACACTCATATTTCTCTCACTGCAATGGGTGGCCATGGTGGGGAGCATCGCGGCGTGGGTGGAGTCTGGCCGACATGTGTGGCCAGGCATGAAGGAGCTGGCCCCGGAATTTGCATGCTCAAAACTGGAGCAAGCGTACGAATGCCGGAGACGTATGTATGCGGATGGATCCGGGCACGAGTCTTGGCTTGGGTTCCGGGCAAGGATCCGGTGGTTGGGGCTGGGGGGCTGCATGTGCTGGCGAAATCAACGGAACGGGCCCCGACATTAAGTGCTCGCTCCGGCCTGGTCCGTGTCCGGGTGTGTTTGCACATAGAAGGTATTAAGACTTGTGCGAAATGAAATATGACATAGTTGACAAAGGAGCGGATGGGAGATGGCATCTATATTACACATTACATATTACGGAGCCTGCCGCTGGCACACTCCCCGGCCAGAGGAGAGAATCAGGAGCCAAACCCTTTGGCAAATATTGATGCCACCTGGGCGAGAGGACGTGGGGCGTGCTCCTCTGGGGTGGATCAGTTTTCTCCTGGCCAAGTCACCTGCATTTGATGGGGCCAGAGACCGTTACAGCTTTTCCGGCGGTAGAGCGTGTCATTTGGCCTTAAAGTGCCATAAAATTGGGATTTAAAAATCCCCAGAATAACATAGAGTTTTGTTTTATTTGAGTGAAAATTACACTCTCAGGGTTTTTCTTTGCTGAGAACATAAGCGGATTTTTGGCTTAATTGTTGCAGTATCTCACATATTGTGGAGTCCAAGTGTGCAGTTAGATTAGTTAGTTATGATTATTTTGTGAATCAAAATGGTTTGTCTTTTTCTTTGTTAAAATGTAGAAAACATTACAGATAAATTGACCAAAATATTTTATATTAAAATCGATAAATTGGTTGCCCAAAAGTAGAGCATAAAATACAAACAGCAACCGCAATCCTCTGGGGTTAGGATAGAAACAAAAAATTCGAATTCAACTCTCAGGGGATTTTTGGAGTAACATATTTTCATTTTTTCGTTTAAATATATGAACTGTTCATTTTAAAATCTGTAGGGATTACTTTGGTTCCCTGTAATCAATGGATTTTTCGGGAAGAGTTTATCAATACGGAAGTTTTATGGGTTTTAAATAAAAGTTTGCGATTGAAGAAGAAAAAGCCTTTTTAGAAGGAAAATAATTAATATTGAAGATATTTTAAAATCGCTTTATTCTTATAATAAATATAATTATTTCTAAATTAATTATAATCAGATTAAAACTATAATTCTAGCCCATTATTAGGGTTATAATTAAGAGAGTTTCAAATGTTTCCCCCTAAGTTGGAATTCTTTCAGGTCTCATTAAGCCCGTTGGCCCCGAAACTTGCTCGGGCTTAAAGATGCCAATTAACCAAGTAGACAGGATATGTGAAAGTCGAAACCCTAAGCCTGATCCCACCACCTGCATAAGCCAAGTACTGTGTGTGTGCGTGTGTGTTGCTATCTCTGCGGTTATACAGAATCCCCGTCTGTCCCGACTTCGTGTCCTGCCTGTGCATTAAATGCCACTCAGCCAGCCGGCTTTAGTTTCACTCATTTTCCAGGGCACCGTTATGCGACAGGGACGACAGGGGGGCGTGGCTTTTGTTGGGCGGAAGGCACAGGGCACAGGGAAAATGGAAAAGCGGGGCCAGCTGAATGGAGCTGCATACTTTTCCAGCAGTGCGCTCCACTTGGCGTGCGGCATGCCACAGCGCTGGATCCGGATGGCGATGCAACGGAGCGACGACCATGGCGATGACGATGCCACAGTGTTGCGTCATGTAAAAGATAAACAAGTCGACATTTTGACAACCTAAAAAAAAAAAAGGAAAAACAAAAAAAAGAGGAAGCAGCAGGGACAACAAAACAGTCCGGAGCGGAATGAAAGAAGACAACAGGCGACAAGATGGAAACCACCAGCAGACAATGGATGATGATGCCGCTGCGCGCGAGGACTCCATGAAAGTCGCGCCGTCGCCCATCAAATAATCGAAATCAACTTTCAACTTCCAACTTTGGGTCCTGCAATTTATATGCAAATTTCATTAAGCAAAATGCGGGTTGCGGGTGTTTTTCCCATAGCCTTCGCCGCGAGCCAAGTCCCCGCGAAAGTAATTGAAACAAGAAATATGCATTTGACCAGAGAGAGCTCCCCTTCTATATGTCCTATATACTATACCCTATGTCCTCTATATACAAGCCCCAACTTCTTCTGGCGCGACTCAACTAATGTAATTTAAAATGGACGAGTGGCAAATTACTCGGACACCCCGCCAGCCCTCCTCCTCGTAAACCCTCGAGATCCAACGACACTAAAGCCACAGCGCAAAAAAACACGCAAATTACCCCAACGCAAATCCCCAAAAAAAAATAAAGACGCCACGCGTACCAAAAAAGGGAAGAAAAAATTGTTTAAAATAAATTGTGTGGGCGTTGCGTAAATTTGGTTTTCTTTTTTTCTCCGACTAGGATTGGCTCGGATTAATTTGTAATTCAAATTTATTTCGGAAAAATGGTTAATTGAGGAGGCTGGCGGTTGATTAGTGGCAAATGCTGAAATGACAAAGTACAAAAATATTAAAAAGTATTCTAATGGAACGGAAGGTGTGAAAAAAATAAGAGAGGCATAGTAAAATTGTATGGTTATTACTTTAATAAAAACACAATTTTGAATGAGAAATATGGAGGAGTGTGCTGCAATACTTAATTAAATACCCATTTAATATTCCCATAAATATAATTTAGTTAAATCAGCTTAGTTCCAATTAAATTTGTAAAATATTTTAAACCAAAAACTACTACCCACGTTTACTTAAACAACTTCACAGCGTGTTCAATTTATTGAAGAGTGATTTTTGATGGGCTTTTGAAGTAAATATTTGTAACATTAAATCAATAGCAGGATGGAATTAAAAAGTTGGACTTCGTTGAAGTGATGCCTTTCCCTCGAAAATTTTATTTCCATTCTAATAAAATCTCTGACTCGCTTTTATCTTGTTCACTCGACATTAACATTTATTTATTTCTGAAGCGCACTCGGCTCTCAAGCTCTTGTGTCTCTAGCTTTATTTGAAACGCATTCTCTGTATTTGTGCAGCAATCAACAGGGCAAACTTTGTTAACTTTTGGCTGAAAGTGTTGAATGTATCTGGGCTTTAAGTCTATCAGAATGCTTCTGTAATAATTGTAGATTACAAGCCACGCCCCCTGCCAGCCCTCCGTTTCGTTGGCAACTGTGGCAGCCTCTGTAGCCTGGCAACCCCTTTGCCTCGCACTCACCATATTCCATTTCCAATTTTCCGGCTTTGATGGTCTCATTTTCCGCAGCCGCAGCCCCTCGAATCATAGCAAACTTTTTGTGTGCGCTTTTCTCGTGTTTAATGTTTTATGACGTACTCCAACAAACACCAGAAACCAAGAGAGCGAACGAAAAATGAGAAAAATATGTTCGGCTGAAGAGAACACTTCAATTTTTGTTTAAATGCCAATAAAACTGTCATCAAAAAGTTGTTAAGTAATGAAACATTGAAAATAAATGCGTGCACCGCCACCGACTGCGGCAAATCTCTCCTCGGCCTGGCCTGGGCTTTTTCTCATGGGGTTTCCGTTCCTTTTTTCTTCTTTTCTTTTTTACTTTCCCCCGACAAACTTTTGCCTCTCTGGCAATTGTTCAAGAATTAATAGCCAAAATGCAGCATTCCGTAGGGTGAGGCACTTACAATTTAAGCTGCTTGCCGTCCATACACCCACCCGGATCCCAGCACCGCACACCACATTGTTGCACATTTACTTTTTGCAGCATATCAAGTTGAGCGCACAAGTTTTCGATATTTTTCCCTGGCCACAAGGCACGGTAAAAAAATAGTTTGCCATCTCCAATGTTTATGTTTATATAGGCCAGCTATAAAATCAAAAAGTAGATTGAATGGTGAGGGGATTTTATACTTAGTAAAATACTATTCGAAAAGAGTCAGAAAGGGAAGAAAATAATTCTGAAAAGGAAATGTATGTGTTTAAATGTCTTTACAATAAAATAATAAAAAAAATTAATGCATGCAATTCGCATTATAAAATATTTAAATTAAGTTAAGGGTAGTTCCTAAGTAAATTTCAGTATAAGAGATAGAATAAAGGCAAGCTTTATATCCTCTGATACCATTTCATTCCATTCAAATGTGAATGGATCATTTTCTTTAAAATATAATGTAATATCAATAAATATATATCACAGTCATACGTAGATATAATATTTGATTTTAATTAAATCGTTATAAATTTAATATATTAAATTTAGTTCAATCAATCTAGTTAAAAATAATGAGAACTTGATAATGGTATCACATTATCTAGAGTACATGAATGCCGGAAACTATTTACTATTTATTGAACAAAGTTTTTCCCTCTGCAGTCTTAGTTTAGTTTATTCCTTTTCCTTTCCTTTCCGTTCTGCCTTAAATTATGTGGTAAGATATAAGTTTGATTAATGATTAACAACCTAGTAAATATTAATAAAAATACGTTGGTCATATATTATTATAGAAACTTGTCTAAAGTAAGATAAGAATCCCTTGAGCTAATGATATTTTAACAAATGCAGCTCTTTTATTTTGTTAAATTTTAAGTTTCTGACTAAAAGACTCTTTTTAGTCTGATCCTGACTTCGAATAATACTAATATAGATAAGATTTATACGATGATTTCTCCGCGTGCAGACATATTTCCATATTCTTGGCTCGGTGATTTTTTTTTGGTACAATTTTTTGTTGGCGGGTTGAGCGTTTTCTTTACGTTCCATTATTGTTGTTAAAAAAGTTTTGCCCCTCTCATAATTCCCGATTGCTCTTTTGTTCAATTGTAAATCTGCGGGACAGGGGCGGCTCTGAATGGGGGCCATTGGGGGGTGGCAGCCAGCAGTCCGAGTCCGCAGTTGTTTTACGCAACATTTACTGTGGCATTGGACTCATCTTCGGGAAGCGGATGATGCGGGGAGCCCCGACGTGTGCACCCACTTTCCGAGGCTCGGACTTGAACTCTCTCGTGTACTTTTGGACTCGAACGTCTGTTTTACGCTAATTGGAAAAGTTACAAGTTTTTTGCCCTCTTTTTTAGAGGGCGTAAGTAGAAGGGAAGTCGGCTGTGGGCTGCGGCTGTGAGATGATTTTCAGGACCGTGCGGTGTGTGGCTTTTATTGGAGGCAAATTGCTTAGAGCGATGCTTATTAGCAGCTGACACGGGCGCCTCATCATCAAAGTTGCGGCCTAAACTGCCAGTGAGAGCTAAAAGTGTATTTTATATATGTAAAATAATCGCAAGACAAACGACGAGAATTTCATACTTTTAAATTGGCCATTAGCCCCGTTGGCCTACCATTAGCCAGAGAAAATCTCGGTAACGCCCCTCCAGGATCAGCTTAAGTCTGAGCCCCTGCATCCTGCTCTTTATTTGTAATTATAATAAACAAAAATGACTTTATATTTTGAAGGATGTTTCTGCATCCGCTGTTTGCTCTCCTCGCGCGTGCCATTATCATCAAGAGTGGTATGCCAACGCGAGGTTTATGCGTGGGCTGGAATTGTGATTTCAAATTAGATGATTTTCATGAAAATATATAGGACAATAGTGTATATCCAGTAAAAAATGAATGCCCTTAAATTGCTATATATATATTCTTCAGCTTGGTAAACTTATCAATCAGATAAATGCCTGCGAATTTTAAATTCTTTAAAATATTTCCTAATAGTATGCTTGAAAGTTAGTAGGGTTTTAAAACTCCCAGTGAAAATGCGTCGAAAAGTATGCTGCAAATTATTATACAACAACAAATATGCGCTCATTTTTTTTAATAAAAATGTTAAATTAAATTTTTCTATTGTGTTATAATTTATAGCCAACTGTGAGGCACCATATAAATTAATTCAGAAGATTTAAGATAATCTTTTATACAATTTCCATTAAATCGAATCAAACCATTATTGTGACGGCGCTTACTTGGAAAACCCGGAAAGAGGGTAAGATCCTAAAATAAAATCACAATGGGCCTAATCAGAATATTATCAGTTCTCTCATTTTAGAAATTTGTTCATTTCAAAACTATAATTTTAAGTATATAACAATGCTTTACGTTCTTCTTAATCAAAATTGAAAAAAAATTCTAAATTATAAATAAATTAATCTATATAAATCCTAAAAATCATTTGCCCAATAACACATGTAAATTAATTCGAGCATTAACATTTAAAATGGTATAACTGCAACTGTTGATAGCTTAATTTTAAATTAATAAACATTTTTTATAAAGCCAAATAAAACATAGGGAAATTTAACCCAAAACCCCATTAATTTTATTTCGAATTTAAGGTCGGCATAAACCCGAAATTCGCAAGTACTACGAGAGTCCTTCGCGTGTTGTGTCTGATAACTCTGCCTTCCAGGCTCAACAGCTTCGGCGCATGCTCGGTGAGAGAAAATACTGGGATATCCTTCGGAAATCAGGCAGGGGAGGGGGACTTTAGCCGAATATATCCCCACATCGGTTCTTCTAACTGGCAAAAGGTCTATGCAGGCACGGCGGCAGCAGGTTAGTTCAGTCTCTTGCCTTAAATGGCCGCGTGCGGCAGACAAAAGCGCATGAAAAATTCATAGGAATTCGGCGGAACCGAAAGTTAAACGGAAAGGACTTCGAATGTGACTGTGACAGTGGCAACAACAAGTACCAGAGGCACTATAGCGTATATAGCTAGTCCTAAACGTCTATCGTTAGGTGTAACGAGGTGTGTGTCCCAGTGTGTGTGTCCTCTATGTTTTGTGTGTCCCGTGCGGAAAAGCGATGGCTTTCTGTTTGTGTTAGTGCCGTTGTTATAAAAACACAACAAAAATTGAATGCCAAATTGAAAGTGGTTGACAGGCAACTGAAAAAAACAACAGCAATAATAACAACAACCACAATGGCATTGGCAATAGCAATAATGTCGAGTGTCCTTTTGGCCAAGGCAAAGTGAAAGCAATACTCGGCCGAAGAGAAAACAGAAAACAACAAATAGAGAAAATATACAAAACAATTCGGAATTCGGTATTGCCAAAAGTTTATTATTTTTCCATTGATTTCGAAGCAAATAAACTGCGCAACAATTTCGAAAATATATTGGAGTAGGTTTTGGGGGGGCAGAGTCCTTTCCGGCTTGGAGTAGGGTAAATTAAATTGGAGTGAGTGCCACAGGACATCAAACGTTTAAATACAAATTAGTTGGGCATGTGTTCCAGCAAATTTGACTTCACATCCGAGCCTCTCCTTCAACAACGTTGTTGAATTTTCACCAACTTTTTCGGCGTGTGGCATACTTTTGGGGATTCGTTCAAATTAATTTCTGAAGTTTTTGCCTTTGGTTTGGTTTTTGTTGGGCCATTTTTTTGTTCTCTGATTTGTGGTATGTTGGCCGCGAGTTCATTTTCCAGTCTCTGGTTTTGGCCCTGACCGCACGTTTGGTTAATTAAGCCGTCGAAGTCATTCCGTCGCACTGCGATTTGATGCCGATCAGGTTGATGATGATTAAAGCAAGATGTGTGCCACCATCAAGGTCGTCGGTGGGGCAAGTTAAATGGGAAAACTTAAATTGGCCAGACAAGTTTGCGGCACAGGAGGCAGCCAGTAAAGTTTGTCGTCAAAAATTGGTTTTTAATTTAAATCGGCTTAAGTTGTATAAAAGATTTTTTTATAGTCATTAAAATACATTTTCCTTGGCAATATAAAAGGGAATTATAGATGTAACATTTTATGAGTCATTAAAAGAGTCCTTTCAACTTTACAGGCCCCCTTTGTAAATAATGAAACAAAGTTATGGCCTTTATTGAACGATATTCTACAGATTTAAAATATAAGAACCGTTTATTGTTAAAAGGAAAAAGTTAAATTGATAATCGAAATAGCTTTTATTTAACATATATATCTTTATTTATTTAACAAATTAAGCGTGATTTCTAGTTGCCGAGTGCAGGCTGCCGGGGCCGTTGACTCGAAAAAAATAATACAAATATTATTCTTATCGGTTAAATAACTTTTAAATTGGACATAAGCGAGTCGAAGCTTTTTCCATAAAATATGTATAATTTCCTTAAACTATTCAACGATTTGAAATAATTTCAAACGTTGACGCTTTTATTTAATTACAGTTGAGTTTTGTGCAAATCTATTTTAATTATTTTGCATATTCCAATTGAATTATTTCTAGAATAAATTACTTAATGGAATAAAAATGAAAATGTCACCGTTTGTGGGTCATTTCAATTTTCCCAGCCAAATTGGCGATTTTATGACCAATTTTCTTTGGCACTGGAAAGTAGGCAACGCAAATGAATTTTTAATAAAATGAGACAGGACGGAAAATCATTTCAGCAAAGAAAAAAGCAAAATAAATAAAAAGCAAACACGACAATTCAGAATAATTTGCAACTTTCCTTGATTTTACTTGAATCAAAAAAAGGAAATGAAATGAATAAATAATTGTAACATCACAAAGATGGTGGAAACTGTATTGTACCATTTTGGGTTAATAACATTTCAATATCGTATAACTGAATTAATGATTCGCTTACGAATTAAAATGTCACCATTTCGGGACATTTCAATTTGCCGAACCTGAACCTCAGTACCCAATTTACTAATTTATGGCCCAAAAGCGTAGAGCAATTTGCTGCTACGTCTAAAAGTAGGCAACGCGAATGAAATTTTAATGAAATTAGACGGCGACCGAGGCGACCGGGCAACCGATTTCCGCACAAAAACTTTTCAATTGTAAAACGCGCGCCAATTCAGGGAATATTCCGGAGCGTAGTTTATGGCATTTTAATCATTTAAGAACGCTCTCGTTATTTTTTTCTTCTTTGCAGTCACCATGCAAATTGCCGGCCCCGGACACCGGATCCGCACTCGAACCCGCACCCAGCACCCTGACCAGGACCAGGACTCGTCCTCGACATCATCATCATCATCGCCAGCTTCGAAGGCAGTGGAACGCATAGTCGGAACGACTGGAGCGCAATAAAAATTGCCTATAAACGGGCGGAACTCGGCTGAGGAGCTCGCTACCATGGAGGGACGCAGCACAAGGACAAAGACTTGGCCAGGACGAGGGGAGCAGCAGAACCAGAAGCAGAAGCACAACAAAGCCAAACTTCCGCTCAGGATGCGCCAAAACGGAAGCTATTTCGGCCGCCTGAACGTGAGCCTGCTGCTCATCTACTTGTGGTGCTATCTGCTCCTGATAATGGCAGCATCTGGCGGCAGCAACCACGTGGTGAACGGCCTCAAATGCTATTGCAATCCCAAGGAGTGCGACGTAATCCGCTCACCCGACTGCCCCGGCAAGGGACTCATGCTCTGGGATCCCTGCAAGTAAGTCGCAGCTCAGCTCTGCTCAGTTCAGCCCTCTCCTTCGCCAATTAAATTGATATTTCCCGGTATGCCTAATGGAGGAGATGCCCTCGGCCCTGCCCAGCGCTCTCATAAATACAGCGTTATTTTTATTGCCGAAATTAAAGGAAGGAAAATCGGATATTAGCTGTAATTTCACTCATATTATTTGAATATTTTTATTGTGCAAATTATCTGTTTGATGTCCTGGAGTGATTTATAATTTGAGAACATTTTGTTAGGTGTTTTATTGTAATATGATGTATTTGTTATTATTTTTGTTTTATGCATAATATTTTAAAAATTTATTACATATGATATTTATCCTAATTAATATTAAGGAACACAATACTTAACAAATCTATTTCAATATTAATTAATATTTTAAGTTCCAAGGATATTCGGAAAAACAAAGAGTAGATTAATTTCCATTATTTCATTCATTCATAAATTATTATTTTTATTCTTTGCTAGTATTAGTTAATATTAGCTAAACTTGGCCTTTGCAAAGTCATGGAGATAATACCTTTGTTTAATAAATTGATGTTATAATAAGCTAGATGATATATTTCGATGTGTACATTTCTTTGTGTTTAATTTTATAAATAACAAAGAGCAATATTAGACTCATTCTAATAAATTGTGTTCAGGTATTTATTTTTGTGATTTGAATAAATGAAATATTTATAATTTATTATTAGGTAATTTGAAAGCAAATTATATAGCACTGCATATTTTATTTTTATTCATAAATTATATTTTTATTGTTATCGTTTTATTATTCAATTATAGCAAAAAAAAAAACATTTAAATTCCAACTAGACACTTATAGTATATTTCTGGGGTTTTTATGTTATTATCGAATTATTGAAAGCTGGTTTGGCATACAATTTATTATTACCAATGAATTTACTTTATAATTAAAACAGGCTTCCAGAAACTAGTTAGCAAGAAATTGTATTAAATGACAATGCAAACGTGAATTGAATCGAAAAATAACCATAATTAATGGTCACACATGCTGAGGCCTTTACAAATTTATTAATAATAGTAATAACATTATAAATCTTAAAAAAAATATATATATTCTTTAATTTCTCTTCATTTTATACATAGTCATAATATTTTGATTTAATTTAGTTATGGATCAACTAACCATTCTAAGCCGCCCAGGTTTCACGGCTCGTTTAATTATTGAATTATTTAAATAAGATGAGAATGCCACTCTGTAATATTATCTAAATAATTGGCAATGATATAATTAAGAGAGTCAGTCATCCAAGTGTCTCGTCCAAGTTCCAATTCGACTCCAATCGTGAGTCACGTACTGCTTAGGCATTCACATCAGGCGCCCCCAGACGCCCCACATCACAATACTGAGTGTTAACTAATTGTTAACGCTTATCGGAGCCGAGACGGCATCGAATCGAATCAATTACTACTGGGATTCATCCCAATTCCTATTCCTACTCCATGGCTTATGCTCACATACATCTAACTGTCCTACGTCCAAACTATTCGCAGATGCTGTCGCATATGCGCCAAAACTCTGGGCGAATCCTGCGGCGGACCGGGAGGATTTTCCGGTCAATGTGAGCCGCCCCTGCAGTGTGTGACCAAGCTGCCCATTAGCAGCGGATTGGGCGTGTGCATGGGTAAGTCGATAGAGATATACATATACACTATATGACACACGTGAAAAAATTTAGCATCCACAGATATGATACACAAATGTTTTATTTATGAAATTAAATGTGCAAAAGTCGGCACGCGGATGTAAAGTCCCTGCTCTCTGGGTGCTCTTTTGGGGATATTGCTTTAATATTTTATTTTACATGTTAAGTAAATCGCATATGGTATGTATAAAGGAGGGCTTTGCTTTTATACAGAACTTAGCTTAAATATTTTCCGGGATTTTGTGTAAACTTTTGTATACGGGAACCTAAGAAAAGAAGGTGGAAGTAAAAAATTTTGGAAGTAATTACAAAGACTTAAAATGTTCATCGATTTAATTATGTTAAATTTTGGAAGTAATTACAAAGACTTAAAATGTTCATCGATTTAATTATGTTTTATCGAATTATATATTGTTAGCATAAACTTTCGCCTTCCTAATCATTTATGAATGTCGAGACACTCTTAGATATTTGGGACTTTCCTTATAAATTTCGTTAGTCCTTTGTTAAAGACCATCCCCAATGTAAAGGTACATTAAAGAGAAAAACGAAATCACAGACAATACCAAGCGTTCCAAAGTCATAAAGATATTCGCAGGTTTTCTTTATATAGGAATAGGAAATATATAGATAGAAAAAAAAACCAAATGTTGTCAGAGTTAAATATAACCGGAAGTGATTGGCTTTTGTTTATTTTTTTCAGAAGTGTTACTTGCGATCCTTTAAAAAAATACGCCAAATATTTAATTATTTATGAGTAGAGTCTATACATTACCCTTGGGATTTGATTTTGTAAATAAAAACTTCAATTTACTTACAACTAAACAGTTGAAAAACATTTATCCAAAAGGAAACATTTAATATTTTATTAAGAACCTTGAACGATTTACAATTAAAAGACCTTAGGAAATGGTACAGTGGGATATTTCGTAGAATAAACTTGTGAGCTAATAACAGTGTAAATAATTTTATTTTAGAGATTTTGTTAAACATATTTATAAGCCCAACACCGGTTGGTTTTTCTCTGTGTTTATAAATATATATAAAATGAGCGGCGAGCGGGTTATGGTTATGGAGCATTTGTATTTAGTCGCATCCATTATGCATTAACATCACGTATTATAGACCACAGCGCCCTCGAACAGTACGCTCGCCACCAGCTCGGATCGCGTTAGCAGTTTGAGGCGGATTTGCCATTTGGATTGCGGAACTCCTGGCGGGAACTCGTCCGAATTGAATGTATAGTTGCGGATCTCGTACAGTTTTCCCTGCATAATTTGATGGCATCAATTCAGTCGTTGCGTGTAATCGTGTTTTGGGGAATTAATTCGGCCCAAAGCGGCCGTGCGGCAATTTGCGTTGGAAATTGAAAATGAGAAATGGAAAATGGTAAATGAAATAGCTGCAGAATGTTGTTCAAATTTAACTATGTAGCTTCGCTCAACACAACACAAAATGTTGACAAATATTTGCTTTTAGTTATTGAAAGCTGCTTCCCAAGGGATAATATTTGACTTTCTCATATTCTGGACCGGAAGGGGATGGGGCAAGTTTCTACAAAACAAACGGAAGTTATATTTCATTAAATAGACTTCTCCTTGCTTGTTGTCGTTGAAACATATTTATTTTGGCTCAATTCTGATAAGTTTGTCAAGCTCTAGCTCAAGTTGCTGCTGTATTTCAACTCAAATCGTATTTTGTGAAAGTTTTTAAGACAATTTAATTGACGAAATATTTTTCCTGTTATTTATTGCTGTATGTAACGGCAATTCAATAATTATTTACAGAAGTTATTAAAAATTCAAATACAAAAATATATTTTCGTGGCTATGAAGTGGTGAGAGTGAACATAGCAGACTTTAAGAATCAATTTCAAGGGATTCCATGAACCTTACTCTTGATTTATTCATTTTCACACTCACCTTCAGCCAGGGGCAACTGTTTGGTACATTACCAAAAGTCTTAAACCTTTTGAGCAACCGGCCAATGAAATTGTTGCGGTACTTGTTCTCCAAAAGCTTGCAGCCATCCATTTTCAGATCGGCCACATTCATGCGGGTTTTATCCCTCTTGACCATGTCGAAAGTAGTGTGCATTTCGAATTCGTGGATAGTTTCATTCAAGGTGACTTGGACCGATGCCACGGGATTCCGTTGTCGGTGAAGTTGACAATGCAGAAAGTTTAGTTTGCTCACCGCCTGGCAGTTCAGATTTTGTAGAATAATGTCATAGTTATTCTATCGGAGGAAATGGGGTTAACATGATTGTCGGCGAGGCTGAAACAACAGACCTTGGCCAGTCCCAGTTGTAGCCGGAAAATTAGAACGAGAATGGCGGCGCAGATAAACATTCTGTCGAACTAAATGGTATTATGCAAATGGGCTTGCCTTAAATAAGCAGCGACTAATTTAAAATAAACGTAACTATAATCTCTGGTAATGCGCTCCGGAATCAAAGGTTATTTTTGGGGCTTAATGAACATTTAATATGTGGATTAGTACGCAACAGCGATTTCTCCCTCGCATCCAATCAATTTTGGTGTTAATTACATTATTTTCTACGCAGATTTGCAGCACTTGACCGCCCTGACCTACAGTCAGCACGATAATTGCACCGACAGCGAGTCGATTGTTCTCCAGCCGGGCTGCGAGATCACCAACAAGCGTTGCCAGTGCTGGCCCACCATGCGCACCTGTCTCAGCGAACTGACCAGCGATGGAGGATCCGCCAGCGACTCCAGCTGGCACTTCAAGAACCTAGAGGTGGGTCAAAATTACGCAAAAATATTTTAAGACACTTAAAAGAGGGCTCAGGAATATGCTTCCTATGAGAACCCATTGCATACATTGGGACACCATTTTAATTCGTTATGGGGCTGTGACACTATATTTTTGCTTCCATAAAATAAAGTAATTTCTGTTAAGTATAACCGTGACTCTTTACCAAAGAAATATTAAGCAAGCCGCATATTAAGATGTATTTCTCTGCGGTCTTATGAGTCCTTAAATTAAGGAAAGCAACAATGTAGTGTCATAGCACCATAAGAAACCACATTGATATCTGTGGCATTCTTTAATAACTCCGAAAGTTGCCTGAAACCCTTTTCAAGTAATCAAAAATTATTTTCAATTTCTGTGCTAATGTCTAAAATTAAATTCTCTTGGATTTAATTTTCCGTTGCAGGACTGCCAGTTGAATTTGCAAAATCTCATTAAGCTCGAACTAGAATTCGATGAAGACTACAAAATCTCACCGAGCAAATTCACATACAAAAAGCTTCGCAGAAAGCGAAAATCGTTAAGAAAGCGCATGTAAGTATTAATTTATTAAAGGCAAAAATGCTTAAGTATAAGCTAAATTTTTGTTTTTATAGAAAAATGAATAGTTGACCATCATTATATCATCGAATGAACAACTGTAGTGTTTTTTTTTCTTCTTTTACATTTCTTAATACATTTTATTTAAATATTATTATTTATACATATTCCAATTATTCACTAATAAGATATACATTATTTTCAGCATCATCTTGGACGATTGAGGATTCAATGTGCCATTGGAATTATCCTCTTTCTCAGCTCTCAACGCAATAAAACCAAATGGAAAATCTTGTACAGATAGTATGCTTACTTCTAACTAATAATATGGCTATTATAAATAACATACATATAAAAAACATATACATATACATATACAAGAGGACAAATACATATGAGAAATAAACCAATTGTATGTATCCCGAGACATTTGTTACTTTATTGTTTTTAAAAAGTGCGCAAACGTATGTATAAATTTGCAGTTTCTATTCCTAAAGACCCCAAAAAATAAAATACATATACAAACAATAAATAAATGAGAACATTTTAAGAATGTTGTTGCTTTACAAGAAATGAATAACAAAACGAAACCAAATACAAAGTGTGCAAAATGTTGGTATTTCCATAAGTGTAAGCCAAGCCATTCAATAAACAATAATGCCGAAAGACAAATTTTTGCTATAGTAAAAAAGCATTGAAAATATATAAGTGGCTAGAAAATAAAATGCTAGTTGTTTTAATTATTATTTTGGGGTTTTCTCGTGAAAATAATTAAACAATAAATATATTTGTAGCCTACTTTTGGGAGTTGTATAACAGTTGAATGTATTTCGTCCTGCGGAGAAAATTATGCTACAGACTTTTTACGTGGAGCTGTAAAGTAATAACAATGTAGAAACTTAGCTTATGTAAGTCACCAGAAGATGTCGCTTTGAGAAATAAACCAAAATGGTTTGTGACTGCGCTAAAATGGTTGATCAGTGTTTCCCATTTGCTTACCAGTGTTTCCACGCTAATTTTTGGAACGAAAAAAAATTAAATTTATTAAAATTAAAATTATTTTATTTAGTTTACCGTAGAAAATTGATAAAGTATTTAATTCCCTTTAAAATATTATATATTATTTTTATGACGAAAATAATTTATTATTTTTTAGTGTATGTTAAAAGTTACTTGTCAGCTTTTTAAAGTTCTGGGTGTATAAATAAGGAGACCTTTTTTCTATATCCGCATCCATTACTAGACTATCCATTGACATTACGTATTATAGACCACACTGCCGTCGAAAATTACATTCATAATTATTTCGGATCGCTTCAGAAATTTCAAACGCATTTGCCATTTAGCCTGTGGAGCTCCTGGGGGAAATTCGTCCGAATTAAAGGTATAGTTGCGAATCTCGAAGACTTTTCCCTGCATAATTGAAATTTATCATTAATTTATCATTAAAATAGCTTTTATATTAATAATGAGGCATAAATTATAATATAGGATATTAATTCACTTTAACATGAATTTCGGGAAGGATTTCTGAATAAAGTAGTGAAGTAAAAATATTCGATTGAATCTAAAATGTTTTAAATGCATATATTTATATTTCATTCAAAATTACTCTGCAAATAATACGATTTGTATGCATTTTATGTAAACTCCTTTTATTTGGAGCTTATATTAATCAAGTTTCCAATTTATATTTAATATTTATATTATTTGTACAGTGCATACTTTAATTTTTTGTTATGTATTATTTTATGAATTTGTGAGTTAATTTCCTTGAAATACTCACCTTCGCAACGGGACAATTGGCTGGTATATTGCTGACGGTCTTGAGTCTCTTGAACAATCTACCAACGATATTATTTTGATACATGGACCCCAAATACTTGCAGCCATCCATCTTGATATCGGCCACATTCATGCGGGTTTTATCCTTTTTGAACAAATCGAAGCTGCACTGCATGTCGAACTGGCTGATGGTTTCATTCAAACTAAACTGGATCGCTACTATGGGAGTGCGCTGTCGCAGAAGTTGGCAATCCACGAAGTTTATGTACTTTTTGACCACAACTAGGCAGTTCATGTTGTGTATCACAATTTCATAGTTATTCTATTGGATGAAATGGGTTAAAAGGGTTGTGGGAGGCCAGAACAACAGACCTTGGTCGATCCAAATTGCAGAGGGAAAACTAGAACGAAAATGGCAGCGCGGATAAGCATTCTGTTCGAACTAAACGGAAAAGTGGTGATGTAATGGCTTTATATAGACCGCGACTAATTTATTGACTAATTGCTTGCCATTAAAAGGTTATTTGGGGGTCTAATCTAGATTTAATGTGTGAACTAATACGCAGTAGGTATTTATAAATTTTAAAATCCATTTTGGTGTTAATAACTTACTTTAAAATAGGCAAATATGCGATATAGAGATTATATACAGATAAACTCGTATCAAGAAACCCCTGACTCACATCTAGACCCTTCAGAACCTTCGGAATACAAATGCCGAGTGAATTAAAACCCCTCTTTTGCCCCAAAAATCGACCATCGACGGCAGTCGAGTGGGGTCAGTTCTTGAAAAGATCAAAGATACACTTTGGCGCTTAAGTGTTTTCCCGCCACTCGGCGACTCCATCGCCAGCTATCAGCTGAAGGAGTTCGTAATATTTGTTTCGCTTTTCGAATTGAGTTGTTATACATTTCTGTGGCTCCTCCGAGCACTCGAGTTCGTTAGGCACCTTAGTGGAGCAAACAAAAGCAATTAGACGGCGTCATCTGACAGCCTCAATGGAATAGTTTTGGCCGGCGGAGGAATGCCGGAGCATTTATCGATCGCCCCTGATGGGATGTCCAACTGCCAATGAGGCTGCGATGAATAAAACGTAAAAAAAACAATATGTAATAAAAAATGTGAGATCACAAGACGAGGGGAGAGGGGGCTACTGTGTCCAGGGGGGCAGGCAGAACAAAAGAGATTGAGTGCGGAGGAGTGAGGTGTTAAAAATTCTACCCTTTATGCTCTTATTATGATTTGACTCGCTGCTTGCGGACTTTTGATGGACATTTACGATATGAAAAACCTCTATTTCTCACTCTGCACTTGAAGAAAATGTTGTAAAAATAGGAAATAAGGAAATAATTTGTAACCTTTAATGTATACTATAAATTTGTAGAAAAAAATAATAAAAGGAAATTCTAGCTCAGTCATAAACATTGACTGATATTTTAAGCCTTAATTGCAATGTAATAGAATTCAAGCTCATATATAATTAAAAAAAATATAACTAGCTTTTTAAATTTTTTTTCGTATTGAGGCTTAATTTATTACAAGAGTTTAAATTATATTTTATATTTAATAGCTCTAAAATGTTATATATAAAATATTTAGGAACTAATCCGTACAAAATTGAGACTAAGCAAATTGATGAATCAGGAATTATGTATTTTCTTATAGTTTATTTATTTTATTTTCTGCAAAATTATGCTAAAAGAGATATATATTTCTCTCAGTATTTCAGAGTGCGTGGATCTTTTTATATATCTTTTCAGCTTTTGTCTCACTTGTTTGACAAGCGATGCGTACAAATCAAAGCAGGAATCCAGAGTCAGAGCCCCGAGCGGCGGCGAGTCTCCGCGTCCCCCGAGTTCCCCCGGTCTGTTGTTTGATTAATAGCCGCACAATTGATATGTTAAGTGGTAAATTACGCCATTGGCACGCAAATGTATCTTGAAGATACCTACATGCGTTTGTGTGTAGACAAAAAAACGGGCAAATTGTTGTTTGTTTAAGGCGCCGCTATGGATCGAGATAAAAATCTCGGAGCTGCGATCTCGGGGCTCTGGATAGGCGGAGCCTAAAGTGCGTAAAGTGATTTAATTTTGAATGGACGTCAGAGAAAGTTTATCAAACACACTCACTCACTCACTGACTGACTGGACGCGGCATACAATTATTCAATTATTTGGTTGACTTTTCCCCCCGCCTTTTATGTATTTGAATGAAAAGCTTGGCATTTTACAGGGTTCGTTGGCTTAAATTAAAAGCCATTAGTCTACTTTTAACACGCTTTCAGGGAGTCGAGTCCGCTGGTCGTTGTTTTTATGGTCCCGTTTATATGTTTAAATAAAACGAAATACAAAACCGAAGCGAACAAAAAATCCATTAAAGCCTTTTTTGTATATTAGAAAAGCGAAACAATGGGGAGGGAGTTCGATTGATGTCATTAAATTTTTGCCACGCCATAAAATTCATCGACTTTGCCGTTGTTGTTGTTGGTTTATTGAAAAGCCGCCGTAGAAGTGTTATAAAAATCATTTAAAAGCCTAGATTGCCGTAGATTTGACGAGTTTTTCGTTTTTTATTTATTTTTTTTTGTGGTCTGTTTTGTTTTTACCGCACGAAGCCGAAGTCGAAGCCTTCGCTCATGCTCAACTAAAATGATTTAATTTCGAAACGTGCCTGGCAATTTTTATGATCAATTTTCGCTTTAAATATAGATTGAATGCCTCTTTCGAATTATTTAAATGTGACTTTGGATTATATATTCGACTCTTTTGTTTTTGCCTTGCTTCGGGTATCATGTGACGACGAAGGTGCCTTATTGGAATGCCAAGAAACGGAGCGAGGGAGCAGCTTTTTGATGATCGACAATCGACTGAAATATTGTAAATTTTATGGTTTTGATTTACGATATTTTAATAGAACCATGATTTACAGGGGGCGAAATATAACATATTAAAAATACGGGAATAAATTAATGAGTTTACCTTTTATTATTAAATTATTATTATTTTAATTAAATATTAGTAACAAATCCTATTAACCATGCCCACATTTCCGAACCAATAATTGCATCAAATAGAAAGTGCGACTTGTGCGTTAGGTTATCCAGGTTTCTTTTCTATGTAGTAACTTAGTGAAATAATTCTGCTATTTACAAGTCATTTAGTCCATCTACAACCCCCCTGAGAGTATCAATCTTCTTTGGCTAATTTCGTTCTGATTCCTTCGATTGTCTGGCCATCAATGTTGATGGAGTTCACTTCATTTCCATTTCTATTGAGGCACTGATCTCTGGCTCGGTTTGTTTGCCTCATAAATAAACTGTGGCAAATTCTCTAAGCCAACTCGCTGAAGTCCCATAAATTATGTGGCGAAAACCAGCAACAACTGCCGGCCACGGCCCGTGTGGTTGTTGTGTCATTTTCTTGGCGCGCTTAATAAACTACACACACTTTATGCGATCTGTGTTGTTGGGAGCCTGCCGATTGCTGTTATATGATTTCATATATCATCGGAGCCACAGAGGATCCTCGCTCCTCCACCTCCTCCTCCTTCCCCGATCGGTGTGTTCAGAATGCGCAGGCGTGCAGCATTTAGTTCAGCCTGTCGACCCGTTCTTCTGCGGAGATTCTCCTCTTCCCCAGCTTGTTTGTATATATACTTTTTTGTGTGATAACATTTTATTGTCCGCTTTATAAATTATTGGCGTTTGGCCCGGCCGGGATGGGATCGGAATCGAAATCGGAATGGGAATGGGAATATCGGGGCAAAAAGTATCCTTTTACGTTGTGCGTTTTTGGTATGCAACATGTGTCCAAATTTGTGCAGCGTATAAATAAATACTAAGGGAAAACACCAAGGTTTTGCTTATGATACCCTGTACATAAGTTTCAAATAAACTTTTGCCTCTGGAAAATAAATATTTGAGTTATTTATGGCAATTAATATATAGGTAATTTCAATGTACGACAAGTATATTAAAATTAAATACAAATTTACACAAATTTAAGGTATTTACTTTGGGTATTAATTATAAAATTCAATTGTAAGTAGGTAAAATATTTGTAACAAATTTCAAGAAATATGTAAATGATTAATATCAGATTATGTTCTCAAATTTGTTTAAGGGAGTTAAAAAGCTGTGTTATAATATTTTCTATTATTTATTTTCTACAGTAATAAAATTATAATATCAATTTAAGGCCAAACACATTCAAATAATAATTAATATAAAATACTGTGCTTCTTTTACTTCCTCCTCCTCCTGTAGCCTAAGTTTAAAACTTTTGCCCACAACGTATAATAAATAAATAAATAAATATAATTTTAATACTTATAATTTACAATTTTTATGCTCATCTAATTCAAGTATTTTAGATCTTTAGACTACGATTTCCGTGCATAGATTGCTGGGTATCATAGTGGTCCATCTTTGGTCCCTGTCATCCTGAGAAGCCGACTTGATTTTATAATTCTTCTTAGTTTTTTTCCTCCCAGCCTGCTGGCTGCTGTTGAGTCTGCGCGTGTTTTGGCCTTTTAGGGCACTTTGGCCCTAAAACAGACAATTGAGTGTAGTGTGAAAGTTGCTTTAAATACTCTCGGAATCGGAATCGGAATTGGAATTGGAATCGGAATCGGTATCGAGGCTCTGAAGGCGACGACTGCTGACGACTGATGTAGTGGCCGGAGGACGGGGATTGGGCCAAATCAAACCATTTATGTCTGGCTCTTGCGACACATTTATCATCGTCAAGTAACAAAACCCACCTGCACCTGTCTGCTGTTCGGAGAATATCGAGGGGGGAGGAGGGGGTGAGCTCGGGGCTGAGATCTTTAATTATACATTATACGAGGCACACCCGCTGGGCCGTATGGGGTTCCACTTCTCAGAGTCTGCTTCTAACTGGAGCCCCCTTAATGAGCTGGGTTTCTACACTGTTATAGAGAAATATCGATTAACTCAAATAAATTGGGAGCAGGAGCAGCGAGATCTCTGTCTGGTATCCCAGGCATCTCATTCTATCCTTCAGATTCCCGGTTATATATATGGGGCTGCCAGAGGAGCGCACAGCGCACCGATCAATCGAAAATGATATAATTATGGCCAAGACTAAAGGCCCGCTCTGTGTAAATTGATATCAACAAATTACGCGAAAATATTTCAAAAATATTAACGAATGCGAATGATATAATGATGAGATGATGGATGTCAGGGGCACTGGAAGAAATTCGTTTTGCCAGCTACAAAATTATACAATGAAGACAAAAACGGTCCTAAGTTAAATTGAGCTTTATAAAAGTTTATTTCTGATAAAAAAAATTATTTTTGTATGGTTTTAAGAGACTTTAAATATAATATAAGATAATTGTTTTGAGAACAGTTATAATAAAAATTGTTAATATATAAAACTAGGATTTAAAATATATTAAATAAAAAGGATTATCGCAACACTTCATCCTAAATAAATTATTTATTATGTTAGACATTGTTTGCCTGGCTTAATTTGTTGAAATAAAATTCTTAAAACGGTTATAATCCGATTTCTTTCAGTGCTTCAGCTCCACCCTAATTATGCCCAATTTAAAAAGGGTTAATTAAGGCACAAAACGCATTTCGTGTCCTGCCTCCGCCAATGGAGAGCGTTATTAATATGCGACATTTTTGATATCTTTTTGCAGCTTCGGCAGCCTCGCCAGCATCGGCACAGAATGCACCGGACTCACTCTCATTGGGAAGAGGAGCAATAATTACATACAGCATTTGTCATAACACCAGATATGGACATCCGATGCTGTTGCGCCGGGCGCGAAACCTTCGAGCCCCGCTAAGGGAGAAAAAAAAACAGCCGCAGCAGACAAAGGACTCTTTTGGACTCGGCCAAGATCTCCGAACTATGCGACAAATGTAAGCGGGGCAAAAAAATAAATGGAAAGATGATATAAAGAGGCAGCCGAGGAAAAATTGTAAATATCATCATTGGTCGCAGCCAGCGATCGCGGACATTTTATAAATAAAACAAAATCATAAATGCAGCACTCGGCACTCGGATCGGATGGATCTTGGGTGCTGGGTGCTGGGTGCTATATAATAATTACAGTCAGCATTCGCATTCACATTCGCAGTCGCCGTCGCTGTCGCTTCGCATTGGAATTCGGAGCATTGTGTCATATTTAATACAGAAATTTTAATTAAACATAATTTGTAAGGAGTGCACGTTGGGTGCATTCTGGCCGAAGATGATTGCTCGCGGCGATAGCCCCGACTTGGTATCGGAATAGAGTAATTTATGGCATTTTATGGTTCGGCCATAACTTGTCTATCATCCGTTGGAATTTCACTTTGATCTCATCGGAACGTGTGAGAAGTGGGTTCCGAGAACCCAGATAGGTGACAAATGGCTGGCTTGATTGCTCTATTTTGAGTTTGAAGAGGATATTTAATTACTAGAAGCCTCTAACTTAATTTCCTTAATACTTAGACCCCCGATTGGCCATTATGGGGGTCACCTTCTGTGGGGCTACCACTGGCTTAGCCCTGAAGAGGTCTTGAACAATGGCAATGCAACCCAAATTCAATTCCAAATCGATTCTGCGGTGATTATTCAAATGATTTAACTAGTTCACCGCATTTGACCCTCCGTGGGCAGCGCTCAAGTTCGAAGAGGGCCCAACCCCGAAAAACTGCAAAAAACCCAAAAGCAGCGGCTTCCTAAGGTTGCAGCTACGGAAAATGCTCCCCGAAATCGTAGGAGTCCACGTAGTGCCCCCGGGCTATTTGACTGACTGACTCCGACTCTGTGACTTCGACTCTGCATTACATTTGCAAGACAACAATGGGCATTTTTCCAACATATTTTTTTTTTCGGCGGCGTTGGGCGTTTTTATTTTTACAGATATTGTTTACAATTTTCCAAGTCCAGTCCCCAGAGCTGTGCCCTCTCTCATTGTGTGGAGCAAAGGCGCTGTGGCAAAAGCTGAATCTGAAGCTGGAGCTGCTCCAATCATCATTTCGTAGATATTCGCTTGGTGATATATTTTGGGTGAGCGCTTCCGGCAAATCGGAGCCAGTGAAAGGTCAAGTTGTGGCCAAGAAAAGCAGCCGGAGCAAGCGGAAAACTGCTGCCCAGGGAGCTGTGTGCCATTGGAATGGGACTGCGAATCGAGATACAGTCTGTAGTCGATGTGAGTGTTTTCTCTCTTTAACTTAAGGAATGTTCTGTTAAAATGTAAGTGTATAAAAGGATTTAGAACATCATTTTGTCAATGGAAATTATGTAAGTTTGAGATGGAATCTATGAATATTTAGTTTTAAAGTTTGTTTTAGTTTAAAACTGATAAGTATACATCAGGAATATATTTTTTATTCTCTAGAAATTGTATATTTTTCTATATGGGAATTTTTTTGTAACAAAAATGTCTGCTCATGAATTAAACAATATTATAACAATAAATAAAATAAAAAAATAAGTAATAAACGACATATAAATATTTTTCAATACATACTCATTAGAAAATGTATTAATTAATAAAAAAAAATCAAAGTTAATCATTATACAAACCCTGCCGGAAGAGTTTTTGAATTTCTGTAATACAATTAACATGTTCTAAATGTTTTAAAAAATCTTAAAAATAAATATGGGACTCTTACATTAAATAAGAATTTAGTTTGAGCTTTAAAAGTGTCTCCAGTCTCCAGCAAATTCGCTCTCCAAGGAAGCTCCACTGTGATTCGTGTGGCATCGAAATAAACAAATCAAAGTGAGCCAATGCTCGCCAATATTGGCCAATAGAAGAAGTGCCTTCTTCCTCCTCTCCTAGTGGCTGTGTTGGATCTTGTGGTATGTGCTCAATTTTCCATAACATATTTGATCGCTGCGATCTTTGCAATCGCCTCTGACTTTCCACTTTTCCCTTTGTTCGCGGCTTTTGTTCGTGTGTGAGAAAAACTTATCGAATCGTGGCTATCGTTTCGGGATTTTGGGTTTGGATTCGGACTCGAACTGGGGACTGGATACTGGGATTGGGATTCGATTCGGGGTTCAAATTAAGCCAGGTGACCACGGGGCCAACGAGCTGACAAACCTTTCTGCGCCCGGAATGCCTTCTCACACACGAAGATGATCTCGTGGCACATACTATATAGTACTTGACAGCCTCCAGATAAACCACATTCGAGATCATTAATTGCCGATCTTTTCGCTCCAAAAACTGCCCGAAAGTAGGATTCGGCTGGGGCTGGGGATGGGGTTGGGGATTGGGTCTTGGGCATGGGAAAGCGCTTGGGCGAAGATCATTCAACTCCCACAGACACCCACACCCACACGGCACAAATGGCACACAATCCAGCAGACATCAAACAATGATCACGAGTGCTGCTCTCCTCGCTGGTGCTGTTTTATTTATCTTTTTTCCCCCTTTTTTTTGATGGTGGTGCGGGTGCGGTTGCCTTTGCCTTTGAGCCAGAGTTTGGCTTTGAGTTTGACTTTGCTTTTGGGCCAGATCGATGCTGGCCGGCTGCTTGATGATAGCCTGCGACTATGACTCGCCTTGGACTGGCTGTGATATTGTGCACTCAAAGGAATAGTTATTTGTATTAAAAAGTACCAGAAAAATAATTTAGATTGGTTAATAGAAAGATTTTTAAATAAACATTTATATTAAGAAAAACATATAAGGATATTGAATTTATAAAATGTAAAGCCTGAAGTGAGAATTTTTATTATAAATATTAAAAATGAAACAAAATTGTCACGATACTAATATTTTTTGTTAAAACTGCTTCCCAAATTTAATGCAAAATTGTTCTTAAATAATTTTTAGTTAAAAACCTGTAAGGCAAAAAAATAATATTTCTTTCTCCTATAAATTTAAACTATCCCTTATATTTTCTCAAGTGTACCAGCATTTTCCCCGTTGATCGGTTCTGGGCATGGGTCGCGTCGCCCAAGGGCCTTTCGATTGAACTTGTTCCACATTTTGATTGTAATGCTGCCGGAGAAAGAGCGGCAAGACAAATATGATTTTCAATTGCCGCGATCGCGATCGCTTTCACGAGATTTGCATTCCACTTTGCATCGGCAACTCCCCTTCTTCTGCTAGTGCCGGTGGAGTGCCATTAAACACTTGGCCAGGAGTCAGAGTTCAACTGGGTTCGATTCGATTTCCTTTTTGCTCCGCTTTGGCTCATTAAAACGTCACTCCAGTTGGGGCCGAGGCGCTGGCACTGCCGATGTGGATACAATATCCACGGCAAACTGCATCTGCCACAAATCAAAAAATTTATGGTCAGCGCGCTGGCCTAATGAGTGGCGGTACGAAATGCTCGATTTACCACCCAAGACGGTTATAGATGCACCGCATAAATAGCCCCAAAGTGTGTCGTAAAAGTCCAAAGCGACCATCAAAGTGTTCGTTTTTAGTGGAAAACTTTTGGGGGATCCAAGGATCCCGGCTCTGGGGGCCACCTGCAGCCTGGAGCAGGCCCAGTTGATCAGGCCCAGTTCCCTGTACAAAATGCTATGCAAATTTGATTTTTATTTGCCCGCTCGGCTGCCAGAACAAGTGCAAAGGAATCGGCCAAGCGTTCCCATTCCCAGGTGGTCCAGCACTTAGAGAAATTTCACTTAATTAAATTGGGAATTTAAAGGATTTGGTAATAATAAGTTTAGAAATGTTTGAATATGTTAAATCTTTTGTATTAAAATTAAATTATTGAACTCTTGTCCACAGGCGAGTACAAAATCAATCTTAAACATTTGTGCGGTCACTGAATTCAGACTTGGGAATTTCAGGTGAACTCTTTGCATCAACTTAGGGTACGTTTGTTGGAATTTCTCCCCTTTCTCTTTGGTGTTTATCTGAATTTTTTTTGTAGAGTTCCTGTTTATTATTCTAAAATATTATTACACTAGTATAACATTTTTCCCCAGTGCACCTATGATTTCAGCTAGATTCTCCGATCCCATATGCATTCTCTGTAGTCCCCATCGATGGTGTCCCTGGTGCACCATTTACCGAGAGTCAACTATGGATTTTATGTGTGTTTGGCATTTGCGAAATGCGTTCGCATGCACATTTGAATCAATCGCTGACTCAGATTGGTTTCCTTCGTCTTTGCCGTTTTTACGACGACTCCGAGTGTGGACCATCGACCGGTTAGGGGATCGGCGGATGCGATGCTTTTGAACTGCACTGATATCGCTCCGATTTGACATTTAGCATCGCTAATTCATGCGAAATCACCCGAGGATTATGTTCATAAGCACACATTACGATTACACGTTTATTATAATTTAGGAGTCTACTCCCCGATCGGATCGGATCCAGTCCGGCGACCACCACCAGTTGTTGGGGCTTGGGAAAGTCGCTGACAAAGGCACTTTTGCAGGCGACGAACTGAGATCACTTAGTGATACGAGATGCGTTTCCTTTTTTTTTTTAGCAATTTTTTTACGAGTAGAGGTGACCTGGAAAGGCACTGGGAAAGGAAAGAGTTCGCCAAATGGACCAAATAGTTAAATGGAGGAGGCTAGATAAGGGACGGCGAGTGCTGGACTCTGGAGAAAGTGCGCAGTGTGTGGGAAGGTTTTTGGAAAACTTTATTATTAATATTTTACATATAATTTTTTCGCTTCAACTGTGACTGACTTGGAGTTTATTGCACTTGACCCATCTCGAATTGGTCCCAGCTTCCCCCGAACTTCCAGAACCTCGTCATTGTTGGATCCCTAGTTAGTCATGATCTATGCTGAACCACAACGGCAGGTGGATAACGATGCTGGGCCGCTAAGGAAATGAGATTTTAAGCGTTTTTCGAGTTCGATGCGCTCGATTGTGACATGTGCGCGGTTCCACCAATCAAGGTTCAGAGAGAGGAGAACCTGGGGAGCTTCACTGTGCAGCGCTGTCTCCGCACTAATTGAGCATTTAAATGCAGCGTAATTACTTCTCTAACACCTTCATCAGAGGCAACCGTCAACGGCGCGCCTTTGATGCGCACTGCGAATTAGCATATAAATTGTCCCGTGTGAACATAAAATCAAATGACATGTGAGTTTGTCAAAAAAGCCAGCCTCAAAGTGCCGCTGCAAGAGGGCCAAGACTGCAAGGCAGAAAAGCTGGCGGAAGGACATGATAAGGTGGAAAAATGCAGTCATTAGCATAGCGAACGTGCAGCTAATTGGAAATGGAACAGATCAGCATGAATGAAGTGGGACCTGGGACATGGGACATGGCGAGACATCGATCCACCTCCTTGGGAAATCGAGGGGCCGACGTAATCCCCTAAATTCTGGCCACCGGCGCCAGCCAGACGTCTTTATGGCCGATCGCGACTCGTTGTGGTGCATTTTAAATCGGCCAAAGGGCACTCAATTAATTAACAGACCCAACAGTTAGGCCAAAACTCAGCCAGAGGTATACAGAGGGAAAATAATAGGTAAATATCATAGAATAATTGAAAAGATCTCGGTAAGATTTGATTACTATATGAAATTGATTTTTAGGTATTATAAAATCAATGATATTGGATAAGTCTTTAATGTGTATTATAGTTGTAATATTATTCATATTTTTAAAATGTAATCATTAGAAAATATTCGTAATTTAAAGTACATATTCTGAAAGGAACACATGGTAAATTATTTATAAATAAATATTTATAATGTCAAATAATAATTTTAGGTAATTTATACCTAATTATAAAAATTATTTAATTATTATAATATAATTTTAATTTTAATAATTGTACGGCTAATTTTGAATTAAGAATAATTAAATTTAAAGAATTTTGGAAAGAATAGTTAGTATATATTTTTTTAATAATATTTTATTTTTTAATAATTACACATCATTTTTAGAAAATATATAGAAAATAAATCACACATTCTTTAATCGATATATTTCCCTTATTTCAGTTTCAATAACTCCTATTAAATTATTAAGGTTCGATTAACTTATTTTTATTATATAATATTTAATGTTTGTTTTCTGTGTGCATTAATCAATTTCATTCAACAGTTTTTAGCCGCGTCTATGAAGTGTGGGCGAGTTTTTTGACCCGTCGACGGGCAGGAAATGCAGTGCGTTCTGAATGCCAAGGCGTATTCCAAACGATCGTTCGATGGTCAATGGTCGACGATCGTTGGCTGCCCTTTCCCCTGGCACCCCACTCCTGACTGGCCGGGGACTGAGTATCGTTGCACAAATGCGCTTTGCATAACTGAGTACTTTTTGTACTCAACTTTAAAGCTAACGACGTTGACGACGTTGGCGCTGCTGCCGCTTTTGGGGGCGTTTGCTGCACTTGTTGCCGCAGAACGACAGAATGGCCCTTGCACTGTACGAAAAATAAATAAAACAGGCAAAAATTAAGTAATTTTAACTTTCCCAAGTCACAATTAAAATAGCCATCAATGAATGGAATTTTTGTGTACATTTAATTAGCCTTTTTGACCCAGACCACAACTGTTTCCGGGAATCGTTGAAAATAAATACATATTTAACACAGAAATCTTAAAATTAAGCACTCGGAAAACTTATAATATTTTGTAGCATTTTTCTTTGAATTTTTGAGCAAATAATTGCATATTCGTAAACAATAATAATTATATATTTTGGAGTTCACAATTCATTGCGAAACTACTAAGATTGGACCTTATTATTTTCTTAATTTTTGAGTCTGAAAGAATTACAGCTTAGAAAGATTCACAGAAACATACAAATTATAGCAATATACATTTTTGATGAGAGATTATATTTTTTTGTAGAATTTTTAACTTAAGATCCTCTATTTATTAACCTTTGTTCTCAGTGCAATCTGTATTGTGGCAAAGAGCTAGAGAGGGTGGTGGTGGGGCCGGGAGCATCCGGTCAGAATTTTTATAGGCGATCATTAAAATCGATAAGTGGAATCATATTTACAATCGATGAAATATGTTTCCAGGAAACTAATGCGTGTGGGCCCTGGACTTGTTGCAATTGCCTGGGAATCAAAGTTAGGTTTGATTATCGACCCGATCGTGCCAGAAATAGAAAATTAGTAGCAATAGAAAACCTTCCAGAAGTCAGCCGTAGACTGAATACTTAAATCATCATTTCCTTTCATAAATTCATATTCATATTTGTGTAAGAAAATATATTTACATAATAAAAAGTATGCTACAAAGTCAGACCAAAGAAATAGGAAACAAATCGGGAGTTTTTACTTAAAGGGAAATCGAAATATGTAAATGGAGAGTTAATTTTCAGTATATATTTAAGGGATTCTAATTTCAAACCTTTTATTTTTCCTGCAAAAATTGCGTAATTACTTTTTGGGAAAGGAAAACTTCCGCAGAATTGCATGATTATTTTTTGTTTCCAGCTCAATTTTTGCGACGCGATAATTATGATCTTATAGAACCGGCCAACTCTGGTTTTTGGGTATAACCAAAGTCATGTTGGCTTATCTCGGTTCGTAGTAACAAGGATCGATCAAGATGCTCAGTGAAGACAGGGAATTCCCCGCCAGGCCGTCCATTGACGGCGTTTTTTCCCAGTTAGCTTAACTTGCTTGCGGCTTAGATAGATTATCGAGCATTAGACCAGGATTACGGCTCCGTGTTTTGCCAGGCAGTCAGTCGGGGAGGTTCCTGCATCCTGCAGCGTCCCAGCAACTTGTGCAATTTGCGAAAATTCCAAAGCCAGGATCCGATCAAACAAGTCCCCGAGTCGCCGCCGGCCAGCGGATTTAATTGAGATCAGCCCAGGGAGAGCGATGTGTGTGAAAAACCGCGAAGCGCTTTGGAAAATTCACCGCATTTCCCGCCCGGCCTGGAAATTCGATTGCCAAACCGCAGCCTCAACTTCCGCTAGTTGGTTTTGCCCAGTCCCAGTCCCGGAGCAGAGTCTCTAATCTCAAACATGTGGGTACTGGCAGTGGTAGTGGAACTGGCTCCGAGTACCATTAACATATCGTTAGCGATCTGGCCGATCTCTGGCTGGTGATCCGTGGGAAGTTTGGCGTTGGTCCAAGCCAGACAGAAGCCTAAGGGAAACTCCAACGGGAAACTCACAGCTCAGACCAAAGGCTTAAATGGAACTCATACGAATATAGCTTGCCCGAAATCCTTGCTTGTAGGATAATAATTATTATGTACTTAATAATTTTTCAATCAGGAGTATAAAGATCTATTTCAGGACCCAAGTCCCAGGGAAACAGATTTATCCAAAGGCTTAACTCCGCTGTCATAATTGTAGCGTAATTATTATTTATGCTGTCACACTCGATTATAAATCTCATATTTGCCAAATGTCTTAGGTGCCATTTCAACCCCTTTCCGCCGGCCTATTGTTCGCCATCAATAATCATATTTTGGAATTTGCATAATTTCATAATTCCAATACAATATCAATTGTCCGATCCGAGTGATAAGCCACTGCGAAGCCGAATTCCCGCCGCGAGAATCAATAAACGCTGGCCATATATCAAATGCGAAGAACGCTAAACGCTAAACCATCGGAACGAGTTTATATTTGTTTTTTCCTTAGGTGAGAGAGAGGAACAACGAAAGCGTAATGAAGACATTACCGAAACACAATTAAACAGAAGACATTTGTCAGCCGAAACCGAACCGACAACATATCAGAGATATATCCTCCGGATGCCATGAGAAATTGGCCAAACAAGTTCTATTGACTTTTCTAATTTTTGCAAAAATAAATAAATAAATTAGAATACCAGGCGGGAATATTCCACAGGCTCATAGCAAAGTAGAATAGTTTGTTGACTTAATTTCCTTAATTAAATGTGGAAACATGGTTTTAATATTACTTAAAATTCCGAAGATAGGAATCACTTAGGCACAAGACCGGATAATAATAGTGCTTAGGCCGAACAATTCTTAATTTACTCCCCAAGTGAGATAGAAATTCTGTTGTAAGCGATAAATATTTTCCGCCTTCATTCTTTATATAACGAGGAGCTGAGCTCGCAGCCCTACGTGGCCGGTCATCAACGCTATTTTTACTATATAATGAAACCTGAACAGTCATCGAAGATAATGAATACATCTCAATCGGCGGCTCAATTCCGTTGTTATCCAACGCGATGTGATTCATTGGTTTATCGGCGGCATTATGCCTAAATCTGTGGCCTGCTGGCCATTAATTTACTAATTGTAATGTTGGCCATAAAGTATTTAGCGGAATCCCAGACACGGGCCTAATCTTATCGCTGGGCCAGAAAGACCAGCTCTCGACCATCCGGTGTAGGACATCGATATACATACTCGTATTCGTATCGCAAAATGCAAATTCCCCGCACATAATTACAATAACAATGATGGCCAAAAGCAGAATGGCTAAGTCCGAGCTGTTAAATCAAAAATATGCAAATTACTTTTGAGAGCGAACACGAGTCCGAGTCCGAGAAAAAAATACTGAATCCGAACAAGTTCAGCCGGAGTATCGGTCTCCGGGGTCGATTTGATTGATATGTGCTGGTTATACAGTCATTTGGCCAAAATGATGCAATCAAATCTATGTAAATGCGAATCCCCTGGCATTTTGAGGCTGACATATCCGCAGATCCGATCCCCGCAAAGGGGTTACCTAGGCGCAATTTAGTATCTGGCACTTCCGTCAGCTTCTCGACGTTCTTTTTTTACGACATTCGGGCAATTAAGTAAAGTTGAAAAGTCAAAAAGTCAGCGCAGAAATGTGCGTTACTTTTTTATTTATTTTTTTATTGTGTTTTTTAGCGATCGACCATTTTTTGTGCCTCCTGGAACGGCGACCTTGACGCGCTTTCCCGCGAAATTCTCTTGTTTTTTACGCAACTCACCCGTCGTCGGCAATTGACTTTTTTATATGAGGTCAAGGCGGAGATGTCCTGGCGAAAGACCATATGCGAAAAGACGTCCGTTTTATCCCTTTTCCACTTAAAAAAGTGTGGATGGGTGGTGGTCCTGGGTGCTCTGCATTGGCTCGGGTTAGGGCCAGTCGGCTGCTCGACTTTTTATGGTTACGGCCAGGTCGGGCCGACTTTACGACCCGCCGCGGCCCAAAAACACAGCCGCCGCCGCTTTTTTAGGCCAATTCTTGTGGGTACCTAAGCCAGCGATTTCGTTACCTAATCGCGGGATCAGCTTACCTAAGCTGCAGATTATCCTAGGATCATAATTATGACGGCGGACGCGACACTCGGCACTCGGTTTTTTCTTTCTTCACTGTTTTTTCGCTCGTTTTCTTTTTTCAAAGATGCCCAGCTCGCTGCCGGCCGGCAAAAAACTTAAGCCGGGGATTAAACCGGATTAAAGTCACATTGTCCTTATTTTTTTCCTCTCCTTTCGGGCTAACTAATTACTTGGGAAAATTACCCATTTGGCTTGTGCGGAAATTCGCGAAAACGCTTCAACAGCAATGTTTCCCTTCCTTTTTCTCTTTACTTTTTTTTTTACAGAATTTTCGCAAACGCGTCTTTTTTATGGTGTGTGAGAAAAAAAGGAGGCAGGGTCAATAAAATCGAATCGATTAGAAAAAACGGCGGGCGGGTCGGCGGGAGATGGTTCTAGTTACTTTTTGACTTTTTTACAAGCCTTTTGTCTGAGTTTTCCCGCCTTTACCAGGAACCGTACTGATGCAACAAACGAAAGTGAGTTCGGGAATCTTCCCAGAACTTTCCTAACGATGGTTTCTAAAAAAAAAGAATAATAATGAAGAACCAAAAACATGGTTTAGCATATATTTGAGTAGCCACACTTCTTAGTCGAAAAGTCAAGGTTCTGGTCTCTTAGTTGACCAACAACCCTTTCCGCTTTCGGCACAATGCAGTTCCATAAAAAGGGTTAAGCATAAAGGGGTTAAACAGGTAGCTCCTAACTTCCTTTTAGCCCCGAGGTAAACAACAATAAATATTCATAAAAAGAGTTAAGTGCTGCCATAAGGCTCTTTGTTTGGACAAAGGGGAAATTATGTTTGCAACTGACTTTTGAAAGAGTTCCGAATTGAATTCGATTGATATTTTGGTAGTTTATTGCGCAAAACAAAGATGCAAGGAAGATGGTGTGGAAGTTGTGGGGAATGCAATTTAGTTATTATTTTTAATAAATTGTTTTTAGATTCTCTTTTAATTATTTAATATTTTGGGGTATTATAAACTATGATTTGGGTCATGTGAAAACTATAACAAATTGAGGAACTACTCTATTGAGTTTAATTGGAATAAATAAGTAATAAATATTAAATCCGAATTTATATAATTTATATTATATTATTATGTGTAAAAATAAATAACTTATACAAAAATAGTTAGTCAGTTATAGAAATATATTTAGCTTAAATTAAAGATAAACGGGTAATAATGCATAATGGCATAATATGGGTTTTTATAGGCCTTAGCAAGCTAAAAAAATGTCCAATACAATGTAGGTTTATGATAGTTTTAAAATTATATATAAAAAGTATAAGCAACAGGAAGATATACTGGACAGAAAGTCAGGAAACTAATATGGGCTATACTGTACTATTATACTATATTTTATTTAAAATATCTTTTTTAAGAAATCGAAATACCATAAAATTTTGTATAAGAAAATGTTAGGACCCGTCGGAGTTGAGCAGAAAACTCCCCAGCCATAAGTTGACATAATAATTTCTTTAATGCATATTTTAAACCCGTGCTTTACCCGAAGATATTTCACTTTTATTGGGTAAATTACAAGTAAAATAAAGTTAATAAAAATATGAATCACAGGTTAGAAAGAAATTAATCTCCCGATAGAGTTTAGATCTCGGATTAATTACCTAAAAATCCCCTGGCTATTAGCTGAAACCCCACGAAACCGACGGACTTTGGCGCAAAAGCCCCCAGAGACTGAAACCTCCAACCATTTCGATTTCCAGCGGGCCGAAAGGCTCCGCCCAAAAAGCCAAATAAAATGAGAAACTGTTAAAAATGAAGTCAATGGCTCGCGGTGGTGTGCGTGTGTGTCGAGTGAGAAATTCCAGCCGCCCTTAGGCCCGAGAGTTTCTTCGATAAATAGCACCGAATAACGAATAATATCAGGGCAATGCAAATCGCCGGATTACGGGGAAATCGAGCGAGAAAGAGAGGCGAAACTCGGACTCAAACTGAGTGAGTGCTTTCTCTGTACTAACAGAGCGTTAACAGAGGCTCAAAATAGCACTCGAGCTCGGAGTTTGAGTTCGAGTGCGATCGCTCTCTCTCTGGATCTCTCCATAAAGGTGGTGGTTTCGGCCGTGATTTATCAGAGAGCTGGGGCTGGAAAACTGGTACTATTCGAGCGTGTATGGGTGCGAATACATAAGCCGAAAGAGTTCGGCCAGTAAACACAGAAATACAGACAAGAAACACAGAAACGCTTCTTGCCAGTCGAATCTCCCGGCCAGAAATCAGTCGTCAGCCAGTAGCCGAAGTGTCAGTTACACACATCGAGAGTGCGTCGGAACCACACCACAGAACCATCAGTATCAGAGTGTCATATCGCATCAGAGATCGAGAAACTCGGTGATCGAAAGACAGTGATCGAAAAGTGACTCCTCAAAAAAATTAACAACACAAAAAAACAGAAGTGAAAAAATTAGCTCCCAAAAGTGAGAAAAACGTACGGCAACGATCGCGCATCGCTGCAATTAAAAAGTCGCCATAAACTCCAGTGCGCAGCCGAAAGTAAAAAAAAATATCAGAAGGTAAGTTCCCTGCAAGATCGAAGCCAATTCACGGTTTTTGTTTTTGTCTTTGGGTCTCGCGGCCGTCGGCGATTTTACGATCCCTTGTGCACTACTTTGATTTTTTACAGTTTCCCGCGAAAAACTCGCGGCCACATTTCCCCGCATCTCTTGTCCGTGTTTTTTTTGCAATTTTCATAAACGAAATTCGGTTTATTTTCATTTTTTGACTCGGGAAAAATCGGCGTGAGTTTTTATGACCGAACGAGCACGTCAAGGTCTGGACTGCTGCTGGCCTCTTGCATTTTTTTAGGGAACACAAATTCCGCGCAGCACTCGTAATGACTTCATCTAAAAAAGGAAATCTACCTGAGTTTTATGGCTGGACAGCGCGAAAAAATGAAAATGAACGCATAGGGTTGCATAATCCGGCAGCTTAAGTTTTTTTCGGTCCCGTTGAGATCGTAAAAAACGCCCATCCTGCGGAGTTTTCACAGTTTCCTATAAATATCCTGGGTAGTCAATCTCCAGGCATCAGTTGCCCGGCAGCATTCTCCTCGAACAGATCACAGCAATCGTGAGAAATATTAGACACTATTCCGACCAAACTCAGTGCTCAACATGGTGTTCAACTTGGTTAGTGTCCTCTCCGACCCAATGGATTACCGCCCAGAGACCGCGACATCGCACTGGATTAAACCCTTACTAACTCCGGATCTATCTCTTTTCGCTTACAGATGAACCAGACCTGCAAAGTGTGCGGCGAGCCGGCGGCGGGCTTCCACTTTGGCGCCTTCACCTGCGAGGGCTGCAAGGTAAGTTGTGTCCTTACAAATTCATTGAGAATTAAAACTAGCAAGCCGAGAACAAACCAAAAGAGGAAGTTCTTTCCGAGACCCCTAAGGGGTTAAGGGAAATGCTAAAGAAATGTTCTGGAAAGCAGGCAGTGAGAGGAATATGTAAAGTGCCAGTGATTCATCACTAATAATTATTAAAAAAAAATCCCTTAGACCTTATAGTAACTTAATTGTCAAGAAATTCAATAGAATAACAGTTTAATTAATTTATCAATGTAAAAAGAGTTGAATCTGCTGATTTTCTTTATAAATAAATAAGGTACATTTCTAAACTTTTTGTTATGAATGGTTCTAGTAGTAGATCAGCTTCTTGAATGAATTTCTGTTTCTTATGAGGCTCCTCCCTTATTTACAACCCAACTAACCCCTTACCCTTTACCTTCTCCATTGCAGTCCTTCTTCGGCAGATCCTACAACAACATCAGCACCATCAGCGAGTGCAAGAACGAGGGCAAGTGCATCATTGACAAGAAGAACCGCACCACCTGCAAGGCCTGCCGCCTGAGGAAGTGCTACAATGTGGGCATGTCCAAGGGTGGCTCCCGCTACGGTCGTCGCTCCAACTGGTTCAAGATCCACTGCCTGCTCCAGGAGCACGAACAGGCGGCTGCGGCGGCTGGCAAGGCGCCACCTACCTCCGTGGGCGGAGCTCCATCGGCCTCCTCGCCGGTGGGATCACCACACACCCCTGGATTCGGGGACATGGCCGCCCATCTGCATCACCATCAGCAGCAGCAGCAGCACCAGCTGCAGAGCCAACAGCACCAGCTCCAGAGCCAGCAGCGCCACCCACACATGCCCCTGCTGGGCTATCCGAGCTACCTGCCCGACGCCGCCCTGCCCTTCTTCAGCATGATGGGCCAGCATCCGTCGCCCTTCCAACTGCCGCCGCACCTGCTCTTCCCGGGATACCATGCCAGTGCCGCCGCTGCAGCGGCCTCGGCGGCGGACGCAGCCTACCGCCAGGAGATGTACAAGCACCGCCAGAGCGTGGACTCCGTGGAGTCGCAGAGCCGCTTCAGCCCGGCCAGCAATCCGGCGGCTGCAATGCCCCAGTCCACGCCCTCGGCCCGACAGTCGCCCATCGATGTGTGTCTCGAGGAGGACGTGCAGTCCGTGCACAGCCAGCAGTCCGGCCACCTCCTGCATCCGGTGGCCATCCGAGCCACGCCCACGCAGCAGCACCAGCAGCACCACCTCCACTCCACGCCCAGCAGTCCGCTGAGTTTCGCCGCCAAGATGCAGAGCCTGTCGCCGGTCTCCGTGTGCTCCATTGGCGGAGAGACCAGTGCTCCTGCTCCTGCCCCGGTTGCTCCCGCTCATGTTCCTGCTCCCGCTCCCGCCCTCGCACCCGTTTCCAATCCCGTGCCGGCCACCGCCCAGGACGGACCCATGGACCTGAGCATGAAGACGTCGCGGAGCTCGGTGCACAGCTTCAACGACAGCGGCAGCGAGGACCAGGAGCTGGAGGCGGCGCCGCGCCGGAAGTTCTACCAGCTGGAGGCCGAGTGCCTCAGCAGCAGCAGTTCCTCGCACTCGCACTCCTCCTCCTCGGAGGTGAAGCGGCAGAAGCTGGGCGGCGGTGGCGGAGCGGAAGCCTCCCACTTCGGGGGCTTCGCGGTGGCCCACAATGCGGCCAGCGCCATGCGCGGCATCTTTGTGTGCGTCTAGGCTACACTGGGAGAAAAAAAGGGGGAGGAGCCCACTCGCCCATTCCCCCGGCTCGTTGTTAATTTTTTTGCCTTTTTTGTTAGTTGGAGAAAATGTAAATTTTTCATGTGCGCTCGCTCACACCTAGAGAGGGAGCGAGAGGCAGACAGGTTTGGCTGGACAGAGACGGAGACAGCCCAGGCCAGGTAGTTGCATCGCCCTCACACACACACCCACACACACCCACACACGCACACCAACACGTACACACACCTATTGAGCTCAGATCCAAAAATTACTTTTATGAAACGTTGAAAATTGTAAATATCTTTGAGCTTGTTTGCAATCGTACTCGAAAGTTGAAAGTTTGAAGCTAGAAATGTAGGCTAGAAATCATTCCCACCCTCGAAACGCTATTGTACATAGAAATTGTTAAGTCTAAGCATGATCTTAATTGTGTCTAAGTATTTTATTCTATTTTAGTCCTTAGTCTATGTGTATCTCCTTAGATTGGCTTTTAATTATATAAAAGAACAAATAAAATCGATGAAAAACTAAGACTCTCAAGTGTTTTTAATTATTTAATTTTCAGGAAAAGAATTTTAAAAGGGAAAACTAAACAGTTATAGATATCTTGCTGGATTAATTTAGTCAGCTGACCAAGAGTTGATTAAAGTGTATAAATAAATTATTAAGGACAACTTGCTATATCTATAATTGTTTTTTATTATTTTTGATCATTGATACCTCCTTTAAATTAAAGAAGAAACTAAATAAATACTAATGGCAGCTTGCTTGTGTTATCTATAATTATTTTATATTATTGTTGATCATATATCGCTTCTTTAAATTCAAAAAGAAACCAGAATAAGCTTCCCCTAAATTAATAAAAATTACCAAAGACTCCCATTGCTTCTCCCTTAATCCACACTCAACCACATTTTTATGTACTTCATAAGGCCTTTGAAGCCCTCTTTAGAAGCTATCTTTCGGATGTATCTATTAGCTGTCAACAAAGCTCGCCTGGCTACCGCACATTCCTAGGATCAAAGCCAATAAATTACTTGAGTATGCCACAGCTAGCACTCTTGTTCCAAAATCAGTTCTGAACTGGCCTATCGGATCGGCGGTGTATTTGGCTCGGTTTTTCGTTAACCACGGGCCAAATGGGCGTGGCCTGTCAATGGCAACACCAAAAACGAGACGGCTTACAAATGCTTTGGCATAAATTCAATCAACATTCGGCTGCAACTCGATCGCCGCGGCGATGGCGATGGCCGATGGCCGATAATAAAACCGATATAGCGGCCGTTAAGTGCTTTTTGTGCCTGCCCATTGCAATCGCACAACTCTGAGTTGTAAATTAAAAATGCCACAAATGTTACGCACAGATATTTGTCGATCGGAGCCGCTTTATATGCTTCAGATGCCACATAGGCCTATGCCTAGAGTACGCCTCCGATATGCCACCACGTGCTGCTTCAAATAATAAACTTTATATTAACACATACAAAAGTCATACGGCCCGTTGATGGCCAGAATTTTAATCACTTAATTAGCCGAACTTTGTTTATGGCCCGACGACGGCCCCACTGTCCATATATCCACTCCGCCCCGATGATGAATGGTTCGGTTCGCCCGGAGGCACGAGAACTATGCAGGAGCCCCCTCCTTGGATGCAAAAAAAAAATGTATATAGCGTAATGCCCGACTTCGCCCCTGGCTGTGTCAAAAGAAGTCTCGGGGCGTCAGCGACAATAAATCGGATCGGATGGGATCGGAGATCATATCATCAATATGCATGATGGAGCGCATTCGGGGGCGGCGGGTGACCAGCGCACGCCATTGTCCCGCGACGATCGCATTCCGACGTGTGTTTTGTCGTCATTGTTTCTAAATTTATTTTTATAGTTTATTAAAGAGTCATAGTAAAAAAGAGCCACACGAAATAAAGTACAATAAATTCAGGCAATGGGTGTCAATATACTCTTAAGTAGGTCTCAAATCAAAATGAGGAATAAATACATGAAAAGTATTGACATTATGCTGAATCTAAAAGAGGGTGTGAGGATATTTTTAATATTGTTAAAATATCCAACTTAAAGATTAAGGATTCTTTGGAATATGTTAGGTATTATAATTAAATTCAACTCTAGACAATATTATAAACTTGTAAGCTTAGTTTCATTGCCTTTTTCTTCTTAATTTCTCTAGAACTCAGCTTAGATTAAATTCCTAATTAATCATGATCAGAATGTCCACAATTAAGTGACCTAAACCAAGTTAAGGAAAGTCTAAGTTCGATTAGTTAAGTAGATAGCCTCGACTAATCAAGTTCATGGCCTAAGTCTTTTGTTTTTCTTATGATAAACCTAGTGTCACTAGTTCAACTCACTCCCTCGAGACCTGAACGACTTTTACACCGATTTCAGACTATATCGATATCATTCGTCAAGTTCGTTGCCCAAGTCTTTCGTTTGCCTGCTTTTCTCTGGGTTCACCTGGGCTGTCAAACTGAAAAAGTGGTTCATTTGTCTCATCGCCCCAATCTCTCCAATCAAAAAGCCATTTAGACAACAGCAGACCCGAAGAATGGGACAGGCGGAGGCAAATAAAATCGATTCGGCATAAAAATGGACCAAAAGTATAACATTTCAAAATTTTATTGACTGTCAAAATGCAGGCGCCTATCGCCCCATCGAAAATGTCCGCAGACAAGCGGGCTAGATCAAGTTACCTGGCGCCATCGACTGGGTCTGAGGATTTTAAGACTTTCAAGATGCTTTATTGGCCCCACGGGAGAGTGTGCAGTGTGTGTGTGTGTCCGGTGATCTATGACAGATGCATTACTAATAGAGTTCGGGGCGAACGCGGACAAAGGCGCTGACTCGCGCTTAGCACATCTTTAAAAATAGTTCAAGACAAGCACCTGCAAGTGACTTTTTCGCATTTAATTATTTATCACCGTTCGCGATGCTAATGTTCCCGCAGTTATAGCTTTCAAATTAATGCATGCAACACATATATAATACGCGCGCCATAAGAACATGTTTATTAAATTAAATAATTGCACCCGGAGTGCCAGTGGAGTGAAGTGGCATCGCGTAAAAAAAAAATATAAATTCCCAATTTGCATTTGAATCTGACAATGGAATTGAAGAGACAATATGGGGAAAAAAATCGCAAATATTATTGACACATTATAGTGGAAACATGTTTCTAATGAGAAATTATGCAAAGATTTGCATAAAATTTTGTTAAAGGCAAGTCACAGCAATCTTAACAGAGGCAATGCCTCGGCTCGGCTTGGCTGCTTTAGCGTCCGGTAGCGGCCTTAATTACTGCCGAGCTCCTCTAGAGGGTAAGGGGCGTGTTCCCAGACTGACAAATACTTGGAGTCAAAACAAACTATGACATACAGCCGATATTAATATCTTCTGAACTGAAGAGCCAGCAGAGATCATTAACTCTCAAGGATCCGAGGATTGAGGAAGTGAAACTGAAGATTATCTATTAAGAGGGGCCAGTGCCAATGGAAAATATTAACTGAATAATAAATATTGCCTTTAAAAATAGTATATTAATTGTGAGTAAGAAATGAAAGCATGCAGCTTTATGGTTTTTAATATTAAATACTGTTAAAACATCTTTATGTAGTTATTTTTGTTATATTTTTGTCAGATCTGTGCTTAATGAACTCCCATCTATATAGAAGGCATAATATGTGGCACTTCCCACTTGACCCCAGCGTTGAACTCTCTCTCTCCTTAACAATGTATCGACTGCATTTCAGTGCTATCCCGCGATCCGATCGGATGACGGACAGTTCCATTGTTCTTCCAGCCAGCAAGACATTAACCCACTTAAGGCAGCCCGGGAGAAGGCAGAATGCGAGTTGGCCAAATCACATGGCACATTGCCAATCGGAGGCTCATCTTTATTGATTTCGATTTCGCCGGCACCACCTTTAACCCGCGCTCGGAAAGCATCTTTGGGGGCGCTTGGCTCACACGAGATCCCGGAGAGCTGGACCCCGAAAAGGGACTGACCGTAGCTGGCGCTGGTAATTAGTGATCTGGTGCACTTGATATGCACCTTAATTTAAACATTTCGTACACACCCAGCCGGGGCACGCATTCTGATTTCAGTTGTTTATTTTTTTCCACCGACTCGGACCGGACCCTTCTCTGGCTCATCCTCATCCTCGGACAAGTTCTGCGTGTAGCGCATGCCGTTGGCTTGTTCCTGGCCCATTCCCATACCCAGAGTCCCAATCTCATTCCCATTCTCATTCTGACTGGCTCTGGGTTTGCCTTTTGCCTTTGCCATTCCCTTCGCGCGCCGTGTTCTCGTTTAAACGTTTATTTAACTTAAACGAACTTTGCGTGTCGATTAAAGTGCTGCGATTAAGGTACGACCTGATCCGGTCTTCTGGTATCTGTTTCGTTCCTTTTTTTTCGGATTTCTGGTGACCACTGGGTTCGGGGAATATGGGGTATATGAGGTTGAGGGGACTAAGAAGTTCTTAAGGTACACAATGATGGGTTTTTACTCTGCTGAATATTGAAATATTTATTTAATTAAAATTTAAAAAATAATTATTAATTTTTCTTTGGTTTTAATTACTTGATATAAATATTTTTACGTTTCTTAATGAATACAGGGTACCTCTCGCGTTCATTAATTATTATTTTTGGCATTCTCTTGCAGGTCTCTCAAATGATTCCTTCGCTCTTCGAGGTGCATGCGTGTCCAGTGAACTTACAGGTCAGGCATACGCATGCCAACGATAAAGTTGAGCCAGCATCATCCTCATCATCATGATCATGGGGAAACGGGAAAGGGGATCATCGGCATCTTGACCTAACCCAGACACGGTTACAGCTGCATAAATCCTTCCGTTGACTTTCTCTCTGGGGCCTGCTTCTTTACGACAAATTTGCCCATTGTTCTCCTTTGGCCGCTTGATGATGTCCTTTTGTCTTCGTTTACTGTGTGTTTGGCCCCCGACAGCGTGCCTCTCCACAACAGAGTTCCAGTGTCCTACGTCCTATGTCCACCGTCCGAGGACCGCACACCACAATCCACAATATTAATTTGTGCAGCCAGCACCTCGAACATTTACGAGGACAAAACGCCTAACGAACTCGAGCTCAAATCAACTCAGGGGTCTGATCCTTATCGCGGTAAATGCACTTAGAAAAATATAGTTTACACTTGATGTGGAACGAAATCTCCTTAAAAAAGAATAATCAAAAATTATAATAATATTAGAAATATAAGAAATTATTTAAGAGAGTGAATCTTCTTTTAAAAAGTTACAATAATTCAGTAATAAAGTCTATGATTTTTCCTCAATACCTTTAAGACCTTTTCTTGAGTGCACTGCCCTATCTGTTTGCCTGATTATTGGTTGTTGTTTTTTTTAGTGCCTTGTCTTATCTTGTTACCCTTATTTATTTTTGAAAAAAACGAAATTAGATTTAAGGTCTGCGTGAGGCTGGGCCACAAGTGATTTTGATAGCTCGTAAAGAAGTCAAAAAGCCAAAAATTTTAGTGGGAAAACCCACGATCAGGCCGAGTGCTCGTACGAGGAGCGACCACCGCAGCAGGAGCTCCTGCTCATCTGGCCAAGATCGAGTGGAGACAGGGAATTTATGTTACAGCTCGTTAAATTAGTCTAATGGGGCAGAGAGCCAGCTGTCCGCCGGCTGGGATTTGGTGGAAAGGGTTGACATCATTAGGACGGATCTCGATCGCGGCCAGCAACGTGTGCGACCTTCTCCTCTCGCCATTTCCCGGCTCGACTTCGATTCGATTTCCCCCCTTTACATTGGGGGAGCTGGGGGCATCCACTTCGGACCGGCAATCACCTGAGCTGACACTTAAGGCTTCTTCAGCAGCTCGCAACACTTATGCGAACGGTCGCCGGGTTATTGTGTGGTTAACTGATACGCTTAGTGCACGTATTAACCCAGAACCACTCGGAGAGCTGCGCTCTGTGCTTCTGCAGTTGCTGGAGCAGTGTCACTGTCAATGTCATTTTACCCCGGAGCGGAGTGGAGCGGAGCCAGGCCGAGACCCAGACCCAGACCCAGGCCCAGAGCTAGAGCTATAGCCAACCGAGCCAGATGCAGGCTCGGAGCCACAGCGAGCCGTGCACTTGGCTCAGACTCAAGCTCAAGCTCAAGTCTTTCGCCAGCCAAAGATCGTGTGATCCATTACCAAACGTGCGCGATCGTTTGCGCCTGTGTTTAGTGATATTTATTTATTTTTTTCGGTGGGCCACATACCCTAGCGAAAATAAGGCAGCTGGGTTATCGCCAAAATGGTGGGAAAACTTTCAGGGAAGCCATTACAAGGAAATAAGGAGGTCTAAACTATAGCGCTTATCCAAGAAAAAATATATAACAATATATAAAGCCTTCAAACAGGCTCATTCTATTATTTAAGATTTGTTTAAATTTCTTTTAAGTTCTGAAATAATTCAGACAATTTGTACTAACATTTTTATTGGTTTTAAGGTCAGTATCAAGTCCAATTTCCCTTGATTTTATTAGTATTCCCTCACCCTTTTCCCATAGAGCATTCATTATTCGCCAGATCGTATTCACATGCCCTTTTCCTTGGTTTATTTTATCGTATTTCTTCACAACTCTTCTGCATTGCACCTTCTACTTTTTGCATTGACATTTGGTAAATATTGCCAAGGCTTGCACACCATTGAGCAGCAGTTGCCGTTGAAGACGTGACTCCATAACTGGTACCGCGGCTCCTCCAGCTGGTGTTGGTGTTGATGCTGGTGACTATGACTTGATTTGATTTTCATAAAGACCATTTGTTGTGTGGCTTTCGCAACCTTCTCCTTCTCCTTTGCCAGGAGACAGCAGGCAGGAGGCAGGGGCAGCGGCCACTCAATCAAGCCGCCTTTTGGTTCCAGCTTGTTTGCCTAGCGCACTTCTCCGATCGCTGGAGTGGGCCAGAGATGGAATGGCAGGTAGAGGTACCTGTTGCCAGCCCTTTCAGCATCCCAGCATCCATGGCACATTCTAATTAACTGCTCTAGCTGGGCAGCACAGAATGCAGAGCAGCGTTTTGTTTGCTGGCTTTTAAGTTTTTAGCCGTTCCTTTTTTTTATGACACTCAAAGTGACCGCCGGGCGACGCACAATGAACTCCTTTCATGGCCTCGTTAGGCCGGCGGCCTTTGGTCATCCTCCGGTCCGCTGTGTTTGCCCAACATGATCGGTCCGCGGGGTCGGCTTATTAGAACGACTCCGGAGTCCGAGGAGCGGGCGTTGTTGCATTGTTTGCCGACCATTTGAAAAGGACGCGACGATGGACAGAGGAGCTCGTGACGAGTTCACACCACTCGCGCCCAGGGTTAAGTAAAGTCAAGTCAAAGTCAAAGTCAAAGGGGTTTTTATACAGTGAGAAAAAAAATATGCACAAATTCTGATCTTGAAGATGAATTTTTAAAATAAATCAAATTCCCTTAAAGGGGAAGAAATATAAATAATAAATTGTAATATTTTTTAAAGAAAGATACATTTTATTTTAAAAAATATTTTTGTTGTAGGAAATATTTAAATTATTATAATTACTATATCTTTGTTTCTAAGTTTAAATCTAAGGGAAATTGTATTTGTTTTTCCGGTGTAGATCCACGCCCTCGTTCTCCAAAGGCGGTCAGTTGAAAAACCCTTTTTGGGCCGCGATCTATTTGACAAATGCAAACAATTTTCCCCCGTCTCCGTCTATGATCACTCCGTTCTGACCGCCTTCCAGTTAAAACAGTTTTTGTTTTCCCCCTTTTTTTTTGGCTTGTTATTAGAACACTTTTCCCAAAAGGCCACTTAGGCACGAAACGAATCAGTCCCCGCAGCCGTCTCTGACCCCCTTCATCAGCATCAGCATCAGCATCACCATCTCCGTGTCCATTTCCATTTCCCAACTGCATCTGCATCTGCATCAGCATCTCATCGCTCACATCTCCCTCGGCTGCGTTATGATGTAATATGGCTTTTTGACTTTTGTAGACATGATAAAATACAAAACGTTGCGTGGCTGTTATATTGGCTAATGGCCGCGGCCTTTTAGACCGTTTGAGAGCTGGCTGGATGCGGACGCGGACCTGGCAGAGGTGTCAGGGAATCGACTTCAATGAATGGCCCGCTCTCGGCGGCCGGAGATCAAAGAGCTCTTGTTCTGGTTCTCGATTCTCGGTTCTCAGTCTCTGGCCAAGAGGACCGAGCAGCTATCCTCCACCTTTGGTCTTGGTCTTGGTCTTTATTGACCGTGGTCCAAGTGCCCCGTCCGATGTGGATGTGTCCGTGCATTTGTGGCCGCTGTTAGTGCTGCTTGAGACACATCGGGATGCGGATTGGGCAAGTGCCTCGGACCCGTCATCATCATAGAGCGATGATGATGATGTTTTCCAGTGGAGTCTTCTTCTGCAATTGCAATTGCCATTGAACGCAATTCAACTTTGCATAATTCACGCAAAGTCAAAAGCGGAGACATGGCTTGGAAAACATTACAGGCATTTCAAAGCATTAAAAATTAATTAACAAGTATTCCATGAATTCAGGAAACGTTCGCCCACTAATCTTAAAAAATAAGCTGGCAAAAATTAAACTGCAAGTGCTCATTTGAAGTCTATAAAAAGCGCTGTGGGGCTACCGAGTTGGGCCCTTAGTTGGTTCTAATTTTGGAGTGGGTTTATGAGCCTCTCCAACTGGGCTCAGACCTTCTGGGCTTTAAACTTATAGTAGTCTCGGCCAGATCGGACACACTATCGAGCCGCGCCCTTAGCCATTCTGTTTCTGCCATTCCCTGTGCCCTGGGCATGTCTAGAAGTTGGCCACTTCATCATTTGGCCATCATTTGTATGCGGCCGTGTGCCCGGTGACATGTGCTTTATATATAATTTAGAGTTGCAGGTCCGATCCGATGTGATCCGATGCGATCCGCTGGGTCCGTGCCTTCATTCGTGCCTTGGAAACGTGCCAATAAACGCTGGCGACGTTTCGCTGGAATCGCGGTTCTTCGGGGACTCATTTCCGCCATCAAGTCACTGCTGCCTGCTCCTTCACTGGCATCCTAGTTTTATGTCCAGCCATTATCAATGGGATCACAAATATCGAAAGCATTTAAACAGGTGCAAAATCAGTAGCCGCCGTCGATACCCGATATCTCTTATATCGAGGTTCGGGATGCCAAAAGCGTCGCAGCTTGTCGCTGTTTTAGCTGCAACAGATATTGCAGCAACAGATATTGCTGCTACCGATGTTGCTGCTACCGATGTCGCTGCTGCTGCTGCTGCGGCTGATGTTGCGATGTGGCGATGCTGATGCCGCTGCTGTTGTTGTTTCGAATTGGCCCGTGAAATGCGTGCAACGCGAATCGAGAAGACATCGAAACAATGAGAAGCTGCTACCGGTGCTCCTCACTTACAAGGCAATTAAATGCCAGGCATAACAATCTTTTAGGGTAACCTAACCCTTGAGAATCGCTCGCTTTCCAGCCATCGGAGGGGGTTAAAGGTGGAAGCGTGACACGATATAGGGGGTTTACATTTTAAATATATTTAAATCAATAATAATATTTAATAGTTAAAATCAAATATAATAATAATATATATTTGTGATTTTAATAGCAAATTTTGAGAGAATATTGAGATATCAGGTTGGGATATATATTTAGCAATATATTTATATATTTCTTTACTAAAATATAATTAATTACTCCCATTTAGATTTTACTAATATTTCCTTAAAAAATAAAAAAGAATTATAAATAAGGAACAAATAATTAACAAAAGAATGCCTTTTTAGGATCAACAAATAAAGGAATCTGCTTAAAAATAATTCCTATATGAGTACTAAACATTCGTGAGTCACGACTCCTTGGTCCACCTCTAGTACCCAGTTTCTCCATCAGCTCTCACCCACCTCCAGCTCGCCATCAGCCACCTCCGAGACCTTCCCCCGCTGGAACTCCTTCCCCAAGGCGAAGAGGCCTTATCAAATGCGGTCTATCGGTTTCACATTGCCATTTGACAAACACAATTAAAAACGATTTAAGAAAGTAAAATGTTTAGCGAGTGTGAATGGGAACACAGTCGGACTTAAAGTTTAGTTTTTTTTAGTGGTAGCCCCCTCCAATGCCCGCTGCCCCCTGACAATGTTAATTAGCCCACGGTAGGCGCCAGTCTACAGAGGACAGTCTACCGAAGACAGTAGCGAAACATTTTGTTGTCGTCGCTTTTGTACAATTAAAACGTGATCAGGCCTTGGACAGGCAGCTACAAATTTGTCGAACACGCAAAATGGTCTTCCAGGCCCCTGTAAATGCGTGCCCTCCACCTCCACCGCCTCCTCCTACTCCTCCGCCAGACGTAGACTAAATAGTATTGCATTTAATTTTGGTGTCGGTGGAGGCTTTGGTTTCGATTTCGATTCCGATTCGATTCCCAGACATGGCCCTAAAAAGAAAACTAGTTTTGCATACATAAACACGGCCCTGTCTGCACTACTTCCCTTCGGGATCGCTGTCCAGGGCATAGACGCGGCCTGGACTCCCATTCCAGAGCAGCTCAGCTCAGAAAAGTGAACCAAAAAGCAGACGGGGACGACGACAAATCCGAGACGAGTGGCGTCAGTGCAGGCCATGTTTATGAATTGTTAAACGCCGCTGCATTACCCGCCAAGCAAACAAAAGGAAAGCAAGTGACAGGGCCAATAATGCCCAGGGTTGTGACCAAAAACTGCTGGTCATGGGAACTAGAAAAAGGGAGGAGAATATATAGAAGTTTTTAAAAATATTTAAGGATAATTTTAGGGGAAATTTCAGAAGATATTAAGCCTGAACCTGATCATATTACTTTAATTTAAATTTAATAAATGTTTGGGAGAGAGTTAGAATAATTTGTAAACCTGTTTAATATTAAAAAAATATATATTAAAATATTGAGGAAGTACTCTTCCAATATGCCCTAAATAAATATTCCTTTAAGACAGCTAACCAAACGGTTACCCATTTCCAAAAGACATTTCATGCAGCCCTGGCCTCCGCACACTTGTCGGCCAGACATTTGCCTGTCCATATTCTTTATTAGCTTTTTATTGCCACCAATATTTGTTAGGGCCAAGAGACAAAAGGGCGGGAGTGAGAGCGTCTCGCAGCAGCTAGTGCATGGAGGAGCTGATGTGGCCTGGCCATCGCTCGACCAAATGTCATCACATCCGGCCCGGGCAGCGCGAACTGAATTAGTATTCTAAGTCAACAGCAGGCGAGTTGCTGATGACTTGGCCGTGGTCTATGATGGGTTAAGCAAAGAGAGAAAAAAATCGAAATGCGCGGACAAAAAGTGCCAGCAGTTGGCCAACAAATGCTGCACTTGCCCGGGGCCAATAGTCAGGTCCCCATGCTGCCTGCTCCCTGCTTTGATTTCGTATGCATGTGTGCCTTATCATTAATATTTCTTCTGGCCGCACTCGGGCCATTCATATGCTCGAACCTCAATAAATTTATGGCCATTGACAATCAGTTAGGACAATCGGATATCTAGGGTAATAATTTCTAATTGTTCGAAGGGAGAGGCAGGGCCCTACAGCTGTTGAATGACAACCAACGAGGCAGCAACCCTTTGGAGGATGCATCTCTGGGTTTTTGTGTACTGGAAGGAAGTCGAGCTGGGGCTTCCGCTCCGGAGACAAATCGTAGCACATGTTCGGACAGTCGGGTCCAAGGAGAAGACTAATGGGAACCGGCAGTGGATTTCCCAGAAATCTTGGGGAAATAATACGAAATAAATGTAAAGTCGATCAATGACAATGAGTTTTTATAAATTGTTTAAAAATTAAGGATTGTCTAAAAATAAATGTTAAAGAGTTAGTTATTAATTAAGTTATTTTTAGGGACTACAAACTGTAGAAGGCCATCCCACTAATTTGTTCTTTTGTCTTTATTATGCGTGTGCTTGATTAATTTGCCGCCCCGTCAAGACATGGAAAATTATTCCGGCCTTGACAGCAAATCTGCTGAAAATTGTATTGAAAAACATGAAAATTAACCCAGAAAAGTTTCGCCGCGCTCAACAATAAGACAAAAGAATACGTCGCCGGGTCTCGCTGGGCAGTACTACGATATATACACCGATATACCGATGCGAAGCTATAGCCCGCACGGAGCTCGTCACTCTGACAGTCGTCGTCCGCGACAGTCATGCTCATGTGCTTAAGTTCAATGATTCGAACAGTGCAAGAAGTAATGGAAGACAATGCCAGAAGTGTGCCAGCGGAGGGGTGGCGCCGGAGGGGATATACTTTATGATGCAACCTGTATCTGCAAGGTTTTTCCTATGCATTTATTAGGCGCAGGGAAGGTCGTCAGCGTCGGCAGCGGCATTAAGTCAGGCAGCCAATTTCACCCACTAAACTCAGGCACACGACCAAGCCAGCGGCCGAAACTTGACAATCTTTGACAATTGCCAGCACAGCACAGCGCAGCACAGCACAGAGGGCCAGAGTATATATCTCCGATCTTGAGCTTCCCCCGTCTGGGGGCCGCCAATTACAAGCCGGCTATAGTCGGCTGAGCTGGCTGAGTTGGACCGAGTTGTGTGATTTTCAGTGACACAGAAAACTGAAATTGTTCATTGTTCGAGAGCTGTTCGAGAGCTCGTTAATGACTTGCTCCCCATATAGCCGTGCACGTATCTTGGGTATATATAGATTTCAGGGTTAAGTTGGGGAAGTTATTATTATTGTCGACGCTTCAGTAACTTTTGCCAAAGCTCTACATTGAACAATTATTAACGAAATTAATTGCCTTAAGCCGGTGGTGTCCCCCCCGTCCATTTCGGTCGCATTGTCAAAGTTAATTTTGAAAACTGGCCGAGCGTTTTATTTTAATCATCATCGCATTGGATCGCATCGATCTGCCGGCCAGGCAATTGTGTTAAGGTAAAGGCCCCGCATTATTTCATCTACATATTTATAGCACACTTTAAGCCACAAGAAATTCCATGATTAATCATCCGCAAAATCCCCACGAACACTCGTATTTCAAAAGCATCATCCCATTCTAACCCTACTCTGATTTGGTTTGTTTTCTTTTCGGAGTCTCTTGGCTGTTTTTTTGCGGTCACCGATTTGTTTATCCAAGCATTTGGCGCGTTTCGATGAAGAGGAGGCCTTCTTCTTACATTTTTTTGGGGGAAAAAAATGTGCGTAAACGCGGTGGCTTTGGGGCAGGCTTAAGCAGTACTTGGGCCAGATATTGCGGTCGCCCCAAAAGAATAATATTATTCTTTCTTCTGGCTTCTGCATAACTCTGAGCTAATTTTTGCCCAGTTTTGTTTGCCCCAGAGAGGCCTCAATTAGAGTCTTGAAACGGAGACAGGGGCTCGAGAGCCCCGAGAGCCCCTCGAGTGTGGGCTTGTGGACAATGAACCGCAATCACAATGACAATGCCAATGATGGAGATCACGGCGATGAATCACGGTTATATGGAATCGGTAACAGAATAAGGCTGGGCTTGGTCAACCTGCCTCTGGCTCTGCCTCTGATCTGAATTGGTTATATTGTTTATGTTTGTCTTTCTTATGTGGGAAGTGATGAATTTTAAGTAATATTTCAGGAATTTCCTTTTGGCTTTAATATTAATGAATATTTATATAAATTCTATTCCTAATATATGAGATAAATCTATTTTATATTTTATTTCTTGAATTTTCTTCATTTTCCATCAGTTGCATAATGTTTATAGTTTTCTCAGATTTTTCCCACAGCACGCACAATAGAAAGACTTAGGCAACGAACTGCCTTCAGGGCAGCCCGAAATGATTTCCCTGGAAATCAGCCCTAGAAGGAACCTGCACAATTGGTAAACCACAAAAAGAGTGACAAACTGGCGCCAGTGCCGGGACGGGACAAGGACCACACACTTGCTCGTAGGTGCGAGCCGGACAAGTGATCTATTTAGGTTATTATGTCTTTATGTTGGGACAAGCAGCGAACTCGGCCAGGGGCAGCTGCAGGGATCACGGGATAGATCTCATTGTTATTGGGAAACAGTAGGTGGTGCAAGGACGAAGGAGTGGAGGGAGACCTGAGGGAAAGAAGTCCTGGGCATAAATCAAACATAAGCTGGGAGCCGGGAGCTAAGGCACTATAAATCTCGAGGCTCGAGGGCATTTCGCTCATTTTCGTACCTCGATGGCTGCAAATCATATTTAGCCAACCGGAAACCGATCATAACTCAAAAAAGGAAATGCTCATATCCTTTCGTTTTGACATTTCTCCTTCACATAATCAATGCCTCGATTAATCTAACTTAAAGTTTGCTCACGCTCCGTACGTGACCGGATTCCGAATGGCCCAAAAGAGTCCACGATTGCGTCGCAGTTGTCGCAGTTCCCATTCGATTCCATAACGAGGAAGAGCTACTTACAGATCCTTTTCCTGCCCTGCCCTGCCCAGCCCAGCCTTTATCTTTATCTTTATTAAGAATTTCAGTAGCCCTCCGTTTTGATATCTTGATTTTATTCCCTGTGCAGGGCATTAATCATACGCCAGCAACATATTATATGCATGCATTTTGATTTGTTTTGTGTGGCTTTGATTTCTGTCAGTTATTCGAGTTGCATGCCAATTATCGAGCCCTGTCAGTGGCGTCCGCCCAGGGATTGTTTGAGATTAACATTTGAGAAATTCAAAGATTGCAATCGAGTACTTTCCTGTGAAATCCGGCAGATATTACGTCGTCTTACATGCTAATTCCCACAGTTCTATTTGTTCTATTTCATCTCCCACAAACACCCATAAAATTTATAGTTTTAGCTCGGAGACCCACAATCCAGCTGTGTTTAATATCTATATTTTCCATTGACACAGTTGGATTGCATAGCTCCGGACCTGGAAGACCACACACCACTTGAAGCTCTGAACTCAAACTCCCCCTCATCGCATATTCGTTTGTCTTTAGCACATGCATCACAAAAGTATGATTTAGACGTTTATTAAACTCCAAACAATGGAGGCCGAACTATAGGAACTATTGGAACTGTGTGAGCTTTTATTTGGCAGGCATTGTGGGAATTCAAATGAAGAGAAGTTTGACAAGTCTATTTGATTTTTGGATTGTCAGCTGCGCAGCCTCTAGTTAGCACCTCTCTTTGGGAGGAGAGGGATCTTAAAAGAGGCGGGGGGAGAGCCGGCGAAATACGAAGAAATTCTAAAATTTAAGTGAACTTTTCAAGAGGAAAATTATCAATCTGAATTAATTACTTTGCCCCACAATTAGCCACGTTTAGCCTCCTTGGCGGATCCCACAACCACGGGAAGTAAATCGAAACTGTCTGCAACCCGTTAGCCAGATCATAAATATTTACTGGCTTGAATTACAGAGTCCCACAAAGATCTCTGCTACCCTCCTCCAAAATATCCGTCCACGCACCAAAGCTGATATAAATTACAATACAACCTACATCTACAGAGCTTCAGCTTCAGCTTCATCCAAAAGCCAAATTGTTTTTTAAAAGCACCATTTTTATGGCCGTCCGATAAGTGATCTCGCGACATTTTCAATTTTAATAGGGTCTCTGCCCAGGTCTCCTTACAAAGCCTTTGCTGCGGGTCCCAGTCTCAGTCAGAGTCTCAGTCTCAGGTCTCAGTCCGACTTCAACATGGAGCGATCATTTGTCGTTGCGTTAATAAAATTGCATTGGGCCGGCATTTGAAACCGCTTTGGCGGTGGTCAAAACGCTCCAGCCCAACAAGGCCCAGGCTCGGGCATTATTAATAATGCGGTGGGTAGACCCACACAGGACGGGACGGCGAGAGGTCACCTGAAAATGCTGCAAAAATAAAACGGCAACCATTTTTAATATGATTGTATGTCATCTTAAGCCCACACTCGAAGAAAATCTACTGAAGCTATAAAGACGGAGTTAAAAGATATAAAAAATTTATATTTTTGATATTCTATTTTCTTTTTTGACTTTTCTCGGTGCACCAAAGCCAGTGCGCCTTGGGCACTGCCTCATCCTCGCTTATAGCTGCCATATAGCCATGTGTTGGCCCGTCTATTCGCATACTCAAATTATCAGCATGCCGGCGAGAGTCGTCGGGATCCGGTCTCCCATTGTGTGGAGTGCCATGTGCTATGAGGCTGTGTGCCTCGGTGCCTCGGCCCAGGTCTCTCGGTGTCGAAGACAATTTTTCATGAGATGAGCACTGGCTCGTATCAGGTGTGTCTGCCGCCCCCCCCGGGGAAGCCGCTGGGTCCCCGCATCGCCATCGCGATCGCCTGGTAATGGGTTCGCCTAAATAGTTGGACAAGCAAACTTGTTGGCCGAGTGAAAATGGGTGATAATCCGTTTTGACAAATTTGCTTACACGCTTAGTGCGCCTGGTCAGAGTTCAAGACGGGGAGAAAATTTCCCCCAGATGTTGATGTCCTTTCGGGGGGATTTTCTAGGTTGCCTTCGGAGTGGAGGCGTGACAGGAAGATTGGATAGATTTCTCTCTAATAAATCTATAAATTTGTTCTCATTTATTTCCTTCTGTTCTGTAAATAATTAAGGTAAAACATTTCATTTAAAAAGTGCTAATTTATGATATCTCATGAGATCCTTTAAAAAATAGTTAAGTAAGATTTTGTAAAATTTACAATTTCAATCATATTTTTTTTTTTCTTTTTTTTCAATTTAATATTCTTTAAGTGTGACTAAATTTCATAATCTTTTCGTCTCACCTTCTTTCAGAGTTTGTGATCTACGATAGCTTTAAATAAGACTCAACCTATCTCAACTGAATCAAGCATAGCCCAGCCTACGTGAAGCCCAGGCTCATTGATAAATTCCATGGGTTCCCATCGAGATCACGGCGACCCCCCGTCCGGAACCATTGAGGGGCTCATCTTTGCACGATTCAGATTACAATTAAAGTATCGAGTTCCTCTCGGCACATAGCTGGCATTTCATTTGAATAACTCAATAAGTGATTCGTCGCCGGCAATTTGCAAGTGCATTTAATTAGTTGCCAGGGAAGAGATCCGGCTCGAGTGCAAGTGCTACTCAGTTCACATTTAATATCATATTAGGTACTGCTGCTGCCATTGTTTTTGTGCCGTGCAATGTTTTGGAATTACCCAATGGGAATTCGCTCTGTGTTTGCGCGGCTAAACTAGTTTAGCAAATCACTTGGGCATGACTAAGTGCCATAAATGCATACAAAATTCCAGCTGCACCGGCCAGCCCGATATACGTATGTGCACTCATAGTCCAAGTCGCAGTTGCAGTTTCAGTCGTAATCGTAATTCGTAATTTAGCGAAGATGTTTTGCAGCAGCCACACACCATATAACTACGCCATTCGTCTAACGTCCGAAGGCTGGCAGGTTCAGGTGTGAAATGTGGCTGCAAAATGTTGCGCCAAATCATGCAAATCATTTTAGTTTTTATAGTTCCAATAAACATATTAGCCGAGCGTCGCCCTAGCCGTATTTGTAACTTATTAATATTTTTCCCGCAGCCGCACGTAATTTCTAAACTTGCAATCGTCGTCGTCGTCGCTGCTGCTTGATTTCCGGCCCCTCTCTTGGCCGCACCTCACTTCAAACTCCAGGCCCCGTGCATCCCCCGATCGCAGCCTGCACACATTGTTTAACGTCATTCAGTGGCTGAAATATCAAGCGTGAGAAAATCTATTATTATCTATCGCCAGCATTAGCCGTAGCTGCCGCTTCTAATGCCCCCACGGCAGCTGAAAGCGGAACTAGCCGGTAGCACCTAGGAACATACGTATATATATCTCTATAGACTTGTAGACATATAGACGGACAGATGGACCACGTAATCTCGCCCCTGTAATTCACGCTGTGTGAGGTAACTTGCCTCTAATTGAGCGAAGCTTTAATTTGTGTTTGTGGCCTAAGTTATTTGATTTAATCCCACTTGGTAGTAATTTAACGCTTTAAATTCAGGTTAGTGTTCGAGTTCGGGTCCTAAGTCTTTTCATTTTGCTAACAAAAAAAATGTAAGCCCTAGAATACTTTACATAACATAACATATATATTCCTATAAAACTAATTCCTTATTAGTCTCCTATAAATTTAAGTTCTGCTATTTAATTATAATTTAAACAAAAGCCATGAATAAAGTAAAGGGAACAATGAAATTACCTTCCCCAACAATGACAGATTAATTGCATTTGTAAACTTATCACAGACAAGACAATAATATGGAAATCACTTCCCCCAAGTCAACGCTGCATTCTAAAGACCTCAAGACTTGCACCCTTTATTTATTGGGTAAGGTTATGGGTTCATGGCATAATAATTTATAAATAGACATGTGAGTAAATTTATTAAATGGCAATGATCTCATTACAATTTAATGCCTGCCAGGCTGCCTGCCTCCAGCCTGCCATGCAATGGCTCCACACGTTTCCATTTCGCAAAGGCAAAAATTTAAATTAATTTCATTTAAAAACCACTTAGGCCCACCCCCAACACCAAGTGCCCACGAGCTCTTGACGCCGAAGCTCAAACCCTGAGCGAGCCCAGTGCCGGCTCTGGGGCTCTGGGGTTTCTGAAGTTTCGAGCTCTTGCAAGTGACAAAGTGCGGCATGGCCAACTTGTTAGCATATGTTAATTAAAGCGGGCGAGTGAGCACACACTCGCAGAACCCAGCTGACGCGGAGATGGAGTCGCCGCTCGGATGGGGGGGATTGGGCCCAGACCCGCTGCCTGCTGCCAGTCTGGCTGCGTTCGATTCCGATGGTGACTTATGGGCCCCGGGTCTCGAACTGGGGCTCCGACTTCATTTTAGCAGTCGCTGCAGAACTGCCAATAACTGCCAGATTAGTGCTGACAGTCTGGAGAGGTGATGATTGAAAACTCGTTGCATTATCACGGGGTTTTTCAGATTTTGGGGAATTTATTATTATATTTTTAAAGGAGAAAAAAAATTCAAAAGTATTAATTGGTGGGATAACTAAATACAACATTAATTCTTTAAAATTATTCAGGAATCATAAAATGTGTGTACATATAAAAGTACAGAATTATTTTAAATACCAATAGAAAATTTAAAAAATTATACGGACCAGTAACATATTTATATATTAGTTAATTATAGTATTTTTCTTAAAGGAACTTTTAAAGCAATGATCATTAAGCATTACCTTTACTCAAATCGATTTTTTACGCACAGCAAATATATACATTAATAACTATAAAATGTATTTTTCAAACCATTTATTATGGACTTCAAGTACAATTTATGTTGATACATTTGTATCCATTGGTTATTTAAATTTAAATAAAATATCTAAAGAACTTTTTTCTGATATGTTGAACCAAAGGAATTATAGTGTCAAGCAGGGTCCGAAAATACTGATTATATATATTTTTTAATAAAAAAAATCACTGACTTAGAATTAAGCTACGAAGACATCAATTACACAAATATTACCCTTATTGACCAATTGTTATTTTTGTTTAATTGTTTCCTAAATTATTTTGTATACATTGTGTCACTCTTAATAATTTCGAATTAAAATTAAATGTTTTATATTGCTCACATCTAGCCTTAAACCCTCTCATTCTAGACTACATTTAACTATACAGTCAACGAATAGAATTACCCCACTTTGTGTAACAAGTGCTGTTCCTGTGACTGTGATCAGCTCACCCCAGCGGTGACTGTGACTGCGACTGGGGGGGAGTTGGTGGCACTCACATACATATATCAATCATCTCTGGCGAGCAGATACAATTCGATTTGCGCCCAATTTCAACGCCTCAACTACTTTGCGCTCAGATAAATCATCGCGGCAACAATAGCTGAGTGAGTCATTGACTGCTACATGTGTATTCTGTATTCTGTATCTTGTATCTCGTTTGCATCGCCTATCTGCATCTGGGCAGTGGCAGCTATGGGCCATAAGCGTTTTCCATAACTATATTTTCGAATATCGAACTCGAACTCGCGTTGGTCGTCGGCGGACCCGCGCATTGATTTATTCCACCAATTTGTATTTTGTTTGTTTAACCTGCATGGGCTAATGCTCCGTGGGCTGGGGACTGAGTTGTCAGCGATGCTGGGCCTCGATTTAATTGACTTAATTCGGGGGCTTGCGTGTGGCTCTAAACTCTCTTTAACTGGAGCAGGAAGAGCCCCGAAATTAGAGGGGCCACAAATCGGGCAGCAGCTCTCAGCTCTCATTGTTTTTCCATTTCCATGAGAAACCGGCCGCGTAATTTGGCTGGCCTTTGGCAAAAGGTTCTACCAGAAGGAGTTACCAATCGCGCTACCGTGGGAGCTGCTCTCGAGCTGTTTTTCTCTGCAGACAATTTTTGTTTTTATTTTTTTCCATCGCCGCTTCCGTTGCTACAATTTCGTTTCGGTTTTCCGTAGCGTGACCACAAATCCCCAGCCAACCCAGAAGACACTGCGGATTGCGGATTGCGGCGGGGGCTTCGGGGAACTGGAGAATGGTACTGGGATTGGGATTGGGATTGGCATGGGGATCGGGTATGGGGAGAGGAGGCAGAGGCAGCGGCAGTGTCGCCGACAACACTCTTGGCCACTAAATATCCGAAAATGATGGCGATAACAATTTTGCGCCCATGGCGTTGACGTTTTGCACTTATTATGTGCGCTCTACCCTTCGATTGAGGGTATGCCGGGACAGACACTAAGTTTGGCGGGTTAATAGAGATTATATGGAGTTTAGTTCAGTTAAATATTACCAGGATTTTTTTAGGTATGCTAAAATGAGTTAAATAAGTAAAAATAAATTTTTTTAGGAATTAAGAAATTAGTTTTTTACTTTTATTACTTCAAGTTTAAAATATAAATAAATCATATTTATTTTTGAAAAATAGCAGAGTATTCAGAGCTTCATTATCCCCCCAATGCCAAGAAAATATGATCCCAGGCAGGACCTTGAGCCCAGTTGCTCACTGGCTGCTCATCTGGTGTGGCTTTCGGTCGAGGTTTCGCTGTGGGCCGGGCTCTGATTGGAATCTGTCTGCCCGTCCATCCGCCGGCCTGTGCTGGCTGGGACGGTGAGCAGAATTATGGCTGTCATCAGGCTTGCAGTTGACATAAACACTCATAGCTACAGGGGGTCGATCATCGTCTGTCCGAAGGGGCTCTCCTCCTGGGCTCCTTTGTCTGGCAACTCATCCGTCCTGCGAGAGGAGCATTTGCATGCACTGCACGCACGAGGGGGTTCGCGTCGTCGTAGCCTTTATCAGCTCAACTAAATATAAAATATGCTTTTAATCACATTTCCGCTGGACATCAAATAATTCCACACGAAACTAAAGTAAATCATTTGGAGATTTATGGGCCAGCGGGCCATGATGAGCGAACGAAACCGAGCCAAATCGAAATGGGCAACACTGGCACTGTCACTGGAACTGCGAGCGAGCGCTCGGCTCATCAATATGCAAGGCGCATTTGTTTTATAAAATCCATAATTGGTTCTACTGTACTTACGCACCGAAATCGGGGTAGCCGGGGGCTAGGGGATTTGTATTATGATACACAAACAATCAGACACTTATGGTCAACACTTTAGAGCCAGATTTGGGTCGAGCAAAGTGGCCCGCGTCGCCAAGAGCCAATGACCCAACCGGCAGTCGCTTTGGGGCCTTTAATTCCAGCCAAGCCACGCATTACACGGAGAAAATTAATATAATTCGTTAAGATTAACTAAATAAAAAATGTATTTGTAGGAAATATTTATTATTGAGGGGTTCTAGCTTAATTTAATTTTAATATACAAATTCAGAAACAATTATCGAAATCGCAATAATGTAATTTTACAAATCTTTCTAAAGAGAAATATGCATAAAATTCTCAAGTTCCTTTTCTTGGTATGCTTTTATAATATTCAGAATATATTTTTCCTTTAATTTTAGACATATTATGGTAATTCTTAGGTCGTTTATCATAAAATTTTGTAAAATAATTATTTTAAATCAATTTTCTTTTAATTCAAGCAATGTACTCCTTTTTTTTCTGTGCAGATATTTATACCTACATCTCCACACTATTTGCTTAGGTCGCCAAAAATGGGTCTGGCATACGCATAAATATCGAAATGAGACATATGATTTCTTACTATATCTATATCTGCAGCAGGCTCTCATTTGTGCCATCGTTTTATTTGCGCTACGTGTCCAGAGTTCCCAATTAGCCCCCGGGCTCACTTGCCTCGGGCTCCGATTTTTCTTTAGGAGCGACTCCGAGTCCAAATGGGGGATTGCAAAACATTTTCGTCCACGAATTGTCGTCGTCCGGCATTTCGGTTATTGGTACAATTATGAAGTTTAATAGACGCCGTTATTATTGTAAATCAAAGCACATTGTGACACTTATGACAACTGAAGTAGCTCACATAACAGTTTGCCGATCGGATCGGGTTTCGGATTTCGAACCGCGGTTCGTTTATGGTAATGAAATTGGTAACCAAATCGGAATTTTCAGTTCAATTGGGGCTATGGAAAGCTAAATATCCGCTTGGGTTGAATTGTAAACTGACAAGAGTAATAAAGAATAAATAATACTGCAATTAACATTTTAAATGGAAACATTTAAGATCAAAAACACAGCATATTAAAATTCATAACCAACTTGTTAATTAAATAAAAATCTTTTTTTACTGCAGAAACCTCTTAAGAAATTTTTATTTAATCAATTACATCAAATGTATTGTTCGCTTCTTCAACTTTACATATAATTTGCATTTACAAGACGTATTTAAGTCAAATAACTGATTTATGTAATATTCTCCAGCTGATGCCTTACATTTTGCCTTATGTCATATTCATTTATTCATATACTGCGCTCCCACGTATTATTATTTTTCCGTTTAGATCTCGGTTTTAGGAGCGTTGCCATTTTCCCAAAAACACACATCACCCACACACACACTCGGGTTGCTTCCCAAAATTTCGCTCGCCAATTAATCACAATGTGGCGCTTGGCTCTGATCTGCCAAAAGCGGCTACCATCCATCACGGCTCATTTGTCAAAGGTCAAAAGTGAAGCAGACAGACCTTAAATGGGCCACACACACTCTCTGCTCTACGGCTGGGATACCTGCCAGACACCTTGCCCAGATCGGGGCCCATAATTGATGTCTTGCTCTGCCACAATTTTCAATTTGAAATTGAGCGTGCGAATTCCGAACCCTAATTATGGGATGAGCCCCGGCCAAAGGCACATAAATTTGGCAATACGTCGAGTGAGTGTGTGTGTGGCTTCCTTTTTTGTATTTCCGCCGGAATTAAGTTCTCAGTTTTTGGACAGCCGATGCTACCATTATTCTGCACTTGCCGTCGGCAGCCGCCGGTCACGTCACCTTCGAGTTCCATAATCCTCTTAAGAGATCGGAACGTGGGCGTCAACCTCCGACTTCCGCCAAAACCGATCGAAGGCACCGGCGAGCTGAGGCCACCCAGCTAAGAGGCTCTAATGGAGTTATTACATGAAATTAATGAAGCCATTAGAGAGATAAGCAGGGAGGCTGGCTGGCATTAAGGGGGAGTTTAAAGAACTTACTTTTGAGATATTTTTAAGGAGTATTATTGAAGGTAATTTATAGAATTGGGTGTAATTATAATTAATAAACATTATTTTATTTTAATTAAAAGTATATAGTAGCGAATTAGTATTATGCTTGGTTTTAATGTTCATATATCAGTGTTTAATTGTGTCTGGACAAATAACTCCTTAGGAGACACATTCATATGGGCTCCCGCCTGCTATCTAATCTAAGTACGATCTCTTCCAAAATAGGTTAAATCTTTCGATATTCAATATACACTCACGATTAAGCAGTTGTCGGCTCAATTTACATGGCAGCCTCCGAGTTTGACTCGCAATTGAATGCGCGGGGCCAAAGGAATTCGGTAGCAAATTGTTGCGTGCGGGCCACATTTGCAGTCGCAACTCCCGCCAGTGGATGTAATATCTTCGCTCTGCACTGGAACAAAAATATTAACTAAAACTTAAATTATTTATAATTGGTTTTGAATTCGAAGCTTAAAGAAAATTCAACGTTTAACTGCAAGCCAATCTCTACTGCTGACTTTTTGTTCACTTTTGTCTATTATCAAAAATTTTAAATAACCGCTCTTTTAGCTCAGTGTTGCAGCCTCTAGTGCCACCTGCCATTTACCGCGAGCGGGGGATCCTGGGCATCAATTGTCTCCACTCTTTTTTTGCCAGGCATTTTGGCCACCACGATATTGTTGTCGCATTTGGAGACGTCGCATTTGCGCAAATACTCAAATTAAATTCCAATTCATTGAGGGGCACACACGGAGAGAAAGAAAAGGCAACAGAGGACAGTAGGAGAAAAAGAAAAAGTCGATCTGCAGGCGGAAGGCGGCGCTTGGAGATCCGCAAGATCCGCAGATCCGCCGAGGAGCTCACAATGTGCCCATGCTCAAGATTAACATAAAACAAATTATTCCAACGTGACTTAGCCATAAATGAATGAGCGTACAAAACTTTTAGCTTGGATTGGTCTTCTTTTCGCTGCGCGGTTTTATTTTTTCCGACGTTGTTATTTTGGGCTCTCCTGCGATTCTCGGGAATCGAAAATCAAGCGAAGTGCTCTGAATGAAAGGCCCTTGGGGCCCAAGGAGCGCTGGTCAAGATTTAAGTAGTTGCAGCCGAACCAAGTGGGAAACAGTGAAGGGAAGCCATAACTTGGCGAGGGTTAGTCATGGTGGTTAAATGAAATACAGGTTCTTCTTTAAATAAAATATCTATTAGGTTTTTTTATCTACCAAAACCCATTGACAAGCTTCAGCTTCCAGCTTCCGTTGATCGAATTTAAATGTTTCTGCTTGTTCTTCAATAACTGCAGCCATGTTATATCACCTCCCGACATGACATCAGCCATCGGGCTCAGCCAAGGGGGCTGGCGAGGCAGTAACATAAACAGAATCGGATTCAGATTCAGGCTCGGACTCAAAGTCGGAGACAGAGTCTGGAACTTAGCTCGGCACGTACGTCACGACGATATGAAAAGAGCAATCGAGTGGCACACAAAAAGCCAAATATGTGCATTAAATGTGCATTGGCATTAATCGTTGATGCTGAACCGTTTAGTGTCCCCTCCGAGCCACCGATCCACCGATCCACCAATCCACCAATCCACCGATCCGCCGATCTCCCATCCCATGTATCGATCGTATAACTGTTAGCCGCACAATATCGGTCATGTTCCAGTTGCCCGTTGCGGTCTCGGGGTCTCCGCACCTCTGACTTGGCAGGCGGCGGAGCTGGGCTCCTCTTACGTGCTCCTGCTCCACCTGCCCCCGATCCCTGATCTCCGATCCCCCGTGCCGCTCCTAAGCGCCCAAGTTTAATAATTTATAAATTTATTTGTGTGCCTCGAAGTACTCTGAACTCCACGTAATGTGTGTGTGTGCCCCTCTGCCCACACTCGCAAAAATAAAATTGGCAATGACTTTGGGTGAGATTTGAAAGAATTTATATAGTTTCATTGGGAACTGTAAATTAATTATTAAATGAATAGCTTTAAAATCTAAATTTAGTTTATTTATTTAGGCTAAATATATTTTGTATTGCTTATATTTTTCAGATGTTATAAATGTTGCTAGGGGTTGCACTGTTTAAAACACAATATATATATTTACAGGGTTCTCAATAAAATATTTATACATTAAGTTGCTTAAATAATTATTTAGTAGTTTCTTTAATTTATACATTTTTTTAGTTTGCACAAGTTAGCCCATAAATGTCGCTTATTAATTTTCAAAGTGTACCATCCCTCGACCACGGACAGAAATATGATGTCGCGAGGTTGTTCCAGGTACTGCAGGACTTTGACACAATTGCATTCCATTAGCATACACAATTAGCCAACTGGCTGCTGACTGATCGTGACGCTGGCATTGGGCCATGTCAACATTTATGAGTCGAACCTGCATTTGCGCAAATAAATCAATTTTACGAGCATCCTCCGCTCCGTCAGGCTACCGTTGTTGTTCTTTCATCACTGCTTGCACAAACATAAACGGAATATCTATATACTCGTATTTAAGGATGCTCCTTCGAGGGGATTACTGGGCTCGAAATTCGGCTATCGATCAATAGACGTGCCTTGCTTATCGGGCAGGTGCTAAATTGCCAGCTCATTACGTGACAGAACAATAACAACACTCGCCGTAATTGGCAGCCACCAAAGAACAAACTTCATTGAGCACTCCGAAAAGGAGGAGGAAAAACCCAAAGGGAAGTTTAAGGAAATGGGGATTAGGCAATGATGGACTCGCAGGGTGCCCATTGTTAAGCAGAAGATCATGAATTTAACTCAGTCAATTTATAAAATATATTTTAAGGACATTTAGTAATTTAAATAAATTGGAAATAAAATAATATAATAATAAATTATATGTTCATGAAACTATATTATTTGTTGCTCATTTCTTAACCTTTCTTAGTTTAAATGATTTTTTAAGGCTTCATTTTTTTCACCTGGAAGTAAGTAAAGAATTCCTTAACCCTTTAGAAAACCCCATATACCCCGAGAAGCACCCCTTTGAACAAACAGCGACCACCAATGCCGGAGGATGGAAAATCAAAGTCGGCTTTGAGCTATTTAACCAGCCAGTGGCTGGCCAAGACAAACACCAGCCTCGCAGCCAGTGTTCGATCGGCGGCTTGTTGTCCTAATAATTGTGTAAACAACAATGACGCGTTCCCGACTCCACTATTCAGTTTTTCAGCTTTCCACCAGACCAGAGACCGGACTAGAGAGCAAAGACTGAGGCGATCTGGCCACAAGTCGTCGGCTTTCCTTTCAACTTCTCTGGCGGATTGCGGACTGTGTGAGGAGGGTCCGAGGAGGAGGAGATGGAGGAGTAAGAAGAGGCCTAGAACAAAGTGCATTTGTCTGGCAGTTAGAGTTTGGCTAATTTCTAAGCAGCTGCCGCCTCTGTCCGCCGAGCTTCTTGAGCAATTCAAATACATAGTAATAACAATAATAACAAATACTAATGGTGAACAAATACGGACACCGTCGGGCCTAATCCCATTGCCCATCAAAAGTGTTGGTCATTCGGTTCAGGCCGCTCTTCGCTCACCTGCAAGTGTACTCTTTGTGTTTAGTCAAAGAAAAGCATATGTAGATGCGAACTGGCCCTTGAAATTTCAGAATATCCTTTGAGTTTTAGGCATGGATAGCCGACCAGAACAGTAAAAGATATATTAAAATGGTATATAATATTACTTCGAATTTATTTAAAATAAAATGTGAACCACAAACCAATATAATTTTATATTTTAAACACTTTGTTAGGTCCACCGCTCACTCATCGGTCACTTAGAACCGGGTAAGTACACCCGATCGGATCGAACTTTGTCGGCTACGCCCTCTGAAGTCATAGCCGGTCATTATATGGTAATGATTGAGTTATTACGCTCATTTTCATCCGACTTCCGTTTCATTAGAAATGCGATAATCGAAAGCTTTATCTTGATCTTGTTGGACATGATGCACTCAACGCGAAAAAACCACAATAACTTTAATTGATTTTATGCAAAAATCCATCTGGCGAAAAGTACAATTCAATTGCCACTTAATAAGAAAATTATTTCGATGCCGGATCAATGTTAGTTCGGGTTAAGTACACTTTATAGAATGGAATTTGTCTGAGTCTTATCTGATCGGTGAGTGAGTGTGGTTTCTGTGGATTGCCCCGGAAGTAATCGAAGTGGATTTTCACTTTTTGTGGAAATGAAAATTGGGTTCAGGAAAGGGGATTTCACTAGAGAAATTATAGTGCTTTAATTATTGGGAAATATCTTGTAATTTAATGAAAGATATAACCTTATATTTACTTGGAAACAATCTTCCAAGTTTCCCTAAAATAAGTAATGTGAAACGCCTAGAAAAAAAATTTAAAAACAAAGTTAATGCTATAATCTCTCAACAATTTTAAAATTTACATTTTGATTTTCGTTTGATTTATTGAAGAGCTTCCTGAACCACTTATTGTGTATATTTCCTTAACCTCTACATATACAAATAAAATATAATAAGTGTACTAAGGAAGGTGTTAATACCAGGGAGCAATCTTAAAACTTTCTATAGCTTTACGCCCTGAATCCAAACCCGATCACGAACTCGCATAAATCTAGCACTTCCCATCGTCAACCAAAGACACAATTCAAAAGCTATAAAAAAGCCAAAGACAAAAGATAACCATGAAATAGAAAATAAGTTAGATGAAATTTGGATTTTGAAAATTCCAAGCGCAATTTCCTGTCGTAAATACTGAAAATTGTGGGCCAAGCCCTTCGATTGGGCCGGTGACACGTTACCAAGGCCTAATGGCTTCATTACCACTTCATAAAGTCACGTTATTATTACGCTCGCCTGTCAGGGCAGCCAAACAAAAGTCAGAAATCAGAAATCAGAATTCAGAAATCCGAAACATATTGACTGAAAGTCCAGAGAGTTGGACATGCCACAGTTGGGAGGGGAATCTTTCCTGCCATCTGCCAAGCGGAGTGACAGGCCCAATAATTGAGGAGCGCGAAGGAACTGATTTCAAGCTGCTATAGAAACCTGCAGACATATCATTTCGTGGCCATTGTGCGTTATTATGCAAAACTTGTTAAAGGCATTTATCAAAATCAGGCAGAACACGAAAGTTATTGAACTTCACCGACGCCGAGCCGATGTCAGGTCGATGTCAAGAAGAAAGCCCCCATTGGGGCGTAACTGTAAACCTGGCTTTTTGTTAATGAAAATATCGGAGTTAAGAAGTGCCGTTTATGCTAATTCGGAGACGGAGCCCCTCGGGATTTGTCAATTAAATGCACATTTCGTATGGCCGCCATGCACTTTGCGCCCCCCCAAAAACTCGGCAACTAAATATATATAAAAACTCAGCCAAATTAATATGCAGCCAAGAGCTTTCCCAGCTCTGGGACCCGGGATGTCCAGTCACAGGAAATGAAGCATAAAAGATGCATGTAGAAATATTTTTGTCATGGCAATCGTACATTTGTAATTGTAATTATATGCATGACGAATGCCCGCTCTCTGGCCGATAGTTTGATTTTAATAGTCAGGTGGCCGGTGGGGGAGAGACCAGTCTGGGGAGTGGGCCCAGCTTTTGGGGCATGCCCCATCGTTCGAGGCGGGACCCCCGATACTCGAGAGGTGAAGCCCACTGCCGTCGACATTTTCCCACATTAAGCGCAGCCAAAGCGATTTGCAAGAGGCAACGGATTTGTGATTCGTTTCAATAACATGGAATTAAAGTGATCAGCTAATGATGGAGTCATCGACTGCCCTGCAAGTAAGTATGGCCAAGTTCAAGTTTTCCTGTAATGGCATACGTGTATAATAAAAACAGATACTAGGTCTCTACGTTTAGTTAAACGTGTTGAAAGTTCAATATTTAAATATACATCAGCACAACAAAGTTTCCAAATACATAATGAGAAATGGATTTAGTAGATTTTAATTGGTAAATACATAGATTCAAAATATATATAATAATATGGACCAATAAAAGACCCCTTGAATGTACGGAATATATTTATAAATATTTAGAAACAATTTTTTTAAAACAGCTAAGTGCTTTTGAATTCCGAAAACAAACCCATCAGAGACCTTGCTACCCCTCTATCGATTTACAATTGCTTTGCATAGCATCTTTAATCACGTTTTTATTGTTACTGAACCAATGAAACCAATGAAACCAATGAAACCGATGAAACCGAAAACTCCCCAGCTATTCGAATCGAAGCATTAACACTTGGGCCCGGGCAATTATTGTAGCCATTGACCAAGTTTCCGCTGATTGGCCTTACATGCCCCTTGTGCTGTTGTGATTGCAGATGGCCAAAAGCCGGATTCGGTGGGTGGCGATGTACCGACGATGATTGAACGCTCTCGCTTGAGGTCGCCGAATGGATGATGGATCATGGGAACAGTCGCAGTTCCGATTTAATAATGTCCGTGTGAAGGGGACCACCCAGGCGGGAAGCCCCGAAAGCCAAGTAACTTGGCCGCTAAATGGTACCAAAAACAAAGGGTAAGGAGAAATACTTAGGCTAACCCATTAGACGTAATTAAAATGCAACTCAACGGCGGAGAGACAAAGAAAAGCCGGGGAAAATAGAAGCTTGTTGTGTGCGCCTTTATCGACGGATTGTCTAAATTATCACACACAAAGGGGTAAAAAGACACGGCAAACAACGGGCAACACACACACGAAAATTATCAGCCAACTGATTGCCAGTGCAAACAGTGAGGACCGAAAATAGGCAACCAAAAGTCGAAGGAAGGGGCATACTTAACACTTTTTGGAGCCCAACCAACGAGGGACACGGCTCCTCATATTGGCATTTGTTTCAGCAACGCACGAGTGGAGTTGGGCATTGACTTAAATTAACTTTTTGGGGCCCGGGTGCTAATTGACACCACCAACAGAACGGCCTAGACAATTGGAGGTACTCAGGCCACGGGGCCTGAACTGATTTTCACATGAGCAGAGGCGAGTATCTGTGAACAAAAAACAAGAAAAAAATAACCGAAAATCGAATCCATTGACATTTTGCCCCAAGAGGGGGAAAAAAAACAAATAACTTAGGCAACAAACTTAGCCAGAACTCATATTTTATTTATCATAATCAGCCAGCGGCAGCAGCTACCTAAAGCCATTAAAACAAAAACTGTATATATCTAAAAACAAAACGTACGCTTAACTGCAATCAATTAACTAAATGTGGATGTCGAAAAAAAATAGCACCGCGGGTGGTAGACAAATTTCGCTTTGCCTTTAATTCTGGCTGTCTCGTTAGGTTCTCTCTTCAAACGAAACAACAATTCCATTTGGCAAATAAAGTTATTTATCCGAAATGATTATTCTCGATTCCGATTCCGATCGGCAGAACTCTCTGACGGCATGCGGCGTATTCAAAACTTAGGTGTGAATTAGTGGGTAATGACATCATTGAACTTTAACTTGGCACCGGGCGAGACTCGATAATAACTGTAGCTTGTAGCCCGCACCGTACCACACCTTCCCAACAGCCAGCCAGCCAGCTAAGGCAATGGCAATAACTATAAGCCATAGATACAGATATAGATATAGGAGTCAATGTGCAAATATCACAGAATTCTATTAGGGGAACCGCGCAGCACCGCACCGAACCCTACCGACGGATGCAAAAGGCAAACTGAATGGGGGCAACGAATAATTGTTTTTGTCATATGTGCGCGATTTTCGCAGATAAATTTCCATGAACTACAGCGATTCATCTACATTGCAAATGTCTAGATTCTGCTCTGATTGATTTAATGAGCCATCGATTATACAAAATAATTATGAGGAATCACGGCGAGGGAAGCGGGAAAACCGTTTAAATAAAGTGTTTGAGACGCTTCTTGGAATTAAATATTTTAATATTCGATAAATATTTTTAATTGACAGCTGCGGTTTACAATGATATGGGGTGTCGGTTTATATTTTATGAATTAAAGTACTCCCATTCGTAATTAATTACAGAAATTATAGGGTTTTATCTAGAAGGGGTTATTATTAAAATTTATTTAAATTGCTCAGCAGAATTTTAGATTTAATTTAACTGATTTAATTGACTTTTGGTAAGATTAAGTAGCTACGTAAAATTTAAATTGCTAAAACTATTAATCTTAATATTTTGGATTATATTTTCAATTGTTAATACATTTTTCTGGCAATTAAAGAATGAAATACGTTCGATATGCATACTTCACCATTCCAAAATGTATAACTTAGTCTCATATAAGAAGGACCAGATGACAGCTTAGTTCAGATTTATTTTTATAAATACCTGAATAGAGCTGCAGACAATTCGGAGAGCTACTGTGAGAAGAAGAAATAGATTCTAATGAGAACGAATATGGGATTAGTTCAGGACAGGTGGACCCTTCCGCTGAAAGAAATCCTTTTATGATGCAAATCTCCAGGGTGATTTCATCAATAACAAATGTCGCCAGCTCTACGATTTATGACAGGCCAGCCTATAGGTGTGTGTTAATTTATGCCACAGACTGTTACAATTAAAAGATAAACGGTCGCTTTGCATTGGAAACGCACCGCTAAATGTGTGCCCCAAACAATGGAGCCCAAGCCGAAGGGTCCCCAGAAACCTCGGGGAGATATATTACGGATATGGAGATATATGTAGGAAGAAAAGCCCAAAGAACGCGGGATGGAAAACCGGTTAAATGCATTTTGTGTAACATTGTGTCAGGCCAACTAATAATGCCCAACAAAAAGAACTTGACCTGGCTAAAGTCCCATTTTGGTAGCTCGGCGCGAAGCCGAAGAAGTCAGCCGGCTAAACATTTCAATTTTAATTAAGCATGATAAATGATTTCACTTGGACGCATAAATCTTTTTTACAGTCGCGATGAAACAATGAAGTTCCTTTGTTTTCCCCCAAACTCGCCAGCCAGCGACCGCCGATGTCTTCAGCCGCGTTTTTTTGTTTTGTTTGTTTGGCTCAGAGGAGATAAGGGCGAAGCTGTGAAGAAAATTGATTTGAAATTAATGCAAGAATTTGTTATAGAAAAAATAAACAAGCTCGCGTTTGAATCGATCGTGTGCTGGAAAATAAAAGCTGTTAAGGCCTGCGATTTGAATTGATTTCGTTTAAAGAAATGAACCATAGATTGGATTTCTTAAATATGCACGATTCCGCTTCGAGCCGCATCGAATCGAAGAAAAATCGTCGCAAACGAGCATTTCAACAACGGCAAATGGCCCGAAAACCGAAAACCAGATCGAGAAAACACAGATCTTGTCTCAATTGTCAGGGAAATGAAACAAATGTTTTAGGAAATTTTCGGTTCGCTTAAGATAAGAGCTGCATCACTTAACTAAAGTTAATGATGTCGACGACAGAGCTTGGATAACGAATAACGGACAGGGCTAAAGTAGATCACATTTTAAAGGTTTAATATACGATCTTTTTCGGCGAAACATTAACTTGTTTAGAGTAGGGAATGAGTATATAAGCTCCCCATAATATTTCAATAAAATACATTAATGGCAGAGTATTATTTTTCAGACTCCTGTGACATTTTTAGCTTTAATTTATAATTATAAATTCTGTTAAATGGTTTTTTAATGGTTATTTAGTTATATGTTCAGTAGTATTTGCAATGCTTTTATTTAGAACCAAGAATTATTTTTGGCCAAATAATTAAATCATTATTCTATAAAAAAGAAAATAAAATTAACTAAAGGTTTTTTTAGCTTTTCTGTAGGCTTATATGATCACTCCAACTTACACAGCCCGAACATAAACTGTAACCATTGGTTTTTAATGGTAATGGCACTTCCTCAGCAGCAAATCGTTTAACCCATTAAGGACCATAGTCTAAAATGTTTAAGTATCTGCAGAAAATAATTAAAACTTAGGGAAACGCTAAAATTTAACAACAACTATTTTCATTTGGCTTCAAAATAAATATTAACAACTCGATTTCAAGCCCAAACTGTACGAGTTATTGTACATATTAATCATTTGTGATGTGCATTGAGAACTTATTTGGTCTAAAATGATTTTTTTCCTTAAATTTTATTCTTCTTTAATTTATAAATAATTCTTTTATCCATCGAATTACCTGTAGTTCTTATGGGGTTAAGGCAAAAGTCCTCGTTCTCGTTTCTCCTGCTACGCAGACTGACTGCTGTGCGATGCTGAGTAGCCATAAGTGCTAATAAATTGTAATACAAATACATTAAAACTAAAGACTAATTAAATGACTGTACTTAAGCTCGACTCGAGGCAACGGCGAGCGGAGTTAATCACCGCTGGAGGCTGCGATCTGCGATCTGCGCTCCGCATCTGGAATCCGAGATCTGAAATCCGACCACGGGCAAATCTCTAGTGACTTGCTGGCGTAATCTTTTGCCGAGTGTGTGTGCTCCGTTTTTCTGCAGAGCTCTTTTTTTTGCGCTCAGAGAAAACCTTTTGTGGTCATTAATTCGCACTTAATATGCTTTTTATGGCCGGCCGTTTCATTTTGTTTTGGAACGGTGCGAGGTTATGTGTGCAAAACAATTATTCCGCAATTAAACAGTTTGCACTTCGCCGAGAGAGAGAGCGAAAGAGCGAGCGGCAGGTCCAGTCCAGTTCGGAGCGAAGCTCATGGACAGTCATACATATTAATGAAGTCCCCTTCCCAGTCCAGGCGATTCCAGAGATGGCAGCGTGACTGGGAATCCGGGGTAAGTACTGCAGATCGGAGGATCACATCAGGCAATAAAATAATATAAATGGTTTATCTCTGCTAAAATGATACATTTTTATTATAATAATTAATTTGTAATCATATTTCGGCTTTATTTATTTTCTTACAATTTAATTCCTATTTCCTATTTAACATATAAAGATGTTAAAAGGTACACGAGTCCTTCAGGTATAACGTTTGTAGATGTATTATTTTTCTTCGATTATTTAAAAAAATATATATATATAATATAAATCCTGCTATACTTTTTGAGTACTACATTTCGGAATATATATTCCATCTCTAGCTGTAAGTTTTAATTCGAACAAATCACTTAAGCGGCACCCCAGGCAAATGACCACCAAGAGTACAGTAAATGCTCGACAGCGGCTATGGCGACAATGCGTCGACTGCTTTTTCTAGTTCGCCATATCGAACGCACCAAGGGAGTGTTAAATATGTTGCATTCCCCTGCGGATATGCCCCCAGTCCCTGTTTCTGCCTCTGCCCCTTCAACTGCCATCAGTTCTAATTGCTGCCGCTGAACGCGGCCGAAGTCGGTTGTGGCCTGATTGCACTCTAGGCCCACTGATGGTCATCGCGGTGCGGTCCACGACCATGTCCGCGAATTCGCTTCTTTATTATAATTATTTTGTTTGGCTTTTTTTGCGGGTTGCCAGTGTGTGGCAATTATTCACTTAAATCATCGGGTGGCATCCGAGTGTCATGCTGAGTTGCAGTCACAGGGCAAATCCAGGGGCAGCAACGGGAGCATCGCATCTCGGGGTTAAACGATAATGCACTGGTAAAAATTTGTGATAAAAAAGCGAAAGTTGGGGAAAAAACAGAACAAATATTTTATAATTACTTTAAAAGTTAAGTTTCAGCTATAACTTAAAGATTATTGCTTTCAATTGGATTCAAACTTTGAGATATAAATCTATGGGATATGGGGTATTGAAAATTTGGTCAGATTATGCCAAAATCCAGTTTTAAAAAATATCTACCATAAGTTAATATTAGAAACAATGAACTGAAACCTCAATATCAAAATAAGATTGGCTGAATTCTTGCTTTAATTTAACTTTTTTTTAGTGCCTTAGATTACCATTAAGTCGGCTTAGTGAACTGCATCCTAATTACGAGATAATCCATTTTTTGGGCCCCCCGAGTTTCACCTACAATCCCGACAATTTGTTCTATTAATAAAGCAATTCCAAAACGATTAAGAGCCGCAAAGTGACCACAAGACAGAGAATGCCGCCGTAAAGCGGCCCGATGATGGGCAGAAACTCATTTGGACATTTATAGCCGACAAGATGAGTGGTCACAATGCAGCAGCCTTTACGAGGGGAGTTCGAGAGCGAGTAAGTTGGGCAAAACCGAGGCAAGACCGAGTTATAAATCACTTTGTTGCGGTCGCCCAGGAGCGGGGTGGGGAGTGGGGGCGAAATGGGAGGACGCTTTCCTTTTCCCGACGGCGCCATAAATTTAATTTGAAATTAATTTTTTTGCTGCTACCAGAAAGGAGGCTGCCGTCGCCTGCCAGCTAGTCGGGTCATCAAAATGCTAAGCTATGTAAATGATAAGCACAATGCCAGCCATCCCAGCCATTCCGGCCATCCGAGCAAATCCGGCGAGGCCTCCTCTTGGCCAAGTTAACATTTTGTCCCCGTCCCGGGCCAGCTTTGGCTTATTTTTGCACGCCAACTAAATATGGTAAGGCACGCATTTGTTGTAAAATGCAAAATTGAATATTGAGTGCAGCCAGGGAGCAACTCTCGAAGGAGGTGGAACTGCTGGGGAAGATTGGCGGGTCGCGGATCGGGGGCCGGGGAGACTGTGAAGACTCCTGGGCCCCTTGTAATTATGAGCAATGGACTCGATAAAAATTGAAGTTTTCATTTCGCGAAAGTTTTTCACCAGCCACAGAGGCTGAAAAGGCCGAAAAGGAGCCAAGAGCCGCAACAGTAGCCCCGAAAACAAGCGAGCCAAACATTTATTGTTCTCCCGTTAAGGCAAAAAGCGAGGCTCTGGCCCAAAACTCTTCCCAGATCCCCAGCGACCGCAAGGGCATGCGAACTAAATTTCGTACAATTATGAGACCAAAACAAGAAGGAGTCCAAATGCAGTAGGGTTTCGACAAGGTATATACCCCCGGGGGAAACTGGTCTACAAATTAAATACATTTGTCGGTAAAATTGCTTAATAAACTATACATAATTCAGTCAAGAACCAATAAATATGACAAATAAATATGTCTTAACATTTAACGGTTAAAATTGATATTAAAATCACTTTTTTGGCATTAACTAATGGTTTTTAATGGTTTTGCTGTAAACTTTTTGGGAAATATATTTAATTTATTTAAGTATCATTGTGAAATTATTGTGAAATTCACCCGGCACTATCAATATTTCAAGAAATATTTATGATTGTTTTTCTATATTTTTAAGACTGAATATTTCTAGAAAGCTTACTTATTTTAGGGCTACACATTTTTTAACCATAATAATATCTAATAAAATGACTTAAAAGTCGTACAAAGGGTCTAAAACTTATTTAACTTCAAGTAATTAAATACTAATAAATATTTCCTAGTAGCATGACATTTATTTCCACAGTTGTACTTAATATTTTGCGCAATATTGAATTTAATTGAATACTGCAAGTATCTTGTTAATCTCTCAATCCCGACCTTGATGCAGCATCCCCGCTGCTACCGCGCTTAGCATTTGCTATAGACGAAACCGACAACAGAGCTCATAAAACGAAGTTGCAAACGGTAGCAGAAAACCGCAACAAAACAATCGAGGTGCATGTGGGAGGTCCTGTTTGGCCATAATGACAACCGCATTGGAGACCACCAGGTGAGTTGCATGCAAATGCTGCCCCGATCCCTCCTCCGAGTGGCTCCTATTCGCGATTCTGCCCAGAGATCCCCCCGAAATGCAGGCGACAAACTTACGAATTGCTCATGTCAATGGTCGAAGTCGCTAGAGAGTTCGGGGATCTGTGGTTTTCGGTTGCTTTCAGTGGGGCTTTGGTGGGTGGTGGCGGGTTAAACTCAGTACAGAAGCGCCAGGGAGCGATCATAATCTATGGGAAGCTGGGAACCATGGCCAGGAAGTTTTCGGCAATGTTCGCCTGGCTGCCGGTTTTGTTTGCTTTTTTATATGCTGATTGGCATTAATAATGGATTATCACGATCACGGGTTTGGGGTGTATGGAAATATCGCTCTATGGGAAGTGTGAGTGTGTCTGCACTCGAAGAATTTAATTTATTACTTTACTTAGGGTTGAATGAGGTTGCAAGTAAATTGGATTAATTACAAGAAAAGTACTTTGAGTAAAGATTAAATACCAAGAATCTACGGTTCTTATTTAAAGTTCAGTACATTTTCTTATTCATTTATTATCCTTGTTTCCTTCCTCTAAAAAGATGTATATAAATCTTGAAGAGATTCACCAATCCTTCAGCTAATTAAGTTCTCCAGGTTCCTGAAAATTCTCCAAGTGCTAGGATGTGGGGGTGAATGTTCCAGAGCAAGTCTATCCCATCATCTGCGGGCCTTCTGTTTTCGGCAGTGTTCATATCGTGCGATCATCAAATAATGTGAACGTGTGATCAACGCTTGCACTCGGGGAAAGGGGAGAGCGGTGCCGGGCCTCGTGTGTTACACTAACTTATTTATGCGAAATATTTTGGAATCGTGTTTGCAGTGCAGCGTGCGCTTCGTCGTCGCCTTTTTTTGCTCGGACAGGGGCCAGAAAGGACCGCTGGTCCCCCTTTATGGGCCCCGCTATCGGCCGACATGCAGACAGTTGCAGCTTCAGTTTTCGGGGGCCTCAACTTTAGCATCATCTCCACAGCGTCGTCTTCCCTGGCCGCAACAACGTGACCCTCTTTTTGCGCCTGCAGATCACGAATTATTCAGAATTTCTTTTTTCAGGCCTCTATAACCTTGCGAACGGGTTAGGGTATGGCAACTTTGTAGCCATCTTCGTCGATCAGAGCTGGGTATGCCAGTGAAAGGATATGAAAATATATAATAACCACTTTAGGGGAAATATGCATAAGAAATTGCTAAGAAAAAAATGTTTCAAACGATTTAAGGCAGATGTAATGGATAATATAACTTGATAAATAATTAAAAGTATCCTAAGCATATCCACATTCGGCTATAAATTTCCAAGCTCCTTCTTTCTTTAAAACTTAACTCGATTTCGTTATTTGCGCTTCGGCTTCTGCTTTGCTTATGCATTTTAAACATTTTAAGCATCGCCGGCAAAGCGCTCTCGGCCGCGTTATGAGTCATGTGAAAGCGCCCAGATGATGATGAGGAGCAGTCCAGGAGATCCGCGAATGGGGGATTCGGAGAAGGGAGAGGCAGCGAGCGAGATTCCGGGCGATTGTGAAAATTATGTTTGAGTTTGTGGCTCGGAGACTACACGTTCTTCGATACTTCGACGTTCTTCGCCGAGGATGGACCTGGCCACGGGCCTTGGAAACAAGGCTGGGATCGGATCGGAGCGGCAGGTTCATGTGGCGGTGAAAGGCTACCATCATCAGCATTTCGGCTCACCGCCGACCTAATCATCATTGGCCATTGTTATTAACATGATTATCTGCATTAAGTTTCAGCCCCGGAGACCAAGTTGAAAGTTCAGGCGGCGTTTAAGCATGATTATGAATTGGGTCAACATGTGGCCGGGCGGCCGTCCGTCCGATCGGTAATGCGATGTGATGTGCTGTTCAATTATGCCAAGCCAAGCATTTCGCAAATGCGTTTAGCCCCAAAAGCGACCCAGAGCCTGAGACTCGGCCTGGGACTGAGCCAGAGCTGGAGTTGAGAGAGACCTGCCAGCCAAATGCAATGAAAATGAGACATATCGCAAGGCTTAAGTCTCCTTACGGGTCGCGAGCGATTGACAAGTGACAGGACGAACAGACACAGCGGCCCCTTGTACTCCCTCTATCTCTATAAGGAGTTGGGCAGTCACTGCGAGAATGGGAACTACTTAAAAAATAAGCTTAAAAATTAATTTAAATTAATTATATTTATATTGAAGCCTGAAATCTCTGAAAAAGGATGAAATATTATTGTAACTTTAATAGCTTAAAGTTTGCAATATTTGTAATTTCTCTTCCTTAAGAACCGTTTAAAAATGAATTTATAGTAATCTTAAACTAAACATTTTGCATTTCCTGTTTAACAGCATTATACATCCTATATTTAACCCCCTTTTTCTCTCTGTGCCTCTTGAAATCTCGGTGAAGAAATCGTGTTTGGCTATTGATGCGGCTTATTATATGCAAATTTGGCCCAAAACAAACCGCACAGCCCCAAAGCGAGTGCTGACCATAAAGAAGAGAATGTCAACCGCGGATGGGGCTGAGGATGGGGATATCTCCTTGGCGTTCTGGTTTTTCCCTCGGCTCCCAAAGGAGCCAGCGCAGACCTGCGTAAATTCACAAAATATTGACACCGCCGCAACTTGAGGGCCAAAAGCCGTGACAGTGATCGAAATGTGTCTTGTCTAGGCAGGAGTAGGAGCAGCTGGACCTGGATTCCCGGCCAGAAACTGAACCCGAACCCGAGATGTTGTCTACGCCGTTGCGGAATAGCTGACTTGGCAGCCGCCACAAACAATTGCGGGCGGTTTGTTTGTGACGTTTGCTTAACAAGAAGAAAATTGCTGCAATTCTTTACAAGTTTTTGAGACTTGCATCCAAGATTGTGGGCTTCGGCGTTCCCATGTTGTGCCATGTCCCCAGAGCTCCTCCGCCGGAGGATGCGATGCGTTCGCAATGCGTTTGTCATGCCAAAAGTGTAGTAAATTGTGTGGCACTTAAGTCAACACATGGCTGCCAGGATGGGGATTGGGGATGAGGATGAGGACGGGGCCAATTTGCATGTGGGGGCCACATTGCGCTCTATTTTGACTTTGACTTTGATAGATGTGCCCAGGTTGCCTTTTGTTTAGCGGTTCAGATCCAAGATATTCAAGAGTTACGGCTCGGTAGGGATTTGGTTCAGTTTGGGATAAATAAGCAAGACTGGCTACTTGGCTTCCTTTTCTGCAAGTCGCGCTGTAAGCCCTGCTGGAAATGTTAAAACCCTTTTTCGGCTTGACCTCGACCTCCTTGCTCATTATCATCCGAAATGAATGCAAATCGGCGGCATTAACTTTGCATCCTCGGGTGCAATTAAGTCCGTCTCTCCCGCCCTTCATCTCCCAGTGGTTATCAGGGAACTTCGGGGCTTATCACGCCGCCACACTCTCACTTACTTTGGTATATAGACTTACTACTTACTACTCGGCGGAATCGAGTGCCTGGCGCAAATTTGCAATTATAATTTTGCGCCTAGTCGCTCTTCTTGTTTTCCCTGTGGCGGCATTTTCCTTTTGGCCAGACTCGAATTTTTTCCCCAAGTCGCCGCTGCGATTTAATCTCCTTTGGCTAGCCGCAGTCTCGGCTCAGACCAACTCGCAGTTCAACAATTGAATTTTAAGCCGGGCTCTGGATGTGCTTGTGGATGTGGATGTGGATCTGGGGTCCTTTTGCATGTCTGCGATGTTTGCGGGCTTGGGGGCATTTCTCTAAGGCCGCCACAAGCGCAGCTAATTGGATTTCTCTCCTGGGAGAGCTCCTCGCCGGAGCCCCGACTACGTAAAACATATCGATAATGTCTTGATCAGACAGCCAGTCCGGTCCACTAGGATGCCCCCTGCACGGCCCCAGCACTTCCCCTTTCCCTCTGCGCGCCGGTTTGCAGGCAACTTTGTTTGGCTGTGGCCAAATTGTAATAGTAAAGCACACTGAGAGAAATATTGTTAGGCTAAGAAAAAGCTCTAAAAGAACTTAACAAAATGGGTATATAATGTGATTAGATTTTCTGCAAAGCGACTTTCATGGTCGTGTTTAATTTGAACTATTTAAGAAATTGCCATAAAAGCGACGATTTGAAGAATTATAGGAATTATAGGAAAAGATTTATGAAAATCTCCTGAGAGCAATGGAAAAGTCCCACAAAAATGTCTCGAATAACCTCAGAAATCCTTCGTTTAGTCAATTGCCCTCAGTGCTCGCTTATGAGCCACTGTGAACTCATCCCAAAAGATTAGATTGCATTATTTTTTTGCATAACAAATTATTTGAAATTATGAGTATTTTTTAGGAAGTATTTGAAATATAAATAAGATTTATTACAAAATGATAACATATATGTTTACATTTTACCATTTTGAAGTATTGCGTGTAAAAAAGCTTGGAGTTTTTTACCTAAAATTATTATAACAATCTTAATAACCCCTTCTAATTTTTTTGTATATCGTACATTATTTTAGTTTGCTGAATTTCTTTCAGTTCAATGCGCAGTACTTGCATGTGTAGTTTTTCCAGCATCAGATGAATGATTTTGCCAGGCTGGCCGATGAGGAACGCGTGTAAAGCTGCAATTAATTTGTAATACAAAGGAAAAAAAACTGTGCCTGTTCCTTTGGTTTTATTTCTGTTTTCCTTGCCGTTTTTCGGGGTGCGTGGCCATCGCCTTGGAACCGAACCGAACCGAACCGTCTGTGGCTGCGTTGGCAACAGAGGTTACAAAGCAATTATAAGGCCCGAACCCATAGTCCGCGGTCTGTTATAATTCTCTTAGCATATGAGGAGCACCGGAGGAAGAGCTCAGGCCCAGATGATCTCTCATGTGGCCGCGACACGACGACCTCTATGAATATTGCTCGCCGCCAGTCGACCCGGGAATAAATTCGAGAAGAAAAAAAAAGCACAGATCCAAGAGAAGGTCCGATCCAAAGATCCAGCTCTGAGTCCGATTCCCTGCCGCTTTTAGTTGTTGTTTTTGGTTTTGGGGTTGAGCTCTCGAGCGCACTTTTTTGTAATCTACGCTATAATCATGCACTGAGTAAATTCGCATAGCCGCCCATTATTCCACCCACTTTTGGTTTTGTTTTTTTGTTTACTCATATTTTTTTACCTTTTTTTGGTTTCTGTGGTTTTTCGGCTTTGAGTGCAAAGCGAAGCATTCAATTTTGCAGTGGGTATTGCCGTAATGGTTATATTTGGGGTATATTGATTTGAGAGTTAAAGTGAGGGACTTAATGGTTATTTAGGCAATTAATTATTTAATATTTAAGGAGGCTTAATAGCAGACATACTGACTCGATTTAGTGGCCAAATAATTCTTATTAATAATATGATATTATAGATCATAGTTGTATGTCTAATTTAATTCCAGAAGTTGTTGTTATTTACAACTGTTTGAGGAAAATTTAAAGCTTTACTCAAGGAATAGGTATAAATTAGTTAGGCTCTTTAATAAATAAAATATATTTATTTTTCTAAAGAATTTACTTTTTATTCCATTAAATATTTAATGCTAAATATTTAAATAAAAATGTTCCTTTAGGGTATCTAGTATTTTGAGTTGTTTTTTCCTTGAGCCCTGCCCCTCGCCGTTTGTTGTTTTTATTGCATCAAAATAAACTTAATTTTGGTCTTTTTGCCGCAATTCATGGACTTCACATGGCTCGAATACCGAATGCTGTACTGGTTCCTGGCCAGCCCTGCCCCGTCCCATCGCCGAAGTGCTCCTGATCGATCGGCTTCTCAGCGCCGCCAGATGATCTACATTAAGAGAGAGATTTTTGCGGTCTGTGCGGACCAAAGGAGACCACTCGGAGCTGCGATCTGAACTGGGAACTCCGCTTGAGGTCGGAGCAAAGGGTTTTGACTGCAAAATCGCCGCCGCCGCCGCGGCCGCCGTCGATGGGGGCGTGTTCTGTTTAAACTGTGTGCGCCAGGCCATGGTACAGTTTTAAGTAATTGCATTATGTTTAGGCTGGCTTTTTGTGTTTCGCCTGTTTTTGTGGAGCAGAGTTCGGAGTCGAAGTTTACTGGAAGTGGGCGGTTGGATTTTCGCTTTTTTCCCCATGTTTGTATACGTTTTTTTATATTTTTGCCGCACTGCAGATAAAGGCAGGCTAAGTAAATAGCATAAAGCATGCTCTGGATATTGGGAATCCCAGTCGTTCCGCGGAAGTACAACTTTGTAAGCCAACTCGGAGAGGAGAGGGGATTTTAATTAATTTTTATATCATTACCAGAAGAACCTAAGTCCTATTTAATGCATATTTTCCCACATTTTATGTTCCAGTGAGTTAAAAGCAGTTGCCCCAACTTTTACCTCGTTAGGGAGATTATCTCATATCGGTGATCCATTTATGTCACAAAATGTTCGTCTCATTTAGAGTGCAGGGCGATCCACTTCTGATATATTTCCGAGCCGAACAGGTGCTCCCCAGCTCCATTTCCACTACACAGAACGACACTTTGACCGCTCGAGCTACTTAACATAAACAAACAGCGATTAGTGGCCCCAAAACGATCCATAATCAGAAAAATGCAGCATTAATCAGGCCCGGGGCTTGAGATCTCAGAATCCCAGATCACAACCCTTTTCGGGGACCCCCCACAAGTCGCCGGAGCCTCCAGAGAGTAGACTAATTAAAAAGCATATTACGAATGTTATTAACATGACAGCGAACACAGCGCCACGATCGGTAGATCGGTGGATGGCTATAAAACCGCATCCGAACAGCCACAAACCGAGAGATAATGAGCCGGGAATGAGAACGCGAACGAAAACGAATGCGAGAACGGCCGGCGATTCAAATCGATGTGCATATTTCGAATGCGATTTTGGCCTGCGAAAATATTTCGTTTGTTGGGGTTATTTAATCCAATTAACAGAGACAATTATCGAAATCAGGTAAACCCACACGGCGAGAGCCTCCGCCGATATTGTCACTAATGAGTTATGGCTCACAGACGACGGCAGAAGCGGCCAAGGCATACCATCGTGGTTCGCCAGTATCTGGGATCCATTGGACCAGCTGCACCAGCTGGCGCTGACTTGGGACTCCGACTCCGACTGAGACTGACTGAAATGTTGAACATTTTAAACCATAACATTTTATTAACATAATAAAATCAAAATTATCAACAAAGTCGTCAATGTCGCGACACAAACTGGGACTCCCAGACGGACGCACAGAAAGAGAAACAGGGGAAGAAACGGAGTCGGAGTCCAAGTCCGAGTCTGAGACGAAAAATGAAAATGAGACAACTTTGGAGGTAAGGCAACGAGGCTGGAGGTTGCAACTTGAAAGATCTAGCTGAATCAGGCAGCTAAACTGATTGGCATCGCATCTCGGTTACCTTCTGGAGGTGGCCACATCACGTGAGTGGGTTTCTGGGGCTCACGAGTGACCCAATGGGAAGACTTTTCATATAAAATGAAGAATTATTAATTCATTTAATCTATATTAAATCAATTATTTAATCTATAACGTTCTTGAAATTATGGAATATTAGTTTTCCGTCCCTTAACATATAAAATTTCAATTTAAAAATTATTATATTTTGAAAAAATTCATTTGCTTTAGTAAATATATAATTAAAAATGCTTTCAAATTGTTTAAAGCATTTAAAAAAAATCAAGATACATTGTTCAGTTCGTTTTCCCATCTCTAACCCTTTCCCCCGACTGACACCCAGACGATCAACGATCATAGTTGGAAAATTTGTGTCTCTGACGGGGCTGGGACTCAAATTTCTTGGGTCATCCATAATGCCTATAATACATATAGTAAACTGCAGCATTTATGTCCGACGAGGGCAGTTTGATGGCGCTTAGCCCAGCTGGTTCGCGCCGGAATAGGTGCTCTTAACTGGCCCACACACTCATTGTCAGCCCAGCGCCGTCCAGTCCATATCTTGCGATAGTTTAGAGCGTGTCCGGGGCATCAGATACTCTCAGGTGCACCCATCATCACGGTCGCCACATGCGGCGAGGGATTCCTGGATGGCGGAATTATGATTTACTATAATGAAGCGCTATATAGTCGGGCTGATAGGGATCGGTTTGGTGTCGATTGGAGCGTCGATTGTCATAAAGTTGATGACTTGTTATCGATTTTTAAACAGACCTCAATAATCGTAATTATGAGACTAAATTTATTCCCCTAAGTTCGTCTAATGAATATGAGGGAAATAAATACAAATAAATGCATGATTCAGTTTGTTATTTTTGGTAAGAAAAGGAATGGTCACAAACACAAGCCAGAATGGGACAGATAACGATCGCATTCCTTTCGAAAAAGGAGAGCAACTTTTTGGGATTTTCACCCCATGCCGCTCTCCATCATTTCCGATGAAATTCCACATGTGAGTCCTTGTCGGGCCCCGTCCTTTTCTGATTTGCTCAATTCCAAAACAGGGCATTGCTCATAAATTTTATTATGAACCCCGAGAGTCGAACTCGAACTCGAACCCGACTCGAACCCATCCCCCCGTCGAGAGCGTTGCGAGGCCCATAAACAACATGCAGAAATTACTTGTTTAAAATTTGTCACACCATTAGTAAAAAATGAAAAATATAAAAAAAATCGGCGGCGAAAGGATCTCGCTGAGTTTGGTGGACGTGATCGCGGACCTGGCCCAGCACTCAGCGTCGAGCATCCAGCATCCAGATCCAGAGCCTGCAGCAGCTCCAGGCTGCAATCGAGGCATCCAGTAACCGAGGGAGACCTTGTTTGCTCTTGATTTTATCAACCGCAAAACATCTACTCAAGTGTCAGTGTCACTTGGCCCAGCAGGAGGCGGCTTCGATGGCGACGACTGGACTACTCGACGGCTGGAACAGCCTTAAAACTCAGACCCATGGACCATCCCGGGCGTTGAAAAATGAAGAACAGACAGCCGAAGCGAGAAATAAAGCGGAGGAGCAGAAATTCCCCAAAACGAAGTTCAAGTCCAAGTCGAACTTTATCCATATAATGAATACACCCTCAACTTAAGTGCATAATTTATAACGAAGTCCGGCCGAGCAAACGCAGACAAAGCTGGCAAAATGCCAACGATCACTGAAGCTCGTATTTAGGCACTGAAAATAATAGAGGTGATAATGAATAAATAAAGGTGAAATTATAATGTTATTGGAAAAAGAATGAATGAACTATATTTTTCAACGAAATATAATATTAACAAGGAACTCATTAGAGAAACTATATTTCGCGAGAATATTTTTTAAAATTTTATTTCGATTTTAATTGCAAATAAAAATATTTCCAGTGTATCTGCAGGCGCATCCGTATCGGTGGAGGCGTGTGTGTGTTAATAAATTTCTTAATAAAACATGCAAATTCAAATGCATTTATCTAGATCAGCCAAAAGCGACAAAATTTAACGCTCGTACCATTTATCAGAAACGTTTTATTTTTTCCTTATTTCCCATTGGCATTTTTGTGCCCTCTCCACCTTTTTTTTTTTGGCACACGTCGTCGTCGTTTCTCGGGTAGCTGCTATCTTTGGGTTGCGGGTAGGGTCCTGATACGGTTAAGGTTACACAAAGATATTGCGCTCTTGACCACAGCCAAAAAACCAGTTGATCTCAATAAATATTTTGACTTTTGACAAATGCCTTTTTGCGCCAAACAATGCGCGGAACAATGGGCAAGGACGGGGACAAGGACAACGATAGGGGTGTGACCACGGCCAGCCATAAATATAAATGCACCGAAGGGAGGACTCGCAAAACTATGAAAACCCGATACTGACACAATTTCTGGGGCAATTTGCACAAATGTACGAGATGCCAAAATGAGTGGCAAAATGTGGCAAGCAGGAGGGGCAGGGCAGGCAGAAGGCAATTTATGTCACATTTTATTTGGCAACTGAGGTTTATTTATAGAGCCAAGTTGGCCATTTAAGACAAGGAAAAGGGAGGACCAGATATTCAAAGAAGTTGCAGGAAAATATAGTGAGCGAACTGTTACAATATATTTAGAATTTCTCCAAAGGCGTTGCCTAGATGAGTAATTTATGGAGACGTTTATTGGAAGTTTATTATATTATTTTAAGTATTCAAGCATTTTATTTGAATTTATTTTTTGTAAAATATTATACTATATTCTTCTGGTAATTAATGTCATGTATTATATATTTTATACAAGTAGTATACTTTAATCCTCTTTTAAATATTATAAAAATCATTTGTAAGATATTGACAAGTCCTGTTAGCTCTGAAAAAATAGAAGCACAGTTTCAAAGATTCTCTGATATCATAATTAAGGTGCTTTAGTTGATTTCCCCAACTCATTCCGTTTGATAGCTGCCAAACTGTGTCAACGCGCAGAAAAACGCCACTATCTCCTTATTTTTTTATTACACTTTTTGTCTGCCTCGGCCCGCTAATTTCAATGAAAATGACTTAACACTAACCCAATGACCCAATGGACAAATTCTTGTACCGAGAATTGTGTGTGTTTTTGTGGGCCTTCCTAGAGTGACTTTGTTTTGTTCTTGGCGAGCCACGACGAGTAATTATAACGCAAATCCGCCGAGCCGGGCCACGACCATTGTTTGGGATGGAGCCCCGCGATAGAGATATGCGCACTCAGATAAACCCTCCATCACAATGGCCAAGAACGTGCATTATAATTATTTCCATAATAAACTTGACAGAATTATAGTTTTTAGCAATTAAATATATAAACAAGAAACAAGAAACAAGAATGGAACGTCGTCGGCCACAATTATGCGAAAAATTCGGTGGACAAAGGGGCAGCCGGTGTTCTTTGGGGCGGTGCATCGGAAATGTGCAAGCCGAAAAAAAATGAACATAGAAATACCAAACCTATGAAAAAGACAAGTCGGGCCACGCGATTCAAGGCCAAAGTTTAAAGAACATGTTTGGATTGAGGATGGAGGAGGAGGGTCTGTCAATAATGACGATGATGAGTCGCCGGTTCATCATCGCTCGGATCATTTGCTGGGTCTCCGGCGTAATTAATGACTAACATTTGGCCAGGCGTAGTCAGTCAAACTCGCGCTTCGTCTAACAGCGACAGAAACAGGCAAAGCAACAACTCCGGTAACGAACATCGAAATTTTCTATATGTGATTGATAACCCCCAAACCGAAATGATGCAAAACCAGCTTTTATAATACTCTTAACCAAAAGAGTTTTATTTGTTTTCTTAGAAGCTAAGAACTTGAGTTCAAGAATCATTTGGAAGTCAGGTTCTTTCTAGCTTAAATCAAAGTAACAAAAGGAGCTTTGCATAAAGATAATAAATGCGGAAAATGATTATAATATTTGAACTTGTAAAGTTTACTTAAAATCGAACTAACAAAATGCTCCACACTTTAGGTTATTAGCTTTCAATTAAATAAATAAGCTAAAGGTCGAACGAGAGGTCTCTACTTGATAAAAATGTTACTTAGGTCAAGGAGATCCTTTTCCAATTTTGTATTGCCTTTATAGCCTTGTTATTTATTATTTATTAAGTTAATTGAAAAACCTATTTTATAAAATAAAAAAATGGTAAGAAAAGCGTTTTTATTAGTCATATTATTATTTTATCTGAGGCTTACCTTGACTGCAACAATTTAATTCAAGTCACAGGGAACTCTAACAATTTTAAATATAAAACTATGAATTCCTAATTTACAAAAGAGAACTCCCCACTTCGGCGAGGGAAATGCGGCTCTCCTTTTTCCCCGCTGACTTATTCGAGTTCGAGTGTTGCCTCGGCTGACTTTGACGTTGGCCCGCAGGAGTGCCGTGCAGGTTGAGACTGGCAATATCAATCAAAAAACGAGTACGAATCCGTGTGCAAAATTATTCAAATTTTGAAATATCTCGGATCGAGCAGCAAGTGCATTTGAAAGCGATAACAAAGCACCAACACACATGCTTCGGACCGACAGAAAAAGTGAAATAAAAGAGTCGAGGAGACGTGAAACAGGTCTTGGTGGGAATCCGTAAACGAAATCCCCAAAACCGAGATGAGACTCGGCGGAGGCTGGGACTCCAGCTCTGCTGCTGTGTGGTCCTCAGCTGGGGTCTGGGTGGATTTTCTTGGTTTTCTCGATTTTAATTAACAACTTTACAGCACATTTCAAGCGGTGAAACTTTCGGGGCGTTGAATGCTGCGATCCGCCTATTAACATAAGACGTTCGATCTCCAGTCGCTCCTTTCCGACATATACGTTCGTATATATGGCGGCCATATAAAATGCACAGTGAAAATTAACACGCTTTTCGGTTCACGCCGCATCGGAAGTCTCTCGACAGAAATCTCCAAAACCCTCGGACCCACCACAGCGTTTGTCGTCGTGAAATATGCAAATTGAACTCGACTCTCATCTCCCGTCATATATATACAAATACGAATACGAATATATATATCCCCGGCGATTGCCCCTCATTTACGCATCTTTTCCCGTCTTTGTTTGTCAAACTCATGATATTTTTACGGACGTTATGGATTTATGCGGAACTGTGATAAACATTTGTTGGTCTTTCTACGGATTTATTTTATGCTTGTGTGAACTAATAATTGACTATGGCGAATGCCCCCAGAGGAGGTTATAGCCATTATCGATCTGGAACTAAACTAAGTTGTTTAATCTCATTTGTAAAGTTGCGATGTAAACGAATTGAATACGGTGGGGGACTTACTTTTTTGAGAACCTTTTAGCTAAGAAGCCTTATATTTCTTTTAGTATAAATATTAATAGAAATCGTTTTGATATTTAAGGGAAGATATAATTATAATGGTAAAGATGGCCAACTGTCAAATGATAATATTATTTTAATTAAATTAATTTAAATTTAATTAAAGAAAAAGTCTCTAGCTTTTAACGAGTCTTTGTTTATTATTTTCATCTGTCAAGTCCCATCCTCACACTCGGTTATTGATTCAAAAACCTATCCTATCCCCATTCATTTATTCCATTTCACATTTAGCCACCCAAATCAAACAATCAACACCTCTTTGCTTCGACGCAATTCAAGTCCGGAGAAATGAGAACCACAAAAACAGAACCACACCTTTCCAGGGCGACTCACTAGCATAATTACGGCGAAAAAAAAAAAAACAAAGTCAAATATGAGGATGAAAACACTCTTCAGGCCGTCATAAATGCCAGGTCCCATGAAACGCAGCAAATTAACATAATTAAAATTTGGTTTTCGACACAGAAAACAAAGCGAAACCAAACGAAAAACAAAGCACGAGAAAACCAAAAATACTAAACAAATAATATTTTATTTGGACTAAACTAGTGGCGAGAGATCTGTGTCCCGATTCCAGGTGCTAAGTGAGGAAGTAAACGTTGTCAAGGGGAATCAACAAAAAGAAACCCTCAAAAGTGAACGGAAAATCGAAGGCGCCGCCGCCATTGCTGGGAAAAAACAAGAGAGAACTTTAAGTGCTCAAAACTATCTGGAGAATAGTCAGAGAATTAACAGAGAATCAGGATTTTGATGCAGGCAGTAAACTGTAGAAATTTACGATATGATAATAAATCAAAACGAAATCTATAGCGAGGAGAGACGAAACTCAATTCCCGATGCCCTAATTCATTTTTTATTGAGGTGCACTGGGAAAGGAGGAGAATAATCAATAACCAGGCACAGTTGGAAATCAGGACACCCATAAAAAGAGGCTCTCAGCCAGCCAGCCAGCTCTCATCTAAATAAAATTTAATGTTTATATGGCGCACACACCTCCAATTTATGTCCGACTCGGCAGTGGAAACCCGAAAGCGAAGACAAAGAATGTTGGCTAACAATGGCAAGTCCTTTTCCCCCAGCTCCTTCGACATCTCTCGGCCCGGGCTTGTTTAGTGGATGATAAATTGCTGCCGTGTGTGAGTGCCTGTCTGTATATGGATATGGATCCTACCGATGATCCTACCACCGGCAATTGTTATGATTTGTTTATGCCTTTTTTGGGAGCAGCTGTACCACGCCCGCTCGGAAAACAGCGCTCTCGGGTACAGTACGAAATAAATACAATTCAATCGAGAATTCAGAGAATGATCTATTGGATTTTACACTACAAAAATATTTGGAAGGTATTTTAAACAATATAGAAACATTTTCAACATAAGGGTATTATGTAGATTTGGTAAATAGTATCTAAAACGTCTGCTTATTGAATTCGACTAGCAAGCACTTATAATTCCCAAGTTATTTTTCGCATGCGAAACGAAAAGTGTTTTATATTATTGATTGTATTTTTAATATAATTATAAATCTTTTATAATTGCTTAAAAATTATATCTTTACTGTGTGAGAGTTTTTCAAGAGATGAAATGGGTTTAAAAAAAAAAATGGTACATCCTTCCAGTTAACTCACAATATTCATTATTAAATTTATTTATTATTACTCTTTCTATTTAATTTAAAAATTCATTTTGAAGCCATAGCACTTTCCGAGTGTATATATGATCTGATACTCGCTTTTCTATTTTCACACCTAACTGTAAGTTATCTGGATCGTCATCGATCAGGAAGTCCCGCATATTGCATTCGGAACTACGCTCGCCCCGAAAGGGCGTACTAATTGTACGAAACAAAGCCCCAAAATTAATGCAATCTATTGTGAGATTCAACACGATTCCAGTTAGTAACGGCGATTAGGATCTGCCAGTGGCCTCACGCACGGATCGAGGACATTAATGTGTCAACATGTGCGACGATGGGTTCCCGTTTACCCATACCCCATCCCAGTCCTCCGCAGCCACACAGGGATCGGCTCACAGTAGTCCGGGGCATTGACGACTAGTTCCTGGTAGCAGCCGTAGAGCCCGATAAGGATCAGGACACGATTCGTGCGAATGTCGCCCAGGGAGCTCGAGGACAGGAGAGCTGGGCGACCACAACAATGCACGCATAATGAGCAAATCTGGTTGAGATATCAACTGACATATGGGCACCCGTAACATTAAAATCTTCAACTGCAACTTCAACTCGGCTGGAAAAATGCGTATAAATGGTATCTTTTCCGTTAATGCCCTTTTGCATGCTACATAAATCTTTGACGGAGAAAACTTGGCTTTTATGGCCCTGAGTATGCAAAGTAGGCTCTGGATTCGATTCTCAACTGACCTTCAACCCTTTCTTTTCTTCGTTAACTCCCAATGACTGCGGTTGACCGCATTATTTTCTCGAAAAAGGGTTCGCCGGGTTCCCTGGATAACTTGATTAGCTGCCGCATTCCGTTTGTTTCTTCGGCGAACATTATTCTTGATTAAGTCACATTAATTATGATAATGATGGCCCCGAAACGAATCCCGGGACAAAGGCGAGACTCTCAGACAATGGCAATTGAAATGGGAACAGGATATTGTCGGGCAGCCATATGAGATATATACAAAAAGGAAGGAAGCCAGGACGTGTGCGCAAATAAAAAATTGAATGCGTACGCGTTTGTGCGGAGCGAAAAAGGTAAAAGTGTGATAAATGTCAATTTCCTGCTCAGCATTTCGGACACGCTGACGACTTCATCAGCAACTAGATCCTTATGCGGAAGTTATCTAATAACCGGCCGACTCTCGTAATCCTTTTATGGAATTAATCAAGTGTGGCCATGACAAAAAAGCATATAGAGATGTCCCAGCTGTCCTTGGGGAATGCGCAGATGCGAGAGAATTTCCTTTCTTCTCATGGCCGGACAAATGCCACAAATTATTTGATAAAAATAGAAAATCAGTGAACAGGGAGGGAAGTCCATTGAAACTTGGTCTCCATTTACTTATATTTATATTTAAAAATATTAGAAAACTTCTCAGCACAATAATTTCCTTTGCCTTAATTAAACCAAAAGAAAAACTCCAGAAAGTTTAATCACAAGGAAAATCGTAAAAAGTCAATGAAAATTGGAAATTGCTCAATTATTCAGCTCACATTCCGGGCGAAAGACATTCATAAATTATCCGTAAACCAGTACGGCAAATGTCCAGTGGAATACTCACAATTTATGGACATTGATACAGTGCAATGCCTTGCATCGAAAATAACCATTTTTATAGTTTATGTGGTGTTTGCTGATGTGATTTCCGCTCGGGAACAACCTCAGGTGGGCTCTGTTCGTCAAATACTTTTCGGTGTTCGGGTTTTCAGATTTCGAATGCAGTTGCAGTCTGCATATTAAAACAATGGAAAAAGGATGGAGAAATACGGCAGCTGCTGTGCAAATGATCCTCAAGTGACCGCAGAAGGGCCCAAATGACAAATGGAAAACTCCTCGAGAATCTTGAGCAACTGTCACAGCAAGCTGACTGTTGGCAAAATAACAATTAGAAAACAGTTGCAAAAGCTGATCTGTTTTTGTTTTTTTGTTTTTTTCTCTCCCTCGTGGCATCATTAATCATGCAAAAGAGCAGGCTTGACTCAAGATCCCCAGATCGATTTGAATTTACTCGAAATCGGCTTCAGATCGAGTGTCATTAATTATGTCAGTGTACAGAGAGTCTTTCTGGTTCAAGAGGGTCCCGTCCCGCCATTAACGGGTTAGCTAAAATAAATAACATCGGCAGCAGATCTGTCGCTTTGAATTCCTAATCAAGTGCCATTAATCACGGGGTCGCTTTGATTTTGGCTTACGTTCAAGGTGACGGGCCCGAACAATTGCCGCCTCTGGCTCATTTTCCTTTTGGTTTTCCTCACGTGACATTGGAAATGTAATTTTTTCCAGCCGCCGTTCACCCCGCCGACCGAACCACTCCATGCCACAGAAATTCGAATTCAAAGGCATCCACATGCAATTTGCCGCCTTGTTGCTGCGAAACTAGAACACGAATGAGAACTTTTTATTGCCATTATGCTGGCTGGCTTTGTTTGCCCTTAGCCAGCGACAAAAACCAAACGAAAAGGCACTTGACAGTTGGATTTAACGAAGTTAATAATACTCTTTAGCTAGGGCTGGGTATATTTGAAGGGTTAAGTGAGTGAATGAGGGAATTTACAAAGGTTCCTGGGATTTTGGATATCGCAAATATTATATTTATAATGTAAGAAGCCAAAAAAAGAATGAACTGAATAACTAATACATTGTAATACCTAAATAATATAATTATTTTAATTTTAGAAACATTTCAATTCATTTCATGCTCGAGTCTTAGGAATTTATATTTAGCGTGTCAAAATAATAGTATTAATAAATATTTTACAAATTATAATCCACATTTTGTCATACACCTAATTCAGAAATATGCTTTAAAGGATTCTCTAATTAATTTTAATATTTTTGTATAACAGAACATTAAAGTCCAAGTATCTACCCTTGGAAAGTGTATAAAATAGCCAAGAACCTAAGGTCAATTTTAATTCCGAGGCATTGAACTTGTTGTTGTAGGTAAGGTGGAAAAGGGGGAGACCTAAGAGGTGAATGGGGGTTTGGGGGGCCAGAGCGACCTCGCCTTGGCTTCGTTTCTTTGATTTTGGGAGCCAGAGAACTTGCATAAGCATGCAATTAATTCCTCAATGGCTGCATTGTTGTTACGTGCGGAGTTCGGATGCCAAAACCAAAATGCCAGCAGATATCTCATAGTTACACAACGCACAAAATGCGTTAATTAACAGAAATATGCAGCGCCCACTTGCTAAAAACCAAAGAGAAAAACTGCTGCAGAAACCGAAAAGAACGCCCCCTTGGGGCATATAAAAATTTGTTTGCCGAGGACTCGATGAACCTGGAGACTCAATGGCAGGCAGCTTATGCCCGGGTTATTTATGATTTTTCGCATAAATTTACGCGAACGCTCGTAAAAATGCGTGAAATACGACATTTTGAGTTCTGTGAAAGTGTAACAGACTCTCCAAGACCTGCGAAGACCGAGGTTCAGTCTGTGGGCAAAGATCGGATCGGATTGCCAGACAAAGCTCAGCAGCTCACCGTGAACAATGTGGCAACATTTGCGTGATTTGTAGCTTTCAGAGGGTTAAGCCCCGACAACAATGTTGCTAATAGACCCGGGCCAAAGGCCTGACGAGGAATCTCGAGGCATCTAGGCAGCCAAAAGTCCTTTCTCACGGGGCTAGGAATTTTACAGGAACAAGTAGCCGGAGTTAAGGAGAATTTGAAGCAATTACACTTTGAGAAATTTGCTTGGGAAAAGTTCAATAAATATAATAGTTTATAGGTTTAGGGTCTTAAGTAAATAATTTAAAGAATATTAATGGTGGAAAAATGTCTAAGCTTTAAACTAATACCCCTCAGATTTCTGTATAAATTTTCCTCTTTAAATATAAAACCATTTTATATTTGGTGCTCGCAATACAAATTTATATATTTAAGGGTTTTACAAGTATGGTTGACAGTCGTTCTATTTTCGGGGCTAATGAATAGTAAAAGTTGATGATAATCCAAGGATCCAATGATGGCCTCAATCGTCCGCCAGGTCGCCCACCGTGGTCTGCAGCGGCGGAGCAGTGGTCACCGCGCTGAAGGGCAGTGCGTGCTGGGTGGCCGAGGCCCAGCTGCGGCGAGGAAGGATCCTGCCAAAGTTGAAGTACTTCTGGCGCAGCTTGTCCTTGATCTCGTCCTCGTTCATGATGGCGCTGGCCTCGCGGAAGTTGAGGAAAATGCGACCCTTCTCGTCGGTCTTAATGGGTAGGATTTCGGTGCAGACATTGCGGGCCTTGAGCAGGAATCCCTCCTCCTCCTGTTCCCCGGCAGCCGACGGGGGTCCGCCAGCGAGGTTCATCAACTGATCCTCTGGCAGCACCGCCACACTGTCCAGCCGGGAGTCCATGGACTGGGATCTCGGGGGCTTGGCCGTGCTCGGATGGTTCTTCTTCTTGCGCAGGCAGAAGGGATCCCGATCGCTGGCCTTGACGTACTGCACCACGGGACGATTGACGCCCCACTTGGGACGATCGTCCATCTTGTTGGCATCCTTCTCCTTGCCCAGGCTCTTCTTGAGGTTCTTGTCCTTGTCCTTGTCCTTGCTCTTGGCCTTGAACGTGGTCGTTGTGGTAGTGGTGGTCGTGGTTGTGGTCTCGTGATCCTTTTCAGCAGCGGATTCCTTAGCGGGCTGGGTCTGGCTCTTGGAGGTCTGGGTGGTGGTGGTGGTGGACACCTCCCGCTTGAGCAGGACCTTGTAGAAGTTGTCGTGGAACAGGCAGAGGTCGCAGTTCAGGGGCAGCTCTGTCTGGGTCTCCACATCGGCCTGGTGGCCCAGCTCCTGGTTGCGTTCATCCCTCTCGGCCGCATTGTTTAGGTCGCCCAAGTGCAGCGGGGTCTTCAGGGGGATCAGGGCCAGCTTGTCCTGTTCGGGGATCGAGACGGGGGCCACATCCACCTCCAGGGAGTCGGGGGAGAAGCAGCCACTGGCGGTCACCAAGTCGGTTCTTCCGGACCTCGCCGTCTCCAGGGGTTCCTCCTCCTCCTTCTCCGCCTGGTAACCATCCTCGGTGTATATCGAGGTGTCGGTGCGATGGGTCATCGTGGCCTTCGAGTAGGAGCAGGCTGTCTGCGGAGGCTTCTGCAGGGGCTGCTGGACAAAGTAGGTGGCTATCTGGAGGTTGCCAATGGCGTTCTGCAGGCCAAAAATGTCGCTGGTGACGGGCAATGGGATTAGGGTAGCTGGCTGCATCAGCAGGGCCATGTTCTCCTTGTCCTCCCCCAGGAAGGAGGCCTGTCTGGGTCCCTTGGGCTCCTCCTTCTTGGGCTCCGTGGGCTGCTTGATAGGCTTGGTGATGGTGCGCCGAAGGTTGATGGGCGTGCCGATCAGGACCTTCTCCTCGGTGATGACAGGCGGTGGACCTCGAGGGGTGTTTGAGGGCTCCTCTTCGGGGGCAGGTGCCTGTGTCCCATTCGGTACTTCCTCTTCGTCCTCCTCCTCCACGGACTGGACTCGCAGTAGCTCCGCCTCATCCCCCTCCGTGTCCTGGGATATCTTCGACGTCTGCCGGTCCATTCGCTTCTTCTGCTTCTCCAGCCTGGCAGCCACCTCGGCCTTTTGGATGGCATCCAGCATCACCTGCTGCTTCTTCTGCTGGGCCTCCTCGCGCTCGAGGAGCGTCCTCCGCTCGAACTCCAGTCGCTCCTGCTCCATGTGCTTCTGCCTGCGCATGCGCTCCTCCTCGATCTGCTCCTCCTGCCGGTGGCGCTCCAGCTCCCACTTCCTGATCAGCTCCCGCTCGTGGAGTTGCTTCTTGATGGCGTTGTGATACTCGGCTGCCTTGCGCCGCTTGTCCATCCGCTCGGCCAGAGTATGGGCATCCAGGGGGGCGTTCTGGCCCCGCAGATACGTGGCGGAGGACTGCATGGACTGGACATCGTCCTCGCTGTCCTTGGAGTCGTGCATACCGCGATTGAGCCAACTGGGAGCCTGCTGCTGGGAGGCCGCATGGCCGCCGTTGAAGTTGGCCCAGCGGGCACGCTCCCGCTCGTGCTGCTCGTGGACGTAGAAGTCGCCCTGCTCCGGGTTGCCGATGTGCACCTGGTAGGTGTTCGAGGTGGACACGTCGCGGCTGAGGCTCATGTTCGAGGAGCTGGGCGGAGCGGGCATGTAGCAGCACCTGAAGGGATTGGGAATTGTGAGAGAAAAGTTCAAATAAATGGGATAATCTTTGAAATTGTAATATTATTTGTTAGCAATTAATAATTAAATATTTTAGTGAGATACAAAAATCCCTTATTAATCTAAATAATGCCAAATAGTGACTTATATTTAACTAATTTAATCAATGACTTTTTAATTAACATTCCCCTTTACCTTTACCCAGTTTAATTGCTATTTTGTTTGGATTTCAGTGTGATTGGTTCTGTGTGAAAAGGTTAAACAAATGGGATAATCTTTGAAATATTAATAATATTTGTTACCAATTAATAATTAAATATTTTGATGAGACAATTATAATTATTTTACCAATATTTATAACTAAAAAATACCCCTTTTCCTCTAGTTAATGCCAAAGAGTGACTCATATTTAACTAATTTAATCAATGGCTATTAAATTAATATTCCCCCTTACCCAGTTTAATTACTCCCCTTTTAATTGCTCTTTTGTTTGGTTTTCTGTGTGATTGGGTCACTTGGTTACACACTCACCCATCGGCCATGTAGCCGTCGGCTGCCAGCGGCTCGTATCCCTGCCCTGGCACACGTCGTCCCTTGATGTGTGTGTACGCCTTGCTCAGCGGGTTTCCCGGGGGCGGAAGGCAGTGGGGAATGGGATTGGGAATTGGGGCCGGAATCGGTGCAGCTGCAGTGCCTGCCTGTATCGATCGGCGGAGGCGTCGGCACCCGGCCACGCCCCCACCCACGGCGCCCAGGACTCCGCCGGGTCCTCCGTCCAGGACACTGGCACTGCCCACCCCACTAATGCTCTCGATTTGGCTCGCGCCGTCGTTGAACCAAATGTCCGGGGTGTGGGGATTCTTGGGTGTATCGCTCAGATAGCCGGAAGTGTCCTCCTCCTGGCAACCGCCAGCCGCCGGGGGATTGTTGTTGTTTAATCGATGCGGACCCCCGTTGCCGGGATCAATGTCGGTTGGCTTCCCTCCCGCCTGCTTCTGGTGCTCCTGGTGCCTCACCCTCTGCCGAATCGCTGGCAAACTGGGGCTCCGCATGCGCTGCTGCTGCTGTTGCTGCTGCTGTTGCTGCTGCATATGTTGCTGTTGCTGCTGCTGCTGCAGCAGGAGTTGCTGGTGCAATTGTTGCTGCTGCTGACCCTGCCGCGAATGCTGCATCCTGCCCTTGGCCGTTTGCAGGGAAGTCGGAACCAGGTCCATGTAGCGAGCTGGGTTCTGCATCTGGCGGGAGGTCATGCCGGGGGCATAGCTGCCCCTTCTGGTCCGGCGATACATGCTCTCGTCCTCGTCCTCGAAGTCCGCATCGGCGTCCACGTCCAGGTCCTCGATGTACCGTTCCAGCTGGTTCATGTAGGCCTGGTTGCCCTGCCTGTAGTCCTGCGGCCGCAGAATCAACTGCGTGTCCTGCGGCGGAGCTCGGCGCGAGTGACTGGACGTCTGGTTGGAGGTGGAGCTCTGGCTGAGGTCCAGGTTCGAGTAGTAGGTGCGAATGGAGGTGCGCTCGATCTTGTGGTGCGAGGTGTGCTGGTGATGGTACATCTCATCCATGCGAGCGATCTCCTCTGGAAGTTTTCTAAATTCAGAATTTAATTTAATTAAATTATTCATTAGGACACACCTCTCTCCTTGGCCCATTGCTGCTTCTTCAAGTCCAACAACCTGTGCGTTTGCCTGGCCTCCGGTCCCGTAATCATGTCAGTTCATTGCACTTGCCACTGCTAGACCAGAAATACCAAAGGTCGGCTTGGATTCCTGTATCCAAGCTCCAAAGCTCCCTCAAATAAAACACACCAAAGGACCGGAGCACCACTCCAAGGCTGTGCAGGAGCCTCACTGAAATTCCTTCGAACTCGTGGCAGAGCCAGTCGAAATTCGATTTGTTTTGCATTGGAATGCCAGCCGGTTGTCCTGGCAACAACGGGCTCCATTCAAGGAGTAAACAAAGCAACTTTTAGGTACACTTTCCAGGGGGGTATTATGGGTTAAGCATTAGGTTTATAGAAATAATGGAAAACTGTGATTCTCTGATTAAGTGTTTTATAAAGAAATTAGATGATGACAGAAGAATACACAAATAAACTTCATGTTTAATTTTATAGTAGAACAATTTGTTAGGGAAATCCATAAAGTATATGCCTAAATTGTTATTAAATCTAAGCAAGCTTTAATTCCCTTAAAATACCTGAATTGTAAAGGCAAAAAAATATTTCAAAACAAAGTTAGGGTATCTGCAGTTCGCTGATTCCATGAAGTTAACCTTCCTTTGCCGTTTTCGGTGGGGGCAGTCCTTGCACTCGCTTTTGCCAGTGGGTTAATGCAGTCGGGCGAACTTGTTATGTGGTGGGCTGTGGGCGGAGGGCCCAGGAACTGAACTGAACCATCATCGCGTGCCCGATGCCTGTTCCAAAAATACACACTCTATTTGCTGTTGCTTGGTTTGAATTAAAGGAACAACCAAGAAAACAAGGAAGACTCCGGGGGTGGTGGACTGGGCTCGGTATAGAAGTCCCATCCACAGGACTCTGTGTGACCTATCGATTTTCCATCACGGGGCAGACTGTCTCCACACGCGTAAGTTCAATTACCGCTTATAAATATACGAGGGTATTTGTATATGGAAAACGCGGAAGGGGAAACGCAACAAGTTATCAAGTGGGATCCCCCGGGCTGGCGTAGGTGTAAAATGCAGAACGAACGTCCTTCTGGCTCTCCATTCGATTAGCGGAGGGACCAACCTACCCGGGCTCTGGGAATTTATTTCCCATGGTCAAAATAGAAATGGCCAGCACAGATAAAGGCCGGGGAAATATCTCATAACCCATTTTCCATAAACATACACAGAGACCACAGAGCCAGATCGACCGCAGAGCTGCCTGCCTTCCTTTCCGATTTCCCCACCACTTTGCCCCGGTGCCCGGTGGTGCGGCGTGTGGCTTGGTGGCTCTCGATGGTGGTGCTGTTGGGTCTGTTTTATACGCGTGGGCGTTGAAATCACTGCCAGTCAAAAGGTCATGTTATGATCTTGAGCGAACTATGTGTCTAAGCATGAGAGCATGGGAGCCGCGGTCCCGAGAGCCGAGTCGAGCCAAGTCGAGTCGAGAGCAAGGCCCAGTCCTAAAGACAGACACCCAGCGAGCAGGAGCACTGGAAAAAATATTAAATAATAATTAATTACATTTTAAAGAGTCAAGAATAGTAACATGCTTTATTTCTTGAAATTTTTTAACTAACAAAGGAACTAAAAATGCCTTTGTGGTTAGGAAGTTTCATAAAATTAATTCCACAAAATCCTATAAAACTGAGTACAAATTTCTGCAAGTGCCCAGAAAAGGAGCAGATAAAGATCAGGCGAAAGGAGAAGTTGGGGGCGACTGGGGAGACCCAAGAGCGAGAGGGGGAGTGGTACAGACAGAGACGGCAATCAAGAAATCCCACTTGATACAAGTGCATTTATAAGACATTATAATGAGTTTTTATAAACTTAAACAGGGTCGCCAGCGAGCAGCCTTAGGGCGTCACTTAACTAGACGAAGCCCCCCGCTCCCAACTCTCGGCTCTCAGCTCTCGCTCCAGATGATCTCTGGACATTGATCATGATGAGGATCCTCAAGATCAAGCCGGGATCATCAAGATCATAATTGCTTATACAGCTGGGTCAAGAGTTGAAGACCCCGTCGTCTCCCATGCGAGCACATGTCACCACCATTTCGAGATTTCCCCCTTTTTGATAGAGAGAGAGAGACCCGAAAAGAAAGTGATCATGCCAGGAGTGATGATCGGCTGCGATCATGTCCGCTGCCATTTAGGCAGCAATTTCCATTCATCTTCCAGTCCAGTCCAGGCAAAGTCCCGGGCATTTTCACTTGTCCGCCGGCCGATGGAGCGGGCAATCAATTGAACGATCGCCGGACGAATCGGACGATCGGCCAGCTCGATCGCTCTATTCAAGCGGCCGATGTATCATTTAGCGCATAACCCCAATACACCTACCAATAAACAAACAAGCCAAATGCCTAATAATTGTAATTTTCCATATTTTTGTCGAGTCTACGATCGGAGACGAATGCGATGAACTCAAACACGATCGGGCCCCGAAGGCAAAGGAGTCGTTTAAATGGCAGATAGAGAGAGAAATATATGCACATGTACAGCAGGGGTCAAAATATTAGTAGAACGATCTTAAAAAACTAACTAATATTAATTATACAAATTATTTAATATATCTTTGCTGATTTAATATATAAAAAGTTGCTTGACATACATTTTTTTCTTGTTTTTTGAAAACGTTTATATTCTTATATTATTTCTACAACAAACTATAAGGGAACTTAACCTTTTAAATATTTATAAATGCAACCAAATAATTGCACAATTATTTCTATTTATAAAATTTCACATTTATTGAGTACAGAACTGTGTTAAAAAAAACTTGAAGTATTATTTGTGGTTTTACAGACTTACAGAATCAGTAAATATTAAATTACTAAATTAAAATGTCTTAAAATTACCTTTAAAATATTTTTTAAAAATTCTAATAACTAAATTATAATACCTATTATTCCCACCACAACTGTTCTTATTTATAGATGGCCAGGGAGAGCATTAGACCATACATATTGATCAAAATTGATGATGTTGACACGAACTTTGAACGACTCTGATCGCCGTCCGCTTTCAAGGGTTTCTCAAGCGATTTTCATAAGTGATTCGGGCAACTCGTGTAGCAAACGACTTTAGGTTGAGTCTCAAGTGAGAGTATCGCTCAATTGATATGTACAAAGGTATTTTTTGTTATGGATTTCGGGCTGCTGAAACCACTTGAGATGCTTTTCACAGCCAAGATCGATGGCTCGATCGAGCCGGGTAATGGGGCTAATTTAGAAGACCGAACCGTCTCGGAAATTGACATTTCGCCAGTTCGTAATTTTGTAAACGAGCCAAGAGCTGTCTTCGTCGAGAATTTAATTGTTGTGCTCTCGAAACACTGCGCCGTAGAATATTTGAGAGACAAGCCGAATAGTTGGGAACCGCGTTAGCTGCACTTTCGATCGCTGCCAGTCGCTGCCCAAAAATGGTCACCTGACAAGTCGAAGGCCCAGCGTTAGCGCCAACGAACAACTGTCAGGTGCTCGGTGCTCTCGGATATCTCCTCCAGCCTTTAGCCTCAACTTCGACTTCGAATGCGGTGCCAACTCCAGCCACTCGCATGTGTGAGCCACGAGTCGAAAAACTGGGAGTGTGGCCATGATAACTTTGCGATTACCTTTGCCAGCCCCCAGAATGAATGTAAAGCGATAAACTAAGGAAGTATATGCCGAGGCCATAAATAGAAAAGAGTCTTCTAATGTGGGAACTCAATTAGTCGGGGATTAAGGTAGGCCAATAGAGATTCCTGCCTTCAGGAGGTTTCTTTTTTTATAAATATAACTCAAATCGTATTGACTTGCTTGCGTCTGATAAATATAATTATTTATCTCTGTGGGTATTATAAATAATAGTACAAATAATGATAAGTCTAAGAAAAACTCTTGCTTTAACTGTAGAAATTATTTTCGATAACTGAAATGCTTGGGGATTTCTTTAAGCTGGAAAAGGAAAGTATTGCTTGGAGATAGTTTTAGATATACAGTTAGAAAGATGTTAATGTAGCCTTATTATTTATTTATTAAGTGTTGCACCTTGAGGATTTAATTTAACATTTTTATTATTAATTTGACTGACATAAATTTAGTTATAATATATATTTTCTCATCTTATATATTTTTCTGATAGAGTATCCCAAGCATCAATCACTAATTCTGCCCACAATCTAAACTCTTTCCTCATTGCATTTGCTTGTTGTCCTCGGAGCTGACAACATGTTACACTTTGGTCACTATAATGAGCCGTAATTAGTGACATCGGTGTATCTGCGACTATTGCATCTGACACTCTGCGGCAACTGCAACTGCAACTGCGGCTGCAGCATCCGAGCAATGCGACTGCAAGCGGTTGCGTGTGAAAAGTTGCGCGCTTTTTGATAATTGCCACAAAGCTGCGTCCACGTCTGCCTCGGCATTGCTGGACACTCTGGTGGACGCGAGTTGGAGGAGCCGGCGGACATGGCCATGTGTCAACGTCGTCTACGTTGGCGGCGGTAAATGTCAGAGCGAATGAAAGGAAAACTGATTACACTTGACAAGTTCAAATTGTTTAGGGACAGGCGACATTAAAGACCGAGAGTGAAAGCCTCAGCTGTCGAAGGTTTTTTCTTCATTTTTATTTCGTAAACTTTCCTCGCTCCCCCGATTTTTGGCTAGCTTTTCTTTAGTATTTCGCCTTGGCGCAAAATCTGACCAGCAATTTCCCACCGCGACGGGGAAAAATCTTAAAATGTCCACTGATTGCCGGAGCTTGTTGTTGGCCACATGCATGGCGGTTAAGGCCCGGCCCGAAGCTGCTGGCTGGCTGGCCTCAACTCTGGCTAACGGTTAATACAGTCCATCATTATCAGAAATGCGTTTGCCAGCTCCCAGAGCCAGATCTCTGGCTAAGGTCAGTTTAGAGACCGAAAAATTGTTGCCTACAAAGTCCCCCTCGAAAGAACAAAAACAAAAAATTACAAAAAATATTCTCACAAGGCGCTGGCTGCACTGAAAGAAATAAAATAAGATAAAGGGAAGGCTAAGTTATAGGAACATTTCCTTTAATAATATATTTTTGTTAATAGAAAACTATAAGACTTGAAATACTATGAGAGTAACTAGAGGAACCATTCCATAAAAGATCTAATTTTTACATCAAATATTTGGTAAATTTATTTATCAAATTCTTTAACTTTTCGCTCGGTGCATGTCTGGCTGGCTGGTTCTTGGCCAGGGAAGAGCTTGACTACATGAAACAGGTGTGGCACGTCGCAAAAAAATGGGGAAAAAAAAGGAAACTGGGAGGAGGAGAGGTCTGCTGCCTGTGATGCTGCTACTCTGGCTGACTGGACCAAGACTCTTGGCCCACAGAGTGAGCGAGTGTGTGTTGCTTTTGGCCAGGTTAGAGCTCTCTGAGGTTGGCGACGCTTTTACCGCACGTTCGTTATTTTTGAGGTCGCAATATGCAGTGTGCTATGTCCTGCACAGGAAAAAATAGGATCAGTTTAGACGTCATATTATTTTTCCAAATTTTTCTAGACAAACCAAAAAGTGCTCTTGGAAAATTCGGTAGATTTATATCGAAAAATATACCAAATCGAGGGGAGAGCTCTTTTCTAATATAATAATATTAATTATTAAATAAAAATGGGTTCCTTTATGAGTTTTATTAATATTTTAGTTCCATATGGCAATATTTATAAAAGATATAATTCAATTTATTGATAAATAATTAAGCTTAAGTTTGCGGGGTTAATTATCGTCACAGTTTCCCTTGAATTAAAAAAAAATATTATTAAAAAATTAAATATTCCTCCCAATAATCCCCAATTTTATTCACAGTGTACGTGTGTGCCTGGGCATCAAGAGACAACGACTGGCAGCCGAGGTCCGCGGGCTGATCATTGCTGGAAATCTGCGGACTGGCTTGTGTTTGTTTGTCGCCTCTAATGAAACACGCGACATGGAGGAAAAAACAAAAATAAAGGGGGATGCCCACACACACACACAGACATACTCACTCGCGCACACACTCAACTTTGACCCGGGTCAGGGGGCACAGGCAGGCTTGAAATTAAAAAAGATAACTCAGATCCGAAAACAATTGATAGTCACAGATATTAAGCTTTGACAGCAGAAAATACGATAGACACGGCCCGATAAAGATTATTTTGCGTCAAGTCAATTAAGGTTATACTCCCGAAGAATCTGCAAGATCGAAGATCCAGGGGGATCCGAGGGTATCCAGGGGATCTAAGGGGATCCGCAGAGATCCGCAGGTGAAGATCCCCTGTCAGAGGTGAGGAATCCTCGGTTTAACGAACTGCCGCGTGAACTGAAAACATTTATAACATATCGTATACGTCTGAGTTCTTTGTATGATTGATGGGCCGAGTGCATTGTGCATGGGTTTTGAGCTAATTTATAACAACAATCGGGAGATTTGTATGCCGCCTGTCAATATGGAATCAAAAAGCGTTGTGTAAAATCTCAAACGGATCGGAACGGAACGGAACGGTCCTTTTGTCCGAGTCGAAAGATCGCTTTGATTGGGCGTATTTATTTTTTGTTTTTTTCCGGCAATCGTTGAATGCGATGAGTAATGGATGGAAAAGTGGATGTATTACCGAAAACTCAAGCTGTGCGAAAAAAAAAGAATCAACAAAATACTCGTAATACAATAAAAGGAAGAGCCAAATCGAAGGAGGGCAGTGCCAACGACACTTTACACCTCCGATGATCCGTCATAACTTTTAACACATGATATTATTTTGCATGGATTGTCGGCCATGACTTGATTGATGACTGTCTCCTCACCCCGAAATATCGGATCCGATCTGCCGATCCCCTCTAGATCTTGAAATTAGTACAACAAACTCAACGTAACTGTCAATGATTGGTAATTGGATTTTCAATCAAACAAAAACTCCTTTCGAATAGCCTCAAAAAAAGGTCGGTTTACCCTGTTGTGTTGAGTTTTAAAGGGGATTTCTAGCTAAGAGTGTTGGTTTTAAATATTTTAACATAATATACCTTGAGTATTTATATTAATACATTTTTTTTAACCAATATTTTAATTATATTTAACTTTAAAAGCGGAGTTTGCCATTAAAGAATGGTTTAAAACTGAGTTTAAAAACTATAAAATATTACCTTAAAGAATCCTTGATAAAATATTATTTATTTTAGGAATTCAAATACATTTCCATCATTTTGACGAGCTATTTACCATAATTTTCCACTACAGGGTATTTATATAGCTTCTCTTAGCCTTCCACTCTCCCCCTCCACTATATCGATTTGTTTTACAAGCATTTCGTGAGCTGTACAAAACACTTTCAATAACAAGAAACCGAGAAACAAGCGGAAAAGTAAAACAAAAATATTATTCGTTAGCCCTCGCCGATGCACCGCAATGATAAGAGACTTTAATTGATTAGGTTTTTGTTTCTCCGTTGATTATTGAAACCATTTCACTGTTTCCAATTCCCACGCCAGCATCGGAGGGAAAGAGTCTGTGATTTATTATGCACAAGAAAGGGAAAACATACTATATATATCGGACACGGTGTTGGATTTTGATTTTTTGGGCGATCGTGAGGCGATGGCGATGGCGATCGATGGCCAGTGGCTTGTGGGTCAGCGGGATTGCGGAATGCGGAAATTTCTACGGCTAATACGCAGGTGTTGGGGCTACCGCCCCCTTGCGAGAAATATGATCTATGAGCGCTGGAAATAAATCCATGGCATGACCTCAGACATCAAACTTCGACACTCGAGAAACTCATCACGATGGAGCTCATTAACAAGAAGCTGGCAGTGAGCCAGCCAGCTTTGTGGTTTATGAATAATCCCCAGTTTATTAATCAACGAAGAGCCGAGTGTTTGGGTGAGTTTGTTTGATTGCAAATAAACGATGATGCTATTATAATGATCGCACTATTAGGGATTACGAACAGCTGACGGAAGAAGCCTTTCGGCTGGACCCTCAACGATGTTTCCTTCCTTTCCGAGCACTTCCTGAAACTAAACGCCGTGGCAGCCGATGACAGCCTAATTTCAGGGCAATTAGCCCGGGGGATGATCGGTAGCCTAATGAGTGTATCAATAACCTGGAAACCGAACTGAACTACCAGTTACTATTTTACGGTCGTTCTGGTGATCTTGACCATGAAATCGACCATATGTTCTCCTGCTATTTAGGGGAAAACTCACAGTTCCGTCTTCCGTCCAGCCGAGAAACTTTCTCTAATCGCCGCGCCGGACAGGAAGTTTCCAGCTTGTCGTTTGGGAAAACTGTTGACATGTGACACGACTTAGGGTTAAGGCGGAGGGGCTCAACAGCACATTTAAATAAGCCTTTTGTTGGCAACCACACACACACGAGTCTCTCGAAAATCCAGCGACTTTGCTAAGTACACACGCACGAGGACTTAGGATAAACTCCATCCTGGCAGGGATTCGGGCTGCCGGTTCAGTTTGTTCCTAATTACATGCGTGAGCGCTCTAAATGCGCAAAATGCCGAAAGGCAAATATTATTGCTTGTTTAGGCCGGGTCGCCCGGCTAATGACAATTGCTGTTTATATTCATGATTTCTGCATTATTTTCTCAACTAAACATTGGAAATTTTAATCTGCGACACACGCTCTTTTCATCATCTGCGGCTTAGTCAGGTTTGTCTTTTTTTATATATATATATTTTTCACTCTCTGGTCGCTTCAAAATTTTAATGATTTCTTTCTTTATCCTTCGGGCATCTCCTTTTTGCGGCCACACCCCTGCTTGTGTTTTTTCCTGCCGCGTACATAATACATTTTTATACTCCAGTGTTGACGGCTGTGGGCGATGTCGGCCGGTAACATCTGGAGTTAGGAGTCGGGAGCAAGGAGTTTCTGGAGTTATTAGTTAGGAGCTCCGTGTGCGGTCAGGCTAATTGAGTGATCAAGCGTGAGGGTCAACAGTTAAGACGCATCGAGGGCCAAGATCGATCCCTCCCAGGAAGGGAAACGGCAACAGCCGTATTATGGCAGTTAAACTGCGTCTTAATTACCAGTTTTCGTTTCGGAAAACTAACAAATTTTGACAGCATCAAGATTTAGCTGGGTACAAATGGGAGATAACATAAGGGCAAGATCGATATCTATGAAATATCAGGGATTTTGAAGAATTACAAGGAACAACTGACAGCTAGGTAGAGGTTAAACGATTATTATATTAAGCAAAGTATTTATCTTTGTCTTTAATAAAGCTTAAAATATTTTATGATATTACCTAATTATTTTTGTTTAAGTTTAGCTACTTTAAAGTGTATCCCTGACCTTGGCACTTCACAATTTACTCAGCAATTAATATCGTTATGATTGGAAGTCCAAGATCAAGCAAATAACTTATTTCTCTGTGTGTTGCTGTGCTTGATGACATCGAACAATTAACCACACAATCGTTCGATCGTTTATTTTGCAATTATTATCTATATATAATATATACAAATATATAGTGATTGCGACTTTTCGTTTTTCTATTAGACAAACAGTCGACACACCCAAAGTGCATCTATCGCCATCTTTTCAGCTCAACTCTAGGCTCCGCCGACGGCGACTGTCATTAACAACGTTTAGCGTTTTTAGCACAATTTGCATTAACAATGCCCCAACACACACACGTGCAGATCTGGTCAATAAACAATATTATATAGAGGCATCAAATGGGAAGCCTTCAGAAGTGCGGAGTTTTATTCGCATCTGCCAGAGCCGGAGATGGAGACGGAGACGGAACCAGAGCCATACAAAAATGGAGCTGCGATCGATTGGCACGCTGGAAACGCTGAAAAGCTGGGAGTTTGGAGCGATGAGCCGCATCACGACTCGGCCATACGTATATTCTAGAAGAAAAATCTTATTAAAATTTTATTGCAACAAAATGGAAAAGCTGAAAACAGAAAACTGAAAACTGGCATCGCCTAAGCTTCAGCTAAAAACGGAATTCGTGCGCATCAAACAGCTTCAGTTGAGGTTTTTGTATCTTTTGTGTGTAGCGGAACACCTGCTCGGATGCGAAGTTGAGGCTTCTCTGATTCTGACTATATATACACTCGAAAGAATTTTAAATCGCCCATCGGGATGGGTACTTTTTTAAACCAGGAGTTGGATATTAAGGCAATTATTTAATAATTTAAATCAAGCAAAGAAAAATTGTCCCCAGAACTTACAAATTTAAATCGTAAAGGTGTTATTTAGGTGTTATAGAGAAGACTTAAATAAAAGGGCTTATGCATATTAAGAAATAATTGAAAGATCAAATTAAAAGATTTTCAGTTTAATCTTTTTAAATAATTAAGCGTTGACATTTATCTTTTAATGTAAATGTAATAAGAAATGGATAACATTTTACAAGAATAAGATAAAGGGTTTACTAAAGATGGGCTTAATTAAAATTCATAATCTTACTTACACAGATTATTTATGAGAGATCCAGTTAAATATATTAGTTTAACCGGCCAGACTCCTTTTATTTATATTAAGTTTAAAGAATTGCTCTTAGAGTAACTCACTAAATATATTCGTTTTCTAAATTGCCTTCTTGAAATCTATTGCAAATCAATGAACATTTTTAGGATAAAGACTAAAAATTATTATTTATCGAAGCAAATAATTTTCTTATTCATATTTCAACGATTTCGGACTTCTTAAATTTTTTTCTATAAATTAGGCAAATTTTTTTGTAAGCTTACCATGACGTCCAGTGCACTGCAGCGACTGCAGCTGGCGAGCGGATTGTGATGCATCAGAGTTGGAGCCGGCAACTGGCAACTGGCAACTGGCTAAGACGACTCCAGCGATCCGACGACCTTCTTACCGCCCCGTCCAAACAGAAACCGCCCCATCGGGCCAATTGTGCTGCAAACGCGGCGCGACCTTAGTCATTTGTCAGCCCGAACTGGCAACCTGGGAAAGAAACAGCGCTCCGGACCCGCAGCGCCGCGGCGGCAGCAGCAGTGCCAAAGATGCACTGTGCCACTGCCACTGCCTTTGACTTTGCCTCGCTTTGCCACTTTCCTGGCCGACATTGCCTTTGTCTTGGCCAACTAAATATCATTGGGTCAAGTTCGTCCCGGGCCCGGCCCCGTCCCCGGCACGGCGAAGAAAGAGAAAAATATGTACGGGCCGAGGCAATCGATCTGCCAAATTGGATTCCAGTGTGGTGCCAGCAGGAAAATTGAAAACATATTTTATACGATTTTCCCGGCTAATCGCCGGCCTTTGATTTATACATTTTCATAATTTTATTGTCGGCACGCAGTCAACGCCTCTATCCAGCGCCCAGGCGCAAGTTCATCTCTGGGTCTTCGTGTCATGGTCCGGCTCCAGCCGAGATAAATGTGTGATTCACTTCAAGATGATTTGCTGTGCCACATCGGGGGAACGAGGAGTCCGAGTGTGCAGTACAGGTGCCAGCATCGCCCCACTTCGGGGCTTTTGGGTCCTCCCTGTGGGCCTTGCCTGGACCGGACGTTTTATTGCCCACACTCGTACCTTGGCCCCGGCTACTTTCTAACACAAACCTGTGGAACTGGGAAATGGGAAAGGCGGCAAAGCCAAAGGCAACGAATTCGGAATGCTCTGGGTGTTGAGTTATTACAAATAAGCCATAAAGGCCAGGAATTTGGGTAAAAATTAATGAAATTACATTAAGGAAGGCCTTTAATGGAGGCTGGAGGTGTTCTTTCGACCCAAAAGTTCTTGGCTTAAAGTTCTAATAATTTCTTAATTTCTCTCGCCTTCAAGAACCAATTCCCATCCGCACGATCCCAATTAAGCCATCTTGGTCTGCTGAACTGAATCACCCACTCACAATCGGCGATATTCAGAGTACAGAGCTGGGCCATTCAGGGCGGAGCGCTTCTCGCAATCAGCTGTGAAAAATCTTACCCCATTTATGGCCCACTAAAATGGGCCGAAAGTAACACAGGTCGAAACCGAACGCCATTCACAGCACAGCATCTTCAGAGGGGCCCCGGGAACATCACCGACGTGATGTTATGAATTTAATGTATGTCCATTATGCATAAATTCACGAAATTCCAGCCGCCAAGCAGCGATGAGAGAGTGAACCGAAAGCTTTGTTTTTCTGGAACACCGCTGCTCCACTGCTCGGCTGGACCGTTGGACCAACCGCTTTTATTTACGAGTATTTATTTTCTTTTCTGGAGGTTAAAAACCTTTCGCACCTGGCACCACCAAACAGCAACAGCGAGAGCAACAATTTCATAGTCCATTTGGCTGTGAGGTGTTAATAACACAACAACAAAGGCGTTACAATTACACATTGAAATCGGTCCGAGCGGACAAAGTTGGGCTTTTCTTTGGCCCCGATGTGTGATGTCAACTCCGGGCAGGTTCCCACCGATCCCAGGCTGGACAATTGTTAAATATGGCATTTTAAAGTTCGACTCGTTCACATTTTATGGCCCCACATTTGCCCCGAAAAAAGGGCAGAAAAACAAATTATAACAATGCCCGACTTTTGTGCACACACACACACGGGAAAAGGGGAAATGGGAAATGGTAATGGCTGGGTTTTCGGACAAAACGGAAGCTGTTCTTGGATCGGGGCTTACGAACTAGTCCGCCCCATAAACAGTAGGATTAATTCCGCTTTCGGGGAGCTTGCATTGTTGGCTTGTGGAGCAATTTGTTTGGACCACTTCGAAAGCTGATTGATATCGCCTCGGGGCCCCGACTGATCTGTCAATTTATCACTGTCCCCGCAGTGTCCCAGGGGGGAAGTCGGAGACGAGTCGCGGCCAAAATTGATCATCGCACAGTTCGCCCCATTGACAATCATAATTAATTTGATTAAATTCAAATTCGCGCTCGTAGAACGGGGACAGAGAGCAAAGGCAGCCAGATCGAACAGAAAACAAACAGAAAATGTATAAACACGCACGCTATGGCTCACATTTTTCATATGCCGAAATTAACATTTCTGTTTTCGTTAATTTTGGCATGTGGCGACCCCTTAGGGTCAAATATGATTTGGTTTCAAGTTTTCCAAACTCTTCAAAAACAAATCGATACCAAAAACAGATCAATGATCTCATTTGCATACATCTGTGTCGGTCCGAACGGAGAGCTGCAAACCCAAAGCCGAACCGAAACCAAACCAAGCCGAAAATACAACTAAAAATAAAATGAAATAAAACCACTGAGGCTGCCAAATGTGAAACATGCAAAGAGCATCGATATGCCGCAAGGTGGAAATCAATTTTGTTTTCTTTCGTTTCTTTGCTGGCTTTCAATCAAAATCAAACTCGGTTGAGAAATGAATTAAGGGTCCATAAAAACGTTGACGAAGTTTATATGCTCTTAAATAAGATTGATACCAAAGAGTGCCTGTTTAGGTGAAATTTTTAGGCTAGTTCATGCTTTTTAATTTAAGCAGGTTTATGAGTTAAGAGTTTATCCAGATTAGCATATTATTAGAACTATTAAAATGCCTATTTTCTTGTATTTGCTTATATCACTTGCATGTAATTCTCGATTAAATGTTTTAAATAGTATATGTGCTATTAAAGTAGTATTAAATAATAAATAATACCATTAGCAGAGCTAATAAAAAAATAAGAATTATTAGAATTTAACTCTCCCCTTCTCTAAATAGATTTTTAAAATTAAATAAATATTGCAAGTAGAAGTGAAAGTGAGAGTTTCCATATATTATAAAAAATATGTAGTTATAATTTTGTTTGGTAACTCCCACTTTGTGTAGCACATATTAATACCCTTGAAAACATGTAAAATATTAAGATAAACGTTTTATAAAAACACAATTTCTCTTTTAGGTATCAGCAATACCTGAGCAGTTCCAGAGTATTTTAAAGACAGAGTTCTGTCGAATCGGAATCGAGTCAGCGGCAGCCCTCAACAACGAGGCAAATTCAAATCGAACGCATAAATTAGTCAGAAATAAGCGCGAAAACGTGTTTTAAATTTTTGTTTTCATTTCACGCGCCGAATCAAAGAATGAATCGAACCGATACCAAAACCAAAAACCGAGAAACGAACCAAAAACCGAACCGAAATCCAAAATGAAACAGCTAGCACTCATGTCAGTATTTGTCAAAAATGTAAAAAACTGCGGCTCTGGTTGCTGTTGATTTTGGCATTGATTAATGCATTTATAATTAATTTATTGTGTGCACAGTCTTCAAGCTGAAATAAAGGTAGCCTGCATGACACAAGTTTTTCCTTCTTTTCTTTATTTTGTTGAAACTGGAGCTGGAACCGGAGCCCAAACTGGATGGATACAATTTGCCTGTAACCTAATTTCAGCAGAAATATTTATATTGATCGAAAGGGGCCCGATCATGCTGGGCCGGAATACAAATCGGCCAGGTGATTGATGATGATGATGGCCGAGTGTCAGGACGACTTTGGACCAAAGAATTCGTATTCTGCAAGTCACTCGAGTTTGGAGTTTAAACGGCGGCAAATGGCAAACGATGAAAATCCTGGCAAAAGTCACATACATTAGAACGCATTAAAGTGTAACCAGAAAGGGGCGAGTCCTGCAGCGGAAAGGCGAAAGAAAAGAAATGAGGAAACCCCTTGAGCCCTACCCGCCAGCAATTGTTGCAATTTTAAGGCAGCGAATTCGTGAAAAGCTACACTGGCAGAAATGTTTTCCTCTCAACGGAGGAACTAGCATAAAGATGCGATTAGAATATCACGGCCTTAATAGGTCATAAAAATATTATAGAGCGGGCTTTCCAAATAGTTAAAAAAGGTATATAAGGCTTGCAAGTTCAAATTAACTTTTTTACGACTTTTTAAGACCAACTCAATGTTGGATTTTATGATTAAATGAAAACAATGTTAAAGATTATATTTTATTTAACATTTTAAAAATGTTTTATGTAAGGTAAGATACCCTGTTGAGGAAAAAATACTTTCTTTAATTTATGAACCTCGTTTTCGGACTTTTCTAGCCTTTTCTTGACTTTCCCAAATTTTTTTTATAAAACTTCTTCATAGTCCACTTGCGTTTTCAAATACTTTACATATTTTATTTAACCCCTACTATAAGTGCCTAAACCTTTGTTTCGAGTGTAGTTTAATAGAAAGAAAGGCAGAGGAAGAATAGGGATAGAGTCCTTAGTCCAGGCTGCGCACCCATAACAAACAAATCAAGAACAAACAATTGTCGGGGATAATCTGTTGCTCACCAAGGATTAGCAGGCACTTCCTTTCTTGTCTCCCTCTCCTCTCCTCTCCCTTTAACCATATGCAAATGTTGAGGGCTGAGGACCGAAATTAAAGCATGAAAATTTGTGAAAAGTATCTGGCTGAGAGTGCGGGTGCACGGGAAACCGCAAGTCGAGAAACCGCAGAGCGGAGGAGCGGAGAGCGGCGAACTGCTTCTGGTAAGGGCCCTTGTAATGGGTTTAAAACACCCCGTTTTCCATTTTCCGTTTTCCGCCAAAGGAAACCTCAACTTCGGAGGCGTGTACCGGCCGGAGGACAGAAGGGGTTGCCCTTGCTTCCCACAGAGAGGCAAGCGGGATGATAACGAGTTGCGGGTTTCCTCTGTTTTCGGGCCCCGTCGTAAAACAGCAAATTGGATTAACTTCTGTGACATTTTCCGGCCGAAAGTCAAAATGGGATAAGACGATGCGCAAAGAGAAAGCGGGGAAAAGTGGGAAAATTAGTATAGAAATCGTATTGAGCCACGATCTAAGCTGGCTACACGCCCAGTTTTAAATAGCAAAGAAAATACTTGCATCTGCAAAATATTTCATTAAGAAAGCCTTTTGGCAAAGCGAAGGGTTTGTTGTTGTGGGAACTGAAAAACTGGAAATGAGAAGGATCATTAGGAAAATGTAATCGAAATTTAAGAGAGAGAAAAGGAAATGCGTAATAAATATACCTCTCAAATAACTCAGCTTAAACATAAAGAAAGTTTGTGTAAATAAATTAATAAAACTTACAGAAAACAGAAAAGGGTACGAATGAGACAACAAACTAATGAATATTAGGGTAAGTAAATTAAATAATAATAACTATTTTGTTTTAAAAAGATTTCTAATAAATATTCCTTTTAAGAAATTCAATACAACAACATCATTTATCATTTAGTTACCTAAGAAGAGTTGCATTATTCCTCGAATATCCATGCCTCATCTTATTCTAGTCGCGATACATAAACCGGCAAATGCTAATTCCTCCATTAAATTCGATTTCCTATTTATGATACACCAAAGGGTAAGTATAGAGGCCCGCTTTAAGAACCTGGGGATTTGAATATTCATGGACCCGTTACTACTATCAGCGGCGACTACTTGGCCATCAATTGATATTGTCCCGGCGACCGGCAACTATTCAATTTTGTAGATCTTGGGCATAAAGTTGGCTAATTATAATTTATACTTAGCGATAAGCGGTGCGGCAGCAGCACGGGTATAATTTCCAGAAACTAAGCTATTTATGAAACATTAATCCCGCACATAGCTACACGTAAAGAAATTTAAACAGAGATCAAGTCGAAATAATTATATTTTTAAAGATATATGTATTTAAAATAAACTGTGTCATTTTTAATTCATATTAATTTCATATATATTTAATCAGCGTAATTAAAATATTATACAATATTATAAAATATAAATTAAATTTTCTAGAAAACCTAAAATTGTATATTTCTTTGTATCAACTGGTTATTTATTGTATTCCCCCTAGTTTCAAATGATTTACTAACAGATATTAGACCTCACTTCAAGTGAATAACATTTTCTTTCTGTGCATCCGCGTGTTTGTCTCTCTTTCGCGCCAGGGGGCGCCAGCTAACAATGTTAGTAATATCGTAAAATGCCTTATGGCTATCAGCAGATATCGCATTTAATGATCGAAACTGTGACAGCTTGACAACTGCCAAGCGGGCGAAAAAACTAGTGGAAGATGCAAAAAAATAGACGCTGAGGAGACCGTTAGTTAGGAAAACTCCATCACTCGACCAGCGAGTATGGCCCTCTCTTTCTCAGCCTCCCTCTTTCTCTGTCGCACTTTCAATCCAGTTCGTGGGGAGGGAAAAATCAGAGGGGGGCATTGGTGTTATCGATAGACCACGCCCACCGCCAGCCGCTAATACGATTTCGATGAATGCGTCTGTGTGGAGCGATCGCTCTCATTGATCGCTCTCGTTCGTATGGGTTGCCTCTCGCCCAGCTGCCCTGCATTGGTCAGCGAAACGAGAACATATATGTGTGCCGGCTATATATAGTGGATAGGCGACGGCCATATAGTCCGGTCTCGTTTTCGCCCACGGCAAACGGGATCGGTTCGCTTAACTATAACACCCGACGACGACTGGAGCACGATCGCCTTGTGCCTCGGTGTTGGTGAGGTCCGCTCTCGCTGACACTCAATGCTCTCCCGGTGCCGTCGGTGTGAGCGAGTGAGTTGGTATACTGGTTATAACGGTGCTCCGATTGTGTTAATCGAGCCAATCAAATGTGGTAACGAATTCCCAGAGCAGCTCCTATGTCCAAAGTTGCGAGTGTGTGTGTGCCCAGTGAGTGAAGCACTCAAACCGCGCACAAAATGGTGAGAGAGAGCGAGTAGAAAAGAGTGAGTGTGCGGCTTGAGCGGTCAGTAAATAAAGTAAACTATGTAGGGTTAAAAATAATAATATTGAACTAAAATAAAAGTTTTTCTTATATAGGAATAATTTAAAATACATATTTTGTCTTCATAAAAAATGCGTGACATTTAGAGCCTTTTTAAGTCATTTAAACAAATATTAATAATTAAAAATCGACAAAATACCTCTCAGAACTTCTAACTACTAATAGTAAAGGGTATTTTCTTAGACTTTACCAGTGCTAAATAATTTTAGAGATGTCAGAATTTTAAAATTTAAATAACAAAACTTAAATTTAAAGTATTTGCATTGCCGCTAAAATTTACAAAAATGAACTACAGGTCTTATTAATACGTTTCGAAAAATAAATAAATCCTTAGTTTGCGAATTAAAATTCTAATAACTTTAAGAATCAAAGTTTTAAATATTCTTCCTTATAAACCCCTAAAATGTTAACATACAAATAGGATGTTAACTAATACAATATAACAAAAACTTGGTTACTAGCTTCATAACTTAAAATAAATATTTTAAAACCCTCTAAGCTAAAACTGAGTTAAAGATTTATTATCAAGAAAACCGACTCGATTTCCATTAGTTCCTCAATAGCGACTCAACTGGGCTCTGTAAAGCCTTAACATCACTCAGAAAGGCGGCTTACTCAGCCGGCTCTCGCACTCGTTCTCTCTCCTTGTCTCTCTTTCTCACGGGGTATGAGTGTACATGGCTATCAACCGTTAGAGAGAATCTTCTTCCTCACACACACACACAAACACAAACAGAGAGAAGCACTCGAGCCGAGTTTGTCGCTTTTGCAGTCTTTTGTTTTTGTTTCAGCTTCTTCTTCTCCTCCGTCTACTACTGCTGCGACCAGTTTGTAGTTTTTGTTTATAGTGGTATCATCTCCTCAGTGGCTGTTGCTGTTGTTGTTGCTGTTGCCGCTGCTGCTGGCAGACTGGCAGAGTCTCTGTGGTAGCCCCGAAGTTCCAGCTCAGTTAGCTACCGAGCGTCGCTGTTGTTGCCGTTTCCGCGCTGCCTTTAGCTGCTGTGCTCGTCGCTCGCTCGTCCGATTCGGATGATATTGCCAAGCATCTGAGTCCGAATCCGAATCCGAATCCCCGAGTCGCGAGTCGCAGAGGTCTGAGCATTTTGCAGAACCGCTTAACATCAGTCTTTAGTGATAGCTCGCGCTTCTTGCTCGCACGCTCGATCGCACGTCGCCGCTGTCGCTGTTGCTGTTGCTGTCGCTCTTGCTTGTGTGTGCCGCCGCTAAAAAACAACAAACAAACCCAGCGAATGCCCTAAATAATTACAATAAATTATAATAAATTAATACATCGATTACTGAGTAAATAGAAACACCAAATAGGAATTGTTACCCATAATAAAGAGCCAGTGAAAAACGGAAGAAGCAACCACACAAAGGTGTGGTCCATCCATAAAAATACTGCTAAAATATAGCTAAAACAAATAATAAATAAATTAAATAAGTCCACAGGAAAATAAACAAACTGAAGCCAGTAAAAACCCTGGAAAAGTCACAAACTTTAGGCAAAATAATAATATATTCCCAAGCCAAATTTAAGCTCATGTTTTCCACGACTCACTTGTGATATTTCCCCTGCTAAAATAACACACACTCACTCAGATAGACCCCACAAGATATATGGGTAGATATATATTAAACATGCTTCACGCTCGCCTAAAGTTCTAAAAGTCAAGTGCAATTTGAGCAAAAGCCGCAACAACAACTCTATACGCTCAAGTGACGTTTTATTGGCGCAAGGTGAACGAAAAACAACAACAAAATCAACAAAAACACAACACAAAAATCAAATAGCAAACAACAAAGCCGACAAAAACACACAAACCTTAAACGGAGAGTTCAGAATGTTAGGAAAAGCCAACCCTAAATGATTTTCCTACTCAGCCGGCAAGTGCGCAAAAAAATTAAGCTAAGAGAAAACAGAAACTTTAAGAACCTGCAAATAAATTGGATTAACTTGGACGGCCAGTAAAAGGAGGTGAGTTCAAAGGGTCAACAACGAGGGGGGCTCTCTCTGTGGAGAAACGGAACGATCGTTTCGGCTTTTTCGAGACACATCCATCATGCGAACATAAAAATGGGGACTGCGATCCGAGCTGGAGGAGAGTCGCAGAGTTGGGGAACATGTGAATTTCATTAACGAATAGAATTCATAAAAACAAAAATAACAACAAAGTCAAAAGGAAGATGGCGATGCCAGATAGCGCTTGACAATCCGACTAACTGACGAACTGTCCGCGACTGTCGCGCTTTGTATGATTTAATTATACAGACCATATAGACACACACCTATACGGCGATGATACGACTTTGTGAGAAAGTTTTCTCTCGCCGCTTTTGTTGACCAGTGCACTTTTTAGTGTGGCCATAAAACATGGCTAGATCAACAGCAACAACAGCAAGGGCAGGGCAAATAAACTTTACGACTATATAACAGAATCAATGTAAGTCAAGTGCGAGCGAGATATAGACACTATATAGTCGCCGCACATGTTTGCTTTATAATGCAAATAGCGTGTAAAGCTTTATTTGCCAGAATATTTGTTACAAAAATCCAAGATCCATGGGAATGGCATTAGCCAAGGCACTGCACGAAATTAATGGCGGGAGAAATAAATAAAATGCTAGGAAACTCTCACGATCTAATTGTAAAAGTCATTCATTAATATCATGACCCCGTTTTGATTTATTAATAGGCAATTGGAAAAACGCAAGCGTTGAATTTTTTGAATAATTTACATTTGAATATGCATCTGAATAATTATTTACCTAAAAGGAACAATGGTAATCAAAGGTTGTTATTGTTTTAATAGAGTACACAAACGCTTAAGAAAAAATATATAAGGTTCCTAATTAATTCGTAGAAACTGAGCCCTCAATGTTGAATATTATCAATTGGCTTTAAATGTTATAATTTTCAGTACATATTCTCTTTGAAAAAAAGCCACAAGCAACTGCAATATATCGGTAATAAACATTTATTGATACTTTTATTGATCTTTTTCTGTGAGTGCACTCAGCTTGGATTCGCTTGCAGGCCAATGAAGAATCTAACTTGGATTGCCTTTGCATGTGTCGCAAATATTGACAGAGCCCATATACTCGTACTTATGGCGAGTGCCTTGTAAGTTTGCTGTGTTCTACAACTCGCCGCCGAGTGGGCACTTATTCTAGTTACCTGGGGCAGACAATCATCAACTCCACAGGTTGTTTTTGCTAGCACCTTTCGAGATCACAGCCCTAGCCTTTTTCCTGGCACCGTTCTGTAGTCCCAGGACACTCGGAGAAAATCTAGATCAGCCAATGAAATATTTAAAAATTGTTTAATATGGCTATTTTTTTAATATTAATATATCTGGTAATTGAAACCCTTTATTAGGAATGTATTTACGGAAGTATAAACAAATTGTGATCTCAAATGATCCCTTAATAAATTTGACAAGGTAGATCACATGATTTGAGCTAATAATTTCTCTGTTAGGTTGCTGATCACTGGGTAAACCTTGAGTATACTGCATCACGCAATTTCTTCGTCTAGATCTAACTATTTTCATCAGTACGTAGATCTGTAATAAGTGTTATATTAAATTGTGGGAATTAGATTAGTAGATATACGTATGATTTAATAGGAATATATTACTATATAATTCTGTTCAAGGCTTCAATTGGGTTTGAATCCCAAAAGAAACTGGAAAAAACTTATACGCTCCAGGGTTTTCCGTTTTTGGAAGTGTACCTGGACGGATGACGTCTAAGAGTTGGCTGGGAAATTAACACATCAAGGTCGTGTGCTGACTTAAACATCCTTAAGGGGTCCGAGGCCGGAAGACAACAATCGCTGCGAAAGGAGAGCGGCAGAGCAGACCTGAGAGAGAGGGGGCAGAGTGTGAAAGTATTTAGTACGAACGCGTTAACAGCGGCAGCAAAACAAGCGTACGAAATATCAAATGCAAATGTGGCAAGCAGGCCGCGGAAAACACCTGTTGTCAGTTAACATGCCATCTCGCTGGTGGGGGGCTGATGCGGGGATCCGACCTGGCCGCGTCTTCTTCTGGCCAGGAGTGTGTCTCGGCCCGGTGACTCACGTTCTGTGGGGGGTTCTGGGCTCTGCGAGATGTGAGGCAACTGATTGTTATGTTGATTCAACGGCCACTTTTTAGGTGCAGCTAAGCAGCATCGTTGTAAAAATCGATATTATTATTTGCTATTATTATTATTATTAGCTGGCAACGTTGAGCGGTCTAAATGTCAGAAAGCCATGCTGATTTGGAGCGGATCTTCGAGTAGAATCTTCTACTGCCAGCACTCGATTAAATGTGTGGGGTTCAAGATCAGTTTGGCTCAAATTATGGTTATCATAAAGGAATCGATAAATATCTATTGGCTAGAAGGTTTTCTTTGTAGAGCTAATAAGAGGTGTGCATGTAGGCATAAAAATAGGTCCCATTATAGCGTTAAAACTTAAGCTGGGAGCTGAAATTTTTAATTCAAATTATTTTAATAATTTGCATAGGTTAATGTAGGGATAAATAACTTAAACTTTAAGTTAGAAGTGAAGAATATTCTTCAACGACCTATCGCTTAATTCCATACAAAATTTAATAACTCCCACTTACTTATTTATATATTTTGCAGACCCTTCCGTTGAGCACTCCTGAGCTCAGCGATCCCAGACTACCATAATGATGAATCAGGATAATCCATATGCGGTAAGCGATCTCGAAATTCATTCCGATCTTACAATAAGATATGCCCCCAACAATAAACTTGAATAAAATAAACAAAAAAATAAATATTTTACGAGCCAAATATTGAGCAAAGTCGTAAAAAAGTTTACGACTATAATAATTTCATATGCGACATCATGAGGGCAAGACAATTTGTGCTTTGAAAATCCGGCGGCAGGCATACTGTATAGTGATGATACGATATGATAACATATGTATGATATGGCCCCAAAAGCATCAGCAAATCAAAGCGCTTCCGCATTTTCGAATATGGGCGCAAAATGAATTTATGAATTATGGGGTTTGGGGGCATGCATAATTGCCCCTCAACAATATCAGCAACAACAATGTGACAGCGACAGAAAGACAGCGACGAAAACTATGGGTAGCCTAAACCAGTTTACACAGAAATCTGGCTAACAACGGCGAAAATATTTAAATGATGTCATAATTTAAATAGGAGAGAAAAAATAAAAAACTCATAATAATCATAATACAAATACGAACTACGTCAAGTATTCCGAACCAAGACTCACCTGCTCTCCTGCTCGGTCTTTTGTCTTCGCTCCGGGCCTGAAATTAATGCAGATCAATTAGTTAATGCTAAGCGAATTGCGTCGTCCCTCTCCGAGCAATCCACATGCATAATTTAAGGCTTATTGTCTAGGAGGAGGGTAGCCTCCGAAAAAGCCACGAGAGACGTCCGAGTGCGAGGAGGAGAGGAAAACACCTAAGTTGCTGCTAACATGGCACTAAATGTCAATATTTGAATATTAAATTTTATTTAAGTGCGTTTTTTATGATTTTAAGCTGATTTTCGTTTAGTCGATCAGTCGGATGCCGGCCGATGCCGAAGAAGAGGCTGAAGCTGAGCCAAAGTCAGGCACAAGCATAAGCCAAGTCAAAGATCTCACAGCCAAAAGAGGCGGTCCCGAGGTAGTGTTAATTAGCTGAAATGTGAGACGATAAACTAAATGTTTGATTAAAATGAAGGCAACAACAGCGGCTCGAATTTGGGCCACATTTTCGAAGACGTCGCGACGTCTTGGAGCGGCAAGTTGGTAGCCTCAGTCAATAAATTTATGAATATGAAACATGTTGGGGAGCTGCTAAGGAATTCCACCGGAAAACAGAAGCACAAGGAGTTGGAATTTCAACTAAGTTATTCGGCATTTAGAATGGGCTTTCAATTGCTATCAAATTTGAGTTTATTTAAAATAATGTGCAGGAATGAAATCGATACCACGCTTATTTATGAATATTAGAAAATAATATTAATAAATTCAAACGTATGCAGGCAAAAAATCGAAAAAAAATGGCATCACATTTCTGAATAGCCATCATTATTTATGCATATTAGAAACGAATAAAAATAAATTCCAATTAATATCAAAATATACACGAGATTGAGGCGGATCAAGTTACTATATTGCATTCGATGGGGATTAAGAACGAACCATTAATAATGTAGAGCAACAAAAAGCTATCGTTTATTTTTTTTTTAATTTTATATATATATACATATAATATATCCCGATTAAATTAAACCTAGAAGATAGTTCTTAGGAAAAAACCCATCCAACTTCCATTAAAAAATCAACGAAACATTTCCTTCTAATGAGAACTTCGGTCACACAGAACCATCCCAAAGATACACAAATCTGCATTAGCTGGCCATAAATGCACGGGGATTTTAATGTTCCTGCAACATCTCCATATTGCCACGACCTTCGATACAATCACGCCTCCGAAATCCCGCTGATGACACGACGCTGCGGAAAAAGAAAACTAATTTCCAGGGGGGAGCTCTGGGTTGGCGGGCGGGCGGAGCCGGTTGAAAATGCATTACAATGTTGTGATGTATGTGAGAGAAGCTCACTTGACTCCGGGACCGAGACTCGGTCGGTTCCCATCTTCCTCCAACTGCGGCCCGACTTTTGGGGCACACGCATCTGGGGGCTTTGGCAAATCTTTTCTATTTGCATTGGCAGCAGATGAAGAGGCTGCTGCTGCCACGGCTGCCATGGCTGCCACGGCTTCTTCGGCTGCTGACCATTTTGGTCATAAACATTTGCGTAATGGATTTTTTTCATATTTTCGTGTGTGTCGTTCTCCTTTGCGGCTGCCAGCGGGCAAACACACAAAGTAAATTAATTACGAGCCATGCCAAAGTGCATACTTCCACGTTGGAAAATTCTTTCAAACGGCAGCGACGACCACGGCGGCGGAGGCAGACAAACAAAAAAAAAATTAGTTATAAATGCCCAAAACTAAGTAAGGAAAAACAGAAGCAGCAGGCAAATTAGCGAGAGCCCAAAATCTTGCACACACCGAAATGTAATTACTGCACTTACCCGGCGACTCTCTTGTGGCTTTGTTGCAACTTTTCGTGGTCGGAAAAGTTGGCAGCCGGAGAAGAAGAAGAGGCCGAAGAGCGGGCCCCATGTGTAAGCCATTTTTCACATGCGTAGCCAGTTTGGAAGCGAAAAAGCAAAGCGAACACGCTTTGAGGACGACGACGACGAGATGAGAAGCTGTAAAAGTTGTCCGGCGTCGGCATCTCCTTCTCCTACTTGTTTTGCCTCCTCCTCGTCCTCGTCTTTGCTTTTTTCTCCTCTGTTTTTTTTTTTTTTTTTTTTTGGCATGTGTATGTACATGTTGCGGTTGATAACTCAATTAGAATGTTAAATTTATGTTCGCAACAAGAAATTAACTTGCAATTAGAAAATGCCTGACTTGAAGCGCAAAACGTAACGAAACGAATGACTTAGGACACGAACTTGAAATGCAATCATCGGCGGGTTCGATGGAGAATAGGTGATGCCCTTTCCTGCGCTGAAGAGCTTTGGTGTTAAATCAAATAAATATTAATAAATATAACAATGAAAGCTTAGGTCACGAAAAATCAGAATAAAGAATACATAAATATATTTAATTAAGAATTTAATGATGAGAACCCTTTTTATTCAACCTGCTTTGGAAATCATTTATTTTGAACACTGTAATGGTTGTCATAAAATTAACTTAACGTTTAAATAACTAACTAAAAATATATTTTAAATACAATTTAAATAAATATATTTATATCTTTGGCTGTCCACTCCGATTACTTCCTACTTCGCATTCGTATGATCTTATGTTCCTTCAAGTAGTAAGACTTGCATGTCCTTATCGATAAAAATGGCTGTAATCAGTACATAATTCTAAATATTTAAATTAATTAAGTTCTTATTTTAAAACAAACCCAATGGAATTGTAACTGTACCCTCATCGAGTGACCTCTTGTTATGCCAGACACACAACAAATTGAAACAATTTAGCAAACGAACCTAAAGACAGACACATGGATTCGTATAATTGCCATAGACCAAGTTCTAGGGCTAGAGGGAGGCTTTCGAGCCATATAGCTATAGACAAGTCTATTGCCATGGCTTTTTGGGCCGAAAACTAATGATGATGATGCACTGCACGCATTTGCACTATTTATAATTCGTGAGCCGGCGAGCGGATGGCGGAGGATTGAGTGCCAAAAGATCAATGATCAATCCTGGACTTGATGACTCTACTAGCCGAGCAGCCTTAGAATTCGAGTGAGTTGGCTGGCTCTCTGGCTGGCTGGCAGACAACTTCATTTGTTTGCAGATACATTTCACCGGCAGGGAACTGATGAACAGATGAACAGATGACTTCATGTTGCTGGGCCTTTTGGCGCAGCTTTGATTTGGTGGGCCGTACATGTGTAATCAGTTTTCGGAGCGATTTTCTCCCGCAGCCGCCCGATGATTAATGAGCGAAATTAGCCAGTTAGCCGAGACCGAGACCGGGATCGGGAGAAGGCCCAAAGGCACATTGGGAACATTGCACATTGGCACTGGATTGCTGAAAAGTTCTGCGGAGTTCGTTAGGCTCTTGCCAAATGACTTAGGCAGCGAACTTGAACGAACTACACACAATTACAGCACTCTTAAAACTGAACTTCCTCCCGAAAAGCGAAAAAACGAAATCCAAACAAGAAGAACCGAAATTGATGCTGACTTTGGCTTCCACCGTATATGCATCATGTCATTATATCCGCTAACACAGCCAACTGGATAACCTTGACAAAAATCCTACAGCTGAATGCATTAGTAGTCCAAAAACGAGGGAAAAAAAGCACAAGTACGAGCGGCAGGCAGCAACTGGCAGAAACTAACGACTTGTAAATGCGGCCGGCACAAAACAAAACGCTATTAAACTTCTATTATTTAAGTACTACATTGTGCACTGATACTGAAAGCGAAAACGAAGAAGATCGTCGGTCAGCCGACGATAATGAGACCCCAGTCCAAAGCCCAGAGACTCGGAGAACCAGAGACTCGGAGACTCCGAGTTTCCGAGACTCTACGTAGCTAACAGAGCAGAAATCCCAAAGCGACCGAGTACTTTTTGCGAAATTATGCAATATTATGTAATTATACAGACAATCAACAAGTGGGAGGGCCAACTACAAGGCAAGGAAGGGGTCTCTGCCGCAGCTCAGCCGCCACTGCCAAAACTTTTATTGCTCACTCCACGTCGATCGTGAAGAAGGCTAAAGCTGAAGCTGAAGTGCCTGGAAATGTGAAAAAATGTGAGAATGATTGGGGAGCATTATTTTCAAATTAGCGCGTGGCTTAAAGATAAGTTGGGGCAGGGCTGCCCTCAACCTTTCCCGGCTTCCCCGCAGACACTCGACCAATTTCAAGTGCTTTATGCCTCATGGCTCCCCCCGGAATAAAAGGAAAAATGGAGTGTGGGTCTGCCTCGGAATACCCTTTCTTGTGGGGAGTTTACGGACTATACTTGATAAAAGAAACACTAATTTTTTATTTTGAGGCAATAAATAACCATTAATATTAATTTATTAAAGGAGAACAATTGTTATATTGGAAATTCAAGACAATCACAAAAGCACAAGTTCAAGGTACGATATGAAATAAACGGAGGTTAAGGTTATAATATTTCTATACTCCATTTACAAATTATCCATTTATAAAAATCCTTGCTAGCCATTAAATTTGCCAATAATTTTGTTAGCTTATTTAAGATCTAACGTGGGCTAAATTTTAGATATTCTATCTACTGTTTTTATAAATTTACTTTTGATTAGTTAATAAACCACAGTCTGAAGCCTTAAAAAATATAAATGAATAATTAATTAAATATTAATAGAAGTCCCTATAGTCTTAACCCATTAGCCACAATATTAACCCTCCCTAGAAGGGCATTCTCCCATCGACTGGCTAAAGCGTGGCTTATTTCCCGTTTCGCTTTTGCTTTCGATTTCAAGTTCAACACTTTGCCGCCGCACAGAAAAGTGTTCCAACTGGTTGCTCTGCCACTTTATTACGCTGATAACTTGGCGCCTAATAACGATAGTGGATCTCGGCGAGCGGGGGGCTTCAGAGCGGTGCCCTTTCCTCAAAGAAGCGTAACAAAATTGTTATAATTTTCGGTTTGTAATCCGTAATAAAAATAATGGCAGCGGCATGGGTTTTCCTTTGCTGCCTCACTGCCGCACCGCGCCGTGTGGTTTATCTTTCATTTGGCTTAAGGTCAAGGTTGTGCATCGTTTATTGGAGTCAAGTTGGCGTGGTTAAGCGAGCGAGCGCACCGCATAATGAGCTGCCAAATTGTTAGAATTGTTTTCGAGTCAAGGCATTACACATTAAGCCAAGACCCAATCATGAAATTAACAGGGGCCCCCGCTCCATAGCCGCCTCTGCCGCCGCCAACGACCTCTGCACGATTGTGAGCAAGACTAAAAAAAAATAGACGTAAACAATTTAGCTCGGCAAATTGAATTAAATTTATATAAATTGCATATACTATAGGCAAATAGATACACATATATCGAAGATCATTGCATGCCCGCATGTCCGCTTACATTAGATCCGAGCTTGAATCTCCCGCTTCGGACTCACACTCAGCTAGAGCTTCAGTTTCGATTTCGATGCGATGCCAGCAGCAAATTGTGCCCATTGTTGTATTAGCTGTTTATTTTTAAAGCGCACTCCCGGCCGCTAATAACAAATGCCTTTGTTATTGTTATTTTTGCACACACGTGACGGAGATTCCCCCCTAACCCCCACCTGCGGGCACGGAGGAGTGCTGGCATTGAGCGGAGATTGGGCAGTAGTCGAAAAGTAAATATCAACAATGCCCGTCCAATGATCACTTTTTGCCCAAATCTCTTTGGCTCTTCTGTTATTTTTTATTCCCACCAGTCAGCGCCACAAAACCGCAAGTTAATTCAATTTTAATTCATCGGCCTTTAATAGTTTTATGGAAAGTGAAACCCATCTTTTGAATGGGCTTAGCTCTGGGAATATTTTGAGTCAATCGAAAGGGAAATTTATTCATAGTCGTAGTCGTAGTCGTAGTCGCGTTAAAACGAAAAGAGATAGAAATATGACCTTAAGGCAAGTGTTTTAAAAATGATTTGAGTAAAATACATAGAGATTGTGATATTAGTTCATGGAAATCAAAAGACTTAGGCAACGAACTTGGTTTTTCTAAGCTTTTTAAAGTTTCTAAAAATGTCTAAAAAAATTTCTACAAATTTAATAAGCTTTTCAAAATGATCAAATTTAATTCCCAAAACAAAAGACTTGGGAAACGAACCTTTTTTTGGTCTGCATTTCCAGGGAAGTTTGCTGTTAAGCTTCTAGCAGCACTTCCCGAGTTTCCCCAACGCTGACACACAAAACCAAAGGCTAGTGGTCCCATAAACCATTTTCATAAATCACCAAGGCAATTCTTCTCCCAAAACACTCTTCAACGTGGTTAAAACTTTTTGGAGAAATGGTTCCCATAGTGCACTTCTGGGCCGCAACCTAGAGTGAAAAAAAGTCAACCACATAGCACGGGCACAAATTGCTCGTTTCGCAAAAAACACAACACAGCGGCAGCAACAAAATAGCAACAATAATAGCAACAACATGCCGCTGTGGCAACAGCATCAGCAACAACATGTACAAGCTTTTCACTGTGCACTGCTCTTATTTAATTGACTTTTGACTCCCCCGAAAATCCACGAGAAAAACAACAACGGCCAGATCTGGGGGCAGGGGAAAATCAAAGGAACCAACAAAAAAACACAAAATAACACAACTGAGCCCCAAAGCTTACTCAGATAACAACGAGACAACAAACAAATAAATCGCATACAAAGAAATAGAAGCTTGAACCAACAGAGAAAAGGGGCAGGGAAAAAAGACAAATAAACAAACAGAAACAGCGAGGTAAAAATAAGGAAAGAATTGTTGGCTGTGCAAGTGCAAATAAAACGGGGTAAAAAGGAAAACGACCGAGAGACGCGGACACATTTACTTATCGCGCCTCTTTTCAACAAGAAACGGTGGCAACTCTGCCACAAACGAAGCCACCAACAAAACACATGCAAAATTGCCCGGTGGGTTGCCAACGGCAGGCGGATCGAACCGAAAACTCACCAACATCTGAATGCTGCACTGAGAGACATGCGATCATTTAAATTAATAATTATTAGAATATGAATTTTAGCTAAATTTTATTCATTTATTCAAATGAAACAGATTCAAAGATTAGTTTAATGGAAAATTATAAGCCATAGATTCTTATAAATAATAAATATTATCATTTAATATGTAAAGTTAGATTAGACACAAATCCAAGTGAGGGATCATCCCAAATTATTATGTATTTAAACCTGTATTTTAGTATTAAGTTATATACTAGAAACCTTATTACGTTTCCTGTATATCTAGTCAACAAATCATAACCTCCAGCCTAGAAAATAATTTCTCTCAGTGCCGCCTTTGACCAACTTCTGCTCACTTCTGCCTCTGCCATCGCCTTGCCTTCGCCTTTTGCCGGCTTCTAATGATCCAATTCCCACGAGCCGCGACGCCGATGACACTGGCTGCAAGCAAGGTAAAGGAGCAGCATCAGCAGCAGGCAGCAGGCAGCTGGTGCAGACAACCAACCACGACGACGACAAAGAGGAGCTTCCAATGCAAAAGCCAAAAAGACAAAAAAAAAAATAAAGAAATAGAAGGTGGAGGTTCGCCTCTCGGCTCCTCGCCTGTTTAAACAACTTTCAAAGTTAATAGTCTGCCCGGCGTCGAGACGCTTTGGCCAAAAAGCCAACCACACCGCTGGCTGCATACCAAACCAGCCCGAGATCCGAGCCACCGAGCCAGCAGGAGTCCCGGGCCTCTTCCATGAATCATTTTTCTCGCTGGCAAAGAAAGCTGGTGGCTGCCTGCCACCGCCTAAAATCCAGCTCTCTTCACTCTCCACCCGCTGCACGTTGCAGGTTGCCAGTTGCCAGTTGCCTGTTGCCAGTTGCAAGTTGCAAGTTGCTTGCTGGTGGGCTGGTGTAAATGTTTTGCAAGTTGGCTGTTATAATTTCGTTCGGCTTTTATGGCCCCACCACACACAGGGAGGGAGATGGCCGAAAAGGAGGGCGCCGTGGGTCCCATCTGGCGTATACGTAATGTAAAAATGTCTACTAATTAAAATGGAATTTGATTTTGAGGATCTCGCGGTCAAAAAGCGTGGGAAGAATTCCTGGCAAAGTGACATGAATGTGTCCGAATGTGATTTGACTTGGGAACGGGGACAAGACCTCACACAGGATTGATTGCATGTAATTCTGGAATTTAGGTCCCCAATAAATTGTTTATATTTTAGATGGCAAACTTTTTGGGACTGTTTTTTGGTTAAAATAACTATTATTTAAGTAAAGTTTAACCAATATTATAAATATTTGAAATTCATTTAAGTTAGATAATTTCATGGACTAATTTATTCTGAAAAAAAATTAAGCCAGGAATATAAAATGTTAATAGCAGCGGGTCAGGCTACATAAGTAGAATAACTTGATAATATGTTTTACATTTTTCTTAACATATTTTTTTGTGATGGTTTGGCCATACCTTAAAAACACACATTTTGCTAACTTTTATTTATTATTTGAATGTTTTATTTGCTTAAATCAAGTAAGGAATTCAAGGCCAGCCTTTGCCCACAGCTAGCTGACAATTTTCAGACAACCAAGTCAGCAATCTATCCATCCAACCATTCATCCGCTCAGCCATTCATGGTGCAATCCATTCATTTTGTCGCATCCTCTATTTGTCTGAATTGTCTGCCTGCCATGCTGAGCACAAGATTTATTTCCAAAGTTTTATCTGCACTTGTTTTTTGTAGTTCGATTTTTTTTTTCTTCTTTTTTCGTGAGCCCCCCTGTTTGATTCGCATACGTCAAGCGGAGTCAAGTCATTGGCATCTGGTGCAGTTCAAATGCTCACTGAATCGAACAGACGGCAGTTTATGCCAAATCATGGATAGTAAAAATCACAAAAAGCAACTTAAAATGCAATTTTCCAAGCGCTTACTAATTTGTTAGCCAACTTTTGTGGCCTTTGTGGGGCTGGCTGTGATTAATTCCGTTGAGCATTTCACCTGCCGCTGCGGCTGTCAATTGCCTCGAACGATATGAATACACTCGGCGAAAATAAAGCTCACACACAGATGGGGCTAATATATGGTACGTGGACGGGGCCAATTCCGTAAAGACGCGCACGCCGAAATGTCAAGTCAAACACTTGTAAGCAACAATTGGCACAAGTTTGTTAGTTTGTTAGCTCGCCGTTGCCTCGCTTTTGCCTGAGCTAACATTTAAAATTGTAACAAATGCCACAGCGATCGGTGAACGTGTGGCTGGCAGCCAACAGCGAAGCAACAGCAACAACGCCGGGCAACTGCAGCAACATTGAGCATTGCATTAGAGACTCGGAAACAGAAGAAAACCTCGCACATTTTGCACGCATTTGCATAACAAGAAAAATGGGTATGGAGAAGATGCTAGAATGATACGGGAATTGTGAATACTCTAGCTAAGGATACATTATTCTAGTCAAAGAATATAATAATACAATATATATAGTAAGGCACTTAAGCTTAAATAATAGAACAATTAATGTAAAGCATGTTTGAATTATTAAAAGATATTTTAGACTAATTTTTGCTCAGCAGATTTTATATTAAATATTATATTACATCTTATTAGTGGTTATATTTTGTAAAATGAAATTTCCCACAAACATATAGACCCTTCTTTTCTAACGCACCAAAATTGCTCTGCAAATATTTGCATTTCCAACTTCAGCATTTGCAAATTGCACTCAAAGTTCTCAGGAAAATGTGTACCCTTGCTCAGCTCACCTCTCCCACTTGACGTTTTCCTGTCAATTTTTAGCATAATTTGTACTATTTTTGTCGGAAGATTTCAAATTTTAAACGGAAATTGCACAAACACTTGGCACTTGGGCGCTGAAAGCGCCTCTCGACTGCAACGGAGAAAGAGCAGGCAAGCGGCGGACAGGGACGGCCGGAGAATACAATTTAAATTTCACATGAGCTCATAAAAATAGTTACAAATTAATTATAATGACAAACAGAGACGAGACCGAGACCGAGTCCGGGCCGAAGGGGAGTAAACTGGAGGAGGGGTGGGCCGAGCATTATAAATCCAAACGTTTCCTGCTTGACAGCTTAAAGAGCTTCGGAGAGGCGGAGCTGCAACAGAAACAGAAACGGACGGCAGCGATGATGCTTCAAGTTGCAAACTCTCTGCTGAGCACTTTTCATCATCGCGATAATCATCATCAGCGGCAGGCAGCATGATCATCGTGGCTCATAATTACAGTGTTTGGCTTTGGATTTTATGTGGCTTAAGAAGGCGAAACAGCAACGACAGACGACAGACGAGGGACGACGACAGCGACAACGACAACAATTAGCTAAGTACGAAAATCAAAACGAAAGACTTAGGCAACAAACTCGCCCAGCCAAGCGAGCGATAAACGATGATGGATTGACTTTCAAGGGGTGTTGAGGTCCAAAACAAAAAAAAACTCTCGTAGAAGAGAAAGATAGTGGTAGCTGGTGCTGTGTGAAAGCCGAAGGGAGAAAATGGTGAAACGAAATAAGGGCGTTTTCATTGACCATTCAGTAATTGTCAAACAAAAGATAAATCAATCATCAAATCAAATTACAAATAGGTAAGTGTACTCCAAAAACTAAACAATGAGAAGAAAATATAAAAAAGCGTAAACTAAAATCATCCTGGAAATACTTGAAGAAAAAAACGAATAAGTTTGGGCATTTAAATAATAAAGATATATTTATTAATCTTCGTCCTGCATAAGCAGCAACTTATAAAAATATAAGGGCGTTAAATTGACCATTTAGTATTTGTCAAATAACCGAAAAGTCATTCATCAAATCATATTTGTTGGCGAAATTATGAAACATTCTTTGGTTCAAAAAAATGCTGGTATATGCGAAAAACTCTGAACCAAATCCCAGCCCAGCAAAAAATATTCTCACTGCCCAAACTATAACAACTGCGAATAATTTCCTCACGCAACGGACAGACAGAGACTGAAAGATTTCCTATGATTGATCACTCCCCTGAGGGGCCTCGAAGGGCAGGCCCCCCTGAAAATGTGTGTAAAATTTGTTGTGTTATTTTTTTTGACAAATTGCCTAAGCATAAAGGCCGCGTGACTAAGCAAAGAGGAGTGCTGCTGGGGCAGGAAAAGCGAGAGAAATGCGTGTGTGCAGCTGACTCTCGAATGCCTCAAGTATTTCTGTAATGCGGCAGAAAAAAAAAATAGGAGATGAAAGAAATAAAAGCCAGAAAAAAAGAAACATATCAAACATGCGATATGACCATTTTGACAAATTTCGCTCCTCTTCGGCAGATCGACGGGGGAATAAACGAGTTTGCATTGCCAACATGACTCATCTGATTGGCTGGCTGGGCAGGAATAGATTCTGCGACTAGAGCAATCTTTTTATTTTCTACTTTGCAGCTGTCTTCAGAAGATGGTGGGAATAATTGCGAATAGGAGACCCTCTTTTCTAACAATTTACTCGCTATACATCCTTCAGATTAAACATTGCTTAAATATTTCATATTAAATATTAATAATAAATCAGAAAACTAATAAAAGATCCTATTAGATTGGATGTATTATCCGCACACGTGTTGAAAATAAACTAAGCTATCAAAAAGCTAATGCTAAGGAGCTGTGCTAAGCCCCCTAATGAACAGTAGCCCTCTAGCCCATTAAATTGTATTCTGATAATTTAGAAATACAAATTTAAATAAGAATGCCAGCTGCACTTGCACGATACTGCCGTCCAAGTCGACAAGTCGCGGAGGGGTGCAGTTGAGCTAATCGTAGCGAGCAGACAGCATTTGTTTATACTTTTTTATCTGCTCATCGCAGCAGCAACAACAATGGCAATAAGCCACACCAACACAGCGAGCAACAAGCGACCGTCTTCAGTGTCGACTGGTCATGAATGTTTATAACAAAAAGCGAGAAAAAAACGGCAGAAAACGAAAAAGGCGAAATAAAACTTAAAAACTAGAACAATTTGCCGTAGCGCACAATGAACAAAGCGAGGCAATTGCTTTGTGCATGATTTCATTTTAATTAAATTATGTTTTTGCTGCCTGCCTCTAGCCTGCGCTTTTTTTTATAATTGCATGCTCAGGGAGGGGGTTGAGGGGATCTGCGATCTGCTTACTGGATGTGCAAATTTGAATTAGTATTAGTACACGCCAGCCAAGGTCAGGCAATTATCATAATTTTTTTGCCAGCCAAAAAAGCGAGGGAAGCGAAAAAATGAAAATAAGCAGAAACTAAAACCGCGCTCGGACTTGGTCTTAATGGCACTTAGCTCTTAACAGCTCCAGGCGAGGCAAGCCGAGCTCGAAACTGGAGTAAACGTGCCTTAAATGAATCTTAATAATTTTATTTAATTTTATTTTTTGCGACCGCATCTTTTATTTGCCGAGCTTAATAAGCCATATAACAAAGCATCTTATTATTATGTGTACGTATATAATATTTTATCATTGCATCATCGGGGCATGAAAAATTATAAATTCTACTTGCTATTTTTGCTGCGCGTTAAGGTTAACAACCAAACAACATCTAACAACAAACAGAACAGCAATCGCCATAATTAATCACACACAAAATCAACAGCATCCACTATTGTGGATGATGACTGGTGAAGTTTTTTGCAGGTATTTATGTATTTTTTCCTACTCTCTGCTTTGTTATTTTTGCTGGCGTCTATTTGTCTTGGATCAACTTGTTGCACTTCTGCCGAACTGGGGGAACTTTTATTTTGGGAAAATATACCAACTAATTAAAATAAATTGGCATTGTGCAGTCGAAAAAAGTCATCAATATTCGCATGCCATCAATAACTTGCGCACTGACAAATATTTTGTTAATCGCGCAAAAAACAAATCGCCTGACAAGGAAAAAGTTTATTTATCTTGTCTATATATATTTAATTTAAATTGTGCAGATGGTGTGGTTGTCTCGCTGCCTCGCCGCTCTCGTATCTAATTTATAACACTTTCACTTGATTGCCTGGCTAATTGTGACTTTAAATGCTTTCGGTCAGAGCTGTTTTGCCTAAATTATGCAATACTATATACTAAATGAAAAAGTTGTATCTTCGTTGTGGGTAAAGAGATTAAAACGGGTCTGGTTCCAGAGGGCTGGTCTGATCATAAAGATAAAAACTGAATAGTACCACTCATAAAATAGGTGATTGTAATCACGTATTGGCGGGTACTCCAGTCTTTTGTATGGAGTCAATATTATTGGTTTTAAGCCTGGCTTTACAGATGTTTCCCCTTTATTATTACATAAACTTGAAGACGCGTTTTAGCTATAAAAAACTGTACACTTAAGTCTAGAAGAGAATAATAATAATATTAATATATTAACAAAAATTCAAATAAAGAGAACGATATTTACACTGTTAAGTAGATTTACTTAAAAGAAAATTAAAATAATATTTATATATATTTATTTATTTTTATTTAATAATATTTATTACGCAATCTTATCAAATACATATAATTTGGTTTTTATATATTTGAATATATAAATAAAATATATTGTTTATTATCAAGAGTTTATTTTAAACAGTTGATTAAGCTCACTTCTTAAGTATTCTAGCAATTTCCAAATGCCAAACCAGCTAGCAAATCACAACTCAAACACTAGCTTTCAATTAATATTATCAAATTAATTAGCTAAATCCATAACCCGCTCAAGAGGGCTGTCATCATTCCACTTCCCCCACAAAAAGCACTTCCCAGTGCCTTGGTAAGAATGTGTCGCTTGTCTGTTGTAAAATAAATGTTTATGGCTTTTTAATATTGCACATTGTCTGCATAAATTTCACGGCGAGGCTCATCTGCAGCGTGTTTGGGCCCTCTCTCTCTGTTTCTGGCTGTCTGGCAGTGATTTAAAATCAAACTAAATCTGCTGCCAATCCACAGGTTGTTGAAACTTGAAACTCATAATTTTTAATTTATTTTATGTGATTTTTATTTGTCGATTAATCCCAGGCAGGCAGGCAGTCAGGCTGCCAGCCAGGCACTGCGACCAGACCCGACGACGCTTTATGAAACCTAAACGTAGGAAATTTATTTCCTACCAACTCGAGGGGCCCGAACTCGGGCCTCCAACTCAACACATAACACGAAATCAGATTAGCATGTTTTACAGTCAAACAAGGCAAGAAAATAAGGAACCCAGAGACCTGAACGAACTAAGCCAATTGGCAAGGCGTTCTTATAAGACCCCCACCTCGGCGGGGATTTGCTTATTGGCCGCGAAGAGCGGCTGGAAGAAAAGTGAATGTGTTGAGTGCTTTCTCCTACTTTGTAATGTGCCAAATTGTTTGTGGCCCGCAAGAATTATGGCCGAGAATCGCCCGCGGGCCAATTGGGGCTATAAAACATAACAAAAGCGTTCGGGAAAGATGGGTGCAGGTGAGGATGAGGTCCAGGATGAGGCTGAGCATGATGTAGACCATCTGCACTCGTGCTACTAGTTGGCCAGACATTTTTCAGCCTAGTTTGATATATTTGAAAGCATTTCAATTGGTGCGAGCATTAGTTTCAATGAAATTTTAAAGATTTAGTAACATAATTTAGTAATAAATTTGGTTGAAACACTCACACTCTCTACTTACCTCATAAAATGCTAAAAGTCTCCCACGATCACCTCCTTCCTTCCTTCCTTGCAATTTTCCCCCCGCTTTGCATGTGCGCGTGTCATCATCATCAGGGTTTTTCTGCTCCAGTTCCAAGCTACAAGTGGCAATAAGGAAAACGCAATTTCCTCGGGTACCCAACCTGACCGTGAAAAAAAAAGAAAGAGACGGAGACCGACTTCTGGCCAAACAACAATTGATGGCAATTTGTTGATAAACATTTCGCTCGCAATAAATAAACAAATATTCCCTCTCAGCCACAAGTTGCGCCTATTTGGGTGAGGGAGTCAAAGGGGGAGGCAGGCACCGACTTTGCCATATAAATGCAAATGTTGCTTGTTTGCTCAGAGAGTGTGTGTGTGCTCTGGGGCAATTTTTCATTTGATTCCATCTTCATATTTTATTATGGGCACCAGCAGAGGCTCTTGGGCAGGCACACGGTGGGAAATATTGCATTTTTAAGCGAGTGTTTGAAGTATTTTATATTACTCTCTTAAAAATGTAGCAATTTACCTACCTTAAATTGGAGATATATGTAAGTACCGATGATTCAAATTCATTTGAATTTCTTTAATACATAAAGTATATTTATTTTTAAGTATTTTTATTATAGAAATTACTCTCAAATTGATTTCAGTGCAAGGAGTTCATGGTCGGGTTTGGGTGCTCCTTTGGGCCCGTTTCCCATTTCCATTTGTCGTCGTTCGTTTTTCGCTTTTCGTTTTTTGCCGTGCTCCTTTTTTGTTTTTCTTTTTTGTTGATACCAATTTCGCGATATGACAAACTATGTTTGCATTTTAATTTTTAATGCGTGTGAATTTCGCTGGCGGCTGGGCTGGATTTCCAATTCTCTTTGGGGGAGATGGAGAGCTCCAGATGCGCGTGTCATGATTTGCTGTTGCTTTTAATTGAAATTTTATGAATTTATTGCCTCAGTTTTGAAGCTGGGCTAGAGATCCCCCCCAGAGACCCCCTCACAATTATTTGCAATCCCATTCTCATGTCCATGTGTTCTGTTCGTTCCCATTGCAGATGAATCAGACGTGCAAGGTGTGTGGAGAGCCGGCGGCTGGATTCCACTTCGGAGCCTTCACATGCGAGGGTTGCAAGGTGAGTTCGATATCGAAATTAATTTTTATTTGTTCGTTTCTAGCAGGGATTTGATCTTATCTAGCCTAGACAGTGTTCTTATATACTCTTTAAATATTTCTTGATGATTTTATTACTTTAAAAGCGATTAATTATTCTCTCTAAATGATTACCTGTAGGCAGTCAAGGTCATTTGCGGTTTCTATAAATCGTTAAATGATTTTATTTCACAAGAACTTGTACATACTCACATGATCAATATTTTCTTCTGGCTTCTTCTTAGGAAAAGAGTTCAATAATATCTCATTTCATGAGTTAGCTAAAATTCCTTAAACAATCCGGTCAAAATGGCCAACCCTTTGCATTTTGGCCACAACTTCAAACACGTTCAATAGTTGGTCATATCAATCGATTCAATCGATTTCAATAAATCGAATTCGCCGCCTTCGTGATGCAAACGCTAAGCAGAAAAAGTTATGAGGCCATTCTCCTCGAGACCCGACTCCGCTCGGAGCCGGAATGTTGAGTTCATCACTGGGCGGGAAGGAGGGGGAGTAGCCACGGCTACAAATGGATGGGATGCCCCAGGCTAAGGTCAAAGTTAAACAAAGCGCCCCACAAATAATTGATTTAAATACGAATACTCCTTTAATGGTGGGATGATCAGTTTTTTGTTCGCTCTTCGGCTCGATTCGAGTTCAGTCGCGGGATTTGATTTCGTTATTTATTTATATTTTTTGTATTTTCTTGTCGTCGTATTTTTTTCTTATTTTGCCCACGCCAAGGAGAAAAGGTCAACTAACGTACAATTTGTGGGTCAGCGTTATTTGATTTGTGCTTGGGCCTCGTTCGCAATGGCGTGGGCCTCGCTTGGCTAATTTAACGCCCACAAGAAGACAAAAAAAAGCAAATAACCGAGAAAAAAAAAGAGTAAATGGGCGCAAAGAAACAAAAAACAAACAAACAAAAGTGAATCTGCCTTGATGCACAAAATTACTTGTAAATAGTCGTCCGTCCGTCTGGGCTGCTTCTTGACTTATTGAAACGAAACTGAAAACGAAGAAACGCCAGAACGGGCCTCAGATCCTCCTCCTCCTCCTCGTCCGTTTCCATTTCCATTTCCGACCCAGTAATCTTGATGCCCAATTAACCTTAAAAGTGGATTTTCGCATTGTTTCTGCTTCTCTTCGGCTGTTTTTTTTTTTCCGTTTCGGTTCAATTTTGCGCTTCGTCGTCAGCATCAGCACCGGTGTTTCGGTGTTTCTTCCATTCAAAAGCTCCACCTACGATCAGAAAACGACGGCAACCAGCTTGAATACTGACAAACTGACACAGAGTCTGTCAGTTACACTGGCAAAAAAATTTAAGCTTTTGAACCATTACAATCATCAAATTAGACAAGCAACATAAATAAGTATGAAAATAAAAAACAAAGATCTTGTCAATGACAAGAAACTGTTTCAGTAAGGAGTCGAGAACGAACTTCAACTTACAGCGTAAATACCAACAATTTACTGCTGGAACTCGTTGGGAATTCTTGTGCAACTCAAGCGTTAATGCGAACATACTGCAGGGCCTCTCTTTGAAGTTGATGCAACCCTGCATAAATAAATTAAAATGATAATTTTCTACTAACTCTAGATCTAGTTGACGGATATAATTCCCAAATTATAGATTCAGCGTGTCACTGAAATCGTACTTGGGAATTTTAGTTGCTCTCGTTGCAACCATTAATATTACAATTTAAGATCCCAGAAAAATGTGTGCAGTTTCTTAAACATTGACTCGAAATATTGATTAATTTGTGGGTTATGATTTGATTATAAAGAAATTTTCGATCTTTTTTTTGTTGAACAAGATTTTTCTCCCAGTGCCGCCATTCAGTCAGTCATTTAGGCAGTCTGTCCCTTTTGGTTGATTGCAAAGCCGGGCAGGCCGTGAAGCGTTGGTGATTTACTGCCAACATTGCAACTTGGCATAAGTGTTGCACAGCCATAACCTTTGCAACATGCAGCAGCGGCAGCGGCAGCGGCAACATGTTGCTGTCTGTCGCTGGCGTTTTTGTTTCTTTCTCAGCTTTCTGGCTCTCAGCTTTTCATGGCTCCTCCGCATTGAATTAAATTGTTTGTTTGCTTTGTTGCAATTGATTGTGGTGCCCCAGCCAACGGTTAATGCCGGAGGTGTAGGTGGCAGCCTGGTTGCCTGGCCGCCGCTTGTGCATGTCGATTTGCTTTATTTCGCCTCGCGTCTTTTTTTTCGGCGCTCGAAGAGCGTTTAAAGAGGTCTCGGTCTCAGTCTCAGCAGCCTCTGCAGCGGATGAATCATCAAAAAATTTAATGAGATATTATTGTCGAGCATTGAAAACGTTTTACCGAATGACATCATGTTGCCGAAGAAGCTCGGATTGTTTTTGGTAAAGGGTGGAGTCGAGGCTCTTGAGGAGTTTTCATTGAAGACACTCAAGGATTGGGGCTTGATACGTATTTATTGACTTGAAAAATAAGCCTGGAAGGCATTCATTTAATTAGTATAATTATAATTTAAAATATAATTTATTAATTACCCAATTTCTCCCTCCCATTGCAGTCCTTCTTCGGTCGGTCGTACAACAACCTGTCGTCGATCTCGGACTGCAAGAACAACGGCGAATGCATCATCAACAAGAAGAACCGCACCGCCTGCAAGGCCTGCCGCCTGAAGAAGTGCCTCATGGTGGGCATGTCCAAGAGCGGCTCCCGCTACGGCCGCCGCTCCAACTGGTTCAAGATCCACTGCCTGCTCCAGGAGCAGCAGCAGCAGGCGGTGGCCGCGATGGCGGCGCACCACAACAGCCAGCAGGGTGGCGGAGGAGCACCGGGTGGCTCGGGCGGAGCCATGCCCAATGGGGTGAAGGCCATGTCGGGTGTCCCACCGCCGGCGGCAGCGGCAGCGGCCCTCGGAATGCTGGGTCATCCCGGTGGCTATCCGGGTCTCTATGCCGCGGCCACCGCCGGCGGCGGAGGAGTCCGGAGCAAGGAGGAGCTCATGATGCTGGGCCTGGACGGTGGGGGAGATTACGGAGCCCTCAAGCACCCAGTGGTGGCCTCGCCCTCAGTGAGCTCACCCGACTCCCACAACTCCGACAGCTCCGTGGAGGTGAGTTCGGTGCGGGGCAACCCGCTTCTGCACTTGGGGGGCGGCAAGTCCTCGGCCAGCGGAGCTGGAGGCGATGGCAGTCAGGCGAGCGGAGGAGCGGTGCCGGGCAGGCCGCCACAACTGCGCAAGGATCTGTCGCCGTTCCTGCCCCTGCCCTTCCCGGGACTCGGCTCCATGCCGGTGATGCCGCCACCCGCCTTCCTGCCGCCCTCGCACCTGCTATTCCCCGGCTACCACCCCGCCCTGTACTCCCACCACCAGGGTCTGCTGAAGCCCACGCCGGAGCAGCAGCAGGCGGCAGTGGCCGCGGCGGCGGTGCAGCATCTCTTCAACTCCAGCGGAGCGGGCCAGCGCTTTGCGCCGGGCACCTCACCCTTTGGCAACCACCAGCAGCACCAGCCGCAGCAGCAGCAGCAGCACCTCAAGGAGGAGGAGCAGCCGGCACCGCCGAGGAGTCCCAGTGGCCATGCGAACAACAACCACCTGCTGACCAATGGCGGGGCGGCCGACGAGCTGACCAAGCGCTTCTATTTGGACGCAGTGCTCAAGTCCCAGCGGCACAGTCCGCCGCCGACCACAAAACTACCGCCACACTCAAAGCAGGACTACTCAATATCAGCCCTGGTCACACCGAATTCGGAGAGTGGCCGCGAGAGGGTGAAGAGCCGGCAGAGCAACGGCCAGAACGAGGACGAGGAGGACGACGAGGTGCGGGCGGAAGACGGACCCGAGGAGGACGAAGAGGAGGAAGATCTAGTGGTCTCCATGACGCCGCCACACTCGCCAGCTCACCAGGCGACGGAAACACCGGCTGAAGTGGGCATAAATCCAAGTCCCGGCCAGGATAATCCCATCGATCTGAGCATGAAGACCACGGGCAGTTCGCTGAGCAGCAAAAGCAGTAGCCCCGACATGGATGCAGAGCCCGAGAACTCCAGGGAACACGAGGCGGAGGACGAGAACGAAGAGGAGGAGGAGGAGGATCTGAAGATCACACCCGAGGAAGATCAGGCAGAGGAGCAGGGGGAGCAGGAGGAGCAGGACCCCGAGGAGGATACCAGCACCACGGAGACGGTGAAGACCAGCATCGAGCAGCAGCCCCTGCTCAACAATAACAACAGTATCAGCAGCAATAACAACAATAATAATAACAATAATAACAGCATCCTAAGCGATAGCGAGGCCAGCGAGACGATCAAGCGGAAGCTGGACGAGCTCATCGAGGCCTCCAGTGAAAATGGGAAGCGTCTGCGATTAGATTCGCCCGTCGCCGTCAAGGTGGCCACCTCCAATGCCTTGGATCTGACCACTAAAGTCTGAATAACACTCTCCGGATGACAGTTATCAGGCACTGAAGATCGATCGAGGCAATAGAAAATTAGCCCCCCGCTAAGACACCACCAAAAAGATATAACAACACAAGTAATAATAATATACATACGAGACAATAAACGCATGTGAGTTATATAAATAATACGAAACATGAAACGGACTCGAACTCGGAGGAGTCTGCCTAAAAAGCGCTAAATACGAGTTCGTGCCGTTTGGCTCGAGATGTTATCACATCGTTTAAAACAACTAACCAAATTGCCAAAATATGCAAAAGTCGAGCGGCCCCCGAAAAAAGAAAAAAGAGAGAGATTTGCATATGGGGACCGACCGAAGTATAACACAAATGTTGTCCATAGCATCTCTTCAACTCCAGCGGAGCGGGCCAGCGCTTTGCGCCTGGCACCTCACCCTTTGGCAACCACCAGCAGCACCAGCCGCAGCAGCAGCAGCAGCACCTCAAGGAGGAGGAGCAGCCGGCACCGCCGAGGAGTCCCAGTGGCCATGCGAACAACAACCACCTGCTGACCAATGGCGGGGCGGCCGACGAGCTGACCAAGCGCTTCTATTTGGACGCAGTGCTCAAGTCCCAGCGGCACAGTCCGCCGCCGACCACAAAACTACCGCCACACTCAAAGCAGGACTACTCAATATCAGCCCTGGTCACACCGAATTCGGAGAGTGGCCGCGAGAGGGTGAAGAGCCGGCAGAGCAACGGCCAGAACGAGGACGAGGAGGACGACGAGGTGCGGGCGGAAGACGGACCCGAGGAGGACGAAGAGGAGGAAGATCTAGTGGTCTCCATGACGCCGCCACACTCGCCAGCTCACCAGGCGACGGAAACACCGGCTGAAGTGGGCATAAATCCAAGTCCCGGCCAGGATAATCCCATCGATCTGAGCATGAAGACCACGGGCAGTTCGCTGAGCAGCAAAAGCAGTAGCCCCGACATGGATGCAGAGCCCGAGAACTCCAGGGAACACGAGGCGGAGGACGAGAACGAAGAGGAGGAGGAGGAGGATCTGAAGATCACACCCGAGGAAGATCAGGCAGAGGAGCAGGGGGGAGCAGGAGGAGCAGGACCCCGAGGAGGATACCAGCACCACGGAGACGGTGAAGACCAGCATCGAGCAGCAGCCCCTGCTCAACAATAACAACAGTATCAGCAGCAATAACAACAATAATAATAACAATAATAACAGCATCCTAAGCGATAGCGAGGCCAGCGAGACGATCAAGCGGAAGCTGGACGAGCTCATCGAGGCCTCCAGTGAAAATGGGAAGCGTCTGCGATTAGATTCGCCCGTCGCCGTCAAGGTGGCCACCTCCAATGCCTTGGATCTGACCACTAAAGTCTGAATAACACTCTCCGGATGACAGTTATCAGGCACTGAAGATCGATCGAGGCAATAGAAAATTAGCCCCCCGCTAAGACACCACCAAAAAGATATAACAACACAAGTAATAATAATATACATACGAGACAATAAACGCATGTGAGTTATATAAATAATACGAAACATGAAACGGACTCGAACTCGGAGGAGTCTGCCTAAAAAGCGCTAAATACGAGTTCGTGCCGTTTGGCTCGAGATGTTATCACATCGTTTAAAACAACTAACCAAATTGCCAAAATATGCAAAAGTCGAGCGGCCCCCGAAAAAAGAAAAAAGAGAGAGATTTGCATATGGGGACCGACCGAAGTATAACACAAATGTTGTCCATAGCGATAATTTTATTCAGTGAATTATAAACAAATTTTTCGGTTGCCCACAAAGCGGCAAGAATACAAATTCGAAAATCTCAAATCGAAGCCAACAAAAACATGGAAAGAAAAGCTAAACAAATGATAAATAAAATAAAAGAAGAAACTGTAGCAAAATATGCAAAAAGGGCAGCTTATCTCGTGTATCGTGTGTATGCATAATATCGTAGTGGAATTCGTAGTCCGTAAGTTTCGTTTTCTTCTAAGCTATAAACCATATATACCATATATAACATTAAGCGATTAGCAATATTATTTAGACCCCCAAGAGTATTTGATAGTTTAAAGCACCCGTAATCGAGTTCTATATAGATATAGCTGGCCGGTAGACAAATTTTTGTGAGGTTTAGTTCGCTCGAGTTATTAGTCACAATTAGCAAATTCTTAAAATGTATGTATAAATATATAAATATATATAAATCTATGTAAAGCCAGGCGCACAAAGTTGTATAGATAATAGCATAAATTATTAATATTAATATGTTGCATAAGTATTTTCCCATTCCGTGTGATGATTTGGTATGCAAATCAAGAAAAATTATTATTGCTATCACCACAAAAATAAATACGAAATAAATATTTAGATGAAACAGAGTTTCTTTTATTGATTGGGCTTGGCCTCCATGGAAAAGATCTACGAGAGCGCTGGAGAAAGCTGGTTTCTCAGACTCCTGCGGCGATGGCAATCAATAAAGAGAAGACTTCACTGGATAAATGTGTCGCATAAAATGTAGCTCCTCCGCGTGGCAGCTTAATTAGAAATTATCCCAGAGCCGGATGGGAGCTCTTAACCTCGCTCACAACCTGCGCTCGCGATTCCCAGGAACTCCAACTGCAACTGCAAGGCGATGTGCATACCAGCAGCCAATCAATCCGAAATCTATTTCAATCAATCTTTGCGTAATTGTAAATACTTTCAGCATAGCTTCGCTTCAGTCAGACCCAGAGACAGTCCGACTCTGACAGACGGGCCAAGACGACGGCAAATGGCGCGAAAATTATAGCAAAATGCTAGACTTTGGGACCTGAATTCGTTTCTATTTATTTCACACTTGAATTGATGCACAGCACCAGATTGACATTTTGCAAATGCTCACGGCACCGGAGGAGGCAATTGCCAATTGGCGAAATCACAGCCAGCCCCGGCACAGCACAGAAGCTGTGAGCTGTGAGCTGTGAGCTGAGAGCTGAGCCCTCGGCTCGTGAATGAGGCTGCGCTTCAATCAATCACTGAGCGGAAAACCAGAGAATCGAAAGTAGGTAAGGAGAAAGCACAATGAGAAATAACAAAGATGGAATATATATTAAAATTAATGTGCATTTATTTGTGATACTTTGAGAGAACTTACAAGGGAATTAAAATTATTACATTCAAAGATAATAACAAATCAAACTTAGTTTAATTGAAAAATTAATTTAAATAATTAATATTTTTATTTTAAATTTAGTTTTTAATTAACAATTAATGCTAAGTTGTTAGAGGAAGGGAAACATGGCCTACCACAGTCACCAAGAGGTCACTCAAGAAGCTTCTTCAGCTCAACTGCACAAGACTATGTGTGACCTAATGGAACAGGATCTCAAAAATATAATAGTGCCATACTCTTCTCTCAGTGTAATCCTCAAGGCAGGCTTGGCCGTCGTCTTCGTCGTTGACTTTGTTGTGGATTGTGGATTGACGCTCAGAGCTTGACGAGTTGACGGGTTAGAGATCGCTAGCTCCGACTGTGACTTTTGGGCAGAGGGTTTTTCGGGGGGCCTTGCGGACCGAGAAAAGGGGGGCTGGGAGCTGGGGAGTCTGGTGCAAAAGTAAGGTAGTACATCCCAGTGCCTCCTCGCATTGTCAGCGGTGAATTGTAGTGCAAATAAATTTCAATTGCGAGACACATTCTCCCACTGACATTGTTTGACACTTCTTCGGCTGCACAATTTGCATGTCGAAGGCGCGAAAAGGCGGCAAGAGGATCCCGGCAGATCTTTAAGTTTATTGTTTGATCTTTAAAGATTGGCCAACACCCAGCGGCGACCGTTTCGTTTCCTTACCTCCTTTCCCCCCAGTGTTTTTTTTTTTTTTTTTTTTGCTAACAAGCTCAACACACACGCTCAAGAGATGACGACGACGGTGCCGGTGATGACGATGATGCTGAGATGCTGATGGTGACGGTGATGAGGAAGACGCACCCAGGCTACCAATCTTAGACTTGGAGCTCCATTTACGGGTTATCTGGAACCGCGGCTGGGGTGAGTCCATGCACTGGCGAAAATTCAATATGAAATTCTGAGAAAATCAGACATCCTGAAACACTTAAGCAGGGAAAATATCCATAGATATTAATATATAAGTTATGGAAACCTATTATAATTATTGAAAATAATATTATTTTAATTAGATACTTTATAAATCTTATATAAAATTTATTAACATAGAGTAATAAATAAAGTTACAAATCGATTTTTATAAGCAACAATTAAGCAACAACCTTAAAAACAAAGTTCTGACTGCCATCAAAGTATTTAACTTTAGTCTAAAGAAAGAATCTAAAAAATTCCATTTATGCTCAGGAAATACACAAGAAACCAACTAGGCAAGCAAATATTTTATTTAATTTTTTAACACATTTTTCCCACATATTTCTGATCACTTTAACTTGCAGTGTGTGTCTGCTCCAAATGCATTAAGTGTTTTGGCGCTTTTATTTGCTACCCACTCGCCGGGGAGTCGCAGGCGGAACAGCAAGACGACTCGATAGCTACACCCTAATCTCGTGTGGACCACTTTCCGCACCTACAACAACGCGGCACATCGCACATCGCCCAGATAGAGGCGACACCAACGCGCGCGATAAATGTCTCCGCTCCGCTGGAACTCCCAGATGGATATACTCGCACTTGGATCGGATCGGAGGAAGGAAGCCGGAGCCGTCGGAGAAGCTGCTGGCCGGGCCTCTCGATACTTAACACCTAGGCAGGGAGGCCGGCAGACAGACAGGCAAACAGACAGACGGAGACTAAACGCTCCAACTGGATTGGGGCATGGCCGATAACCGGCGATGAAGCGTTGAAAAGCCAGACTCTTGACTCCGATCTCGGGGCCCACTTTGGATGCAATTGCCGCAATCTGTGAGTAACAAGCATAACACGCCCACTGTGCAGCGGCGACTGGCCCGGGGGTCCCAATTGGGCTAACAGTTGCACAAATGGAACGGAAATTGTTAGTCAGCCGGGCAAACAGAGTTATCAAAATGCGACTCGATTCGATTTAAACGATTTCAACGATTTATGTGTGCAGATTTTCACTTTCGCCTAGAGTGTTTTTGTTATTTTTTCGGGGATAACTAATAATATTTATTTGATTTTTTTGGAGGCGGTGTCACTGGGAAATTTGTTTAAGCTTTATATTGAAGTAGCAAACGCTGCTTTAGGAACGATAGAACTGCTAAGGAATTCCCACTTTGACTAGCTATAGCTTTCTTTAATTTAAAATTAAATCTTATTATTTTATTTTTCAAATATCTTGCTGGTTTGATTTTAAGTTACCATATTGCTACATATCCAAGAATAATAAAAATCAAGCAATTAACCTCAGACACCTTACAGTGCTCACATATTCAAAAGTCATCGAGTAGCTCTCCTTGAGATTTACATACTGAACTCCGATCCCACTAAAACTACCAACCGATTATGGAACAGGAATAGGATTCTGAGGCTCATTCGATAATTTCCCAGGCTGAAAATAAAAAAAAAATCGAAACAGACAAAAACCGCAGCCTAAACGCCGCTAAGTGCTTGGGTTTTGTATGGGTTTTGTGGTTTGGTGGGTGCCATGAATCGGGATAGAGTGTATCGCTGCTTTTGGGGTTCAAGAGGGATCGGGAGCCACAGTGGGGGAGGGGGACGGGACACCCGGCATGACTTTGCTCAATGCGGGACCGCATTAACTACTCCATAAAAGGTGTAAAGAAATCACTTAAGTACTTGGATGTCACTCCTTTGTCAAACTAAATCATAGTAGGGAACGGAACCCATCGTGAATCCATCTTTCTCTCTCTATATATATATTTTTACATGTCTATATGCACATAAAAAAAAATTCGTTACTCTTTTTTATCCAGAACTAAGTTAAATTTAAAGTGTAATAGGAATTCAAAGAGCAAGGATATTTGATTCATTTGGAACAGTGGTGCAATACGTTGTAATGTTAAGATTATATTTCCGTGAGTAAGAAATAGAAAATAGTTCTTAGTTAGTTCTAGTTTGAAAAAAATAGCCAACATTTTTTATAACTATTTTACATACTATTAAAATCACAATATTTTCAAAATATTTTCATCTACCCTTAAATCTAAAAACATTTGTTTTCAGATGTTTCCTTAGATCTAAAATCGAAAAAAAAAATTAAATAAAAGGCTTAAATAAATATGTATTTTCTCAGAGTGTCCATATTCATAAGGAAACTATAGGCGTAGAATGCTTTCGGTTGTAAAGAATAAAACGGGGGAGTTTTATTGACAGCCGCAATTACCACATAATCATGCAACAAATATGATGGTTGCTGGCTTTTTTCACGATTGAAGAAGGGGCTTCCCCTTCCCCGGATCTGCTGCCGCTGCTGTAGCTGTTGCTTTTATTATTGTTGCTGATGACGTAGAGACGACGTCTGAAAGGCAACAGGCTGGCAGGCAGCTCAACTCAACTGGTCCCAGCCCAGGCTCAGCGGACCTGGCAACGTGCTGATCCATTACGGCAGCTATCCCGCCTCCCCCGCTACCCGTCCCCCGCTTGGCCCCATCGCATCGAAGAGCGACAATCACAGGTACCAGGTACATTTTGTCTAGACTTATTGAGTGATCGTGGCAGGAGCCACGGCAGGCACAGCAACACCACCAACTAGAAGGCGCAGCCGTTTTTTTAATGGGGTGGCAATCACTTTGAACGACGACGAAGAGCTGAACGTTAAGGTCTGCACTGTGCAAAAAATATTACCAAATACCCATTAAAAATTCTGAATTCGAAGGAGGGAGTTATGGTAAGGAAATGATGTGAAAACCTAGCGAACAATTGGAAAAGTTCTAACAAATTTGGTTGAAACTATTGGAATTAAATTCCATATATTTAATTATATAAAAAATTAAAAAAAGATAGGCTTCAAAGCTTTTTTCACAGTACAGTAGTGTGATCGCAGAAGAGGGATCTGAGGCAGGCCTCACAAATTATGGTCAAGAGGCGAACGATGCCGAAGAAAGCCCGGCCATCGTGGCAGAGGCTCGTTTTGTGCTCTGAACTGGGTTGGCAGATACTTAAGAAATATGTTATTAAATAATAATGGAGTGCGTGGTTAATAGATACAACGTCAGCGGCGGCCAAAGGCACTGCAGTTGCTATGCTGCAGTGTGAAAGAAGTGTGCAATCCGGGCTACGTTTGGGGCCTCATCGGCAATCATTGTTAACAATCAATTAAGGAAATAAGTTGTTTATAAAATGTGGCTATTACTCGCAGATCGCCCCGGCTACCATAAATACTAGCAAACTATGGGTTTCCCCAGCCAAATGCCGAGCCCAATGAGCTCTAAAATTATGACACTGGGCCAGAGTCAAAATTATTTCGGCGGTGAAAGTGGGCCAAATAATGGGATTAATATTGAGGATAAAATGCTTATTATGAAATATTGTATTGAAGAAAATGTATACATAAAAAATTCTCAAAAGGAGTCAGGAAAATGTCTCTTATTTTATTTTATATTTTATTCTCAGAGTAGTGCAACACCTTTATATTATTTAAGCACTAACTAAAGTACATATTAGATTAATTTCCAGAAATTATATAGAAAAACCATGTTAATATACAAATAGATATTTTCAAAGAATATTATAAGTACTTTAAGAACTTAGGACAAAAATATTATATTTACTTATTAATTCTCTAGTTTCTCTCATCTATAACTCCTCGTAAAAACCAGAAAAAATATCGATTTAAAAACCACCAATTTATCAGTCCAATTCCCCGATTACCACTGTAAATGAATGCTTGTTCAGAGAAGAAACAATCACTGTGGCCCCAATGCTGCTGGCGAAAATGTTTTAATTAATGTGGCAGACAGTTAATGAAACTGTTATAGTTATACATGCATACGTAAGTATGACTATACATTATGACCATATACGTAGCACTCGGCAGTCCACTTCGGGGAGTTTATTAACCCGGCTAAAACAGAAAACGACAATCGATGGATCGACTGACCAAAAAAGGGCTTTTATATGCCAGCCAGCGAGCAGAGCGAAGATCATTAATCAAAACACCCCAGCAGGCGGTTCGAACTTTGGTAGCAGCCGGGGACCAAAAAAGACTACCGAACTGTACTACTTGACCACACGGAGCCAAACAGCAACAAAAAAAAAGAAGCCCTAAATATAGGTTTCGCTATCAAAATAATCCAAAATTTAACAATGAGTAACGTAAAGCAATGTCAACACGAACTTATAAGTACTTTCTGTGCATTCGTTTTAAGATTTAATGAACCCGTCAATAAATTTTGATAAAAAAATTAAATTACTTACATGTAAATTTCACAGATTTTACTTACTGTACTAATTTTATAATTATAATTTTGGCTATAATTTAATTTAAATAACATACAAAAGCGAAAAGCTTTTCAAGCCAAACAGAAAATTCTTACTAAAGATTGACATGGTTGACCTCAGAATATTATATTCTTATTGAAATATTTATTTAACTAGGAATTTATTTGACAAATATAAAATAATTGTGTTAGTTTCTTCTCACATAAGTTAAATTAAATTAAATTAAAAAATAACGGGAAGAACCATGAAAATATTTTGTGACTTAATTTGACAATTTTTTTGTCAATATAATTATCCCAAATTGGTCCCCATAGGTTATACATATTGGTAGCTAGTTCTTTAATTAAAAACATAAGATAAAATTATACATAATTTAGAAATAATATATCTAATGTCAGTTTTAACAAGATATTCCATTTAAAAACTTGTTGTTCAAATATTTTCAAAATTGGTGGCATCACTATTGATATTATACTCTACTTTAATCCCTTATTGCTTTATGAAATTTCGTTATATCACACTGGAAACTCCTTTTGATAGGAAAGAAAAACCAAAAGTGAATATAAGTATTTTTCTCTCTGTGCCGCTCTAAAAGCGAGCCGCAGAAGTAGGCCCCATATGATTAGTGGCGGTGGCTACTTTAATGAGCGTTAACTGCCTGGCCTCAAAGTTCATTAGGTGCAGTCGGCTTATGATTGATGCCCCCAAACAAATGGCGGAAAATTCTGGTGCCAAAATCAGAATCGAAATCGGCCACAAGTCCGAGATGCTTAAATTGAAACATAAATCAAAATTCCTGCTTGAAATTCGGCTTGGTTCTCGTTTTTATCCACCAATTTTCGTGGAGAGTTCTGTTTCGGTTTCTGTTTTTTTAATCAATGCGGAAACCCAATCAGTCAGCTGCCATCTCCAAATCTCTGGCCAAAAATCGCACAATTTCGGACTTCGATCAGCGGCTAGCGTTCAGCGCATGTGGCGTTAATTTTGATTAATGGCCGAAATTGCTTGGCTGACCATTTTCGAATTTTAATTGTTTTCAAATCGGCGGGCGAGTCCGCGAGTCTCGTTCTACAAATAATTATAAGCAGTTTTTAATGATGGCCCCGGAGAAGAGAATAGCCAAACAAAGGCTCCTAGCAGCAGCACTAATTGTTACAGATCCGGCGAAGAGGCGCGCAACTTGCTACCAGTTCTGACCCGCGGCTTTTATTTAGCTTCTTGTACGCTCCAAAAAAAGAAATATTATTCATTTTTCTTTCTTATTTTTGGCTGCCATAAAAGCAAGTGCCGCTAAATGGCCAAAGGGGGTGGACAGGCGGACAGGCGGACAAAGGCCGTTGTGGAGGGCAGCACGTGCTCAATCCGTCCGACAAAAGGCCGATACGAAAGCAATTAGCGGGAGAGAAGAATTGAATTTCGGGAGAAGAAAGATGTGCTGCGGCAATCCCAGTTAAATATAGATCAGAAAAGGTTTATCAAGTGAAGCGTTAATTGAGATCATCACTTGGAAAATAATATATATACATTAATGATTTAAATGTATGAAGGAGTCATTGCTTTAGATGCGAAAATTAATTTGGAGACCTCAAATTGAGAATTAAATTATACAAAATGCTCTAGTCAAGTTTAAAAACTTTTATTTACATATAGAAAATAAAGATTAATTTCTTTTATTGCTATCTAAATACTTACTTTATGATTTTAAACGTAAGCATACAATTGTGAACCACTTCAAGTTAAATTCCAAATTAAGAAAATAAAATACAGCAAAATCCTTTGTCATACCTACCGAAAATACCCCTTAGGAGTAAAAAGAATCACTCCCAGAAGAATTCCCGTATGGCATAACTGAAATAACTGTAACCCGGGTCGAACTCCATCGCCTGGCCAGCCTTCGAATCCATCAAAACTCGTTGATTGTTCTTAATTGCCCTGAAATTGCATGACCACCTACTAATCTTGTCCGTTCCGAGGGAATCTCGCCTTGGATGTGGTGGATCCCTTTAACCTTTCCAAGCCAAAAAGTCCCAGACAGAGACGACGATGGCTTTTGTCTTTCGCTGCTGATGATGATGCTGATGCTACAGCAGTGGTTGCTGCGGATTCTGCAGTTACTGCTGCTGCTGCTGCTGCAAATTCCATAAATCTGTCAAGCGGGGAGCGTCGCACATCTTGCACTTGTTCTTCTCTGTTTTCGCGAAAATCTTGACATGTGAAATACGCAGATTTGCCAGGTTTTATGGGCCGCAGTTGGGTGCGGAGGACCACAGCGGCAGTGAGTTGCAACTGGGATGCTATGTTGCCCCTTGCTGCCATGCTGCAGGTTGCCAGTTGCAAGTTGGGATGCTCCATACGGCATGCATTCCGTGCATTCGCCCAGTGCCATAAACTTTGGCTAAAAGCGCACCAAAAGCGGCGGCGGCAGCCAGCCAAAGTACAAAGCGACCGCTCCAGAGACACACACACACACACATATATGTGTAGAGGGGGGAGGGGTAGGGAGCTGGAGGTCGGCGGTTGGGGAAGCATCCGTGATGACCCGGGCACTTGAACTGGCTCTAGAAGCTCATACACCGAATGCTTGCTAGGATGGATTGATGGATTGCGACTGCGGTTATTGCTGTTAGCTACACTGAAGGCAAAAAATGGCTAAGTAGAATAATTTTTATTCCTTAAAGGGATATTAACAGAAATATAAAAATATTTTTAAATCAGAACTTACTTAAATAAGAAAAATATAATAAATATTTCAAATATTTTAAAATTATTCTAAAAGGCCTCAAAAAGTATGCAATAAATTGTTAGAGGTACCAAATTCCGTGTGAACTTGTATATATTTTTAAAGTTGTAGCATTTTGTAGCATTGTTTTAGGCGCCTATTAAAGTGAATTCAATACGCTAGAGAGTTCTGTAGGATTTAAAAAAAATGTAAACTATGTTAAGCTCTTAAAAAGTCCTAAAAACTGTTGACTATATTAAATAATTTGATTTATTCCGAGTGTATGGTTACTATCGCTGCTGTTCGGTGCAAATGAAGACCTGCTCGGCCGGCCACTTGCCACAGAACTGAGAACTGAGAAGAAAAAACCGAAAAAAGCATCGAAAAGCTAATTTAAAGCAATTTAGTTTGAAACGCGCACACATTTCCATGCCGCGCCGCAGACGAAAAGCATCTGCACGAAATGAGGTTGCAACTGCAGCAGCAGCAACTGCAACAGCAGCAGCACCACCACAGAACAACAGCAACACCGAGAGCGGCAGTAACAACTTTTGAATGCAACGGTCAGACACTTATTTATTGTTTCCAATGGTGGCTGCCGCTTGCGATGGCCCTGAGTTGATAGTCGGAAGGCATTGACACAAACCCCAAAAGTATGAGCTGCTAGTTACCTTCACTCGCCACCTTTTGCAATTATTAGATTAGAAAATCCGTTAGCGCGAGAGTGCTGGCTTTCCTGCCGCTTTTTAAGATATTGAAGCTTCCCAGTTTATGGCCAGAATGCATAGAAGTTCCTCGAGGATCAAATAAATGAAGAAATATCAGTTCAAGTCGCAGAGAATGGTCCAAAATGGTGAATGGAGAAATGGGAGAAAGGACTCCTGGAGCCATAAAAAATATGATTTAAGAATTAGTTAGCCACCCACGTATCCATTAACTGCTTAAATCGAGCGCTGATGTTATTGTCTCGAGCACGTTGCCACAGGTCGTATACTTAACGCGGGGCCAAGCATGCTTTCTAACTGCTATCAGTATTGCAGCTTGTAAAAACTTTTAGAAAAGAACTAATCTTATGAAATCCAGCTGGGAGAGATGTTTAGTGCCTTTATGGAGAGACGAGAGAAGCAAATGCTGGTAATAGGAAGTGTGCTTAAGGATTATGTATTATGTATACAAAAGTATTATTATTTTTTATTGTTAATTGTATGTGTAAATCCGCGAAAAAGAACAATGAATTTAAAGTTCGAGTAATATTTCTATGCTTTTATGTGTGGGCTTCCTAAGAAGGTTAAACTAATAAAATATTTCATAAAATTTATTTAATACATTTTAGCTTAATACTTTTCTTTGCCAGTGTATTCGGACATAGTTTACTCTGCAATTCGACCATAAAGTGTAATTACAGCCGCTCTAAATAAATTAAGGAGTATATTGGACTACTTAAAGTCGGTCTCCCATTAAAGCTAGATTTTTATTTTTTTGCCGGATTTGTTCCCTTTTATTTTGTTTTGGCAAAAAGCAATCTAATTGCTTGGGTTTTGCATCGTTTTTTCTTGTGACTGCTACTGGCTACTGGAGGGCTAATGAACCAATTACTAGTGGAGGTCATAAAAAATAGTAACGGCCTCAGAACTCTGAATGGAAAAGCGGGCGAGCAGTTGAGGTGCCTTGAATTCGGTTTAGACTAGAATTCCCACCGTCAACCAGACCGGGCCGAGAGTGACTAACTATATGCATAGCGCGGGATCCGATCCAAGCCGAGATCATGGCTGACCTCAAAGCCGGGCTAAAACGAAACCAAACGAAACGAAACCGAAAAGCGAAAAGCGGCGGAGGAGACCTCAACTAGACCGACATTAAACAGCCGAAAAAGAGCCGCCAGGCAAAAGGCATCAGAGAAGCATCGGAAAAGCAACCCACACTGCTGCGATCCGCCAACGATCGCCCCGATCGATCCCAAAGTGCACGATGGAAAAGCTCTCAGTGAGCCGGGGGAAAACAACAAGGAAAATATCGAAAAGCCAGCCAGGCACTGAAGATATTGCGACTGTCATAAAACAATATTATTGGCATTATTACATTTAAGTGTTGACAGCATAATAAAATAATTGTCGACAGACAATTTACAACTAGGCAAAAAAATAAAACCAAAAAAAAAGTGCAGATATCGTTTGCCGGCTGGCTGGCTGGCTGGCAGGCAGGCAGGCTGACTGTCTGACTGGCTGGCTGTTGGATATCATGTCGATTCCCATGTAAAACACTTTTAAAAATCACACTCACAACTCAGGCCGAATGCAAAGTGCAACAAGTCATCAAAGGCAGCCCAAGCACGGCTGGAAAATGGAAAGATTTTTCATAACCGCCGAGAGATCAAAAGAATTGTGCGGCGCTTAACGCAGAGATGAGAAGAGCTCTGGAGCTGTTTTGTCGATTTCTTTCCGTTTTTTTTTTCGGATCGGTTTGCACAGCTTGGAGTTCCCTCAACGACGACGCTCATTCATATAATTCACCCTCATTTCATAATAAATTGCTCTCAATTGATCACGACAATCGACAGCGATGAAAAGTCATGCCAAAGTTGACTCTGCGAGCGAGGAAACCGAAACGAACTCGAAAAAGGAAACATACGATACGAAATCGAATCGCAGTGTTAAGCCAAAGTAAAGCAATGCCGGCCAAACTTAAATTGGCAAAAGGTGCGACGTCACACAGAGAGAAAATGTTCAATCAAGAATATTCCTATAGAGAGTAAAAAGTAATAATGCAAGCTTTTATTAAGTTAGATAAATAATAGCTTCTTATGTTGTAAAAGCTCTAGTTCAATTCATTATGTTGTATGATAGAAAAGTTAATATCTTAGGGTAGCTTTGAGCCATCTTCAAAATACATAGACCGGAGTCCGTCTTACAGTGATAGTAAAAAAATAAAAATCGAATAAATCGCCAACCCTAGATCTTCCAAGAAAACAATGGATTCCTTTTTATAAATTTAACATGACACTAATAGACTTATGTGAAATTTTCTAGTTGAATGAGGCGCAACAAGTGTTAATAATTAAATTAAAATAATGAAAACACTTACTGCTAAGGCATAAATACACATTCTACTATAATAGTTCAAACAAATTTTGCGAAAGGAAAAGGTGATACATACTTTTCTTTTTTAATAAAATGTGATTTTTTCTCTCAGTGCAGCCATCGCAGGCGTTCATCTCCTCTGATACTTGGCGGCGTTAAGTTGTAGGTGCAGACTGGACAGAATCACCCACAGAGCCACCGGTCCAGCTCCCCGCACCACCATCATCATGCTCCACCCGTCGTCTCCAGAGCCAAGCAAATAAGTCATATGGCAAAAGAGCTTAAGGTTTCTACCCGGCCCGATAGGAAATTGCTCTAATATTTTGCCTTTTGTCTGATTGGAAATATCGCAGACACCACCACCAAAGTGCCGGCAGATTTTTTTTTCTGCATTTTGGGTTTTCTTTGTATTTTTTTCCTTGCCCGCAGGAGGAGGAAACTTTTTGGCGCTGACTGTGTGGATTGATGATGAATTATGTAGAGCACGAAGAGCGAAGTGCATTGCTGATGATGCCTCCTGTGCCTGTGCCTGATGGCGGGAATTGATCTCAACCAAACCGATCCCCACCTGAACTGAACTGAACTCAAATGAGGTGAGCTGTTGAGCTCGGTGTGGGAGTTGGGCTGATTTGCCAATCGCTCACGAACTCAAGGAATTTTAATGAAAGGAAAATAATGCAAAAGTAAACAGAGAAGTGCGCAAAATGATTTAACCAAAGATTTAACCAGGCGACAAAATATTCGTCTGAGAATAATAGTTTATGATCATAAGAGAAAATATATATTTAAAGTTAGCTGATTGTTGAATTTTAAGTAACCACAGCATTTTTTAATCGGTGGAATGGTGAAAAAACAGTTCCTCGAATTTTGGAATGCCGTTTACCTTTGTTAAGTCTTTAAAAATGAATAAACTTATTGTTAGAGCTCAAGTAAACTGCATTCGAATGGGATCTCTTTCCTTATTTGATTATTAATGTGTGATATATTTTATTACTGTTGCATTAATCACAACTGCTTCTGTTTTTAATCATCATTAGAATGACTACTGTTTTTAATGTTGCAAACGTATAATTTTCGACCCTTAAACACTTCAACTTTGCTCATTTCTATAACAAACTAGTTACATTCTAGTCAGTTAAGTTGTGCCTATAAAATCTGTTTTTCCCCCACATTTCTAACATAAGCTAATCATCTTTAATGCCACCTTTTTAATGCGACTTTTTATATCGCAGCAGTTCGCTAGAAACGACTAATCAATATATATGGGAGCTTCCAAACCAAATCACAGCCATCGAGCGATAATGAAACGATAAATCTCTAATTGAAGCCGAGTCAAATTCCTTGGAAAAAGTTGTGTAAGCAATTCGACCGACATTCTTGCCTGCGACAGGTGTGCGGGGTTAGTGAGACCTTCCAGGTGAGTCACACTTTGCCAGACTTTGCATAGTCAAATCATTTGGCAGGCTAAAAAAAAGAAAACAAAAAACGGGTGAGGCAAGGGGAGAGGGAAGTGATTTCTAGGCGGAACTGACCCGTTACAAGTTTACAGGTCTGTGGGGCTTGGTTATTAGTAGTAAGGTAGTAACCGCGGGACTCTGTATATCACTTGAAAAATACTCTTCTTGCTTTATTTAATAAAAATATATATATTACATTATTTTCATATTCGATCGTAGACTTTTATGGTACTAGATATTATAAGATATTAAATTTAGTAAAGAAATCAGATAATAACCAAAATGAAATTAATATTGAATTATACAGCTTTCACAGAATGTGGCTTACATTTCATTCTTTCTATGAAATTAATTAAAAATTATTTTTTTTAATTAAAAGAGTGCATTAAAATATTAGAAAATATAATTATAATAGTTACTCATGGTAATTTAATGAACTCTAGTTTTTTCCAGTGCCCATATCCAAATGGATCCATCGCAAACGCATCGAGAAGTCGGGGGCAAGAATAGAAGATGCCACGATGAACCCGAACCCGAACCCACATGCACTTTGCGGTAAACGAAGCCGTCGTCTGCGGCACCAAATTGTGTTATCAAAAGCCTGGGAATTCGCCCTGCATGCCCACCAACCGGCCAGGCGAACTCGCCGAGTTACCATCTTTACCAAGCCACCACAGAAACCCAGAGCCAAACCCCCATACGGGCCTGGAAAATTGTGCAAATTTTTCGTACAGGTAGCACCCGGCACACGGGGCACAATGGAGCTGTAGGAACGGCAGGGAAGAGCCGAAAACTCGTTAGAGTTGGAGGCTGCGTGTGAGAGCCAGGTCCAAGTGGAAGATGCAGCCGAAGTTGCAGACGAAACCGAGGCAGAGCACTCGAACAAAATTAGGGCCCGGAAGAATTCTACAAGATTCTACAAATAGAGTAGGTCTTGGTTAAGATTTAATATAAATATTTCAACAACTGAACATCTGTATTACTATTAATGAAGGCATATTTTTTGAAGGAAACTTAACCGACAGCGAAAAAGTTTGAACTAAGGACCTAAAAAAACAAGAAAAAATCAACATACATTTTAAATTTTAAGCTTTAAGAATAGAGCAAAAATCACTATAAATGGTGTGTACTTGAAATTATTTATATTCTTCATAAATAAATGTAATAGGATAAAAGTTTACTTAAGTTAGTGGCATCATTTTTCCAAGTGATCCCAGCTAACCCGAACTGAACCGAACCGGTGTCCACTGGCCAACAACATTGCATTATTTCACCAAATCATTTCATGCCACATTAATCCACTTTACCACCGCCATCATCATCATCATCGTCGCCGCCACCAAAGGCACCATCGCTATAACCATCCGGCCAAACCAACTGGCCAAATCTTGGGAACTTTCCTGGCCGGCAACGCGATCATGATGACGACGCCGACGACGTGTGCCTAGAGGGTGTCAATTGTTGCATATGCTGCAGAAAAATTCGCAATTTGGGGTTGCCATGTGCTGGGAGTTGCATTCGCCGCCGTCCAAGTCCAAGTCGAAGTTGGAATGGAGCTCAATTTACTATTAGCGTGACTTTTGGGTTAGTTTTTCTATTCGTCATGCAAGGCATCGCTTATTGGCCGGCATTTTCCGACTCGTACGGCCGTTACCAGACTCCGGGCCAAATGGCCCCGACTCTTAAGTGTTTTATTGCATCAAGTGATCTTCTCTATAAATTCAAATGAGAAAAAACGTAGCACTTTTTCGAAAGGAGCACTAAATATTTATGCGTATATGGTAGTAAAATGTCCAGATTTGTATGCTAGAAATGTGATAGATATTTTTTATATGCTTTAGTCAATCGCGACAAACAATATTGTATTACAAATAAATATGTTTTATTTTAATTAAAATGAAGTAAAAGTTAACATTCTTAATTCAATAGTCTAAAAATAAAAACAATCATCAAAATTAAAAAACAAACGACCCAAGCATCTTCTTTTCTATCGTTAGTGTCCGTATAGTAAACCTCCATAATAAAGTAGTAGCCTTTATTAACCCTCGAGGTGAACTTGACCTCCAATTTCGTGAACGGTGGATGTCCCTTTAATTCGATCTTAGCGCCCGTTTTCCATATATCCTTGAACTTGACCGCATTAATAGTCCTGTCCACTGAAAATCCTGTGGTGTGGGAGACGCTCCGTAATAGTTTTAAGTCCATATGAATATGTTGCGTAAATATGGAGTCAAACGGACGGGGAAACCCGAATGACGTACTCATATCCTGTCCGTAGGATCCCCTAATGGTGTCCAGGAAAAGGATTGCAAGCCAAACGTCACGCCCTTGGATATTCATTGATTGTTAGTTGTTACTTTGGAGAGGTCAAGCAACGTACTGAGAGCTGTATTCAAATATGAATGGAAATGCGGAACTTTTTATGGCTAATACAATTAAAGCGTTACGTTCGTGTATAATTAGCCTAGAGCAGGCATGATAGAGTTGCATTTGGGTACAAAAAATATCGAAGTAGCTAACATTTTGCCTTATATATTTTGCAATATTTTATTAAAAAATGCTACGGCAGAGGCTGGATAGAGAAATTAGCTGACTCTGACACTGGCCTAAATTTTTTAACACATTGAACGAAGATAAAGCAAATTAAATTTACTCTTTACAAATATAGTAAAATGTGTTGCCCATATTCGATGTCTGAAAGTCAAAACTCAAATCAGAGCAACGCACTTGCCAAGTGCATGGCAATCCAATCAATTACAATCAGTCCGGAATAAGATCATTATTCACCTGCGATCTGTGGGCAAAAACAAAAAAAACTAAGCTCTCGAATGATAAACGAGGCAGCGAGCAATCAAAGGGGCAGACAGGCCAACTGATCGATCCTGCGAGATCCACGGCGATGATGATCGCAGTGATGATGATGAATGTAGAACAACAAGCAAACAGCATTAAGGGCTGATTGATCGCCTAAAAGGTTTTATTAAGTCATAGCCCCGATCCGTATGGCTGTTTCCTATATTTTAGTGGCCGTGGTGCCCATCTGTTGATCATATGTAATTTATTTGTCATATCACGTGTTAAACATTTAACAACTCATGGGCTAGGCCAGGTCCTCCGTCCCGACGTGCCGCGCCACATCAGGCACTATAACCGGAGGCAAGTGCACGAGACGCAGTCGAAGTCGGTGCAGAAATCGAATAAAAAATATAAAATAAGCTGGCGAAATCAAGAACGAGCCGGGGGAGTGAAAGAGGCTTTTGCACAGAGATCAATCTTGTGGCTGCAGAAAGAAAACCCAGGCAATAAGTCAAAACAATGGCCTGTCGCCAATGTCGTCGTCTAAAGAGCTGCATTCGTGCACTCAGCAAAAGGGAGCAGTACTTTGAAATTTAGACCTAAGAAATTTGTATAGCTTATAAATAAATATCAAGAGAAGTAATAAGTACCATTTATATTCAGCTAGGAAACCAATAAACTATTGCATGTTCCGGTATTGTTTTATATAAAAGGTGTAGCTTTTTTGCCAGTGTGATCTCAGGCCAAGTTGTCGGTTCATCGGCTGCTCACAGTCCCCCTTTGGCAGTCAGTCAGTCAACCCCTCGAAGATTAGCCTTGACTCCGACTCCAGCTCCGACTTGGAGCAATGCTAAACGAGCTGAATGAGTCGGGAATGAGACAGTAATGGGCTTCTTTAGTTGAGATACTAGACACCGCGAAAGGGGGGCGTAGGTGGCTCGGCATCGGATTCGGACTCTCATTCGGATTGTCGTGGTAAATGTGGTAACAGCAGACGACACTGATTGTGAGTCCTCAAGCCAGGCCAGGCTGGAGCTGGAGCTGGAGGAGCTGCAGGAGATGGACTGGCCGATAGGAGGGTCTGGCAGTCGGGCTGGCTGGAGAATGTGTGCGCTGGAAAGTGAGACAGGAGGTCAGGTTGCTCAAGTTGGCCAGGTGAACGGAATGGAAAGCCCGGTTAGTCCTTCTAGGGTCATGACGCCAGCAATCCAGGCATCACTATTAATTATGAGGCCTGTGATTAATCGTGTGATAAACTGTGATGAAAGGATATTTCAGAGATTAAGAGAGGCAACAAAGACTGTGGGAGGGAAAATATAATATAATATATATAATAATATATTAAAAACTTAAGTATATAAGCTAACGTTACTTACTAAGGATAATCAAATGTTTTAATTATATTTGTGGAAAATTATTACATAATTTTACTTGAAAATGAAAATCCCGCTATAAAGTCACTATCAATCCTGACATCTGGGAACCGATCCTTCGACAGACTAATCCTATTCACCGAGCAATGGCAGTCACATTTCACCTGACCGCTTTCTGTCCAAAAAAAAAAAAAAAGTAAGCAGGAAAACTCAGTTGTAAGCTGTGATTAGAAGGAAAATCAATTTAAATAGCGCCACATGTGAGGCGAGGCGTTCGGGAGTCAGAAAGTCGAAGTTTACACAATACCGCCGATTGGCGATCGGCGACCGGCGATCGGGGCCATCGCTATCGGATGACAGGCAGGCACCACCGGGCGCGCTAAGACGCAATTACACATTGCGCGGGGCAGGATACGGACTGGGAATCGGAGTCGGACTGGGACTCAGATCCAGTACACGTCCAGTACACCGCTCCTGCTCGGCTTTGGTCATTCACACGTCTTGTTAGCGCGTCTTAATAAATTGCACGCAATCAACCTGCGCGCTTAGCTCCATTTAAGCGCGTCTGAGCGACTAGATCTTGGCCAGACTCGGTCTGGGTTTCGGATCTGGGAGCTCACAGCATGTGGCTGGTCAGCGGGCACCTTTTACTCGGACTCTCGGTTGGGGAAACGAAACCGATCGGATGGTAAGTAATTGATTGCGCTTCAATTGCAATTACCCCAACGCGGCGATGAGGAGGCGCGCAGGGGCGCCTCAGCAAAAAAAAAAAAAAAAAAAAAAAAAAAGTACGAGTAAACTTGTGTAATTGTGGCGTAATAATGCGATTTTCGAGCCAAGACTTTAAGGCGACACCATTACTCCTCTCGAGGACACTCGAACAATTTGTAGACTATGTTTACAGGATTTTTAACTGATTTGTACTTTTTTAAAGCTACCTAAAACCAAATCCCGTTTAAGGAACATAAAAGGTACTTCGATAAGAGATATTTGAATTAAAGATAATATGTTTTTAAGTATTTGTAACATCATTAAACATACACGTTGTTGCTGGGGCCTGCACCTGAAGTTCTCAAGTCGGAATTCAGAGACACACCTTAATAAATACATAGGTTTGAATGGTGGAGGTTATTTTAATCAATATCCTTCCCACTTTCAAAAATATAACAAAATGTTTCTTTTAGCATTAATTATTAAAATTTGTAATGAATTTCAGCTATTAACAAGTTAAGCTCAATACTCTTATGCACATTCTTGGATTGGTTTTCCAAATAAAAATTTAATGCATAAAACCCCCGAATAAATATATGTTAAATAATGCCCAGAATTTCCCCAGTGTGTCGGTGTGTGGCGCCACTTATCGATGGACAGAAAGAAAAAGCAGGGAAGGGGAATGGCACCTAAGCTAATAATCTTTCCTGCATATGTGCATCATACGAGCTCGTACTCGTACGAGTATCTGCAATGTTCCCACGCACTCTCGACGCGAAACGCCACTCCAGTGGAAACCGAAAACTACTCCACTGCACTCGAGGCAGCAACAACACCTCGCTTAGCTAAATTAAACTTCTTTATTTCAATTAAACGTCTGTCCAGCCTGTCTGTCTCGGTCTGAGTCGCAGCCTCAGTCTGAGTCGCTTATTCGCTCACTTTGTCATCGCCGAGCCCAAAATCTCTGGGCCTTTCGAGGAGTCTGAGTGTGGAGTGTGTGTGTGGCACGGTGAGTTCATATGAGCTTGAGTTTGAGTTTTGGGGCCCAGCAGAAATGAAACGGGAACAACGCGAGCAGCCAGCAAGCTAAAGAGTTGGGTTCGGTCTGCGAATGTGGCAGCCAAAGCACAGCTGGGGTTAAAATAATAGGTCTGACGGGAGCTTAGGTTACAGGAAAATGCTTTGGTTTTCTTATGAATACCCAGACTACATACCATGTAAATGCAATAAAGAAATATGAATAATATAAATAAGGATGCTCCTTACTTGGTGTATATATATAAAGTATATATTATATACATAGATCTGCTCTATTAAATCTTGAAGAATTTACATTATACTTTCAACTTATAATTAGTCGAAAAGAAAACATAGAATATACTATTTGAAAGTATTTGAGTATAAAAGTTCTCAAGAAAGGTACACAAATGCTCACTGTGAGTTTTTTTTTCCCGACCAATGTTTAATTATCTCTGTGTAAGCACAGATTATATAATTTACGATTATTATTATATAAATAAATAAATTAGTAATTATGTTAATAAGTTTTGTTTTTTTTTTAGCATTTAGGAATAAAAATACCAAATCCTATTAAATTGCCCGCAGCTGTACTGCGTCTGGGGCTTGGGCCTTTTGTCTGGTTCCGCGGATTTGCCGCTTGTAACCTCACCTTTAACATCCCACATGCGTCGGCTGGCGACCAGAGACTTGTTAGATTGCCTCACATGAGCTGGAACTGGGGATGTGTGCCAAAATCTGGGATAAGTCCCTAGGCTTTTACAGATGTTTTGGACTTTTACCTAAGATTAGGATCATGTTCAGATGGACTTTAGTGCTAAAGTATTCCCTAGAAATGGAAGACCTTTTTATTGTACTTGTAAATGTACCTAAACTTCAATGCTTTCATGAAAATTATATGATTTAATTTCTCTTTTGTAAGACCTTTATTCACAATTTATTTCTGGTTAACGAACCAATATTTTCAGAGTATTTTATATTCTATATATCTTATTGTCACACGTCTTTGTCACTTTTGCTTTGGTTTGAGACACGTCACCCCAGGCAGGAGTTCTTCTCATTCGACCCGAGGCAATCCTCCCAAGCGAGCCAAATGCAAATGATCGATAAATAAACGACAAATATATATTTTAATTTAAAAATTGAGACGTTACCTCTCTCTCTGCGAGATCGGATCAGAGTTCAACGATTATTATGATGACTGTGCGGGCGTGGGCCCAAACTTAAGCCCAAACCCAAGCCCAGGGAGCTACTGTGCTGAGGCGCAAATTGGCGGATTGTCTAAATGGGCGAAGGTGTGTATTTCAGGGCGTTTAATTAGCCGGGCCAAGCCTTGGGCCCGATCGCAGTGACTAGGAAAAGAAGTACTCGTGCTTTGGGTGGCCAAACAGGAAGTTTGCCACACGCAATCAGCATCAAGTCAAGAGATGAGATGGGAGACATGGGAGGCATATGCGGCACATGCTGCACACCTCGGAATCCCCGAGTGCGAAACAGAGTCCGCATCCCAGGCTGCGTCCGAGTCCGGGTCTTGGCCCGGGCACATTCCAAACTCGAACTAGACAAATATTGATGGCCGCTCATCAATAGCCACAGCAGCAGCACCATCACCAACACCATCGGAATTGCACTGGAAGAAAATGTATATCCCAATTTAATAAGTTCTTAAAAGTTCTGTAAGGTATTTAAAAGATATTTCTAGAATTAAGGCCGTGAATGAATGTAAATTGCTAAGTAAAGAAGTATTTGAATGATCAAATAAGGGTGTTTCACTTTCCATATATTGTAAATTAATAATTAAACATGATTTTTTAAATTAAAAGTAAATTTTAAATATAAATGGATTTATATCAGATAAAGATTTGATTCGTTACATTCTACTTTGTTAAGTTTTCTAGGACATAAAAGTTTGAGAGGCTCCAATAGGGTTCAATCAGATATTTTTCGTTCCTTGTATGACCGCTTTTACTTACTTCGCTGATTTAATTTACACACAATTTCTAGGGCATTTTTCCTATATATAGTCCTCTGAAATTTCTTCTTCTAATGTCTGCAGATTTTTCTCGAAGTGCACTGGCAAAATCAAACGCAGCTGAAACGGAGATGGAAAAAAGAGCGCGCAGATTTTTTTCTCTTAGCGCATTGCGATTGATTTATTTACCACGGCTTAGATTTACCGCCTTGCGAGTGGCATTTTGGCATTGTGCTGATGATGCCCCAAAGTCTTCTTCGGGGCCCCTTCTTAACCCGACTGGCTCTCCCCCGGAGTGTGTCCCGCCGCCTTGGCCCCGGAGCGACGGCATCATCATCAGCGGCACTTGCGGCACACGGCACTTGGCCCCCAAGTTGCAGCTGGAAAGCGCTGCATTTGATTTGGTTAGGCCAACTTGTTCATGTCCATCGGCATCGCCATCTATCCGGAATCCGGATAGCCAGCCAAAGCCGGCCATAGACTCTCTCGCTTTTGCATCGTTACACAAAACCACAAACAATTTATATTCCCATCAAACATTTTGACCGCAACGCTGATTCATCTTAATCAATTATAATCTTTTGGATCGAGCCCCGGTCGTCCGCTTTTCTCTCTCCCATCTCTTCTTGTAATGAGCGAAAAATATACTTATATATATACCTTGTGCTGGCTGCATTGCTCTCAAGTTAGAGAGGGGTAGAGGTCGTGTGCTGGGGGCAACTGCGTGTAGAGATTTGCTCCACAGGCATTGCCCAGATAAGATGTACCAGACACCAAGAGCCGGAGTCGGAGTCGGAGTCGGAGTTGGAAACCCCGATCCGATCCGAGCCAAGTCAAGCGATGTTTCGAGGAGCGAGAAGATCGAGCCGGGCTTAAGCAGATTGCATGCCAAACAATGGACATGGACATGGAATCGGGTGGCTGCTGCGATTCAATGCGATCCAATGGACCTATTTAGCGGAGAGTTGCCATAGATAAATTAAGATAAAGTGTCAAACAGCGAATAATCACTGGGAATACCAAGATAAATGGGAGGAAAGGGGTTTCTTTATTAATAAATAATATTTACAGAAAGGAACATAAAAAAAAAGAAGGATAAATTATTATCAATATATATATAATGAGGAGAGTTGCCAGAAGTTAAGAAGTCAGATTATTATCGACAAAAATCGCATAATAAAATATTAGCGGTTAAATTAATTTTTTGTTAAAACTTTAAGGTTTAAGATCAACGGCTTTCCTTGGAAAAAGTGACATATTCCTTTATCAAGCTTCCTATAAAAGTGTTAGCGAATTAGCGTCAACACTTTAACCATATCGAATCCGAGCTTGGTTAACATTCTTCACCTTTCCGCATAGCCTTAAGACCCCCTCAATCTAATCAAGATCTCGACGGCTGTCCTCCAATCAATCATTTCCCAATGAGTGTCGGCCATCGACACATTGAATATTCAAAATCATTATCAAATTTCAAATTTTACTTCCTGTTGTTGTCAGGTTTCAGCCAAAAAACACTTAGTTGCAGCATATTCGATTCACCCAAGAAATTAGTAAAGAAGAAGAAGGCATCGCCTCGATTACGAGAATCAAAAACAGAAATAAATCCAATGCCAGCTCAATCAGAACTCACTCTATCCGCTATAATTACAGGCCGAACCCCCCGCAATCACCATCATCACGATATTATCAATCAACGGGCCAACAACCGTAGAAACAAGAGGAGAAAACAAAAAACACAAGCCAGAAAAGCTGTCAAAGCTCACACCGTTTCTTCATGCTCAATTTTCAATTACAAATTACAAAAGTCTCGCGCGCTCGCAATTGTTTAATTTACAAATCATGTGAACCAATTAAACAGCCGCGGCAATAACAACAGCCATCGCGGCCGGCAGTGCCACGAACAAGGCTTAAATAGACTTTACTTGTTAACAATTATGCGTCCCGTGGCCAGGGGGGAGCGCAGTGGAGCTCAAATCAAAACCGAATCAAATGATAAATGACAACACCAAAACACAACTAGCCTAGGAGATCCGAGCCATCGGAGTGAAACAGTGAAAGAGGAGGAAAGCTCCAATCCCATTCCCATTCCTATTCCCATTCCCATTCCCAATCGCAATCCCAAATCCCAGTCTGCGTCTGCATGGCTATCTTCAATATGTGTGCACTGAAAAAAAAAAAGAAATGGGTAATAAGTCTATAATATAGTTCATAATATAATATAGATAGTGAAGTTCTTTGCCCAACCACTGTCGGCACACGCACAGATTGTTAGGAAGGCGCCAGTGATTAACTCCAGCCTATTTTATAGCTAAAAAAATATTTTTTAGTCAGAGCTATTTTTCAGGAAGTATTAAAAATATTGCTTGATATTTTTTATCTCATATCTAGCCACTTCGTCAAATTTCTTACTCACAGAAGTGCATTTTGAACATTATTATATTATTCTTTGACACATATTTTACTTAAGAATTTTTATTTTATTAAATATATGTAAATATTCCTTTTTCCCAGTGCATACGCGCCTCAATGTCGATCCATTAAGACCGAAAGCCCTCGCACCACTTGACGGATGAGTTTGAACTCACATGTCTGACCCAGAGCGGCGAGTGGAGTGCGGATCGCAGGGTGAATCGCTGGATTGGTGGATTCGCTGGCGATGGAAGTGGAAGTGGAGTGGCCGTGGAGGCGCCCCTGCCCATGCATCATTGGAGCCACCAAATGAAACTCACACCAATGGGGGCAGAGTGGTGTGCCCCGGCCCAGGCTCTATCTGGCCTGAACCCAGGGCCCCAGTTTCAGTTCCAAGTTCCAAGTTCCATGGGCGATGGACACCGGACGATGGACTCTGGACTGGGCAATGGCCAAGTTATACATTGTTTGATAAATGGCACACAACCTTTTCGAGGTTGATTATTGTGTTTTGTCTCCCTCGCTCGCTGAGGGGTGTGTGTGCGTGTGTGCACATGTTTGTTGTGGGATTTCTATTTTGTGATATCAGAGCACCCTGGCTTAAATGGAGTACATCGGTTATGTGGCTTAAAAGGCATCAGAGAAATAAATTAATTTAATAAGCAGGCCCTAGCCTGTACCGCTGTTTTAACAGGAAGCCACCTCCTTTCATCATCAAAGCTAAGCCACTTCAACATTCAGTGTGAATATCCCAAGTTCAATTCTAAACAGCAGAGCAATTAATATAGATTTATAATTATTTTATTTCAACTAGTTTTATAAGGTAGGTCCTTGAAGATTTTTATATAGAACTTATCAATATAAAACTCTAATAATAATAATTCATAAAAATAAACCCTATTGCATATTGTATATTATTAACCAAAATTTTATTTAAAAAAAAGAGCATTAAGTATTCTTATTTTTCAAAGTTTTAATCTCGTCAAATATATTGTTGGTTGCCCTAAGGGCAAAAAACCCGAGATCTACCACAAATTTAGCTACAATTTCAAACAATTTTTTGTGTGCCGTGTTTTTTGTTTTAACCATAACGGGGCCTTCGTCTGGAATTGGCGAATTGAATTAATCGTTTTCATTTTGTTTATTTGTTGGTAATTAAACACCTCTGCTTTGATTTCTTGTCTATCTCGTCAGCCGAGAAAATGAATCATTTACAAACATTTTTTCGTTATTTTTTATCTTTCCTTCTCAGCATTTTTTAATGTTGAATCGTTGTAAGCCATAAATTTCGGCTACGCTTAGGCTTTTATACTATTATGTGGGGGGCCTGGGAATATACATTTTTTTCTCTCAAATTTTTGATTTTGTGCGTGGCGCCTGTTGTGAAATTAGTGGGGCAGAATTATGGCGAAATCGAATCGGCTAATGAAGTTTCACAGATTAATGGGTACAGATGAGAAGCGTAGGCAGGTTTCAAAAATAATGATGGATGGGGGCATGTGTAAATCAATTATTCATGGTTGTAAAATATAAGGATCAATATGTTTTTTTGGTGAAAATAATACTAGAAAACCTCTATTAGTATGGGTTTTGGAAAAAACTAAAAAAAAATATATATTTATTAAATTTCCTTAAATTAAAATAATACATTTTTCAATGTATATTTTAGTTTACAATTAATATTGTACATTATTATTAACTTTAAGGTGCTGCTTTTAAGTTCTTTTTACTATTACCTTTTCTTAGGAATTTATTTAAGCAAAATATATTTCTTACCAACATACCATTTACAATTTATTTTTATTCGACGAACAAAATATTTAATCGGATTGACATATTTTATATTATATTATCAACAGGACTGATTTAAGCCTTGATCTATAATAATTATTATTATTATTAATGGTTTTAAATTAGGCTAAAGAATTGCTATATAAACCTTTCCATATTCATTCTTAAGAAATAATACATTTTCTACTTTACAAAATATTTATAAATATTTATTAAATATTTTAATACTTTTCAAAGTTTTTTTTTTTTTTTTTTTGAGATTTCATAATATTTCTTTCATTTTTTATTGAAGTTAGGGCATCTCACTAGGGCTTGCCCAGCTTATTCTGCCTTATTTTGGGTATGTCCGAAACGTTTGCTATTTTTGAATTTCAATTTATAGCAAAATGTTAGCAGCAGGTGTTCCCGTTCCCGTTCGCGTTCCCAGCATCATCATCATCATTGCGATCACACGCACACCCAATCATCATCATCAATGGGGTAAGCTTACCGAAAAAATAAGGCAATCTAATGTACGCCATTGGTGGTGTGGTGTTAACCTCATTGGGTTACTTTCGGGAAAGTTTATAGTTTTTTGAAAAATTCACCAATGTCAAAATGGAAAAATTTGCATTAGCAGAGGCCTCGGCCTCGACTTCGGCCTCTCAGCTCAGCTCAGGCTCAGTTCAGCTCGGCTTGGCTCACCCTCAGGCATTCAATTACAATCGATTCTGGTGTGAAAAAGTTCAATTTCTTTGCCGGCCGCAAACGACGACGATGACTGCGACCCGTTTTTATTTTTTTCTCTCTCTTAGTATTTTTTCTGCAATTTTTTTTAGTTTCTTGCGTTTTGTTTTTTTTTTTTTTTTTTTTGCGGCTAGTAATGAGGAAATGGCAAAACGCAGTTGTCGAGAGAGATGGAGGAGTCATGGGGGCTTTTGCCGGGTTTTGTGGCCATATGGAAAATGCAATTCATGCACTTCCTAGATTGGACAACTGGTTGAAAAAAGCTGCTGCCGATGCTGCTGCCGCTGCCGAGTGTGTGCATATCTACATATGTGATTGCCATATTGTGTAGATAATTGTGGGGCCCTGGCCCGACCCTCCCCGCCAATACACCTGAAGTGCTTAATGCTTTGTGACTATTCATGGGCACTTCAGCCATAGCTTCAGCTTCAGCATCAGCATCAGCCACAGCCTGAGCTCCAGCTTCGTCCAGCTCGGAATTGGAATTGCTGCCCCAACAGAAGCAGCAGCAGCGCCGAACTATGGGGCCACATATGCAAATCGCCAGTCGGTACACAGGTGGAGTTCGGTGCTCGGATCGACAGGCTGACGACGAAGGGGCGGACGAACCAGGCCGGCCAAAAGTGCAGCACTCCAAAATGGGCAAACAAACACACAGACAGAGCCAGGCACGAGGGCACTGCAAGAAAATAGGGGAGAGTCCGGAAATGGATGGGATTCTTAAAACATAGGGAAAAGAAAATAGCAAATAAGCCGGAAATAAATGGTATTTATAAAAATGGGAGGCCAAAAATATTCCTGACAAATTTTCAGAAGTTTAAGTTTGGTGAAAACTAGGCTTAGAATAATAGTACATCTTTTAATTATATTTGTATTCCTTTTAACTAGAAACCATTCACGTTAAATATCCTTGAAATACTTAATAAATACTTTTTAATGTCAGGGCTTTAAAAAAACAAATGATAATGACTATTAGTTATTATTATTATGAAAATATCGTCAAAAGGTAAAAATAATAAGTGTATAAAGTACTTGTGTTTTTATAATCTTAGATTATTAGTATTTTAGGATACGAGTGTATCATATTAAGTCTATCTGACCCCTTTAATTTAATTACTATTGTTTTAATATGATAAAATGAATGTATTATAAAGGTATTTAGAATAATATATTGTTTAATAAATGAATTTAAGAAAAGATTACAAGAGCTACTCATACAAATTTCAGAAGAAGGACATGAATTGATTGGAAAATATGTGAAAATCATAGATTTATAGATAGCAATTCATTTATTATTTTTACTTTTATTGTATACATATTATAAATATATAATATACAAATTTATTTTATTGTTTATGCTAAGTACAAATTATTTCTCCTTCTGCAAAATATCGCGAATGATGTGATGGGAGGGTGGAACCGGGTTTACCCACTCAAGCATTGACAGTTGAGTGGTCAGCGTTTTCTAGCCTGCATCATCAAGCAGCAGGCAGCAGCAGCAGCAACTACAACAATGATAATAATAATAACAACAACAATAGGAACCACGACGAAACCTCCTTATAAACCCCATGGCACACACAGAGTCAACAACAATAATTACCCACTTGCCTGCACTTGATATTAAAATCAGACAAAAAGGTAAGGCCTTCCCTCCTCAATCAATTCCCGCTCTCTCTTCCATTTATGCACTACAGTAAGTATACATATATATATTTTTTTACTTTTCAACTGATTCGACAGGTCAAAGCAAAACACAGAAACGTGCAAAAAAACGTGCAAAATTATCAAAAATCGTTCATCAAATTACCAAAAAGAGCGCAACGGGCCACTTAACGACTCTATTACGAAATGGATAAAAATACATACATATATATAGAGGAGCTTCCAAAAGACATTGAGACATTGCCCGGGCGTCTCGGGCTGGCAGAAATTGCAAAAGCGTCAACACAAAAATTATTTTAAATTAGAACTCGAAACTACTCACGTTTTGCAATTTTCGCTTTTTGTGTGGAATGCCAATTGAAGTGTTAGGAAAATAAACAAAAGCCAGCCAGCCCCAACTGGGAGCTGCAGTGAAAAAAAATCAGAAAAAAATCAAAATAAAACCGAAAAAAAAACAAAGCAAAGCACAGCAACAACTGAAACCAAAACAAAAACAAAACTGAAGCATCATCACCATTGGGAATCGAAGAGAGAGAGGGGCAGGAGCTGGGGGCGGAGTGATCAGCAGGGGGCATCCGGGCAATGGAGACACCATCCAGCACCAACAATAACAACAACTAACAGCCAACCGCCAACAGTAGCACTAAAAATAACAAAAACAATAACACGACTCCGATGGGAAGACTTTCGGGCCATTGGGTCCACTTTAGAGGTGGAAGCGTGACAGAAAATCAGCAAAGTGTCGAGGATTCGTTCGCTAATATACATATATTGGATTTTCCCATTTTAGTTTAAGTATTAAAAAGTTGGTTAATGCAGCTTGTTCTAAATAATTGAAACATTATTATACTGGGTTTTCCCTTCTAAGTTGTAATATATTTAAAAGTAGTTATACTAAATAATTATTCCAAATAAATAATACACAATTAAACTAAATAAAAAATAGCATTAAATATTTTTGAAAGCACCAGCAAGTGTAATTTTAATTAAATAACCTGTGCCATTAAGACTTTATTGGGCAATAATTGTAATTGATTTGAAAATAAAATGTTTAATAAATGTAGGTATAATTTTATGGCTTATAGCTGTCATAAGAAAGTAATTAATGGGGCTGAAAAGGTGGTAATAATCGCTAAATTCACTTGCAATCATTATTGGCTATTTGCCTGCTCCAAATTTCCTTCAGAACTCTTGACGGCTCCTTGGACAACGGCAAAAACCCGCTATCATCGCTAGAATACGGCAGTGACTTTGTGTGTCCCTCTTTTTGGCGATGGCTTGACAATCAACGCAAATAGCTCAAACGCCTCAAGTGTTTGCTGAAGATGTCACCCACACTTCAGGCTGGAACTCCAACTCTCTCGCTCGCTCGCTGCCGCTATCTGCGGCCAAGTTCGTTGCTGGAGTCTTTTGTTTAGACAGCGTCAACGTCGCGTCGCAGCAGAAGTTTGCTGCTCGTTTCCTCGCTTTGACTTTTGCAATTTGGCACAGCAGCTCTAACAACAACACTAACAACAACAGCAACAATCGTAACGGCAAGAAGAAGAAGCAACAGAAGCACAAATATTGGCAATATTTCGATGACTGCAAAATATCGCTTACAGTTAAATGGAAATTGATGCACTTAGCTGACTCACTCACTTCTGTTTGGGCATGGGCATGGACACCGCTGCTGCTGCTGGTGCTGCTGCGCTGCTCCTCGTCCTATAAAGAAAACTATGCAATTGTGTGTACTCAGCGGAGAGAATTCCTCATTTTCCAGCCAAACTCCTCATGCAAGCAACGTGACTTTGAATAAATTAAGTGCACATATGATATGCAAGCACGAGGTAGAAAAAAGTCAGAGGAAATATAAGAAGGAGCAAAGAAATGGAGCGAACGATTGTATGAGAGTTTGCCGAGGACAAACACAAAAGGATGGTAGCAAACAAAAATATATTTCTGCCAGCCTCTTCATAATCATATCGAGTGTCGGGCGAATCATTTTTCTTAAATAAATCCCCCCATGAATTCGGATCAGGCTGGGCCTTAACTCTCGCGCTGCACAGCCATAAAGAGCGTATCAAGCCAACATTAATTTCCAGCATAAACTTCAATTTGAATAAATTGCAATTAATTTAATTTAATTAACAGCTCTACAAACACGTTCCGGAGCAATTGGACGACGGCGGCGGTGTCGGCGGCTGGAGGATTACCGATCCTGGCCCAGTCATCTGGTAACCACTTGTCGCTTTTTATTATCTAGTCGCCTGTCAAAAACTCGTGCTATACGCCATAAGATATTAGATTTTATATCCAGCAGCCCATCGGGCTACAAATGGCACAACAAATTCGTGCAGAGCTACCACACCGAACCAAACCAGACTGCCAAGTACCTCGGGATGATCGGGATGAAGATGGCGATGGCGATGGCCATGACGATGACGATGATGATGGTCCTATCAGCATGGAAACTATCGGGACTTTTAATGAGGCTCCTTATGATTTCTTAAAATCTATTCAAGGAGACAACTAACAAATTATATGGCAGAAGCCGGAGATGAAAGCGGCTAGATACGTGAAAACAAGATCTCGTTCTTGGCTTATGCAAAGTTGGGTACCACAATCATGTTAGAATTATGTTTACTTGATTTAGTTACCTATTTGTGGGGGATTTTTAACAGAAAATTAGAGCTGTAAGTGGTTTTAAGATGGAGCATTTATGAATAATATTATAAGTAAGCTAAGGCGTATTATTTTATGTTAAGAAAATAATCAATACTCTTATTAAAAATGAAATATGAAAACTTGTGAAAAGTTAATATTTTCTATTATAAATATATATGTATATCCCGCTTTCTATATTGCTTATTTTATTAAATGAAAGCAACACATTTTAAGTAATTAAGTAAGATCATAAAAGCAAAATAAAACCATACAATAAATTCCACACATTTTATTAATACCCATAGACATTTTGAATCTATTAAAAATAATAATAATCCGGGTTTATCAGACAGAAAGAGGATGATTAAGCCAGGGACTTGTCTTTCAAACTGTAAACAGCCGGTTGGCTCAAATATGCGAAATTAACAAGACACAATTACAAGACACCGAACGCAACAGGCAACACGCCTAACCATCAAGTGTTTTCCTACCACTTTCCCACCGCCCCTCGCCTCGCGCCCACTGTTATCGTTTAGTCTATGGTTTTATTTTTATTACGCCGCACAGCCTTGTCCCAAAGCACAGCACAGTGTGGCAAGTGCCATTAAAAAAGTGATAACTATATTAACAACATACGTACATAACACCAGTTTACAAAATGAAAAAAAAAAAATGCTCCAAGCCTGTTGATGTGAAATTCTGGTAGAGTTGAACCCCCAGATCACGAAAATGGCTTTAATTTTTTTTTCTATGGATACGTTTTTTTTAAAAGATTTTTTAAAGTTTTACACAAAAAAATTTGCTCAGTTAACGTTTATCATTTCATAGCTCGAGTTCTAGCCAACCAATTTACCTGTCGAATGTTTTATTTTACAGGTAATGAACTAACCTTTCGATTTTTAAACACTTTATGTATATTGGATAAGTACTTTGTGTGCTATAGCTCGATAAACTTGAAAAAAGTGGAAATTTCAATCCGTTAACTCAAATGTTAACGTGCTGCTAACATCCTAAAAACTCGGAAAAAATCCGTTGGAAAATCAAAACGTGTTTTTTTACAAAGATGATCGCCCAAAGTATCAAACAGGCCTTTAACTCCAGAAATCCGTTGAAGAATAGATTTATCGTGGATTTTCAAAGTTAAGAAAATTGAGAAATTTTTTAAAAATTTTGGACGGATGCCTACTAGATTAAATGTACAGTGTTGGACAACACCTTTAGATGGCCTGTTAACTGTTCTAGATGTGATGTACAGTCGGATTTAGCTATAAAAAAATAGCTACGTTTTGTTAAATAATCAAAAATTTACAAAATTATGTTGAAGTAAGATAAAAATTAAATTATCGCCTTTATATACATACACCTATTGTGAACTAATTAGAAAGATGACCATGGTGGTGGTCTTTGTATCGATAAGAAGCCAAAAAATAGAATTATTAGGCCAGTATTATGCCTATTATATTCTAGAAATATTAATCTTCAGTAAATAATAAGGATCTAAACAATATCCTGCTGTGCTCCGTAAAAAAAATTATTTTAATAGAAAGATATCAGAGTTATTTCAAAATTTGTTGTTTTCTTAATTATTTAGCAACAAAGTTGGGATACGTTTATTTAATTTACCATTTATGATTGGTATTATTAAATTTTTGTTGCATAATAATTACCAAAAATTGATAGGAGTAAGTAAAAAATGCTTGCTACATATGAATTCTATTAGAAGGTATAAAATGCTCAAATTACATATTTTTTTGACTTAGACCTAACCATTGAAACTCGTTATAATAAGTTCACTTGCAAAACTGTTCCCATCCCGTACCTGCAAGAAAACGTACTACGTTGAAAATTAATTCTAAAAAATTTTCTGTTAAAATACAAATTTATAATAATTCGGCTTTGAAATATTCAAATGTATTTATAAAACTCAATTCTGGTTTGAGCTCGATCGAAGGGTCGAACTCATTTTGTACACAATTTTGTAAATTTTTGATTATTTAACAAAACGTAGCTATTTTTTTATAGCTAAATCCGACTGTTCATCACATCTAGAACAGTTAACAGGCCATCTAAAGGTGTTGTCCAACACTGTACATTTAATCTAGTAGGCATCCGCCCAAAAATTTTAAAAAATTTCTCAATTTTCTTAACTTTGAAAATCCACGATAAATCTATTCTTCAACGGATTTCTGGAGTTGTAGGCCTGTTTGATACTTTGGGCGATCATCTTTGTAAAAAAACACGTTTTGATTTTCCAACGGATTTTTTCCGAGTTTTTAGGATGTTAGCAGCACGTTAACATTTGAGTTAACGGATTGAAATTTCCACTTTTTTCAAGTTTATCGATCTATAGCACACAAAGTACTTATCCAATATACATAAAGTGTTTTAAAATCGAAAGGTTAGTTCATTACCTGTAAAATAAAACATTCGACAGGTAAATTGGTTGGCTACAACTCGAGCTATGAAATAATAAACGTAAACTGAGCAAATTTTTTTTGTGTAAAACTTTAAAAAATCTTTAAAAAAAACGTATCCATAGAAAAAAAAAATTAAAGCCATTTTCGTGATCTGGGGGTTCAACTCTATCAGAATTTCACATCAACAGGCTTGGAGCATTTTGAGTGTAAACTAGTGTAATGCATAAAAGGCAACAGAATAAATTAGAAAGCGAAAATAAATGCAAATCCTAATCCCGTTTTAATTTTATTCGGTGCGCAGCGATTTATTGTTTATTTATTTATAGTTCAAATAATTAAAAAAATCAATAAAGCAATACAATATAATAAGAAATATGATATACAAGCCACAATATTTTAGCTTTAAATTTTCCCTTTAAATATTACTGCCAAAAGTATGCTCGATATCTAGAATCACTGTGCATTTGGCTTGAATCCCGTGGCAACTGCAACTGCAAACGCAGCCTTTAGCATTCGGCACCGAAACTCTCTGGCCAAATGGTCGCACAGAAATTTGCGAGATTGTTATCGGGGCGGAGAGGCTGGCCAAGTTGGAACGAAACGGAGGCGTAGAGAGCAGCCTAGTCAAACATCGTTGTTGTCGTCGTTTGAGGTGAAAACCCGCAACGCGAGTGCATGCAAAATGGAATTTATTGTATAATTAGGATTTGTCTTATTGGTAATAAGCCGGGTTAAACATAACGAGCTTTTGTGCTTTCTACATAAACAATATTTTGTTTTGGTCAGTGAAAGAGGCACGGCACGCCCACTGAGCACTGGGGAGAAATTATAGCTTTAAATACTTGAATATAAACTGGTCAAAGCTTAGTCAAAAATCATTTATATTTTTATAAATTGTTTTTTGAGAATCCCCAGATGTTCTTGGATACTTTTTGTGGGCTCTGTTGGCCAACTTAAATCCTTGTAGGCCCAAACCCTGGTGTGTGTACAAGCTCATTACGACTCTTGCTCGCCGAGAGTTGCGTTGTTGTCTTAGTTGTTGTTTCTTGTTTAGTTGTTGTCGCCGGGGTGTCGAAATGTACAGCCAATTACATGCGACAACAACCACATAGAGGAGCGAATCTCCTCCAGGAGCAGGAGCAGGAGCAGGAGCTGGAGCGAGAGGAGGTGACTGGTAATTCGATAGCTGAGCCCGCAGCGCGAAAAGCAAAAGGAATTCAAGGCTAAAAGTCTGAGAATCGAAGGCAGGCATTGAATTTCATGAGTTCTTTCCGCGCTTTAGGTAGCATCCAACGGGTTGCGACCTCTATAGATAGAGATTCTTGCATTCAGCTCCCTCGGCTGCTCACATAGAACAATTATTTTGCGTGTAATTATATGAGCATGTTATGCGAGAGGAGAAGCCTGGCAGTGTCTTGTAAAAGGAGCGAGATTTTAATGGCTTAGGAACGGTGTGGCAGGCATTCAATTATATTGGAAATTTCAATTAAATATTGTACAGTTTTGGCTACTTAAAGGCTGATATTAACACCCAAGCCGATAAAACTTAATTGCCCCAATTAAAATGTCAAGTTCAGTCATCGATATGTTAATACCGGGATATCGTTAGTGAATAAATATTCCAGGTTTTCAATTACGGACTAATCTGGGAACTAGCTACATTTTGTTTTAGTTGTAAATAAATCTACATTTTAACAGAGGGCTTGTTCAAACACCTTTATTATAATTTATAATAATTATTCAGATTTTCCAACAATTTGTCATGGGAAAACAATGGCTAATAGCTCTCCCAAACCGGGGTAATTCCCATATTCACAGTTTAAAAAGCGTAGCCTAATGGGCCCCGAGTATATGTATATCGCAGCCCTTATAACTTTATTAGCCAACCATTGATTGGTATATTTAACCTTAGCGAAGAACGTGCGCATCATTTGCCTGAACCCCGGGACCCTTGGCCATTCCGACCCGATCCCAGCGAGCTGCTTTCGATTGCCAGCAATAACTCAATAAGAGCTATGTTAAAATTTATATTCGTATAGTGAGATTCTCATTCGGCCGGTCTCGAAAACTTCGACACACATTGAAAATTATGCATGCGATCGGAACCCGACCCAGGCGACCTGGCGACTAAACAGCCATGGCATCCAGCGAGCGAGCGGATCCGCCAGGTGATCCGCCAGCGACCTGACCAACATTGACTGTATAATCGGCCGCGACGGCGGGCGCGCAGATCAATCATAGGCCTCGGCCTAGCCTTTGGTTAATTTAATATGGCTAAAGATCAACTGCAGCCGCAAAATGTTCCCGCGAACTTTTGTGCACTTGCTCGACTCTGTTTTCGATACCCTTACTTATAGAAGGATACGGGGAATATAAGGGAAAATATGTTGCAGAAAAGGAACTTATTCTTTGTAGAAATTAGATGGAAATAGTTTATGTACTAACAATTGCAGACAAATGAGTAATATTTATATGCCAGACATTTTATATGGCCAGACATTTTAGAATTGTATTTGTGTGAGAAATCGATCGAAGAGGCTGGATATGAGAACAATAATAATAATATTGTTAAAATAGTTAAAACTAAAAAATTGCTCTTTAACTCGCCATGTTGTTCATAGGACAAGATTACTTACATTTTTGGTCCTTCGAGCCGGATCTTTAATGAAAAGCAAGTTGAGTTAAGATTAGATTTAGTCACAAATGCATAATTTGTATGCGGATTACGTTTTTAACTTAAACTAAAATTATATTTTCTAAAAATTATAATAAATTATTAGGGTATTGATCTTGACTGAATCTAGACGTTTAAAACGTTTATAAATTAAAAAAGATTAAAAAGGGTATTCATAATTCACTGGACCACCTATTCACCTAGAGCCTGGCGGCACAAATAGCTGTTGGGAGAATCTGCGGCTATGCTCTCTGGCCAATTGATTTGCAAGCATCGAGTATATTGTGGCATCGTTCCAATGAGCGAGCCGTGCGAATGGGTTTTCGATCATCTCGTCGCTGCTCGCCGCTGCTCTTCCTGCTGCACCGTGGCGGGGTCACTGCTACAAATTTTGAACGTTCGGGTCATAGTCGTAGAAGTCACACGGGGCCAGCGAAAAAAACAAAATCGGAAAGGAAAAAAGCGAGCCATCCCCATGGATGAGCGCGGAGAGCTCGTAATCAGGCGCAGCGAATTTGTATATGAACATGCATGACGTGTGTGCCGTCGAATTGGAAGTTGGAGTCGCCGTCGCGGTGGGAGTGGAATCAAAGTGGGAGGAGGATGCAACTCCTGCATCGATCACATCACCTCACATCACATCGCATCGCAGCGCATCGGCATCGGCATCGCGGCACGTCGGTGAAATGTTAAAGTTCCAGCAAACAAAATCACGATTGACATGACGTATCAATCTCGGCGGATTGGCATGTGTTTTTGGCGGAAGAAATATCATAATTTCATAATTTTCAATTTCCATGGGCAATCAGCAGGTCAACGAAATTAGCGTGGCCAAAAATGATTGCCCACCTACCTACCAGAATGTCGAGTGTGGTGATTCCCCTTCTCTCTACGATAAGATACGTATATTATATATAAATACGTATTTCTTTGTCTGCCAGTTAATCGATCAGTCGACTATTTGCATTTTGCACACCTCGTTGCTTCCTTGATATCTGATCTGTGATAATGTCTTTCGATGGCATATCAAGTTTTTGGAATTAAATAAATTAATTATAATCATGGGTGATGTTAAGGCAGATAATGCATATTTATGGGACGTAATCCACTAACTTGTAATTCATACTTATAGAAAGCTTATCAATAAACCAGAAGTCTCTTTTCACTTTAAATTAATTTTAAATAAAATAGGGTCCTCTTTTTACTGAAGAATTATTTTATTTAAATATATAATAGGGAAATGGAGGAATGACCTCAAGAAACTGTTTTTAAATTTCTATAAATTATTTCAAACTACAGTTAGAAAATATTTTAAAATTAAATTAAAAAGGAAAAACAATATTAATTCCTATAAGTGTATATTAAGTAATGTTTAAAATACCTAAATAGGTATTTTGATGAATGCAATAATATTTAAATAAGTAAGGATAACAAAGTTTGCTTTTTTAATACAATTAGGAAAAACAACATTATGATCATCTCTAATTATTTTATTATTAAAAAAGAGGTATACAAAATGTATAAAATAAAGTTCAACTCCACTTGCTCATATTCGTTATGCGTACACCATGAGAGCTAATAAATTATTTAACATAATTTAGGTAATCCCTCCCCCAAACACCTGAGCTCGATCCCCTTGAAATTCCCAATTAATTTGCCTAATTTCCCCCCAAAAACCGTGCTCGGTCTCACATTTGGAAGCCGCCTGCGTTTGCGTCCGCGTCTTTTTACTCAATTCATTTGGGCTCATTAAAATGCGTTCGGCCCCAAGCTCGCACATCGTAAACCAAGCCGAAAAGCATCCCAGGGTAAAGAAAAACGATAATGTTCACCATAAATTTCCACAAATCAAATCGAGCACATTTTCCACCCATCAGGTGGGGATGGGGAAAAAAAAGGCTACTAATTAGCAACGCCCACGAAATTTTGCCCAGGAAGAAAGAAAATGGAAAGCGTTTGGGGGGAAAATATTATTATACAAAACGAAGCGAAGCTCGGCCGACGATTAAAGTCGAAAAGTTGAGAAAATGGGTGTTGCTGGGTCATAAACAAAATGTGGGGCTGGGTCTGGGGGGAAGAAACGAAATATGTTATGAGAAGAGTGTTACAAATTCCCCGAGAGCGGAGCAGAAGACCTGAGAAATGTTGGTCTCGAATGTCTCGTTTTGGAAATCGATTCGTCACGTCCAAAAGGGCTTTGGCTCAATGTCGACAGATCGACAGATTCGTTCGAGATGGGGCTCCCATGGGGTCGGAGATCGGGGATATATCGGGGTCGATGGCGTGTAATTTGCATACATTAAACTACTGTCGAGCTCCTCCAAATCGAATGCGGCTCCAAAACTTAATCTAAATTTAATTATTGCAGCCAACAAAATACCAAATACCGAACACCGAATACCAAACCAAACGGCAGCAGTCAGCGACACAGAAATCTGTATAAGAAACGATTTGTACCCCTGATCTCTCATTTTTTTTCCTCACTTTAATAAATTAATAATCAACAAAAGCGCTTTTCATATTTTTATGGGAGAGAAAAAGAAACGGTGCGCTTTGAACTCGTGCTTATATGCATTATGTACATATATTTTCATAATTTATAAACGATTCTACAAGCTCAAGCTCGGGGCTCCTATTTCGAGATCTTTTTGAATGATGGCCTAAGCCCCGAAAGCCAAACGAATGGCGTGTAGTCCGAGTCCAAATGCTGTTGATATAGTTTTTATGGGCGTTTGATAAATTTCTTTACATTTTCCACAACAATTAGTTGCAATCAAAAGCCATATTGTTCACAGCAGAAATCGATGTGGAAAAAAACTTTGGCCAAAGGGCATTTCGGATTTCGGTTTCTTTTCTCAACCCCTTGGCCGCGAGATTCATAGATAGAAATCCTCAGATATCTCTCGGTTAATCCGTAAAGCTTTCGTTATGGACTCAACCTGTTGTACTGGCTCAATTTAAATTGTTATGGTCCGTGGTCCATTGATTAATAAGCAGATATATCGGATCTGGGGCAGAGATAACAAAGAAACAAGCGATATTTAAACGTTTGTAATTGGGGCTATGCAAATGGCATACAAAACCTTATGAGGTTTGATAAATTGGGAACTGGATTTGGATTCCCCAACGCACCTGTGCTTATCTGAACTATATAGATTAGTTCGATCTAACTTCCAATTTCGACTTTTGGGAACTGGGTATAAATTTAGATAAAATCAGTCAAGGTGGCTCACATAATATGTATAGATAGAAATGGGTACAGTTGATGAATGGTTATATCTCTTTCAATAAATAAATAAATATAGTTTGTGTATTTGAATGCTAATAAAGTTAACAAGACAAAACAAAACAATTTACTTCAAAGTATATATAATATAATAATAATAATATAAATTAAAATTTTTTTAGGTAATCATCGAATTAACTGGAATTATTTTATTTTTAAGGTTCAGAAAAGGTAGTTCCTTCATAAAATCATAGACCTTACAGTACCTTATTTTGCATCCAAAAGGACCCCAGAGAATCCATGCTAAAATGCAAATATTCAATGGACATAATGAGTTTACATTCGCTCCCCCATTAGCATACAAACTAGCTTGCCTAGACAGAAGTCCTAATTAGTAACCTTTGTCGATCTCGGTGCTTTGCTCGTTTGTCCAAAACCTGACCATAATTTTAGATTACACATATGCCAATACAAGCGCGGGCCAACCTGCAGCTGCCTGCACCTGTTCGTCAGTTGTTTACTCTTGGGAAATCAGGCAATATATCCAACGGACTGCCACTTTGCTACGCCTTAACACCAATCAAAACCTTTTGACCGAGACTTTTGGAATTAGCAGGCAAACATATGGCCCGAAGTGCCCGAAGATTTGCGCAGTGTGTGTGTGTGCAATCCGTAAAACTCGTCAACGGCTGTCTATTTCCCCCTTTCCAGCCCACCCCTCTCTGGCCACGACACCGCAATGCCCGGTAGTTGTAATTAAAAACGCGCAAGTCGTAAAAAGACTGAAAGCCGAGGAAAGGTAAGAAAAACTGCTGTCGAGAACGGGTCTCCTCGAGTCTCCGACTTACCGAAACTTTAAGAGTGTGTCTGGGGCGTAACGCACCCGAGAAGTAAAATGAATTTTAAATATGCTTTGCGGATTCACCCGCGACGACTAGACTTCTGGCAGCCTTCAATCATGCGAGAAATGCGCTAATTGCAATAGAAATACAATTTCAATCGTAAAATAAATTACGAAGATGCTAAAATAAAAACGAATAATAAAAGCGAAAGGAAAACCAGGTTCTTTTCAGCTTAATGAGCATAAAAAAAATGCCAGAACTGAAGAATTCACCTTAATTCTAGCAATATTGAAGAAATGGAAAAATGGGGGTTAACAATTACAAGGAAAGAAAAAATGTCTGATTTAGCAATGAAATCAGACATTTTTTCTTTCCTTGTAATTGTTAACCCCCATTTTTCCATTTCTTCAATATTGCTAGAATTAAGGTGAATTTTTTAAAATAAAATGTTTGCATTAATAAACCCTTATTACTACATTTAAAAACCATCGATTTCTAAGCTAAATAATACGGGGTTTCTCAATAAATTTATTAGATAAATCAGGCTCCAATCTAAATAAATTTTCGTTACCATTTAATACATAGAAAAATTCAGTCTTACATTTTTGAAGGCTGAAGAAATATTGATTAAGAAATCGGGAAAAGTAGAAGCTGAAAACTAAATTTGTAACTTATCAATCTCAAAAAACACATTAATTAAAGGCTGCCTTTAACAACTGTTGATGGCGTTTAAACAGAGTTTTTAAATTTTATTTTATAGCCACTAAAAAGTTTAAAAAGTGCTAATTGCAATAGAAAACCATTTCAATCATAAAAAATAAATCAGGAAGGCAGAAAAAGCACAGGGAAAAGCAAGGGTAAAATAATTTCCGACTAATGAAGCGCAAAAATCGAAATAAAAATCGGTGAACGCTGCACAGATTGCTGGACTGAACGATTGAGACTGGACTGAGATTGGCAAAAAATTAGTTGTTGAAAATGAATTGCACTAATATCGAATTTCACACTGTTGCGCTAATGGCTGACAGCAGCAGCAGCGGCGGCAGCAGCGGTCGCAGCAACAACTGCAACTTGCAATTGACGACGGCAACAACAAAGCCCAAATGCAATCAACATGTGTTTGCAATTGTTGCTGTTGTTGTTGAGGCAGTCGTGTTTTCCCCCCCATTTTTTTGCAGCTAATGTGCAAAGCGCTGATTGGACGAAGCCTGACCGCAAAAATGGAAATTATGATGAGGCCCCGTTTGAGTAAAGAGCACAGCATCAGCATCAGCAACAGCAGCAGCAGCAGCATCCAGCGGCGACCACCACTAACTCGAATCCGAAGCTGGTTTCACTTTTGGGCGAGGAGTTTTCGTTATTTAGTTGTCGTTTTATTTTAGCGATCGTTTTTTTTTTTCAACCTTTTTGCGAATTTTTCGAAAGCCAGCCAATAACAAACTATAACTAACAACGTCAACCGATATGAAGCTGCAAGTTTATTGGTCAATCGCCAGAGCAAGGTGTCCGATTTTTGTTGTATTGGATTTGCGGTTTCTTCTTTTTGTTGTTTCCACCTGTTAATTTGCCTTCAAGCTGCCATTATATCGAACATGTGCATATATAACAAGTTGGGCGGGCAGTAAAAGCCGTGTACACAGAGGGCAGAGCGCAGCGGAATGAAATACGACGAGGTATGGCAGACAACAGCACAACAAAGTGGAGGTGTGTAAATATTTTAGATATACGGGAAACGTAAAAAAATCATTAATTTCGAGAAACATACATTTTGAGGTTTAATTGTTTTTTTAAGCGTAAGTTGAAGGGTTTTATTTCGGCTTGACTTGGTAAGATAATGTTATGGTTTGACTTCTTGTCTTCTTTTTATTATTACATATAGTATGTTTTATAGAAAAAATAGGAAACTAATTTATGAAAAAATTTAGAGCGATTAATAAAGTGACTTTTCTATATGTAATATATTTTTTGACATTATTCTCTCATTTGTAATATTATTATTTATGGTATGTTATACCAAAAACCGTGGTAACTATTTTATGACAAATTCAGAGGGTTGATATAATTTCTTTTATATTTGTTATTAATTTTTTTAACAATATTCTCTTATTTCTATTATTATTGATGGTATATTCTACCAAAAAAAAGATTCAAAGGTGACATTATTCTATCATTTGTATTATTATTATTTATGGTGTGTTCTACAAAACACAGAAAAAACTATTTTACACAATGATGCAGAACGTTTGATTTATTTACTAACATTATCCTCTCATTTTCATTATCTAAGAAAAATATTAAGTTTTTTTTTAATAAAATGGTAGAGGGTTTGATCTAGTCGCTGTTTAATTTTTTATATATTTTGTAACATTATACGGAGCACTTGCTGATGAGGTAGAGCTGGCTTCCTCTAAACTGTGGCTTGCCCCTAACAAGGTTATAGGGTTATGTGTGCATTCAGTCCCATTTATAATTATTTATATATCAATGTTAAAAGAGGAAGAAATTTACCGATATTTTTCCCAGTATAATCTAATCACACCGATTTGGGTTCCAACAAGTTGTCACCATTGAAGATTTAGTGCTGGCCATTAAATAGCCATTGGCAAGGTTTCAATACGCTGGCCGGGACTTGCGCTGAGCTAATGATGGAATTATAGGCCAGAATGCATCGAAAACTGGGACGAGACTGAAAAGAAGACCAAGTCGGAGGACCGCCCCTCGGCGAACAAAACCCGTCGAGAGCTGAGCCCGCTTGGCTGGCTTAATTTATGTACCTGATTATGCTATGGGAGCCTCCCTACAAATCAATTGGAAACAAGTAAGAGAAAAGCGAAATAATCAAAAGGCAATGAGTACGAGCGAGGCATTTAATTGGCTTCATTTGCCTGTTGCCTGTGGGTAGGTGGAGCCAACACAAAGTATTTCGCATGCGAGTGGCAGGTGTTCCCAATGGAGAGGATTAGACCTTGTGGAGGACCTGTAAAAACTATATTTATTATTTTTGATGAAATTCTAATGTTATTTGTATTTATAAAATATTTTAATTGGGGAAGTAATAATCTGAATATCATTTTAATCTTTTCTAACCAATAAGTTTAATTTACAAAATATTTCAGAATTGATTTTATACAATTTTGGTTAACTGATACTAAGTTGTGTCATTTTATTCATGTTCTAGCGTATCCTAACATCCGGAATTAACTGAATTAATTTTTGATTAGTAAATATGTATATAATATATATAACATAAATAGTGTTAAAAGCTTTATGTAGTTAAGTCGAGTTTTAGATCAAATTGATTAGATTAAACCTAAGAAAATGTCATTTATGATTTTAAAGATATTTACCTAATTGTTCTTTCTGGCCGCCAAAAAGCCACTAGAATATGCACTTTATCAACTTCAAATCCATATTATTCTTTAATCCCATAATCATAATCATAAGCTGAGCCATCCGTGGCCGAAACCACCCCTCATTTCGGCCAACCACTTAAATAGTCGCACATGCAGCACACATGTTTGAATGAAAATGGCTAAAAACGATGGATACCAGTTAATAGAGGGAGAGGGAGAGAGCGCGCGGGCCGGGGGGGAGTGGAGGCGATAAACGATTCCCAAATCTGTTGCCGCACCCAGACGACGACCCGGAGTCGGGAGGCTGGCAATGCAGAGATTCAGAGAGTGGGAGCATCTGCAAATACGAAACTTTCCATTCCGACTGAGACTGAAAAATGTTATCAAATCACCGGCGAACGAACACAAACGATGGCGTTTGAACCAACCAGCGACCAACCACAAAACTAAGCAAGCCAATTTTCAGCTCATATTAACCCGCAGCACAAAGGCCAAAACAGGCAACGGACACGGCCCCTGGCCAAAAAGGCAGAGGACCGAACACCAAGACTCGGGGTCGGGTCGGGACGGGGGAAACTGGGGAATGGCACTATGAATCCGAGACCGGAGTCCGGAGACCGGAGCTCGAGCGCAGCCCATTTCCAACTTTCTCACGCACTTCAAATTTCAATTGGCAATAAATGTAATGCAAAGCAACACTTTAAATCATTTGCCGAGTCCACCAAACAACACGCCAACACCAATAAGCCAACAAGACATTGGCATTGGAATTGGATAGCGATTTCTTGCCGCTTGTACTTGTAGAAATCGACGAAGAAAATACAGTGAATATCGCTTATGGAGAGAGGCAAATGTAGCACACTTCCAAGATAGCGATTAGGAAGATAATCTTTTAGTGGTTTGATTAAATAATATTTTTATGTGTGATAAAAATAATGAAATTTGGCACATTGATGGTCGGGGGATAAAGAAAATTTCGTATAATAAATAATAAATAATTTCTAAGGTATTAAGCTGAACATAAATAATAAGAACTTGTTATTTTAGTTAGAGGTACTATAGATATATTCAATTTAAGGACTTATGATGGCTTAACATAGATTTTGAGCTAGATTTTTTACTTCTTTTATTTCTTAGTAGTTTATTACACCAATAATTTATGAAAATTATAGATTCTCAAATCAATTTAAGTAATTTAAGAAACTTTCAACCTTAAAAGTTTAATTTAAAAATGATTTTTGCGCTCAGAGAAAATAAACAAATCTATACTCAGCCAAAAAACATATATTTCTAAAATAAAATAAACTTTTTCTAAATTTCTAATTAGCTCCCTTTAACCAATATTTACTGTATCTCGACCCGAGTGGGAAATACTTAAGCAGCTTCTTTCACTTGAATGTGCGGCAGCGTAATTAAACGTTCGCCTAATTGCTATTTTTATATAGGCACAAAAATTTGTCCAGTCATAAAAGCCGAGTCAAAGATGGCAAAGGCACAGCTGAGAAAAATGCAGGTAATGCAGGGAGAGAGAAAGAAAAGCAAAGAAATATTTGCAAATTCAATCGTCTCAACCGCTAATGCACTCATAAATCCTCCGTTGCCGCGCTACTTTGGCCTTAAATGTTCGGGGGGGCGGCGGCCAGCGGGCAAGGCACATTTATATTTTATCGTACATTTAAGTAAAGGAATAACCCGGTGGATGAAGTGTAATAAAGAAAGCACCTAATCGACTTTTATGTTACAGACTCCGAGAGCAAACAGAGAAAAACATTAATGCAGCGGCTGTAAAACAGCGTCTTAGTATTATATAAATCTAAGACGATTGTGCGGGTCTCTCAGGCCGAAGATGCTGCGAAAGTACGAGTATCGGTTTTGTATGAAAGCCGTAAATCATCCGGTCGAAGGCATATCGCATTAGAAAGGATCAATGGGAAAGGTTAAAAATTATAGACCAATAACTGGAGTATAAAACAGGCGCCTTTAATATATAGAAATAAAAACATGCCAAGCATTTGATTTTAACAAATTTAATTATTAATTTAATTTTAACTTTTCTTTCTATCTGATAAATCTAATTTAAAACAAAAATCTTTGTATATTCGTTTAATTTACATCCCTGAGAAATACTTAGCCCACCCCAAAGATAACCATTGCGAAACGATGTTTCCGAGGAGAGTAAAAATATAAATGCATGCACTTGAACTAATTTACATAAAGACAGGCCCCCAAACTGGACGATTATGAGAACTCCTAAGCCGGGGCAACCGAGAAGCCTGCGATCTGGTGAAGTGGGAAACTGGGAACCAGAGGATGACGACGCTCCGTCTGGGACAAATGACTGACAGTCGCTGGCCCGGGGGCAAAGCATCGAGAGCTACTTCAGTAGCCGCAGCCAAAAGGATGATGGCTAAAATAAAATTGAAAAATATAAAAAAAAATGAAATACAAAAAAGAATAGTACAAAATTGCCCGAGAAGAGGACACAAAAATAAGACAAAAGCCGGGCGAGTGTCTGCATGCTAAATGCGCGTTAAATGATGCTTTCGTTGCGCATGCGCACAGAGCAGCTTCTGCCCTGGGAATGGAAATGGTGCTCCAAGGACCGTACCATGCATCATGGACCATGGACATTGGGCTCGTAAAAATCACGAATTGATGGAGTGTCCGGGCTGCGACCAGCCACCGATCGCCAAATCATTTTTCGCAGGCTCCGCACAGAATTGCCGAAACATATGCAAATGGAATGGAGCAGCTTCAGGAGCTCTGAGCTCTTTTCTAGTTGCCAGATCTAAGGCAGAAGCTGGAGACCGGAGGCCCTCTAGGGCTCCCAACTGCACAGGGGCCCTCAGGTGCACTTTGTTGTGGACTTCTGGTCCTCCCATCCGCCACCCCTCTGCCTCGGGACTGGACCGCCTTTCTTTATTTTACTAAGGTCGCCCTGGCCTCTTTTGTGCCACTTCCCCAGGTGCACTTGTGGGCAAAAATAAGTGTGCTGCTGGGATTAATTCGAATTGCAGATGCTCTGATCCTCTAAACATATTTTTCTTTTATTAGGAAAATGAATGCAAGCCGGGATGAATTTGGTTCGGTAATATTTATTATTATATTTAAGTGTCACCTGCGGAATTTAGTTTATTGCCATTTCTAACTCTTTTCATAGGAAAATACATTAATTGAACTGTTCGGTGATCGACTTCGATTCTTCAGACTTAAAAGGAAAAATAATTAACTAAATTTATAAAATAAAATAGCAAACATATTTCTTATTAAAACTATAAATTATAATTTATAAATCTTTTAGTAAAATAAATCGTATGACTACCCCAATATATCCATACCCGATCCCTACTAAAGGGTGTTTGGCTAAAAAATCAATTCACACTCGATGCCCGAAGAGGCCTAGCCCCAGACCCAAGGACTGGACCCAAAACCCTAGCCAAACCTTTGTGTTATTTGCTTTTCTCTGGACGCCTCTGGACGAGCTGCTCTCCTCCAGTTGCTCCAGTCGAGTGCCGTGGCATTGGAATGCTGCCACTTGTCTGTCTCTGCTCGTCCATTTGGATCTGCGACTCGACTGCCTCCGTTGAGGCTGCTGCTGCTGCTGGATTTATGTGGCGGGGGTTAGAGGGCACAATGCCTCGATGAGCGTTGAGTTAGTTTCAAAACAGAAAACTACAGAGGCTGAACAAAATAAAGCTCAAGAGCCTGCACAGTGAGAACTAGAATTTATAAGGAATATATCTATTTGTGATAGCTACATTTTCCTATATACGGTTATAATGTATTTATTAATATTTTCTCACCTAAATATATAAACTTTGATTTTAAATTTATTTTACAATGGCCAAAAAATACCTTGGCTTCCACTTTTGGCTTTGGTAATTTGAAATATTTTTTCTTTCTTATATATATAATTTTTTCGCAAAAGGGATCTACCCTTTTGTAATTATTTGTTGCAGTGTTCTCAGCCCAGAGCAATTTTAAGCGCGGCATGCCGAAATGATTTACATTCGCAGACGTCCAGGAGTCAAGTTGAAGTTGAAGCCGCGTAACGACCTTCTTTCGGCTCGTAATTAATTTTCCCTCATATTGGCAATTTTATGCAGATTTGCTCCACAATAAAAATCGAAATAGATACTGGCCACCAAGACCAGTAGCCTTTGCGATATTAATGTCTATAATTTCAGCCGAAAAAAAATACAGATCTTGCAATTCAGTAGCATGTTGCAATAGTAAAAAAAAAAAAAGCACACACATAAGTTGACCCTTTTTCCCACTTCTGCCTATGAGTTTTCCAGCTCTTTGTCGTTGTGGCTCGAAAAATATCGATTACATGCTAGACTCCAGTGACTCCAGCCTTTGGAAATTCTCAATTCCAGCGAAAACAGTTAAATTCCGGTAAAAGGAAAAATGGGCAAAAAAAAAAAGAAGCTGGGAGAGAAAAACGTTTCCACCATGCGACCATGGTCCATGGTGGTCCCAGCGATTATCATGAATTGATCTGTAAGATGTCAAAGCGCAGACGATGCGAAAGAGCTAAAAGAATGGCCAATATGCACTGAGAATAAATTGAGCACAGTTTATTAAATACAAGAAAAAAAAATTGAAAATCTATTCTTACAGATTTTTTGAACAATTATCCCAAGTCTATGGACATATTTTCGTTGATTTTTAAAATTAATTCTGAGAATTGACCCTTTTTACCTAATTAACCCAACAAAATTAATAAAACAGGACCAATTTTCAGCTAATTATTTAATCTATAAATTTGGGTTCTTCCTAATACTAATAATAATTTGAAAACTTAAAGATTAATTATTCTTACCGTACTACCGCATATTTTTTATTTCTTCATAATAAATCATAATAACCAACCTAATAGTTTCAATCAAACGCGTCCTATTTTCACTTTATTTTTGAAGTTTTAATTTAATATAAACTTCAAGCTTATTCAGAAGATAAGAGATTGAAAGGTTTCTAATTAAGAAAAAATACTACAAAAGTTTTTTTAAGCTCAAAAAAATATGCAGAAAAAAATTAAATAAACAGAAATATTTTCTCTCCGTACAGAGGTCGCTGTGGCTCTTGGCTTTTGCTCCATGGTGACCGCCCTCCTCCGCCGGCTTCTCGCAAAAGCTCACATGTGGTTCGTTGCATTTCGCAGACCCAGACCCACAGCCACTTTGTCTGGGCAGTGGCTTCCTCAGCTCCGTTCCCATGTCTCCGTGCTCCGTTCTCCGATCTCCGGTGTCCCGTCTTCTGTCTCCTGTCTCCAGTCGCCCATTCCCATGTGCAGAATGTGGTTGTTGTGGTCGCTGTTTCTGTTTTCTGTTGCCAGAATTGCGCGAGCGGCGCAGATAACAGCACAAAATGTTGGCAGCACTGTTGACATTATGAATGACAGCGGTTATTTATTATGTCTTGGCTTATTTTTTCGACTCGGGGAGATCTCGGCTCGGGGTCTAGGATGCTGCTGGCGCGGTGGCCATTCGGTAGCCAGGCGCGTATGTGGGCTACTCGACTCCAAGACAACGGATGTGTCATCCTATCGGAGGAGCCCCGATTCCCGGCCTCACTGTTATGGTGGCAGCCAACAGATGTAAGTTATCGCTAGGAGGTTAATTTAGCTTGTTACGTAATTGTTTATGCAATTTATAAATTGATAAAAATAAAGCACATTTGTAACCATTTGTTACAGGTTGTGGGATATTTTCTAAGCCAGTTTTCTTACCTTTAATATATCCTTTTATCCATCTTCTAAAAGAGGTTTATAATTTAATTGATTCCCCAGTCAATCCTCCCCATTTCGAAGCCAATCCTTTTTACCACTCACTAAAAATTAGACAACTTGAGTGTCCGACGGTCGGCAACAGTTCATGACCATTCCGACGTCTTGGCGCAAAATCATATTTTTCAGCTGGCCAAACTGTTTATGATACCCCCAATTCAGTGCCCCATCTGCCGCGATAATTGCGTAACTTCAGCTTCGGCCACAAGCAAAAAAAAAATGGAAAAACTCGAAAAATAACAAACAACTGCAAACTGCAAACAGCAAACAAGCAACAGGCGGCTTCTTCGTACCGTTAAGTGCCAGGCTCTCGACTTCATTAGATTGTAATAAACGCGTTTCGGTTACAGCCCCCAACAACCAGAAAAACACTGACAGTAACATAAAAACAACAGCCCGCAAAAGAAGATCTAAGCTCGGCTTATAAATGCAATTTCGCTCGCACAAAACTTCAATGGACTTCATTAAAATATTCGAAACACAAGCAGTTTAAGCACCGAAAACTTGTCCGAGTTGCAAAGAGACCCGGGATTTTGTACACCGAAAGAAAAGTATATTAGATATAGATAGTAGATATTACATTTGAAGAACTAAAAAATATTAAAACGCCCTATAATGTTAGAAACACGAAGAGATCAAGGGAAAGACGAGAAGCATGCTTAGACCTCGTGCTTTCCTCATCAGTATCCAATGCTGATCATGAATATTCAATGCCATCAGTTTGCTGCTAGACCCTCTTGAGAATTTTAGTGCAACGCATGCGCTTTGAACTTTGTTTGACTTGAGTATCCCTCTATAACTTGATAAATATATAAATATATTTAAATATATATATATATATATAAAATATATATATATATTTATTACACATTATTATAAATATTATTCCACATTATAATAATAATATTACTTTTAAGGCAACATTTCTCCCAGTGGATGACGGTGAAGGAGGAGCAGCTCGACGTAGCTTGTGGGGGCCAGCTGTGCGTGGCAGGCAAAAGCGCAGCGTTCAAGTCCAAGCCGAGTTCAGAGGTCTAATTGAAAATGCTGAAAACCTTAAAAATATTGAGAGTGCTAAGAGAGATTTAGGTGGAGAATCGGTGGCAGAGAGGGTGAGAGATCCCGGTGGGGTGGAAGGGAGGCCAGCCATCTCATTCCCATTAGAACTCAATTTGCCATTTTTGCGGCAGTCGTATGTGCCAGGGACAGAGAGACGCCCACGAGCGTTTAATATCATGGAATCCCCCACTATCCTCGGTTCTGGGGAATGCAAATTTATAATACGCAAGGCAAATTGGGGCCAACTTGTGACAATTTATGATATTAACACTAAATATTTGTGCCCCGTCGTGATTTACGCGCTGGCGTATAAGAAAAGGTTAAGGTTTTGCAGTTGGCCAAAACGAAATTGAGAATACACTACAATGTATTTAACTACTTAAATTTTCAAATTGTTATATTAAAATTTAAATCTTAATTAAATTAAATTTCTCTTAATTTTTTCTGAATTTATCATTGAATACCAAAAATTAAAGCACTTAGAGAATTTTAACAAATTCTTAACAAAACTGTCAAACAAATAGCGATTTAACAAATATTCAATTAAGTATTTTCTTAAAATACTAATGACTATAAATAGTACCAAAAATATTTGTAAACACCTTGACCAATAATTAATATTTTCAATGACCATTTAACTCTAAATAAAAAGTACAATAAATATTTTAAAATCACTTTATTAATTTTCAAAATCTTTTTACGTACAATTAAATTAAATTGTTTAAGATCAATCGGATAAATTAACAATACAATTATTTCTGGACTAGTCTGTATCTCTATTTTCCCCATATAATTTCTCTATATATTTCCCAGATTTATAAAACAAATTCTTTGCCCTAGCCTCCTATACCCACTTGCCCTAAGGGCAGTCGAAGAGCGTTTTAAACTTATTTATAAGTCACATTATTCTGAGGTTTATGCGTTTCTATTGTTGGGCTGCAATAATTTCAGCGCTTAAAGCGCTGGCGGAGATGGTAATGTGGAATGGAGGTGCGATCCCAGACAGATAAAGTGGAGCAGTTCAATAAAATTTTATGATAATTGCAGACGGAGCAGCAGCAGGCAACCCAAAACCCCTGACAAATGAAGTGATTCTCGGACTTTGGTTTCGTTTTCTTTTCGTTTCTTTTCTGTATATTTTTTTTTTTGCGTATTTTGGCAATTCCGCAAACGATTTAATTATACAGTTCAGTTCGTCCGGGGGAACACGAAAAGGTTGCGAACGCAATATGTTAATGATGGATAAATTAGCCGCGCCCAAATTTAAATCAAAAATGGATTTCACCATTAGAAATCTGTTGGGGCGAACAATTAAGGGATCTTTCTTGGGAACCAACCACGATATTTTGGGTCAATCGCTGATGATGGTTTATCATCAAACTGTAACCGAAGCGAAGCGTCATGCACAATTTGCATGAATCGAACGCGGAACGCAAATTACAAATTACAAAATATTCAGAGAAAAAAAAAACAACATCTTTAATAAGCATTCCCATTTGACGTTCGGCTGACACAGAAATCTGCACCGTCGGCTATTAGCAATTAACTGGGTCTATTATGAGCTCTCCGCTGAGGCCCCGAGAGCCCCAAAGAAATCTATTTGACATGCTACAAGGCAGAAGAAGATCGGAACGAATCGAATCGATCGAATCCAACAAAATGGGTAAGAAAATCCAACGGCGATCGGTGCTAGGAGATGGAGATCGAAGATTTTTGGGCAGGTTGGCGGGGTAACTGGGCAACTGTGCGCATAAAAGCCAAATGCCATAATAGCCAAATTAATCAGTCACAGCTAACAACACGAGACTCTCGAAACTGCGAGCACAGATCCAAGCGAAGGCGACGTCCCGCCGTGTGCGTTGATGACTTAACAAAAATGTCAAAAAATAGAAAAAAAAATTTTAACACAACAGAGATATATAGATATAGTAGTGGAGTTGGGCGGTGGGGGAGTGCCAAGTGCAAACGCGAAGTTGATATGCCCTTGCAGAGCGCTTAGAACAGGCTTTAGAAGATATCTCATTTAAGGAAATTTGCATTTAATTAAATGCAAAGCAAATTAATGTGTTGGAATTTCGGCGTGAAAATGGGCAAATAAAAATGTTATTAGTTTTTATAAAAATGTAAATATTTAATAATCTGTACTTTGCTTTAATATATTAATATTTGAATTTATTTAGTGTTTAATAAAAGCTTTTTATTTCTTTATACATATTTATCTTTACCTTGTATACCTTTTATTTATTCTCATATAGTTTCTTTATGAAAAGTTCTTTAGTTACTTTTAAGTTACGTTTTTATGTATTTTAACTTTTTTTTGACAAAGATTTAAGCTAGTAAATTATTTGTTATCTTTATTAATTTATAAAAGGGCATGTATAGTAAGTTGCTTAAAAAGTAAGATTTTTATATTATAAACCAAGACTTAATACCAATACCTACTCTAATAAATGTTCCAGCTGTTAAATCTCCATTTAAAATCCAAAACTGAAGCTTATCCCATGCCTAAAGTACTCCATTAGCCACCAGGGTATGCAGTGTTGGCCACATAAAAGAGTTTATGTTTATCCCGACCATCGGACACATGTGATTGTCCGAGTCAGTGTGCCAAGTAGGGGACTTACATTCTCTGGCTACGAGGCTCGCAGATGATGGTGGGTGGTTGTATTCGATTGGATTCGATTGAATTTGGATTGGATTCGACTCAATTGCTTTTCTTTTGCCTTAAAGGCCCGCCGGCTGTGCCTCACATGGGCAGCAGAAGAGCGGCTACCGTTTCGCCAAGAGATACGTATAGACAATGGCGCCAGCATCAAAAGGCTGACAAAATGTAATTGTTTCATAGGCGCAAAAATGGTGTTCGAGGTGCTCCATCAATAAAAACCAGACCGCAGCGAACCGGATCGCTGGGGGAACGGGAACGGCATATGGGATATGGGAAAAGAAAAAAATGTTAATTGAAATATGCGTATGACTGATGGACGGGGACACTCGGACAGTCGGACAGGCGAGAGAGGCTGAGAGAGAAGAACGCCTTGCCACGCAGATGGACACTCTCTTAGTTCAGCTTTCACAATTATTGATTGATTTATTGATTGAAATCTTCGCAGCCAGTCGGTGGCAACTCCAGCGACCGCATCTTCTTCGTTTTGTGCCAACTTTTCTTTGGCTTTCGCATACGAACAAATTGCCTGGACCAAGTTCGTTGCCTAAGTCATTCGTTTTGATGGCGCCCAGTCGCGAGATGAACTGAACTGGTAACTCCTAAAGAGCACAGACCAACAGACGGGCACAGGCACAGGCACCCGGAATGAGCCAACCAATAAATAAGTAAAGCAATTAAAAACGCTAAAACAAACATTTAACAAGCAGCGGCAGCTTGAACAAAAAGATTCTGTTTTCTTTCTCGCTGTTTTACTTATTTTTTTTGGCAAGCTTCAAGACGGGAAAGGGTGTACTTTAAAGGGTAAAATTAGAGGATACCCTTGATTTAAATTAATAAATAATTTTTTTTATATAGAAAATGAAAAGCACATACTAATACTTAAGCATTAGAAATTTGAATTGCTTCGTAATTCAATAAGATTGATGCTTTTTTAAAATTATTTTCTTTAAGAAATAAATACAAATATATTAAATATAATATAATTTTTATGTATAACTATATAAATTTAAATCAAAATAGTAGAGAAAAGAAGACAACAAATATTTAAAAAGTGATGTTGCTTAAAGCGCTTGCAAGCTATTAAATATTATTTATATTGTTTTAAAGATTTATGCTCTTTCTGAAATAAACACAAATTACAAAAATATTTAAAAATAGAAAAGATATCATTTTAAATCGAAATTGGAGAGAAAGGCAACTAAAAAATATTTTAAAGTGGCTAAACCTTTAACTAAAACAGTTAATTAATACTTTACTAATTTAATATCACTTAATACAGAAAATCATTAGTTTTTGTAATTTAATACAGCCAATCATTAGTCAAAGCTAAGCAAATCAGTTTTAAACATTCCAGTGCGACATCTCCATTAATTTGAGGCCATTCAAGCCTAATACTGAAACCTCATCCGCCATCGATCATACCCTTGATACCCCACACGCAATTCGTATTCAAAATCGGCCTTATCTTGGCCCCAAATCGCGACTAAATGTTGCACATTTATCAAAGAGGCCCAAGACCAGCCACCAAAAAAATAAGAAAAAGGTCAACGCACAGTTATAGCCAACTCGGACCTGGCTTCTTGTTACAGTTGGTGTTTGTTTCCCCCAATTTCTGTTCGTGGCCTGTCTTTTGCGGCCCGGTACAAACTATTTCCGCTTCGCAAGTACAACCCAACACAAAAAAAAATAGTACAAAAATATTTGCACACTACAATTGTTACTTTTTTGCACACGAAATCTAATTTTTTTGTCGGTTTTTCGCGTGGCAATTAAAATGAATTTGTGGTTCGCCAAAAAAAGAACAGATTCTTTCCGAAAACAGAAAAAAAAGACAAAAGCTGAAACAGAAACAGAAACAGAAACAGCCAAAGAGGAACAAGAAAAGGAAGCTCATTCGTTTCTGCAGAGAGAATCATCTCCAGCAGAGTCGTTATCTGGCCGAAACCCTTAACTGTGCCTCGATATGCAAATAAGTTGATATACAACATAATTAAATTTCATTACAGCCAAACGCGCTGAAGGCAACTGGCTGACTTGGGCCAATCTCTTGGCATGTAACAAATTGCCAGCAATTAGTGTGGATTTCTGGAGGGGGCATTATACCTGAGGACATGGGTTACCTCCTCCCTGGGACTGCCAATTCGAATAGGTGTTCCCCAGGCCCTGGAGAGTTTGTAAGTTGTCTGTATTTAAGTTCCAGTCTGGATAATGAATAGGAGTCACCTCTGGTCATCCACTAATTATTTTTCAGGGAACTTTAAATTGCCAATAAATAAGTAATACTTTTTGGGCTTAAAGTTTTGAATTAAATTAAAATACAGTTTCATTGCAATAAAATGCAAATTTAATTATGAATTCTGCTTACAACGAAAATATTCTTAGTTTACTTTTAAATAAGAAACAACATATATCATTCAGTATAATAAATGAAACTTGTGAAAGCATCTTGTTTAATTATTTAAAACGATATTGGATTTATTAAAATAATGTCAAAAGTATCATTATGTTTTTATGCGAAACTCTTGTATAAAAATTAAGAAAACTTAAATTAAATCCAAAATGTTGTAAGTAAAGTAATCAATGATTGAAAAATATACATAATAATCTTAATAAAATTATCCAAAGTAAACCTCAATATTACACAACCGTCTCTTATCGAAAATTCCTTCCCCCAAAAGCCATCATCAATAAACTCTCCTCCTCCCCGGAAACCTTTGGCTGTCAGCATCTGGTGATAAGCCAGTGTTATTTCATCTTTCTCCGATCACCTCCTCCGCCCACACTCACTCTCATGGAGCCCCATGCCATCGCTCAACAAAAGGGGCCACCTTTTAGTTCCAATAATTTACCAATTAATCATATTACTCAACATCTCCTTTGGAGCAGACGCAGCTCCGGAGAATGCTGGATGCTGGGATGCTCTGGAGCCTGACAATAGGTGCTGATTGCCCTGCCCCCACCATAATCGGGGAACGAACATATATTTATATAGAAGTAACCGCGAGGAGAGAGAGAGCCTGCATGGTGACGTGATAAATGATTTCGATTAGTTTGTTCTTGTAATTCGACGCCTATAAATGGGTCTATGATTGAGCGCAGACGACTTCGTTTACGTCAGCTATGTCGCTGTCGCTGTCGCCTGCTAGTGTTCCCTATACCTCTTTGCCACAATATAAAGTGTCCCCACATCGGATACCCGCCAGCCAGTCAGCCAGCCAGTTCAGTCAGCCAGTTAAGTCAGTTCTCCGCCCCGTTCCCAGGCATTTGACAAATTGTCTATAATTGAAAGATTAGCTTTCCTCGCACACGGCAACGGCCACAAAGCAGACAACAACTTGACGATGAGAACACGTCGCGGCGACTCCGTTGAAGTTCCACAGTCTGGTTTTGGCCTGGTCTGGTGCACCACCAGCCCCTTTTGATCTCAGCTCTCTCCCCTGCAAGAGGTACACTCATAATTGGATTTTATAGTCGTTCATTAAATGTAGATCTAGTTTAAGATCTTCTATTAATTAAGTTATTTAAATTAGGAAAATGTATAGGGTGCCTTCTTAAGGTTTATAATTCGATGATCATTCATAATTTGCAATGAAAGATGGCAATAAAATATATTCAATTTATAAAACATATTATTTTCAAGAAAAGTTTTCGTTTATTCTCTTCATAAATTAGCTTTGAAATACTAATATCTTAAAAAACAATTAATCCAAGGCTTTTAAATCCTTTCTTTATTATGCTTTCTATTTAATCTACTCAATCCAAGTCTGTAAATTCCCCTAATTTCGTCAAGTGTAAACCATGTTCCTTATCAGTTGGCTTGCATCTGTTGTCTGGTTCAGGGTTTTATTAATCAAATTCACAAAATGGTTTTAGGGGCTGATCCAAGTAGGTGGAGCATGTTTACATAGACAAGTGCCTCAGCCGTCGCCTCTCTCCGTGTAATTGGAATTGGTGTGAAATTCGCGTGCCAACACCCGGAGGATGGCCGAAGGTGTGGTCTCCTGGCTGGGGTAAGAGAGAATCGAGGAGCACAGATCACGGATCAGGGATCAGGGAGGAAGGAGATGCCTTTTGTAATGCCAGAAACATGTCAGCGCAATGCGATACCTTATCGCTGTCAATTATTCAACGCGGTCCGTGGACAGGAAGGCTGATGGAGTTGATGATGGTTTTGGAGTCTGAACTGAAAGTGGCTCTCGTTTTTTGGGACAGAATTACAAATTACCCTCTTAAGTATAACAAACCCAAAAATTAAGTGAGAAATGCCAGCCAGAAAAATAAGGGGATTTTAAGGAATAAAAGTTATCCAAGGAAAGGTTGAAAAGGAAATGTTTTAAGGTAAAAAGAATACTCTAAAGAGCTTCCTGAAATGTCGTTTTAAAAATAAAATAATTCTTATTTATAATGTCGAAGCTGTTAAGCTTTGGACACTGAGAAAGCAGAGTTTGCTTCCTTTGAAACATCATGCTTCATGCCTGTGTATGTGTGTGGCATAAACTTGCATGAAAATATTATTTTTAAACAAAAACATTTCCCCAAAATTCACTTAAATTTAACAATCCTTTCGTAGACCAACTGCACCAATTGATTTATAATTTACATAACCAAAATGTCAGCATATTCCGCAACTAAATTCCGGAATCTCCCCGTAACTAATTAATTAATTGTGATAAATCCAGCCACTGCCCGAGTCAGTAAGCTGCGAAAATCACAATAATCAGCGGGAACATTTACGCTTAATTGCACACAAAATATGAATAACAATTTATAAGTGTGTGGCGGCTGCAGTACAATTTCAGTTCGATTCAATCAGCGGATGCTATACAATTTTGTCATAAATTATGCGGCTGGTTGCACTAAATCAAGCCAGGGAAGGAAGGGTTGCGGCGAGGCGGTGGTGGCGGATGGTGGCTTAGTGGATAAAATGCAAAAACTAATTAACACTTTTATTGCGACTTCAATTATGCTAAAAATGCGCAAATTGTTGGAAAATCACGCCCCTAATTGCCCATCGCCGGCAACAATGAGGTGGAGAGATACTAAAGTTGATTGCCTTAGGTCATGGCAGTTGGGTTTTAACTAGCCCCAACTAGCGTGCAGGCAGCAGCAGCAGCCAACTGTGGCTTTATTTATTTCCCTGTGGCAGTAGGAAAAGTTTCGCTTTTAATAAATTGTGCGAACAAAAGAAATGGCGAAAAATCTGAGTGAAGATTTCCCCTAGATCCTCACACGGTTTTCCCCCACGACACCTGCTGTTTGTGCGATAATTTATCATGGACCTGCTTAAACGCACATCCATTATCAGTGGAGTGGACTCCAAGCTCCAGACACCGGACCCTGAAGTCCAGCCAGCCTCCAGACTCCGCCGAGAAGCCGGGCTCTTGGCTCTCCGCGGCCCATTGAGCCGCTTTTAAGCCTTTAATTGAACAATTTGTAACAATCATGTGCACAAAATAGCGCAACAATTTGGCTTAAATAGTTTTCAATGAAGACGCAACTGCCGAGAATTAATATCATCGATTAAAGTTAGGCCCACCAAAGAGAACAATGCGCGCTGGACGAGGGGCTTCCATTTGGTTATTTGGAACGTGGAAAACTATTTTCCCAATGCATTTCTGTGAAATTTATGGCTGCAATTATGGAAAAATCATTTTATTATATGTAGGGGGAAAATATTTCTGGGTTAATAGGTTGAGAAATTAGAAAATATTTAAAAGAACAACATATTTATTAAAAGTAAAGATTAACTTTTAAGTTTTTTAATAATTTTAATTTATTTAACCTTGATTACAAATGGTAAAATGAATTTTTTAATTAGTAAATAAAAATCAAATAATTTTAGGTAAGGTAAAGTTCAAATATATTCATAATAGAGATTTAAAAATCTTTATTTTTATCAAAGAACACTTTAAGTTTTCGAATTTATACTAGAAAACCTTTAGTTCCTAGTGTACAGACTCTTCCCAATTAAATTGTACATTCCAAACCAAATATACTTTCTCTTTATTTTATATAGTTTTTTCCAATCTCATCGTAAACTTCCTTCCCACAGCCAAACAATTACAATCTCTGTAGATCATCAAAAAGTAGACTTTGTTGCCTTTTCGTATAAGTAGCACAATCAGCTCATGAAATTTGAGCGCCAATCCGCGAGAATCCTCCTCACCTTCAATCCTCATCATCATCCTCCATGGCAGTAACCAGCTTCGGTTGGATCATTATGATCCAGGTTAGTAATCAGCACCCAAGAACAACCAGAAAGAACTCACTTCAATCAGGAGTTGGAATTTTGCACGGCGGAAAAATGTCAATTAATTAATTAATAATTATTGAAAGTGCAAAAGTATCCAAGCTTACTGTCAAATAGTTTTATATTATAATTTATAATTTATAAACTATATATGGAATATGGTGAAATTACTATTTTTTATATTTCTATATGGCTTTTATATTTTTCTCTGTGTGCTGAAGCTGATGCTGGAACTAAGGCCAAAGATGCTTATCAGCCACAGACAGGAGACGGGAGATAGGAGACAGGAGACCCAAAGACTGAAGACCGTAGACTGAAGACTGGCGACTGTTGACTGCAGTTTGGCATGTCAACCTGGCCAGGGACCTGCGCCAGAGCCTGCACCAATTTATGATCGACAGAAGACTGAAAACAAGGAAAAAAGGTGATGATAAAACTAAGCAGAAGTCGGAAATACTCTTAATCATTAAATTACATAAATAAATAAATTATTTATTGATTTTTTAAGCATTTATCTGAATTTAAAGAAAACTATTGGTTGAGAATAAATAATATACAATTGCATACTTTCTATTTAATAAGATTCCTTTACTGGACTTTGTTGGACTTTAATTTTTCAGTTAATATAATTATTATATGAATATATTAGTAACAAAAAGGTTAATAAATTATTAAACTTTACAGAAACATGATTTTAGCCATTACAATTATTTCGTCGGACTTTAATGTTTTATTTAATCTAATTTGTTAAAGTATTAGTACCAATAAAGTAAATAAATTAGTTTAAAATATTTTGGAACTTGACTTACAGTAATTATTGTAAATATGAAAGAATAAATATATTTATTTAATAATTGGCCAGCTGTTAAAATGCCTTAACGTACACTATTATTTATTAATATTATATTCATCATAACCCCCTTGGTTAGGGTATTACAAGCCTGGAACAAGCCCGAAACAGAGGCAATGGGGTGTTGGCGTACAAAAATGATAAATTCTCATCAAAAAATATTTCACACTGCGGGATATCATCAGGCCAAGATCAAGACCAGTGCGCTGCACTGGAAGAGGACGCCACAAGGGAAAAAAAGAGACACCAGCAACACCGAGAGGCGACAGATACCACAAATATTTCGAAATTATTAAAGATCATGCAAAGACCAAAAAGAGATTTTTGAAAAACACGCGCCCATTTTGGCTTAATTAGTGAAACAAGCCCAGCAACTACGACTTGGACACGATCTCTAAGCCCCTTTCCCCGGCGCCCGTTCGAAGGCAGCATCTCCACCAAGTCACCAAGTCGATTTCGATCTTGATCTCTCAAATATCGTTCGGCTAATTAAAATTTATATATTTTAAGGCGCATAGTTTCTCGTTTGAGAGTCGCCTCGCTGCTTCATTTTTTTCTTGCGTCTCTCCCGGTCTTTTGTATTACGTGTTTTCCCCGACTGAACCCATAAATCTTATTGATAATATGATTTTATTAACTTTTAAATAGGCAAAACATTTGGCGCCTGTGTTTGACTCACCACAAGACAACCGAAAAAGCAGGCAGAGGGAGAAAGAAAACGAAATCCATTTTTAAATGGAATTCATTTAAAACTGAAGTCGTTTTGACAACCAAATTAGAGTACATACTGTGATATTTGTTATTGCCTTTTCTGTGTATTTCTCCGGTCTTTTTTCATCTCATTTTTTATCTTTATTTTTGCCTGCATATTTATCGGAGTTTTCGGTGTGTGTTCGTATTTTATTTTTTCTTTTGGTTGAATTAATTAAGTATGCAAATGTGGTTTTTAGGAGGTTTGCGTTTTGCGGTACTTGCCACGCACCAGCGATCAAACGGAATCTGGGCCTCCGATTAAATATATATTTAAGCATGAATATACGGAAATTCCTTGTGGCGTTATTTTTATGAGGTGAGCTCATAATTTTCGCTGTATTGCTTAAAATCCACACCAATCTAAATTGGCCTTTTGGGTCAAACCCGAAAGTGATTAGCGCTTGTTTCTTCTCATTTTGTTAGTAAGCATCTGTTGGCATGAAATTAGCTTAAATTTTTTGACTCCAAAGAAGACTCCAAAGGCTATAAATAAGTTGGTGAATTTTTTATATAATAATTTTGGGGGGAAATAATAGATATTTTAAGATACAAAGGGTAAAAAATGTATTCTCTTACTAATTAGGGTACTCTGCTTTTCCCAGTTATCAGTTACCGATTCTTTATGGGCTTATGACACTACATTTTACATTTTAATTTGTGAAAGTTACTTTTCTCAGGCTATGACTTCAAGGGCCGATTGGTCTATGACGGAAATATATATTGAAAATTGCTAAATGTATTATATCCATATTTATAAACAAAGATATAGCATTTTTACCGACCCAAAAAACAGTGTGGCCATGACAACTTAACCAAAAAAAGCAACAATGTAGTTTCATAATACCATTAAAAAATATAATAATAACATTTTAATTACTTAATATTATAATATATATAATATATATATAATTATCAATATATGTATATTTTACAAGCTAATAAACAAATTTAAATATAATTTTTTAGTAGTATAAGTAATTTATTATAACACCTCATAAAATATGAGTAAATAATGCTCCCTTGGTATATCATATAAGAGTAGGTTACCAGGCGAATAAATGTCATGAACCGCAGGACAGCTGTCCATGAGAATTCAGCTTTCAATTGAAAGAAGTAAACAAAGCTTTCAGCTTATGACATAGACACAAAGTTGCAGTCGCAGGACATGATTGTCGTCATTGTTTTGGGGCCTCCATCCATTGTACCCCCGGCGAAACTGTTGACATGTGTAAATTATAAATGTCTCAACTTCCAAATAAAACCGCATGGGACAGGCTCAGGATAAACAGCTAATGACATGCATAGCAAAGGAGCAGAGAAAACACAGAATTACCAATAAAATGAGGTTGCTGGCGCAAAGGGAGATCCTCCTCACCCAAAATAATAAAAACATGTGAAATATGTTCGGGCAGCGATACGATATACGTCTAAACCGATTGTCAGATTTTATGGCCTATTAAAAAGGCTGAATCATTAAGCGCTGCTCTTTGCTTGGTTTTCTTCCTGGCCCGGCCAAGCGATTCTGCGAAGAAACGCCAGCGGACCCACAAGCACACTCCGCCACATCCTCCTAATTGATGTTAGTTCATAATTTTCCTTTGGAAAATGTAGCAATTAATTGCCGTGCCAATAAAACGCGTCGGATCCCCACTGTGCCAACGACGCACATTGCGCAATGGACGCTGCATAAAATCCCCGAACCCCAGCGAGACCGTGGGCCAATAAAAGTTTACAAGACAAAAGCCAAAGACAACCAAAAAAAAAATCAAAAAACTAAAAAAAAGAACACGTCAAACTTTGACCATCAAAGGAGAAAACAATTTGGCCAGGCGAAGAAAACGCGAATGGAATTTGAAACCTTTGGCTAGATTCGCAGCGGATGCTCTTTGAAACGGATTCGAGAATGTGGGAAATTACACGAAACCGTAATTGCGATTTGGCCGTGTTTTTTTTATTCCTTATGATAGTGGCCATAAAGTGTTGGAATTTTTCAAATTATCCGATATGTGTCTGTCCGCCACCTCCACTCCATTGACCTCTTTTTGCAGACCGAGCGAAAAAATCCAACAGAACTTACTAAATATTTAGAAAAGAAACTTAAAAATGTTAAAAAATTATATTAAGAGATAGAAATCCATAAAATAAAATTAACACTAAATAGGGCGAAGCTGGAATTTTGGTATAGTTAAACATTATTTACAACATTTTTAACTCATATAATAGAAAGAAAAATACACAAACACAAACTAATTTTATAAATATTAAGTAATCTTATATTTTTATTTTATAAGCATGTATAATTACTACACGTATTTAAACTATATGAATACTTATGAAATATTTTTTTTTTTCAGGATGCTAAATATTTTAAAGTATACTTAAAATATTTTACAGTTTTTGGAAGAAAAACAATCTTTAAGATAATGAGAAATATTTGTTGTATTTATTATATTTATTAAATGACAATAAATTGTTTTTATATTTATTTTATTTCTTATATTTTATATATGTATATATTATATTTATTATATTTATTATAAGTTTTATATTTTATATGTTATATACTTGTTTACTTGGACTAATTTCTTGTTACTTCAGTAATTATAATTACACAGAAAATATCAAATATCATTAAATATTAAGTAAACTCAACCATAGAGTATTACCCTGAAGATCTTGTGGGTGTAAACCAATTATATATTAGTTTTACGATTCTATATAACCAAAGAGACGATAAAGCCTCACGTTGGTAATTAGAACAACAACAACAACGGCCATCTGTGTCATATATTACGAACGTTCTCCATGATTTGCAATGCGGGGCAGAGATATCGTTAGATAAAGTGAAGGAGGAGTGGAGCCATAATGCTAATAGCGCCGAAGATGCCAAGGTTACCCCACCCGTCTATCCCCATATAGTATCGCTATATAGATATATGAACAAACGACCGGCAAGCGACCGACCCACCGCTGCTTCTACTAGATCAGCTCCGTTCCGTAGTGATTTATTGAAAATTAAATTTTTCACCAACAGAGGTCGAGCGATGCTAGGAAAATAAATAATCGCAAAGGCAGCACAACCACTAAACTTTGCAGGCAGCAGCAAGTTAATTATGACTGCGGTTAGCCAGGCTAACAACGGTGGGGTATATCGAGGGTGTAAGGGGGGCTGCTGGGCAGGGATATGGAGATGGAGAGTTCCACAAACAAGTGCGCCAGGTTATTTTGCTGTTAATTAGTCTTACGTGATGAAACTTCGTAGCTCATGGGTGGTGCCCACAAATGGCGACTCCTCATTTCTCTCTTTCTCTCGGTCTCTATCTCTTTCTCCGTCTTCCCCCATCTCTGTCGCTCACATCAGCTTTTCTTCTCACTCTCTCTCTGGCTGAGTTTTTCTCACATTTTGCGGCTTAGTTAACCCTCAGAAGGGAAATGACTTTCCACAAAGCTACAAATGGCCGTCGAAGGGAAAGAAAATTGGAAACAAAATGGAACTAATTTTTGTTGGGCTTTTGTTTCATTTATATTTATTTTTTCTTACTTAAAAGTAATCTATATCAATATGTGATATTTTAGGGGGAAAATGTATATATGTTTATGCCATTTTAAGTCAGTAAAAATTTAATTTTATTAAATTAATGATTTTAATTTTATTAAATCTTCCTTTAAAACACATTTTCTTTTAACTTAAAGTTATAATATCCTTGTACCTTATAGATACCGTGAATAACAGAGTATATATATATCCATAGTAAACACTCTCCCTCAACTTATAGAGACTCTCTATATTTTCCACCATTACATCAACGTATTGCTAACAAATTGTGCACAATTTTCACCAATTTACAATTTTATGATGCCCAATTGCAGCAAACCCGAAAATAAAGAAACACAACGGCGAGGAAAAAACTTCATTAAAGCAAATATTGCGAATTAAATTTATGTTGCCAATTTAAATACATCGGAACAACAACACCACCACCACCTAGAAAAAAGGTGTAAAGACTAAAAGGCTGTAACCAAGCCGACAACAACAACTAATCGAGCTGGTCATCAATTGACCAAAGCCAGGTAATGGTCGGTCACAGCCCAGACTTCTTTTTTTTCCCCCGTTTATTATTTTTATTTTTTTCCAGCCAGTCTTCTTCACGAGACGGAAGACCCGAGCCATCGACGATCGATCGGAACGACAACGCGCCCATATAGACGAACTGAAAAAAAGATTCAGGGATCGAAAGGGGCTGAGACGGAGGACGATCGATCTTGGCAGCAGCCGCTGCTGCGTTAGATGATGCAGCAGCCAGCAGCAGCAACAACCGTCGAAGAGTCATCCAGGGAAAACCAAAAAATAAAAGAAAAACAAAATAAATAAAAGCAAAGTGGGTGAAGCGAGGCAGGAGTTGCAAGCGGGTGGCCGAAACAAACATAGCCACACATGCGACGACTGACGAAAAATGCAAAAACAGTGGACATAAGTTGAACAAATTTGAAAATATTCAAAGTCTATTACAAGTGCATTAAATATGTGGTAATTTAATTTAATTTAGACGTAATTTAATGATGATATTATTGTTCAATAAATGTTTGGAATTTTCAAAATAAAAGAGCACAGAACAAACCAATAAATGGCTGTCACTGTAATCGGGAGTAATACAGAAATCATTTTGGGTTTAAAACCCCTTAAGAAGATGTTTAAAACTAAGCTACAAAATGTTACATCGTAAGAAAATCAAAATGTACACTGCATTTTGTAAATAAACATTTTATTGCATACTTTAAGATACGATTTTAAGGGATTTCAAACCGTATTTCTTTCTGTGGCACTTCAAAAAACAAAATGTTGATAATTTGGGGGAAGAAAAAAGAAAATTCATTTTAAGAATATTTTTTAGCACACAAAAGTTGGTTCATATATAAATTATTAATTTTATTCTTAAAAAACTTGCCTAAACCCATTTTCTAAAATCAAAAACACATTTATGAATACTTAACTTTTGTTTAATTAATTTCTCTTCAAAAAAGAAGGTCTATCAAAATGTTGCAGCTTAAAGAAACAAGTCAAAAAAATATAATTTAGCTTTTAATTATTCTAAAAATTAGCCATTTTAAGAAATACATTTTTTTCGAGAAAGATAACCACTGTACCACTGATTTGCCTCGCCCGCCGCCATCGACATCATTTGGCACATGTGAACACCAAAAGAGATATGCCCACCGAAGTCCCCACTTCAATCCGAATCCCAATCCCGAGCCCGATCCCGTCGCATCTCGCTCTTTTTCGTTTCGGAGCCGAGATTGGAATATACGAATTCGCTTGACCGCCCCACCGCCCCACCGTCCCGCCTGTCCGCGTGTCCGTCAGTCCATCGAAGATCCCCGTATGGGGCGAGTCGACGGGCGGCCAATTCACCTGTCGCGCCGTTTTGTTTGCCTTACGCAAAAAAAAAAACACAAAAAACTATAAAGGAGGAGGAGCAGCGAAGAAGCTGCGACCTGGTCGTATGCAGCTTTATGCGAAAATTCCATGAATCTGATCGTTTCGGTGGAAGCGTATTAGATATTTGGCATTTCGGCTTTCCACTGACTGACATACAATGCCAGAGCGAGGAGGAAAAAAAAAAAAGGAGAAAAGGAAAACCCGGCGGGGTCAGCGCACACACGTGACCCCGAATGATCGATGGAATTGCCGAGCTGAGGAGTCTGCAGAAATTAAATGGATTATAATTATTATGCATGGCACGTTGCCGGAGAGCCTGGCTCACTTTTATTGTCAACCAATAAAGTGGCCAAGAGGGCAAATCCGGCGGACAGGCCAACATGTCGGCCCGGGAATTGATTTGGCCCGCAGCGACCATTAACGGCCGCCAAAGCCTCGGCTTTGGCAACAGATTCAGATTCGGCATCATCATCTTTGGCCGGGGCGGCCAGCGAAATAACCCTAAAGCCGCTTTGGATGATGATCATCGGGGCTGCCAGAGGCCGACTGGATGACATCAGGTGCAGTCACAGTGGGACTTGCATTGAGGAAACTGGTAGATGCTCTCAATAAAAAAATAATATATTTAAGCTTTAGGTAATTTTTAGAATGTACTTTTATTAAAAAGGCTTATCCAAGTAAGATAATTATTAGGAAAGTTCTGCTGAAATTTAAATTTTCCCTTTATAGCTTTTTTGGGTTCAAGAAAATCCCATAAGCTCAACACTGTGTGGCTTGGGCAAATTCCTGCGGACATTTTTGCTGAGCTAAAAAGACACAGACAACGAGGCATGTAACAACATAAACAACAGAATACTATTTGGCCTTTTGCACCTTTTTGGCATGAACAACTTTTGGTAGTGGGAAGCGGCCAAGGAGCAGGAGGAGGAATCTCCCCGGGATGAGCTGTGTGCGCCGCGAGAGATCTTTATTTCGGGTCGAGGCGACGGCCGATCGGCCAAGACGACAACGCCCCGTAAGGCACAATTAAAATTTCACGCTTTTTTTCCACGGGAAGAGGGGGAGAAGAGGTGACCATCAGGACCAAAAAGAGACACCACCTAGGAGCCGAAAAAAGCAGCAAGAAATAAAAACAGAAACACCTTGACCATTTTTGGGCTTACATTTTAGCCAGCGGACGAAAACAGTGCGGCGGCATTTTCGCTTTGAGTCAAACCAAGGAGCAATCTTTCAGCGGTGGCTGCACTGGGATAAAATTCTAAAATCAGAAAGAAGAATTTCCATACCAATCATTTCCCTTATAATACAAATAAAAAGGATTTAAAAGCAAAATAAAAAGCTTTTAATCGAAAAAAAAATATTTTAAATATTTTAAATGTAAAAAATATTATTTCTTTGAAAAAAAATTCTGTAATTTAAAATTAGAATTTTTCTCTTTACCCCGTTCCTAGTACGATTTTATTTCGAGTTTTCTTGCAGCACTGTTGCAGCCGCCACGCGTGCAATTTGCAGTCGTCGGGGAATTGCCAGCGGCCCCTGGACACAAGCCCACAAACCCACAAGCCAACAAACTTGCAGAGTGGAGTGCTCAGCTCTTCCAGAAAGTGTTAATTAGCAGCGCGCGTGCTAATTACCAATGCCAGTTGTGAGTGCAGCCAATGACAGCAGCAACATGAGCTGCAGCGGCAGCAGCAGCCACCACCAAAGCCGCAGCAGCTCCGGCAGCAACATTAAGTCCAGCAGCAACCAACAATAAGATATGTTGCAAATGGCAGGCGGGGAAAATGTCAACGTCAGCGGCGCCACAACGTGTTTAGAGATGCGTAAGTCGGTCGGGTGAGATATTAATTAAATGCGAATTAATGCGGGATGCTGAGAATGTGCCTACAAACATGCATAATAATCTAAGCATGTTTATTACAATTTAAGTTAGTTAAGGAATACATTTTAAATTACTTTTAAAATTGTTATTTCCATATATATAATTAAAGAATTAGGATTAGTTCCATTATAAGAATATTGATTAGCATAAGATTAAACAAATTATTTATTTTCGAGATAGAAAGTTTTAGAAGAAAAATATCCAATATATTCAGTTATTAAGATTCATATGGAAATTATATAATTCCTAAGCCGATTTCGATAAAAAACTTCACGATTTTTATTCATTTATGTAATTCAGAAACTCCTTCCATATTTTGCCCTGTTAGCAACAATTGAATGATATTATTTTTGCCTTTTGGAATTTACACAAAATTTTGCTTTAAATAACATGATTACTAACCTAACAATTAAATTCATATTATTTTGCTTAATTCACCCTTAAAATTGCTTAATTCTTAATAAGCTTGCGATTTTTTAAAATCATCCGAAAAGTGCGCTACGAAAAATGTACGTATCAAGGGTTGCCACATCACCGAAAATGCATCTTCCTGTCGTTCATTTTCTAACAGTTTGGCCACTCAATACCAAAGCAGTGTTACACAACAACAATAATTGGCTTTTTTACAACACTAAATGCTCAGCTGATGGTGTGCTATCGATAACAGTAGTGGTCGATTGACCTGATGGAGAGTATGTTTTGTTTTTGTTTTGATCGCGTATACGCAAAGTAAAACCGAAAACAAATATTAAGCATACGTACAGTGGGACCGAAAAGAAATTTTAACAGCAAACTTATTTTAAATAGAAAAAAAATGCAATAAAATCGAAGATTACCAATTCAGGTAAAAAACTTGTTTTTTTTTAGAGCGTAAATTAAGTTGACAAATTTAAATGAAATGATTACACAAAATGTACATAGTTTATCTATCGCGTAATAAGCCAATTTTTTTTATCAAAATAAGACATTTAATCAACCAGAAGCTTTTTCTAGAATATAGAAACTAAGTTAACAGTACAAAATATATTAAGTACATATTTTTACCGGTAAGCGTTAATTCAACAATAAGTTATTAAATTATATGCAGAATCTTATTTTATTGCAAAAAAATGCGTATACTTAAATAAAGTAATCGATGCTTGCTTTTTGTAATTACGCATTTAGGCAGATTTATTAACCAAACGAACCCGAAAAACGAAAACAAACAAGATCGAAAGAGAGACGCAAAGAGAGAAGCGCTATTGCGATGAAAAGCCGGATACAAAACAAGAGAAGGTGAGAGAAGAGCAACACAAAAATTATCAATGTTTGCAAAACACCTTTTTCAGTTTAAATTACTCACTCTCACAATGTTAAACCGAATTATGCCCCAACACACTGTTAAATGAAATCCATAAAATTAGATCGAAGTTTGCTATAATTTTCTTAGCTAAAGAGGGAGTCTAATTTATTTGCTTTAAATTGTTCGTTAAATGAAAATAACAGATAACATAATTAATAATATATCTTGAATTAATAATTCAAACTGTTAAATTAAAAACAGGTACCATGGGCCACTGGCCATTGCAGCCCCCCATGGCAAACATTATAGCAAAGTCTAAATATTGTTGTGGGGAAAAATTCGGTTTAACAGTTTGTTAGGCTGAGAGCTGAAACCACTTCGCTCTCCCACTCTCCCACTCTCCCGCTCTCGGCAGGCTTCGGCTCGGTTCGGCTTTCGAAGAAACCTATAAATACGAGTGCGAGCGCACATTCGAAAGATTTTGTTTAAACAAATTAATATTTCTTCGCTGCAGAGCTAACAAAAAGTGCAATTCCCAAAACGAAATTTTTTCGCCTTTGCTCCGATCGCGTAAAAACTCGAGCGTTGACGGACGGTGTCGCGGATGCTCAGAAGTTGAATTGTTCTTACCTTCAAAATAATACATTACCTCCACCTGTGTGCTGCGCGCCTGTGAAATATAAAAACCCCGAAACAAAATAATATCACCCAAAGCGGCGGTCTAAACAAAACAAAAATACGGAGCATTGCCAAAATAAAATAACAACAACAAAAATACACAGAAAAACGGAAGAAAAAAAATCAAACAGAGAAATAATGGACAGACAAACCGTCAATTGAAAACAAATAGTACAATGAAGTTTTATTTTTGGATCAGTTGGACTCTCGGCAAGTAAAGGTAACGCCAATTCGTAAACTCGTAATCTGCGTAGGCCAGCGACCTAATTTCGGCGCTAAGTACAAGTATTTCCCCTGGCCGTTTGCCTCTTTTTTTCTGGTTTTTATTTTTTTGCCGTCATGGCCGCTTTATTTTTTTTTTTTTAGTTTTTTATCAACCCAATATGCGCAATTTGCGCGCTGCAAATGCGAAAGATGGAATTTCACTGGCCGCTTCCTTTTATGGCTCGAATTGATAAACCGCCACAGAGACTGGCTGTGTGATATAACCTGAATCGGTCAAATGCACTTGCATAAATGCACGTGTCGGCGGATTTTTTCGCCTCTTTTGCTTTTTGGCTTTTTGCTACAGCTTTAAGTTTTTTTTTTTTGCCGAATAATGGAAAATATAGTATGATTTCCTTTGCGGTCGCCGTCGTCGCGACGCGTCGTTTACCTAACACCTTTCCATTCTGTGCCGCCCACGAGTAAATTTAATTACTATATGTCTGCATTTTGGCGCTTATTTGCACTGCACTTAAGTACAGATGCGGCCAGGAAAATAGCACTGAAAAAGAATATATAAATTACAGGTTAATCTACTTGTCAGGGATTTAATTTAAATATACATATATGGAGGAATACAATATTACTATTTTTTATTTTAATCAACTTTAAAAAAGTGTAAAATAGAAATTGCACTACTTTGGGTATTATATTTTCAAAATTCAAATATAAAAACCACTAAATTATCAAATTGTTTTCCAAATTCAATATATAATCTAGTCCCTAACTAATTTGCAGTTAATTAAATTAGGATTACATTTTTAAAGAATGTCTTAGCCAAAAGTATTTTAGTAATAGAGCAGATAACATTTAGACAACAATATTGATCCCTGAAAACAATCCAACCAGAATAAATAGTAAATATCTTTAAGTACTAAACATACCTGCATTTTTAGGTGCACCCATAGGAAAATTCAAAAATAATATACAGCAAATGGGAAAAGCTCAAACTTTGAGCAATTCAGCAATATTCTCTTGCCCCTAGCTGTGTGCCTTGGCTGTGCATGGGCCCTCGTGTGTGTGGTATCAAAAAATTGAAGAGTTATCAGGCAATCAGTTTTGGCATATGTTATAACACACTTATCGTTCGAATCGAATTGAATCGAAAACAACGCTGGTAGCGTGTTTGGGCGGTAATCAGAATGTATGTACCTGTACCTGAGGCACCTTGGTTACTTGGTTACAAGGGCGGCCACATCTCCCGACTTAAATTAGTCACGAGAAATAAGCCAGCAAGATAAGATAACAACTGCATCTCAAAGTGACGTAATCTGATTAATTAGAACACTCAGCTTCCAAATATGTATGGCTATTAGAGAAGAGGCAATTATCTCCTGATTTAGTGCTAGATTTTTCCGCTAGATACCAGAGATACCAGAGATAAAAGCGCAGCCTACGCCCAAAATACACGGAGTCTAATTATAGCAGCGCAGTAGCTAGTTACTCTGTTAAGGTAAAAAGATAAAATATTTAAATTTCATCATAATGGGGGGGTGGGGATGGATCCCAGATATAAAAACGCAGCCCTCCGTCAAAAGTGCATTCAGTCTAATTATCGCAGCGCAGTGGTTAGTTGTTAAAATATTAAATATTTAAATATTACAAAAATGGAAAAACAATAGATATCAATCGGTGCTTGATATTAATAAATACAAGTGCAATTTAAATATAAATCAAAATAGAGCTGGAAGTGTGTGCAGTTTACTTTTCCATGTTCATCATGTTGCCAAAACAAAAATTTCTTTAGTTACTTCTGAGCAAATAATTTCCTTTCTGCATCTCCTTTTTAATTTGCTAACCTTTCTAATTTTGATATATTGCTATATTTTCAGAGCTTCAGCGGCGTATTAAACCGGGACAAATAGACAAGTGTCTTAAACGTTACACAGTAACTTAAATAGTTATATATAGTCACCTATATATACTTTCTCAAATTTTTGACTTCGATCGAAGGGAACTGCGCACGTGACATGGCCAAGATAATCATACTTTGCTGTTTCCTTTGTTTCACTGGATTATCATCGGGTGAGTAAATAATGCCAAAAATAGTCCATTGATGAAGTGATTCAGTGCCATTATTCGGTTAATATAGTCGTTACGCATGTGTTTACTCTGACCCTCTTGAGATCAATTTGAAAACAGAAGCAGGCGTTCCGAAAGCCAAATGGAAATGGCTTCTACGTCACGGCAGCAGCATCATAGCATATATATTGATCGGATTTATCATATGACGTGTCGGAAACTATCTATAGAATCAGTTCTGGCCATATGCCATGTGAATCTGCCTCTGTCTTCTTCATTCTTTGCATACCGCCTTTTGTTTTTGTATTTTGTTTTTTTGCTTTTTGTAAACACATGTTGCCGCGCCAATTTTGTGGTTTCTGTTTTTGTTCTTTTTTATTTTTTTGTTTTGTTTCCGAATTTCATTGATAATTCAAATGGCCGCGTATCGTACAAGTGTGTGAATTTTCGGTTGTATTTTGTTTTTTCTCTTTGCGTCTCTCTCTCTGGGCATTTCTCAAAATATTGTTTATTTTTATTCGATTCGTTTTTGTTTGGCTTTCGCTGGCGAATGTTTTTCTATGAACCCGAGCAGCGACCTTCATGGCAGCTTTCGAAGGGCATGGGCTACCTTTTGTTTAAACTATATAACCTGAAGTGCGTCACAAAAAGTTTGGGGGGAAATCCGAATCTCGAAAGTTTGCAGAGCCAAAAAACATAAAGATGGGGCATTCGAGATGAGTCATTAAATTTAGAGGAACTCCTAAATAGGTAATATCTTTTAATGTCACACTCTTTTGAAATTGAAATTCCAAAAAAAAAAGTGGGAGGAGATCAATAATGGGAGAAAACTGAGAATAAGCTCATAACTTATGATGTTACAATGAGTCACCAAGTTTCTTAGAAATGTTTGAGTCTGTTTTTGGGTCGCAAAAAAGAGATTAACAAGGTTGCCAGCAAATATCACTTAAAAGGTATTTAAAAATGAGAAAGTTTGAGAGCAACCGTAAAATAAAATGCAATGTTTTTTATTAAAATTTATTACTACAATATTATTTCATTATTTCAATTTATTTATGGAAAAGTGGATTTTCCAATAAATAAATTTAAATAATGAAATGATAATAACAGTGACGGCAGCTTTCTTACTTATTGTTTACTTAATAAATGAGGTATATTTAATCGTAAATTCCCACTCCTTATCCCCTTTTTCTTTAAAGAAAGAGAAAACTGCGCACCCTAAATATATTTAAAGAATGCACATTGATAAGAATACAAAAAATATATAAATATCAGTAGAAATCGAGTGCTGTAGGCAAATTTTTCGCCACTAAGAATCTGCAAATACACGACAGTAGATAACACAATCTCCCAGGCACTTGAAATTCATTTTTATGTGAAGCCCCATTTCGTTTTTATTTTCCCCTGTCATATAGACATAGTGATTAATGCTGAAAATAGCTCTATGCACTTCCCAATAAATACTTTTTTCTAGAGATGGAACAAAGAAACGATACTCTTCGATATATTTTCGATATTTACGTGGAAACTTCGATAAGAAACTGTTGAATTGATCAATAAGTGATTAAAGATATAATTTTATTGGGTTTTATATATAAACCTAGACCAAATAGAGATATCTTAGGTTACTTAAGGTATTTTAATTTTCCTTATTTACGCTGGAACAACATTTTTGATATTTTGTCGAGCATTTAAAACCCATCGCCAAGTCTGTTTCTTAGCACGCCCCCATATGTACCACCGATATCGGAAGAAACATGTGTTAATCTATAGAAATCTAATGTGCTTAACCTTGAGTGTGGAGTGGAGTCTTGATTTTTATATAGAGAGCGCGCTCGCAGGAGGAGTGCCAACATACTAAACGTGTGGAATTCCAACTTAATCTGTGGGGCGGCGGTCTTATCAAATGCGAGAATGGGTGACAAACGACAGATAGTCTATTGTAGAGCGTGTTTCGTTACGTACATAAACACACAGACATGGCCGTCCAACTGCCACCAGTTAGCCAGTTAGCCAGTTGTTGTAGTTGCTATTACCGTGTTTGCCCAATAAATTCCATCCAGATGAATACGGTAAGTGAACTTAGAACGAACGCAGGGCAGAGCCCAGGGTAAGTTTGCTCCAAGTTTTAGCCTCGAGCGACGAGCGATAATGAAAAATAACTCTCTCAGCGCTTAGGTATGGAAACAGTTTTCCATTACCTGATGAAATGGCCAACAGCTTTAGGGGCAGTCCAAAGGTGTGAATGCACCACGAATAAGATTATGCAATTTTCTTATTTACCTATATTTGGGGACAAAAATTAGGCAGATAGATAGGAATATTTATCTTTAAAATCACAGAAATCGTATTTCAATTTTATATCTTTTAGAGAAAAACCAGAAATAATTTCTCCGCGTGCAAGTGTTTTCTGGCTAACCCCTTAAAAAATGTGGCTGTTGACTAGCCCACTAAGTAAGCTATTTAGGCCCAACTCCTCGTTTCAGTTACTAAGGGTGGCTAGCTGGTTTTGACCTAGAATTTCCCGTCTTTCTGGGTTTGGGTTATGTCACCATCCAAACCCCCCCCATTGCCAAAGTTTGTTGTGGCAAATGCAAATGCGAAAGGAAATGGAAATGGGGGAAATGGCTGGCCGGAAACACTTTCCTTTTATTTGATGGCTGGCCTTGACAGAGGTTTTCTTCGAAAATGTATTTCTAAGGTAGAGTTCCCTTGTTGCCAGCAGCAGGGCCAAAATATTGATGACGAATCCACCTCAGACTCAGACGTCAATAAATGATAAATAGACTTTGCTCCACTTGACTTTTCCACGGTGTTTGTGGGAAGGAATTTATCAGGGGCAATTCTCAAAAGATAGAAAGAGGAATGCGAAAAAGATTCTGTGACCATGACATTGCAGACTGGCCGCGTGAAAGGCGAGTGTTTCTCTTTGGGGGAACTCTTGATAAACGCTGTTCTATTTATGCTCTGCTAAATATCTTTTGTGGGCAGGCTCACGTCATTTCTTAATTTGATTGCCGCGCACTCGAAAGGGGGCCTGAGCTTTCTTAATCTACTATTTTCCTGCACTCGCATTATCAACAAATTGGACTGCTTAAAATGTATAATAAAGACAAAATTAAATGCCTTCAGACTGGGGAGATACTCTACTGGGATTTGGCTTCTCTTAGGGGATGTTTAATTATAATTTAAATTACACAGAATTTATATTTAATTAAATAAAAATATAGAATAATAAGTCAGAGAAAGTGTAATACAAAACTGATAACAAAAAGCATCTCTCTTTCATTTAAATTCCTAAATAACATTTCTCTTATTTACCTGATTGATATTGTTCTCTATTTAATTATTTATTTATCATAAACAACGAGCTGCGAATATTAGAAAACCAACTGTTTACCTTAGAGAACCGAATTAATTGCGTTTCATCTAATTTTTCCCACCAACTATTTTAAAAGCTGTTAAATTAGAAGCATAAACAATAATATTTACCTTCTAATTAACATTAAATGGCATAATATAAATAAAAAACCCCCTAACAATCTTTTATATCAAAAATGTATTTATTTCTTTTAATCTGATTTCTCAGCCACAAGGCAAATCTCATTAATTATGGATATAGTTTCTTTTATGTTTAATTAGCGGCGAAGTGCAGAAATCAGTCAACCAGTTTTATGCCAAATTCCTCGGCCATGAATCACACGGGGGGAATAATGTTGTGAAATGTGGAGCAAAAACGATTTGAAAGTCATGGGCAGTGAAATGTGGCAGTAGTAGCTCAGGGTTCGGCGATGATAAAAATAGAAGACGTCCATGGATATACCTTAACCTAGGGGCCACCGCCGCCAGATAGGCGTCTAATCTGGATGGATGGATGGATGAATGTGTATCGCGGGCATAAGTCCCATGCCAAAGCTATTAGTCATTCCCATCGGACTTAGTCATGGAAACGCATAAATATATTGAAATATTTGCCCCTGTTTAATGTACTTGCTGTGTGTAGTACGCCTTTGCTTTGCTTTATTCAAATATTTCTCACTCTCTACGATCGTCTCATCACCTCGGCATCCACGCTGGCCCGGATCAGGGTGATGTTCCTGCCCAGCTGGAAGACCAGCTTGGTGTTGAACCGCATGTCCGGCATGTAGGCCGGAAAGTGATCCGGATTGAGGGCGAAGTGTGTGGACGTATAGTTTACATTCTGCGAACAGACGAACAGAGAGAGATATGATACTGGGGAAGGCGCTTTGGGTTTCATTCAGACTTTATTCCTTTCGTTGAAATCGCTCTCTGGGTCTCAGTTAATACGCAATTGATGTGTTTAAACGTATCCATGCTTATTTATTTCATTTCTTTATTTGTTTATTTGTCTTTGGCATTTTTTTAATGGCGCTGGCCGTGTGTGTATTTTTGAACAATCGTATAGATAGCATTTTGTTTATTTGAGACAGAATTTTAACCCAATTTGTTGCTCTGTTTATGCACGGCTCGTAAAGATAAAGATTATGGGAAATTTTCATCAGATTTCCAAACTCTGTGAGTAGGTCAGAAATGGTTTGTTTGCAACGCCTTAAAGGTTTAATCAGGTGTTTAAATTGTTTCTGGCAGTTAAGTAACCTGCTTTGGCATTTTTTTGTGCTGCTTTTTTATGACTTGTGGAATGTTTGGGGAATGTTTAAGTGGCTTTGAAAATTATTCATGGTAGTAAAAGTTAAGAAAATAATTATATAAAATACATAGCATAGGAAAAATATTTTAAAAACTCTATTTTTCTAGAACTTGAGCTCGTATATTGTTATATAATGAGAAATAAATACATTTGACTAACTCCAAGTTAGATAAATAATTAATTCAAATTAAATGTAAGGCTCCCAGTTCGTTGGCCTGTAAATAATATCACCTTTTGTGGTCAACTTGAAGCCCTAAAATATTAAATTCAATACAGTTCTCTGCGGTCTACACATGATTTTTATTGAGGTCAGGAGAACAAGTTATTTTCCAGAGGTAAAACGCTTTGAATGCAAAGGAAAAATGTCGGTTTTCTGTGATGTATCTGTGCATTTGCATAATGCATTGCTACGTGTTTCGATTCGCCAATATCTTAACCGATTGATTTATAAGATTTTGCTACGTATTAACTTACCGCCAAAAGGGGACATGCATCGGGATAGTTTCCGGATTGCAAAAGTTTCTTGAGAACAGCATTTAGGATACGATTCTTGCTGCGAAAGCCAATGAGGTGACAGCCATCCACTCGGATCTTGAGCAGCTGCTGGACGAATCTCTCCCTGCGATTGAGAAGCTGGCCCACACTCAGTTCCACCCACATCTTGTGGACGGCTCGGCGCAGCAGGAGCAAGGTGTTCAAGAAGTTTCCCTGGCGCTTCGGCATCTCGACAATGTCGCACGTAAAGGCCTCCGCCGTCGCGGGATCAATAACCGAGCAGTTTATTTCACGCCAACGTATCTCGAAGTCGCGCTACAAGTGGGTGAGAGAGCCCATTAAATATAAATGCGCATCATATGCTGCCGAGTTTATAAAACTTATAGTCTTAGTCACGGTTTCCCCACTTTTGGCACAACAACAAGCACCGCTCTCGATCCCCCAACTGCATCTAATTTTGTTTCATGGCATTTTTTCGTACACAAAAGAGGTTTACAGTCGATCTTCAATTTGACGAATTTTTTGTTTAACTCTAAGATAATAGTCGGAGCCACTTTTTAAGTTTTTAACAACATTTCATATAATTAAAAGTTTTTCTATATTTTTAATCGGATGAAAATGCATTTATTTGCGGTCTTATTCCCTCTATCTTGTAAAAAACGTATAATATTATTATTTTATTAGTTCTTGAGAATTTTTCTATTCCCGGAACTCACGATAAGGATTATCTATGCTTTTTTGTAGGGTTTGGCGTCGACTTCGATCACAGAACCTCAATAGATGAATATAATAAAAATGGTTCAATAAAAGAGTTTTAATGCTTCTCAAGTGATAACGATATGATAACAATTTTTCTCAAATTTTTAGACACACAACATCAGTACCTACCATGTTATAAAGATATATAAATTTATCAGAGATAATACATTGGCTTTCAAGAAAATAAATTAAATTTATATTATTTGAGTATAATTTTCCATTTATATGTCTTTTAATGATATTTAATAAATTGTCCCCTTTAAAAAAGTACAAAATATACTTCATAATTTTACAAAAAATAAATCAAATTTATATTTCTTTTTTATGATTTTTAATTGTAAGTCTTTTAATGAGTCAAGTTCTTTAATTTTATTTTGTATTATTTTTTTAAATATTTATTTCGTAATTTTATTAGCACTAAACACTTAAAATTTATATTCCGGTTTGTAATTATATTTTTTCCTTATTCATAAATATATTTTATTAGATATTTCAACAAGAGATCGTTTAAAGAAGCTTATAGCTATTTTTTACGTACGGTTGCCAACGTTGGCTGCCACAAAACGGGCAGTGCTAGGCAGCATAATAATCCCAGCGGAAAGGCGTCAGTCATCGTACTAACGAGCCATCCAAAGACACATTGCGGCCCCAGTGCAGTAATTATTAAACAATAATTATTATTATTATTTTGTATACAAAACATATACATATATAAATTGAATATCAGCGCACATCTGTTCGTTTGCTCTCGTTTCCTGTAGTGGGGCAAGGGGTTGGGGAAAGCAGGGGTTATTGTCATTAATCAGACATTTTACGCTGGGCCGTATAATTTAATTGTAATTGTGCAATTTGTAGAAAATAATGCGAAATTATCACCGGGGGACATCCATCCCCCCATCAAAATTCATGGCATTTCTGCTTTTTTCGTTTTCAGTTTTGCATATCAAATAATTTGTGAAGTCGTGTGGCGGTCGCTTATATTGCCTGCTCTGTTTGTTTATTTAATTAGAAGGAAAAATGTGTGTTTAATAAGTAGTTAAAAATATTTATGGAATTGTTTATGCATATTTTGTGATAATTTTGGGATAATGCAACCTGAATCTTTATTGAAACGTATAAAATGAATTCCCAAAACTGGATTTGTTTTTACTTACATTTAGAATTTTTCTTCTTCGTATTTATATGTTATCAATTATTAAAAGCTTTTCCCATAACCGTACATTTTTCTGCTCAATGTCAGCCAAATTTATTAATAACTTATAATGTATCGGAACGAAAAAAAGGGCAACCGACTCGAGTTGTGACACGCATTAGTTAATTCTCTGTTCCATTTGGCGCGTTTACCTTTCCCCCATATGGCCAACTTGAGTTTGCACTTATAATTAATGATGTGCGCTGTATATTTTTGCCTAGTGTATGGTAGCCCCTCTACTATAATTGATCTATAATTAAGATAAGGTTTACTACGCCTGTCGCTGCCGGCTTAAACGGGGCCGAGCCGCAAAAAAAAAAAAAGAAATATGAAAAATAGTGTATGTATAAAAAAAGAAAGCGGCGAGCATACGAAAATGTTTTGTTTACGCAATTCTAACGTATTAGTTGGCCACTTATAAACTTTGCTCTAGCTACAGGGGGTAGGGGTTAGCGGTTACTACTCAGGCAGGGGGAAATATCAAAATGTGGAAATATTAGCAAAAGGAAGGAACGCTAATGGTAATGCCAGTGCCGTGAACTGAACGACGGACAATCGCTCGCCGAATGCCCTCTTAATTGGTGGCTTTGGCTATGCGGAAAAGGGGCCAAAATCTGGAGTGACGAACGCCTATTTGCTCTACATGGCGGCGATTAAATTAAATCGCATAAATTACGCTTACTTACGACGCGTGAGAGACGTTCAAAAATAAGATTGATTGCGTTCCGTTTTGTTCGAAATACATTCTAAATTATACTTCTGATTACCGCCGAGGTCTGATGTCACATTTTTTTCGGCCAGCTACACATGGATTATATTGCCGTTTAACTCGAGTGTGATTAAATCGCATCTGTCATAGCTTATTTTAATTTTTCGTGGTGCCTTTTGTTTATGATCACTAAAGTGAAAATACAGTTCGGTTAATAAAAGAATTAACGCGAAAATAAATTGTGCTTAAATACAGATGTTAATATTAATTATATATGCTTCGCTGATTTTTACTATATTTATTTCTGTAACTAAGATTGATTGAATAATTTTGGGTAAATAAATATAAAGCACCTTTTCCTAAAACTTTAAAATAATTGGATGTTAAACATGGAATTTAATGGACAGTTATTTTAAAATCTTTTACTTGTCTCATGGTTACCGACCGCGACTGCAGCTTTCTTACTTTATTAAAAATACCTTTGAACCTATTATGTATTACTTAACGATCAAACTTAATTAATTTTTCAGTTTTAATGTGACTTAGTATACATTAATATAATTAAAATACAAATGCAAGTTGATTGGCAAAGCATTTTAGATAAATGCAAGGTTTTGTTTATATAAATTGCGATTCTGCGAATTTTTTTATTGGAATCGGAAGCGGACACACGGTTGTACATTTCAATTTCATGGAAAAAGGCTCAAGTTCTCTTGTTCGTAATTTTTGTTCCTATTTTTATGTAAAAATAAAATATTTTCTTTATAAAAATAATTTTTTCTAATTTTTAATTCCTCCTAAAAACCAGTGGCTAAGTAACCTTTTTCCTGTGAATCATCACTATATTAATTACTATGATTCATGGCTAAGTAAATCACAGTTTAACGAAAAACTGTCTTCCTGGTTTTTAAGTCACAGTTTTATGACTGCCTTAATGACCAAAAGTTCGCTTAAAATGCCATAAAATGTACGAAAATATGATAATGCCCGAGTGGACATTAGATTCGCCATCAGCAAATTATCAAAGAGACAATTTCTCAATGTTCACGGTGATTGACGTGAATGGGTAAAACAAAACAAAAAACAAAAGCTAAATGGGAAAATGAAATAGTGTGTACGTTTTGCTTTTTTGAACGGTCTCTAATTACTCCATCAACTGTGCGGGTCTTCGTCGCCGCCTGTAACGGCTAGCTGAGGAAACCTCTTTTCCCCCCGAAGACGACCTTTCAAAAAGTAGTTAAAAGTAGACGACGACCTCCTCCTCTTGATTTTTTTTAGTATTTTCTCGTGTAATGTTTGTTTTTTTGTTTTTTGTTTGGTTTAAGTAACTTTGCATGTCAACGAGCGTGTCAGGAAAAAATGCGAAACAAAAATAAGCGACTGCTAATTGTACTGAAATTTATTTCGCTCTGCGGTGCGACGAGTATCTGTATCTGTAGCTGTATCTGGTTTTTGTGAGCTGTGAACTGCTCCTCTGCTCCTCGCTGCCTGAATTGCATTTTTGCATGCCGGCCTTCGGCTGTAGATCAATCAAAAAGAAATATGGATCGCCTCGTTCGCAGCTTCAAAGTCCCCGTATCTGCTGTGTATCTGAGTGTCCGTGTATCTGTGTATCTGTATCCGCGTCTGCTTGGCTCCCTGGTGACGTAAGTGGGCAGTAGCACTTCTGCTGGTGCTCCCCTATATAATCGTCATAATCACAATTATAATCATCGCCTTCGTCGCCAGAGATCTCCGCTAATGAGCGCCGACCCATTTATGAGGCGGATATGTGCTTAGGTAATTTGCATCGAATTCTTTCATTTTTTTTGTATTTTTAACCTTTGGAACCTGGAAACCATCTCCAACACCACACCACTTCATGTCGCTTTTTTATTTTTTTTTGCTGACCCACAGGCGATAAAAAATTATTACTATCCGTTTGGGTCAATAAACTCGCAACTGTGCAAAAAGCAGCCACAACAAAATATATATATTATAACAAATAAATGAATTGCCAGAAAGAAGAAAGCAAAATACCTTGCACATGTAGAATTTATTGACTAGCTAAGCATTTAAATATATATAATTCCGAAAAACATACTTCACCAGAAACTAGTCTAGATTCAGAATGAAATTTTTACTGCGGCCGTTGTGGTCGAGTGATTTTTGTTGCAACGTTTTTACCACTAAAATCAAAGCAATTTCTCTGCAGTAAATACAATTAAATGCTTATTTTTCAGCCGAAAAAAAAGGAGAAATCTTCATTGAATGACACAAAATGTACACCATGAATTTCATATTAAATGAGCGGTGTTGTGTTTATTATAATTTTAAATTGCTGAAAAATTGTTTTATGAGACTAACTAAGTTCGATTTCATTGAGATAATAATATAACATTTAAATATTTCCCATTATAAATTACCAAAGCTTTTAATTAATTTTAAATTGATAATCATATATTAAATAGTTCACCAAGAACACTTTTTACAAGAAAAATAAAATTATATAAACGGTTTTTGGAATTACATTGGCTTTATTGAGCAAACTTATTGCTGACTATTTAACGATTAATAAATAATACAGCGGTTTCAGAAAGAAGCCATACGCTCCTTCATCAGAACGCGATGCTGGACCTTGTTGGGAATTTTAGTGCAACGCAAGACATAAGTAATTGAGACAATTTTATAGATATTTGTTGAGAATACTTTTTTTTACATTTCTGAGAGGATTTTGCAAGGTATTTAAAATACATTTATGGATCACAACGCCTGCAGTTCTCTGATAAATTCAAGGCCCTTCTCTGCGATTCTCAATTTTCTGTTAATAACGTTTGATCAGTGGGTTTGGATTGTAAAACCCCTTCTAAATATATCTAGAATATATATTCGAAATTTATAAATGAATTGATAAATAACAAGGCGTAATTGCAGATGTATTTCCAGAACTCCCTTATTGATCACAACACGCACGGTTCCCTAACATGTTCAGGGCCCTTCTCTGCGCTTCTAAATTTTCTGTTGATAGCTATTGAACGGTTAGGTTCAGGACAGATTCTATATTTATAAATGATATGATAAATTACAAGGCGAAATTCCAGAGGTATTTCAAATACTCTCTTATTGATCCCAGCACGCACAGTTCCCTGACATTCTCAGCGCCCTTCTATGCGCTTCTCAATCAAACGAATATAAGCACGCACACATGACCACACATGAATAATTGCCCCGTCTGGCCGGCTGTCATATAGATCGCTCCGACCTGATAGCAGAAGAATATAGCCACAACGACGAAGGCAACGACTTATATCTATTTTAAATTACGTTCAATTAAATGCGATTCACCTACAAAGTCTGCGACAAACACAGCACAGCACAGTGACGTCAATATCGAAAATACTTTGATAACCTTCGATCACGATCACGGGAAGAGTTTTTTGTAACCATTTGCGATGCGACGACGACGACGACAACGCATTTTTGTAACAAAAGTTTACCACACCAAATTGATAATACCGGCAATTGGGGGCAATATTGATTCAATGAAACGATCGATCCATATCGATCCAATAAGGGAAGAGGCGCAAAATCTTTTGGGTTTGCCTGATACTGCAATTGTTTTCCTATCTCTTTTCCTTTGTTATTGTTACCCATTGCCATTCCCCCATTTTTATCGCTCTGGCGCCTTCTTCCCCCTTTTATAATTCAATGATCAAATGTCAAAAATCAATAACAATAAATAAATGATAAACGAGAGTGTCACTCCCGGCCGTACTTTGTATTCCACCAAAAATAAATTTCATTTCGTTTCGTTTGTTTTGATTGGGTTTCTGCTTTCTCGGAGTAATTTCCCTTGAGTGTGCCTAATCAAATTGCAATTTTTATAAATTTACCTCAAGAGTTATTGAATAATTAATTCAGGGCTATATGGCTTGCTTGCTGGAATGTGATTTTTCAGATCGATCGGTCGATGGATCGATCGATACTAATATTGAACTTGAAGGGCATTCAAATCAGTTTGGAATTTGTAGGGTCTACTTGGGCGGGCTATTGAATTTCGATTCTTGGTACATTAGTTTAGCTTTAAAGAGACTTTATTTATAAGTTTCATATTTAAAATACAATGCTAATTTATCACTTTATTTACCTTGTTACAGCTCTGCCGATTATTAACGTGGATGAAATCCCCCAGATGACATGCCCGCCGGATAGCCACAGGAATGACTCCCTAGGAAGCTGCACCTGCCTACCTTGTCCCGAGGCGATGACATGCAGCCAGGTGCTCGTCGAGGTTTATCCAGGCGATGGAGAGCCCGGCAGCTGTTGTCCCCGCTACGAGTGCAGCGATACGGAGCCCGTCTGCAATGGCACGAATTTCAAGTACTTCCCCAACAAGTGCACCAAGTGCGAGTCCTGCAACTCCCATGCGATTCGCTGCATACAATTCTGTGACTTGTCCGTCGTCGTCAGCAACTGCCTGACCTTGCCGAATGAAACCGCGATAGCTCTGGGAGAAACTTGGACGGAGAACGATGGATGTACTTTGTGCAGATGCACCCTCGATGGAGAGCGCGATTGCCAGCCCACAGAATGCCTGCCCGTGGAATGTGATAACCCCATTAGGAGAGATGGGGAATGCTGTCAAACTTGTCCGGATGAGGCAGAGGTTCCTCCTCACTTCTCAATCCTTCAGCCGTACTCGGGCGGGGGCCCAACCAAAGGACCTGAAACTGAGGTGGAGCATTCCGAAGATGCCAGCTCGACCACATCAGCTGAAGGTTTCCCACTGATTCCGGACTCCAGCGAATTCTCCAGCACTGTTTATCCCTTTTTCTACGAACAGACCAGTACCACTAATGCCGAGATCAGCTCTGAAGCAGGGGAAAATATTGCCTCATCCGAAGCCCCTCTTTCAGAGAACAGCTCCCCAAGAGACCTGGAGATTTCCAGCACAGATTCTTCGGTGGCATCTGCTACGGATCAGAGTTCGACCATTGGTCAAGCTTCTTCAACCGAACCATCAGCCTTCGATCTCTCAACTAAGGCAAATCAGATATTGGCAGAGGAAAAATCAACCCCTGAGCCCGAGGCCTGGATACCAGAATCAACTAGCCAGGTTAAGGTTACCAGTAAAACAAATGGTCCAGCTTCTACTACGGAGCCTTCAGCCTTCGATCTCGCCACTTGGACAAGTCAGATACTTTCCGGACACTATCCTAATCCAGCTGAGACCACTAAGATTGAGGAAAAATCAACCCTTGAACCCGAGGCCTTGACACCGGAATCAACCAGCCAGATTAAGGAACCCAGTGAAGAGATGGTTCCCCGTGACACCAAAAATAATGCGGGACACCTCCCGTATTTGCCGGAAGACCAATTCGATTCCGACTCCAAATGGTTTTGGCCTCTGGTTGGAGCCATCGTTTTGCCTGCCACGTTCTTTTGCTGCTTTATCTGGAAGCTGTGCAAGGGTGGCAAAAAGGTGAAGGGCAAATATCACGAGGTCTCTACTCAGCAGCCCCAGGAGGTCTGCAATCTGAAGTCCTTCGATGATCCTCATCGAAAGTAAGGCTGCTTTCAAAGATGAAACGAAGCATTAGTTGTGATTCCAGCACAGAGAAAAATATGTAGTATCAGTTCCAGATTGCCATCTCATTTTTGGTAGCAAACATATTAATTATGCATAGAATAATAAGTATGAAAGCATTAGCAGAGCTCGTACATGAGGCTCAACGCATATATTCTTTCGGATCCGCTCCAAAACCTAAAGGAAAAGGAACTCAAAAGAGGGATCTCTCTCGGAGCAGAACCGGTCTATTTGATTCTCTTGTGATTCAGCTTTTAAACGGAACTTATAAGCTGTTTTTGCCGCTTTGCTTGTACATTGCAGGCAAAGCGTAGAAGAAGCAGCGTGAAAGAGATAAGAAACCGCGAGAAAGGGAAAGAGTTCTTTTGATTCCTTCGCGAAAAAGTTTCTTTGCGAACTTTCAGTGAAACGGGCTCTGATCATAACTTTGATTTCGAGATGGTAAAAATATTAATTTATATTTTTAATTTTCTTACAGTTAGGAGTTAATTTAATATATTTTTTTTCTCTGTGTGATTTCCATCCCGCAGACTGATTTTTGATCTTGACAAGCTTTCATCTAGTGTCCGCTAGAGAAAATAATACCAAAATAGTGGAAGAAGTCTGCATGTTAATAATACTTAGAAAAAGAAACTAACTTCATCGTCAGTCGAGAGAGAGAGCATTTTGAATGGATTCCACAGAATTTAGGGACTCCTTTCCCCTTCGATATCGAAGGATAGTCCACCGACATTGACAGAAGCGAGCCGATCGAGCAAATAAGCGAAACTTCATGCATTAACACACACATCTTGATTTTAAGACTTTTGCTCAAATGAATTAATTAAAGTGATTAAGTTAAGCAGTAATCGAGACAGTAATGTGATAGTTCTAATTATCGTCAGAGAACACACAAAAGGAAACGTAATTGGAAAGTATTAGTAGGAAACACATTAGTTTGATTGTATATTATGATTACTGTACGAAGCGCACTCACTCATTCATTCATAGATTTATTTTAATACTTAGTTCCATACGTACATTCTTAGTTAGTTATCCCGAAACGCATCCACTACATTCATTCCTTTACAACCATCTTATTATTATATCCTAGACACTTATTCTACGAAAAATAAAGCGATATAAAAAACCAAAGTTAAACAAAAACAAAAGCCGAATTGCGTGTTCTTATTATGTATCACTTGGGTTCCACTTTTTTTGTGGGTTTAAACATATTTTCCTTACTTTTAGGAAGCATTTTAAGATGAAGGAAATATTCAAATTATTTTCACTTTAATTTAATTTATTTAATTATTCTCCATATACCTCACCCCCTTCTTGACCTCGAGCCGGTTATACCAACGAATAAAAAGTATAAAGGTCGCCAAAAACAACAATATTTAATTTAAAAAAATATATGATTTTCTGTGGCTTTATTTACATCTTATAGTTACAGCTTAATAGATTTCAATTTCTCAACTACTTCCCGCATCACCTTTGCCATCTGTGAATCTGGCAGCTCATCCAATACGGAAGCAGTTGTCCCTGCCAAAACACCGACTCGTGGATCTATAGGTAACGTTCCAAGATGCGGAATTTCAGCGTACTTGGCCAGCTCAGAGCCTCCGTTTGAGGAGAAGATATTTGTGCAGCAAGAGCAAGTGGGGCATACAAATCTGGGGAAATTAAATAAATGATAAGTTAGACAAAGAGTAAGTAAGTAAGTTATTCAAGTCCAGGCCAAGAAAAATAAATTATTGTATTTACTTACACTCCATATGAGTCATTTTTATGGACTAAACTATTTACTTGTGTAAAATAAAGTCGCTTAGTTTAGGGAGAGGTTGGACATTTAGCAAACAAGTGCAATTTGTATGCACCAACTGAGATCGGACGCCTATATTTTGCATATCATGGTTGGGCATATCAAGGTCGGAGCGCGACAACAAAAGATTTCGACTTGACACTCACCCACTCATATTTTCGATGATGCCCAGGATTCTGATGCCGGTCTTCTTGCAAAAGGTTATCTCCTTGCGCACATCGTCCAGGGCCACCTCTTGCGGCGTGGTCACGATGACTGCTCCATTGCATTGCATCTCCTTGAGGCACTCCATCACTGTGATGTGCTCGTCCGAAGTGCCAGGCGGAGTGTCAATGATCAGATAGTCCATCGCATCCCATTTCACGTCGGTGAGGAACTGCTTGATCATCATGGTCTTCTTGGGACCGCGCCAAATGACGGGATCTTCGCGGTTCTTTAACAGGAATCCAATGGACATCACGGCCAGGGTTTTCGATTCATCCGTGTAGATGGGAACCCAGCCCTCATCGCACTGAAATATCTCGCGTCCCTCCAGTCCCAATAAATACGGAACACTCGGTCCGCACAGATCTACGTCCAGCAATCCCACCTAAAAGGTTTACCAAAATGATAATGTTTTAAATCAGATTGTCATGTTTTTGTGATGAAATTAGTAATCACTTACCTTATATCCCATATTTCGCAGGGCCAGCGCCAACTGTGTGCTCACCGTGGATTTTCCGACTCCACCCTTACCGGAGAGCACTGCAATAACATTATTTACTTGTTCCAGCAGCATTTTTAATGTTTTTTTTTAAGGAGCCGCACGAAATCAATAGAATTTCATGGATTACTTTTCGGTCAACAAGTGCCGCCAGCTGTTTTGCCAGGGCTGGCATAATGTTCCAGTTTTCGTTTATTTCGAGAGATTTTTAATGCAGTTTTAAAAAATCAAGCGAATTTAATAACCGCTTACACTTTTTCTTTAACGTTATCCCGTTCTGGAAATTTGCGGTTTATTGATAAATACCTAAATGATTACTCACCTTATTAATAACTTTAACAACTTTAACTTTAAACACTAAGAAAACACTTCGGATATATATTACAGGAAAACCCATAAGGCCATTACACACCATAATTGTATTCTGATATTTTTAAATGTTTGTATGTATATGAATGTACATATTTAAAGCAAAGATTATTTCTTAAATTTTTATACACCTATGAGTTATCATTAATTTAACAACCACCTTTTTGTAAGATATAATTCTACATTTGCAGGCAAATTATATTTTTTATAATAGAATATATTATTTAACTGAGTGTTACATTCCAAATGATTACCCCTTAAAATATAAATAAATAATAGTAAGAGTTTTTGCCAAAACGAAACGCCGGAACACCCCCTATCCCGTACTCCATCTGGCAACGCTTCCTTATCATGTTGAGAATGCCGCCCGATCTGGCAACTTTGCACCGCCGGCAAGTGTCGATTTTTATTGGTCCAAGTCGGCGCAGCATGTTTAATTGAAAACAACGGCTCGTCGCTGACAAATGATCAAATAAACGTGCGCCGAATAAACGCGAATCAAGGTTCCAGGACCAGGACCAGGACCGCAGCACCCATAACAATCCGATCCGGACGCCAGCAAGGCCGCAGGCAGGCAGGGGAAGCCAGAGCCAGAATAGCAAAGAATCGAATGTTGCGCAACCTTCAGTCCCCGCATGCACCTGGCCACCGAACTGCCGAGCAGCCCCAACGACGACGACGACGGGAAAACAACAGTCACAAGCAACCAACCAACCACCGGGGCCATTGCCACCTAACAACAACCACATCACGCCATCGCTTACATCTGATAATCGAATTTAGCGTTTGGCGATGAAGAAACGCTCCAGTTCACGTGGCACGCCGACATCGGGCGATGATAATTCCCAGCCCGCCGCCGCTGGCGACCACCCGTCATCATCAGCACCTCTCAAACCAGGGGCGGCCAGTGCCCCGGCCACGCCCACAAAGGGACGGCGGGATGGTAGCGACAGCAGCGGTGGCAGTGCGGGCGCCAGACGAAAGCGAAAGGAGGAGATCGCCCAGACCTTTGTCATTGTCAACGAGCGACCGGTGGATGATATATCGCTGGACTTCTTCTACAAGCCGCACACGATCACCCTCCTGGCGGTGTCCGTGCTGGCCGTGATGTACTTTGCCTTTGTCAGGTGAGATTTGGTGGAGTAGATCTAGATCTATGTATTTCAGTTTATTTTTGATTTCTATGAAAGCACCTTATTTCCTTGATTCTGTTGTCAGGTTGGGTCCTCTTAAGGAAAAGATGATTTATAAAAGAAGATTTATTAGTCAAGCATATCTCTAGTTTTTTTAAATAAAGCTAGATCCAGTGTATCCAAAGGTTTTCCTCCCATCAACCCCTGAAAACAACTTTGGAATAACACCTGAAAACTACTTAAAAATAAATGTTGGGGGTTATATTATAAATTGAGAAAAGGGAGTCACCTAGATAAAATGGCTTTCAGAATCCATTAAAACTGTTTATATTAATTCTTATTTGATCTTATATACGCTTGAATCTCTAGATATTTATTAAAAACCCTATACAGTATTGTTTCTTTGCATTTGAAAGTTAACATACAGACGCCCGAAATTATTGATCTGTATGTCTCGCACAATTAACCCTCTATGGGTCCACGTGACATGAATATAACATACTCTAAATGTCTATAGAGAATTAATTCTAATCACTCGTTTGTTTGTAGGTAGCTCTTGTTGCTTTATTTTATATAAAATTATTTTTGTTGGTAGCTCTGTACCTTCTTCTCTTATCTGTTCAAGATAGTATTTAAAATATCAGCTACATATCTTCGGCTTGTCAAAATGGGGTTTGTTGTGAGAGATCAGCTTTAATATAAATATTTGCTTGTTAACTAAAGTTTAAATATGTTAGTTTATAAGGAACCTCTTAAAGAATTCCCAAAAGAATTTTTAAAATTACATAACATCAGTTTTACACAATTACCAAAATTAAATTATTAATTATTTCCTATAAACACAAGCTCAATCATAAATCTGTCTAACACTCCATTTTCGAGTCAATAAAGCTCTCAATTTTTCCCCTTATCATGTTGAAACCCCAAAGAAAAAAATTCCAATCAAAAATCTGTACCACGTGCGATACGAAAGCACAGATTAGTTGTTGTACAGCGGGTTAAGCACTTGAAAGCATCACGAACACTCTGCCAAATGTGTCAACGGAGACAGCCGAAGGTTCAAAGAGCCAAAAAAAAAAAAAGTTTATATACGCGCTATACTAAAAATATATTATATATGAGAAACTACAACTAGAATCAGCTTAGAACACAGACGTAATGTACTCGTAGACTCGTTGTGTCATTGACCCCCAAAACCCCGAACGACAGAAACGTGCTATGCTGATAAGGAATACTACTATGACCGAAATAGTGGCGGCGGCAATGGAGTCCAAGATCACCCACTTAGCGATGCTCTACTATCGTTACAGGAACGAGGCGAACGTGGATGAGAATATCTGGGCTGGCCTGCTCTGCATCGTTTTCTTCTTCCTAATCGTCTCGGTGATTGCCTTCCCCAATGGACCCTTTACGCGCCCACATCCCGCCGTGTGGCGAATCTTATTCGGTTGTTCCGTACTGTACCTGCTGACACTGCAATTTCTGATGTTCCAAAACTATACGACCATCAGAAGCATGTTCTATTGGATTGATCCAAAGTTAAAGAACTTCCATATCGATATGGAGAAGGTAAGGCATTCCTCACTTGGATTTTGGATATCTTAAACTTGTGTTTACTGCCAGGAATATGGCGTCAACTGTTCGGATATCAGTTGGGATCGCGTCAAGGGCCACTTGGACGTCTTTGCCTGGGGTCATTTCCTGGGCTGGGCCTTCAAGGCCATCCTAATCCGTCACATGGGCATCCTGTGGGCCATTTCGGTGATGTGGGAAATTACCGAGATCACCTTTGCCCATCTCCTGCCCAACTTCATTGAGTGCTGGTGGGATGCCCTCATCCTGGATGTAATCATCTGCAACGGTCTGGGCATCTGGATGGGCCTGAAAATCTGCCAAATCCTAGAGATGCGCGAGTACAAATGGGCCAGCATCAAGGATATCTCAACGACGACTGGGAAGATCAAGCGTGCCATGCTGCAGTTCACGCCGGAAAGCTGGTCAGCCATCCGCTGGCTGGATCCCAAGTCCACGGCCATGAGATTCGCTGCTGTCATCCAGCTGGTGATCTTCTGGCAGGTCACCGAACTGAACACGTTCTTCTTGAAGCACATTTTCGAGATGCCGCCGGATCACTTTATTGTGATTGGACGCCTCATATTCATCGGGCTCTTTGTGGCCCCCTCGGTCAGGTAAAACAAGTTAATTGCAAAGGGAACTATTTCGGTTTCATCATGGTTTCTTTGCAGGCAATATTACGTATATGTCACCGATACGCGCTGCAAGAGAGTCGGCACCCAGTGTTGGGTTTACGGCGCCATCATGGTCTCCGAGGCCATTCTGTGCATTAAGAATGGCAAGGAGTTGTTTGAGCGCACGCAAGCCATCAACATTGTACTGTGGCTGACGATCCAAGTGCTAATCTCGGTGGCATTCGTATATCTAGCGGTTTGGTGGCAGGTAAGTCTTGAAAATCTTTTTAAATTCTGCAAATAATTATATTTTTTTATATTTATCCAGCAACGACAGCTAAAAAAGGTTTCCTCAACACCCACGAAAAGTAAAGGAGGTATTAGTCCAGCCCTCTCATCCTCGCCATCTAAAGGTATGTCTTAATAATGAAATATTAGGAGGCAACATTGAAGAGAGCGTATATAAGTTGACTATTCCCTGAAATTAAAAATTCTTTCTTGTTTTTAAGACCTTGTTATTAAAAGCTTTAAGAATTTCGAATTGTTTAAAATTGTTAAAGTTCAATTTTCTTCAAAGCCTTAATCCCCTTCAATGTTGCCTGCTTTATTATGTTAATTAACTTTTCTTTCTGCACTCACTGACTTTCGTTCTTATATTGGCTCAATTATATGGTAAACGATTTCTCTCAACTCTTTTGGTCTCAATTTGAATTCTCCTTGCGCTCTCTCTTTCCCCTTCTCTTTCCCTTTCTCTTTCGTATCTTTCTCCATTTCTTGTTGAAAAAATAAGCACAAATGCCAAGGAGTAAATCCATTGAAGCACCCAGCACAGCGCACTACGACATTAAAATTAAAATAGTCTAAGCCATTATTATTGTTAACTCTTTTATAATCGAAACTTTTTTCAATCTAAATCATTTTTATTTCACTTTTCTAGGTAAATTGTCGCCGCAAAAAGAGAAGAAATTAAAATAAGAAATAAGAAACAAACAAAAGCTACAGAAACAAAGTGGATCAGGCCATTCATATTCTATAAATGAGAAAACCAAAAGAGGATTATGTACATACACTTAACGAAAACTGTACTGATTAAATTAAATACATAACGTGTAAATATATATATGTATAAAAGATATATATTATATATATATATATTTATTTAAAAGACAAACCAAGAAAATGCTTGTTAATATGAAAATATAAGGGGAAATCTATATGTTCTAATGCTAGATTAATACAGATGATTTAATTGTCTCTTAGCTTAAGTTACAAACCGATCTAGATTTCTCTCGAGTTATGTACAGAAGTGCGATCGATTCTAGACCTCAAAGCAGGCCGACACGGTCTTCTTGACCGCATCCCGAGCATAGGGGATGTACGAGAGCGAGTACCAGGTCATGGCCAGGGATTGGATGATAATGAATATAAGCGTGAGGCCAGCTTTTTTCAACTAAAATAAAGGAAAATAAATAATAAAGGAAAAATAAATCAAAATAAATCGATAAATGCGTCACATAATTTGTTTGATTTTAAATTAAAAAATCATAATTTTCATGCAATATAAAATTCAAACCAATTTCATAGAAAATCCCAATGATTTTCTGTTTAAAGTTTAAATAATAATAATTTAACGTTTCTGGGTTCAAGAAAAAAATTTAAATCAAACAAATTAGCATGCCAGAACCAAAATAAATTAAAATAATAAAAACTAAATACCACAATAGCTGAAATGAACGTCATGATAATTGCCACGATCACAATGCTGGTGGCTATCAGACGCGTATCGGCAAACATTTTTTTTATCTGCTTAAATGGACCCATTAGGAAGCATGTACTGAAATTATTAAGGCACATAATTAATACATAGCATATGTAATTACTGAATCTCTCCCTTACCTGGCCATGGAGATTATGTTACCCAGAGTGTAGAAGACCGCAAAAACCACAATTCCGCGGTGCAAAAATAGGGCGACCGATCCCAAAAGGGAAAGGAATATGCCCAAGACAAAGCAGATGCAGAATGCCTTGATGCGTGTGGACCAACTTAATGTGGACATTTCATTAATCTGCAATAATTAATAGGTTTTTTTAGTGAGTACTGTTTAACTACTGATAAGCGTTGAGTCACGGCTCTTATTGTCTTCATGTGATTGGGGCCAGGGGGCGTTCCTGGGAGGGCTTTGGAACCCCAGAGATTATCGCCTCCAGCCGCTAATTTCATAAATATTTAAGAAGTTGACAATAGACGACAACACACACCTGTGTGATTATGCTGCTCTCCTCCTCCGGCGTGGGCTCATCTCCACTCAGAACGCGGCGTAATTTGTCCATGATGTTATGTTTGCAGCAGCAGCAGCTGACAGGTGGATTCGTTCAGAAGTGTGCTCAAGGCGGGGATCAATGGAAAAAACAAAGTCAGGCTCTGAGCTAGATTTATTTTCTGTCGCCAAAAGACAATAAATAGTAAAGTAAAAATTAGAGCTGCAAGATCACTATTAATATATATATCGATACTATAAATATCGCTTTATAAAATGGCGCTGCCAGATATTGCCTAAATATTAGGGTTGCGTGATATTTAAAAAATATCGTATCAATGATATTGTCATTTTTGAAAAATATCAAAATGATTTTTTTAAATATCAAGAAAAAATATCGATATAACGAGTATTTATGATATTAAAAAAAACAAAATTATTTTTAGGATCAGAAATCCTTTAGAAATCTCTTTCTCTCTATCTTATTATTTGTATACATTACCTCTCTATTGATCCTAAAGACCCACATTAATTCATTTAAAACAAAACTAACAACACAAATACTTCATATTAAGCTTTTACTACTTAAAGCAATGGAAGATACTGTAAGTTTACGTAAGTTAAAGTTATTTCCAATATTGTTTCGCCAGTGACTAAAAATACACGCTGTGTTACGTGCCGATCAGTCATACGGCTGCGTGAGTCGCACACTACACATTTAATTGCCGAAGCCATCCTTTCTGAGGATACCGAGCTACCTGGTATTATCAGATAGCGTAGTGCCAACTTAGACAAATGCGGCATGGTCTGCTGTTGCGAAGTCTAATACTGTATTGGGTCAGCTTCCCAATTACTATTTGGCAAAGAAATATATAAGTGGAACTCCTTTTCGTAGGGGCTGTCCGAGCTTTGAGTTTGCTGAATGCTCCGATTGTGAGCCTCAAAAAAAACGTTCTTGATCAAAAACAAAATATCGGAAAATATAAAAAAAAAATATTTAAATATGATAAAAATATTTATTTTTTCGTAAATATATCGATATTTTGATATATTTTCGACAGCCCTACTAAATATCGATAGCCGGCTACATTTGCGTAGTCTGGCAACACCGCCAGCATGTTTTGCTCTGCAATACGTAAGATTCTTGAAAATTCACATAATGCGGCTAAATACAGGGCAATTTCCTCACAACTACGATATTTACGTGGACAACGAAGCGCCCAAAGTGAGATAGATGTGATTCAGCCAAAGGATATAACCGCCGAACAAGATGACAAGGAATCGGTTGTGGCGGCGGCACGAAAGAGTTACAAGGAAGTGGCCCTGGATTTCGGAAACCGCGAGGCCCATGTGCCCTCCTTTAATTTGGCGGCGTACGTCAATAGCTCCCATTCCCTGCAGCAGTTTGTCAAGCTGGGCGTAAATCTACACAGCATAGAGCGAAGGAAGGGACTAGGCGAGTTTGTCCTGAGACTGGACTTCGAGAAGAACGTAAAGCCCTACATCTCCTTCCTTGCGGACCAGGGCGTCTCAGCTGATGACTTTGGTAGGATGTTCACGAAGAATCCCTTGCTCTTCAAGGAGGATCTGGATGACCTGCAGACGCGCGTGGAGTACCTGAAAAGCAAACGATTCTCGGACGAAGCCAGGCAGCGGATCCTTACCCACAATCCATATTGGTTGATGTTCTCTACGAGGCGTGTGGACCGTCGGTTGGGCTACTTCCAAAAGGAGTTTCGGCTAAGTGGCCACGACCTGCGATTGCTGGCCACCAAGGAGCCCAATGTGATCACCTACAACATGGAGCACCTTCGCAAGTCCGTCTTTACTCTCAAGGAGGAAATGGGATTCAATGCCAAGGAGCTGAGTGCTCTTATAGTTCGCAAACCGCGATTGATGATGATACGTAAGCTTCTATTAACTTTCTCAGTTTATTATCAATGTTTAAATAATCTGCCAATTACAGCTCCAGACGATCTTATCGAGCGGTTCAGCTACGTCCACCAGGACATGGGCTTGTCACATGCCCAGATTGTTCAGTGTCCCGAGCTGCTGGCATCGCGGGAGTTTCGTCTTAGAGAACGCCACGAGTTCCTCAAGCTGCTGGGTCGAGCTCAGTACGACCCGCAACAAGATCTGTACATATCGCCCAAGGCAATAGTGGAGGGCAATAACTTTTACTTTGTGCGAAATGTGGCGAAGAGTGATCTAAAAACGTTTGATTTATTTTTAAAGACGAGATAATAAATATAAATAGCTTTCATACAGATTTTATGCTTAGATATTTTAACAAATAAGTTTAAAAAAAAGTCAAGTTTACTTATTTTCTTGTTTGAGCCATGTTATTCACCTCTCTCAGCCAAGTTTCACACCACTCTCAAACCGATAACTTGGCATTTTTCCCCTAAATAAAGGACCAGGAGCGGTCACACTCAGCGCTACAGCAACAAAACATTTAAACTACGCATTAAGCTTGTGCGTGGGAAACGATTCGTGTTTAATTTTTAGTGGTAGAGCCAGTCGCTTCAGAGAAGCATTAAACAAAGTTGCAATATCTCGAACAGCAGGCTGTTAGCGTTAGTCTAGAACAACAAAAGCTTGCGAAAACAAGTGCAACGGCGGAGAAACAGCGCCAAAAGAAAAGTAAAACGCATTTTTCCCTACGCATACATTGACACAAAAAGCGAATACACACACACACGGAAACGTAAAGGGACAAAATAACTCGGGCGAAAATAAAAAAACAACTGAAGCCAAGTAAATAGGCAATAACAAAATCAAGTTATCTTTAGTGTGACGTGTTGAACACTCCTCGCACTCACACATACTCACATCCATACAAAATACCGATATAAACAAAATGTCTACGACACCAAAATCTGAAGATTTGCTGGGTGGTAAGTTGTTTGTTTTGCTTTGCTCTTTCTTTCTTGTCGATTCGTGTTTTTTTGCGTTTCTTTTTGCACACTCATAACAATAACATGGTGGTAACCCGTTATGCCGCATTGTTGTTGTTTTCTTTGCTGTAACTATAAATACACATACACGCATACCATTTGTTTGTATCCGCATTTTGATATTGCTACACTTGCTGCATCCCCATATATTCTATTTCAAGGCTTTGCTTTGTCCCTGCTTTAGCATGGCGTTTTTTCTGTTGTTTTGTTTACTGCATCGTGGAGAGACAACAAAGAATCCGCTAAAAACTCCGAATGAAAGAAAACAAAGAAGCTGTCGGTCGGCCCCACTCGCTCTCTCTCTCTCTCTCTCACTCTTGGTCTTCATTCATGTCATGTCTCTTTACTTGCACTTGGCCCGCTTGACGTCAAGCGGCTTTTTTTGCGCGCCTCGTTTATCCCTCCGTCCGGCTGTCCGAATTGTTTGCGAAAATAATTCGTAAATAAATGGTTTTGTGGGAGGGCATTTCCCTATCGGTCGCCGCTTCCAGAAATTGCGACTTTGGCATTAGCTTCAATTGTATGTATTTCGGCGACCGACTGACTACTTTATCAACATCCAACGCGCGGTAGCCACTCACACGTTTACACTGCGAAAAAAAACAAGAAAGTCTTATCGGAAATCTCCCAGGAAAAATATAGTTCAGCTGCGGAGAATGATAAACACTATTTGTTAAGACAAGTATAAACGTAAAAACAATAATTTCGTGATGTGAGTGTTAAGTGTTATCCCAATATTGTGAAATAACCATTATAAATATCTATAGTATTATTATGCCTTAAAAATATTATTATATTCTTAATTGGATTTAAATGGGGTACTGACCCTTAAAGAAAATGTATTATAATGCCAAAAAAATCAATCATGTCGTGACGGTTTCATTTGAATGTCTTAAAAAATAATAAGCTGTATTTTGACCTGATGACCAATTTTGGTGATATTTTTCTTTGTGCATATACAATTTATTTTTGCCATATATACTGCATAAGAAATTGTATTATGATACCGGGGAGTCATCCATCCAGTAATAAAGGCGGTTCAATGGGCTCAACTCTCAGGGTCTTTTGGACAGCTGCGCATCAGGAGATGCACACAACACAAAGCGGCGAGAAACCAGGCGAAGAAAAAGACTGGGAGTGGTAGAGAGAGAGGGAGTGATTGGTAGAGTGAGAGAGGGAGTGAGGCCCAGAAAGAGATGGGAAGAGCTGCCTACGTGCTGTGAGTCAGCAAGCTGATTTTTGCCACCCTTCGCTTTGCTTTTACTTTCCTGCTTTTGCCATTGTTTTTGTTTCCACTTTTCACTGCACATTTTCGTACCTGTAACCCGGATTCCCGATAACAACGCTACTCAACTGTTGTGTTTACCTGTGCAAAAATCCTCCCCTGTTTACCTGTCGGCGGCGCGGGTTTTCCCATTTACAACCATTTTTCGGCTTAGATTTTCTCAAAATACTTTCATAAATGTCTCATCTTTATCGTCTAGACTCTAGACGTCGCATTTAGTATTTGTTTGTCAGCATGATTGGTCTGCCACGTGAGTGATGTGAACCTATTCCGTAATTGATGCGGTTCTACTGTGAAATTTTCTAAATTAGTTGCTGTTACAGTGATTATCCCTTTGATAACTAGAGAGCGTTCGGGGAGAATTTAATATTGTCTTAAAAGTTACCTAGATTCGGAAAACAAATCATTAAACTCAATAATTGTGCAATGAATAAACAAATTTATTTATTTTTGAACTTATAATTTAACGTAATATCCGAGTTACACAAAGTTATAAAAGAAATCATTAAAAGTGTAATTAAACCCCGAATATATAGGGATTTAAAATTAAACAGCAGAAAGAACAAAAAAAAGATGTTCACGAGTCTTGATTTTTACAATGAAAGTGATGAGATCTTTCCCTAAAAACAATTTAATCTTTCAGAGCAACTTTATTTCAATATTTTACTGAAACCCGAGACAGATATTCCCAGATTATATTACAGTTTTACTTACTAAAGTTGCTAGGCCTTCATCATTTATTTTATATTATTTATTTTAAATCTTTCATTTTGTGTACTTCCTAAAAAAGTTTAGTCAAAATGAAGTAACTTTAAAAAACGAAAAAAGAAAAAAAAACAATAAATCAACAGAGTTACCATATATTATCACATTAAAATATTAAACAACTATTTTCCTTTCCCAAAGCACTAAAAATAAAGCATTTAAAATCAATTTATTTAATTACGAGTCTTTAAAACATTACGGTTTTTAAACCAAAACCCAGTTAAAGTTAGAAACGTAAGACTGTAGGCCGGCCTTATCACGGAGTCGCGTCGAGCGAGCATCGCCCGCCGTCGTGTAACCTGCACGCTTCTCGTGCCATATTGCATCGGCAGCTTGTGGTTTCGTTTTGTTTTGAAAATGAAATTTTCTCCGTGGCAATTGATAAGCATCGAACTGTGCAGTCTATATAAACAAATCGCATGTGTGCTTCTATCTATATAAATATATATTGTATATATACCATACGCGCCGAAAAGAAACGGAAATTGTACGAGTTGAGAGGGGTTTTTAGCCTTATCAATGGGGCACGAGCACTTGAGCATGCATACATGCACATACAGACATCGGCTAACGAACTGAACGCCTATTATAATTGTTGTTGTTACGTTTAAGCAAACAAAAACAAAACGCAAAAGGGGGTGACGCTGACATAAATATACTATACTTTTGGATTCACTGCCCCGCGCATTGTGACGCCAAAACTGTGTTTGTCAACCTCAACCTCAGGGGAATTTATAATAATAATAATAAAGGCCAGAAATGCCATATTTTAGTAAAGACAAGTAATTGCAGACAGGATTATACTTAATGTAGACATTTTCCCGTTAATAAATAAATTACAAGCAACGTTTTGTTTTTTTTTTCTGTTGAACTTATGTGAAACCTAACCTATGTTAATTAAATTAATGTATTTAATAAATTCATTTGATTTACCGGCTCTAGATTAAACACATTTGTGGCAACCTTTTAAATGCTTTAAGAAATACACTTTGTTTGCTTTGCTACAATTTGTTATTAAATTTCATGTATTCTTTAGCAAGCCTATTTACTCCTACTATTTTAAGTAAAAAAAGGTTCTGCTATTAGTTATAGCCGGGTTTAAATGAAACCTTGGTTGTTATTACTTAATTAATATTTTTATTATAACCGATTATACTTTCAATCCAAGTTAACAGAAATCTCTATGGATATTAAATTAGGTAAAACTTTTAGGAGAAGTAAAAATTAATTCCATTGAGGCTTTATATATTTTTGTTGCATACTTCTTGGAATTCTTTTTAATTGGTTTAGAATCAATAGAGATTTCGTAGATGTTAAAGTTACAAAGAAACATCTTGTTCTTAAATATATTTCAAAACAAATGACTATTTTATTTTTCTTTAAATAAAACCTGTATGGGTTAAATATATTGCGAAATTCTACTGTACTTAAACGGTTTTATTTATTTTTAACTCGACTCAAAAGGTTCCAAACTCAAGCACGGACCCCGTACTTAATTAGCACCAAGTGCAAACAATTAAATATTCTATTTCACACCATTTGGCTTTAGCTTTCGCTTACTTCTGTCTGGTGGCCTGCTTTCTTTGCCTTTTGCGAATGAAATGATTTATTTGTGCTGACTATGTGTATCTGCTTCTAAATATCTTATACTATTTATCTTATGCTAACCCAATTCGTTGTTGCTTTGCCTTTACCACGCAGAATCTTGGATCGAACTGAGCACGACGGCTGCGATGGCTGGCATCAAGAGCCCCGACAGAATCACACCGCTGCCATTCAATAATGGCGAGGAGTACTTGCGACTGCTGCGCGAGGCTCAGCGCGAATCGAACCAGTCGAGCCGTGTCGTCTCCTTGGCCAGCTCCCGACGTGACACGCCCCGTGATAGCCCCAAGAGTCCACCGAACAGCCCCCAGTCGGAGCTCTGTCCGGACGATGAGCTCAGAAATGTCTACATAAACTACTGGACCAAGGTAAGCGATGGAGGAACCGGAGCGTAACCGAGGTGATCATCATTTTGTTGTTAACAATGCGTTTCTTTACTTGCTGCTGGCAGGCGGGAGATAAACAGAATGCGGACAATGGCGATTGGCTGAAGAACTGGAATCGAAATGCCGAGGAGCAGCCACCCAAGTGCGTATAATATCCAATATCTACATACAAGTATTTAAGGGTTAGAGTTTCCATTCCCTCATCTAAGATGTGGCTGAAAGAATGATCCGAGAGTTAATTACAGACTTATTTACCTTAGCATTTTGTGTGAATATTTTTACTTGTCGCTTAGCCTTCTTTGGTTATTAATTCTCCTAAAAATTGGATTTATAATGGCAAGGAATAACAATATAATTAAAAGCCACAAGATAAGACATTAAATTAATATTAAAATGTAATAAGCAAAGGGAATTTTAAGTGAACCTTTCTTGCTTTTACCCTTAAATGTATTATTAAACTCTGTTCCCGCTTGGTTTCATTTTACAGAAACTGGAAATTCGAGTCGGTCAGTAGTCGCGATGCTGCCGGCGATGAGGATGAGAAAAAGAAGACTACCGCTGGCTATTCCATTCGCTTGAAGCGACTGGGCGCCAACTCGCTGTTCTCCCGCGAAATCCTATACTCGCTGCTTGTGACCAATGTCCTCTCCCTGCTGCTGGGAGCCGGTTTTGGGTGAGTGTCCTCGACAGTCTCGGTCCCAGTTCCTTCAACTAATTATCTGCTCTCTTCCTATTTTTAATACAGATTGTGGTTGAGCAAGCGCGGCATACTCCTCACTCGTGTGGTCATTGACTGAAAAATGCCATAAACAAGAAGGAAATCAGAAGAAAGTTTATAAAAACGTTTTCAATCTATCAATATGCACATCAACAATCGAAAACAGAAGACGAATCGAAGCGTTCCATATAAGAAGTCGGAGTATAGATCCATGCATATATATACAGCCAACCGTATTCCAGCTCATTTTGTATTTCTGATCGGAAGCCTACATTTGGGGCACCACATCTCTCTCTCATTCAGTACATACCTTATAACAATGTTAATTTGTAAGCCAGCGACAAGCTAACACAGGCCGCTTGGGGTCCGCGGGTTTAAAAGTTTTTTAAATACATATTTTATATGCATAATTTTATATATTTAACACGATACACAGAGAATGGCATCTATAGAGGCACTACTTGCTCTATACCTTTTGCTCTTTGCACTCTATCGTATAATCGTAAATCGCCAAACTCCATTCTAAGAATATCAACTTCATCCATCGTATACATAGAACCATAGAAACCATCGTACATTTGTAGGCATATTGTAGTTGAATCATAATGTATAATCCAGGTCTTACTTTTTGTTGTGCATTCGTCAAATGTTGTTTTAATAATTTTTCTAGCATATAGAAAGAAAAAAAAGAAAAACGATAAATGAAACATAAAACCAGATATGGCAAACATACATATACATATATATAGAGTATATATATTAATATGTGAGGGAGGGGTTAGCCCCCACAAAAACGAAAAAAAAAAAACCAACACACAATAGCTGTAACGATTTTTTATATTAAAATATTTTTCAAATATCTAGTTAAAAGCGAACAAAGGTTTTTTAATATGGGAGGATGATGATTTATCATGTATATCTATATAATAGGATAAGTTAAGACTGTTTTCCCAACTCTAATAGAAGTGCATACTAGTCAGCTTTCGTGAAGTTTAACTAACCTTTAAGTGTGATTTTATTTGCGCAATTAAAACAGTGTCGAAGCTATGTTACCTTTGAGAGCTTGCAAAAAACACCGATTGGTATCTGTAACCCAGAATCAGGCTCATTTACCCTTTGGGCATCTTAAGTCAGTTAATGTTATAAAATTCAAGGGAGATCGTTTTAAAACCCCCCGAACTCGGGGGGAAAATCCGAAGAAATCCCCCCGGAAACCCAAGTAAAATATCAGCTTTTATCAGATTTGTATTTTTTTATGTAGAGCTTCCAGTTTTTTTCGGGGGGCTGCTTTCCCTCCAGCGAACATGGCTAGATCAAATCGGCTGGTGATGCTGGTCAAGTATATATATACTTTATTGGGTCAGATATGCCTCTTTCATGGCGCTGTAAATATCTGGTCAAAATTATAATACCCTCTGCCAGGGTATAAAAAGCGTAACAAGAAAAGAGAATCGAACTACTCTGCCTAGACAGACAGCAAAGGAAAAATCATTCATCTTTTAATTGCGAGCTTAGCTACCGATGAATGTATATATGTACATATGTATGAAACCAAACAGATTTTATTTATCAATAGATCTTTCCAATTCGCCATAAATATTTATTATTTGAGTTGACCAGCTGTGAGTCAGAGTAAGCAGGAATTTCATCAGTTATTGATAATAATAGATTATAATCTATTAGCTAATACAACAGAATAGCTAAAGGGAATGGCAAGTAAACAGGTCTTCCGATCACAATAAAACCCATTTTACCCTTATATAATTATAATTATAATTACTGAAGGCCAGGATTTCCGGTCAGTTCAGCTGTCTAATATGGGTAATTCCCTGATGTCCTATGCGACATTCGAACGCATTCAAAGAGAAAACATGTGCCAAGATTTTATTTTAATTTGACAAAATACGAAACCTGTATCTCTTGGTTAGCACAATATTTTGTACTAAGATTGGTTCCGGGAAAAAAATTTTGTTTTTAAGATAATCGAAAAAAACTAAGACATTCGCACGCAACCCAGACAGAAGTCTGGTGAAAATAATTCACTGGTTAAAATTATTCTCTGGGAAAATAATTCACTGGAGAAAATTATTCACTGGAGAAAATTATTCCCGAGTGAAAATAATTCACTGGTGAAAAATATTCATCGGTGAAAAAAATTCACTGGTGGAAAAATTCACTGGGGAATGAAAAATTGGTGCGTGATTCATGCGTGAAAAAAAAATCATGCATGAAAAAAATTCATGCGTGAAAAAAATGCATGCATGAAAAAATTCATGCGTGAAAAAAAATTCATGCGTGAAAAAAAATTCATGCATGAAAAAATTTCATCGGTGAAAAAATGCATGCATGAAAAAAATTCATGCGTGAAAAAAAATTCATGCGTGAAAAAAAAATTCATGCGTGAAAAAAAATTCATGCGTGAAAAAAATTCATGCATGAAAAAAATTCACGCATGAAAAAAATTCATGCGTGAAAAAATGCATGCATGAAAAAAATTCATGCGTGAAAAATATTCATGCATGAAAAAATTCATGCATGAAAAAATTCATGCATGAAAAAATTCATGCATGAAAAAATTCATGCATGAAAAATTCATGCATGAAAAAATGCATGCATGAAAAAATTCATGCATGAAAAAAAATTCATGCATGAAAAAAATTCATGCATGAAAAAAAATTCATGCATGAAAAAAATTCATGCATGAAAAAATTCATGCATGCATGAAAAAAATTCATGCATGAAAAAAATTCATGCATGAAAAAAATTCATGCATGAAAAAAATTCATGCATGAAAAAAATTCATGCATGAAAAAAATTCATGCATGAAAAAAATTCATGCATGAAAAAATTCATGCATGAAAAAAATTCATGCATGAAAAAAATTCATGCATGAAAAAAATTCATGCATGAAAAAAATTCATGCATGAAAAAATTCATGCATGAAAAAATTCATGCATGAAAAAAATTCATGCATGAAAAAATTCATGCATGAAAAAAATTCATGCATGAAAAAATTCATGCATGAAAAAAATCATGCATGAAAAAATTCATGCATGAAAAAAAATTCATGCATGAAAAAAATTCATGCATGAAAAAAATTCATGCATGAAAAAAATTCATGCATGAAAAAATTCATGCATGAAAAAATTCATGCATGAAAAAATTCATGCATGAAAAAAAATTCATGCATGAAAAAAATTCATGCATGAAAAAAATTCATGCATGAAAAAAAATTCATGCATGAAAAAATTCATGCATGAAAAAATTCATGCATGAAAAAATTCATGCATGAAAAAATTCATGCATGAAAAAATTCATGCATGAAAAAATTCATGCATGAAAAAATTCATGCATGAAAAAATTCATGCATGAAAAAAATTCATGCATGAAAAAAATTCATGCATGAAAAAAATTCATGCATGAAAAAAAATTCATGCATGAAAAAAATCATGCATGCATGAAAAAATTCATGCATGAAAAAAATTCATGCATGAAAAAATTCATGCATGAAAAAATTCATGCATGAAAAAAATTCATGCATGAAAAAATTCATGCATGCATGAAAAAATTCATGCATGAAAAAAATTCATGCATGAAAAAAATCATGCATGAAAAAATTCATGCATGAAAAAATTCATGCATGAAAAAATTCATGCATGAAAAAAATTCATGCATGAAAAAATTCATGCATGAAAAAATTCATGCATGAAAAAAATTCATTCATGAAAAAAAATTCATGCATGAAAAAAAATTCATGCATGAAAAAAATTCATGCATGAAAAAAATTCATGCATGAAAAAAATTCATGCATGAAAAAAATTCATGCATGAAAAAAATTCATGCATGAAAAAAATTCATGCATGAAAAAATTCATGCATGAAAAAATTCATGCATGAAAAAATTCATGCATGAAAAAATTCATGCATGAAAAAAAATTCATGCATGAAAAAAATTCATGCATGAAAAAATTCATGCATGAAAAAATTCATGCATGAAAAAATTCATGCATGAAAAAAATTCATGCATGAAAAAAATTCATGCATGAAAAAATTCATGCATGAAAAAAATTCATGCATGAAAAAAATTCATGCATGAAAAAAAATTCATGCATGAAAAAAATTCATGCATGAAAAAAATTCATGCATGAAAAAATTCATGCATGAAAAAATTCATGCATGAAAAAAATTCATGCATGAAAAAATTCATGCATGAAAAAAATTCATGCATGAAAAAAATACATGCATGAAAAAATTCATGCATGAAAAAAAATTCATGCATGAAAAAAAATTCATGCATGAAAAAAATTCATGCATGAAAAAATTCATGCATGAAAAAATTCATGCATGAAAAAAATTCATGCGTGAAAAAATGCATGCATGAAAAAATTCATGCGTGAAAAATATTCATGCATGAAAAATTGTCATCGGTGAAAAAAATTCATGCATGAAAAAATTCATGCGTGAAAAAAATTCATGCGTGAAAAAAAAAATCATGCGTGAAATAAAAATTCATGCGTGAAAAAAAATTCATAAATGAAAAAAAATTCATGCATGAAAAAAAATGCATGCATGAAAAAAATCATGCGTGAACAAAAATTCATGCGTGAAAAATATTCATGCATGAACAAAAATTCATGCGTGAAAAATATTCATGCATGAAAAAAATTCATGCGTGGAAAAAAATTCATGCATGAAAAAAAATTCATGCGTGAAAAAAAATTCATGCATGAAAAATTTTCATCGGTGAAAAAATTCATGCATGAAAAAAATTCATGCGAGAAAAAAAATTCATGTGAAAAAAAAAATCATGCGTGAAAAAAAATTCGTGCGTGAAAAAAAAATCATGATGGGAAAAAAATTCATGCATGAAAAAAAATTCATGTGTGAAAAAAAATTCATGCGTGGAAAAAAATTCATGCATGAAAAATTTTCACCGGTGAAAAAAATTCATGCGTGAAAAAAATTCATGCGTGAAAAAAAAATTCATGCATGAAAAAATTCATGCATGAAAAAATTCATGCGTGAAAAAGAATTCATGCGTGAAAAAAATTCATGCATGAAAAAATTTATGCATGAAAAAAAGTTCATGCATGAAAAAAATTCATGCATGAAAAAAATTCATGCGTGAAAAAAAATTCATGCATGAAAAAAATTCATGCATGAAAAAAATTCATGCATGAAAAAAATTCATGCATGAAAAAAATTCATGCATGAAAAAAATTCATGCATGAAAAAATTCATGCATGAAAAAAATTCATGCATGAAAAAAATTCATGCATGAAAAAATTCATGCATGAAAAAAATTCATGCATGAAAAAAATTCATGCATGAAAAAAATTCATGCATGAAAAAAATTCATGCATGAAAAAAATGCATGCATGAAAAAAATTCATGCATGAAAAAAATTCATGCATGAAAAAAATTCATGCATGAAAAAAAATTCATGCATGAAAAAAATTCATGCATGAAAAAAATTCATGCATGAAAAAAATTCATGCATGAAAAAAAATTCATGCATGAAAAAAATTCATGCATGAAAAAAATTCATGCATGAAAAAATTCATGCATGAAAAAAATTCATGCATGAAAAAATTCATGCATGAAAAAATTCATGCATGAAAAAATTCATGCATGAAAAAATTCATGCATGAAAAAATTCATGCATGAAAAAATTCATGCATGAAAAAAAAATGCATGCATGAAAAAAAATTCATGCATGAAAAAAAAATCATGCATGAAAAAAAATTCATGCATGAAAAAAATTCATGCATGAAAAAAATTCATGCATGAAAAAATTCATGCATGAAAAAATTCATGCATGAAAAAATTCATGCATGAAAAAAATTCATGCATGAAAAAATTCATGCATGAAAAAATTCATGCATGAAAAAAAATTCATGCATGAAAAAATTCATGCATGAAAAAAATTCATGCATGAAAAAAATTCATGCATGAAAAAAATTCATGCATGAAAAAATTCATGCATGAAAAAAATTCATGCATGAAAAAAATTCATGCATGAAAAAAATTCATGCATGAAAAAAATTCATGCATGAAAAAAAAATTCATGCATGAAAAAAAATTCATGCATGAAAAAAATTCATGCATGAAAAAAAATTCATGCATGAAAAAAATTCATGCATGAAAAAAAATTCATGCATGAAAAAAAATTCATGCATGAAAAAAAATTCATGCATGAAAAAAATTCATGCATGAAAAAAATTCATGCATGAAAAAAATTCATGCATGAAAAAAATTCATGCATGAAAAAAATTCATGCATGAAAAAAAATTCATGCATGAAAAAAATTCATGCATGAAATAAATTCATGCATGAAAAAAATTCATGCATGAAAAAAATTCATGCATGAAAAAATTCATGCATGAAAAAAATTCATGCATGAAAAAAATTCATGCATGAAAAAAATTCATGCATGAAAAAATTCATGCATGAAAAAATTCATGCATGAAAAAAATTCATGCATGAAAAAAATTCATGCATGAAAAAAATTCATGCATGAAAAAAATTCATGCATGAAAAAAAATTCATGCATGAAAAAAAATTCATGCATGAAAAAAATTCATGCATGAAAAAAAATTCATGCATGAAAAGAATTCATGCATGAAAAAAAATTCATGCATGAAAAAATTCATGCATGAAAAAATTCATGCATGAAAAAATTCATGCATGAAAAAAATTCATGCATGAAAAATTTTCACCGGTGAAAAAAATTCATGCATGAAAAAAAATTCATGCATGAAAAAATTCATGCATGAAAAAAATTCATGTATGAAAAAATTCATGCATGAAAAAATTCATGCGTGAAAAAATTCATGCGTGAAAAAATTCATGCATGAAAAATTTTCATCGGTGAAAAAAATTCATGCATGAAAAAAATTCATGCGTGAAAAAAAATTCATGCGTGAAAAAATTCATGCGTGAAAAAAAATGCATGCGTGAAAAAATTCATGCGTGAAAAAAATTCATGCGTGAAAAAATTCATGCATGAAAAAAATTCATGCATGAAAAAATGCATGCATGAAAAAAATTCATGCATGAAAAAAATTCATGCATGAAAAAAAATTCATGCATGAAAAAAATTCATGCATGAAAAAAAATTCATGCATGAAAATTCATGCATGAAAAAAATTCATGCATGAAAAAATTCATGCATGAAAAAAATTCATGTATGAAAAAAATTCATGCATGAAAAAATTCATGCATGAAAAAAATTCATGCATGAAAAAAAATTCATGCATGAAAAAAAATTCATGCGTGAAAAAAAAATCCTGATGGAAAAAAATTCATGCATGAAAAAAAATTCATGCGTGAAAAAAAATTCATGCGTGAAAAAATTCATGCATGAAAAAAATTCATGCATGAAAAAAATTCATGCGTGAAAAAAAATTCATGCATGAAAAAATTCATGCATGAAAAAAATGCATGAATTTTTTCACGCATGAATTTTTTCACGCATGAATTTTTTCATGCATGAATTTGTTTCATGCATGAATTTTTTTCATGCATGAATTTTTTCATGCATTTTTTTTTCATGCATGAATTTTTTCATGCATATTTTTTTCATGCATGAATTTTTTCATGCATGAATTTTTTTTCATGCATGAATTTTTTCATGCATGAATTTTTTCATGCATGAATTTTTTCATGCATGAATTTTTTTCATGCATGAATTTTTTCATGCATGAATTTTTTCATGCATGAATTTTTTCATGCATGAATTTTTTTCATGCATGAATTTTTTTCATGCATGAATTTTTTTCATGCATGAATTTTTTCATGCATGAATTTTTTCATGCATGAATTTTTTCATGCATGAATTTTTTCATGCATGATTTTTCATTTTTTTCATGAATTTTTTTTCATGCATGAATTTTTTTCATGCATGAATTTTTTTTCATGCATGAATTTTTTTCACGCATGATTTTTTTCACACATGAATTTTTTCACGCATGCATTTTTTCACGCATGATTTTTTTCACACATGAATTTTTTTCACGCATGAATTTTTTTCATGCATGAATTTTTTCACCGATGAAAATTTTTCATGCATGAATTTTTTCACGCATGAATTTTTTCACGCATGAATTTTTTCATGCATGAATTTTTCATGCATGAATTTTTCCATCATGAATTTTTTCACGCATGAATTTTTTCATGCATGAAAAATTTTCACCGGTGAAAAAAATTCATGCATGAAAAAAATTCATGCGTGAAAAAAATTCATGCATGAAAAAAAATTCATGCGTGAAAAAATTCATGCATGAAAAAAAATTCATGCGTGAAAAAGAATTCATGCATGAAAAAAAATTCATGCATGAAAAAAAATTCATGCATGAAAAAATTCATGCATGAAAAAATTCATGCATGAAAAAAATTCATGCATGAAAAAATTCATGCATGAAAAGAATTCGTGCATGAAAAAAAATTCATGCATGAAAAAAAATTCATGCGTGAAAAAAATTCATGCGTGAAAAAAAATTCATGCATGAAAAAAAATTCATGCGTGAAAAAAAATTCATGCGTGAAAAAAAATTCATGCGTGAAAAAAAATGCATGCGTGAAAAAATCCATGCATGAAAAAAATTCATGCATGAAAAAATTCATGCGTGAAAAAGAATTCACGCATTTTTTTTTCACGCATGAATTTTTTTCACACATGAATTTTTTTCATGCATGAATTTTTTCAAGCATCAATTTTTTTTCACGCATGAATTTTTTTCACGAATGAATTTTTTCATGCATGAATTTTTTTCACCGGTGAAAATTTTTCATGCATGAATTTTTTTCCACGCATGAATTTTTTTTCATACATGAATTTTTTTCATGCTTGAATTTTTTCCATCGTGAATTTTTTTCACGCATGAAAAAATTCATCGATGAAAAAATTCATCGATGAAAAAAATTCATCGATGAAAAAATTCATCGATGAAAAATTCATCGATGAAAAAATTCATCGATGAAAAAATTCCTCGATGAAAAAATTCCTCGATGAAAAAAATTCATCGATGAAAAAATTCCTCGATGAAAAAAATTCATCGATGAAAAAAATTCATCGATAAAAAAATTCATCGATGAAAAAAATCATCGATGAAAAAAATTCATCGATGAAAAAAATTCATCGATGAAAAAAATTCATCGATGAAAAAATTCATCGATGAAAAAAATTCATCGATGAAAAAATTCATCGATGAAAAAATCATCGATGAAAAAATTCATCGATGAAAAAAAATTCATCGATGAAAAAATTCATCGATGAAAAAATTCATCGATGAAAAAATTCATCGATGAAAAAAATTCATGGATAAAAAAAATTCATCGCTGAAAAAATTCATGGATGAAAAAAATTCATCGATAAAAAAATTCATCGATGAAAAAATTCATCGATGAAAAAAATTCAACGATGAAAAAATTCATCGATGAAAAAATTCATCGATGAAAAAATTCATCGATGAAAAAATTCATCGATGAAAAAAATTCATCGATGAAAAAATTCATCGATGAAAAAAATTCATCGATGAAAAAAATTCATCGATGAAAAAAATTCATCGATGAAAAAAATTCATCGATGAAAAAAAATTCATCGATGAAAAAAATTCATCGATGAAAAAAATTCATCGATGAAAAAATTCATCGATGAAAAATTTCATCGATGAAAAATTCATCGATGAAAAAATTCATCGATAAAAAAATTCATAGATGAAAAAAAATTCATCGATGAAAAAATTCATCGATGAAAAAATTCATCGATGAAAAATTCATCGATGAAAAAATTCATCGATGAAAAAAATTCATCGATGAAAAAATTCATCGATGAAAAAATTCATCGATGAAAAAAATTCATCGATGAAAAAAAATTCATGCATGAAAAATTTTCATCGGTGAAAAAAAATGCATGCATGAAAAAAATGCATGCATGAAAAAAAATTCATGCATGGAAAAAATTCATGCATGAAAAATTTTCATCGGTGAAAAAAATTCATGCATGAAAAAAATTCATGCGTGAAAAAAATGCATGCGTGAAAAAAAATTCGTGCGTGAAAAAAAAATTCATGCATGAAAAATTTTCATCGGTGAAAAAATTCATGCATGAAAAAATTCATGCGTGAAAAAAAATTCATGCGTGAAAAAAAAATCATGCATGAAAAATTTTCACCGGTGAAAAAAATTCATGCATGAAAAAATTCATGCGTGAAAAAAAATTCATGCGTGAAAAAAAAAATCATGCGTGAAAAAAATTCCTGCGTGAAAAATTTTCATCGGTGAAAAAATGCATGCATGAAAAAAACTCTTGCATGAAAAATGTTCATCGTTGAAAAAATTTTCATTGGTGAAATAAAATTCATCGGTGAAATAAAAATACATGTATGAAAAATTTTCATCGGTGAAAAAAAAATCATCGGTGAAAAAAAATTAATGCATGGACAATTTTCATCGGTGAAAAGAAATTCATGCATGAAAATTATTCATTGGTGAAAATAATTCACTGGTGAAAATAATTCACTGGTGAAAATTATTCACTGGTGAAAATTAATCACTGGTGAAAATTAATCACTGGTGAAAATAATTCACTGGTGAAAATAATTGACTGGTGAAAATTATTTTAATATTTCTTGATAATGTACCTTGTACGACTCCAAAATATTGGGTAGTTTTCTTTTTAATTTAATTTGAATCACTGTCACACACGACACTTTTTTCCATTATAATTTTGTGTGTCGTTTTTGAACCTTTTGAGAAATTAGACCTGCGTATGAAGTTCATAAATGATTTTTAGTATATTCAAAATATATTTTTTTCAACTTTAGTTACAAACAATGAAAAACATCTCAAAAAAGTAAAAAATACAACGGTGTATTTATTTAAAATCATCTACATTAGAAAAAATTATATTTTTATTTATATAAAAACAAATAAAACTGAAATAAAAATATTTAAGTGTTCAACTTTTTGGCTAAGGTTTGACCTTTCTGGAGAATTCCCTCCCGAAAAACAACTCCCTCTTAATTTTGCATTAGCATTTTATAATGTTTATTTCAATTTGTATTAAGTAATAGTGTCTAAATACTTAGGTGATTAACACAGTTCCGAAACTAATACATATTCCGTGTGGTTGTTTGGGGTTGCTTGCATGGGTAAACTCCGCTCGTGACTTAAACCAATAATATATTTAATCGACAAATTGTAACGCAATGGAACGATCGCTGGGTGATCGTTGTTAGCTTTGATTTTATGCTATATTCATATAGACAGCCATAAGACCATAAGACGGGTGAATCGAGGCAAAATCGGGATGCCAACAAATTTAAGTACAGCACAATCAATATAAGATCTACATTAGAAATTAGATGGTTATTAACTACAGCTACAGTTTGAGCCAATATCAGAGACGACACCGAGATGCGAATGAGAGTTGAAAAAACACGTTTAACTGACTCTTGGCCCTGGGCTATTCCTGCTGGCCATTTGCATTCTCAAAATGTTCTTGCTGTGCGCTGGTGCTAGTCGAGGGCCTTGGTGAACTCGGAGGCGGCGGCGTGGGCGTGCGCAGTGCTCGCTCAAAGTCGGCGGCCAAGTCATCATCATCGCCATCCTGCTGCCAGTTGTCCAACGCCGCATCCACATCGAATTCGGGAAATTTTAGAGTTTCCCCCGTCACATCCACCAAACGAGATCGCAATCGCTGCGAGATCTCCTCCAGCTCCGTGTACTTACGCTTGATGGCCTGACCCAACTGCAGGTGACTCAGTTCCATGGACTTTTCGAACTGATCAATCACGGTGTCCACACTGGGTGGGATGGGCTCCACATGCGCCTCAATGCCGCCCGTCACGCGGCCATTAAAGTCAACAATGTTGTGCCAGCCGCCGGGAAAGCCGCCGCCCTGTTGCTTCTGATTGAGATTCAGGGCAGCGAATCCTATAATGGCATCCTCGTGGGGCGTGGGCTCAGTGGTGCCGTTGGGGCTAACAATCGCCTTCTTCCAGAGCTTCAGAATGAAGAGTTTCTGGGGCTGCAAGAGGGAAATATATTCCTATTCCGATTCACTTCCAACTCTACTCACATTGCTCCTGTAATCGCGACTCACGTCCACCCGAAACTTGCTCAGCCATTGGGGCTTCGTGGATCTCTCCACAATGGGCGTGGCATAGACCAGTCCCTCGTGCGACTTGTACGTCTGACTGTTGCAGCTGGCTGCCTGGAAGGTCACATAGGTGTTGGGCGGCTCGTTGGGCGGGAATCGCTTGGCGGCCGCCTGACGCTTGCCCTGCTTCTTGGACTTGCCATAGCCGGGATTGAGGGGCAATCCAGCCGCTCCCATGATGCGCAGCTGGAAACTGAAGTTGTTGGACGCCAGTGGAGGTGCCGGCGGCGGCGGCATCACTGGCGATGAGCTGCTGGGCGTTGGTGCCGAGATGGCATGCTGCAGCATGTCCAGCAGATCAGAGGTGGTGGCCAGAGCCGGCACATGATTGTTATCCTGGTCAAAGCCGCGCTGCTGCTTCAGTTGGGCAATCTGCGACTCACTGCCTATGGCCAGGAGCACCTTGAGCTCACCCATTGGTGACTGCGTTTCGGCACTCAAAATCGGTGCCCAGCCATCAATGGAAATCACTGGGAGCTGAAAGAGCAGGATAATTAATTAATTGAACTATGGAAACTATGATGTGAGAGTCACCTTTCCCTTGCACAGGTGATTGGTGATGCTGGCATCCCGGTAGGCGATGTAGAACTGGTGGAGTGGCAACCGCACCACACCGCCCAGCGGACGCAGCTCCAGGAGCAGCTGCTGGCGCTCGACACTCTGCAGGAATCGCTCGTCGTTGATCACAGCGAACTGCTCTTGGAGCGGATCATCGCTGATCTTGAAAAGCAGCGGCTGCTCCTGCCAGAAGGGCTGCAGACTTAGCTCCTGGCAGGTGGCCTGATCCGCCGCCGATAATTGACGCAGCTCCCCGGCATATATGTAGCCACGGAGGAGACGCACTTTATTGGTCTCCGCCATGAAATTCATGCACTCCAATTTAGCCTGGTTGTTGTTGGTGCTGGTATTGGTGCCTTCGGGAGGTGGGGGCGGCGGCAAGGGCGGCGGCTGCGGGGGTGTCGAGACGGCCTTCGAGTTGCAGTTAACTGGAAATGATATGGGAGAAAGCAGGAGGGGATTAGTAGAATTAATGGTAGAAGCACAGCGAAAACAGTTCAAAGTGTTTCCTTGGACCTTGCACCCTTGGTAATTAAGTTAAAGTAAGCTTGAAGATCTGAATCAGCCTCAATCTTCGATCAGGCGGCGTCTTATCATCCCGCCTTGGCGACCGGATCCGAATTGCGAATCAAGCGAAGCGAAAGATTGCGCCAGCAAGCGGGTGAAACCGGGTCGAATTGGTTACAGCACGTGCTCGGGAAGCGGACAACTGGGTTCGAGTTGGCCAAAAATAGCTAATAGGCTCAACTGGATCCCAGTTCTGGGATGATTTATGGCAAACAAAGCTAATAAACTTCAAAAATAAAAATTAAAAGTTAGGGAATAATTAAAAAGTGAAGTAAATAAATATTTCTAAGACAATTATGTCTTTACTTAAACTTAAGCTTATTTTCTTCCTATCTTTTGAAAAAATATATTTTTGAATCTTACATCTTTAACCCTAAAGTTGACTAATAAATTAGAGAATAAAAAGTATTGAAAAATAAAAAAGCATACCTACAACAGAGTTTCTTGAACATAACCTTAGATAACTGACATTATCTAAAAGAAATCTTAAATTTTTTATGGAAATGTTACTCTCCTAAATCCTCAAATCTAACCCAAGATGGGGTTTTATAATCCCTTACGTTATAATTATTTTATATTCGTTTATAAAAGGAAATAATTATTAGAAGTAACGCCTGATTTGAAAGCTAACACATTCACAAGTTCAATTGAAAGTTGAAAACACTTTCTTAATATTGTAATTGAAATACTTATCGAATATTATTATTATTTTTAAATACTTTATTACTTTCTATTATTTCTAAGGCTACACCAACCCATGCGTCATGCTAATAAATTTTAGCTGGAAAAGAATTCAATGTTTTCGATACGCAAAAATCGATTTAAAATCGATTAATATAAATTCCAGCTGATTTGAAAAATAATCGAAGTCTTCCATGGTTTTGTATGGAAAAATGGATTTTAAATCGATTAACACCGATTACCAGCTGATTTAGAAAACAATCCAAATCTTCAATGTTTTCAGTATGCAAAAATCGATTTTAAATCGATAGACAACGATGCTTTTCCAGCTTTATACTAAACACAAGGCTGTTGGAAAACCAAATATGTAAAGGAAGAACATAAAAAACACGTAAAAGATTTTTGTTTTTGTTTGTTTTTTTGTTGTTTTGTTTTTTGATTTCTATTTTGTTTTGAAAATGAAAAGTATTTATTAACAAAAGGATGATGGATGCTTGCAGCAGTTGGAAAACGGCAATCGAGAATAACATATAGAGCAAGTGCAGGAGGCGTGGGCGTGGTTGTGCTTGTGTTTGTGGGCGGCACTTGTGGACTTGGTATTGGTTCTGTTGTTGTTGTTGGTTTTGTTGGTGAAAATAGTTGTTGTATTCGTGGAATTCGTGGTGGTTGTAGTTGTCGTGTGGTTCAGCTGGTTGTATCATTTGTACTCGATTTAGGGGCCCAAGAATCAATGGTTCTTGCGATTGGCAACCACACGACATTAGTCATATATATTCACCTGCTGCCTTGTTTCCACTTTCGTTCTTTTGTTGCTGCTGCTGCTCCTGGCCTCCGTTTCCGCTTCCATTTGCGTTCTGCAGCAGACTGATCTTCACATAGACGCTACCGAGATGGACATCGCGACGCTTGATGGCAATGCACTTGCACTGTTCGAGCAGCGACGCCTTGTAGAGCTCCCGGAGCTCTAGACGTCCCATGCCGAGCATTTCGTTGAGACAGGTGCCCGGTTCGCGCCACCAAACCGTAATGTCCACATGACCGGCGGCCAAGTCCCATTCCTTCATCTCCACCTGCCGCTGAGCGCTCTGCCCGAAGCGGGTGCACTGCGTCAGGCTCTGGAACTTCTCCGACTCGAACTGCATGATGTGGAACATCGGGTAGCGAGGCACTTTCCGGATCAAGTCGCCGGACAGTTGGCATTCCACGGTGAAAATGGGTCGCACTTCGTTCTGAACCAATTCCATGCGCTGCGTGCCCTCCGGCTGCAGAGTAAGTGCCTCCAAATCGAGCTTCAAGGCATTGCAGCTTCGGAATATTTCAGGCGTGATCACGAGCTCCTCCTCAGAGTCCTCCGCGGTTTGCTCTGCCTCGGATTCCGGCCACAGGACTACCTGCTCCTGCTGATGTTTCTTCTTCAGCGGATCGCCAGAGGCGGCGGTGGCGAATAGAGCCACCAGGTCTGCGTCCAACTTCTTCATGGCCTCCATTAGCTCGACGTTGCTGGTGGTGCCTGCAATGGATTAAGCATTCACAATATTAATTTAAAATTGAAAATATTCACATGTCTTGCTATTTACAGGTTATTTTGGGTAGAGGAAGTAGCGGTCTGATCTCCACGACGTGGGCTTTCGAAATGACTGCTTGGGAGATTCCGAAAAAAAAAGCCGGCAGAAAGAGGAGTACGAAAAGCAAAGACCGAGAAGAGAAGCCGGAGAACACGGAGCAGAGAGACTGGGGCCCCCGGTAATCGCGTTTTACGCTTTGCTTTTGCCACTTCTCTCTCTCCGGCTCTCTCACGTGTTCGGCGGCCTACTACTCTATCACATGGGATTGGGGCTTTTTTTTTTTGGTAAAAGATGCAGTTTGAATACCCTAACTTAAGTTATGGGAGGACATTTAATTTGATAAATAAGTTATTTTTAAGGGGTTTCAATTAAATATTATAAACCGAATTATGTATGTATTAATAACGCCCTTAAAGGTATAGCTTTAGTACCACCCAAAAAAAAAAAAAAAAACAAGAGTTTAACCTTTCTACGCGTTGTTTTAAAAATATACTCAAGCAGTATAACGAGTTTAGTATTATGATTATTATGAAATATTGGTGCAGATGAGTATAAAATGTATACTTTCGTAGTATTAAATTGATAAGCATCTTATTAAGAAATTTTTCATACTCAAGAGTATAGAATTCATGTAACAATCGTATAGGTTCTATGATGATTTTTTTTTGGGTGTAGTCTTTAAGTTATCCTACGACCTGAACATAAGGAAATCCCTTCTTACCCGTTGAATGCAATCCTGAAAATATATTTTATAATATATATTATATATATATTCCCTTAAATTTATTTTTTTTCCTGATTATGAATTTGTCATTTTCTAGTCTAATAAATAGTAAATTCTGAAAGTTTGAGTATAATCGGATAATAAACATGGGAATTATTAGGCAATAAAGTTGCAATATTCTATATCCTTCTAGATTATACATTCACATTCGAGTCTCAAACCATGGTTTTTAACTGGGGCGATCTAATTGTTGAGCTATTTTTAAAACTTTAATTTGTAAAATTTGGAAAGGCTATGAAAGAACCGCTTTATTTTTTTTCTGAGTATAAGCTATAATTCTTGTTAAAAGCCAGTAAGCTCTTTCAAAGCGTATTCAGACTTCACTCTCGCCATTCTTCAAGCGCTTTAGCATAAGAAAAAAAAAAGAACCAAAGCCAGACCTAAATATAAATTTTGCATAAATATGTGCCTGACATTGGCAAAGTTCAGTGACAAGAGGAACTAAAATTTCCAACAAACCCGAGGACGTTAGCCACTTATAAAAATCTTTCTTAATAAAAAGGTCAAAACGTTATCGGTCAGCGGGGAAAATCTTCTCCCGATTTCTCCGCCTGGTAACGCGCAAATAATTCGATTCGTTTCCCAGATAATTGATAAGAGACGGAAGAGGCGGTCATCAGGTTCAATGACATAACTGGATGTTTCATGGGGGGATTGCGTACAGTTGCAGCCATCGTAGGATTAGTCAGTGAATGGCTTCCAACGTGTGTGTGCAACAAAATATATTCCATTTGTTTTCATCGCACATTCGCGCTGCTGCTAATTAAAACCCATAGAAATTTACATAGTAAACGGGAGAGAGTGGGACAGCCATCTTATCAAGGCAAGGCTTATCGATTTCGACCCCTTAGTATCACCCCCAGTTTCAAGTTCTTTTTTTTCTCCCCGTGTAGCAACAAAGTTGCCATTCGCAATTCCCGATCCCCTCTCTTCTGAATCACGGAATAGTCTAGCGCCTGTTTTTGCGGGATTCGCATGAACATATGTTCGGCATATATTCCCCATACATATTAATATGGCCGGGTGATAAGCCTGGCGCGGAGCTCTGGTCTCGCCAAGAATCGAATTTCAAGGCCAATGGCAGAAAACCCAGACGCAACCGGCAACGACTAAAAAAAACTGCAAACAAAAAAGAAAAACACAAAACATTTGACAGCCAGCAAAACGGGATACGAAAACCAAAAAGCTGAGCATGGAAACAAATATCGAGATAAAAGTTATGTGTCTCTGACACTGTTTGTGGACAGGGGCGGGTTAAATCCAAATAGCAGGGGGGCTTATTAAAAACTTTTGTAGATATACTCTTAGCAAGGAGTTTATTTTTAGCCAGAAAAATATATATCAAATATATATATTTGCGTCAAACTTGTTTCAATTATCTTTTTAAATACATCACACTTTAATGAAAGGAAATTTGTATAAAATATTGAATACATTTTCTTCTTGAATTAAAAACTTGAAGCATTAAAAAAAGTTTTGAGCTCAAAGCAGAACGTCTCACGTACATGATTGCATTGCTTGATATTTATAGGGTCGAAGGAACTTTATTCTGATATACATATAAGATCATGATTCAAGATGCCATAAAACACTGTGATTAAAGATTTTGAGATCCATTAAAGGTTTTGAAAGTATAGTATGCAATTAGATCCATTGTTATGTAGCATACTTTTATACACATTTTCATAGGGGTTTAAAATAATACGAGGGTCCTACAGAAATCAGTTAAAAAGGTATTCAAAATATCTTACAGAATATTTTATACGAAAGTCCTACAGAAATCGCGTAGAAAATGTTATTGTAAAAAAAAAACAAATTTATATTATTCTGCATATTTTTGAAAGGGAATTAAAAACCTTATTGAATTCTGTGTCACCTGCGCTAGCGATAGCAAAAATTCCAAGTAGCCCTTATTTAATCGAGGTTCTTAAACCTAAACTTATTATTCTATCCACACATCTCTTACTCTACTTCTCCCTCCGTTTAATTAATCCGCCCCTGCATATATGTTAAATAATATTTACCCAATCGACGCCACTGAGACTCGCGCTCCCCATTCTCCCCAGATTTTTGTTGTTTCTCTTTCAGAGAGTGAGAGAATTTTTTTCTTTTTTGCCTGCACGTGTTTCGTATATCACACTATTTTCTGATTTTTATGGCTCTCTTTCGTTTGGCTTTGCGTATATATTGGGGATTCGCCTTTTTCAAATGGAAAGTTTTCAGCGTTGTCTGGTGCTTTCAACAATACGAAATCGAAAAAGTAAGAGAACCAGGAATATTGAAATGCCGAGTGATTGGTAAAAATAATATGGGACTTTGGTTTATTTCGGGCAACTGCAAGTGTCTTTAATAAATTATCTTTTTAACCAATTAGTTTGAGACCGATGATTGGGACGGCAAGCAAAACAAACACAAAACGAGCCACTCTTACGTAAGAGTCAACAAACTGTTGTGAATTTTCCGCTTTGAAAAGACAGAAAAAAAAGAAGAGCAAATTCAAAGTTTATAAATAAATAACATGAAAATGCCAAGAAAAAGGAAAAACAAAAACCAAAATAAACAGATGCGCGGTCGTCGACTGAGAGGCTGCGGAAAAGTGGCTAATAAAATGACGACAATCGACGACATTAGCGTCTATATTTTAACCCACTAACGTAGGTGTTTAATTAAATGTTTTCTGATAAAGAGAAAAGTTGATATTATATTAAACATCAATTAAAATGGAAAAAGGACCACACAACAGTTAAAGAAGTTATGTAAAATCTACTAGTTGTATCCCTCTGCTGACTTAATGATTGTATGATTCCACGGAATATTTACATATCTAAGTATTTGCCGTATATTTTATTTTATAAATGGTTTAACATTATATAAAGTTCGGTATTATTTATAGTTCATTTCAAAATTATTATTTTGTGTTATGTTATGTTTGATGGCCCTTCCTTCTCATATTCAATGATATACTTCAGGGCGGAGAACTCTTCCTTTTTTCCCCGCAAAGGCATTTTTTCGGGTATACATGAGGCCAATAGTAAAGCAATTAACACTGAGATAGCTCCAAACAAAAAGGGAGCAGCGACAGCACGATCTCCGGCTATAGTTCCCAATAGCATCCTCTCCTCATTCAAGTCCATGTCGGCCAGATAGAATGCAATGCCGAAAACAGCGGGTCCGAGTCCATTACAAAGTCCCGACATTCCAGTCATCATTCCCTGGACAGCTCCCTGATTCTCGGCATCCGTATAAAGCGAAACATAGGCACTGACGGCCGGAAAGGTCACGGAGCTTAAGGCGGCCACATTTCCAGCCAACCACATTTGCCACTTCTCGTTTCCCAGGGCGTAAAGTACCAGTTGCAGGATTTCCAGCAATAGACCAACTAGTATCGCTTTTTTGGCACCTATCCTTTTCACCATAGATCCCAGAGTCGCGTTCACCGCAATGCTCAAAACGGCCCCAAAAGTCATCAGCAGGGAGAGCTCAAAATAGTTGAAACCCATTGATAATTTCAGGTAAGCCGGCACACTCGAGTACTCGCCAGCTTCGGGTAATAGGAACATAAAGACCACGATGCACAGCACCACGATATTTGGATCAGAGCCCACTCTTCGGAGGGATAAGAAGGGATCCGCTTGCTTCCAGCTCAAGCCCGTGGCCCTCACTTTTCGGGGCAAACTTTCGGGAACTACCAGCAGCACAAAAAGCACATTGATGGTAGCAATAATCGTGGCTGTGAACACCACAGTATACATTCCGTAGGCTTCCATAATGAAGTTACCCAATGCCGGGGCAATCGCCAAACTGGCGGGAAAGGTAGCCGAGACCAAACCATAGGATCGGGAACGTTCCTCCTTTGAGGTGACATCCGCCACATAGGCGAACACCACAGAGAAACTTACGCCCAGAATTCCACTGATCGAGCTGATCGCAAAGAACCAAAAGTTATCGATGTTCAGCAGGGGGATCGGGAGGCAGGTGAAGATGACCGTGATCAGCAGCAGCAACTTCCGGCCATAGATATCCGATAGAGCTCCAATCAGCGGAGCTGAGAGAAAGGAGAGTATTCCATTGACGCCCAACACCAATCCGTTCATGAGGTACGTCTGATCCGGAAAGGTTTCCCTCAAAGTGGCCAGCATGGGCATTGTCAGCAGACCCCAGGCAGAGTGCTCCAGGAAAACCACAATCATCGTGTGATTCACACTCGGCTTGCCGATCCCCGAATTCGAGGCGACACTTACGAGGAGTTTCTTAAGACCAAACTTGGGCATCTCCTATAAATGCGAAACTAACGGGACTAACTGATGTCTTTTGGGAAATGCAAGTCGAACTTGAATTCATTTTCTTTGGTCTCTAAGCGTAACTAATATCCAGAGACATACGCGATATATATCGCAAAACACTCCGAAATCGTTAAAAGCTTGCATTAGTCTTTAAATGTTTATAAGATCTTAGGTTACCTATTATACTACGTTTATGCGGGAGCCTTGCTTAGGATGAAGCCACAATTTTTTTATTTAACTTAAGGATCACAAAATGGACTTGTTATAAAACATATACATAAACAAAATTCTTAATACTTTAGGAACCTTTAAGCTTTTTGCTCTCTTGAGATAGCTTGCTTTTCGACAAGGGTCTTCTGCGCATTTATGTATATCCTTCTTGCTCTCTCTTCAATGTTTTACCTACAATGTACAAGCAAAGCAGCTACAACAGCTTATAAGTTCCTTTCAGTATCGAGCGAGAGTTCTATTTAGTCCCTCCAATATTTTTAGAAAAGAAACAAAGAAAGAGACCACTCTTTTAAGTTTCTTTTCTTTTTTTTGTTGTCTTGAGAGCTTAACCGAGCCTAATGTACGAGGCATTCCACTCATTCTATTCCATTTCATTCGAATGTACTCAATAACGTATGCCGTGAGTGATTTCATGCAGATGTCTAGTACGAGCCCTGACATAGTAAGTAGGAAATCCCTTTATACCCTTGGGTACCGGGTGTAAACAGTAGAGAAATTTTTTTTTAAAGATATGTGAAGTCTGAGCTCAATAAAAATAATTACATTTAAAAAAATTTATTCATGCATAAATTGCTTAATTTAAATACTAATTATATTATAAATGCATATAATTTATTCAGAATCTTGAGAGTCTTCTACCTCTACTCTAACAAAATCGATAGCTTCTTCCTTGCCTTTTCCCGTCAGAGGTTTTATCTCATCATCCCCTCCATCTTTCGGGTCAATAATTGTATTGTAAAGCCTTTGCTTTTCCAAAGACGTCTCTTTCCGGATGAAATTAGTCAGGATTATGGCTACCAAGACTCCAATTGCACTCAATACAAACGGCATTGGAATGGGTTTCATTTTTAGAGATTTCTGTGAGTCATCTTGAAAAGTGTACAGCAAAACTCCGAATATGGCGGGTCCCAAGCCTTCGGACAAACTCTCGAGCCCGGAGATAGTCCCAAGGACTGCTCCCTGATTCTCCGGACTGGCATAAATCGATGCCACCGAGCTGCTGGCGGCTGGGATGATCGTTCCCATGGAGGCCAATATGCTGGCTATCCAAAACATCCAGTGGCTGGTTCCAAAGCCAAATAATAGCAGTTGGGATAATAGGAGCATTAAGCCCAATCGGATCGACCACTTGGCGCCGAAAAACCTCATAATGTGTCCCAGCAGCAGATTGGTTGTAATTCCTAGCATCGATACTATTCCCACCATCAGGGACACCTCCTCGAACTTGAATTCCATCTTGAGGTGCAAGTACACGGGCAAAGTACTCTCACTTCCAGCGTAGGGCCAAAAAGATAGAAATGCTATCACATAGATCACTAAAAGGTTCTTATCCTTCCAAACTTTCCTTAGACTTTCCAACAGATCAGAGGTTCGGACGCTGTTGTTGTGTTGGTTTCTGATCTCATTATCCATATCGATTTTGTTGAGCTTTTTCCCATTTTTCGGAGGTCTTAAGCTCTGAACTCCATTCGGAGCGAGTCCTTCTTTAATCAGTTTTGGAATTTTCTTAGGGGTTTTGTAATTGGTGGAAATATTATTCTTTTCTTTCATATTTTCTTTGAAGTTTAGGGTCTGAAAGTGTTCTTCTGCACCTAGAATGTGTACCTCTTCAATATCACTTAAAATCAGCTGAATGTCCTCATCCCCTTCATTCTCATTGATGATCTTATTCAACAATAACCTTTCATTTTTTCCAGACAAACTTTCTGGAACTGCGAAAATTACAAACAAAATATTTAGCAAGCCCGTGGTGGATGCCAAGACCATAACTGCCACCGATCCAAAGGATTCCATCAGAAAGTTTCCCAACAAGGGCGAGAAAGCCATGCCGGCTCCAAAGGTTGCGGAAATAATGCCATAAGCACGCATTCGTTTCTCCGGAGTGGTGACATCCGCAATGTAGGCCAAAGATGACGAGTAGGTGCTGCCAAAGGCAGAACTCACCATGAGGAGGCCAAAAAACCACCAGTTCCCAGTCATCATGAATGGAATGGGCGAGTAAGTAGTTACCACAGCCAACAGCATTACAACTTTGCGACCCCGGAAGTCGGAGAGGGCTCCCATAAGAGGAGTGGTCAGAAAGGCCAACAGTCCGCGAATTCCATACACCAAGCCATCGACCAGAATGGCGCGTTCTCCAAAGGATTCGGTGAGCTTCACGATGAAGGGCACGGTGAGGAGGCCCCAGGAGAAGTAGTGCATAAAGGTCACGATGACCGCGTGCCAAACACTGGGTGGTCCGATCCCCGGACGCTTGATCAATACGCTCCACAGGGATTTTAAATGCTGGAGCTCCGGCATTACGAGTGATCATCGGCAAACTGGTTGGCTAAATCGACAACTGCAGTTAAAAATGCAATTTACACGCCCTGACACAGTGTTAAAAGAAATCGTTATGGTCGGCACTGACCAAAACAAGTGGATGTTGTATGCTAGTACAGTAATAAATAATTTTAAGTACTTAAGAAACGTAAATTTAGCAAATGGAATGTACGAAGAAAATAAACAGAATAGAGAAAACCCAAACAATTTTCCCATACCTGACTCATCAAAATAGATATCTTATATATTTTTGTATTTATTTACGAACATAGAACTACTGTCGAATCTCTACAGCCTTCAGAATACATTTACGGCGTAAATTGAAGTAATTTTAACAAGTTTTTAAATTATATATGTATTATAATAATTTAATTTAAATTGTATGCAAATCTTGGCGTTTAACAGCCACCCGGCCGTCCAAGCTAATTTTAGAGCAAAAACACTTCGCACTCTTGTCAAATTATACTAAAAATCACCTACATATATAAAGGTCTTAATATTTATGTGTATTTAATACTGTTAGAAAAACAAATCCTCCGCTCTTCTGCAAATATAAATACTCATATAAACCATGTAAAATCTTCATCACTATCTCATGACTAACAATATATTGCAAGTCTTTAATACTAGAAATCATTATTGGGATAATTATAAGATGACACGGGGACCCTCTTCCTCTTCGATACAGCTGATTCATGAGCGCCCATAAATTTCTATATTTATTTCTGTCTGCTAGAAATCGAAAAGGTCGTCTGCATATTTGCCATATTTTTGATATATGCAATCCACTTTTATTGCTCTTAAAAAAATATAGTATTTTGGAATTGAATAGAACTTTGTTCGAAATTTGAATAGTACCCTTAACCTTGAAAAGGCCAACGGCACAATTTATTTAGAAATTATCACTCAAAATGTATAGATGTCTGTATGATGAAAAATCTTTTTAGGTGACTTTTAATGGATTTCTTAGAAGTTCTTTAATTTAAATGATATATCCGTATTCATGTTTATATATTATGAAATTTGTTTTAAGGTTAACCCAAATCCTTTCTGGAGTAATTTTGAATACCATTAAACTTGGATCGCTCTAAAAAAATGCGGATTTCCCCGAAATGTACTGAAATTTCTGTCAGTTGAGTAAATTTGTTCCCTTGATCCCCATAGCAGGCATTAAATATATTTATTTTTTTATAACTCACCTGCCAAAAGTTCGCCAGACTGCTGATCCTGCAGCAGCGCTGTTGGCAGCGGCATCACCTGCTCGCCGCCAGGTGGCGTTTGCACAGCTTCCGCATGTGCATGTGCATGAGTAAGGTTGTGGGCATGGGCGTGGCCATGGGCACCGCTAGCATGACCCTGAGGGGGCGGCAGGGGCGGTGGTTCGGCAAAGAGCATCTTGAAGCGCAGCTGGATGTGGCCGACTTTCAGCTGCTGTTGCTGTTGCACTTGTTCGAGCGGGCCACCGATCTCCAGGTGACGATATAGAGCATAAATTTTGGTTTTATGCTCGAAATTGCAACCGCTTCCGTAGTTGGCGGCGTATTTGCGCAGCAGCGACGTTGGCAGCGGCAGAAGCGTATGCCCGTGGGCGAGAGCGGGGTCGGGGTCGAGCTTTGGCGGCGGTTTACTGTTCTGGGGGCGTCCGTAGGCGTGGTTGCTACTACTGACGTCGCAGCGGCCAGCAGCGACAATTTCGATGGCGGGACACTGTCGCAAGTAATCTAAAAATACGGCAAGGCTCTTGCTGCGCACACTGTAACGTAGCTTATTTGTATCGGTAACGGTGTTAGTATTGGTATTGGCGGCGGGATGCTGCGGCTGCAGCTTCTTCCTTCCCTTCTTTGACCGCTTCTTCTTCTTTTCTCTTTGCCAGAGCTTCTCTTGCTCCTCTTTGCCTTTTCCTTCTATCTCCTCTTCCTTCTGTTGCAGTTGTTGTTGCAGTTGTCGCTGCTGCCTCTTTGACCTTTTCTTTTGGGCAAGCTTTCGGGCGGTTCTGTCACAGCTGATGATGCTAACGGTGCCCGCTTTATCCCTCTGTTCGCCCCACCAAATGATTTTCGCCGTTATTTCGCCCGAGGACGTCGACGTCGAGTTCGGCGAATTCGCTCTGATCGATTTCACAAGTCTTATGCGGCTCACTTCGATTTCCAAATGGGCCAGCGGCAAATTGTCGCCCTCGCTGCTCCACTCCCTTTCTTCCCTGTCCTTTTCCTGCTTTTCTAAATTCACATTCGGCGGTGGCAGCGTGTATTCCGCTATCATAATTATTCAAATTATGCCATATTCAATCACCCTTCTCTCCCGCACTAACGCACTCACACACACACGCACAAAAACGCGAAAAGAGTAGCGCGCGCGTGTGTTGTTGTTGTTGTCGCTGTCACTGTTGTTTTTTTTTATTTGTTAACCAAGCTGAAAAGTTAGAAATGTTTTGCACACTCAAACACACAGAGAAGGAAACACCAAAGGTTGAGAAATCGAATTTTCCGTACTATGATTTTCCGGCCATAAATCTGCACGGTCGTAAGTTTCGGGGAAAACTGCTGGGCTGCAGAAAAGCTCCTGGTCGCAAAGGAAGAAAAACGAAGAACTTGCCGACAATGGGAGGGCGTTGCCAGACTGGCGCTGCGACGACATTTGTTTTGGTTTTGCCGGTCCGGTGTTGCCACCGAAGAGAAATACCGAAAATACCGAGAATTCCGCGAGTTGGCAGGGCTAAAAATACCGAAAAGTGTTTAGCTATTTTCTGGCTTTTTTAACGCCATAAACGCCCCAAAAATAGCTGAAAAACGTGTAGAAAATGGCTTGAAAAAGGCTAGAAAATAGCTAAACACTTTTTAGCTATTTTTGGCTAATTTCGGTCCAAGTGTGACCTCTTTTGGGGCGGGAGAAAATGCGCTCCTTTTCCTGCAAATTTGAGCATTACGACCGGAAAATCTGGCGAGCACACTGCACTTTTCCTGGTTCCCTTGCTTATTTGATTGTTTACTTTTCAGGCTATTTGGTTAAACTGTAAGGATTAATAAATTATATAAACTAACTGAAGATTTGGATTATCGCCCACAGTTTAGTTTGGGCATAGTTTTATGAGAAATTTGTACTTTATCCTATCCCTATCAAGACTATCGGTTCGAGGCAGCTCGGATTTTCCCTCTTCGAGGGAAATCGCTTTATTTTGAAAACAATGGTTTTCACTATTATCCGTTAATTTCAAACAGAACACACCCTTAAATTGTAATCTGTCGACATCTCTTTATTGACGCATCGCCTTAAACAATTTAACTAAAATTTTCCAATCAACACAGACACCACAACTCCAGCTTAGGCAAACAAGCGCAGCTCGTCACGCGCCTCGATGCACTTGGGCGGCGAAGGTGTCTCGAATTCGCCTAGCTCGGCGTCGTAGTAGAGGGCAGCGCGGTAGGGGCGCAGCTCCCATGGCACCTGCTGCTCCATGGTGGTCAGTGTGACGCCCAAATCCTCCAGCGTGGGCACACCAGTTAGGACCTTGTCGGTGACGGCCTCGCGCTCGATGCGAGCGGGATGCAGGCCACCGATCGGTGTGCCTGGGCAGATCCAGCTGTTCAGCTTGGCCTTCAGCAGGAAGCTGGGGTCCCAACGCATGTCGTACCGCATGTAGCCCCAGCGCTTTTGATCCTTGCGCATCAGGCGATGGAACCAGTCGACCAATTCGCTGAGCTGGTAGCGTTTGGGTCCAACAGCCTGATAGATGCGTCCAGCAGAGTCCGGATCCTTGGCAGCATTGATGATGGCCTGGGCCACATCCGAAACGAAAACAGGCTGCTTCACAGTCTTCTCGCCCTTATGCCACAGCGGCATCGAGCGGAACTGACGACGCCAGATGTGGGCGTAGTAGCGCAAGAAGCGATCCTCAGAGCCGTAGATATCCGCTGGGCGGATAATGGTGGCATTGGGGAAGGCATCGCGGACACGCAACTCACCCTCGTACTTGCTCTTGAGCCACTCGCTGCCGCCCTTCACATACAGATCCTTAGGATGAGCCTCCACATTTAGAGAAGACAAATGGATCAAGCGCTCCACGCCAGCCTCACGGCAGATTCTTGAAAAAAAAGCATGGGGAAAATATTAAAAGTTTAAACACAAATGTTTATGGTATTTACCTGGCGATCCTCTCCGCGCCGTTGACGTGCACATCCTTGAACTTGAAGTTCTTGGTCTCGAAATCCCTGCCCACCAAATTGATGACCACATTCGAGTGCTTCACCGCCTCGCGAATGGACGCAGGGTCTTCCAGGTTGTAAAAGTGGAAGAGCACCTGACCGAGATCGCCGGTAACCTTTAGGCGGATCACATCGGAGTCGTCGCCGCGGTATGGCAGGATCATCTGACTGCCAGATTTGCCCAGCTTGTTGCACACATAACGGCCCACAAAGCCGGTGGCTCCGAAAACGGTGGCCACAATCCCATTGAAGCTACTGCGTCCTCCAGTGCCGCGCTTCATTGCAGCCGGATTTGTGGTTTTCAGCGGACGGGGTCCATCCTCCGGGGGAGCGGCAGCTGCGGAGTAGCCGCGCAGGCACAGGACACCAACCACACCACTGCCATGGTGCTCTAGATTAGCAATAAATAATCCAAGTATTAGCAACAACATTTGTGCAAAACTGAAGAGATTACATAATTTGCTTGCCAGCCGCTGAGCGGTTGACAGGCGACGGAACTTACTGGCCAATTGCATGTTGCGGGTTAGTACTATGGCGGCCATCTCGTACCGGCGCAAGGACTAAAACGGCTGATTTACTCGCTTAAAATCGTATTTTATTTCGGGCCGTTTTCGTCTACGCCTGCAGATGAAAACAGTGTCTGCGAATGGTCACGACCGCTGTGAATGGCAAATGTCACGACAAGCAGGGCTGCCAGACTGACAGAACTGAAATAAAAAAGTGGCAGCACCTAAGAAAATAACGAACTTTTTTGTTATTATATAAATAATATATTTAATTTTGTTAAAAATAAAATGGATTATGTTTTTCTTATAAAACTGAATATTTTTGTAAATATTTTTAGGTAATTTTCTATTATACGGGCCCCTTCCAAAAAATTAAAAAAAAATAAACATAGATAGGGTGTGCTTCAACATACATTTGGGTATAAAAATTATGTTGGGGACGCTCTTAGTTTAGTCACAATAAATCTTTAAAGTTTTGCCTAATTCCCATACAAAATACAGTGGGCTGTGAAGCTTAAAATGTTTGTCAAATTGTGCTTAGCGTAAATACTATATATGTCGACACTTTGCACACTTTGAATACATTTATGCGTGAAATATAAATAAAACAACAATTTGACAACGTAAAATTCGTAGTAATTAACTTTTTAATTTATTTTTTTTTTTTTTTTTTCAATATTAAGATTATATTATATATAAAATTATAAAGGACCTTCCATGTCCCTATTTTTGTTTAATGTCAAAAGCAAAGATTGGCTGTGCAAAATAACATAGGTTAAAAAAAAAGAATTTATTATGATTACTTAAAGTAGTACAGCAGGCGAAAAAAATTTTTTGAAAAAAAATCGCGCGCGATTTTTTTTCAAAAAATTTTTTGCCTGCTGTGCTGCTTTACGTTCTCTCTGACCTAATGATCACAGCAATACTCTTCTCTTACCTCATCAAACTGTATGCTCTTTACTATAAAATTCTCCTTATAATTTTTATACTCAAATGTACGTCTTAATATTGAAAAGTTGTTAATTACTACGTATTTTACGTTGTCAACTTTTTGTTCTATTTATATTTCTCGCATAAATGTATTCAAAGTGTGCAAAATGTCGACATACTCGTATATAGTATTTACGCTAAGCACAATTTAACAAAAATTTTAAACTGCACAGCCCACTGTACCGCGACGATACACAGACAGTCGCTTGAATTTTGTGTATTCATCATTTGTCAGTGTGCGTGTTTGCTAGCATTTTGTATGGGAATTTGGCAAAACTTTAAAGATTTATTGTGGCTAAACTAAGAGCGTCCCCAACATAATTTGTATACCCAAATGTATGTTGAAGCACACCCTATCTATGGTTTTTTTTTTTTAATTTTTTGGAAGGGGCCCGTATAATAGAAAATTACCAAAAAATTAAGTAATTTATTAGTTTTTGTTTGTTTTTGACCTGTGTGTTGTTTTTATTGTAGGAGTCGCCGGCTCGAGGTCAGGGGTCATTTATTTTAATTTTGTCGTAAAAAATGCACTTAAGAACGAAAACTTTAACTACCAAATCATTAAAAAAATTAAATATTTTTCGTACATTGTCTTTTAAATAGAAAGGTTCGGAAAGAGATAAAATGATTTATTATCGTTGATGCTAGAAGTCCCAACTGCTTCTAGCGAATGGTAACCACGAATACACGAATACTGATGAAGAAAAAGAAGACACGTGAAATTCCAAGCCTGCTGCTTTTCTTCGAAAATTTGTTTGTGTGGCACGTTATTGGCTTATCAAACCCGACTATTCCCCGAGTATTTTAGTATAGCCATCACTATAGTATTTTACTTCTGACCGCAACAATGTGTATCCATTATCAACAAATTAACCACAAGAGCTCACTTTTGTTCAAAATGCTTATCGGCGATGATATGACGGTCTAAAGTAAGCGTCAGGATTCTATATAAATTACACCCGATTCCGTACGATACCGTTGCTTTCCTCAGTTTTACAGCCAGAAGGCGACTGCTAACTTTACTTTAACGTTTACAGAACCCAAGGCGTGCCTTATTAAATGTTCCGCAGGCCAGAAATTGCAATTAAGCCACGCACGTTAGATAAAAAGTCAGCGGTTTGACCGGCTGCCAAGGCAGTTTCGTTTCAACTGGGACATGGTTGGCTTATGTCTTATTTGTCAAAATAAAAAATATTCATAAATTAAACGGCAGTCGAGCAGAGTACGACATTATTTGTCAACCCGAAGTACAGATTAGTGAGTAATTAATCAAGATAACCGAAGCAAGGTCTTTGAATCATAATTAAATATGATGGGAGATTTCTTCACCATTTCATAAGAGGTTAAATAATATAATGGTCTGTGTTTTCAAAATATAAAATGTATAATAAATATAAAATCTTTAATATTGGTTTTCTATTTTGGAAAAGTATCTTCAGGTGATAATATATTAATTAGAAGATCGTTGATTAAATATAAATCCCCTAAAATAAAAACATTTAATAAAAATAGGTAATTTTCTATTATACGGGCCCCTTCCAAAAAATTAAAAAAAAAAAACCATAGATAGGGTGTGCTTCAACATACATTTGGGTATACAAATTATGTTGGGGACGCTCTTAGTTTAGCCACAATAAATCTTTAAAGTTTTGCCAAATTCCCATACAAAATGCTAGCAAACACGCACACTGACAAATGATGAATACACAAAATTCAAGCGACTGTCTGTGTATCGTCGCGGTACAGTGGGCTGTGCAGTTTAAAATTTTTGTTAAATTGTGCTTAGCGTAAATACTATATACGAGTATGTCGACATTTTGCACACTTTGAATACATTTATGCGAGAAATATAAATAGAACAAAAAGTTGACAACGTAAAATACGTAGTAATTAACAACTTTTCAATATTAAGACGTACATTTGAGTATAAAAATTATAAGGAGAATTTTATAGTAAAGAGCATACAGTTTGATGAGGTAAGAGAAGAGTATTGCTGTGATCATTAGGTCAGAGAGAACGTAAAGCAGCACAGCAGGCGAAAAATTTTTTTGAAAAAAAAAATCGCGCGCGCGATTTTTTTTTCAAAAAAATTTTTTCGCCTGCTGTACTACTTTAAGTAATCATAATAAATTCTTTTTTTTTAACCTATGTTATTTTGCACAGCCAATCTTTGCTTTTGACATTAAACAAAAATAGGGACATGGAAGGTCCTTTATAATTTTATATATAATATAATCTTAATATTGAAAAAAAAAAAAAAAAAATTAATTAAAAAGTTAATTACTACGAATTTTACGTTGTCAAATTGTTGTTTTATTTATATTTCACGCATAAATGTATTCAAAGTGTGCAAAGTGTCGACATATATAGTATTTACGCTAAGCACAATTTGACAAACATTTTAAGCTTCACAGCCCACTGTATTTTGTATGGGAATTAGGCAAAACTTTAAAGATTTATTGTGACTAAACTAAGAGCGTCCCCAACATAATTTTTATACCCAAATGTATGTTGAAGCACACCCTATCTATGTTTATTTTTTTTTAATTTTTTGGAAGGGGCCCGTATAATAGAAAATTACCAATTTTTTTTTTAATCATTCATATACATAAGTAATTTATTGTTTTTGTGTATTTTTTGTTTTAATATTTAAAATAATTTTTCTCTGTGCAATTTCTATAAATGTTTGTGTGTTTATCTCTTCTAGATATTCTTCTTATAAAATCACTCTTTCTAAAAATACGCTTTCAAAAGCAAAATAAACTGGGGCCTACTGTAATTATATTTTATAATATTTTGCGCTTGTGTCTTAACGGCAGTTGTTAGTATGATTGTGTTAAATCAGTGCGTTTAACTATTGTGGCTGCTGTAATTCCGCTGCGATTACCATATGTAAGCATCATAAACACTTTGTTTTTCGCTGTTGTTAGTAGTGTTGTTGGCTCTTAAGCTCATAAAAACCACGATAACATGCATGTATTATAAATACATACGCACCTGATACTTGACATGTTCGGACATGGACACTCATGCTTACATGCTCTCCTTTTCCTTTTTTCTCTCTCACCGGCTCTTCACCTTTTACTCTTTAACTCTCTCCCCTCTTTCATCGCTGGCCATCAGCTGATAATTTTCAACCTGCACACGCACTTTTACACCCACACTTTCGCTATTGCTCTCTCTCTCTCTAGCTTTATCTCTTTGCCCCCTGTGCATAAACACACACACACGGGCAGTTTTACGCTCACTTTCAATTCGCGAGCATTCCGTTTTGCCGGCTGTGGTCATTGCTATTGTTGCTTTTGTTCGTCTATCTCTGTGCGTTTTATACCCTTTGCTTAGGTTATTTTGGTTTATGTAGATTAATATGGCACCAACATTAGTAAATACCCATTAAATTCGATCATTGTCGGGTAATACTATAAATGTTAAAAAATCCAGGGACAAATTGGACTTACTTTAAAACAAATAACTGTGAAATCAGAATTAGTTTCAAATTCCTTAAAAATATCACACCTTGCTTTCACTTTTATAGCAGTTATCAGGCTGAAAGAATTTTACAAGAAATCCTAATACATTTTACAAACCTATTTTATTAATATGGATAATAACATTTTCAGACCCCTTAAGTATACATACATACATAAGTAAATAAATCGTTCAAACACTAATTGTATTTGGTCTAGTTAGTCTCACTAGTCTTTTCCTTGTACTTTCACCCCATTTGTATACCTGAGCGTTTAGGGTATTTGCAAGTCGACTCACCGCATAGGTATACAGTGCTTTCTCAAATTAGTGTGCTATATATTTTACCTCAATCGCTTCGCTTCGGCTTTGACGATCATTCGTTTTTGAGCCGCGCTGCAGTGAACATCGCTCAATAATTCGCTCCCAAAAATTCGGCACCGCAGCTCAACAGGTGGCGCGCGTGTGGGACTGCAAAATTATAAATCTAGTGCGTGCGTGCTGCTTCTGTGGAATAATAACAATAAAATAAAAAGAAAAGCAAATTTTCCAAAGCAATTTACTACATTTGTGTGTGGTGCCGCTAAAAATAGCGAACGAACAACAAGGGACACACGCGCTTTTCAGCTTATCACAAAGAGTGCAAAAAGACGGTAAATTTCCAGTTCTAAGCCAAAATCCCATTTTAGACTAATTTCTCGTAGACTGATAAGGGCTTTCGGCCTTGTGGCTTGTTTGGCTTCATATCTGGGGTCCAGGAATCGAAACACACCTTAGATATATAGATGACTGATTCGTTAGCAGGCGGGACTGTTAATCTATTTAGCAAGTGATTATTAAGACGCCTCGCGCCTCTTGGCACCGCGGTGAAAATATTACCCCAACAGCTAAAATAACACCCATCTGCGCGGTATAAAAATAAGTTTGATCGAAATTAATGCTAATTAAAGGTTATATCTGTCTACGATCGTCCAGTCGTCTGGTGAGGGGCTGAGATTGATTCAGCCCAAAAACAAATTCTCACCCGCGAAGCTAATTCAATGCAAATTGATCCGAAAGCCTTGGCTCAAGTGCTCAAGAACCCAGACCCAGGCCCCCGTTTTCCCAGTGTAATATTATAAACAATTACTCTCAACCGTTAGCTTGTTGATATTGTTCTAGCAATGGCGGAACAAAAAATGGTGCTTGAAAAAATATAAAATTATACTTGACAATCATTTATACGAGTTTCTTGATAGAAGTTGTGGGTTTCAAATATAAGAAGTGCATCTAAAGTGTTTTAACCGTAAATTATACTTTAAATAATTTAAAAAATATAACTACTGTTTCTTATAAAATATTTATTAAGCAAATATTTTTTGAAGTCTATCACCTTGACCGCAACTGCATACTTATTTTTTGTTCCATTTTTTTTTTTGCCCATTAAGTGTAATTGAAATGGGTCTTTAGTAATCAGCATTTATATCAATTTGAGTATTATTAGTATTATATCGCATCAATAAAATCTGACATATAATGCGACTTGATCACGTTTCTTGTGAGGACGCAGTGAAAGTGCTTTCCAGGGCGTTTTTTTTTTAATAATGATATAGGGCGCAGATCTCACGTAGACGGAGATGCATAAAAGCACAATTAAAATATTTACACTTCTTTGTTGAATTCAAAGGCAGAATTTCATTGAATCGTTGTGAGCTTCAGAGCTTGGTATGAACAGGTGGTCAGTACTTTACTATAGACGCAAATACAACAAATCCTTAAAAGTATTAAATAAGAATAGTAAATGGAGAAACGTATTATAAATATAATATTAGGTTACATAGAAGCAGAAAAAAAGGTACATTAGTACTGTTTTATTTAGATAAAAAAACATTGTCTAGATGGATAAAATCACTGAAAACTAGTTGAAAAGTAGATTACTTTTGTATTTACCTTCCTAAATTGACTGATATTGCTAAACATAATTTTGTACTTACTTAAAATAACACGGAATACTTTTAATATAAATTCTTTCCATATTTCTTGAATATATATTACATCAAGTTTATATGAAGAATTTTCAAGATGTTTTCTCCTTCCGTGCTTTAATTTTATTTTATTTAACAATTTAAGTCTAGCATACAATGTTAAACTTAACAAATATTTAACCGAACACTAGCAGCGGTGGCCTTCGACTCAGTTCCTTTAAAGTTAACTTAAGATACGGAACTGGATAAGAAAATCGCAGATTCAATTTTTTTAGAAAATAATTCAACATTATACATTTTCTAATTACTTTATTATTTAAATTTTCTGCTAGTTTAATCAAAGCTTACAATTACAAACCTATAAATTTACATATTTTAAATTTTCTAATTGCAATTAATTACATACTTTTTTAATAGGCTTTGATTTTCTCAGAAAATTATCTTTAGCAGGTTTTTCTTAGCTCATTTATTTTAATGATATTAAAATTGGAGCTTCTAAGAAACTATAAAAATTCCTTTCATAGCTTAAAGTCTTTACGGATTTATTATGAAAATGCCCCTGTACTCACATAGCAACATTTATCGCTGGCAACATTTTGGGGTCTTATCAACATTCCCAATCGAATCCCCCGTCTAGCGATGGCATTTTAACCCACCTGAAAGCCGGGTTGTTTTCGATATTGTTTTTCGAACCCACCGTTATCAGGGCAGACCTGTCCAATTTCCATAATCGCACTGAAATGAGATAGCGATAGGGGCAACGGCAACAGAGAGCTATCTCTGTCTGCTTATCAGGTGTCTGGTTTTGGCGCGTTCGAAAAGTGTTCAAATATGGCCCACTGGCAACTGCTAATTGCCAGCGACAACAAAGTAATAAAATATTGGCAGCACACTTTGTCTATGGCCCAGCAGCTAGAGTGATAGACAATAACAATATTGATAGAATTTAAAATTAAAGCAATCGCGTTTTCGGTTCCCTTGGAGAATTAGGAATTCCAAAGGCATCGGCGACCTTGTCATCGCATTTGAGATGGTCAAAATAAAAGGCTAGTATTGGTAATATAAACAGGCCAGGGACCTACTGCATAGGAAGTAGGTTTTAATTCAATTTCAAAATCTACGCAAAAATCAAAGTACAATTTTTTGTTTTCTGGCAATATATATAATTGGTATGCAGGCAATGGCCCGAACCGAAAGAAACAAAATGATGGCACCTGGTGACAAATCAAAGCAAATACGAAATGTTATTGGTCCCGAATTTTATTGTGAGCCAACAAAAAAATAAGACTTTTGTTGAGGTTTCCAATTGATGAAGTGAAGATCTAATTGACAATCGAGTTGTCAAGTGTTTGCTCAGATTTATGATCTGGATTTTACGCCACATTCGGTGTCGTCGTAAAATACACAAAGTCCCGGATTTGGAAAGTGATATAAAAACAGGAGAGGATGGAAGTAATACATTTCCAGAATTTATTTTAATTTGTGTACTTTTTCCATGTTTCAAAATTATACTTTAAAGTTTAAAGTATTAAAAAAAGTATTCTGAGCTGTTAGATTTTATATTTTGCCTTAATTTCTTAGATTTTAAAAGGTTTATGTTAGAATTATCTCTACTGATTTTTAACTGTTTTCCCTTTAATTTCCCAATTTCAACTTCATTTTTGTTCAGTGTTCTCAGCTTGACATCCACATGCCATCCATATCACACCATATTTTATCTTTATCTAGAGGATCAATTCGTTATCGGCTCTGTTCCCTGGCAACTACAGCCACAAAGTATCTGTATCTGTGCTCGTTTTCATATTCTGTATCTCAACTTATATCTTTTGTTATCTCGTGCTCGAGCCTCTGTTCCACTGCCGCCCACTGCCTCCCACCAGCCCCCTCCAGTTCAGTATGAAAATGAAATCAAATTGAGGAAATTAACATTTAGCGGCTGTGGCAAGTGGAACAACTGGGAGATACAAGTACAATGTACACACATCTGTCGAGCACAGAGGCAGTATCTAAATTGTTTGTTGTTGCTACCAGCTTGTCGGACATTATCTGGCTAATAGCTATTGCTTCCACGATGTCTCTGCTGGAATAATACTATGGGAATCATTCCGATTGTTTGCCGGGGGAGTGCACAATCTAGTGCCCCCGGGGCGCCATTTAACGCTTTTGTACTTAGCCTCTAATTACACCCAACCGTCTAAAACAATAGATTATATCAGTTGATCGATTCCAATTAATTGCCAGTCCTGCACGTGTGACAATCTCAAAATGCAATTTAAAAGTCGACAGGGTGCAGGGCATGAGGTTGCATCACTAAATAAAATATAGAATTCTGCCTCTGACAGTGATCATTTGCGTAGTATACTTATTGAGTATTCCAGTTGGCAGCAGCGAGAGATATAAATCAGGAATCAGGGGTATTGCAAAGGCGGAATAAGGTGTATCTTATTAGGGGGGAGATAATTATATCGAGTAGCCCTAAGCAAGCTATAATTTATAGGTTTAGTAGTAGAGTGATTTAAAAGTTTTATACAAATCACTGTGGACGGCAGTCCACGTAGTGACGATGAGCACCGAGACTGTGGTGCGCAAGGAGACTACTATATACAGCCGTAGAATTGAAAATCTGCTACGATAGTCCGATCAGAACCATTTATATCTTAATCGAAAGGTATTGTAAACCTCTTTGAAACTGCATACTAAGATTTTTCAAAAACGGATTAGTTTGGGAGAAATTAGAGTGAAAGTGCGAAATTGAAAATTTTGAAAATTGGAGCCATTGGGGCCGGTGGAGCAAAAATCCCAAAATTTTTAATGTTGTTGTGATCTAGCTTTAAATACGCGTCGAATGACACCTCGATCGTCCTGATCCGATACTCCGTTCAAAAGATATTCAATAAACAAGATTTCAACGGCCTTTCCGAAATGAAAACGTTTGTCCTGTTGTTTGTCTGTTTGTTTGTTTGTTTGTTTGTCTGTTTGTTTGTCTGTGGTATTTTTTGTTTTAAAGTCCTGGAACCACTTTTGTTTTATTAATCAGCTCGAGCTAAATAATTTTTGTTCTACGACTTTTTGGGTTTCCCGCTAGTTTGGCGGGAAAACAGCTAGAAAAGCCAGATTTCCCGCGCCCATAACTTCTAAACGACTAAAGCTACAGAATCGTGCTTTATGTCGTTTGAAAGGTATTTTGAAATGATAATAGCTTTGCCTTGACATAATTTATATAAATATAATATTTAAGAATTTATAATTAAAATTAATTTTTTTTTTTAAGTTTTTGAAGTTTTCTTAAAAATGGCTCTAACGATTTTGATACTCACTCAAGGCCATATAGCCCTTGAGATTGCTCAACTTTTGGTATATAACACATATCTCGGAAAATTCGCTTTCTCGAGATATTACTCATTAAAATTAGTAGCAAAGATCCCATATACCTAACCTTTTACATGCACTATACATACATTTATGTAAAAACTCATGTAGAGTCATTTAGAGACGTGCACAATGCAATAAAATTTAAAGCCATCAAAAAAAAATTAATATCATTTAAATTTAAAAGAAATCGTTTGATTTTTTTTTTTTTTAATTTAATCTAATTTTTGCTTTTTCCACTACTTTGGCGGGAAAACAGGAAATTTCTCGCGCCCATAACTTCTGAACGACTAAAGTTACATAAACGTGCTATATGTCGTTGGAAAAGTATTTTGATATGATAATTACTTTGCCCTGACAAAAATTTTCTAAATATTATAATTAAGAATTTAGAATAAAAATTATTTTTTTTAGATTAAAAATTTTTTATAAATAGCTTTCACGATTTTTATAGTAACTTCCGGCCGTATATCCCTTGAGATATTTCGGGGTACAACACATATCTCCGAAAATTTGCTTTCTCATCAAAATTAGTAGCAATGCTCCCATATAACTAACTTCTTATATGCATTTTGTTTGTTAATTTTTCCAATTTGAGTTTCAAACAAAAACTTATAAAAACAATGGAAGACCTATGTATGTACATACATAAGTCATTTAAAAAACTTCTGATATCAAATAAAAACACCTCTTAACGAGGTTAGATTAAAGTGACGATGGCACACTCAACACAAAAAATTTCTGATATCAAATTTTGTGACGATTAATAGTTATTTAAACAAAAATATTTAAAAAGTTTTTAATTAGTTTCAAAATCGGCACTTAGCTGAAAAATTTAAAAAGGCAAAATAGTCAGCGTGCCGATTTTGAAACTAATTAAAAACTTTTTAAATATTTTTGTTTAAATAACTATTAATCGTCACAAAATTTGATATCAGAAATTTTTTGTGTTGAGTGTGCCATCGTCACTTTAATCTAACCTCGTTAAGAGGTGTTTTTATTTGATCATATAATAATCTCAAATCAAGTAAAAATCAAAAATTTTATAGAAATTAAATTAGGAAATATTTTAAGCTTCCTACTCAACAGCTAATTGATCCTTGAATTTTCTTGAGATTGAACATTTGGATTATCCGAAAAAAATCCATTAATTCCATTAAAAACAGCGACGACATGTCCCACCGATAATTAAGCTACTTGAGGGCATTTAAAAATTACAAATGACCGACCGAATAGGGTTCAACCTTGCAAAGTTACATTGCGGCAAGCAAACACAGACCAATCGACGACGCGCCGGAGAAGCCAACAAACAATCGGTAGCCATATATTCACGATCACGTAAAGTTACGTCAATGTCGCAGGCGATCGGTGTGATCGATCCAACGAGATTCGCTGGTAAAACGAGCCCATTTAGCATCTTCATTTGCATGCCAGGCAGGAGGAGCTCCAACCCAGGCCCAGGCCCATGCCCACATCATGATCATGATGATGGGTATTTGCATATGGGGTTGGCATGGCATGGGTTGAACCCTAAATATGGCAGGTTCAGCGCCTTGGTTCAGTGCGGCGTAGTACCCAATCGGTGCAGTTCAATTAACTCGGACACTTGAACTTGACATGGATTGTTTAGGGGTCTTAGAAAATGAAAGGGTTATTTTAATAGCGTAATATCCAATAGGTAATATTTTTGATACTGATAATATTATATTATGGTTCACTTAAGCTTAAAACCTTATTTTTTATTATCTACTGCTGACCTACCTCACTATTCAATGTGGATACCATGATAAAATATAGTTTGCAATTCATTATAGGAAATACCTAATGTTATTGTGAAACAGATGCTTAAAACAGCTTACTTTTCTGTAAAATATCTGACTGTTGATAGGAACTATTACTTGTTACACTTATCAACATTTAATTAAGACCACATCTCCTATCCTTCCATCAAATTTACAGCCTGCTGACAAATTGTCAATTTGTATAAGCAACAAATTAAGCCCATTTATATAGATCACACCTCTAGGTAGTTCGTTGACAAGTGGTGACCTCTCCGGCTGTCATTTCCGCATGATTCCGCTTCCAATATTGAACCAACCAATTCTCACCGACAAAACTCTCCATTTTCTTTTCACATACACAGATAATGCCGGTGAAGGAGATACTTCAGCGGTGCAGGCCCATTCCCCTGTACGTGGTGCTGGTGCTATCAATCTGCTATTTTATCCTCCAATTGATCCTCAGCCATTGGACGCATGGACTCACCCTGCTGATGGCCTCCCATCACATGTTGTGCAACATTTTCGCACTCGGCGGCTGCATCATCACAATTAAGGTGAGTGGAGCAAGTTTTAATTGCTTTCAAATATGATCTTTGTCACACTGATAACTAGATCTTAGCCGAACGTGTGTATATAAAAATATGTTTAAGCTTTTACCAGAGACCACGTATAATTATAATTTCGAGGGTTCATAAAATTGTAGTATATAGAAAAAAGATCGGTAAAGAACTATCTGTTTAAAATTAATATTATGCATTAATTAATAAGTAATACCTTCAACGTTTTTCTGGGGTAACATTTTGCTAAATAATATTATTGTTTGTGTCGTTTACCTGGTTTTGCCCGCCGATTTTAATTATTATTATTTTTTGGCCAGGAAATGTCGCGTGCTGGTGCAAAGTCGAATCCAATGATGGTGCATTGAACTTTTATTGTAGCCCGAAAAGCAAAGCACAACAAACAGTATCGAACGCATTCCAAACACCTTTTTTTATTTTGCGGAAAACTGGTTTCGTTTGGATTTCGGGATATAATTTATGGGCGAGTTTTAAATTGTATTTTATTTTTTTTTATCTTTCCCCGGGAGTGGTTCCTTTTAGTTATTATTTAGACTTATCTCAGGCGCATTCTGTCAGAGTGACTCTGTGTGGTTTGTGCCTGACGCTTATCAGCAGATTGCTGTGTAATTACCTATTCCAAGTGTAATGCCCCTGTCTACACACACAGCAGGTGACATGAAATCAGGTTGATTACACGGAGATATCGGACGACGACGGGCTTTAGTCACTCTCTGTTTTTGCCTTAGTTTCTCTGGCCGAAATGTGGGACTACCCACATTTAAGTGCCATAGTGATAGAAAGCGAAAATGCTAATATATATTTCAGAGATTTAGAAGATTTGCTCTCCTGAAGATTATAATATGGGAAACATGGGATTTTTAAATTGTGATTAGGAGTTCTACCCCAAATATTAATTACCTTGTGAAGTAATAATTGTTGAAATCTTTCGTTCATGACAAGATAAAAGAAATGAATTTGCTTAATTGCAGAATCATAAACATAATTAAGGGCCTCTTATGAATGAAACAAATTTTTAGAAAGAAAGAAAGCACAAACATCTTTTTCAAAGAGACTTAAATATTTATTTAAATTTAAATTTAAGAGTTCATGGCTTGAATTAATTTATTATGAGCCAATACTACCTAAAATTTTATGTTATTACTTCACCTAAACTTTAAGTAATAAAATAAATGTTTATCCTTCTTAAATTTACTTTAAAATATAGATAATTATTAAAAACTTAACACTTTTTACTTTGTAGATTTAACTACCAATAAAATAATACAAAATATTCACGTTATATCATTACAAAGCAGCTGTATTTGTTGAAATCTATTACTAAATATTAATTTAGCTTGCCCATTGATTTAAATTCAAGGTGAATACTCCCCAAAGCAAAAAGTGTCGTCGTCCGACTACAAATTTATGGAGCAGTCAAAGTTAAATATTTTATTACTGAATGGATGCAAATAATATGCGTTTGCTGCCATGGGAAAGCGTGCCAAGCACGTTTCGCAAAAGACAAAAATCAAACAAGACTTGGCCAAAAGTCGCCCTCTGTTTGTGTCCAACACCAGAAATCGAAAGCTCCCAAAGGTGGTTGGATGTAGGTGTGGACAGTTGGTTGTTGAGTGGGCCGATTCCGCACTTATATAATGGGACGAGGACCAGCGAAGCGTTAAAATAGCTGCCAACCATTGTGGGAGATGGGCCAATGCCAATTGTTATGATTTGGCTTAGAAAGCATGACGACGAATGAACTATTCCATTCTATCGCAATAGTTCCATGATATTTTCTGTCAATACAAACACTGAAAAATGTAACAAAAGAGCTTTACTTTTTTCGTTTCAATAAGTTTTATCAAGTTAAATTCCAATTAATTGAAGAATTAAATCAGGAAAGAGTCAAGGTTAATTTAATGAATTTAAATCTAAGGCAGTAGGTAGCTTTTTTTATTTTAAAATTGTTTAGCATAGTTTTTTCATTTATATTACTTATGTTTTTAGGTTTATAATCAATATAATCATCAAATTCAATTATTATTACTTTAATTATTTGTAGCTAAAAATGAATATAAAATAAATATTTTTTTACCTTAAACTTAGTACAGAATGTGACAAATATTTGTTTATGATTAAAAATGGTTATTATTATTACTTTTTTGATTTTCATTCTCCAAATCAGCTATTTAATTAATTTCTATTCTTTCTCTCCGTGTTCTTGCAGCACAGTACACAGAAACCGGAGGAAAAGGATCCTCCCATTCAGAGCAAGGCCAATGGCAATGGATCCGCCGGTGTCGTTGTTAACCTGACCGAAGCGGAGGCCCAGACCAAGGCCAAGCGGGAGTGCCGGGAGCAGAAGCTACGCAATACTTTCGGCTGGGCCAGAATAGATATTCTGACCATGCTGATTGTGTTCATTATCCTGGCCTCGTTGTCCTTCTCGCTGGTGGTGGAGGCCCTGCAAACTCTGGTCCACATCGATCATCAGGATACGATGCACCTGCCGATTCCCGTGATGATGCTGGGGTTCGTGGGCCTGATACTGAATGGACTGACATATCTGCTGATTGGCGGTTATACGCTGCATCAGGGCAGTTTCCTGCACCTGACTCCCGGTGGCAATGTGGTGCTCGAGCGTCCCATGTCCAGCAATATGGACGTATCCCTGACGCCGATGCAAAGGCAGCTGAGTAAATCTCGGAACGATCGGCAGTTGCGCGACGAATTGGAGGCGGAGGTGGGCAGTGTTTACTTTGCGACCAAACGTCAGGGAGCCGTGGAAATGCTTCGCGATGTCTCCAGCACCATCTTTGTGATTGTGTGTGCGGCGATCGTTTATGTGGCGGAGGATGAAGAGCACACGGCCAAGTTCATTGATCCTGTTCTGTCCATCTTCTCCTGTGTCCTCCTGGTGTCGCTCAGTTATCCCTACAGTGAGTACAAGAGAGTATTTTCGGGTATGGAGAAGGTATTAACTCTATTTTTCAATATCTCCCACAGTGAAGGAATCGTGTCTGATCCTACTGCAGACCATTCCCGGCTCCATCGATCTGGAGATCTTCGAGCGGACTCTGGAGAGCAAATTCCCGGAGATTATCAGCTATCATGATCTGCACATCTGGCAGTTGGCCGCCCATCGTTACGTGGCCACCATTCACATCCAGTTCCAGAATCCCAAGCTCTACCTCAAGATCATCGATCAGGTGCGAACGTATTTCCATGATCAAGGCATTGGAGCGGTCACAATCCAGCCGGAGTTCTATCCGTCCACCAATAAGGATGCCTCTGCGTCGCTGGAATGCCTGATGCAATGCCAGGCGGCGGAGTGTATCGAAAAGGTTTGCTGTCGCGACTCTCGCGCCGATCTACGCGAGATCTGCGATGCTCCCGATGGCGGCAAATCATCCACATCCACATCATCATCGCAGGCCAAGAGCAAATCGAAATCCTGTGCCGAGCTGAGTTCAGTGGTTGTGGAGAAGCCCAAAGAACTGAATGCAGCCCAGCTGCTTGAGGGCCAAGGACCCAAGGAGCTGGCAAAGTCCATGCCCGGATTGCCACAGACGTTAGCAGAGGAGGAAGCAGAAGCGGACGCGGAAGAATCCACTTCCTTGCCCAATGACAGTCCACCGACGAGAAGCGAGTGATTCAACTTGAATAATCCAAAACAAATTGAATCAAGGCTTAACGATTTTAGCTAGTTCTTAAGTTTAGCTTACGAATATTTGCCATATCTATCTGTTTGAGCTCCTTTTTTGTATGAACGAGACGCTTAGAAAGCACTGGTTAAGCTAATTATTGTCATAAGTTTTCATTGATAGCGGAAGAGTTATTCTAGAGGAAAAGCGTGCGCTCAGGAGTACAAATACCAAGTGTAGGCATCGTCGAAGCGCTGAGGATTAAAAATGCAAAAACTACACACCGTCTGCGCTCGAAAGAAATTCGATTTTCATTAAGTTTTCCTGCACTTTCTGTCTTTGTGTTGTCTGATTTTGAGGTTGGGCTTCGATCTTTAAAATAGGTGCCCAACCAGGGTATTAACACTGTATTTTTGTTAGTTTTGCATTACTAAGGACAACGATATCAGTCGGATTAAATTGACTTTATTATTATGTATAATATTTCCTACTCGGCTTTTATTTATATGCTTTTTAATACTTCCAACTCTTGTGACAAAAAAACAACACCTTAATTTTGCCACCAGTGCATTTAATTTAACAAATAATTTGTTTTTAAGGTATATTTACTATTGTATATGTTGTACTGCGCATAAGTCTAAGAAATTTACAACCGAAATATTACAAAAAATATATATATGTAACTTTGACGTGTCATTAGCTAAGCAGTTTTGTGTTTTTTTTTGTTTTTCTATCAAGTATAAATACACCAGTATAAAAATATTTGGATTATGCGTAAGTATTGCAGCTCTGCTTAAGTAATTTTAACAGGAATAAGCTCCACAAGGGGCCTCTCCAACCGGTGGGTACATAAATATACATTTAACAACGGATATCTCCGATATCAACAACGGACAGGTCAGTTTAGATAAGGCCGTGAATAAGATACAACATTTTGTGATTCACTGGGGGAGCTGCGCTTGTGACTCTACTTGCCGCCCAAGAGGTACTCCAGGGTGAAGAGTCTTATAATCAGCGCCAGGTTGTTCGTTGTCGCATAATCAATCACGCTCTCGTTATCGTCGGCCGTATGCCAGACACTGGGAAAGGGCACCGGAATAAGGTGGAGAACGGGCACGTTCCGGCGCAGGAAAGGTATGTGGTCGTCCTCGATGAAGGAGGATCGCATGGCCTGGGACTGGAAGTAGCGTGTGGGATCCCGCTGCGAAATCCCACTGTTGGCATAGCGCTCTAGGAGCCCGAGCTTGGCCAGACGCGTCTCCACGGACTGCATGCGCATATACCAGGACTCGGTGTTCTCGAAGAAGCTGTAGAAAGCGGGATCGGGCGCTCCTAGGAGATCCAGCAGCACCAGCATATCGATGCTGTCCAGTTTTCCTTCGTTCTGCCACCGCTTGGCTAGGTGTCGGGCGCCATAGATGGAGTCCTTGGGTCCCCATTCCTGGAAGGCCTCCTCGCCATCGAAGAACAACAGCATCAGGCTAAGTTTGCTCTCCTTGATGGACTCCAGCTGTTGCTGGAGCACGTAGGCCAGGTTGAGGAGCATGGCACACGGCACCGCCGAGTCGGTGGCCCCCAGGAACTCCACTCCAGGCATATACTTGCTGTCATAGTGACAGGCGAGCACCAGAAATCGTTCCGCATTCGGATTCAATCGAGCGATAATGTTATGGAAATGCAGCTTTCCCTTGATCGGAGCGTGGTCATGGAAGCTGTTCACCTCCACGTCCCACTCCAGATCCCTCAGACTCTGGACTATGTACTGCCGCACGATGCTGTGGTTTCCGGATCCCACAATTCGGGGTATCAGGATGTTGCCGAGGGCCTCCCGCAAGTGTAGTTTATCCGATAGGTTGCAATACTCTAGGAACTTGGAATCGGACAGCTCGCTGGGATTGTAGGATATCTGCAGGTAAAGGGAATGAAAAATCCGAATTTAGTGGACAGCTGGAAGAATGTAAGAACCGGCAGCAGCACCTGAGATCGCCCGACGAGATTATCGCGCAGGGAGACGGAGCCGCGCGCCAGGGTGGCCATCAAAGCCGCCTGAAGGCAAAGCGTCCACATTTTGGCTGGCAATCGTTGCAGCATTCTGACCAAGACTACGTGGCGTGCGTATTTTGTGGCCTTATGAGTGGGAGTGCTGCGCCCCAACCAACAACAGGTGGTTCAAATCAATATAGCGCCAGGTGCGCCGAATTCTAAGGAGGTACGTCTGCGGCAAGGTACCGCACAAGACTGCGGCAGCATGTGCTGTTGGGAAATCTCTATGCGCGGCTAGTAATTTATCATTCTACGCGAATTCTTTTCCTTTGAATAATTGAGGCACAAACAGCAAGAACAAACAAAAAACACAAATTGCGAGCAGTAACAGCTGTACAGAAGTGGCCAGGTGGCAACGCCTAGCATAAGCAGGTGGCAGCACCACACACAAGTTCACGGGCGTGCAAAGAAATTTCTTTAAGGGGACGAAACAAATGTTATTTTTGTCTTTAATTTAATTTTATTTAATGAAATGATTGTCATTTGTGCCTTTTGAAAACTCTGAAATAGTTATTCTTAGATTTTAGAATATAATATAATATAAATTATTATTGCAAGTCAAATTCAGATACAAATAATGGTTATAATTCCCGCTCTAATCTACTAATTTACTAAAAACTGATAATGTACACAGCTAAAATAACTTATTTGTAAAGATATTTCAAGGTTTTTTTTACGGCAAATTGATACCTTAATTTTCAAAATTTCTTAATAGTTCCTTTTTATTACAAACTTAATATCCTGCAACCTAAAGAGACTGAGAAGATTGCCCACTTTGCACTTCACTGCACACGTAATAAACGTTCTAGAAAACATAAATATTTCGATACCTTTCCCCTCTAACCTTTGGAATATCCACCAGCTCGAAGCAAGCGCCTAGATTGTAGATCTTTTTTCGAGGCCTCGGCAGTAAGCGCTTGACCGCCTCCATCAGCGAGTAATTCCTAAACAGCACACGCATTTTAACTATTTGTTGTCTTTTTTTTAATACAAACTATGCACACAAAACACTAGACAACACACGTTTTCCACGCTGTTATCGAAACTTATGCAATGAAAAACGATTACACATGGTTACACAGGCGCGACGACTTTCTCCTCCCTCGCTGGCATGTAAACAACTGCATTTATATGTAGTATGTATGTACAAGAGTGATTTTCCGACTTATTATTAATGGAAATGGGAAAACAAGCAGTCCGGTAGATGAGGATTAGTCCGCCTTGGAGGCCTTGGATCCGGGAGCTCCGAAGTACGCCCGGTAGATATACAGTCCAAGCGCGATATGCAGAGATACGACGGCACCCACGGCAGCTGCTATGTTCACTTTGACTTCGGAAATACTGAAGAATTGGTCGAGAACAAAGCCTTTGAGAACAAAGAACGTCAGCACGGGCAGGAACACGATGAGCATGCAGTAGAAGAGCACTGTCTTGAAGGAGCTGTAGTCCTGCGAGTCCTGGTGTCCAAAATAAACAAGGGATTAGGCCAGCCGGCAAATGGGGGCGATTCGGGATGTGAATGGAATTACCTGTGACTGCTGACGCGTTTGTTTCGTCGGGCCCCCGTTGCCTCCAGTGGTCTTCTTCGTCTTGTTCGACATTTTTCAGATAACTCGAGCCTCGGCTTAATTGAAATAAGTAATGATTTCTTTAATTTCTGGTTTTGCTTTGGCCTGCCATTCGGTTATCAGAAATATTTGACAAATCACAAAATCACATGATAAAATAGTAGTACCTTTTACCAGTAAGAATATACTAGAATATACTGTGAATACCAACATTCGATTACCTTCAAGCAACGTAATTTTTCATTTTTATCAATTTAAATGTTTGTACATTTTATTAATTCTACTCTTAAAGAAAATAGTAATTGAGAATTTTTTAAGCCTTATTATTGTTATTGTAACATAGAGAAAACTTGTTATTGTTATTGGATAAAAAAATACTCAACGCTTAAACTAATAAATTCACGTTTACTTTTGCATTACACCTTTTTCGGATAGATGTATAATTTAAGGCAGATTTTTCAATGTCAGGTTAACGTTTTCCATTGAGGTAAATTGTAAATTAACTGAAATTTTTTTAAATAAACCATTTCTTCTATTAATTAATTTAATCTTTATTTATTAGTTTCTTAAAAAATATTCAGAAAACCTTCCGATGGACTTGGTCCATTATTCATAAAGATTTCCTTTGGATTTGTAAATTACATCAATAAATTTAATAAAGTTTTTTAAAGTGCGCTTGTACCACAAATAAGTGCTACTGTTTTGACCGCTGCTGTTCAATCGACAACGAAATTAGTATATTTCGGTATATTTCCCGCAACCTCAGCGGCATATTGCGACACTGCCGCTGTGGTCACACTGCAGCGAAAGGGAAAACAAAGCAAACGACGAAGACGCGAATCAAAAGGCGCACGCGGCAAAATGTAAAAACTTGCTTATTGGTTTATTTTTAACAGTTGCCGTCATCGCAGTCGCATTTGGCCGATTGCTCGCCGCACCGCTTGCGTGTGTTAATTAAATATATTTCAGCCATTGCCAATTGCTGCGTATATTCGGCGGTAATTAACTGAGCTCAGCGCCTGCAGTTAGCCGCACGCTTTCGTACAGTTGAGACGCGCGTTTTTTTTGTTCAATACATATTGTTGTATTCTTCGTTGGGGAACTTCCACTGCAGCGCAGCGCGATGGTTTTGACGAATTTCGAGTGCTGGGCACATGGCGGCGATCCGTCATCGGCCGCTGCCGCCGGTTTCGAAACCGGCAGCCTTCGCCCCCACCTGGATCCCTTCAATCCGCGTGCCGTTGGCTTCATTAGCGATCCCAACAATAACAATAGCAGTGACCCCAACAGCACCATAGATGGGCAGCCGACGCCGGAAGTCCTGCCACTGGAAGTGCTGCGCTGCAAGAAGCGCCTGAATCCCAGCGATCTAGATCCGCATGGCGACGGCTGTGGAGGCGATGTGGACCATCCGGTGTACACCAAGCGGTGTCGCTACGATGACGCGGATCTGGCGGCGCAGTATTGCAATGGCAAGTACTATCTAAACAAGATTAAAATATTAACTTTTCTAAGTAATAGATAGGGAAAGCAAAGAGTGCATTTTTCTAATGTATTAAAGATATAAATTCCCAAATCAACTATAGATTAAAGGCTACACCTCTTGTTAGTATTATTACCTCAACTGTATACACTGTAAAGATGGTAAATCAAAGATTTTACCTTAGCAACAGTTGTCGTTTTACATATATGCAAATAAGCCTTTTAACTAAGGTTGTCTTGGGAAATCTTTCAATTAATTAATAACTTTACCTAAATAAATAAATATTAAGTATGTAAGAAACTTTAAGCCGTAACTCTTGGGCTTGTAATCATTTGACCTTGGGGTCGTAAGCTTTGCGCACATTTAATTGGCGTTGCGTGAAAAGTGTCGTAAAAGTTGTGAATTTACAAAATTGTGTGTTGACCTTGCGCCCCCAAAATTCGTTTTCTCTCCAATGGTGTGAGGGCTATGTGTGTTGTGACCTGTGTTATCAGTTGCCATTATTAATTCGGTGCGATTTCTGCTATCGCCGACATATGGAATCCACCGCTCTCTCGGAACGATAAGCTCTTGACAGCCCCGCTAAGGCAAACCGGCCCCATAGCGTCGTGTTTGCTTGGCCAAACACACGATTCTGCTGTTGTGGTTGGGGATTTTATACGTTCGAGATGGAGACAGCTGCAGTTCCCTTTGCCTTTTAAAATTTTTGAGCAACGGAAAAACAAAGGCAAGATTGTGGATATCTTGCAAGTTTGAATCAATATCTATACCTTTTCTTATGGCAGTACATTTTTTATGAGATATATAAAGTAATAATCGCTGGCTTTGTATGATTAGAGTTTGGGGTTTCCTCCAATCTTTTCTTTTTTTAGATTTAAAATCCAATGTCTGTCCAAGTTTAAGTGTATAAATTATCTCTAGAGTCGAATATCTTCATAATATTAATATAATGATTTCATATTATTTAGTCCTGATGCTATTTATATTGATTTATTTTGATTATATTTATAAAACATCCTCACATGTGCTCAAAGTTGCCACATGTATTAGGCAATTCGTTACCTTAGCAGTTTTCCCCCCAAGCTAAAACTAACCTTATCAACAACACAAACGCAAACATACAATAAAAAGTATCAAAAAAACTACTCGGAGATAAGAAATGACAACAGCGGCAACTCGCTGCTCTGCTCCGAATTGGTTATAAATAAACGATCGGTAATTGGGGCAAATATCGATAGCAGGCAGCGTCAACGTGAGTTGTTGCGCTTGCAATGATCAACCACTGAGAAAAATAAGGTTTAATATGACTTTGTTTAGTTGTAATAATTTTTTTAATTCAAATTAGCAAATAATAGCTGCCATAATTCCTTGTAATTTAATTTATTTTGCTTGATTTTGCACCTATTAATCGTAAATCTCTTTCCCTCAGATTTCTTTTCACTGCCTGCCACACAAATAATTGGAACACAGGCCTGTTTGATGGATTACGAGATGCAGGCCAACGGCGGCGGCATGATGATGGAGTCAGAGCCGACTCTTCCACACCAATACCAACATCAGCAGCAGCATCATGAGCAGCAGCATGAGCAGCAGCAGCAGTCACAGCCACAGCCGCAGCAGCATCAACGCATTTACCAGCATTATCAAGGTCATTTGCATCGCGCTAACCGTGATGTGAGTCGTTGCATGATGTCGCACATGATTTAGGGAAAATAAGATATACATTAATGTATATAACTCAGAGTGAAGAACGCACAAGAAACACACACACATGCAACCGTTCACCGAGCGAGAACGCGTCTCTCTATATATGTATCCATAAATTTCGCATATTACTCATAAGCAAAGTGGATTTAAATAATTCGCAGTACACAGATACCTAACACAAGCCAAAAACAAACAAAGGAAATGAAAAGAAATTGTAAAAATAACGAATCAATCAATATGTATTCTGAATGAGTTGTTGATCCCCGCAATCATCCTAAATTGTACAAAGCAAAAGCGAACTCAAAGGAAATCTGTATTGATCTCGTTAGATATGATGCCACATGTACTTAATTACCTAAAGCAGTGAGAAATACCTAACTTAACCACAAAATATGAATCGTTACAAAGCAATCATAACAATCAATTAGTACGAAAGCAATATAAACTTAAGTGAAATGTTAAAACAGCCTAATTCGATTGCTAAGAGCCTTCACAAAGTGTTGGATATACAGTATAAAGTTATATGAGAACAGATTAGCATAAGTTTAAGTCCGTAACACCATAAGTTCAAAATGTATGCCAGAAATAATTATCTTCTGTAATATGTACAATAACTACCATTCTTTTATTATTATTTTTTATTTTTTTTATGCTTAAACTCGTTTGAGATTTTTTAATTGCAATTTTAGTTTTAATTTGGCGTTATTTTGTGTGAATAACAAAGGAAATATGTAAAGAAATGAATATCTAAAGTTAAACAAAGAGAAGTAATGCGAAAACACTTTGTGAAAGATCTAGAAAAAATGTGCAAGACCTTAAAAATTAAAATGAAAACGAAAACTCCATCAACTGATAGTCAAACCTCTGTCCACTCTCTCTCGCCCGTCTACAGAATCCTCAGAGCAACGAGAGCCACCGCCATCGAAGAAAAAGCGAAGAAATTATCCTTTAGAGAAAATTCAATTAATTACCGAAAGCAGCAGCAGTGAAGCTGTGGCGGACTTGTATATAGCCACGCATGGCGGTTGCCTGCATCACTTCAGCAAGCTGAGTGGCTGTGGCCTAGAGGAGTCTGATATCTAAGCAAATAGCCCAAAGGGTTACCTGTAGTAGCCTCCAATCTAAGTACAATCGATCATTGTAATAGCCTAACCTAAGTAGCAAAGTAAGCTCGCGCATATATCGCAACCTGAAGGTGCTTTGTTCTAGTATTTTGATTTCTAATAAAAATCGTAAGCTACCAAAACCTCTAGGGAGAAGCGTTTTCCTTTAAATTAAAAGTAGCCTTAATCATGAAATTTATAAGCTAATGTTTTATTATTTTAATCTTTAATTAACCTATTTTAGGCCTTCATTTTATGAAATTCATTGCTCAGCAAATTAAGATGGTTCAGGGGGTATACGGCAGCCCTACTGCCACATTAAAGCAGCATATAATACCTATGATCTGATATTTAAATTATGCCCATTATCTTGATTGCTGATTATCATAAATTGACGATGGAATTGAGGCATTTATGATACGAAATTGGGTGAAATGGGGCTTGAAATGCACTTTCCACGACACTGTTTCAAAGCAGATACTTTCCAGCAGATTGACATGCATGAGCTTCTGCTGAAGGTACAGAAGTCACCTACTTGCTTTTACCTATCCTTATCCATTGACAGTTTATTTCTATTATGAAAAAAGAAAACAAACTGAAAAAATGTCATTGGTACTATTTATATTTGAATCTGTTTTAAAGTTCAAATAAATCAAGCATCGATGTTAATCGGTTTAAAATCGATTCTTCTCCAGCTAAAGGGGGAAATCAAGATAAATTTGTAGGATTTTTGTAGCATTAAACTGAAGATAATTTTTCTAAAATTTTCATAAAGGTTGATTACGACTTTAAATTGAATCTATTTCCTTAGCAGAAGATTCGATCTAGTGATTTTTGTGGGCTATTCAGGGTTCGTTTTTAGTTTTAGCCTTATTTTAATTGTAGATATTAAATATATAAGTCAGATCTACATATATCCTGCCATAAAGCACAACTTATTTGCAAGTTTGGAAATATGAGTATTATTTTTATATTAAAGTGAAAGCTCTCATAAGTAGGCAATGATTGCAGGCCTAATTATTCTATGGTGGGGGCACTAGACATCGTTATTTCAGGGACATTGAAATATTATTTCCCCTAAACGAAATATGATATAAGTTTCAAAGGTATGTAAGCCTTATTATATTTTCAAAATTAATGAGTACAGTGTTTCTATGTTGGTGGTATCCACTAGATAAATGCAGCGTTAAATGCAATTGAAAGTTAGTACTTAAGAATACTAGATGCGGCTGTAACTGTGCGATCCTGTCATGATTCCCGTCAGATCTGCAGCGTTTGCTGCTGCTGGTTCTCCAGGTTGATGTAGTTTTCCTGGACGTCCTTCACCATGAAGTCCACCAGATTGCCCAGGTCGTACTTATGCTGCCAGTGCCAGTCCCGTCGGGCTTCCGAATCGTCGAACACTTCCGGCCACGAGTCTGCGATCGCCTGGCGGCTGTCCGGCTTGTAGGTCACATGCAGATGGGGCACATGCTTGCTCAACCGGTTCGCCAACTCCTCCGGAGTAAAGGACATGGCAGTGACGTTGTAGACGCGGCGCTTTAGCAGCTCGTTCGGAGCTTTCATGAACTCCAGAAGGGCCCTGGAATACGAAAAATATATTATATATAAAATATTATATGAACCTTTTGGCAATCCGTAAAGCCATAGAATACAGGGAGTAGCAATTTATGTATATCTTTATTTTTTTTAGAAAACTGCTAAGGGTTCGTTATTATCTGCAAAAACTCACCGCAAGCAATCCTCGATGTACATCATGGGCAGTCGGGTGTCGGGACGCAGGTAGCAGGTGTATTTTCCATGTCGCAGAGCCTCATGGAAAATGGCAACGGCGTAGTCTGTAAAGGACATGGTTAAAGGGGTTTTACATTAATAAAATGGATTCTTTAATTATTCACAGAAAACTCTCATTGTTCCGCAAGCTAAGATGGGTCACCAGATCAAGTCAGTGTGTAGATACCTACAAGCTGATATTTAAATTAAGCCAATTTTTTGTCTTGCTCTTTGATTACCATCAATTGGCAATGGGAATTAAGGCGTATTTTTGATAGGAAATTGGATTAAATAAGGCTTGAAATGCGCCCTCGACGATGACACAGTATTAGTTTCAATAGGTAAAGGTAACGTAGAAGATATTTTCTACCAGATTGACATGCTTGAGCTTCTGTAGAAAGTATATTCCTCGTACCTGTGGTGCCTCCGCCTGGCGGATCGCTGGATATAACTCCGGGGAAGCGCAAGCATCTAAAGTCCAGGCCAAATTTGTGGTAATAGTATTCGCCAATTAGCTCGGCATGCACCTTGGAAACGCCATAAATAGTGCGCGGTCTCTGGATCTGTGTAATACAAGATGACACACTTTAGTATCGAACAAACATTGTTTCCGGAGCAGGAACAGGAACTGGAGTAGGACAGGAGGTGACCTACCGTAACATTTGGCGTGGGGTTCCGGGGACTGTCGGGGCCGAAGGCACCAATGGTGCTGGGCACGAATATGCGGAGCTTGTACTGCTTCGCCAGCTCGATGACATTGTGAACACCCTCTATGTTTACCCTGTAAAATAATAAAAATAAATTAAATTGATTTAATATAAATTAAATTACATAATATAGGTATTTTTAAATTCTGTCCTAATGTAATCGATTTGGGGAATGGCAACCTTAAATTTTTTATTTAAAATCGCACCTCACTGCCAAAGGCACATTCTGTTCGCCAACGGCACTGAGCAGGGCCGAAAAGTGGATCAGCCAGTCGATGCGATGGTCCACAACGATCTTTTGCAGCCCCTTGAAGTCCAGGATGTCGGCGAAGATGTACGGCCCATTCTCCAGTATCTCCTGGCTGGGCTTGATGATGTCCGAGAGGATCACACTCTCGCTGCCGTACTGCGAGCGCAGCAGCTTGGCGCACTCGATGCCCAGTTGGCCAAGACCACCTACAAAAATCGTGAGCAAACCATTTGCTTATGTTGAGAAATATTTTTACAAGTATCGTAGTCCCATATAGAAAACAATTCCTTAGCTTAAAAGATATTACACGACTATATTCAATTCTAAATAAAGTTGCCGTGGGGATTTCGACGTTATAAAATTAAAAAAAAAGATCTAAATTATAATCTAAAAATAAAAAAAAAGGTTTTTGGAAACTAATTGTTCTAATTCTCGAGGTATGATAACTTGACAGAAAGCACAAGAAAATGTTTCTGGAAAAATGTTGCTTGAAAAATGTTGCTAGGAACATGTTGAGAAACACAAATTGATGCTTGCAGGATGTTGCAGAGGTTCACCTTGAATTTAAAGCGTTAGAAAAAAGCCTTAACTCGCGAGAAAGCTAATTTCTTTGCCCAGCCTCTGCCGGCACACGCACAGAATATTAACATGGCATCAGTGAGTTCAAATAGTTTTTTTTATGATATATTACAAACAACTTTATAAATTGGTTATCATAACCTTCCACTTTGATTTTTCTATTACTCACAGAAATGTAAATTTAATATGTTTCCAGGCAATAACCAGTGGCTTACCACAAAATATTATTTGACAAACATTTTAGCACCTTGTTTCTTGAAGAATGCATATAAATAGAGTTCTCTAATATTTTTACTCTATTAAAAAAGAAACTTAGAATAGAAAATAAAAGAAAAGTCAATCATCTTTTTATTTATTGATCTCTTTTTGCCCAGCTGTTGGCCGTCTGTCTAATCAGCCTTGGAGCTCATCATCGCTTTGGCAGACGCCGTGGATATATGCAATATAAATATAGACGGAGACACGTGGCACCCGGGACTACCGACCTGTGATGAGAATTTTGGGTGGTCTTCTCTGGACGGGCACCTGGTGGACGTTGCGTCGCTGGACCAACTGGCCAGCGGCTGCTACTGGAGTAATCCTTGTGATCCTGGGGACCGCGACGGAAAGCGAGAGCGAAGTCGCGGCGGCGGGGCCGAAGGACAAGCTGGCAAGGCACTTGCGAAACATTTTCCCGGATCTCTGATCTCAGCGAGCGACGATTTTCAACTGATTTCGAAATTTGCGAAATATTTCTCACGAGGCCCTCAGAATTACTGCCACAACTAATTTCCGCGCTATATGTTTTCGCATATACTTGTATGACATCGCGTGAGCGCGAACTCGGATCCCGTCGGCTGGCTAGTCGCTCGCCTTTGGTTTAGTGAGTATTAGTTTGTTGGCAGCCATTCAAATTCATTATGAGCTCCATGAGCTGCTGGGGCAACTGTCGCCATGGCGAGCACTGGTTTTGTTTGGGGCTCCAAGTTGAGTGATTCAATAAAAACGAAAGCTGGCGCGATGCGGAGGAGGCCTGGCAGTGGACAACAACAACAGCCCAGAGATGGAATTGGATGGATGGATGGGTTTCCTTTTCGGCGGCGGGGCACAAGTCTAAATCTGTTCGAATTCCTCATACATACATGTACTATATATATTATACATTGCGTAGACAGTGGTTATGTGGTTATGTAAGTGCGATTGTGCGCTAAACAGGGTGATTTTTAGTGGGGTTCACGGGACAGGCCCCCATTTTAGGGGGGTGTGTCTCGGCAGGTTCGGGAAATCGTAAGTTCTTGAGAATTTCCTGGTTTTTATCAATGTTTCCTTTTAAAATAAATACTATTTTTACTGTTTTAATATTTTGAGAAGTTATTTGATATAAAATTAGTGAAATTGGCTTTAAAATTGGTAAATCTCTACATATTATTTTCTTTCTATATATTTTAGACTCGGTTTTGACCGCTTTATGAACTAGTTAAATTTTTTGAAGAAATAAATATCTTTTTACTTTGACTATTTTAAATTATATTTTCTAAATATAGAAAAATATTTCGGGAAGAACTTTTGTCTTGATCTTTTTAAGAATTTTAGTTTCTAGCTCATTTAATTAATATTATATAATGTACTAAGTTTATAATAATTATTCGACTTTTATCTGTAATTCCCCAATTATATCTTAAAGCATTTTATGGACTTTAACATTACGTGCTCAGGAGACTTAAGCTACCGAGTTACTAACCGAAATTCATTCCGAAAAATCCGTGAAATTCATATAGAATCATACCATCCCGTGATTAATGATAATTTATCCCTCTATGCTCCGCAAATCATATTAACCTTGAGTGCGAAATTCAATTTAGTTGACAATGAACGCCAGTCCCTCGGGGGTCAGTCTTGAAATGGATTCCAATTGGCGGGTTAAGCTAACTTAATCCGAATTCAAATCGGACACGTGTAGTGTCCAGATAGTTCAGATAGTGCAATGAATTAGCACTATAGTAGATTTTCCGACTTTGATCTTATCATCTAGAGCGGCCTCCGACGGCCTTGACAACCCGTTGGATTCTCATTCTCTCAAGTGCATGACGTCGATGGATTTGCATAAGGCGTGCGAGTCTAGTAAATATTGTGCACATAGAACTAAAAATATTATTATTTGTTTGCTTGCTTTGCCAGTAGAAAAGCTAAAAAAACAGCTGAGAATTTCACTTTTCACTCTCTCTATCTTTTTGGGCACGGTATTTCAAAATAAATGTGAAATTTAGGGAAGCGAAAGTGGAAAAGAAAAGCCAACCGACAAGGGCTTATGTCACATCATGGCATATAGCAATTTGAGCGCTTAATGGGGACTTTAATTTAATTTGAGGGAAACTAAGCGAAGACAATAAAGATGCGATAACTTCCTCAAGGAAATGTAACCATTTTTTATATAGATAGTGGGAATTTATTTGTTTTTTTTTGCATCCTAAAAACTTACCTTGTTTACATTTTTAATAAGCAAACGTTTTTTACGTAAATAAACTTGAGCTTAGTTTAGGATTTGGATAAGAAATATTAAGATTAAGATAAGAGTAATTTTAACGTTTATAATGTAAGTAAATACAGGAAGATTCAGCCTTTAATTTCTGTTAGAATTCAGCCCTGAATTTCCGGGGATATTCCTCCACGAATTTTCAGGATGATTTCACCCGGAATTTCCGAAATTTCCGGGGGAATTAAGTCCTGCATTGACGGACAATTAACGGAAAATCCTCGTTAAAAAGAAATTTTCATATTCTTAAAAAAGTACGAGTACTTAAAAAAGTAAAATATAATTCTTTTCTATTAGTAATTTAAGGTACAGATCAAAAAAGTATGCAGTAATCAAAAGTTTAATTTCCCAAAGATCGCCTGCTAAATTTATAGAACTGACTTTTACTTTTGGGACAGTTCTCTGTGCTCTTCAAAAATCTAAAGACCTCAAAGGAAACTCATTATTTGCTTGAGCTTACTGAGTATAAACTTCGTTTACCCTTAAGCTATTCCAATTAATTAGTTAGGAAACCTCAACTTAACCCGATGCCACCTCAGCTGTTAATGTGGCAATTAAAAGAAAACCCGAAAATTGCTCTTGGCCTTCGTTGCCACAGTTATTTCCTGTCATAATTCTCATAATTTCACTTGCAATTTCATTTACCGCGGCCGCCTTGTAGTGCCAATAATAAACTTATAAACGACTCGACCTGGCCCATCTCGTGGGGGAGAGGGACCGACCTCTGATCCGTGGTCACAGATCGCCTCACCCGCGTTCCACAACGGAGTCCACTTCCCAGCGAGAGAATCAGCCAAGTGTGGCGCCCGCCATGGAACCCAACTCCGACTCCGTCTTCGACTCCAACTGGCAGGAAGCCCTCTGCTCGAGCCGACATTTCTGGTAGAGATCTTGAGTAATCCGCTGGGCTGTAACATTTTTCGAGCAACAGTTCCAGCGTGCATTCCAAGCGAGGAGGTTCGTCCAACTAGAAGAGTCGGAAAACCCATCGAATTTAAGTCGTTTAGTAAGAATAAATAAATAAATAATCAAATCGAAAAGCAAGAGTGAATCTGAAAGTGAAGTGAACTAATTATTGCTTAAAGGCTTAACTGAATACTTAAGCAAGAGTGTTGGCTTAATTTAATGAAAGTTGGAGTTTTAATTTAATTAAAGTTGGAGCAACGGATTGTCACTTAATTGGATTTTTGTCGTAGGAGTCAAAGATAGTATTTATTGGATTAATGCGTAATTGAGTAAGTTTAAGAGTTTTTAAAAGTTTAAGAGGTAAAATTATACAACAATTGCAATGTAAAAATATTATCATATACTGAAACTATAGAAATTTTTGATCAGGATATATTATATATATATCTTCTTCTACTTCCAGATCTTTCTGGTTATCCCTTCATTCAGTCTAATTTCAACATTTTCCTAATGTTACAACTTTGTTTTCTTCTTTGCCATCTTCGATCTATTTAAGTAGCTCAACTCACCTACATCTGAAATCCAAATCTACATTTCTGAAAGAACCGTTCGATGTAGAACTAAACAGTTACTTAATTATAAGGAGAAAAGAAATCAGAGCAGGTGAAATTGTCGCGGGAGATAGTACGTACATATGTAGGGGAAAAGGAGGAGAGTCTTGGGGATGGGGTCTTCACTTAGTGTGACTTCAAGCCGTGCAAAATGCAAGAAATTACACACAGCTACACAGGCACTGACAGATACAAGTACAGATACAGATACATGCAGAGCTGTAGCTTCAGCTACAGATGCAGATACTCGCGGAGCCGAACAATGATGAAAACGACAATAATTTCAAGGTTCGTTTGATGTAAACTCCGCTGCGCATGCGTAGAAGCGCGGCAGAGAAGATAACACAAAAAGCTCCATAAACCGAACCCTCGAAGCGGCGGTTTTAGCGTTTTCACTCTATTCCAAAGTTTTGCAGCTGCTTCAGCTGCTGTTTTTCTGTTTCTCTATTTTTTTTCTGCTTTTTGTTAAATGATTACAAAATTTTCGTTGAAAAGCCATGTTACGCTTCTCGGCGCAAAGAGTTTCTTTTTGGAGTTGAGTTGCGCAGTTGCATGGATAGAGGGTGGGATGGTTATAGTTATAGCCATGCCACGGAAAGGTATAATGTCTATACGTTATGAAGACGAGACGAGACGCGAGTCTCGGGGCTGTTGCACAAGACAGCGTACGTACCACTTCCTGTCGTACGACTGCGACTTATCATCGCCAATAGAAGGGTTGATGAGGCGTTAGAAGTGCGGCTAAAAGATGAAACTATTTGGGAAATTGTTCAGATTTGTTAAGGGATATGAAAAAACCTATTAATATTATCGGTATTACAAAAAAAGAAATATAATATACTCAAATATGGACTCATAATCTACTAAGAAACACCAATAATCGCTGATCTTTAAATACCAACAAATTTTTGTGACCAAACACCTGGCAAAGCCAAATCTAATCTCTGCTAATTTAAAGCAAATTCCATTAAAAATACAAGACTATTGGTTAATACAAAATAAAATCCCCTTTAATCGTGTTGAAAGTTTTTAATTCATGTTAATCATGATTGCTGCCTCGATAGTCAATAAATTCAAGACAAGAACCAGACAGCTGAAAGAGTGATTGGTAACTGACCATTACCTTATGTATGTTTGCTGTCATTATCTAATCGGACTAAGCGCACTAATAAATTCAAATAAATACATAAAATAAATCCCTTCAATAAACTTCATTATTGGCAGTTGCACATTAGCCTGTCTTACTAGAATGTAGATAATCATCGAAAATATTGCAATTCAGGTTTCTTTTATTTTTGGGGTTTTCCTTCCGAAAATATTCCACTGATTTATATGGCGTTCGGTTATTTATATTCCACTTGTTGCTGTTAAATCGGAGCCATTCACTCATGACTTCTTTTGTTTTCCTTTTTTTTTTAGTTTTTATTTATTGTTTTATTTCCTTATCGATTCATCAAATTATTTCTAACCAAAAATAACCCCTGAATTAACTGCAGTTCGTGTATCTTTATTGGGTTTACATTCCTTAGCGACCCTCGTAGGAGTTGATACGCTCAATGATCGGATCGTTGACCAGCTCCTTCATGTTGCTGGCAATGATAAAGTCCAGATGGTTGAAGCTCTGCACGGGCACACGGTAGTCCTCCACCAGGTGGGTGAACTTCGAGACCAGGGTGTTAACGTCCTCGGGTCCGCAGAGGGCATCGTTGGTGCTGGAGTACGAGTGAGTGGGTGCGGTGATCAGGCTGAGATCGTAGTCCGGAGGCAGATCCTGGCCGTACAGCTCGTTGTTCTTCTTGGTGCCCCAATCGTACTGGCGGAACTCGTGCGATTTCCACAGCTGCAGGTAGTGGATGCCCTGGTTGCTGGAGGAGCCAGCCGGATGGGTCTCGATCAGGACGCTCATGGAGCTCTGGAAGGAAGGATAAGGGTTTTTTAAAGTAGGATTCCTCTAGAGCTTGAACTCTCGTTTCCACTCACCATATTGGCATTCTCGTAACCTCCGTTGGCAAACATGATGAAGGCGTTTTTGCAGATCTTGTCGGTCATGGCGTGGCAGCCGTTGTCCACCAGCCGGTTGACCAGGTTGTTGTGCGGAATCAGCTCGGTGTCCACCAAAAGCTGGTTCCAGATGCCGCCGGGCGTGCCCACCAGCGGACCCAGAGCGTTGAAGATGAAGGACTGGCCGTGCTCGAAGTAGGCGCACGGGGCCAGCATATGTCCGGACTTGATCTTTTTATTGTACTCAGGTCGCACCGTGAGCAACACAAAAAAGACGGTGGTGCCCTGCGAGTGTCCGGCATAGTGCAAACTGTCGAATCCGGTCACTTCGAGGATGAAGTCGATCATGGCAGGGAGGTCGTTGGTTCCGATCTCGTGCCAGTCAAAGTGCCAGAACTTGTGGCTGTTAATCGAGATTAGGTTGTTTTCCCGCGAGTAGATGTTGCCGCGGGCATTGCCCAGCCACACATCGTAGCCGGCATCCGCCAGGAGGTAGGCCAGCGAGTTGTCCGGACCCGAGCACAGGAAGCAGTCCGAGTTGCTGAACAGGCCGTGCTGCAGGAGGACCGGCTGGCGCTTCTCGTTCTGGTTCTTCAGCTTGGGTGAGTACGGAATGCGAAACAGGGTCAGCACATAGCCGTCCTCGGTGACCACCTCGTGAGCCTCGGCCGGGTAGCCGTGCGAGCGGATCCGCTCGTCCGACTTCACGATCTCACTCAGGCAGTAGTCCGACTTCTCGGCGACGGCCAGACCCGCCACCAAACTGAACAGTAGGGCGTAAGCAATAGGACCCATTGTGGAGTATCTTTGTTTGCTTGCCAAACTGGCCGTGGGGCCTTCTTTATATAGTCCAGCAGGTCTTATCTGGTGGTAGAATAGCCGCCGATTCGCAGAACCGCTGATTTATGGAGATACTCTTGTCGGGCACACTCTAAAAAGATTGTTTAGGCTGCTTAGTTATTGGAAGGTCGAATAAAGTATATAACTCTTTAGGGACTTGAAATCAATTAAAAAGTCGTCAAAAAGTATGCAATTAAATATTTTGTGAATGCCTTTTAAGGCGTAGAAATATTTAGAATTCTTTATTTATGCTTTCAAACTAGTTGAGTATTTTATTCTACAATTTAAATACGTAGAAATCTATTTTTTATTGACATAACTAATAAAAAATCTAGATAATTGGTACATTTTTCGCTTTTTTTTCAAACATTAATGGTTTTGAAAATCCCTATTTAACTATTTTTGAAATCGGGTCACTCGGCTTAAGCATTCTTTGGAGATTCGTATACTTTCTAGCTTAAGTTTGTATTATAATTCTCAAGTGGTCATTCAGAAGAGCTAGAGTATAATAGAATTCAGTGGGCAGCGAAAGAATGCTGTAAAACATTATTTTAAAAAGACTAATCAAAAGTAATCTTTAAGGAAGACTAATGATTTTATATAAATCAAATCATTATATTAAAAATATATTTTTTTTAAAGAAAATTAAAGTCACAGAATATGGCGGAATATGTAAAATATGATCCAAATGTATTTTCATGCTCTGAAAAGTTAAGGAAAATTAAAGAGTTAATTTAATTTATTACATCTATTTAGACCGTTCCATTCGGATCTAAATCATTATTTTTTGAGTGGAAGGATGTCCCCCAATCTTGAATGGCACGCACCTGCTAGATAGGAGAGAGTTAAGCCCATCGTGGGGGTCTGGGTCTACGGTTTGGCGGAACTTTTCCCAGCTATAATAAAACATAATTTATTTTTAATATAAGCGATACCGCCTGCGGAATTTCTGTGATTAATATATGATGGGAGGGAGTGTTTTCCGATGGCAAGCAAGTGTTCAAATGACGTTTGTTTTGACTTTGGCTCGGGTGCAGCCTATTTTTAGCCATTGAGGGTTATTGTTTGTGAATTTGATAGTGCAAGAAAATGTGAATGAGGCAAACTTATATATTTTACAGTTTAGGTAAGTTAAGCAAAGTATTTCCGTTTTCTTGGGCTTGAATTTAGTTAATTTCTTAAGTATTTTCTTTTATTATAATTTTATATAATTTATATGCCTCTACCTTTTCCCCCTTAGCTATGTGCCCAGTTGGCCTCAACCAGGTTGCTCCGCACTCGAAATCTATGGTCTAGCCCATGGCCAGGATGCTGCTGACCATCTTTCTTCTCCTCTGTGCTGGCCTGAGCCTGATAAGGGCCGAAAGCTGTCCTCCCTCGCAGGCCATTCTGCCCTGTCGCTGTTCGCTGAGGGGCAAGGAGATCCAGATATGGTGAGTTTTCTTGATAAATCCAATTATATTAAATCCTAAATGTTATACCTTTCCCTACAGGTGCTCCCATAGCAATCTCCCCCAGATTATGGACGGCCTCAAGGCCGTGGAGCGCAACATCAAGGGCAGGATCGACGAGCTGGTGCTGGAGAACAACCAGTTGCCGGCGCTGCCGGGACGCTTCTTCGGGAGCCTGCAGATCGTGCGCCTGATGCTCCGCCACAACAGCATAGAGCGGGTGTCCAATGGCTGGCTGAACGAGCTAGAGAACGGCCTGGTGGAGATCTTTGTGGTGGAGCCGCAGCTGCGCAGCATTCCGGCGGAGAGTCTGAACGGGATGATCAACATGCTGGCCATCACCATCCAGAGCGATGAGCTGAAGCACTTGCCCGACTTCTCGGGGCTGCTGAGCCTCACCTACCTGAGTGTCCAGACGGGAGCGCTCCAGGAGCTGCCGTCGCACCTGTTCCGGCACCTGCCCAAGCTGCAGCACATCCACATCACTGGCGGCGCAGGGCTCACCCGCTTGGAGGCGGGCCTGTTCGATGGCCTGATCTCGCTGAAGAACCTGGATCTCTCGCACAATGGCCTGAACTGGATCCACCTGCGTGCCCTGTCCCGGCTGCCCAACCTGGTGAGCCTGAAGCTCTCGCACAACCAGATCAGCGACGTGGGCATGGTGGGTCGCATTGTCAAGGATCTGGAGCACCTGAAGAAGCTGCGGCTGGACCATAATCTGATTAGTGTGATCGAGGACGGTTCCTTCGTGGATCTGCCCAATCTCTCGGAGCTGCATCTGAACGACAACAGGATCACGGAGCTGCAGTACGGAGCCTTCCTGCGCACGCCCCAGCTGAAGACGATCTACCTGCAGAACAACCTCATCCGGCGGATCCATCCGGAGTCCCTGCTCCAGGCGAGTGGCAGCGGCGTGGAGGCGGTGCACATCTACAACAACGAGATTGGCCATGTGGAGGCCCTGCGGGCTCTGCTGGACGCGCTGCCCAGTCTCCGGTACCTGGACATGAGCGGTAATCTGCTGAGCGAACTACCCTACGGAGCTCTCAGGGGTCACGGCACTCTGGAGCAGCTGCATCTCAATCACAACCAGCTGAGACTCATCGAACGGGACGCCCTGATGGCCATGCCCGCCCTGAGGGAACTCCGGATGAGGAATAACAGCCTGTCCTCGGACTTGCCCCTGCCATTCTGGAATCTGCCGGGCCTGAAGGGACTCGACCTGGCACAGAATCAGTTTGGACGCGTGGACTCCCAACTGCTGGCGGGTCTTCCCTCGCTGAGGAGGCTAGATCTCAGCGAGAATGGCCTAAGGGAGCTGGCACCCAATAGCTTCAGGCACAATCCCCTCCTGGAAACACTCAACATATCCTCCAATGAGCTGACCAAAGTCCACTCCTCCACGCTGCTGCACCTGGAACGACTCTTTGAGGTGGACGCCAGCTACAATCAGCTGAAAGCGGTAATCGGAGGCCTCCCCAGAATTGTGGAACGCATCTCTCTGAAGGGTAACCACATCTCCGCGCTCCCAGCTGCCGCCAGCAAGGATCTGCAGCTGCCCAATCTGCGTATGCTTGATCTCAGCCAGAATCGCATCGAACAGCTGCCCAGGCACGGCTTCCAAGGAGCATCCGAGCTGAGGGTCTTGAGTCTGGCTCAAAATGAGCTACGCCAGCTGGAGGACACCTCCTTCATTGGAATCCAACGCCTGGAGTTGCTCCACTTGCAGGAGAACCAGCTGGGCGAGGCGGATGAGCGGGCTCTGCTTCCGCTGGCGGAGCTGAGGAATCTGAATCTTCAGTCCAACAAACTGGAGGCCATCACGGATAACTTCTTCTCGAACAACAGCCGGCTGGAGCAGTTGGACCTGTCCAGGAACCTAATACGCAGCATCTCACCCACCGCCTTCGATACCCAGAGATCTCTGGAGTATCTGGATCTGTCGGGCAACGCCCTGCTGGACATATCCGTGGGATTGGGGAACCTGAACAGCCTGCGCGACATCGATCTCAGCTACAATCAGATCTCCCGCGTCCAATCCGATGTTATTGGCGGGTGGCGCAATGTCGTGGAGATCCGTTTGTCCAATAATCTCATCGTGGAGCTGCAGCAGGGCACCTTCCGGAATCTGCCAAAGCTTCAGTATCTCGATCTCAGCAGCAATGAGATCAGGAACGTGGAGCCGGGTGCCCTCAAGGGACTCGACGAGCTGCAGGAATTCGTGCTGGCCGACAATAAGTTGGTGGAGCTCAAGGATCACGTCTTTGAGGAGCTACCAAGTCTCCTGGCCTCCCACTTTCAGTACAACAAACTGCGCTACATCTCACCGGAGAGCTTCCACAATGCCAACTCGTTGGTGTTCCTCAATCTGTCCAATAACCACTTTAGGAACATGGAGAACATAGGTCTTCGCAGCATGCGTAATCTGGAGGTCTTGGATCTGTCCACCAATGGCGTCAAGTTGGTGTCCACGATGCCGCTGAAGGCCCTCAACTGGCTGGTGGAGCTCAAGATGGACAACAATCAGATATGTCGGATTCAGGTGAGATACGTTTTTAAAAAGTAAATGATTTGTAGAAACTATTTGAAATGGAAGTATTCTTTAAATAATTTCGAAATCTTTATTTAGTTATATCTTATATTAAGTTAAAAATATAAATAGATTTTTATATACAAATTATGGTTCATTGCAAACTTTTCCACACCATTCTTATCTATTTCGAACCAAATTCCAATATAATCACTAAGATGCCGAACGGTCATACATTTGACTTGCAATATGCAGCCATTTTTCTGCTGGCGACGAAAATCGCCATAATCTTATCCAAACCTACGAAGATTAATAAATTAATAGAACCTTTTCTTATATTTTTATGAATAAATAGGGCTCCCCATTTGAGACAATGCCACGTTTACGAGTCCTTTCCATGCGGAACAACCAACTGAGGAGCATTAAGGAGAGGACCTTCCGAAACCTCAGAGGAAATATAGCCATTTTGGATGTGGATGGTATGATCTACCCAGGAATGAAAATAACATAAAATATACCTTGTGAAATTATTAATTATTCCAGGCAATCCCATCGATTGCAACTGCGAGATGCAGTGGCTCTCCGTTTGGCTGCAGGAGACAAACTTCCCGTATCCGGGACCCAAGTGCCAGGATGGACGTCTCCTAAGAGCAGCGCGCATGGAAAGGAGCCTGTGTGTGGGTTCGGATATCTACGGAAACGAAAGGACCAACGATGGCAATCAGTTGCCACTCCTCAACGAGCATGGTGATGTCTTCCAGCGGGATTTGCCCGAGGATTTCAACGACGAGTGCGAGGCAGTCGAGGGCACGAGACTGCCAGGGGATCGCCCACTGGTAGGTGAAAGCGAGTACTTCTACGATCAGTATGTGGACGCCACCGAGGCCCCAGACACCACCAACTCCGTGATCAGCACCTCGCAGCGACCCAGGCCGAGTCCCACGCTGAACAGCAACTTGGACCTGAACAATACGATTCTGCACACCAAGTACTTTGATCGGAAACCGCAGCCCGGCTCCGGATCTCCCTTCACCTTCTTCGGCTATCCCCTGCCCAGTGTTAGCTTGGGTCGCTTCTTCGGATTTGGCGACCGGGGGCGCAAGCAGCGAACGGATGGCAGCGACGAGATGCCCGCCACCCATCGCATGGCCCACATAAGCCTGCCCAGCGGTCAGCGCGGCAAAACCCGGATGTATCAGCCGAATAGTGCGGAGTTCGAGAAGTACCTCAAGGATCAGCAACATCAGCAGCAGCAGGAGAAGCAGAGTGTAGCCAGGAACCGGTATGTGGACACGGACTCCACCACCTCCTCGCTGGAGGATGCCCTGAGCAACGAGAGCGGGAGTGCAGCCACCACAGTGGGTGTCTTTCGCACCACCTTCCGGGAACCAGCGAGCATCGAACGCGGGGGGTTTCGCCCCATTGTCCCCGTCCACGTGGGTGGTTTTATGCCTGTCCATGATCCCCAGCAGCGGCGTGGTCTTGTAGAGGCGGTGAACATTACAGGAAAGCAGCAGCAGCCGGAGCAAGCTAAAGGCGAGCGGAACTTGGTGCCCATCCCTGTTCAGACGAGGCCCAAGCCCACTGTTAGCAATGTGGAAAGTGCGGAGACAGCTACCTACGATGTTACGGAAACCACTCCAGACATTACCACCACAACGCCTCTGATGCCGAGCAATAGGGTGACAACCAGCACAACTCCAGCACGGAGCACAAGCACCACTACCAGCCCCCAGACGACTCCCGCATATGATGGATCATCATCCAGCAGCGAACAGGCGCAGGAGTCGCAGTACGATGACGATGATCTGGAGGCGCAGTCCGTGACCTTGCTCCGGCCTCCTCCCTTGGTTCACACAACCACGGCGGAGACGATCCTCTTGATTCCCCCCGCTGAAGAGCATGTCGCGCAGATAAAAAGCCGATCCTGGGTTACGACGACGACCACGAGAGCGCCTCAAAGTCCCAGAGACTATCAGGCAACGACTGCCCGCCCAACAAGCTCCTTGGCTCCTCCTCCTTCCCCGCCAATACGCGGCGGAGGACGCTCCACCATCACCAAGGTGTACACTCCCCACCAGCAGCAGGTGGCTCAGCCCACGGCGGAGGAGTACCAACGCACCACGCCCAGTGCCGATAACGAGGGCGTGGCCAGCGAGCATCAGCTCACAGCCAATGCCCAAAAGCGCACAGAGGTGGAGCTCCTGCAGGTGGATCGGGTGGATCGCAAGGATGGCATGGATTGGTACTATGAGAGCTTCAAGAAGAAGCGCGACTTCAATGGTGGTGCGGCTGTGCGAAAAACAGCACAAAAAGAGGTGTTCTTCGATGGAATTGGAGCCGGTGCTTCGTCCAGTTGGAGTCGACTAAGCAAGAAGGCGATCCTCTGCCTCAGCTTGTTATTGTTGTGGGGAGCAGCGTGTTAAACAGTTTTGTAAGATCTTAAAATATTGTATTTTGTATGTTTTTAAAATAAATACTTTATTTTATATATTATAATGGGAGATATTTTATTGGCAGCATCTGGAAATGAAAGAAATATATATTTAATACATATCATAGCAGTGACAGACTTTAAATCAAAATTTCAAGTCAGATGGTGATGCATGTTAAATAGATTTCAACATAATTTCTCTGATTTTGGGTATGTTAGGTGTCATCAGTTAAAGGTGTAGAGTAAACTTAAAAGTAATGAGTTTAAAAATTACCTTTTGATAACTCTCAGCACTGAAATACACTCAGTTAAAGCAATAGAAGGTTCTCCCCCTTCACATTGGCCTGTAAAAAAAAGAAATTATGGTTAGTAACTCCTTTTTAATTTCTCAAAAAGTTAATATGAAGATCGTATTCAGATGGTGATGCATGTTAAATAGATTTCAACATAATTTCTCTGAGTTTGGGTATGTTAGGTGTCATCAGTTAAGGGTTTAGTGTAAATTTAAATTAAATGAGTTTAAAAATTACCTTTCGATAACTCTCATCACCTTAAAGGAGTCGAAGATTTTCGTCCTTTACATTGGCCTGTAAAAGAAAGAAATTATGCTTAGTAACTCCTTTTTAATGTCACAAAAGTTTAATATGAAATTCATATTCAGATGGTGATGCATGTTAAATAGATTTCAACATTGTTTCTCAGAGTTGGGTATGAATTTATCATCAATTTGAAAATAAACATTATTCAAACAAAAACTGATAAGTTACCTTATTCCAACCGTTCAAGCTCCAAAAAGAATAAGTTCCGCGGAAGGTATGACCTGCAAAGTAATAAAAATACTAAGTTAGGAAACAATAATTAACTGTGATCACATAAAAAACTATAATAATTTTTTCAGATGGTGATGCATGTTAAATAGATTTCAACACAATTTCTCAGAGTTGGGTATGAATTTATCATCAATTTGGGAAGAATTTAAATAAAATGATTAAGAAATTACCTTTAAGTGGAATCCACAGAAATACAGCCATATCAGTAGGTCCCCAAGTGTCTCACTTTTCAACACGTGGAGTTTGGCTCACATTTGGTTAACCCATTTATTTTCCATAATTTCAACTTATTGAAGCTTGCTGAATATCCGTTCTCAGGCACATTATAAAGCCCAAGAGTTGCACATCAGTTGAGTTGAATATTTCATGGATTTCTTCCATTTTTAATAGTTTTATTAAATATTTTAAGAGCGCCGACAACCGCAGGCCACGAAAATTCAGATGGAAAGAAGGCAGAAGGTTGCCGTGTAGCCAGATAGTTGCTGTCAGAGGGAGCTGCCAGATATCACAAAATCCAGCTATCTGGCAATTTTTTTAAAATACGTTTTAAAAATATCGGTAAAATTGAATAGAATATTTAATTTACTTATGTTTTCAACTGAAATTAAATTAGATCTTCTAACTAATATTCCAAAGTGCCGGCAATGTAAGGACACATTAATAGCTAATAGTAATAATAATGTTTTTAATTCGAATAATAATAATAATGTTAATTAATGTCAGTCTGAGCGATGAAAAAATATTTGTGGGCAGAGATTTGTAATTCCACAGAGATTTATAATTCCGCATTCCATATACTCATTGAAAGGGTATCAATTTGCATTATCGATTCGCTTGCGATAGTTCTGCCGCCGAGCACCCACCTCTAGAGCGTGCTGCCACCTTGTGCGAATTGGCGCAATTTAAACAAAAACAAGTAAAAATCACAGTTGCATTCGCCTGGAGGGACGCCAAAAGATAATTCCAAACGACCCAAGGTGCCCAAAAGATATACCAACTGCCAACGCAATAAATCGGTGATTCTGCTGCAAGATTAAGCGAAGCATTCAAGCGGTATGTCAGGTGCAGGGCGGCACGAAAGTCTTTATACAATCTCTCCTGATGCGTTTTACAGCAATCGACAGCAATGACGACACCGCTACAGACGCGAATGGCGTTGGCCGAGATCCCGGACCGTTTGGAGGCGCTGCGCATGGCCAACACCCCGACGAACGCTAACCGCCGGACTCCGGATGAGCCGACACCGGCGGCGGTGATAATAAACACACCGAACGCGAACGGAGGACTTGGCCTGCGGGTGGACAACGATGTGAACGTGGTGCAGGCGCAGGACTTTGTGTTCTCCCCGTTGCCCTCGCCGGATGAGTTGGTCATCCGGCAGCGCGGACGTCGTCGCTTTACCACAACGTTCTCCCCGGATAAGGTGAATGGAGGCGGCGGCGGCACCTCCAGCGGCTCTTCCATGCGCAGCCCCTTCCAGCGTACGCCCACCAAGAACCTGCAACTGACCAGCGGCATGATCCTGCGCAGCTCGCCCAGGAAGCGTCTGACCATGGGCAGCACTCCCCCGGAGCCCATGCCCATGGAGACATATTCGCCCATCAAAATGGCCACCACCAAGCAACTGTGGCCGGGGACGCCCATAGTAAAAAAGCTGAAGATGGACGACCGGCCGGTTGGACAGACGAACACCGATGTGGCGTTACCTTCCCTGCTGCAGGGATTGTCGCAGCAGCAGCTAATCGATTTGATAACGAACAACCTGAAGAATGCCAGCGATGAGGAGGAGATCAGAAGGCAGCTGCCCACGCCAGACATAAGGTGAGTCCTTCCCGCGTTCTTTTAAATTCAGAGACATCTCTTCACCCCTTACCTTGCTGCAGCTCGCTGGAGCAGGAGCTGCACCATGTCAAGCGGCTCATCTTCAAGTCCCTGCCCACCTCCCGACTGTGCAAGAAGACCGATGCGGCGGCCTATTCGAAGGCGTCGATGCATCTGAACGAATTCAAGCGAGTGCTGCAATTACAGGCCAAGCGGCTGCACGATTCCACCCACTGGGACGCCCTGGTGGACTATGTCAGCATGGCCTGGCAGTATGTGGCCAGCACCCCCAACTGGGAGAGCCATGCGCACAATGCGGTGCGGCGGCAGTGCTTTAAGCTGCTGGCCTGCTCCTGCTATGCGGCCATAAAACACGGCGGAATGCGACTGGGGCAGACGCGACTAGAGAGCTTGGAACGCAATTTGCGCGAGTGGTCCAAGGACTACGAGGACGTGCTGTCCTGTGTGAATGCCTTGCAGCGTACGCTTAACAACCGTACCAGCCTATAAATAACACGTGGGGAGACTATAGACTTGCTGAACTCGAGGTTTAGTGGACCGAAAAATAGTAACTAAGGCGAATTTAGCACGTTAAAACTATTTTTACATTTTGTTCCTCGATATGTTGTCCTTTTTAGAATGCACGTAAGCGGTAACAGCTTCATTATTTAGTGATCTAAGGCGGAACATACGCTAACTAACAGTCGGTTGGTTAGCTTTATAAACTTGTATTTATTAACGCTTAAATATATATGCTTAGCAAGTAGGTTTGATTACCATTTTGGACATTTGTTGTTTGAACTAAGTACACTTATTCGACGATCCTACTTGGCTATGACTATGACGACGGCTCGTCCCAACTTTAACAGAGTATCCCCTTTCTGCTCAGCCAGTGCAGTCCACTGAAGGCAGAAAGCAGAGGTATTAATATTTTTGGTATGTGCTGGCTCCGAGAGCTGCCGGAATTGTGTCGCCCTGGAAAATAGTAAGAGCAAAAACGTAGATTGTTATTTGGTTATTTTTTTCCTTGATGTGCCAGCTGGTAATACCCAATTTGTTTTTCCAGCTTTACTCATATTTATTTACGAGCTAGCTCTCGATTTAGCCAAAGTGTTATGTTTATTATGAGAAGCTTCTTGGAATAAACTACTCAGTGCGATAATATACAACAGCCAAGGCTAATTGCCCTTTTTGAAATTTATAGCTTGCCATTTTTAAAAGGCTTTTGCCCACATATACTTTATGATTTAAAAGTCTCTCAGTCTCGAGTGTGAGCAATTTCAATTAGCATTATAAACTAAATATAATTAACACGGTACGATTTTCTGGCCAGTGGAGTGAATATTGACATGATCTGATCTCTCGTCCATTGTTTCTGTTATTTCTGGTATGTGCATGTTTATCGAAGGCGCCGTGTGGAAACAGAATCATCGAAGAGTGTATATTTACATTATTAAATTAGCATTGCTTCGTTAATCCCTCCTCATGTGTGATCTGACTCAGATCATCTGAGCGGTGCCATGAGCATTTAGCATTGCTATTGAGCTGCCAGATGCGCTGGCTACGCTCAGCAGCAGCCCCCATAGATGACATATATCCAATACTTACACTTCTTCACATAGATCCTAGCGCAGCAGCACTCCTTGACCTCGGCAAATACGAAACAGGAGCCCACGTACGGTGTGTGCACCTTTTCATCCGCATAGCATGTGTGGGGTACATATGGCAGGCCCTCTGGAATAAGATATTGAAAATGATTCATTTCGGGTTTCTATTTACCACTGGCTTTTCCTTAAAGGTTTATTTTAAGTGTTAATATGAATATAACTCATGTTTTTCTATAATTATATTTAAGTTGGCATTAAAAATGGAAAAACTTATCAATAAAACAAGAAGACCTATATAGGATATCAGAACACTTATTTCAGCCAAACTAAATTAATGTATTCTACGATTAGAGAATTTCACTTTAATGGAAAGTTTCATTAAAAAATATATTCAAATTCTATTTTAAGCCAAAATAACACAAAGAAATCTGGCAACGTTAAGCACCAGCAGGCCAGGATAATGCAGATGTTACTAGACATAGCCAGTATCCTGTCATCAGTACCCCTTTGCTTAACCATTTTAACATTTAGCGTAGTTACACATTTTCTTTGCTTCAAACATTTTAGGAATATGTTTTGTCTCGAGCATTAATAGACAATTTCATAGCCTCGAAATCCAACTACAAGCCGACCCAATTTTCCAATAATAATGAATGAATTAATTACTTAACAAAAACTTTAAATATTTTTGCAGTTTAAAAAATTTATCGGAATGCTCACGCGAATGCGAAATCGAACCATACCTGCCTATAATGACTTGATTGATTTATAGATCTTATAAAGCTGAGGCAACAATAAACAAATTAACAAAATTAGCAAGGCAGTAAAAAAATAATATAAATGGAAATTCTAATATAACTAAAATTAATTGGTATATGTGACCTTAGACTATACTATTTAAATCAAAGCAGTTTTATGTTTTTATGAACACACAGCTGTATGTGTCATTCAGCAAAAACTATAAATATTGCCCCAAAAATTTAAAAATTATTTGAACATTTTTAATAAGCCGCCCCATTGCTCCATTTTGGAATCAAGTGCATAACTTTTTATAATAGCAACCACTTAATTTAAATACACAATTTATGGAACTTTTGGGCTTTGAGTAGAAACGGAAATCGATAAAATAGAATATGTTTATTGGAGCTGCTGTGCTCACGAAAACGAAAAATCAAGAGTAATTCTTGCCCAAAATATAAACCGAGACGAGTGACTAAATATGAACGGCATTGTTTTCGATCGGGGATCGTAACATATGCCTGTGTTGTTTTTCGGTTGGCCTGTTTATAGCGGCCAAAATGCCCATTTGTTTATACGAAACTCAACGTGTTGAATTTTATGAAGTTCCATGTCTAAATTTTAGGAACATTAGAAGCCCACACACAGAACCGATATTGTTTTGTTGTTTTATTTGTTTGCTGCGTGTCGCAGATATTTATACAATTAAATAATTATTAGTTAATGCAAACAGACACGGGTCCCGGCGTGTAATATGTTAGGTCAATTTTAGCGATTGCTCTCGCAATTGTTATTAATCTTTAGCGACGGCGGCTGACAAGCCGAGGACGAGATTCCATTGGAAATAAGTAAATCTATAGATTGTTGAAAGGGAGAATAATGTAAATCGAGTGTGATTGATGACACGAGGCAACAAGAATTAAATTATCAAGGAAAACTAATAAAGATTTTTTATGATTCACACATTTCCATAATTGTTTTAGGAGTACGAAAAAAAGAACAGCGAAATAGCTGTCAAATTTAATTGCTTAAAATTATGGAAATATTTGAATTGGACGCTAAAAGCGGCACCTAACAATGGTCATCGGGAGAGCTATATACACACTACTTATGTGGATATAGTTAGCCACCCACTCAGTCGGCTGGGTTGGCAGGTGTTTTCCCATTGATATTCCGGGCACGTTCCTTAGCGATTGGTTTTGTTGCCGGTAGCAGGAACTGTCTGCTGCATACCAAAGATTTCGCGAGTAAGCGGCAAATAATTCTCAGTAAATAGTAAAATATTTTTCTTGAGTTCAGGAACAGTCACAGTATTTGATTCGTAAATATAAAGAACGGAAATTCAACTTTTAAGTGCTTGAAAAACTGATATAAAGCAGATCATGTAACAGCAGATAAAGTCAAGGTAAACAGGAAAACTGCAAAGGGGGCTTTCTATCTTGGGTCAATAAGCACTTAACAACCCCAATTACACATTTTTAACCCTTTTATACTCCTCGATTCCAAGAACTGCAACATTTGTGTTTAATATTTAATCAGAGCAAATACTCTGCCTTCTTTGCCCGAGAAACCTTCATCGAAGCTTATGAACCAACTGAAAATGCATAACAAGCCAAGAACAAATAAAGTGAAATTAACAAAATTGAATTTAATGAGCTGCAAAGAACAATTCAAAGGCGGGTGCATTGCATTGCATTGAGAAAGGAAACCTAGAGAGGCATGGAAAACAACGAAAACTGTGCGCCTTGAAGAAAATCATTCAACTGTAGACAATCTAAGCGCCGAGCCCACAAAAATTTCCCCAAACAGCCAGAATTCACAGCAAATAAAAGAAAAAAAAAACAACTACTTAGATTGGAAGAATTATAAACTGACGCTTGGACACTAGGAATGTCGAAGTAATCCAAATACAGTGGCTATCGGGTAAGGGAAATTTGCTAAAAATGCATTGTGTATCAGATTTCGTAATGTATACCTAAAAGTTTGATTAAAATAACTGGGAAAATAATAGTTTTATCCTGTAAAGCTTCTAATGTTAATAGCCATACGAAAAGTAAAATATTTTGCTCAGTAAAGTCCTTAAAAATATATTCCAAACTTTTTAAAAACCGCCTTACAAGCCATGGAACCTTTTCTAAATGAAAAAAAATAATATCAAACTTATAAAACAATTTTTTTTTATAGAATAGGGCCTTAAAGAAAAAACAGAAACCCCCCAGAATAGTTTCAATAATAATCCTAAAAACCAAATATTTCTCCCATAGAGAACCCTCACTGTTATTGTTGCAAGTCGGGGCAATGGAGCGTGTCGGAGCATTAGAGTGCGGTTCAATCAGTGGACCAGACTTAACAACTTCCGCGCCTCATCACGTGCCAAGTGGCGGCATGGAGATCAGCCCGAGCCCATGCCATGCCTCTGCTGCCACCTTCCGACCATGGGATAGTTCTGTGGCCAAGTTCTGTCCACCGAAAGGGTTGCGTCATCGCCGTAGTAAGTGCGCTCCCTGCCCAGCAATCTGCGTGAGTGGGGCTTGTTAAGGGCTAATGAGGCTCTTTAGAGAGTTGACTCTGAGTGCCACTGGGCTCCAAGTGGGTTAGTGGCACGACACGTCTGCATTTTGTGTACTTGCTGTGGGAGACTGCGACTGCAACTGCAGAGAAGTTGCAGAGTCGCGTCGTCTCTTGTTTGTTATTGTTTGGCGCCATGTGCTGAGACTCTTGTGGCAAGTCATAAATATTAACTTGAATGAAAAACAGTGCACTACGAAAAGTTGCCCGAGACCTTAGCCAAATGTTACAAAAAATTACCTATTGGTGATAAAACCATTAAAGTTAATCCTTCAAAGATAACCTTTAAATAATTATTTAAATTGCTTAAAAAGCTTTAAATTATTAATTAATAAATATATATTATTTCTTCAGTTTCGTGTCTTTCCAAATTTATCTACTTAAACTTTAACTTGTTCTTTGCATTTTCTTTTCTCCTATGGAATTCTTAGAAATAAAGTAACAATTTATCATTATAAAAGAATGCCAACTTAAATCTTAGCTTATACATATATTTTTACAGTGTAACTCACCTTCTCGATGCTGCATTTCGCACCAACAATGGTCGTTTAGAAACTGTAAACATATTTTTGTAAAATGAAAAGTTTTTTTGGGAAAAGATTAGGGTCATTTGGCAAAAAATCACCATAAAATAGTCTAGATTTATTGCTTTATGGTTTATAATTCATCAATTTATAATAAAGGACGTTCTCTGCCGAATGCCCTTTAAGTTTATGTTGAATATTTACCTGAGGTCCTAGACAATAATGCATTGTATTCGGTGGGCACTTGATTGACTTGCAGGCATTGGCTTGGCCTTGTGCTAAAAAGAAAAGGAAGCTTAGATTAATAAATAAATATTTTCTAAGGAAACACATATATTCATGAATTTGTATAGTACAAAGATAATTTGACGATAATTTTGACGAATAATTGTAGGGATCGGTAATTCGTAAGATTATAGGAATTAAATTTATTTTTGTAGTAATATATAGTTTTATTTAATTTATTAAATTTGGTTTCTTAATTTAAAAAATGCATTTTAATTTTACATAAGTCAAAATTTTACTCCTTCAAAAATCAAAGAATATTACGATCGTTTTAATCTAAAAAAAAAAAACAGAAAATAGATTTAATTTTTAAAAATAGTTCCTGAAATTCTTACAAATATATTTTGATTTTATGCGGATTTATCCTGTTTATGTTAAGATATATTAGATAACCCTACTTACACTCATTGTATTTCTGCACCCACTCCATGGCCGACAGCTGGGTCACTTTGTGGTCGACGATGTACTCCTGATTGCTCTCGCTGTACGGCGTGATGCGCGGACGCAGGTCCTCCTTGTTGCACATGATGCAGGAGCTTTGTGGGGCAGCCAAAACGGATCCCAGGCAGAGGATGGCCAGTGTGCAAGCTAAGAGGAACGGTGGGGGAATGCTGCTGACCGCCGTCGACTGATAGCGCAGGCTGACCCCTGAGACGGAGGAGGAGGAGCAGGAGGCGGAGGAGGGCTTATCGGTCGCTGGAGATCTCGCCGGCGTTCGCTGTAATCTTGGACACTGGCAATCATCTATGGCAAGCTGGATGCATTCCAAGTCGCTCCACATCGCGCTTAGTCGTCCGATTTCGATCATTTTTGCACTTTGCACAATTATCACATTAATTAGCTGGATTTTATTGGCGTTTTATTTCGGCTTTCAGCTGGTGCGTAGCTGCGGTCGCAGCAATCGGATACGATCTGTAAGTCGCACGGATGCGGAGATTGAGATTCAGATTCAGAGATGATCGGCATACTATATAGCGAGTAAAATGCGGTCGTGATCTGAATATAGAACCCCATCACACATATATGATTCAGATTCTACGATATTATAGACCGCTTTCCACACGAACAGCTTTTGTTCGTTCAATTCACTTTACAGCTGATTGGTTTGATGGCATTTCTCTAATATGGTTAAACAATTTCTATCGTTTTTCCTTTGGACTGCAGTACTCGATTTGGCAGGCAATTTTTGTATTAAAATATTTTTTTTGGTTAAATAGGTCCATTTATACTTGAATTATAATAGTTTTATTTAATTGTAATATGTACAAAAAATTATTCATATTTGTAATGATTTTTGAAGATATTAAAAAAAAAAAAAAAAAATTTTTTTTAAAGTAGCAATAGTAAAGAACTAGGAGTATTGTTTCAACTTATTGCTTTCCACTTCTTAAAGATCTTCACTTCAAGAAAGTTTTTTTTTCTGAGTTTAAAATGAAGATTAATAAACTGATTGCATATTTGTTTTACTTTAAAGTTTGTTGATATGTAGGTTAATTTTTTTTTAATGTAAACTAATTAATAACCTTTTTTATATCCACTCTCTTTAATTTATTGAATTTGTACCTCCTTTCATATATTCTATTCACAAATTTCCACATATCCACACAAATTGTTGCATAAAATATCTTTCTTTCATCTCGTTTGTTACTGATAAATGACTTTAGAATTTCGTTGATATTTCTTTCTTTCCACTAAAAAAATGCTTGGTATTCTTGGGGATAATTTATGAAGCAGCTAGCCAGCGGCGAAGACTCACTCAACGCATTCCGCATCTCATAAATTAAAGTTACAAATATCACACACGCACGTGAGGAGCGGAACGGAGCGGAGGAGCGAGCGAAATAAATACTCGTAATATTTGTCGTACCGCTGCGATGGTTTCGCATCAAGATCGACGGGCCGCACGTCCGATTCCCAGCCTATGCAAATTCGTTCTGACTTCTGAGCAGTCGGCCGGCGGTGGCTTCTCCTCCGCTACGGTAGCGCGCCGAACAGTGGTTAAAACTGGTGAAATTTCAGTCGAATTTAGAAACTTTTGAGTTTTTGTTAGGTGTTTTCCCTTGCTTTCTCATTATTTTTTGGGAATATATTTTCTATTATGTGGTATTTACTGCGGGTATGCCAGCCTGAGTCTTGTGGTATTTATTATAATTTTTAGAACTTTTTTATAGCTTTCCGAATAAAATTAGCAAATCCGTAATAATATGACTGAAACTATTATCACGTTTTCTTAATGCATAATAATAATATTATTAATTATTGCAGAACAAAATATATATAGAATACGTTTAACCCTATTCCGGAATCTAAAAAACGAATATATTTGGCAAGACAGAAATTATAAAACTTCCCCTTTCTATTTTTATTTTCTATTTAAAATTGATTTTTGCATATAAACATATCGCAAACTTATTTTCTTGTTTTTTTTTTTTTTCCAACTGTAATTCCTATGGTAAAAAGCTATAAACCCTATTTAAAACAATCACATATTATGATACTAACTTTTTAATTTGTTGCCAAACAAATATGATTTGGCACACTGTTCGGTGGCAGTAGAAGCGCTGTCCGTGCGATTCGTGGAGCTCTTAACGTGCGACTGGACATCGGAGGAACGTCGACTTAAATAAAGTATATTCGCTGAGAGCTGGTTGCATTTAAAGGTAGATTCCGATAAGGAAAAAGCCAATTTAATTTTTTTCTTATCAGGTATACAACTAACTAAACACGTTTATTTCTTATAAATGCAAGCGATAAAGATTAAAGATATAAGTGTATAGCGACAGTCAATAAGTGCACTATGTCTAAGCAAAACTTATAGGGTAAAAATTATTATAAAAATGAGAATGTGATCACATCACACGATAGAGCCATCTAAGATAATATGAGATCACTACTACATCCTTTCTACTCACATATTTTTTACCTGATAAACAAATTTTCAAGCTCAATTCACACTTCCCAATGGGCTATCAACAGGCATTTAATCAAAAATCCCCCAAAATGATGCTCCATTAATAATATGGCACTTAATAAGCTCCGGTAATTTGTTAAGAACGCAGCGGAACCATTTCCCCTTCCAGAATATTGAAGAACAAAAAAATAAACACCAAACATACCTTGGCATACCGAACAAACAATATCTGACACACATTGAAATATTTTTATAATTTATGCCCACCTAAATGCCCCGGAACGATCCCTTTAAAATAGATATATCTGCATCTGTGTACCTATGGATACGGATACGGTGTATGTGTATGAGATATATATGTAATCTCTCTGGGCTTCATAATTTGGTGTTTTAAAAATAAAAATGGAAACTCACATGGGCGAGGTGGTGGCTAGGAAGTTCCTCCACCGGCTCTTTTGTTTATTTGTAAAACTGCAACCTGCCTCGCCGTCGCCCCTCTTCCGCCACCCAAATCGTAAATTTCGACTGTGCCACAACCCGTCCGATTTCTTGTTTTAAAAGCATCATTTTATGGACCTTACTTTTTAGAATTACCCAAGACCATTAAACGTTGCCGCTGGCTGGACGGACTCTAGATCTGTGGGCGGTTATTGTATTTTCCTACGCTTTTCGCTTGATGTGGTTTCATCTACCACAACACTTAAAGGCCTAAGTCGGCGTGTAAATATCTCGACTGCATAAAAATATCATTTATATGTCGGCATCTGGCTTTAAGAACTTAATACCACCATCATCCGCATCCTCACCTCACTTGGAAGGATATTGAGGCAGGGGAGAAAGCATGTCAAGGTGAAAGTGTATCATGCTGAGAGCGCCACCACCTCCCTTGGTAATGTGGTTTTATTACTTTAATGGGGACTTCCCCTCTCTCGAAGTGCCAGCCATGGTCACAAAGGGCGCGTCTATCTGGCAGGTAAATGGGGATGACTCTGTCGAAGCGTTTCGATTGAGTTCTGGCACGCAAACCGAATTAAATTCGCCAATTTGCATGCAAATATTTGGATTTAGCTGGATTTACTTAACGTTGTGCTGAGTGGTTGGCAGCAGAAGTGCTGGTAACTGTTTTATTTTGGGATCTCTAGCAAAAATGTCCACAGCAAAGTGATTACCAAGTATAGTACTTTCTTTAAATTATTATTACTGCCTATAGAAATTGTTTTATTTAAGGAGCGAGGAATAAATAAGTCAACTGTCTACTTTTTACCATAATATTCCTGACCTTTGACCTTTGTCCTTTGACCTTTGGGACCTTGCTGATCCTAGGTATTTGTTTCCTTTAATTTAAACCTCACACTTATTTATTGGCCCCTATAAAATCTGTCCTACCTCAAAATCTTAAGATCTCCCAGGCAAAACACATCTGCTTATCACCTTCCCCAAGATATCGCTGCGCCTGCGCCTGCCTGTATAGTTTTTTAACCCCTGAACAAAGCACAAAACACCCCGCAAAGAGATTGTAAGGGAGAAAGTCGGCAAAAAAGAGCGATATCTTTTCAAACCAAAACTCGTTTCGGCAGCGCCTCTAAAACTGTGCTCATTCAACTCTTACACTTTTGACAGGCACTGCTCGTCCAGGGAACTGATTATTTTTGTGGGTCCCCAAGTGTTCTTTAGGCTTTACCCAATTTATGATCATTTTCACACTGAGCAATCAATCAACAAAATCGCAAAAATAACATATACGAACTATTTTTAAACCGCACTAACTAGAGAATGCTTTCAGGCCGTTTTTTGTAGTATAATTTATGTTGTAACATTTTAAACTTTTTTGCCTTGCTTCGGGGGGATTTTTGGTCTCGAAAATTGTCCGATTTCGTTTTCGGGGCCAAACTATTTGGCGTTGTTTTTTCCCCCTTTTTTCTAACATAAAGATTTTAATCGCTCAACGAGGCGCACCAATTTGTCAATATTTAGAGAAAAAAAAAGTTGAACATAAATTTTCACATTCAGCCACTAAAAAACACAAACTTTTGGGGCGGAAAATGGAGACGAATTTTTGTTTTGTACACAAAGCACCCAGCGACAGTTCAAGTACGTTTGATTTTGTTTTTATAATAAAATTAAATTAATTAAATGGGATAATTTGAGAGGAGTTACACATTTGCGATTTTTATTTACTTTTGTAATTTTTTATCTGCGACTATCTTAGCTGTGCTTGTTGTTTTCGAAGCGCAGTAAACGCGACTGAAGGATGGAAAGCGTGACGTAGACCGGCGACAGCTTGCGGCTATGGCAACAACAACAACCGCAACAACAAGGACAATAACACCACACTGAGAGAACTAAATGGTAATTACTTTCGCATAAAAATCAGAGAAATAACAGGAAATTATTATCACATACAAATTTAATTATGGCATATCATAATAATATAATCCTCATATTTTATTTTTTATACTAAACGTTTTATAAGGATGAAAAGTTGAAAAACCTTATTCACATTTTTAAGAAATATTATAGTTAAATATTTTAAAATAATTAAAGTTACAAGCTGATAAAAAAATATCAAAACAGCCTTAATCTTGGTGGATCTTTCTTGCATTTAACAATCTGTTTTTTCGTAAAATAATATACCATTTGTGTTTTCTGAATCAAATATAAAATATTTATTGTATAATCTTTCTAATTTTGTATACTTTCGTTTTTTTTAAAGATTTTCTCACAAAATCAAACATATTTTCTCCTGGTGCAAAGCCGACGAAGTTACTGACGACAACAATAGAAACTCACATCCTTCTGTCTGGCGGCAGTTGTCGTCCTTTTAGAAAAGCAACCCCCAAGCCAGAAACTTTTCTCAGCTGGCAATGCCGTCTCTAGCGACAAAGAGAGAGGTCCCTGCAAAGAGAAGGAGTACTTCTACCGAAGCCAAGGGTGGCGGGAGAGAGAGACTTGGAAACACAATCCCACAAACGAGCAACAGGCTACCCACATCAAACCCAAAACAAACCCGAGCGCTGAAGGATACCGTTCCCTTCGCCAAGGACAAAAGTTTGCACAGCTAATGGCAAATCATCAGCGGAGGAGTAGAGAGGTTAGCAAATGTCATTGGGATAGGTCCGATGGGGTGAGTCCTTCGGATTCGATGACTAATGGAAACGAAGTTAGAGCAGGTGTCGGACGAACAAACAAATGGAAATCAAAGAAATTATGAAGGTGAAAATATCAATGATGATGGGAAAATTGATGGAAAAGGTAGCTATGATTTGGAAAAGAAAAAAAAGGTAAACTTACCAAAAAACAGAAGGTAATAGGAAATAGTTTATCAAATAAAATAATATATTACTATAAAAAAATATGATGTAAAATGTCTGTATCTTCGTGAACCTTTAAAAGGCATTCAACTCTATTCAAAAAGTATCCTTTTGATCCAAAAATGTCTAACCATATGGTTTTATAGCAACTGCAACATCTGGAACAATTAAGCGATTAAGTGTTTGTATATTCCCAACCCCCTGCGGCACACAGTGGGGTATTGGACCCGAAAAGTGGCGATTAATTCAAAAAACGATTTTTGCGTTCGATACATTTGATTATATTTTTTTGTTAATACATAAAATTCTGCATTTAACCGTATATGAGTTTTTCTCCTCAACCTAACAGAGGCTGAGGAATCGGTTGTCAAAGTTGCAATATATTTTCGGTGTCTTTAAAAAAGTAAAAAAATCCCTTTCTTTGAGCATTTTGAAAAAAGAAAATTGTTTCTTAAACGAAAATATACGTCAAAAAAGTTATGCAATCTCTAAGATAATATATTTAACTATTTTTTAAATATTTTTTTAACAATATAAATTTCAATTTTATAAATAAAATTATTACAAATACAAAAAATTAGCTAAACATTTCACATTTTTTAACTTTAGGTAGACAAAAAGTAATGCGCCACGCGGTCCCACGCGATATTTTAAATGAGGTGTTATTCCCTAGATATTCAGCTTAACCGCCTCATTCACACAATTTTGCACAAATTTGCACAAATTTGTTCAAATTCAATTTTAGTGGATATACTGATAGCGCGCACACTACAAGCGCGGGCGTTGCGCTGCCAGCTGAGTTTCTAAAACCCGCCGAGATCAGTACTGGCGCCCATGAGACATCTTCAACAAATAGAGACTCATCTAGCGAAGATTGAACAAACAAAGATTTCCAAAAAAACGAAATTAAATAAATAAATAAAATGTTATATAAAAATAAAATATTTTTTTTTATTTATGGGTTTGACTAAAAATACCAAATAAAGAACAGTTTTTATTTTTTTTTGTATTTTTTCGTAACATTTTTGAGTTTTAAAAAAAACTAGTTGTTAAATGTTGAACAAATTTTGTAAGATTATTAAGTCAATAATAATACATAATAACAAATAATTTTTTTTTTTTAACTTGGTATTTTTAGTAAAAAATTAAATAAATTAAACTATTTTTTATATGGCAGCTATAAGATATAGTAGTCCGATTCTGATAAAATTTTTCCTTAAAATCTGGAATATTTTGAGACTTCTTATGTAAAAATTTGGTTACAAAATTCTTAAAAACAAAAAAAAAATGCATACTAAAACAAATTTGGAAAAATTAATTTTAATTTTAAAAATAAAAAAAATAATTTAAATTAAAAACGAAAAACTTTTTTTTACTAAGATTTGTCATATCTAACAGGAAAAAAAAAGTCTCCATCCAAAATATGCCCACCTGATTTGATCGCCACTTTTCGGGTCCAATACCCCACTGTGCGGCAGGTTGTCGCCTCTGCTGTTCTGCTGCTCTGCTCCTAATAAGCCAATCATAATAAATGTCAAGCATCGATTTGGCTTCTTGCCAATGGCCAATCGACCATATCGCTGTCCTCCACCCCTTTCGGACTGTCAGCTCATCGTCACTAGTCTAGTAGTTGGTGGCCAGCAGCTGGGCAAGACTTTGTCTAGGGCTAAATCATTAATGCTTAGCTCCCCAAAATTGCTCATACGCCATGTGTGCGCCCAAAGAGCCGGGAAAAACGTTTAATTTATGGCCTTGTCGCTTGGTTGCCAAACACCTGACACTGATCGTCAGTCAAAATGATTAACAGAACTGCCCTATCCCAAAAGAAAACATTGAGCAAGTAAATAACTAAATAAACGGATTAAAAAAATGGCAATAAAATGAACTATTTATTGAGATATTCGATGAAAAGCTAATAGTAATTATAAAAAAATAACCTTAAATTGCATTAGAATTAAAATTAATAGTTTCCAAAGACTTTACTGAATTAAAAAAAAACTACATATCTGAAAGATACCATTAAAAACCAGTTGTTGAATTACTTTCTCAGTTCTTTTAAAACGTATTTAAATAAGTTAAATGGCTTAGACCTAAAACAAGATACAGTTTTCCTTAAGATGCTAAATAATTATCTCAAGACTTACTGCCAACTAAAACCCAAACCAAAAAACCAAAATAGCACAAAACTTGCGTTAATCTATCTCTTAAATAATTCAAAAGACTTTCCAGCTCGTAGAACCAGTCTGTATATAAATAGACCTAATCACAGGCTTCTAACAACAAAAAGAACAATCAAATAAATGTTTTAAAAATACTTTCCCAATCCTCTGAGTGATATTATTATCCCCAATATTAAAAAGCCAATGAAAATAATGATAATAATCAAAATGTTGTATATGATTTATGCCTAACGTGTGCCGTGCTATTGAATAATAACAACAAATCCGATTTCTAACCAGTTTTCGTAATTTTGTTTTCGAGAGCTTTAAAGTCGATTCTAATGCAAAACAACTTTAACTTCAATGGCGATACACATATGTGCGATCTGTACTGGAACAATAGCAATAACAATCGAGATAACATTAGAAGCGTTTTGGGGGCTCGCAACTCGAATCAAGTTCAATGCGAGAACGACTTGGCAACCGATCTCACCGAGCAAACTTGACTGCCACCTCCCCTCATGAATATTTAGGCGAATTCTAACATGAACTTTTTAAGCATTTTGCATAATGACTTGAGATATATATCTATGTGTAACGCTTGGAAGGAAGTCAAATTTTCGGCTTTCAAATACTTCTAAGAGGGCGCAATGATAAGGAGTAAACCACGCGCTGTAAAAGAGGCCCGTCTCTGATTGCAAAGTTCACATTCACTTTGCCGGACTGGGACTGCATTAATTAAGTAATCCACCTGTTCTAGTAAACAAATTTCTGCAAGTTAAATATGCGAATAACAACCAGCTATTTAAGATATTCCGATATATCTATATAGCAGTTGGAATAAACAAAATACTAGTTTGGCGTTTATTTAAATTAGTACAGGATTTTCACCTGATCTAGACCTGATTCTGGGCCCTATATAAAGCCGTCGATTGGCACAGCTCAGGCCATAATCAACTTGAAGATCGTGTAAGATCCAACGGAACGTAGAAATCTATATCGCGTGTGAGGAGAGGAGTTGCATAAATTGAGTCTGAGTGATAATGGTATGGATAATGACAACGTGTTATATAAGATGGTGATAGTGGAAATGAAGTGGTATTTAAAAAAGGATGAGCCCTATAAATATTTAAACAAAACCAACTAATTCATTAAAGAATCTTTGACTCGTTAAGCTGAGAATTTCACTCTGAACAACTTAAAAATCGATTATATAAACTAAGTTTTTCATTCATTTAACCCGATCTTGTGGCTCTAAAAAGTATAGGACGAAAATGTTGAAAGAAATTTGATTAAAAATTAGAAGCATAATAAAGAATGCTCATATTATAAAACCTACAGAACTTTTATAAATATTGGATTAAGTAAACTGGATGAATATGGAAAGAAAATATAAATTGAAAGTTATGTTAAGGACATATTGATTAATACACGCTAGGCTTTAAGCCCTTGGGAATATGTTCATAACCTTGCAGGGTATTATAATTGTAGTCAGAAGTTTGCAACGCAGTGAAGGACACATTTCCGACCTAATGGTGATGATCAGCATCACCAGACGAGTCGATCTAGCCATGTCCGTCTGTCAGTCTCTGCCCCACATAGTCTCTTAGTTTATAAGTTTTCTTAAAGAAACTTAGCAGATAGTCTTCTTTATTTTCCCGTTAGTTATGTTATTATATGTTGGAACGGGCGAAATCGGGCCAAATGAGCCTATATTTGTTGTTTTTGAAGATACCGGATTCAAAGTAATATATGGTCCTTTAATTAATTTATTTCCATATATCTTAAATTTTTTCCAAATCTGATCACTATATCTTATAGCTGCCATAGTAACGATCAGGCCAAATTAGCAAATTTTCGTTGTTTTTAAAGATTTCGGATTAAAACGATATATACAAGTCCTTACTTTTATTTTAATTATTATCTGCAAGGGTGTATAAACTTCGGCTTGCCGAAATTAGCTTCCTTTCTTTTTTCAATCATCATTTATCATTTTCAAATCATTTCAAATATATGCATTTATTGTTAATTATTATTTATCTACCTCTACTTCCAGACCAGCTATACTGACAAAGGAACTAAAGTAGGTGATACGTGTAGAAAATACCTTTGAATTCTTTATTAAACCCTAATGTATTTATCCTCATAATCCTTAATAGCCTGAAGCCGGCAAATTTCTAAGCTTTGATCATCTGACATTCTACGTTGGCAACGCCAAGCAGGCGGCCAGCTACTACACCACTCGTCTGGGCTTCGAACCACTTGGCTATCAGGGACTAGAGACCGGGGAGAGGCGCTTCGCCAAGCATGCCGTGCGCCAGAACAAGATCGTCTTTGTGTTTGTGTCCGCGTACACGCCGGACGACAAGGAGCATGGACTCCACCTGATGCGCCACGGCGATGGGGTCAAGGATGTGGCCTTTGAAGTGGAGGATCTGAATGCCATCTTTACGCTGGCAGTGTCCCGCGGCGCTGAAGTGGTTCGCGACATCTGGGAGGAGAGCGATGACCAGGGATTCGTGAGATTTGCCACCATCAAGACGTACGGGGACACCACCCACACCTTTGTGGAGCGCAATGGCTATACCGGTGGCTTTCTGCCCGGATTCCAGCGTGGAGTAGAGGATGTTCTGCTGAGGGGTTTGCCCTCCACTAAACTGAACTTCATTGATCATGTGGTGGGCAACCAGCCGGATCTGCAAATGGAGGGCGTGGCCTCCTGGTACGAGCGGATTCTGCAGTTCCATCGCTTTTGGTCGGTGGACGACTCGCAGATCCACACGGAATACTCCGCCCTTCGGTCCATTGTGATGGCCAACTACGAGGAGACGGTGAAGATGCCCATCAATGAGCCGGCCAATGGCAAGAAGAAGTCGCAGATCCAGGAGTATGTGGAGTACTATGGCGGAGGCGGTGTCCAGCACATTGCTCTCAACACCGATGACATCATCCAGGCGGTGAGCAACCTAAAGGCTCGGGGCACCGAGTTCCTGACCATTCCCGCGTCCTACTACGAGATACTGCAGCAGCAGCTCTCGCAAAGCCGCACCAAGATCAAGGAGGACATGGAAGTCCTAAAGAAGCTGAACATCCTGATTGACTTCGATGAGAACGGCTACCTGCTGCAGATCTTTACGAAGAACTGCCAGGACAGGCCGACCCTCTTCCTGGAGGTTATCCAACGCCACAATCATAATGTAAGAGTTTAATTGCTATATAATTATTTATTTAACTGTTACCTACTTAACCTAACCAATTTATTAAACTTTTTTCTTTAATTTTAAGGGCTTTGGCGCCGGCAACTTCAAGTCCCTTTTCACGGCCATCGAGATTGAGCAGGCCAAGCGAGGCAACTTGTGAATTGTAAAAAAAAGTGCAATAAATGCAATGATTTAAACAGCATAACTAAAGCTAAACAAGCTTCCTCCTAATGGTCATTTACTTAAGCGCTGGTCCCTGAATCGGTTGTCTATCAAAACCTCATTCCGCGGATCGTCTTCGGCAAAGGACACCATATGCGGGTTCCAGAAGCCTGGGGGTGTTGAGCTTCGCGCGTCCACATGCCGGCAGTTGTTTAAGTAGTCTTTGATTTTCTCCTCAGTCAGGTTGGAGCCCATAAAGTTGATAAACTGAAAAGGGCATTCAAGTTAAAGTTACAAGTATTCTGATGAGAAATAATAATAGTTTTCGCTCGAACCTTTTCGCAATCCGCACAATTAATGTTGTAGCGCTCCTTGAGCGACAACTCCGGCTCTTTCTTGACCACAATTGGTCGTGGGAACTCCTCTTCCTCTTCCAACGAGTCCTTGCTTTCATCTTCATCTTTGATGTCCATCATATACCTCTCAATATCCTCGGGCAGCTTCGTTGATTCGTTGCCCAAGTCTGCTGGCTCTGCTGGCTGAGATATGGGCTCAGCTTTTACGGGCCGAGTAATTGGGAGTGGAGGGGGATTCGGTTTATTATGCTTCTGCTGGTCAATCATTTTCTTCTCGTACTGCCGCAAGGCATTGGAGCAGGAATCGTCGTCATCCTTCATAATCTCCGCCAGCACATCCATGGTGCCCAATTTGCCGACCTCTTCCGGGGTGTCGTTCACAAAGATTATGTCTTGGGTGCCAGGCGTAAGCAGGACAACGCTGTCCGATGTGTTGTTTATCCTTAGAAATGGCGGCGTTGTGGGTGGCGGCATCAGAGGGAGTTCCGAGCTATCCATTGTGAACTCGGCATCTTCTTCCAGCTCAAAGGTGGGCTTGGGGATCTTGCTGCTGCTGGCGGCTAGCTTGGAGTCGTCGGCGCTTGAAGCGGTCACGGTGTCTGTTCTGCAAACTTGGCTTTGAATATTAAAAAGGAATGACCCTCGAAATAAATTCAATATTTGCAGATAACTTCTACGCGTAATTTGTGTGATTATTTCTAGTAACTACCTCTGCATTAGGGATCGAGGTGGGTGAGACCGGCTGCTGCTGCTCACATTGGGGCTGTCCTCTATTACATCCTTATCGCTGGCGCTCGTCTTGTTGGCCTCGAACTTTAGCCGGGTTTGTTTCAAGCTCAAGGCGGGGCTGCCTTTATGAGTTAGTGACAATTTGGTGAAGGTGGCAGGATTCTTGGGGGTCTTCCTGATCCAGCTGTGCTTCGTTGTTGACTCACTGTTTGGCTGAACGTTCTCTAGATTTCGGATGTCCGGCTTTCTGTTTGGCAACAGTCTCATCTTGCGCGGACTTTGCATGGAATTGGTTTCTGTCTCCGTAATGCTCTCGTCCTCCTCCATTTCCTGGTCCTCGTCGGAGAGTTCGATGCTGTTGAGGGCTATGTTCATGTTCAAGGAGTTCTGGCTTTGCGGCAGAGGAGATATGTCATCCTTTTGTTTTTTGGGCGACAGTTTTCTTCGCTTTTCCGGCTGCGTTTCCTGGCGCTCCTTTAGCAATTCTAGAGCCTTGTGCATCTTCTCGTTGTGCGCCTTTAGATTTTCAATAGTCTTGACACTCTCTTCAGAGTCGCGTTGCATCACTATATGAACAATTTAGTAATTCGATTTTATTAATTTATACATATTGAGACCATTCAGTTCAACTTACTCAAGGCGTGTTGTTTGATCGTCTCCAGAGCATCTAAGAGGCACTTTACACTCCGCTCCTTGTGTCCCCGGCATGTTCCACAAGTCATTCTCTTGAAATTTTATTGACTTTATATGTTCTAAATGAGATAATTCTGTTTTTAATGTCTTTTTGTGGAATGTTTACGTTTTTGCTGCGCCTTCACTAGCGGTGTGGCAATTATCGATTCTCCGTTATCGCCTGCAGTGTTGGAAAACGCTATGATAGATGTTGGTGTTATCGATAGTCGTCTACGACTACTCGTGTATAGTTGTATTATTCACCTGTAAAACTTAATATTATTAAATAAATTAAGTGATTTTTGGCCATGGCACATCTGCGGGAGACCTCGGACAAGGCGCTGAAGCTGCTGCGCACGTTGCCGCGCGTTCAGATCGGAAATCTTCGGCCGAATCCCAACTCCAAACAAAATGTGCGTGCTAGCCGGTTGAATAACAATTGAAAATTGGTTAATTGATTTATATTTTGCCCACATTTCGCAGGACAAGCGTGGCCGGGCCCAACACGGCGGAGACAAGCATGGAGCGGGCAACAAGGGATCCGGGCAGCGGCAGAACTTCATGCGGCTGGGCTATGAGACGGGAAATCAGCCCTTTTACATGCGATTTCCCTACGAGCCCTACTACAAGGGGCACCATTTGAAGCGCCAGTACCCGCCCATCTCCCTGCTCCAGCTGCAGGTGCTTATAGATACTAACCGGATAGACACAAGCCAACCCATTGATATCAGCACGCTGTGCAACTCGGGACTGCTGAAGCTCAAGCCAGCAGAGCTGGAGTACGGTTTCCAGCTCACGGATGACGGTTTGGACAATTTCCAGGCCAAGATCAACATTGAGGTGCAGCACGCCAGCGAGGCGGTCATAGCAGCGGTGGAGAAGAACGGCGGTGTGATCCGAACAGCTTACTATGATCCGCGCAGCCTACACATGCTGGCCAATCCTCAAAAGTGGTTCCAGAAGGGTGTGCCCATACCCAGCCGGATGCTGCCGCCACAAGATGCCGTGGATTACTACACAAATGCCAAGAATCGCGGCTACCTGGCCAATCCCGAGGAGATTAGCAAGGAGCGCCTGGTGCTGGCCCAAAAATACGGTTATGAGCTGCCAAAAATCGAAAATGATTCCGCCTACGAGATGCTCACGACTACGAAGGATCCCAGGCAAATATTCTATGGCTTGGAGCCTGGCTGGCTGATCAACATTGTGGACAAAACAATTATAAAGCGAAAGGTTTAGTAATAAGTCGAGTTTTGTTTACTATGCATTTTGTTAAATAAAGAAATGGTTACAAAAAGCTGTTTGTTAGACTATGATACTGAGCGACACTTCTTCAGTGTCCTTGTCTTTTTCATTGAGTTCTCATATTCATATAAACACCTGCTTGGCCGACAGGTTCTCCATAAACGGCTTGACCACGGCACTGGTGGCGAAGCAGAATATCAATCCGAATGTTATTGAGATGGGCAGAGCGGGCAGGGCCTTGCGCCAAATGGCCAGGAGTAGGAGTGTAAGGCAGAGCCCAATGAGGATGGCCACAAAGCAAGCGATCGTGGTCGTCCAGTCGCCATAGCTGGAGGCTTTGCCCACCAAAACCGAATAGAAGATAAAGTCGCCGAGGCCCAGTTTGATGCCACCTTAAACAAATAAATTGTTAGATATTTGGAATGTTTGTTATACATATGAATATTATCAGGCAGGCTCCGGTTTTCACCTTCGTTTTCGACCAAAAAAGTACGTTTTTGTCATAGTTTTGTTATTGAAATATTGAATAGTTTTTATTGCAGAGAAAATATTTATTTTAAAAGTAAATACGTACTAGATTGATCTATTGATGGTGTAAAATAAGCATTATTATTAGTCAAACGAGTAAAATATTTTTTTTTTATTTGCCATTAAGATTCCATTTGATGTAGAAAGGGGAATTTCGCAAAGACAAATTTGCCCGTTTTTCAATTCGAGAGAATCTTTTAAAAGTGAGAACCGGAGCCTGGTTGTATGATTTAATATTCACTTACGTTCTTCTTGCCCCTCCTGTTGACTCGGGTCTGGCGCTGTCACCGTACGATACTCGTTGGAACGCTGAGCATTCCCGCTCTGTGTGCTCTGAACTTCAATCTGGCGACGTGCCACTCGCTCGCTTAGATTGGCCGACCATTCTTGGGTGAATCCAGCAGCCTCAGCTTAAAAAAAAATCAAATAAAATGAGGAATTAAATATTGCACTTAAAATGGGCTTGAATAAGATCTCATTTAACAGCTTTATCTCGAAGATGTTCTACTAAGTAGCAGCGCTCTATACCATATGCCCAACAGTGCTAAACAAGACATGAAATCACACAAAATACGCCAAATAAGCAATGATTACACACATTTGAAAGGAGAATAAAGATAAATCATAAAAAATATATAATGCATATGTACCGTTTCCGCGCAAATTGCTTTTAAATGTCACAAGTGGCATACCTTCTGTTGCCAATACGTTGCCACCATCTTCCCGCTGCTGATTCTGCTGAGGATGGGATCGGGAGTTGTTACCTGAGCGTGTGCCACTACTAACTACCGCCGCCTCAGGCGATGCCAGCGAGTTTTGTGTGGCCCGTGTCGTTGTGGTGGAATTGCTGGACGAGGGCGACGATGAGGCGGTTGCCTGTGATCGCTGTGGCTCGTAATGGGTGCCCATATACGTGTAGATGACGGTGGCTAAGAAGGAGACTCTATGTGTAAACGAAAAACACTCAAAATAGTAAAATAACAAATACATGAATAGATCAAGGCGGGGAAGATTTGTTCATTCCGCTCCTGGGCCGTCTCCACCAGTATGCGTAGGGGTCCTCTCGGCGAGAGGACAGCTATGAGATCTGCAGGATACATCAAATCAGTATAGATTAATCGAAAATTGGTTCTCAAACTCACCCCAAATAGAAATGGCAGCCAGGACAGCCCAGGCAGTCCATTCGGGCAGATATTTGATAAAAACCAAAGCCATTAGGGCTGCCACGAATATAAGGTAGCCCTGCTGCAATCTCAGTGGTCCCTGCCAATGAATGGACATCATTCCGACCACACCAAAGTTCCACATGATCAGCAGAGCAGTGGGATAGTCCATGGGTATGTTGTAGGCCCGCAGGAGCTCCCTAAAAAAAGTCAGAATATAATTTAGGACAACAAAAAAGTCCACCCCTACTCACTCCAGATATAAGTACGTAAATATGAACAAAAGCATAAAGGAAGAGAGTATAAGCCAGCCATGGATGATGCGATAGCAACGTTTTTTATACAACACAATCAGTAGAATGGTCATCACCACTACCACGCTCATCAGGATCAGGGAGTTGGCTAAGGCATTCCAGAATTTAACGCTCGGTTCGGGCGAAAGCTCATGGAAAGGAGTGTACAAGCTGAGGGGGAAAATAATCATTCGCTTAGTGTGCGCTCTTATGCGGGTTCAACGCAGGTTCAACTCACAGATAGACATCCGTGCTGGAATAGAAGCTGATGGAGTTGATGGTGGCCACCACAACCAGCATGCAGAGGGAGACGGGCACAAACAACTTGATCACATGCTGGGCGCCATATTTTAAGCCCTGTTCCTCCTCAGTTTCATTTGTGGGAGGACCACCGCCGCCGCCGCCGCCACCCCCACTCAGTCTTGAAGGATTAGGTCCGCCAGAGTCCCTTATCACCACATTGGGAACTGCAAGTATTGCCTGGACGACAATTAAAAATGTTGAACTTAATATATTTAAAAATATAAAATTATTTAAACCCACCGCATCTGGTGTATCCTGGTCATTGGATCCGTAGTTGTTCCTCTGTTGCTGCTGCTGCTGCTGCCGCTTTGGAGGACGCTCCAAACGCTCTGCCTCGCCGTTCAGGCTGCCGTCATCAGCACCCACTCCCACGCCCGATGGTCCGGAGGAGCTGGTAGACTGGACATGAGCAGCCATGAGTGGTGTGCGTTCGTTCGCCTCCGTAGCGCTGGACGCCGACCACTGCGAAGCCGTATTTGTGTGTTGGCGAGCTTCAAGGCGTTTATTTCCGGTTAGATGGGAAGCTTCGAGGAAATGTGGGCGTTATAGGTACTCACGGATTAGTGGAACCGAAGTAAATATCGCTGTGCAAAAACTTTCTTTTGTTTTGGCAAGAACGCGACTCATAGACTAGTGATGGACAAACAAACCGCCCAGTTATCGATTCTCGACTAATTTAATTTAAACTATATTTTAAAAAATTACATCGGAAATAAGGAAAAATTCTTTACTGTTTCCTCACTTTAATCATAAACATTTATTTCAATTTAAAATTATTTTTCGATAAGTCATAATATCGAAGTGTGGAAAAATACCAAAGTCTGGCAAGGTCTCACTAATCATTTCATAAGACCCAACAAAACAACATAGTTGAACAAAACAATTAAAATTGAACCATGTTACGGGCTTTAAAATCACACGTTGAAACTCCCATAGTGATTGTCACCGTAAGTATTACTATTTTTAGTATTAACATACAAGTGTTAAGTCGCCCCAATATATTTTTATTGATTAAATCTACAGCGTGCGGCATCAACAAATGCGGAAAAGCTGGAGGAGATCCGCGAACGCCTGGCCAAGGGTCCCAATTTCCAGGACTTTGTCCAGAATCCGGAATACTCAAAGAGCGAGTGGGATGACTATGGGGGAAAGTTGCGTCGTGAAAAGGGCGAGGAGCAGCGCCTGCGACTGCCTCCCTGGCTGAAGACCACAATTCCCGTGGGCAAGAACTACGCCAAGATTAAGGAACAGATGCGTGAGCTCAAGCTCTCCACTGTGTGCGAGGAGGCACGGTGTCCAAACATCGGCGAGTGCTGGGGCGGCGGCGAGCATGGCACCCAAACAGCCACGATTATGGTGAGAAGCCTCTTTTGACCTTGACCCTTGCTGATAACGTGAGGTATTCGGAGTCTGGGGCACCTCAGTGCCAGGGCGGGCTTTAATATTATGCTGGGAAAATTCCTAAGATTCGTTCATGTAAATTGTACAGCGTTGAAGTTGATTTTCTCTTATATTAGGGAACTAGTTTTGTTTGTATCGTTCACTGCCATTATTTACAATATATTTGTATGATTTTAACCAGCTAATGGGCGATACATGCACACGCGGCTGTCGCTTTTGTTCGGTGAAAACAGCAAGGAAACCCCCGCCCCTGGACGTGAATGAACCCGTGAATACCGCCATGGCGATTGCCTCCTGGGGATTGGATTACATAGTGCTGACATCCGTGGATCGTGATGGTGAGTCTTCGTATTATTTTGGCATGATCAGTTTTTAAATTATGCCTATATCTCCATAGATTTGGCTGATGGAGGCTCCAAGCACATTGCAGAAACTGTTAGGGAAATCAAGGCGCGGTAAGCATAATTAATATTACTTGTTCAATAGTTAAGCTTTACTAAAAATTAACCTCTTTACAAATCATTTGCTTGCAGAAACGCGAACATATTTGTGGAGTGCTTGGTGCCAGATTTTCGCGGAAATCTGGATTGTGTGGAAACGATTGCCAACTGTGGTCTGGATGTTTATGCGCACAACATTGAGACGGTGGAGAAACTCACTCCCTACGTGCGCGATAGACGAGCCCAATATCGTCAAACGCTGCAGGTTCTCACCGAAGCCAAGCGATTCAATCCAAGTCTCATTACGAAGAGTTCCATCATGTTGGGCCTCGGAGAAACCGACGCGGAGATAGAAACCACATTGAAAGAGTTGAGGGAGGCCGGCGTCGACTGTGTCACCTTGGGCCAGTACATGCAGCCCACAAACCGACACCTTAAAGTCATCGAGTACGTTACGCCCGAGAAATTCAAGCACTGGGAGGAGCGCGGCAACGAGCTGGGCTTCTTGTACACGGCCAGTGGTCCCTTGGTTCGCAGCTCCTACAAAGCCGGCGAGTTCTTCATCACGAGTATATTGGAGAACCGAAAGAAGAGTCAGAGCGCAAGTGCAACGCCTAAGGAATAGGATAATTGTCGTTTTTGTTAGATTCGAAAAATTCTAGGTACCTAGACACACAAATTAATACGTTTAGTTCTGCTCTTTATTCGCAAAACTGCCTATTGTTGTGCAATGTACATACATATATAAATAATGAGAGAAATGTGGTAAGCATGTATTTTGAAATAAATTCGAATTGTTATTGGTAGTTTTAATCATGAAAATGATTTATGCTCTTAAAGGGCAAGGGACAAGTTATAGTATGCTTAAGATTGTTTGACACATCGTTCAATTTAAAACCAAGCAAGACTCCGGACGTTGGGTTATAGGCGAAGTTCGCCTTATTTTAGTCATAAGTTTGTAACGCATCATATAACGTATGCAGATATATTCTTGATCAGCATCAACAGCCGATTTAATCTAGCTATGTCCCGCCTCTCTTTCTGTTCGCCTGTCCGTTTCTATATATGGGGATATGGTTATTTTTATGATTTTATTAAAATCAAATGCCTTTATCGTATAAATGACAGTAACAATCGGAAAGTTAATTAACTGCGAGGGTAGTTTGTTAATATTTCTTTCTTGTTTGTATTATTTTTACACTTTCTAGCACACCTTTTTTCACAATTTTAATTGATATCAAACACGTGGCGGTTTCTATGACACCACTGTATCTTTGGGAAATTGTATTTATTGTTTTTTCTTTTAAGACTAGAAAACTTTGAAATATATTTCAAATCTCTATTACAATCCAGTAAATTCGATTCCAAAAGTAAGCACCTTAAACTCTGAACATCATATACAACCAACAATAATAAATTCAGAACGATGTGTAAGAAGGTTTCCCCTGAATGCTGCTCAAAATTTTATGCATATTGGTGTATAGGATGGGGACTGTTTTTATCAGCGACTATGATCTTAGGGTTTATTCATACAATAGCAGATCCAAATAATGAACGCCCATTAACCCGTCATCGTTATAAACGATCCCATGAAGACGAAGATGGAAGCATAAAAGATACAAATAGCTATATAAGACGTCTAGTTGTTTTTGGAGTATTACTATTTTTTGGCTTAGTGTATTTTATCGCTGGAGTTTTAATGTGTCTGGGAATGAACATGGTAAGCCAATTAATAAAGTAAATAAATATATAAATATATAAATATATAAATATATAAGTATATAAATATATAAATATATAAATATATAAATATACTAGCGGACCCGGAAAACTTTGCCCCGCCCAAATTCAACACCTTTATACACGTATACACGTATATTTTTTCTAGAAAACATTTTTATAGTTCAATAAAAATAAAGTGTGCGGGGATGTACTTATAATCGAAGGCGTGGCAAATAAATAAAGTATGTATATTTAGGGCAATCAAATAATCTGTATTAACTTAAAGTATATCTTTTAAATAACAACAATTATTTATTAATTATGACAGTTGAAAAAAAAAGAAAGATTAATCTCTCAGCGCAATGGAGTGTATAATATTCTTGGTTAGTCCGTCTTTAGCCAGCACAAATAAACTGGATGGTTTTCCCACGCCAGAACATGCCACAAATAGTTGTCCGTGGGAAAAGCATGGTGTTTCCAAATCTAAGTCACATACAGATAATGTTTGGCCTTGTGACTTATTGATCGTCATAGCGAATGCCAATCTAATTGGAAATTTAGTGCGTTTGAATTCAATTGGCACATCTGTAGGAACCATAGGCATTCGTGGCAGCAACACATTTTCGCAACTTCCCATTCAAAATGATGGCTTCAATGACATTATTCATTTATTTCTTAATTACTAATCGTGTACCATTACACAGTCGTGGTGGGTTCAAGTTATGAAATATAATTATCGGAGCTCCAACCTTCAATTGTAAATGGTGTGGTGGCATGCCGGGCAAATGCAATGAATTTAAAAACTAAATTGGCTAACACTAGTTTACACTCAAAATGCTCCAAGCCTGTTGATGCGAAATTCTGGTAGGGTTGAATCCCCAGATCACGAAAATGGCTTTAATTTTTTTTTTTTTCTATGGATACGTTTCTTTTAAAAGATTTTTTAAAGTTTTACACAAAAAAATCTGCTCATTTTACGTTTATCATTTCATAGCTCGAGTTGTAGCCAACCAATTTACCAGTCGAATGTTTTATTTTACAGGTAATGAACTAACCTATAGATTTTAAAATACTTTTTGTATATTTGGTAAATCTAGCTCTTATAGTCTCTGAGATCTGTTGTTTCACACGGACGGACAGACGGACAGACGGACAGACGGACAGACGGACATGGCTAAATCGACTCGGCTGGTGATGCTGATCAAGAATATATATACTTTATGTGGTCGGAGATGCCTCCTTCTGCCTGTTACATACATTCTCGGTTGGCACTAACTCATAATACCCTTGTACCCTATGGGTACCGGGTATAACAAGTGGGAATAACGTTTGTTATGATTATCGGGGGCGGAAGTGGACGTGGCCTAATTTTAAAACTAACTTGATCTGCGTGCAACAGATTCCAATGTTGTCACCAAATTTGGTAAATCTAGCTCTTATAGTCTCTGAGATCTGTTGTTGTACACGGACGGACAGACGGACATGGCTTAATCGACTCGAAATTAAAGCCATTTTCGTGATCTGGGGATTCAACTCGACCAGAATTTCGCATCAACAGGCTTGGAGCATTTTTTTTTTTTTAATTTTGTAAACTGGTGTAATTTACTTTTTTTTTTGTATCGCAAACTGCATCGATAGATTTGTATGATACCAAGTCCCCAGGCAACAACTGTTGTATTTTTAAATTTAATTCATTGACGTCCACACTTTTTGCTGACAAAATCGTTCTTTCTGCCACCCACTTATGATTTTGATATTGTGTGTGTACATTGGGAAATATACGATCGATGAGAGTATTTTGCGAGTCGATTATTATGCAGAAGTCCGTTTGTAATTTTATACATCCAGTATTTTCATGTACAGCAACTTTTTTATCGCTAATATCTAACAGTTGTTGAGAGAAAGTTTCGGCGGATGGATCCCGAAGCATTTGAACGCGCATGCTCAGCTTCAGTTGTACTTTTTCAACATTTCGCCACAGTCGCGATGATTTTAAGCAAGCATTGATTTCATCAACGTACGTTGAATGTGGAATAACGGGAAGAGTTTGTCTAAAATCACCTAAAAGGAGTAACAAAGTGCCGCCAAATAGTTTATCATTGGAAGCATGAAATGAATGTACGAATTGACTTCAGTAACAGGCTAGAATCTGGATCTGTACCGAGAAGTAAACCGCGCAATGGTTCAGGTGTTGTTTCAATTTCGGGTAGTTGTACTTTTCTTGATGAGCAACACATCCCAACTGGCTCATTTTTAAATTTAAGTTGACGTTACTGCGCCATGCTCACACGCACATTTTCATTACGTGTATCTTCTTCGATTTGCTCGCCTGATCTTCGTGCTCTTCTATCTCGCGAGGCTGACCATTCTCGATTGGCACTAACTTATAATACCCTTGTACCATATGGGTACTGGGTATGGGTAATTATATTTCAATATTCATTATTGAGCTTTTTTATAAATAATTGGCTGGCCCAACTAAGCTAAATGATCTTCAAAATTTTAACAAATATAATGACACATTAAATTTTCTTATTTTTTTGCAGGGAAGAAAGATTATGTTTAATTGTGGAAAGATCTTGAGCTATTTCACACCAATTATTTATATGTTGACGGTTGTTTTTATATTTCTCGTGGGTAAGTATCCACCGAATTAAAATACTTATTATAATAAGTATTAAGATTAATATTAGAGGGTAAGATTTAAAGGTCATTCCTAAACATCGATGATAGATTAGCGATAAAAGGATAAAATGTTTACCTATCCCATTCTTTTAAGCTTACATTATTATTTACAACAATAAACCTGGACTGCAAAAGTTAAAAATAAGTAAGAAAGATTCTTAAACATTTTATTTACTGTCATATTGAGAGGGAGGTTTAAAAATTCACCATCTTCGTTTGATATCTGTCTCTTTTGAAGTACTGTAGCTGTAGCACAAGGCCTATATCCTTGCTTTTTTTGAGTAATACAAATTCAATAATGTTTTGATGATTTATCATTGGCTCACAATTACTTTTCTTGTTACAGTTGTTCATGTTTGTGCAGTGATCCAAATAAGCGAATACATTAGAGAGCGCTGGCCCAAGTAAAGAATGGATTTTCAATTAAAGTTGTCCGGCGAGACTTATATTAACAATTACCAATGTATCTCAACATTTCTGCGTTGTAATCGCTCAAAATTTAAAAATGGGTGAGTATATACTGGTTTTATGTACGCGACCTTGTAAAAATTCCTTTATTTATTTCCAACAGAAAGTACACTTTCAAATGTTGATGTGGAGCGCAACGGTGTCTAAAATTTCGGAATGCACTGAAATGTTACATTTAAAATTAATAATATTGAATACAAAATGTTATTAAGAACCGTCAAATTTGAAATCAGCCTGTCCTAGATGCCATAGAGCAGGCGTTGGAGGTGTTGGCGAAGTTCGCCTGATTTTAGTCATAAGCTTGCAACGCAGTAAAGGAATCATTTCCGATCCTATAACGTAGACAAACGGTAGTCTACATAGTGACGATGAGCACCGATACTGTGGTGAGAAACGGGAACCACTATATAGGCCGTAGAATTGAAATCTGCTACAATAGTCCGATCAGAATCATTTATATCTTAATCGGACTATGATTAAAAAACCGTATTAGTTAACGAGAAATGGGAATGAAAGTGCGAAAATGAACATTTTGAAAATTAAAGCTGTTGGGGCTTGTGGAGCATAAGGTTCAAAATTTTAAATGCTATACTCCGTTTCCAAACAGTTCTGTCAGTCTGCCGGCTTGTGGATGTGTATGAAATCTTACTTTATTAAACAGCTCGAGCTAAACAAACATTAATAAACATATTTTGTTTTTCCACTTTTTGGTTTTCCCCTTGTTTGGCAGCTAAAAAGCTGGATTCCCCGCCCCATAAGTTCTAAATGCCTGAAGTTACAGAAACCTGCTATATGTTGTTGGAAAAGTATTTTGAAATGATAATTACTTTGCCTTGACATAATTTATCGAAATTAAGAGTGTATAATTAAAATTAATTGGGGTTTTTAAGTTTTTGCATTTTGTTTTATAGCCGCTGGAGACATTATAGCCCTTGAGATCGCTAGACTTCTGGTATAGATTTGTGTCTATTTGTGTGAGCATTAAAGGTAAAGGTGTCGCGGCAGAATAACTTGCAGACTCGCGAGTCGGGCTCGCACAAATTGCACAAATACAATCAACTTTAAAATCGCCAAACAAGAAAGTAAGCTAACTGGCAGTCTGCATCAATTTTGGTAAAATTAAAAAAAATACAGAAGTTTGAACATTTTTACGTTTACCTACACATTCCAGTACATTTTAACATGTAGAGATTTACATTTCCCTATATATTAACCGATCGCTTCCTATGGCAGCTATAGTTGTCCGATCTAATTGAAATTAAACCCGTAATTCTAAAAAACAGCTATATCTCGAAATGTATAGAAATTCGTTGAAAAACAGAGAAGGGTCGGATGGAAAAAAGTGTCGCGTGCTACATGTAGTGTGTGACAGTGACTCAAATTAAATTTAAAAACAAAACTACCCAGTATTTTTGAGTCGTTCAAAGTATATATTATGAAATATTAAAAAGTTTTAAAATTAACTGGATCAAAATCTTTTTAGATTTGGCTGAAATCAGGGCTTAAACTGACTTTCGAGAATGTGACTTCTGTCTGACTCGCGTGCGAATGCCTAAGATTTTCGCGATTATCTTGAAAACAAAATTTTGTCCGAAATCAACCAAGTGCATAATATTTTCCTACCCAAGAGCAACAAGTTAAGCTTTTTGTCAAAATGAAACCTTGGCACAGGTTTTTTTTTCACTTTGAATGCGTACGAAATGTTACATTCGACATCAGAGAATTACCCATATATAGTTTTCAGCTAAGGTCCGATTTTAAAACTAATTTAATAAATTGTTATTTATTATTTATTTTTTTAATAACTATTAATCGTATCAGATTAAATATTAAATATTAATTCGGTATCAGAACTTTTTTGAGTTGAATGTCCTCGTTTAGAAGTGTTTTTATTGTTATGATCCTTTTTAAAGACCTGAGTGGTATTTGGGCTTTTGCTCCGGCTAGCTCTTTATCGGGCAGTGGGTCCCCGAACCCTGCCCGCCATACATATAACAATAATTTAACGTCGACAATACTCGACGTTTCACAACACGGTATACTGCTCGGTTTATTTTTAAATCTTACTTCAAACAACTAACAAACTCACACACACACCTAACCTAAAGTTCGAGTTTTCCTGGTGGACTGGAGGACACATACTCATCCCGGGGGACACGAATATTATTCAAATATTAAATAAAAAGAAAAGACACACACATAAATTCACCGGATAAAATATTTTTATAAAATGTATGGACTAAATCCAAAGGTTCGACCAAAAGAATAATAGTTAAATAAATAATGTAAATAAATAAATGAATTTAAAAAAATTATTAAAAATTTGGATTGATTTGGAACACGTTAAAGAAAACGTTAACTATAAAATGAAATGGCTAAAGCCTAATGGCTCCCGGCGTCGGCACTAGGCGTGTCGAGGCGTGTCGGGCTTCCACGACGAAATCCCTTCCAAATTAAGAATAACTTACTGTCGCGGCCAGGTGGTGGGCTATGGCGGATTTTCTTGGGCTTTTTATGCCAATTGCCAAAAGTACCAACCCGTGGTAGGCAGCACCAGGAAGCGATAGCGGGCGTCTCCGAAGAAGTGTGTGCTGAGACCATGCGGTTGTTGGGCCTGCAGGTTGGCAGCTTCCTCCGCGCCATCGGATATTTCTAAACGATATAAATTAGCACAAGTGCAAGGCATTGGAGGCGTCGTAGGGCTTACCCTTGGTCTGGGAGGTGTTGGGAGGGTCCATTGGAGTGCGGCTCGATCTTGACTACATACTTGGCATTATCCAAGCTCGCCGGGCAGACTGTGTCGTCCGAGGCCAAAAAGATTTCCCCAAAGTTTCCTTTGCATGTGGCTGACAAACGCTGACGATGACAAACGACGCCTCGTCATACTGATCGATTTCCTCGCCGCCTGCCAACTCGGCTTACTCTGGAAGGGATTAGGATATAAGAAGACTTGAAAAGTTTGACAATGAAAACCATCAGTTCCTTGTTGGTGTCGTTGCGAACGAAGCTGAGCGAGCATCCAATTGTTTACGATCGTCAGCTGATTCTCGTTCAGCAGGGCACTATATCCTATAGATGTCTTAGAAAAGATCGGAAAATTATTAGAAAAAAAATTATAACTTTGTGGATTTCCAACACCTACGCGGAGATATGGTAATTTTGTAAGATTTTATAAAAATCTGATGACTTTATTGAATAGATACCATAGTAACAATCGGAAAAATAATGAACTGCGAGGGCAGTTTGTGAAGTTATCTTTCTTGTTTGTATTATTAGTACACTTTCTAGCAAATTTTGAGACACAATTTTAATTGATATCAAATACGTGGCGGTTTCTATGACACCGCTGTTTCTTTAGGTAATTGTCTTTCTTCCTTTTTTTGTACGGACCATAGTGTAGCTTAAGCCTTCTGAATCGAAATACCCGATCTAGAAGACTTTGAAATACATTTCAAATCTATATTACAATCCAATAGAGTCGTTCCCAAAAGTTAGCACCTAAAGCTCTGAACAACCAACAATAATAATTTCAGAATGATGTGTAAGGTTCGTAAGGTTGGTTCTCCTGCATGCTGCGCCCAGTTTTATGGATATTGGTGTATAGCTTGGGGAGAATTATTGGGCTTTTATCTTGGTTGCCTAATATTTATAATGACAGAAACACAAGAAAAATCATATAGATGGGAAAACCAAAGAAAATACAGGCGTACAAGTACTGGACCAGATTATACAGTAAAAATATGTTTCTTGACTGTGCAAATATTATTCTCCATATTGTATATAGTCGCTGGAGTTCTAATGTGTCTAGGAAGAGGACGGGTAAGTCAATTGATTATAAAGTAAATATTAGCACAAGCAACACAACCTCAGGAAAGTTGTCCGCCAAACCCGAAAAACCTGAAACTGCTATCTCAAATATATTTTTTTTAAATTAGCTATATTATGGTGTTTCACCTAAAGCTTATGTAAACTATAAACATATTGTCTTGATTTAGCTAAGTAAATGTAATTCTATCAGTTTAGATCTGTTTTAAATGCAGTATACAACGTTATTCTTAAAAAAAAATTGTAATATTAAATCTTGAGCTTTTCTATAAATATTTGACTGACGCGGCTAACTAAAATTTAAAAAATTTAAAAATTACCAATATATTGACACTGTCTATTATTTATTTTATTCCAGGAAAGTTTTACAATGTTTATTATTGGAGAGGTTAAGCTATATGGCACCATTTATGTTTGTTGGAACAATTTTTCTTCCAAGGAAGTATCTACCGCCATTTTAATCACCCTACACTGATAAAACAATAAGATCTCCTTTAAAGATGCAATCTTAAATTAAATCTTAATATAAGACCGATAATTCTAAAAATAAGATTTATCAGGATATATTTATACACAAAATGAACTTAACCTTAGATTTCCCACAATCTTAAAATGCATAAAATTGGAATTTTCAATCCTATTTTTATACCTTTGCGGAGGGTATTATAATTTTTATCAGAAGCTTACAACACAATGAAGGAAGCATTTCCGACCCCATAAAGTATATACGAGGTGTGCTCAAAAAGTATCGCGAATTTTGCGTTTTCTCAAAAATAATTAATTTATTCATGAATATCTATTTTGTCCCCTTCAAAGTAATCACAAAATCATTTTTTTAAATCTTGTTCAGCTCCTCCTTCGATGCCGTCTTCCTTTCAAGGTCCTCTTCAGTTTAGGGAACAAGAAAAAGTCACAGGAGGCCAGATCTGGGAAATACGGTGGCTGCGGCATCATTAGTGTGTTGTTTTTGTCCAAAAAGTCGCGCACAAGCAATGATGTGTGAGCAGGGGCGTTATCGTGGTGCAAAGCCAATTTTTGTTCTTCTACAAATCCGGGCGTTTCTGGCGGATTGCTTCGCGCAAATTGCGTATAACTTGCAGGTAATATTCCTTTTTGACCGTTCTACTCTGTGGCAAGAACTCATGATTCACCACGCCCCTGCAATCGAAGAAAACTGTCAGCAAAACTTTCACATTCGACCGAACTTGACGCGCTTTTTTCGGTCTTGGTTCGTGCGGCAGCTTCCATTGAGATTATTGAGGTTTGGTTTCCACGTCATAACCAGTTATGACCCTCTGGAGCAAATTTGGGTAGTTTGTATACCCTTGCAGTCTAAATTGAATCATTTAAAATCGATCCAACTTAAAGACATATCAATGTTTGTAAATTTGTATAACATTTACTTATACATTTTACATTTTACAAGTAGAATTTTACATTTTCATATAAATCAACCGATTATTTCTATGACAGCTATATTGTTGTCCGATCTTTACGGTTTTATAACCGTAAAAAAACAGCTATATCTCGAGTTTTATAAAAATAATTTGAAAAACAGGGAAGTTATAAATTCTTTTCCATTAATTTTCCGATCATCCCTATGGCAGCTATAAGATATATTTGTCCGATTCCAGCCGTTCCGACATATATAGTAACTGCAATACAAAGAAGACTACCTGCAAAGTTTCATTCAGAAAAAACTTGGAGACAGACGGACGGACAGACAGACGGACATGGCTAAATCGACTCGGCTGGTGATGATGATCAATAATATATATACTTTATGGGGTCGGAAATGCAATCTTCACTGCGTTGCAAACTTCTAAACAAAATTACAAAATTAATACCCTACAAAATCTTGAATATAAAATGAATTTCCAATCAAAGTTGTACGGTGACATTATATTCCAAATTGCTACGTAATGTGTTTATCTCCAAATATCTCAAAAATTTCTGCGTTGTAATCGCTCAAAATTTAAAAATATGTGAGTATATAATGACCTTGTTAAAATTCCTTTTTCCTATCTAACAAAAGAGTACACTTTCAGATTTTGATGTGGACCAACGGAGTCTAAAATTTGCAAGTGCACTGAAAAGTTATATTTATAACTTTAATAAAATTGAATAAAATAAAAATGTTATTAAAAGCACATTAAGATTTATTGATTGTCAAGCCAATCGAACACCGACTATTTCCGATTGAAATTAAACCTGTCTAAAATGTTTTATTAGTATTATTTGGCGCAGTGCTGTCAGAATTTCTGAGTCAACAAAGGTTTGTTTGAAAAAAATATTGCTTAAAGTGGCTAAAATCGAAATGAATAAGCTAAAAAACATTTAATATAGTAATATTTTAAAAATGTATAAAAATAGTCAGACAAATTTTTTAGTTTTGGTATCTTGTGATTTATATTTTCATTTTCTAATTAGAATTAGAATTATATTTTCATTTTCTAATTAGAATTGGTTTGGTTTCAAGCTAACAAATATAATAATGTATGGGGACGATACTATTGCGATTGTTTTCAAACTACCGATGGTGCAAGCTGAGTACAAACCATCGATACTATCGATATTGCCACCGGTAGTTTGACACCTCTAAAACACACTCCTGGTCACACTTATTTGAATGGCTCTATCAGTTCTTTCGTCTATTATTGTTTTTTGTTGCGCGGTGATTGCATTGAATTGAACGCAAGAAGTCTGCCTAGAAAAAATACAAAGAAGCCAGCATTTTCAAGATGCCCCGCTTGGTCAACGGAAGAGAGGCCGCACCCACTTACTCGAATTTGGTGAGTTCCAAAACAAAGCTGGGATTACTTTAAACTCAAAACAAAGACAAAATGCAATGGTTTCTGTGTAACTCTCTTGCGCCATAAATTTCATGCTTTGAAAGGTTCGATGGCCATACATATACTTATCTATTTAAACTACATTCCTTTAAGAACGTGCAGTGGATAAAATTGCATAAATATGTGTGGGCCAACAAGATTGCACAATTATTGCTGCGTAGACAAAATACCAGCATATTCTGATACCTAAAACAAAACATCTGTTGCTTGTTTTTTGCCCTGTGCCATGAGTAATGCATATCTACACACTTTCCTTTAAGGTGGGCTTCATATTCATCTTTAATCTCATCGTGGGAACTGGAGCTTTGACCCTGCCCGGTGTATTCGCGAAGGCGGGATGGATGCTGAGCCTGATTGTCATCGTGCTGCTGGCCATCATCAGCTACATGACCGTCACCTTTATCATTGAGGCCATGGCCTGTGCCAATGCTATTCGAAACTGGCAAACCCTGCAGGCGCTGCGCCAGAGCAGAAGCTCGGCCGAGAGCAGCGAGAACGATGACAATGCCGACGAGGTTTCCCTGGCATCTGGAACGGATCAGGTGGGCGACTTTGAGCGCGTGCCGCTGACCATCCAGAACAGGGAGTTCCACTATTATCAGCTGTCGCACAAATTTGAACTCGGCGAAATGGCGTCGCTCTTCTTTAACGAATTCGGACGCACCATGTTTTATCTCTGCCTGATAGTGTATTTGTACGGCGACCTGAGCATATATTCCGCCGCCGTGGCAAGGAGTCTGCGGGACGTTGTGTGGTGAGTCTGATTGCTGTCATATCCTACCAAGTCGTTATTTATATAATTATAATTATTTCAGTGATCAAACAAATGGAACGGATGCTAATAATTTAATGTATTGGCCGGGAGACTTTATGAACAATACATCTCGGCCCTGTTGGAGGGAGCACACTATTTCTCGCCTCAGCATGTACAGGGTATTTTTAATTGGATTTACTTTGATCTTTGGTCCATTTGCCGCTTTTAATGTACAGAAAACGAAATACTTGCAAATGCTAACTGCTGCCTTCCGTTGGATGGGTAAGTTAAGACTAATTCTGATTGATGATTGAATTATAACTTGTATGTTTCATACAGCCTTCACCCTGATGATCTGCATATCCCTAAAGCTACTGATCACTCAAGGTCCCAAGGGACACCCAGTGAGCTTTGATGTGTATGGAATTCCCTCGCTTTTCGGCGCTTGTGTCTACTCATTTATGTGCCACCATTCCTTGCCCAGTTTGTTGGCGCCGCTTAAGCACAAGTCGATGGTATCGAAAATTCTGTCCTTTGATTATATTATCATTTGTGCTTTTTACATTTTACTAGCCATGACAGGCATCTTTGCCTTTGAACGAATCGAAGATCTGTACACCTTGGATTTTCTCCCCTACGATGTGACCTACGTAGACTTTTGGTCAGGTCTTTTAATTTGCATTGATTATTTCCTGGCGCTGTTCCCCATCTTTACCCTTTCAACCAGCTTTCCCATTGTGGCCATTACCCTCAAGAACAATCTGCAAGCTCTCTTTCTGGACATGTCCCAATACGAGTCGTATAGTCTCTTTGTCCGCTTAATGTTCCCCTTATTCGCTATTATTCCGCCGTTCTGTATTACATATTTCACCGAAAGTCTGTCGAGTTTAGTGGCTTTTACTGGTACATATGCTGGCACTGGAATACAGTATATAATCCCTATTTTTTTGGTTTATTTTGCGAGAAAAACGTGTTCGGAGCTTCTGGGAAGCGGCGTTTTAAATCAATTTCAAAGCCCGTTCAAGTCTAGTGCATGGCTCGTATTCGTTTTAATTTGGTCCATTTTATGTGTTTGTTTGGTATCTATTAATTTATTTAGTTAAGGTAACTTTGTTATTACTCAAAAATGTAATTTGCAAACGTATTCTTACCTGCGCTACCGCGAATCAATATTGATTTGTATTTGTACATATATGTATATTTAAACAAGAATTTAAGTAAAACCAAAACATTTTTAGGATTATAAGACAGTATTAAAATCGGCTGTGAAAAACAAATTTAAATAAAGATTTTATATTAAACTTGTTGGATAATAGAAGTATTGAGTATACTTAATATTTTTTTAATCTATGGTTTTAAACTTATATTCCTGACTAATCTTTCTTCAAATTAAATATTTAAGTAGTTTGAATAATATATCAATCTAATGCAAGTATTTAAGATATCCTCTAGATGCATTTTAAAAAGATTTTAAGAAAATACTCTTATTACTAAAAAAAAACGTTAATGAGCAAATTAAAATGTTTACATTTTTAAGAAATATGTATTTATATACACAAGTGTACAATAATTTTTTTTTAATTTATTGGCCACGAAAATATTTTAGTTCAACATTTTATCCGTAGGTTTGCGGATAACGGATATAATGTGACAGTGTGACCGTAGCCTAGCAGTAGGAATTTCTGCAGTTATCGAACAGCCAATCGAAATGTCTCCCATCTCCAAAACAGATAAATTAACCAATTGTTTTTATTTTGTTTTTCTACGCCTTTATATTAAAATTGCATCTATGATTAATTAACATAATAGGTAGAACGAAAAATGTCTTTATCCTTGGATAGCAACAAGACGGGGCATAGAAAGATGGACATGAAGCTTGAGAACTATCCCACATGCGCCGTGGAGGCACTAACTCGATTGGGTAAACTCATATTTATTTTAATTTATGCATTTAGTTAAAGCAGTTAAAATTGCAGAAACCTTAATTGCTAGCCGGAACAAGCAGAACATGGTGATGCAAATCATATCGGAGTACATATTTCTCGAAAGGAGCGCCAAGGATGGCCCCTTAAAGTCGCAGGCTCTGCCAATCAGCCAGATGAACCTTTTCCAGGAGTTCCAGCTTATTATAGCGCTGATTGAGTACTTCTCCCGACCTGGCAGGGATGCCACCCGCAATGCCATATTCCTCTCACTGTTCGGAAGTCACTTGACCCCGCAACGGTCCAAGCTGCTGTCCCGCCTGATTAGCACAGCGGTTTCTGGATCCGTAGCGCCGCTGCTCTCCTCCGCCGGCACGTGGATGCAACAGGTTGGCTGCAAGACCCCGCTCAGCCTGGATGTGGCGCAGAATATAGTCAGCGACTTTATATCCTATTCGCGCAAGACACCCGAGCAACTGAAGCAGCTGCCCATGGTGGGACCGCACTTTGCGGCCAACTTTATGGTGGCCGTAGCGGATCTCTATTTGAACGAGCAGCGATCCGTTGTGCTGACTCCGCCGCCAGATGCATTGCTGGACACGATAACCGAATGGATGACGGAGAATCCCACGTTGTGCCAGGCGTCACAGCAGCCCTTGATCCTGCCAGCAGGGGCCATAGCGATGCCCTTTGCCACCCCATTGGCGGGTCTCCTGCGCTGGGTGGTGCTGGCTCCCTTGGTTTCCAACAGGCCCGCCTACAGCAATCTGCATCTATCCCTGCTCCGAACCCTCCAGCAGCTGGTTAGCAGCGGAGAGTCCACTGCTCTGCCCATCCAGGACATTATGCAGATTGTGCAATCTCTGCAGAACCACTGCGCCCGTCTCAGCGAGTCCAAGACGGATCCGGACACGGATGCAGCGTATCAGAAGTGCATGGAGCGCTTCGCCCAAGCCGTGCAAATCGCCCTAAGCTCTAACTGCATCACCAATCAGATACAGTTGCTGTGCCTCCTGGAATCTTTGCCCTCGCATAAGCTGATGAAAATCGTCATCGCCGCTCACAAGAAATAGTAGAATTTTAACTTGAAGTGTAATATAAAGAGCTTTTAAAAGACAAGGCATAAAAACCTTTCTTAAATTTAACAAAGCAAGGAGCTAGTAGTTAAACCAGGGTTTTAAATGGAAATTTGTTTAGAAAACTTTATATTAATTACCAACAGATATATGTAGCTTATTATTATTACATGGGCCTTGGTGCACCGCGACCAGATGTTACATCTTTTGTGCCGGCCTGTAGGATTAGGGTAGAGCCTCTATACCTAGGCTTTTGATAAAGGAGAGCACTTTGGCGGAGTTTATCTGTTCCCAAATCCTTTAGGGGGGATAAGTTCACCACCTAGTTGTAGCTTAAAATGCTTATATCTTTAACTGGGCAATGCTCGTAAAAAAATTAAAACAGAATTGGCTTAATTTTATTTTGCTAACAATTTAGTGCCGGTTGTTGCCCTCACCCCCAAACTTCCTGACAGCTAACCAGAAAAGATAAAAGCAATTCGATTTTCTTTCATCCCAAAATTTATCTTAACGTGAAAGAATAACATAGCACTGTTATTTATCGATTATTGCTGTAAAGCACTGAACTGTCACTCGTGTGAACAAAATTTCAAAAATATCCTTGGCCCGGTTGCTGCCATACCGATAGTAACGGTGTAGCGCGCATGTCCTTGACATCAAGTAACGAGCAGTTAAAAGGACCTGCAGGGAGGTGGAAAAAATCAATACTATTCGAGTTTCAGGCTATCGTCGCGGTGCAAGCTTGTTGAATAGAAGCAAATCCGTCGCTCGGAAGCTTCCGCAAGCGGAAATCACCAGGGATTTCATACATATATGATGCAATGAATCCTGTGCCGAGCCGCGAATTCCTTGAGGTCCATCCTCTGCACCAGCACCAGCCGCACTGCAAGCAACAATGCTTCGTATTCACGGAGATAGCGGACATCGAGCTGCCAGCGGAGATAACCAAGTTCGGTGGCGGAACTGAGAAGATCAGGTGTTCCAATGGCGGCATTCCCACCTACAGTACCAAGAAGGACTCCTGCAGCGAGTCGTCGGGCGAACGTCCGGAGAGATCCCGGGGTCGCAAGATTCTACTGGGCGTGGGTGTGGTGCTCATCTGCATCGCTATGGCCGGTGGCATACCGCTGGCGCTCCAACTTCGCTCTTCGTCGTTGCTGGAAGCCCGGCTCGCCTTCATTCGCCGCCTGCTGACGGAGTCGCCGCTGATCGAGGGCTCCTGGAAGCCACCGAGCACCATGAACCTGAACAGCAGCAACCTGTTCGAAGTGCGGCAGAATCACATCGGGGCTGTGCTCTGGCCCATCGCCGTGCCGTGCGGAGCCCAGTATCTGGATGCAGTGCAGCTCACGCTGGAGGGTATCGATCGGGCCAAGCGCATTACCGCCGCCAGTGATCTAATGCACATTGTGGAGTCCGCCGATGAGATGGAGCAGACGCATATCCGTGGCGAGGTGGCCGTCCTCATGGGCATCAGTGGGGGCCATGCCCTCGGCACCAGCACGGCGGTTCTACGGTCGATCTACCTGCTAGGAGCCCGGTTCGTGTCCATCACCAGCCTGGAGTGCACCACTCCTTGGGCTTCGGCAGCCATTCGTCGGCCCGATTACCTCGTCGAGGAGAATGTGACGAATTCATTCAACGAATTCGGACAGGTAGGTATTATTAAAATGAATATTGCCATTATTTTCTTAGCATTTTAAATATATCCTTCCGCTTCAAGACGATGCTCTTCGAGATGAATCGCTTGGGAATGCTGGTGGAGATTTCGATGCTCAGCGAGGCTGCCATGTTGGCCGTCTTGAAAACGGCCAAGGCGCCCGTTCTGCTCACAAACGCGACTCCGCTTTCCATGTGCAACAGTACCAACATAGCTTCCATTCCCGACCACGTACTTAGGTAATTTCCCATTAGCACCTACGCATCAAAGCCTTTTTAATCCCTCTTATTTAACCTCAGTCTGTTGCCCGAAAACGGAGGAGTGATACTGCTCAACTTGGAGCGCTGTGGCGATCGGACCCTGGGCGTCCGGGAGGCCATCACTGCCATCAACTATGTACGTAAGGTGGCCGGTGTGGATCACATTGGGCTGGGTGGAGCTCCCAAGAGCTATGCCCTGCTGCTAGCCGAACTAGCCAGGGATCGGGTTTGGGGCAATGCAGCCATCAAGAAGCTGGTGGGCGGCAATGTAATGCGGATTCTGCGGGAGATCGAGACCCTGAAGAACCGACTGCCGCTGTACGAGGAATGGATACCGCACGAGTCTATCGAGAGCAACTCCTATTGCCGCTATCCGGAGTCTTAAGAGCAGCTCCCTCAATTAGCTCAATTAGCGTTTGTTCCCATACATATATAATATTACTGAAATGTTTAATTAAATTATTAATGTACAATCGGTGCATAAAACTTTAATCATAGGAATGAAGCTGCATATTTACCCATTGACTTAAGCCGGTACCTGCCATTTCAAACAGCCTAACAGTTATCTGTCTGAAAAAGATAATCACCAGATAAACTTATCATAAAGCAATTTGGGTTCTTCCTCCTAAAATGTATCTGTAGTTTAGATTCTGAACGTGAAAAAATAATCATTTTGCTGTTAACTACTCTCTTAACTGTCGATTTTTGCTTTAAAGCACCGAATTGTGCTGTAAGGCGCAAACACATGGTTGCTTTGATTATCGGAATCACTCAAAAGGAACCCGGCCATTATTGAGTATATCCCTTCAAGGACTATCACTATGTAACGGCAATATAACTCCCGAAAATCGCAGAAACGACATTTTTTCCTTTAGAAATACATGTGTCACAACAGGACAGGCAAGGACGCATCAACTACTTATACTAAAAATATACTAACTTCTATTTAGTACTTTTGACATATTTAGGTGATTTTTGTGCTTGGCGCCTTTTTCACTTTTTTTTTAATTAACCAACAACTGCAATATACAGCGTTCACTCCAAATCATCGAAAAAGATAGAGGATGGAGTATCTGAACTCCACCCACTAGCCGAGGAGACCTAGGCCGGCACCGCACTCCTCTTCCGATACATCGGTGCGAAGGACTCCGCGGCATAAATAGCTGTACGTTACACCTTAACCCCTCCAATTTAGCGCCTAGGCCGAGCTGTACATTTGTACATAGGTTTATATTTAATGAATATCATTCTAGGTTAAATACATATCGGTGTATGGAGATACCATAATATGGTTATGCTTAACGGCTACTAGAACTCCGACGACTATTTTACACTGATGCCCATTCTCACGCCGAGGGTCAGGGAAATCACTTCTTGCTCTGATGGCCGCTCGTTTGCCTCGCGCTTTACAATCCTCCGCGAGAGGAGATCCTCCGCCAAGTCCTGATCATCGGACCTCAGCTCGCGCTTCACTCGCGAAGTCTCTATTTCGTCGTCGTCCAGTTCGAAGACATTGTTGTCAGTGAAGGCCAAGTGGTTGATCTCCTTGAAAAAGGAGGTCTTCGCGTTTCGAATGGTCCTATCGTAGCCAGGATCACTCAGTGGCGGAAGGTACGTGGCAGGGATTCGGCTGGTACCCCTGTATCCGGAGTCCGGACAGCGTGGATCGATTGATCCCGGGTAGCAGTAAACTGGAGTGGTAGCGTCGATCAGCGTCCTTGACGTCGTTGCTACCAGACATTCGGGGTCTGAGGAGCCTGGATAGCAACGAGGTTTTGGTGTCGGCACTGGCTGCTTTGGACAGCGACTATCCGTCGAACCCGGATAACAACTGGGCTTGGAAGTAGTCCTAGTCGTAGGAGGTGAGTATGTGGCAGGTTGGCAGGTAGGATCGCTTGAGCCAGGATAGCAACGGGGCTTGGACGTGGTCACAGTTGTCCTCGTAGTCTGTGGTTGACAATCGGGATCATTGGAACCAGGATAACACCTTGGCTTAATCGTGGGAATCGTAGTTGGCACCGTTGGTGGCAGATAAGTAGCGGGTTGACACTCGGGGTCCGAAGATCCTGGATAGCATCTTGGCTTCTGCGTTGAAGGGGGTTCCTGCGGACAACGCCTATCCGTTGAGCCTGGATAACAGTTAGGCTTAGACGTTGTAGCAGGTGTCCTCGTCGTCGGGCGGGTTGCTGGCAAGCAGGCAGGATCAGAAGACCCCGGGAAACACCTTGGCTTAGGTGTGGTAATTGGAGTTCTAATCGTTGTTGACTGAATTATTTCCGGACACCTTGGATCCGTAGATCCTGGATAGCAATTTGGCTTAGGTGCAATAGTGGGTGGGCGACGGCTTGAAGGCGGTAAGTAAGTAGCAGGCTGGCACTTCGGATCATCCGAACCCTCGAAACATCCTGCCTTCCTAGTGGTTGGAACCTTGGGACATCTTGGGTCTGGCGATCCGGGGAAGCAGTTCAGGCATTCAGGGTCTGAGGAGCCTGGATAGCACGAAGGTTTTGGTGTCGGCACTGGCTGCTTTGGACAGCGACTGTCCGTCGAACCCGGATAACAATTGGGCTTGGAAGTCGTCAATGGAGTCCTAGTCGTAGGAGGTAAGTATGTGGCAGGTTGGCAGGTAGGATCGTTTGACCCAGGATAGCAACGGGGACTAGACGTAGTCACAGGCGTCCTCGTAGTCTGAGGTTGACAATCGGGGTCATTGGAACCAGGGTAACACCTTGGCTTAGCCGTGGGAATCGTAGTTCGCACCGTTGGTGGCAGATAAGTAGCGGGTTGACACTCGGGCTCGGTAGATCCTGGATAGCATCTAGACTTCTGCGTTGGAGGGGTCTCCTGCGGACAACGCCTATCTGTTGAGCCTGGATAACAATTGGGCTTGGAAGTTGTCAATGGAATCCTACTCGTAGGAGGTGAGTATGTAGCAGGTTGGCAGGTAGGATCGTTTGAGCCAGGATAGCAACGGGGCTTGGATGTGGTCACAGGTGTCCTCGTAGTCTGTGGTTGACAATCGGGATCATTGGAACCAGGATAACATCTTGGCTTAGCCGTGGGAATCGTAGTTCGCACCGTTGGTGGCAGATAAGTAGCGGGTTGACACTCGGGGTCCGAAGATCCTGGATAGCATCTTGGCTTCTGCGTTGAAGGGGGTTCCTGCGGACAACGCCTATCCGTCGAGCCTGGATAACAGTTAGGCTTAGACGTTGTAGCAGGTGTCCTCGTCGTCGGGCGGGTTGCTGGCAAGCAGGCAGGATCAGAAGACCCCGGGAAACACCTTGGCTTAGGTGTGGTAATTGGAGTTCTAATTGTGGTTGGCTGAGTTATTGTCGGACACCTGGGATCCGTAGATCCTGGATAGCAATTTGGCTTTGGTGCAATAGTGGGTGGGCGACGGCTTGAAGGCGGTAAGTAAGTAGCAGGCTGGCACTTCGGATCATCCGAACCCTCGTAACATCCTGCCTTTCTAGTGGTTGGAACCTTGGGGCATCTTGGGTCTGGCGATCCGGGGAAGCAGTTCAGGCATTCAGGGTCTGAGGAGCCTGGATAGCAACGAGGTTTTGGTGTCGGCACTGGCTGCTTTGGACAGCGACTGTCCGTCGAACCCGGATAACAATTGGGCTTGGAAGTCGTCAATGGAGTCCTAGTCGTAGGAGGTAAGTATGTGGCAGGTTGGCAGGTAGGATCGTTTGACCCAGCATAGCAACGGGGACTAGACGTGGTCACAGGCGTCCTCGTAGTCTGAGGTTGACAATCGGGGTCATTGGAACCAGGGTAACACCTTGGCTTAGCCGTGGGAATCGTAGTTCGCACCGTTGGTGGCAGATAAGTAGCGGGTTGACACTCGAGGTCCGTAGATCCTGGATAGCATCTAGGCTTCTGCGTTGAAGGGGGTTCCTGTGGACAACGCCTGTCCGTCGAACCCGGATAACAATTGGGCTTGGAAGTAGTCAATGGAATCCTAGTCGTAGGAGGTGAGTATGTAGCAGGTTGGCAAGTAGGATCGCTTGAGCCAGGATAGCAACGGGGCTTGGACGTGGTCACAGGCGGCCTCGTAGTCTGTGGTTGACAATAGGGATCATTGGAACCAGGATAACACCTTGGCTTAGCAGTGGGAATCGTAGTTCGCACAGTTGGTGGCAGATAAGTAGCGGGTTGACACTCGGGGTCCGAAGATCCTGGATAGCATCTTGGCTTCTGCGTTGAAGGGGGTTCCTGCGGACAACGCCTATCCGTCGAGCCTGGATAACAGTTAGGCTTAGACGTTGTAGCAGGTGTCCTCGTCGTCGGGCGGGTTGCTGGCAAGCAGGCAGGATCAGAAGACCCCGGGAAACACCTTGGCTTAGGTGTGGTAATTGGAGTTCTAATTGTTGTTGGCTGAGTTATTGCCGGACACCTGGGATCCGTAGATCCTGGATAGCAATTTGGCTTAGGTGCAATAGTGGGTGGGCGACGGCTTGAAGGCGGTAAGTAAGTAGCAGGCTGGCACTTCGGATCATCCGAACCCTCGTAACATCCTGCCTTTCTAGTGGTTGGAACCTTGGGACATCTTGGGTCTGGCGATCCGGGGAAGCAGTTCAGGCATTCAGGGTCTGAGGAGCCTGGATAGCAACGAGGTTTTGGTGTCGGCACTGGCTGCTTTGGACAGCGACTGTCCGTCGAACCCGGATAACAATTGGGCTTGGAAGTAGTCAATGGAATCCTAGTCGTGGGAGGTGAGTATGTGGCAGGTTGGCAGGTAGGATCTTTTGAACCAGGATAGCAACGGGGTTTGGACGTGGTCACAGGCGTCCTTGTTGTCTGTGGTTGACAATCGGGGTCATTGGAACCGGGATAACATCTTGGCTTAGCCGTAGGAATCGTAGTTCGCACCGTTGGTGGCAGATACGTAGCGGGTTGACACTCGGGGTCCGAAGATCCTGGATAACACTTAGGCTTCTGCGTTGAAGGGGGTTCCTGCGGACAACGCCTATCCGTTGAGCCTGGATAACAGTTAGGCTTAGACGTTGTAGCAGGTGTCCTCGTCGTCGGGCGGGTTGCTGGCAAGCAGGCAGGATCAGAAGACCCCGGGAAACACCTTGGCTTAGGTGTGGTAATTGGAGTTCTAATTGTTGTTGGCTGAGTTATTGCCGGACACCTTGGATCCGTAGATCCTGGGTAGCAGTTTGGCTTAGGTGCAATAGTAGGTCGGGTTGATGGCGGTAAGTAAGTAGCAGGCTGGCACTTTGGATCATTCGAACCTTCATAACATCCTGACTTCGTAGTGGTTGGAACCTTGGGACATCTTGGGTCTGGCGATCCGGGGAAGCAGTTCAGGCATTCAGGGTCTGAGGAGCCTGGATAGCAACGAGGTTTTGGTGTCGGCACTGGCTGCTTTGGACAGCGACTGTCCGTCGAACCCGGATAACAATTGGGCTTGGAAGTAGTCAATGGAATCCTAGTCGTAGGAGGTGAGTATGTGGCAGGTTGGCAGGTAGGATCTTTTGAACCAGGATAGCAACGGGGTTTGGACGTGGTTACAGGCGTCCTTGTTGTCTGTGGTTGACAATTGGGGTCATTGGAACCGGGATAACATCTTGGCTTAGCCGTAGGAATCGTAGTTCGCACCGTTGGTGGCAGATACGTAGCGGGTTGACACTCGGGGTCCGTAGATCCTGGATAGCACCTAGGCTTCTGCGTTGAAGGGGGTTCCTGCGGACAACGCCTATCCGATGAGCCTGGATAACAGTTAGGCTTAGACGTTGTAGCAGGTGTCCTCGTCGTCGGGCGGGTTGCTGGCAAGCAGGCAGGATCAGAAGACCCCGGGAAACACCTTGGCTTAGGTGTGGTAATTGGAGTTCTAATTGTTGTTGGCTGAGTTATTGCCGGACACCTTGGATCCGTAGATCCTGGGTAGCAGTTTGGCCTTCCAGTTGGAATCGTTGTTCTTGCAGTTACTGGAGGAAGATAGGTTGCTGGGTTGCACTTGGGATCCGGTGAGCCTGGGTAACATCTTGGCTTGGAAGTGGTTGTTGTTGAGGGAGCGTACGTGGTTGGTTGACAAGCAGGATCATTAGATCCTTGATAGCACCTTGGTTTTTCAGTAGGAATTGGTGCTTTCGTTGTTGGCTGAGGTTCCTGCGGACATCTAGGATCCGTCGATCCTGGATAACATCGGGGCTTAGGAGCAACTGTTGGTGGGCGACGGCTTGATGGCGGTAAGTAAGTAGCAGGCTGGCACTTTGGATCATCCGAACCCTCGAAACATCCTGCCTTCCTAGTGGTTGGAACCTTGGGACATCTTGGGTCTGGCGATCCGGGGAAGCAGTTCAGGCATTCAGGGTCTGAGGAGCCTGGATAGCAACGAGGTTTTGGTGTCGGCACCGGCTGCTTTGGACAGCGACTGTCCGTCGAACCCGGATAACAATTGGGTTTGGAAGTAGTCAATGGAATCCTAGTCGTAGGAGGCGAGTATGTGGCAGGTTGGCAGGTAGGATCGTTTGAGCCAGGATAGCAACGGGGCTTGGACGTGGTCACAGGCGTCCTTGTTGACTGTGGTTGACAATCGGGGTCATTGGAACCGGGATAACATCTTGGCTTAGCCGTGGGAATCGTAGTTCGCACCGTTGGTGGCAGATACGTAGCGGGTTGACACTCGGGGTCCGTAGATCCTGGATAGCACCTAGGCTTCTGCGTTGAAGGGGGTTCCTGCGAACAACGCCTGTCCGTCGAACCCGGATAACAATTGGGCTTGGAAGTAGTCAATGGAATCCTAGACGTTGGAGGTGAGTATGTGGCAGGTTGGCAGGTAGGATCGCTTGAGCCAGGATAGCAACGGGGCTTGGACGTGGTCACAGGTGTCCTCGTAGTCTGTGGTTGACAATCGGGATCATTGGAACCAGGATAACACCTTGGCTTAATCGTGGGAATCGTAGTTGGCACCGTTGGTGGCAGATAAGTAGCGGGTTGACACTCGGGGTCCGAAGATCCTGGATAGCATCTTGGCTTCTGCGTTGAAGGGGGTTCCTGCGGACAACGCCTATCCGTTGAGCCTGGATAACAGTTAGGCTTAGACGTTGTAGCAGGTGTCCTCGTCGTCGGGCGGGTTGCTGGCAAGCAGGCAGGATCAGAAGACCCCGGGAAACACCTTGGCTTAGGTGTGGTAATTGGAGTTCTAATTGTCGTTGGCTGAGTTATTGCCGGACACCTTGGATCCGTAGATCCTGGATAGCAATTTGGCTTAGGTGCAATAGTAGGTGGGCGACGGCTTGAAGGCGGTAAGTAGGTGGCGGGCTGGCACTTCGGATCATCAGAACCTTCATAACATCCTGCTTTTCTGGTAGGTGGAACCTTGGGACATCTTGGATCTGGCGATCCAGGGAAGCAGTCAAGACATTCAGGATCTGAAGAGCCGGGAGAGCACTTATTCTGTGGAGTGGTGGGTGGATTCTGCGGGCAACGGGGATCTGTAGCGCCTAGGTAGCAATTGGGCTTGGAAGTAGTTATTGGAGTCCTTGTTGTCGGAGGAGCGGATGTGGCTGGTTCCTTTGGGCACCGCCTATCTGTCGAGCCTGGGTAACAATTTGGTTTGGAAGTAGTTATGGGAATCCTGGTAGTCTTAGGAGCGTAAGTGGCCGGTTGACATTCAGGGTCATCAGATCCTGGATAGCACCTTGGCCTTCCAGTTGGAATCGTTGTCCTTGCAGTTACTGGAGGAAGATAGGTTGCTGGTTTGCACTTGGGATCTGATGATCCTGGGTAACACCTTGGCTTGGAAGTGATTGTTGTCGGAGGAGCGTAAGTGGCTGGTTCCTTTGGACACCGCCTATCTGTCGAGCCTGGGTAACAATTTGGTTTGGAAGTAGTTATGGGAGTTCTAATCGTCGGAGGAGCGTAGGTTGTCTGCGGCGATTGGAGACAACTGGGATCCCTTGAACCTGGATAGCAGCGTTGCTTTGGCGTAGTATTTTTCAGGTGATTCTGTAGACACAGCGGGTCTGTGGAATCCTCGGGGCATGAGATGGTCTGAGAACTGCCGCAGGAGGGATCCCTGCGCGGGTCGGTGGGGTCCTCGGGGCACAAGATATTCTTGGAACCACCACAGGAGTAATCCCTCTTACAAACGCCATTGCAGAGCTCAATGTCGCACTTCAGATAGACCTGGGATCGATCGGGGAACCTGAAGGCCTTCAGGGTGTTGTAATAGGTGGAGGTGAGACTGGAGCCCGCCTCGTACCTTCTCCACTCCCCAAAAATCTTCTCCTTAATCGAGCATCCTCGCTTGTCCGAGAGCTGCAGCCTCTTCGTAGTTCGGGCGTCGAAGTCCATGTCGTCCGAGGCGAAACACTGCAGAATATTCACGTCCCAAGACTGTTCCGAGTGCTTCACGTTGATGGTGAACGTGATATCGGCTCCGAGGTTTAATGTGCCCACAATGGGCTTGATATTGGGCGGAGTGCCAATGCCGATTTCCATCCAGCACTCCACAGGACCACTGGGAGTGTCCACGGAAACGACATCCAGCATGTCCACCACAAATGGCTTGAAGTACACGGTCTTCTCGCGCTCATCGCCCCGACTGCAGGATATTTTCCGTGCAATATCGAAGCTGTTCTGAATGTCCCTGTCATCCTGGATGATGAGGATGTTCTCGACTGAGGAGCACACGGAGCAGGCGGGCTTGCTGCCGCATCCATCGTATGGCACAGAGAATACAAAACTGCGACCAGCTCTGTCGCCCTTTACATAGCTTTTGGGATAAAACATTGATTAAAAAGCTCCCAAATCTATGAAGTGATAAACATACTTGCACTTGGGGTCGTTGAAGTATCCCTGACTGTAGATGACTCCTTCGAAGTCCTCCGAGAACTCAACCTCGACCAACATGCCATTACCTTGGTCGCATTTCACATCGATCTTCTCGATGTTTTTGGCCGACAGAGATGTGTCGCGGATTAATCTGGTCGAAGAGTCGTCGTCAAACTCAAGTTCGCTCAAAACGTCGTTGAGAGTGTCATCGTCGCTCAGATCAGTGCCCGAAGTAATGGCCTTGAACGTTAATCGGAATAATAATCATAAATTGATTGCGATCTCTAGAGATACGAAGTGGTTGCACTCACCAAGAGCAAGGCCCACACGAATATGTGGCCGATGTTGACCATCTTCTATCTTATAAGTCTTAAGCTTTATTCTGTAATAAAGTGAATAAAAATGTGGTAAAAAATATATTTATATGTGATATTATACTAAAAAGCTGAGTAATCGCCCATTCTGTACGTAAGCCTGCTTAATTCTAAAATTTTTAAAAAATTTAAAGGTTAACTTTTACAACGTTTAAAGTTCACCACTTAGAATTTATTTCTAGACTTCTTCAATAGAATAAATTTAGTCTGTTCCATTAAGTACATATAATAGCAAGGTGTAAAAAAATATTGGCAAGCTCAGCTTACGGTGTTCAGCCTTCACAAGATTAAAACTATAAACATTATAGCTTTACTTTATGGAATATTACTTCGAAATGAATCACCGACTCAACATAAATCTCTTCTTGATTTTTAAAATTATACAGGAACAATAAGATATAGGCAAATTAATGGCCAAGTAACTTTATACTGTTTGGCAATATTATTTTGCAAGATTAGCTTTTCAAATAAATTAAAATTATTGCTATACTGTCTTAATAATATGGCCTTTAATTTATGGCCAACTTAGACTTGTTGATCTCGAGGTGGGAACTTATTTCCCCGACCATACCAACCTGTGGGTCGTGACTCATTCATGAGTTTGGCGGAAAAGGGTTGAGAGATAATATCTTAAAGAAGCATCGTAAAAGCGATGAAGAAACTATTTTTGGTGACAAACGAAATACATGTATAGGCGTTCGCCGAGAGTTTTGTCAACTCAATCTCCATCTCCATCTCCAGAGCACATCGGGTGAGGTAAGATCTTCTTTATCGCTAATTACGGTTGAGTGCATGCTGTCCGAGAAGACGACAAGTATTTGCACGAGCCGCGAGTTGAGATGAGATGAGCCGGACCTCTTTTGCCCAATGGAACGGAGGGTGCTGCACCGCGTCGCGGCACTAAAACGGGTTTGGTTTTTTAAATAATACAACTAACCTTTAAAAAGAAAAACACAAATGAAAAAAGAAAAAAGTGTGTGGCGGATTTCAAAATCCATAAATTCAACACGAAGCGAAGGGAGCAGCGGCGAAACAAATAGTGACGAGTGCCTTGTGCCTAGTGCCTATTTGCTTAGCCGCAGTTGATAATAAAGGGGCTTCGATTTTTGGGGCCTTTTGTTTGTGGCATTGGCTTCTGCAGCTCGGAGGCTTGTTTTTACCAACCGAATGTTGGATGTGGCTGTGCTTAGCCCCGGATGATTAGGTGCTTTTTCATTGTGGCCCCTTTTGTCTAGGTTATTCCAAGCATTAAGCTAACGAGACGTGAAAAAAGAGTACCATTTGATAACGGATGAATTGGCATGTGAGGAGGCTTCTTCTGGTGTTTGTTGTTCTCGGGTCTTGCGTCACTCCACAGATAATTTCAATGTTGGGATCAATTATGCCTCCTTATGCCCCAATCAATATACATTAAAAGGGAAACCCCCAATAACTACACCTAAATGTGCTTTTCCCCTTTTACTAATAATTATTATAATCCCTGTACAAGCTTAAAACCTCGTCGCGGTTGTTAATAAAAATTAGCAAGATGTCCAGCGGATTATGATGAAACTCCCTCCATCCATTCATACATCCGATTCATATTCAACGCGATTAATATGGTATTTCTTTTGGTCCCTGCTTCTCGCCGACCCAATTTTTTTATTAGGTTTTTAGCGGTAGCCCACAGCATTGGCCTGATATATCTCAGTTTGCACGTTGTTTTTTATACGACTGCGCATAATTATATCTCCAATTTGATAAAAATTGGTTCACTATGTCAAAAAATTGGCCATTTATTTGTGGGCCACTCTTAAGTATACCATGTTTTTTTCGCTACTTGCCATGATATAGTTATTTGCTCAACCTGTTAGGTTATTAATTTGCTAAACAAGCAAACACATTAATGTCTTATTTTAAACAGAATTTAGAGATTCATTTTTCTGGGGGGACTTCACAGATAATTATAATTGGTCAATTATAATTTCCAAAGGCCATTATTTGGGTGTCGAAATCGAAAGGTAGAAAGAACGAGATCTCCCGGAGTGTGTGTCTAAGCAATCATATTCAATTGTGTGTTGGCCAACAACAGCGTCGTCGCCTCTGAGCGTTGGACATTGATGGCTTCACCCTGAACTCTTGACATTTCAGCGGCTGGCATAGGCGTATATCTTCGTATTAATCACGGCGAACAGGTGATTAGTCCGCGGGCCGCACTCTATCGGACCGCATCGGAGCTATCAATATATGCATGGGCACGTAGTATGTATATTATGTGTAGTATGTCCAAATGCGATTGATTTCCAGACGCTCCGAGCCATTGGTTCTCATAATTGGGCTTTCAACTGATTGACAAATCGGTGAAATGCGGCTAACTTGCATTGTTGGCTATCTTTTATGGTCACATCGATGGCGATTCGTTTAATGGCCAATTTGGGATGAGCGCGGATTTGGTAAGCACTACTCGTTTTGAGGCATTTAACAAGCCATTTGATTTGAATTTTAAGTTTGTTAATGATATTTAGCATAAATTATATGTATTATTTTTAAGCTAAAACCCATATTTTAGTGTTCAAGTATGAGCAAGTGACCCGCGAATGGGCCGTAAAAGTGTCATACTCTTAATTCGCGCCTCCTGGGTACTTAAGTAAATAAAATACAGTTAGCAATATTGACAAATAAACAACGAAATGCAAATGGCATTTGGACACCGGATCTGCGAAACTTGTTTCGCGTTTTAAATAATTACAAACAAACGCAGAAAAAACGGGTAAGCCAATATACAAAAAGAATGCTATTTAATAACCCCGAAACGCTTAAATCAATTGATCTTCCCCGAAGCTCATTTGTACGAAATAAGTATTCGAATAAAAAAGGTACGCAGTTAGAATCCGTGAGATTTTATAATCCGTATTATATTCTGGTTTAACCCGAAGCCGAGCGGTTTTATTTTAGTAATATGATTCTGTCATAAAGTATTATTCTTCTTTTTTTTCGCGAGGATATAATTACTTGCATCACAGGCATTAAATTCGGTGAGAATAAGTTCAAAAAACAAGGTCAGTCTGTGCGTGGGTTTAATACTTTTTTTCCTTTTATACATTTTATACATTATAATCTTTTCAATTTAATTGCATATTAAAATGTAGGCTGGACTGGGTTTTTAACAAATGCAACATCAATTTATATAAAATATCAATTATAAAAAATATCCTTTTATAAATCAAACATTTAAACTCATTAATTCACCAAACATATGTCTAATTAAATCAGAATCCCAATCTTTTTTCTATAGCCATAAATAATAGTCTATAAAGCTTCTGAATTTGAGATTTTATCACATTTTAATTTGACTAAATTCACATAAATTAAAATCCATTCTTCAGCAGTTCATGTCTGAGGACCGGAAAAAACTGACCAAATATATTTATTTACGTTATGTCTGGACTTTATTTATATTTTTGGGATTATAATTACTTGCTTTATGGACCCACATATTTATTTGCAGTTGGGATTTAAGAGGCTGCACATTTTTGGCCAATTTAAATTGTTAATTGAGCCGGCTAAAGCTACAGAAATGGCCTTTGTGTGTGGGTTGAAAGGGAAATCAATAAAATGTTGTATAACTTCATTAAATAAATGTCTCTTTTTTTAAATCATTATATGCATATAAGTATGTACATATAACAAATTTCAGTTGACTTGACAAATACTCCAAACAAGGCAATATCGGCTTTAAGGGAACCAACCATAAAATTCAGAGCTTATTGATTTGATCACGAATTTCTTTTGTCGAATGCAGGCATACATTACCGAACAGGGGTTTTAGTTTAGTTATGTAATTGATTCTGTAATAAGATTTTTGGCTTGCATTTAATTTTACTTATTTGTCAAGAGATCAGTTCTTGGTTTGTCACTGCGCTCACATTATCCAGTTCAGTTTATTAACTTGGCTCGCACTTTAATTGGCGGCACTTCTCGAGGTGGTCACATTAATTCACTTGAACGATCTTAGTTCGATCTTAGTGGAACACACATAGCACTAGGAGAGGACTTACGGCACTTGGTTGGGACTCGTGCTTGGGGGAAATAGTAAGTCGCTGGGATGCAGCTGGCGAAGTGGACGTTGCCGCACTAAGCGCCGAGGAGACTCGTCTTCGTTTATATACACACACGGCCGTATGGCCGTATGATTTAACAAAAATCGTTTCGGATATTGCCTCAAAAATCCAAAGACGCGGCAAGTAAAGTAACAGCAACAAAAACAGCAAGAAAAACACCAATGCTAGTAGCTTTTATATATTGTTTGTTGTTTGTTTTCACGTTTGCTCGCTCGGTGTTTTATACACGCACACTCTTTCAGCTCTCGGCAGCGGGGCTATTCCGATTTATTGGCAAGTTGGGCTAATTTATTCCGCAACCAAAAACAAGTACTGTGACAGCCGCCAATATAAACCCATAAGAATGGAATATAGATTAAGATTTATCTGACCACGGCAAAGAATAAAAAAATGAAGAAAAATAATACGTCAAACAGTACGAGCTTTCGACTGGAGTTTAAAAATGTTAGGGGTTATTGTGATTAAAATCTTCATTTGTTTCAATTTAATCGGAGGAAAACAAGTTTCAGGATCTTGGTTTTATATGTATTGAAAGCAAATACTAGTAATAAGGTGATAATTGAGTCTTGAATATTAAATAATTATGAGGTTTATGTATAAGCATTAAATATTATCAGTTTATGAAAAAATGTCCTTTGACTCGACAATATCCAGTGACTAGCCATAATTTATTAAATCTATTTATAATTTATATTTTGTATGCTTTATGGCAATTTAATAAATTATTAACACGTTTTTAATACACATCAGTACTTGGCTTTCGATTATATAAATTTATTATGGTTTTAAATTAGTAAGTTAATCTTTTTGCTCTCTATAAACTGTCACAATAAATATCTTCAGCTTAGATATTATTTTTAACCGTTTGCCTATTCAAAATTCTTATTATTTTAATTATAAACTTAGAAATTAAACACTTAAAACTTAGATAGAGCATTTAGTAGCCCATGGACTAAAGTCATATATTTTTTCCATTCATATGGAGTTCGTGGGCAGAGCGGACGCGTGAGCAGCATCCACACGCCGTCTTGGGCGCCGTCTTAGCCGCTGACTTGACCCAAGCGCGCGACTGGCACATTTCGGAGACGAGCCGAAAGCCGAGCTGAAAAACTGCACCTTCGCCTGGTGTGCTTTTAGGGCCAAAGAGTCAAAATCCGTCATTGGTCGTGGCGGAGTCGGCTCGGGAGTGGGATGCGATATGTGGCGATGGAGATGTTGTCATGCAACCGCAGCCGGCATAGCGGACAGGTTGCCGATGCGCCTGGTCATCCCTAACAGGTATTAACATAGTATTCCGACTTTTGGAAGCCCAGCGTCCGCTTCGTGATGCCGATAGATTTAGCCAAATGGCAACGGTCATGGCGAGATGGTAAGCTGGCTATCGGAGCTGTCGCCATGGGAACGGGAACGGGTACGGGGCGTGCTGAAGAATACGGATGGAATGGATGAATGGATCATAGGGTACTGTAGGCTTTGCTACGTACACTGAGAAAATCAGCTAAGTTGATCGATGAAATATTGTCTTAAAATTATATTTCGAAAATCATATCACTGACAAGTATTCAAGTTTGGAAGACTTCTAATATGTTTTCCATTATGCAAGAGTTAGAGAGCTATAGAGTTGCCACAAATCATAAAAAGAGCATGACTGCAACCCTTTTGAAAACCTTACTTCGTATCCATAGCTCTGAAATCTGAGTTCGAAATTCGAATATAAAAGTCTTCGGGATAAGGCTTCTAATCACAGCAAAACTGTTTCGAAAATGTACATTTCCTTTATTATGATATTTATATTAATTGTTATTTATTCAGCATTTCTTGTCATTATTTATTTACCAATACCTAACTTACGAAAAATATATTAACTCAATATGATAATATAATTTTTGAATATCAAATTGGTATATAGTATTAATGTAATTAATCAACAATTTTTGTGATATTTTCTCTCTGTGTAGCGGTAATTCCCTTAGCAGGCCCGAGTGCATGCACGATCGAACCGATACCGCGATAGCAGAGGTGACAAAGCCGCTTCTGCCTTTGACAAACATCACGTAATATAACCTAGACTGCGATTTGATTGTACCCGGTATTCGCCGGGTATACGTACTGTACATAGAATATTGTATTCAAATTTAATATTCAAGAAGAAAGAGAAGAAAGCGGATTTTGTTTAAATAAAGTTTATCCTGTTTAAGATCAGCCAACTATCATTTGGATTGAGGCATTTTCCTGGGATTTATTCGAGTGATATTATAATAATAAGAAGTTTGCAACTAAGTGATGTCCTATATTATTGATCAACGGCAACAGGCGAGTCGATCTAGCCATGTCCATGTACGTTTCTACGGACTCTCTCCTATCTTAATTTAAGAGAAATTTGGATGACTTAATATTCTTGGTAAACAAAAAACCTATACATATGTCCGTTATTTAAAATAAATTAAAGGAATGCATCATCTTAAATAATCTTTTTTATTTAAATGAGCAATAGAATTAATTTGAACTTTTAAACTAGCTTTGATTTGCCTGGCGGGTACTTAAAAATACATTTAAAACATTCAAACATATAAATAAATAATAATACATTTAAATATATTTTAGGAGTACTTAAATTTGAAAGAATGATTTTATAATTTTAAAATATTCATCCCCCTAACAGAAGATTACTTACCGGTATCTCCGAGTCGACTACAGGACGCCGGTTATTTAATTTAAATTTTACCAAATACTTGCCTTAATACATTGCATTAAATTTCAGTTGATTACGCTTGTTTTGAACATAAACGTAAACATCCAGACTTATGGTTAAAATAAAACATTTAACTTGGGCCTCATCAAGGGTGTGACACAATATTTATTATGAAGATCAGCGAAACTCTCATCTTCTTGGATTTGCAAATCGGCATTGGCAGCCTAGGCAACAAAGTTTGTAATAAAATTAAGCTACAGCTTAGATCACCTGTTCTTTAACAAGTTTTAAAAGTTCGGACACACCTTTCAGGCGAACAATATTAATTTCGATGCTTCATAAAGAGGCAAATAATTACATATCTTGATGCTTGAGACTTCGGACGTTTGAGGTCCGTCCATATATAAAATATTTAATATAGCATATACAATTAGACCTTTTAAACCGTGCAAAGGTCATGATAATTTTCCAACAAAGCAAGCATTTCCGATTATTAATAACTGAAAATTAAATGAAACACATGAAGAGCAATACCAAAACGTTTTAGTTTGAAAGATTTTCATTAAAAATTCATTGATGTCAAGTTCGCTTAGTCAAGTTTAAAGTTGTGAAGTTTTTAATGCGTAATTATCATTTGTATTAAAACATCAATTCTACCAACCACAGAACCATAAATCTTAAAGAAATTTATCTTCGGCTATTTCATTTCCGGATTTGGTAATCAAAGACATAGTTGTCAGTTTCCTTAAGTATGCTATTAAAAGTTGTGTTTACTTTCATAATAATTTAGTTAGCTTAGTTAAGATTTTGCCTTACAATAAATCACATTGTATACTTCAGGTCTGTTTTCAAGGCCAAGTTCTTAAGTAAAGGTGTGGATTTACTTGATGTTTATATCTTTTTTATTTACATATTTGATTTGCAGGTTCGAGGTGAGCTTAGAAGAGTTTATATATAGTATTCTGTGATCTTTAGTATCTGCAAATTATTATTTTAAAGGTATTTATTATAGATTTTTATGTTTCAAATGGTTTTAACAGTTTCTAACGCTGAACCAAAGGTTACATGTTATTAATGAGCATTTTTATTTGTTCCTATAATTTATTTTCCTGTATATATTTGATAAATGTTATTTGGCTCAAGGAATCACTTTTCAAACCAAAAATGAAAAGCTCTCTGATGAAAGCTGCCTCCTGGCCGGAGTGCAAACATTCTGCAAGCTACGGAGCTCCGTGGAGCTTTCGAGATTGATGCAAAAATCGATACAGTCACAGCTGTTCGTGTACAACAAGTGAAAGTGTCCCAAAAAAGTGCCGCATAATATTAAATAATATACCAAGACTCCCATAGTTTTTCGACCTCAAATCGTGTTGGGTGTGCGGCGTAACTTCCTTCAGAGTTGGTTTCAATCGAATTAGCCAGGATGCCGAGCTCAAGACGTGCGATTCTGAGGCACATATTGTCGGGTCTGTGCACCAAAATGAATCGAACCAAGTCGGTGCCCACTGACGTCATGGAGACGCCGCTCAACCGATGCCTCAACACCTTCGACATCGCTCTACTGGGTACTTGAGATAAATCAATTGAGTGCCGGCATATTTCCGGTATCCTTACTGCTTTTAGAGCATCTCCTTGGGTATTTAGGAGTATGACAAGGGATAATTCAAAGAGGATAATCATAACATCTGTTAGCTAAACAAAATGCGATTTGGGAGCCCATACTGCCAGCTTTTACTTTTGTTTTCACGACTTTACTTAAATAAAATATATTATGAAAGATTATAGAAAATTATATGATAGGAGTATAGATTCCTAGGTTACATTAGTTTTGGCTTTGCAAATTTCTTTAAGTCTGCTAGGAACGGATATGGTGACATTCATAACATCTGCCAGCTTTAAACTGCATTTAGGGAGAGACTTTTGGCACCTTTTACTTGTATTTTCACTGTTAATTATTAAAAATCTATAATCTAGAGGATGGGATGTAAAATAGGTGTTGTTTTTCAAATACATTTTCTTAAAGTTTTTATTAAGTATAAATTCCTACCTAGTCTCCTTGCAAAGGTCATATTAATATAACTCTCCTTAAGTTGACACCCTTAAGCTAAAACCTATTTAATACATTAAAGTTACCTATTACTTTGACTGTTACTTACTCTTAGGTATATTTTTAAAAGTATGTTTTATTCTATGAATATATCTTTATCAAAATAGATTTTGCAGTTCAATTTAATCAATAAAAAGATACGGTTAGCTTCCATAAGGAATTTAGGTATTTAGGAACCTACAAACGTAAATGCTAAATTAGAGACATTTTTTGGTTTTATAACTCTTTGCTATGTACATATATTATGGTATCATTATTATATTGTTTTGAAGTTACATACAAGATCTATATCCTGTACATGTGTTCTTCTTCTCCGGGTAAGACTTACTCGCACTATAAATTCAAGAAAAGTCCACTATCTATGTACACGTAGTATGACACTTGTTAGTTTCCAGATTTGACAAATCTTAGCTAAAGCTAATTAATATTATAATTGAGAAACTGGTCCCAAGGGAATTCCTTTCCAAGCAAGCCCATAAATATTCCTCCAAAGAATACCAACCCCTTCCCTCCAGAGATGTGAGGAACGCACCTTATCTTTGACTTGAAACCAGAGATTTGGAAGCAACCCCTAACCATGGATATATACACACATGCTACATGACCCTTCTGTACCCCGATTTTTTCCCCCAGGCATTGGCCATATGGTAGGCGCTGGCATCTACGTGCTGACCGGTACCGTGGCAAAGGAGATGGCCGGGCCCGGCATCATCCTCTCCTTCGTCCTGGCCGGCTTCATCTCGATGCTGGCCGCGCTGTGCTACGCGGAGTTCGGGACGCGAGTGCCCAAGGCGGGATCCGCGTACGTGTACACCTACATCTCGATGGGCGAGTTCTGGGCCTTTGTCATCGGCTGGAACATCCTGCTGGAGCACATGCTCGGCGCTGCCTCGGTGGCCCGGGCCTGGAGCGGCTACGTAGACTCGATGCTGGGCGGTTGGATTGGCAACACCACGCTGGCGCTCACTGGAGGCATCCATGAGCCGGGACTGGCCCAATATCCGGACGTCCTGGCCTTCCTGGTGTGCATCGTTTACGCGGCCGCCTTGGCCGGCGGAGTCAAAGCCACGGCGGTGTTTAATAGCTTACTTACCCTGGTCAACATAGCCGTCATGGTTCTGGTCATCAGCGTAGGCTTCTGGTATGCGGACACCAACAACTGGTCGGAGGCGGAGGGCGGCTTCCTGCCCTACGGCATTGGAGGCGTCATCGCGGGAGCGGCCACCTGCTTCTATGCCTTTGTGGGCTTCGACTCCATAGCCACCTCCGGGGAGGAGGCCAAGAACCCCTCGGTCTCCATACCCATTGCCACCGTACTCTCCCTGTTCGTGGTCACCGTGGGCTACATCCTCGTGAGCGCCGCCCTCACCCTCATGATTCCCATCAGCGAGATCAACCCGGCCGCCTCCCTGCCCGAGGCCTTTGGCCAGCTGAACCTGCCCTGGGCCAAGTACCTCATCTCCATTGGGGCGCTGTGCGGCATGACCACCACTCTGCTGGGTTCCCTGTTCGCCCTGCCCCGGTGCATGTACGCCATGGCCTCCGATGGACTGCTCTTCAGCTGCTTTGGCAAGGTCAACACCACCACGCAGGCAAGGACACTAAAACGGATTTTTGTTAGAATTAGTTGGGAATTTTATACGATTTCTTCTTCCAACCCAAGGTACCTCTGCTCAACCTGGTGGTCTCCGGGGTCCTGAGCGCCTGCCTCGCCCTGGTCTTTGACCTGGCCAAGCTGGTGGAGTTCATGTCGATCGGAACCCTGCTGGCCTACACCATAGTTTCGGCCAGCGTGATCATCCTGCGGTACAGGCCCATGGAGCGGATCCACACCACAATTCGGGTGCCAGCCTTGCCGAGCAGTCCCGACGACGACGACGACGACGAGGATGTGGCCTCGCAGTCCAGCATGGACACGTCGTCACCCACCAGCGAGATGATCGAGGAGGTGCTGGCTGGCAGGCTTAAGGCGCAGTTCCGGTGCCTGGAGCCCCTGCTGGGTCGCTTCGAGCCCGGATCCGTTGTGTCCGTGGCCGTGATGCTCTTCATCGGCTTGAGCTTCGCCATCTGCGTGGAACTGAAGGTGTCGTGGACGCAGCTGTATACTGGCACCTGGTGGGCCCTCCTCATCTACGGCTTCATCATCTTCGCCGCCAGCACCTGTGTGGCCGTAATGGCGGTGCACAACCAGAACACCAGGGGTCTGATCTTCAAGGTACCGCTGGTTCCCTTCGTCCCGGCCCTCGGAATCTTCTGCAACATCCTCCTGATGGTCCACCTGGACGCCGTTACCTGGGTTCGATTCTTCGTCTGGGTGTGCATCGGCATGGTGGTGTACTTCCTCTACGGCATCCGGAACAGCAAGGAGGGAGAGGTGTGCTCTTCGTACTCCATTCTGATGACTACCTCGGAAGCCGGCAAGGTGCCGTGGGGATCCTTTAAGGGAGCAGCTTCTTCGGGTGGCAAGGTCAAGAGCGGCGGCAAGCACACCATCTTCGAGAGATTCACGGGTCGCAGCAAGGCGGACGACAAGAAGTCCATAGTGGAGGAGAGTGAAAACGAAGCTTCTGGGTATTCCTAAGTCGGTTCTTCCGAAACTCTTTCCGTAGCCTTTGACATTTGAACTTTCTCTCAAGTTCGGCAATTCTTTCGCCTCGAAAATCCTCTAGTCTTTTATCGAAATATGATACAAAATATTTAAGAAGTTTATTTAAATTTAAAGATCAGGTTCGGGTCTAAGCTTCATTATTAAACTTAACAAATTAGGGGGAGAAACTGAGAAATACTTTGGTTCAGTTATTTGTAACTTGTTCTATTAAAATTTTAAATGTAAATAGATAAAGCCCCTTAAATTTCCTTTATAAAATCAAGAATTAATCATAATTCGATATTTTATCAGTACAATTCACATTTAGGAACATTCCCTCAATGTTCGGTTAAGGCTTACTCTCAGTTTTTACATTCTTTAAGTCTTAACCCTACATTGAGTTTTATTTGTAATTTGTAATTTATTTGAGGTTTAGCCCAGCGCTACAAGTTATTATTCCTTTCATCTTAGTTTTGGTTATAGTTTCCTTTTAGATTATTCAGGTATTATTACACTATTACAGATCCCTCTATAAGTACTTAACCTCTTCGAATTCCTATGCATTCCTAAACCCCAACGTTGAACGAGACATATGGCTATAACTTATGATCGGGAAATATTTTGGTAACTATTATAACGGAGTACCTTTACCACTAAAAATAGTATAGCTGTCTACTGAATATTATTCCAAAATCGTATAGCTGTCTACTGAGTGTTATTCCCAAAAAATATTAAAGAAATCGTATTGCATATACAAACATATTTACTTTTCAAATCGTACAAATATATTTATTAAGCGTTATGCGCGCACACGGCATTTGTTGAACAATAGTACATGTCTTTAAATACCTACAAATATGCAGATATACCATATATATATATTTATAACTGTGTAAATAACGTATACAATATTATATATATGATTGGAATTATATTAAAAACTCATGTATACTGATGTGGCGATGTTGTTTTACTTAAAATTCAATTTGTTTTAAGTTTACTTTTGGGATTGATATCTTTTTAAACTATTTATCTCTGAAAAAATTGAACGTAAAATTATATTATAGCTACATTTAAAAAATTAAAGAATCCCTTTCTCAGTGTTCAGTCTAAAAGGACTGACTCATTTACCCTTGGCATAGCGTGCGCGTGGTACAGTTTTGGATCACATTTTTTAGGACCCAAAAAACACATTCTTAACTCCCAGGACAGTTGAGATCTGAGCCTGTACCATGCACACAGCAAGTCCCACAAAGGGAGAACCTACCCTAATGAGAAGCGTAGGCGCATACATATGTTCAGCTGCAGGGATATCTCTGGCTCGAAATCTCAGCATCAGCATCAGTCACAGGAAGCAGGTGGTGCACAGGACCTTTAATATCGCTCCTTGCGGCTGCAGGACATACTTAGTGCGTAGAAGCGTAGAGGGATGCTGCTCTGGACTGGCGATGCTCGAAAGACTTGAACATCTCTTGGGCCGCGAACTTGTTTTGGGATTAGCTGCTGCGCGACGGCGCGGATCTCGAAAGATGGCTATAAGTCTCATTCAGAGCCAAGCGTGGCCAACTTTTAGGCAAATTTAATTAAAATCGACACAAAAACCTTAAATATGTAAACAAAAATTAATTTTTTTTCGAGATTGCTGATGGCATGATTATATCGTCCTTTAATGCGCATATTTTCCTTAAAAAAATTACAAGTTTTTTCTTCCGTTCTTGAAAGTGTAACAATGATGACAATATACAGAGGAAAAAAGAAGTTTCCAGCTAGTTTAGTGTCACAAAAGAACAATGGGCGCAGAGGGCTCCTTCCGGGTGAAACAGGGTCGCCAGAAAATACAATAGACAAATAAATGGCGCAATTACAAAATTGGAGAAAAGGGCCAAAGTTCGTTTAGATCTAACGTGAAAAGTGAGAAAACTTGATGAAAAATTCGGGGACAAACCCACCCCATTCAAGATACGATTAGGGATATTTTCCAGTCATAAATGTGGATCGGCTTAAGCTTATTTTCTTTTGTAAAAAAACGAAATTGTTATACCCTTTCAAAGTCCAGTCTCTTGAAAAAGTGTATTTATGCTTTCCTGATGGAACTGCATATTTTGGTTAATATTTTATTGAAAAATATCCTTTTGATAGCGGAAGGCAATTGTCATTTAGGGGTTGACAGGGTTAATGGTATTCCGCAGCCTGTACCTTTCTTCTTTCTTTTGTGTCCGAGATGAGCATCATAAGGGGTTAATTTTTTCTGAAAAAATTAATTTCCAAACGTTTTCCATGACGGACTAATTGTTTGCCTGAGATCTGTGTAAGGGACAGGGACGGGGACAGGACAGACCACTATTCTGGCGACGAAATAACGCACTTATAACTCGCCATGATGTGTGGAAAGGTATCAGGAATTTTCACCTGGGAAAATTGGCAGTGCTACCCGTATTATAAATATGCTGCCGCAAATTACCAATACCTCTCTCTCTACCCACATAAACTGCAAATATTCTACATAAATCCCAGGACATCTCTGAGCCGGTTCCCACGCCGTGACTGGTAATAATAGTTACTTCCAAGCCATGTGTGTGTGCTGTGAGGGAACGTCAATACTACTTCTCGGCCGGGTATCTCCTTCATTACAAATATTTTGAACAAAGCCCGAGTCCTCAGCATGCTGGCATCTGGGAAACACATCTGGGAAGAAAATTGAGACCTGGAAAAGGGCAACAATTTTCACCTCCTACGCATAAATGTGTGTCTGTACCGAGAAAGTGTTTGTGGCCATTGAACAATGTCCTTCAAACTGAAAATGGTGTACTTACATTTTTTTTACTTATCTATATCATTCAGAAATTATATGAAATTTAAAAAAAACACTGTTGTATATAATTTCGACAAAAACTAAAACTGTCTTTACAGATCTAACTTTTTTTGTTGATAAACCAACCAAAGTTCAATGACATCGCATACATAATTGGAAATCTTTTTCTCTTTGTAATGAAAAGAAAGTTTTAATGGTTATTGTTAACGGTAAGCAGCTTGTATAATGTTGGACAAGCTTTAGTTATTTGTTAGTAAGTTCACACTAAGTCTGTTTTGTTGGAAAATCCACACTTATAGCGTAATTTGAAATCAGATCAAGTTCCCTTATAAGTTTCGCCGCCGTCAGAGCGTCGCGTTTCCATGGAAATTTATACATATATTTCTGTTTTGAACCAACCACCGCCTAGGTGTAGTATATGTGGTCATTGCACCTGATGTTATTATTGTTGGCAATAAGCACTTTCTCCAAAACAGACGCCGCCGCCGCCGACAACCTGTTGTTGTGTGTCTACTGCACGCTCGAAAGAGTGAGAGTGTATCTTCTGTGTGATGCTTGAGTTCGATTTACCGTTCGTATTTACACCGATCCAACAAATTTCATCGAGATCACAACACCTTTTGAGCTCTCTATTGATTTCATAGCTTGAAGTCTTGTAAGTAAACCCTTGAAATGTACTTTAAATTACTTAAAATCAGTTTTATCTACTTTCGGTATATATGAGATAGTTTGAATTGTAATTTATAATATAAATGTTATATAAATCCCTAGGTAAGAAGAGTTCAATAGTTCCAGTTTTCACTTCCGAAAAATCTACACGGAAATTATTTCCCAGACCTGTTCTAGTTTTCACTTCCGAAAAATCGTGACGGATATGAATTTCGCTCTGTTAACGCTCTGGTATCTTTCGAACGAAACCTATCGGAAACTTTCCTCTTGCTATTTTTCTGGCGGATTCAGATCCGCAAGAGCAGAAATTAATTATTTTAAATTAATTTTTAATTAAAGGGAAATATTATGAAATCAACAATCCGTGTATGTTTAAGGGAAATCCAAAAAATGTTATCAAATTCACTTCCGCGTGAAAACTGGAACAGGGCCTGATACTTCTTTTTTGCTTTCAATCAAATTAAAATACAATACTTAAATCGTTCAAGATTACGATTTTTCTGATTAGTTCAAATTTTATATTTAAAGGAACCAACTATTTCTTAAGATAATACAAAGAAATTTAAATGTTCATACCAAACAATGTAAAACAATTTCATTCCAAACAAAAAAAAAAAATCTAAAAATTATTAATTAATTATTATAAAATTATTTTTTTTAATAACTTTTGTTGTTTTTGTCAAGCTAAAAGTTATACTTATACTTAAATGAAACCAATTTTCCAATGATTTATGATCGATTTTGAACTAAACTTACTGATATATCTTAGCAAGATGCTTCATATTCTGGTGAACTATCGAAATCTGGTTATTCAAAGGTACTATATGTACGTACCTATAATTATTTTACTTTTCAAAATAGTACGATAAATATGACGAAGTGTTTAAATATTGTTATTAATAATACTTTTTATATTGTCACTTTCTGGTTTTAGAAATTCGATTGCAAGTGTAATTGCTTATCATGTTCATCGGTTTAATCTACATACACTTTTCCCGCAGTCATTCCATGGCCTTGCAACGTGCATTTCCCATCCAACCATCCATCCAATCGCCATTTCGCTTCGAGAACTTCACCTACCATAATTTCGTGCGAATCTGAAACTTTGCACTGAGCGAATATAAAACTCCAACCCGTCAGATACACAAGTTATACAAACATATTTACTTACCAGGCGAGGTGTGCGTCGTGTTGTTTGTGTGTCAGCTTCGAGGGAATGTCGTTTCTTGTGACGGTGCTTCAACTGGAGATTCAGGAAGGGGAATCGGAATCGTCATCCCGAATTGATGACGCAGCCGATGACGCATTGAGTTAACCACTTTGCCGAGAGAGAAATCTAGATTCCATGCCGCCGGCGGCTTGGCAACAACAAAAATACGTGCTGAAATTATTTCGAACGTCTCGTGTCGCAGAAAAAGCCACAACAGCTTTCGGAGGCGAACTCATCCGACTTTGTTTCGGTCGCAGCACCAGTTTAACGTATATTTTCGAATTTAAATTTAAAATGTAACGTATTATTGGTGGAGCCGGGTGGCACAGTGGGGCTAGGGTTCGGCTCCACGGCGGAACTTTATCAAAAAACTTAATCAAAGGGATTTATCAGTAGATTTTAAAGACTTCAGATTTAATAGATGGCAAAATCTCATCCCCTTTTTACCTGTAAATACCGGAAGCAATATGGTCTGATTCGAGTTGAAGGTCTTAAGGACCGGTTCCTTGAGATAAGGAGCCAGTACAAAACTCACCGGAACTGTTTAAAATTATCAGTTTCTCAACTAAGAATTCCCAAACTCTTATTTAATCTAAATTAAAATTCCTAAATTGTCTTGAAATATCTTAAAATAGAAACGAACTTAATTTCATATTAATTTATTTTTCAATATTAAATGCAATTTATATTGAGTAATTTCATAATAATGAAATATAAAACCTACTGGTAAGCTTAAGTTAATCATAATTTCAAGCTATGATGAAACTTGGAAGCGATTTTGTGGAAATATATTTATGTACATATGTATGTATATGAAAGTATACAAAGTATATTTTGGGTACGTGATTATTGCAATTGATTGTTTCTGGAACTTGGCATTTGTATGTATTTCTTTTAATATATGTAAGTAGTGCATTACCCAGAACGAACCAATGAAAACTGGCGAAATAATATAAATGTGTCATATGCATTGTATGCATATACTAATTTTTAAATATCAATACAATTTCGCCACCCCCGAAATTGAACACCATTTTCGATCAGATTTGTGTCACGGTACCAGTATTTTTCCTCATTTAAATCTTCACATCTACATTTATGAGAAACAGATGCGAAAACGTGGAAAGGGGACGGACGGAGAAGGAAGAGAGAGAAGACGTTTGGTTTGCGTTGCTCGTTCTGTTACCTCTCTCTCGGTTCCGTTGTTCGCGATTTTTTCACTCGTATTTATCGGCTGCTTTGGGCAAATAATAAGAAGAAGAAGCAGGAGAAAATGAAACAGACGTTGCGTTTCAAAATGAGCGTTATATTCAATCGGGAGCTCAGTGAAAAGCGCCCAAAAACTAAGTACAGCCGCGGTTAGAATAATAAAGCCTTTCTTTTTCACGTTGGAAATATATTTTTCAAATTGACATTTTTAATTAAAACTTGTATGATGCTATTCAATAGCAAGTGTCAGTCTGATATTTTCAAAATTTTATTATAAATTGAAGTTTATTATGTTAAATATAGATTTAAAGATGAATTTACCTATGAATTTAAACCCGCATATTAACACTTCAGATAGATCTTCTATCTTGGGACTATTGTCCTATTGGTCAGAATTAAATTAGGACTTATCGCATCGTTAACTGTAAAGAGATATTCATAAAGTAAACTAAATTAAATAAGAACTAAATTATGTACAGTTTAGGTAGCTTGTAGAGTATTCCTATTACTTTGACCGCATCTGTGTTGAGGCGGATGTCTTTAGTGGGAAAATCACCTTGCGCCAGCTGCAAATGCAACTGCAGCGCATGTACAGCCCTGCATCGGTGCACTATATGGTGCTTAGGGGTTGGAATAGTGCAGCTGACATAGAAATCTACCTGCGACATAATGCCCGCTCAGTGGTTCTTACCTGCTCCTGCTCCTCGAAGATCTCTTCTGATCACTACCTTCTGTCGCTGTCGTAATTCCTGCGTAGCCCAGTGATCCTCGGTTCGGGACAGCTGCAAAAATCATGAAATCGTCTGCACTGCGAACACGAATACCAATACAGACGCACACGTTCGAGTGAGTAATGATCTCGCACAGGAAAAAATTTGAAGATCGATTCGATGAATCAAAATCGAAGTTGATAAAATCTTGGAAATATTAATTGTCTTAATGACAAAGAATTAATCTTAGATATTTTTTAAAATTACAGGAACTACAGGAACTTATTATGATATAGTATGAGTTTTTAAGTCTGAGGAGCTGTTAATTCCCGATCGTTTTTGATCTATTATTTTAGAAACCTTAATTTTTTTAAACTTAATTAGATGAAACTAAAGCAAACATGAATGGTAAAACATAAAATAGACTTGCTGAAGAATGTGAAAAATACATAATAATCCTAGATATAAATAAATAAATATTGCTAGCTATTATTTCCAAAAATTTTAAGAAATGGAGATTTCCGAGTACAAAGCTTTATAATTCTCATAAACAGAAATTACATTTCCTTAAATCGTTTTAAAACATTTCTTAATTCTGAAATTCAATTTTAATTCTGAAAAACTATACAACAACAATTATTGTAAAGTAGGCAAATATTTTAATTTTTTTTAAAGCAAACCATTTTTAATGAAGTAACCGAATAATATTCCAAAATTAACCACTATTATTTTAAAGGAAAATAAGAATTTCAAATATGCATAAATGTTTAATGAATAGCCGAATTTTAAAACTATAATAAATTCTCAGAGCTCAGTCACAAGATCCACTAGATATTATAAACATAAAGACGCAGTGTGGATTTGTGAATATCAAGTTCATATTGTTTACTTTCCCTCTTTCTAATTTAGTGCTCAGAGATTATTTGTTATGTAAAATCATATTCAGTTTTAAGGGTTGCTGTAAAGATAATATTCGAAATAAGAGTTATCGCGGGCATTCAAATCCAAACGTCTCGTTTCTCGTCGCAGGCCCAGACGCATGCGTGTGTGCGTGAGCATTCACACACATGGCAAGGCAAAGTCGGAATTTCAGCGTTCAGCGCAATTGTTTAAAAAATAACGATGCTCTTGCGCTCTCTCTCTCTCTGCGTCTTCCACATTCTCACACACACATGCGCACACAACCTTGTGCGGGAGAGAGAGAGCGAGCGACAGAGAAACAATGCGAGCGAGAGCGAGAAAGAGAGCGATTCTCCGTTTTCCGCTTCCACCATCGCTGCTAACGATAGCGACAACGACACGAAGCAGCGAGTCATCGGAACAGTCGAAATTCAAACTGCGAAGAAGTCGGGCGCGTTTTCGATTTGTTTTAAAATCGCTGAGAAATAACGCGCTTTCGCATTTCATTTCGTCAGCACTAGCAGTTGCCCGCGTTGCATGGCTATCAACTAAAAGCTTGGAGTACTAAGCTCAAAATCGAATTCGAAATAATCACGCTGAACGGCGCGTCGCTAAATGTCAAAACAATTAACAAACGCGGTGAGCAAGAAATCGTGAAGTACAGCTAAGCAGCAAGAAGCAGAACAGAGCGACGACGAAAAAGAAGAAGAAGAAGCGAGAGCAAGAACTGTGATAAAGTTAAGTGGTAAACAAGCAAGCATGGATAACAGTAGCGGCCAAAACAACAGTACGGCGTCGGCGTCGTTGGCGGCGACCAACAAAGTAGTCAACTATTCATCACCAGCCTCGCCCGCATCAGCATCGTCCTCCAGCAGCATGAGCCATGAGGACGGAGTACCATCGGGGTCCGGTCTGTTCACCCCGAAGAAGGAGAATTTCCCACCCAACGCCAAGATGCTGCAGACAATCCGGGAGAAGCTGATGACCCCTGGCGGCGCCTGCGAACTTCTGGCTTTGGGTATTGCCGCGGAGCCCACGGACCAGCAGCCGGTGAAGCTAATCCAGCAGCGGTATCTGATCAGTGCCCAGCCTAGTCACATCTCGGCCGCCGTGGCCGCCAAGACGCCCGCCTCGTATCGCCACCTCGTCGATCTCACCGCCTCCAACCTGCGCTGCTTGGACGTTTTCACCGGGGAGCAGTTCCTCTGCCGGATCGTTAACGAGCCGCTGCACAAGGTGCAGCGCGCCTACTTCCAGCTGCAGCAGCAGGACGAGGAGCTGCGTCGCAGCACCATCTACGGCCATCCGCTGATCCGGCCCGTCCACGACATCGTTCCGCTGTCCAAGGATCGCACCTACATCCTAATAGCGCCGGTACCGCAGGAGCGGGACGCCACCGGAGGCCTGAGCGGCGTCTACGAGAACCTGCACACCTACATACGGCACGAAAAGCGACTGTGCGAGGCCGAGGCGCGGGCAATCTTCCATCAGATCTGCCAGACCGTCCAGGTGTGCCATCGCAACGGGATTATCCTGCGGGACCTCAAGCTCAAGCGGTTCTACTTCATCGACGAGGCCAGGTGAGTTGTGCGTGGTGTGGTGATGGTGGTGACACCTTCAAAATCCCCTTACATATACAAAAAACCAACCAGCTCAATTGCATACATGTCTCTGACTTTTGGTCGCTTTATTTTGCAATTCGATAAAAACTCGTTATGAGCGAGAGATCTTGTTTGTGTTCGCTTGTGCTTGTGTGTGTGTGTTGGTGGTGCCACAATTGTTGCTCTTGTTATTGGCCTATGCTGTTGCTGTTGTTGTTGTTGTCGTTGTGGGTAACATTGAACATTTAACAAGTGTTGCAATCGAATCACCAATAGGCCAACAAAAACAATTATACTGACAGCCACATGCACGCGGCGTATTTGCGTATGTAGGTATGAATGTATGTATGTTTGTGTGAACACAGCACAGGTCCAAATTGTAGTTCCGAAAGTCGTTAAATAATATATGTATTCCAGTTTGAAGTTTAATGATCTCAATTTACTTATTAATAGATTGAAGAAGATCATTTAATCGTCATTTTAATAATTTGAGTTATATTAATTCAACCTATAAATGTAAACTTAAAAATCAGAACTTTTCGAAAAAAGTTAGTATAGAACATTCCTTACAAAATATTATTATTATACAAAAAATATTATTTTTGTTTCTAAGCGAATTGTTTACATTTTATTAATTTTAAAAATACCAATTTTGTTTAAAGTAATCTAAAATTTGAGTTAAACTACTTAAAAAGTTTTTACCTCTTTTAATTTTGACTAAAATAATTTGAGTGACCTGCAAAAAATATTTACAGTAATATAATTTTGGGGATAATTTACAATTCATTTTCGGTCAGATAAGAAATTTTCTGTCATCATTACCTTAGTAATTAAATTCTTCTGAATATTTCACCATTATTTGACATTTTAAAGGAATTTCCTTAAAATATTTCAAAGCTTTCGAAATAACTGAGTGATTAATACTTACTTTTTGCAACTTTTAATAAACAGATAATAGGGGCGTACAGTTTTGACCTCGACTGTGGCCAGTCACGAAGCTTATTCAGACAAGGGCCAATGTGCCACACTGGTGGCCGAGATGTTGGCCCACCTTCAATTTTTTCTACACATTTTTGGAGGCATTGCCACATTTTAAGAATTGTACAATACGGCATGTGCAATTGTGAGGTGGAGGCGGGAGGTGGTAGCTGAGGCGGAGGCCACCTACTACGGGTTCTCTTGAGTTCACCATAAGAGTGTGTGAGAGAGCAACGTGGTCGTTTTACTGTATGTGTATAACAGTGGCTGACGAAATATTGAACTTAAATTGGTTCTGTGTTCTTTTCCATTCTCGCCATCGAAATTGTATATTTTTTTCGCATATGCAAATAAACACGATTGCTCGCTCTCTGCCGCTCTGATTATCATCACCGCGACTTTACTACTGACATCAGCAGGGAATGACGTGAACAATTGTTCGATTCCGTTTGGCTTACAATTAGCGCAATATCGGCTGTTTTTTTCATCATTTTTGTTCTCAGCCAAGTGCAAAAATAACAGCGGAAGGAAGAGAACACACAGCAACAATAAACAGATCTCTGCGTCTATTATACCTTGGCTCTCTCACCTTGGCGAAAAAGGAATAAACAACAAGTGTGTTCAATGCGAATATTAACGCTCATATCCATTCGAAAGATTCTATAACTATACTATGTACTTTGTGTACATTGTGTGTATCCATATCCGAAGTCTCAAACATGCACACACGCACAACCAAGCGACGAGCCGAAATCTTTAAGGTCGCACTGCGGTTAGTGGCCCTGACTCTGATCTTCTGTATTTTGACCACATATAAATATATGTATGCCTGCGCCTATATACAAACATACGAGCGAGTATTTATTTATGCATGTAAATCGGTAGTCATACTTTTATTTAAAACGCTTCAAGGTGTTTGAACACTTAGCCGCCGGTTTTCCGTATTTTCGTTTCTGATTTTTTTAACCTCTATCGCACGTTCATTTTGTGCCAGCGAGAGAGAGAGAGATCCCGCCCCCAAGACGATACGCTCTTCAAAGCCCCTCTCTGAAGACCCATCGAGGTCACCGGCTGTAACTACTCCCAATCTCCAACTTCTTTACTTCTCCCATTCTCTTGGGGATACTGTGCACAGAAATATATTTTTAGGTCCCTCATCGACTTGTAAAAGAAAGCACTGATCTTAAAAGTGATCACAAATGTTAAGCTTGTTAAATTATACATATTTGCCTATTCGGTAACTCTACTTCTCCACTTTTATACCATTACCATAAAAAATGTATTGGAATTTCTTATTTATAAATGAAAAAGAATAAACCCCTTATCTTAAATAATCATATCTTCTATCACAATCACTTCGATTTAGTACATCATAATTAAATTTAAATAATTTACCTTGATCTTGTTGTTAAATGTTACTAATAGTCTAATAGTTTTGCGGCCATCGGGAAGGTGCTAAATTTGTATATTACAAAAAGACCTTAATCTGAAAAGATATCCTCAAATATATTCAAATACATAAATTAACCTTGATCTTAAAAGTTCACTTTGACAAAGATATGCCAATTCAATATGTGATTCTGACCTTATGTTCGAAATGATGCATGTTTGTTTTTAGCAGTGTGTGCCGTGTAATTTGTGACGAGGAGAGGCGCGTTTTCAAAGCTTGTTTTTTTGTTCAGGGTCAGCTCGAGGTTTTTTTGGCCTGCTTTTTGTGTGTTTGGCTCTTTGGATGTTTGGATACGATACCGATACCAAGGCGGCCGTGTGTTTGTGTATCTCTCGGTGGTTTGCTATTGTGCCGCCAAGATTGGTGGTTGGATCCCAGCAGAAGCGCCGTTGCAGCAACAAGTTGCGATACGTCACATCACTTTACTCACTCACTCACAGCTGACGGCTGGCCCTAGCTCTGGCTCTCTTTTGGCTCTATTCGCCGTGTTTGCTGCCTTTTTTTTCTTGTTACTTTTTGCATTCGAATGTGGGCCAATGTCAATGGAGTGGAGTGGAGTGGCGGAGTGAGGGAGTGGGAGAGGCGGAGGAGGCACTCGCTCATGGGTGTCGGGGGTCGCAAGCTGCGCTTTCGTCACCAATCTCACAATGCTCTCCTCTCAGTCTCTCTCGGCCGAATTCGATTTCGCCTTTTGACTTGTCAAAACGCCAACGCCAACTACAACCACTGGCACTGCTGCCACTGCTGCGCCGTATCCGATCGATTCAAGTCTCTTCGATATTGCGCTATAGCTAATGGCCCCACAAAATCGGGGGTTACGCAAGCCGCCAAGGGATTGCACATGATGTAGAGCTCCGATGTTGTGGCTCTGGGCAATTGGCGGGGGTACAGTCTGTGATCAGAATAATTGCTGATCATAATGGCTTTAATATGTGCCAGTCTCTTGGATGGATGTAGTAAATGCATTGCTCAAAGTTAAATCTTCTATCATGCTCTATAGGGGTCAATATATCAATCTTCCATTTAGTCCTCAATCTTCTTAGCATTCTCTTGACCATATTATTGTAATATTCAAATTTAGAACCCGATTAAATTCCAATAAACTAAGTATAATTCATAGTTCATTGTGTTGCATTTTTATTTGACGCCCTCTTGTCTTTTTTTCGTGCTTACAGAACCAAGCTGCAGTACGAATCGCTTGAGGGCTCGATGATCCTCGACGGCGAAGATGATACGCTAAGCGACAAGATCGGCTGTCCGCTGTACACCGCCCCGGAGCTCCTTTGCCCCCAGCCGACGTACAAGGGCAAGCCGGCGGATATGTGGTCGCTGGGCGTAATCCTTTACACGATGCTGGTGGGTCAGTATCCGTTCTACGAGAAGGCCAACTGCAACCTAATCACGGTGATCCGGCACGGCAACGTACAGATCCCAATGACGCTGTCAAGATCGGTCCGCTGGCTGTTGCTATCGTTGCTGCGAAAGGATTACACGGAACGGATGACCGCTAGCCATATCTTCTTGACGCCGTGGCTGCGCGAACAGCGCCCCTTCCACATGTACCTGCCCGTCAACGTGGAGGTGGCCGAAGATTGGAGCGATGCGGAGGAGGAGAGCGAGGGCACAGCCACCGATGCGATTGACGAGGACGAGACGAGCGGAATCTGTCCGCTGGGAGACAAGCACGAGTACGAGGATATCGGCGTGGAGCCGCTAGACTACACGCGCACCACACTCCAGATGTCGCAGAACGCCAATGCCTTGACCACGCAGCCCGAACCCGATACGGATGTGGAAATGGGCTGATCGAGGCTCGAGAAGTCACCCAAGGGTTGGTTTCTGGGACACGCTGGCGCGTTGGCTGCAACTCCGGCTGAATACCGGTTTTGATAGCCGCCAGGATATTGGACATATCGGGCGATATGCCACTGTGAATACACATCCTGGGCCTTTTTGGGCGCGCGCCGACTCCGACTGCGTTCCACGTCGTCTTCCTGCAGGTGGTACTGCCAAACAAAGACTTAAAAGCCTCGCTTAGACACTCTCTTTTAGATAACACACAAGAACTCACTGCCTTCCAATCGCGCTCTGCGGCTGCGATCCGTTCAAGAATCGCACCGCCCCGCGCAGCCTCCTCTCTGCAACCGATTCTTCCTAAAAAACCTACCTATGTACAATACATTGTAACATTTTTTAATTTTTTTTGCAAACTGTTGATCTTGATCAAAAAGGACAGTCGCCCTGATTTGTTTTTGGGCTCTAAAACAACACATTAGTTTCCATGTTAAAAAATGCAACAAATGCAAATTGTTATTTATTATTTAATACTTCTGTATTACGCTTCGTCTACTATATGAAAAAACTTGTAAGAGAAAATCGTGAAAAAAGAAAAAAAAAATAATACATTGAAATTTGATCTCACCAAGAATTATAAAAATGAATAGAGTTGTTTTTTTTCGTTTGGGAAGAAAATAGTTTAAGGGACCCTACAATTAGAATTATTGCGAATATTTTTAGCTCTTTTAAACCAAGAGAAAACTAATGCGTTTTTATCAAAAATGGTAATTTATCACAAGTATTTCAATTAAATATTATTCGTTACTTTTAAAACCCAAATCAGTTGATAAAAAATGGGATTTTCGAAAAGTTCATTTGGAGAATTATAAATAATTGAGGCATAAAATGTAGTTAAGCTATATGAATTATTTTAAAACATTATGGGTTTTTTTTAAATCATTTTAGAATTTTTTTTTTTCAAAATTGTAGTTTTGGTTCCAAAAAATATCTCCCAGAAATTTATATAAGTGATAGCTGATTATAAAACTTAGATACGGGCATTTACTCATGATTTTAGCATAAACTGTTGATATGTTCTGGGTCTGGTATCAAAAATTCCACAGAACTAGAGAGCTACATAAGTTGAAAACAATAATGAGTCAGGGGAAAACAAGATTTTAAATGAAATGCGTCACTACTGTTTACTAATACGACATACAACATTTCAGTAAGATGAGAATAATATTTTCAGCTCGGAACTAAACAGAAAAACAAAGTTTTTGTTGTCGATTCTTAATCTAAGGTGATAATTTTTTAGTTCACACCATTTAAATTGCGAAAAACCGAGAGACTTCTTGGAGCATTAATAGAATATTATTAGCTGCTCTCGGCCGAGGGATTCCTAATTACTCTGCAGACTCTCCCCATATTTGATAATGGGAATAGTGACTTTAACTTATCAGGTGGCGAACGTGACTTTCGTTGCGGAAATATTTGTGACTTTGCTCCCCCCAAAAACAACAGTAAGCTAATAAGTATTATTGCGAACGGAGGAGAGGTCGGCCGGACGCAGCACCACCACTGTCATCTGATGGGGCGACGTGACGAGGGCTTTCGCATGTATTCCACCCGATGTTCGGGTGTTCGAACGCTCGTACTCGTGCTCCAAGCTCGAGCATTTCTACCTGTGGCCCGTGGCCGCCGAGCGAGCGCTTTGTTCAGATTATGAAATTGCCGACGGGGAGAACGAGAACGAGAACTGCGCAAAACGCGAAATACTGCTGACGACTACGTCACCTTCAGATTGTGACTATCAAATTTTTTGGAGCTCCATTGCCACGCATGAACTTTTTCCCCCGATATGGGGCTGATCGAACCAGAGCCGACTGGAAAATACCCATAGATTTTTATATACATGTACTGTGGAATTCTTTGTAATATTTATTTGTGTGCTTTGTTATAGCGTTCCGATTCATTGAACTGGATCTTATATTTTTCGTAGCGTTATGAAATTATTTTATACGAATTTTGAATTGTTTATTAAGTCGTAAAAATTGTTATATTTAATAACGATTTAATAGCACAGATTCTAAGCTCCTATCTTGAAATTCAGTGCCCAACCATGTAAATCAATTCAATACGGTTGAGATCTTATAAATCGAAACAATGCCAAATAAGAAACGTGATTAATTTCTTTCTGTTCACAATTCTCCATAAAACTAGATCCGATAAGAATTTCAAATAGATTTTACTTAAAACCTACCTTTCTATATTATAAAAGAAGTTACCAAGAAGAGTATTTGAAGATTCGAGGTCCTGTCAAATTTTCAATAGAAGAATTCAAATGGCAAAACTCATTGTCATGTGCAAGTGTGATAAGAGTTTTAACAGGCGTTGTGGAGCGTTGGAACGAACGATCCAGAAAATTCGCGTTCTTTACTAACAGCAGAGTCACGATACTTTTCTCTTATAGAATATACCCTCTGATTCTTGACACCCCACAAAAAAGTACTGTACAAATTTCCTAACAAGCCCCTAATAGAGGTCATAATACGGGTTATTGTCGGTTAAATGGAAAGTACAAAGATATGATGGTTGAGGGAAAAAGTACTTGGTGATCTAGTTCAGTTGAAATTCACTTTTAAGGTTCTTGAAACCTTTAACCATAAACTAGACCTGAACTGTCACAGCTACGCTTTGCTACTTTCCCTGACCCAAAACTATAGCCGTTACACTTTTCTTTGTTAGAGACACTCCCTAGGTTTTTGTACTTATATATTTTATTGTTTGTTTTTATTAACCATTTGTTTTTCCGGACTGTTGTCTGTCTTATCTATAGTATAAAGCGATTATGTGCGGAGAAATTATTGTAATCAGAATTGTTTACTATACTATGCTAATCTAATGTTTATTCATTCGAGCGCCTATCAGGTAGTGTCAGTTTTTGGCAAACAAATGCAGTCTGACTCACGCCAGAAGTCGTTAAATTAAAATAAATCTTCCAATATCTATGACTTTTTTACAGTGCGTAGATGTACGTTGCTTTCGAGACGGATAAACTGTCTGATAAGTCTAGAAAACTGCTTCTATATGCGCCATTTCAAGTCAATCAAATGTTCAGTTAAGGTATTTAGCGCAAAAATCTCTCGGTAGCTTCGTGCCTAATTGCGGAAACAGTGTTCTAAATAACTTTAAATTGTTGCGATCGTGTGTATGTAAGTACGTGGCCGTACGCATTCGTATCTCAACATAGATATATATCAACATAGATATATTTTCGACTTCTGTGTCCCCAAAAAATGTGCAGTTCCTGTCTATTTATTCTCGGGTATTTCAGTATTTCAGTTGTAGGCTTACATCAATCGATGCTACTGTGTGAAATGCTTTTTCTACGTCGTTCTAATGAAAATGATTCGGAATCCAGAACTATTTTATCGCCAAATATATTGATTTTGTCTATTTTCATACTTTAAAGTGGTTCCATGAAGTCTAGTCTCTTGAACTCAAATTCCACAACAAGAAAGGTAAATAATCATTAATCATTTTCCATGAATTGTATTTCTACATTAATGCCTTTGCCATTCTGTGTGAAATGGTTAATCTTTAACGAGTCCAAAGCTCTGATAGTATAATTTCAAAAGAGCTTTGTGGATAAGATCGGCGCGCTGATGGTTTATTTAAATTTTAAAGTTTGGTTTTTGCGTCAGTTTCCGGTGGTTTAATTATCTTATATTAATTTTAAATATATCTTAGAAGAGGTATCTTTAACAAACATATTTCTCTAATATTTTCTTGTGACTAGAAATTGAAAAAAACTAATTTTATTTTGTGTAGAAAACAATGAAATAAATTATATATTGTAGGAAAGCTTTTTTAATGAAAACCACGTCATACGCTTAGAAAACAGTACCAAAATATGCATCGCATCCGTTTACGATGTTGAATTTCTGATAAAGTTGTTAAGAAAAAATATTTAAACATTTTGTTGAAGGCAAAATAAATTTCTGTGGTTTCTTTAAGTTTTGTTGATTTTTCAACTTATTCCCCTAGTAGGCCTTGGAATGTACCTCAAAGACGTAATGATTTCCACTTGTTCGTTTGTTCAGTTTTGGGGCTGACCTCAGGGAGAACAGTTCGGGACACAAATAACCTAAATTCCAAATTTGTCTTCGTGACTAAAACCGTGTTTTGCCGTTAGCTGTTCACTGTTTTCCGGAGCACCGCCATCATCTTCACCACCATGCCACCCCTCCAGTCGGACGATACCCCCTTCAACCCCTTCTATATTGGTCCGCATCCGAGCAAGGCGTGCGCTGCCCCTGAGATTCCCGGCCAGCAGTGCTCACCGCCCTGCCAGGATTGCAAGGAGGACCAAGCAGCGGCAGCTTCAGTTCCGGCAAGCGGACCTCAGGGAACGGCTGGTGCCATGATAATTGTGGGCATGGCTGGTCCGTCGGGTGGCGCGGCCACCATATACAGCACCACAGAGACACTGGCCGCCGCCGCCAAAGCGGCATCATCTGCAGATAATCCCTGTGCCGGAAAAAAGATGATAGAGTGCATGCAAGGCGGAAATTCGGACAAGGCTTGTGAATAGAGCGGCGGCGATCCACCCAATCTGTGATCCCGAAACTGACACTCCAAGTCCGCAGTAATACCATCCAAGTTAGCCCCAATAACGTCAATAAATAACTTTAAAACAACAATGCTACATAGTCTTATCTTATTTAAATTATAAATAGACAGTATGCCATGCGTTCTGCATAAATACTTTCGAACAAACAACAATATTTTAGGTAATCATAATCCACGTCATTTGTTAAGTGTGACTTTGAGATTGTTAAAATGTGCATTTCAGGTTTAAATAAGATAGCAGTTAAATAGACCAGCCAATTGTCTGTTTGTTTATTTTTCTGCTTAATCACTGTCAGAATATAAAGAAAACTGCAGAAGCGAAGGGAAAACTTAAGATTTCACAATTCCAGCTCATTTTACGTTAGCTTCTTACGAAGTGATTCACATTAATATACATATACTCGAATGAACAGATGTTCTTAATCTTTATATTCTGAATGCATCTGGGGCGTGATGCAGATTAAACTGTATACTTTCACGACTCTAAATATGAAACAATTTCATGAGAAACTGAAAAGCTATCTTAAATTAAACATAATCTTCGATCTTCAAAACACCTTTTTCAAACTTAACGGATAAAAGTGTTGCATAGGCCGCCAAGCGGAAATGGATTTTAATCGATAAGAAACTATCGAAAGTCACATCACATGACAGCTAGAAAATAGCTAAAACAGGCCACAAGACACTTTTCCCCGAAAAGTATGGCAACACTGCGCTTAGGAGGCGTCAGGGTAATGGGCCTTTCTTGAGCCTTTTTGAGGTGTTTCCGGTAAGTTTCCCACAGAAAATGGAGTTACCCCCCCTGCCCCAAATTGTTGCGCTTCCATCTCGAAGGTTTTCAGTTGTTCCAAGTGCTTGAAACCCCGAGAAACATGTAAAACAAAAAAGCTATATTGTCAACACTGCTGGGGCTGAATTGAAAAGCGATAAGTTAACGCCGATAACTTCCTCATGATGATTGTGGCCTCAAAACAGAAATTTCTCCATTATTTAACAAAAGATGCACGACACCCGCTTGAGGTTGACCGATCTGAACGTGGACTGCCTTCTGCTGATCTTTGATTACTGTTCGGAAGGGGATCTGCTGTGCTTGTGCCTCGCCAACCGTTTGCTGGAAGATATTATAGACAGACATATTTTCTATCCACTCACCTTGGATCTGCTGCTTTGCGGCAACCGGGATCGGCCCAGCATCGAGAAGAGGTTGGCTTGTTGATCCACATTTACACGGTATATACATATAGTGTCCTAATTAATCCCGCAAACCCGCAGGAACCGCAAGCGCCTCACGAACTACGAGCGTATCCAGGTGTCCAAGAACTGGGTGAGCGGCACCTACTTTGAGCGCCCCTACTTCCATCATGCCCAAATGTTCCCCACCAAACTGTGCCTCGAGAATGACGCCCTGCATATCACGCATACCGGCTATCTGCGCAAATACCGCCGATCCAGCTGCGACGTACTCCACCGCCGGTTCGAGGAGGAGGTCAGTACGTCCACCCATAGCGACATCTCCCACTTTGTCAAGAAGAAGAACACCATTTTTGCGGGACGAGTGTGCGGATCGTGCTTCCACTACGACCCGGAAGGCATCACGGAGCAGCGCATGCATCCGGCCAACGAGTATCTGTTCTGCGTGGACTTTGTCCAGGATCTGTTTGTAACCAGCACCGACCATTGCTGCAAGCTGTGGCAGCGATCCCAGGAGTTTGGTCTCACCCACTTCGACATGGTGTCAAAGCTGCCGCACGCCTTTAAGGCCCTGCAGATAAGTTCGGATGGCCAGTGGCTATACGGAGGTCTCTATACGGACGACGACGGACAGGCCTTGAGGGCGATTCACGTGGAAAGGTAACCTTTGGTCCAAGATGACATAAGGCACTGCCACATTATGTTAACCAATTTCCTCTGCTCTCATTGAACAGCGGCGAGGAGCTGCAGCTGAATTCGGAAACAAAGTCTATATACGATCTGAAAATGAAGGATGATCAAGTGCTCTTCACGGCCAATTTCGACACCACCTTCCGAATGTTTGACCGTCGCATAAATCGTGATGTTGCCATCTGGGAGGATCCCTTTGACTCGTCCTTCTACTGTCTAGAGCACGATGGCCTGTACGCGGTGCTGGTCGGCAGCAACCGGCACGCTCGGGTCAACCTCTACGATATAAGAATGCCAAAATACGTACAGCTGTACTTCCCCGGACGGACGCGCCAGCACAATGGCTTCTCGCCCGTTTATAGTTTAGCCTGTGATAGCCAATACATGTTCGTGGCCACCGATCACAATCTGCGCGTGTTCGACTTCAAGGCCAGCTGTGGCACCCGAAGGGATTACAGCAACATTGGCAGTCCAATTCCGAATGCAACAGACGGAATGCGGCGACGGTGTCAAGATCCTACTGTATAAATCCTAAGTTTAATTCTAAATTTGAGCAAATAAGAATACAATTGATTTAGACAATAATCTAGACTAATAGCCTTGATCCACTGCTTCATTCAGCTCCATTCTCGAGAATGGTCCATTATTTTACATGGAAAAAAAATGAAGCGTTCAAAATCAACAGACCATCCGTTCACCATTCGCCCCGAAAGTTTCTATAATGCTAAAAAAAATTCCGAAAATATCGATTATTAGGCGATATTTCTTAAGTTCCTTCCCTAAACCTTCCTTCCCATCCCTAATTTCTTATTGTTCTTGAAATTAAGAATATTTTTGCAAAAAGATGAATGAAAACTATATCCAGCGCAGCATTTTGATGTTGCCACTGCATGATGGCGATGTTCCTTAAGCTGGGGCAGGGAAATATTTCTGATTTGCGGTCGATTTTCTATTGATATTCAAGATTTCAAAGCTCCAAACATAGATAATAATAAGTTCTTGAATGGGTCGGTTAACTTTGAAGAGGACGTCGTCCGGGAGTCGCAAAAGAAAGCCTGAAACGACCGCTTTCGGCCGCGCAATGATGGACGCCGTCCCAAATAAAATGTAAACAAAGCCGCTGTTCGTCCCATTCACATGTCGCCGGAGAATGTAGATGGAGCTGTGGAACAACCGACAGTCCATTTTCGAAACAACGGGGCAGTGGAACAAGGCTATAAGATGTGTCGAGCTTGGGGCTTTTATTTAAAGGATTTCAATTAATTTTTCTTTTTCTTTCAAGGTTAAGGATAATTTTAGGACAAAAACCTAAGCGAATCGAGCAAGACTTTTGTTTTAAACAAGTTGTTTATTGACCTGCCGACAAATAGGATCCTATATCATAACATAATGACCACAAACTTATTTTCTAGGAAAATGAAACTTTAAAACACACATCCACTTAAAAAAACTTATACGTATATGCATGAATATATTGCCACTAGGACACATGGGCATTTCGTTAGAGCTGTTTCAGATGCAATACATGTTCTTGTGCGGTTCCAGAGTCAAGTATTTGTAATACTTTTCCGAGAGCTAGCCAACTATCACTGTAGAAAAGAAACTAAAACTACCGAAACGTTCGAACGTAGGACATAACTTTGTGGTCGGGCCAAGAAATTCGTTGCTTGCGCTGGCACTCTTTATCCATTCAGTAATTTGTGCGCTCTCAGGGTTAACAATTAAAGCCGAGTACGAGAAAGAAGAGTACGATAAATACCGGGGAGAGATAAACTGCGAAGGATCATTGCCCTATTGATCTTAGGTCTACTGTACATGTGCACTACAATCGGGAGGAACATGTGTTAGCGGTTTACAGCAACTATCTAGTGGAGTGTTTGCTTGGTAGCGACTTCTCTGGGGGCTCATCCACCGGCGCCGGTGGTGTCGTCGTTGTTTCATCCGGACACGCATCCACCTCGCCTGTATCCGCCGCTGGGTCTTGCAGGGCTGCGGCCAGCTCGCCGTTGAACTGCAGCAGGCAGCCCAGGGCGCCAAAGTAGCCCTCGTGCTCCAGAAAGAGACCTTTCATGGTGCCGTTCGACCAGAACTCCATGGCGTAGGCCAGCAGCTTCATGGAAATGGGGTTAACGCGCAGGAAGTTGCCCACAAAGACGACCTAAGGGACATGCCATAGGGATTTGAGTAATTTAAGAGAACTTGAAGATGGGCTGAGACTCACCCTATCGATCTTCTCATTCAGCGCGCACATCCTGGCTATGGAGCCAATATTGTTCGTTATGGTGACCAGCGTGGCATTGGCCAAATCCTCACGTGACACGGAGCCACGCTTGTCATTGATGTGCATCTGGCCAAAGCTGGAAATTATAGGGAATTAGTAACTACTTTCTTGATGGTTTCATTTCAAGGCTTCCTACCTTGAGGCCACCAAATCGCCCGGCAGACCGAAGCGGTTGTAGTCGCCGCCATAAATATCCTTAACTAGTTTGTCCACCTTCCGATTGTCGCCCTTGGTGGCCAGTTGGATAGCCTCTTCGAAGGTTGTGCAGCCGGTGAGTAGGCAACACAGTCCCAGGAATGTACCGCCGCCCAAGCTAAAGAAAGTAAATAGTTGGGATTAAATAATTGGGATTAAATAATTGGGATTGGGAACCTCACTCACCTTGTGCCCGAAATGCGCTTGTAGTTGTCGGGTCCGTAGACGGCCAGGATGGAGACTCCGGAACCCACATTCACCAAAATGAACGGAAATGGTTGCGAGAAATTGAACTCGCGCTTCTCGCTTTTCCTGGAATCACACATTTTATTCCCCTGATAGCCGAACAGGCACTTGATCCCACTTACATAATGTCACGTGCATTCTCGTAATAGTAGCACTCGGTGCGATTGTGCAGGTCGGCAAAGAGTATGCCCTTGATGAGCGTGTCCAGCTCATCGAACTTGGCCAGCTTCATGTTGACCTGATCGCGGAAATCCTGCTCGAACTTAAAGGCACCGCCGCCGGTCGCACAAACCGTCGTCACCAGCTCGGCCATGCCCTTCTGCTTAGCCAGCGACAGGAAGTTGCCCATGTCGGTGGTCTGGAAGCGAATGAAATGCAGAGAGCCACGCCGCTTGCGAATCTCCACGTTGTCCATCTGGGAAAGGTATAAATTAAAAAGGAATATAAAGTTTATTTCTTTAATAACAATTATTAATATCAGATTTTTGTAGAATATATTCATTAAATTTGGGAAGTTAAAATGTATTTGTTTAGGTACCTGTCCGTAAAAGATAACCACCAGATAAACTTGTCGTAAAGTAAATCGGGTTTCTGCCTTCCTAAAATGTATCTGAACGTGTAAGAATAACGAAGCGCTGTTAACTGTGCTCTTAATTATCGATTATAGCTGTAAAGTATAGAATTGTGCTGTATGACGCTACCAAAGGGTTGCTTTTGGTATCGCATATATTCAAGACAGCTGTTAGCCTCTTCTTCTTCACTTCCCAAGTTCAAAGCTGTTTCCAGCCTTTTTAGGCAATTCATTAAAATTTTTAATTCTTAAAATATTTTTTAATTTGTTTACAAGTGCAAACTTTTATATTTTACTCGACTACGTCCACCCCTTACATAATTAAGATGAAATAAGCTTTATAAATATGAAAATTAGACTCGAGAGAGTCCAGTAAAAAATAACACTAAACGCAAGTACAAACGTCCAATGTTCACATCACGTAAGCTTTATTTTGTAAGTGTTCCTAGAGTAAAAGCGTACATGTATGTATGTAATCGCCATTTATTTCAGGTATCCAAAGTCTAAGTACAATGCCAACGAAAGTGCCAAGCAACAAGGTGTCGTTCGTGCGAACTGACGTAGTTAGTTATCCAGAAAAGTGCGAAATTGTTGAATAATATCTAATTCTGCGTGGTTTGCGGGGCATTAACCCCGGGTATTTCATTAGACAATCAAAATAATAGTATGCGAGGGAAATAAGCATTTGTTGCACCTAGATTTAAGGTTTCCCTTTTAACAAGGGGAAGCAACGGCTTAAAAGCGTGCTTTTTAAACTTTCTCCACTTTTATACATCGCTCATTCAAGTTCTTGTTTGTTTTTATTAAAAAAAATCGACGAATGACCTATTTTTGAGCATCCGTTTTAGGGTTTTGTATTTAAACGATTTTAAGACAAAGCAAACGAATAAACTAAAAGTGAATCACTTGGTTTGAAAAGTAAATAAAGGAATCTTATAAGCGTGTTTTACACAGAAGAAAATAATGTAAGAACTTGGTAAAATTATTGTAGAGTTAGTTAAGTTTTCAAAGATGTAAAGTTCCCAGTCATAAAGTTTTAATAACAGTTTCTGACCAATCATCAGGAAGTAGTACTGAAGCTGTGCTTGTCTTGGGAGAAAAGACCTCGATATAAGTATGTGTTAACCCTCATATAAACTGTTGGTATTGCAAACATAACTCATACATCGCATCACGACCACGATGTGTATTTATGAATGGAATCGAACACAGCCTATCTCAATTTCTCTCCGTGCCTTCGTATATGCGAGAGTGAAGGTCACTCGAACATTGTGGAATCAGCAGACGACCCGCTCCGACCCGCTCAAGATGACTTGTTGACTGACTGACTGGAGGAGGAGGAGGAGGATGCGAAGGCGCAAATATCGCGACTCGCGCCCGCTGGCGCTGATAATATTTTAGATGATAATGCCCGATGCTAATGGCCCCGCGTCAGAGAGCGCTTTGTTACACAAATCGCACATCCACATTCCACATTTCTATAGTTGCTTTCGGGTCATCATCATCGTTCGCCTCACCTGTAGGTGTGTGTCCCGGTGTCCGGTTTTGCCATACGCCGAGTTTTTGGTCAAGTAACGCCTTATATTCCGCAGAATGCCCGCCTCGCGGTCCTGCTCATCGGGCGTTATATCCTTGGGCTCGAAGTACACCAGCTTCGTGAGGGTTCCGCCAATGTCCATGCCAAACCATGGCATCGCTGAAAGGGCACAAGATTTGGTATTAATTGTGAAACAATTAGTTGGAGAAAATTGCTAGTAAATAGAGCTCCATTATACCACCGAAAAATACCTTTGATTAGCCCAATTTTAACATGACAATGACGCACCTGCACACCTTTGGATGTGTAGCAAACACAGACATAACTAATGCGTCCCTTTTGGATTAACATCTACCACAATTAAAACAACTTGTAAACCGGATAAATTTTGCTAAAAAGAACTTAAAAATTTTGATTAAAACAACTCACAAAACGGATCAATTTTGTTACAAAAAAAAAACTGTCAAATTTTGATAGGTTTCTGGCATTTACATATACTATACTATACTCAAGGCAGGGCTGCATTCCAAAGCATGCCTGCTCTAACTACGACGCTAGCCACAACCACTTGGTCTCGCATCGGAGAGGCTTTCGTCACAGCAACTGACAACAAGTTTTCAAACATTACAAGAGCAAAAAGAAATCGAACGTTCAAGCTGCTAAATAAATGTTTGAAAGCGGTTCATGTTCATGTTCACGGTGTCAAGATCGAATCGGCCAATCGGTGCGCCAAACTATGTCACAAATACAGGTATAAAGCCAAAGGTTTCCTTGTATCGCGTGTACTTCACATTATCGGTTTATCATATACAGTGGATCTTGGCTACGAGGAACTTTAGAGTATAAATTTCTTCTTACAAATTAAGCAACAAGCTGTAGCAATTATATTTTCTTTATGAGTGAATTTTGAGGTGATATAAGTATCAGTTTTAGTTAAATCTGTTAGCTGCACCCAAAAAAAATCGTTATTAAAAAGTTCCTAATAAGATGCTTATTAGTTTGATACTAATCTGCACCAAGACTTGAGAAAAATCACTAGCGCGACAAACGAAAAAGCACTAAATACAAGCTAACGCGATATGTTATCGAATTTATGATGTAGGTTCATATACAAATAATACTCGAGAATACACCATTGAAACTTTAGAGTATAAAAACTATACTATTGAGTATACAGTAGTTTTCCCTCAACAAAGTGTGTTTCCTGTGCTTATATCCACTGCTATGGACTGAACTTGGGTAGTGGGACGCACCGCTCTTGATTATGAGATCAAAGATCGATGTAAAATGCAACGCCTCCGGCATGATGTAACCCGTGGAGAGAGGGGGAACTAGGAGCTGGTTTATTCCGTTCGAGTATAGAATCCGCTGCTGCACATAACACACACGGTCGCTGTAATCACTGGTATTGCGTTTACTTGATTTCGCCCAGCCCCAGCGACTCGGGGCGATGCGTATTTATTTTTTAGGTGTAGTTCAGCTCCGGAGCTTTCGCCTCAACGTGGCTGTGGCTGTGGCTGTGGATGTGTCTATTACAAGTACTCGTTCGCCGATGTGTGTGCTATGTATGTAGATTGGATTGCCTAAACCGGAAACATTTTACGGGGCGCTGCCGTAGACAACAACCAAGCGCGACACGTCGATGGCTTTAACTGACTCTGACTGGCTGCCGGATAACATATTAGCCGTAAACAGCTGAACGCTGGCGAAATGGGGAACCGAATCAAACAGTATCGGGGATCCAACGCATGTGCGCAGGTGAGTGAACAGTAAACACACCTTCCTTATCTGCCCTCCATGGCGCGCCGCTTATCGTGCCGTGGTATTGCCCGATTTGACCAGGAATTGACCATTCGGCGAGCACCACTTCACCACTAGACTTGGATGTACAGTGGCTCGCAGCTTATTTCGTGCAGAGGTACAACCAAACTATAAAGTCGTGTAGCATATAAACTATAGAAGATATCAACAAAATTTAAATGCAGTTTTTTAAAGTAGTATTCTAATATATATAAAAATCATTTATTGTTTTTCAATTCCATTCAATAATGTTTAAATTTACAAAAAACTAAAAATGTTGACTTCTTCAATGTCGCAGCTTATTTCGTGCAAGAACTTTGGGTAAATGCATTTCGTGAATTGTGATCCCTGACAAGCTTTTCTTTATGGAATCTTTCTGAACACAATATCAGCTAATTTTGTTAACTATTAACTTTTTTTTAAAACACTGGAAAAAAAGTTTTGGGCATTTTAGAAGAATCAGCCTCTGTTCAACTATTGAACAGCAGGAATTGGTCCTTAAACATTAAAAAAAATAAAAAAAAACTAAGCCGAATATTGAATTAATGCTATATTTAGGGTTTAATACTATCGAAAATTAAAAAAAGCTACATTTGTGCTTGATTGGGATCAAAACGTTCCATATAATATTGCTCTTTAAATCTAAAACGACCCTCTCGGCCCAGTTTTTTGACGTTTTGAAGCAAGTTTTGTCTCAAAAGTTAAAGATAACTTGAGCTAATATATAATACCTTCGATGAAGACGAGGTATCCAACGCCTAAAACAGCCTTGAAGGCCCAAACCTTGGAATTACCACCAGAATGCTCATCTGTAGCTATTAGGTGCATATGGTGTAGCTCTGTATACCGATCACGCCAAACATTTGGCATTCAAAATATCAAAATATGTTAAAGTTAGTCTCGTTTTTGCAAATACCTTCATTCCAGAAGGATATTGGGTAATTTTCGTGCTCCCTGGCAAATTTAAATTGGCATAGTTCAATTTTTTGTCTTATAAATGGCTTCTTCAAAGTTACTTGGCCATTAAAGATATGTTCTCGCAATATTCGGTAGTCGGTTTTCACGGAACATTTTTTGTCAGTTCATTCTTAATATATACTGCTTGTTTGGTGCCGATATCTTCAGATTATGTGTACTTTTAAAGATAATTCGTGTGTCTTCATGCTCACTGAACAATATCATCTGGAGCATTTTGGCCGTTATCAGCCGCGTATTATTTTTATTTTTAATTTTTTTATTTTACTAGGCCCTCAATATACCATTTAATCATATTCCGCTAAGTTGTTTTATTTTGAAAATATTTAAGGACCATTTCCCGCTGTTCAATTGTTAAACAGGGGCTGATTCTTCTTAAATGAACAAAACTTTTTTTCCAGTGTATCAAAAAAAAGTTAATAGTTAACAAAATTAGCTGATATTGTGTCCAAAAAGATTCCATAAAAAAAGTTTGGGTAAAATGCATTACGTGAATTGTGATCCCTAACAAAGTTCTTGCACGAAATAAGCTGCGACATTGAAGAAGTCAATATTTTTAGTTTTTTGTAAATTTAAACATTATTGAATGGAATTGAAAAACAATAAATGATTTTTATATATACTAGAATACTACTTTAAAAAACTGCATTTAAATTTTGTTGATATCTTCTATAGTTTATATGCTACACGTCTTTATAGTTTGGTTGTACCTCTGCACGAAATAAGCTGCGAGCCACTGTATATATTCCCGCTAAATACAGCCTCGATCTTCACATGTCGATTAACATTTGCCGAGGTCCCCTGGCACGTCTTTGTACACATGTATATCTAATCAGCCATCCTCACTTAGCTTGTACTCTATTTTTGTACACAAATTTAACACTTAATCTTAGCGGATCTTACACTTGAAGCCAGTTAGGGGAAATGCCGGTGTTTACAATCTTGGGTGCTTTATGTTCTCCGAATTCCGCCAAAATTCGACATTTTCATTGTTTGTTTGCTTGAAGAACTTGCATTTACAGCTGTTTGCAGACATAGCCCCATGTCTGTCATCAGTATCCGTTAGCTGACCGGTCTCCGCACTTAGCGTGTTTAACTTAAATTTCCCAGTTTGGAATTCTAGAGAAAAATGCGCTAAATCTAAGCTAAAAACATTGAATCAATGTTACTCTCTTTCTGTAATATTTTTTTATACCCTTGCAGAGGGTATTATAATTTTGACCACATGTTTGCAACGCAGTGAAGGGGGCATCTCCGACCCCATAAAGTATATATATTCTTGATCAGCATCACCAGCAGAGTCGATCTAGCCATGTCCGTCTGTCTGTCTGTCCGCTTGTCGGTTTCTACGCGAACTAGTCTCTCAGTTTTTGAGCTATCGAGCTGACATTTTCAGCATTGTCTTATTTCTTTAGCACGCAGTATATATGTCGGAACGACCGAAATCGGACTACTATATCCTATAGCTGCCATAGGAATGATGGCGAAATTAATGTACAAAAAATTTTTACTTCTCTGTTTTTCAACGTATTTCTATAAATTTTAAGATATACCAGTTTTTTATAGTTCTAGAATTACGGTTTTAATTTCATTAAGATCGGACAACTATATCATATAGCTGCCATAGAAGCGATCGGTCGATTTATATGAAAATGTAAAATTCTACATGTAAAATGTAAAATTTACAAAATTCGATATTTTTTCAACATTACTAAAATGGTTAAAATGGTTCGATTTTCAGTGATCCAATTGCAGACTGCAAGGGTACACAAACTTCGGTTTACCGAAGTTAGCTTTCTTTCTCGTTTATAACAGTTTTAAGCATTTTTAAGCTTTCTTTTAAGCAAAAAATATAAAATACTTAACAAAAAATGTAGGACCTCAAGTATTTCATGGATAAATTTTTTCGAAAAAACTTACACATGAGCTCATCACCCTGCGGAATTTGTATGGCGGGAAACAAGGAGGAGCAGGAACTGTGGCAGCTGCTCCGCTCAAGCTCATCGATCGGATCGGGCTCAGCGGAAGGGGTTTGTTGGATGGATTTGCTGGACTTGGAACCGCTACCCAATGCCGATCGCCACGAAGCGCGCCATGAGTTCCGTTTCGCTGAGATCACAGGTGAGGTTGGTGGACTGGTGCTGGTGCTGGTCGCCGTTTTCTTATCGTTATGCAATTTGAATATTTTCAAATTGAATGAATATTTCGAGTTGCTGCGCGTGGGGACTTTCATTTTCTTGCTTTATTTATTATTATTTTTTGCTGACGAAAGGGGAACTAACTGCGAGAGTTGGGAGACGACGGGCACTTATCACAGGCGGGGGAGCAGTAGCTGATGGACCATTGGCGGTCTGTTTGCTCAACTCATAGGTTTCTAAATCGCTATTGTGAGTGTTGTGAGTTGTGAGTTGTTGGGAGGCGGCGACTGGCGATCGCGCGATCCGATCCCATCCGTTTGTTGACCGTTCGAAAACAGACGTGAAACGCGTTTGAATGAAATTTTACAGTCGCAGCGGCATCGGCAGTGGCAGCGGCGGCGACAAAAGCGGCGGCTGCGTCGCGGCTTTCGCATATGTATAAGCTCTTAACATACATCCAGACAGGCGTACGTACATGGAGCACACACATATAGACTCGTATTAATGAGCGGCCAGCGCCGAACCGAACTTAATCATTACGAAAACACATTTAAAAAACACACTGCCAAAGCAGCGTCGACCCAGTGTGAACCCTACGACGTCTGTGGATCGGCTATTACGTCCGTCGGCGTTCGCATATTGCTCTTGGGTGCTCTTGGAAAAATTCCTAGCTCTGCATAGTCCGAGCCGTCCATTCATGGCCGGACTGTGGCCTTTTCTCCCCAATCGCACACTCTCTCTGCAGGCGCAGAGGGCGTGATAAGTCTGAAGAGGCGGACCTGATAACGATTAGAAATCTGCTGTGCAAATTCCAAAGCGGAGAAAAAAAAAAATCAGAGAGCTGAGATCGGGAGAATTACCATTACCATATGCCGACACTGATTTTATTATATATAGCTTAGTGATTTGTATATGTTTATTAATTAATAAGCCAAATCTTATCACAAATTATAGCCTAAAATCTGACGTAGGGTATCATTAATGATTTTGTGTATATAGATCACAGTCATAATGAAGTATGCAGTAATTATCGTCGCTTATTTGCTGAATAAACCATTTTCGGGCTGGATTCAGCCAATTCCGTTCATTCAGAGTCATAGTGCCAATTTTATTCTTATTAATAAATGAGGTTTATGAAAGAACTAAATTATGCCGGAATGTCGGAGAGCTTGATTATTTTCCTAGCTTTATTTCCCTTGAAAGCAAATTTGAAAATATTTTATTTGTGCAAAAAGCATTTCCCCAATTTCCAAGAAGAAGAAAACTATTAAAATTAAGCTAAAACGTAGACTCTTACGTGAATAATGTAAAACCCAATGTAACAAAAAGCCGTATTCGATTTTATATTAATTTAAATATTGAATATTAATGCATTTTAGATTAATTATGACTGTCTTTATAGAAAACAAGTTTCACAGCAACCCCATTAATGCCTATCCGAGCTTTAATTTTCATTTAATAACTAATAAATATATTAAATTACTATCTGCACAATTAACACACAAATCGGAACAGAAGTCTTGACCTTTAAGAGATACAGAATCTGTTTTACAGATGCACTGGAAATCTCCACTTACCCCTCGCCAGCTGATTGCGCAGGCTAATCCGATCTTCTTCCTCCATCATGATGATTTGCAAGAAGATGCAGTCACTCCACCGCAGAACAATGAAGAATCCAAAGAGTCACACGCACGTTGAGCTCTGCCTATTTCTTGCAATCAAGAATCTTCTGGGGGAAGCGGATCAGGGAACGACGGGGAGACTCTGACGCAGAGATCTTATCGCGGAGAGAGAGCGTAACTCCGGCTAACGGTCGAATGGTGATCCGTGGCGAAACAGGCCAAGAACGTGACTCAGGGGCCTGAGGCGTGCGTCTGAGGCTGCTGCTGCTGATGCTCTGCTCTCATTGATGCTGCGGGAATCCTTGCGCGGCCTAGTTAGCTCCTTGTTCGATGCATGCCAGGAATCCTGCGGAATGGTGGTAGTTCCTAATGGCAAGTCAAGCCGAATCGAATCGAATTCCACGCACACTCAACAAAAACTTCAAAACAAAATTTTCGCCAGAAGTTGTTAATCGAAGTAGCCTGAATTGGAACAGCTGATTCGGGATGGGATGAAGGCAGAGAAATCGAATCGATATCCAAGATATCGGATGTATCGGCAGTGCTGGAAAGCGGTCACAGAAAACGAAAACTGTTTAAATTGTTTATTCATAAAATATCTTAAAAACATAAGAATATGGCCATTTAAAAATAAAATTAAAAAATACATTACATTTTCCAAAGTAGAATTCGAGTAAAAAAACACTTGTTAAGTAAATGGATATTTCTTCAATGTTGTCTAAGCAGTGTTTTTTCTAAATGTTCTACATGCATACATGATTCCCAATTAATTTTATTGAGCTTTCTTTTATACATCAATTTAGAGAAAAAATAACAGACCAATTTGAATTCTGTTTACAAGCTTCGGAAATAATTCAGCACTTTTCAGCACTGCCCACAGCTGATGAAAGAACACAAACAAAAAATAAAAGCAACAAAAGACGCGCAATTTGTAGGACCTGGGAAAACTTAACTTTTAAGGATGACCCCCGCAAGTGGCGACTCGGGAAATGGCGAATTTAGGTTCCCAACATGCTGGAAGGACAATGCCGTCATGCAGGTGCAGTTCGCCATGTTCCGATCGCGCCACCTAAGCACCGAGGACTATGACGCCAAAATGAAATTCTGGAAGGAACTCATCGCCAACTACCTGAAGTTCCACGGTAGGCCGGTGTTCAGTCTGCGGGACCTGCAGCTCCAGTTCATGCGAGGGGAGCAAATGCCCGCCTGCCTGGACACTGTGATATCGGAGATGCAGCAACGGAAACTGATCCGATCTCGCGCTGAGTTCGAGCACGATCCGGCGAATTCCTGGAGCGGCTGGCTGGTGAATAGTTTTGTGAAGCGCCCGCTCTCCTGGGGCTGGTCCAAGATCAAGCATAGCGTGGTTGCGGAGGACCTGGAGGCGAATTCCACTGTCGAATGGATTCACCTGGATGCCTTGAACGTAATATGATCATGTTCGTCCATACATTTTTAACATTTTTAAACTCTTCACTCTTACAGAGCACCTGCGACCTTATAATCGAAAAAGTCTTGCCTGAAAATAGTGGAAAACTGATGCATTTCGATGCCTTTAAATCCCTTTGCAAGTCCCAACAGATTCGGATCCAATCCGACAAGGACTACTGTGTGTGCGTGATCTCTTTGAATGTTCGTCAAATCGTTGGTCTGGAATTTAAAACGGAAAAGGGATTGCGCCAAATTCACTTGGTGAAAATACCAAGTAAGTTTTGGTTATAAAAAAAAGGTAAAAGATGAAATCACATGAATTTCTTCTATGTAGAAAAACAGGGCGAGGACCTGAACATCAGCCAAGAAGATCACGCTGTTCACAACCTACAGAACACACAAGCCCAGTTACTCAAGCAGTTGGAGAACCTAGAGGAGGATATCAAGGTTAACGACAATAAGGCGCGCCAGTACTTGAAGGAAAACAAGCGGCAAATGGCCAAAACATATCTCCGTAAGAGGCATCTCCTCGAAAAGAATCATGGTAGGTACAAGAAATGTTCGGTTTAGTTATTGTATTTAATTTATTTTACTTTATTTAGAGCGTCGCAGCATGGCCCTGCACAACATTGAATCCTTGCTGTCCAGCGTGGACGAAGCCCAAAACAGTGGCGTAGTCTTGGACGCCTACAAGATCGGGTCGAATACCTTGCGGAAAGTGCTCTCGGACTCTGGCCTGAAGTACGACAATGTCGATGAGGTGCTTGCCGATGTGCGGGACACCTTGGACCAGCATCGGGAAGTTCAGGACGTCATGTCCAACAGCGCCGTCGTGGAAGGTGTCAGCCAGGATGAGGATCAGCTCGAAAGGGAATTGCGTGAATTGTGCGGTGAAACGGCAACACCAGCATTTCCCAGCCCAATGCCAGTCATCAATAACAATGGCAAGGCAGAGATTGTGATCACGGATGAAGAGATGATTGCCATGCTGGAAAGTCTCGAGGTTGAGGATGGAACTATGTCGTCTCAGTCGAGTGCCAGGACCTTGAGAACAGCGCAGGAGCTTTAAAATGTGTGCTCAAATTGTTTTATGTTAATACAAATTGAATGTGTTGGTGTTCTTTTATAAAAAAAATATATTTATTATAAACTTTGTAGTCGGATGTGTTTTAAGGGCCGGTTTGTTCCCTTACTTTCAAACTCCCTGACAGCTATCTGTCCGGAAAAGATAATCACCAGATAAAAGCAATTCGTTTGAAAGAATAACATAGCACTGTTAACTTTAAGTTTATTTATCGATTATTGCTGTAAAGTACTCTCACTCGGGTGAAAAAAACTCCAAATTGAAAAAATATTCATGGAAAAAACTTTAAAGTCGAAGCCGGGAGAGTCTTGTCTCTTAAGTTCGAGAATCAAAGTTTCTAAACTGGAACTTTATCTGTTCTCAAAATTTTGATAGGGAGTTCTACCCTCCCGGCCCTAAATGAATGAAAGCTTGCTTGTTTTGTTCGTTATGGCTTTATTCTATCATTCTGTACAAAATGCGTCCTTATCGTTAAAGTATTTGCTTATAGCTATGGCTAGACAAATGTTTCCAAGTAGGAATTCAAAAATATACATTACATACATGTTTTAGGTAAAGGTACAAATATAGGGGCGAGCACACATATCTCTGTTCCTTATTATCCTACATTCATTTCGTAGGATCCCAAAGCAGAACAGAAGCTAGGTGTGCACACCGATATATCGTAAGGCAATACGCAACGCCGAGGTGCATCCTATGCTCTTGCATTTATATATATATTAGGCGTATAAATATAAGAAATCCGAAGCACTTTGCAGAATGTACTCCCTTGTTCTATGTTGGACTTATGTGTTTAGTAATCACTAAGGCAAATTTGCGCTCCATTATATAATGCGTAATGTCAAAAGCAGACGCGCCAATCCCGATTCCGATTCAGATCCCACACCCACACCCAATCCCACGCCAAATAGAGTACCCATGAGGTTTGTTATGTGTGAATTTGGAAAAGTATCAAAATACTTAGAATGGTACAGATGAAACAGATCAGGACCGGCAGGATCACAATGAAGCGCAGTGATCTGAAAGAATAAAAATGTTATTCAGCTTTGAACTTTCATATCTATCGTGTCGGAAGTAGAGCAGGGAAAAATTTGATTTCAACCTCGATACTATCGATTATTTTAGTTTTAAGCCTAGTACTCAGACACGCGAACAGCGTTTCTAAGCAGTGAGAGAGAGCGAGAGGTGAATAGTCGGGAAACGGTGTTCGGCAGCGCTGTTTTAAAGGCCGGTACGCAGACGAACGAACGAAATACCAGAAACATACCAGAAAAATACCAGGTGGCGCGAAGGGAGACTTTCGGTATTTCCAGAACGGGGGGAGGGGGAGAATAAAAAATTTAATAAAACGACCTGTTCTCAACTGTTGGCATCTCACTCTCTCTTACTGTTTCTTCACACAATTCAAAAATATAGATCCCGCCAAACACAATAATGTTTTCAAAAGCCCAGTCCAGGCGTTTAGAAGAGCAGATAAAGTTATAATAATTAAATTGGTAGAGGCCAATTCAATGATAAGGGATTTGGGCAATATTAAACATTTGCATAAATAAAGGCCTGGAAGGAAATAGGTCCCTCGATATTTGGTTATGACTTTGATGAGCACTATGAGATGTCACGTTCGATTTCTGAGATGAAGGCGTCAGAGGCGACGGTCACCGCCCGCTGCTGCTTAGAGCAGTGTCTGGCTGGACAAATCCTTCATTGCCAAACTCGAGAAGGACATTCAGAGGCCGCAGCTGCTGAGAGCAGTATCTGGGTGGACATATCCTTCATTGCCAAGCTGGAAAAGAACATGTACAGCAATGGACAGAACCGGGCGCAGGAGGAGTACCAACTCTAACCAAATGTATGCCAGCAAGGATCTCAGAGTCTCGCATCCATCAAGAACGAAGTAACTTTGAATCATTTCACCAGTCAAACAATTTGGTGGCAGCAGGAGTAGCTGCGGCAACCACCGCCACCACCCAGATGGTAGTTAATTCCACTTGGTAAGAACAGAATCACCAGCAGCAGCCGGTAGAGTAGCCCTTGTCCTGGTCGTCGATCCAGGAAAGAATGTTGGACAAGTAATAGGGAGAAAAAGAGGCGGTTGTGCATGGTCGAGAGAATCTGGGCGACGGCGTTGGTGGTCATTGTGCGCAAATAAGCTATTCCAAAACGAAACTACAAGTCTATGCGAATTGTCTTTCAAATATAAAATAAATAATTGTAAATATAAAACAGCTGATTTAAGATTGGTATGACCGCACCATTTACCTCCCAAAAATGCCAAAGTGCGTTTTTAGAAGCGGTCACACTTGAAAAATATTAAATCTTTTTCGGGTTGCGAACAGTTTTTCTGTCTGAGTACTAGGCTTTAAAAGAATCCCCTCTGAATCCTATGCTTTGCTATGTACGATCCTTTTTACGATTTAATCAATCATATCGATTTCATTCTCTAAAAGATCGAATGACATCGATGCGCTGAGAATCTATTTTTTCGCAGCTCTAGCGAAAAGTAAGTAAACGCACCTGCCTTGTCCCAGGGCTGGGTGTCAGAGATTCAGGTCCATGTCCGCCTCCAGATCGATGTGGTTGATCGAGTTGCCCGCACTGTTGAAGATTTGATTATCCGCATTGCTGTTCTCCACGGCCCCACTCACATCTCCGTTGCTGCGCTTCGATTTACCTAGCAGCCAGCAAGAGAATACTTTGACCAAATTTCGGACATTAATATTACGATGATGGTGGAGTTGTCGTTGTAAATGAGGAAAAGGAAAAGGAAAAACAAAGGAAGACAGACACCTGGCTACGAATACAAACCGCTCAGATGATTTATTCCAAGGCCGGCAAATATATAGAGAGAAGAAACTAAAACCTGAGCTCTATTTGGGTCTGGGATGTCAAGTGTGTGTGCTGGTGGGATGTGGAGCAGGTAAACCTATGAAAGAAACGCGACACTTACCTCCAGTGAAGCACAGACAGCCCTCGTCATCGCTGGGCAACTCTCGCCTCGAGCTCTTCAGCTTCAACTCCTTGTTCAGCTCGTTCAGGCATCGCTGATAGTAGTCATAGTCCTTGAGATACCACACCGGTGGCCAGCGGTGTTCGCGCAAATACTCTTGATTATCCTGATGCAGAGCCTTCAGGCCCTTGAGTGAAAACTTACAAATAAGGTTGTAATTGACGCACAGGTACGACATGCACCACTCGGCCAACTGATGTGCGTTGTGCAGCTGCAGATATACAAGGAGTGATTAGTTAGGATCCCCACATCCATCTAGGCTTCTAGTCTCCCACCTTGACTGGCTCCAGCAGCTTTAGACAGTGATCCACCGTTTCATTGGTTTCGTTCTGGGAAATTAGTGTGAGATCTTCGATAACGCGGCACTCAACCAGGTTGAGGAGACGCGGCAGGCAGAGTCGATTGGCCAGCTCCAGCAGATTCAGGCACTTGACGGCCGATATGGGTGGAATCTGGTCAGTGTACAGGTAACACAGCAGCTTGTGGAATGTGTAAATTGTAACGCCAGGGAATACGATCTGACGAGGGTTCGGGTTATTATTCCTGCTGAGTAGTTATTTATTATTATCCTTACCACGTTGGAATGCGCCTCACGAAAATCGCCCAGTAACATGGCGCGCATGACATCACAACGACCAACCAGCACGGCCCGGTGTGCCTTCAATTTATTAGAAGCCCTTACTTTTTATAATTTTAAAGGTTATTCAAGGGATTTACCTTCATCAAACCGTCGTCCAACTCAAAGGTTACATCGCTGAAGCAACCGTCACCGATGCAATGTCGCTCCATGCTTTCTTTGATGCGCTGAAATGTACACAATTTCCGATTAAGTCCGTTAATTAATTTTAAAAGTGTAAACAAGGCTTACAAGACAAATGTGCGGATTGGGCTCATCACTGGAGGAGCTCTCCATTACGGTCTGTGGCCTGGCCAGTAGCTGAGTCAGTTGCGGCAGCTCTAAGAGATCGGCAGCCTCTCTAATTTCCTGCAATTCGCGAGAATTCAAAACATTACAACTTAGAATCGATAGTCAATTAATCGATGGGTTACCGATTATATTATACGTTTATATGGGACTGCCAACTGGCGTTGAGACCCACCTGCAGATTGTTGCAATCCTTGTCAATGGTACCGGTGTAAATGAATCTCAGGCACTGGTGCAATGCCTGCGGCGAGATGAGCTTGCTCAGGGTGACAATGGTCTGCAGGCCGTTCACACCGCGCTGATTCTCCACGTGCACCAACCGGATGCTCTGCAGCACCGGATGATGCAGCTCCCTGTACAAATCGTTGGACCGCTTGGACTCCATCAGGGGCAGGGCCTGATAGCTAGAGCGCCGCTTCAAGTGCTCCCACATGCTAGGAAGATGTACGCGTTAGCTGGGCAGGATTAGGCGACTTACTGTCGCTACATACCGTTGTGTGCGTGATTCGTAGCGGATGAGGGACTCGGTGTCGTCGTTGAAGTCCGCTATGGTGGCCTCCCCAAACGTAGAGCTGACCATGCTCGATTCGCTGCTGCTCCGGCCGCCCATGTCGCTCAGCTCCGTGCTCAGCAGGCGCTGGAAGATGCTGGATGCGGCGGCCAGCATGAATCTGTGCACGGCAAACTTTGTGCCGCCGCCCCCCGCCCCGACCAGAACGAGATCGGTGTAGGCCTGCGACAGGAACATATTATATATGTCCTGCCGGTAGTGGCCCACCATAACCGTGACCTCTGGTGGCGGCGGCTTCGGTGGCCGAAACGGTGCCTGCAGCAGCGGCTTCTGCACCTTCTTCAGGTTCGTCATCCAGAAGCGCTGCTGGCGTCGGGCAATCAACGCGGATCGTATGGCGTTCTCAAATACCTCGTTCACTCCGAAATAGGTGAAGACGCTCGTTTCGTAGTAGGCCACGCCCAGCTCCTTGGCCACGGCTCGCGCCTCATCCGGCATAACCAGATCGCTTTTCAGAGCGGCTCTATAAAATTAGGAAAATTATAGGTTACAATTTTCTAGATAACTTTGGTATTTAATAGCATATTCTGAAAAATATCTGTGACTTAGAAAAGATAAGTAATTCCTTAAATTACAGATACAAACGTTTACCCAGTTTAAGGCACATTAATTCAATCACAGAAATCGCTAAGCATTGAATCAGCTCTTTAGGGTAAGTGCTTGCATTAATGAGCCAAAAATAGGATTTACCCAAGAAATAAATAAGAAAAACAGCCTCGAAAACCGGCTGAAACCTGTTAACTTTATACGCACCGAACAAAGGTTCCCTTCTCGCCGAAATACGACAGATAATTTTCATCGCGGTACATATAGCGCAGGTCGTTCTTGCAGCCAACTAGGATGACGGGCACATCCGGACAAAAGCGGCGTATTTCCGGATACCACATCATCTTGCAGTTGCGCAGGGAAATCGGACTGGCAATGGAAAAGCAGAGCAACACCACATCGGATCTGTCAGAACAAGGAGAACGAACGTTAGCTTTTCATGCAAATTAATCCTTAAGGAGGACCACAAACCGGCCGTAGGCAAAGCGTCGGTCCTTGTCATGGTCCCCAAATGTGTCCCATAGTCGAAGTGAGACATTCACACCATCCACCACCTCCCAAGATCGCTCAAGTACCTGCGAAATGGGACAGATAAGCAGGGGAAGGAAGGAGTTAAGGGACCGGAAACTTACGTCTTTGTATATGCGATACTGATCGATGGCCCACACGGTCGGAACGTGTGTGGAGAGCAGCTGCGACAGCGAGACATGTTTGTTGCAAGCCCGTGCGCAGATCAACCGAGTCTTGCCCACCGCCGTGTCACCCACCAGGACGCACTTGACCAACTCTTGATGCGGCTGCTCGTTGTCCATATTTAGGCCTTGTATTCTTGAATTCTGGAATGTTACACAATGTAGGGATTAAACATTAAGCGTCTCTCCTAATATAATTCGCAGTTAGTTCCATAAGAGACCTTTGCAGGTATAAATCACATTGGACTAGTTTCGAGAACTAATCTTTTGACTAATAAATTCCAACCTCTCCCTTGTTGAATTAAAGTGCGTAATTTCGAGTTGGTTAAGGTCTAGTGCCGCTGCTAAACTCTTATCTAATTTACTAATTAATTAACAACACAAAAAAGTAGGCACAATGTGTTATGTTTGGCTGCGAACAAAAAGCTGCTTAAATCAACTCAGACAGTGAAATCGATATAAATAAAAAACGTATACGTAATATCCACTAGATTGTGGAATTAAGGTAATAAGTAAACTTGATCCGTGTGCAGATATATGTTTCCTTATGTTTACGTTATGGTTTTATCAAGAAACACAAGTTCCAGAGCTCTTATTTACCAACTTCAGAGTCATACGATAACGGGAGCTACGGTTATCGTTATCCTAAGAAATCTATTGGACCCAAACACACTTATCGCCGCAATTCATTGACCCCTCCTGTTTGTTGTTCCACTTGTTACGCAGGAAGCTGAGTGATAAGTTCGCTTGGTCGTCTCTCTCTCTAATTGAACTTAATTGGGGGACTGCACTAAAAATATCTGCCATCAATTCGAAGGCCCACAACAAGCAATCAGAGCTTCTTCCTGCGTGTGGCCCACGCTGCATGCGAATCCATTGTCCGATCTGCTCGGCAAGCTTGCAGTCTATTTTCGGAGCTGCTTCAAATCCAAAACAATAACAAAACAATTGAAGGCCCTCTCTGAGAGCGGTCAGCCACTGCGACGATCATGATATACTCTCCAGGATTATGAGCATCGGAGTCATAGCATTTTAGCTACGCACATGGAAGGGAACGTTGACCCCCTTAAAATCCATTCGATTGTCTTTGTTAAAGGCGCTTTGAATAATCGCATATTACCAATATAGCCTTAATCATGAAAAATATTATGCCGAGATGGAAGGGATGTTAGGAGCAGGTTATGAATTGTAACAAATGGATTTTGGATTTTTATTAAGAACTTTCCCATTGTAGAAATTTAACAACAAAATCTAAAATTAAGTGTACAGGGTTGCCACAGATCTGGCTAGGGTTTTAAAATCCATTGAAAATAAGCCCTAAAGTATGCTACAAAAAGAGGGATTGATCGAATATTAAACAAGTTCTCCGTGAATTTAAACTTTAAGCCATTACATTTATTTGTAGATCCAAGGATCTAAGTGAGCCATTTCATGCAAGGTGCGAACTTGCAAAGTAATTCCGGTTCGGCGTAGCATTTGTAGAGCACGACACCAGCATATTAGCATAATTAGCAGAGAAGCGGCATGGGAATTGTTTTGAGTCTGAGGAGAATCTTTAGGTCTTGTTTTTTGCCGTTTCTCGGTTGTCTCCTTTTTTTCAATTTTTGCCAGCTTTTATTGATTTTCTCTTGCCATTGCGAAAACGGTCACAAGCACCGTTACCAAACACACACACATACGCATTCAAAAGTGGGGATCTTGGAGTTCCCCCACTGCTTGCTATATCCGGCAAACTCGGCCCACACCGCGGCCGTTGAGGAAAATGGGGAAAAATAATAAAAGTCTCATAATTAAAGTCCGTCGTCTTTAACCCCTATCCAGGCACAGCAGCCCAGCACTTGCACTTTCCGCACACACACTCACACACCTTTGTGCTTTTAGTTGGTAAACAATTTGATTAGAACTTAATTTGATTGCTGGTCGAATTGAAGCAGATATATATGTACATATCTCTCGCACGTACCTCTGGGAGCGTCCGCTGCTGCGAATTACACGAATTAAATGTACGTATTTGCTTCAATGTTCTTACTTTTGCGTATTGCACTTATCAACACGCACACCAAAGCACGACATTTTTACAACAATTTGCATTTATTTTTGCACCCACACACAGGCGAAGGCGACACAGTTTATGGCTCGCACTTGCTGCTTCACGGCTTCAGGAGAATTGTCATTGCTATTATCTGGCTGCTGCGGTGTGCGGCGGATTAACAAATTCAACATATTTGCATCTTGCCCAGAGCCATTTTAATTAGTTTCAGAATTCAGAATATAATCGTATGGCGCTCATATCGATAGGGAATCGGTTATGTTAAATATCGATAGTGACTAAAAGCTGTAAATTCCCTAACGCATAATTCTAAACTTTACTTCATTTAATTTATTCATTAGTTTGTCTAGTCCCCGCGAATATTTTAAATACGGAACATGGAAATAACGACGCATTTTTTATGCTGATGCGATGAGCAACAGGGAAATAGGAAACAAAGCTGTGCAAACGAATGGGGCTACCTAATATATGCGTAGTTTGAGATGCACTGGGTAAAGTGCGACTCCAATTTTACAGTTTTAGGGCCATTGGTAAAGGAGAGATTCTACTTTTAAAGTTTGACACTCTCATGCTGACGTCATTGGTATGGCGGATAACAGAGATCACATCAACGAACTGTTATAATATTTGGTAACGCTGACTTAACTAAAGCTGCGTTTTGTTCGCCTGGTGCTTAAAATCATGCATGTGATATATTGGTACTGCTGAAAGTCAAGATTTTGACCTTGTTTTTAGCTTTTTTTTTAACGAAAATTCTCCCTTTCGATGTTTGAGTAAAGCTACGTACTCAGACACGGGAAAAGTGTTCCTAAGCAGTGCGGTAGAGTGAGAGGGTGACTATTAACATCTCGTTTTGACACAATGCTTAGCAACACTTTTCGCGTATAAGAGTACGTAGTTTTACTTAAACATCGTAGCTTAACAGGTAAATAGCAAGCAGTATAGCGACGATTTTCAGATCTGTATAGCGACGACATTGGTAAAGTAAAAGAGTGGGAAAGAGATATAAGAACTGTTAAAAACTGTTATAAAAAATGTAGCACACCGTTATTCGTTCTTCTACTGCCTTCTGTGCTTGTGGGGCATATTACATTTTAATCCAATTCCTCTTAAACTGTACGTTTACTCATTAATTCAGCCTATAAGATGCATACCAGATAACGGTATTCAAGAACGATATGAACAAGGACGTAATTAATCGACTTGAAGTTATCAGCGACTATCGATACTATTGATGTTTCTGCAGCGGAAGCCGGCCAGTGTTGGACAATTGCAGTGAACTGAGCGGCGTTGCCAGATATTTCAGACAACGGTTACTTTTTATAGCGTTATATATTAGGCCACTTGATTTTCTCAAATTAAAAAATGTATTTAAATATTCTGCCTTGGATTTAACGATTCTTCCGAGTAGTAAATGCTCTTGTTATATGTTTCGCTAAAACTGGCACTTTGAAGAATGAAATGGCATATTTTAGTATATATTTCAAGACAAAGTGCGGCCATACTGCTCTGAAACATATGATTTTTGCGTTGTATTTGTTGCGAAACGATTTAAGTTAGAACTCTGTAAATTTTTGGCTAAAACCGAATAAAATTAACCGCGGAACACCACCGCCCCACTGACCCAATCATCCGCCCAGGTCCCGGATATTCAATAGCGCCGGCGCCACGCGAAGCAGAGTTCCGTCGTTTGCCAGGAACTCAGAAACTCAATGTATCTTTCGTGCAGAAAATCGATTTTTGCCTTAACAACTATTCTAAGTCGACGGTCAAGTAGTGAGGTGAGGACCAGCATTTTAGTAGCAAGTCGATCGATCGGTACGTTGATCAAGCCCAAAATGACCGTTGCCGAGGGCACTCTGCAAAAACCCCCAACCGCATCGCGGAAGCCCCACACTCTGGAGCCGACTCTGAGGTAAACACTGAGATGCGTAGCTTACATGAGTCAGAGGTGATCTCACGGAGATGGGGTGTCTCATTTGCAGGCTAAACAACATCGAGAAGTCGCAGCAGGACACGCGCGATTACCGCGGCCTGAAACTAGAGAATGGCCTGAAGGTTCTGCTGATCAGCGATCCCAACACAGATGTCTCGGCGGCAGCCCTTTCCGTGCAAGTGGGGTGAGTTGGAGTGCCTCCCTTAGCCTCCCTGTGGGCGCCGCTGTAATGTTATCACGATCCCATTCTTAGCCACATGTCCGATCCCACAAGTCTGCCTGGCCTGGCGCACTTTTGCGAGCACATGCTCTTCCTGGGCACCGAGAAGTATCCGCACGAGAACGGCTATACGACGTACCTGTCGCAGAGCGGCGGTAGCAGCAATGCCGCCACCTATCCCCTGATGACCAAGTACCACTTCCACGTGGCACCGGATAAGCTGGACGGGGCCTTGGATCGCTTTGCCCAGTTCTTTATAGCCCCTCTGTTCACGCCCAGTGCCACTGAGCGTGAAATTAATGCGGTAAGCACGGGGCGAGGACTAGCTGACTCCCTACTAACTTCACTTTAAATCGAAAGGTGAACTCGGAGCACGAGAAGAACCTGCCCAGCGACTTGTGGCGCATCAAGCAGGTGAGCCGGCACTTGGCCAAGCCGGACCACGCTTACAGCAAGTTTGGCAGCGGGAACAAGACGACGCTCTCCGAAATCCCCAAGTCCAAGAACATCGATGTGCGCGACGAGCTGCTCAAGTTCCACAAGAAGTGGTACTCCGCGAACATTATGTGCTTGGCTGTCATTGGCAAGGAGTCGCTGGACGAACTGGAGAGCATGGTCCTGGAGAAGTTCTCCGAGATCGAGAACAAGAACGTCGAGGTGCCGGACTGGCCGCGGCATCCCTATGCCGAGGATCGGTACGGCCAGAAGGTGAAGATAGTGCCCATTAAGGACATTCGATCGCTGACAATTAGCTTTACAACCGATGACCTGACGGAGTTCTACAAGTCGGGCGTAAGTTGAAGGAAACACCTGAGGCATCTTGAGAGATTAACCAACTCCTTACCCTTGCAGCCCGACAACTATTTGACGCACCTCATCGGCCACGAGGGCAAGGGCAGTATCCTGTCGGAGCTGCGACGACTGGGCTGGTGCAATGAGTAAGATTTTCCTTAATTCCGGAATGAAGTGGTCATTGTTACTAACCTCTGCTCCCCTGCAGCCTGATGGCCGGCCATCAGAACACCCAGAACGGCTTCGGCTTCTTCGACATTGTGGTGGACCTGACGCAGGAGGGACTGGAGCATGTGGACGATATTGTGAAGATCATCTTCCAGTATCTGGGTTTGCTGCGTCAAGAGGGCCCCAAGAAGTGGATCTTTGACGAGTGCGTAAAGCTCAACGAAATGCGGTTCAGGTTCAAGGAGAAGGAACAGCCGGAGAACCTGGTCACGCATGCCGTTTCCTCTATGCAAATATTTCCCCTGGAAGAGGTCCTCATTGCCCCGTACCTGAGCAATGAATGGCGGCCGGATCTGATCAAGGGTTTGCTGGACGAACTTGTGCCTTCGAAGAGCCGCATTGTGATGGTGAGCCAGAGCTTCGAGCAGGAGTGCGACCAGGCGGAGCCCTACTACAAGACCAAGTACGGCCTGGAGCGTGTGAGCAAGGAAACGGTGCAGGTATTTATATTTTGTATATTTATTTTTTGCGGAAATTGAACATTTTCTTAAATTTTTAGAGTTGGGAAAACTGTGCCCTCAACGAGAACCTAAAGCTAGCACTGCCCAATAGCTTTATACCCACAAACTTTGATATAGCCGAGGTTCCCGGCGATGCACCCAAACATCCCGCCATTATCCTGGATACGCCCATTCTGCGGGTGTGGCACAAGCAGGACAATCAGTTTAACAAGCCCAAGGCCTGCATGACCTTCGACATGTCCAATCCGATTGCCTACCTGGATCCGCTCAACTGCAATCTGAACCACATGATGGTGATGCTGCTGAAGGACCAGCTCAACGAGTACTTGTACGACGCCGAGCTGGCCAGCCTGAAGCTCAGCGTGGTGGGCAAGTCGTGCGGCATCGATGTAAGTGTCTGCGAAACCATAAAGATTTAGGACTACATCCCCTTCACTTGCAGTTCACCATTCGCGGGTTCAGTGACAAGCAGGTGGTCCTGCTGGAGAAGCTATTGGATCATCTCTTTGAGTTCTCCATCGACGAGAAAAGATTCGACATTCTGAAGGAGGAGTATGTACGTTCACTCAAAAACTTTAAGGCTGAGCAACCATATCAGCATTCCATCTACTATTTAGCTTTGTTGTTAACGGAAAATGCCTGGGCGAATGTGGAGCTCTTGGACGCCATGGAACGTAAGCATCCGCCACATATTATAACCTATTTATAGTAATGAGTTTGCTTGTTAAGTCGTCACCTACGATCGCGTGCTGAACTTTGCCAAGGAGTTCTTCCAGCGCCTGCACACGGAGTGCTTTATTTTTGGCAATGTCACCAAGCAGCAGGCCACGGATATTGCGGGGCGGGTGAACAATCGCCTGGAGGCCACCAATGCATCCAAACTGCCCATTCTGGCACGTCAGATGCTGAAGAAGCGGGAGTACAAGCTGCTGGCGGGTGAGTTGTTACTTATATTTAATTAAGGGACTTATTGTGGATTTTATGTATCGGAATTTTGAGTTAGTTACATAATACCTTAGAAGCAGAGCCCGCAAATATAAATCTAGATAAAAACAGAGAGTTACTTTCAGCTGAACCGAATCGTTCTCTATAATAGCACTGTTCCACTGCAACATTCTGCTACATTCTCGAGGATGGTCCATTCTACCATTCGCCCCGAAGGTTTCGATACAAACTAAAATAAAATACCTTTTACCATTCTCTAATTTCTTATTGTTTTTGAAATTATGAGTTTTCTTTTGCTAAAAGATGAATAAAAACTAGATCCAGCGCAGCATTTCGTGACCATAAGATGTGGGAGGAAAGTATATTTGCTTTCAGGTCGAGGCCGAAAAACACTAGATTTTTCTTTGATATACAAGATTACAAAGCTCCAAGCATGGATATTAATAAGTCCATGAATGGATCGGTTAAATTTGAAGAGGACACGGACAAGGACAAAAGCCTGAAATTACCGCTTTCTGCGGCGCTATGATGGACACCGTCCTCATTCAAATGTAAACAAAGCCGGATTAGCTGTTCGGCCCATTCACATGTCGCCGGAGAATGTAGATAAGGCAGTGGAATCACCTACATTCCATTTTTGAAAATATGTTGCACTGGAACAGGGCCATAAGTAATGAAAGAGCATAGCAAGAAAGGATCAACTAAGATTCAATGATCAAAGCAAAGATAAACTTGTTTTTACCTTACAAGCTCTGAAGCAATGTAATAGCAATAATGAAAACCTTTAACTAATTATTTACAGGCGACAGCTACTTATTCGAGAAGGAGAACGAGTTCCACAAGAGCTCCTGCACCCAGCTCTATCTGCAATGTGGCGCACAAACGGATCACACAAACATAATGGTTAACCTGGTATCCCAGGTGCTCTCCGAGCCCTGCTACGACTGTCTGCGCACCAAGGAGCAGCTCGGCTACATAGTCTTTAGTGGCGTGCGCAAGGTGAACGGGGCCAATGGCATACGCATCATTGTTCAGTCGGCGAAGCACCCGTCCTTTGTCGAGGATCGCATAGAGAACTTCTTGCAAACGTATCTGGTAATTATTGATTGCGCAACTGCTCAACTGCATTATTGATTAATGTTTGCACCTGCAAACCTGCAGCAAGTAATTGAGGATATGCCCCTGGACGAGTTCGAGAGGCACAAGGAGGCACTGGCCGTGAAGAAGCTGGAGAAGCCCAAGACCATATTCCAGCAGTTTAGTCAGTTCTATGGCGAAATAGCCATGCAGACGTATCACTTTGAGCGCGAAGAGGCTGAGGTGGCGATCCTCCGGAAGATAACCAAGGACGATTTCCTGGAGTACTTCAAGGTGCGTACAGATAACTCAACTGGAAGGATTCCTGACCCTGACCGACTCTCTTGGCTTTCAGAAATTCATCGCCAAGGATGGCGACGAGCGACGCGTTCTGTCCGTGCACATTGTGTCGCAGCAGGCGGACGCGAATGACACGACCACGACCGAGGCGGAGCCAGTGGAGATTACGAACATGGAGCGGCACAAGCCCATCAGCGATATTGTGAGCTTCAAGTCGTGCAAGGAGCTGTACCCCATCGCTCTCCCTTTCCTCGACATCAAGGCCAAGGGAGCGCGCAGCAAGCTGTAAAGATTCACTAACTAATTAGCACATGGTTTTGGTCTCTCATTTTAATTGCAAATGTTGTTCCGTCATATTCACAAATATAAAAGAATCTGTACCAGGAGCGCGTCCTGCTTGATGTACGTGCTGCTGTCCAGGAGCACGCTGTTGGGTATGGCGAAGCCCGTGTCCAGTTTGGTCAGCTCCTGGGAACTCAGGTCCTGCGACCTTCGGTGGCTCTGGTTCTGGTCCAGTATGGAAATCTTGTGCTTCAGCGGGACATCCTCCGTCCACTTGAACTTCTGGAAGATTCCCTCCATCTCCAGCACGATGTTATTGCTGTGGCCGGGCCTGGCCTCCGGCGAGAAGACGCCATAGCCCAGTTGCAGGTTCAACAGGTCGCGATTCATGTGATGGAAGGTGCACTTGAGTTGCAGGGATTTCCCTAACGAGGGGAGATCGAGAATTAAAGTAAAGTAATGGTAAGTTACCTAACGGCTTACCCTTTATGCTAAATATGGGACTCGTGACCGTGTCCAGCTTTGGGGCTTTAATTCGTTCCGTCACATTCTCCAACTTCCAGTAGTAGGTGAATAGCTTCACCTCCTGGTCGGCCAGCATGGTGTTGTTGAACTTATCCACCTCCTCATCCCGAGCACCCTGATCCGAGCTGCCCTTCGTCTCCAAATCCTTTAGCATCTCTTTAGGTATCTTTTTAGTTCCCAGATCGGGCGTAACTTCGTTCTCCTCGGCTGGGAAACTTCCAGGGGAGGGATCTATGGGTCTCAAGAAGGGCAGCGTGGAGGGATTCTTGGTGGTGGGTGGCTGTGGAATGGGCACTGGTGTGGGCAGAGCTGTATTCACTTTCAGGCCACTTGACTTGGCCAAGTGCACCAATATCAGTTTCATGACACGCAGCTCCTCGTACAGCTTGCTCTCCAGATTGCGAAAAGCCAGGTTCATCTCGTCTGCCAGATGGGGAAAGTGTAGGTTAATGAGCCCAAGGGTCGGGTGATTCGCTACCCACCTGATCCGCAAACGCCTTTCAAAGTCTTGGTGGTGACAGCCTCCGCGGAAGCCCTCACCTCGCCAGCAGTTATAGTGCACACAGCCTTCTGGACCTCACTGGGTAACTTTGGACTTGCATCTTGTTCCAAAGGATTGCTGGTTACGTTGGCCAGTTCTCTCTCAGGGCCCGGCGCCTGAGCGAGAGCCGCGGAAAGGAGAAGGAGCGGGAGGCCCAAGATCCCCAGATACATTGAAGCTCAAAGTTCCTTTTTTATGCAGAAAATCACAAAGTAGCTAAAAAAGCTCCGTTCTCAGTTAAGGTGTGTTTTTAATTGGAAAAACCAAACAGAACTGAGGATCGTGGCAGACAGACACAGTATCAGGGGAACACCACCACCTTGAGCCGCTTGTTGGAACGATGACAGATGGTTCAGCGGATTTATTGCTCGACGACGACGAGTCTTGTGTTTTTTTTTGTGCGTGTGGAACTACTTTTAGAATGGGAGACCCTCCCACTAAACTCTAAAAATAGTGGCCACTTTTTGATGAAATATGAAATATGAATGAATGGAAGCACCTATTCGCACAATGTGTGTGTTCTTGTGTCAGAAACCAATTTATTCTCTGCGATGTAACCGAAATATGTACAAAGTTTATACTCATTGTGGGATTTTTTAGCATAGCTTTTGATCCGAGTCGTGGCTATTTGAATTTAATTTGATGCTCATTTCGTTAATTTGTTCTCAAACAAAGCACAGATTTGAAAAGCAGTAACTCGAGTTTGTCTGGTGTGAATGTTCATTCTGCGTTGAGTTAACTCCGATACCGATAGGTAACTCAACTCAGTGTAAATAGGCTATTTAATTCAGCTTTCTTTAATTTTCTGATTTAACTTCTACATTTTAGGAATTATATTATGAATCCATACAACTTTAAGGTTTTACAAGTTTTCTCTTAAATACTTTTAAATAATTTCCATTTTAAATCCGGTTTTCCTTTAATTCCCCGAAACTCCTATCCCATGGAGAAGAACGAAAGCCGGAAGGCCATTTCCACGATATTCTGGGGCACATCGGACCGATGGCACACGTAGACCTCCTTGGCGGGCGACTGGAAAAGGCGACCGACCACCACGAAGCGACTGCTTCTTAAGGATCCGCCCTCCGCCTTCTGTGGCGACTGCACCTCCAGGGTCATGCCGTGCTCCTTGACCAGCGACACCGACTGGCTGCTGCTGCCATGCCCGTTGGCATTCGTTTGGGCTCGTGAGGATTCCGTGAGTTGCCTGCGATAGTGCTTCGACTTCTCCAGCACGGCGTGGATTATGTGGCAGGCCTGACGGATCTCGGATAGGAACGAGGATCCAGTCTCGGAGCTGTCATTGAAGGGAGCAAAGAGGGAGCTGTTGGCTATGTCGATGTAGACGTAGTGCAGCACAGAGTTCTTCCAGCCGGCAGAAATCTTCACCGGCACCACATTGTTGATCTCCTTCCACATGGACTCGGTCATCTGGCTCTGGTTGTGGCTCTCGGTGCCCAGATTCAGTCCGTAGTGCAGGGGATGCTGCACTGCAAAGTTCTCCCAGTCCGAGCCGCTGTCGGAATCCTCGCCAGCAGCACCGTGGATGGGGGTCAAGCGACGGCGCGAGGAGTCATCTTCGCTGGGCGTCAGGCTGTGTATGGAGGAGCCGCCGAGGGAGGAGCACAGTTGGGCCTCCTCCTCCACGGAAGGACTGAGCACGGTTAGCTTCTGCTTGAGAAAAGACTCCAGCCGGCTGTTGCTGGACTCCTTCTCCTGATCCCTGGTCTCACCTCCAGCACTGCCCTCCAGCACCTCCGGTCTTTTGTTGGAAATGGACCAGAACATGGCCAGCGATTCGATGCCACACTGCACCAGGTGATCGAGCGTCTCCTGGATCTCTTCGATGTAGAAGAGCGATGGCCCAACCACCGCATCCGGAGCCATGTCGGGCGCATCGAAGATCTTGAGGATCACGGCCAGACTCAGGTGGTTCCGCGTGCAGACGGTGAGGAAGTAACGACCTGTGGCACTGGGCAGGACGATCTCCTCCCAGACGTACAGCTCCCTGACTCTGATGCCCGGTGCTGCCAGGAGCTCGAAGATTCCCCGACAGCGCAGGAAACCCTCCACACTGACCCTTACCTCCGGAGGCAGCAGGCTGGCCACCAGGAAGCCGTCGTAGTACAAGGCACTGCCGTAAATGAAGAACTCTCGGTGCGTGGTCAGCGGCTCATCGTTCCAGTTGCGATAGTCCATGGCCTCCATTTCGCTCAGGGCATCGAAGATCCGCAGCTGGGCCTCCTTGGGCAGCGGCAGGCTGCGCGACTGCCCCAGTAGCTCCTCGAAGCGGATGTGACCGGCACGACATCTGGCCACGAGGCGCGTCCTCTGAATCCCGCAAAAGTGCCGCAGGAAGAGCTTGAGGCTGGAGCTCGAGGCAGGGCCGCCCTCGGAACTAAAGCTCTCGAGGACCAAGCCGGGCAGCGAAAAGCGAATGTAGCCAATGAGCTCGTCCGATCGCAGGCTGCACTCCGCCGCACTGCAAAGGGCTCCGGCGTAGGCGAAGAGCACCAGGAAGCCGTTCAGTCTGCGATAGTTCACATGGTAGGGCACCTGCTCCACCAGGAGGCGGGAGCTCAGCGGCTGGGTGTGCAGCTCGCTGAGCACGGCGTGCAGCGTCAGGAAGCTCCCGCGGGCCTTGAACAGGAAGTTGTCCGGGGTCTCTGGATAATAATAGAGAGAGTCCTGCTGCTGCTCATGCTGATAGCACTCCGGCGGCAGCAGCAGCATGGCGAAGGGCAGGGCCATGTCCGGCGAAGTCTCCGCCTCCGGCAATAGCATTTGCTCAAACCTCTCGGCGAAGGCGGCAAAGTTCTCCACCTTGCACACCTGCTGCTCATCCGGCACGTTCTGTGCGCTGAAGGAAGGATCAGCCGAGGATGTGGCATTGGCCGAACTGCAGGACTGGAATCCCAGACACACCTGCGTGGGCTCCACAAACTGCTGCAGTAGCTCGTCCACATTGCTGGCATACAACTCAATGCCGTTGAGGGATCTGAACCAGTCTCCGCGCTTTATTCCGTGCTGCAGGGCACTGAGGTCGTGCACGAACCCGTCGACCATCAGGCACTCCGGCTGGTCGGGAAAGGGCAGCACCCGGAAGCCCAGGATCGACTCCACGGCTGTGGATCGACGGCCGAAACGAAAGCGATCGGCGGCGGTGATTACCAGCTCCAGTTTCTTGGGATCGGGGGCAGCCGTCTTGAACTGTGAGAATCGGAACTCTTGCGGCTCCGCCTGGGAATCAAGCTGGCTTTGGTTGTGTGACTGGTTCTGGCCCTGGCTCTGGTTCTGGCTCTGACTGTTGCTGTGCTGCGGCTGACGACGCGACGACTTCTTTCCCAGGCGCAGCGATCGGCGCATGAACTCCACCCGCCGCTCCGCCGCCCCAGCAGCAGCAGCCTTCTCGTGCTTCAGATACTCCACGTAGAAGAGACTCCCGTCGGCGGCCACGTACTCCTCCCAGTTGGCCAAATCGCTGGCATCGCTGTAGGAGTTGCTCAGCGAGGAGCTGGAGCTGGAGAAGGCCTCCGAGGCTAGGCTGCCCGGCGACTTGCGCATAGTGCACCACGGATATCGGGTCAGTTGGCAGGTAAAAATTGTATGCGGTCCGCTTCCGTTCAGCTTTGAGAGTCGACTAACAGCCCAGATCGAATCTCACTGGCTGCGATCTCAGCACTCAAAACCTGTTTCTAATTGAGCTCGCAGCTCGGTCAGTCCCACTCCACTCGAATTCCAAAGGGAAACAGATTCCACACACACTCTCTTTTTCACATCGTTCCCCTTCCGCTGAGGGAAATTCAAGACTCAGCCGTGGCTAGGTAAATCACTGAAGTGTAGAGTCCAGCTGCATTTGGACTCCTCGTTGAATCAAATTTATAGCTGGCAAACACTTTAAGATTTTAAGATATTTTAAAGTCTTCCTGTTTTTAAATTCACAAGAGAAGTTTCCAATAACAAACTTTTCCTGAAGTATATTTTATTCCTTATAAGCCACATCCTAACTCTGGTTAAAAACCTTTTTTAAACGTAAAGGGACTAACAAAATAAGCTGATGTAATAAATGATAGCAGACTAGAGTCTATATTTTACATAAATAAGGTTTAAATTCAATAAATTAATATAGGAAATAATGTAAAGTTACTTTCAAGACTTTAAAGCCTTCCTGACTCCAAGACTTTTTCTTCAATTATTGGTAAAGGACTTTCCAATTTAACTCTATTGATAATCTCAATTACCGATGCGTGCTGCTTGCTGACTTGACAAAAAGATTTGATTTATGCAATCTATATTTGGATTTTAAAGCCATAAAGTCTAGTCACTTAAAGAACTCTGCTATCACTTGAAGATTAACAACAAAATTATGGCGTTTCCTCAATGAAAAGTTATCGACAAAAAGAAAGACAAGTATGAGTAAATAATTATCTATCATTCCAATTTATCAATCAATATTTTCACAGGCAATAAACTAACTTGATATGTCTCTGAGTTAATTGTGTATTTGGACAGTACTGAGTTATAGTTGGAAAGCCTTCACTATCGCCGATCAATTGATAATCTAAGATTTGCAAAAGGTATTTCTTATCGGTGCTTGTCGACGCTTCTATAAATCAACGTCACACACATTCCCAAGTGCCTGCAGTTTCACTTTAATTTATTTGCCGGCCAAGAATGACCAGAACCAGATAAGGACTCCCGTATCGTACACGGTTGATCCAAAACCATCCGGATCCCATCGAAGTATCTGCGACTAATCACCATTTCGCGACGAGCCGATGATAATTATCCGATAAGGAGTCGTGCGTGGGCGTGTGGCGGGGAGCATTGTGCCACCGAAATGGCGATACGCGCCTATTGATAGCTGATAGTCCCATTCAAAAGGAAGATATTATTGCCAAAATTGATAAGCCCTATCGCTAATATATATACACATGTACCTCCGCTGCTACCAATTATTCTCCGCTGACCAATAGCCAGTCTTTTTCGGGAGCGTAAAGCGAGTGCTTCGTTTCCTTGCCGATTCCCGGGTTTTCCGGTCGTGAAGTCGAGTGCCAGTGCCGCGAATTATGTGCCAAAAGTATCGGAATAACCACAGAAACTGAAAGTCATGGGGATATCAGTGCTAAAATACTAAAAGTTATGGCCTGGCCTGGAGTATTTTTCTAGAAAGAGATTAATGCCGCGCGATTATCTGTATCTATCTATCAGATTGTGAAGTCCCACAAGTGTTTAGTCTGAGGCTATAGCCACTGCGTAAATGATGAAAATGTCACCCAAGTTTGTATTGGATGCCACCCTGGTCATAGTCCTGTTGCTGGGAAATGCCTTATCAGCAGAGGTCTCCACTGTCGGCGGGATCATCACCAGTCCCGAAGACGCGGCGACGTCTTCAGGCGAGGATGGCGATGATATTAGCAAGGAGGAAACAGATCTCAAGTCCCTAATGCTGAAGTACGAATCGGATGACGGCAATAGCTGTCTCTTGGACATGATCAAGGACGAGGTGATATGGTGGATATTTCCCAATGGAACCCTCAAGGAGAGCACCAAAACGTTCGGTGAGCACGCGTCGTCCATAAAACTATTAAAACAGCAGCCTAATGTCCGATATTGATTGAGCTTGTTCGTGTTGTTAGCAGCAATCAAAGTGATATATATTTTCACGCTTCCGGCAACTCAAGCCAACTACTGATAAAAGCTTTTCGGTGTTAAGCTAAGCCACTAGAATCGTTAAGTATTATTGTACGTGGTTATCGGTAAAAGCTTCATGTAGCGACTGAAGTACTTAGTAGGCTCGATACTTTCGGGATTGTATTTAAACCCGATGTAGTATCTTTCTAAAGGCCGGTTTCTGCCCTCACTGTCAAGTGCCTCACAGTTATCGTCCCGAAAAGAAAATCACCAGATAAACTTACTGTAAAGCAAATCGGTTTTCTGCCCCTTCTAAAATGTTTTTGAACGTAAAAGAATAACATATTGCTGTTAACTACGCTAATAAGTGATGTAAGGCACTGAATTGTACTTTAAGGCGCAAAATCAGCTTTTCGTTTGCGGGCCGGAAAAGATTTTACAGGGAGTCCTGGTCCGGCTAAAGTTAGCTCTCACATTTACACGATAAAGAAACAAATGTTCTTAGCCGGAACTTTATCTGGCCGGGAAATTTTGACAGGGAGGGTAGAAACCAGCTCTTAAACATAATTTAAAATATAAATTAAATGGCTCCAGACATCGATTTAATTATTATATTAATTCGAATTTGATTCATAGTATAATAAAATACTCAATGATGTATCTATATGGCACCTGCTATTAAGTTAGACGTACCTTTAAAATCCATTTTAAACGTGTTCCTCTTTTAAAGCCAGCAAACTGTACTTGGATTTGTCGCATGGAAACCTGAAGGACGACTCGGACTTGTTGCTGGAAGTAAAGGCGGCGGGGAAATTCTTAAGATGGAGGGTAGAGGTCTTTTCGGCGGCTTTCAACGCCCTAAATGCGGCTCCCTTCAAAACGCTTCACTCCATGAGGGAATCCCTAAAGTTCTTATCGCTGCGGGGGAATAGTTTCGCGGATCTAATCCCAGATGCCGAAGGTATGCAAAGGTCCAAGATCCATTCACATATTTCTTACCCAAATCCAGCGATGTAATATAACTTTTTCAGCCTTTGAGCGGTTCTTGAACGAAACGCGCTTGGATGCAAGTAACACGACACAACACAGATGCGAGTTGCTCCTCGCACATAATGCCACCGATCTGTACGATCGGGAGTGTTATCTATATTTTCAAAAAAAGAGCAACACTAACACGACCAACACAGTCACCTCCAGCATAAACTATGCGGACTACATTCAGTTCTTGAAAGAGCGGTTTGATCTGCTCGGACAGTCATGTAAGAACACAGCAAAGACACTCACTTCGACTTTAAACACATTTACACATCCCTATTTTTTTTTTATCAAGAAATATCTTGGGTTATTTCTAGTTTATAAATTTATAAATCCAGCATTTTATAGATTTTTTAATGCATAATTTATTTATTTAAATACCAAACTCTGTTTCACTTAGCCCAATCCATTGCCTGGGCGAGCTTCCCAAAGCTACCGAGGCTCCTGGAGCTGGACATCAGTAACTGCAGCATCGAGTATGTGAGCAAGGAGGCCTTCCAGAATATGAGCAACCTGCGGCGGCTCTTCATGTCGGACAACAAGATAATGACCCTTAAGCACGACACCTTTTCCTACGTCCAAAAGGTGCAATATCTGGACCTGTCCTTCACCAACGTCCTCACCTACAGCTACCAACTGCAGCTTCCCACGCTGGAGATGGCGATGAGCCTGATCTACGGCCTGAAAATCCAGCAGAATGTGTTCAAGCTGCTGCCGGAACTGGTCTATCTGGATCTGTCCCACTCGAAGATGACCCGGAACAGTGCGGTGGCCTTTGCCCATTTGGGGGAGAAGCTGAAGTTCCTCAGTCTGTGCTACACCGCCATTCCCATGGTTAGCAGCGCGATCTTCAAGAATACGGCCCTGGAGGGCCTGGACTTGTCGGGGAATCCCTTTTTGTCTTACAACATTATAGACGATGCCTTCGACGGCATCGCCGATACGCTGAAGTACTTGTACTTCGAGAGCTCTAACCTGAAGGACTTGGAGTGGACCAAGCCCCTGAAGAAGGTCCAAGTGCTGGGACTGGCGGGTAATAACATAAACTCCCTGACCCCGAGCATGTTCCAGCCCCTGGAATCGATGGAGATCCTGGATCTTAGCTCAAACCATGTGGGCAACTGGTACCGCAGTGCCTTCCACAACAACTCGGCGTTGAGAGTCCTGAACCTGCGGAGCAATACCATCAATATGCTTACAAATGAAATGCTAAGAGACTTCGAACGCCTGGATTACCTCAGTCTAGGGGACAACAACTTCATCTGTGACTGCCACCTGAGAGCCGTTGTGGAGGTGGCGGCCTCTAACAACAAGGATGCGGACTGCTCCTATAGCCTGCTGAACTACAGCCAAAAATCGGAGGTGGAGCAGGATCTAATCTCGGCGGCAGAGTCACTCAATATCGATCGCAAGCTCTGGCAGAGCCGCTACATTCCCTGGCTCTCGAAGAGCTACTCCAACATCAGGGACTACAGTCGAGCTAATCATATTGTCAGACTGCGCTTCTCCTCGGCGGACTACAAGCTCTCCAGGTGCACCCAAGCCCAGCCATTTCAGATGGACGAGCTGGGCCCTGATCTCTCGCTGAAGTTCCAGCTGCTGGACTACGAGGCCAGTCAGTATTGGTGCTACAATAACACGGATCAGCTCCAGGTGGACCAGCTTAACTGCCAGGTACGCGCCCTAGCCGATCTTACAGAGGAACTGCACCACGTCACGACCACAGTGATCGCCGTGGTGGGTAGTCTGGTGGCAGTGTGTATCCTGGGATTCATCATTTATCTGAAGCGCTGGCACATCCACTACTACTACTCCTCGCTCAAGTCCGCTGCTCTGTTGTCCAGTGCCTCCAAGGAGTCGGTGGAGAACTTTAGCCATATTTCCCACAGAGATCCCAGCGCCGTGTATGACATCTTCATCAGTTATTGCCAGAACGATCGTCCCTGGGTGCTCAACGAACTGCTGCCCAATGTTGAGGAAGCTGGCGATATATCCATATGTCTGCACGAACGAGATTTTCAGGTATGATATGAGAAATTAAAATGTTCTTTAACTTCTTAGACCTTCTAGGACTTGTCGGAAACTAATACTTTCACCTTTCACAGATTTTATTCGAAAATCACTTATAACATTTCTTTAAATTTGGTTAGCATTCAAATTATTTAAATATATTCCTCTTTTTTAATAAATACTATAGATCGGAGTAACTATTCTGGATAACATCATCTCCTGCATGGATCGATCGTACTCTTTAATGCTGATAATATCCTCCAAATTCCTTCTGAGCCACTGGTGTCAATTCGAAATGTATTTGGCACAGCATCGGTAAGTAATACTCATTGCTATAAAAAATACGTATCTCACTTTACTCCCTTGCAGCATCTTTGAGGTCAGTAAGGAGCACTTGATCCTGGTCTTCCTAGAAGACATTCCCCGAAGGAAACGTCCAAAAACTCTCCAGTATTTAATGGACGTGAAGACGTACATCAAATGGCCAGCTGGCAAGGGCGATTCGAGTCCCAAATTGGAGGAGCGGAAATTATTTTGGAAACGCTTGAGAAGATCCCTACAGGTCCTGGGCATTAGTTCCAGAGAAGTCTAGACTTAAGCTTCGCTTAGTTTACCTTATTTTATTTAAAGAGTTCTAGTCAGTTTTGCAAGTACCTGATAAAATATATATATCCCTTTTGTAAACAATAATTTGTAAATGTGTTGTCATGTAAGACAAATTAAAAAAAAAAAATAGCTTAGATTACAAAATAAGAAATAATAAATACAAATTGTTTACTTATAATTTTAATATTTAAATAATCCAAAAATAATATTAAAACCGTTGTAACAATAAAATAAAAATTTAGATTAAACTAATATCTGATTAAACAAAGATCTGACGTTAGGCCTAAAAGAAACTTTGGTCTTTCTAGTTCAATGATACGCAAAACCCATTATTTACACATCATATTTACATTTTTGTTTTCGAATTATCCCAAAAATTTGAACCGCGATAAACTGTGTTGTTTAAGCAATCGATAGTTCGATAGTATACAAATATCGATATTTCCTTTCAGAGTGAACAATAGATTGTTATCGATAGTTCCACTTTTTTCGCGCCAAAAGTGCAAAACAATAACAAAAGAATTGTTATTTCACGGCAGCACCATGGAATTTCACCTGAAGAAGCGGCCCCGCAGCGATGTTAAGATCGAGGTTGTTAGTCTGGAAACCAAGTATCCGCATAATGTGATGCTGTACCACTATCCGCCGACCGACGACGTGCACATAGAGGAGTTCGAGGAGCTGGCTCTGGAGCGCCTGCGGCTGCTGCGAGTCCTAGATCGCGCCTCCACCAAGAACCTTCGCCTGCTTTCCGACGAGTGGAAGGAGTACGTGAGCGCGGAGCTGACCCGCGAGGGATTGCGCAACTACCTGAGACTCTGTTCCGTCGGCGGCGGTGGCAACAAGCACGAGGCAGACATTCAGACACGGCGGCGGGATTACCTGTCCCACTTTATCCTGCGGCTGGCCTACTGCCGCTCCGAGGACCTGACCCGCTGGTTCGTGGCCCGAGAAATGGAGCTGTTTCGGTACAAATTTGCGGCTCTCAGCAGCTCCGAGGTGAAGCAGTTTCTGGAGTCCAATGGCTTTGAGATTCATCCGCTGACCGAGGCCCAGAAGGACGAGGTAAAGGATGGCCTGTACGAAAGCACGGCGGGCCAGAGTGTGTCCAAGATCGAGCTGCTGGACTTCTACAAGGTGCCCTTCACCCAAGTGCTGGATCTGGTGCGAGGACGTCGCTGCTACTTGAAGGCGGGCTTCGCCTACGTAAACACCCTTGATCTGGTCTCCATAGTGAGCACCCGGCAGCAGGACGAGATCGAGCAGGGCCTGCAGGCAGCCAAGGGTCTGGTGGAGGAGGTCGAGGGCGACGAGCGCATCTCGCGCATGCTCAAGGCCCTGCACAACTCGTACACCGGCAAGGATTACACGGTGTGCCGGGACGCAGCGATTCCCATCGAGTCCCTTGACCAGCTTTCCAAGACCTCCATGCCGCTGTGCATGCGAATGTGTCATGAATACGTCCGCGCCCAGCACCACGTCAAGCACGGCGGCCGGATGCAGTACGGCCTGTTCCTCAAGGGAATCGGGGTGACGCTGGAGGATTCACTGCGTTTCTGGCGCGAGGAGTTCACCAAGAAAATGGACGCGGACAAGTTTGCACGGAGCTACGAGTACAACATCTACCACAACTATGGCAAGAAGGGCTCTATGGTGAACTACACGCCCTATTCCTGCGCCAAGATCATCAAGGAAATGGCGGCGCCCGGCGATTGCCACGGCTGTCCCTACAAGTCCATGGATCAGGGCACCCTGAAAACCAAGCTGGCATCCTACGGCCTCTCCGCCAGCGCCATCGAGGAGGTGATGTTTTTCGTATCCCGCGGCCACTATCAGATCGGCTGCGGCAAGTACTTCCAGCTCACCCACAACGCCACCGTTGAGCCCACCATCAACCATCCGAACCACTACTTCGAGGAGAGCCAAATTTTGATGGGAAATCGACAGAAGCGAGCGACGAACAACGGACCCGCTCCGCCCAAGGTGCGGCCCCGGCCGGACATTAAGGGCTGTGGCGACCGCTCCATGCTGATGGGCGACGACGACGACGAGCTGTGGCGCATCGCCGAAACGCAGGAGCGCGCCATGCAGAGCCAGAAGGCCATATCGGAGGCCTTTGATGATGATCTGGATCTAACAGAAATCGATTACTAATCGCAGTACAAAATAAAGTAACTTAAATTTATTATAAGAACCAAAGAGAGAAGAGAACCTATTTAAATTCTGGATGGGAGCGAGGACTCTTTCATTGTCATTAATTTTAGGTCCTATGTCACGTCTGACACAGGTAGCAAGTCCTTGATTTGGGATCAATATTCTGGTGAGAATTCCGACCAAAGGGTGGCCACCCATTGACATCTACATAGTACATGCCTCTGGCTTGGGGACTAATGCGATAGCCCATCGGGGAAACGATGCCAGCAGAGCAATCCCGTTGTCGCAACTTCTCCCAGGAAGCACACTTGGTACCCATGAAGTTCTTCTCCTGGCCGGGATAGGCACTCTCCGCAAAGTACTCCACCGCACGGGTGTGCGAGCAGCCGATGGAGAGGCAGCCCGGCTGGATGGGATGTGCTCCACCCGGATAGAAATCCACATCGCCGAGCGGTCCACGCTTGGCCAGAATCCCGATGTTGGTGTGGATTATGTCCACCAGCTTGGCATCGCCACGCGTCAGTCCCGGCAAGATGTTCTCCCGCCTAAAGCAAGGCTTGGCGGGATCCAGGCCAGTTATTCGGGGGATAAGCTTTCCAGTCAGCCGCTTGAATGTCCGGCCCGCAGTGCCCATTATGTGAGCTCCCAGGGAGTGGCCTATTGATCTCTTGACCAGTTTTCAATCAGGATATAGCTCTTGAAACAAACTCACCAATCAAGTGGATGTTGCGCAAAGGTGTCAGCTCTATCAGATGGGTCAGGCCCACGCCAATGTGCTCACCGATCACGTCCGTGTTGAGGGCCGACCAGGAGTAGAACGTGTCCACATAGTCCGCAGCATCCACAATCTGCAGGTACATTTTAGGGTTATTTAGAAATATATTTTGATGAGTTCAGGAAAAACATACCACAAAGTTGACATCACCCCGACACATGAACGCCTTGGAGATCATGGCAATGGCGGATGATTCATTGACCGTGTTGGTCCATCCAGTGGCCAAGATCACAACTTTTCGGCCCTTGCTGAACCTCGAGTGCCGCCAGAGCTTGGAGGCCTCCAGCAGGGGAACACTATAGTTCTGGCACGGGGTCATATACTGAAAGTGCATTTTCCTTATGTCCGGTGAGATTTGTGGCGGAACTCGGCCAATAAACAAAGCCGAGGAGCCTTGAAGAGTTTTTAAGGATTTATTATTCAAAATATCCTGGTCTATGGCAAACTCTTTCTGCCTATGGGAAAGTGACTATCCTTACACAAAGCATCTATTGTATTGGCGGCCAGTTCGAGCGGAGCAGCCGTGAGGACGTTGGCCTTCATGGTGACTATGTCGGTCAAAAACCGAGGCAGTGACTCCCACCAACTCGATGTGGATCTGCCGTCGTTCGCATCCTCAGCGACTGCCAAACGTGCGAGGATAAGGATAAATATGATCGACAGTATCCGCATATCGCTGCACTTAACTATACAGAGGCTGGATCTGGTTTAAACTTTTGCCAGTATGCGAATTTTCACCAGTTAATCGAGGGCTTTGTGCACGGTGGCCTCATTGTACCCAAATCTATTGTTTGCTTACCCACTTGAGTCTATCCATACCGAGTAAATGACAGTTTTTCAGTTGATCATTAAAAAGGTGGTGTTTAATCAACCTAAATGCTAAGAATGCGGGCCAAGTTTAACCAGCGAGCCGAGCAGGGGCAAGCTTTAAGTTTAGTTTGGTTCCTGACTTCTGGTACAAAGGTTGAATCGGCTTTATTTTATATTAGGTAGAAAGAGACGCTCAAAAGAGTGAAGCAAAATTAAAAAAACGGGTAACTTAAACTAGAATGTAGTGATTTTTGTGTAACTTACAAGTACTGGGGATATTATGTACATATTGAACACGTTTGTAAAACATTTATTTAACCTTAAATCTGAAACAAAGGCCGTCGGTCATAGGAAAAGTCTCGGCCTGTCGTCGTGTTGATACGGCTTGCTTTTTCCCTCTAAATCCATATCCCTGCCAATTTTGATATATCTTCGTACTGAACATTGTCCACAATTCGTCCCTTCAGGGGACCGTGCAATATCTCAATGCTGACTGAGAACTTGCGCTCATCTAGTTTTCTGAGCAGAGCTTCAGATCCGCGATAGGCACCATTAACAACCATCACAGGTTTGTCCAGAGCCGGAATAACGGTCTCCAGGTGTGCCTAGAAAGTAAGGGAATCCTGGTTAAACCTATGCTACAAACTATTCTCCGTTTTGACTAACCTGATCCACTTTCACCTTCTCCCCGGTGTCCAAGAACTTGATTTTGGCCCGATACTTGTCGATCACTTCCTGGACAACGGCCTTCTGCTTGAAGAACTTGTCGCCCATGGACTTGGAGATGAACTTCACCACGATGTCCTTGTGCAGCCAGTAGTCTTTGCGATTGGCGCGCTCCTTTTTCGCCTCCTCCTGCCTGATGATCTCGTCCAGCGCCGACCGCGTTTGACTGTCTCCCGCTATCGACTTTGGTTTCTTAAAAACCTTTTCATCGATGTCGGAGGTGGGTCGCTTGGCTGTGAGAGCGGATTTGCCCAGCACCGAGTCGGGCTGGAACTTCTTCTCCAGCCGGATGTCCAGCTTTAAGGGTTCGTTCTCCTCGCGCTTGAGTTCGGTGAACTTCTCCTTGCCCTCAGCATCTTCGCCCTCCTTGGCCTTGGCCTTTTTGATTTGCCTTTCGATGAAGTCGGTCATGCGCTCCTCATCGTCCTTCTCCATCTTCTCCTTGCCATCGGCTTTGGCTTGGCGCTCCATCGCCTCCGGACTGCGATCGATGTACGTGACGAACCAGCCCTTCTCCGTCTCGTCGGCCACCACCTGGCCCGTCCGCCCCAGCCACTTGACGTAGTCGGAGAGCGTAAGCCATCGCGTGGCGTTCATGTGAATGTGCTCCTTGTGCGCGATGTACTCCTGATAGATCTTGTTGGCGTTGGTGCGCTTGGTGCCGAAACGTCGGCGCAGCAGCTCCATGTAGCCGTCGGAAAACTCTTTGCTGAAGCTATGCAGGAACTTGCCGGGAGCGTCCGCGAAGAGGAGCAGCTGCCGCTGGTGGGACTCGCTCATCGTGTGGCACTTGAAGCCGTTCTCGTCGCGACACTGCTTCTCGCACATCTGGCAGTACCAGCGCAGCTTCTGCAGGCCCTTCGACTTCATCTTGTTGGCGAGGTACTTGGGCGTACCGACCTCGGCCCGTCCCATGGTTAGTCCTTTTTATTCTCTTGCTTTTACAAAATTTCACAACAAATTTGTATTGTTTTGATTGCAGTTGTCTTCGGTGTGACCGTACTATTGGGGTTAAATTTATACCACAAGTAATCGCTTTCGATAGTTTATTTGTTCGATACTTTCGTTTTATCAGTGCGACCAGACCAATCAAAATAACAGTCGGAACGAAACGTTTCAGAAATAAAGAATTTAAAATTCAAATTTTATAAAAACGTCTATTTAAAGCAAAATGGTAACTACTGTAAAAAAATACCACTCATTATTATGAATAACAAATTTAAAAAAAATGTTTGCGTTAAAGGGAAATTTTGTCTCCCAAACGCTCGATTTCATCCAAGATGAAATCCAGCTCTTCACTCTTCAGGATAGGGAAGCACGTCAAGACCATGCGGAAGAAGTTGCCCAGATTGTGAGCCTTGAGGGGCGAATAACCAATCATCAAAGTTCCGTTGTGGGTCATCTGCTCCTTGATCTTTGGAGCAACCTGGTAAAATTTGGGAAATTATGGTAGAAACAAAACTACATTGCAAAGCACAATTTTCAAAAAAAAAAAGGATTAAAAGGGCTTCTTTCTAAATTTTAAATTTTAAATTTCAAACTTACCGTGTAAAGGCGATCCCACCATTCGGCCGTCTCTTCCTTCGAGGACACCCTCATAGTTTTTGGGATAAACCAAAAGCAGACATTGGAGTACTCATGCTTCTGGAGCACCAATCTGAAGCGATCACTGCGCTGGCGCAGCTTTTCCTCCAGCAATCTGGACATCTCGATGGCATGGTCCACCAGGAGTCCATACTTTCCGTATCCGCGTGCCTTCAGCATCAGCCAGAACTTAAAAGCATCGATCTTCCTGCCGCACTGGACACTCTTGTTGCCAGTGTCGTAGGAGACGTCGTAGAACTTGTCCTGCTGGAACAGGTAGTGCGCCTCGGTGCTGTTGCATCGCTCTAGCAGGCGTCCAGATTCTCGGGTTAAAAAGAGCGAGCACTGCATAGGAGCCCCGAGGGTTTTGTGTGGATTCCAAGCGAAGGAGTTAGCCCGTTCTAGGCCAGCGATTAGGGATCGGTGCTTGTGTGAGAGCAGGGAAGCTCCGCCAAGGCAAGCGTCTACATGGAGCCACAATCCATGACGCTCCGCCACATCGGCCGCCCCATTGATGTCATCGAAGGCACCGAGGACCGTGGTTCCCGCCGTGCAGTTCACGAAGAAGGGCTGACTTCCACGTGCTTTTGCCGCCAAGATCTTCTCCTCCAGATCGTCCAGTTGCATCTGACCTCGCTCGTTGGTTTTCACCGACACGCAGTTGTCACTGCCCAAACCCAGCCAGTTGGCGGCCTTCATGAAGCTGTAGTGGGATTGATCCGAGGTAAAGAGAACCAAGGGTCGCATTCCGAACATTCCGGAGGTTTTCACGTCGGGCGCGACCTTGTAACGCGCAAGGACAATGGCGTACATGTTGGAGGTGGAGCCGCCGGGAGCGAAGATGCCATCGCCTACCTTGTAGCCGGCCAGCTGGCACACGGTCGAGATTATTTCCGTCTCAATCAGGCTGAACACAGGTGCGATTTCATAGGTATAGCTGAAGAGGGATTTATATAATTATGGAGACTACTTGTATAATCTGAATTAAGTCAATTTGAATTAAAGGATTCAAAGAAATACTGTTGCTCACTAAACCTTCTTCATCTTCTTCTTTGACTTGTGAAATTAATTATTTGTTATAAATTAATAAGAAAAGAAATCCTAAAAATTAAATTTAAAAAATGCATAAAATCTGGTTTCAGAGGGTTAAGCATAGCACTTTGGAATTTACACAGCATTAACACAATTATCGGTGCTGTGAACTCGCGGCAGGCACTTGTAGATTCATTAAAAGATGCAATCAGCTGTCCGTCTGTCTAATAGGCATTGTAATTGTATGTACGGAAAAGTCTTGTCTTACGAGCTTCCGTTCATGGCCTCGGTGATCACTGCTCCCGCCAATCCAAAGGGGTCGAGTTGCCCGAAGAGCTGATTGTGGAAGCGTCCGTGCGATGTTTTCACGGAGTAATGTATCACCTGCTGACACAGCTCCTCTATCTCCGCAAGCGTGCATTTCTCCGTCTCGCGGACTTTCAGATTAATCAGTTCCTGGGAATGATAAGAGTCAATGAAGTCAATGCATCAACAGTCAATGTATTAACAAAAGAGATCTTAAGTCAAGTTACTCTTACTGGAAATGGTATTTCATAATATTTATCTTAGGATCTGAAAGTGATAACCTATATTTCGCGAAAAAATCACTCACTCATTCACTTATCACCTATCCCCTGATGAAATAATATGAATTAACAAGTTATACACTTCTAACCACAATAAAGAGATCACGAATTCACAAATATGATAATATGAAATACCACGAAAACTTTGGCCTGATCTAATTATACCTTCTGGGCATTAAAACAAACCTACTTGACTTTATCAGATAATTCCAACGTGCCTTATCTAGTTTTACGACTATCAATTCATTAATTTGATACACATATTTGTAGCAAAATGAAATTAGCCCTATTACTATTAGTTTCAATTGAAGACAGCGGGTCAAGTGGCGATTGAACTCTCTGGCAAGGGTTCCTTATCTTTAGATCGGCAGACGCGCCGGCGTGTCTCACCTTCAGCTTGTCTGGCTGCAAAAAGGGCACTATCTTCTGCTTGCCCCATTGCTGCGGATCCGCACAGAAGGTGTCTTCCCTTTGGAGCAGCTTAAAGACGTTCTCCAGGATATTCCAGTCATCCATGAGGCCATCGCGAATCTCATCAACAGACGCTGCCATATCGCTGCTCACTTTCAAACAAAAAGTAACCGATTATTTAGGGGTTTCCAGAGCCGAACGAACCTCTGTCGCCGACGGTTCAGTTGGAAATGGTCGTCGGTTTACTGCAGCTGATTGTGCTTAACGTTCTCTTGATCAAAACCCCATTAAGTTGTAAACCATCGCTCGCACACATTTAGAAATCATTTAAATACATATATGAAGGGGCTTTAAATGCTCACATAGAGATTAACACTTGTGCTCTTTAGAGTGGACCCGCTTTTAATTTAATATACACTTCAAACTTTAAGTTGATATGTCTTCAGATAAAATATTTCTAAATCCTAATAGTATCTTATTTCATTAGTTAGCTAACGATAATAAACGAAGTTAACTCACAAACATTTTCAAAATATAAATATATAAATTATGATAGTCTTAAATTTCCTATAATAAATTATGGTTTCACAAACCTTTGAAATCCCTTTAAAAAACTGTCCGAAACTATGATACAAAATGTTACATCAGAATTAGGTACCCCTCACTTTATATTGCGTACTTTTAGACACCTTTTTTAAAAAGAATTTAAAAAGCCTTATCCTTACCGGATAAGCTTATGCTATAACCACCCCTTATTAATCACAATCAAATCACTCAAACCCAATAAAAAACAAATTAATTACCCTTTAAACCTATCGATTTAACAAGTTTATTAGCGTGCTTGGCACACAAAAAACTTGGTCAAACCAAACTAATTGATATTTTGTCTGCATATTTAAGTGCCTTGTATACAGTCAAGCCTCGCTAATTCGAATTTATTTTATTAATGTCTCATTGAAGTGTGGATAGCAGCTACTAGGCAAGAGAGTTACGACTGTAAATCTAAGTACTAAACACATATTTCAACAAAGCACATAATACTCGCCGCCCTCAACTGTTGCTCAGAAACAAGTTTCAGGTTTCCCCCAGATATATATATTTGTATTTGTTGAATTCTTGAGCGCAAATCGCCAAGAAAACAAATGCAAATGCTGGTGAGTGCGGAGGTAGTCGTTCATGCGTCAATATATCAGCTGGGGGATCTAGTAATACACTGTTGCTTCTTCCAAATGGGCCCGCAAATAGAAAGTAGCGAACGGCATTCCCAAAAGTACACAAGTACAAATACAATTTCCCTTTACTTTGGACCACGCGACACTTTCATTGCTATGCTGGCGGCGGTTACTACAATATAATCTGATCTTCGGTAGAGTGGCTACCAGCATTAAATTATCGTGGGGGTTGAGCCGTAAGTAATCAAAAGGAAAACCAAACTTTTATCTAGCCTACCGTCTTATCAAGCCAAATTAATTAAAATATTAATTCCGCAGTTCTTCAGCTTCAATACGGAATAACTAAGAAGGGAAACCCATTACCATTACCATTTGTTGTGAGCATCGAGTTCTAAATGAAAAAGCATATGGTCTTGTTCTTGTTCACGTAAAACGGTATCATTTTAATATGTTTTCCTCCATTTAACATTATTATATCGTTTTGTATTTGTATTTGCATTAAGCATTATTTTAAATTTTTACTTTTCGCGCCAACAACGATAAAATGGAAGAAGGTTTGTGTGTTTGTTTGTTTGTTTCTCTCGTACTATTTAAAATATTCTATTTGATTTTCCTGGTTCATGTTGTAGTTGTAGTTGAAGTTTTCACTTTGCGGTTCAACAGAAGCACACACACTCTCTAGTAATCATCTAGGTCGAAGCAGTCATTGTCCAATTCATCGAGCTGCATACTCTGGAAGTCCACCTTGTAGCGCAAGATACCTGCGGAGGCACAATGGGTTTTTATTAGAAATAAGTTGAAGTTGGAAAACAGAAAAGCGGTTACTGAATAAAAATGAGAAATAACACAACTAAATAAAACTGAATAAACAACTGAACATCGGAATCTCACCTCATTTGGTTTGTTCTTAAATAGATTAATTATATTATAGAAACCCCTCTTAATATATATTAGTTCGTTCCTTTTGTTGTTATGTGTGGTGTTTTATTTCAAGTTTAATTTTTATTACAATTTTATGGATTAGATTTGTTGTTGTATACTTTCTTATATAACACTCGGTTTTTAATTTGAATAGGGGGAAATGCAGATACAATCAAAACAGTGGCACCGCTGACTAGTGCTGGCAAAACATTGAGCACTATCGATTCTATAGATTTTTTGAACTTTTTTAAGAACCATCGATTGTTTTCGCACTATCGATGTTTTGAGTAATGCTAAAAAAAATTGAAATTTTTACAAAAGTCCGAAAATTGGAAGGTTATTTAGATAAATGATTTATCTTATATTGCAGATCATGAATGGAAATGAATCCCTTAAAGCCGGATCATCACTCAAGGCGTCAACTGCCGATAATTAAACTTTTATGAGCAGACATTTTATGGCTTCAGAAACATCGATAGTATCGATGTTTTACTAGTAAAAATATCTAAAAAATCGATAGTGCAAAACATCGTTTTTTGCCAGCCCTACCGCTGATGCCGCCTAGTCCTCCTTAAAACGCAATCGAAATCGAACAAGGTGAACGGAGAAAAATACGCGAATATCTCTCCTTGCATGACACTCGAATTACGAATTACAAATAGGGAATACGAATTTAGTTTATTGCTTAAAAGTAATCTCGCACTCTCGACTAATTTAAAAATTTGGTAAAACGTATATAGGTACATATCTAGTCCGATCCGACAATGAAATGCACCCTCCACCTTCACCCGGCTGATGAGGGACCCTATTTGCTGGTGATAAATATTTTGTTGTATTGAACGGCTACGCTGAACATAGGTAAAACTATGTGGCAAGTAAATTGGTTCCTAATCAATTTGAACGTTTTGCTTTATGAGGTTTCTCTTCTCCCAAAAAGTTATCTGGTTTTGTTAATTCTGTATTTAACGCATCTGAATCGAGATCGCTATCGCTGGCTTAGTAGTCATCGAGATCGACGTCCTCCAGCGGCTCATCGGCCTGCAGGGATTGGAAATCTACTTTATAGCGCAAAATGCCTACACATTGAGGTACATAACATAGCGGGGCGACCGTGTTAAAGCAGCATGAGGGAAGAGGAATGAATATAGTTGAAGCATTTTTGTATTTAAATTAAAATCGAGCCACTATTAGAGAGAGACGCTTGACGCTTCAACACTTACCGCCTATTCCACCGAAACCTCGCACAAACTGACTTCCCTCCTGCGACTTGTCCGTGATAATCTCCAGTGTGGCGCCGAACATTTTGTAGTTGTTTGCCAGCCATTCCAGCAGTGGCTGAGACTCGATCAGCTCCATCTCCACCCCGCTCTGTGGAAGAAGTAGGTCCTTAGTATGAATCATGGTATTATAATTATAATTACTTACCTCCTTGTCAGTGAAGTGCGACTTGTCCTTTTCCTGCTCGGGCGTCAAATGTAATACTGTCGTTGACGTCGAGTTGGCATGATTCTTGAGAACGTATCGTTGAATGTCCAGGTTTTCCCAGCAAATGAGAGTCTCCACAGAGCCAAGTTCCAGTGCCCGCAAGGTGTCCTCGACTCCGAAACAGTATTTGCCGGTGTCCTGTTTGAAAATTCAAAACATTACTGCATTGAGAGCTTCAGCTCCTTGCAAATTTTCACTCACCTGAGAAATTTCATCAAAGTAACGACCGATAAGCTTCTTTTCCTGTATGAACTTCACATTCTGCAACGATTCGGCTGCCAATTCGATGGCCTGGTTAAAGCCATTCTCGCCGCCATAAGACACATCCACCAACTTGATGACTTTTGATTGCAAACGCTAAGGAGCAGGGCAAAGAGCATTAGATTATAGAGAGGCGACAGGCTAAACAATAACTTACGGGATCGAACATATCGGACTGACTGAGCTCCGTCTTGAAGTCCGCACTACCGGCCAGGATGAGTCCGGCAATGTTGGGCTTGTCGTTCGTTATGAACAGCTGGGTGGCGACCTCCGCGACCTTGCGCACATAGTTGTGACGCTTCTCCATACGCAGACGGGCAAAACGAAGGGCAGACTGACCACCACGCCCGTGTTTCTTCGGCAGATCGACGGTGAACTTGTGCAGCACCTCGCGAGTGTTGCCCTGAAGAGTACCGAACAGCGCACCATTACCGTCCATCACAATGAACCCGAATTTGTTGTCGTCGGCGAGCAGGGCAGTGAGGGCCTCCGTGTGGAACTTGTTGTCGCACAGGTACAGCGACGTGTTGATGGGCTTGAATGGCTCAAAGTCTATGTTCACCTTCTTCTCCTTGCCCTCCTCTGTGACAATGGTGCCGCAGTAGATGACCAAACCGTTGGGAGGCACTGAAACGAGCAAGGAATTTTGAATTCGAGGGAATTTGTCCTTCTATCTCTCGGTACTCACCTTTGGTGTACAGTTTGAGTCTGTGCTGAACCGACGTAATGGCACCGAGGACGGACAGGCGATTTACACGTGATTTGATGTTCGAGGCCGTTCCAAACTCATCGGCCAACATTTTGCTGACGCGCGAGATTTGATCTTTTGGCGGAATAATCAAAGAAATCATGCTGGTGCCATTGCTGAAATATGAAAAAAGGAGCAGACAGAGAATGTGAGACGTGGAAATCTGTAAATAAATTAATAACATTATCCGCCATAGCAACAGCGAAAGCCAGATTATAGGCCCCTTTTCAAAAAATCTATAAATTAAGCGTGAACTTTTGCTACAAACGAATATAATTATGTACACCTATTCCTCGCTTTGCGTCGTTTCGTTTTGCGTTTTTTCGAAGTTGCGTTGCTTCTTAATTAAAACTAATTTTCATTGTGCGTCGTTAGATTTTCGATGTTGCGTTGTTTTGGGATGAAGACGTTAATATTTTTTTAAAGGGTGGCAACACCTTAATTGCGCTACTCAATTAAAACGCGGGAATTCCCCTTTTTTGTTTCGGCTCACTTATGTATGTAATTGAAGAATTTATTTTGTTTTAAATGAATTAGTTTCTTTTTGTTTTTATATATATAATATGTAATAATATGAAATGTTATTTTGGTTTTATTTTAATGATCACTTTGCTCAATTTTCTTTTTAAAAAGTAGTATTTTTGTAACCCTGGAACCAATCTTCGAACTTTACATGGTTTGCTATAGAAAATCCTAATTCACTTTGCGTCGTTTCACTTTGCGTCGTATTTTTTTGGAACGTATCCCCGACGCAAAGCGAGGGATAGGTGTATATGCCTTGGCTATCATGACTTAAGGCTCAAATACTGCAGTAACTATTTCTAAAACTTACAAAATATTTGATAATTACTGATTAATAACAAGCAAAGCCGTAGGTAATAAACAATGATGACATATTCCTTTGTCCGCTACTGTTAATTCGAAATCGAGTTTGAATACAAATATATATTATTGAAAATCAACCCACAAATATTGGGAAACCAGAGATAAAAGGAATGGCAAACTGCACAATGGGCAAAATAGAATTTGGCAAAAAAAAAAAAAAAAAAAAAAAAAAAAAAAAAAGCAACTCCAGTTGGCAACCGTATTGACGCCGTGTGTGTGTTGGCCCCAAACTGTGACGTATGGTAATGGCAGGGCGGCGCAGCTCCTGCGGGGGTCACTCGCTGATTCGCTGACCTTGTTACCCACTCCGAAGTGGAGCGAAGCGGTAAGGACCAGGTCGGTCGAGCAGTGTATGGATGGAGGGGGAGACGTCGGCCACAAAGCTTAGCCCATTTCGGCGCACACAGACAGACGCACATACGTACACGCGCGTTGGAACGGTGGAGCAGCGACGGCCACGAGGCGCATTACTCACACCAAGGTGCGCGCTCACGCGCTCACTCGCTCACTCTCTCACTCAGTCACTCACTCACTCGGTCTAGTTTGAACTGATAAAAACCCGACAAAAACGTGTTGCTCGTATGCAAAAAAAAAAAAAAAAAAACCAAAGAGCAGGGTGGAGCGAGTCACAGAGTGGGATCTGGTGGAGATTAAGACAATGCAATCGGAAGGAGAGTGGCTGTCCAACCAACAACAAGGAAAGGTGGTTGTACTCACTGCCCCCATCCGCCGCCGCCTTTACCCACGCCCACTTCCACCCCCGCCAGTCTGTGGAGTGTGTATACCCCACACACGTACACAAAGCAGATGGGGGAAATGTACATACGGGGGAAAGGAATAATAAATAAGGGAAAACTCACCCGCGGGCCATCTCCAGACTCTTGATGAGCTTCTTTATTTTCCAGATCTCGACATTGCGATCGGCAGACGTTTCCTCGCCAGACATTTTGCTCGTTGCTTGCGTTTATTTACCCTTCTTCCTCGCCTGGAGAGCGTGCGTGAGTGCGCTCGAGTGTTGGAGTGCTGGAGTCGGTGTGTGAGTGTGTGGTGAGTGGGATTGGGGATTGAGAATTTGGGCTCTTGAATCCTGGGAATCCTGAATCCAAGTGCTCTAGCTTCTCTGCTTCTATTCCAATGGCGGCTGGTAGTTGTATTCACATTCACGTTCTTCCTTTTAACGTGGCTGGCGATGAATACACTGCAACGATTCAACACGAAAATATACACATGAGCACCACACGCGCACACACAGCCACTGGTAAATAGTGGGAAAAGCTGAGAAGGGAGGAGGAGGAGGAGTGGAAAGCACAGGCAGAGCACCGTAATTGCGTTCGCGATTGCATACTACTTTGTTCTCTCTGCAGAACGGTGAAGGAAAAGCTAAAAAGCTGGGAAAACCTCGAAAACGGAATTAAAACTGTTCAAAATGAATTTGGCATGAAAGGCCCGCACACACAGCGCTTGATTTGAACGAAAGTCGAAACTCTGTTATTTCATTATTTCACTCCACCACTAAGCTTTTGGGGGAGAGCGACAGAGAGAGTACGCAAAAAATTAGCAGCGAGAGGGAGCGAGAGCGAGAGCGAGTGCTCCAAAGGTGACGTTGACACAATCGCGTGCCACGGCCAAAATGTCCCCGAAAAGGTTTGCTCCGCATCGTTTTTCCTTGGCTATTAAAGAGCCATAATTACCCCGATTCGCGTCTGCTTGCACTTTCACAATCCGAGCTTAGTTACAATTGGCGAATACATCTGCATAAATTTTTCACATACAACGTGCCAGAGCTCAAAAAATAGAGATCAGTGTTGCCAGATGAACATTTTGCATTCGCCCTAAAAAATCTCAAATACTCAATATTTTCCCCTAAAAAATCCAGTCAAAATGAGTACTATCACCAGCGATAAAATTTAGCAACCAAATGAGTGCGAGCGAGAGACAAATACTCTTTTTCGGCCCCTTTTAGCAAGGTCGGTACGCAGAAATCGGCTGAGTCTTTGCAAGGGTGGCGCGAGAGGAAGGAAATATCTGATAATTCCGCGACCCTTGCGAAATTGAGACAGGCAATTGGAAACAATGCCCTATGGCGGGACTTTCCAGTGGAAAAAAATGAATTTATTTACAATACAATTAAAGAAGATCCAATTATATGCAATCTTCACCATTAAATACAAAAATTTTAAAATATTAAAACAAAATGAAGTCTTAAAATATGTGATTTCACAGGGAAATAAGCAAATCAAACGAACCAATTACTTAAATTATGATTTCCAAAACCGCGGGGCCAGCTCCCGATGCCGCCGACGAGGACGAGCTGCTCCTGGCCCTGCAGCTGCTGCTACTGCCACTGCTCGAGCAATATAAAAGGGCCAAAATCACAATTTTAAAAATTGTGCACAAGCTATCTCCATTCCCGGCTCTCCCATGAGCAGTGATCACCTATTGGGATTCTCTTCTTAGTTGGCTGCCAACCCAAAATGCTGCTGCTTCAGAGCATACGAGGAGTACAAGAAGGAGAATGAGAGCTGCCCGTCCTCGGGAAGTGGCAACGGGAATGGTAATGGCCGGGACGACTGGGCAAACAGCCGCCGTCCTAGATACGCATAAGCACGGGTTCCGTGGAGAAATCATGGATAGAGATCATGGCGCGGCGACTTAAGCGCCAATTTCGTGGCAGCAGTCGTCGTGGACGCGGATGTCAATGGGCAGGGCGACACTTCGCAGGTGTTCTACGACTACAATGCGGAGAAACGGAAAAGAACAGACACACAAATATGCCTCGGGTCAACACTCCGCAGCTGGATCTGAAGCATAAATTAAGTAATTTAAGTAATTTGTTCGTTTGCCCGCGTTTAATTTGAATTGAAACACAGCTGACAGTATGGCCGTTTGGTATGGATTTTCGGTGAACACCATAAAACCGGTCACACCAGAAATATGAAACCCGTTTAGCTAGCTAAAGCCTAGTACTCAGACAGAAAAACTGTTCGCAACCCGAAAAAGATTTAATATTTTTCAAGTGTGACCGCTTCTAAAAACGCACTTTGGCATTTTTGGGAGGTAAATGGTGCGGTCATACCAATCTTAAATCAGCTGTTTTATATTTACAATTATTTATTTTATATTTGAAAGACAATTCGCATAGACTTGTAGTTTCGTTTTGGAATAGCTTATTTGCGCACAATGACCACCAACGCCGTCGCCCAGATTCTCTCGACCATGCACAACCGCCTCTTTTTCTCCCTATTACTTGTCCAACATTCTTTCCTGGATCGACGACCAGGACAAGGGCTACTCTACCGGCTGCTGCTGGTGATTCTGTTCTTACCAAGTGGAATTAACTACCATCTGGGTGGTGGCGGTGGTTGCCGCAGCTACTCCTGCTGCCACCAAATTGTTTGACTGGTGAAATGATTCAAAGTTACTTCGTTCTTGATGGATGCGAGACTCTGAGATCCTTGCTGGCATACATTTGGTTAGAGTTGGTACTCCTCCTGCGCCCGGTTCTGTCCATTGCTGTACATGTTCTTTTCCAGCTTGGCAATGAAGGATATGTCCACCCAGATACTGCTCTCAGCAGCTGCGGCCTCTGAATGTCCTTCTCGAGTTTGGCAATGAAGGATTTGTCCAGCCAGACACTGCTCTAAGCAGCAGCGGGCGGTGACCGTCGCCTCTGACGCCTTCATCTCAGAAATCGAACGTGACATCTCATAGTGCTCATCAAAGTCATAACCAAATATCGAGGGACCTATTTCCTTCCAGGCCTTTATTTATGCAAATGTTTAATATTGCCCAAATCCCTTATCATTGAATTGGCCTCTACCAATTTAATTATTATAACTTTATCTGCTCTTCTAAACGCCTGGACTGGGCTTTTGAAAACATTATTGTGTTTGGCGGGATCTATATTTTTGAATTGTGTGAAGAAACAGTAAGAGAGAGTGAGATGCCAACAGTTGAGAACAGGTCGTTTTATTAAATTTTTTATTCTCCCCCTCCCCCCGTTCTGGAAATACCGAAAGTCTCCCTTCGCGCCACCTGGTATTTTTCTGGTATGTTTCTGGTATTTCGTTCGTTCGTCTGCGTACCGGCCTTTAAAACAGCGCTGCCGAACACCGTTTCCCGACTATTCACCTCTCGCTCTCTCTCACTGCTTAGAAACGCTGTTCGCGTGTCTGAGTACTAGGCTTGAGGGTTTAGCGCTGGTGAGTACGTACCTTAAATTTAAAAAATCTGTTAATGAAATCAAAACTCAATAAATTATTTAATTTATTTATTTTGTACTAATTGCTTTTTACAAATATATTTATGCTAAATATTGGCAAATATTGCCATATATTGGCAAATATAACACATTTTAACAGCTAACTTTGTAGTGTCGATTCATAGCTTACATTTCGATATACGAGGTTATCAGTGATGTTAACTAACATTTCATGGTTCCCTGTGAATGCCAGCTGCCATTTTGAAAGAAGAAGATTGTAAACAAAAATGAATTTGGAGCTGCTGGGTGAGAAACGGCGCGGAAACCTAAATTTTAGCAATAATAGCAAACACTTGTTGCAGAATCTTTTGGGCAGAACTATCCCGAGGAGTTCGACGGCTCCCTGGACTGCATATCGCTGGCGGTGACGTGTGCCTTCAACAAATACGGAACTCTGTTGGCCGTGGGCTGCAACGATGGCCGCGTTGTTATTTGGGATTTCCTGACGCGGGGCATTGCCAAGATTATATCCGCCCATGTGCATCCCGTGTGCAGTCTCAGTTGGACGAGGAGTGGCCATAAGGTGGGCAGGCTTTTCAACGTGATCTACTGAAATGTTACACCAAAATGTTTGCATATTTTTCAGTTACTTTCCGCCTCCACGGACAACAATGTGTGCATTTGGGACGTGTTAACCGGCGAACTAGAGCACAAATACAGATTTCCCTCGCCCGTCCTGAAAGTCCAGTTTGATCCGCGCAATGACAACCGACTGCTGGTCTGTCCCATGCGATATGCGGCCGTGCTGGTGGAGATAGGCGGAGCGCACCGGTGCCTGCCATTGGACTCGGATGTTGGTTCTTTTTATTTCTAGAGTTTGACTGTTTTAGTAACTCCCTTCCTCTCCGATCTTCCTCCAGGGCGACCTAAACATTGTGGCCTCGTTTGATCGAAGGGGAAAACATATTTACACGGGCAACGCCAAGGGAAAGATACTGGTTTTGGACGTGGATACATTTGAAGTGGTGGCCAGTTTTCGCATCATCGTGGGCACCTCGAGTGCCACGGCTGTCAAGAGTATTGAGTTCGCACGGCGGGGAGAGTGAGTAAACTTAAAATCTCTTTTTACTGTAACTTATTCCATAATTTCGTTCCATTTAGCGCCTTTCTCATCAACACCTCAGACCGAGTAATACGCGTGTACGACTCCAAAGAGATAATTTCTTTGGGAAAAGACGGCGAACCAGAGCCAATTCAGAAGCTCCAGGATTTGGTCAACAAGTACTACTTAACTTTATCCCTATAAGCAGCAAGTTAATCACGAATTGATCCGCTTTGCAGGACAACCTGGAAGAAGTGCTGCTTTTCCGGCGACGGCGAATACATTTGTGCGGGCAGTGCTCGCCAGCACGCTCTCTACATTTGGGAAAAGTCCATTGGCAATCTGGTGAAGATATTGCACGGCACAAAGGGTGAACTTCTGCTGGACGTTGTGTGGCATCCAGTTCGCCCCATCATTGCCAGCATCAGCTCAGGCCTGGTTTCGATTTGGGCCCAGAACCAGGTGGAAAACTGGTCCGCCTTCGCCCCAGACTTCAAGGAGTTGGACGAGAATGTGGAGTATGAGGAGCGGGAGTCTGAGTTCGATATTGCGGACGAGGACAAGTCTGTGGACCTCAACGCAGACGCGCAACAGGACGAGGAGATCGAGGTGGACGTGCAGAAGGTGGAGCCGGTGGCTGCCTTTTGCTCCTCGGACGAGGAGGGCGAGGATGAGAATGCCCTGCAGTTCCTGCCGATGGCGCCAGAGGTTGAGGATCCCGAGGATGGATGGGCCGGTCAGGATGGAGGACTGGAGGCCAGTGCCGTGTTGCTGAGCGCAGACCCGCATGACTACGAGGATGATATAATGGCCGCCAAGCGAAGACGCATGCAGCTCCACGACGTCAGTCTGCCCGATGCACCCACCGATGGTATGAAAAAGCAGGGAAGCTCTTTTCAGTTACGAAACCCTTCGATCTCTCTGTTCCAGAAACCCACCCCCTCATCTCCAGCAAGGCCAGCAAGGACAAGCAGCAGCCCGTTGGCGGCAAAAAGGCCGCAGGTCGTACAAAGAAATAAACTTGAGATGACTTAACATAACGTTGTGTGGTATATTGTTTGAATAAAGTCTCGGTTCGATCGCTAAGTGGCTTTGGGGTTCCGCACTTGGCCGGCGAAGAGCAGGAGGTTGGTCTCCTTCTCCACGATCATGTACTGGAAGGGCTTGTTCAGCTGGAACTTGGGCGGCGTTGCCTTGTTGACCAGCGAAGCCTCTGTAACGGCTCCCGCCGTGGTGCCCTCTTCGTCCACGATGATCTTGGTGGAGTGGATGCAGAGCTTGGCGAACAATCCCTGCGACATGCGACTCAGGTTGGCTGTGCCCTCGTCGAAAAGATCACGAATGCCCATCTGGAAATAAAAGGTTTAATCTTAAGGACTTTCATTAAATCAGGCTTGCATACCTCATTGAGAATATCCTTGAGTATAAAGTCCGTTGTCGTCACGAATTTGGGCATCATGACCTCCACCTCGTTATCCTCCGAGGAGGTCTTTGCCTTGAAAGCAGCCAGGCGCTTTATGATCGGGCCCAAGCCGATATTCCTGAGATTGTTGGCCACGTCGTTCAATTTAAAGCCCCTCTTGGGCAGGATCACGATCATGGACAGCCTGTCCTGGCTGCCATAGGGCAGCTCGAGTACGTAGCCATCTAGACCCTCGACGTTGGTGGCGTAGGCGAAGTTCGCCTCCTGCACCATCATCGGAATCCGGGTCACCACCTCGCCATCCTCGTTGAAAAATGACTCCACTCTGGTAAGAGTCCGGTTGAAGGGAAACTGGAATTGAACTGGACACATGAAGGGACCTCTGTGGGAGCAAGCAAATCAAGATCGCACCTTCCATTGGCCCTTGAAGAAGAGGGAGGAGAGCAAGAACATCTTGGCTCCATACAATTCCTGCGGCAGGACAGTGTATGGTATGAGGCCTCGAGTGCTGCGATTGGTGGCCTCGTTGATCACATGCACAGTGTCCCGGTCGTAGAAATCTACCTCCATCGGCTGTACGTTGTAATTCTGGATGGCACTCCGGTAGCTGCTCTTAATTGGGTAATCCTTGTCGGTGTAAACGGCCTGAAGGGAGGCAACCTCAATGGTGGAGGTTTTAGTGCTTGAAAGGAAAGTAAGATAATAACAATAATAAGTAATATCCCTTGTTTTGGCGTGGCTCGACATGCGCTTATAAAACCACGGAACTGAGGGAATTTTCATGGATATGCCTAATGAATGATTTAATTCTACATTAGTTTGAAACCATCCTACACAAATCTTTTAGCTATTATAAGCAGCACGAAACCATTTAATTTTTGAGTACATTAGCATTTCCTTAAACTATTATAATCAATAATTATTGATCACGTTTTTGCTTAAATTCATGAACTATTTGTAATACTTTGTGAATATTAACTATTATTGCATTACTTATATATTGTATTGTCTCTGGTTTTAACAAAATATAATTTTGCAGTCACATGCTCCAAGCAACAAATGGTTATTATAATTTGTAAGATATTATTGATCATGTACTGCTTAAATTCATGAACTATTTGCAATACTTTGTATTTATTAACAATAATTGCATTACTTATATATTTTATGGTCTCTGGTTTTAACAATATATAATTATGCAGTCACATTCGCCAAGCTTCAAAAAGTTATTATAATTTTTAAGGTATTTTTGATCATGTACTGCTTTAATTCATGAGCTATTTGCAATACTTAGTAAATGTATATTTTTTATAGGTTCAGGGCTTAGTCATAGTTCTTGTTGATGTTGTTGTATTCTACTCACTTCAAGTATGAGTTCCACACCTGGTAGACACCACGCAGCTTCTCGTCATCGACATTGATCCGCAGCGCCCTGCGCAGCTGGTTATATGTTTCCCCCGATGATCCCTCGTACAGGAGAACCAGGAGTGACCATACCGAGAAGGGCGACACCATAAAGTCCATTTGGTTCTTGTGGACCTCGACGGAAATGCGCTGCAGGAGATCGAGGGCAAATTCCTGGGCTCCCTGCGAGATGTTTAGCAACACATCGCTGTCGAAATTGCTCCGCAGAGACTGGACATGGGTGGTTTGCCTATCGAAGGCAGTAGGATCAGTTAAAGCTATCAAGGGATTTCCCACCGACAGTTGGGGAACATGATCCTGCGACGAGCAAGGCCCAATTGCGCTTAGGATCAACGGGATCCACAGGACCATAATGCGAGCTGCAATACATTTGAGCTTTTATTAATTAATTGGTTATTATTTTCGAGTTTTCCTCCGTTTGCCAAATTTTGCTATATGCAATAAAGGATTCGTATATCAACCATTATTATTATATCTAAATTCGTTAGGATTTTGAAATCAATTGAGCATAGACCGAAAAATTAAAGTATATTTACATAGATAGATTCAGAAATGTAAAAGCTATTCTTTTACTCCATTTGGATAATTCACTTTAATTTCATAAGTTAACAATATTGTTAATATTGTGCTCCATTATTTACTTGGGGCTTAAACCTGCTAATGACACCATATTTTAAAGTTGTACATTTTGGGTTATTAATGTTATTTACAAATCACCGGGTTATACATTTAAAATGAAAGCACCATGAATAGTAATTTCTGTGCCTTCAGATGCGTAAACAATAAGCATTTCCCAACTGATAATGATGATCCCTTGGCGACCTTCTCTATAGGTATGTATATATGTAAGATTGTATACATGTTTGCTGTGATCACGAGTACTTGTAAAATATTAATCCAGCATATTGATTAAATTAAACTGAATATCTTTAGAAATAAAACCTCAACCCCATAATAGTGAGGAACATCCCATTATTATTGCTTAATTGATTTTTACCTGGTACTTGTAGCATTTTGCGGCTGCGGAGCGTTTGCAAGTTGGTTAAAGCTTCGGTTATCAGGCTTTCGAGCCGAGTCTTGGGAGAATTACTGATTGTGGGAACAACGCGAATGAAATCACACTTAATGCGTAAACATGTGGGTGTGCAGCCAATTATTGAGAAAAGTTGTTTTATTTTTCATTAATGTCTTTTGGGGTTTTTTGATGTCGGAATTTCAGTGTGAAGTTAGGTAGCTCTGACGTAGCGAGGTTTATATATATATATACTATATACGTTATTCCAAAAACCGGAATGCACTGGGACTTCCACAGATACACAAGCACACCGTCAACAGCAGGGCACAGCACAGCAAATATATATCTAAAAGTTCGCGTATTGGCTTTGTGCTTATATAACTAAGGCGATTCTAGTATTACTTATTTGAATTGCTGGATTCCTTCACTGGAGGAGGTGGCTTTTGAAGAACTCGATGGGAATTATAATCCCATTCGCCGCTGGAGCGAACTTAACGCGCGGACATTGGCTGAATGAATGAGAGATCTCTCCAGCGACCCTCCACAGTACTGATATGGTAATCGCGTCATCGTCATCGCCGCCGAGAGTTTGACTTCAAGTCGAAACCTCGATCCGATGATGTGTGTGTTCGGAGAGGAGCCAGAGAGAGAGAACTCTGATGATATTTGCAGGCTCTTTGTTGTGCTCTTGACAGTGACGTTTGCAAAAGTTTCCCTTAATCGAATCGATAGACGTGAAATGTTGCTATATTGCAGCTGATCCATTGAGCGGATCGAGGTGAAAACTGGTTGACATCTAGGGAAAACACAAGCAACCTATCTAGAGTGATGTAAATGCTGCGTAGCTCAGCGTAACAAAACAACATCTAGTGCAAAATTATATTCTTTTGGAAGATCTAAAAAGAAATAGAAGTAGAAACTCTAGTAAATCAAAAACGCAGCTTATCAGGAGTTCCAGAGAAATAGCCCACGATTTGAAAGTATCACAAAATATTACACCGTAAGTCAATGCTATGAATATTGACTAAGGGCTTAAAAATATATCATCGCATACTTTTGGACATAGGTCATGGGTCTTACATCCATAGCGATTTCTGTGGCACCCCTGAATATGAGTAGAAAAGAGAGCTGAGTTTCTAAGTCAATTGTAAGTCCTGGTAAATATGAGGTCGAATTTGACATTCGTACGCATTCAAAGTGAAAAAAACATGTGCCAAGATTTTATTTTATTGTGACAAAAAGCGAAACTTGTAGCTTTTGGTTAGAATCATATTTTGTATTAAAGTTGATTTCGGGCAACATTTTTTTTTCAAGACTATCGCAGAAAACTAAGGCATTCGCACGCGACTCAGACAAAAGTCACTTTCTCCAAAGCAAGTTTAAACCCTGATTTCAGCCAAACCTTTACGAACATTTTGATCCAGTTAATTTTAAAATGTTACTTATTAAAATTTTCTTGATAATGTACGTTGTACGACTCAAAAATATTGTTTTTTTTTTTTTAATTTAATTAGAATCACTGTCGCACGTAACACTTTTTTTTCATTCTACTTTTTTATGTTGTTTTCAAACTTTTTAAGTGTACCTGCGCATGATGTACTTAAATGATTTTTAATATATTCAACATATTTTTTTAATTTCAACTTTAGTCACAAATCAAAAAAAAAAAAAAGAAAACAAATGTAAAATAAGTAAGCATTTATTTTTAATGAAAATTCATTTTTCTTTCTTTTTGCATTAACTCATCTACATTGGAAAAAAATTGTACTTGAATGTTATAAAAACAAATAATACTGAAGAAAAAGTTTTAGTTTTCAACTTTTTGGCCAAATCTCACCTTTCTGAATTGCCCAGAATTCGTTTGATTTATTCCCTTGACATACCTGAATCAAGAGCTTTAATGTATACCTTTACCCGGAAACCCTTCATAATTTATATAAAAACTTATTCATTTTCTACGGTCCAAACTAAAAGAAAAATAAGTTTTCTGGTGTATTTACAACAAGTTGATTGAATAGAAACACAAATGTGGATGTGGCTGGAACGGTTGTGCGTATATTGACAAAATAGCTTGATACGAAGACAGAGGACGATGACAAGATTAATCCAAGCATTTAACTTTATTATAGTATTTGAATTGGAAATATCTATGGTAATGCATGCATATTAGTGGCATTACTTCGACTTTTAATTAAGTGTGTATGGGTTTAAGTTATGGTTTGTGTCTCCTGGAGATATATTAATTCAATAAGTTGATATTTTCCGACTTCGTTTCGGCCCCAGCTCTGTCATAATTTTATTTATTGGATTATAACTGTTTTTTCACATACATGTTCATAGGAAGTTGATCTACTAAACATTTTTAAAATTTTGTTGCGAGATGGAATTTTCTATAAATGTGACCCTCAAGTATTTATTAGAATTCCGTTTTCTTTTTGTGATATTTATAGGGGTAATTGGTAATGCTTACATGGACATATATTTAATTATTTATTAGGTCGTGTTTTCCCTTTCTCTGTGCAGTATTTATGGAATTATAATTGGGACTTGTTATTAGTTAATCTCGAAATAATCTAACACAGTACACACCACGTATAGAATGAAAGTTAGGTCAACATTGCTAGGGGATTGTTAATGCATCCAAATAAAAACAACAGCTAATTCAATATTTTTGGCTACTTACACAAATAACAAGAGAGAGTAACATAAAAAAATAACAGACAAACATAACAGTGTTACACATCCAATTCCTGAAACGGAAATTAAATTGTAATCGAACTCTTTATTCGTTGCGCGGGCTGTGATTTAGGTTCTAAAATATGGGAGGAGTATGGACTATTCGTTTTTAATTTTTAATTGAATTTCTTGCGATCTAAGCAGACTGTTCTATGGGTGCTCTCAGGTTTTAGCAATGCAACACGTTTTAATTAATTTTCATTTCGTTATGTATATATATATAGGTAGATATTAATATCCGAACCGAATAAAGCATTTAATAAATGTGTGTATGCGCCTCTTTATCAGAAAGTGTGTTGTAATTAATTGATTAGTTTATCGCAGGTCGGGGTCCTCGTCCGCAGCCTTCTTGATCCTCAGCAAGATGGTGGTGTACCACTGATCCAACCGCGAGATGCTGTCGTAGTCCTTGACGGCCTCTGTGAATCCCTCGATGTTCTGTTCCTCGAGATGTTCGCACAACACCTGTATTCAGAGAGATTTTACACGTAAGAGAGCATTTTATGGCGCAGATAAAGGGACCCACCTTGATGAGCTTGAACTCCCTGGAGTCCTGGAATGCTGGATACTGCTGGGCGTACTTCTCGATGGCATGCTGGGCATTCAGAAGGTCCACACTCAAATGGCAGAGAGCGGCCCTGAAGAAGTACTCCTTGGCACTGTACTTGAGCAACGAGCTCTCCAGCGATGAGGCGGCCACCTGCTCGTATATGGATATTGCTTTCTCGTAATCCTCCAACTGGGCGGCATACTGAGCCACCTTCAGCATGCACTTGTTGGCCGAACTGACCGACTCCTCGCCCTTAAAATAATCTGCTGCTTGTTCATAATGCTGTATTGACTTGGCCTTAAAATAGAGTGCAAAGGAAGAAAATAATAGAAATTAATGTAATTTAAATAAAAATATAATTTTTAACGAACCAGAGTGTTGGGATCACTCTCGTACATCTCGGCGATGCTCTGGTGATGCTTCGCTGCCATCGTGAACCGTCCCATGTCCGTATAGATGTCAATGGACTTCATCAAACAATTGACGGCACTCTCCACATCCACTTTCTTGTAGCAGTTGGAGGCGTCCACGTAGCAGGTGCCCGCATCGTGACGGCTACCAGCGCGGGCATGCAGGGTAGCCGCCTCGCAGAAGCATTCGCCGGCCTTTGTCCAGTTTTTGGACATCTTGAACATGTTACCAGCCCGCTGATAGCACTCGATGGCATCCTCCACCTTGTTGGAGCCCCTGAAAAGTTAAATGTTAGATTTATTTACTTAGGTTAAGGACTTGGTTTTATTTTTCATAGATTTACAAATAAGTGTAAGACGTAAGTGTAGGAAGTGTTCTACAGCCTGAGAATATCCTAAATCTATATTCAGGAAAGGGAAATTATTTCATTCGATAAATCCTCAACAGGCTCCTATTAACGGAACAAACCAAAAGCTAACTGTAAAAAGCCTTAAAATGTTATTTAATTTCTAGGATCTAAAAAAGTGAAAGTCGATATACATATATACATACGATGAAGGAATATATTAACCTATGAATATATTACCTATGCTTTTCTCTGTTGTTTAATAGTTAAGCTTATGAATCATCAATACGTAATAAATTGTAAATACGTTCGAATGTAAATGCCTAGATAACACCTAGACAACTCATTGTTTCTTTGCTTATCTGTTGTATTAAAACTCTTCTGCAATACATATCTTAAGCTGATAATAAATGCAAAACTTGACTTTTGCGCTGTTTTAAATGATTATTGTGGGAGGTGGAGGCGCAGGCGGTGTACACATCTACGTATACGTATTATTTGCGGGTGTGTGTAATTGAGAACGTGCAGAAGTCTCCTCCAACTAGACTACTACACAATATCTTTGGGTAATATAGGAAAAGGGAAAGAGCTTGGCTACATATTCCCCCAACTCCCACTCCTACACCGCCCCTCCAATCCCATTTGCAAAATGGACCGTGTGTACGAACCCGAATAGCGATCCCAGAAAGCCCTTCTGTTGGGTCAGCTTCTTCTCCGCCTCGGCCATCAGCTGGAGCGCCTTCTGTTCGTTGTCACCCATGTCGAGGATTTATGTCCGCCTCGGCACTAATTGCATCTAAATATAAGGGTTTATTCGACTCTGCAGCGAGTGTGTACGTATTGGAGAATAATTTTCAAGAAAATAAAATCAATATCAGGGCTGGCAAAACATCAGAGCACAATCGATGCTATCGATGTTTTGAACTCTATTAAAAAACATCGAATGTTTTTTTGCAATACATTCGCGACTTTTGATTGTTTTTAATCACAGCTGTTGTACCAAAAAGCTGACGTCTTCTCTCTAAATATTTATAAATGCAAAGTCAACACTTATAAACTTTTATAAGAGGTCTGGCAACGCCAATACCATGAGCTCGATTTTGAACGCGATATCTGGCAACTCTAGATTATAAAGGATTCACTAGGCTTTTCCGCCGATGTTCCCCAAAAAACATTATTTACCTTAAGACTAAAAGGCAAAGTCAGGGGTTTATTAACACCAAAAAACAATAAAAGCGAGTAAAAATTAAAAAATTCGTTAATTTACTTCCCTCGTCTGGTAACGGCATGTAATAAGTGTGACCATGTGCCGCGGATGGTAATATGAACGGTAAAGTACTTAACGCGCAATATTTAAATAAAAACTAAATTTAATTTATTGCCGATGAAGTTTTGGTCCAACTCCTATTCCGTATTTCTGCATTTTCAAACGATATTTGAACTAAAAGAAATTTAACATTTTATTTAAGAAATTTATTCGCATTCAGGCCTTTAGAGGATTTACAAATTTAATCACGAGTTTGTTTAATCGGATCGCATAGACTTATCAGAATAACTCAATACTATTATATGAGGTGTATAAGAATTCTCCAGCATTAAAATGGCTTTATTGAATGATCAGTCAACTGGATAAACTTTTGATATAGTAATGATAATGGTTCGGTGCTTGGATCACCTTTGCTTAATATAATCATATGAATGTATTTATTTGTAATTTTATTAAGTGACCGGGTAAGAAGACCATTAAACATATATATATATTTCCGACTGGTGAACTAAAACCACTCACTGAACTGAGGAAAACAAACTCTAAATATAAAACATTGAACAATAAAATAAGTTTAAACGAAACTACAGAATTTTTAAAACGTGTAAACGCTTTTGGGGCATGGTAGTTCGAGGATAGTTCTTGAAATTATGGGTCGCCGGCTACATTTAGATGAACATCTTCTCCAGCATTTTCCTAAGTTTCTCCTGGGCGTAGCGGATCTTCTGGTACAAGTCCTTAGAGACGCCGTTCTCCACGATGGTCGAGAATCGGTAGGTGCGGAAGTTCTTCTCGTGATCCATATAGGTAATGGCACTCATGCGCGGACACAGGATCAGCTTCATGTGATCCGAGAAGTTCAGCTGAAGTGGGTTAGATAGGAGCGGGGGGGTTATAATCTCTGAGTATGTTGATTTATTAGAAAATTATAGAAAACTCACCTGCACGGATCCGTTGGTCAGATGCATGACCACGGCGCATGTTGTGCGGAACCAAGAATGCAGATGCGGCATACGCGAGATCTGATCGCTCTCGATGTTCACGTTGTTGGCGCCGGCCTTCACCAAGTGCTCGATCATGTAACGCTTGAAGTAGGACAGCAGCTTCATCTTCTTGTCGAGCGTCTTGCAATAATCGGTGGTGGTCATGTAACTCTCTTGGCCATCCTTGTCGATGAAGTGCACGTTGATCTGATTGGGCAACAGGATCAGCTTTGTGGTGTCGTTGAACATCACGCCGATGCCCTCATCGCACAACTGGTAACCGAAGCCATACTTGTCGCTATAATCCACCCACTTCGATATCCAGAAGAGGGGCTGTGCTGCCGGATCGGTGTTCTCATCGCCCAGGTTTCCTTGCAGAATGCGCGGCTGTTAGAAAAAAAGAGATAAAACATATTTCTTTGTACATATAAGGTAACTTCAAAGGGAATTTACCTTGCCATTAATGAGATTGGTGAGCTGCTGGTACAGACTCTCGATGTCGCTGCGATAGTCCTCGCTATGGCGACACACCTGCGCCGAGGCGGTGATGGCATCATGGAGATTAGCCTTAAGAAAGGTCGACTCCAAGCGGGTGTCGTCCGGCCTCATGCCGTTCATCTCCATCAGGGGCTTGCGATGCACCGCATCCTCGATGGTATCGTTGCTGCCGATTCGTGGCGCCATCGTCAGACACGAGCTGGGCAAGAACATCGGGACCTTGGAGGCCTTGATGAATTCAAAGTTCAGAAGATGGCCAATGGCAGGCCGGCTCTCCGGATTTGGCTGAAGCATGGCAATGACCATGTCTGCAGCTGGCTTCCTCAGGTAGCTTGGCACACGGTACTCGCACTTTTTGATCTTCGAGTACGTGTCCTTCAACGTCTTCGTTTCGAACGGCGGCTGGCCCACCAGCAGCGTGTACATGACGCAGCCAATTGACCAAATGTCCACCTCAAAGGAGTGGCCCTTCTTGGTGAGAATTTCCGGAGCAATATAGTTTGGCGTGCCGCACAGCGTCTTCTTCCGCTCGCCCTCGTACTCGATGCGCGTGGCCAGGCCAAAATCACCAATCTTAACGTGCAGCAAATCGTCGAGGAAGAGGTTGCCCAGCTTCAGGTCGCGATGAATGATGCGGTTGTCGTGCAGATACTTGACGCCCTGGATAATCTGGAAGATGTAGTAGCGGCACTCGAATTCCGTGATGCTTTTTCGGCGCTTATGCAGCTCCATCATGGACTGCAAGTTGACAAGGGTTGAGATTGAGAGTCAGAACATGATCGGGTAAGAACTAGAGACAGCCTAGTCTTGCATTGCAAACTCACTCTCTTCTTGCACAACTCCAGCACAATGTAGATATTTTGCATATCCTCAAAGTAGCTGTGGAACATGACAACGTTTGGATGGTTAAGGCTGCGGTGAATGGTGATCTCCTGGGCGGTCTTCTCTTTCTGATTGTGCTTGATCATCAGCTTCTTGGACACGATCTTGCCTGCAAACACTTCGTCGGTGGCCACATCGATGATCTCGTAGCATTTTGCAAAGCCGCCCTGCAGAAGGGGAGGGTTTAATTTATAATTTATTGGGGTACCTTTTTAAAAAGCCAGATATAAGGTCTGCAAGTGATTAAATTTGCTACATTTGCAGAAGTATATTCAATAGGTCGCGCCAAAAGAAAAAAATCGTCGCCGAACAACTTCACACACACACACATCCATATTTGCACTCTCAGACTCACATGCACACGATCTGGGCCCTACCAAGAACAACAACAAAGGAAGACGGCGAAGGGCGCAAAAGGAAACAGATCCAAAGAACCGGGATTTGCGTATGTGTGTGTGTGAAACATTGATGCGCTGCGTCTAGGACCGATCTGCAAAGCGGCGACCGGTGCTTCAGCTTACCTTGCCAAAGAACCGCATGCGCTTGTAGGTCTTTCGCGCTGTGGAGTCAATTAGGCGATCCGGAATATCCGTGCTCTTATCCTCGGGCTTCGCGGCCATTTTGATCTGCTTTCTGGGGTTCTCTTTTGCACTGGCGATTCGCGCTGGAGTTAAGAAAAGTTGCCTGGTATATGCCTTGGTCTCCGTTGACGCGCCGCGATCGCCGAAAATGCCACTCAAACAGAAACAATTAACAGATTCACACAGTTGACGACAGAAACCAATAGCAATCCTCAATTTTTTTCCATCGACGAAAAACAGGCACAAAGCGGAGAACGCGCCGAAACCGTTCGATTTTTTAAATGTCACAAGCGTCAGCTGAATCCGTGTGACCGTTTGGCCAATAAATAGTGTGCGATCGTTTGCTTATCAGTGTTGTCAACTTTTCATGTCACTAAAAAGCTAAGCAACCCTTTACAACAAGCTAGAAATAGAAAAAACAAATATTGGATGGTAGCTAAAAATAACAATAGTTTTTATAAAGGGACAGCTAGGAATTTAAGTACCATTTCTACAATTTTCATTAACTTCCTTGGTCTCCTTGGTTCCCGAACGAAATAAATCACAATTTCGTTCACAAAATTTCATAAGCGATTTTCGTCGATGTTAGAACTAAGCTTTAACATAAAAATAATAAATAAAGTTACCAGTTGATTTTTAAAAAATAAAATACTCCAATTTTGCTTGGAAAGTAGCTATAATTTCAGCTATCCGCTTACAAATTTTCCCGCAATTGCGATCTGAAAAACGCTAGATCTAGTGGGAAAAAATCTAAATTGGCTACACTATTACGTTTATACCGTGTCGGTGCTAGGAAGCGCGCAATTCGGCCGTTATTTGTTTGAATTTATGAAAATATTGCAGCCAATCCATGATAAAATTACAATTGTATAATTGCCAATCCCGACTATAGTGATTATTTTAGACACAACTCTGACACTAATTTCAATAAATACATTTCGCAGGTCGTGGGTTCAACTCTCAAATCTCGACTTCATGCCAAAAGGATGTTGCTTCGGATTCCGGGTATTCACAGCAAGAACCCTGGACCTTAGCCAAAATTAGTTAATCATTCTTGATTTGCATAAAAAAAGAAACCACAACTTGTAGATTAAGACACAATACAACGATAATAATGCATGCTTTTACTTAATAATTTTATTAAATAGTCCCCAAAATTGTTGTTTTTCTACATTGATTTAATAACGACTACGACTTCCCCAATATTGGTGTTGTTGATTTTCGTTGAGATTTTGACTATGCTGCTGATATCTTGAAGGGTTCGGGTTCGTTCACTTGAGTTCAATTACATGTTCTAGATATTAGGTCTATTGGGGGTCTCTCTTGGTTATTGCCATCGCGTTTCATTCATATTCTGGGTTTACTTTTTACAAGCTCTGCCCCCATTTTGGCTCTTGTTGCTGTCTGTTCTTGTTTTTTGTTTTTTTTTTTTTGTTTTTTTCTTTTTCTTTTTTCCAAGGAGGCCTTACAAGTAGAAAATTGTGGTTTTAGTTTTTAGTTGTCGTTAATACATAAATTATTACATTAAATATATTATCAATAGTTTAGTTTCATAGTTGGTTGCTTTTGCCAGTGTACGCAGTCTCTCCAAATGCTTGTGTTTCTCTCTGTTTGTGTGTGTGTGGGTGTGTTGGCGAGTGAGTGTGTGTAGTTGTGGGTATATGGTGTGTGGTGTGGCCGTGTGAGCGAGTGAGTGTGGATGTGTCTTATAGTTCCGCCGATCTCTCTCATCTCGTCCTTTTCCGCATCGCATCGCATCGCATCCCGTTTCCTCCGCTAACGCCTCCGCACTGAGCTCCCAAAAGTTGAACTAGAAATAGGCGACTCGATACAGCATCTCTCAGCTGGACGACCCAGAACTGGAGGTGACCAGGCTACGCTGCAGGCGCAGCCATTCGACAAACTCATCCAGCATGACGGGCCCTAAAATGACAATAGTATATAGCTATGTAAGAGCGATGAATACATTATGGCTCACAAGCAAACGCTATAAGCATTGAACAGGCTATTGAAAATATATAATTAAGGCCATGTCTACACTTACATGCTCCGTCAATATCATAATTTGACAAATCAATGCAGATGGTGCGCGAAAACTCTAAGATATTACACCACTGATCCTTGTTGATCACCTTGTACTTTGACTGCTCCAGAAACTGTGCAAACTGCGGATACAGCGGCCAGTGCTTGCCCAGTAGCAGCTGCAGCATGGCTTTGGCCGTGACAATATCCATACTTCGTTGGTCCGAGTCCTGCAAAATAACGATTAATACAGATCTCAACTTGTATGTATCTAGGAAATAACTCGCCTTGGCAAAATCGTAAGCGTATCTGTAGATACTCTTAAAGGAGTTGGGATCGTTGAGTATGCTGCGCAGATAGTCCAGTTTCACAACCATTTTCGCTGCCGAGTCGCAGTCGATCTCTGTGAGGCCCTTCAGCCACTCCTGCTGGCTGAAGAAGCCCATTTGGGTGGCACCCATTTTATAGGCCAGCACCAGCATCACAATGTTCTCGGGCTCCACGCCGATATCTTCGCAAAACTTTTCCATCCCATCGGGACCTAGATAATAGAAAGAGTTTAAATATTCAAAGATTGGATATATAATTTAGCCAAGAAATTGCTTCTTATATTTGCATTCAAACTCACCCAATGTCTCTGGCTCGTCCGGAGTGGTATATTCCTGGAACCATGTCAAACAACGCTTTTGACTGAAGCCATCCTCCGCTCTAATATGGCGCCTGGGGAAGAGGAAAACCAAAAGAATTTGATTCAGTCAAACGGGCTTCAATGAACGATTCAATAAGTTCATGTATCACACACTCTGCCATCTAATTTATAGGGAAATATTACTGCACTGTGTTTTTTTTGGCTTTCACCACGTAGTATACACCACACAAGCAGACTTTTAATCGAATCTGTCGCTAATGCCGTGTGGCCTGGCCTCTTTTTGTTTATTTTATTCGACTTGCGACTTGCCGCGACTTGCCTCTTCTCTTGGGGTTTTGTTTTCGAGTATTGGCCCCTAAAAATAGCGATAGTAAACATGGCATGGTATGGCAGACCAGAGCAGAGCAGAGACGAGGCCAATGCCAAGAGCGGAGGCACTCAGTTAGGGAAGCGTAGTGCCCAGACAGATATGACAAATCGAGAATTGGGTAGAACAAAGGCTATCGAACTGTGCTATATATTCTTCAGGGAGAGAGTTATGCCTCTGTTAAAACCGTTTCGTAAGATCGCGTACTAATTATTGATTTCACTGATTGCAGCATTCATATTAATCAACTTAAAACAAAAAGGCTTTTACCTGGGTCAATGTGTTATCAATCAAAAATACAGGCCTGGAAAAATTGCAGGTTGCGTTTTTGTAAATTAAAGAAAATATTGTAGTCTAATACACCCACAAAAAGTTTAACCTATCTACGCGTTGTCTTAGAAATATAGTCGAGCAGTAAAACAAGTTTAGTATAGATTTAATACTTCATAATATCAAATATATACTCAATAGTATAGTTTTTATATTTTATAATATGAAAAGTGTTTTCGATAACATATCGCGATAGCTGGAATTTAGTGCTTTCCTGTTTGTCGCGTTAGGGATTTTTCTCAAGCCTTGGTGCAGATTAGTAAAGTTTTTATACTTTCGTAGTATCAAATTAATAAGCATATATTTAAGAAATTTTTAATACTCAAGAGTATAGAATTCATGTAACAATAGTATAGTTTCTATGACAATTTTATTTGGGTGTAGGCAAAAATCAGAAAAATGGCCCAAATTTCCATTTGGTTTACCTTTGACATTGAATTACACAAAATCCGGACGTGATGGATAATTTTGGAGCACAGATTCGTGTTCAGCGTATCATAAAACCTAAAGTAATCACCTCCGATGGTTCTTATAACTGTGTAATTTCAAATGAATTGCTTATTTAAAATTTTCATATTCCTTTTTGCTTGTCTCTAAAATATTTCTTTAAATTTTAAATGTACTTTAGTTTCTATATGTACGAACTAATGCCCACTTATTTCCTTCAGTGCACACATCTATATATGTGAACACACATCTCCTCCAGCAGCGACTGCGCAGGGCAAAAGTGAGAGTGAAATCCCGTCGCAGGATAAAAGGAAAGCGGCTTGGTAGTGGTTGGAAGGGCGGAAGGAAGAGTGGGAGGATTTGAGGAGACAACAGCACAGGCACACAGTGCGATTTTATTTGGGCCGCAGTTGTGCGCAAGACCCGGAGCAGGAAACACGTCGTAGTTGCGTCGAGCGGAGACTGCATAAGCGTAAAATATAATCCATTCGAATTGTGAACCATAAAGTGCAGAGGATTTGCTAGAGAAGATGAAACTATCTGGCTTCAGGCAGTCCCTGATCCGAGTCCAAGGACTCAATGGCACTCTGCTTTACTCAGCCCTTCTGGCCCTACTGGGTGAGTAGTACAGGGGACGCGTACGCGTATGTAAGTGGTGGGAGTACCGAAAATCGATACTGTCGAGGACGGTTTCTGTGACACACTGACTGAAAAATGAGTAAACTGGACACACAATGCAACCTGTGAGACCTGGATAATCTTTGCCTTTTCCAGTCACCGCCGCCCACGGATTGCAGCTGAGCGCCTTCACAACGAAGGCGCCGCGGGTCAGCAAGTACACAACCAAGTCGCCATCGGTAATCCCCCAGCTAACTCCCAACTCTAAGTTCCGCATCCAAGTCTGATCCGATCTGATTTTGTAGGCCTCGTCTATGAACCACGATGCCACCGCCTCGCTGTACCGCTTCAATGCCACCAACGGAATCACCTGCATCCTGATGCAGGTGGATGGATTAATCAGCATCAGGTATCGCAACAAGCTCAACGAGGATGTGGAGGCCGACCTGTACATGCCGGATGATCCCCAGCTGAGCGGCGAGTGCGTGGAGTCCAACATGGAGATTTTAACCATGGACTTTAAGGGCTTCCGCCTGTCCATGACATTCAAAAAGGTGCGTGGGGGTACGTGGGTTGTGGGTAAATGCCAGTGATTGGGAAAGTCGAACTCATTACCCTCAGTAATGATTCGGATAAAATCAATATTAAAATTACCCAAGTGTCTTGGTATACGTTCCATCACAGGAAATGCCCAACCCTTAAGGTTAAAGGTTGCTTATTATTGACTAATGCATGAACTTTCGCCCACACACAGTCGTCCGGCGGCGAGGGTTGGTATATCAATCTGTTCGAGCTGACCTACTCCTCCTCGAACTGGCTATTCGAGCACCCCGATCGTCCCGGCCTCGACGTCAAGCTCACCTCACCCGCCCAGACGCCCATGTACTTCCCCACGCCGGTGGGCAAATCCTATCTGTGCGACAAGGAGCAGACTGTGATCATGTATGCCCCGCACGACTCCGGCGACCAGTCGGGGCACATAGCCAAGTTGTATCTGCGGGACATGCACATGCAGAGCTTCATGTTCAAGGACAACGGCAAGTGGGGTCCGTCCTTCCACTGCAGCGCCACCGGCTCGTATCGCGATGAGACGGCGCCCCTTGCCGTGGGCACTGCCTTGGCCATTGCCGTGCTGCTGACCATCTCGGGTTACGGCGGATGGAGGTGAGAGCCCTTAACAGACACTCGAAATTAAGTTCTACACTCTACATCTAATCTGCATTCCTCACACAGGTACTTCAAGGTCAAGAAGGTCCAGTACGGTTCGATGGAGTGAGCAGAGTCCATGAACCAACTGAAGCGTTCGCGTTCGTTTTCGTTCAACTATTTGAGATCATATCGTTGTCTACGTCTACACATATCCCCCACGTTTGTTGGATCTATTGCAATCCTCTGTAGTCCTATTTTCTAAACTTTAAGGGTCAAAATTGAGGATCCCCCCCCGGCAGATTTACGAAATTATCGAAAGCAAAACATAAAGATATACATATATGAGAAATGCAAATGTCTTCCATATTGTTAAAATGTATAAAATAATAGCGCACCATATATGATTATTAAATGTTAATATATATATATATATATCATGATTAACCAACCACAACTATTATTTACCAAGGCAAACTCTAATCTCTAAGCGAACGACCAACAAATCGTATAGCTCCTCCTTCTGTTTCAGCAATTTTTATCGAGAAGCATCTACACAAAAATATCTAAACTTTTAAACGAAATCTCCTGCACCTTCTCTATTTAACATCCATTATCTCTCTTAATCCATTCGAAAGTTTGCCAATAAAATAATGAAAAATATACACATATGTGGGGCAAAAACACATGAAAAATGCTTTTATTTATAATTACTATTAATGAGTTTAATTGAAAATAAATACTGGATGCCTGCTGAAAACGCATTGCCTTTCCACTTCTTTGCCAAATAATTGATATTAGTTTTTAAATTTCTTATCGGAATAAATAAATCGTTCCTGCTTGGCACAATCCCCCAACCAACTAATATTTTTATCCTCCACCTACCTCTGCTCCCTTATGACTTACGACATATTCTAAATATGATTAAACAAGGTAAGTATCTCTAGTTATTTAAAGTCTGCGTACTAAACGATTTTCCTAACTGAACACCTACCTAATGAAGCGTACTTAGGCACTGAATTTAATTAATTATATTTAAGTCAAAAACTAAAAACAAAGTGAATAAAGGAAGGAAAAGATTTGACAAAAAATTAAGTAACAGGTTACGTCAAAGTTATATTATTTTTTTATCAGTACAAATACACATTAACTACGCCAAAGAAGGCAAGGTATTCCTATCAGTTTTGGTTTTCTATCATAATTATTTGCACTTAAAGATAAATATTATTTAGCAGCCTGGATACACTGGCATTTCTTTCCTAAATAGTATAATAATTTCATAGATTTCACGAGATTAAGCTATTAGACTTTAAAACTAATATTTAATATATTTGGGACCTACGAAGCCAATATTTTCTTATCCATTCATGACTTATCCAACATAATTTGTTTATTTTTATTTGGCTCTCTACCCTAAACTCCAAAATCTTGTTGTTTTTTTTTTTTTTTTTTGATAATAATGATAATAATTAATATATTTCGTAGAAAAATATGCAAAATATGCCCTAAACTCCAAAAATCTTTTTTTTTTTTTTTTTTTTTTTTTTTTGATAATTATGATAATAATTAATATATTTCGTAGAAAAATATGCAATGAGCAAACTGGCTTTAAGCAAGAAGACCTGAGTAAAGGCAGCTCTGGGAAATACACAAACTCTTTTATAAACAATTTTATAAAACAATAAACCGATTTTGTTTAGCTACAAAATCTGAAACACTATAAGTCCATTTATACGAGTATGTTCTTCTTAGAAAACCCTATAATACTGTTTCATTACCTTGCTTTAAGTGATCAATAGAGAAATAATTTCACACAGTACCAGACCCAGGCATGTGGTTAATAATAATAATAATAAGACGAATAATTATGTGTGCTTTTGCATGGAAAAATGCTTAAACTTATTTTTTAAGGAATTCCCTCTATTATAAATGTAGATAAATGTAACGTTTTTATAGAATGATGGGGTAGTATTTTTTTAAAGGAAGTTTCTTTCCATCCCGTAAATTATTATCGTTAGATAAGAATATCTTCCACTCTTATCTACGTAAGATTTCTTGGGATATTTAGTAAATTTGTTAAGGGAAATAATTTTCTCAATAACATTGCACTTTTTTGAATATTCAATTTGAATTGCTGCCTTGATTACCTTTTTGTTTTTTAATTTCCCAACCAGATGATCAATCTATTTCCTTTTAAGTCTGTACCTTGTGGCAAGTCTAAAGGCATTTGGCGACCATTAAAAAACATTTGTATTGGGTCTCTACTTGGGTACATGGGTGCTGATTCCCGGAACAAGTAATACATTCCGGCCCATTGTTTCCCCCTCTGCTTCATTCCGCTCACTACTACTACTCACCTGCTGCTCTGTTGTGTCGGTATGCTGGCGTAGCTGGTACGGGCTCTCTTCGATTGACCATCCATGTTGTCGCCAATATCTGCAGCTCGGCGTTTTCCCCGTGGCATGACTTGTTGTGATGTGATTCCCAGAGAGTTTGTCCCGTTCCGTCCGCCGAATGTGAGGATGCGCTGCGGTGAATGGGATGTTTCGATTTTACATTCATATTTTGATATGTAACAGAGGGGCACTTACGCACTTACCACTGTGTTTCCGATTGGGACCAGTGTTCACTGCAGGCTTCAGTGTGCGGTTGACTGTGTTTTTGGGATGAGAAAGGTTCCGGTTAATAGGGTTTAATCACTTGTTTCAAACCTCGTTTAGGGGAGTATTTTTATATTTTTTGTATGCCGACGACCACCCCCGAACTCGCGCGATGCAGCGAAAAAGATTCACGGGATGCACAGGACATCGGGAGATACATATACATATATATACATACGTATAGCGCATATACTACACGATAATTCGAGTCCACTACATATATGTTTGTGGGGCTGCACGGGCGTTTTGCACCCTGTACATATGTATGTATGTGAGCCCCCAAGTTGTTTTACAACTCCACGAAATACCGGCTGCTGCTGGACGGGACTCGGCTCCGGACTGGGCCCCCGGATGGCCAGAGATGGGGTTGAGGCTGGTGTCGGTGCGGGCAGTCGTCCGTGGTGTCGGCCTCCGGCTGCCACTGCCACAGAGTCAGCTGCTGATACGACGGACGACAAACGACCGACCAGACAGCGACAGCCCTGCGCGTGCTCGCCTTTTTGCGTCGAACCTAGCCTCGCCGAAAGTCCGTATTTGCGGTGGCCCCATATCCCTGGCGGCACCGAATCAATCTTTGACTCTGTGTCTTTTATTCGGGGGGTCCACTGGTCTTTATAACAGAAATAACGTTAAGATTTTTACCATATTTTTCAAAGTCAATGTATAATTTCTTGGCGTCAATGCTATGCGCTGCCAACTCGTTTTATTCTTCTAACCAGGGCTGGAAACGGACACCGAGTCAGGTAGGGCTTGGAACGGGTTGGCAGCACTCCACATTGAGCCTTTACAAGTTATTTTTGAGTTTTCTGTCGGTTTTCCGGTGTAAATCCCATTTTCCCATCTTTTCCACAAGGGGCTTAATCCTCGAAAAATATCGTGGAGCGCAGCAAAAGGAAAAAACCAAAGGATTTAAGTGAAAAAGTGTGGCAACTACAATGTCAGGAGCCCTATCAGCGGCTTAAGTGAGACCAGCTGCATCGTAGAAGTAAATCCACTTGTTTTGGAGCTTTATTGTCCGCTCGTGGCATGGTCACACCGACAGTCAGCTTTTTCTTGAAGAAAAATCAATTTTCGGAATTGTAAACACGATGTGAGACAAAGAGGAGAATTACACGAAGAACAAGATCTAACCATGCCTAGCACATACTTGTTCGCCGCGAGCAGCGAGGGACGTGTCTACACGCTGTCCACCAGCTCGGGAGCGTGGCGCGAACTGCCGTACCTGGGGCTGGAGTTCAAGAAGATCTGTGCGGTGCCAAACTTCCTGTGGGCCATTGGCGGCGACCGTCAGGTGTACGTGCATGTCCATGGCCTGGACGTGCCCATCCGGATCAGGGAAGAGTCGTACGAGAATGAGCGCTGGCTGCCCATCGAGGGATTCTCGAAGACACTGCTGCCCACGGATCGATACAGGTACTCCTCGATGGATGGCAGTGTGGAGCGCAGCGTGGACAAGATCAGACTGCCGTCGATGGCCTGGCAGTGGGACGGGGACTGGCATCTGGATCTGGAGCTGGATGGCCAGCAGCTGCCCGAGGATGGCTGGATGTACGCCTTGGACTTCCCCGCCTCTTATTCGGCCAAGAAGTCGTGGAACTCGTATGTGCGACGCCGCAAGTGGATCCGTTTTCGTCGCTATGCCGCCCTCAATAGCTGGTGCGCTGTGGCGCCGCTACACAAGGATCCCACGCAGGAGCCCTTCATCGACGTGGCAATTGGTGGCACTTGTGTTCCCAATGCCCCAGCCGGCACTTTGTGTGTCTGGGCCATCACCGCCCACGGCAGAGCCATGTTTCGCACGGGAGTATCCAAGACTGCACCCGAGGGCCTCCGCTGGACCGCCGTTCCCACTCCCACGGGCAGCGAGTTGTCGCAGATAAGTGTGGGACCCACGGGCTTGGTCTGGGCGGTTCTCTACAATGGCCGGGTGATCGTGCGCACCGGCGTTACCCGGGATAATCTTTCGGGGGATTCTTGGCTGGATGTCAAGACCCCGGTGGCTTCCTGCAGTCTGCGCATAGTTCATGTTTCCGTCGGCACCGATGCCGTGTGGTGTGTGACCAATGATCATCATGCCTGGTTCCGGAGAGGCATCAAGGGCGAGGCTTCCGGCATAAGCGAGGATTCGGCCATTGGCAAGGGCTGGGTGGAAATGGTGGGCAACATCTCCATGGTTTCCGTGGCGGCCAATGATCAGGTGAGTCTCTGCTCGCTGTAATACTCCGATTCCTGCTGAGACTAGCAATTATCTCTTAGGTGTTTGCCGTTGGAGCCGCTGACCGGTGCTTGTACCATCGGTCTGGGGTGTCCGCGGCCGATCCCACCGGCAAAAAGTGGCGCCTGATCCAGTGCCCAATGCAGATCAGTCGCACTTCCAGCTCTCTATCCATTGTGTCCCGCAAAAGCGGCGGCAGCAGCTCCACGCCCGGCTCCAAGCACCAGAGCTTCTCCAATCTGTACTCAAAGGAGAAGGAGAAGGGTGTGGTGGAGACGTGTGCCGTGATAGAGACCGTGTTGCACAGCTCGACGGGCTCCTGTTCCAGCAATGGAGCAGCCACTGCCAATTTTCTCAAGCACGAACGTTATCGGCTCAGTGCGGACTCACCCCCGACTATAGGAAGTCTGAACCTAAATGACCGCCACAAGCAGCGAACGGCAGCTCTGCGGGAGACCTCACACGCGTCCAGTGCTCCTGCCGCCGATGTGGTGGAGATCAGTGGGAAATTCGAGACGCAGCTAAAGAATCCACGCGCCTGGTCGCCGGTGCGCAGTGTGGGTTCTGTCGTGGGAATGGAAGCGCATCCGGAGAGTGATTCGACGGTGTTCGAATCGGACTCAGCGCACCATGGATCGGATGTATTTCTGGGTGAGGATGACGACCACACGGGCTCCCAGTTTTGGACGGAGTGCGGCATCCTATGGAGCTGCGTGGCTCCGGGTGCGGTCACCGTGGACGCCAGCAACATGCCCAATTGGTTCAACGAGCAGCTGACCAGCGACAGCAAAGTGGATGTGAATGCCAATTGGCGGAAGGACATACTGAGCAAGCTGCAGCACCGGCAGGAGAGGCTCGCCAAGCTGCAAGCAGTGGCCAAGTTCGAGAAGGCAGTGGAGCTATCTTCGTGGGTGAAGTCAGCAGATGCCCGCTACCAGCGACCTGGCGGCGAATTCGAGGATTGCATCATCGAATTGGAGTGGGTGAGCAGTGGCAGCGGCACTGGAAGTGCAAGTGGTGGCGATGCCTCCAGATCGGGCGACTCTGGCACGTTTACGGTGCTCAGTCCCGATGGGGCGGCCACGAAAATTCAATTTCCTCTCTCGGACATCACTTGCGTGCAGTGCTGCAGTGAAGCGGGTGCACCCAGAATTGCCATTCACGCTCCCCATCTGCCGGTGAACTGCTCGCCCGTCAAGCTGCAGTTCTCCAGCGACTCGGAGATGGAGGACTGGCTATCCCATCTGTCGTCCGTGTGCAGCCAGATCAACACGCTGGTCGGCAAGCCGGCCAGCAATGCTATCTGGCTGACCAGCGAGCTGGGCGATGTGTTCGTCTTCGATGCGGCCAACATGAAGGCAACACAGCAGACGACAGAGTCGGGTGAGGGATATATGGAGAAGATGGACGTCTCCACATGCGAGACGCCCTACTACAACACCCTCTACAATGGGTAAGAATTTATTAACAAACCCGAGGTCGTACTTGGTCGGTGTTTCCTGTTCTTGGCTTATTCTTCTCTAGGATATTATTCTTTATTTTGGATAGCAACACTTAACTCGACGAGAAATTTTATTTGATTCTTTAGTTTAATGGCACTTAACTTTTCCGGCTGTCTTTGAATGGCTAGAAATTGGTAAAGTTTCGTCTCGGTAGCGATAGATCTATATAGATAGTTAGATGTAGCGATAAATCGATATTATCGATAGATGTAGGCTCTAGCGCACACACACATCATTCTTCTCTGCGAAAATATCGACTCTCAGCGTATCAATATTCTTCGATTTTGTAGAAAATAAATTCGGTTTAATCGACTTAATCCTAAAAAAGGATTTGATGTTAATTTAACTTTTTCGAATTTAGATGCTTATTAAATTAAACTTTGTCGGATTAGGCCCGGAGCGGCTATCTACAACCACACTAAAAGTCCGATCTGATTCGGTAGGAATTTTCTTTCCTATTTTTTATTATATTAAAATATTTTTACAGCTTAATTTAAGTTGAATTACTCTTATTTGTCGTCAACTCTTTATTTTCGCTTTCTTCGTAGAGTCTGACGATACATCGATTCTTTCAAAACGGAATCGATGCTCAAATCGGTAGTACAGCTGTTGAAATCGATTTTTTTCAGCACTGCTCCGCCTTAAATAATCGCTTTTAAACTTTAATTTGCTTTTCCTCTCTTTAAGAATGCCCTGCGGCACTGAACTGGAGATATCTGGCTGTGTTTACGATGATGCTGATCAGATTCGTTTCGATCTGCAGTCTCACTCCACCGTCAAGGTGCAGCCGCATCGCGTGGAGAAGCATCGAGTGATTGCGTTGCATCTGAATCCACGTTTCAATGAGCGTACCACAGTGCTGAATTCGATGAAGGAGTCCGAGTGGCTGGATGAGATTCGCAATGACAAAATGGCTTTCGCTCCGGGCGCTACGTTCACCTTAAAGATAAGGTATTAACAACCTATCAATTAATAATATTAGACTTATAATATATGGGGGGAATTATTCAGGGCCCTGCAGGATCACTACCTGATGATTGTGAACAATGCTGTGTACACCGACTACAAGTACCGCATCGATCCGGAGAGCGTGACCCGCCTGTATGTGAGCGGACGCATTAAGCTCTTCAGCGTGCTGTACCGCTGTCCCTCGCTGATTGTCTCCATGGAACGGATGCTCTGGCGCCAGATGGGTGGCCACATTAAGCGGGTCTTTAACAGCGGCGCGGACGTGGTTTGGGGCATTTCCTGTGACAACACCGCTTGGGTATACAACGGCGGATGGGGCGGCATGTTCCTGAAGGGATTGGAGGGTTCGGGCAAGATTAACCCCATGATCGACACGCACACCTACTATGTGTACGAGAACCAGCGCTGGAATCCGATCAGTGGGTTCACGGCCAAGAGTCTGCCCACGGATCGGCACATGTGGAGCGATGCCAGTGGCAGGCAGAAGCGCAGCAAGGAGCACACAAAGCTCCTGTCAACGCACTGCGAATGGATATCCGATTGGGCGATTGACTACAACATTCCCGGTGGCGCGGACAAGGAGGGCTGGCAGTATGCCATCGACTTTCCCGCCAACTACCATGCCCACAAGAAGCTCACGGACTGTGTGCGACGTCGCAGATGGATGAAGAGGTGCCGCCTCAGCAGCAGCGGCCCCTGGCAAGAGCTGAGCCAGTCAAAGATACTCGACGCAGCCCTTCAAGTATTGGATGACGATGTGGACAGCGGTCGGAGTGAGGGAAACACAGTTGTTGCTGCCTGGGCCGTCGCCTCGAATGGGGACGTGCTCATCCGGCACGGCGTGTGCAGCATGAATCCGCGTGGCGATGCCTGGGAACACATAACCAGCGATCAGCCGCTGGTGGGGATCAGTATGGGACCTACGGGCCAGGTGTGGACTGTGGCGCGAAACGGCATGGTGTTCTTCCGGTACGGCATCAGCAGGCAGAATCCCTGCGGCGACGCCTGGCAGCAGGTGGAGGCGCCGGCGGGCGTTACCTTTAAGGCGATAAGTGTTGGTCGCGCTGGGATTTGGGCGTTGGACAACCAGCAGCGCTTGGCTGTGCGAAAAGAGATCTCAAAGACCTTCCCCGAGGGCTCCCACTGGCAGTTTCTGCCCAATGCCGCCAATGTGCCGCCGCACACGGAGCAGCAGTGTGGCTTCCGGTCCGTGTCCGTGGGCGCCGAGGTGTGGGCCATCTCCCTGAACGGCATCATCTGCCGGCGCTGCGGAATCACCAAGGAGAATCCAGCCGGCGTTGGATGGAACCTGGGTATTGCGGTAAATCTAATTCTAAAACTCTTACATGGTAAATATTTTGACGAATGTCTTTCTTCTTTTAGGGACAATGGCAAAATGTCTCTGTCGAAGGATATATTTAAAGTGGACTTGGTTTCCATATATATTGGTCATTCCTAAATACATACGTATGTTCCGGATTGTTGTATTTATTTAAAACATAAATTGTAAGCTTTTTCGATTCTGCCAATGCTTTTCCAAATATATTTACAGTCAAGTTTGCTATTTACATTTAAAATACTGAAAGCCCATTATTTATATGCCATAACAATAATTTGTACCTATAATTTTTATTATTCCATAATTTAAGATAAATTATTCGAGCTGAAACAATTGTACAACGTTTTTGTTTAAACAAAAAAAACAAAATAAGCTTTCGTGATTGTATTATTTACTTTGTTATAAACAACTAATAAAAACCTCAAGAATAAAAGTATTAATGTGACAAAAAAAAGGGTTTTTTTAATGGATGTTTCTAATTTTATTTTATTTACGAAAGTAAATACATATTTATTTTCTTGCAAAATAACGGACAAATTTTAAAGAGGCATTTGATTTTAATCGATACGTTGATTGGTCTTACAAATAGCTATCGATATTCTCAATCGTGTGCAACTAGCTCATCCCTATATTTTTGTGTTGTGGTTATCGAAAAAAATGAACCAAAACAAAGTGGTTTTTTGCATGTTTTAGCTTATTTTTCGGCTTATAAATTAATATAAACTGCAGTATTTGTGACCATGTCTGATTACGACAATATACGCATTAAAAAACTGGTTTTAAAAGGAGAAAAACACAAGTAAGTAAAGTCGAATTGCTGTGAATATTCCAAACGTGCAGCGCCTGTAATTTTAGGAAAAGCAAGAAACGCAAGAAGGAAAAGGATGAGGCGGGAACATCATCCAAGAAGTCAAAGGTTCTGGTGGACGAGGATGCCGTGGAGCACGGCGGCTGGTGGGCGGCTAAGTCAGCGGCGGACATCACCGGCACTGTGTCCATTGAGTTTAACGATCGGTGTTACCTGAAAGCCTTGGATAATGGGTAATATTAATATCTTAAAACTCAGAAGTGTAATATATTTTTCTAAAAAATGTTCTTTTGTCTTTTTGCAGTTTATTTACCCTTGGCGCTCCCCATAACGCTGGTGATGGCCCCGATCCGGAGGAGATTTTCACCGCTTTTCCCATTAACGACCGCAAGGTGTCCTTCAAGTCTGGCTATGGAAAATATTTGAAAATCGAAAAGGATGGCATGGTCACAGGGCGATCCGAAGCTGTGGGCAGTATGGAGCAGTGGGAGCCGGTCTTTGAGGTAAGCCCTCTTTATTTAAATGAATCAATTAAGTAATAATTCTGTTTTAAAGGACAAACGAATGGCTTTGCTGTCGGAAACCGGTCATTTTATGTCCATCGATCCGGAAGATGACGCTTGTGTGGCGCTGCGTAAGAAGGTGGGGCAGCATGAGATCTGCAAGGTGCGGAGTAATGCAACACGGGACGTGGTTGTGGATACAGAGCCCAAAGAGGAAAAGGGTGACTTGGGCGAAGTTGAAAAGAATTATGTGTAAGTAACAGCCTCAATTAATTTTAAAGAAAATGCGATAGCTAATGCATTTAATGTTTTCTTTCCCTAGGAAAAAGTTTCAAAAGTTCCAGGACAAGAAAATGCGGATAAATCAAAACGATGTCAAGGAACTGGAGAATGCCAAGGCTCAAGGCTCTCTACATGAAACCCTTTTGGACAGACGCAGCAAAATGAAAGCCGATCGGTATTGCAAGTAAACCGATTTAAATTCAGATTTCTTTTATTACAGATTTTAATTAAATAAAGAATTCAAATAAAAAAATGTTCAAGCTAATGTTTAATAATAAAATAAAAATAAAAATGGCTTTTAATCGAATTTATCTCTTTAGACGTCTAAAACAACCCCTAATTTTTGATCAATTTTAACTACTTAAAGTCCCAAATAACAACTGCTACTAGCCTTAACTACTAACCTCGCTAGTGGTTTTATATTTGCTGATTTTAATATTTAGTTAATTATGTTATATATGAAGTGCTGTTGGAAAGCGTATTTGTGGTTGCCCACAAACTTATCGTTAATAGTTCCCCCTGTTTCCGGTACTAATACCAATTTATTAGTAGTTTTCCAATATTTGGCACATCAGCTTTGCAAAAGCACTTAATTTGTGCTAGTTATTTGTCCAAAAATCCAATATAAATCGAGGCAGAACACAGATTTTAGGCATGCAGATTCCGGGATTAATTTGCTCCGAATTATTGGGCAGTTCAACTGGCCGGCAAAGGCAACCTTTCCACCCCCTCTCGCCGACAACCGGCTGCGCCTCTTGTGAATCTCGCAGCGGCAGACGGCGTCACAACATGACATGGCCAGCCCATCCACCCATCCGCCCAACCACCGTAGTACTCGAGCCACCCCCTCGGCAGGGCAGGCGGCAAGTAGGCAAACCACCACCGGGCGCCCCGCTCTTATGCCGCTCTCTGTGCGCACTCCTCACACCAGCGGTGGCGTGCGCCTCTCGCTTCTTTCACGAGACATCCTGGCCGTGTGTGTGTCCTGGCGCCTCGTGCTCGGCTGTGCGCTCGTGGCTTTATTTTGGCTCTGGCCGGTGGCGCAAAGTCGCATGGCCGTCAGTTTGCTGCCGTCGCTGTTCGTGGGTGAAAGTGCGCTCCGCACCGCGCCGTAGATACTCCTCACGGAAGTCGTTGTATCGTCGTATCGTCCTATCCGGTGCTGGATGCAGTTGTATCTCGTGGATTGTTCCGCCGCCGCCGCTGTCAAGTGTCACTTGAAAATTGTCAAAATTGAATTTTCCAAGCGTTAGTGAACGAACAAAGGTCCTCCAAATGGCCATAACGAGTGTGTTCCGGCCCTTGTCTGGTTTCGATTCTCGAACTGTAGTGTTTTCCGGACTCAACCAAAGGGTTCTGTAGAGATACTCAAGTGCTAAGTGAACTCTATCATCGCTAAGTGAACTATAACAACTCCATAGTTGGCTACATATCAACCATATGTGTTCGGGTAAGTGATCTCAAATGCAGTTTTTAATGTAGAACGACCTTAAACTGACGGAACCGCCAGACGTTTGCTTCCCGCTCTCGTTTTTTCGGTGGTGTTTCCAAAATTGCATGCGATTCGGGGTGCTTTTTTCCAAACTGCCGACGACGACGACGACAGGTATGGGATAATCAATTCCAAGGAAAACTAGAAGCAACAAGGAACTCTGCTGCATTTCGGCTGAGAGTGAGAGGAAGTTTCTTTGCAATCCGGAATATGAATCCAGAATATCTTTCTTAAACATAAATCTACAAAGTGTCAGAGATTTGATTTATCATCCTTGTAATTTGCGTGTGAACATCTCATACATTTGGTAAATATATGCAAACAAAGTTGGGGGCCGGACTTCTATGTTAATGGATCGATATACACATATAAATGGGGATTTCCATTTCTCAGAATAGGTTCGTTTTACCGATATGATAGTTTTGACCGCTTGGGTACAGTAAATGGCGTGGAAGATTTCCCGAATATCACAGAATATCTAACTTAACTTGAATTAATTGATAAAAGTGTGTATCAATATTTCTTCCTAAAGTTTTATAGTTTTCTATATAGTTGATTAATGAGTTGCAAGGTAGAGTACAATAATATTGTAAATAATTTCATCCCTTCTTTTCCATTCATAAATATGAAACCCTTTTTGTCAATATAACACTTATATTTGTCAGGATTGAATTATGGCACCACCAACTTGCGTGTGAACATCACATAAATTACAAAAATATATAATCAGAGCTGTGGATCGATATACTAATACACTCAATCATTACTCATCCATTCGCATTTGGATTTATGCTGAGGCAAATGCTGATTTCCAGTACAAATACAAAATGTTTGCTGATTATCGTTAATAACCATACTTTATTTGGTAAACAAAAACCTGGTTAATGTCTTATTAGGAGTTCCTTGAGGACTACTACTCACAGGGTATGGTTTCAGGGTCGAGTAATTTGAACATTTAAAATCCATTAAATGGAACTTCCTTTGTGGGCCGCATTTCCCCTTTGTGTCGTTGGCCTGTCGTCTCTGCTTTTGTCAAGCACAAAAGCGGTCAATTGCAAGGCAGACAGGGGCGGAAAAGCCGACAATGGAAATCCGTCAGATTTCTTTAATTTCCCCAGCATCCTTTGACTGTCTTAGGTGGGTTTCCTAGCCGGTCCCTAGCCTTAGCTTTCCTTTGTCTATGATGACGTTGAAATCCTTTGGGAATTACATAGGCAGGACCACCAATTGTTGCATTTTCTTTTGTTTGTTCCACTTAAAAATTGTGTACTGTTCACACTTTATTATTAAATTATATAAATGCCAAACAATAAAAAAAATACAATAATAATAATGAGGTATATATTAATGGTTTTTTTTATAGATATTCAGTTAATCAGGTAATGAGGAGAACTTTTTATTACCTTCATTTTGTAGCGCAAACTTAATAGTATTTAAAATAGATGTTTACACCTAACTAACTTTTCGCTCGTGACTTTCCGTTGGCTTTTCCAATTACTTTTCTTTAATAGATATCTTCGGACTTCCTGGTTGTGATACAAACCTATACATGTGTTCCAATGTTTTTCTAATTACGTCCATGCACACACACCCATATGTACCTTGGACATCTGATGTCCCCGTTGCATTCAATGTGAGGCGCTTAGAAGTGCAACACAGCACACAGGCACCACCCCTGACACCCACTCGCACTCCCCAGAACACATGTCATGGTATACCCGGCGGGCACCTCTGCCAGAAAAGAAAACAGAACAAAGTGAGAGACGGAGACCCAGACTAAATTAATCAGGGGCCAGGTAGAGCGATTGGAGAGCGCTTGCTAGAGTGCCGGAGTTCCTCGGGGGTTGGCACATGAATCCATGCCATCCCGCCGCCACAAAACGAGAGCCGGTGAAAAACAACCCCATGTGGACTATCTATATATGGACAGGAATATTCTTACACGTTCTTGGATGTAAACATAAATATTTTAAATATTATATTATTATTTATTTATATACATTTTAAATATTTATGGAAGTTCTAGTACTAAAAGCCTATTAAAGAAAGGCAAGCAGTAAATAATAATAATAATCAATTATAGATACTTAAAATATTACAAATTGGTTAGTCAGAGCTCATTAAAGACAAGCCATGCTTTACATTTATTAAAATTTTTGCCAACTTTTCTCATAAAAAGTAACAAAAGTTCAATTTTTGCAGCAAACCACTTTAAAAGGCAAAGTCAGAGCCAACGTTTACTGAAGTTTTGTTAACTTTTTCTGGCTACGAAAAATTTGAGCACTGGGGATGAAAGCTGTAACACAGCTGATATATATTTTGAAGCCAAACTCCGTTCTCCGTTCTCACGGGTTTATTTCCTTTGGAAACCCAAAACAAGCAAACATACAAATGCTCGCGAAAATATTTATATAGTAATTCGAAGCGACCGAGTTGTCTCTTATTTCTCTAAGCAGATTTGTTTATTAACCTTAAATGGATTTGCCATATTTGTATTTTTCACAATTTCCGGTTGGCAAATTTCCTACATTTTCTTCAAGTTCCCCTCGGAAATGGTTTCTTTAGGCAGATTCTCTTGTTTTTAACTTTAAATCAAGTTAATGAGGTAAAATAATTTTCGAAATGCTTAATTCTGCTGAAATAATTGCACACATTATGCCGCTCAAAGTTGAAATGCAAATAAATACTCAAGGACTATTTAAAAGTCGGAAAGGAACTCGGCAGCGGCGGCGAAGTTTTCCGGATTACGCCTGCTGCGTAATTTCAGTGGCGGCGGCGCACACACATTCTGCCTCCGGAAAAGCATTTGTAACAGTGTTTAAACTCACATAGCCTTCCGTGGTTTCTGAACTATTAAAAAGTGAGTTGAATTCTTGGGCTGGAGGCCGAGAACCGAACACCAAACCGACTGGCAAGCGGCGGTCGGGTGGGTGTGTTTCAGGGGCTATGCGGTTGGGATGATTATCCAAGTTTTACTTTTACCATTCTTTCCCTTTCCTGGCCTGGCCTGGCCGTCGCACTTTTCCAACGCCATCAAGAGGCACAGCTCGTAGTTATGGGAAAATCTTTTAATTAATTTAAAACTAATTTTCTTGAAAGCCAACAGAGCTGACCTTTGAGTGAGATGAAAGCTGTGCACATACTCGTCGTGGCAGCAACTTCATTTAAACATTTTTCAGCTCGGTTTCTGGTCTACAAAATTAAATTACGAGCACCTATGTTTGGCCCCAGAGTTCGGGAAAATGCAATAAGCAATATGATTCACTTAATTTGCATCCAAGTGTCTGAAAATGCAACTTAATCATATTAGATAAATGCCACCGCCTGCCTTTGATGGAAAACGGCAAGGACTTGGCAAAGTGGAGATTTTTCCGGGGCCATAATCTCGAATGGATTTGAAAGCGACTCCCCCCAATTGGCCAGCACTTTGAGGATTCGACGAAGGGAAGCATTCAAAGTGGAAGTGGATTAGCAATTTGTTAAGCCAACAGTTTACTCAACTCCGTGGGGCTTCACTGCGACGAGTTGTTTGCATTTGTCAGAGAGAAATGCTGCCCTTTTTTCCAGCAGTTCCTGCAGCAGGAGAAGGATATCCGATGACCAAGCGGAATGCCCTTGATGGATCCATGTGCAGAGGGAAAAAATGTAATTATTTTTTATCTTTTGTTAAAATTGAGTCAAAAGTTGATGAATTTTTTAATATGAATAATGAAATTTGTAGTTCACACGATCCAGAATGTGTTTCTTAGGCCGAAAAATATCGTACATTTATATGAAAATATAAAATACGCAATTACTTACACTTTATTTGATGATTCTGTGACAGTTTTATCAGTATAGAATTAGGTAATATAATGCAAAAAGTATATTTTCAGGTTAAATAAAATATAAAGAAATATATAAATAAATTTTCTTTTATTAAGACACTTTGTTAAAAGTTTGAAATGTGCTAAAATGGAAAGTTTGTTAGGTCACAGCTACCATTGCGATTTCTTTATGTACACTTTTCCCCTGTGCTGTGCAGGAACTGTTTGCGCGGCTTCTCTCCTCCGACTACTTTGTGTTTAATTGTAATTTTAACTTTTGCCATTCAAGTGTCTGTTATGTGCCATCTGGAGCGACTTGTCTGCACCGCCGCCAGAGCCTTTTCCGCTCATGCTGTCACGCTCACGCCGTGTTTGCCGTTCGTAAATGTTTTTAGTTTGGCTAAATGCAATTGTGGCCACTTCGGGCACTTCTTGCACTCGTTCCTCGTTCCGGGAACAAATTGAGTGCAGCCCATGCGTATACGCAATGTGAACAGCAGCAAGAGCGCACGATAATTATAATTATCGTTTAAGCGTTATTAAACTTTAATTGAATTCATTTAACGAAATCGGAGGAATTAGGTCAGATACTTGAGAGGAACGCTTTGCGAATGGCTAAAAACGGTTGATAATTGTTTTTCTGTTGTTTTAAAACTATTACTCCGCTTGGTTATATCCGAGTTTAATAATATTATAAAGTTAGAAAGGGACTTTTGCCGCTAGATCCCCAGAGGCTCTTGTGTGCTTTTGACTTTGTTCCGTTCTAAAGCACATCTTAGGCTAAATTTGAGGAGTTTTTAAAACTAGTTTCTTTGTGCAACGAGCAATTTATATTATATTTTTCATTATTACATTTATTTATTTGTATCAAAATAAAATGTTTTAAAATAACAATTTTTTTGGCATTTAGTCTTTACAATCGCCTTTGTTCTTAAAAAGGGAAAGTGACAAAAAGATGAGTAGGTTTTAATTTAGCTCCAGACCGACATCTTTATGGAAGTCAATTTATAAGTAGAATAAACACCCCCTCAGTATCTACGATTTTAATTTTCTGCTAAACGCTTGAAGAGACACATGAGGCACATTCGCAATTTGCCCTCACATCGCACACACACACCGGCCTGAAGGTTTAATTCGCAATTTATGCGACAATGAAATTCTGTCAGTCGCGTCGGAAACGGAATAAACTCACATTTCCGGTGTGTGCCAGGAAGACAGAAGAAAACTCAAAATCCACGCTCGTGTGGCGGCTGCCTGTGTCTTTGAACAAGGCAAATAATCAGGGAACAGGTACCATAACACTCGTGGTCCTCAGGAAGCAGTAGCTTGGGGACTCTCCGGCTCTCCTCCCTGGCCGCCTGGCGCATTCCACGTGGCAGGGAAAACAAGGCTGTACGATTAAATAAAATACTTCCTAATAAAAAAACGCAAATTTAATTTACTTTCGGTGGCTGTCGGCTCGCAGCAAACATAAATCGAAGTCAACGAGGTGCCCCCAACCACTCACACCTCCTTGCGCTCACCCCTAGAACTCTGCTCCTGTTCAGTGCTGACAGCCAAGACTTCTGGGAAGAAGCTAAAAAACAAAGATAAATTAAAATGAAGTTGCCTATAAATATGGTTTTGTAATTCAAAAATTATAATTATTGAAGAATATATACATATAAAGCGAGAGATACTGTAGATGCTTATACAATCTTAAAGCAATCCTCATTTAAATATTTATAATTCGTTTTTATAACTATAACTATTTTGTTTACCAAATAATATTAAACCTGTGTCTTTTAAATTAAATAATTAAATGCTTAATTAAAATTTATAATAATATTTATAAAATATCTGGAAAAAATCCGAATACAACCAAAAATGGTCAGATTAAAAAATAACTGAATTGACATCACTGACTCCTGGCGCTTCCTCTCCGCTCATTATGCTCCCGCTTCCCGGGTTTTCGGATCCGGATGGAGGAGTTGTATATGGCGTGTCATAAGCCTCCACCCAGTTACCCAAAACAATTTTCTTGTCCAACAAGCGTTGCTTTTTAGGCGGGAGTAGGGTGGGAGATTGGATGGGAGCCTTGGGGGAAGTGATGGTGTTACGGGAAGAGGTGGTGAGACGCCATATTTTCGAATCCATCTGATGCCTACGAGGCACGTGATGCTGAATATAATGAGAACAATTTTTATTTAAATTAGATCCACCGCCGGACACTTGGCACAATTATGGATGGGCAGCTGGCAGCTTCGGGGAGCCAGCTCGTCACTTGGCCAGCTTCCGGGTGATCCAGCTGATATAGGTGCTCATAAAATAAACTAAATGACCTGCTTTTCGCCTGATTACTTTTCAACGTGCCGGCGGCATTAAAGGCAGCAAATATTTTGCAATATGTGTGTTTACACTTGAAACAAATATTTGACTTGTTAATAAGTTTGCAGATAATTAATTCCTTGAAATGTGATTACACTTTGTACCAAAAATAAAATGGAATAGAAAGTTAAACAATATTTAGGCAGGCTTACAGTTCCCAGAAATATGAATAACAGTATGCTCTCTAAGGAGTGATGGTTGTATCACATAAGTTGAGCGACTAATAAGATTTAACAGTTACTGTAAAAATATAAGGATCATCTCATTATACTAAATTAATTTTGAAAGCAGGAAAAAAGGCGAGAGTCTTCCCCTAAATAAATAGTTGGGAATTATAAGAAATTATAACTTTAAAAGTAATAAAAATCCGCGAACTTTTTTTTTTTGGTTTGATATTGTTGATTGTAATTATGGAATTGGAAACCAATGATATTAAGATCACATAAACAGTCTTCCCCCTGAATAAATAGTTGAGAATTGCAAGTATTTAAATTCTAAATTGAGGCCTTTACTCCTACAATTTTTGTAGATAGCCATTTAAATTTAAAGAAAATCTTTTTTATTTGAACTTTAAAATCAGAACGAAGGAAAATAGAGTATTTCCCTGAATTAATAGTTGCGAATTACAAGCAATAAAGTTCGAGATCTTTGTAGATAGTATTTACTCTTCAATATTTAATTATTTGTATAATTCTCCAAGTGCCAACTTGAACTATAGGGTATTAGAAATGCTCGGACTCTCGGGGGGCTTATTTTATCTTATTTCGAGCGCTCTCGAAGGGTACTCGCACTCATGCTGCATCCATTTTCAAAACAGAGATTGATTTTCGGCCTGTGCTCATTATCGTAATGGACATTCTGGGGCCGGGGTGCTGCCCGAGGGGATCGTGGGCGGCGGTGCTGGGAGTGTTGGGTGCGCATTCCATTAATCATGCCGAGAGCATACAGCTCCGAGGGCCGGGAAACAGAACCGCAGAATCAACAGCAACAAATCATGCGAAAGCAAATGCGCAAATAATGCCGCTTAAAATTTCAATGCCTCGGCATTATTCATTCATTCCCCGGCCAAAGCCGTTATCGGAAATTAATTTTCAAAATCCGCTTAATGGTTTAGCCAGCAGAAGTAGATGCGGGAAAATATTTATGAATGCTCCAGATATGCGAAAGTGGGACTGCACTAGATTTTTCGGCTCTAAATTTGGCTCTCCTTATAAATATGTGGGTTTTATTTTAATGAGCCAGAAGATGGCCAAATAAATAGTCAGACAAATATTTCACGCTCTGTACAATTTCGAAATTAGTTTTTCCCGTCTGGTCAGTAGCTATTGGGCTTCGAGGATTCTCTATCATTTTACAACTAATTACCGAGTCCACAGCGCATATCCGATGACATTTCGCGTTTGCAAGTCAATATTTGACGAGCCTATTGGGCAAAGCCCCAAAAGTGCAGTAAATTGAACGCTGCCTGGCCATCTCCCTTCTCCTTTCCCAAATTACACATTTCAGTCACGCAATATGGCCCCAAATTAAAGCGAAGCATTTGGAATATAAATTCTAGCCGCTATAAAAATAAGAGAAAACTCTATAAAAATTATGCAAATTTTTCTGTTTATATCTTTGACTTGCTGGCAAAAACGAAATGGGATTTAATTATGGACATTTGATTGTAATGATTTGTGGTGGATTAAAATAATGGCCATAGAAATGTTGTCATACATTTTTTTTTCCATAAACACCAAATGTATTAATTAATTGAATGTGGCTGGCAAAAAATAATGCAAAGTAAATAGAGCATTAAAAGGAGTTGCTAGTGACAGTCAAAGACTAAATTTTGATTGTAAATCCAGAGGAATTATTGTTAGATTAAATTATCTAACAAAGGGAAACTTTTAATGACTCTATTTCACAGATTAAAAAGTTATTTAAAGTAATTATTAAGCCCTCTTGAGTTGTTATTATATCGTCAAGCAAGTATTTAAACAATTTAAATTGAAACAAACTGACCATTTTGCTGGTTTCTCTTTATTTCCCTTTTTCCATACCCTTCTTTCTGTTCGAAATTCCATATTAAATGTTTTTTCAGAAATCCGCGTACAGCGAGTAAATTGTTCAGCTTTTTTTCGCACTTCATATTTGTATTTTAATTAATTTAAGCTGTTTTTTTGTGTCGTTGTTGTTCTCTGAACAAATACCAACTAAAAAGCAAAAGCTCTCAGGGAATGAGGCCAGCATATTGTAGGGCTAGAAGTTCGCCATTGTGCTTACTCCATTTGATTCGATTTTCCCTGATGAACTCCTTTCGACTGTCGCCTGTCGCTGCTGCTGCTGCTGCCTTCGATTAATGGATTTCCTTCGCTCGATGGCTCTGGCGCCTGAAAGGCTGCCATAAAAACTGACAAATCAACTTCCAGCTGTTTCGGCGTCAACGACCACCACAAATACACACACACACACACAAACACAGCCCGCAGTTGGAAGTGCGCAGCAAAAAAGGATGCGGCGGAATATGTCCAAAGGACTTTCGGGGTAAGGCTGTGTATATGCTCCACGGGACTCAATGGGAGAGTTATGCAAATATGAATATCTGTTTTTTTCCCTTGCCCGCCTCGCGATAAGGGAAATTGGAAGAAGGGCCCAGGACCGAGCAACTTCAGCCTCAATCTCTTCCTCTTCCAGCGAGTGTCCTGGATTTTGGCAATCGGAAATCAACGCATAGAGTTTTCATTTTTGCGACCCTAATAATCCGCCCTTTCGCTTTTCTTTCTGCTGACTCGCCGATATGTGATTTTATCCGATCTATTCGGACGTGAGGAGGGGCCGGGGTTGGAGCGGAGAGAATTATAAATCTGGATCTGGGTCAAAAGCAAATTGCTTGTAATTCATTTTCCCCATATAAAGACATTAGATGGCATTATTCACGATTATGAGAGGGAGGGTGTGCGTGTGTGTGGTTTCTTATCTATTAAGATGTTGGCCAATTTCAATTTGTAAAAATTGTCGTTTTTTTTTTTTTTTTTTGAGTCTCAAAGGACTGGGGAGGGTGTGAAGATTTATTCTTTTTACTTTTCTGGAGTGTCAGCACTGTTATAGGATAGATAAGCGCCTTAAAAAAAATATCCAGGCATTAAAATTGTAACAAAAATATTAAAATTATAATAATAATTATCATAGGTGTAATATAAATCGCTTTAAAGCCTCAGAGGAGTGAGGAGGGTGTCAAGATTTATTTTGTTTTATTTTCCTGGAGTGTCAGCCGTGTTAAAGGATAGATAAGCGCCATAAAAAAATATTCAGCCTTTAAAAGCATAACAAAAATATTAAAATTATAATTATAATAGGTGTTCTATAAATCGCTTTGGAGCCTCAGAAAAAACTCAAACCTGTCGAGGTTGCGACAGAAATCACTAGGTTTCTTGAATCCCTTTTAAAGATGTATAAAACTATGATACATAATGTAGCATAGTAAAAAAAATACACTGAATTTTGAAACTTTTTAATGGATTTCCAAACTCCAGATATTTCTGTGGCACCCCAGTATAAGCCAATTAAAGTCCTCCAGCGGAGTGTGAAAATATCAGATGTGTTGAAATTCCCCATTTTGGAGCACTAAACTTTTCCGCTGTCAGTCTGAGCGCATTGATAACGACTGCATTTGACTCCGCTGCCGTAATTAATAAGCCACCACAGCCACTCTCGCCACTTCGCATGCAGATGTGTCTATCTACCAACTTCACGGATGCGGACGCAGCGCGTCGAGATGTGTGTTTGGAGCCAAGTTTATGGCACGGACAAAGACGACAGCCACAAGACTCAAGACCCACCCGGACAGCCGGAGGCGTGCCGGGAGAAAGACGGAGAGAAAGCTACTCGCAGTGCAGACAACAGGAGGCGGACGCCGACAATGTGGCTGACTGATTTAAGTGCACATTTAGTGGCAGAAGCAAGGCGAAACCGGCAACACCCACTCTCGAGGACCCCGAGAGGTGGCCTGCATTTGGAGCTCCACTGCACACTGCTCGGAATTACGAATAGAGTGCGGCACAGGGCTTATAGTATTTATTTAAGACTAGTAAATACCCAAAAGCCTTGACTGCACTGTGAGATTTTATTGCAACCTTCTAGATCTAATCTACCAAGCTGGGTTTTAACAGGAGCAGGTTAATTTTTGTATTTTTCTATCATGAATTCTTTCCTAATCTTGATATAGCTGGATCTGAAATTTCAGGTTCCTAGCTCTTACGACTTGTGCTCTACACTGGTCGTTTACAATCGAAATACACACTTCAATGATCTAGAATTTCGGTTTATTTATTGTCGTAATATTAAATTTACTATAAAATTGTATAACTTCAAACTTAAAAAAATATCTACAATTTCGATCAGTGTATCCTCGCTGAAACTGTCTTAGATTGCGGTCTAGTCACTAAGTTTCCTGTGCAGACGTCGCAGACGTTTATTAAAATGAAGTCAGTCCCCGGGTCCGACAGGTTTTGTGGTGGTGGCGGTGCCAGAGCTGGGTCTTCAATTATTAAGTAGCACTTACAGTGTTGCCTCGCCTGACGAGCGACATGGACGGCGGAGCGATGTGGAGGAGCTGCAGAAGCAGAAGCCGAGGTGGATGCAGGACGCCCTTTAATGTCCACCTGCATGCAATCCAGCCATTGGCCCCGGGGCGCCCTATGAAGTGGCTCCGTGTTCATGCCCGGCTAGCTACTGCTCTTTCATTTCCATACACTGAGAAAATAAGCTTGAGGTGTTCCTGAATTTATATTAAAGATTTAAGTAATAATAAATATTAGCTTTACGTTTGCAAAGGTGCAAAAATATTCTCCGAATTCAGACTTTGTGGTAAATTTAATAGAAATTCCTTGATATGACTTTATGGAAGAACTAATTGGGAATTTTTAGCACAGCATAATTAAAGTACTAAATTACCAATACTTGTATGTATACTTTTTGTAAGTATAAATAATATATAAATTTGATACATACAAATAAAATTGTTACATAGAAATTAGACATATACAAACTGCTGAGAAACACAAATAGGAAATAGCTCCGCTTATGGAATAGTGAAAACTCCCCTGCGTCGTAATAATTCCCAAAGGGTTCGGACATTCCGTAGATGCAACCCTGCTGCGTTTGAAATCAATTAAAACAGATGACAGTAGCTAATGTTTTTCAGTGTATAAGTGGGCCTGCACTACCCACTAACTGCCCTGGTGTTCCATTCGTGTGGCGGGCACCGTTGAGGGGCGGTAAAAAGCCTTCTCCACTTTTATTGTATGTGTAATATACATATTATTTACCCTGCGGCTTGGTGAGGATCCCTAACTTGCGATGAAAGAGTTGCAAGTTCTGTGTGGTGGCCCCCTCCGAGGAGGTGGATCCACCTCCGTTTCCACCCAGTGCACGGCGCCAACGTCAATGTCAATTGCACCGGGCACGCGAGATGTGTTGGTTTATTCTTGTGGAAAATGCCACGCGATAAGGATGCAGTCTGGAGTAATTTTCGCCTCGCCAGGTTCGCAGACTTCTCCCACTTTGATGAGCTCAATTGCCGGTGCAATCCATGCATGTCAAAGGCTAGCCAGATCCCAAGGCACTGGTATGTGTCCCCAACTGTTGGACCTTTGTTCCGAGCTCACAAATTGCTTCACGCAATGAAAATATTATCAGAACAAGAAAAATGTCTGGAATGTTTGCATAGAGCTTTTAATAATAAATTTCTCCTTTCGTTAGAATTTATGCAGAAAATATTGTATGCCTTTTTACTAAATACTCAAGTGAAGGGTGGCGATTTAAAGCCAAACTTAAATGTTCCAGGTTACTTTTAAGTAATTACAAAATTGTTTAAGGCTTCAAAGCTTTTTGTTTAATCATTGAGACAATAAAATAATACAGAAAATACAAATTTGATTCAAAAGTTAATCCCTCCAAGCGTAAACTTGATTTAAAAATTAATTTATTTTACATTTAGCTTAAAAATACGACAAAATTTCGAGTCACAAAAAGTTTCAGGCAATGAAAACATTAATCTCTTCTTGTTTTTATGAGCAAGTAATTGCAATTTAATCCCTTAAAAACTACGAATATTATAGACCACAAATTAAAATCGATTTTTTTGAAATTAATTGCGTAAAAGAGTGCAGCCGACAATAACTATTTAAGTGCTTTTTCTTCCGGTCTTTTGCTTCGAGGTTTACCAGCTGGTGGAGTATCCTCAGCCATTCTGTGGTTGATGTCGCAGTCATTAAAGTTTTTCTTGTGGTTTTGGTGTCAAGCCCCGCCACCTCCTCTTCACACTGTTGTGTTTTTTAACCCTCTTTGGACCTCGGAGATGTAGAGCGTTTATTTTTGTCCACTTGGGGCTGGGTGTTGCACTTTCAAGTCGTTGTTTTGGTTAGTTTTTCTTGCTGTAAGTTCAAAAATAAAGTCTATTCAGAAGGTGTAAAGTAAAGGGAAATTCTTTCTCGAGAGAGCTGAAAGCCAACTTTTAAAAAGCAAACACGAGTCCGGTTTCATTAGATAATTTTCTGTTTAATTAACTAACACAATTAGTGCGGTTTGAAAAGCATTTCTGTTGTCTTTCTAACCGGAAAAGGGATGTGAAATCTGATTTTTCCCGCCATTGTTTTCCTTTTGTTGGCTTATGTCGAGTTGACTTTCGCAATTTTCTTTTTTACCTATCTTTATTATTTGGCCAAATGAGCAAATGAGCAAGCTCCTCGTTGAATGCGAATGAGGTTCGTTTCACGTAATTACATACAGCAGGGAGTACGTACGTTTTTACCTGCAGCTCGTCGGGGTTTATTTTTAGTTTCTTTTCCCCCTTTTGTGGGTATAACAGGGAGGCCGCCCCTTAGTTACCTTGGGTGCGGTGGTCCGCATGCGGGCGACGAAATGGAGTTTTAAGTGCAGAGTCAGCCCGTTGCCATCATCATCCTTGGCCATTGATTAAGAGTAAACAGAGCATGTAAATGTTTGGATATTCAAACTGTGCATTTTTTCTTTGTGGCTGAATTTTTGCACATTTTAAAGTTGCCCCCCATAAACGGGCGTGTGTGTGTTTTGTGTTGTGTTGTGCGGTTGTGTGTGTGTACAGAGCCACCCCGAAATGTTGAGCGAGTCAAAGCTGAAATTTCCTCGCCCACGAAGCATAATGAATAACATCAGTCCGAGCGCCGGAACGGAGGCGAGGGTTGAGGGTGGAAAAGGCTGGCCACACGACACCTCCCCTCCGGCAGGGTTATTGACATTTTGCCTATCTGGAGGATAGAGCTAAGCACAGGACTTTGCCGTTCGCGGTCCCAATACCATTCCAATTTTTCGCTCTTCGCTCCGTGCATTTCCCGGCCAGGCATGCCCCATAATTCTCGGGACTTGATTTTCCGCGCTGCGACCATTTTGCAGTGCCAGGCTGGTCAGTAATGCAGTCAAAGAAAATATATACAGTGGTTATATAGAAGTTCTAACGGATTTGAAATTATTTAAAACTAAACTAAACTATCCATATATATTTTAGGTATCAAATGTAACGGTTACGCGATTTATGTGGCATTTAAAAAATTTTAAAAAGGTATTTAAAATTTATAAATGCATTTCTTAAAAAAAATATTAGGTAGTAAACTTCCAAAAATTATCATATGAATATGATCCATTTAATAACTACGATTTTATTGTATTTTTAGTGCTATATTTCCTCATATTTCTTAAAGATAGTGCATAAGCTGGGCTTTTGTTTTTTCAAGTACATTTAACTTTTCAAACACCCCAGAAATATGCCAAAATGTATCCCCGAAAAATGTATTTATTCGAGTGTTGCTATCGCGAATTAGCGCTCTCCGGCGGGTGGTATTTGGTAGGCAGGATAACGGCGCATTCAAAGGACCGCAGCACAGTGCAGTTAATAGTTTTCTGATTCCTCTCACCCAGGCACACACGCACCGCTGTCTAACCTCCGACCTCGGACCTCTGAGCTCGAACCTCAGACCCCCGATCGCCCACAGCGACATCGATAATCTTGTTGATGGGCCCTGCACTATTGAACAGAGCTCGCTGGGGGAAGTGGTGGATATTGGAGAGGATAAAGCCAACCCCGGCCCCCCTGAAACTATAGCCAGTTTCGGCAATTCAAAATCGAGAAATAAAACGAAAAACAATTCTGTGGGCTCTCTGCTTTCAATTTGGTGCAAATGCCTGTTTCTGCTCTCTGCCCTCTGCTTTGTTTCCACTACATTTCCCACACTTTTCCCAACGCCCAGGATGACCATCGGATTTTGGCTGTAAGTCGCTCTATTTGCACATTCTGCTGTATGGAAAGCTATGTGGCCTGGGGTTAACTTTCAGAGTTCATATAGGACAGGTTTATATTTTTGATTTTAGTTATAGTTTTTTAGGGGGAATTTAAAATAAATAAAAAGGTATTTACTCATCTATTTTAATGGAAATGGAATCGATGTCCCACAATACTTAATTGAGGAAACATAGAACTTTATGTATATTTCATGGACCTTTCATACAGGACCTTTAACTACATTTTCTATTTCAAAATCCCTACTTTCTTACTTGTAAGGTTAATAAAGATTACCTAATATAAACATACCTAATATAAACCTTTAATTGATTGATGTAATTGATTTCGCATTCCCATTTGCCAGCCTCCAATCTATCTAAAACCAAGAGACAAAACATTGAAAGGATATCGGCCATTAGGGCTGTCGAATCTGGGGCTGGCAAAGGCGTGTTTTGCGACAACCAACTGTTGTCGGAGCCGCTGGAAAATGGTTTAATGCGACCGGACGCACGTGTGTGTGTGTGTGGCAATTGCCAGGACCTCGGGACCAACTCATTAGCGCGGAGGGCGAACAATGTCCGCATAGCATCTGGGCATCGGAACGATCCGTGCGTGTTCGCAATTAAAGTCACGACTCGGGGCCGGAGCTCGGAGCTCGGAGCTCGGAGGGTGTGCTGCGTATCCCAGTGACGCGACAGATTTCGCTAATGATCCTGGGGTGTTGGGTGGGGTTATCCGATGGCCGTGCATCGCACAGTCAGTCCTATATCCGGCCCGGCCAGAACTTCTGTTGATGAATCGAAAATCTACCGGAATAGCATAGATGTGCATGTCAGTTGGTAAATTTCGAGCTCATCGCCCACCTTTGCCTGTCGCCAGTCCAGCATATGATGTATTGCCGCCGCCGCCCTTGTGTCGACGGAGGCTCAAAAATGTTGTTAATATTTTATTGGTGGTAGATTATTTAATTACGGTGGGTGGCCATAAACTACATACGCACTCACACACGAAAAGCGTTAAGTTTGCCCTTAAAATACTCGTATAAGTGGATTTTGGCGTCTTAGTTTGAAGGAAATGGGAATCCATAAAATGCAGCATATTTTTTGAAGTGGTTTTTGGAGTTTTTGGTAAAGAAAATTTGGGTTTTTGGGGAAACTAAGCTAGTTCTAAACGAGCTTGAGTTCTTGTAAATATATTTAGACTTTAAAATGTTGAAATATGTCTGGTTTTTGCTCTAAAGATGAAAGGGAATAGTTTTAAAAGTAGGATTTATCAGAAAATAATTAAAATTTAAAAAGAAAAGTTATTATAAGTATTTTGCTATTTAATTTTGGTTTGTTGTTTCCTTTATATATTTATTAAGCTGAACAATAAATACAATTAATTTGACCATTTATAACAGACTGTTAACCATTAAGAAACCAATACAAACCGCATTCGTATTTTAATTCGTTATATATTCTATTGTGGATAAAGCTATTGTACGAATGAATCTCGACGAGTCACATTTTCAGTGGGTATTGTCTAGTCACTTCGAGTCCTGACTTTTACGCTTTTATGTTTGTTTTATTCCTTTGTCCTGGACCATAACTTTCGATGAAATTGCATTGAATTGTGGAAATAATCGCCATAAAAATGTTTCGTGCACGACTTGTAATTGGTTTAAGAATTTATGAGGGTTGATTGTGTTTTTCTTTCCTATTTTTTTTTTATTTTTGGTTTGGTTTCTTCCCCTTTTGAGACACACATACAGGCATAGAACAGGTCATACACATGTGTGGGGTTCGAGTAGGGGATGGGGGTAGCTTTATGCCTTGATAGGGGCCATTGACACCCTTTGTTGTTGGGACTTCAATCTTAAGCTCTTTGTCGATTGTCGAAATGTCATTTGTTTTGCACGCCGAGCATAATGCCGCTCTTTAAAATCCTTTCGGGTCAGGATAAAGGTCGATTCTGGGAATGGCTAATACGAAATAATGCGGGCTTAAGGTAAGAAAAACATGTTTAAAGCTTGCCTTGGCTGAGCCTTTGGCTGTTTACTGAGCACTGATAAGGTCAGACAGCCTGGGAACTTGCAGGGGACAGGTGGATTTACCTGTTGTAGAAATTTAAGGTGCTCGGTGTATTACAGAATAATTTGCTTAGTCAATTTGCAAATGTAAACCGCAATTTGTCTCGAAATCATGTTGTGTATCTTTCTGTAACGTCAACATTTTTTTGTCATTCTTTCTTGTATTTTTCAGAATATGCCCTGCAGGCTCAGGCTGCTGAATCCTGCTTCCGTTCCTTCCTTCAGCGTAGTAGGGCCAACGTCACAGCAATTTTCTCCCCTGGCGATGAGAGCTAAACAAATGACACTCCTTCTATGAGGGATAGCAGGCATCTTCCAACGAAATCAGAATCGCAAAGGCAATCGCAGAATGTGTGCCAGCGACGTGGAGCCGGCAGCATCCTGAATCTGAGTGGCAGGAGGAGATTCCTTGGACAGACACCTCTGATTGAATTGGAGCGAGGAACGCAGAAGGAAATGCGGAAGAACACGAAGGAAATGGCGGCGAATCGGAGGCGAAAGAAGACAATCGCTATACTGACATCGGGACTAAAATCAGTAGTCAAGTGGAAAATTATTGTATCATCCATAATGTTGCTCTTATTAAGTGGGACAAGTGAGTGAAACTCATTTACGGCAGGACTCCTCCCTGACTGCTTCTGACACTTTCAGCCTGAATAAACATTAATACACACGCAGAACTTCGAGTGTGTGTGTGGCAGCCAACATGCGTATACGTAATATTTGAACATGGAAAATGGTTGCATCACTAACTACTTTGATGGTCACCTATTTGTTTTAATCACAGAAGTGCCAGCGTAGAGCATTTGCTCAGAGTTCACAAGCATTGCAACCAAACTGGCATTTTGAGTTCCAAAATTGCATTAAGTATACGCATGGTGTGCTGGCTTTCATATGTAAAATACGTGGTATGAGTATACCCTCTCTAGAGGGTATAAATAGAATATTTTTTATTTTAATTTGTTATTTTGAATACTAACTGTTATACATAAACTACGTTTATAATATACTTAGTAAATAATTTAAAGTATAGAGTCCTAGATACATAAGCCATAGACTCAACAATGGAAAGAGAAAACCTTTTAATTATATTTATGTTTGAGAGTATTTTTTAGTTTTGAGTAAACATACGACTAGATTTTCTCTGTTTACATAATTTATTTACTATATGTGTTTTAAGTTATTTTGAACTTCTAAAATATTAATTAGTATTGTTATAAAGTTTTCTATTCACATTTACTTTTGAATAAGTTATCTGTTTTTTTGAGTTAAAAATTAACAAAATAAATGTATTTATGGGGCTATGACACTGCATCGTTGCTTAAGATATCTGGATTAATATTTCTCAGATTATTTCGTTTTTTATAACTGCTTGGAACACAAACATATGATATTTTAATGAGCAAAAATAATGAAAAATTTAGATACATTTAATAAAAAATACTTAACGAAAAAATAAATACCAAAAAAAAAACCGAATAGTACAATGCCATGACCGAGAAGTTAATGAAGAACACTTTCTAGAAAATCAATTGCATTATTAATTAATTTTCGGACACATAATAGATAAGACTAAAATGGTGCTCATCTCGGAAGCTTATAATAAAGCTAAAAAAGTGTGGCCTTGTTCCCTATACCGCAAAAATCTTTAATCTAATCTTTGAATGAATGAAAGCTACTATAGTATAGTGTCATAGTACCATTTAGAAAGTGTTATATGAAAACTATGATACTTAAGTTCGTCCTCTAAGCCTAAAAATCTTTTAATTTATAAAATTTAACCCTTACTTAAATTTTTTCCCTTCGTAGGAGATAATATTTATTTCAATTGATTTAAATTATTATTTGTAATATAGTTGAATTAAGAAATTAAAGCTGTTTTCCCTCTTATCAAAAGAGTATTTGAAAATTCGGTATATCGAATACCAAAACTTCCCCCCTTGTTTTCGTTTTGGTTGCATAATTTGTACCCGGGGGAGCTGTTGGATGCGACTCAATTTACACGACCGGGCGGAGTAAACAATAGTAGAGGCCCTTGAATGGGGCCAACAGAAGGCAGCGACACGAAATAAATTACAAGGATTTATAATTCTTATCTCTCTGTATTCCGCTCTCCGTGTCCTTTCATGTGGTGACTCCTCCTCGGCGATTGCCTCTGCATTGTGTTGTGTGCTTCCAATCCTACAAAAGGTCACGTGCTGGCTGTGCGAAAGGGTCGCCTGATGTCCCCCAGCACATTCACCGCCCTCAGCGGGGACCTGCATGTGCAGATCCAGTTCAACGGCGACGACATCTCCACTTCGTCGGCGGCGAAGGAGGAGCGCCCCACCACCACCACGGAGCACTCGAGCGCTGACTTGAAGACCAGGAACAACACCATAATGAGCACTTTAGTCATTAGCAAAATCATTGATGAAGCGGAGGAGGGCCCGACAGTGAAGGATCTCGAGCCCATTGCAACCACCACCAACAGCAACACCAACAGCAGCAAGCTGGTGCTGCAGCGCCGGCGCAAGGAGGTGGTCCAGAACATCCCGCTCTTCCCGGACCCCCGGTTCAATGTCACCCAGGTGACTGTGCCGTGCCAGACCTTCCTGATCGGCGGCCGCTACGAGATGCAGGTGGTCAGCAACCTCAGGAAGGTGGGCAGGAACCAGAGCGAGATCACCACCACACTGGTGCCGTCCCAGGACGAGCGGCTGCTCCAGACCCTCGATGTGCGGTGGCCCAGTGCCGAGATGATAGTCAGTCCCGTGCGCCTGAGGACATATCCCAGGAATCCCGTGGAGGTGACCCTGCGATTCCCCGAGGTGAACTGCAACCAGACGGGCAGCCTGCCGCTGCCGGAGTTCTGGCTGGAGCTCCTCTACTGCGGCAAGGAGCGCAGTTGCAGCCGCAACATGTCCCGGTCCAGTGTGCTCTTCGCGGAGCAGATACGCGGATTCCCGAAGAACAAGAGCCTCCGCCTCGGCTGCGAACTGTTCGGCCTGGCCGGCAACTATGCCGTGCAGCTGCGACCCATGGTGCCCGTTCCAGGCCAGAATGTGCCCACCACCCGGCGGCTGCTCAGCGTGGACTGGAGCGACGAGTTCGTGTTCAATGTGTATGCCCGCAGCATCTTCCCCTGCGATCCGCACACAGGCATCGGAGTGCTGTACGAGTATCCGGGCTGCATCCTGGAGCAGGGCGACCGGGTCCGCCTCTACGCCAAGCTACGCGCCGATGTCGCCTCACTGAAGCCACCGACCTCGCTGCACTACGTCGCCGAGCAGCGGGTGGTGAAGAGCCAGCACTCGCTCCACTTCGCCTGCGACCTCTTCTCCGAGAAGTATGTGGAGTACTGCTTCGTCTACGTCAGCCAGGCGATATCCGGTGCGGTGGCAGATGTCCGGATGGACTGCGTCCCCACGCTGCCCGTGAGCGGTGAGTTGTCGACGGCGCATTAACGCCGCATTTAATGTCATTTAAAATTAAAGACCCAATTAAAAGATGTTAACGGATTAATTAAAAATTGGCTGGACCTGACACCTGGCTATTATTTAAAGAATTAATTTAAATTGTAAAATACTCCTCAACAGAAAGTTTCTTAGATATAAGAAATCCCTAGAGAATCCTTCTTTTGAAGTTTTTTTGTAGCAACTTTCAATAAAGACTTTCTTAATAAAATAAAAAAATTAACTAAGAGTACATATTTCATTGTCATCCTTTTAGGAATTACTTTATGACATTAATATTATTTCCTTATTCCACAGACTCGGACACTGGAGGCTGGGGACCGTGGAGCGAATGGACGCCTTGTTCTACGAATTGCCTGGGTGGCACGAGGAATCGCTACCGATTCTGTGATTCTCCACCGCCCCGATATGGCGCCAAGTTTTGCGAGGTATGTAACACATATATATACATCAATATATATATATATATATTTAGTGGCACTCGCAAGTACTCGTAACCCGGTAGATTAACCTCTGAACGACCTCTGCCTTCACCTGATTTGACAACGTTAATAGTCAAAGTTTGATTGAGTGCTTCGAGTGAAATGATTAATACTCGCACTCGCACATCTGAGACGATTTCAATAAGTGCTGAAACTACATCCAAAGACAGGCGAACTTCGTTCCTTGACTCGGGGGATGCTATCACCTTTACCCTCGAGATGGCTTTCAGTTAAGTTCACATTTCAGTCGGCTATCGCAGTACACCAAGGGAAAAAGCGGAAGTATTTGTTGTGTCCATCTAAGGTTACGGCAAAAATGTTATTTAGCAAGGATAACTTTTTTTTAACAGTATTTCGTTATTATAAATAATAATAATAATAATAATAAATAATTATTTATAATAATGAAATATTATTATTATTATTACAAAAGACAAAGTGTGACCATTTTTATCGAAAAAAAACAAGCAAATAGCAATATAGCAAGCAGCAATGTAGCAATAACAAAATAAGGAATTTCCAGATAATACAAAGTGGCTTTAATATATTTGGAGTATAGTATTTGATCAAAATATATTTAAAATATAAAAGCAATATAAGACTACCTTTAAATACAAAATACAAAATATGACCATCTTTTCCAAAAAAAATGCGAACAATCTCCAATGTAGTGTCATAACAAACTAAGGAAAATTAGTTCCCAGAATTTAATATAGTTGTAGTATAGTATTTGTTCAATATACATATATTTAAAATATAGAAGCAATATAAGTGCGCCCATCTTTATAAAAAGAGATAGCAATGTAGTGTCATAGAAAAATATGGAAAATCTTTTTCTAGATAATAGGAAGTGCTTTTAAAATGTTTGTAGTGTTTCTTGTTCAATTTATGTGGCAACAGAAATATATTTTAATAGAATTAAGAAATAGAGATTTTTAAGTGGCATGTTGCCATGTTTTTCCCAGTGCACTCCCCCACGGCAAGAATGGAACTATTCCATTGTTTTTGTTTGTGGAGGAGGACGGAGGCCTGGGTGGCTTCGGCATGTTGTCTGCGAGCGTGTTTCCACACTGCGACACTTGCTCTAGATTGCGTGGGGAATTTACGGCGCTTCCGACAATTGTCGGCCTACTACGCCTCGCTTTATCTTGTTTCTTTTGTTGAAAGCACTGGAGCACCGAGCATGGAGCAGGGAGCACCTCCTCCGCCTCCTCCTCGCGCATTTCATTATCCAAAAACTTCCGGCATCAGCATCAGCCAGCGATAGGGGCACATTTGGCCGTACTTTGCCGTAACTTGCTCGGAACAATTACAGCGAAAGTTTTTAAATGTTCTCCGCACTTATTGCGAGTAGTTCTTACACGGCTCCCCGGATGCTGGGACACAATGCCATCTCGCCGTGGGGCGGACAACAATCGAGTGGGCGTGGTTGGTTCAACTGCAAAATGGTCGTGGAATCTAGAGAGGCGCCACCACCATCACGCTTTCCATAACTATTTGCATTCGCCCCTAAAGAATAGACCGGAGGCGTTGCTGCCGCCGTGTGCGAGTGTGTCTACAAATATTGCCCCACAGGCTATTAATCAAACAAAGCCCCGACACGGCACAGCCCGGCACGGCACGGCACGGCAGGTTCCATATTTGCTTTTAGAAAACACCTAACCTCTAGTGACCACCGCCGCAACGCAGCCACAAACTCAAATTAGTGACTCCCAATGCGTTGGGTTCCGGAAAATGTTTTGTATTTTTATGATTTACTCACGAAATAACGCTATAAATTGTCACATCAATTAGCGAGGGAAGCCTCTGCTTTGAAATACATTTCCAGGCGGTGTTATTTCTGAGGGTTTCATATAGGAAAATAGAGGAACTTTAACCAAGTAGTTTTCTCATTTTTGTGAAGTGTTCTCAAGTACTTAAAGCAAAATATAAAGGCTAAGATCTCCTTTCAATACCACCTAATAAAGAATTAGTCTTTAAATCATTCTTGAATATATTGCCAGAAAGTAATTTCAAGCCTAAATAGAAAACAATGAGAAATACTCGAGCTGAAAAAGCATGGGCTTAAAGGAAAGTTAAGCGGTAAACGCAATTGTGTCGGCCTTTAAAATTATTAAAAATGTATGAAAAATGTTCAGTTATTATTAAAGAACAAATATTTATAAAAAAAAGTATATAAACACCGGACCAATTGTGTTTTGTTTGCATTTAATATTAATGCTTTAATGGCTTTAATAGCACTTTTACTAATAGTCAGCCTTTAATGAGGTTAATGGCATAATAATATTTAAAATATATATTTTCGCTTATGAAGCCCACAAACATAATTTGTGGCCGCAGAAATAGGTTAACTAATAAAAAGGTAAATCGAAATAAGCTTTGGAAAGCTTTCATTGCCTTGACAACCTGGACTCTTTGTTATATTTATTCGGGCTTTAATTTCTAAAGAGACAGAACCTACATATTTGCAAGCCAAAACTCGACCAAAATTGTTAGATATTTTTTCCTTCGGTTAACCAAAGAAGAGAACAAGCCGCCAAGATGCCGCCAAAGCCGAAGAAGGAGAAGAAGGACCCCAACAAGGTCACCCAGGTGGACAGGACCTTCTACGAGCTGACCATCACGGATCTCAACCAGAAGCTGGCCCGCCTGCGCTCCCACATGACCAGCGTCGATGAGTCCAACCTTGTGATTACCGAGAAGCTGCGCGAAGTGGAGGCCGATGGCGTGGACGTGGCCGCCCACTTGGAGCGCACGTTGGCGGAGAGGAACAACTCGATAACCGAGCTGGAGGAGCGCCTGGTGGAGATCACCAAGGTGCGGGACGAGGAGAACAAGATGGCGCAGGATAAGATCGGAGATCTGGAGGCCAAGTACAAGGCCATGCACGACCAGCTGACCTCCGAGATCAAGCTGCTCAACGGCAAGCTCAACTCCCTCGACGAGTTCCGCATCCAGCGGGACGTCCTGCTGGCCAAGTTCGATGACCAGGAGGCGGATCTCAAGGAGCGGGAGAAGGACCACAAGGAGGCGCTGTACAACATGGAGCAGCGGGCGGTGGTCGAGAAGGATGCCCTCAAGAAGGAGGTGGAGCAGAAGCTGCTCCAAGTCTCCGAGGACTTTACACGCTCCAGCGAGATCCGGAACGCGGGCTACACGCGCCGCCTGATCCGCGAGAACATCGCGCTGCAGAAGGAGATCGACCTGCTGGTGATGTCCCAGATCAAGCTCCAGCAGGCCTACACCAACCAGAAGGCCAAGCACAAGGAGATGGAGGAGCAGTACAGCGCCCTGGACCAGATCAAGAACGAGCTGGTCCGCAACTCCGTGAACAAGATCAAGATCATCGAGGGCCTGACCCGCAACTACGAGAAGCTCAAGGCCAAGTACGTGGAGGTGCTGCGCTTCCGCAAGGCTTACGAGGAGCATCTGCAGTCGGCCAAGTGCGAGAACGTGAAGCAGAAGGACGCGGCCGGCAAGCTCCGGACTCTGGCCAAGCGCATGGAGATCGTGGAGCTGGAGAACCGCAACCTGGGCGCCGTCCACCAGCAGCACGAGATAGAGATTACGCGGCTGCGTGGCGTCATCCAGGAGATCAAGTGCACGGTCCGAGACGCCATCGTGGCGGAGCAGGCGGCCAAGGCCTTCCCCGAGCGATTGATCGAGGCCGATGTCGATGAGCCCCCGGTGATCGACGAGGTGCGCGAGGAAGCCCTCTCCGTCTGCAAGCTGAAGCGCAGCGATCTGCTCTCCCAGCTGATGAACATCGTGAGCTCCCACTCGGAGAAGTTGCCGCGCACCCCGTCGATTGCCTCCATCGGCAGTGCCACCTCCTCGCTGTATGCGCCCGGCAAGATGGGCTTCATGCCCAAGAAGCAGCGGGAGACACCGTACTCGGCCTTCAAGGGCGAGGTCATCGACCAGGAGCCGGATCTCAGCATTCCCGAGCACCTGCAGAAGAAGCGAACCCTCGACCGGGCCGGCACAGTGACACGCGGCGACGAGAACTCCATCATTGACGTGGAGTTCGGCACCACGCTCTACGTCTCGTCGTCGCGCGAGGATGATCTCATCGAGCAGGAGGAGGAGCCGCTCGAGGAGCCGGAGGGCTCCAGCAGCACAATGTCCGTGAAGAAGTCCAGCAGCGAGGGTTCTGCTGCTGCGCCTGCCACCGCTCCTCTGGCCGCATCCACCTCCACGCACGACACCAAGAAGGTTCACAGCAACGAAACCATGAGTACCTTAACCGGAACCTCCAAGCTCATGCCCCTCATCGGGGAAGAGGAGGTCGAGGATGAAGGCGAAGAGGAGGATTTCGACGTCCAGTTCGTCTACTAGGACCCCGTTTCCTATAGTTTCCAGTCGTTCTATGTAATTCTGTGTTGAAATGTGAATAAAACAAAGATATTTAGGCCAAATTTATTGGGGTCTTGAATGTTAAATATATTTAATTACTTAATTAACTAAACAGATTTTTAGACGAGTCTTTAATAAATATTATTTTATATATTATCCTTCCAGGGTCCTTCGGTGGAGACCCAGAAATGCGGCAAGAGCATCGCCGATACGTGGGACTGCATCTACGAGACCTCGGGCACATCCATAACCACGGCGAACAGCTCGGAGGTTAGCCAGGAAATCGGGCCCGGGTGTCGTTGTGGCTGCATTGTACATCTGGGCTCCTCGAAGCCCAAAAGGATCATTGCGGGAGCCACACAGAGCTGTCCCGGTCGCTCCTTCTGGCTCATACAGGTACGTCGTCACATTAACTGATCCCCCGAGCCCTCGAAATAAACAAATAAGAGAGAGCTGCCACTGGAAAGTAGCGAAAGTTAAGTGAAGTTTTGTCCTTTGGCCATTGGTCAAGTTTTGAAAGCTTCTCCGGCTGTCTGCCGCCATAACTATAAAAGCGAACAATGCCAAACACTCAGAAGTCCGAGTCCATGAATAAAATTCCGCAACGCTTCAGAGGCTGCTACTGCTGCTGGCCCCCAGACAAAGGACCAAGGACCTCCTCCGCCTAATGTACCATGGCAGGCGGTGGAGTGAGTTGGAGCGGAGCATTTCAGGCTGGCCAAAGGGGGTTGAACTCAATTCATGCATAATAAATGCCCCCACTTGGTAGGCGTTTTGGCCAGTCCCGAAAACTATCAATGCGTAAGGTCTATGGGGGTGGCTTGAACTCTCCACACCCTGTATTTGTGGGTGTAAATGGGTATACTAGAAGAGACGCTGTATACGTAGGGAGCTTTAAGGCCTTTAAGTCTAGTAAAAGTGTACATACATATGGATGTGGTTGGTTTAAATTTCCAATTATAATTATTATTATTGTTGAATTTTCTAGTTTATGCCTTTTAGAGGAAAAGCTAAATGGTTGTAGAAATTTATTTCGCTTGTGTTGATGACAGAAATTCAAACTTATTTATGAATTAAACTGAATGTACCCACAATTAGATAGAAACTGATTAAAAATCCTTGGTTTTTGTACAACCCTGTTTATAAAGCAGATCTCGCCACAGGGTGTTCCGTTCCACCAAAAGTTCCCCAAAGACAGGGTTACCCGGGGACTTGATTGAAAAGGGAATCGAAAGAACCGCTCACTTTGCTCTTTCCTTTTGCGCTCTCTTAAGACAGCTTGCCTTATCTCTGTCTCGCACCGTTTTCCTCGTTTAAAAGGAGATAGCTCTCATTCAAGTTTCTTTCCTTTTATTCTTAGGAGCGCAACAGAAAGAATAGGTTAAGTCTAGTGTACGAGCTCTCTTATAATAATAATTATAATATAAACTCTACTAAGACACTGCTGACTTTCTTTGCATACCTTTTCTCTTTCCCATAAGCACTTCCACTCAATAAATCAAATCAATAGGTATTCCTTGGTCGAGTTAGCCCTCATTTTAGGTTCCTACATATTTTTTGTTCCCCTTTGCCCCGGATACAATTGGAATGATTAGACCTGCCAATTGGCACGTTCGATAGCGGGAGGAGGGATATATGTGCTGATTGGAAGGAGGCTGAATGGTGATGAATGCCTGACCCACTTTGGTAGCTTCCTCCTGTGCCGGAATGGTGGGGGGGAAACCCAAACATTTGCCCGTATGTTCACTAGCAACAAAAGAAGAAAAAACTCTCTTCCTTGCAGGTGGATGGCGAGGAGAGCATTGCGCTTTCCCTGAGCTTCCTCCGCCTGCCCTGTGGCGCCCAGTACATAAAGGTGCGCGACGGACCGTCGCTTTCATCCACGCTTCTGGTGGAGCTCAACGGCGGCGGGCTGAGTCTCAAGGGAGGCGATGTTCCGGTGTCCGTCGAGTCGAGTGGCGGCCAGCTGCTGGTGGAGTTCTCCGCCGGCGATGGCCAGGCGGCGAATACATCCTCTGTGGCCCAGGACGGAGGCGCATCCTGCACCGGAGGCTTCATGGCCAGTGTGCAGCAGCAGTTGGGTGAGTGTAGTCCCCGCCCGGAAGTCTCCATGTGAATTCGGTTTAAATTGAGCTCTCAACGTCACCACAGCAACGGGGAGCAGCAACGGCAGCTCCACACTTGTTGCGGCCACTCGCTTGGCCGGAAAGAGTCGCTCCATAGCCCAGAAAACGATGACACATCTCCGGTTCACTTTGGTCCATCTGAGCGCCATGATCTTTGCCAGCATAATCATCATAATTAGCGCCTTGCTCGGTGGGTATTAGTGCAAGTTTGGAAAGCTTAATTAATTATTTAATTCATTTATTTGTATACCTTATTAGGTGCCCAGTACGTGGTGCGCTACCGCAAATACCACCTGGCGGTTGCTCGGCGCCAGGACGAGGGCTCCCGCCTGCACACGCCGAGAGCTTCGCTGAGTTCCCTGCAAGGACCTCCCTCGCGAGCCATGTCCACCACTACCCTGCTCTCGGAGGTGATTTACCTGGTGAAGATGCGGCCCAAGCACCACCTGCGGCACTCCATTCTTCGCGAGAGCGTGGACGCGGAGAATCTGACCAGCGAGACGGAGTTCAAGGAGACGGATTCGCCGGGAATGCTGGCCAAGTGGTGGGTCCTTAAAATAAGAAAATAAAGTTAAAGTTAAAAAAATAAACAATATTTTTTGCAGCGACGAACTCAAGGAAATGGGCAGCTCGGCTTCCATGCTTACACTGCGCAACGAACGATCCTCGCCAGCGCGATCCTTGGACACCGGCAGCGTCATTGGTTCTCCCTCCTCCGGGGAAGCCGAGCTGGCGGAAGCTCATAGCCGGGCCGATGAGTCCAAGGACTCACCCACGGACGACCGCCTGGAGCCGGCCAGCTGCAAGGACAGTGCCCGGGACTCGGAGTCCATCATATCCTCGGGCATGAGCTCCCTGTGCAACAGTCCGCCTATGAACAGCAAGCGGCTGAGCAAGTACTCGGATCGCTACGACGCGGTGACCCTGAAGCTGCTCTCCTCCCGACTGGACGAGAGCCTGCAGGATGCCAGCTCCCTGCACTCTGTGACCGAGTCCCTCAGGCTGGGCCGCCTGGGATCGCGCAGTGTCAGCTCCTCCCTGACGAATGTGAGTTAAGAGGTTGCTCTGCCAAATCCTATATAATTTCCTTCCATAATTATAATTTCTATTCCCAAAATGTTTATTTATGAAGTATGACCAACTATTAAACCCCTTAAGTCCTTGCAGGGCTGCTACTCCCCGGCTGCCAGTGTGGTCAGCACGGCGACGATCAGGACGACCAGCAATCCCAAGGAGTCCAAGGAGAAGCAGAATCGCAGGAGGCTGCTGGCTCGTCCCGGATCCGAATTCTCGCTTGGCAATCAGGAGGAACTCGAGCTGGACTACTACGACTACAACGTGATCAATGCAGGCTCGGCGCCGGGCTCCTACCTGGGCATGGATCCGGCATATCTGGTGTGGATTCCGCCCTTCGAAGAGGTCGCTGAGCGGGAGGAGGATGACAAGACACCGGAGCCGGAGCGGGAACCGGATCCCGAGAGAGACGAGCGAGAGCCGCTCTACGAGGAGATTCAGATGCCCAAGTACGGCCACTATCTAAGCCCCGCCAGCAACACGGAGTCCAGCAAGTCCAACACTGCGGATAATACTCCCAGCTCGGAGGAGCGATCGCCCCCGAACAGTGGTCGTCCCTCCAAGGCCACCTCTCCCTGCGACGGCGGCAAGACCCTGCCCAAACAGCCCACTCCGTTCATGTCCAGGAAGCAGCGCCGCCAGTCCAAGCAGCAGCTACAGGCCACCCTATCCCTCAGCGCCGGATCCCTGGACAACGAGCAGCGAGCTGGAAGAAGTACGAGAAAGCCCCCCATCGAGATCCCGGCAGTGCACCAGAAGCTGGAGGCCGACTTCGAGCCCAATGAGTCCATGACGGGCTCGTATGTGGAAAAGGAGACGGCCGTGGAGAAGTCATCTGGGGATCTGCAGGAGTTTCTGGCCCTGGACGACATCCAGTTCGCCGATGAGAGTGGCAGCGACTACGAGGCGGTAAACCTCAAGCAGGTGGCCCAATCGGAGTCCAAGCTACACCAGGACGATGTCCGATCGAAGCTGCTGAGAAGGAAGGAGCCCAAGTCGAAGGAGGTGTCCGTGTAGCCCGGCAGCTCGCCTGTACATACTTATAGAAGGAGCACAAAGAGGACAGCATATGTTTAGTTATATCTTCGATCTTGTAAAATACGGGTTAATATTACATATGAATGCGGCAGCAGCACCATGAGAAACGTAGACCACCTTGGAGTAGTTGTGTCTCAAAGCTCATCTCTCTCTGAAAACTGTATACTTATAGAAGTAAAGAATCTAGTCTCAAGCTCGTATAAGGCTACTCTGTTTAATCTCACGTTACACTGTATATACCGTAGCTAAGCCTCACTGTAATCTAGGTATTTATTCGCACCAAAGTATTCTATTTTATATAATTAAGACATTTTAATTGGCATTTACTTGGAATTAGGAAATTGGAATTACTGCGGACTTTGTGATCTTTATTTATTGCTTGCAAGCATTGGAAATTCTAGTCAATATGAATAGTCGAAATTAATTAGCGTTTCAGATCAAAAAAATGTTTTTGTTTTGCCAGATACTAAGCCTTTTAAACACACAGATCCTTAAGTTAAGAAACTAAATAAAGTACTTGTACAGAAAGCGGAGTATTAATATATTCATTGGGATATATTCATTGGGATATATTCATTTGGATTTGACTTATTCAGAGGGCAGCATCATTTATTGGTTTCTGATTAACAAACCTAAGGACTTGGCAAGAATATCATTATCTTTTATATAATTTTCTTGTCAAATCCCTAAGAATTGAATCATAAATCTATTACAGATCAAGAGCAAGTAATCGAACTACTTTCCTTGGGAAAAATAAAAGAATTACATCTCTTGAGAAATGTTATTCTCTTACTTGGCGTTGGGAAAATAGTTGAATTACTCTTCTTGGGGCACGTATTTAATTTTCTTTCCCTGGTGAAAACAATGTACCTATCCTCCAGGGAATACATTTTCTTGTCCAGTCGTCGAGCTCGATTGGATCCCTTGCTGGGCTTATTCCACATTGCCATGTTGGCCCGATAGGCCAGCAATTCCTGCCGCCTTTGCGCCTTTTTCATTTCCTCCAGGAACGGGACATCCTTCCCTGGACACCGTATCGTCCGGCATATACAACAAACTGACTTCTTTTTTAAGATTTCTTGACATTCTTTCTCCATTTCGGGGGTCTTTTGCTTTGGCTTCGGCTTGTTCAGTTTATTTTCAACACCAGTATCCTTAACCTTTGTCATAGTGTCCATTTTGAATATGTCATTATAGGGATACAGAAGTAAGTCGCGATCGTGGATACCCTCAAGGTCCAGGGAAGTATTTTCGGTATTATCGCCAGAAGGCTTATTCAGATACTGTTTCAACTTCCTCAGCTTCTCCTGGTAGGTATCGGTCGAAGCCATGCTAGTTTTCCGGGAGGCCACACTTCCCCTTAAGCGTCTCTGGTTCAAGGACGGTCTGGTTGACCAAAAATTAACTATTTCAGGTGGCAACTGAAAGACATCGCGGATTAGCTCGGATGCAATGAAGGAGTTTTCGATTGCCGGGGTGAACGCTGCCACACTTGGCTTCTGGTCCACCTTTGGGTTCTGAAATCTGTGTCGACTTGCTTTACTATATTTTTCGGTACTTTTAGCCTTAAAAATTCGTAGTTTTCGAATTTTTGTGGCACTTGCTGGCTCAGCTTTAACTTCTCGCTTCAACCCAGTTGGTTTTCTGACTGTATCTTCTTTAACATTATTCTGTGGGACATCTTCCTCTCTTTCTCGTGTTAGCTTCTTATAGCTCGCTACCGTAGGAAATTCGGATATAAATTTAGGGGGCTTTGGCTTGATAAGTGCTTCCTCGGGCTTGATTTCATTGGGTCTCTCTAGAATTTGAAATACTTCTTTCAAAATGCTGTTGCCAATAGGATTCAAAGTGGAATGCCTTAAAGAAAGTTCCTCTGAGGGAAGCTTCTGTTGACACTGGGTGGTTTCCTTGGCTTTTATATATCGCTTCAATCCAGTTGGTTTTTTGGCTGAGTATTCCTTAACATTCTTCTGTTCGATATCTTCCTCTCTTTGCCTTGTTAGCACCTTATAGTTCGCTTCCGAGGGAAATTCGGGTATAAATGTATTGGGTCTCTCTGGAATTCGAAATACTTCTTTCAAAGGGCTTTTGCCAATAGGATTCGACTTTACCTTGGCGGTTCCTTGCTCCTTACTGGAATCATGGGGCCTGTGATGGCGGCCAGCAGGGTTCTCTTCTACGCGCTTTTCGTGTGACTTTCCTGTGGAATTTCGTTGCTTCTTTCGGGTCTCATTAAATTTGTTTACAATATGTTCGACGATGGGTGTTTTAGGGAAGGAGACCTTGGCACTGGAATCCTTTATAGGAACTTGCTCTGCGGGAGGCTTCTGTTGAATCTGGGTGGTTTCCTTGGCTTTTATTTTTCGCTTCAATCCAGTTGGTTTTCTGGCTGTGTCTTCCTTAACATTTTTCTGTTGGATATCTTCCTTTTTTTTCCTTGTTAGCTTTTTATAGTTCTCTTCCGAGGGAAATTCGGGTATAAATTTAGGGGGCTTTAGCTTGGGTTTTTTAGAGAAGACCTTCGAATTGGAATCCCGTATAGGAAGCTGCTCTGCGAGAGGCTTCTGTTTGCGCTGGATGGTTTCCTTGGCTTTGGGAGGATTATTCTGAAGCTTGGAATTCTGCTTTAAGATGGGAATTCTGGCCGTCTGAGAATAATGCTGATGCTCGGTGGTTTCTTTGGAGATGTTTGTCTCTGGTAATGTCGTTTGAGCTTTCCTTGGCTGTTCACGCCGCTTATTGATTTGTGGCCAAATTTGAAATAATTCTTTTTTAGAATGTTGGGACTTAGAAACTGACTTGGGGTGTTCCCCCTTGTTAGTTCTTTGCTCATTGGTCTTCTCTCGAAGTTTTTTGGACTCGACTATTGGATATTTCGCTTTCAAGGGCTTTCCTTTGGACTTTTTACCTTTGGAAGGTTTCTGCTGAGTTGTGGTCTCAGTATCCCTCGGTCGCACTGTATAGATCTCTATCACTGGTGGACGCACTTTAGGAGTTACATGTCTTCGGGGTCGATTCTCTTCCGCTTTAAGATAACATTTGCATTGAAGATGCGTCTTAACGATGTCGTATATGTCATTGTAGATTCCATCATTATCAAGATTGAATTCCCGTTTGGTTTCTATTCTACTGCGTCCTGCTGACTTTCCACAACTAGGTTGATCCTGGCTGGCCTGGAGAATCTGGTAGAAGGCATTTTTCTTGTCGACACCTTCGTTATGCTTTGATCTAGAATGCCTCGAGTCTGGGATCACACTTGATCCGGTTCCGGCTAAGGGAACTCCTGAGGGGGATCCAGACATTTGCTTGGTCCACACATTCCGCTTCCTGGGGCCAGTTGGCCAGGCAAGAGTGCCTTGATCGAATTTCTGAATGCAGTACAAAACATTCGAGATCGAGTTGGACAGATACTTGGCATAAGGATTGATGGGAGTGGGATTGGGTGGCCGCTCCATAGGCTTGACACGGAGAATTTGGATTTAAAAATACTATGCAATCAAAATATGCACTTTTTTTTGTATCTTTCGATAAATTTGTAGACAATTTAGAGCAAATTAATAAGAAAGTGAAATAAATACTACAGGCTTACTAGGTATAGGAGCTCAATTTCGAGTTTCTTTTATATTTATCATGGGGTTAAAATTTGTAATAGGCCTACAACTTTAGAATTAGACTAGGTCCAATACTGAAAAGGAGGAGGTCACCAGGTAAAGGTAGGTGTAGAGAATAGCCAGAAACAATGTGAGTCACATTTTTATTTCAAAATATGTAATTAATAAATTATGTAAAAGTAAATAGTTAATTGATGACTAGAGCATGGCGTATCATAAATTAGATGCCAACACGTTCACCTAAACCTAAACCTTCCGTACCTAAACCTTCAGAGTCGAAGAAACCGATTTAGAAGTTTTTGAAATATAATTCAAAACTCTATTATAATACAGTAGAAAATAGTCAATCCAAAAATTTAGTACCTAAAATTCCAAGCCTAAATATACACATACAACCAATAACAATACCCCTAGAAGGATGTGTAAGGACACGTCCCCTGAAGATTGCGCCAGAATCTATGCCTATTGGTGTATAATATTAGGAATTGTTTTTCTAGTCTGTGCCTGCTTAACGCTTCTTAAAGGAATAAGGGCATTAAAATATTCAGACGAATATCAAAGTGGAATATACATTCGTAGGAGAGACGATTTGGTAGATCCCATATTTCTTATAGTCGTCTGTGCTCTATTAATATTTGTCGACGTATTGTATATAGTCGCTGGAGTCCTATTGTGTCTGGGAATGAACCGGGTAAGTCGATTTGCTATAAAGTAAATATTTATTGACCCAATCCAATATGCCCCATCTACAACACTTAAAAGAAAAAAAAATCCGTTGAAATAGCTTTTGCCACAACAGTTCAGTACTTCTTGCTTCTCTCATATTATATATTTTTCGATAATAAAAAATCCATAATCAATCATTTTATTCATCCTTAAAGGATATAAACATCTGACCAAAGTTATAGCACTTTCCTCGAGCCGCATCGGGTATTGTTAGTATTGATTCTTTATTTTATTCTTTGCAGGAAAGTGCCAAAATGTTTAAAGCTGGAAAGTACCTAAGCTGGTTCGCCGGAATTGGTCATTTCTTTTTAATTTTTCCTACAGGTAAGTATCCAAAACCTTGTAATCAATTTTTAATTAGAGACTATCGATAAAGGAATTACTGAGTTAAAGTTAGTTAAGAAAGAAGAAAGGGTTTTTTGGTAAAATATGATTGTACACGTATTCATCCTGAAGTAGTATTGAAAAAAATTCTAAAGCATCCTAACATTAGGCGAATTGTAATTCAATTTAAATATTTTAAATTATTTATTGTAAAACCGAGAGGAAGCCTTAAAAATTAAACTTCTCTGTTTGATATTTGTCCTATTCGAAGCACTCGTATTCTATATCCTTGAATTTTTTTAGTTATACAAGTTCATAAATATTTCGATTAGTTATCATTTGTTTACAATACCTTTTCTCATTACAGTTTTCCATGTTTATGCAGTTTTGAAACTAAGTGCATACATTAAAACTCGCTGGGACAATTAAAAAGGGATTTCCAATTGAATTTTTCCGAAGACGTCTATATATTTAAAATTGCCAATGTGTTTATATCCAAAATTTCTGTGTTGTGATCACTCAAAATTGAAAAAATATATGAAACATGAACATTTACGTACACTAGCGTTTTGAAATTACTTGAAAACGTGTCTAAAAATATGCTACAATAATTGTCATCGTAAAATAAATAAATTTGGTGCCTTAAACTTTTCGTTGCATACTTTTGGACGCATTTTAAAGTGATTTCAAAACCCCGATATAGTGCTATTGTGTACTAGACCTCGGTAAAATTCCTTTCAGATCTTGATGTGGAGCGCGACGGGGCTTAAAATTTGTAAGTGAAATGTGATATTTTGACTGAAAACAACATGAATAGCTGATGTAAATCCAAATTCCGTTAATTTATTATACTAATATTTTAGGAGTTGGTTCTCTTCCGGCTTAGGAGGGTTTAGGAGGAGGTGACCAGGTAAAGATATGGTAGAAATAGTCATAAACCAAAATTATTTTTATTTCAACATATTTTATTAATAAAGTTTCAGGAAAATATTTCGTCTATCGATGAAATGTGGCTCAAAATACAAATAGGAGAGACAGGTAGGTAGGTGCTTTTGCTTATACGTTAGATTTACAATCGTAAATTGTTAATTGATGACTAGAGCATAGCGTATCATTATTTAGATGCCATCGAGGGGCGACATTAATTGGTCCTATAGTGCCTGTTGAGAAGCGTTTTGGTATTAGACTATAATAGGTACTCGTTTACGATCGTGTGAATATATGTATATATTATTACTCTCTATTAACGAACGACTTATGCTAGGGTAACTCTTTAATTAACGGATATCGTCGAGAGACTAATATCAAAAGTATTTATTGTGTTGCTTTGGTTGAGGTCGGAAAGTTTACATTTTGTTTTTTTTTAGATGTTATATTTGAATGCAAGCAATATCTTTGAACTTTATTCGGTTCAAAGCCGAAAGTTATGGAGTGGATATATAATCCAACGGATATTGCAAGTAAAACTTGTGCCAAAGCATGGTCCATGGTCCATTATAACATTGTTATTAGCTGCTTACTCACTAGGTTGATATTCGGTTATGCGAGATGGTTTTAAACTGAACATTCTGTCCTTGAGTTTTAGATATCAATAATTCCAAAAGTTTTTAAATTAAATTTACAATTTATTAGTTAAAAAATATGATTAAATTGCGAATTTAGTAGTAAGGTAGCTTAATGGTTTTTTACAGTTTAATTGTCATTTTTATAAAATTTATTTGAACTAGCCATAGTGAAATATAAAAATTAATGTTGATCCCTTGGGCCTTTTAAATTGTTAGCTGGATAAACAATTAATATGTAATATTCATATGCTTAAATGCTAGTATAAAGCGTCCTATATATTCAACAATATTTATCTGATACTTTTTAACATTTTTAAGAAAAACACTCACACTTCTGTTACAAGTGAATAAAGCTAGTAAAGGAGTGCACAAATGGTTATTCTTAACTTATTTAATTTAAATCAAAAGCGTAAGGGAATGGCCAGTAGACTTGCTAGGAAGTCTGTTCTATTGCTTTCGCGGAGATCTAGATATTCATCTTTCTTTTCTTTTCGCCTGTAATAATTTAATAATGTCTTAATCTTTGGTAAATTGTAGCTTTTTGATCTTGACTGGGAAGAGTAAATATACATTAATGTTAACATTCGTATTTAGTCAATGGCCTTGAAGAGTCATGAAGAATGTGCTATAAATGCGCCATGTGAACCAATTGAAAAGCCTTTTAGAATACGTTATCCAAAAAAAGAAATGTTATATTAGTTCCTTGAGAACTATGAAGTCTACGACTTCTTGGGATCTATTACTCTCGCCTCGCAGTCCGTGGGATCAATGTCGTGCTCCACGACTAGCGTGTTCTTGGAGATCTTGTCCGCCAGCAGAGTCACGGGATCTGAGGCCGTCTTGGCTACGACTGGTCTGCCCGTCGATCGTCGCCGTATGTTCTCGTCCTGCTGCTGCTTCCGGTGCAGATCGCTCAGCCTGAAGGCCTCCAGGAACTCGTTCAGATCCACTTTGCCATCGCCGTTTAGGTCCATCATCCGGCACTTCTCCAGCATTTCCGCCTTGGAATAGGCACCCGGCATGTGGGTCACCAATAAATCAATAGCAGTTTCAAACTCATCCAGTGTTATTTCCCCTAAAAGGATATGCAGTCATGAGAGTCATGATTGGAGTGAGTGACTTGCCGTCTTACCAGAATTATCCGCATCAATTATATTAAAAATGGCGACCAAACTGGCCTTGTTGGCGTACAGAGCATCCATTACCGACGTGCCATCGGCCTCAGCTTCCAACTGGAAAAATAGTACAGGTATTTCCCTATTTATCTATCAGATTAGATATTTACTTACAATCACATCCGTGTCGAGCAGATCCAGTGTCCGGTAATAGTTAACCTTCTGGCTGTCCGTGCCCGGTGCCAGCTTATCGCGCAGGAGACGCCAGGGCAGCCCCAACTTGGTGACCTTCTCCATCACCAAACACCAGTTCGAGATGGATATGTAGCCACTATCCTTGGCATCGCACTTCCTGAACTCATCCTCCAGCTCGTCCCGGTGATCGCGCATCCGCACCGCAAGCTCCTTGAGGGCGGAACTCTCCACGATTCCCATGCGCTGCTTGAACGACAGCCTCTTCGTTTGCGATGCCGCCGATATATACTGAACGAAGTGGGGCATCAGCTGGTTGTTCAGCCGGATATAGGCGCCCTTGTTGGAGCCAATGGCATAGTAGTTGGAGGCCGAGAAAATCGTAATTATCTGCGAAAATATTGGGAAGAGAGACGGTTAAAGAAGATTGTAGGGGTATATTTATCAAATAAAGGATACTATTGCTCTGTCTTGATCTTAATGCAAAATATATATTTTTTATCTCTGACTTCAGTTTGCATACCCTTACGGTTATAAGCATCACTGGAGTTGAATGAACAATTTGTTCGTATATTTATTTTTTGCACCGTTCAAAGTGAATTGCAAATTTCTATTCAGATTAAAGCTACTGAATCGAAGAATGATACAAGTACCCGATCTACAAGTCATAGATTCATAATTCAAAACTATATATTCCAATAGAGAGTAGTCAATCTAAAACTCCAAAATGCTAACCAATCCAACTAATTTTGTCCCCAGGAAAGACGAGGATGAACTTTGGTCCCGACGCTATGCAATTATCTGTATGACTTTTGGAGGTTTTCTTGGACTTATTTTTGGATATGTTGTTATATGGGGAATAATGAAGGATCGGAAGCTGGATTCAAGAGCTATAGATTTAAATCGTCCCAGCATGTGGGACCAATATTTAGATGAAAAATCTAGAATTAAATATCCTTCGGTGAGGTATATATATCTATCTTATGTGTTTGGCTTTTTACTTATTGGCCCGGTATTGTACTTTTTCGCTGGACTTTTATTGTATCTTGGAATGAAACAGGTAAGCTATAGATATTTATTGATCCAATCTGATATGCTCGGTCTATCTACTTGCCTCTTAAAAAATGTCAGAGTTATACAATAGAGCATTTCAGAAAAGGAATCTAAAACACTTCAAGATTCAATAAATCCGTAGAAATGCCATCCCTTTGGCAAAGAAGAATTCGAATTGCAATTATTACGAATTTAAATTATCACCATATTTATTATTTTATTTTTATGCAGAAAAATATCAGAATGTTTAGAGCTGGAAAGATCCTGAGCTGGGTCGGAGCAATGCTTAATTTCTGGTTATCTATTATCCCACGTAAGTTTCCGACGCTTTTTACTGTATTGACAAATCCTTTTATTTTGATAGTAAAACGAGTTTATGCAATGCTCACAATGCTCTTTCATGTTACAGTTGCGCATTATGTATGTGTTTCATCAGTAAAAATATACCTTGATAAATTAATCAAATCGAAGGGAAGAATTAAAAAATGAATTTCCAATTGAAGTTTTCCGAAAACACATATTACAAATAGCCTGAGTGATTATCTCCAAAATTTCTGCGTTGTGATCACTCAATGTTTAAAAAATGTAAGTATTTAATACTTATGTGTACTTGACGTCGATAAAATACCTTTTTTTAATTTCAAACAGAAGATTTTGAGATTTTGATGTGGAGCGCAGGGGCGTTTTAAATTTTGATGTGCACTGACACCGCTGTTTCTTTAGATAATTGTATTTCTTTAAATAACTTTTCAGCCCAAACCTAATTATATTTCGATTAATAAGGTGTATGTTGAAAAGTTATTTGTAATACCTCAAGAAGTCTTTGAAAAATATTATCCCGTAAAATTCAAAAAGTAAGTGGCTAAAATCATGAACAGCATGTACAGTCAATAATCTCTTTAGAAGGATGGAATTTTGGTATTGTGAGGGGGTAGTGTCCCCAATGTGTTGTGCCGACTTGTATTCATGTTGGTGTATAGCGTGGACTGTTCGTCCAATTGTTTGCTAGTTGTCTACATGTAATGATAATAAAAGCAGTGCCCCGTCCCGTCAAATGATCAAACCTGAAGATGGCAAGATGGAACACAAGCAACAGAAGGAACAGAACGACCATCCATGAAAGAATACATAGCTAAAGAATTTATAAAAAATCTATAATTATTATGTATTCTTATAATTTCTATAATTTCCGGCATAATGTAAATACTCGCTGGAGTTTTAATGTGTATAGGAATGAATCGGGTCAGCCAAATTATAAAGTAAATATTAATACAATCAACACAACCTCAGAAAGGGTTTCCCAACTTCCACGGGAGCTATCGATAAATATTGACCCAATCTGATACCAAAGTACTATATCTGCCTCTTAAAAAAGACCAGAGTTATACAATAGAACATACTTTTAAATTCAATGAATTCGCTAAAATATCTTTTATCATCATTTAATCAGCTTACAATACCTTTTTCTGTTTACAGTTTTACATTTTTTGTCAATGCCGAAAATAAGGGAATACGTGAGAGAGCGCTGCCCAAGTAAAGAATGGATTTCCAATCGAAGTTGTCCGATGACACTTGTATTTCACATTGCCAATGTGTTTATCTCCAAAATGTCTGCGGTGTAATCACTCAAAATTTAAAAAATATGCGAACTCGAACTTTTTTTTTATTTGCAACAAAAAGTAAACTTTCAGATCTTGGTGCGGAACGATGCAAAGTTTAACTTAAATTCGTATGTATTTACCACTTTATTTTGACTAAAAACGCCATGAACACTATGACAAATTATTCCCACAGATTTCCACATGTAAGTTCTACATATGTATATACATACATATATTTGACTTTGGATAATAAATCTCAAGCTATCGACGTCCTTTTCTTCCCGATTACTAATCCAATCAATATTTCAATAATTTTCTGCAATGCCGAAGGAAGACCTTGGTGATGAGTTCTTCCTTTAACAATGTGAGCTCGGAACAATATTTGTTAAAACATCATTGTCATTCGGAGCATTTTTTTTTAGCTTCTATTCTAACTCGTCGATCGGTCTAGGGCCTCGAAACCTGGGTTATGCGCCATCGTGTATTCATCCCATTCATTTCACGATATATTCTCCGGATTTTCTGAACTGAATTAAGAACCTTATTTTTTCAATGAGATGTCAACGATAACGAAGTATAGAATTTCCATACAACAACTTAGAAAGGGGCACTTCTTTGATCTTTATCACGGATTTCTAACAATTCACTGTGCGGCTGAATAAATAAATAAAGTATGAAAATGAACATGTTTAAAAATTTGTTTTTTTGTGCCGCATATTGTTAGTTATGTTACATCAAAGTCTCGGGAACCAGTTAGGATAAAAGATAATTGAATAAACCTCATAAATCAAATTTAAATGGTAAAAATTGTTTTTTTTTAACCACATGTTTGACCTTTGCTATTTTAGCTCTTGAAACATTTAAGCTGAATAAACATTCTGCGGCTTTCATCCACAATTCTGGCAGGTGACAGGTGTCTTCAAAAATCAATATCATTCAATTACAAGGCAGCGATGCTATTAAGCAAACGTAAAATTGCACATAACCGCTTAATGCACTATGCATGTAAATTGCAACCGCATGACAAGTCAAATATAATGACAAGGGGGTTAATGAGGAGGGAGCCAACTTCATGTCAGAAATCCATATACTTATGCATATTTAAACGGTCAACATGGTGTAAGGAAAATAAGTCTTTGCTGGCAAATTGTGGGTGATTATCAAATGTGGCAAAATTGCCACTGGGTCCACTTATATATAATTAGGGTCATTATTGTAAAATAACTTTGCAAGGATATGTAAGCAGGGTGGTTGCCTTGAAATATTGAAATATTGGGGGAGGCTTGAGAGCCCTATATGAGGGATACCCACCTTGTTGTCATGCATGAACTCATGACCATTTGGCTTGCATTCGTGGGATCGAATGACGTAGCTGAGACGGTGGCGCTGCAGGAAGTTGTCGGTGACATCCGGGCCAAACCAAACGCCAGCTCCGCGCAGAGTGTTCGGAACACAACCCATCGTGGCCTGCGGATCGCTCCACATAATGTCGAAGATCTGGAATTACAAGGGATCTATAATACATGCTATAGGGAGAAATATCCAAGCGTCGTTACCTGCTGCCACTCGGTCTTGTCCAGGGGCTCGCCATCTGTGAGTGGTGGCCGCAAAATGGACACGTACTGCAAATTAAAAGTCAGAACCAACTTAATTTTTATCTGTTTGACTTCCTACCTTGCCCCTATCAATGCTCTTGATGAGATCCAGGCTAGTGCTGTCCGAGAAACCACCGTGGACAATGAGCACTCGACTATTGAGAATGGAGCCCAGGGGAAGCCATCGGTAGACCTCGTCGATGAAGGCCAGAATGCGCTTGTGATTTCGCTGCACGAGAAGATACACAGAAAACAATGCTTAGTATAGACTCTGCTCTGTTTAGGGGAAGGATATTTAACTTACAGGATACTTGCTCTCCACCTCGCGAATGAATCCATAGCGGGCATTCATGACACTATCCTCGTGGTTGCCCCGATTCAGGAATACGGCCTGGGGAAAGGCCAAATAGAGAGAGAGCAGGAGGAGGAGCACCTCCAGGCCTCGCTTGCCCCTGTCCACGAAGTCGCCATTGAACACGTAGGGATTGGAAGAAGAGGGAAGACCATTCTGCGAAATATAACCTTTTAATTATCAGAACTATGGGCTAAATCAATAGAGGTTATTCCCACCTTATGCAGCACCACTAGAAGATCGTCCAACTTGCCATGAAGGTCGCCACACACCGTTACCTGTTGGGACACGGCCGTGGACACGGGTGAAATATTGGGCAGCTGCTTCAGGGATTTGGCTGCTTCGCGTAGAATTAGTGCCACATATTTGGGATGCAATCGGTTTCCCTGAAATCTTAAGACTTTAGTGGCTGTAGTTAGTTAATTTGAGTAGTTTGCCTCACCCTTTTCTTGCGGAAGACATCAATCAATAGATCGATATGGTTCTTTCGTATTGGCAACTCTATTTTGGCATTCACAATGTCCCCGAACTCCTCCACGAGGTCGTCCTTTTCCTCCAAAACGGAAACTAAATAAAAGAAAGTTGAGTTTAAGCTTTAGATTAGGGATGTTAGTTCCTCAATTCCCTGGCAATATTCCAAACTCACCATGGGCCGATCCCTGGTACTGATTCTTTCTGCCCGCCGCCTGGGGCATGTGCTTAATGAGGTCATTGAAGAATTTATATAGCTACGTCAAAAACACAAAAACACAGAAAATGAAAATAAATTAGCAGAGTGGGTCAACAATGCTTCGGCGAGGTTGCACTTGCGACAAAGTTTCACGGCTGAGTTGATTGCTATCGACTTTTGAAACTCTACAAATGCACTCGACTGACGTCGTCGTCGTCGTCGTGGAGGGCTCTCTAGTCTCTTGAGCTTTTCCTTGGCGCCTTCACCGGTGGATATAACTGCGGCTACTGTTGACTCACCTCAGCCTGGTCCTGTTCGCTGGCGTACTCCAGGTTCTGGAAGATCTGCCAGTTGCAACGCCTCTGCATTTCGCGACGGGCCTGATGCCTGCGATACCATTTCTGGATGAATATTGCCGCTCGGATGGCTGCAAGAGTCGGAAATACGTATGTGTGTGTAAGAAAATATTTTTGAAAATTTTTGGACTTTGCTTTAGGACTAATAAACTATTTTATGGGGTTTGGGGGGGCCGGGTCTACTAAAAACATCGAGGACAGCGCAGTGGCAAGTAATATGAAACAATTTGGGGACTTTGTTATGGGCCAATAAAGCCACCATCTATTTCCCTTTCCCCCTTTGACATTTTCGTCATTGTCGCTTATTACTCACAGCACAATACACAAAACTTTTAATCAGGGAATTTTAATCCTGGGCCGGGGCAGGACTCGGGACTAGGGACTCGGGACTCGGGTGGCGAAGTGATTACTCCCACAAAGTACTTGCCGTTCTCATCCATTTTGATGCAAATTTATTCGTCTGCTATTTAACACAATGCTGAAAACGCCAAAGACTGTGGCAACAGGGGGGAGTGGTGGCGTGGCAGGGGCAGATTGGGGTTTTCGGGCTAACAACTGATTAACATTTACGCAGCAGCTATAATTAATTTTTATTATTATTTTTCGGCCGCTTTAAAGTCTTTACACACTTGTCTCTAGGTCTGGTGGCGAAGGTGACGCGTTATTCTTTCGCAGATTTATGCAACCCATAAGATAGGGCAACATTAACGCTTCGACATCCGCTGAAAATTGCTATCCGCCTTGGAAATATTATCTAATTCGGTTTTACACAAGCACAGCACTGCAAAGGAATACGATATTCGGACATTTAATAGGTTTTTCGTAGGTTTCCTGAGTTTAATATGGAGTATCACGCATCCGTGGATCTATTTTATCCCATTTCCGTTAATAGCAAGTCCTATTTATTGATATTTTCCAAAACCCTAACCAACACGACGTTGAAAACCGCACAAATTAAATTTCCGATTAAAAACATTTGTCTGCCATAAATGTCCTTTGATTCAATTATTTCATTAGGGTTACTTGGAGTGCTTTATAATCGAATTAGGTCATTTGATATTTAATATGAATTTACACAGCTTTAAATAATATATATTTTTAATTGCACGGCAATCGAACGTTAAGAGGAGAAAACCTTATTATTTGCCCGAAATAAACTACAATTCTTAAAGTCCATTTAAATGTTAGCGTGCGTAGCTTTTTCTGTGTCCGACGTTTTACATTTGTCCGCAAAACACTTGAGACTAGATAGACGACCGACTGGAACTGGAACCCAAAACTGCTCATTTCGACCCCGATGCCAGCGGCCTGCATTCAGTTTGCTTTGCGTCAAATGTGCTTTTTCAACTTTTACCGCAGGCACAATGGGCCAAGTTGCTGTTTTAGCCAGCACTTTCGGAGCGGAATTTAGGAAATTTAAGGTACTCATAATAAATAAGCGATTTTTATAATTTTAGTATTAGTTTGAAACAAAATTTGATGGTCCCAGGGAATAAACCGAGCTAGAGCTATTCAATTTGGTCACATCACCGCCCACAAAATAATTAAAAAATTACAAAATAAATATTTATATAATAAATATACTTGAGCTGATGTGTTTCTAGGATTTGAGTACGATTGGATGATAAACATGGGAGTTATAAGACAATACAATTTCAGTGTTTACTGAACGTGGGCAACATATATGTGTTGCCAGCATCAGTGCGTGTTGCTAAGCATGTTCCTTGCAACATTATGTGCATTCTGCCATGTTAGATTTAAGGTATTGTTTTATTTTTATTTCACCTTTTAAAGTAAAGTCACCCTGGATTGCCCCATATTAGTTTCTGGGACTATAAACAGTCATTATTATTTTGATTTGCTTGGAAAGTTGTACAAAAGTTAATATACAACAATTTTTCAAATGGCCCAAGGGGGCATAGAACACTCTATATATACAATTTTTTAATGTTTAGCATTGAGTTATTTATGTGCCACTTTTCCTCATTTATTCCACTATATTTGCAGATGTTTCGAAAGGAATATCGACCACTGTGCTGTATGCCCAATTACCGAAACAGTGGTCCGGGGTAGTGGTGGCTCCGGCACAACCTTTCCCTTTTTCCAATTTGCGTCCACGTCCGCGTGCTTGTGGGTTAATTTCTGGCTGCGTGACTGGCGGAGTCTACGGCGTGCTACTTGCCGTACGGCAGTATATCGTATATATGGAGGTTTATGGCCAGGTTTTCACTAATAGCCGGCTGTCCAGCCAAGGCGGCTGCACGGGGTTTCTTTTGTTTGTTCTTGCCCTTGCCAGTGCCGTGTCTCTAGCTGTTTAGATCCACCTGAGCCGTTTGTATAGCAAATTGGAACAATAAATAAAAGTTAGCGCAAGCGCCGGAACACGACCACAGACATGGTAGAGCGCTCGCTATGTCTAAAAAGTCGGAAAGTCGGAAGAGTCGGAAAGGGCAACTGCAACTGCAATACAAGGTCCCGAAAAGTCCTTTGTTCGCCAACCCAAAATCCCTCTAACCTACGCGAATTGTAAACACCGCCGTAAAGTTGGGTTTAACCCACTTATTATGGATTCGGGGCACAACATGGCAGTCACAAGGCCTGAAAATGTATCTGCATTCAAATTAAATTTGAGGCTAATCGCCTGGAAATTCTGACTGGCTTTGTTTTCTTTTTCAGCTTATAAATGGTTTGAAAAGTACAAGCAACAAAATTAAATGCTAATGGTTAAACATTTTTCATAAAGATTAAATCTTTTATGCTTAAACATTATGTTAAATTCCTTCGTTATTCCTAGAACTCCTTTGGGTGACCAACACAATGTTTTCTTCCCAAAAATTGCATATCTATTCAGGACAGGTTTTTTAAAGAAGTCTAGAATTGTTTCAAAAAAAGTCGAATTAAGTAATAATAAGCTAGAAAATGTCCTCTGTTAAGTTTATTTGTTTGTTACAAATACATTATGATTTTTCTTTACGGTTTTAATATTTAAAAAGTCCTTGGCAGCAACACTTTTTCTGAGAGAAAAAAGTTAAACTCATCAACGTGGACCATGTACTTAAAAAAACCTTTCAGGTTCGTCCACATATTTTAAATTTATTTATTCAAACCGATTTAATTTCGTCTTTTTACTGTAATTTCTATCAGCAAATTAAGACCCCATTAAATTGCACAACTCATCCACGATAGAGTAGGGTCTACAATAAAAGCTCTCCCTAGGCATATATATAAGTCCCTTAAATAGGTAGCATTTCTCTTAAGGTTTCACGCAAGGATCGGAATCACTCTTAAGCGGTCTTCCCTGTCCCTGGACAAAATGCAAAGGGTTATCAGCCCAAGAGAGCTTTTATTATCTGAGCCCCGGAGGCCCTGGTAACTGGATTAGGTTTGTAGGCAATCGTGGGTTTCATTGCCCGTTCAGCACAAATCCCTATTAACGAAACTGGTGAGTCTACATTGAAAGAAATCAGTAAATAAATAAACAATAACATTGTAATCGTTCTTCTAATTATATTTAAGCTTGAAACTCTTCCGACTAAGTTTATACTCTTTATTCTCGAGAAATGTGTTTAAAATTTGAAGTTATTTTATATCAATTATGTTTTAAATTTTAATAATAATTTTGAATAAGGCAAAAGGAAAGTCAAACGGATGCTGGGAAAGACATGACATGACATACAATATTTTTTTCCTCACGTATATACGTGGGACGTTGTGCCTGCTGCTATAAAGGATTCTCTATGTGAAAAGCCAAGGATATTTGGTTGCCAAGACCCCCTTAAGGGTCAACACATGCCCTACATAAAGATCAAAGTAATCTTTTATTTCAAATACTCACTCTTTTCGGCCCGGGAAGCGCTCATGCCACGGAGCGGCTTGCGGAAGTGCTTGCACCAACCTCGCCGCTGGAAGAGCTGCAGCAGACTGGACGCCCTGGTGCTAGTCTGGGCGGCGGTACCCTGCGGCTGGCCGTTGGGGCCCAGCGTCTGCATGCTGGCGCCCACGCGTTCTATTTCCGACGAGCGGCACGAGGAGGCGTCTTCCACGGAGGAGCTGCGCCGCTTCCCGCCGTCGTCGGTGCGCAGGCAAACGCAGCTGCGTAGCATTTCGGCGGACTAGCTGTAACCCAAGACGTGACCCCAGTGCCTCTGCCTCTGCCCCTGCCCCTGCCTCCTCCTCTTCCTCCGCCTCCAGTTCCTCCGCCTTCAGTTCCTCAGTGCTCACTGGGATCCACACATGGATGTGTGGGTGTACGGGGCGAGGGGATGAGGCTTGGCTTGCTAGAGGGTGCGAACTTGGTCTTGGGTGCTGGTGCTGGTGTCGGCAATGGCTGTGGGCCCGGCCAAGAGGTCCGCCTTATGTCACTCGCCTGACAAGGTAATATAATTTGCTCATGGGCATGGGCCAGCGCCTTGTTCTTGTTCGTCCTTCAAATGGCTGTCAGTCTCTGGCGGCTGAGGGATCCGCGGCGTCTGACGGCTGCTACTACTACTACAACGTCTCTCCGCCTCCGGCTCTTAATGCAAATTGATTTTATACTCGCGTAATTTATTCATTCCGCTGTCGCTGATTGCGCTCCTCATATTCCAATGTGCCAAATCCGCGTCTTGGAGCTTTCTCTCTCTTTTCAGCTGCAAATAAATTGTATAAGTGATTTTGTCGTCAAAATCCAAACTAAACTTTTGTTGGAACTTCAAAAATTATGGAAAAACGGGGAATAATTCCACCATCAAAATGAAACTTAAATTAGTTGCGGACTTATTGGAGCAGCACAAATCCTGGTCATTTATAATGGCCAACTCAACCACGATGACGCGGTTCTCCAGCTCCCAAATATAATTATTGTGTGCTTTGGTTGTTATTAACGAATCCTAGGCGTTATTATGAGCTCATTTTGTTTATTGTTAACACCTCCTATTCAGGGTACAGTTACACATGAAATTCATGGTCAAATTCAGGGTCAAAATGCTAATTCTTATAATTAATAGTAACAGGGATTACAAGGCACATTTACTTGAATTTATTGTCAATTAATTCAGGCAAATTATGTTTCAAATATAATGATTTAAGTAGATTATGTGGATTAAAGTTGATAAGTTTTTGGAGAAGAGAACTCAGACAAGAGGAGAATTAAGTTTTTAATAATAATTCATAAATTAAGCGAATAAATTGTAACCTTGTAATGCTGAAAAGTATAAAAAATACATAAAGAGAAGCTGAAACTGTCATTAATTGGATTATCCGGATTACAAGCAATTAAGGTTCAATTAAATGAACGATAATATGCAGTGGATATTTACGTTTTTATATTCAAGATGATATCTCCATTAAAATGCTCAAAGTTCCTGAACGAATATTCCATAAAAGAGACCCCACAAAGTGTTTCCATATCCCTTGGAATATCCCTTTACAAAACTCCCACAACAATATGCAAATTATGGCCGAAGGAAGCCAAGAGACTTGAAAAATAATAAATGCATGCATAGGTGATTACTCCTGAAAGGAAGAGAAACATATGTAATAAAGCCCTGAAATTATGTATGGAATCAATTGACTGCTGCTGCAGCCGAAGGCAGGATGGCTCTCTCTGGCCAGGTCGGCATCGTCCTGCCCCCAGGCCCCACCATTTATGTATCTTTTCACTCTGGTTGCGGTGTTGGCGGCCCAAAAGAACCATTCAACCGATGCGCGATTACTATAGTGTATATATCTATAGATACATGTGTATATATTTGATATATGTATATGAGAGGACTCTCTATGCACGAGGACGGGAACGTGAACGTAAAGGGGTTGTGGCCGAGTGCCCGAGGTCCTTTGTCCTCTGCGCCCGTGTCAGCTTCCATGAAGCCAGTGCTCCCTTGAGTGGCTCCAGACAAACAAACCAATTTTCACCAATTGAGCCATAAAGCCACACACAAAGCCCCGCCGCACAGAGAGCCACACAGAGAGCTCCCACACCAATGCCAGATCCACGAAGTGTGAAATTAAAATGCTAACCTGTAGCGGCACAAGGACCAAGGACTTAACAGATGGCGGTGTCCTAAATATAAAGGCAGCGTGGCAGGTGATATTGATTAATCGCTGGAAACATAGTGCCGATTGGGAAAGCCAAGGAATTTATTTGCCAGAATGGTTTTTCAATAGCTTTTTTCCATACACATATTTTTTGGTTCAAGCATAATGGTTTACTTGGAGTTTTTCCTGACAATGAAATTATAATGGCTATGAATTAGGTAAATTAAACAATTAAAATAATTGTTCTTGTCAAATTTTAAGCTTTCAGGTCTGTTAAAGTAAATAATCTCCTGATGATTGTATACTTAAGGTACTTAAAGCGTATTAAATGGTATATTTACGCTTCCGAAGAACTTAGAATTTCATATTTAATTTAATTTATATTTTATTTCCTATCTTCTGATTAGAATTGGAAGATTATAAAGATTGTGCTGACAGATAAATTAATTTTTCTTGGTTTTATTGGTCGTAAAATTCCATTTCCAGCTTAATTTAATGTCCTTAATGTATAATATAGACTTAAGCGACTTTTGTTTAACGCCCGGCAGAATAATTCATGCAGATCGGTTGCCAAGTTGCCAAGTATCTATTCTTTGAACTGTAATACTCATGCAAATTTCAATTATTACATCCTGTAGCCAAAGATTGAGGGACTTAGGCGAACGAACGAACACTTGGCTTGGCCCTCCCCACTTAGCCGACAAAGAAGTTGGCAGGTAGAATGTTTTCGAATAAAATACAAAAGGCAAAGAACCAATATACACCTAACACTGGCGCCGCTGCTGGCCGTGCTTTTTGCACTTTGCCCCAATGGCACTTTCCCCGAGAAAATTGCGTTAGGAAAAAATGTAAATGTAGCGACGAGAACCAGGCGCTAGCGAGGCTTTTATCGAAATGTAATTTGTCTAAAGTGAAAATGACTTACAGCTTAAATGGCTTAAATTCTTTAAAGGTTTTCCTTTTTTATTTTTGGTCACTTTGTGTTATTGAAATTGAATATGGCAAAGACCCAACATAATAAATCACTATTAAGACGTGGGCTGGAAATATTTTGAGAGGCCAGAAACAATAAATTTTTAGAATTTTTATTCAAAAGAAGATGATGAATGCGGCTTATGCCTCTATTTTTTTTTTTGAGAGCCAATTCAAATTGATTTGAAATGTTTTAAGCCAATTTCTAAAAGCGATGGTCTAATTTCTTTGTCATTATTATTCACTGACTTTTTAATTGGAATTATTTTTATTTTGAATGTATTTTAAGTGGTTTATTTCACAAATTTCTTCACTATTTATTTTAAAAAATACAACATAATCCGGAAAATATTTAAAAATAGATCAATTAACTCAATAAATTTAATAAAAATTCATTTTGGGTTTCTTATCACTTGGGGTAAATTATTTTACTTTTATTTAAGTGACGGCTATGACGAAGAACGCATCGCTCTTGTTCTGATTTCATAAAATCCTCAAAGTATAAGCCAATTAATGCAGTTGACAATGACCAAAAAAGGTTTTTGGGGTCAACTTGATAGATTTGTAGAGAGAGTCCCGAAAATCCCATTTTAAGGAGCCCCGGAGTCAACTCTATTTATTTCAATTACCGCAGCGTACTGGTCAATTTCCGGTTTCCGTGCCGGCGGCTGGTGTCCTGGTGTCCTAGTGTCCTAGTGTCCTAGTATCCGGGTGTCCTGATGTCCTGGGTCAAGACAGCCAGATAATGAGATTATCCGCCAGCACATTTGCAGACGGGAATACGTTATTTGTCCATTAATCCCACGGCAAAGACCGAGACCGGACACTGGCGCGGACTAAAAGGTCCTGCCAACTCATGGACTCAACTTTTACTGACCCCCCGCCCTTCGCTTTTCCGGACTTTTCCCAGTGCGTGTGTGGAGCGTTCAAAAAATGATTGTTGGCCTGACTCAATTACGATAAATTGCATGTCAGCCTGTGTGACAATCAGCAAATTTGCCCGCATTTCAGCTCAGCAAACATCGATTATGGTAGCCGAAGCCCAGCAGCAATTAAGTTGGTATTTGCAGAAGATAATGTTTCAACTCGGGAGTCGCTGCCTCAAACACAAATGTATGGGCAAACATAATTTCTTTAATACCCCAAGAAATCCAAATTGTTAAAACCCTCAAAATAAGGCAAATAATTTTATTTTTCTAGAACTTTATATCGTGAAATGAACCTATTTTATTTAAAAAATAAATTGGTATATAAGAATAAATTGTCGAAAAAAAATTTCAAAAATTTAATATAAATTAACGACCATATAACTTATTATTTAATGGATTTATGCGAAGGAAAAAAAGACTAGAATTCCCAATGGGGTCTAGCAGCAAATTTGTGTTATTTGTGAATGTATTCATGTTAAAGTAGGTCAGCATAGGATACAAATAATAAAAAAGTGCCTACCTTCTTAGACAGCTTTATATTCAAGCCGGTTTCGTGCCTTTAAACAAGATCTACTTACATATATAAGTAATGTTGGCATAAATGGGCGGTTAATTTAATTTAAATCTAATAACCTTAATCATTATTTTATTTAATAAATTTTATTTATAACTTAAATCCAAAAAATAGAATACATTTTCAAAATAAAACAAAGTTAACCCCTTTCAGAAACCTTTAAGGAATCTTCGTTTGGATTCGTTTCCCAAGAGTTACTTATGTTCCTTAAAGGCTTCTTGCATTTGCCTTAATTTCCAGAGTGCTCCACTAATATGCTCCCATTTAGAGCACCCCTCGCCCCTTGAAATAATTGAGCTAATTATCGGGACTGGCAAGGTCGCTCATCAAATTTGTTCACTCAAATTCTTCGACAGGTAATTTAGTTTGCCTACGCTTTTAATTAAGTTTCCGTAGTCAATTTGACGGAGGGGCATGTGTCTGGTAACAGGTGCCGTTGGGCCAAGGACCTGCTAGGACCTGCTGTCTATTGACGCATCACGCGCTGCCCATAAAGGTTTTCCGTTCAATTTTGCAGTTTTTACTGCCCGTCGTCTCTTTTGGGGAAGCCCATTAACGGGGCTGCGAAGGTTTTAACGACTTTGAAATGATGTCAGCCCGGGATGCTGATGTTCGTCATCGTTAAGGGCCGATTTGTACTTTTTTATTTATAAACCAAATTGGGAATTAACAGAGATTGGGCGACACCGCCGCCGCTGCCAACACCTCAGCCAGATGGACAGAAATTTCCAGCCAGCTGTGAAAGAACCATGATTTATTCACCCCAAGTACACTCAGAAAAGCGGTTTTTAAGGCCTTTAAAACCTAAGGTAAATATCCTTGTGGCGGAGCATTTCACCATAATGCGCGGTGCAGCTTAAAAATTCACTAAAAGAGTATTTTTAAATATGTATAAGCTTCATTGCTTGCGTTTATGTGGCGATCCGTTGAGTGCGGACCCCGAAAGGGGGGAGAGCGCTTTTATTTTCTTTTTATATTTGATGACTGCACAATTTGGAGAAGGATGCGAAGGAAAGGTAGCATTTCCCCAGCTGTAAAACGAATCTGAACAGGAAAACGTTTATGGCTTCCGTGCGATTGTGTGCAAATGGTCGTGGGTACTTATATATATATATATATTATATATACGTGTATATGATGAATCACTGGCTCGTTTTCGGCCAGTGTAGCTTAGAAAGGCGAGCAAACACTGCCGCTTAATTGCCATGGAAAAGTATCCAAATACCGACCTGATGCCAACGCCAACGCCATCGCCATCGCCTTCGTTTTGGTTAACAAATCAGGCGTTAAAATGACGGCACCTCGCTCCGCGGGGGATGGAAAGTAGCTAAACTGCTTAATTTAATCGATTTTCGGTAAGAGCTTTAAAATTCTTATCTTGTTTGCATAAACAAATGGGGGGTAATTCGTCAGATGGGGTTTTTCCGAAGTTCCTTTGCAGCAGCCTATTAATAGATTTTTTTAATGCGGCATTCCGAAAAGCATTCTTTTGGTTTAAAAATATATCCTTTTAAAGTCTTGAAAGCATATTAAATTAAATTTCAACACTTTATTAAACCTTATATTAACTAAAAAAACATTTAAGGCAGATGCTAATTACAATCTAGGTTAAAGTTCTTGCTTTATATTTAATTTTATACGCTATTAATTCCGTTTTAAATCGTTTTGCAAAGCCTGCTTGCTATATAATTTAATTATCACAGCCGTATACAGTTTATAGTTATATTTGTATAATAAAATGAATAGTTGGTTTACCAGATTAATTGGGGTAATCTATAAGACTCTGGTTTGTTGTTCATTTAAATAAAAACAACATGTTTATGGTTGGAGAACCTTTTAAAAATGTCCTAATAAAGGCCGTTCCTAAATTCCCAAAGCATTCCGGTTAATAGCCTTAAGTTAATTGCTTTTTGGTTTCATTCCAATTCCCGTGGACTGGCTAAGGCAACTTTGGCGCAATCAACTTAATTCAAGCCGACATTGTGGGCAGAATCTTGCCACAACTTTGTACCAAATTTAAATGACTCGAAGAACTTGGCATTTCGTGTTGCTCGAACTCTCCGGGAACAAGGCAACTTCGAGTGGCTCCGCTCCGCTCCACTCGGTCAGCGTGGAAAGTTCGGGGATAAGAGAAAAGGAAAGCCATAACAAAAAAAGAAACCGAACAAAAATTAAATCGGAAGTGGTGAGAATTTTTGGGGCTGCTGGCGTGTCGCCCCCAAAAGAAGCCGGCGGGAATTCGTGCGAAAATATAAAAAAGAACTCAACCGAACTGTGGGAAAAATAAACGAAATCACGAATATATATATATATGTATAAGTATAAGTAAGTAAATCCCGAGGAAACAAAGGGAGCGAAAGGAAAAGGCTGAAAATCAAATGCCAAACGTCAACGAGATTTGTTGCCCGTGCGGCGCATAAAACTCATTTCTCACTTTTACAACCTCTCGGAGGTGAGCGGTTGCTAATCTTCCTCCGGTCCGCCATCAATTGGCTGGCCTGGCCCCAAATCCCCGAATCCGAATCCGAGTGGGCAGGTTCCCCCAAATTATGAGTATGGAATTCGTGTGTGGGACCAGGCCAGGAGAGACCAGTGTATTGTATACTATAATACCTAATAAATTCCTACTCGGATTCAATCCCCATTCAAACGCTGAGTCCGTCCGTGCGTCTGTTTTTATGAACACCTCAATATTTCGGGTGTTACTTTTTACGAGTTTCCGTGTTAACAAATTGCTTTCATATATAGTCGTTTTTAGCTAATAAAATAAATATAGGCCAAGAGAAGGCAATAGCTATGCATTTTTAGACATAGAAACAAAAATTAAAGTGTGAACTACTAATTAAAGCAACATAAAACTGCATATTATGCGCTATTTTGAAAACAAACAAATTAAGTGAGAAACCAATTAAATTGTTATATTTAGAAGGCCGATTTCTGCTTGGTTGTAATAAATAAATAAACAAGTAAAACTTGTATTGCTTATAAAATACATATATATCAACAAATAAAAGGGCCATTTTTCTAAATATTCTTTCTACAGAAATCATAAAGCTTTCAAAATCCTAAAAAGGGGCCCAAAACTATGCTACAAAATGTTGCAAACAAAAACAAAAACACTGAATTTGATAATTGAATTGCATACTTTAAGACACCTTTTTAGGGAATTTCAAAACCCTAGTGCCTTTTGATAAGCATTATAAATATTTAAGATACTTTACGCGCAAAATATACCGCAAAATAAATAAATTGTTAACACACAAACTAATCTGCAAATTTGTTGCCACGAAACTTTTTGTAAAAAAAAAAAAACAAACCCCCGTTCATTCTAGTTTATACTAGTCCACCCGGTTAAGAGAAAGTATTTTAGTGTTTTGTTGTTGTTTTGGTTGAGCTTGCCTGCCTGCTTTTAGAACACACTGCACTTGTCCGTCCTCATTTTCTTAAAAAAAAAAGTTCGCTACCGCCTAATGGGAAAAAGATAGGTCAGCAGTGTACATAGTCTCGCATATATCTTAGCACACACTTGTCAAGGCTGATGATATATAAGTACTAAACATACAGGCGAAATGGATAAATGGATTGTGCAAACATTGCGCTCTCTCGTGTGGAATTTGGAATACTATAACGTAAGTAATTCATATGGCAAACACCTTTAGAGCGTAATGGAATCGTTTATCTATTATTAATTGGCCTGCATGTCTTATTTTCTCAGCGGGCTGTCATCACCTTTCATTTTCTTTTATTTTCATTGAACAATTCTCCCGCTACCTTTGTTGAACTTGTATTTTTTTTTTTTTACATGTTTTAAAATTCATTTGTACACAGAGAGGAAAAGGGACAAGACGTGACTGATTTATATCAGTTGTCATATTTGTTCACTAAGCAAAAGAGAAGGTTGGTTGTTGAATAATGATGTTTGACAAGGGACTGTAAAGAATACTTTACAAACGAAGGTTACGTGAAAAAAGGGATTACATTTGTAACTGATAAATATTAAGTGTGTTACTATTAAATAATTATTATTAAAAAATAGCTTAACCATTTAAAGTATTAGACATTAATGAAATGGTTAAATTAAAGTAGTTGTGGTCTTAAAATTAAAACAAATACCAAAAGTATGCTATACAATTTTACAACTTCGAAATTTAGAAAATTTTATGGCCGACGTTCTAGCACTTTTTTGATTGATTTCAAATTCCCTGAATATCTTTTTTAGTTTAAATGGTTGTCCACAACTTAAAAGTTATTGTTATACATACATATATTTATTACATTCTTTGTAACGAGATAAAATGCCACGGATTGGAAATTTTGTAGAATAAAAAAATAATTAATGCACATTTGGTGACACTGTTTTTTTTTCTCTCTGTGTACCCCAGTGATAGATGGACTATTTATATGTATGGAACGCATAGGAATGCAAATGGATGTATGGTAATGGGATGTACATATGTATGTACATACATATAGACATATGTATATGTATATGTATTTTCGAGTGCTTCCCAGCCTTCTCGTCGCTCGCTTTTAGTTCTGTTTTCTGATCCCATTTAATGCATGGAATTTGTAAGTCATTTACCAAACGACACACTAAATTGGCTGGCAAATAAAAAAAGTGATTCGGTTGGAAAGTTTCTGGCGTTAAGGATATCTCTATGGTGTGCTGCCGCGCCGCGCATTCATGATTATTCCAAGTGGCCATAACGTGGAAGCGTGAGCGTAAACAAACACAGAAATTTCATCGGCGGAGCAGAGATAAACGGCGGCGACAAGAATAATATACGAATATATGCGGCAAAAGCGGCAAAAGGCATTAAATGAAGCCACACACAGAAGAAATGCTTGTGATGACAAATATAACAATAACAACGACAACAACACACACCGTGGCATATGCTGCTATGATTCCGAAATAGCGCGCTGAGCGGATGGCATTACGTATACGTACGGGTGCACGAGTGGACGCGTTCCGTTAGTCTGGGCGTCCGCAGCGCATGGAATACCGTTACAAACTGACGCAGGCCACAAGCTCGGAAATCCTTTTTGGTCGCTGCTGCTGGTGCTGCCACTGCCTCTGCCTCAGCCAGCGTCGCAGCTAGCCTCTCTCTCTGGCTCTCTGCATGTGTCGCCAAATGCTGCGAAAAGCAAAACAAAGAGCGATGGCGGCATCAGCTGATTGCCCCGTTCCATTGCCATTTACCATTCATTTTGTAGCGGAGGCTGCGCGCGTCTCTCGCACTCTCGCTCCCACGCACTGCGGCCGGTGATGCTGGAAGAGCGTGAGGAGCGAAGCGGAGCATCGATGTTAATCGTAAAAGATGCTAAGTTTGATAACGTCCCCTCTCGTGTTTGCATTTTAAATTTATGATATGCATCTGGAAATTAAAACTTTAACGCGACATGCCGCGGTGCTGTTTGTGGAATGCGGAATATTGTTGAGAGAATGTGATAAAAAGGCAACAAAAAAGAAGCTGGTAACTTCGGAGATTGTTTAGATCATGAAGATTATCAGAGGTGCTTCAAAAACCATGTAGAATTAAGATCTATTAAATTTGTGTCCTAAAAGTATGCTACCAAATCGTGTTTCTCCTTTGGTAATACAAAAATTGACTACCTAATTAAGGACTTAAAATTGAGATTTAAATTTCAATGTACAACATTTTTGATTGCTTTTTAGATCATAATTATCTTCACGGATGAACTGCTTTTTAAAAATGTGCAACAATTTTGTTTATCATCTTTGTCTTTAGTGAAAAAAACTACACAGACTTCGGAAATTTCATTGCATACTATTTGAGACCCATTTAAATGTTTTTATATATTATAGCGTGATATACATATAGTATGTATGTATATGTTGAGATCTAACATACATTATTGTCATACGTTTATCCCTTGATCAAAAGTGAAACTTAGATAAAAATTTGTTCTAAGATTTGTAAGAAAATTAAAATTCGTATGTTTTAAAATATTAGTCACATTATCTGTTAAAGAATTCAATTTAAATAGTATAATATAAATTAAAAAAAGAAGAAACTGACTTTTGTGAATAAAATCCGACGACGACTAATTCAGAAATATATCAGAAGTAAGACAAATGCTTACTTGGCATTCATAAAAAAACATTACTTTATTTTGAAATATTCGGAAATTCTTACTTACACTCAACAGCTTTGTTTTGGTTCCTTTGTTGTGTATTGATTATTTCGTCGGTTCCCTGGCCTTTATGGGTGACACTATACGTCGTATACGTATAGTCCGAATGCCGCCAAGCCCTCAGTTCAGTGGGCCACTCGATTTGATTTGGGGCTGCGGCCTCGAGGGGATTTTGTAGCTGAATTTCACGAAACCGAAAATTAGGGCTGTCCCCAGCTCCTTCACGGTGACCCGGTTTTAGGTTTTAGGGTCTTAGGGTTCTCGGCAGCTTTAAGTTTAATGGCAATTAAGGTCCTGGTCGGGCAAGCTGCTATTAGTGATTACGGAATGTTGGGGCCTCACTTCAGATTCAGTTAGCGAAGGTGCGTGCGGTACAAGTTTCCGGTGCAGCCTGGGGACACTTCTCTGCATTTCATGAATACAAACAAGGCGAGCCGGCAGAAGATTCATTCAGATACTAATCTCCCCACGGACACGTCTCCTTGAAAACGGACTGTGGAAAAGCGAAGTGCTTCCGATACACGTCGATTCAGTTACGGATTAGATAGTCGTCGTCCGGAACCTTAGATTAGATGTTTGTTAGACTTCCTTTTTGCTGGTAACTCTTTAAAAAGGAAAACTCATTTATATTTTAGTTTGTTTTTGGGAAAAATTACTTTAGGTAGCAGAAAGAATCATCTATTTATCCATATTTCTTACTTTTTGTAATGTCTTTTATATTATTTTGCTAGAACTCTTTCCAGACTTTAAAATACCTTATTTAATATGACCTTTTGGGTGTTGGCGTGTCCAAAGATGTCAGCGCAACGAGGTCTGCCTGTATCCATCATCACACTGTAACTATTGTTTACATTGTTGCCCAATATTGAATCCGCAGGACATGTTCAAATACAGTCCTCGGGACACAAGTGCAGAGAGTGGCAAGAAGGCAAGTACAAAGCACTAGAGCACTCGGGGATATCCGAAAGGTCGCGTGTGACTCGGCGCTGTTCTTATTGGCATCCTCATCCGGTTCCGCGCTCTGTTTTGCATATTCCAGGGCTAATGGCCGGTTGGTCGCACGCCACCACACTCACCTGACTGCTTGGACAAATGAATGGCCAGGTGGGACCTCTTTTTCGTGCTGGCATGCCATTTAAAAACCACCCATAAACATTTTGCTCAGTTCAGTATTAAAAAAAAAGGAGGGGGTTGCATGCGAAATTTTTAGCAAACATCGCAACGAAGTTCAAAAGTGGCTAACTTAATTAATGTAATGTGTAGGGCAATAAAACAATTCTGAGTGTTCTGAAACTTAAGTTCAGAAAAAATAAAAAGTGGCTAAAGGTGCAGGCAATTATAATTAAAAGTTCTGAGGAGTAACCGTACTTGATACGGACCAACTATGTAAGTTAAATCTATATTATTTCTGCTGATTTCTTTAGGTTTATGAGTTTTGTTATTAAGTTGCGATCTCAAACTTATAGAGCCTGAACTGAGAATATATAAATCTGGGATAAAATGCAATGGTTTGAGCAAAAAGCTCCTACAAGCTACCCTTCTGCATCACTATTATCAGGTGTTGATCGCCGGTACACCCCACAGAGCCCAACCCGACACTCATGGCAATTGCGATAATGAATTAGTGCAAGCAAATTAGGTATTAAAAAACAAAACAAAAAGAGAAGAATAAAAGAATAAAGTATCATCTCTTAGGGATTCAGAAAGGTTTTATATTTATCTATATATTTTCAAGTACTTCGAGCTGTTTTGCTTAGGACAATTGTTTCTAAGTTTACTTATGGTTTCAGGTTAAAATGCCTTTAATCTATTGTATTAAGATATTTTTTGTAAAACTTTTATGTTTAATATATGTATCATACAATATTCCTTTTAAAACTCTTACATTCTTCAACTGAATTGTTCTAATCACGTCATCATCACATCATCAATTCACATAATTACAAAAATAAACAAAGGCGGTATGAACTTATAGAAAGTTTCGTCAACTAACTGAACATTCAAAGAGTTTCTTACAGGTGGAGATCGTTGAGACCCAGCGAGGCGTTGGGATCCTCCTCCAGGAAGTTGTCAAAGTCGATTACGATCTCTTTCTGTTGAGGGTGATGTTTTGTGTACTCCACGCCCACAGCATCCAGCATCCGCTTGGAAGCCCGATATGAGGGCTTCTCTGCATATTTATCGGACAAATAAAGAATCTGGGCTATGCCTGACTGCAAGAATATGAATAAATGGTAGAAAAACATAATCAGATATATGTAAAGAATAGTGGTTCTATTATATTCCTTTATAAATTAATTAATGGCGAAGTCGACTCTGCTTCGTTGCTACATAATATAAAATTCGCAGTTCCTGCCAGAAGCACTCGACAGTTTCGCCCTATTTTTCTGGAGATATGCCGATCAAATTTTGACTCCCATGACCCATTTCGTATTCTGTGCCAGTTGTACAACGAAAATGATCATGTGTTATCCTGCGAAACACCCTTGTCATTAAATGTATCTTATATTCTGTCGCACTTATTGTCTAGTTTGTAAATCTTTACACCAACCCAACCCCCCCGATATGAGACGGAGCATATCGTTATAAAGTTCTCCTACCCGGTTGGGGGTAAGATTATTATTATTATATTTTTATGTTAACAGTACATTTTTGTTAACTTTTGAATAATAAAGAATATAGAATAACAAAAAAACTTCACTATTACCCACGGTTCTCTTATCATTACCTGTATGATGAGCTTGGCGCATTCGTTGCATGGAAAGAGTGTGGTATAAAGACGGGTTCCAGTCAAACTGGCTCCGTTGCTGTTGAGTATAGCATTGGCCTCCGCATGCACCACATACATCTTCTTGTCCTCCAGCGGATCATAATCGAGACGGCTCTTCTGGGCCTTGGACCATGGGAACTCATCGTCGCTGCAGTTTCGGGGAAATCCATTATAGCCAATGGCCACGATCCGATTCTGTGAGTCCACGATGCAGGCCCCAACCTGAGTGACGGGATCCTTGCTGCGCTTCGCCGAGAGCAGGGAGGTGGCCATGAAGTAGTCGTCCCAATGCAGATAGTTATTTCGCTTGTGGCTCACAGGTGACTCCGATTCCGAGGCATTAACATATTGGGGCTCAGGCTCTTTTACAGACATTTTCACTGGAATAATTAGAGGGGAATCAATCAAATCTGATATAAAGGTGTCCCTTTTTGATAAATCTTTAGTGTTTAAGTTCATTTATGATTTAAAAAAAGTAAAATAATTGTACTCGTAAGATTTTTCAATGACGCTTCATTCAGTTGATTTTATATTTATTATTTTCCTCCCAAGTCTCATTGATAATATTCCATACATACATATGTACATATCAATTCACTTATAAACGAAAGTTGTGAGTGTGTTGGTACGAATTTTTATTAACGATAAGACATATAATGAAAAAATGAAATAAAACCGGTTTTATGAAGCTGGAGAAATGTCAAAGAATGCTTTAGAATATGACAAGTTGGAAATATATACAAATCGAAAAAAAACTTATTAATGAACACTTTAAACTCTAATTTTAAAAGTAAAAAACTTTAGTTCCTATAATCCATTTAGAAAGCCCAGATGTTAATAAAATCTTAAATCAAAGATACAAATTTTTATTATGTTTTCAGAGTTTTATTCATTATATTTTGTTCTTTTTTCCTAACTTTTTAGTGTCCAGTTTTTGTTGTGTGATGGGTAAGGGTATTTATCTGATAGTCAAGGAAAGCAGGACAACTGTGTGCACGTTCTTTATTGCATTATATTAGACAAAACGATGATCGCAGCGGATTTTTCTCAGCAGCAATAATAATATTTTATGTATCATAAATTGGAATATACAGCGAATACTTTCAATAATAATTTTCATATTCAACTCAATGTGTGGTTAGGCGAGTACGTAATTAAAACTAGAGGCGATCGCTCCCCGGACCGTCTAGGTGCTCTTCTGCACCTGTATGGGATTCTGCTTGAGGTGCAGGTAGATGGAGCGCATGCGGGAGACGTCCTTGCCCGCCTTGTTCACCTTGGGATTGAAGTCACAGAGCTTGGCTATGCGCTCCCATTCAGTGCCCGGCTCGATGCTGCCATTCTCCAGCGTGGCTGCCTGCTTCTCGGCGTTGCGCGACGACAACTTCGTCTTGGATATGGACTCGCCGATTTGGCGCAGCCAATCGTCTAGCTCCTTCTTGGACTGCTGTCGCAGCTCCTCCTTTTTCCGCTCCTCCTCGAGATCCTTCTCCTCCAGTCGTTGTTTCTGCTCCTCGCGCCACTTGCGTATCTTCTCCGGCTCTTCCCGCGACGGAGGTGGTCCTGATATGCCCACTGGCTCATTCGACTCGCCGCCAATGACCTCGAAGCTGCCTGTGGATGATTCCAGCCCAGCGCCGCCGGCGGACAATAGATCGCTGCCTAGCACATCGCCTGGGCTAGTGCCACCACCCAGCAGCTCTCCGAGGCCGCCATCGTCTGTGGTGGCAGCTGGAGCGGAACCCGTTGCAGATCCACCCGTTATCTCCGCCTCGAGATCCCCGAGGGCGGACTGTTCGCGCGCCAGGAACTCGGCCGCGGGATCCACCTCCTCCTTGACAGCAAAATCGTCCCCGAAGTCCATGTCGATGTGCTCTGCAAGATGTGTTGTGATAGCAATTTAGTGGGCGTCTCACTCCAATTTACACGTACGCAGGGCAGTGGGCAGCAGTTGCAAGCTGTTGGCTCTCCGCTTCGGGCACCTGGCCAATACGCACCTCTCGTTTGATTTGGTTAGCTCTAAATGAAGATCGGTTTGGGCGGATGACTAACCGGAAACTCGAACTTGCTCAAATTTATTTTTCAGTTTTCTTTTAGCAATGAATACGTAAAATGACTGTCATTAGTACGTGAACCAACAATAAAACAGCAGGTTATCGAACTGGATCCAGTTTCACAGTGTTGGATAACTCGCGGAATCATCGTATACCGCAATGGATTTGCGTCGTTAAATAAACATCGCCTATAGTTCTTCAAAATTAAATATTAATATTAAACGTACAAAACTTATAATATTCTAAACAAATATTCTTTTACATTTAATGCCACACTTAAGTTGCATTGACTAGGGCGTTAGAGCAATAGACAACTCGAAAATGCAACTGTATTTCACTTATTAATTAATATTTATATTCATTTATAGTGTTATAAATATAGTGTTCGATTAGGATGGTTTTTGGTTTTCTATTAAATTTAAAGTAAATACTTATATTTAATTCTCAATGGAAACTTATCAATAAATCGTCTTGTAAAAGACACTAAATTGACCACTGGGATGCTTAAATAACTAGTTCCACTGCACAGTGTTGGTTAAAACGCGAGTGAAGTGCTAACAGCAGCGCGCAGATCAGAGCAGAAATTAATTTGTTTTTATTAAATTAAATGTGCCTTAATTAATGCGAACGAAATGTAATTAAATACCTATTTTACGGGATAAAGTGCACAACTTGACTATATTCGCGATAAATCCGGTATTGTACAACACTTGCGAAAATGGCGCAGAGCACGTGAAATGTGCATTTATTCACTTGTCATCCGCGAAATAGTTCGTTTAATGTTAGTAAAACCCCCGCTTTACTCACCTGGATAATGGGAAACGCAAGGACAGCTATTCTTTTTTAAACAACAACGAAGGGCAAGTCACGGCGACGACAATACAAACAATAAACACTCGCAGCGCGAACCAGCGAACTAGTTCCCGATGGCATTATTCACCTGAGCCAGTGGTTCGTTTTTCACTGGCAGCAGAGCGGCCATTTTGGAGATTGTTTCATCCACAAAAAAGTTATGCACCGAAACTAAAAAAAACGTTGCGCTCGAAATTAAACATAAAATCCGCTCGTGCATTGGAGCGTGTGTGCAATCCGATGTGAAGAGAATGCTGGACCCAAGCAGCCCGACAGCAGTTCCGAATCTGTAACAACTAAAAGTTAGTGACTATCTTCCCAACACGCACGCATGTACACCCGTGTGTGCGCGCGAGTGTGTGTGTGTACGACAGTTTGTGTGTATGGATACATATGTATATGTACAGGCGGAAAATACGGAAAAAAATGTCCCTAGCCAGAAAAACATTACGAAAAAGGGCATAATTCTGTGCCCAAGTGCTGCCCCGATAAAGTAGTCTTCTGTGCCGTGGTGAAACAACACCATTTACCCGCTATCACTGGAGTTGTGCCAGAGGCGGGTCAACTTCCAGCCGGAGCGCCAAGGCACAAAATACAGACGCCAAAAATTTCGAAGGGGGAACCAAGCGCATCGTGGCCAAAAGGGATACAAAAAAAAAAAAGTAGGGGGAAACAATGAGTGCGAAAAAAAGGAAAGAAAGAGAAGAGAATTCCCAGAGAATTTTGCTTGAAATAAATTTAAATGTTAGTCGATGATTTTAATGCGATAAAAACAAACATTGCTTAACAGAAAAACAATAATAATATTTATTATTGTTATTTTGTTTATAAATTATAGATTTTTCATTCACTAAGAACGGTGTTTGTTTCAACAGTAGAATAGGATAGGAGTCTATATAAGAAATTAAAAGAATACACATTCTTAAAAAGCCTTTAAAAACATTAACGTATAGTATTTTGCAAATTCCTTATTAGTTTAATTGTTTTACAACCAATAAAGACGCGACTAATAATCATATTCTCTATTTCAGTTACCAGCCAGAGCCGCAGCAGTAGAAGTATCCAATATATACAATGGATCCCAACTCCAGTCCCTGGTCGTACGCCTACAACCGCATCGTGCCCGCCAGCGCCGGCAGTTCCGGTGGAACAGCCGAGGATTTCCAGCATCCGCATTTGGCCACCATAACCGCCGCCAGCATCGCCAGCTTTAATGCGGCGGCCGCCAGTGGCGGTAGCTTTGTGCCTCCATCGCCGATCGGCAGCTATAATCCAGTATTCCAGCAGATCTATCATCATGCAGCGGCGGCCAGCGTTCAGCCGAAGCCCGCCCATTACGCTTCGTCGGCGGTTAGTACGCCGCACCGCCAGCTGCAGCTGCCCAGTTCGCTGGACAAGCAGCTCAGCTCGTTCCAGAACCAGGCGGCGGTATCGGCAGCCGCTGCCGCTGTGGTCAACAATGTGGCCTCCAATTATTATGGGGAGAATTCCTCCTCGAGCGGCGCATCGCCATCGCCGACGACGGTGGCGCTAACGTCGACGTCGCTGACCTGGAATACGCCGAACATGATATCGAACACTTTCCTGGCCATGCAGCAGCAGCAGGCACAGCAGCAACAGCAGCAGGCGGCGCAGCAACAGCAGCAACAGGCGCAACAACAGCAGCAGCAGGTACAGCAACAGCAGCTCAATCTGGTGGCCGACAAAGTGGTGAGTAGATGTTGCCATAGTAGCCTAGTCTGCCCTTCGATGAATCAGTAAAGCGGCTTCTGGGGAAGCACCCACACCTCATTAGTGTCTATCGCATCTATCGCATACTAACACCACCCCCAAACCCTCAGAACCTCAGAAATCAACCCAAATCAAACCATTTAAGCTTAGGACTAAGTCTTAGCCTCTCTCTTGTCGAATCAAACCCAAACCAAACACTTTCCGATTTCGATTCCGATTCAACCCATGTACGGTGGCGCTGTATAGCAGATTAAGCAGGAAAAGCAATTAAAAGCCTACAACGACTCGATTTACCTGATCCAATTGCAACAACAGCAGCAGCAGCAGCAGCAGCAACAACACCAGCAGCTCCAGCAGCAGCAGCAGCTGCAGCAGGAGATCGCTGACACAGAGTCGGACACGGACACATATTACACGATCGATGGCCGGAAGCTCAAGGTGACGCGCAAGGATGGCCAGCCATTTCATGCGACAATCATCGAGCATCAGAGTGCCGGCGGAAGTCCAGTGCCATTGGCAGTGCCAGTTCCGGCCGGCTCCTATCCGGCGCAGTATGCCAGTCCGGCACTGAGCTCCGCCGACGGATCGCCCATCACGAATTTACATGCCGTGGATGTGGTCAGTACACCGCAGGCCCAGGTGATTGTCTACAAGACGGCATCCCCGGTGCAGAGACGCTCAGAGGCAGGCGCTGGCTCGTCTGCTGCTGCTGCTGCTGCCCCGACGCCCACCACTGTGGCCTACTCATCTGTGATACAAAGCACCCTGCAACAGCAGCAGCAGCACCAGAATATATGCTGGACAAAGCTGGAAGAGGGCGGAGGCGGAGGTGGAGGAGGAACGGGGCAGGAGGACATCAAGAACGTGCTGCAGCTGCAGGTGGTGAAGCAGGAGCAGCGCCATATCGACTACGCCAGCGAGGCGGCGGCATCCACAGTGGACGCCGGAGGCGAGAATCTGGTGTTCAACCTGCCACCCGGTCTAGAGATCAAGCAGACCTTTTATCCCGCCACCGTGCAGGTCGATGCAGGGGAGCATCTGCAGCAGCTGCACCAGCAGGACCAAAACCAATCCCAGTCAGCCGGGCGGCGGCAGCACGTGGTGGCCAACATGATCATGTCGCCGGCGGCGGCGTCGGGCAACTTAGCGTCACAGATTCAAGTAGTGCCAAAGGTTTGTATATATCTCATTTTGATTTATTTCCGTTCCTATTTGTTTAATTTTCATGTTTTATGTTTCCTATTTTATTGTTTGCGTTTCCTCTTTTTTTTAAGCAGCTTTAAACCTCTGCCCAGCCACAGAAACTAATATTTTTTAACTCTAACCCAGTCTGTGTAGAGCCTTGTTTTGCCTTCATTTAATATCTGTCCGAAAAAAAATTACCAGATAAACTTATCATAAACCAAACAGGTTTTCTGTCTTCAAATTTACCTGAACGTGAAAGAATAACATATTCTGCTAACTATCGATTATTGCTGTTAAACACCGAATTGTGCTGTAAGGCGCAAGTACACGGTAGCTTTGTAATCGGAACCACTCAAAAGTGCTGTAAATATTAATTTCTTCTTTAATTGGCTTTCGGAAATCAGATTTTCTTTTGCCGGCCAAAAAATATGTTTTTTCTTAGCTGGAACTTTATCAGGCTGGCTAATTTTGACAGGGAGGCTATGAACCGGCCCTAAATAATGAATTTTGAACCACAATTAACGTTTTAATAAGACTTTAAAATAAAAATAAAATAAAATAAAAAATTCTAAAAAAAAGTAAAATAAAAATGAAGATATTTAGCTTGAATTGATTTTAAATCCCCAAATTAGGATGTGCAGAACCTCTGTTCTGTGTAGTTTTTGTTTAATGTATATGCATGACCCTTTTCGGTATTTTTGTTGTTGGTGAAAGCTTATCATTTTCGGCCTTTTGTTGTGTTGTATGCTTTATTGGAACTATTCTATGTTTAATCTAAAAAAAAAAACTAAAAAACTACTTACTGCTTCAATTATTGCTAATTAACTCTCTAATTAAAGTCCTGTTGGCCAAACTTTGAAACTGTGACGTTATGTTGTAATAATGGTATGATCCCCGTGTTCAGTGAGAGGGTAAAGAGCACACAAGCATCCATCGGACTCAAGCGGGTTGACTTAGTCCCAGCAGAGCCAGTGTGTATATGTTCCTAATGTCCCCATGTCCAAGCTATACTGTGCTATGTTCCGATGTTTATCCTCCGAGCTGGTGCCGCGCATTCTAATCCCCCATTTTCTTTCGCTTCTTGCCTTGCAGGAGGAGGTGAAGCCGCCGCCCAAGCCAGCGAAGACGCCGCGCAAGCGCCAGCCGAAGAAAACGCTTATACCCAGCAGCAGTGACTATGGCAGCGTACGCAGCCCCCAGGAGCCGCAGCACCATCAGCTGCAGCAGCAGCAGCAGCAACAGCAGCAGCAACAACAGCAGCAGCAGCAGCAGCACAACCAGCAACAGCAGCAACAGAATACGTACTACGACTTCAACAGCAAGTGGAATACTCCGCTGAAAACGGAAAACAATGCTGCGTCCGTATCGCCGGCGGCCACCATAAATATACCCACATATCCGCAGCAGAGCCAGCAGCAGCAGCAGCAGGCACAGCACCAGCAGCAGCAGCAGGCGGCGGCGCAGCAGCAACAGCACCTGCCGCAGCCGGCCCATCTGCAATCATCGCAGTCTCAGTCCCATCTGACCCAGTTGGCGCAATATTACCCAGCCTTTCCCCAGCCCATTGCCTCCCAGTACACGGCCTGCATGCAGCAGCAACAGCAGCAGCAGCAGACGCTGCAGCAACAGCAGCAGCAGGCGCAGCAGCAGCAACAGCAGGCGGCCTACACGCAGCAGCAGCAACACCAGCAGGCCTACACGCAGCAGCAGCAGCAGCAGGCGCAGCAGCAGCGGCAGGAGAAAACGGAGGCTGCCCAGCTCCAAGAGGAGGAGGCGACGGCAGCTGCAGCGGCAGCGGCAGCAGCGGCGGCCAGCAACAAAGTCATCGTCCCGAACATTGAGGAGGAGCTGGACTTCCTGGCCGATGCCACTACGGCACCCAAGCAGGGCTACGCCAACTCGGTGGCCAGCAACGGACGCGGGACAAACTCATCCACCAACAACACCAACTTTGGCATACGCAATCCGAACAAGACACCGTCGCCGGAGCCGCCGACTTGTGCCGCCACCAATTCGCATGCCTCGAACAATGGACACGCCTCCGCCGCCGCTGCAGCGGGCGCAAGTGCCTCCACCGCCGCCCCGTCCTCGGCGTACAGTCCGGCGGCGCCCAAGCCGGTTAGCGTGGGCACGCAAATTGGTGAGAAGAAGACCCAATTCATGGACAGCTATCTGAAGTTTCTGCAGGGCGAACGGGACGATGATCCGCCGCCGGTGGTGAAGCCATCTCGGAAGCTGAATTACCCGCGAGCGCCATACAAAAGGAAAGGAACCGGGAAGGGTTCGGGTAGCGGGACCGATGAGCCCACCACCTCGCAGGCCAACAACAATCAGGCCACAGTGGAAGCTGTGGGCCAGGCCTCGGTCGATGGACTGTCGGGGCTCGTGGGCGACCATGATGGGCATCGCATCAAAATACTCTCGCAAACGCAGATACTGCCCAAGAAGCGGCCGCACGCCCAAATGGTGGCTGCTGCCGCCGCAGCAGAGTCCTCGCCCTCCTCGTCGTCGTCGTCGGTGATCCAGCAGCCCGGTGGGGGAGATCCCACCTCCTTCCGGCCATACGCCCAGCAGCAGCAGGCGCAGCAGCAAGCGATGGGCGGACAGCATTTTGTGCAGCAGCATTGCGCCCAACTGGCAGCGGGAGCGGGAGCGGGAGCGGGTCAAGGTATGTTACTTGACCAACAACAGCATAGTTCCAATAAGCACTCCACTACTATCGCTACTACTTCCACGCCATGCAACAACTACAACAACAACAACAACAACCACCAACATCACAACACGTCAGCCAGCGCGAATGCGACAACGCCAACGCCAGCACCAGCGCCGAATCCTCATCACTTTATAAACCTGCTGTGGCCATGGCAGCACTAGCAGTGGCAGCGGCAGGCACCACCAGCACCCACCACCCACGCAGCACCACCACTACCACCCACACCAGACGGACAGACACTAGCGACAGAGACACTAAAGCGACTCGGACGACCCTTGGACGGTGTGTATATGTAAAAAAAACAAGAAACAACCATAATGACAAGGAAAAACGCAAACTTTTAAATTGTTAAAAGAGCAAAAAAAAAAAAATAATAACTAAAAACAAAAGGAGAATCCCATGAACAAAAGTATAAAAGTATTTTTGAGACGATGAAAAATAGAGAAAGAGAAGAGAGAACAAATATTATTAATTTTCAAAAACCCAAAATAAACTGTGTATTTTTATTATTTAAAATTAAGAGAGACGGAAATCCAAGGTGCTGGTGGTGCTGGTTGGTGCTCCTGCTCCTGCTCCTGCTCCTGCTCCTTTGGCCTTTGGGATTAAATGGTGTTGCAGGTGGTCGTCGTTGTCGTTGTTGTCGTTGTCGTTGTCTGTTCCGTTGCCCGCCTCCTGCCTGCCCGTCCTCCTGTTCAATGTTGTTGCTAACCACACTTTTGTGCCTCCTCCACAGACCCTTTGAGTGTGCCGCCGCGCCGGGAGCAATGCTCCCGCAAGGCCAAGAGCCAGAGCAGCATGCACGCTGCCATGCTGTTGAATTCCAATTCCGTCGCCGGTGACCCAGGCATCGTTAACGAGCCCGATGAGTTCACCGACTCGGACACGGATCCCGTGTGGACTCCGCAGGAGGAAGACGTAAGTGTTGAGCCTCCTCCATCCCCTCCCTCCTCACCTCACACCTCACCTCTCACGCAGAGCGATGATGCCGGCAAGGGCTATGGGAAGCGCAAGTTGGCTGCTCGCCGCTTAAAGGGCACACCGCGCAAGAATACCTACGAGCTGCAGCATCAGCAGCAGCAACAACAGCAACCACAACAACAACAACAGCAGCAGCAGCAACACCATCAATTGCAGCAAATGCAGGTAAACCAGCAGCAACAGCAGCAGCAGCAACAACATCAGCAGCAGCAGCAGCAACAGGTGCAACAACTGGCCGCTGGCAGCAACGACTCGGGCTACAATCCGCAGCAGAATATTTCGGGAGTGACGGATGTGGGCTATGCCAGTGCCTCCTCGGGCACAGCTGCCACCGCGGAGAACTTTAAAGTAAGGTCTTACATAAAATTTAAGGGCACCTTGGAAGGTTAAATGGATAATTATATAATCCCATATAGACGGGCGACTTTATAGTCTTGCGATCGGACTTGGTGAACGACTGGCCCACCATTTGGCAGGTGGACTCCAAGTGCATTTTGCAAAAGTATGAGCCCTTCCGCCAGAACGGGAAAACCTTTTATCGCAACATGTCAAAGGTTAGTGCAATCCATCGAATCTTTTCGGATATATTTCCAACGTAAATCTCTACCCAAGTACGCCTCATGGAATCTCGAAACGAAGAAACTCTACCTCAAAGCGCCGGTGCGCATGCAGCTACATTCCCACACCGAGACCATTGTGGAGTTCATGCGCTCGGAGTTGCTCGCCGATGACACCGAGCAGTTCATCGAGAAGATCATGGAGGACTATCTCTCCTACCGGGACAACTTTGAGATCTACATACAGACCATGATCTCGCAGGCGCTTGATCCCAGCTTCTTCTCGGAAATAACGCGGGAAAAAGGTAAGATATTGATTCAGATTCTTTTTTTAAATTAAATAGTTTTTTTTTTTTTTTTAAACAATATAATGACCTTATTTTACCTTCACCTATTTTTATTTATTTAATTATTATTTGTTATTTAATTTAAACAATATAATGAACCCATTTTATCTTTCCCTCTTTTTATTTATTATTTGTTATTTAATTTAAATAATATAATGAAACCATTTTATCTTACCCTTTATTTATATATTTTTTTTCTTTTAATTTTCATATCTTTTTTATTTATTAATTTAAACAATAACCCATTCTACCTTCCCCTTAGACGACTACTTTTTGGGCAGCGTGCGCGTGGTTGACACCATCATGGAAAACTGCAAGCGCAAACTTTTGGCCATCACTCCGTGGACAAGGAGCACTATCTCCTCCATTGAGACCTGGCCCAAGTGCCATGTGTTCTCCGAGTGGGAGCAAAACAATCTGACGCAAAAGAATTGCGCCGGTTGCCACCAGCCGGGAATAGCAGTGCGTTTCCTGCTTTTCGGAGAGCCGTATAATCCCAATACCATGCAGACCATACCTGTGGATCCGCGGATTGTCTACGAAAAGGTATATTTAAAACGAATTTTGTATGTAAAATAGAAACAACTAATTACTGGAAATCGATTGAGAAATCCTCCTTTATTAAAGCAGAGGAAATATTAAAAAAATAATAATAATAATAGCTCCTTATATTTCCAGTACTTTAAAAGTCTTTACCTAACAATATATTTTATTTAACTCTTACAGGACATTGTCTTATGCCGCATTTGTGCCGCACGTGCCGATCTCTTCCACAAGATAGCGCACGAGAAGTTCAACCTGTTCATTAACTGCTCGCAGAGGGTCACCGAGCAGCAGCAACAGTTTCCGGGCAAGACATCAACGGAGATATTGAACGATCTGCTGGCCGAGCACAACTGGATAGATGAGGTACGCCTAATTTTTGTTTTTCTTTTGAAATACTTGATAGAAATCCATCGAATAACTTGCAGCTATTCCGAAACATGCGCAACTGTTGGGCCGAGGTAGAGAGTCTGGAGCGGCAGAAGCGTTTCCGTGAGGTCATGCAGTAGAAGCCATTATCACATCAAGGAAGACTCCCTCTTCTGAATGGATGCGTATCCAAGTGCTGGACACTAGGACCTAAGAACACGCCAAGCCCCACGTATCGCTGCAATAAACTCAATGAGTTGTTATTTTTATTATCAGATGATAACAGATGAACAGATGATAGACACGCAAAAGCATAGTTTTTAGTGCAAAGACACATATTACTGTACTACGTAGGCCTTAAGAGTAAGATATACAGTCTATTTGTGGACTCTGAATAATGCAATGCCATGTAAATAGCTATATATATACACTTAGCTATAGCCGCGCATTACACATCATATTTGGAATATAAAGAGTACTAAATAATATCAAGTTAGTACTCTGCCTATACTCATTAGTTTTGGAGAAATAATATTTTTAATTTCGTTGAAATTGCTTGAATCATTCTTTTTGCAAAAGTTCAAATTACACGCACTTATTTTTATAGGTTTATCCGTTTATCCGTAAGAGCATCACCGCAAACAATCAAATTGTGTTTCGCTTCCGAAACCCTCGTAATCATCACTAACACTTAAGACACTGTAAATATTCTTAGTTTTTAATTTTTAGTTACGCAAAAATCCAAGTTTAGTTGGCAATCTTACTTGTTATGCGGATTTTTTAATTTAAGTTGTGATTTTCTCAGAATCTTAGAGTTTCCTGAATAAATATGAAACAAAACTGCATACACTATGGCCTCAAGATACTCTGGTGGGTGGCCTAGAAATCTATACATATTTTAGAGCTGCGAAAAAATCAACTTTTCCGGATTTAGATGCTTATGAATCCTTTTCGGTTACCGACAATGGATCAAACCATGCTAAAAGTCTTATCTCAATAGGTAGACAGAAACCTACATTTAGTCCATTAAAATATTTAAAACTTCATATGAACTTAGGTATCCTTATTGGTCGTCAACTCTTTATTCTCGCTTTCTTCGTAGTGGTCGAATTTATCTTGTCGATACATCGATCATTTTAAAAAGGAATCGATGCTCAACCAAAGCCAAAATAATCGATAGTATCGATGTTGAAATCGATTTTTCCCAAGCTCTGATATATTTGAAATCAATTAAGACGCTGTCTAGAAGTATGCAATGAAATATTGAAAATGTAAAATCGGCTATCATTTTAAGGGGTTGCCCATATATTATGTAATCACCTAGGGGGTGGAGGGGGTCAGCAAAATGATTATGTTTGATTATTTTGGACAATGATTACCTAATCATTTTATATCAAAATATATTTAAAATAATTTCGTAATCATAGGGGAGGAGGTTCCTCCAATGATTACTCTAAATTACGTAAGAGGGGGTAAAAAATCATAAAAAACGTGATTACGTAATACATAGGCAGCCCCTAAGGTGTACAGTTTTGCAGCATATCGTTTAAAAGCTTAATGCTTTGATTTCCAAATCCACAGCAATTTCTGTGGCATCCCTGACACACATACATAACTCCACATCTGGAAATCTTCTTGTTTATTTTGGGTTGTGTAATACTGAATAGTTCTTCGAACTAGGAGTCCATTACAGAAAGCGGCTCTGTCATCTTATACTTGATTAAATCCTTGACTATCCCGAGTATTCGGCGCTTGAATATGGGCAATGTGCGCTCATTGAGCATTTCATATTCCTCAATCAGCTCCTGATACTTGGATTCGTCGGAGGAGTCCGAAAGATCCTGTATGGCCTCGGAGACTGTATCGATGTCCAGCACCTCGTTCGCATTGGAAACGAAGAAGGGCAGCGAAAAGGCCCCCATTATCAGGCCATAAACTCCGTAGAGTTGCAATTGCCGATCGAAGACGCTGCGTGGATATATCTCCTCGAGGCGAAGATCACAAGAGCTTAACTTTTGATCCAAGGTCTCGTAGTAAGCTTTCATGAAGGCGGGAAAGTGCTCATCCCGCAATGGCTTCTCCGTGCAGGTAAAGAGGTAATGGACAATATCGAGCACAGGCGGTGCATATCGGGACATCTGGAAGTCAATGAGTTTGGCCTCCACAGGTCGGCCAAGGGGCTGCGAAAGAGAAAAGTAATTTGTGAAATTCAAGCAGAAAATTCTTGTAGATAATATGCAAAAAAAAAAGTCGGGCTTCCAGCTTAAAATTTGGTGCCCAACCCTGATCTAAAATGATGAATATTTTTGTGCAAGGAATATTTATAGAAAGGATATCGATTATGATCAATAATTTAAAGTATCCTAACGCACTTTAAATTCATACAAATTCTCAAATGACTCCTCACCTCATATCTGTATAGGATATTGTTATTCCAGAAATCGCCGTGGCAGATGACCGCGTGTGGTGCCTGTGACTTTCCATCCACGCAGTAGAGCGCCAAGGCCTTCAGATGCTTGTCACAGAGCTCCAGGATCTCCCGCATGGCAGCCACTTCGGCCTGGTCTCCATCCGAGTCGTCCAGAATATTTCGCGCCTTTCGCAACTGCGCCTTACCGAACTCAATGGTAACCTCCTCAATATCGGGAGTAAAGAGGTTATCCTTTTTCACGGACTCTACCAACTCTCTGAACTTTTCGGGATCTTTTTTCTGCAGGATAAAGGAGCAAGCGTGCAGCTCCGCCAGAGCTCTTAGAGAGCAAATCACAATGTCATAGGTCGGCATAGAGCTGCGGGAGTTGGGCCGGAAGCCACTTCCAGATAGATCCTCAAAGATGAGGAACTCATCGGGGGCCTTCAAGCCATTGGCCTCGAGTGCGGGCGTCACAGAGAACAGGCTGTGTTCTGGCGATAGGTTCCTGAAGATGGGAAATACCTCCTGGTACATGAAGACCTCCCGCGCATAGTAATCCACCACGTGCATGTGGGACCTCCGCGCCTCGTTCTTGGGCGCCATCTTGACCACTAGACTGGCCGCCTCGGAAACGGTGGGCCAACTGACGCGTAGGACCTGGCCGTAGGCATTCTCACCCACTCCCGCCATTGGCTGTGAGTCCATGGGCTCATGGTGTCGCTGGTAGAGTTCCAATAGGGCTCCTCTCACGGCGCTCGAAATCTCGCTCTCAGTGCTCATTGCTCGGACTGGCTGTGGGTTTGTATGAACCTTCTACGATGAATCTATCTTTCCGACTGAAGCGCTGCAGCCAATGCTCCCGGCTTTTATAGTTCGGCGCCGGAAAAGCTCCCTCCGATAGTTGCGCTGCATCGTCGTGGGTGGTGATGAATCGCTCGCTGATCACGTGCCAAGGTGTTGGTCCTGCAAGCTCTGGAAGTGCGGATCTTCAGCGGAATGTCAACATTAATTAAATAATTAAACTAATTTCTGTGAATTCTCTTTATTTTAAGTTATTTGTTATTCTTTACTGTAAAGGTAACTTTAATTTCAATACAATACAATCTCTGATCTGAAAAACAATACATTTTTCATGAAAGTTAAGTTATATTTAGGTATTATAATAATTAATAGTGTACAATATTCATTTATTAGTTAAAATGTACATTAGGTACATATATTCCCCATAAATCATATTAGTGTAACTATTATTATTAAGGATATAGCACTTTTAAAACCACTGTCTTGTTAAATTAAAGAAATTCCCATATCGGTTTAAAACTAACGTTGTATGATATTAAAACGCTGACACCTTTTAGGGGAAGAACCTTTTCATTTGTGGTTTTCCACAAATAGTTGTCAAGTTTTTTTTTTCAAATAAATAAAGTATCATTGAACCTTTGAAATATTAAACTTGAAAATAAAATAAAAATCTTTGCCAACCAAAAAGACATACAAATAAGCATATTACAAACAATTAAAATAGACGTAGCAATAGAAATATGGAAAACTTTTAGTTGCGCAGTAGGAAAATGCCAATGTTTACATTAAGTAAATTTGATTAGTTTGGATTTTGTGGAAAACCAGTTAGGCCATCAAACGACTGAGCCAATTGACAGAAATGATAGTGCACTTCATCCATTGTATTGTGTTCTATTTTGAAAACCAACGTCAGTGGGCGGCGTGATGCGAGTAGTTTCGGTCGTTGACCCAACTCAAGGCCACTTTGGATAGACCTTCCGTATATGCATGCCAGCGTAAATACCACAATACATACATACGTGCATACATTCATACTAACGCAGGTAGTTAGAAAAGCATGCGACCTAAAGTTTTGCCTTACCAATTTCTGGAGCTTTCAAACATATCGGCCATTGAACTTGACCAGCGTCGTGCATGCACGGCGAATAAAAGCTCGCCAACCCCAACCCCAGCCCCGATCTAACCCGTTCTAATGATGAAAAGCGATCGGATCGACTCGGCCGAGTGCAATTCCCTCCTAGACGCGAGCTTTTCTCCCAAGGCCATTGAGTGGAGGCGCGACAAGCTTTCGTCGGTTAAGGTTTTAGCTTTCATTGCCATTGAGAGCGTTTCAGTGCTGGCAGAAATTTTGAAGGCATTTTTGGGCTAGATTTGGAGAAAAGAAAATATGTGGAACCTAGTTAATAAATGGATAAGCTTGCGTTCTATATTATCTTAGACGAGATTTACCGTAAGTAAAAACGTGGATGGGAACAAAAACTAGACAAGCCAAACAAAACGGAAATCGAAAACAGTCATCTGTGGCTTGTGTATGTATTGTTTTTGGAATCCCCGGTGAAGCTTAAGCAAGTTTACCAGAGTGAACAAAGTTTTTTGGGTGAAATACAAATTCTAAGGGCTTAATGAAAACGTTATTTTTCTAAAACTTAAAAAATAAGTGCTTAACTCTAAAACTAATAAAAGATCTTGCAAAAAAATGGCTAAAGTGGCAGCATTGAAAGCGAGCCGCCAAACGGTCGTTGAACCGACCCCATTTCGAAAGAAGCGGCGCTCCGCAGTTGCCCAACTGCCCGACAGACCCAAAACAAAATATAGTTTCGCTTTTTGATACCGTCTGATAGCAGGGTATGACGAATTTCCACTCAGTGCAATTTAAATCAAATTTGTTCACTGTTTAATACTGTATGTACTCCTAGAGATAAAAGTTATTATGGTAACGTACTTACTCCGATCTCAGATGACTCAAAGAAAATTATTAGTTTTTTCCACTTCACTTTTACCCAAAAATATCCCTTAACAAAAAACCACAGATATATTTTCTACTTATACATTTTCTTTAATAACAATAAAATAGTTTCTTGGATTTGTTGTTCCCACAATAGCGTTGTAAAATGCTCTCCGCTTCCCCTCTTATTCTCTCCTTGGGAGTTCGTTTCATGCATCCTAGAATTGTTTAATAGTTTCAATAAGGACTTACATTTACATCTGAGTAGTTTATCTTTAAATGCGTGTTTTAAACAGTTGCAAATGAGAGCATTATCTACATATTTAATATTTAAATAAAATAGTTTGAGGGAAGGAAAATTACAGAATACACGAATTAAAGACATAGACAGAGACACAGCTTACGACAACTATTGACAACTAAACATAGAATAAGACATGACAATAGGTTAGGTATACCTTCACAAATCCATCATAATGGGTGGTTAAATTATCAAAAGCAAAGAAATTAAAAATACTCGCCTATAGATGAAGCACACTTATCAACAAGAAAGTAAGCTAACGTCGGGAAGCCGAAGTCTGTATACCCTTGCAGTTTGTCATTTGAATTGTTATGGTAGCTATGGCAGCAGATTTTCATATATTTGGCCGATCTCTCTTATAACATCTTTATGATATAGTCTTTCGATTTTAATAAAATTCAAAACATGATTTTTAAATCGTTTAAAATAAATATATTTCGATTTATCTCATATGTTAAAATTTATCCATTAATTTTGTTATCGTTGCTATGGCAACTATTTAAAAAACTTTATTAAATATTATTAAATAACCCTGCGGTACCAGTATCCATTAATTTCTCAATAGAAATAGAAAAGTTCATCCACTAAACTCTAAAACTGAGAGATTGGTATGCATAGAAACGGACAAATAGACAGGGCTAGATCGACTCGGCTTTTGATGTAACTCCTTAACTGCATTGCAAGCTTCTGAAGAAATTTATAACACCCTCTGCAAGGGTATATAAAGAGTCGCACAGGTTTTGACAGATGACTTGGCATGTTGCACAATCAAACAAAATTAAAAAGAGAGCTTGAAACCAAAATAGGTTTTCGAAAGACACTAAAAAAAGGTTTGGCTATAATGTTCGATGTTATTGCTTATGATTTCTCTTAGTTTGTACAATTTAAGGGTAATAAAATATTTGTTTGAATTGTAGCTTAAGTTAGTCCATATGCGGTGGAATAGTCTTAGGTATTTACAATCGGAGCTTAGACTTTAAAACGGCGGAAAAGAGCCTAAAGACTTAAGATTAAGTAACTAAATACATGATTTACTGTAGCTCCGCGGAGTCGGCAGTGTTTGAGTTTGAGTTCTCCTCGGACTTCTTCGACGACGGCGAGTCGGAGAGATTGGGCGAGAGGTCGCGCAGCTTGACAACGTTACCCACGGACACCAGGTTGGCCGCCTCGGCCACCGAATAGCCAATATCCGGCGGCGTGCCCTCCGGATAGCCCAAATAGTAGTCTGCAATCCGTCCAGCCTCACGTAGTCCGCTGAGGTAGGCTCCGTGCACGGTGGCCGGGTAATTTCGTATCGTATGCTCGCCGGCGAAAAAGAGGCGGGGCAGACCTTCCGCCTCCTTGCTGGAGGGCGGAATGACTGGCGCCGCCAGCAGGTCATAATCGCTGCCGGAGGATCCAACAGAGACGTAGCTATAGGAGCCACGGGCCCAGGGATCGCTGCGCCAGCGCGTGACCACAGTTTCCTTGGGCTGCGGCACGGAAGTATTTCCGAAAATGTTCTTCAGCACCGACATGCATCGCCCAATGATTATGTCGTCCGTCACGCTCTCCACAATATTGGCAGCCATGCCGGCGACCAAAGCTAGCAGCACGGGGGACGAGCTAATGCTCCAGAAGAGGAACATTTCTCCTAAGCAAATGTGAGACGGAAATAATAGGGAAATATTGATATATTTTTACGTTATTAGCAATATAAATATAACAAGTTTAATGTATAATTATTTTCATTAACCTATCACATTATTAAAACTAATATTTTTATTTTTTATTTATTTATTTTTAAATTTCATTTTTTTTTTAAATGTTGATGACACCCTGCAGTACATGGCATCAACGATTCATCAACGATTCATCAAAAAAACTTCGTTGTTGTTGATTAATCATCGATGAAATTCCATACAAACTGTTGATGAAATTAACATGGGCATGTCCTAGGTTGTCATCAGTGACAAATTCATCAATGATTCATCGATAATTCATCATCCTTTTATCAACATTTCATCGATGATTCATCAACATTTCATGGATGATTCATCAACATAATTTTTTAAGAGAGAAATTGAGCGAGAGAGTCGGTTTTGACACGATTGAACGAGAGCGTCGGTTCGGCGCGTCGATGAAACGTTGATGACAACTGGTACTGCAGGGCAGGTACTGCAGGGTCAGTGGTCCGCAACACTACAGTCAAATGCCAACATTGCATTTGTATAAATGAAAATTGAACACTCTATGGCTAGATTTGAGAAAAAAACAGCCACAATATATATTGTAATATGGCAAAAAAAATAGCTGTAACCTAAAAACTAGCTATTTAACGCTAAAAAAGGCTAAATCTAGCCACACAATTACAATTAGTCTGCACTGATTCTTCTATTCTCTTTTGTGCATACTATGCATAAGCGGCAGCGACGCCGACCGTGACGACCACTGCTATAGGTTAATGAAAATGATTATATATTTAATTTATTATATTTAATATAATATTAATAGAATTACATAGTACAAAATAAAAATGTAAAAAAATAAAAAATAATAAAATTATCATAAATTGTTATGAACAAAAAAACCTAAAAGAAACGATGAGAATCAAAGGTTTCTCCTCAGACAGGAGGCAAGCACGAAGAGGGGTTTCTTGGTAACCATCTGTAATTTCTAACTTTAATGAGAGATCTTAGGCCACTTACCCCTACTGGAGGTGGTACTGCCCACGTGTCCAAAGAGATTCGCATTGGGATCCCAGAAGATGCGATCAAAGCAGAGCACCACCTTATTTAGGTTCCCAAATCCTAGCCTTCGTATGGCCTGCTGCTTCCAGTCTGGCAACGGAGGATCAAACTTGACCGTATTACTCTGTTGCGACTCCTCGTGGGCCACGGCCACTTTCAGGACACCCAGCGTGAGGGTGCACACTGCCAGATCTGCCTTGTACGTCATCTGTGAGTTGGAGGTCTTCAAGTTCTCGGCCACAACTTCCACGCCATTGGTGCCGTACTTGATCTCCTTGACGGCGCTATTGACGCGAATGTCTAGGTTCTCGGTCAGAGCCACCGGCACACAGGAATACCCATTGCGCACGGTTGTGTGATGGCCGATGAACTCGAAGTCGTCGTCCTGGTCCCAGTGCTTCAGCGACAGGTTATTAAGTCGGGTGGCATTGGCGAACTCCAGGTTGGCAAAGTGCCAGTCCAAGATGAGTCGGTCGCGGGATGAGAGGTATACATCGCTAGAAAAAGGGTTTGTATTAAATTATTTATTTACATTTTTTTTAAATATATTTTGTAATTTGTATGATTTTTGTTGGCTTAAAATTACTAATTATTATTTATTTACTCTAATATCTATTTAAATTATTACTTTTGAAGAATTAAATGCTGAGCAAAAAATTAAATATATAAATACCAAGTAAGAAAGCTACAGTCGACTGTGCTCAACTGTGAGATACCCGGTACCAAAACGTTTGCGCTTCACACTAAAAGGCAATTAAAAATTGTACATACATTATAATAGTCTACTTCGATACTTCTTAAAATAAATCTCCTCTTGAATTAGCTCCCGACCTTAACAATTTAATGTCATACTTAAATATGAATGATACATTTTATAGGAAAACATAAAAACACGCTCGATCGGCGTAAAAAAATGAATTATGTTATTTTTTGTAATTTCTTGCTATATTCTTTTGTCATTTTTTCTGCAGCTGGCGCCATTATATCGCACGGCCAAGGCTCGAATGCGCCACCTGTCGGCTACAGCTTGCAACAGCAGTGCCTTATTACCTTATTGCTAATATCTCCCATGTTTATCATCCGATTTTACTGAAATTTTCAGGAAGCGTCCGCTCTATTTTATTCATTTTTTGTATCTATTAACTTTAACCCGAAAAAACGAGTATAGCTTATTTTACGATTTTTATGATTTTTGAGGGCGGAAGTGGGCGTGGCCCAATTTTAAAACAAACTTGATCTACATGCAACAAATTCCAATGTTGTCACTAAATTTGGTAACTCTAGCTCTTATAGTCTCTGAGATCTGTTGTTTCACACGGACAGACAGACGGACATGGCTAAATCGACTCGGCTGGTGACGCTGATCAAGAATATATATACTTTATAGGGTCGGAGATTTCTCCTTCTGCCTGTTACATGCATTCTCGGTTGGCACTAACTTATAATACCCTTGTACCTATGGGTACCGGGTATAAAAATACCTATTTACATTTTTTTTATTTTTTTTTTATGATTGTTTGCTAAAAATTAATAATAATGATTATTTATTTACACTTATGTATATATATTTTGATTATTACTTTTTTGCATAGCTAAAAAAAAGGTTTGTATTCAATTATTTGTTGTACTTTTTTTATTTCATTTTTTAATTTTTTTTTATTTTTGTTCGCTTAAAATGACTAATAATGATTATTTCTTTACTCCAGTAATAAATTAAATTATTACTTTTTAAGGATTAAATGCCGAGAAAAATTTGAAAAATAATTTTAAAATATCCCCTTACCTGGGCCTGTTCTGCTCCAACTCGTGGAGCTTCGTCTCCATCTGCTTGTCCTCGTCCCGGAGCTCGCCGAACAGCTTGACGGCCTCGTCCAGCTTGAACTGGGTGTTGCGTATGCCGAACTCCTGGCGCGCATAGGTCAGATCACTCTCCACGCCCTTGGGCGTTCGCTTCTTCACCATCGCGGCGTGCTCGCTCCGGAGAGTGTCGATCGTCTGCTTGACCGTCTTGATGCGCCGCCGATGCTCAATGATCTTCGTTTGGGCGGCGATAATCTCCTGCATGTGCAGCGCCCGCTTGTGCATTACCTGCATCTCCTGCATGCTGATGATCCACTCGAGGGCGTCGCCCAGCGACACCGGACAGTTGCCGGCATAGTTGAAGTCCAGGCGGTGCGAAAGGTAGCTGGCCGACTCCAACAGTCGGTTGAACTCCCGCTCGATGACGTCGTCCTTCTCCTTGGGCACCGGCTTACCATCGGGTCCGTAAAGCGGGCACGTCTGCTGAATGGGCACCAAGTCCATGCCGATCTGCTTGCTCAGGATGGTCATCGGATTGCCATAGACACCGGTTACCACCATGGCTCCCAGGTCGGCGATGTAGCTGTTCTTGCGGAAGGTGGCAATGCGGCCGCCTACGCGATCCCGCGCCTCCAGAACGATCACATCCATGCCGAACTGCTGCAGCTGCTGGGCCACGGCCAGGCCGGAGATCCCCGCTCCGATTACGATCACTTTGCCCAGTTTTTTTACCGGGATCGCTCGCTGCCGCTTGAAGATGCCAAAGTTGATGAAGCCATGCCGCTCCAAGAACGAGTGCACCCGCCTCACCAGGCCGGGGTCGCTGTTAAAGGGAGGCGGCAGCGATTTAAGGGCATTCTCGAAGCTCAGCTGCACCTTGGGATTGTCCACCCACATGTGCAGCAGGCTGTTGCGAATGTTGAGGAACACGCGATGGCCGAGGATGCCCGAACGACTGATGTCCGGGAAGCAGGCCTCCTCGTTGGGCGTCATCTTGCTGAAGGGCAGGCGGGACTGGAAGACGGCGCCCTCCTGGCCGGACAGAACGGTGGGCGTGCCAACGTCCCGTTCCCGCGCATCACCATTTTGCGTGGGTCGCGGATTTCCGGTTCCGACTTGTCCCGAGACAGAAGTTGCGTTCGCCTCCGACTTCCGCCCTTGCACTTGGTTCTGACTCCGGCCTCGATCTCCCTGCTGATTGTTGTTGCTGGACGAGGAGGAAGATCCCGTGGCGGACTTATCGCCGGCGGGGGCGGCTTCTCCACTGCCACTGGGCCTGTTGCTGTAGTCTACCTTGGGCCTGTTGCGTCTGCTGGTCCGCCGCTCATCCGCAGTGGCGCTGGTGGCAGGTGCGTCGTTGGAGTCGTCGTCCGGGAGCTTCTGTTTCTGGGATGTAGCAGAAGCAGTAGCAGGAGCAGGAGCAGTTGAGTTCCGCTTGGGCGAGGGTTCGCCGTCGGAGTCGTCGCTTATGAGCGTGACGTACTCAATGGGCTCGGACATCTTGGAGCCACCGCTGCCGCCGCTTTGGGTGGGCTTCATTGCCGGCAGGCAAACACCAACAAGTATGCGTCCTAAAAAATGTATTCGAAAACTCAGACAGAAATTAGGAAGATTCACGGACACAACTCACACTTTTGGCTGAAAGTCACAGATCCTTCAGCAAACGCTCAAAATCGCACAATACTCAAATTAGTTGCATTTTATTTCCTTTTCTTCTTCTTTTGCTTTTTGCTATATTCTGAGCGGTTTTTATTATCACACGTTTTGGCTGAAAATCTGGTTTGGGTCAGAACTATGCCGAATTCGAAAATAAATAAACTAATGTCGGTTGCTGCCTTCGCTTTTCCCACATGCGCTTTTCATTTTATGTAAACTTTCATATTCATTTTTTTGACATTTCGGTTTGCAAAAATTGTAAAATTGTTTATATGGTTTGGCCGGTGTGGCCGTCGCTTAGTAAGACCGGCTCGGCAGGAGGCGCGCTTTCTTCAGGCAGAGTCAGCTGGTCACACTAAATAATTTTATTTACACTTTTTCTCAAGTCAAGTGCAGTCTTTTTTTTAGTGGAAAAGTAATAACTCAGTACCAAACAAATGTATTTTAAAACAAGGGTATAAAAATGCAAAGTCATTTAATCGTTTCTCAGTAAATTAATCGAATATTTTTTGTATTTTTCTGCCAATCGATGCTCTGCTTTTATCGATCGTGGCCAACTGCCACCACTAGCTAATAGAATAACAGCTGTTTGTTTAAATTTACAATTTAATTAAAATTTCATTTTGAAATGAATTTAAATTTTAAAATTTATTCGATTCTTAAGAAAGTAATCGATTATTTTTGCATTTTTTTGCTAATCGATGCTCAACTGCTTATCGATCGTGGCCAACTGTCACCACTAGCTAATAGAATAACAGCCGTTTGTTTAATTTTCAAAATGTTTGCCCGTTAGAGGTACAAATAAAACCATCTGAATGAATTTGCATTAGATTTGTTGTATAAATTTGAAAAATTAATAATATTGGTTAAGTGTCAGAGAAGTCTTGCTTCTGAAAAGAAAGTATCAAAGGTTTCTGGTGGAAGAGTGCACAACCTGCGAAAACTTCCATGTAATTTGAGAAAAGAAAAATTCTTCCTCCCAAGAGAAATAAGCATGCATTTAGAATTTGTTGTTATCATATATTTATTATTGGCCCGAGCAGAGTTACTCACTGGTGATCATGTCGAGCCTTTGGACCGAGCCTAGCTGCTCGCGTAATAAAGTCCTTTTGTGCTTAAGTTGATACAAATTATCGCCTGCTATTAATTAATATATATAATTGTATTATTTACTGTGCTAATCTAGTTAAATAAAATGGTATATAAATATACGAAACAGGATCGATGACGATGACTATATAACATATAACTAAAAATGCATTCATATTGGTTTATATAATCCCAGCGGAAATGCTCTTGAATCTAAAGTTCATTGCCAGCCATTTTATCTATTTAATAACGTTCCAACAATATAATCACGAAGTTAGTATTCATTATTATATTGGATCGTTACCAAGGAAATAAAATGGTTCAAAATGAATTCAGAATTCAAAAGAACTTCCGCCTTGGGGTGGCAAACGACAGTCCCGACATTCTGTAAAAAATGGGAAAAGAACAATTTAGAGATTTGAAGGATCAACAATTCGGATTCAAGCCTACCTGGCCAGCTTGGGCCCGTTCAGGTCGTCCTGTTCGGCATTGTTCACATCGCTTAGGGGCGTGCTGGTGTCGGTTTGGTCGAGCGATCGCTTTGGCGAGGTCACCACCTTGGCCAGCTGCGCCTCCGGGGAGATGAAGGTGTCGGAATTCTCCTTTGCGGTCTGCTCCCCGTCCGTATCCTCGACGACATCGCTTTCCCCATGCCCCTCTGGCTTTTGCTGCTTCGAGTTGAATGGATTCTGGCAATGGCCCTTGCACGAACAGTTCTCGGTGCAAACGTTGTTACCCAAAAAGCAGCCGCAACGTCTGCCGTTGCATCTGGTGCGGCACTTGCACTTTGTGGCCTTCCCATCCTCGTTGACCGACGTTAAGTTGAGCGAGTGTACAGATCCATTGCTAACTGCCGTGCCATTGAGCTGTGACGCATCCTGACCTGCCGCCGAACCCGTGATGGAGGTCGAGGCCTGGCTGCGAGGATCCTGATGGCTGCTCGTTGATCGTTGCTGACAAAAGTTGGGAAGAAATCGATTATAAGCCCCCTTTCACTGCAACTTATTTTCGAAAATTGAATGTAGAGATTCCACTGCTCCATCTACATTCTTGGGCGACATATGAATGGGCCGCACAGCTGACCCGGCTTTGTCAAAGCAGAAATAATTTTCTGCCACAGCATTTTGCAGAGGCGACCACGAAATGCTGCGCTGGATCTAGTTTTCATTAATCTTTTTGTCAAAAATATTCAAAATTTCAAAAACAATAAGAAATTAGGGAAGGGTTAGAAGGTTTAGGAAAGGAATTTACGAAATATCGCATAAAAATCGATATTTTCGGTATTTTTTTTAGTATGTATGGAAACCTTCGGGGCGAATGGTGAAGGGACGGATCGTCCATTTTGGATGGACCTTATGAGAGACTCCCTTATGGGAGACCCCGAGTAAAAGAATGGACCATCCTCGAGAATGTAGTAGAATGTTACCGTGGAACAGAGCTATTTAATAGCCTTGGTCCATTGCTCCGTTATTTCGAAAATGGACCGTCGGTTGTTCAACAGCTCCATCTACATTCTCCGGCGACATGTAAATGGGACGAACAGCTGAGCAGGCGTTGTTTACATTTTAATTGGGACGGCGTCCAACATTGCGCGGCCGAATGCGGTCATTTCAGGCTTTCTTTTGGGACTCCCGGACGACGTCCTCTTCAAAGTTAAACGACCCATTCAAGGACTTATTAATATCTATGCTTGGAGCTTTGAAATCTTGAATATTAAAGAAAAATCGGGTGTTTTCTGCTACGACCGCAAATCAGAAATATTTCCTGCCACAGCTTAAGGAGCATCGCATTATGCAGAGGCGACCACGAAATGCTGCGCTGGATCTAGTTTTCATTAGTCTTTTTGTCAAAAATATTCCAAATTTCAAAAACAAGAAATTAGGGAAGGGTTAGGTTTAGGAAAGGAATTTACGAAATATCGCCCAAAAATCGATATTTTTTGGTATTTTTTTTTTAGTAAGTATAGAAACCTTCGGGGCGATTGGTGAATGGACGATCCGTCCATTTTGGATGAACCTTATGGAAGACTCCCTAGTGGGAGACCCCGTGTAAAGGAATGGACCATCCTCGAGAATGTAGCAGAATGTTGCCGTGGAACAGTGCTATATAACAAACTGCAAATCTGTAAACTGAAGCTGAATTTGCACTTACCAGGTTGTTTTTCTTTTTCTTCGGCACCCAATCGGGATCGTCGCTGTCGACCATCTCCTGGGTGTCGTTGAGATCGCTCATGTAGATGGAAGCGTCTAGATCAATGACGGCGGGACTAGAGTTGGCATTTTTCTTGGAAGCGGGCTTGACCGCCTTCAGACTTTCATGCTCCGGCGTCCTTAGCAGAACGGCCACCTTCTCCTCGTAGGCACGCTGCTGGCTCAGCATCTGTTCCTCGTGCTGGGACTCGGCCAGCTTCAGGCGCTTGCTCACTGCCTCGTGCAGCTGCTGGGCCTCCAGGAGCTGGGCACGCACGTCGTCCAGGGCCGAACGCTGCTCATTCAGGCTGAGCGCCTGGTGCCTTCGCTGCTCCACCAGGGTCTTGAGCAGCTGCTTGCTCACCGACCGCGACTCGGCTATGCTGTGGACGCCCTCCGACAGAGCGCGAATGCGACTGTCCAGGTCGCTCTGACAGACCTTCTGCTGCAGGTCGGAGATCTGGGCGTTGCGCATCTCCAGCTCTTCCTCCAGGCTGGCCAGCAGCCTGGCCTGCTCCTGGGCGTCCGCCGGGTTCGTGCTGGTCTGCTTCTCCATCTCATGGTAGTGGTTGTTGATCACGGCCCGGTCTTCCATCAGCTGCTCCAGACTGTGCTCGGCATCCACCAGCGAGAGTATGATCTCCAGCTCGCGATCCACCCAGGAATCGGTTTTGGTGCCTGCACCGCCGCCGTGATCCTTGGCGGCCTTCTGGCGCTGGGCCTGAGCCGAGGCCTGACGTTCGAGGGCGTCCTTGAGGCGCTTGTTGGCGGCCAGCGCCTCCTCGCACTTGCGCTTGAGGACCTGCCGCTGCTTGGCATGCAGCGTCTGTTGGCGCGCCATCTCCGACTGCATCTTGCGGTCCTTGCTCTTCAGCTGCGTCACCTCCTTCTGGTGCACCATCCTCAGCTGGCGGTACTTCTCCGACTCGCCGCGCATGGTCCGGATCAGCTTGACCTTTGACTCCTTCATGCTCTTGATTTCGCTGCTCAGGTTCCGGATCTTCTCGCGCTCCTTCTCGCGCATCTTCAGCATGTTGGCCTGCGTGATGACCTTGCGGCGCAGATCGGAGATCTCCTGCTCGAGCGTCTGCAGCCGCTTGCGTCGCTCCTCGGCAATTTTCGCGGAGGAGTCCTTGTTCTTGATGTTGCGCAGCTGATCCAAGAGGCTGCGGCGCTCCTCCTCCAGGTCCTCGATCTTCTGGTTGCAATGCCGCAGCTTGTCATCCTCATCCGTGGCCTCCAGCTTGCTGAAGTTGCGCATGATCCGGCCGTGCAGCTCCTGCTTGAGATCCAGCTGCCGATTGATGTTCCTCAGCTCGCTCGCGAAATTCAGCTGCTTGTCGGTGTACTCCTCCGACTGGAGTTGAAGCAGCTCGTGCACCTCATCCCCGCCACTCGAGCCGGCGGCCTCGTGCTCCCTCTCAGAGTGCGAGTGACTGTTGCTGAGCTGGTGGCGCGCCTCCTGGCCATGCGTATCCAGCTCGTCCTGCGTGCGCTGCAGCTGGTCCTCCACCAGCTCCACAAGCTGGCTAATCTCCCGCATCCGCTCATCTCCGTCACCACCCTCCTCTCGCTTCACCTTCTGCACCTGCTCCAGCTTCTCCTTCAGTTGGATTACGTGGGCGCGGAGCTCGTCGTGAGCCTGCTCGGCGATATGGGCGCGCATCTCCTTCTCGGTGAGATCGGCCAGCGACTGGTGGAGCTCTTGCTGCAGCTTCCGGTTGCGCTCCTGCAGGCCGCGCACCTGCTCTTGCAGCCGCTGATTCTGGGATCTATCCAGAGGTTCGCCCACTGCAACGGGATCCAAGCCTGCGGCTCCGACGGCGCTGGTGATGGAGGAGCTCATCTTGCCGCCGCCCAGCAGTTCCACGCGTAGCTTCTGAATGATGTCCTTCAGCATGTTAACCTCGGCGGCATGGGGATCCAGATTCACCACCGGCTTGTTCTTGATCTGAAGAGCACGATCAGCGTAGCGCAGCGTGCTTATGGTCTCCGCCGCATTGTAGTCCGCCGGACTGACGCAGGCAATCATCAGAGTGATGGAGTTGCCGCCGAGCGAGTCCTGGAGCAGACGCGTTAGCTTCGACTGGCGATAGGGAATGTAGCCAGCGGCGTTGGTGGCTGAAAGGGAGTAAGCAAGACTGATTTATGGAAAGTTCAGAGGGATGTAGGCCAAGTACTCACATCCCAAGGCGTTTATGACATTGCCCAGTGCCAGCAGGCCCTTGTTGATATTCACGCCCTCCTTAAACCGATCGCCGCTGGCCAGAGTCTTCGAGCAGCGCTCCGAGCCTGCAAGATCTACCAGATTGAACTTGGAGGTGGTCACCGATTGTCTGTCGAAATATAAGCAGTCAATAACTAATATGGCAAGACTCTTTAGAGAGCTGAGAGCTCAAACATACGTGCTGTCCCTCTTGGTGGCCACCAGGGTAAGCGTAAATATGGCATGCGAGCGCGAGGAGGTCTCGTTCATGGCCGTGGCAGCCACAGCTCGGCCGGAAGAGCCGCGCATCAGATAATCCGTCACCTCCTGGGCGGACTTCACCGCCAACTCGGTCAGGCCGGGCATCACCACCCGCTTGTTGACCTCCTTGATATCCACCGTCGTCTTGTTCGCCGAAAAGAGATCGAAGAACTGTTCCTGGTACAGTTCCACGAAGGAGCAGGTAACGCTGAAGCTGTACTCCTCGCTCCGTTCGGCAATGTCTCGGAAGATGTCCTCGACGGCACGCGGTATGACGCCCGCGCTATCGTCCAGCACCCCGTTGTAGCTGGTGCCCATGGTGAAGGTCTTGCCGGAGCCAGTCTGGCCGTAGGCAAGAATGGTCACATTGTAGCCCTGCAACAGCTTCCGCTGCTTGGCCAGCACGCAGCTCTCGTAGAGCTCCACCTGTGAGGCGTCCACGTCGAACACATGGTTGAATGTGAACGTCTCGCTCCGGTTAACAATTACTTGTGGCACTCCCGCCGAGGTACGCTCCACGGCTATCCGGCAGCCGCGGTCCAGCTCCGACTGGACCAGCGGACGCACGCGCAGCGCCACAGCCACCGCGCTAGGATCCTCGTTCCCGCCGGACATCTACAGATTAGAGAGATTGAGAAATGGACTAACAAAGGGAAGCGAGAGCCCTCCAGAGAAACTCACCTATTATAAACAACGCAAGACAAGAATAACAGGAAAACAAGGAACTACTAGAATGACGCTAGCCCTTAGCACTTGCAGTTAGTCGCCAATTTAAAAAATGGTGGGCTCAGTGTGACCGCAACTGGGCAGCGCGCAAATAGTCGAGTTATCGAGATCGACTATCGGGGAGCTAGCTATTTTATTTGTTAAAAAAAAGCCAGATTTAACGACGTAAAATGACGTAAATGAGCGCTTTACGTTATAACTGAATTTGTATCGCGTTACATCGCGATAATGATATAATTCTATCACGAATAAGATCAAGCTTACCATGCTTATTTACGCCCCGGGAAATTAACGTCCCTGAGGAACTAACGTCTCCGGGGAATGAACGTCCCCGGAAATTAACGTCCCCGGGAAATAAACGTCCCCGGGAAATTAACGTCCCCGGAAAATTAACGTCCCCGGGAAATTATCGTCACCAGGAATTTAACGTCCACGTACAATTAACGCTCCCGAAACGTCCCTGGGGAATTAACGTCCCCGAGGAATTAACGCCCCCCGATGATTTAACGTCCCCGGGGAATTAGCTCAGATACAACAGATCTCAGAGACTATAAGAGATGCTCTATCTTATAGATGTAGAATAAATGAACATTAAATTAGAGATTATTAAATATTATTCTTTTTATGCCTCGAATAAGTTTTTTTTTTTTTTCAAACTAAAATTAAGTAATAATTTAATTCAATATAATTTGGGTTGCACTTCAGCTCTCGTATATCATGCTTTCGCCCAAACATACCGAAAATGATTAAATGTCTTGCTTCTAAATTTAGGAACAGTTTCATCATTGTCATTTTATCTTAACCTTACTTTCCGATTAGAGAAAAACCGGAATCTATTTATAAAATGCAGTTTTTAATTTTCCCGCTTGTGACAATGTGTCAATGATAATGAGAAACGTAAGATAACCAAGCTAAATAGTTACGGATTCCAGAATTTAAGGAAGTTGGACTTTGAACGTCCCACCTTCTTAATGTTTCCATAGTTTATCTGAAAGATAGACCTTTAATTACCGAATCTTTAGATGCTCCATTTTGGATTCTACTTTTTAGAACTAATTGATTTATTGGCTTGGAATATTGGCAGTATATTTTTAATAAATGTTTACTAATAAGCACTGTAAGGAAATAATTAAATACATTAATTTCTTTCAATAAATAATTACAAATTTAGGCTAACCTAATTATTTAATCGGTTGTGGACGGTAGATATATTTAAAGAAAAGTCGCTGCTGTCAAAAAAGTTTGTTCCCTTTTTATTTTATGGTCATTTAACTTTATTTAATTTTACCAAAGCCTAAAAGGGCGTTTTATTAAATATATTTAAATAAGTTCGAAAGGGAATTAAAATCGTACAGAAAAAATATCTTTTACGTAAACCTATTATAAGTGTTTCAGATGCTTAAATTAATTTATTTTTTCCCCACTATATATATCCCAGTAGTTACTTATATACCAAGTTCGTTTTTAAGCCTCCCCATATTAAAATTTAAACATTTGTCTAGTTTTTGCCATTCATAGAATATAATATAGATATATAATTGGAAATTCCAATAATAAAGCAAGGATCAGTCACGGTCATCGCAACACTTGTCGTAGATGATCGTGGAGGTGCAGGCCTCGATCGACTCGTCGAAGAAGTGGTCAAAGTGACAGGTCTCCTCCGTCACCTCCTTGCCGTCGACGCAGCGGATGTAGTTGTGACAGTTGTTGCTGCTGCTGGTCACCAGCATCGTGCCGCGTCCATCGCACCTATTGTGCACGCACACCACCTGGTTGGCTGGGGCACAGGACTGAAGGTCTGCGTCGAAGAAGTATCCCTCGCGGCATTGCATCCACACCGGGTCCAGATCTATTACCGGGGACAGGCCCTGGCAATAGAAGTAGCCACGACAGGTAGCATAGTCGGTCACAAACGTTGGCTTTGTCGATTTGGAACAGATGCTTTTCTTGGAGTGGGCCGTGCACTCAATCGTGTTCGGTTCCACACAACTGCCGCTCTCTACATCGAAGTACTGACGCTTCTTGGTGGTGATGCATGTCTTAAGCGCGTGGACCTCAGAGTCGTTGCACTCGTAGTAGTCGGCGCAGTCATCCTCCTTCCGGAACTTCGTCTTGCTCGGCACCAGCTCGCATATGTTGTTCACGTCGATACAGGTCGAGTCCACGCCGTGCATGCACGACTGGCTGGCCTCACTGAAGTGCTGATACTCCGGACATGTCCCAGCGAGCGGTACTCCATTCAAGCAATAGAAGTACCTCTGGCACTCGGTCGGGTCGGCCACCCACTCACCGTTCTTGCCCTCACACCTGTTGCCACAGTACTTGTTGCTGTTGGCCAGCGTGGCCACGCAGGCGTTCTTGCTGGGACTGAAGGACTGGCCGGAGGTACAAGTCAGGACGGTGCCCTCGCCGTTGATGCACTTGATGTACTGGTCGCAGGTCCCTGGCTTGCGGATCTGGGTGCCGTTCTTGAACAGGCGGCACAGCTCCTCGTATTCACCAGTGCTGGCCGCTGACGCCGTCTGCCAAGTCACGGTCAGCAGGAAAAACAGTCCAAAAAGCCTTGAAGCTGAAAAAAGTCAACGATTAAATATATTTGAATTTATTTTTGTTATTTTTCCGCCCGCAAGGCTATAAAGATAATCCTTTTTTAATCTCCCTTGAACTTTCTCTATGTTAATCAGTCTGATGTGCTTATCACTTGGATTATTGTTATTTGTTTTAAGTTTTATGATATCATAAATGAAAGAAAATGATTAGCCTAATGACTTTACCCTTAACAACAAAGACAGAAAACACTTCTCGTGTCCTAATTATAAACTTCATACTTGGCTACAATTTGACTAATATTTCGTTTATTTTGCTTAAGAAATCAATAATAAATGATGAATATTTAAGGTTCTATGGTAGCGGTGTACTTAAGCATCGTTGATAATACTCACTCGGCATGGCTGATTGTTGGGGAATTTGGTTTAATTTGCAGAGGAGAAGATCGCCTTGTTTGATGTGGCCTCGGGAACTAATTGCTCCCGACTAAATGGAGTTTCGTGAATGGAAAAAGTTTATATTAACCAGCTGCCACCTCGCCTCGGCTGATAACCAGCTGCGAATCTTATCGATGTTGTGCCAAAAAGTACGTAAACCCCTTCAAGTGCCCAGTAATTTGCGATGCAAATCGATCGGGAAGAGTGTACTGTCTTCATAATAATAAACAATAAATTGTGAGTTTGGACACCTTGGGAACACTAATTGAAATGGAAAAGAAAGTGAAACTGGTTAATTAATTGTCGTGTATTATCTTGAATCGAAAATAACCGTTTATTGGCTGCAAATTAATTGAACTATAAATATATTAATCGCGTAATCGCAGCAGTCACAAGTTATTGTGTGGGAATTGCCGCCATAAATATGACAAAATGATAAAGCAATTTAGTCGCTTTGAAATTGTTTTTGGGAAAAATCAGAACCTCAAAAAACAATGATAGTGTCCCCAGAATAAGAAGAAAGAACGATTATCATTTATGGTCTCTGCTCTGCTCCCACCACCTGCACGTAAGGTGTTCATGATTTCTTGATATTTTATTTATATTTTTAATAAACTTTTTTTTGTAAGTAGATGGATAAGGAAATTGTCATTAGGACACAAGGGAATGTGCATATGTAACATTGCAACTCTTTGAGTTCATAAAGTATATATCATCACCAGAAATATGTATATAATATATTTATTTGTGCGAACGTCCTCTGAAAATTTGAGTATAATCGGATGATAAACTTGGGAGATATCAGACAGAAGTTGAAACTCTCTATATCCATCTCTGTGGTTTCGATCTGAGGCGATTCCAAATGAAGCTTTATATATATTTTTTGCTTTAATTTCTAATTTTATGTGGAAGTTCATCTGCCGATATATACAGCTCTCTAGTTTACGACATTCTCTCTTATAGGGATTTTAGCATACAAATGGAATAAAAGCATAAACAAATTTATATTTTATTTGAAAAGTTCATACCCCAGAAATCCATATTATTTTAAGAAATCAAAAATCTTAACACTGCAGAGAAAAGTATTTATTTTTATTTACACGCCGTGTAGGTTAGGACATCCGGGACACAGGCTGCCTGGTACTCATCGAAGAAGTAGTTGCCGCACGACTTTTCCACCTGGGTGATCCCGTCCGCGCAGACGAGATAGTTCCGGCAACCGGTGGTGGCACTAGCCACGAAAGTGGGCGTACGTCCATCACATCGATCCCACTTGCAGGCGACCGAGGTGGGATCCTTGCAGGTCTGGCTGGTGGCATCGAAGAAGCGGTCTTGAGGGCACTGATTCCAATAGGGATTTGCATCCGGAGTTCCGTCCGCCTGGGCGGCGCAATAGAAGTAACCGCGACAGGTTGCTCCATCCGAGACGAACTTGTTTGCCAATGGCTTCTTGACGGTGCCGCAGACATTCGAGGGCAGGGGATGGGCATCGCAGTCCACCAAGGCCTTGGCCACACAGGTTCCGGTGCTGGCCTGGTAGTAGGCAGTGCTGGCGCAGGTCTTGTCCTTCAGCACGCCCTTCTCGCAGACGTGGTACTGGTTGCATCCCTGCGTATTGTCGAAGTTCACGCTGTTCTTCACGATGTTGCAGTACTCAAAGTTGCTGGCGGTGCACGCCGACTCGTAGAGGCGGGTGCAGGTCTGGGTGGTCGCATTGAAGTGGGTTTCTGTGGGACATTTTCCGTACATGGCCGTCTCCCGGTCCGCGCAGTAGTAATAGCCGTAGCAGGACTTGGGATCGGCCACGAACTGCTCGGCCACGCCCTCGCAGGACACCGAACAGCTGGAATCATCGGTCAGGGATTTCACACACTTGCCGGTGTCCTTGTCGAAAAAGGGCGTGGAGCCCGAGCAGGTGCTGTAGTGGCTCACGGAATTGATGCAGGTGATTGAGTTGCTACAGGAATCGGGATCACGGATCACCGTGTTGTTGGAAAACAGGCGGCAGATGTCCTCTTCCCTGCCATTAACCCCACCGAGGCTCTGCACGAGCAGCAGCAGCAGTGCCAGGCCAACGAAGGCTCCGCATTCTGAAAGTGCGATCGGATCTTTATTAGACGAAATTCCATGATAATTGCAGAAAGTCACCGTCACCCACTTTCCATCGCAGCAGAGGAAGAAATAATCGGTACGCAGCTCAGCTCTCGACGAAATAATAACTCGAACTGAGTTCGCTTCTCGCCGGCGATTACTTTTATTGCCGCTATATGGCCAATATCGGAGGATCAGCAGCGATCCGCCGTTTATTTATTTTTATTGCCGAGATAAGCGAATTGATTTTTATACGGGGTACTGCTATGGGATGTGATATAGGCATAAATACCCTTTACTTTCTTAATTAAAATATTTCAAATGAATTGTATCTTTGGGCAATTAATAAATACCATTGCTTAGACATCATTGGACGTTGGTTCTCATAATCTGATGAATATTTGTGAACCGATTTTTAAACTATTCATTTACTAACTTTAATTTGATAATTTAATATTTATTTATTTATTTATTGTTGACATATCAAAAAAACTGCTTAAATTGGTTATGTCTTTGTTTTTCATTTATCTGTTTGAAATAGAATATTTGATTACGGCATAACCAAAGCAAAAATGTCGATTTTGCATGTTCAGCATATTTTTCCTTAACTCTGTTTTCCCTGGCTGTAGGAACTAAAATAAATAATCAATAAATCGCAACCATTGCCTTGGCAACAGTAAAGTAAGTTTCGTAATAAATTCTTTTTCTATTAAATTATACATTAGTTCTTCCCCTTCACTGAAATCTTCTTATTTTATTAACCTAAGCAGAAGGTAGAAATAAAGTCGATTGTTTTATTAAAAATCGTCAGTTAACCATTGGCACCTGATTAATAAAATAGGAAGTAGATAAGATTAATTATAAATCCATGGAACCTAATTTCTGTTGCATATTTATTAGCTGATTTAACTGAATATCGAAATATGCTTTTAGGAGAAACAATTAATTCAGATGTACAAAATATTTGAGGATTGGAAATTAGTATGTAGTTCAAGACTAAAGTAAATATAAACAAATTACAAATGTATAAATAAGTAAACACTTAATTTAATGATTTAAATTATATAAAGTTCATAGTCCTGAGTTGCTATTATTAAATATATAAAAAATAAATAAATTCATTTAAAATATAAAACTGACTGTTTCCCATGTCTGAAAATTAGTACCAATATCTGAACTTTATATTTGAATGGCCATGCTTTTCAGTTAGTCACCGCAGATGTCAACGGTGGCATTATTACTCATACGCAGTGTGGGCTTTGCTCATATATTTGTCCATATTTAGGGTACAACCTTTAAGCATAAAATATTCAGGTTTCAGCATAATAAAGAAATCATTAAAAATCTCAAAAGAACATTCATTTCTTATAAATTATAAAATCTAAACCAATTAATTTGGAAATTGGTAAATCATTAGCTTTCATTAGGACCTCAAGTGGTTACTAAACTGTTCCCATCACCTCCTCAACAATTGTGATTACTTCAAGAGCAAGACAAAGCAAAGACATGCCGAGGATCGGCGCGAGATTCCAGTGAAGATATGTAACTAATGTCGTGTCGCAGAAATGAGTACCGAGATACCGGGAAACGCCAATGAGCGATCAATAAGAGCCGTGGCATTCATTCCGCCGTGCCTCGCCGTACGTTTAAATTAAAAAACAATTAGAGACAAAGAAGGCTCGCAATCAGCAGCTGATAATCCGAATTCCGACCAAGCTGTCATGTCAAAAAATATACAGAGTTATACATATAAAATATATATCGAAGGTCCGCTGACCAGGCTCCGATTAGAGAATATAAGGCAGTCCGTTTCGGCCGGGTCCGCTAGTTTTACTTTCGACGTCCAACGCTGTTGAGCCGGGAGCTAACCCCCAAAACTTAAGGATGAAAGGTGCGTGCTTTGCCCCGAGAGACCTTAGAATCTTATCTAATTTTAATTACGATACTAACGCCTTGTCGGCGGCGGGCTTATCTGGCTGACAATTTTTAATTAACCGCTCTGCCGAGAGCTCGGGGATGGGCCAACTATATAAGCGCAGAGCCTGTGATTGAATGGGCTAGTACCGGAATTGGAACGTTCGCTTCAGTCGTGTCTGCCAAGCGAATTAGTCACTAATATAACCAGTCCCAACATGAGAGGTATGTAGGTGTAGGCCCCGGCCTCCAAAGATGGATCTATCAATCGGCGCGCTAGTGAAAATTATCAGAAACTAGAGCCTCGGAATCCTTTTTGTGGAATTTTTAAAGATTATACTTTGAGTTTTTGATAAGAAAATATGTGTTTTAAAGTAAACTATAATTAATTTAATCCTTGGTGTGACCTACGGATTTCTTTGTGTTTCTTTCAACTGCAGAAATTGATAATTACTTGTGCTTAATGAATTAATCGTATTCTAAACACATTTCATTTCTGTAATATCTATTCCCATATTTTTATAGTCCAAATCTATGTATTTATACATTAGTACATAGTATTTATACATTACATTTATACATTAGTAAACTAAATTACATGTAGGAACGTCAGAAAGACCTAAATAATAGTAAAATCTCAATACAAAATTAAAATTAAAATAAAATGAGAGTATTAAAAAGATTTAACTTTTCCAGTAAGCTTTCATAGTAATATTAATTGAAGATGTTGGACATCTTGATAATGAAGTTAAAAGTTTAAATAATAATAACTGAGCGGGAAAAACTGAAAATATATGAATTCTATATTATTGTTTGTAGATTATTCCCATACAAGTAATAGTGCAATTTTAAGTATTACTCTTATTATTATATTAAAAAAGAATCAGACAGTAAACTTTCTATAAAAACTATTAAATACCTATATTATTAGTATATTAAATATTTAATTATTGATTAATGATTTTATCTACGAATGCTAATTTTTATATATTTTCTCCCCGCCAGGTTTCGATATGAGGATCTGCGCCCTGGCGGCCTGTCTTCTGCTGGCAGCGCAGGCCAGCGGCTACTCGATGGAGCAGATGTGCGCCCAGTGGTCGGGCACAGGGTACGTGGGCAACCCGTCCAACTGCCGCGCCTGGGGCTACTGCCAGTCCCAGAAGCTGGTCGGCTGGGGCACCTGTAAGGACGGCTACATCTTCAATTCGCAGAAGGGCGCATGCGGCAACGCCACGGACACGGTGTGCGTCACCAGTGCCGTGCAGACATGCAATATGGCCGCCTCGCCCATGTATATGGCCGATCCGACCAACTGCACCCAGTATGCCTACTGTAACGGCCAGGGCTCAGTCGCGTACGGCAGCTGCGGCACCGGCGGCGTCTACTCGGCCAGCAGCAACAAGTGCGTGTGGGGACCCACCTGCCCCCAGAACACCCTTTGCCAGTTCATGTTGTCGGGCATCTATGTCGGCGATCCGGACAACTGTGGCTCCTACCTGAGCTGCTCCAAAGGCTACGGCACCCCGGGAACTTGTGGCACCGGCCTGACCTACAACTTGGCCTCCGGCTACTGCGAGACGACGAACGCGTGCAGCGGAAACACCGATACTGGCTCCTCCAACGGACAGTTCACCGTGGGGCAAACCAGTACGACAGCCTGTACTAGCACTACTACCGGATATGCCAAGGCACCTGTGGTAACTGATCAAACCTATAGGTTCGTCACCGACTCGACCACCTGCTATGGCTTCTACTACTGCGAGTCGGCTACTGCAGTCGGCACCTGGAACCAGTGTCCCACCGGCACCCACTTCAACCCAACGCTGGGCGAGTGCGTGTCGCCAGCCGCCTACGCTTGTCCCTACAACCGCTGCGGCAACGTGAACTCCAAGTTCATGACCCTCCTGGGAACGTCCTGCAAGGGCTACACGGTCTGCTCCAGCGCCGCCGCTGGCACATGCCCCACTTCCAATCCGTACTACAACGAGGTCTACGACCTTTGCTCTACCGTTGCTCCTGATTATGCCGTGTGCACTTCTTAAGTTTTCTCTTCAGCTTTGTCAATGCCCCAGATACCCGACGATGTCTACAACATCCAATGAAATAATAAATAATTTGAGATAAGGGAAGGCTTTAAAAATCAATAAAAAAATACGCTGGCTTCGACTAATCAGGGTTCGTTTAAATAGGTTTACTCAATCCGTGGCTAAATGGATGCTAGACAGTTCAAAAAAAGTATAATTAGGGGATCTAGAAACAATTTTTAGTACGTTTTAAAGCGTTCATATATTATTGCAATGACTATAGTCATACATTTTTTTGTAAACAAGTTGTTAAAACTAAGTTTTCGCTGTTTCCATTGTTGAGTTATTTTTTCTGACCAATTATATTCATAATGTCCATCAGACTTTTTAGATTGCCTTAAATTGTTTTTATAATGCGAAATTCATTTTAAATCAATTAGTCGTCCTAAAACTATAGAATATTTAACAAGCATATTAATTTGATTACTAAACGAAAACTGATTTCAAATCTGTCCAAAAACATAAACCCCTTGACTAACGGAGGGTTCAGGCCAAGCTTCTTTTCCCTGAAGCTCAAGGAAGTAATCCACAAGAAAAGTCAAAGTTCAAAGTGGTTTGATGTTTGATTTTAGAAGGGAATATACAATATATCGCCAGGAACCAATTGTCATACCAGGAGACTTCTTCTGATTGAAATAAAAAAATCATAGCTTTGAAACTATCTAGAAGAAACATGATCTATGTTCGCATTCATATTAATATAAAATTTAAATATCAGAACAAAATTATCATTTAAATTATACTAAATACGGTTAACTTTATTTTCTTGTCTGTGTTTTTTTGTATGTATAAATTGGTAGTTAAAAACGGACGCAGAAGTTGAAATCGCCTATCATGAAATACCCGGCCCTCAAGTATTGGCATACTTGGTTCGTTATCCTACTTTATGCTTGGGAGGAATGTAATAAAAAATATATTAATAGTTGATATAATATAAAAATGCTAAGAAAGACAAGGCCTGATCACTAATCATGACTCATTATGGTTAATTTTTAGCTATTCAACATATATACATCATATTTCACATAAACCTACAAATATTTGATTCATGACTCATCGAAAACATAATATTGTGGCCAGAAAAATCAAATAGATTTCATTAACAAGGAATAACATGTTAACAAGTCGGGGAATTCGATCGCATCGTCGTCTAAAAGCTCCTCTGATGTTCGAGAAGCCACCACCAGCGTTTCCAGCTACTTTCAATGTCATCGCAGCGGATCCCATAGCGACACCTGCAATTTCCCTATCGACGGGAGGGGCCATTGATCGGCGCGATACCGCGAGGAGACTCTTCTGCGAACGAGACAACGACGATGTTATTGCCGTGTAATTTACATTCGGCCCCCTATCGTACATCGGCGCTATCTTCGAAGTGTGATTGAGATAGTGGCGCTGACAAGGGGTTCCTGGGGCATGTGCATTTTGGAAATTGTTTTTCGGCGAACAAAAACGAGCAGAATGGCCTTTGCATATTTAAAGGGCGTCAGCATCCGACGCTGCAGTATCAGTTTTGTTGTGGTTGCTGCCACCGAGAGATCGCAACGGAACGTTCCAGACACCAGGATAAATATTAACCAAAGGATATACACCATGATGAGAGGTATTTGAACAGCACAAGGACTAACAAAACCAAATAATGTTTGATATTAAAAAAAATAATGATAGTTTGACATCAACAATAATTTAAAGATAGTGCAATTCCTTTTAAAGATCTAATATTGATGTGATATTTTATTGTTTAGTTCGAGTTTATGATAAAGGAGATATTAATTGTATTTTAATGGAACTCTTTCTTGTTCTATATTATTTATTGTTAAAACTAGCATAGGGATAAAAGCCCGACCGATTTAAATTTATTAAATAACTTGTTCTTAATATTTTTTGTATTGGTTGTATTTTCTTTAATAAATAAGACAAAAATCATTGAAATATGTAATTAGATCTTGATAATTCTATAAAATGAAAGGAATTTGTTTAATTAAGTATTTTACCTTGATAACAAATAATTTATATTCCAAGATGTTGCTTAATCATGATCACTAATCACTTCCAGCCAGCGGTATCCTGTCGCTGCTGTTTGTGGCCAGCGCCTTGGGCGGCGTAATCGAGGACTTCGAGTACCTGTCGGTGGAGGATATGTGCGGATTGCTGCCACAGGACACGAGCCTGCTGCGTCCCAGCACGTGTGACAATTGGGTGCTGTGCCCCAACAGCCTGGAGGCCGCCGTGGAGCAGGGAGCCTGTGCGTCGGGTCTCTTCTACGACAAGGAGCTCGGACGCTGCATCCTGGCCTCCGGTGCCAAGTGTCCCTACAAGGGCGGCGTTGTGGAACAGCAAAAGAACTACTGCGCCAACGAGACGGACGGTGCCTTTGTGGTGGATCCCAGCAGCCTCGACTGCCGCGGCTACATCCTGTGCAAGAACGGCAAGCAGATCCGGGCCAACTGCCCCAACGAGCTGGTCTTCCAGCCCACCTCCAGATCCTGCGTGTACGAGACCCAGTACCGCTGTCCCCAGAGCTCCGTGAAGCGCAGCGATCCCGCCTGCCGCTCGCTGGCCAACAACACGCGCCTGGCCGATCCCGTCCACTGCGACCAGTACTACGAGTGCATCAGCGAGCGCCTGCACATCCGATCCTGCCCAGCTCTGAGCGCCTACGATGCTGGTCTCGGCTACTGCGTGAATGCTTCCGAGGTGATCTGCTACGAGACGGCCGCCATGCCGGAGCCGGAGAACACCTTCTGCTTGGACAGCGACACCGGTTCCGCCCGCGTGGGTTACTTCGCCGACGACGAGTCCTGCGCCCACTACTATATCTGCGGCAATCCCAAGGCCGGCAAGCACGACACGGAGCCCAGGCACCTGAGCTGCCCGCTGGGCCAGTACTTCGATTTCGAGAAGCTCTCCTGCCGCGACCGCCTCAACGTGCGCTGCCAGCTGGACAGGTGTGTGGGCACCAACCTGACCTACGTGAACGTCGCCGGCGACTGCCAGAGCTACGGACGCTGCTCCGGCGGAGTGACCGTCAGCACCGGCCTCTGCCCGGCCGGCTACTACTTCGACGAGCGCAACCAGGGATGCTCGCTCACGAACTTCCACTACATCGCCTGCTCCGCCTAGGCCCAGGCCGTCCACACCCACACCCACTCCCACTCCCAATTCCAAACCAAATTTTAAACACTAATAAATCGATCCAAGTCATGGTGGAGGTCAAATGCATTGTAAGCTCGGTATTATTATATTTGCTTGGCGGGTCACATCAGGGTTTCGCACTATTTGCCTTTTTTTTGTATAACTCAAACTCATAAACCATAAACTGTACAACAAAATTCACATTTTTTAATGTAAATATGATTTATTGTAATAAAGTAAAAAAACCTTGACTTGGAGCTTCTTTTAATTGTTTTTCTATTTAAAAGTGGGTACTCCCATAAGCTTTAGGAAGCAAAAAAAAATTATACGAATCCATGGCTTATCCCTTTATTGCCTTACAGGGTAAAAAAGAAGACCATATTTAGTTATAATATATATAATAATATTGATGATATTATAACTCTGTATATAACATATAATATCTGATCTTGTGGTTCAAACCCTGTTCTCTAAGATCTTAATATACATACATACACGAGTTCATAGTTTACTATTAATAAATAATGGCCATAAATCTTTTATTTATATGAAAAAATTAATTTGTATTTTGAAAAATACGTTATTCAATTATAAATAGATGTTTATGATAGTTATTTTAATTATTAATTTACAATTTTTTAAGAAATAGTTTGAAAGAAAAAGCTCCTAATTATATTATTTAAGTCCCTTTATTAATTCGTGGTATAGCTCGAGTGATTATATGTATATGTAATATATATATTTAAAAAAACCTAAAATTGGTAGAACGGAAATGTTCATTAGGGTAACTGAGAAGGGGCGATAAAATTCTTGGCAACCCTTTGCTATCAAACCTCGCCACACACACCGATTCCTTTTGTTTTTGGCAATCTGTTTTCTTGACAGTTGGAGTGCCGAAAAGTATTATCAGTTTTAATTAAAAGAGTACCCCAGTGCCAGGTTCGTAGAAATCGACACCGATTTCAGATAGGCCGATAACAGATTTTCCATTCGCCGATGCCGAGATCGCTTATTTCCGCGTTTGCCTTGCGGCGAACCAGAGGTCTCCAAAATTTTGAACTTAACATTTAATTATTAAGAATAATTATTACTGAGTAGAAAAGAAGAAGAGTAGAAAAGTGGACACTAATAAAAAACCCACATGGCGTATGAGTGATAAATATGTAATTACATTAAGCGGTAATAATATTAGATAATAGCCAGCGCAACAATTAAAAATAAATAATAAATAATGCATACATAAAATTCCAGAATGCAGAATGCACACATAGGAAGAAGAGAGAAAAATTCCCGCTCTGGCCTTAGTAAAATTCCCAAGTGCGCATTTGGTCACAGGCCATTATATAATGCTGAGAAAGTAACATATTTTTGAATTATTTTGCTTGAAGTTTATGCATTATAGTTGTTTATCTCTAAAGTGGTGATTTATACACTATTTTTCAAACATTTATTTTGTTTAATTAAAAAAAAATAGGAATTTTGAAAAAAATCAGGATTTTAAAATTTAATTTAGTGACTAAAGGATTCCTTTTTGTTAATGATTTATTAATAAATAATATAGACAGTCCTTGTCTTTTAGGACTTATAGATATCCACGTTCCAGCTAGGAACCTCCGTACCTTGGTCCCATTTAACGAACACGCTGTCAGGACCAATTACGCGTGGAAGGTCTCTAGGGCCTTGCATCTTTTTAATTCCTTACCTGATCATATTCGATTAAGTTGGAGATCCAATAAGGAAATGCTGAGGCAGGAGCTACAAGATTATTTTCTATATAATTAGGTTTTAATTTAAGTTATGTTTATAAGTAGCCAGATAAGGTAATAACCCTTGGCGAATAAATAAATGAATATAAATAAATATAGTCTTCCACACAAGATGCTAAATGAGATGCTCTAAATTCATTTAAATAATTTTTAGCAAGCAAATAAATTCAAGTTAAATTGGGTTCTAAAATGTTAAATGTATTACATACTTTGAAGGGGGTTAGAAAACCGAGTTCCCCGACCATTAAGAACTTACTGTCCTGTTAGAAAATATGTTGCATACCCCAGGACTTTACCTTCTTTAGTTCTTATCCCTTCTCTATCATTGATATTGCGAAGGCGACAATAATGGCTTATAAACTTAACTTTCATTGACCTACCAAGTTTTATAGTGCCCGAGATAGCATGTGCAGAGGCTACAATAAGATTTGATTTTTGATAGGTTCGTACTTTTCCATTCACCAATTCTATTACCATGCTGCTGTTTTCGGTTTCCCCGATGTCGAGAGCGTCACTCGTCGAACACATGAATGGGTTCCATATAAGGCTATTCCCTACACTTTCCCCCAAAAAGGTGCTATTGAGTATGACATCATGGTCCGATGTACGGCCTATCATGCGTAGAAAGGCCATGTTTTCCCCCAATCACTTCAAGGAAATCTGAACCAGGCAGCGATCTGGTAACTTAATCGTTATTGCGAATGATAGCAGCGTCACATAGTGTACTTATATTTATTGTGGCAAGTGTCTAATTAAAAGTGATTGCGTTCGGGGCTCACGAGACCGAGATAGTTGTGGTGCTGCTGCTGCTGGTGCCAGTGCTGGTGGTGCCATCATCACTCACCGCCGACCGCTGCGCGATGGTCGTCGCCTCCGAAATCGCGCAGGCTGGAAATGATACGGCCTGCGCGGTGCAGCGTTGTGTCAGCTCGTCGAAGTACTCATCCTGCGGACAGGTGCCCTGGCCTATGGTGACGCCATCCTGGCAGATAGCATAGCCCCGGCATCCGTCATCCGACTCGTTGGCCAGCTGAATGGTGTCGTTGCCCAGTCCGGCACAGCGATCGTAGTCGCACTTCACCTTGGAGCGGGGCACACAGGCTCCGCCATTGGTGGCCTGGAAGAACCTTTCGTTGGAGCACTCGCCGTGCTCCAAGGCTATCTCGCCGCCTTCCATCGCCCGACAGTAATAGTAACCATTGCAGGTTCGGTTATCGGAAATGAATACTCCGGCGTCGGGACACACTCCCTCTGCGGCGATATCCGGCACCGGGGTAAAGGCGCACACCACATCCTCCGGATAATCGCACTTGGCCGCCGAGGCGCTGAAGTAGAATGTGCCCGGGCAGGTGCCATTTATAACCTCGCCATCCCAGCACATCTGCCAGCCATTGCAGTTCGTGGTGTCCTTGATGAAAACCCCATCCGGCACAATGTTGCAGTAGCTGTCCGGATCCATCTTCGTCGGACAGGGGAAGTTCCTGATGCAGTCCTCCGTCCCGGGATTGAAGTTCATTCCCTGGTTGCAGACACCGTGCGTTCCCTGTCCGTTGGCGCAGTAGTAGTAGCCATTGCAGGAGTACGGATCTGCCGTAAAACCGTTGGCCACCGCTGCACAGGGATTGCTGGACAGACACTTGACGCTGTCGGAGGTCAGGCACTCCTCGCTCTCCCTGTCGTAAAAAAGTCCGGTGCCGCAGGTCCCGCTCACCGGCTGGCCATCAACGCATTGGATCCACGCGTTGCAGGCCCGAGGATCGTTGATCTTGGTTCCGTTGACCACTAGAGAGCAGATAACCGTCGGATCGAAGGTGCCGGAGCACATGGAGATCAGGGCTAGGCCAAGAAGAAGGCGGATCCCAGTAGCTACTAATTTATAGCGAATTAATCAAGATATTTCTGCAATCCAGGATCGATGCTACTCACTCATCTCGTCTTGAGTTCAGTTAACTTTTCAGACAAAATATTATTAAGTCTTCAGCGGCAACCGAGGGAAAGAACGTCTAACTGGGCGCCGTCCAACTTTAACATTAAATATATACCCGAAGACAACACTCAGCTCTTCCGTTGCTTTGGGGCATTCCGAAAGGTCTATAAATTTGGAAGCATTAACTTGGAGCACGAACTGTCGTCAGTGGTTAAATCGGGGCATTGTGAATTCATATTTCTGTTTTATCACTTTCCGTTAAAGCCAAATTTGACAAGTGATAAATTCGTTCTTCGGCACTGCGCAGCTCGATTTAAATTGTTTATTTTTCAGTCATTGTGATGATAAGCTATTTTAAAATACGGGACAAAATTTATCTACTTGTATATCTAAAGCAACTACTATTTTAATATTTATTATACCCATTTAAAGAAAATATTTTCTTTATCTTCATAGTCCGAAGCTGATATGAGTGCTACCTACGACTTATCGGTATTAATAGACTGCGATGACCAATTTCTTTCAAGAATGAAACTTATTTTGGACTTTCTATGGTTATATCAATTTATTTAGAATACTATAAAAATAGAACAATCAATTTTAGGAATTAAATGGAGTTGTAATCCTTAATTTTTAAGTATGGAATAAATTCAATAAAGCAATAAACCAAAGAGTACAATTATTGAGAGCTCATTAAGAAAATTTTATTACTTTCAGTGTTATTTTATTTTTATGTTTTAGTAATTATTTTTGTTTTTGTATTTATAATCTGATTTTTTGAAAAAAATCTAAGAATCCATTTAACCGTGATTCTAGAAATAAGACGGCAATACTTATTGTTTAAAAGACTTTAATTGCAATTAATAATAACATTCTTATCAAATTATTATTATAAAAGCGATTAAATTGGTAACGTAACACGTTATGTATTGTATTTATTTTATTGAAGAGTAAAAGGGAAAGAAACATCTAGAATAAATACTTTTTCTTATTTAAGCTATGTGAAGCTTTCGAGTTATGGCACCGGAAATCTTTATAAAACAATAATAAAGAAACATATTTAAGAGAATCCAAGAGAATACGCTAAAGTCAAGTTTTTTGTTAATTTATTTAGATTTATTCTCCATAATTAAAATGGATTATTCTTAAATAAAAATACCTATATTGCCTTTAGATGGGCTTTCTCTTGATAAGTAATAGTTAGTTCTCACTTCATCTAAAGATAAATATATCTACGTCAACCCTACAAGTTTTATAGATATCGATACGAGTCTTTAACAATCCCCAGTTTTTCCTCTGTTAAGTTCGTACTTTTCCATTCCGGCCATATATTTATTACCAAGCCGCTGTTAAACGTTTCCCAACTGTCTGCTGACTTCACCTCAATCAATATGAATGGTTGCCATAAGCTAGTGCCCGTACCCTGAACTGTATAATAATTTATTTTGAGCATGACATCATGGCAACATTCGGTGTCCTCCAATCAATTCAAAGAAATCTAAGCCAAGCAGGGATCTGGTAACTTAATCGTTATTGCGAATGATAACAGCACATTTATTGGGGCAGCTACGAAAGAGCCAAGGGTCTAATTAAATATAGATTGTGCTCGAGAGTCACGAGACTGTTATGGTGAATGATTTTGATGATGACACCTCATCGTCTTCCGATCATGAATCGTTTAAAATAGAGCGGGCAGAGGTGGAAATAACCGACCACTCTTACCCTTAGAAGGGTCTATAAATTAAGCAAGGACCACCTTTGAGCCCAAACAGTCGTCAGAGGCTAAAATCGGAGCAAAGTCAATTTTATTTCCCTGTTTTTTCACATTTCGACCATTTGGTCCTATGGCAAAGTGCAAAGTGCAGCACTGGCTTGTATCCATTATAAAATTTTTGACTCCAGGCAATGTTTTAATTTTAATATATCGAATATTTTAAATAATATGCCTTAATATTCCTTCTCTAAAGCGATCGAAGCTGATAAGTCAGCAAAGTACGACATTATTGTATTAATAGATTGCAATGACCAATTTCTTCACGAATAAATATAAATATAAAGTTTTGAGGGCTATCGTTGAATCTTTAAGATTACCCCTATTAGGCACAAAAATAATCCATAAAAGTCAACTGAGTCATAGGACGGACATTTTGAAATCAATAAACCAAATTGAAAAGCCATTAAAAACTAGTTAAGATTATTTTATTATCAGAATTTTCTATAATTTAATCTAATACAAGTTCCATTCTGTTTAATTCTGGGAATAAGGTACTTTACTTGCAGATGTTGCTTATTTTTTGTTTGGTACATTTTATCTTATCAAATTTTCTGAAGAACGATTTTTGGTAACACAATTATATTGGCTTTCTTTAAAAGTAAGAGCAATATTGTTGCTGATGCAATTTAATGAAATTTTTGTATTTATTACCATCTAAAGTTAATCGGCAATTAATTATTATGTATTTAGTTGGCAATCTATGCTAAATAATTCAAAGTAAGCTGAATAATATTTAGTAACTGATATATTCGTGGTAATTTTAATTTAAATATTGTGTAGGTAAGAACTTTGAATATACATACTATCATGGAAATTTACAAAAAATCTATTCTTACAACAATTATTAATAAATAATTTTAGAATTTTAAGGTTATACAGCTACTAAAATAACTGAAAAGACTTACTTGCTAATAAGCATTCCGCTTGATTAACTTAAATTCTGGGGAACTACTTTGTTGACTTTGCTGCCAAAAAAGAGTCATCGATCATGCAAAAATAGAGATATGTGGCTCCAAAAAATCCGATGGCTGGTGTCCAAAAAATCCGATACATCACCGGGTCAAAGGCGATCGATCATCTTGGACACCCAAGCGGATCGGTGATAAGGTGAGGCCGGGCTCCAAATAAAAGCCCAGGGAAGGCCACCACCAGGGAACAGTATTCAACTAGAAGCTACTAGCAAACGAATCAAGCGAATAATGGGTGGGTTTCCGACTGAATCTTCCAGGGAAATATGTGAACAAAAATATGTATTATTCGCAGGTGGACTTAAAGGATCCATCGTTGCCGCCATGGCGCTGCTGCTCGCCTGTGCCGCCCCAGCCACCGCCAATGTGAATGTGACCGCCCTGTGCCTCCTGGTCACCGATGGCATCTACGTGGCCAGCCAGACGGACTGCACCACGTACTACCAGTGCCAGGGAACGGGTGCTACGCCCATGTCCTGCCCCACCGGCTACTACTTCGACAAGAATGCGCAGCAGTGCACGGGCACCGTCCCGAGCACCTGCACTATCAGCAGTAATCCCTGCGAGGGCAAGGCGGTGGGCACCTTCGCTCCGTCCAGCTCCTCCTGCGGCGGCTACTACTATTGCGGCTCCACCGGAGCCATTAGCGGCAGCTGTCCCAGCGGAGAGAACTTCAATCCCACGACCATGGCCTGTGTGTATTCCAACCAGTATCCCTGCCAAGAATCCGTCGCCACCGAGACCGGCAGTGGCAGCACCGCCACCTCGTCGGTGGCCCTCAACCTGTGCAATCTCGTCGAGAACGGCATCTACTTCGGCAGCCCCTCCAGCTGCTCTGGCTGGAACTTCTGCCAGGACAACGTCCTGCACTCGGGCTCCTGCGGAACTGGAAGTTACTTCAACGTGCAGCAGAAGAACTGCGGCTACCAGTCGTCCACCTCCTGCTCCCAGGTCACCAACGATCCCTCGCTGACGGGCGTCGCTGTTCCGACCACCTGCACCAAGGCGGGCACCATGAAGGCCGCCACCGCCTGCAACCAGTACTACTACTGCTCCACGAGCCTCAGCTACCAGCTGATGAACTGCCCGGCGGGCTACTTCTTTGACACCATCTCGCAGGTGTGCGTGGTCAGGACGCAGGCGAGGAACAACTGCGATCGTTGCGTCGGCACCTCCGCCACCTTCGTGAACGCCTATTCGGCCAGCAACTGCTCTGATTACCTATACTGCGTCAACAGTGTCCAGAAGGCCGTGGAGAGCTGTCCCGTTAACTACTACTTCAACGAAAATACCGGCAGTTGCTCCGACTCCATCGAGCCGCAGTTCCTGTGCTGCAATCCCACCCTGAGCACTGGTCAGTCGACCACTAGCGGTACCACAAGCGGAACCACCAGCGGAACCACTAGCGGAACCACTAGCGGAACCACAAGCGGAACCACCAGCGAAACCACTAAAACTACCGCTGGAACCACTACTACCACGAAATAATTCGTACATTTTTTTATTTTTCAATAAAACATTTATGTATTATATCCTTGCAATCAAATATATAAATGCCTCCAAGATTATTTTGTTTACGGCGGAGAGAACTGAACCAATCTCCTCCAGAACCTCCACTGAAGTCTCCTATGCAACCTTACCTAATACCAGTTTGTAAAGTTTTTTATAGCCGATACCCATAGGGTACAAGGGTATTACAAGCATCTCGGACCCCAACAAAGTTTCTTGATCAGCATCACCAGCCACGTCGATTTAGTCTTGTCTATACGAAAGAAAAGATCTCAGAGACAACATAAAATATACGTATATAAAATAAATACGTTTGTGCGGACGTGCTCTAAATTTTAGCGAAATCGGATGATAAACATGGCAGTTTTTAAACAATAAAGATCTTGTGAATACTGAGCTCCTGCAACATATACAATACATGTTGCTCATCATGTTTATAGCAACATTTGCCTTCATTTGTCAACATGTCCAAATGCCTTTCCGTTTAACCCACAATGCTTTGGGTGCCGGGTATCTTAGAGTCGGTCACACTCGACTGTAGCTTTCCCACTTGTTTTCTAACAATCTAACAGGAAATAATACTAAGTTCATATAATTCCGTGCAAGAACAGAAATCTTTTTAAAAATACTTCAATTTCTGTTAATATCAGATAAATGTACAGTAAATAGTGGAAGAAAGATGATCCTTTTTTTTTTGATTTAACATCTACCCTTTTCTAAAGGAAATCGGGCTTTTAATAAGTATTTTCTAATAGCTACTTCCTTAGGATTTCTATATGCATTTTGAAAATTATCTAAAAAGCGATGAGACCTTAAATATTCGTTAATTTTTAAATTATGTATTAACATCTTAAATACAAACTTACTGATGACGCATTATTTTCAAGGAAAAGCTAGCTTGGTTATACGAGGCCGTATTTTATCAAGACCACGATGAATAACGATTAAGTGTAAGGAGTTCTTAATTTATATCAACGATTAAGACTTCCCTAACTTGTAAACCTTAACCTTACCAGTAAAATAATCTTAAACAGGAAAATGTTGTGGTAGTTTTCAAGGAAAATCTAAGACCCCTGATAAGGATGCCGCTGAACATATTGTCGGTTCTTCGTTTAATTATTAAGTTGCGAAACAGATATAAATGAACAGCGATTGTGTCTGCCATTGGGTGCCCAAAAGCTTAACTCTAATTAAAAGAAATAAGTTAACAACCACAGACAAGATGTTCTGCGCGTATCTGGCCGAATAAATATAAAATTGAATCATGTTCTTCATGTGTGTCTATAATTCCTGAGAAGCGCAGGCTTATCTGCGGCCAATTTATGATCTAGATGGCCAACTTCGAGGCGCAGGCCTATAAAAACCAGGCGCTGAAAAACCACCAACATCAGTCTTCGGCAACCTTTCATTGGCCAATACAAGTGGTATTCCCTTCCGAGCTATCCGAGTATTAACCAATAGCAATGACAGGCAAGTATTCAAACCCAGCAATCCAATCTCCAGAGTGCGATCAGTGCTAACCAAGGACTCGTGATTTGCAGGCAAACTCCTTCTGGCGACGGTCCTGTGCCTGATGGGCGGCAGCGCCCTGGGCGACGCGATCCTCGAGGGCAACTACAACGTGACTGCCTTCTGCACGGCCGTCAAGCCCGGCACCCAGCTGGGCAGCATCAAGTCCTGCAACTACTACTACGTCTGCTCGTCCTCCGGACCAACTCTCAGCGAGTGCCAGACCGGCTATGCCTACGACTACACCAGGAGCTCTTGCGCTCCGGCCAGCCAGGTGAACTGCTACTGGGGCGTTGAGAACCCGTGTGCCGGCAAGAACGATACCTGGGCGCCCAACACCTCCGTCTGCGGCGGGTACTACTACTGCTTGAATGGCGCTAAGTCCGGAAACGGCAGGTGCCCCACTGGCCAGAAGTTCGAAACCACCACGACCCAGTGCGTTTACGGTAACTGCAACAGCAATCTGGTCGAGAGCGACGAGCCCAACCTAAGCAGCCTGTGCGAGGTGGTGCCGCCTGGCATGTACTTCGGCGACACCGAGTCTTGCTCCACCTGGAACTACTGCCTCACCACTACCACTGGGGTCACCTTGAAGACCGGCACCTGCGCCACTGGTACTAAGACTGTAAGTTACCGATCAATTTTGGTTAATACGTAAAGGGAATATAAGTCTAAATTCAAGTTTAGTTTGATGAAGGTTTAAAATCGCGATAATTTTCGCAGTTTTTGCTCTCTTAAGATCGCTTGCTCACGCTTTGCCTGCCATGTACAAGCAAAACAGCACTACCTTGTTTCACACTAGAATATATTTATGCTAAGATCAAATTGAATCAACCTTCCCTGCACCCACTAATGTAATCTGCTATCCTTGGCAGGGCTTCAACGTTGCCAGCGGAGCGTGCGACTACCCCAGCACCTCCACCTGCAGCCGTGTGACCGACAACCCCCTGAGCGAGGCCGCCGCTAGCTGCACCACGAGCGGCGAGATGAAGGCCGACAGCACCGTGTGCGGTCAGTACTATGTCTGCAAGAACCAGCAGTGGACCGGAGTCGCCTGCGCCACCGGCTACTACTTCGATGTGAACAAGCTAATCTGCCTGCCGCGCCAGACAGCCACTCCGGCGACTGGCTGCAATCGCTGCCAAGGGGCGGAAACCCAGTGGGTGAACGCTGTGGACAACAGCAACTGCGCCAACTACTATTACTGCAACAAGAACGGCGTTGGCAGTCTGATCGAGTGCCCCACGGCGACCTACTTCAACGAGGAGCGCCAAGGATGCGTCTCCGACGGCACGCTGTCCACCTATGCGGCCAACAATGGTGCCTGCAAGGGTGCCACTGCCGGTACCGCCACCACCACCGGTACAACCGTTGATGATGACAAAACGACAGAGGATACAAAGACGACGGAAAAGCCTGCCGATGACGATGACGATGCTGGTACCGGTACCGATGACGATGACGATGCCGGAACCGGTACCGATGACGATGCCGGTAAGCGCTGATCCAAGGAGGCCTCTCAAGACGGTACGGAAATGGAACTTAACACAGGACAATGTGCACCTAAAAATCCTTCTATAAATATATAATTACCGTATAGTTTTCAGTTAATATAAATCGCAATAAATCGATGTTCGCAAGCAAGTGATTTGAAGCCTTATTCAATTATTTCGATAGCGAAATAGGAAACACCCCAGACATTAAAAACGTAAACAACAAATCAATAAGTTGGGTTCATAAACAAATGACACTATTACCTATAATTAGCAGCCTATTAGGGAAACTCCAGGTGAACCCATTTAATTGATTGCCAAATCACGTTTGTACCCTCACAAAAGGTAATCATAATTTAAAATTAATTCATTTAAATATGTGGCTAGACCTGATATTTATAGCCGTGAGCATATAGTTTTGTCCACACTTGCGTTTTTAATAGAACCTTATCTTAGAAAATTGTTTTAAGAGACACCAGAACATTAAAATATGGCAAACACAATTTTTCGATTAGCCTCTGACAATAAGGGCCACACCCTTCAAATCGACCTTATAAAAGGGCAGGTAGTGAAACGCCCGAACCACTAACATAGGTATTTTGAAGAAGCAAGGAACCAGCATTAGATCGAAATCTTAGAAAAAATCACTACAATGCTATGCTCTTGGGCATTAGTGCTGGGACTGAGCATCGGCTTCCATATGGGAGCTGGTCACTCTGTGGACAGAAGTTGGGAATTACCAAAAGTTGGTACCATGGGTGATATCAGCCATGTGAGTACGCAAAAGTGTAAATCCTTTCTATAATTTTACAAATCAAAAGATTTTCTGTTTTTTTTTAATTTTTTATAAAGGTATTTTTTTCAAGAGTTAATGGAATTAATTTAAATTTGAATCAAGGATATTCTAACACTTATTATTTGGTGCCTCTGGAACTAGTTGGGAATTTTAGAGCTAAACTCTATTTATTGTTCAATCTTTCTAAGAATTATTGCTAATAATTCAGATTTATTAGCTGAAAATCTTGTTTTAAATTAGGAATCACCTAAATTTTGTGTCTAAAAATTATAAAAAAAGGGATACATATTTTATTAAATTCAAGATGATTATTCCTGCTTTCAGATCTGCGCCGGTCGACAGGAGGGCGAGCTGGTGTCCCATCCGTTGGACTGCAATGGATACTTCTCGTGCTCGCGCGTTCCCACGTTGCTTTACTGCGAGCAGGGCCTCCAGTTCGATGGCGAGCGTAGGGTCTGCGATGTACCAGAAAGGGCCAACTGCCGGCAGAGGGATTCGGGTAGCAACGAGTTGAACTGGTGGCCCCACAGGCCGCGTCCCGTCTTCGTGGCCGTAGATGTGGCCAGTGGCCAGCCTGTGAATCCCATGGAGAAGTACGATCCGGAGCACATCGAGTGCCGGCACTTCGGTGCCTACTTCCTGCCCCATCCCACTAATTGTCGGCTGTACTTCATCTGCGCCTACGGCCACCTGCACCGTCATCAGTGTGGTCGTGGCACCTGGTGGAACTTTGAGATGTCCGAGTGCCAATTGGGCAATGAGGCCGTTTGCTACGGCGACTCCCGGGTCTCGGAGCCCTTAACGGATCTTCAAGTGCCGGTTGTGGAGGGCACCACACCCAGCAGTGGGGCTCCAGTGACCGTCTGCTACATCGTGGGATCAAGTGGACTCAGCACCCCGCAGCAATTCATCACGGAACCGGAGAGCAGCGGAGTTACCGAAGTCACAGAGCTGACTCCTCCGACGGCGCCCTCACCGCCGCGGGCCGAGACCTCCGCCTTGACCTGTCCGTCGGCCATGCAGAGCTACATGTCACATCCGGAGGACTGCAGCAAGTACTACATCTGCATCAGCGGCATGCCGGTGCTGACCTCCTGTCCCAAGGGCCTCTTCTGGGACCAGAAGTCCGGCTACTGCGAGATGGAGAAGAATGTCAAGTGCTTCCAGAAGTGATTAATAAACAGTGGCCAAGCTCGTTGAGTGGAGTTTTATTTTAAACATTTTTGATACAAACTTTGAGAAACCAAATGCGGCACTTTCTTAAGAAAATGAATTAAATTTGTTTGAAATTATTCAGCCCAAAAGTATGCTCCATATAAACAAACAGTGGTGGTTCAATACACGAAAATCGCACATATTCATAGCAACTAAATTCAAACTAATAGTTCCCATGACATTAATTAAAAGCTTCTAAATATTTAAATATATATTTTTTCTTAAGTTATAAGATTGTAGAGATTCGTGTTTAGCAAATGAAACAGGAAACCCGAATTTTACGAAAGTTGCAAAGGTATATTTGCTTATTTTCAGACTTAATTAATCAGGGGCCAAGATTTACTCTTTTAATTTTGTTCTAAAAGTATTCCCATATTAGCAATAGATTTTATTTCCAAATATTTAAGAAAAATCACAAGTAAAAGATTAGATAATTTCTTATAGAACCGTGGCCACAGTAAGCCGCTGCCACACAACGCTTCTACGATGAGCAACTTCGGGGCTCTCCTTCTCCGTTTTTTCGGATCGCCAGGGATAGTTCTTCACACCGCTCACAATTCGTTCCCAAAGTGTTAGGGAACTTGGCTCGGATGCACCAACTTCTTCTCCTTTTATGACTACAGCTGAGACCAAGAGCAGCAAGAGTACTCCACAAACCGCAAAGTTAAATCCGTTGGTTGACCGCATTTTGAGGAAGGGATAAAGACGACTGACTGATCTGGTTAGATATTATCATCTTGGCCACATGTCGAAATACCAAATCTTATCAATAGAAAATATTTGAAGACACTGAGAATTGCTTTACAGCAGATGACCGATAAGATAGCAAGCACGCGGCCTTAGTTTTATACAAATTTAAGTCCGCCTAAAAGTGATCACTATAAAATATTTTGAACGTGGGAAATATGTAGAACTGGAGACTGTAATTGTTGAAAAATCAATAACAAGAAATAAGTTAATATCTTATTTATGTTAAATTAATATACATTTTTGTAGAATGGCTTGAGGTTGAACTATAAGAAATGCCTATTAGCTTGTAAATGAATTTTTATTTTATGTCTTTTATTTTTTTATTTTATTTTGGTATAATAATTTTGACTATAAATTTGCAGGCATAAAGATTTCATTATTTTGATCAGCATGATCGTCTGTCTTTTGTTGGGAAAACTATTCCCTTAGTTAAACTGATCAATATATCCTATAGATTAAATAACCTCGATAGAAATTATAGCTGATATAAACAAAATATTTATAGTTATGTATAATTAGTCACCAAACATATTAAATTACAATCATTTCTGGGTCTAGGCTAATATCTTATGGAATGTTGAATATAAACATTTTTAGATAAGAAAATATTGTTTTATATTTCCAAATATTTGTAAGAATTGTTGTTCACGTTTTATTTAAAGGAAATTCAGCTCGAAAAACTGTAAATATTTGCTGAATTGTGTGACTAATGTGTACTAAATACGTTCATTGAATTGTCATCTTGGTTCGGAGTAATGCTTGTGAGGTATACACAATTCAATGCAAATTTACAATACAACTTTAAATATAGTTAATAACTGCCGAAAGATAATCGTTAACTTATCATAAGGTAGGTCAAGGAAAAGAGACTGCCTTTTGGGTCTTTTCAGGTGTTGAACTTTAGTTAAAAATTCGTAAATGATGTCATTCAATTCCGACAAACGAACTTTGAAAGATTGTCCCTGATCTCAGCGCACATTGATCCGATCCGTTCATTCATAAATTATCCATAAACCAAGCTGGCCTGCTCGATTATGCTGCGAATATGTGAATATTACATACATGCCTAAGCTTCATGTGTTTTCGCTTAATTTAAATTTATCTTCTAAGGCGGCCGAGCTCAATTAGGGCTGGTTCTTTTCTGCTCACAGCTCGGGGCTAATCGGGGAGCTGTCCAAGTAATTAATTCACGCGGTCTCTGTTGGCCAAACTCGTTGGTCGAACTCGGAGTCGCGTGACTCATTATATATACATATGTTCGTATGTTATATCGCGAAATGGCGAACGGAACCAAATTTGTTTTTGGGGCTGTCGTCGGTAAAGTAAATAAATACATACTTTGTTGCGATCATCGAAAGGGGTGATTCCAATTAAAATAGGAATAATCGCCAGTTGTATTTCAATTAATTTTCCACATTTATAAAACAAACAAAACGCTCATTAAAATTGTGCTAATAAGATCATTGAATGGTATTTGTAAGATCGATGCCCTTTTATCGATTGAGCAATTTGTATTAAATTACGGACACTGATTAATGGACTCCAATATAAATATTGATTCAGCGAAGGTAAAATTGGCTCGCCCACTGTTATATTTATACATTTTACCTTGAACTTTTTAGGAAGAGAGATATGTATGACCTATATTTTCTAAAGTAGTGGTGTTTCCAAGTTTCATAGAATGTTAAATACAACATATATCTATGCTTAAGCTTTAATTTAAGTGAAAAATCATTTCTATTTGTAAAGACTGCAACTCAATAAATACTTGCATTTATTTTAGAACTTAAAAATTCCTATTTCTGGTACCAAAATAAACATTCTACCCAATGAAAATCGAAACGCTTCGCAGCCACAATAAAATTTATTTTTAAGCTTCCAAGCTAACGGCGCAAATTCAAATTGAAAGTCAAGTTCAAATCCGCTTCTGTCTGCTTGTCACACCCTTCCTGCTGCGAATGAATTAATAAATACAGATGCGGGCAAAATTATACATATCTCTGAAGCTTTAATATGTATTTTTTCTAACAACTAACCAATTTTTAAATTGGTTGGGAAATAATAAGAGTTAAGCTATATTTTAAAACTTTTTTTTTTTTTTTTTTTTTTTTTGAAAAAAAAAACTTTGAAGGAAGTTATAGATATTAGATATTTATCTTATAAAAAGTTGTGGATCTTGTTATTTTTGGCATTAGAAATTAATCTCTAATAACATTAACAATTAAAAATGTTTAACAAGGAAAAACAACATTTATTTGAATACATTTTTAAGGTGTAGTTTCACAACTTTTATTTATGGTGTTTTCATCGATAAAAATATAACAGTATGTATTATGAAAAGTGTTCACAGTAACTATAGAAAAAAAATTTGACTATTGTTTTTTTTTTAGATTTCATTTAAAACACTTAAGAAAATAATATTTTGAATAATAATATTTATAATTTTTAATAAATAATATTTTGTCCTTATACCTATTGGCTTGTCCAGCAGTGTTCTCATATAAATGCTTACCTAAAAAAAGACCATTTCGTATGGCACCCTGTATGTCAACAGCTGATGTCGCGCCGTCGCATTTCAACCGAATAAAACAGCCACTAAGAGAGCGGGAGCAGATTAACCAGCTTTGCTCTCTTTCGAAATAAAGAATTCTCTCCGACAAATCGAATGGCGGATTTAACTTGTGTTGCAAACTTTTCTATTCACGAAAAATTTGGCGATTATTAATTATCGAAAACAGGAAACTACCCATTCCTGTATGAATTTCACCAAATAATTTAGTATTCAGTCAATAAATATTATTTGATTTTATTTTGGATAACTTACATACCTAAATAAAAATCAAACAATTCCATATAATTGCAATCCTATACCATAAGATCAAATTTAATAATTTATTGTTAAAAAGTTTTTATTTACCTTTTTATTTGAAATCTAGCTATTTATGGCCTCCATAGTGCGGTGGTCGAAGAAATGGCAGAACATGCGGGAGCGAAAGAGCGAGTTTATGCTCTCTTTGAAAACGAAACACTCTCTTCGGATTGTTGCTCTTGTCGTTTCGGCTGCGGCGATCGTCAGTCAGTTAAAAAAAAGCTTCAACCGCGCGGAGTTCTTTTTGCCGCGTCGTCGTCGTCGTCCGCAAATAGTTTGTTTTTTACTTTATTTTGTTTTACTTAATTTAATTTCATTTCTTTCGCGAGTACCGACATGTGGCGATCGTAAGCACACAATAAACGCAGAAATAGTTGCTGGTGTTGTTATTGTTGTTTTCCACAGACACGCGTCGCGTCGCTTTTCCGCGTGTCTCTCTTCTTCGCGGGTCGCCATCGCCACCTGAGAATCGCATTTGAAAAGGCAACGGGAACAGCTGTGGCGCAAAAATATATGTATGCCCAAGTGCAAAAAAGCTTGCGTTGTTTAATAGAAAATTAATAAACGAAAAAGAGCTGCAATCAAATTGAAACGTGCAAAAAGGTTGAGAGAGCGGTGCGTGTGTGTGACACTTGGAGAGAGCGCAGTTCTCGTGTTCTTCTCTTTCTATATATTGCGCAAGCAAAAGAGAGCGGACTACATGCCTGTTTTTATATAAACCCCCTTTCCGCATATATATAAATATTTATGTGCGTGAAAATATGTAATTTTTTAGATTATTTTTACCCGTATTAGAAACAAAAACAAAGGCGTTTCGAAGTGCAATTCCTTCTTTGTGGCAAACAAAGATAGCTCCAAACTCCAAAAATTCGAGCAAGGCTACCCCAATGTGATAGTGTGAGTGCGCGCGGTGTTCGTGTGTGTGTGTGTGAAGAGCGCAAGCGTCGCGTCGCAATGCGAATGTTAATGAAAAACACAAACCGATGAAAATCGACGGCAGCTAAAAAATCACAACATTATCACAACAAATAACAACAATAGCAGAAACACACAAACAGCAGCAGCAACAACAACAATTCGGCAAACGGAAACTACGACAGGCAAGTTCATCAAAAATATATAAAAAACGGCACAGCGACAGAGCCGCTCACGAAATTAACTTAAAAGCTGATAAGACTCGAAGGGTAAATACTCGAATTGCTAACTCTTTGCTCTTTGCCATCTCTCTCTGGCCCGTATCAGCTGTGCCATATACGAAAACGGTTACTACTATCCGATATCTAATGCCCTGCACTTCGCGGGCCACGTTAATTAGCACCTACAAAATCAGCTAAAGGGAAATGCAATAGATTCTAATAATTTTAATTGGTTTCGTGTTGGGAAAAACTTAGAGAAGAAACTGAAAGAAATGCTTAAAAAATATTTTTATAAGGTTTTGTATTTTTTGTTAATATTGGTAAGTTATAACCTTAGTAACCTCAAGATCAGAGTTATTTTTTCTATTTAATGAACTATTTTAGCTCATTATTTATGGCCAAGCTGTTGTGCTTGGAATGTTTGCGACAATTCATCATTATTTACATTTCTGGCATTCAAGCTTATATTCAAAGTAAATATTTACATAATTCTAAAAAACTTTTATTGTTGTTTTTAGAAATCCTAAATAATAATTTATTATAAATTTGTATGTCTTTCAAAATTTATTGGTAATTCGAATGTATATTTTTGTAGGTACTTGAAAGTTACCTCTGTAAAAATAAGGGCCTAAAGCCACTAACCCTTCTTTCGAAATGAATTCCTATACGGAAAATGATCTGATTCAAAATATCTGTGATTTTAAATGATACTAAAAAAAATGTATATATTTTAGAAACCAACTTGTTTTGTTATTACTTGAATTATGTTATCAAAAAAGATAAGTCAAATTTTAGACATACTTAAAAATAAGTTCAACTCTTTAAGATTTCATCTTAGATTTTCAAAGGAATAATTAAACTTGTTAACTTGAAGCCTTGGTTTTTCTTGTAGTTTCAACAAGCGTTTCATATTAAGTGAGTTTGCACTTTTCTAGATAGGTAAGCGCATCTCGCTCTTGGTTTATCTGTACAGTTGTGTTTGAGCTACAACTTGAACTAACCTAGTACACCTAATAGACACTCTTAAGGTCTGGCAGATAAATGTGTGGACACGTGCTGGAGATGGCATATCGCTCGTTATCAAAAGCGCTTAATCTAACAAGTACGTGAGAGGCAAACAACAAGTTGGGCGCGGATTTATGTAACACTGCATATCATCATCAAAGTGACAGTGCTGAGGCCAGTTTTCATCGCTCCAAAAGCCTTATCACATGGGGCTAACATAATGCACCCAAAAACATTTAAAACTCAGCCATTTTGCGGCGCAATTCGCTTTGGTTTTGGGCTCGAACAGCTCACAGTTCGATTCGTCTCGCAACCGGTTTGGGTTCCTGCAACTTACGCTCATCTCGTATTGGAAAGCATCTCGCAGGAACTCTATGCGCCGAGCCATCAATCAGTGGATACAGTCAAACTTCTGTAACTTGAACTTACCAGGGTTTTACACTCACATTTTTGAAGCTTGTGGAATTAAGCATAAAATAAGCATACTCTTCATGGTTGGGCACCGTAACTTCAAGGTTTGAGGCACATAGAATGTGAATAAGAATATTTAAGGCGTCGTGTTTTTGTAATCCTTAGCACGCATTTATTGTTCCCGAAGATGCTTAACGTAAGCTTTAATTTGCGCGATATTTTTTCAGGATAACTATATTATAAATAGGAATTGAAGTTGTGACCTGCACAATACTTCTAATAGATATACTTCTACTGCTGGATTGATAAGCAAAGCCAATATTAAGTAGTATCTCAAATATTTCCAAAAGTATATTAATATGTCGTTCCGATTTATGGACGTTCGACTGTGTTTTTCTCCTACGAGTATGTGCACTCGGACAACAATGCGTTGTCAATGAAAGCCGCAAACTGGTTTCGGCCTAGGAAAATCAACGCAAACAGTAGTGCAAAGCTAGCCGGTGAAAATGCAGTCAGCTCGACTGCCTCATACCCCATGCACGGCCAAGTGTGTCTCTAATATCACGGTATTAATTTCGCAGTAAACAAAAAGAACCGCGCCAGAAGGGCACCCAAAATAAAAAATATTTACAAACTTTGTTTTTGAGCGTTATGATAACTTATACTCACAAATGCCTATTAAATTTCCGAGCGCAGCAATTAGAACTTAAGTGAAATCTAATATTACTGGGCACGTGTTTAAGCAAAGTTGTGTAGAAGCTTAGCTTGGTTTTTTTTTTGCTTCTCTTACTTTATAGTTAAGATCGCAATAATAGTGCAGGTATTGCAACAAAAATAGAAACACATAAAACTAAGTGTAGTAATTTGTTCTTAAGATCTGACATACTTGCAGCTCTCAATATTATTTTAATAACATAATAAAACATAGAGAAAAGGTATAAAGAATGAATCTGAGCAGATTTTCGGCGAATAAATTAAGTAAATATAATGAAAACTATTTTTATCTTTTTAAATATAGTTTCTAGGCTTAGTATTCTTAAAGTCCCGGCTTTTTAGTTAAATAAAATTAAAATCCAGGGAAATAGCCTTCCCTTAGACTCCCTTCGGTAAGGTTGATTACCACTTTTGTTTGCCTAGTGGAACCGCCAGCCTGGCACTCTCTCGATACGCTAACATATCGATTGTTTGGAAGGTAAATTTGATCAGTCGATTGAAAAGTTAAGTCTGCATTCGTAATAGTCCACGTCCACCCTGGAGTGAACTCTTCGACGGCCAGCAAACAGAAGCAAATGGCAAGTGGTAAGGTAACGCAATACTCGATCGGAGCGATAAACACAAAGGCGAAGCGAACTCTGCTCAAGACCAAGTGAATCATAACACCGAATCTGGTTAGTGCTCCACGCACAATAAGATTTGAAATCGGCACTGCCGGAGCGTAGCGAATAATCAAACGCAACCGAAATCGATATCGATATCCGACTCGAAACAAGCTGCAAGTGCAAGGGCAGATCGCATCGAAATAATATACATATGTATCTGTGTAGTTGAGTTGTAGCTTGGTAAGATCACTCTGCAGGACTGTTGTGGGTACCTGGCTAAAATTAACCACAACGCTTGCGGCTAATTGAAGCTTGGCAGAGGGACTACTCGGTTCCTACGGACAGGCTAGCGTTTGAGAGGGACCGATTGTTATTGATATTCCGATCATGGCTTCCCCAATGCGGTTAAGATTACTCGAGTGTCTGGTTAAATCTATCGGCACTTGCAGAAAAATATAAGCATAAGTTTGGCACTGACTAAAGATTTTGTATGTAAAGTATACTTAGATTTAGAAAATATGATATTAATAATTTGGTCAGTAATAATAATAGTTTGTTAAACATAACCTAGTATTTGCAATACATTTTCCCTAATATAGCTCAACAATTTGAAAGTTTATTTACAAAACAAGTTGCATTAAAACTTCCTTAACAATTGACCGAATCTTATTGTTATTTTTCTCTTGGTGTAGCATTGGCTTTTTAACTGAGCAGAGAACAAATATTTGAGCAATTTTTCGTATTTCTGGTCGACAGAGCTGGCATAATATATCTTTCGAAGTCGGTCCTATAAGCCATTCAGTCCACGTTTTGCCATGAATGTTGTGTTACAATGGTCAACACCATTTAAAAACAACCCATTTCGAGCCGGTGAGGTATTCAGTGTTAGGAATAAAGGGGTCTCAATGACATGACCACATCATCATTATCATGGTCGTTTGCACTTCATGCTAAAATATTAATCACAACTCTGAGAAATGGCAAGTATGCGGTTTTAAAAGGCCCATATAATCTGTGATCAAATTTAATCACGTACTTTTAATCAGCTTTAATTACAAAATATGAATGGAAATTTACTTGGAAAGAGGGCATAGTTATTGTAAAAATCACTAAGAAATAGTACAACTTTTGATTTACTCTCTATAATATGACTTAAATCACAACTTGGTCTTATTTTCATTAGTACTTGGTTTAATTAGACTTAAGTCAAAGACTTTTATTTAAAATAATAATATTTATGACAAGAAAATGGCGCAACAACCGCTATCTACCGATACCAAAACCGTATCGAAATAAAATGATTGATTCCTTTTGCTTTGTTTGATAGCAAGGCAAACGAATTTCGTTATTTAAGAGTTTTGTTTACTTCAAGCTATAATTAACTTTGGCTTATAAAAAGCGCACACACAATACAAATAAATTTGAGGTATCGTGTAGTCGAAATAACGACTCAAAAGCTCCAGCCAGTCTCTCAATTGAGTTCTCAGCTTAAACATAATTGGCCTCGGCTTCTGGATATGTATGAACAAATGTAGAAATCACCAAGTCATGAATCATAATATAATTTTTGTTTGCTTTCGGGAAGTTCCACTGAAGTGGCATTGACATTGATAAAGAGCGCCCCCGGGACCAAAGTGAATAATTTTTAATGGGTTGATAAGATCGGTCTATTGCTGGAAGTATTATAAAAAGTTTCAATAAAATATCCCATGCCTCCCGGCTGGCCACATTAAATTCTGTCAGAGATAGAGAGCCATAAACAAGAGATCAGAGAGTCGGGCATTGATTTCGTGTCGGATAATGGAGTAAAACTAGTCGGCCAGTCATCCAACTATAAATATTGATTACACTGTCCAATCAGAGACAGTGCTCCACTCATTCGGGCCGAAAAGATTGCGGCATACACTCCGCCCGTGGCATTCTCTCGAATACACACCGATGTTGGTAAAACGGAACCAAAACCATCGGCCAACCCGACCAAATTGGCACAAGCCAGCCATCAACCACCCAACCGACCGACGGGAACTCAGACAAGTGTGCTGCTTGTCTGGGCTTTTTTATTTCAGTTCGAAATCTTATCACTGTTGACTGTTGTTTTTGAGCTTTGGTGGAAATAAAAATTGCTGGCGATAACATTTAGGCTGTTTCACTGTGGAGGACCGCCTTTCTAGCCCAATTCAGTTCTCCGGGAGCAGCTATATAGCTCATCCATCCCGCCGTTCGCATATGTCAGCCGTTCGAGTTTCAGTCGTAAATTGGAATTGTGTCGAATAGAGGAGACGGACTGCCAATGACGCCCGCTGCAAGTATCTCAAAGTGTTTGCTGTGTATCTTTGGCTATATTGGCCATGTATCTGCAAGTCTATGTACAGCAAAAGTACACTCTGAAAAAGTTAACTTACGGTTAGGGAAAGTCGCCGTACTTTTATCATAAAGAAATGCTTACCTTTTTTTGTAACATTTGTTTTTGGGGTTAGAGAAACGTGTGCACTTGGGGAATTAGGATTTATACAATACATTTTAATAACGAATTCAAACTAATTTTAAAATTAAAGAAAAACTCAATAGATTAAACTTAAGTTATATAGTTTTAAGCCATTTAATTCTAAGAAAAGCAACATAGTAAAGGGTAGTAACTGAAAAGGCAAGCCAAGTTAAGGAAATGCTTTCGCATTAAGAGATGTCAATTTTATTTCCTAAACTAAAAATTTCAAAAGATCAGGGCTCTCAGCTCTTTTTCTCTATTTAAATTATATTTCATTTCGAGTGTAGATAAAATGCATATTGATTGGTGTCGCAAGCAACGCTTATTACGGAGTGTTGCCCGAGTGAAAGTTTCGCTGGTGCGGTATCCACTGTACCCGAGATAATGGCTCCCCCAACACTCACAGATACTCAAGCAAACGCATGACATATGCGCATTTTTTATTTCTTGCTGTATTGGGTCGCGTTTATCAATGTAACGAGTCGCCCGCTGCCGTCCTTTGGCGATGATAAATTGACAGATTGCACTTGTCCATCGCTTTCGTTTAGCACTCCGCCGCTTAGCACTCAGTCCGCCTATTCAGATATTTATGGCTGAGGTCACTGTCATGTCAATATGCAAAAAAGCCCCCCTAATCGATCCCAGACAAGCGTGATTGGCTTCAAGATAGATCGGAAATATTTTCAGAATATAAAGTTTAAAGTTGATGGGAAAACTGTTTCTTGAATACTTTTACCATTATTAAATTATTTCTGAGCTTTAAAGAAGCTGCATTTTTTCTTAATTTGAAAAGGAACTCGCTTATGTCGATAAGAAAAAATCTTTCAAGACTTATAAGCCTTTACCTTAACTTAAGTCGAAGTCTTTTTCTTGTTATGATATGAATTTCATGAAAGTCTTCCTTTCAAATGTAGTTTTTATTTAACACTTATATTAGTTACTTAGAAACTTTTCTAACCTTCCCTCCTTTTAACTTATCAGGTAATATAATGATTCATTCACTTTAGATTTTACCTTCGAGCCTTCATGCTGTCTCTCTTCTCTCTTTCTTTATAATCAATTCTCTTCAAAACGACACAAATTTGTACCATAAACACTCGAGATATTAAATCTCATAATATTCGATTGATGTTCTCATCTTCAAAACCTTTACAAAACCACAAGTATAAAAATAGATAATGTCTGTATAAAAAGAAGATAACGACTCGATTTTTATAGTTAATCTACTATAAAAACTTTAAGCTTCAGCTTTTGTGGAATTTCCTTAAGTACATACGTGTACTAACTATACGGGAATAACTACATTTCATAAACTCTAAGAAATCCTAAAGAGCTTTGGTTAAAAGGGAAAGCCCCACAAATCGGCACTCAGTCTCTTTGAAGTCGATATTTATGTTTATTTTCTTTCCGAACTGCTGGAATGCTCATGAGAACCCAGAAAATGATCGGCGATATCGATATTGCCATTCGAGTATGGCTGAAGTAGGGGGCTTTCGTAATACCGATACGAGCAGAAGGCCCGCGAGCCAAAATAAAAGCTGAACGCGCGAATTACCCGACTTTTAATCAGTTTTTTAACACCCGATTTCGCACACTCTCTTTATTTGCCACTCTTTTTATTTGCAGGGGTCTGAAGTCCGCTGGCTTCGGCATGTATTCCACAAAGGAGACAAAGAGCGCGACCAAGGCGCAGAAAAAGACACTGAAAAAGAAGCAGCAGCAGCAGCAACAGCAGCAGCAGCTGCCGAATGGCAATAAAGTCAAGTCGCCGGCGAACGCAAAGAATGGTCAGCCGAACAACAATAATAATCATAGCAACATCATCAACAACAACAACAGCCATATAGTGCCGAACAACAATAGCAAGAACAGCACTGCAGCACCGATCAATACGGCCCAGAAGTTTCGGGAGCACTACGAGGCGGATCGGAGGAACCAGGGACTGATAATGGGCGCATCCACACTCTCCGGCTACGAGAGTGTGCCCAAGATGGAGCGATCCAATAGCTTCTCGTTGCGCAACAAGCTCTCCAAGTTCATCAATCACCTGACCGGCAGCAAGGAGAACATATCGAAAGTTGATGACGACTTGGACTCCAGCAGGACCCCTTTTCTGTTTACCCGGAGTCGCTCGATGATCCAAATGAGGCGGCCAAATCGGCGGAGCTTCATCGAGCCGCAACTGGAGCAGCTGTCCGAGGAGACGGAGAAGTCGGGGGATCTCACCTCGCCGGCCTCGCCGCGCAAGACCTCGGTGGCGGATCTGCAGGACAACTCACCGGTGCTCCTGCGAAGGACCGAACTCACGGGCTCGGTGAGGACGCCAAAGCGCCGCCAGTCCGCCCAGCCCTTTACCTCAACCCCGTTGGAGGATGTACAGCCGCAGGTTCAGCGCAAGGCCTCGCTGCTGTCGCTGAACCAGACGGAGCCCGCCACCAATCCCCAGTTGGCTTTCCAGAAAAGGCGGTCCAATACGCTGATAGCCTCGTTCAAAAGCACCTTCAGCGGGTTAACCGGGAGCAGTGGCGCGGCCGAGAAGAAGGAGAAGATGAACCCCAAGTGGAGTGCCTCGCTGCAATCCCTGCAGGCCATCGACAACATGGTCAGCTATGCCAACATGTCCTTCATCGACTACGACAAGTTCAACGGCTACGAGAAGCAGCTGGAGCGGCAGCAATCGCTAATGAGTCTGGCGGAGCAGCCGCTGCCCACCGCCACCCAGCTGCCGCTGCCTCCCTCGGCCTTGGCCCACCACTCCCACTCCCATTCGCCCTCGCCGCTGGGTGAAGCTGCGCCGCGCACACCCGTCCACCTGGGTTCCTCGATGGAGGAATCGGTCAGGACGGTGGTGAGGCGGCGAAGGCGAAGCAAAACCTCGTTAGATGGCAGAAGCAAGACCTCGTTGGAGGGAAGGAGCAGCCTGGCCAGCTTGAATAGCGCCTACAACCTGGACACCGACTACGAGCACAACCTGGATCGGGTGCACAATGTATATCGGGAGAGTCTGGACTCGCGAACGCTGGAGCTGCTGAATTTGCGGACACGAAACTCCTTCATCCTGGATCAGGCGGTGCTTTTCGATGCCCTCGATCTGGAGGATGGGTCCGTGGGACGGCGGTGTGCCCTGTGTTCGCAGCGCGTGGGCAGGAGCGGCAGCATGCGACAGCATCAGCATCAGCAGCAGCGGGAACGGGACGCCGTGGACGGGCGAGGGAATCCAAAGAAACAGGTAGGTGGCAGCTTTATCTTGTCCTATAAAACATATACGTTTTCCTAATTCAATTACTACAATGTTAGGACTAATATTATTTTGAAAACCTATAAAGATCCATAGTTTTCTTGAATAAGAAGTAAAGTGAGGGGGCATAGCCCTAAGCCATATTAAATATAGTGGAACTCCTGATAGTAAGAAAGATATAATTCAGATTTCTTTTTAGGTGAACACACGTACACTGTGAACATGTTTACAAGAAAATAATCAAAATACTAGCCAAACATATTCCAACACTTTCAAGCAAAGGTACACTTTAAATAAAGGTTTTTCTTTGTATTCTTAAAAATCTTTTCAAGAGGTAACATTTATCACTTGTAACTTCTTGAGTTCTCTTATCGGTTTCCGTAATAAAGGTGACGCATCAGTATACGACTTTAGCCGATAGGCTTTTGATAAATGCAGACTTTTACTCAGAATGGTCAATGTATCATTGAACCCTTTTAATTCTCTCCGGAAGTACCAAGAGACCTCAAACTTAAACTGTCATCGAACCGCTCAAACAGCTCACTTCCTTTATCGAAGAAATAAGCGTTGAATTTGTAATTGTAAGGAAAAAGGATAGATAAACAGAAGGATTTGTGTATCTCTCTTATAATGTATGATATTTCGTAGTTTTTTTTTACTGTTTTAATTATTTTCTTGGGGTTCAACCTTCGTAAATCTCTTTCTGAGTCGTTAAAACAAAAACTCCACGTGCCTCTCTATGTGTTTATCTATTTACTTACTTGACGATGCTTCCTCCACAAGTAACCTTTTTGTAAAACTAATATTAGTCTTTCTCAAAACGTAAAGGTCTCAAAGAAAAAACTATAGAAATGCTTATGGTATTGTTTAGCGATTGTTAGCGAAAAGCCGTGAATATATAGCCAAGATTTTATACAAATTCAAGCCCTGACCTATTTTCTTGTTTTCCATTAGCTAATCTTGTCTTCTGTAATTTTCATAAAGTTTTAGGTATTATAATTGTGAAAACAATTGCTTTTCCCCGCACATCAATTTCCCGAGTTGTTCACAAAAGCATTTTTCCGTGGCGTGGTCTTAACTATTTGTATTTGCCAATAAAATGGTGGGGCATTGATAGTGAATGGAAAAATTAAACAGTTAGTATAGTACAACGACAATTGACCCTTACGAAAGTAGCTTGATTGCGGATATAAACTAATTTGCACTTAAAACGATTCTATGTATAAAGACAAATAAATGTGTGGATGTGTGCTATTCGGCGATTACGATTATCCTCCCCGCTCTGCGCTCATTTTACTGGGTGTAGTCGGTGTCGCCCTTCGAATAGTGTATGCAGGCAAGCACGGTGTCCAGCAGATACAGTGCGCCCTCGATGACGCACAGGGATCCCATGGCAATGCCCACTTGGCGCTCAGAGTTCACGTACAGGAATCCCTCGTCGGACATGTATCCCTTCCAGTAATGCAGAGCAACGCCGCCCACGGCGATCCACATGATGCAGCCAACCACATTCATGATGGTGTCGCAGAGCTCTCTGAAAAAATAGAGCAGTGATAGTTATTAGATGCTCGTATTTATCATAAGCATTCCACAATCTTCGTCAGTATCTTGGACAATAATCTTAGAACAACTAATTTAACCGTATTTTTACTGAACTCACCCCTTATGTCTGGTGGTTCCGAAGGCATAGGCGATGGTATGGCATCCTGTGTAGATCAAGAATCCAACCATAACGCCTGAGGCCACAATTTCCGCATCGGCGCTCTTCTCCTCGTTTAGGTTCCAAGTGCCACCAATGCCCAGGAACTCGCCACCGTCGCCCCAGCGGTACAGGAAGATGATCACCAGGTTGATGATCTGCAAACAGGACGCGAAAAGGATGCAATGGGGTCACGTATGCGTGTGTGGGAATGAATCACATTCCAGCCACGCCTCGCCGTACAGCGCGGCGTATGAGTAATATTGCTAATACGCCAGGGCCGATAAAACGCGCGCTTATCAGCCAAAGTTATTGCGACTACTGAGGCTATTGCTCAACTCCGAAAAAATTGAAGACTTTAGCTTACCAGCTTCAGGGCCTTGATGAAAATAGAACCAACTGTCTCCACGGATACCATTTTGCACTAGATGCTGCTTTCGCTATTGTTTGGCTGGATTTCAGAGGAATATTTTAGTATTCACTTGGCTGGATGGCACTAATCAGTGTGTAGAGCACTCACAATTTTTTTTGTGTAATTTTCACGCGGAAACTACAACAAATGATTCGTGTTCGTATCGTTGTCGTTCGTCGACTAAACTGAAAATATCACTGAAAGTCAACCTGCGGCTCGGTATTGTCGCCAAGAATTTGTAGCTTTTGCAATCTGAGCATACACGGTCAGCGATAAGATAACCAGCTATGCCGATAACAGGTGCGATCCGAAATGGGTTACTAATTTGTTCAAGTTACTCAAGCCCACAGATGCGCCTGCGCCTGCGCCAGCCCCGCCCGGCTATCTTATCGCTACCTTATCGGGGTTCGTACCGCCGCCCTTACAACGCGATATCAGGTGCTCCGATTCGGTGGTTCGCAGCAGCAGCATTATTGAGCATTATTCATGGCGACCACAAAGCCACAGAATGCGGGAAAACAAAAGCCTGTAAAAGCTGTGTAAACGGCCGGAAACTGTTGTTCTTGCGTCACCAAATCGAATTTTTTTGAATACTCGCCCGGGTGAGGCATAGGTCTGGCATTCCCCCCTCACTGATAGTGCATCCCGGGCCTTGAAAGTCCACTGCGCTGACCTTGCCTCACTTCTGTGATCGATAACTCACTTTGATTACATTATTCCCATGCACACTGATTGAGACTGCCGCTAATCTGCATTTCAATTAACTCAGCCCCAGCACAATATTCATAGAGCTATGATCGAGATCTCGAATCAATTGGAGGAACACAAGCAATGCAAAGTGATAGCGACAATTGGCGAGCGGGTGTGTAGCCTCGTCTGCGGTTGGCATGGGATTCCGTGTACATATAGAGAGATACTTATAATGGTAAGGCAGGGAATGGTCGGCTATATGGGGCTGCTTTTTAAGAAATATAGACGAGTTTATTGGCTATACAAAAGAGTGCCAATGGGGGGATAGAACTAGTAAGAGTTCGTAAATAATATTCTAGAAATTAAAGAAATCGAATGTTGTTTGTTATATGTCTAACACTGCTACCGCTAATGAAGATTATATTCTTGCAAAATCCGAAACATCTTGAAACAACATTGACGCCTTCAAACTGCATTTGTGTGAGTAAGAATTAGATCAAAGGGAAAAATAGCTAACATTGTTTGTAATATTGCATTATATCAATACTTACAATATTCACAAATTACAATTTAAACGCGTTTTGCATATTGTGCATGTGCAGGCAGAGGCCAGACATGGAAATATGCGGATCCGCGAGATAGGGTAGTGGGCATCACTGCTTCAAACATATTTCTTTCAAGTTAGAAACCAAAACCTTAGCCCAATCCTTGATTTTAGTATTTTCTTTTTGTTTTTCACACAAATTCCAATTTCTTGTATTAATTCAAAAACTTTAATAATAACATTCCCTATTGTTCAATAATAGCAAATATAAGACAAAAAACAAATAAAAACTTTTGAACGCATCGTAAAACATAAAGACAATACTGGTATAAAAAAATACGCATGGATTTTTGCTGTTTGAGAACGTGGGAACTATAAATTTAGCATCTGGTTCTAGGCTCGTTTATACTTTTATATGGACCATTAAGTTTTAGATGTATAAATCATAAGTTCAGAACATGAAACTGACATGACATCACACCTCGTCGAGAGGTTTTTTTATGACCTGTCATTGAGTGGCGCGTATGATACACACCGATACAGATTTATACAGACTATACTCATGAGTCTGTATGAATCTGTGTGTAAACAAGATTATTTAACTTTGTAATAATTTTTTTACGATGATTCGGGTGCTAAGTAAACCGCAAAATAACCCAATACCAGCGCGAATCAAATAAGAATTCGTGATTATTTGTATTTAAGTTTTCAATTCTTCAAAGAAATTAACCAATTTATGAGCGATTTTGTAAAAATCATCGTTGGCATTGCCGCTAGAATTAACAACTAGTTTCAATCGCAAAATATGGTTTATTACTTAATTCAAAATCCCTTTTTGTAATTAATTGAAATAATTAAGATAGATTGAATATTTGAAGATCGAGAAGAGCAATCCAAAATAGGTTTATTCCCCATTTAAATGCAAATAGTTCAATGCCTGGAAATGTAATGGAATTTATTTCCAAATCAAGGCCAGAGGTTGCCTGTGTTCTTTTTTAAGGCTCCTTCTCCACATCCCTCATCTGCTCCTCCTCCTCTCTTTACCGATTCTCCGTGGACTTCCAGAAAAAGTCTTTAATTTTGGAATTTGTCGCCGCTGTGTTCGCTGCCGATGAATCACCGGCAGAGGAGCGAACCAGCGGCAGCGGCAGAATAACAAAAACCGGCATGCAACCGCCACCAATACAATTGCATTATTTGTTTGGAGCACTCTCTTTTACTCTGACGGCAAATTGGAGAAAAAGAGAGTGGAAAAGGAAAAGAACTTAAGAGAACCGTTTTCATAACCAGTAGCTTTTGAATGTCAACACGAGTTAACTATTAACAGTTATGAGTAATTTAAACTCTTAATAGCCGTTACTTGTATAGTTCTAACCCTGTACATGTACTAAAAGTTACTAAAAAGTTACTGGGCAAATTTTATGCCTATTTAATCGAGGTCATCAAAATATTAAGTTGTGATACTTTGTTCATATTCAGCGAACAAATATCCATGCTGGCAGCACTGCCATAGAAGCGCGTCTTCCTGGGAGTGCTGTAGCAGTCAGAGTTGGCGAGCGGCCGTAAAATTACAGAACCCGCACTTACAGCACTGTTAAGTGCAATTTAAGTGAGAGCACTTAACAGCGTCTATAGCTGTAATTTGCTTGCGATTATTGGCATACCTTTTGCGGAACACTCGCTTACCTGCCATATTGGGCCTACCTGGCGTCAATGAGGCGTCACGGAGATTCGGTAATGAGATTTAAAACCAACCGCTCTCCGTGGGCGTCTCGAAATTAATTCGCAGACACTGGCCGCTGGGTGACTCACAAAACCGCGATGTGCACATGTGGCGGCGTAGAGCTTTTCAATTTTGTTTTGATTACCATTTGAATTCTCGCCCCCCACTCTTTCACTCTCGCTTCCGCCGCCTCTTTCGCCGGCTGCGTTGTTGCTATTTTATGAATGAAAGTTCCGTTTGTTTACCTTTGCGCTTTTGAGTGTGCGCACGAAGCTCTCCTGAAGAGAAGAACAGTGCTGAAAGAGAACGAGAGAGAGATGCTTATCACTCGATGAAGTTCAAAAAGTACATAATCGCAATTGAAAAGTTTTCGCCACTTGAGTAATTGCATCAAACTAATATGCCGCCGTTCCACTAAAAAATGTTTTGGGAATTATGTTCGTACCCAGCTTTCAATTAATACAAATGTGCGGCTGAGCAAACATTGATGTGCGCTTTTTTTTTAACGGTATTTGCTGTTAGCTTTACAATTTTTGACTGGCATTTTATGACATTTGCTCTACGCCTGCATTCATATTATTAGAAGCGTCAAACATACACACGCACAGCAGCGGTTGAGAGAATAGAACCAAATTGGGTTTACATCCAGATTATATTTGAATATTTTAGGGAGTTTCATTTAAATTAAGTGTACTTATTTAAAAATAAAATAAAATAAAAAATAAAGAAAATATACTCTGATTAAGCTGAAAATATAGCATTTAACAATTTTGTAAAATTACTATCGTATTCGGGGATACTCATCGATAAATGGTAATAGTGCTAACAAGATCATTAAAATCTTGACTGTCTTACAAATTTCATGCCAATTTAGTTCAGCCCTTGAAATTAAGTTAAATGCCCAAATGAAACTTCAAAGCGACGGCCATAGGTTACAATAATTACCTTGTAAATAATTACCAAAAGGTTAAGGTCATAAATTGCCCAAAATGATGTTGCCAAAAATGTAGTAGCAAAAATTACTTGAACCATTTAGCAAAGATGTCTATTGCGTTTTAAACTTAATATTTGTATAGTATTTATGTAGGTATCGTTAAATTAAATTAAAATAGATTTAACTGTGAAATGAATTTAGCTTTTCAATTAAAAACATATAATATCTATATAATCTATTTGCTTCACCGCAACCGTATCGGCACAGTTTTTAGGCCCGTGTGTCGCATTGTGTATACGCCCGAGTTGTTTAACCAGCCAGTCCAGAGTGCCGAGTCCCCATCTTCGTGTCGTTATCCTTATCAGGCGAGGAGTGTTTTGGCAGCCTTCTCGGGCGCCTTCGTCGTCGTCGTCCTTTAAACGAGCGGATGGCGTCGCCGTCGCCTCAGTTCGTCGGCAGCCGTCCCACAGTGCGGATGACCCAAAACGGTGGAGCAGACCGCGACCTGCCGACCCCGTCGATTGTCGACCTTTCGACCGCCGACTCGATTTCGTTCGCCTTTTCGACTTTTGCCGCGCTTTAAACAATTTCGATTCGCTGCGAACTGTGCTGTGGTGTTGTTGTAGTTGTTGGTGCTATATGTAATTCCGAAAAAAAAAAAAAAAAAAAACGAAACAAACAAAGTATACAAGCTACCAAGAGTTACATGACTAAGTAAAGTAAAGCCTCCTGCTCGTTCAATAACAAATCAATTGAAATATGTATGCCCGCATTGCAGGATGCATCCACGGTAAACAAGAACTCGTACATATGATTGTTTGTTTGCAAACATCGGGGACTCGTCACTAGTCCGATAGCCGTCTGCCTACAGTCCGTTTCGCAACTGTCTAGCACAAGCTTGGTATTTTCCTTAATTTGCATGCTAAAGTGCAGGAATATTCTGAGGAAGAAGGAAGCTTCATTTACCTAAAAGATGAAGAGCTTGACTCTTCAGTTGTGACTTCTGGGATTGTTTTGTGTCATTGCGGTAGTTTTATTTATTTAAAATTTTTTTTTAACAAGAAGAGGTTTGTTATACGGATACATTGTGTTGTTTATTTTTCTTCAAATAGTTTTAAAACAGGGAAGCTCCTAAGTTACTCGTATTTTATATTCAGTTGGTTTGAGAAAACAATCAAGCATTTGAATTTAAGTTGCTTTGCATTTAAAGGTGCAGAAATAATCCTAGAAACCAACGTAAAATCAGCTGTGCAAGCCACATTTCCCAAAAGGAGCTAAATGTTGTGGTTCTTTGCTTTGGTTCATTTTTGGAACTAAATTCTATCTTTAAGATGGTTTACTTTCTTTTTAAAGCAAACATATAAATCAAAAAGAATTTATATTATTTTCCTTTAATTAATTTTTTTTATTTAAAAATTTTAAAAGCATAAAGTACAGTATCAAGGCTTAAATGTTGTATATTTTTAAATACCTTGTAAAGCCAGTATCAAGGCTTAAATGTTGTATATTTTTAAATACCTTGTAAAGCCTTTAATACCAATGAATCGCACTGTATTATATCAATCGCAGATGTGTCACTTTTCCCCATTGAAAGCCGTTCGACTAATGTCCTTGATTCTGACGTTTGGTTTGATGGCTTTAAAAGGTCATTAGATTGACAGAACAGAGTGCAAAATTTCGAAAGAAAAAAAATCAGCGCAGCTGAAATGGTAGAAGGATTAATTTAAACAGGACGAATGTTTGATTCCATTTCGACCTAGAGGTGTATTCAATTTTTTCTGATAATAATCCGGGTTGTTCATTATTAATTTTTTTTATTGACAGTAAAAGTAAAGTGGTCGCGGAATTTATGCTCATAAAAATTCAATGAAATCATTTAATTCAATGGCTTTCATTATTAATTAATGTTATGGAGTGCCGTTGGCTCATTTGCCATTTAAGCTGTGGAACCATTAAGTAATTGCTGTATTTGTAAGCATATTGTAATTATATCCTTTTTAATATGTCTACATTTTTGCTTATAAATAAGGAAGTTATTTGAAAGAAAAACTTTAGAGAAAAAACCTTAATTTAAAATGCAAAATATATGATTATAGTCATAGAACTTTATATGTTTTATAGTTTCCCAAAGTTTTAGTTGTCTTTGTTTAATCTTGGAGAAGGAAAATATCCTTCAATTAAAGAGTAACAAAAGGTTTAATCTCCAATGTTTAATCTTGATAATCACTTGAGTCGCTTTATTTCAAGGATTCATTGTTGGTGTTCCCAAAGCAGCCTTTCTCCTTGTCGGAACTTAAAACTTTTGTTAAAGAAATGCCAAATTTAAATGTACTCTCTGATGATATCTCCTTCAAGCTGGCGGATTAAACGTTGGCCTCCTCCACGGAGAATTGCTGCTGGCATTTATTTTCTTCCTAGCGACACAGAGATTTGTGAATTTGTAATGCCTAGCACACTTTTGGGCATGAAAAAAAAGTACTAGATAAATGTAATCATGGCGGAGCGGAGCAGAGCGTTTGCTTTATTGGAAACGAAACACAAAGGCGACGAGTGGGCGACGCCATCTCTCCGGTGCCAGCCTTTGGGCCTCTACGGAGCCCTCAAATATGCATAAACTAATTTTGGCTTATGCAACATACTTCTCTCAGCACGGTCCACGCTCCACGGCCCACGGCATCCATCGATGCTGGTGCTGCTCCTCCTCCTTCATCTGCTGTCCTCCACATCCTCCACTGCTGTAATATTCATTACCTAGCCTGCCCATATGTGCGCGTTTTTCGGCCAAACTCCCCCATTCCCCATGCTCGGATCCCCCATCCCCACTGAAACATTTAAATGCTAATAAATTTCGTTTATGAGCGAGAGCCGTGCCGGACAGTTGGGCACTTGGAGAAAACTTTACTTATTCTGAAAATTTTAGTGAAAATCCAATGATAAATATATAAGATATTATAGTATAAAGTTGCAAGCTTCCATCCCGAACAGTGTTAAATTCTTTCAAAAATGATATTAGTTAGCTTCTTATTTTTATACATTTTTCCTTAGTGTAGAAACTAAGACAGGTCTCCGATGACGTCCGTGTTTGGAACTCGTGACGTCCGGGCTCCGAAAAAAAAGGTGCAAAGTCAGGTGGGGCAGGGAGGATGCAGAGGATCCTGGCCAAGGAATGCTCCGTGATGCCAAAAGAAGAAGATGACGACGACGGCGAAGAAATGGCTAAGGGAAATGATTTATGGCTGGCAGCGCTCGCTAAGGCTGCAAGCCAATTCCATTGGTTTGTTTGGTCATCCGACGCCTGTTCGCCGGATGCGGGGGCCAACACAAATAGCCCCAAGATTTGTCGAATGCGTCGGCTGCCAAATATTCGGCTATGGATGTAAACGGTGGATGTGAATATGGTGGTGCGTGCTGTGGAGCGTTGTCATAAATCAATTTTAATGTGAAAATTATTGCCGCATACTTTTGGGTCGTTGTCGGGAATTTTTCATAAACAAAGCATAACAGGAATTTGTGTGTTAACTGGAATGGGAAGTATTTATTCCTAGACATTGTGACACCTTAGGTCTATATGGCTTTCCAGGATCCCCTCTAACTTGCTAAAGTGCTGCATCTTTTCTTAAAACATTCTTATATTTATTTTTCAACGCCCTTCCAGGCATGAGCCTCCTTAAAAGGCCATTTCCTAATGTCAGGAGCTTTTTTTATGTGCTAATTACTTAAGTTTAATTAGCCATCATCAACGTTTTTGTACTCAGACCAAATGTTATATTAAATAATCACCAATCATGTTTTTTATAGCTCATTACTTAGGCTTAATTATGCCCCATCAACAACGTTCCTAAACTTATTCCAAAATATGTTCTTTTTTCATTTCAGGTAATTCATAATGTTGCAGCTGCAAAGAAGATTTAAGAGAACGAGACAAGTTTTTAAATGTAAGTTTAAGACCTTGACAAATTATCTGGTTATTTACGAGGCCGACAAAATTTCCTCTTGAGATAACAGAAACAACTCGATGCTAAGTTTGCAACGGAACAGACGACGACGCCTTTGAACATTTTTCTTTTGCTTTTGGCCTCCTGTTCGAGGGGGAAATTATTGCTTTTCCTTTGCTTTTTCGGCCAGCAAAAATAAATATCCAAGTTCAGATCTTGCGAAACTTTAATGAATGCACCCACATTTCTTCTGCTTTATGCCAGAGAAATGGCCCATTAGATTTGTGATATTAAAATGGCCAAGGTCAACACAGTTTGTTTAAAAGTATTTAAAGCAGCATGCTTTTTAGTATACATATATTATAGTTTCTATTCACTAATCTTCATCAGTGCTAATTATGCTGCGGGGTTATATAAAAGTTTGCCACTGAATTCGTATTTGGGAATTTCAGGCGCAATGCCTGCAAATATTTATAATTTAATGTCAATGTTAAAAGGATACTATTGATGCTTGTAATGCTTTTGTGTGAGTAAGAAATAGAACAAAATGGCTAAATATGAGAAAGTAGATAGGTAATTTTCTAGTTATATTGCATAAAAAAATAGCTATGACGAAACAATTTCTCTCGAACTCTAAAAAAGGCTAGATTAGGCCACAAAATTACTACTTAACTGCACTGGTGCCATAAAAGATGTTTTATTGAGTTTTGTTCCAGTTTTGTTTGTTTTCTTCGACATTTTTAATCTCCTGCGCTAAGTCGTTCAATTTCCAGGTACGTACGTGGCATCTAAAGTTTTCCGCGTGCACGGCCAAAACAGAACTTAAATTTAAAATGCCAAATGTTTATGAGCATCGATTGAGAAACGGCGAAATTCGGCCAAAGAGAATTGGGTAACAATAATAAATTGGCCAAAATGCGGCAAGCATGAATCCACTGCAGCATAAAATTTATGTCTGCCATAAAACCAATCGAATATACGAGTAAGAAATGGAGCAAACTTTTTATTTGAAAAGTAGCGAACGAAATGGATGGGGAATAATCACCGGGAAACTTTGTATGTCTGAAGATTAGATAGTTGAAACATGTTAGTTAAAGAGTTATTTTAACGGTTATACCTTAACTAAATGAACTATTAAATTCCCCATTCTATAGAACTTTAAACACTATGTAATTTTCTCTGTTCGACCTTTACTTTTTTTTTAAATAAATATAACAAGAATTAAATCCCTAAGTTGGCTCTCAACAAAGGCCCCTTCTGTTGGCTGGCGCAAAGCCATTTCCCAGCTATTCCTTGAATTAATCTCCTTGGAATGCTCCTGGCCCAGCGTGCTACATCCTTCGGGGTTCGTAGTTCGTAGGTAGCAAGCGACACAAACAGACAACGACAGGTGGGCGTGCTGTGTGGCCAAGGTATCCTGAAAACCAATTTGGTCATTATCTGAACACATAAATCAAAGTCAGTGCAATTAGCGCCAAGGTAGAAGTCCATTTTAAAATTAATTAAACCGAAAACAAATCCACAAAACGAACCGCACGAAGCCCACTTACACACACCGGCACAGAAGCGACCAGAGAAGTAGACGCAGGCGGATACGGAGACGGAGACGGACGCGGATACAAACCATGGACACGGACCCGTTACCGCAAAGCCCAACAACACGGATGAAAATTGAACGCCGTTATCCGGAAACGATGGCCAAACATGGGACAGCGACAAGCTGAGAGCTCCTCCTGACTGACTGGCGACTGGCTGGCTGGTTGAATTGCAAACAAGCACCAGGATGGATTTCCCGTTGACTCTGATTGCTCACTCTTAATCCGCTGACGAGGGCCATTGGAGCAGAGCAATATGCGCACATTTAATTACAGACCAACTTCCTCTAATTTGTGCCACTAGTTTAATAGCTTTTAACTGGCCGAACGCTGAGTTTGTGAAAAATATTTACTAGTCTATGTTTACATGGGTTTATCTGGATCATATTTAAACTTTGCGGGCATTTAATGACACTCATTTTGCAAGATTCAAGGATTTTTTAGAGTTAGTCATCTATAATGCTATGACAAAAATAATTGAACTAATTAAGGAACTAATTAGAAGCCAATTACAATATAATTTATAGACTTTTGGAAAGGGTTTCCATTATATTTTTGGAAATGTTTCATTTGTTTAATTTTCATTAAATAATATCCTTTTCATTTTCACTAATTACTTGATAAAAAGCCTAAACTAAAGCCTGAAAATGAGTAAATTATTCAGAGTTTTCGACTTTCATTTAAACTTAATCAGACATTGGGCTGCAAAACCGATACAAAAGGACATTCAATTGTGAACGAGTGCTGCTTGCTTGAAGCCATTCCGTCCCTTTGGAGATTTTATTTGTTTTTGGAGGGGAAACAAAAAACAAGTCGACGATTATCTTCCATTTATAATGGCTGCTTCGGCTGGAATTGAAATCTAGTTTTAATCAATATAAATCACCAGCCGGCTCTCGATGGGCGCGTCAGGGGCATAGATTTCGTGTTCGCTGAATGCGAAGTGATTTATGCACTATTGGTGGGTGGGTGGCTTGCCCAGCCCGAGACCCAGCCCCCTTTCAACCTCATATCACCCAATATCACCACCTACCGGCCACCCAACGCCCGCCACTCTCTCGTAATTACAGCCGGTCCGGTTTGGTTCGGTTCGGCGAATATAGAGAAAAAATTCAGTAGGTTTTATATGGATTAATTCTTTTATTTATAAGATTTTATGTTTCTAAATAAATAGAAAAATATTATAGTAGAAAGTGTTTAGAATATTATAGCCATACAATTCAAAACATAATTTGTTATCGAAATTTAATCTTTTAATTTATCAAAGAAATCTGCTGAATCGTAAACTGTAACATAAATCTACCTAAAGCCTAAAATGCAGGTCCTTTTTCTGTATTATAAAAATATATATATTATATTTAGGACCCCATTTTTTCCCCCTGTGTCTGAGGTTTGTCCAGTGTGGTGCGGTCTGCCAGTTCTTAATTTGATTTGTGTCCTGGGTGCGGCTGCCGGCGATGCAGGTTCACTCAGCTTTTCGGCGACTCCCGCCAGGTGAGACGGGGCGAATGGGGTGGCGGGGGGGACAGGACCTAGACGGGATCGGGATCGGTATTGGGAGCGGAGGTGCGGTCTGCTCGGACAATGGCCACTGATTGTGCGGTCCTGCATAGCTGACGGCGATTTGTGCGATTTTCGCAAAAGCCTCTAGGACGGCCGCGGGCTGGTGGCTTTCGGCTGGCTTCTGGCCATGACTGGATAAATCTGAAGAATTAATTAAATTTTATAAATTGCGAAACAGTATAATTTAAGCCAGCAATTCCCCGTGCTGCAACCAAATCGAATTTGGTCTTGGCAAACACAATCTAGAGTGCAAAGAGAGGAATTTTATGCACATTTAATTAAAAATTTCTTTTTTTAATAATATAGAAATAATAATATATTTATAATTGTTAAAGAGTATAGGGATTTACCTTCGCTCTCTACTGTTAAGAAACCTTAAAAATCTTTAAATATTAATTAGAGTTGGTTCCCTAACATTTTAAACAACTTGAAAGTTATAAAACGCTTTACCCAAAGTTTTCGTTTTTTATGAAGTCATAAAAATGTCTTAATAATTGGAACCTGTTTGTATTAATTAAGAAAACTTACCCCCTGAGAACTTCACAAGAAACCTGCACAAGTTCTTAAGAACACGTACTTATGCTCATACATATTTATCGGATTTAAACATTTTTCAAAGAACCATAAGAACTTTTGTCAAGCTAAAAAGGCCAAAAGTTAAAGAGAAAATGTAAGCTTTCATCGCAGACAGACTGACAGATGGAGCGCCATGGAGTCGAGACCATGGTCTAAGTCTAATTCCGTGCTGACGTCGTTCGATATTTCATTTTTGAGACTGCGTATAAATTACGTTCACCCCTCAATTAGCATTCTCAAAACCCGAAACCCGATAATGTCCGGGAGGGCGGGGGTGGGGTGGCATTATCTTTAACCCCGACAAGTGCGACGTCAAAAAGTTAAGGCTAATTAGCATGATGTGGATCAACAAGCGGGTAATAGCATCAAGAATTTAATATTCCCGGACGGGGAGTGTAAAAGCGGATGCGGATGCTCTGAGGTCTGAAATGTCTGCTCGCGGGGAACGCTTGTAGTTTGCGTTTTTACTGGTCTCGTGTTTTCAGCAGATTGAATGCTAAAGTTCCTGCATCGCCCGAGGAGCTGCGACACCCACTCTGTTGCCAATTGGGGTCAGTGGAGATTCAAGTCATCCATTCTGCCGAGAGAGCATCAGGGTAGCACTTGGCATAAAAATAGCAACCAGGTTTCTTTAAATAATTAAAGCGGGGCCAATTCTGTAAACAACGGATTAAAATTAAGATTCTACATTCTGTATGCTTTGCTTGGGATTAGTAAAAAGTCTTTTTCGTTCTGTGACAAATGAAAGTAAATTTTATTTTAAAAATTTAACTGCAGAAAAGCATTATATAAGAATAGTGACTTATAAAAAGGATAACCAACGAGTAGTTGTTACTTTTCTCCCAGTGTCCTGTCCTCGTTCAGCCGGAGGGGCGCTCCTTGTTTATCAAATTTATTTAGCAAATGGACTTCAAGGCACTTTCCTTCTCTTTGTGCTGAGCTGGGCCGTCGTCGCCGCCAGATTGGTTCGGATGGTGAATGAATGAAATGTTTGCTTTGAAACGGAAACTGGGTTTGAGTGGCGCATCTCCTAGGTCCCAATGCCGTCGCCGCCGCCGCACACTGCCAGATTGCTAGATTGCCACATTGCCACTCAGACAATAAAGGATAACCGCAAATGTCCTGTGAAGCGAAGCGTGCCCGAAAGAGCCAAGCATGCGTCATTTTCCGCTCGCTTAATGAAAACCTCGCCAACAAGCCATACGGCGAAAGAGATGCTGGACCGAACGATTCCGAAAATACCAAGAAAATCCGTAGAATGTTAAACTATTTCGCCACAGACACGCACATACACTGGGAATAAATAAAAAGCTAAACCAGAAAATGAGCCATAAAAGTCTTACGAGAATAAGAAATAAAATATATTTCTTAATGACATATTTATACTTATTAATTCCAATTAGATAATGATATGATGGATTTTTACTGAACATGAATCAATCCTCCATTAAATCCATAACGACACGTTTTTTAACAAAATAATTTACAAGACACTTGGATATTGGTTCGCCAAATCTTAACTTATCGTATTTCGAACCGTTTTTGACAATAGTTTGTGTAAATTCTTAGTTTTTCTTTGACTGCATATCGATGGCATATCCTCAATGTAGTGGCCGTGTGGGGAGGTCCTTGCCTCCTTTGATCCTCCCAGAGAGCCATTCTCGGATTGTTGTAAATAATTGCCAGCACTTGAGAGGACGTCCTTGCCTCTTGTAGGCCCAAAATGGCCAACAAAGGAGGCATTGTCGTATGTGTGTGTTGCCGTATTAAGGGTTTTGGGGTCCTCGTCCTCGGCCTCGTCAACGTCAGCGTCAGCGTCCTCGTTACGTCCGGGAAACGGAAACCAAATCAGGCTGACAAAGCCTTTCGAGCAACAAATGGCATAATGGAAATCGAATGTAAAATGCTGGCGAATGAAACGCTCGTAAGCAGCAATTTGCCTGAATAAATAATATCCGAAAGTGTCATCGAGTTCTCCCTTCTGGTCAACACATATCCATACACTCTCTCTCTCTCTATATATATATATATATATATATGAATGAGCCGGGGTGTGGTTATTTCAAGGATAATTCCCCCGCCAGGGGGGAGCTGCCTTTGTCATCTGTTAATTACAGCCACTGCGGGTACAATTGTCTGCCATTGATTAAGGCGGAGAAACACTTGACTGCGAAGCCCTAGAAAATAATAAGCGAGAATGTCATTAAAAGTTTCCAAATGTTTTCAAGTACCCAAAAGACGAAACTCAAACATGTTTGCTCTCGTGAGTGTGTACGTTGTACACACTCGACTCACAAAGGACACGAAAATGCTATCCCCCTTTCCCCCCTTTTCGGAAACATTTGCCATAACTGTGAGTGCTTAATCAACGTAACGCCAAGTGTCACTCCAGTCCTCATCACTTTGACTACCCACTCGAGAATAGGAATATAGCAATATAGTTCGCAACGCGATAATTTGATAAAGTTTTTACTGCGCCCCGTCGGATGCAAATTGTCGGAGACATTCAATTGATCGCCGGGCCTAATCGAATCAATTAGGCTGCCTTCCCTACTTCCTACTTGCGGCACTGAGCTACTGGCAGCATGTCATTCCGGGAATCGGTTATCCTCTGATGCCATTAGCGGGGACACAATAGTTGCTGACATCGCCACCTAGGCGTATACGTATTAAGTTCGAATGTGGGAAACTTTGTGATTTCATAACGTTAAATTACATGCACTCGCAAAAAAGGTGGTACCTAAAACTAAATTAAAACTTATAAATTAAACAAATATAACAGAATTCTTGAAAAGGAGAGATGCGTCCTAAAAGTATGCACTATTACTGTGGCTTAGTAGGATTTCAGAAAAGAATTCTGGAACGGAATTAAGTCCAAAGCACACACGGGTTAAAGCTTGTGTTGCTCTATAATTCCCAAGCGAAAATTTAGTCGCTTCTTGGTTATGTTTACACTGAAGGGTGATACTGATCTGATGATTGCAATGCCCGAAACAGCTGAATATCTAAGCCTTCTGCTTGCCTTTGACATGAAATCGGTGTCAATAAATTGAAAACTATCTTAAGGTGACTTTTAAAATAAAAATGATGACTCAGTCTGGTCCCATCGGGCTATTAAAAAACTGACACAAATAATAATTTGTTAAACTATTTTAAAGTTCCCACCTATACCCCTAATCATAACCATTTCCCCAAGTGTATCTACACACACACTTATACAAGTAGTGCTCAGGTGAATGGGGGTCATATATGTATGTATGACAAAGTGAGGTGGCTGGAATTCGCCATTAATTAGTCTGCAGGTGTCGTTGGCCAAAAGGCGAAGAAGCAGCAGCAGCAAAAGCGACAGCAGCAGAAGGTGGCAGAAGATGGCCAAGGATTTGAGTTGACCGCCGCGCCACCTGAATGGGCGGTTAATGTGGAGCGGCAGCGAATGCGGTGGGGCGGAAGCGTGGCCTGCTCATAAAAATTGGCAAACAAAGGAAACTTTTCGCCGAAGGACGAGCCATCACGACAGTGCGTGAGCCAATGTGTTGGCTGAACGATGGAGTAGGAGGAGCCGAGGTGGGTTTGGGGCAATGTTCGGAGCACGATTTACGTAAATTTTTATTACAATAATAACGCCGGGGCGGGCGAGAATACAAACCGACGGCGGAGGCAACGCCGCGCGAAATATACTTAATGAAAGAAACCACAGCGATCGATTTGTGTATTGGCCGGGCCAAAAAACAACGACGGGCGGGGGAAAGGGGAATGCACGAGGACGACGTCGACGACGACGAGCCCTAATGATGACACATCCTGCGCGGTGGCGGAAAATGGGGAAATGTTGCCCCAAGCCAACCAGTGCGAACCAGTTGTCGAGTATTTCCCAAATGACGTAAGAAGTTGCAAAAGGACTGCGCGCCAAACTGGCACGGATCAATAATCGATGTGTAAAAAGTCACTGACTGTGTATAAAGAGAGAGCAACTCATTAAAACTGACTTGAGTTGAACATCCCGTTTGCTCTTTTTGGAAACTTTCTATTTAAGCACTAAGGTTTTGTGGTAAATATTATTATACAAATAATGGGAAAGTTAATAAAAGTCTCCAGACCGCGAGCCAGCCAAAACCATCATATGATTACATCAAAGAGGTCTCAAAAAATTAAATAGGGACACAAAAATATTTTAGATACCTCACGGAATTTGATTAATAGGGCTTTTAATGCTGATTTTATAGAAATTTATATTATTAACTTATTATTAGATAGTTTTTTAAAGTTAATAACTTACTAAAAGTAAGGATTCCTAGGATAAAATAGGTAACAAACCCATAGAGAACCTTAAGGCACATCCTCCCAAAGCTATAACTCTGAAACAATTTCTCTAAACTATAAGAGTTCTAAAAATAACATAGAAAATTAAAAATAAACTTTAATAAGGGTAATTTTTGAAAGCCTAGTTCATTAGAGTTTGGCAGCTTTCTAGGAGGCGTTTAACTCGTCGTTTAAGCCTGCCAGCAACGGCAGTTGAATAACAATTCGTTCTAAGAACTGCAAGCCAGCCCTAATTTAGATTTCCCCAGAACGATGGGCTGTATTTTCTTCTTGGAAAAAAGCTCCAATCCCAACCCTAGGCAAAGCCAAGCCTTCTCTGCCTGTTTCCCAGGTGCGAATTACACAAAATTTATGCTGAAATCATTTGATTTGTGGGCCAGTTTGGCGAAACTTTCGCAGTTCGCACACATAATTCATTAAGCCCGCTGGAGTTTCGCTGTCCGCTCTGAGCGGGGCCATTTCGGCTGTCAAACCTGGCCGAAAACTAAGTGTGGCCCTAAGCCAGGCCGAGTTTGCAAACTGTCACATATATGTGTGTACGTGTCAAATGTGAATCCTGCTCGCTCAGGCCGTGGACAGCAGCAGTTGACGACATACTGACTCATCCTGCCCGGTCCTGTATCGTCGCGATGTCACTAGGATGGAATATATAGCTTGTTTTTTTTTTTTTTTTTTTCCCTTCCAATAATAAATCTAGATTTATTTCTGCGATTTGATATATTTCAGGGCAGCCATATCGATCTAGCCATGTCAGTCTGTCTGTCTGTCCGTTGCTACGCAAACTAGTCTCTCAGATTTTTAGCTATCTGAATGAAACTTTGCAGATAGTTTTCTTTCTATTGCAGTTACTATATATGTCGGAACGGCTGGAATCGGACAACTGTATGTTTATATAAACTCCAAACTGTTATCAAAAAATGGGTATTGATTTTGCTTTTATTTTTATTTCAAATGACCTAATATTTTTTTTACCAAAGGTTTAGTTTAGGCCGAGTTTTACGGCCAACACTGCAGCCAAGAAGAGGGTTCGCTTTGGTCGGTTTGGTGTGGTAAAAAATTAATTTGACGTATCTGGCCCGGATTTGTTTGACTGGCCATCGACATCGGAGGACAGCTGAATGGAAGGCAGCAACATATTAAAGTGCCCCGGACACGAACGAAGCAGAAAGTTGACTCAAAAGTCTTGCCATCTGGTTCGGCACAGGCACCGGCTCCTGCTTCTGCTCCGGCGATGTCATTGCCATTTAGGTGGCAAAACTGGAGGCGAAATGGCGTTTATGTGTTTGCATGTCAGCCCCGTGTCTTCGTGTGAGAGAGGGGCGGAGTGTAGCGGTATACGGTGGCTTATGGCTTATGGTCGCTGGGCGGAAGTGGGCGATGGCAGAGGGTGTGGGAGTGGCCGGGCATGTTGCATGTTCCCCTGACACGGGGCAGACACATCAGCCATCAGCCATCAGGCGGCAACAAAGTCCGCACACGTATCCTTCGCAAAATTTGTGTTGATTTGCCTTGCAACAATGTATTAGGCAAACACAACTGCAACTATACTCCCTTTGGGGCATACAAGAGCACCCATGTGTACGCTGCATATGTCCATATATATGCAATGAACTTTCTTCTCGGCATACACATAGGTTAACACCTACACACAGCTGTGGTCAAAGCAATAGGAGAGCCGGTGGAAACCAGACAAAAAAACCATTAAGGAAATTGAAATAGAAAGCGGAAAGTTTTCGAGACCTTTAAAGAAAAAATGTCTTGTCATTTGTACACCCATAATCTATTTATGTTAATTACCAAATTGTACAAAAATTACTCAATAACTAATAGTGTTTTTGAATGGGTTTGTCGTGATGAAAATAGGTTTTAAATTTTTGAAAGAGCTCGTACATTCGACTTTTTGCTGCTGATTGGAACCCATAAGCTGTTGATGATGTAAATTTTAAAAATTATATTTCACTTTAAATAAATTATATTTTCATATTCCAACTTATATAATTCCTTCACTTACTGTTCACAGTTGAGAGTGCAAAGGACACGTTCGTATTGGCGATGACTGCTGGCAATTTGTATCCACTGACCTCGCAATGTTTGGAAATTGGTTTGGTTCCCTCACGTTTGTAAAAAATATTTCAAATCGTTAACTAATCCTAAAGGGTTTTGCTCTGCTCTGGCAACTGCAAATGCAATAAGCTGTATATTTTGTGTCTGTAATCAAATGAGCTTGAATACGTGATTTTTGCACAATCAAATACGTTCCAGCTCCTGATTGAGAAAGGAATGCTTGGCAATGCTATTTACATATTATTGCCCTTTGATAATTTAACATATTTATGTGTTCACCTGTTTACCTGGCTTAAAGTTCTGTAACATATCCAAACAAATGCAAATTCAAGATTGCCCCTTTTGGGGCTTCACGAAGCTCGGCACTGTTATTTGCTGGGAAAATACAATCGCTCCTCGAACGTTTGCATTTTCGTTCGTAATTATCCTTGCGTGCGGTTGTCCCGTGCTTTTGTGGCCGTAAAATCTGTTTGTTCGAAACCAATGCAGCGTACACGGCAAGTGAATCCGTGGCGCTGGGCGAAACAATCCAAATGGCCGGTTGGTTGGTTGGTTGCCTGAATGAAGTCCGTCCTTATCTGGAGCTGCTCCGCTCGGCTCCGGCTCCGGTGTCCAGGACTCTGGCTTGTCCTTACGGCTTATCAAACGCCAATCAAAATGGTGCACGCGGTGGAAGCGAACGAGAATGAGGATGTTGAGAACGGCAGATGCCACGTGTCGGGGCTATTTAGCATGGAAATTCGCTTTGCGGCGACGGCCATAACCGGGACACAATGCGACCGGCCGGTAGTGGCTTCCACTGCGAAAAAATAAATAGAAATACATATTAAATAAATATGGAACATATTTTCCAAAGACTCTCTGTGACGTTTACACCCATGGACTTAATAATAAAAGTTTTAAAAATAATGAAAAGTCTCATTTTGGAAACAATGGATGGATATAAAAGGTTGCACATCAATTGCCTTATAACTTCCAAGATTATTAACCAATTTAACTCAAATTTTCAGAGGACGTACACACAAGTATAGCCTGTTCGGCTGCAAATTTATTTATTTACAGTCAAACTAATAATGTACTTATTACATATGAATATACTTTTTAGGGAATTCAGAACTATAACTTTGTTATTCGTCTTTCAAGAGGTACAACCGGGTACCAAATATTTTGTGCATTAAATATTAACTTACGTTAGATGAATCCCAAATTCCATTGTCTAATTATGCTCTAATTAATGAGGTATCGGGTTTGAAAACTGAAATCTTACTTTGCGGAATCCATAAAGATTCAAACTACAAACTACAAACTTAAGTCATATCTGCTAGATATGTAATCCCATTTATTTCTGTGTACAAATTACATAAAGACTTCAAGGTAACCGGCGAACTCGGAACACAAAACACGCAAACGGAGCATTTAAATCGATTTCGTAGAGAGTGCGGGACAAGGGAGTCCGCCGGAGTAGCTTGTTTATAGCTCCTGCAAATTTATCTGACTGTTTTGCCGTTATTTATGGACGACGGGCCCCCGGACCCTGCCCCAATCTCCGCTCTGGTCAACGTTCGGAGCCGGCTTTGTCGTGTGTGTGTCTGTGTAGGTCGGCGTGCTTTCAATAATGGCCATTGCAATGGGGTTAAAGCCGCTCGAAAGTAGGTTCATTCAATTTGCAAATTTGAGCACTCGTAAGTGGCCCAGTTGTGCCTGAATTGTGCCGGAAATATTTCCCATAGGGCTTCCTCCTAAATCAAGCGTAATCATAAATGTCCGACCCACTCCCCCGTCTGGCAATTAATTAGAGCATGTTTTGAGTTCAAACTTGAGTTAGGATAATAAAAAAAGTTAGTAGTTCAAGGGCTTCTCCCCCATATAGGTTTATGTTCAACAATAAACTAATTAAAAATACTAAAACTTTTTTGTTGTTCAACTTAAACGGGAAACCCCCAACTTGTTGCCGTTTTCTCTCGACGAAATTACGCTTTAAAATTTCGCAAAAGTTATTACTCTCTTTATTTTTTTTCATTCCATTAGCCAAAGAGGAAAACCACTCTAGAAGCTTATTTTATTTCGAGCTGCAGTTCCCTAGAACATTAATTAGCTGCAATTCGGAATTCGTTTTATTTTGGAGCAAGTCGAGGGCAGGATAGTGCATTCATTTAAATGTACATTTAATTATTTTTAGCTAAAAATATGACCAACATTCTTATGAATACAATTTCTATTGAAACTTGCAAAGTATTAAATTCCTGATACGGTTACTTTTAATAAAACAAACAATTTTCGTTGTAAAACAAATGAATGTGCTTCTCTATGTAGTGGGGCAATCACAAACAATATGGAATTGGAATTCGCTTGTAAATGTTGTATTTGTAAAACTTTGTAAATCTATAAAATTATTTAGTTTAAGCCAGCATTTCATTAAGCTTACTTTTCTCTAGCTTTGTTTTGCTAAATCGAAATATTTGTTGATATATTTGTATTAAGTTAATAAGACAACTACTTCTCTCTGTCGATTTAAATAATACAACAAGATTAATCTCTACATATTTCTGTGATAATTTGTAGTTCAAGATAAGAAAGTTTCCTATCTCAAACCTGCATTTCTTTGAGATAACTTTACAGTAGCTCTTCATTCCGTGAACGAATAAAATTCTGTTCGCTGGGTTGTCATAGACAAGAGACAAAAAAAAGGGACCCAAAATCCGACTCATTCAATTGCCAACCGATTATCTCCGGCCTCATCAAACCCATCTGCACATCGGGCAGCCAGCCGGGTTAGAAGTCGATGCGGCCTGCCTGCAAATGAGCGGCGTTGTGTTTGCGGTCGTCTACGGATCTACGGATGCGTATACGGGTCCAGGTCCAGAGAGCCTGTGCCGGACACCAGGACAACAGGACAGATTTGAGGAGTGCCGACGGCTGTATTCAATCTTTGCTCTGTGGATATACTCACACACACTCACTTCCGACGTTGCGCACTCGACTGGATTTATCGACACCGGACAGAAAAGCACACATATTTGGGGAATGGGAGTGGGAAAAGGGATTGGGGGCTTTTGGGAGAGACCACAAACTATTTCAGGTACCTAATCGCGTTCTGCCAAAAACAATTCGCACTTGACGAGCCGCCCAATGCCCCAGAAAAACGAGAGAGAACGTACGGAAACTGAAACTGAATCTGCACCGCAACAAAAGCCAAGTGGCGAGCTGGTTGGCAAAACTGGCAGACAAACTGCCGCATTGTCATTGAAATTGTTGGCCGACTCGATTTTTTCCCCCTCCGAGTTCTTTGTAGTTTGGCTTTATCGCAAGGCTGGGGTTTTTTCGGTTTCGACGTGGTCGTCACTCTCTCAGGATGCTTGGGGTATGCATGTAAGAGGATAAACAAATAACAACAGACGTGGCAATATGGCTTTAGGTTATTGCTTGAATGAGCCTTTAATTTTAAAGATTAATGCCTAATAGATTCTTTATCAAATAAAATAATTAATAAATTCACAGAACACAGAACCCTAAGTAAAATCAAAGACAAGTATGATCACTAAGATGCTGAATGGCCATATATTTGAATTGCAATATGCAGCTATTTTTCTGCTAGCGAGAAAAATCGCGCTCTCCCTGCTCGCACGATGGCGTTACTCATTTTTAATTTCTACAATAGACCGTCTTTCGATTAGCGTGACGGGTATCCTTAAGTCGTAGCTCCGGCCTGTGCGATATTTGCCAGATTTTTTTCGGTTTGGTGTTTCCTCTGAGCTCCTGCCTGGCGCCCGTCTGTCATCGTGCAGGTCTCGTTGCCGTTCCCGCCCCCGCCGCCATTGTGTTTGGGGCCACATCGGGAACTATAAATCAACAAATTTGACAGCAGAATGTGCAAAGTGGTAAACAAAAAGCGGCTTCGGCATCGGAAGCAGTTGCAAGCCAAGGACAAAAGGCGAACTGTGGATGTGGATTGCACTGGGGAATCTACTGGCACTAGTGGCTCTCAATTCTCTCTTGTCTCTGTAGTCCCTCCTGTCAGTGTCCTGGCTGTCTCGTGTCTCCTGTCTGCTGTCTCTTGTCTCTTGTCTGATGCTGATGCTGATGTTGTCCTGCTGCTGCCGATGGCCATTATTGGTGGTAATCAAGCGTGATTAATTGAATTGAAATTGAATTTTTGTTTTGCATAACATTCTGGGCGGGCGTGCCACATGGGACGTTCTTGGTGAGATTCGTGGAAAACTGATGGGGGGACTGATGATGCGAAACTCAACTCTGAGATTTGCTCTTTCCACATATTATTACACACTCGACACACTCTAACACCCAACCCCTTGCGAAGCTCTGATTTTGCAGAAATTTATGCATGCAAACAACAGAAGGGAATAGTCTTTTTGGGGTATTATTGCTGATGGAATAAAATTAACACCCCCGAAAATTATTGACTAATTGGAAGCCAATTAAGAAGAGTTTAAGATGTGGAGCTGAACATTGAATAATTTAGAAGTAGAGAGTGGTTAAGGCGTTATTATTGTAAGCCAGTGTGAGATTAATTAAGTGTATAATGAAAAAGTTGAGATATAGAATGGAGAACTTTCTCAAGGTTCTGAGATAATTTTGTAGATTAATTAAAGTTTAATGAGTATGTTAAAGCAGCTTAAAAGTCGTGTTCCAGGTCTTTATTTAATATTAAATGAACTTAAACTCTTAATAAAATTTCGATGGATATATAAAGAGAGAACTTAAGCTTTTAACACTGATATTAATATATTTCTGCATAAATAAATACAGAATTTCCTGTAAATATATATTAAAAGAGACTTTAACCGGTGAAAAGTTATATTATTTAACGGGCTGGATTGCACATTTTGTGGGTTATAAAAGTACCTTCTGCAGTGCACCATTCGTTGGTCAATATATTTTCCTGTTTACCACATTAAATTCGTAGCTTTCTTCTCTTCTCTCTGTTTTTTTTGTTTTTTTGTGGCGGTTGGTTGCCGAATTTAAAAGCTTTATTATCCACGCAAGCCTCCTTCGGTGACTCCTTATATAAAAGAAAAAAAAGAAACGGCAGCTGTCTCGAATTGCCGTCGCTCCTCGTACTGGCACTGGTACCTTCCTTGCGAAATGAGTAATCTGAGGCACGGAACACACAGCCCGTAATTGTGTTGTGGTTCTCCTTCGTGTTTACTCTCTTGTTGACTTAACTTTTACATGATACGAAGATTGGGAATTGAAACGAGGATAACTTTTCATTAAGTAGATTTGGGCATGCTTTAAACCTGTTTATAGAGGGAGTGTCCTGACAATAGATTCGGTTCAAGGTTTCAATTTAAAGTCCCATTCTTATCCACATTATTCACAAAGTCCCAGAAGACCTCGGATTTTGCCACTCATCTCTCAAAACAAATTTGTAGCCATTTGCTTTGCGGATTTATGCTCAAGTGTTGGGTAATTTATGTAACAACAAAGGAACCGACATTTTTATGACTTTCTCTTTTCAGAAACAATATAAATGTTATTTTCTCAAAGCTCTGCCAGTATTTAGGGTCTCATTGAAAGTCTATTTCAAATTAAATATCTATCTACTGGTTTTACAACTTGAAGTCGTAAACAAAACAGAAATATTGCATTCAGTTAGCCAACACGAGTTACTCGAGCTTTTGTTCGGTAACAATTGGGGGACTTGACTTGACTTTTTCCTTTCACCTTAGGGGAAAATGACAAGTAGTGTCAAAACCTTTTAAGCTATATATAGAAGTTACGACTCATCACTAACCTCTCTCTTGTGTGTCTTGTTGTCTCTTTCAAGGTAACGACTCGAATCCAGATGATATATTGCATCGATGCCTCTCGTGCAGGCGCATTAAGTTCGCTTATTGCCGGCAATAAACTCATTTACGTACTCGACCCGACCACCTTCCTTCTTCTTGTCCTCCGCCTGGTGCTCCTGGTGCTCCCGGGCCTCCTGGCAGGACCCATCTCGGTTACGGAACCGAGAAGGAGTACGGGGCCCTCGTCAGGTACAGATACAGATACAGATACGGATACAGGTACGGATACTGTGCCCAAGTACTTTGCGCGAGTGTTTAGGTGTGCGGCGGCCGGTGTGTGAGCCGAGCAAACAAAACAACAAAGAAACAAACAAACAAATAAGCAAACAAACCAACACAACCGAGAGGGAGGCAAACAAATTGGTAAAATAAATGTACGGCGGGGGGAAGCAGAAGCAGCAGCAGCAACAAAGACTCAACAAAAGGAAGAGGACTCGAAAAAAGAAGAAACAAAAATCGGAATCGGAATCGGAATCGAAGAGGTCCTATTAATGAACCAAACCGAGGTGAGTAAGTGCCGATGAGTGACAATCAACGGGGAGTGGATGCACACAAAGAAATTGTCCTTTCGTTGGTATTACTCCCTTAATAAAGTGCCTGAAAATATATTAAAAAGAGAGCTAATGTAATATGTACCATATCTTAGCCGAAATATCAATCTAGTCGCAGATTCTTTTACCTAATAGTGTCAAATAGCCAGTTCTTAAAACCCAAAACATATTTTTTTACCCTGTACTCGATTGTTGAACCCCATGATAGCGCAATGATGGATGGGCATTGTTTCACGTTTGGGGAGGGAGCTTTGAGTTGTGTTTTTGTTTCGGTTTTGCACTCTGCACTCTGACCCGATTTGTTAAGACAAAACCCCCACAAAAGTTGCCAACCTCTTTGCATAAATCACGGGCAGCAGGCAGCAGCCCAGACCAGACCAGCCCAGGCTCGGCGCTCTCTCTGATAACTTTAAAAATCAATTTGGGTCCAATGTGTCGCCGGCATCAAAGATTAAACTTTGCCTTTGCTCTGACGCTGACTGTGACACGGGACTCGGCTGGATATTCTGCCGCCTCAATTTGCGAGACCTCGATTCGCCTGGCTTGGGTTCTTCGGTTTTAACTTGGCTTGGTTTATCGATCAAACTCCCGCTGCAAGTTGGCCAGGTGGGCGCTCCGCAGACGGATGCGGTTCGTCCTGCCCCCCAATCCCAATCCGTACTTGGAAACTTTTGCTGCGCCTTTTGATTGCTCAGCAAAATGTTACATTACCACAGCCACATAAAAGCTCCGGCATCGTAATAATGTGCACAGGCCGTGGGGCATAATTCTACTTCTCAACCCCAAGTAATTCCGATGGCTGTCTATATTACAGTCAAGCTTCCCTAACCCTGACCACAAATAATAATCAAGATGAGCTTATGGTTCATTTAAGATGTAGACATTCTTGGAATTATGCATTTTCTATACTTATCTTCAATTTTTTATTTAAAGTAACAGTCTGTAGAACAAAGTATTAATTTTAGTATTAAAAAACATATTTACCATAAAACATACCAGAATTCTACCAGATAGTATTTGACGAGAATTAAATTACCTTTTTTAGGAGGAAAGTCTCATGTCTGGTTAAAATTACTAGAATTGGGTCCTCATAGTCTATACTTTTTTAAATTTGAAATTTAAAGGGACATTGTATTGAACACAGTATAGATTTTAGCACACATACAATTTTAATACTGAAAGCCTACCAGAATTCAATCAGAGTTTTCCTTAAGAGTATTTAAATCAGTTTGATATTACTGGAATTATGTCTGCAAAGTCTTAATTATGTATAAACATTTAATGTAAAGAAACAATATGGATTTAAACAGTATACATTTTAGTATACATCAACTTTTAATACCACAATTCTAGTAGATAGTATTGGATTTATTTTCTATAGAAGGGAAGTCTTAGGTTAATATTATTGAAAATATGTCATTAAAATCTATATATTTTCATTAATGTAGAAGAACAATATAGATGTACACAGTATAAATTGTATTATAAATCAACTATTAATACCAAAAAACGTACCAGAATTCTATAGATAGATAGATATAGATATTTAATATGTAATACCAAATAACCTTTTAAAGATCCATCAGTTATTATTTTAAATTGATTTTTCTATATAAAGTTGAAAGAAGTAGGTCCCACTCTCCGAGATTGGCCTGTGAATGAGGTGATGGTCCAGCGCCTCTGACACTTCATCGTTGACTGGCTGACTGACTGACTGGTCAGCGGTTCGAGTAAATCCCGTCGAGGCAAATGGCAATTCGCGCATAAATCGCTCTCGGACTCGAAGAAGACGCCTCCGGGGTCCTGAGATGGGATAGTGCTTATTTTAGCGGAGCTCCTTGACTCCTCCTGTTCCGCCACTCTGCTGCCTGCCAATTTGTATGTGGTTCACGTCGTCCGAGTGCGTCAGCGGGACCAGAATGGAACTGGGGGGTTATGAGTTGGGGTTCTCTGAGTTCCGGCTGGGTCCGGGCTAGTGGGGGGGACTGCAAATGGCACGGGCCTGGTTCTTATGCTGATGACATCATAACAATAAAAATTAAATTGTTGCTGCTCTGACAGGCAGCGGAAATGACGGCGCTTCGGCGGCTAGTTGTTTTTCTGTTTTTTTTTCTGTGTTGTGGCGATGTTGGCTGGATTTTGTTGCTGCAGTGAAATTGAAAAGCGCCTTGAACTCGCTCATGAGTCGCAGCTCGCTACAGGGCCCGACCCTTCCACGGCCTGAATATAAAATTTTATCGCAAGACACACATTTAATTTAATTTAATGAAAGGCGAAACAACATGCTCGCTTATCTCTAAGCGCTCCGCGATTTGCCCTGCCGTGATACAACGTTATTTCGAGCCCACTCCAGGGAATCTTGGCCCACACGGAATATTTAAATTGGTTTACGACAAGGCGGCAATTATGCAGGACGGGAGGTGGAAGGAGGCTCTCGTCCCGGTTATACCTGTTCTATTACCAAATCCTTAGAGTTATCACCCCTAGGGTGTACAAATTGAAGTGAACCCTCAAATTGTATTAAATAATAACAGGAAAAGTGAATAAAACTCTGTTTAAAATGGTTTATTTTTTTTAAGAACTCTGCTTGGAATATATTATTTAAAAGGGAAGTTAACATAACATGTTTTATGTAATAATTATACTTTAAACCCAATTTGTACTAGTAAAAGCTTCTTTATAGAGAAGTATAAACTCTCTAATTATCACCAATATTTTATTGCATATATTCTCCTTGTATTTTTTCATGTAAAGATTCGATTAAAGCCCTTTTTAAACTTTTCCAAATTTAACCAAAAAGATCAAGGTGCAAAGAATAGGCAGAGATTAAATGATTTCCACTGGGATTTTCCCCCTGAGCAGATTGGAATCACATCGTGTCACTGTTTTGGCTCGACCTTTTGTGCGTCTCCCTTGGCTTTGCAGTAATGTGATTAGGAGAGGAGGACGTGGCAGTTCCCGGGGGAACATGTCTGTCGATTAGGCAACGTGTTAAGAACACTTAATTGAAAATAACTTGGGCCCCCTCAAAACGGGGTGACCCCTCGAATCAGTGGAGCACCACCCACAACCTTCAGGGTCCCAACCCCTTATCCCGACACCCCTTCCTCGGCTGTCAGCACCCCCCACAATGTGTGTGAAGGATGGTTGGCTTTATTAAAGGACCAACATGCTGAACTCTCTCTCTCTGGGCCAGCTTAATTATACATTATTTTGGCCTAAACACAAGCAAGCAGCAAACACACCGGTTCCCGCCGCAGGCAGCTGGCTGCGAAGTGTGTTTGGAGCGGGGAATGGTAATGGGAATGGGAATGGGATTCGGGTTGGGGGCACGTTGCGTGCTCGAGGGGCGTCCAGGCGTGTGCAATGATTTATTTGCAACAGCCAGGGGCAGGCTGGCTGTCAACTCTCGAGCTGCGAACTGTGAGCTGTGAGCTGTGAGTGCCACACATACGCACTTTGTATGTTTATTTACTGTTATATTTATGTGCAAATAATATTAATAACAATAAAGTTTTCTGGCCCGTTTTATGAGCAAGTTTGCTCGGTCCTTAGATGCCTCCTTCGCTCCCCTTCAAAGCTTCAGAGAGACCATAGAAAATCAGGAAAATAGGCACACGATTGTTTATTATAGGTACACATTCCCCTCTGGAAGAAGATCTTAAAGTTATGTTGCGAATATAAATGTACGATTACGGCCGGAGAACGTGACTGGGCAGCAGTCGAATCAATAAAAAGGCTGAAAAAGAGGAACTTGAAATGAATAAACAAATTTCAAGCCCTTTGAATATGTAAATATTTAATATTAATAATATTGATAAGAATTTACAAGGCTTATCCTTCTGTTGTAATTGCATTTCCGTTGAAATGTTTCATTGGAACTGCAGCGAAGGGCTTGAGCTTTGACTGGCCATTCTGCCTGATTAATTCAGTTTTGCCAATCGCTCCGCCAGCCGAAATATATGCACATTGATTAAACTTTTCGGATTTTGCATCGATTGCCAATCCGCTTGGCGTCCCCAGGACTCTTCAAATTATGTGGAAAGACCCGGCGGGCCAAGCCCAGCAGCTCTCATTTGAAATGCTAACACGTTTTCCCAATTTCCATAACAACCGAAAAAAACTTTAAAGGTTACTCCTGGTCTCCTCCAAATACACAAATCGAAGGGCGAAAAATAGCAATAACGGTTCAAGATTATGACTGAATGGATTATCCTAAATTGATTTGCTCGGAAAAGTGCTTATTTGCATTTTATCAGGACTTGGTGTATCCTTGTTTTGAGCTCTGAGGGAAATATATTGGCTGTATCAAAAAATACATGTAGTGGAAAAGTGCTGTATTTAATTTAAAGATTAGTTAATTCAGGCATTAAATTGTGGTAATTGTCATTATAATTTACAAACAAACAAAGTTATCAGCAATTAATTGTTAGAATATCGCAAACAAATGCATAAATATTTGGCTTAATCTCTCCCAAATGGCCATGAGTTATAGATTTATCCGACAAAAATGTGCAAACACTCCTCGGCTGATTGTCAGCTTTAAATAATTATGTTTTCGATCCCTTTCTTTATTTTCAGCAAACCAACGAACATCAAAACTATATATACATAGAAAATAAGCAATACGAGCAAACCTAATTATAACGAAATCGCTTTAAATCGCACCTAGTGTTAGTCGAAACGGAATACATCTTAAAACGTGTTTCCTGTTGGGGGAAAATTGACGCTTCATAAATTAAAGATAAATTTCTAGTGAGTAATTACGGACCACTTAAATTAGAGACAGAGAGAGAGGAGATATTGGCACCATCTCCGGAGAACCAGAAGGGCAATCTCTGGCACCACGGCGAAGGGCGGCCGTAATGGGTGGTGGCTTTGCGGCGCCACCGATTACATTAGCCAGCAACCAGCGACCGGCCTTGACCAACCTGGCCCACATCCCCCCCTCGACGACGACGACGGCTATGCACGAGAAACTCCTCGAGAAGGAGGACAAGACTGAGAGGACCAATCTGCTGGGCCGGTCCAAGGAGAAGCCGCCCAAGGACAAACCGCCGCCGAAGCAGTCCAAGTTCGCGGAGCGTCTGCGTCGCTCCTTTCGACGCGGCGACCACCGATCGCTCGAGTGCAAGCGCCAGGAGCCCACGCCGGAGGAGCTGAGAGCCAAGAGCCGGGCCACACCGCCCCCGGACAATAACAACCGGCTGCCCTTTGCCTTCAGCCATCTGCATCTGCCGGGCCTGGGCCTGGGTGTGGGCCTGGGCTTAGGTGGCCACATAAATCCTGCTCTGCTGCTGGACAGTCCCGACGAGTGCACGCCCCCGGAGTACGCCTACCAGCACCTGAGCAGCGTAGCCACCACCAACTCGAGCACCTCCCTGGAGAGCAGCTGCGAGCTGGGAGAGCTGAGCGGCGGCTCCCAGACCAGTGTCTACTATTGGGCCTCCATGGGGGGCGAGGTGAGCACGGCAGCGGGGGGCGCAGCAGGAGCCGGAACGGGCACGGGCACAGGTGGAGTGCCCATCGACACTCAGGAACGTGATAGACGGCGCCTCGAAACGCAGAGCAGCAATCGAAGCGATCAGCAACCCATCAACACCACAGGCGCCACAGGAGCCACCACTAATGCTTCCTCCACGGCAGCTGGGAACAATAGCAGCCGGAGCTGCAGCCTGACCAGCGAGAGCAGCTCCATTCGGCTGACCCGGCTGCAGAACTTCCTCTTCAAGAGCAGCAACGAGAGCTCGCGCAGCTGCCAGGGACACTCCAACGAGGGCTTCACCGTGTCCTCGCACAACTCCTCCTCCGGCGAGTGGGAGCAGCTGGGCGCCTACTTGTCCAGCAGCAGCGGCGTGGGCGGCGGACATGACTTCCACGGCGGCTCCTTTCCCGAGGAGAGCACGCCCGACGAGACGGACAGCACGCTGCCGGTGGAGACCAGCAGCGGTGGCGGTGGCGGTGGCGGAGGCTACTATCAGTACACCCTGACCTCGCCCAACAATCCCTTCCTGCCGGAGATCACGGCTCGCACCTATCACAGCACCTACGACGAGGAAGAGGCGACTGAGGGAGGCGGTGGTGTTGGAGAGCCCCTGGCGGAGGACCTGCAGCTGGACGGAAATGTGACCTCTGTGAAGTACACCAGTGGAGGAGCATCGGGAGCTAGATCCGCTCAGTTGCCAACACCCTCTTACAGTCGTGCTGGATCCCAGGAATCGACGCACAGCGAGGGAGGAGGACCTGCAGGTCCCACTCCCAGTCCGGCTTCCAGTTCCTCCTCCACGCCGGGCCGGCACAGGAGGAAGCTCTTCAGTCTGAACTCGCCCACGCGGCTGCTGCATCACCAGCATCAGCAGCAGCAGGCACCGCAGAGCGGGACCACTTCCGCCTCGCCGCCGTCGGGAGGGAGCAGTAACGAGGGCGGCAGCAGCAGCTCCAAGTTCAACTCGGCCAGCCTGGTGCGGAGCCTGAATCCGTTCCTGCCCAGCGTTACGTCGCCGAAGAAGGCGCCGCTCAAGCAGGCGGCAGTGACATCGCCGGGCTCCTTGACCCCTGACCTTAGCACGAAGCGCGAGGAGTTCCTGCGCGCCACCATGAAGATCTGCTTGGTGGTGTCGCCGCCGAACAGCAAGCTGCAGGTGAGTCCTGCGGCATGTCCGGGCCATCCGTGGCATGGCGTGGGAGGTGGTCAACAAATTATGCGCGGCCTTAATCAAATGTTTACTCGGCGAAATGAGAATAAACATATTTTCACTCTTATATGTGCGCTCGCTCGTATTTTCGTTTTATTTCCTTCTCTTCTGTTATGTTGGTTCGCCTCGAGCTCTTGTTTGTGTTTTAAGTTCGGATATTAAATTACGGAATTACCCGGGAACAAGAGCCCAAAAAAAAATACAAATTATTATTTACTTCCATGACGTAAGCCGCCTGCATCCCCTAAAGATGCTTTAACGCTTATAAATAATTGAATGCACTCGAAAAACATTTATTTTTCATCTTTTTTTAGTTTTCTCTTTTATTTCTTTTTAGAATTTCCTTTTAAACCGAGAACCAATCCCGAATTAGGTATTAATATCAGCAGGAATTAGTTCAAAGGTCACCTTCTTTATTTACTACCTTGATTTTCATTAAAAGTATTTATTTATAAGTTATCTGCTATTTACTATAAGTTAATGCAAATATTCACCTTTAAGTTGAATTAATTTCACTTTACATAATCATTTAATATTTATAAATATAGTTTCATCAAAGGGATATTTATAAAAATACTTAAAGTTCCCTTGACTTTTTAATTTAATCTCCCAGTTCCATATTTATTGCCCTTTAAGCCACTTTATTGATTAAATTAAGGCTAAGCCTTAGTGTTGGAATATTTAAATCCTAATTAAAGTCAACGTTGCATACATTAATAGTTTATCATAAAATCTCACTCAAAACGGAGAGCTCAGAGTGTAGTCAGACTGCAAGGCTTAAGTTCAGTGTGTTGCCAACGGCTTTTAAGCTTGAATGGAATTGCAATAAACGACGACGGACGACTCTGAACGCCATGCAATTCATAAATATTATAATAGCAACATTCCGCATTACGTATACGCAGTGTGATGCCATAGAAACTAATGTGTGTGTGCGCGTGTGTGTGTGGGGGGAATTCAATTGTCGCCGGAACATATTTAGAGGCATTAGCCCAAGTGCAGTCAAGCAATAAATTGCATCAGCGATTTGTCCAGCCCCCACAATGGGAGAAATGCTGCCATTTCTCGTAGTTTTGCTGGTGATAACCATCCAAGCCTTAGCTATCTATTCAGATTATCAACGTTCCATCACGGAGACGGACAGACTCTGGCAAATATTTTCGTAAGAGCTGGGCCATTCATGGACAAATCTCTCGGCAGCTGCCGTGGGGCATATAAATAGGCCACTCACTCTCCTCCTTGGCCATAATCATAATTTGTACTAGGGTTGTCGAAAATATATCAAAATATCAAAATATCGATATATTTGCAAGAAAAATAAATATTTTTATCACGATATTTTTAAGCTGTAATATCGATATATAAATATTTTTTTTTGATATTTTCTGATATTTTGTTTTCGGTCAGCCCCTACGAAAACGAGTTCCACTTATATATTTCTTTGCCAAATAGTAATTGGAAAGCTGACCCAATACAGTATTGGACATCGCAACAGCAGACCATGCTACATTTGTCTAAGTAAGCACTACGCTATCTGATAATACCAGGTAGCTCGGTATCCTCAGAAAGGATGGCTTCGGCAATTAAATGTGTAGTGTGCGACTCACGCAGCCGTATGACTGATCGGCACGTAACAAATCGTGTATTTTTAAAGTCACTAGCGAAACAATATTGGAAATAACTTTAACTTTAACTTACAGTATTTTCCATTGCTTTAAAGAATAAAAGCTTAATATGAAGTATTTGTGTTGTTAGTTTTGTTTGAATGAATTCATGTGGTAATGTATACGAATAATGATATAGAGAGAAAGAGATTTCTAAAGGCTTTCTGATCCTAAAAAAAAAAAAAAAATGTTAATATCATAAATACTCGATATATCGATATTTTTTCTTGATATTTAAAAAAATCATTTTGATATTTTTCAAAAATGACAATATCATTGATACGATATTTTTTAAATATCATGCAACCCTAATTTGTACGTTTATTACAAAATCTAATCCTATTAGTGGCGTCGGGCTCTCTTCAAAGGTCCACAGAAAACAGGCTGAGAGTGCACGTAAACGAAAACAATTATGAGAAGGAATAACTAAATGAATAACAAGCCTAATAAAATGCCAGGAATTTTCAAGGAAAACCTAAGAGACTTTAACTTAATTCTTGAAGTTCAACTCGCACTCCTTTTATTTCCTTTTGGTAATTTTTCATGGCTTGTCCCAGAGTGTTTTCCCATGTTCACGTGTGCTCTGGACCAAAGTTCACTTTGTCAATCGCTGTCCACCTTTAAGTAACCATGTTAACAGGGAAATTCCGTGGCCAAGACACACATGTGTTAAGGTCTTTAAGTGATTAGGTAATCGCGTTAGCAGACATTATACGTGCCCGACTATAATGGTGTAAATTATGTAATGCCACACAATGCACGGTTCTTCCCCAACATACATATATACAAACGAAATTATTATTTCCTCACGCTCCGGATTCTAGAGCAGTAAAGTGTTCGTTTTACGAGAACCTATGAGTGTATGAAAACTCAATTTTTTTTTATTCGGTTTTTTGTGTCGGAAGCAAAAGGCCAAGCTAAGCCAAGAGTCCACGTCAGAGGAGAAAACAAAACAAAAACTACAATTTTAGTGGCATTATGAACTAGAAGATATCCTTTAAATAAATATGGTAATAGAAAAGGAGATATAGTTAATAAATTATATGAAGGATGCTCGCTTTTTACATCAAACTCTACCTCTTGCCTAGGGTAGAGTCTCCTAATTCTTATCCTCCATTTCGGATACCTTTAAATGTAAACCTTTGTAAAAATCATATGGTACAATTAAAGTCTATCATTTATACAAACTCAGCACACAATATACCCGGATATATTGCGCTTGCTGGAAACAGTCAGTCAGCCAAGCCGCAGTGGGCGACTCACAACTCACAATATAACCGGAAACAAAAACATAAACCCGAGTAAAGGGCAAGGCAGCCGGCGCAGGGTGAGAGCCAGACCGCCAGCTGGAAATTGCCAAAACAGAATGTGAAATATTGTCGTCAGCAGGAATAATAGACCGGAGAGCGCGCGCGTATCCTTGGCCGCACTCCGGGGGAGTCCGTAGTCGGTAGTCTGTAGTCCTGGCCCCCGAGTCTGCTTCTGGGTACCAAGGGCGAGATTAGCGGCATCACGGGGGCTGAATGGCATCCGTCTCGGGGCTTAAATTCTCGTAACTAAAATGCCATGCATGCCGTGCACAGGATGCGGAGTCCTACTCGTCCATTTGATGTTTCAGCAATGCAGAGCAATAGCAATCCAATGGAATAAATCCCAGATATTGTGCCAGAAGTACTCGTGGTTAACTCATTGGTAATTAACCAGGCTAGGAAAACAAAGCATAATTTCAGGACATAAATATAGAATAAACTAAGTATGGCAAATAAAATAGAAATATATAAAAATCAAATTTACCTAGAGCTATTTTTAAAAAGTTTGCTGAGTTCTTACAACTTTTAGATCCCATTTCAGGCATGAAAAGGCAAAAGAACTTAGTGCGGTTAATGCGAATTTAAGCACAAGGTTTCCTTTTTACTTTTTTTCCGTCAAGAACAATTTAAACCGAGGCATTGAGATGTGTAAATCACTCCGGGTGGGCGGGTCCTTGGCAAAGGACGAGCGATGGGCGACTGGGTGAGGCATTGACTTTGAGGCGGTCCCTGACTTTGGTCCACGTCCACACTCACTGAGTAACGGGGCCAGCTGGGGGCACTTGACTGATGTAATCTCAGTGCATTAGGCGAGGACAGGAAACCTTCGAGGACACGTCTAGGGCTCTTGGCCGCTGGCGCGCAATCTTTTTGTTCTCGATGCATCTTTTGGCCGACGACGACGACGTTTCGCCCTCGTTGCCAAGCTACCAAAGTCACCCCGGCTGCTGAAAGCAATTTACTTTTTTCCCGGAAAAAGCACTGAGCTTTTCATTGTCTTGCTAGCTAACGCCCGGCGCCAAAAGCATTCAAAACATTATTCTCTGCATTAAGCGCGAAAATATTCAGTAATTCGATGTGGCTTCAACGTCCCTGGAATGCAGTGGCTTGATGACTCTGTGGCAGCTCCCTGCTCCCGAAGGTCGCGTGCAACACAATACAGTGCCGAAAGCATCTTAGAATAGACAAAGCCATATCCGGATTATGGATAGAAGTGCTTTTTATAGCTCATAACCCAAGAACTTTGCTCACCGCCATCCAGATTTGGGGGAAACTTATGATACTTCCACAAACCTAAAGATAATTAATCTTGTTTCTTTTTGATTACATTTATTTTTTATGTGAATTAAGTTGATTAAATTGAGTTGATGTATTATTAATATAAATTGTTATTTAACACAAAGTATTTATTAATAAATTTGTGCTGAAAAGCTTGAATACTTTAGGTATTATTACTTGAAAGGCGTTTATTATAAATTCCCCTGTACAAAACAACACACATTCCAAACTATTTTATTATACACTCTTACACCTTTTCTCATCAATATTATTTACCTTTTTAATACATTTTTATCACATATATATGCACATTTTTTTGAAATGCATCTAGAAACGGCTTGTATGCAGCCTTTTATGGCTACATTTCATTCGCTTGTACATTTTAAATTGCATTTTTTATTTGAATAAAGGACGAGAGAGAACGGGGTAAGCCATCAATTCTATATGTAAAAAGCCCTCGATAAAGCGAATAAAATTTAATTATAAATATCTGCGCATCACGCTTCAATAATTCCCAACCTAGATTCACAATCCCGATTTCCATTTCATTTTCCGTTGCAGCTGAAATCGAAGAGTCTCACGCACTTGGATGGCCTCGACTCGGGTGTGGTGGCCTGCCAGCACGGTCCTCCGGGAATCGCCACCAGCAGCAGCACCACCACTCCCGCCACCACCGCTGGCAGCACTACCCACGCGAACGTGGGTCCCGGGCTTTTTGCCATCGGAGGAGGAGCACCCGGATCACTGGGCCGGCAGGCCAACGTGGTAAGTGACGGGCTCGGGTCCAAGGGCACATGCTAAACCACCGGCCAACGGCCAATGGCCCAGGACTGGGCCACTTAGTCAGCACATCCATCTTGCCTAGAGTGTGTACACTGAGGGGAAAAAAAAGGGGGCGATCTAAGATCATAATATTTACCTCTTTTTAAAAGTCAGAAAAGATTTTGTTATGCATTAGCATTTTAGCAAGTTTCTTTGAATATTTATTAAATTATTGATTTGCAAAAGTATATTCAACCTCAATTATATTTATAATTTATTCTTTATAAGTTATAAAAAGAAATTTATAGATTTATTGAGCTTTGCTTGTAATTAAGATTGTAAAATAATAATGACCTAAAGATCTTGACTTAAATGTATAACAAAGTTCACATAAAAATGCATAGAAGATATATTCCATTGATTTCTATTATGAACAAAATTTCATAATCTTAGATCGCCTTTTTTCTGCGTGTAGCATGTGAAGTGTAGTTGTGCCCACTGTAGATTCGCTATTCCTGGGTTCTCCAGCCCCTCGAGAGGAAGTCCGGTCGCAAATTGATAACAAATTACTTTGCTTGCTGTTTTTGTCTGTCTTTGATTTCTGTCCATTTTGATTTTTTAGTGCTGCTGCCGCTCTTTGTGTAGCTGTCATTGATTTACGCACAGTCAGTTGTTTTGTTTCTTTCTTTGCACCAACTATTAGTTACTCCGCCGTGTACGTGTCTTTTCTGGGATTTTAAGTGAGAAGGGCAGGCGAGAGGCCTCCCCCTTTTTGTGTCATCAATTTGTAGTCTTTTGTTCACTGTTCTTAATCAAACGAAGTTTAGTTATAATGAAGGCTTTAGTGTTTCTGAATTTAGTTTGTTCAAGAAAGTGTTCAAGAAAGTGGGTACTAACAGTTTAAATATTTTGCATTCTTTGAGAGCTATAATTAGATTTTCTTTGCAAATTTAATGTTTTCATTTTTCTTATTATGGGCAAACGTTTCTTTTTGAAATGGTTTTTCTTGATTTTAGATAAGGATTTAACAATTTTTATTATTTTATTGATACAACATAGATCCAAGCTTCAAGATATTAAATTATACAGGGACACCCCAGAAATTGCTTCAAGAGGAGTCTGAAATTATGCAATAACATTTGATAGGTCCCCAATACCAAAGACAAATGTAATCCCTAAGATGCCGAATGACCATACATTTGTTTGGCACAGAGATCTGCAACGGGTATGATTGAATCATCTCGATCACCATGCAAAAATTGTCGCTCAATTCAACTCACTTCGCTCAGCCGAAATATGATCGTTAATGATGCATACCCGGAGCAAAAGCCGAAAGAATAATCAGGCACGAGTAAGCATTTTGGTTTCATGTTCTTGCATCTGATCGGATCGCTTCGGAACGATCAAAACGATCATTTTAAGCTTCGCGAACGAGTACAAAGAATGATCGTAGCTAAGAGCGCGTCGTCCCGAAAGAGAGCATGAATGTTTTGATTTTTGTTTGTGTTGCGCAGGGATTGATCGTGCAGTACTCGAGTTGAATGTATGGACTTTGTGTGTGTGTTACGCAGGAATAATAGTGCAATAGTCATTCATTACAATTACATCATAAGAAATAATAAAAAATTACATATGTATGTTGATTTATGAATTTTTATTAACTAATTAACAAAATTAAAATTATCAGTTTTTCATAGTTAAACAAAATTAAAATTAACAGTTCTTCAACTAAAACATAAAAATGATGACTTCTTAATGATAGAAAAGAAAATAATACCTTATTACCTAATCAATAAAACTAAAATTAACAGTTCTTCATGGTTAAACAAAAACAAAAAAAGTATGACTTCTTAATAATATTTGATGTATTCATATGTATGTACGTATGTATTTTGTAGGATAAGAATAGAATAGATAAGAATTCGGAAATACTTGAACTCAACTCCATCGCCAAAAATTGCGAACGACGCGTGCCGGACAACTGACTAGAAATACGATCATACCAATCGCAATCGAAAAGTTCGGTTCAACGAGCTTATTATACGATCAAAAGCAATCGTGCATATGTCTTAGTACGATCACAAACGATCAACTCAGTGCTTGTGAACGATCGTGATCGATCATGCGCAAGTAGCGAGCGATCGCTACGATCAGACCATGATACAATTAGTAGTTGTATCATGGATCAGACATACTCTATACAAGCATGTGCTCAACGATCATTCCAATCAGCTGATCCGAACGAGCCGTTCATATACGATACGAGTAAATTATCGGATACTACCCGATAACTTATTACTCGTTGCAGATCTCTGGTTTGGCAGTATGCAAACTATTTATCTGCTGGCGACAAAAAATGCGCTTTCTCCGCTCTCCCAAAGTTGAGAGCGTACAAATCTAAAGCGCTCTCTCTCTCTCTCTCGGACTATTGATAAACATTTCAAGAGAACCTAGAAAAATCGTTTGGCGTTACTCATCTTAAAGATTCTAATGTCTTTGCCAATACTTTGTAAAATTAAATTTGTTCTTAGGAATTTATTTTGTAGCATACTTTCAATAAAATAGTGAATTTTAAAATTAAGGCATTTGCCAATTTAGGTCGCTTTTCCCTGCACACTCTTTTATTTTTAAATGCTTGACAATTGGATATGTTTGGATGATCTGCACCGTAGAGTAGAGTCTGTAGTTGCCATGGAATGTAGAACCATGTAATCACTTGAAAAATATGCTCACCATATCTGTCTACTCCTCTCTGTTCTCTGTTCTCTCTCCATCTGTTCTCTATCTCTCCCTCAAACTATCTCTATTTGCTCCGAAATTTGTTTTGTTTTTATTTGATCGTTGAACGCTTTTTGAACCATGAAACCCTAAATCCTCCGCGTCGCTTCTCAGGCGGAGAAGGGCGAGACAGCGGGCGTTTGTCAGAGCCCTTCATCCAGCACCCAGCCACCTGGTCAGCCCTCCTCCACTCTTCCTCCACTGAGTCAGAACCACCCTGCACCCACCATTTACACTCAGGCACCGCAGATCGTGCGGCGGACGCCCTCGCTGATGCTATCGCTTTCGCCAACGCTTGACGACTCAACGACGATGACAACGACCATGGCCAGTTCGGCCTGCTTTGGCACTGGTCACTCCAGTGCCGGATCCTTTCACCAGCACCAACACCACCAGCACCATCATCACAGCCAGCAAAGCGGCGGCACCACCTCGGGCACCACGTCGGCTACTCATGCGATACCCTCCTCCAAACACTTTCAGTTCGCTGGCGAGGCAGCCACCCTGAGTCCCTACAGCACCACCACGCCCAACGGCGGTGGCCCGACCTCTCCAGCGGGCGGCTCTACAGGCTCCAGTGCGACGGTGAAAAAGAAATCCTCGTTCATGAAGCGCAAGAAGCCACTGCTGACGCGCAGCGAGGTGAGTCCGGCGCCTGAAGCACCTGTGAAAGGCCAGTGAAGAAGCTCTGGATCTGGGATTAAGCAGGGATCTCAAATGGCTGCACAATCGGAGGGTCTTGTCACCTGGTCTCCTCGTCGCAATTAATGCTTACTTGAGAAAGACGAAAGGGTTTTTCGGTGCCGGAGAACGGGGATAATATATATATTTTTAATTTCTTTATTTGCCTTTGTCGCCTTAATCAGCAAAAGTTGTCTCGTAGAACTTTCCCCTTTCCGCTTTCCTTTCTCTCTACTTTCCTCACCCATCTTGGGTTTTCCGAACTCCCGCCCGCCCCGTCGCTTTTCTGTCACTCACCAAGCGAAGGAGGATTCCGCCTCGTTTGCCGCCAACACAAATATATACGGAGAATATTTCTTGATGTTTGCTTTTATATTCCAGCAGTAGTTTCTGTGGGCTCTTGGGTGGGATGCCTGCCCCCTTTTGTGCCTGCCTCCTGATGCAATCTTCACACTCCCAGGGCCATCAAAGAGAGTGCTCCTCTCCTGGCAGTCGCAAGTGATTTTTGCTTGGCGACCCTTTTTGAAGGCTAAATTAAAAGGCTTTTTGTTTTGGGCCCTCGAATTTACAGATTAGGATCTCTGCCCCATAAAATAGGGGCTCTTCAACGGGGAAAGCGTTCTTTATTTATATTCCAGCTAACTCTATGACTATTCCTTAATTTAGGTATCAAGTTCCGAATTCTTTTCCGTGTCATTCTGCCTGGACTCGACGACGCAGCAGCAGCATCCTGATGAAGAGTTTATTCCTGCGACCAAAGGTGTAACCCTACTGTAAGTTCCTTTTGCCACCACATTTTCTTTAGAATTTTCCCACTAACTGAGGACTTCATTGAATTTAATTTTTAGTAACGCACTGAGCCACGCTTTGCGGAGGCGAAACCTCAGCTTTTCACAGATCACAATTACGGACAATAATCCCACGCCCAGTTTTTTAGATGCAGGTACCGTGTCTCACCCCCTATCCGATTTCTTGGGGCTTCGATGTTATTTGTTTTCTGTTCCCTTATGTCGCAGGTCCCTCGCCCGTCCCCGTATCCGTGGATGAGCAGACCGATGTGGAGAGCCTGGCTGGACACCATCTTTGCATTACGGAGCGAGGCAGCAACCGCAAGCCCCTGCAAAAGGCAGCTTCCTTTGTGAGTTCTCCTTTAAAAAAAAGCTAATGGGAAAATAAACATTTTTTACGGCCAGCCATAAAGTTCGGGGTAAAGGTAGCTGACTTTAAGCCAATCAGCATGTGGGCTATGAAAGGTAGACAGCCTTTGAAGTAATTTCTAGGCCTTAAACTATAAATAGAAAATGTCAAAAGCATCTCTTAAAATATTTTTATATTCAAATTTAAAATAAGTTAACATATTATCCGGACAATCTAAGAAGGGGATACTTTAGAATATTAGAAATGTATTCTTACATGCTTAGGGGTGTCACAGAAATCCAAAATCTACTAAAAAGGTCGCCCAAAAGGATGCTACAAGTATCACATCTTGTAAAATTAGCTCGCAAATATTTTATTGCATACTTCTAGACACCTTTTCTGGGGATTTAAGAAACCAATAGAACCTTTACACTCCCATCTTTATACCTTCTCCTTTTTCGTAACCAGGGCTCCCGACAACCTCCACCCCGACTGTTGCCCTCCGTTTCCACCGAGGAGACCAGCGAGTCGGGCGTGGCAGCCGGTAAGCAGATCAAGCAGCGTTGGTCCTCCATCTTTGGCATCAAGAATCCGCAACAGAGCCAACTGTGCGAGCTGCTCAACAGCTATGGCAGGAACGGAGTACCTCAGCGGGCGGAGGGCCTTAGTTTCGAGCACCCGGATCTGGTCAACTCGTTGGCCTATCTGCAGGACATGCACAAGTCCTGGCGCGACTTTGTGGAGAGCAGCATGATGAGCGAGAGTGAGGTCAAGATACAGACGGCCATCTGGGAGCTGGTCACCACCGAGGTGTACTACATTCATGCCCTGCAAACGGTGACTGATGTAAGTGGAAGAGGAGAGTCCTTGTAGTTGGAATGTTTCCTCAAACGTAGATTTCTTTGGTTTTTTTTTTTTAGCTCTTTCTGGCCTGCCTGGAGGCTGTGCAGGAGGAGCGCCTGCTGATCGATGTGGACCAAGCGAGACTCTTCTCCAATGTGCGGGCCGTGTGCGAGGCGAACATCAAGTTCTGGACCATGTGGCTTTATCCCATGGTGGCCCACAGTGTGATAACCCATGAGCCGCTGCGATGCGCCTTCTTCCAGGAGGGATTCATTGCCTTTGCCTCCATATTTGCGCCATATAAGGTGGGTGATTCAATTTATTAGAAATAAGAAAATTAAATTAATATAATAATCCCTTTTTAGATTTATTGCGCGGAACAGAGCACTTGCCAGTTCTATTGCAAGGAGCTGAACCAGAACAACCCCCTGTTCACCTCCTACCTGGCCTGGTGCGAGTCACAGAAGATGTGCAACCGCCTGCGCCTGGCTGACATCGTGGTCCGACCCATGCAGCGCCTGACCAAGTACAGCCTCCTGCTGGCGGCCATCAAGAAGCACATGAGCGACGTGGAGGAGATCGAGGCCATTGATGTGATGATCCACAGCGTGGAGAACTTTGTGGGCAGTGTGAACAATCATCTGACGATGCGCCAGGAGAACGAGCGGCTCAAGGGCGTTATGGTGCGGATTGAGTCGTACGATGTGGTGGTGAGTGGTTTCATGTTTCAACCTATATTTAAAATAAAATATAAACTATTTTAAATTGATTTTATACCATAAATATTTTATTACATACTTAAAATATTGAAAATCTTTTAAAAAGTCGTCTAAAAGTATGCAATAAAAAGTTTTATTACGATGTAATATTTTATAGCAGCGTTGGGCACGAGATCTAACGGTTTGAGTAGCAGGTAGGCCAGACCAAAAAAAACAACAACAACCACCACCGTCGCGGAGCGCCGCAGCCACGCGCCTTAAAGAATGTGCGAGACCCAGCCAATGTATTTTTTTGTTGCAAAACTCGGGACCGCGGCGATGAGCTTGCTACCTGCGCACAAGCTCTGTAGCATTGTTTTTGGTTTTCTTCACGGATCGCTGAACGCCAGCCGCGACCCGTCTGCGACGATTTGCTGGCGCCTCCCGAAAAATATAACGGTTTGAGCAGGGTGAGCAAATTGAGCCAGGGCGTGCCCAACGCTGTTTTATAGTATACTTTTTAACGCCCTTTTAGTGAATTGAGAACCTCTAGATATTTTAATATCTCAAGTTTTTAATTTTTCAATAAATTCCAGGACACCAACAACGAGATGCTGGACAAGCTGATCAAGCAGCACAGCCAGATGTTCGATCTGTGCGCCCCAATGCGCGGCTGTCCCGCCTACCACGTCCGCCACCTGTTCATGGAGGGCGATCACAAGTTCAAGGACAACCTCGGCAAGTCCGATGTGCACTGTTTCCTGCTCACAGACCTCCTCCTCGTGTGCAAGACGATCGCCAAGCGGGGTTTGGGGGCGCTCAAGGTGATCCGGCAGCCGTACCTGACCGACCAGCTGATGGTCCAGCTGGCGGCGAACAATACACTGAACTGCGTGTACCTCAACGAGTTCCAGGTGGCCACCACGGCGTTCACGCTGCAGTGCACCGAGGCCAAGAACTGGTACGATGCCCTGTGGCGGGCCAAGACGATTTACCAAAGACTGAAGCGTGGAGCAGGCGGCGGCGGTGGTGTGGGCGGCAGTGGCAGTGGAACAGTGGGTGGCGACAGCTTCCGGTTCGGAGGAAGTGGCACGAGCGGCGGCACTGCGGACTCCCTGGGCGTGCGCAAGTCACCGATGAACTCCTCGATCGGCAGCCATGTGTCGAGTGCGAATAACAGCCACAGCGGCAGTGTGGAGTGGAACGACTCGCGGAACATCTCCGTGGACTTTGAAAAGACAAACTCGGTGTCCAGTGACGAGGGCTCCAGCATAATGACGGGTGAGTGGCGGTCCTTGATATCATATTTTTAATTGAAATAAAATATTAACTGTTTTAATTGGATATTTTTTACATAATAACATATTATTCTATCCCCATCCTTTTCCCATCAACAGGCAACCATGGAGTTACCCTGAAGGGCAAACAGCAATTGATTAGCGGCCTGCACAAGGCCAAGATGGGCATGATTGGCCCAATGGGCTCCAAGTCAGCCAACACACTGTCCGTGCAGCCGATGAACCATCTGGGCCAGAGCCTGCCCAACCTGAACATGCATCACAGCCACACGTAAGTTGCGTAGAGGGTGCACCGCCGCCACCACTGACCAACCATGACAGCTTCTTACTAAAAACCAAGCAAGCACCACACTCCACCACCACAAAAAAAAAAAAAAAGAAATCACTATCATCCCCAATCACCAGTTCAGATCCCCTGTCCAGTCACGTCACGTCACGGATTTCCAGGGCTCGGATCCACACCGTTTATATGTTGTACCATACTCTACATTTAGTCATCATATTTATAAACATTGTTTTTTAGCTAGTACCTACTGTGTAGTCATATTTTATAAATTTAAATATTTACAAAAACAAAATAAATATTTTTATTGTCAAATGTTCGCTCGACTTGGATATCGTATCTCATCCACGACTAAATCATCAGTTACAACACATCTCATTTGTGCTAAACGTCCTTTATACTTAGATTTAAGTCAATTAAAATATTCCTTGGAAAACAAAAGAGATCTGTATTACCGATCAAATAAGTATGTCCGTCTGTTTAAGTTCAAATAAATTTGAGGATATATTTCAGATTTATTTAAACCAATATTTTTAGATCAGATAATATCAAAGCCCAAAGTCAACTAATTCCTCTGCCCAGTCTCTGCCGGCATTCGCACAGTAAGCACAGAATATAAGCAACGGACCAGTGCCGTCAAATTATTATTTTGTGGCTCAATCTAGCCTTTTTAAGGGCCGGTTTCTATCCTCCTTGTCAAAATTTAGCGGTCAGATAAAGTTCCAGCTAAGAACATTTTGTTCTCTATCTTGTAAATATGAGAGCTAACATTGGCAGGAACCCAAACTCCCTGTTAAAATTTTTTCGGCTCGACAAAAGAACAGCTGATTTCCGAAGAAGACACTTATAGCCATTTTGAATGGTTCGATATCCAAACCAACCGTGTGCTTTCGCCTTACAGCTCATTCGGTGCTTTACAATAATAATCGATTAATAACAGCGCTCTGTTATTCTACGCGTTTAGATACATTTACAGGAGGGCAAATACCCGATTTGCTTTACGATAAGTTTATCTTGTGATTATCCTTTCCGGACAATGAGGCAGAAACCGGCCCCAAGAGTTCAAATTTTTAACTCATCAAACTAACAGTCAGAATTATCCCTAGAATATACTCTTATATTATATTATATAAAAGTAAATATCAAACGCATATTTTATCCTTCGGTATCCGAAGTTGTACTTTATTTCTGTTACGTTGTTGATTTTTTTTGTCTGCGATTTCTGCAAACGCTTTTAATTTCGTTGTTTTGTGAGACAACACGATTATTATCCTGTACCGTCACCTGCCACCTGCCACCTGCTCCCTGCTTGCGTTTCCGCTTCCTCACAATCCGTAGACGAATCCGGATCCCAATCCGCCAGCGTGAGCTCTTTACAGTAACCTTTCGTCCTACTTGTAGTAACAATACTCTGCTCGTGCCCGGCACCAACACGAGCCACTCGGGCAACATGTTGTTGTCGCCCAGCCACCGTGGCATTTCCTACCCGCCGCCGAGCCCAACGAGGTGAGTGTGTCGTCTCTAGAGACTAGAGAGTCCTTCCAGTGCCCATGTCTGACTGCGTGTGTGTATAACCTGTGTCTCCTCCTGTGTCTTTGTCCCGCCGTCTCTCTCTCTGTCTCTCCATCGGTCGATCCTGAACTCTCCTCCATAACCCACATCCTCCTCCGCCTCATCGCTACCGCCTCTCGCCCTGCGACCGCATCTCGCCATCGACTAAACCGACTAAACATCGTTGCTAATGCGTGTGTCCTCCGTGTCCCCGTTCCCGTTCCCGTTCCCGTGGTTCCGCAGAGTGCCGCTGCGCCGTGGCATGGCCTTCTCCACCTCGACCAAGAATCCGCCGTTGCGCAAGACCCGGAACGTCACCTCCCAGAACAGTATTAACTGGCATCAGATCCCGGCCACGCCCACGCCCACGCCGCCCAGCCCCCGATCGCAACACCAGTCGCCGGGCAACATTATCTCCATGCAAAAATCCCTGCCGCTCCTAGTGCCCAGCGAGGGTGGGCCGGGTGCTAGCCACCAGCCACCGCCACAGCTGCACAAGCAGCTATCCCACCAGGCGCCGCTGCCCACCTCCAACAGCCACCACAACCAGTCGAGCACCGAAACGGACGTCTGATTCGGATGTGGACGTGGATGTGGATGTGGAGTCCCCAGGCGCAGTCCCAGAAGCTTAAAGTCGCAGAACGTACTTACCAATAGATCCGTCACAAACTATATACCCGTAGCAAGTAGACCTGGCCACCGAGCACATTTTCAAAAAACACTCAACCAAAAAACTTGAGTTTAGAAAATCGCTTTTGGTTCCAAGAGCTTCAAGGTATTACAAGGACATTTTCCAGGTTGGCAAAGCTTTTTAATAATATTTTTTAACTTTGGTTAAGAATTTTGTTTATTTAAATCAGTTTTGTGCAATATAAAAAATATAAATTAATGGGATTTTAAAGAATCTAATAAGTAAAGTAACATAAAAACATGAAACTGTTTTTAGACAAACGTGTTTATTTTTAAAACGTTTTTTGTAAATACTTAATACAGTCATAAATACTTATTTTAAAATTACATTGCAAGTATTTAATTGATTGCCTTAACTTAAATTGTCTAAAGTAAAAGTAAAAGTACAAATGGAAATCAATTGCACAAAGTAAAATATTGTTCAATCCTTTTTAATAATAATTAAAGTGATTCCATAACTTTAAAGGATTTTAATCTATAAAAATTATTATTTTGCTAAAGTTAAAACCAAGGGCGATTTTCTATAATTTAAGCAAATAATAAATTTCGAGTGCAGGACGACATAGTGAAGTTTTGTAATGTGAAAATCGCACTTTTGGGTCCAAAGCTGATATTGAACTTATCTACATTCCATAAAACTAACCAATAATCCCCCATACCCTATCCCAGATCCCCTGGCGAATCGCCATTTGATTCTTCCCATAAAACGATATGAAGACAAATAAAGTTCTAACCAAACTAAACGTAGATGTACTCTTGTTACCATAGAATACGCATAGTCCGAATGCCATATAAATACAGAAACATACTTCGATTGAGATCACAAGCTTTATAAAAGTGTTTCCCATACTATATATTGATGTAAGTCGTCGTTACTTTCCATAAGTAGATAAATCAAATGTTACAGTCAAAGTATAAATAAAAAACAAATAAATAAATACAATATTTAACTAACTGAGTATCCATTGTAACATAAAACGTAAATTTAGAAAAACATTTTCTTTAATATTTGAAAATTATTGGTTAAAGGGTCTAAAATCCTTTAAATCCTTCTTCAGTTCTTATAAAGTGGAGGTTTAAGTTTGTTGGTTTATTTTCAGTCATAATAATCTGTTAACGAGATAAAATAAATAATAACTCAATGTAACGTACCACGTTTGTATACCAAAATAGAGTATTAGCCGGTTTTCGGTCCATATGTGTACATATATTATGAATTATCTTAGCCTTAGGAACCAATATTAAGCATGCCGTAGCCTTCTTCCGCGAATATTAGAAAGGAAACACATATTTTAACACTATACTGAAATATGGGAGAGTTCATATAAGGTATATTGTTATGGGTGATAAACATTTCCTTTTTTTTTTTTTTTAATTGAAACTCACAAGTAGGTCTTAACAATCGTATTAGAATCTTAGCTTGTCTATAAGAGGTACTAAGAAGGATCTTTTGACGTATTCATATCCTCTTGATTAATTTCTGGAACCTTATACATCTTTTACATGTACCAGGGTTCGATCCCATACATTATTGGATAGTAAAGTAAGGCGTAGGAGCTACTGTTCTTCCTTCGAAAGGTATTTCGTGCCATAAGAGAAGGGACTACGTGAGGCACGGATTTGCCAAGCGATCTGTACATATTATCTAAAGGAAAAGCGTGACATAAGTTCTAAATTACATATAGAGAGACACAATGCATATATGATATATGAATATAGGGACTATATTTATAAATAGTATTGGGATTAAAAGATGTGAGCTACATAATAATTACTACAATATATACACACAACCGCAATACAAATTGTTAACTGTATTTTTATGTACGAATACTTACCAAATACTTAGGGCTGCGTAGAGCTGAGATCGTATTTTAGAGTCCCTTTAAATATAGTTGATTGGAAAGGCATAAGGCCACATAAATATTATTCTGGAACGAGAGATGCATTCGTGTACAAATATCTAATCCTCTCTGCGGCCTAGTCCCAAGAGTATGTTTAGTACATAGAAGTTGAACTTAAATGTTACATTGCAACTATATCAAACTGCAATTTATTTACAAAGGAATACCAGACAAAAACAACAACAAGAACAACAAAAAACAAAGAGTAAAGTGCAAAAAAGCTTTATTTACACGCTTGAACAATAAATATCAAAAGTATTTGTAAAGTAAACTACCAAACCAACTGATGTTTTATTTGACTTTTCGGATTGGTAAGTAGAAGTACCCCATAACACGCTTAATCAGCTGAACAAATGCCATTTAAAGGCAATCAGTTACCAAAATCTCAGTTGCCATAGTGGCATTTAAGTCAACTGCACTGGACAACATCGCTTATTTAACCATTAACCCATTCGACCCCAGCGTTGCCTGTGAGCAATTTGAAATGTTTAACGGCTAACGGTAATCGTTTCTTCTGTTATTGTCTGCTCATTCTTCGACATAACGGTACTTGCATGTGTATACTCATAATGTGATGAAAAAAAATGGAATTTGCGCATCATTTGGCGAAATTGTTTTCAACAGACTAGACGTGCGTCGTGAAAAAATCTGTTGTGAAATTCTGAAGAGTATTTAAAGTGACTGATTTACTCATAAAATATATATCAAAAGGCTAAAAGTATACATGAAATATTGTTAATCAAAGAATAAGTAAAACTTTGCTAAGATTTAATTTAATTAATTTTCAATAATAACGAGGTGACGAATTTTCAAAGTTGTAAAGTTGCTTGTGGGCAACTTTGGGCCATTGCAATACACAATATATATACACCATAGTATGAAACCGAAAGAGAAAGGTTTATCAAATGATGACATTGAGAGGATTATTAACTTCGATTGGGATGCCTCCACTGACGAAGAAAGTGGTGATGAAATGGAAGATATTTCTGCAGTGCTGGAGAAGAATTTAAAAGATATCGTGGACAAAGGAGAATCAATAGAGATTGAATATATTGACGACTTTATCAATAAACAATGTAACCAGGAACCTAGTGCTGTGGCTAAGAGTTGCTTTGAAAAAGTTGATCCCAAGACATTAAAATGGAGAACAAGGCCATTTGAAGCTCCAAAAAGTATTTGGGAAGCAGACGATAAACTCCAAGTCGATAGCGTGATGACACCTGTAGAATATTTCTGCACCTTTTTTGATATCAAAGTAATTGACTTGATAACAAATCAAACGAATTTGTATGGGTTGCAAGAGCACGGCATAGAGCTTCAATGCACCGGAGATCATATCAAGCGATATATTGGAATTTTGTTATACTTAGGAGTAATAAAAGTTCCGCAACTGAAAATGGCTTGGTCAAAAGAGTTAAAGCTTACTGCTATATCAGATTCAATGCCACGAGGAAGGTTTGAAAAAATCAAACAATGTTTACATTTCAACGATAACACTAAACAATCCAAAAAAGGAGATGTGAATTATGATAAGTTGTACAAGATACGCCCTTTACTAGACCTTCTCAAAGAAAGTTTCGGTAAACTACCCCAAGAAGAGCATCAAAGCGTTGATGAGCAAATCATTGCGTACAAAGGTATTCAAATTTTAATTTTATTAGAAAATATATCTTCAATTTAAATTTTGTTTCCAGGTCAATCGTCATATAAGCAATACATATAATACAATACAATCTTCGTGTGAAGACCATCAACCAGTTGGGATATGCAAACGATGGAGTCCAAAAGATAAAGCTTACATTGATGTAGCAAGGCCTGCTATTGTAGCTTCGTATAATAAGGGTATGGGAGGAGTCGATTTAGCGGACATGCTCATGGAGTTGTACAAAGTCAACCACCGTTCCAGAAAGTGGTACATGAGAATTTTTTATTGGTGCTTGGGAACATCAATGACAAATGCATGGCTACTGTACAGAAAGCATTTTCAAATGATAAATCCGAACCAAAAGTATATGCCGCTTATAAAATTTCAAATGGAAGTTGCTCATGAGCTGCTACAATGTACTGACTCTACTGTGTTCGAAAAAAAGAGAGGTCGGCCATCAAATGCACAAAGAGAAAGCTCAGTCATATCCTTGGGGTCTCCATCAAGCAGTGTGTCTTCGAATCAATCCAAAAAATATAGGTTTCAGCCCGATCCTACAACTTCTCTGCGTTACGATAAATTGGAACATTGGGTGGTATTTGCTGAAAAAGGACGTTGCAGATTGTGCAAGACAGGTACTCCAATGTCGAAATGCAATAAATGTAAAGTCCACCTTTGCTGCAACAACAATAAAAACTGTTTTATAAGTTACCATACATAAATTTTTAAAATAAATGAAATTAACTCTCTCCTAAAGATTTTTCTTTTAGTTTACCACCACTGCCCAACGTTGCTCACAAGCAACTTCCGGTAGGGCAAAAACTAGTGGGCGTGGCGCCCTAAAATTTTTGCTCAAATACTTCCCAGGCCAATAAAAAACGAATACAATAAAAAAAAAAATTTTAATTCTACAGGGAAAAAGTTGGGGTCGAAAGGGTTAAAAAGTTTTGCGGCAGCAGCTGCTGGTGCAAGCAAGCCGTGATATCGAGGAAGGCCAAGGATGCAACTTGATAAATGAAGGGCCATCATCTGGGGAGCGTAATGCCATTGAAAGGACAAATACTAATTGACTTTACTCAAAAGTTTTTGATGGGTCAATTTAATATTATTTTACATTTATATTAATGCCCTGAAATATATTTCAAAACTTAAATTTCAGCTAATAAACAAAGGCTTTAAATAAAGAAGAGTGGACAAGGTTTAGAAGTACTCTTCTAATGAAAATTGTTCCTAGCTTTCCTTGAATATTTATTAAATTATATTCTACATTTTAAAACCTTAAACTAACCTACTTTAACCTCAACCCAATTTGAAATTTAAAACAAAGGTTAGTATGCTTAATAAAGCCACTACTTTACACACTCCCGAGCTCGAATTAATAAATTATTTTTCCCCTGATTATCCTTGCATTTGGGGGGAATCTGGGGAGAGCACTTGGAGCAGACGATGCATGCAGCAGCCAAGTGGATTATTTGCAAGGCACGCCTCCATATACCGACGCTGCTGCCATCGCCGACACACTTGGCGGGCATTATGATAAATGTCGTAATTCCGCGATAGAAGTGTTATGGCTGGCAGTTAGACAGGCTGCTTGCCCCGGATACTGCGGTGGCTGCGTTAGTTATATTTAGACATCATAATGGTAGTCATAAAAATACGCAATTTGCGAGGCAAGCTCCGGCGAGCACCCTGAAAAACTGCAAATTCTCTGCGAATCCCATTGAATTCCAAGCTCTGCGGAGGTCACCACTTCAACCATCCGCAATGCGCTGCAAAGAGTGCCGAATGGAATCGTGTAAATGGAATTATAATTCTGTGGATGCGAAGGCAGCGTGCTCCAAACTACACAGTGGTCGCTGGAAAGGTTGGCGATTTAACCGTTTAATCAGCCTAATCAGCAAGTAAATGTTTATTTCATTTTTTTATTTACCGATAATTTCACAAGGAAATCTCCTTTTTCGTTGAAGAAATCCACAAATATACGCATAAGTTACAAGAAGGAAGTAAAACTAATTTTAAAAATGTTTAGATGAATTAAACAATTAATAAATTATAAAAAAGTATATAGAAATTTTAATATCGAGCACTTTTACTTTTTATACCCTTCACTGCGTTGCAAACTTCTGGACAAAATTATAATACCCTGCAAGGGTATAAAATACTCATTTGAATGCATGAATTCGAGTGTGCGTGTAAACCCAGTAATAAACCCAGTATATGGATGTAATTTTTGTATTTATTTGAATGGAACTATCTTATGAATGGTACCTTCTTGTAAATTCCTCAGCCTTGTGAATGCTATATTCTTATGAATGCTATATATTTTAAAATGGTGTTTTCTTCTAAACAATGACTCATAAGTACGAAATGTACATTCACCCCAAATGTGAAAAGATGTTGTGGTTTATTTTCCGAGATGCGCTTTTTAAACAAATTTTTTTTATATATATAATCAGTAAAAGTAAAAAAGAGTAGCCTGCGCCTTTATTCTCCACCAGAATTCATCGTGGTATTAGTGTAAAATTATGTGTATTGTTTTTTGGCTAGTTTAATATTTGTTTAGTGGATTTATAGAAAGTGCGAGAGTGCAAAATTCAATTGGTGTATATTTTTCGTGACTCTTTTTGGCTATTTATTTGTGCGTTGCTATGGAAAATTACGAGAGGGCCAGGAAGCTGCAGGAAGCGACCGGAGGTCCGCCGGCGGCCATCACGCGCTGCTGCTGCAACTGCAAGCGGAAGCTGGATCCCTACCAGCTGTTCGACGACAACGTGGAGGACATCGCTAAGAGCCTGGCGCAGATAATGCTGATCTGCGGCATCGGCACGAGCAAGTCCTGCATGGCCAGGTCGATCATCAAGCGGGCCTTCGTCTACCATGAGCGGTTGCGCACCACCTGCCCCCCAGCGCCGGCTCCGGGCACGCACCTCAACCGCGAGGATCTGCTCCAGGCCCTGCGGCTGAAGTGCGAGATGGAGCCCGTGGAGGCGATGCTATCGTACGCGATCATCAAGCGCGCCTTCAAGGCCTTCTTCCACGGCAAGCCCCCGGTGACCATCAGCAATCCCATCGTGGACGCCATGGCGGTGCACACGCAGCACTCGGCGTGGATGCACGCCGCCTACAAGACGGCCCGCATCTTCGACAACTACAAGGCGGCCTTCTTCTGGGCCCACCAGCACTACGAGCGTCAGATCAACCTGGTCTACAGTGCGCTCTACCAGCGGATGACGGCCAGGTCGGATCCGCTCCTGGTGCCCGGCTGCCCCTGCAAGGGCTGCTCCAAGCAAGAGGTTCCGGGCCACCCCAAGGCGGGCCAGCGGCCTGTGCAGAAGATCAACCTGTCGGAGGGTGCCGATCTGCCGGAACCCTGCATCATGTGCGGCCTGCAGATGCCCAAGGCTTCCTCCCAGGATGTCAAGATGAAGATCAAGCCGCCGCGCCCCATCATCAACCACGAGGTGAACCTGCCGCGGTGCCAGCAGTGCAACTCGCCGTTCCTGATCTGCGAGTGCAACATCGACCAGCTGACCGGCGAGCAGTTCGGTGAGTGCGGCCAGGACTCGTACAAGGTGAAGTGGTACCGCGTCGAGGATCCGGCCCACGCCACGTCTGGCGCCGGCGAGGAGGAGGAGCAGCCGGGCAGCAGCTACGTGGAGGCGCTGGAGCCGCCAGAGGACTGGGACAACCACCACTGCCCCATTGACTGCAAGCATGACTCCTGCAGCGAGGCCACCAACGTATGCAAGGCCACCTCCTCCTCCTCGGACAGCGACGCCTTGGAGAGCGGCTTTGCCAGCTGCTCGGAGGGCGACGAGGACATTGTGGCCAAGCTTGAGGACTACCTCAACAAGCTGTGGAACGAGGAGGTGGCCCAGCAGAAGAACCCTTCGTATGTGCCAAAGACCATCGAGCCGCCGGGTCCCAGGTGCCAAAAATGCAAGGAATGATCTGTGGATCTCTAGTTTATCCTCTTCGACGAGGATGGATCCCGAAGATCCTGCTTTTCCTGAGTTGTTCCCGGACGTGGCAGGGAGTTCGAACATCAGAAGGGCCGTCCTTGGCGATACGAGCCTTAACCCTTGAGGCCATGTCGGCGAACATGGGCACCAGGCTTCCTCCAAACAGCAAAATTTTCTACAAATCAGTAAAAAGTTAATACAAAAAAAAAAAAAAAAAAAAAAAAAACTTATATATAGTAGTGAAATGTAGCTTTGAAACCGAAAATAATGTACAATAAAACAATACAAAGACAGGTTTTGGAGGTTTTAAAAATATATAAAGAGTCCTTGCAGAAAAGAATCATTGAACATTCTTAAAGGATTTTATTGCCAATGGAATGATCGGAAAATGAATGGAAACAAATTAAAACTTCTCTGTTTCTTAACGCATTTGTGTAAATTTCGAGACATAGCTGTTTTTTACGGTTTTAGAATTACGGTTTTAGTTTCATTAAGATCGGACAAAGGTTAACCTGACATTGCAAAATCTGCCCTTAATGATCCAATTGCAGACTGCAAGGGTATACAAACTTCGGCTTACCGAAGATAGCTTCCTTTCTTGTTATTATAAAAATGGTTATATAATAAAAAAATGATTATTCAAATTGTGCCATAATAAAACTACCCAAAATAATTTCTTGGAATAAGTGACGCCTTTCCCTAATTTACCTTTACCTGTTTCATTTTAATTTTTCCAAAATTAAATGCAACTACATTTCGCGATAGCTGGCAGAACCCTTCATGAAGCAGCGTCCAGCGAAGGGCAATATTTTACGTGCTAAATTACGGACTTGTTTTATATGCCTCGGAGCCAGCCACGGACAGAGATTACTACCAGCTACTACTCCTCCGACTGATTGATGTGTCACCTAGAATGTGAAGCGTAAAAAGTACAACGCCAGGCAATATATATTATATATATATCCAGTTGATACTTCTCAGAAGGATGAGCATTGCACTAAAATAAATAAAAGACATTGTGCTTCATCCACTTCTGACTTACAGAAGCCAAAACCAAAGTGATTTGGCAAACATTAGTTTTGCTGAATGGAAGATAGAAACCTGAAGCAAAACAAATGGAAATTAGCTGGGCTCCAGGTGGTTCTGGGCTTTAAAAACAATTTCGCCAGTGACAGGTCCTGTCGGGGAACAACCCACCTGGCGAACCTGGCGCACCTGGCTGCCTTGCCTGGCCTGGCCTGGCCCGAAGTGTCGACACGATGCGAGTGTTAACCCTAGCCGAGTTCTTCCTCGTCGCCTTCCGCAACCCATTTCCCAACTCTCTTTCGCCAGTTTTCCGTGTGCAGGCACGCCTCGCAAGTTCTTTTCAATTAAAAACATTTCCCAGCCCGGCGCTTTAGCGACAGCCAGACGTCTGCCTACCCGCCAGTGTGTGTTCGCGTCATTTTAGCATATTACTCGGGGAAATAATGAGCCCCAAGCAGGGAGCACCGAGCACACCGGTGCTCCGGGCTGGTCCGGGTCCTCCTTAGTCCTTTTTGTGAGTGCCACGCCGCCGCCGGCTACCGTCCCTCCATCAACCCATCCACGCGTCCTGTCGCGGAACACTTTAAGCGGCTGCCCCACAAAAGTGCTCCAGGAGGATTGTTAAAGAGGATTTGGCACACTTAAGTACAGCACTTGATGGACTTTTCGTCGCGGTCTGAGATGAGATTAAAGCGACGTTTCTATGAAGCCTAAATAAAGGGGAAATATCACGCTTGCACTGATTTTAATGAAACCTATTTGTTTTGAAAAATAAAGGACTTTGTGTCCAAGATGTTCCTGAGTTATGTGAGGTAGCCAGTAACATGAATTGAATGAGACTAAGAAATGCAAATTGTTTTAATTAATTTAAAGTTTTCAACAAAATTATTAACAAAATGTTATGAGCTTCGGTTGGAATTCGCTGTGGCTATGGCACTACATTGTTTCTTTCATTCATCATAGGTTTTATTGGGTATGGTCACACTTGTTCTTTTAAATTCAGATAGGTAAAAAAGTTACTTATTTGTAAACTTGGATAAACTTGGAAAGCTTCCACCAAGAGCATCATATTTGTTTTAATATGCGCTTTACCTGTATCAATGATAAAAATCTGCGAATAATATTATATTTTATTGAAGAGATTTGTGAAAATTGTATTAAACTTAAACGCGTTTCAACTTTGTATGTCTTAAGCACGCCATTTATAAAATTATTACAATTATATTTGAATTTCATTTTGGAAATGTTTTAATAAAATCTTAAGGTATTTCAACAATTACAAAGACAATATTCCCAATCAATTTATAGAAATAAAAACTTCAATCACAATTTTATTAAGCTTAGCCAGACTTTGTTTGGTATTATATACAGCTAAATAATTGATGCTATACAATTTATAGCTCCGTTCATTGTTCAAAAATACTTTAGATACTTCGAAATAACTGTTTATTTTTGCTTTGGAATTTTTTAATTACCTGAAAACAATGCAACCGGCCAGGCTTAGAGAGCGGTCCTTAAACCAACCAGATGCGACTAAAAACCATTTTGTCTTCATAAAAAATGAATTCGATTCTGTTGGTTTTTCTCTTCTGCATTCCTCAATGGGGGGAGGCGGAAAAAAAAAGAGAAAACAAGGTCAGTTGGCAGGTGCACAGCGACAATAACGATGTCAGGAAAAATAGTTCAATTCCCGAAGCAAAAACATAACATACATCGCCATCAACTGTGGCAGCATGCGGGCTGAAGCATCAATTCAGTCCCATCTCTTTTTTATCCATGTCACGGAACATTTATTTAAAATATCAATAGCATCGCATAATAAATTTCAGCGATGGCGATGACTTCTCTTTCTCCGAACCCAACTCCCTGACCCCACCAAGGTTCCATCGGATTATTAATGTGTGTTCACCACAACGAGAGAGATACATATTTCTGCTCGATTGCTTTTCAATATTCTGCTTAGTTTCCAATTAAATTATAAGCATTAAAGGCTATTTTCTTTCAGGTATTTACAAACTTCAGTAAATTAAATATAAACTAAGAGGAGAGGCTGCACATGTTATAGATGGAATGGGTATAAGAATATTTAATCACTCTTTATTTTATTTGTGGGACACTTAAACATGCAACTCACTCGTTTTCCTATTAAAGAAAGAAATTTTCCTGCAAAAGAAATCCTTAAACTAAATTTAAAACTAGACTTTTCCGAGCTATTCAACCATCCAAGTAACTAAAATTTAGTGAAGTAAAGAAACCACGTTTCATCCTAAATTTCATTCGAGTAACAGGATCTGACGCTCGAAATTAAATGTAAATTTGATTTCAACTGCAGCCGATATCGATTGCCTCTCCAGTAAATTCGGAATTGATACGTTTGAACGTGAACTCAGTGCTCCGTAGACCAACGCCGAGGATACCGACAAGCTGCGTTTCCGGCGTGAGTGCGGCGTGTAAACACAACTGGTCACTCACCTGGCTACTTGCAGACCACGAACCGCCCAGGCACACAAAGGGTGAGTGACTCAGTGGCCTGGCTGGTGGCCAAGTGTCCTGTCCTCGACTTGACGCCCAGTCGACGGTGGGTCGTTCGGTTCGGTCCGGTGCTTGAGCTTGAGAAATGGCTCTGCAGCCGTCTGGCGCTATTATCCAGTATTTTTCTCGCCACTTTCGTTATTTTTTGCCCGCCATTTGGATGTTTGTTTGTTGCCTGTGGTCCTGGTCCTGGCCAGGCCAGTCGACCATTATAAATTGTTATGTAGACACCTTGTGGCCGGCGTTCGATCCAACGTGCCCGGTCACAATCGCGTCATGCACTAGTAAAAATTAGCAGAATATTTTTTAGTAAAGGTAAATATTATTGGGCTTTAATGCTTATATTTAAATATTTATAATTTTTAATTAACAGATACAGAGACTGTCAAAGGTAGGTCCATACTGTAGCCAAAACAAGTATCTTCATCAGCTGCTTTGAGGTTGTCATGATTTGTTAACCAGGACTTAAATATGAGAGAATTACATTCATCTCAATTTTTAATTACAAATTGTGTTAGTATATTTTTCTTGAAGTGTTTTGACCCTATACCATCATCCTTCTATCCCTTTATTTGCTCTCCTTTGGCCCAATTTGTCCGGCAGTGGCAGTGGAGCGAGATGGCTTCCATCTGGACTGGCGCTGGCTTTGTTTAATTTTGCAATTGTTGCTGGCATCGTTGGTGTAGTTGGTGTCGCTGGCGTTGTTGGAGAGGAGTCATCGCCACCGATGCGAAGTGTCATTAAACTCGTGCCAATGCATTAAGTGTTTATTGTTTGCCCATTGCTCGGCTCAATTGTTCATGTCTAATTACCGTTCAAACTTTGTCACCGAGTGGCCCTTGACGCTGGCCCTCCGCATGTGCTCTTTTGGCCCAGTTGAATGGGCCAGGAAGCGAGGATGTATTGACCAGGACCAGTGTCAGAGCGTTGCACTAGGCATACAAATCATAGAAAAATTTAGAAAGTGGGATGAATGTTTAAATTTAAAACAAGAGTATTTATTTTAAATTTATTTATAATATTAATTAAGGAACAAGGGTCATAAAACTCAAATACATTACATTTTAAATAAATTCTTTCGGAGTGAGACAAAATTCAGAGGTAACCAAAATGAAAAAACAGATCGTCAAGGAGTTCATAACCGTGAAAAAGGTGTACCGCCTGCCGGCGGAGCCGCCACCACCGCCGCCGCCGCCCAAGCGGCATGTGCTCGCCGTGGGAAGCTGCACCCTGGACATGATCACCGTCGTGGATTTGCCGCTGACTCCCGGCCAAAAGCAACGCACCAAGGAAGGCACCTGGAGGCGTGGCGGTCCGGCGGCCAACATCTGTACGGTGTGGCGCCGCCTGGGCTTGGAGTGCGAGTTCCTGGGCGTGCTCAGCAATGTCCGGGCATTCGAGAGTCTGCGGAACTCGTTCCACTCGCAGGGCATCGACATCACCCACTGCCCGATGACGAACGACTATCCGGCCCACCGAAGCATCATCGTGCGGCGGGACACCGACTCTCGGACCATCCTGGAGTTCGCTAACATCCACCAGGAGATCACGTACCAGCAGTTCGTGGGCGCCGTGGACTACCAGAAGTACTCCTGGATCCACTTCGAGTGCCGCAATCCCGTCGAAATGAAGCGGATGGTGCTGGCCGTGCGCGACTTCAACGAGCGCTGTCCGGAATCGAGAATCGTGCTCTCCGTCGACCTGGACAACTTGAAGCCTGCGTCCATGCTCATGGCCAGCCTGGTGGACTACGTCTTTGTGCGGAGAATCACGATGCGGGTCTACGCGTTCATGAACGGGCGCGAGGTCGTCTGGGCGGTGAGGGATGCGATGAATGAGGAGAAGGCGAAGTGGGAGAAGACTAAGCCCAAGAAAATGCCCTACTTGCCGCCCGATGAGCCGGCGGAGGACTCCGATGAACGCTGCAAGGGACCGCCGAATGATAAGCCCATCATCATATACAACAATTACGCGGAGGGCGCCAGCTGCCTGATGGCCGACGATACATACTTCAAAGTGGGCTCCCAGATCCCGAGCCGCATCGTGGACGCGAACGCCGTCAACGACACCTTCTCTGCGGCCACGATCTATGCTCTGCAAAAGGTGAAGATGCGACTCCGCGATGCCATCGAGTACGGCACCCGGGCATCGTCCTTCAAGATGACCGCCATCGGCTTCGATGTGCTGCGATGCATGCCCAAGGACCTAATGGGCTGCTACTACACCTACACCCAATACGGCAAATAACAGTGGTTACGTAAAATAAATATAAATAAATGAAAAAAGAACCTTATTTTCTGCTCTACTTTTTCTCAAGTGCTCACATTGGACACGAACAGAGGCAAAGGGGCCGGAAATTGCGCTTCACTTTCAGCTGCAGACACCTCTGACCTCTGGGCTCCACATCCACATCCACATCCACGTCCACTCCACGCCCTCCTCCATTCGAGCCGACCTTTTGCATGTTGCCAAGTGCCGGAAGCATCTGCATGATATTCCCGCTTGCATACATTTCGGGGCGCCGGCTGCTTTAAACTCAACGGACTGTGCATCCGGAAATTAAACATTTTGCCCGTTCTTTCCAAGCCCTGCGGTGGTCTCTGCGCCTAAGTGCGCACAGCCAGTCTCCGTTTGTTCTCAATTCAATTCTCTTAAAAGGAATGCCAGAAAAAAAGGAACTTTCACGAACTATGCACCTTTACAGGAACCATTCAAATTTCCATTTTACTTTTGGCTTTGCCACTCCTCCAGCTGTGGGAAATGGAAAAATTGACAGTCACACTTATGTAAGTCTTGGGTAAGCTTTACTTGGACATGAGACATCTGGATACAGGAAGCTATCGACTCACCAGAAACTACCAACTCCCAAGTAGATTATGGGAGCTCACTATAGTTTTCAGAAGAGATCTAAGCTGGATTATAATCTCTACAATTGTTAACATAATTCAGCTTAACTGGAATTTACGAACATGACAAATTGTGTAAAGGATTAGAGTAAAATTAAGAAGGTTTTTAGACGTCATGCGAGAAAATTAACTATGAAAGTCATATTTTGGATCTTTAGTAAATTAAGATGGGCCTTAATTTGTAAGGTTGTAGATATATTATTAGGTTATAAAATAATGAATGTAATCGCATTTTACATTTGGCATTTTAGCTTGAAAACAATTCAAAAATTCCAAAAACTTTTATATCAGGGTGAACATATTCAGATGAAGAACATAAACTGATTTTGTTTGCATTTATATATTTTATTTTAGTTCAAAATTGCGTAATTAATATTTAAATTTTCATATAAAGCTAAAAGAACATGCTTTACACTGCGTATGAGTAATATTTTAGCTTAAAAACAATTAAAGAATCCTCAATAATTGAATATCAGGGTGGTCCTTCATAAATAAAGTACGTTTACTGAGATTGTTTGCATATACATCTTTTATTTTAATACAAAACTGAGTATTTAAAATTTAAATTTGCATATGTGTAAAAAATTACACTGCGCATCAGTTACGTGTATATCTATACAAACTTCCAAACCAGGGGTCCACTCTACACAAATAGCATATACGAACATTTTTCGGGTGGGTTGCCCCGGAAAAAGTTATCGCGCCTCGGAAAATCCTTTGCGGCTGGCTTTTCATCTCGATACGGTGACAGACAATTATAATTGTATTTAATTCTTTTGATTGATGCTTTGTGGGCTTTGCACGACAACGGCGACGACACATCTCCCCAAACCGCAAGGAGCCAGGATACAGGCAGACGACGAAAATCAACGTCAGCAAGGTGTGCGAATGGCATCCCCTGTCACAGGCGTAAATAAATATTATTTATGAGTTCCATTGATAAATATAATTTATTTCTCTCATTTATACCATAGGAGCAATCCTGCGGCCTTAACGTGCCATAGATGACAATGCTTGAATTATTGAATAAGTAAATCTTGTAGAAATTCGCTGGCGAATTTTTATTTAAATTAAAAAAATATATATTTAAAGAACTACCAAAAGATACCCCGCTTAAGAGCATTACTTCAATTTGTTCCAGGCAAAAACTTCGACTTTCCCTGCCCTCCATCATATGCTCATCGATTGGCACTTTCTCATTTCGAGGAAATTGCATTAAACACTTTGAAATGAGTTATGATTCCGGGGAGTTTGGCACGTGAGAAAAAGAGTCTGGGCCACAATTCAATTTAATTTTGTTATTCCCCAGAGCGTAAGTCCAAGGCATATTCGTCACAAGCAAAAGTCGTTTCGCTTTGCATCCCGGACTGTAGCTCCCAGTCCCCATCCTGGGAAATATAATCCAGCGCCATATATTTTTATTGGGAGAAGGATGTGAGAGGAGTGGGAACTTGCCGACACGGGTGCGAATGAGTTTATTTATGAGTTGTGTGTGCATTTTGATGTTTGCAAACACATTAACCCAATCAGGTGCAGTGGCTCATAACGGTCGCACATAAACGGATTTTCATTATCATATGTGTTCGCAATCGACTTGGGATTATTCGTCATAAGCATTTGGTCTTAAAAAATTGATAACACTTGGGCGGCAAAGCTTTACCACATTAATTCGATAGTTATCGATAGGAACGCTAACAAGAACGCTGAGAGAAGATAGAGAGTTGAAATCTTGCCAGGTGTTTGTCATCATCATAATTTTATATTGACTTTTTTAATATATTAAAATAGTGTGAATTCTTCGCTAAATTCCGATTTAGAAAATCGATGTCCAACCATGAAGTATATTTAATATAATAAAATGTTTTTGAAAAACAAACATAATTTTCTTCGTTTAAATTGAAAATCAATAATTCATTTCTGCATTACTCACTCAGTTTAAATTTCAGTGGATGTAAAACGTACAAAATCCGAAAAAATTTTGTATCAAGTTGTGATCGTAAGTTCAGACATCCGGAAGCGTAAGCCGTGGCCACCATGTCGAGCTGTGGTCCTCAGATCTCCAGAAGCCAGACGAGCATTACGTAATAGGTAGACCATCAACTGTGGGACAACCTAACAGATCCTTCCTCCCCCAGTTACCTCAGCTATGCTGACCAAGGTCTGTACGGCACAGATCCCTTGGAGGTGCCCAGCTGCGATCACTGGCGATTCTGTGAGAAAGTTAAGCATAGTTCTAAAGAGGAGGCCGATACCCTGGGCAGTCCGGTGGGTCTGGTCTGCTCGAATGCCACCCTGGACAATCCCATGCAGGAGGAGGAGGCGAACGCCCTAAATTTCGCTATTTACCTGAAAGCATTTGCCTTGATCTATATCCTGCCGGAGGTGGACTGGACAGCGAAAAAGATCGACATGTTACTGGCGGAGGGTACGGATTTATTTCAGGCGAGTTCCGAAATGGATCAGTCGGAGGATGATGACCAGGAGAAGAACCAGATAAAGCAGCCCAAAATCTATACCAAGGAGGAGAAGCGCATCAAGAGGAATTTCAATCTCGAGGGGCACACCTTTACCTTGGCTTTGGAGCCACCGTTTCTCGGTGAGGCGCCAAGGCGCACACACATCATCAAGAACCTAAGGCGAGTTCTCCAGGCTTTCTTCAAGTCCAACCGCTACTGCTTACTGCTCACCCGAGTGGGTCACCTGCTCATATGGCGGCGCAAAAAGGTGTTCTTTGTGCTGGACGTCAAGGGCAGGCGCCGGGATGATCTGCAGAGCGACAAGGACAACGGAGTGGCCATGCTGGTGTGCCTGAAGACCATCGATAATGTGGTCCATCTGGCCAGCAACTTGAGTGGCATTAAGCCCAGGGATGAGTTCACCATTCGCGAGCTGGTGGTGGTTCGCTTGGAGACCCCGGACGGACGCATCTATTTGCGGGACTCCAGCTACCGGTCCGTTGAATTCAAGGTCGTGAACAAGAGCTATGCCTACCTGAAGGCCACTCTCCACCTCTCGCTGAGCAAAATCGATACGGTGAAGAATCGCAGCAGCCTGATGGTGGCCGTGGGCGCAATCCTGGCCAGCAAAATCGATCACCCGGCAAACTGGGACACCAATATGCTGGATCGCTTAATTTGCTACGGAGTGGAGCTGTGCCGTAGCTGCTGGGCGGACTGCCTGAGGGATCGGCGACCCATTGACCTAGAGACCTTTCCCACCCAACTGAGATTGGGGCAGTTCGTCGTGGAACTCAAGCTAGTACCCAATGTGAGAACGGGTTTCTGGAGGTGCGGCGCTTCCATCATTGGCACGGTCTTCGAGGCTCGCCTCCGGGAAACCTTCAGGCGGTACGGCAACGTGGTGTTCCAGATTAACAATCAGATGTATGCCATGTGGGCCAAGGATGACTTCTACTACCTCCTCGATCCCTATCGCCACTCTATCGTGGGCACCCACGTGGCGGAGGATAAGGTTAAGGGCTCCAAGTGGGCCACGGTGCGCATGTTCCGCGACCAGCTGACCATGCTCAGCGTGTTCCACCAGCTGCTCAAGGAGTCGAACCGGCAGTCGACCTACTATCTGCATGCGGTGCGTATACGTAATCTCGCCGAGTGCCCCCAGGGTTTTGTCCTGGCCCCCTTGCCCGAGAATGCAGACAACTTCGACGTGGAGTCCCTGAACGAAACCATAATGTTCGGTGACCAGCTAGGAGAGAGTGTCTGTAACCGTTTCCTGGCAGAGAACACCGACTGCGAAGTCAGCGAAAAGGCGAGCAAGTTTGACATAGAAAAGTTACCGATTTTGCATGAGCGACAGAATGCTGGAGCAGCGGAGGGTGGGATGGGAGAGGAAGAGACGGAAGCCAACACGCGGAGTCCGTGCAAAAAGCACATCCCAACGCCAGAAACCTCCAAGTCAAAGACCAAGAGTTTGAAAAAAGGAAAGATTAGCAGTAGAAAATCAACCACCGAGGGTCAGAAGAAGGTGAAAGAGTCCTTTAAGGACTTTAAGGCAAGTAAAAGAGCTGGCGTCGCTATTCAGGAGCCCGAGAATATGCAAAGGCGAAGCTCCCCCAGGCGTATGAAAAGAAAACCTGTGGAGTCCACCAGAAAGCCAACTAAAGGGAATGCATTATCAAACAGAGTAAGCAGGCAAACTGGCGGCAGCGTTTCAGGAGTCGTCCACTCTCCCGCCAGCTCCCCAGAAAGATCCGGTGCTGGCAAGCTCCCCAAGGACAAGTGGTCTGCAAAGGAATCAGCTATTATCAAATTAGGTCCTAAGGGGGCAGCCAAAAATTTGATAACGCACAAAGATCCCAGCAGAAAAGCATCAAATCCGAGAATTCAGCCCAGCGAAGGACCCTCATTCAGTGAAGATGATGAAACTATATCCCCGCACAGGGCCGTTAAGGATATCCTCAAGCAATCCATGGACAAATCGAATCTCCTTGGAATGGCTCCAATGGCCAACACACATTTTACCACTCCTGTTCCAACGGACCACGACCGCCAACCCGATGGATCTCCCTTCCTGGGGAGTTACATTCAGAAAGTAAAGTATTCAGAACACGAAGAACTGCATAAAGCATGCCATTGCAATCTGCCAGAAAGAAGCGAGTCCCTGCCCCGGTTTCCGGGCTTCAATCAGGTGCCACAGCTCCTGGCCGTGGCTGGGTCCGAGAGTGGAACCGTGGAGAGCCTGAACCGCCTGTTGGGTTCCGCATTCAAGGTGGCCAACAGGGTGCTCACTATGACGCCGTGGGGCAACTTCGTGGTATTCCGACATCGTCCCCCAGGCGGTTCGAGGTCCGCGGCCTCGTGGTTCTACCTGTTTGACGGCTGTACATGTGACATCGATCGCTTCCGGCACCTGGATCTCTCGAGAGGCACCGCCGGCTTAGTGGCATTTCGAAAGCTATCGCAGGTGGTATGCCACATGATTGATTCGAGGGAGAAAAGGGCTCTAAAGATGCTATCCAGCCGGCTAAATTTGAAGGAGAAGGCACCGCTCCCAACCCACAGCAGTGCGGAAAGCATCCGGTTAGTTTAATTTTGTAAATTAATTTGTACTGAATACAAAATTTTAAGTGATAGTTTTCTAAACATCAGCAGTATAATGAGGGGTTTATCTAAGCAGGGAATAAACTCATGTTTATTCTGAATTAAATTAAAAAGCAATTATAGGATGCACTTAATTGGGATATGTCAAACATTTATTGTATTGCCATGTTTCACTGCCAGAGTCAACACTTAATTAATGCAATTATGCAGAGTAAGGCCCAATCGATACAAATTAGAACGTGCTCTGCAATAATATTTATATATTTATGACAGAAACTTGGTTGAAACTATTCCACAATATTTTGCAAAGGCAAATAAAATATTTACGGCAAACCGAACTGACGCTGAACATTTAAGGGCCCAAGGCTTAGGCATTGTAGTAAACAAACTAACAGAAACTGGCTGGAGCAGAGCTCCCTAAACAGAAACACGTATCCATGCGTTGAATGGAAACACCTTTGGAGGTGTGATGGGGTCACGTCACCCCTGCCAGTCCCCGGCTGGCTTACCCTCTTCTGCCCGGCTGTGTTCCGGGACTCTCTGGTGTGCGATTACGATAGCTCGTCTGTGCTAACAGTTGCTCTGGGCCTCGGTGCCGCCCTGGAAGTTTGCTACGCCACTTGCCACTTTGCCATTCAATAGAAAATGTTGAATTCGTTAACTAAAACCGGCACGCACTCGATAATCCCCCAATCGCTGCCACATACAGTGTGCCCACTTTTAAATAAACAGAAAAATCATTCAAAACTGTGTCATTTAATGAAGGCAGTTTATGGAGGCTTTGAATTACATTTACTTATGTATTAAATATTATTTAAGAATTAAATTCCCTTTATTACGTTCATCACAAATCTTCTGTGGCGGAAAAAATTTATCTAAACCTTTTAAAAGTAAACTATAAACATTTCTAGATGGCTTTCATCCTAAACAGAACATTCACATTAGATATACAAATTAAAAATTAACAAAATAAAAACAATTATCCAAAGAACAAAGAAATTATTTATAAGTTTATTTATTTAAAATGTTTTCTTGGATACACAATATACTTAAAATCTTAGAGTAAAATATATATTTTTTTTAAACCACTGTAACCACGTTTCATACAACCATTATCGAAATTCCAAAGGTGTCAGCAAGTCGACAAAACGAAGTCTGCATTGTTTTTGAGATAATAAATAGTCGCAGTCAGGATTAAAGTTCACTCTTATGAAAGAAAGCTCTCCAGTTCATTTTAGTTATCGTTACAATAAACCAGCCCAAATCCAATCAGGCAGCAAGAATTGAAAATCTTACACATTAATCAAGTTGACTTGTCAACTAATCATTTTAAAATCGATTATAAATAGCTAAACAGTAAATCTTTAATAAGCCATCCAATTTACATACCTTTACATAGAAAAATGTCCGCGGAAATGAGTTCTTTTTTCTCGAGAAAGTAATTAAGCCATCATCAGTCGTTTTCATCAGTTCGTTGTTTGTCCCGCCAAAGAAAGGTGGGCCGAAAGGTGTTAGGCGGGCGGGATGGGGTAATTAAAATGGCAAAAATAAATACCTATTAAGAACGTTTACACTGATTGACACTTTAAGGCAATTTCCGGCCATAATTCCACGCCACAAAATGGCACTGGGTACCCCAAGAAAGTGTTTACCCCGGCGCAACCAAATGTCGAGCTATCGATTTATGTTACGCCCGGAATCGGGGAGTATTAGGGGATCGGGGGAGTATTTGGGCCAGGCCTGAAACGCTTTACATTAATTTGAAAATTTAGACTTGGCCCGCTTTAAGTTGCCTCCCCTCTCCCCTCTTCAAGGGGCACTTTAAAGCCGGAAAATTGGTTGGGAAATGAACGCAAAATGGGAGGTGCTAAGTAGCCTACATTTTGGGGTTTATTTATTGAGTTTCATTTCACATTGGTTTACCGAAAAAGCACACAAGAATTTTAAGGTCGTTAACTGGGAGATTAAAATTCCGCCAGGATTGAGTTTAATAATTATAAACATTTTTCTTTTTGTCCAAATGTTAAAAGAAATGCATAAGAAACGTAAAGAAATAAGGGTTATATTTATTTAGACATTAAACGAAGGATGATAAGTGCCTGTTTGATTTAATATTATTTTACAAATATTGATAAAATGTTTAAAGAAATTTTTAAACATTAAACATATGCAAACGGAATTTTTTTTAGACTTCGTGACATGTTAAAGAGGTCAACCCTGGCTGTACCTAGATTTGTAGACAGAATACGAAATTAAATGTTCAATCAATCTCTGCGGGGACCGACCGACTAGACGACAACTCGGCACAGTCACCATGGATCAATCCCGCCTCCTGGATGACAGCTCCGCCGCCACAGACCGTGCTGAGCTCCCTGTTGTGGCTGACGTGGCTGCCACATGCGTCTGCTGAGCGGTGCGAGCTCCATGTGTGTGTCTAGTCATGGCATCCGCTAATTTGTGCGCCGTCATTTTGCTTCAGGATGTGAGTGTTTTCTCTGGGGTGTGACTCTTAGAACATCCCAAGCAAATTGCTCTAATTTCTATTGCCAGCCAGAATTTAGCCATGAAATTCCCGTCGAACTTACTCTGTGTTTTGGAATTGAGTTTTCCACTTAATAAATTTTGGAGAAGTAGTTATGCCAAGCGATAAGCCAAGAAAGTTTCGCATATGATTAGGTTTCTGATTACAAAAGTTCGGGAAGCGGAACTCGAAGCTCTTTAATCAAACTGAAAACTTGCAAACGTGGTTTAACTGGAGACAACTTTTAATCAGTGATTTCTTAAAATCAGAATCGATCTTTGCTTTAATTTTTTGATAGCAATTTGTTCAGTAAGTTTGAAATAAGCACAGGAGGTTAACTCGAATAATGGCTTCCAGGTGGAATGGAATTTAATCCTTTGAAATACAGATAATAATTTCGAAAGATAAATATTTTAAGTCCTTGGTTTTATTTTCTTTTCGGTGAACTATCTATACCAGAAACGAATATTTCTTTATTTATTATAAAAAAAGCTTATAAAATTATTACATTTATTTATTAATGTTTTTAGAACCTTTTCTTATCATCTCTTATCGCTGTATTTCTTCAAACTAAGCAATATTATCATCCTCCCCCAATTCGGTCACACTGATACTGAGAGAGCGCGCTCTCTACGATCGCGGGTTCAACCCATGAATTCTCATAATTGGGTTCTAATGGGTTCTCTCATGGGTTCACTCTCTCCCCAATGCGATAAGAAAAATTAAAAACAAAAAACATCTGTAAAACACGAACGACAATAAATACCAGTAGCACAGGTACAAATCAACATTTCGATTAGATTGAGCTCTAAAAAACTAGGACAAACTAAGGGTAACCCGGAAACCTTTTCGAAAAACCTTTTAAAGTGCAAAAGTTGATCACTTATTAATTAATTCGTAATAGCAAGTTGCGAGGAGGAGATCACTTGGAGCAACAATTTTATTAGACCAGTTGTAAGCCTGGAATTTTAACCTTGAACTCTTTGTAATAAATAAAGTGATTAGCTTGTGAGATCTGGCTCAGTGCCTGCCTTGAAATGAGCCAGAAAAAATCCGTGCTTTGCGTTGGGTGCACGGTGATCGACTTTGTGACCATTGTCGCCAGTTATCCCAAGGAGGACACCGACCGACGTTGCCTGGATGGATTTTGGCAACGTGGCGGGAATGCCTCCAATGTCAGCACAACGCTCAGCGTTCTCGGCACCAAAGTGGATTTCTTTGGAATGCTCAGCAGTTCGGATGCGTTTCGAGTGCTCCTCGAGGATCTCCGACGAAGGAAGATCGGCACACCAAACTGCCCTCAGACGCCAAGGGATCCCCCCTTTTCGTCTGTGATACTGTCACAGGATACCGGCTCCCGCACCATTATCCACTGCAATAAGGATTACCCACAGACCACGTGGGAGGACTTCAGCAAGATCGATCTGTCACAGTATGGATGGATACATTTCGAGGCTCGCAACACGACGCATGTATCCAAAATGATGCAGAGCATACGGGAGCATAGCCAGAAAACAGGTCAACGCATCATCATCTCTCTGGATTTCGAGACGAGGTACGATCAGAACTTGGAACTGTGTGCGCCCTGCGACTATGTGATCTTCTCCAAGGAGCTGGCCGCCGAGAAGGGCTGGACGACGCCGCGACAAACGTGTGAGGGACTGGCCGACGATCTTCCTGACAATGCAAACCCAAATCCCGTCATCATTTGTCCCTGGGGCAGTGACGGCGCCGTGTGCCTGGATTCGAGTGGGAACTACCACAAATTGTCGTCCTATCAGCCGGAGAAGGTGGTGGACACGCTGGGAGCTGGGGACAGCTTCGTGGCGGGCTTCATAAAGGCCACATTCGAGGATCAGCTGTGTTTAAGGGAAGCGGTGGACTATGCCAACCGCATTGCCAGCTCCAAGATCGAGGGATTTGGCTACGATCACATCAAATGAATTTAATGTGGCATTAAAACGCAGGACGATAAGACATGTAACATATATATAAAAATTTAAAAAGAAACGTGATTAAATGTAGAGCGAATTTAGTTAAAAAAGTGTTATTTTAAATATTTTCGAAATATACAACAAATTACAACAATTGGCTGGAACTGGAACTGGAAGAAAATGAATGGAAAACCTTCAGTGTTTTTGGAAAGAACAGCGCTTATTTATGTATTTCTCACAAATTTTATAAACTTGTCAAATTCATTATGAATATAATTATGATTTTCGTGATTATTGATTATGGGCAGAGACTTTGTTGTTGGTCTGCTGGGTGCTTGCACACTTAACATTATCCAAATTGGAAATCAAGAGGGATCCATGGCAGGATGAGTCTCCCTCGGGGGAATTCTTCAGTTTGGAGCCTCTCGTTGTCTGTCGTCGTCTATGTGAATCTGATAAAGTCCCATCGCTGGTCATTCATATCCGAGCCTATGGCCGTGGCTGCATTGATTCCGATGCCGCTCGAGGCACTCCCAGACTTCTGCTGGCTGTTCAGGCCCTCAATGAGCTGGTGGGTAATATAGGGATTATTATATATGTAGTTTCTAGAAATATATAGTTAATAGTTAGGCTCACCTTTGATCGCAGGCGCTTCAGTTTGCGTAATCGTTCTAGCCAATTCGATGCATATGGATGCTTCTTCTGCACACTTTGGTAGACTAGCGAGGCGAGCTGAAGATAATATAAATAATTAAATAGATTACCTAATTAAATGGCTTAAAGGAAACTCACATTGGCATGCAGTGCCATTTGACGGGCCAACAGAGGAGCACTGCGATCGGAGACGATACGGGGCTCTGGATGGCACACAAACTTTGATATCTCCGAGCGGGCCTTCACATATACCCGGTTGGAGTTAAGCTCGAGTGGTTCCACAATTACGCAAGCGTAGTTAAATTGTCCCTGTGAATAGTAAAGATTTGTATTATTTGCAATCCGATCCGGCTCGAAGGACCAACATTTACTGAACATTTTGTTTATAAATTTGTCTCGTTACTCACCGATATCGTGTTCAGGTTGTATTCCTCGCCGCTCTCGTTGTAGATGATCTTCACAAAGTCGTTGCCAATATGGCTCTTCTTCAAGTTGCAATTGGGATCGTCCTGCAGATTGGTGGGCATCAGTGTGGCCACATGGAAGGTGACCTGCATAATAAGGGGTATAAATCCAACAGAAAGAAGGAAACCAACACCGCACACTGACCTGCAGTATGTCATCTTTCCAGATGTAGGCAAACTTGCCATCGGCCCCATTCCTATCCAGCATAATGAACAGGTTGTTCTGCTCGGCCTCCTTCAGGCTGACCAGGGTACCGATGTTCCGCAGGAACTCCACATACCTGGCGCTGCCATGAGAGTTGCGCAGGATCTCCACCTCGTTGTTGCACTGCCCCTGGCCCACGTACAGCACGCCGATCTTGTGCGTCTCAAAGGGCGGCACCAGATCGATCAGGGTAACGGCGCTGGCATTTTCCGGACCCACCTTGAGCGGTACATCCGTAACGCCCAGCTGACCGGTGGTGTAGAGCTGCAGGAACACGAAGCTGGGGTTCATGCACAGCTTGGTGTTGATGGGCGGCTTGGTGGTGCCGAAGTTCCGGAAACTGCTGGCCGGCGGCGGACGTGCGCCACTCCCATTGCTGGGTATTCCCGAAATGGTTTTCGAGCGCCCTCGCATCATGTCTCCATTCCCATTGTTGCCGTTGTCATAATCCGAGGATATTGCGCCCCCGACGTTGGATCCATTGCTACCTCCGCCGCCGCCGCTACTCGACTTGGCCAGGGCACCGGGCTGCGGGACAGAGGTGCCGCCGAAGCTGGTCACCTTTCCGGTCGCCAGCAGAGGCAGCTGGCCGGGCGAAAGCGGCGGCTTACCTAGCTTCAAGGTTGAGCCTCCAGCAGCTTGCAGGGTCACGTGACTGCTCACATCGTCCGCCGAGTGCTGCTTGGGCGGGAGAGTGCCACTCTCCGGTTGCAGGGCCTGGGTGGCTGCAGCTGAGGGTGGCGTGGAGCCGGCTATCTCCTCCGGAATGGCCTCGCAGCTGACGCGCATATCCTTGGTGCTGTACTGGACACTCTTCTTCTTCAGCGTGAGCTGCGACTGCGGCTCATCGACGACGGACTTCACGACGGGCTCCTGGGACAGCGGCATGGGCTTGTTGGTGAGGAAGGACTGCCGCCAGCTGGAGCTCATCTCCGGGCTGGAGTTGACCCGACGCACGGGATTGCGGGCGCGACTCTGCGCATCCTCGAAGGCCAGAGAATCATCGTCGGCCTCGCCATCGCTCACACTCCCGCAGAGAGCGGCCTCCTTGCCGCGCTTGCCGGCAGCCGAGACGCGTGGAATGGGAATGGCAGCTGCAGAGGTGCCACTGCTGGACGCATTTCCATGACCATTTCCGTTTCCACTTTCCCCTCCGTTACCATTACCATTGCCGCCGCCCACCGAGTGAATCTCCTCCTGGCGCTGCAGGGCCCGAGCCTTGGCCACCATCCGGCTGCGAATGGCGCTCGCTGCTTGCGGGGCAGGGGCCTCACGTTCCGGTTCCGGTTCGGGATCAGCAATCAGCGGATGCGACGGAACCTGCTGAATCGAGGTGTTGTCCGGCCCGAAGACTCCGCCATGCGCCGTGGGCAGAAACAGCGAAACCACGTTGTTGAAGGGCAGATCCTGGCCGTAGCAGTCATTGGTGATGGGATTCTGGATGCGTGTTATCCACGAGACGTTGCCCGTTGGCCGGCGAATGAGGATCTCCGCCCAGCCAGTGCAGGCGCGCACACACACCGCCTGCTGAACCACCGATCCCGACGACGGACTCATGCTCACCGAGGATTGCGACAGGGAGTTGCCCAGCAGCGAGGTGTTGCTCCCCGTGTGCGGTCCCACATCCCCCAAACCACCGCTGCCCAAGGCCTCGGGATTCGAGCCACGACGTGACAATGCGTCCAACGAGGCCGTCGAACTGTTGGAGATCTGTCGGTGCGGATGGCCGGCAGTGGCAGCCGAGTTCGAGGATGAAGAGGAGGTAAGGTCGGTGCTGCCCGCGGACTCGTTGCCGCTGCTATGCTGCAGGCTCACCTTGGTGTAGCGTCTCTCGCGCTCCGGCGAAAGCGGCGGGCCGGCGGAGGCATCACTCAAACTCTTGGAATTCAGGCTGATGCTGGGCGCCTTGCCCAGCTGAGCGCAACGCTCGCAGAGACCGCTGCGCGTCGGTGCCGAGGGGCAGCCCGAAGTGGTGATGGTCACCAGATTGTGGCCCACCAGCCAGGTCTGGGAGACGCCATCCTTCAGCAGGTATTCGGCGGCGGGAAGACTGCAAGACCACCAAGCCTTTATGACAAGTCTGCCTTCACTTTGGGTACAAAACTTACCGCTTGGGCATCGAGGGACAGGGCGAGTAGGTGTGCCGGGCCAAAAAGTCGAAGCAGGTCTCGGCCAACTCGGCATGGATGTTGCGCAGCCCGATGTTCATCTGCGGCCGCATCTCCAGATCGTTCCAGGCATTGGCATTGTTGCGACTGCCGCCTTCGGTGAGACTGGTGCTTCGCTTTCGGTTGGACGAGTCCTCGTTGAGGGAATTCAGGTTCACAATGTCGCTGGACAGCATCTTGGCGTTTGATTGAATCGACTGAAAGTTAACAAGGTTTCCGGGAATAGTTATTGTTTTAGTTATAGGATACGATAGGATATAGGATCGGATATGATATAGGATAGGAAGATCAGCAGACAAGTCTTGGTGGGGCCCACAGTGCCATGAAGCCAATGTAGCAGTGACCTGTTAAAACTCCTATCAGCATCCTTATCCTGTTCTTTGTGAAGTCTAAGAGCTTGGAAGTGCGCTTCGGGTTGTATCTTGGCCATAGCTTTTGATACCTCACAACCCATTGCTGCTGTCCATTGTTAAGCGGCCGCAGCCCTCGAGTTCCGAGGTATTGTTACTTACGTTCTTAATGTAGCTGACACAGTTCTTGCGCAGCTCCAGCTTGCACTTGAGGAACCAGCCGGCGATGATGTGATGGGCCAGGGACACCGTATAGTGATCGTAGCGATGTGGCTTCGTGTACGGCAGGGTAATGGCAAACACGTACATGTTGTGCATGTTCGTGAAGTTCGCAAAGAGGTGCTTGGACAGGTGAATCAACACTGCAAATAATCAGTTTAAAATCAAGAAAGTTACCTCCCTTTGCTGACTAGAACTCACGCGACAGAAACTCCAGGACCGGCGTGGCCAGCGCATTCGTGTCGGACATCTTGCTCATCTGCAGCAGCACGGCCGGCAGCTTTCGCATCAGCGCCTCCGGCATCTCGAGTATCAGAATGGTCATTGTGTTGATGCAGACGCTGGCGACGCCGGTGAGAACCCTCGAGTTCAGGGCCGTGATGATGCCGTAGTGCTGCGGAGGCTGCAGGCTCTCATGGTAGATGACCAGCGAGGCGATGGCGGGCAGGACCAAGGCGTGAAATTCGTCGGTGGGCCGCTTGAACTTATTGTTGGTCACCGAGGTGATCTGGAGGAGCGTGTTGGCCATTTCCTCGATGTCGTTGCCCTGGACCAGCGCCTTGTTCTGCAGCACTTTGGGCAGCTCCCGAATGACCAGCTGGAACACCTGGTAGTCGGTGTCCTGCTCCAGGCAGCGCACAATCAGCTTGCACATGCGTCGCGTAGAAATGGCCGTGGGGTGAGCCTGCGGCAGCAGCGGCGAATCAATGCCCAGATAGTGACTGAACCTGACCACATCGTTGCTGCCCTCCGGATAGCCAATGTGATAGGAGCCATTGGCACGGGCCTTCAGCAACCACGTGAAGATCTATAGGAGATGATTAAGATCAGAGATTGCAACCCAAAGAAAAACCTTGTCTGACAAGGATATCCGTTTCTTTTTGATTTGGTCTTCGTTAGAGTTTTCTCAGTTGAATTTTTCGTGTTACGCTCTTTCAAAAGAGTCAGAGGGGCATCTCTATTATCTCCACTTACCTTAAATCGTACCACGCTGGTCTGCTCAAAAATCTTGGGCCGGTCGTAGTGCAGCTCCAGGTGATCCATCAGAATGTTGAATATCTTGAGCGCATGGGCCGCTGGCATGCGGTGCAGCTTGATGGCGAAAACCTTGACCAAACCATCGACGGCGGCTATAATGTCGGCAATTTCCGACTCGTTGCTGACCCAACCGCCCAGCGAAACATCCGACAGGGAAGCCTCTCCAGCTCCCGCTCCCGATCCCAGTGACCCATGGCGCGAGTGCTCAAAGGGTCGGTTGATGAGGGTCTCGAGGATGTCCAGCAGATCCATGCATCGCTTCGTGTCGCAGTGGGTGGCAAAGTTAGCCAGAGCACGAGCGACCGCCACTCGGACGTGCACACTGGGCTCCAGATGGATGTTGGACAGCAGGACGAGCACCACCCTGCTGAGAATCTCCTCCTCGTAACAGGCGCGGTTCTGGTCCATGATCCGCACCAGCGCCTCGATCGTCTTGATCCGTACATTCACGTTGGCCATCCGGTAGTAGCGACGCACGAACTGGGCCAGCACCTGAAGCCATTCCGGCCGAGTGGCCGTCACACGGCGCGATCGGTACTCGATGAGGGCCAGAACGGAGGCCTCCGGCCGTCGGTCCGCCACCCGCTCGATGAGATCGTAGATGCGCTCGACATTGCCCAGAATCTGGGAGCGATCCTGCTGCAGCAGCTTCTCAATGCAGTCGATGTTCTCGTGGAAATTGATCTGCAGATGATGCAGTCGGTCCTTGTTAATGTTGGTCGCTTCGTAGTACTCGATATTGCTGACGATCGCCGACATTATGTCGCAGACGCGATCCCAAATGATCTCCGAAAGCTGCTGCTTATTGATCACCATGCGAACGCTGAGGATCACCTCGAAGGTGACAATCACCTGTCGACTGTCCAGAGCCTGAAAGGGATGCAAATAAGAGTTTGAGCCCTAACCCTGTCAGCAGAGCAGAGATGCTCACCCGCAGGAAGGCAGTCAGCACATTCGTGGCATAGGTCATGGGCGAAACCTGGAAAATAATGTTCGAGCCGAAGATGTTCATGTTCAGGTGGAAGACGGCACCGCGCAGCATGTGCGCATCGTCGTAGAGAGCACGATCGTTGAGGATGCTGCACATCATCTTCATGGAATGATAGCCCAGCTGGGTGCCCAGCAGGTTCTTCATGATCTGAATAGAAATCGAAGCAAGAGTAAGGCTTGTAGAACCCCAAAAAGGCGCAAGGAACTGTAAACTTAAACTCTACACCCAAAAAAAAAACAAATGGGAAAGCTACAGTCGAGTGTGACCGACTGTGAGATACCCGCTACCCAAAAGCATTGTAGGTGAAATTAAATAGCACATGAACATGGAAAAAAGAAAATGTTGAGCAATGAAGAAGAATGAAGAAAAGTTGCAAGAAACATGTTGAGCAACACCAAAAAAAGACAAATGTTGCTTGGGATATGTTGCGCAACACGCACTCTCTCAAAAGCTATGTGCTCAGACACCCGGAAAGTATTCCTGATCAGTGCGATAGAGCGAAAGGGTGACTATTGACCTCTTGTGTTGACTCAATGCTACGGAACCCTTTTCGAGTGTCTGAGTTCTTAGCTTTTGAGAGAGAGAGAAGAAGTATAAGCATAAACAGAAACTTTATTGTTTAATAACTTCTATGTTTTACTCTAATTTTCAAAACACATCCGCGAATGCCTACTTATTTATTATATCTATTTATTTTACGCAAAAAATTACGATTATAGCTTATATACCGGTTTTTTATGATTTTCGGTGGCGGAAGTGGGCGTGGCCAAATTTTAAAACAAACTTGATCTGCGTGCAACAGATTTCAATGTTGTCACCAAATTTGATAGCTCTAACTCTTATAGTCTCTGAGATCTGTTGGACAGACAGACATGGCTAAATCGCCTCGGCTGGTGACGCTGATCAAGAATATATATACTTTATTGGGTCGGACCGGTACCCATAGGGTACAAGGGTATTATAAGTTAGTGCCAACCGAGAATGTATGTAACAGGTTGAAGGAGGCATCTCCGACCCCATAAAGTATATATATTCTTGATCAGCGTCACCAGCCGAGTCGATTTAGCCGTGTCGGTCTGTCCGTCTGGCTGTCCGTCCGTATAAAAAATCGTTAGAGAAACTATACTATTGTTACATGAATTTCGTACTTACTATTTTTTAATAAGAAACTTATTAATTTGATACTAGAAAGTATCAAAATTATATTAATATGTACCAAGACTTAAAAAAAATCTCTAACGCGACAAAAGGAAAATCACTAAATTCCAGCTAACATATCGCGATGTTATCGAAATTTCGATGTATGAAGGTTCGTATAAAATTAATACTCAAAAATACACAATTAAAACTATAGAGTATAAAAACTATACTATTAAGTACACATTTGATCTTATGATGTATTAAATCTATACTAAACTCGTTATAAATACCCTTGAGTATATTTTTAAGCAACGGTTAACCTCTTGTATTTTTTTAGTGTGTATTATCTAGACGTAGACCCAATATTGCTGAACCGAGGTCACCACCTTCCCGAGAACTGGGTCATCGTCCCTCTCAGCTTAAAGACCTTGAAAATGTGTTTTTCAACTAAAAGGCACAAATTCAATGATCACATTTTGGGAGTTGGCTTAATCATCATCTCGCGAAACAAGCTTGTTAGGCGATAAGAGGAAGTCGGAGGGAATATCAAGCCAGATACAGACTGAGCAGAATTCTCATTAGTATTAATAGGAAAATGTTGGGGCCAATCTCTGCCAGCGATTGCCAAATGAGCTGATAAATCCGCAGCCAAAGCGAGGGCATAAAAAGCGAAGCAACCCCAAATCAACACCGCATTTGACGGAATCTCTAAAAATAAACGAACATCCTAAGGAGAATGGAATGTGAGTAACCAAAAGAATATGTTCTCCATATGCAGTTTAACCCAATTCCTCCTCCACTTCCGCCCAGATCGACTTCTCTTAATTGGGCTCCTGCTGGCCACCACCACAGTAGTCTCGGTTACTGCCGCCGATCCGGATATAGCTGCTCTCTGCCAGATTTCAGAGCCCTGGCAAATGCTGCCACATGAGCATCAGTGCCAGAGGTTCTATGTCTGCACAGGCGACGGGGAGGTGCCCTTCCAGGAGTTTAGCTGTCCGGCGGACTATCATTTCAGCAGGAAGCTGAAAATATGCGTGCCCGGCCGCTGCTCCGACTCTTTCGTTTCATCCTCTACTTGTGGCATCCGAAACAATGTCGAGCGAATTCCCCATGACTGCTCGAGCTACAAGCAATGCCTGTACGGAAGGGCCTTTGCTGTGGCCAAGTGCTCGGCCGGACACTACTTCGATCCGAACCGCAGAGCCTGCTTACCCGTGGCCGTGACGGCGGCTCACCAGTGCAGCTGTGTGCTGCCGGATAACGCCACCCTGGCCAACCCCTATGACTGCGAGACCTACTTCCGCTGCCAGGCGGGACAGGCAGTGCTGGTGCAGTGTCCACCAGGGGATTACTTCAAGGAGTCCGCAGGCGCCTGTCTGCCGGATCTCACGGGTATTTGTATGGAGAAGCCCACCATGCCGCCGCAGGCGATGCTGTCGGAGAAGGCCCTGGCTTTGGACGAATGCATCCGGACGGGAAGCCGCCTGGCGCCACACAGTCGTGATTGCCAGCGATACTATATCTGTGCCAGGATGCGGGTGATCGAAATGCGCTGTCCCCGGGGTCAGTACTTTGATGTGGTGCATAGGTTGTGCAGCCTTGATCGGCAAAGCGAATGCCAAGAGCCCGAGGTGATAGAGAACAAAGGGCAACTGGGTAAGGAGGATCAAGAAGTGGATATTAAAGTGAAGCAGAAGGAGTTGGAAGGGTTAGAGTCGGCCTTGCCACTGCCAGAGGCCAATGCCAAGCAGCCGCCGCCTCCGCCACCGGAAATGGATGTAGTTAGCAACTACGACAAGTTCTCTTCAAAGTTCGTTTCGCTATAACCAGTTACTTATAAGAGTTAAAAAAAAATAAATATATTTTTAATCCAAAGCTGCAGCATGAACATGTACAACTGCGAATATATTTTACTAAACGATTTATAGCCCCACTGCAAAATATTTTCGACAATTGAATGTGGGTGACTCCACTGCTCAATCTACAATGTAGAATGTAGATTCTACATTCTTGGGCGACATGTGAATGGGACGAACAGCTGATCCAGTAATTTCAGGCTTTCTTTTACGACGTTTGGTAGACATGGACACCGTGTCCTATTAAAATTTAATCGCCCCATTCAAATACTTTTTAATACCTTGCTTGGAGCTTTAAATTCTTGTATACCAAAGAAAAATCGGGTGTTTTCCTGGTACAGCTTAAGGACCATCGCATTGTGCAGTGGCGACCACGAAATGCTGCGCTGGATCTAGTTCTCATTCATATTTGTGTAAAAAATATTCATAATTTCAAAAACAATAAGAAATTAGGGAAGGGTTAGAAGGATAGGCAAGGAACTTACGAAATATCGCTTAAGAATCGATATTTTTCGGTATTTTTTTGTTAGTATGTATTGAAACCTTCGGAGCGAATGGTGAATGGACCATCCCTCCTTATGGGAGACCCCGTGTAAAGGAATGGACCTTCCTCAAGAATGTAGCTGAATGTTGCAGTGGAACAAGGCTATTAAAACCAACTCGAGCAGGGCTTAATTCGGATTGTTGCCTGTTTGGATGCTAATTTCAAGTTTTCAATTGAAATATGAAAGCACATAAAGTAAGTAAAATTAGTTAAGGGAAGTAAGCAATAGTTTCTCCAAGTTTAGTAGCAATAATCTATTAATAGGTGTTAATGTGCTACTTAAAAACCTCTATATAAAGTCTATATAGTGGTCTTAATTACTTAGATGATAGTTCAAGACTCACCTTAAATGAAGCCGGACAGTAGGGCGCATGATTGACCGTCCGACACAATGTAGTGATGCACTGGGGCAGTGGCTCGCTGGGAAAGATGGTGTACCCGATAACCATCTCCAGTATTGTCAGGCACTGTAAGCCAATCTCATCGACGGTCACGCTGCAGCTCAGTTCGCAGGCATTCCTTCGAAAATACAGAATTGGTTATCTGCGTCATTAAGATCATTATGTCGTCGTCGTCACCCACTGCACGATTCCCACGAGAATGTCCTTGTCCAGATGGGCGGCATTGAACTTGATCAGATTGACCAGCATGTCAAGATAGGGGCTCAGCAGATTAGCCTCCGTTATAGCTGGGATCCAGAGCAGCATGAACTTGCCAATCTGCAAAGCAACCAACCAATGAATTCGGGTTTCAAGGGAGTCAACAATCGCTTGCCTTCTCCTCGAAGTTGGTGATGTCCTTCCCATTGTCGGTGAGTGTGTCGAGCAGTTCGAGCAGGTGGCGCAGATCTTCGCGCGCCTCGTGGTTCTGGATGACCAGGAAGAACTTCTCCCGCATAAGGGTCAGGTTCTTGTACTGTGTGTGGATGAGCCGCTTGTAGAAGCTCAACGCAATCTGGCGCGTTTCGGCCGGCTTGTTGGGCACGATGAGATCGTTGGTGAGATTAAAGAGAATGGTAATAGAAGTCTGCAAGGAAGGCGGATAACAGAAATTAGCAGTAATCAAGAGTTTGACTTTCCCGTCCGTACACACCTCATCCAGATTGAAGTTGTGCAGATGCATGTCTCCCAGCTCCTTGAGCATCCTGCAGCGCTCCGCCACCGGCTGCTCCGGCCGCAGCTCCCTCTCGAACTCCGGCCGCAGGGTCCGCTCTCCTATGTATCCTGGTTAATGATCATTTGTAATGTTTTTTTTTTTTTTGTCCAATAGGAGTGCGCCCAAACTCTTTGTTACCTGCCGGCTTCGATTTCAAGAACAGCTTGAACTTGGCCTTGTCCTTGGAGCTCATGGTGCTGCGTCGGTCGTGGGCGTGGTCGGTGGATCGGTTGGCGGTGTGTGGGTGCGTGTGGAACCAGCGATTCCTCGATTTATATCCTTATAACAATTTACACACAGAACACAGAGCAAAAAATCAGCAAAACAGCTGAAGCAATCGTGGCAGTGTTACCAGGTGCCGCTGGTCCCGTTAAACCAAAAACTTGAAGTGGTATTTATTTTTTGACTTTCGAAAGGATCGATGTCATCGATGTTTTTCGATATTATCTATCTATCTATATAAAATGGCAATATAAGGAATATTCTTTAAATGGAAAATCATAAAAGGTATTTATATTAAATTTCTTCATCGTTTTAATTAAAATTAAAGTCTGAGGTCATTTTTATTATTTTTCCTATTTTTCTTTTTATTTAAAGGCAAGGTTAAAAAAAAAATTTAAAAAAAAAGCTAATTAAAACTCTCGATAGTATCGTGATTGTCGAAAAGACATCGATGGTGCCTCTCCATCGATAGTGCCATCGTTTTCTCAGTTCTAATCGATAGTGCCATCGATTGATTTCCAGCTCTAGCGTCTGTAAAGTGTTAAAATAATTTTGTACTATTGCATCGCCTTGAAAAAATCAGTCACTCCGAATATATGTATTACGTGTGACTGCCAGCCTGATTCCGTATATCATTCGAGCAATTCCCCCGACTGTTTGCTAGTAGCAGCTACCACCGAATTCGGCCCGCTAATTGGCAATCCGATTCCAGGGAAGGAAACGCAAAAGGAGAAGCGGAGAACAAAAGGAGGTGGAAAACAACAGTTAATCGTCAAATTTAACGCGTCGAACAAATAGGCAAAGGTGAGCAACTACGCTGTACACGCTCACAGAAACACACACACACACACAGGCGCCTTATCGCCTGCGTATGGGTGTGCATAAAAAATTAAAACAATATTTGCTCATCCGATTATTACTATAATAATTCGCGTCCATATATTATTAGCAGTGTGCGTGCGCCTGCCCTGGATATCCGAGCGAGCTAGTGTGCGGGCGCGCGTATGTGTGTGTGATGAAATGCAATTTTATCTTGGCATTTTGCGCGCCTCCGCGTTTCGTTACGTTACCCTTGTTATTCCGATTCGGGTTCCGTTTTTCATTCCTCTATTCCATATTCGCTTTTGTTTGGAAAAGCTCTGTCGCCATTTTCGTACCCTCGCTAACTTTTCACTCGCTTCCGTCGCTCCCAAAGGTAAACGCATCCACTATGAGCTCCGCGGAAGAAAACAGCAACAACAGCCCGGCCACCACGCCCCAGGACAGCGAGGCCACTGAGCAGGCAAATCTTACGGATCTCGAGAAGATCGAGGAGGAGAAGTTGAAGTCCAAGTATCCCAGCGGTATGCGCGTGCCCGGCGGGCACTCTGCCTTTCTCCAGAAAAGGCTGCAGAAGGGGGTGAGTGTTGACGGTGCTCGGTCATCTGCATATTAATCCATAAGTTACGCGGAACATTTGTATGGGCGCTCGCTCTATTCTAGACTGATCTTTAGTATGAGATAAACATTATCAGTTCGTTGATGGGGCAAGTAGTAGCTGAGCTGACCAAGACTGAGAAAAAAGCTTTCGTATTACGTTTAGCTTATGTCTTTAATTTCTTTTACCATGTCATCCGATTTCATAACCAAAATCTCTCCCCACAGCAAAAATTCTTCGACTCGGGCGACTATCAGATGGCCAAGCAGAAGGGTGGCAGTGTTAAGCAGGTCTTTGCCAACAAAGTGACCACCGGGGAGGCCATTCCCACGCCAGAAACCGTGCCGGCACGCAAGACGTCGATCATCCAACCATGCAACAAGTTCCCGGCGACGAGCTAATTCACTCACCTCTCGCCACGCCTCCTCGCCTCCACTCTACACCCACAACCTCAACTGCAGCCAGTTCACCCCGTTCCCACTTCAAATGCTCTATATCTAATTTTAAAGAAAACCCTAATGCTAAGATGGCTGCTGGCCGGATTTCGCGGAAGTTTAATCAGAAACAAAAGAGAAAAAAAAAACAGAATTTGTAGCTCCCCCGATGATCGTTGATCCCCCGTAAACCTAAAGCGCCACCCGTACAGCGCTCTTGCCTTGCCTTCTTCGCTTGTGGCCAATCAATCTCAAGGTCCCGTCTCTTCAGTCCATCTCTCAGGCCTGAGAAGCGAAGATGAAGGATGGCAAGCCGGGGGCAGCGCAAACTTTACTGAAACAGTTATATATATATCTCTATCTGTCTAACATTAACATAACTTATCCTGATCGTACGTAGTTGTAAGTATTACGAGCATAATAAATTTAAGTTGGAGCCTCAGCCACACAAGCATTGTTCTCCGTAAATACGTGGGATTCCTTCAACTATTTATGATATATTTCTCATCTTAAATGTTCAGTAAAGAATGCTAAAACCAATCATAAGCAGTTAAAGGAATTTGCACGTTTGTAAACATCCAAAAGGTGAATAAATAGGTCGCTGCTGCTTGCAGAATATTCAATTTGCAGTGCGAAAGCCTGTCGTCGAGCGTTAAAATCGATTTGTAAATGAATCAGAGCGATGAAGAATTCGCGAGTATTGAGCTAAAATAAATTGTATGTACGTACTACTTAAAAATGTGATGATTTACTGGGGCGCTAGATCAACAATTGAAGGTAAGTGTTTATTTAACTGATAAATGACTGGGTGGCAATCATCTTAATTGATTATATAAATCGCATGGTAACCAATTTAGAGTTACAGATATTTACAGCACCCAAGTCAAAATGTTTATATATTTTGTGTAAGTGATGGAAACTTTTCGGATTATGTAAGCTAAACCAAACCTTAATGTAAAATCTCTCAGGGTCACTAGCTCTTAATCTTGGGCTTTCTTTTTAAGGGACTATACCAGAGTAACATTTTTTTTTTTTTTTTTTTGCTTTCGTAAAATAATTTGTACTTTTAACAATATCTTGTGAAAGCGTTTTTAAGGACGACCGCTCGCAGGAGGGATACGGCTTGATCAAAATTTAAACGTGTTTTTTTCGAAACGACATTTTTCAAAACTGCTGCCATCATAACTCGACGACAAATTGACCGATCGCTTTCAAATTTTAACTGGGTATTTTTGAATATGTTCTCCATACAATGACCCACGAACTTTTTCATTTGATAAAAATTTTCAATTTGGCAAAAAAAAAAGCAAAAGTCATATACTTATTCGGCCGGAATCGTGTCAGCAGTTGGGGTACTTTTTTTTGGCACCTCCGGAAACTGCGTATAATACCATTATTTTTCAAATTTTTTGTGACAAAAATATAGCTGAAGATATGCCCTATTATATTTAAAAACGTTCACATCCTATAGAGTACTTTATTAAAATTTTTTTTTTTCAAAATTGCCTATTTTTTCATGTGTTACATTGGTATAGCCCCTTAAGTCCCCCTTTGTGATTTGATATATATTTAATTTTGTAACCATGCAAACTAAATATAAATAAATTACTCGTTTGGGAATTGGCATGGTTTTGAGAATCAAATAATTCTTAGTTAGGATCTTGCTTTGAGTTATCGGCAATTCCTAAGCTTTAGACTGAAACTCGTCTAGTACATCTTCGTAATTAAGCGGATTAAAAGTTTTAAATTGACTCAAGTAACCGTAGTTTAAAAAGAAAAATTAATTTTTCTCCCACCCTGGAACTATAGGGCTCATTTCTCAAATCTGCGTCGCAGGCTAAGATATCGCCGATAGTTTACAGCTATTGTGTTGTTTATTTTACCCCGATTAGGGCACACTGCTCTGGTCTAACTCCTGGTCACACTGTCCGCCATTGCTAGATAAGAGAAAAACCGGAGTTTAAATTAAATTTTGCCATTTCTAGTTGCAACAAAAGTGCATTTCGCAACTAGCACCGTGCCGGCAACTGTTCTTAGGACTTCGCGTGCTGCTCAGATATTCGCCAAACGGCCGGAAACACGGTGAAATGTAGATGTCCACCAAGCGGCGGTCGCAGCAGCAGCAATAACAAAAGCAAAAGTGAAATTAAGGCCGCTGGAGAAGCGGACCTGCTATATCCCCAAGGCGGCGCCATGGAGAACCTCAAGATAAGCGACAAACTATTCGAGGATGTGATTTATTATGTGCTTGGCAACCTGGATGAAGAGGTAAAGCAGACGGACCGCTGTTGCCTGTACTTGCATTGTGCTCCGTGCGTGCGTGTGTGTGTGTTTGTGTTTGTGCGTGCGGCTGTGTTTGTGTTGGTGCGTCCACAGGGTGAACCGCGGCAATGCGCGCCAATAATGTTGCCGTGAACCAGGGGGTACCGGCAGCACCTCATATCGCACAGGGTGACTCGGGCAACGATGCACGACGCGGAGTTTCTATAAACATTACACGGCTTCACTTTTATAGCACAGGATCAGCTGTTTATGGTTTATAGAAATCGGAATTCTAATAATCTCCCCTTTGCAGATCGAACGCTTCCTCAAGAGCGGCGGCGCCCAATCCAGGCGCTTTGCGTCGGACACAATCACGCATCTAATATGCGCCACCAACTATTTGGAGGAGGAGCTGTCCATGAACCTGGACCTGTACAGCGCCATACCCGTGACGGAGCAATGGATCGTGCACAGCGCCAAGCTGGGCCGCATGGCCTCGACGCGGGCCTTCGACCTGAGTCCAAATCAGCTCCGGCTCATGCGCGGCATCCGCGTGGCCATCACCAATGTGGTGGCGGGGGATCGCAGGCGCCTCTACGCCATGCTCACCTACCACGGAGCCGTCGTCACGCATAGCTTTGGGGCCACCAACACGCATCTGGTATGCGGGGCGGCCAACGGCGGCATCTACAATAAGGCGCTGGCGCTGCCCAAGAATGCCATTATCATAGTGACGCCGGACTGGGTGACGGACTGCCTCAAGTCCAGGAGCTGCCTGCCCACCGAGCCCTATCATCCCAGGCTCTTGAAGCCCATCGAGAAGCAGCGGACGCAGAAGCAGCAGGTGGCCACGCAGCAGCAGCAGCAATTCCAGCAGCAGCAAATCCTTCAGCAGCAGCAGCAGCAGCAACTGCAACAACAACAGCAACAGCAAATCCTTCAGCAGCAGCAACAGGCGGCACAGCAACAACAACCACCACCGCCGCCTGTCACTCCCTCATCCACGCTATCGGACATCCTGGGCTTTGGCGAGGACAGTGCGGCTGCCAAGAGCATCGCTAGTATCAAGTCGCAGCTTCAGGCTTCGGCCGAGCAGATACAGCAGCAACAGTTGCCCGTGCCCAGTGCCCCGCAGCAGCAGCAGCCGCAGCAGGTGGTCTTTGTGCGACCTCAGCCGCAGCCTCAGCAGCAGTTGCTGCAACAAGGCGTTGCTCAAGCGCCTCAGGCGCCGCCCTCGCCACACCCGCAGCAGCAACAGCAGTTGATTATACAGCAGCAGAAGATCATACCCGCCGCTCTGCAGCAGCCACAGCAGAACCAGCAGCAGATCAAGAACATTCTGCAGCAGCAACGGCAGCTGAAGAACTCGCAGGTTCAGCAACAACAGGTTCAGCAGCAGCAGCAACAGCAGCAAATTCAAATGATTCAGCAGCAACAGCAGCAGCAGCAGCAGCAACAACTCATACAGCAGGAGTCACAGCAGCAGCAGCTGCAGCAACAGCAGTCGCCGAGACTGCCTACCACTCCAACGGGGCGACAAACGCCTCGAACGCCGCAGTCAACCACGCCGCAGCCGGTGCAGTCGCCGCAGCAGCAGCAGCAGCATCAGCAGCAGATAGTCCAGCAGCAGCAGCAGCAACACCAACAAGTGCCACAGCAGCAGCAGCATCAAATTGTGCAGCAACAGCAGATAGTTCAGCAACAGCAATCGGTCCCAGTTTCGCCGCAAATCATACACCAGCACTTGATGCGGCAGCAACAGATACTGAACCAGAGCCAAATGCAGCTGCAACAGATTATCCAAAGCGGACAGGCACTTACGCCGCAGCAGCAACAGCAGCAGAGGCAGAATCAGCAGCAGCAACAGCAGATATTGCAGCAGCAGCAGCAGCTGCAGATGCAAATCCAGCAGCAGCAGCAGAATCTCCAGCAACAGCAGCAGCAGCAAGGCCTTCAGCAATCGCCGCGAATGGTGCAGAACCGCTCGCCCGTAATGCCGCCCAGCACTCCATCCCCATCGCTACAGCAGCAACAGCATCATCCGAACATGTTGCCGCCGCAATCCCCCCCGTCAGCTGCAGTCTCCGGCCCCGCAAATGACGCCGCCGCCACCGCCGTCCCCGCAAAGCGCCCAGCAACACTTGCGCCAGCATCAGGTGCAGCAGCAGCAGCAGCAAATCCAGCAGAGTCGTCAGCAGCAACAGCACATGTCGCCGCAGCAACAGCAGCCGTCGCCGTCTATGATGTCCCCGCAACAGCAGCAGCAAATGCAACCCTTTCAGCAGCCCGTCCATCAGCAGCAGCGCATGCAGCTGCAGCAGCAACAGCAGCTGGCCCAGCAACAGCAGCAGCAGCAGAGTCCGCAGCAAATATCGGCACCCCAATCGCCGCAGATTCCCCAAACTCCGCCCATGCAACAGAACAAGCTGCACCATCATCAGGTGCCGGGTCAGCCGCAACAGCAGCAGCAGTCCTTCTCCCAGCAAAAGCCCATCGATCCCACAGATCCCGTCCAGGTGGCTCAGGTGCTCAGCCGTTCGGCATTGAGCAGCAACCAGGACTCGCTGATAATGCGGCAGCAACAATTAAAGCAGCAACAGCAGTTGCAGCAGCAGCAGCAGCAACAGCAAATGGGTCCGCAGCCCCAGCAGCAACAGCAACAACAACAGCAACAGCCCCAACAACAGCATACTCCATCGCCGCGACAGTCGCCGCTGCAGCAACAGCCAACCACACCAACAATTCAACAGCAGCAGCAGCATCAACAGCAGCCACCAAATCCCCAGGTAAGTGTCCTAACCTTAACCGAACAAAATATTACTAAAATCTTACTAATAATGAGCACTAGTACCATTATGTTAGCCTATACACATCCCTACCCTGGATACCCATGTTTGATTTTCACCCAAATTGAGTACATAATTTGAAAACAATAAAAATTAAATAAGGGCGATATAAGAACCTTTTTGAGAGCTTTTCCCTTTATTTAACTATGTTTTTATGAGGTACGAATCGTTTTAAATGTTTGTGAAACTGTGTACAAGCTCAGCTCTTCTATTTTAAATGACAAATAAATTTATTTTATTTTTGTTGGCATAACTTCTCTGAGTTAATATGTCACAGTTTTTTTTATTATATTTTAAATTCTATTAAGAATACTCACAAAATATTGTTACGACTCGGACTCGAGAACTCGGGACCATCAAATTCATAGTCCAGCACTCTACACATCGCTCCACAGAGGCAAATCAGGCAATAACATTGAAAACTTAAATGTACTTTGTGGTTCGGCGTTCGGTTACCTTAGGGTCAGTCAAGGAGTACTATAGGTTAGTTAAGGTTCGGTAGGGATATTTTCAGTCAAGTGGAAGCTTTTAAAAATAAAGTGCCTTGCTTATAAACTATAATTAGATGCAATAGTAATAATAATGAATAAAAATAAAGTAAATAAAGCTGGAAAACACGCTGTCCCAAAAATACAAAAGATAACCAAAACCGCTGGCACTTCTGAACTTTAGCAAGATTAATGTGATTAATTCCGATGTGTGCTTTTAGCAAATACAACAACAACAACAAGTTCTGGCCCAGCAACAGCAACAAGTGCTAGTACAGCAACAACCTCAACCAGGACAACCTCAGCAGCAGCAGCAGCAGGTCATCACCCAGCGACATGTAATAAACACATCAACGGCGCAAGGACAACAGATTATCCAAAGTCTGCAACAGAAGCAACAGCAAATGCTGCATGTTCAGCAGCAGCAGCAACAGCCCCAACAACAGCAGCAACTTCCTCAGGCGCAGCAACAGCAGCAGTTGCAGCAGCAGCAGCCGCAACAACAACAGCAGCAGGTCCAGTTCACTCAGCAACAGCAAATTGCATTGGGAGCCGGGGGGCAAGTGCGGATTATTCAGCAAACGATTCAGCGGCCGCAGCAGCAGGTGCCACAACAACAACAACAGCAGCAACACCAACCGATTCTCGGGCAGTTTCCGCAACAGCAGCAGCCCCAGCAGTTGCAGCAACAGCAACAACCACCACAGGTACAGGCCTTGCAGCAACAGCAAATCCAACAGCAGCAGCAGCAGGTCCTTGGAGTTCAGCAGCCACAGCAGCAACCACCACAGTCGATGCAGCCGCAGGGGAAGACCTTCATCATCAGCCAGCAGCACTTCAATCAGCTCAGCCTGGCCCAGCAGCAGCAGATACTGGCTCAGAATCCGCAGAGCCAGAACGTTTATGTTGTGAATCAGACCAACATCTCGCAGCAGCAGCAGCAACAGCAACTGGTGCAGCAGCAACAGCAACAGATGCTGCAGCAACAGCAGCAGCAGATCATGCCACAGCAGCAACAGCAGCAGCAGCAGCGGATGCAAATGCAGCAGCAGCCGCAGCAAATCGTGGTCAATCAGCAGATCCTGAGCGATCCGCAGCGCTTGCAGTATCTGCAGCAACAGCAGCTGCTTCAGAAGCAGCAACAGCAGCAGCAGCAGCAAATACTTATACAGCAGCAGCAGCAGCAAAATCAACAGCAGCAGCCGCCGCAGCAGATACTGCAGCAGAAGCTGCCCATCGATCCGCAGCAGCAGCAGCAGATCATGCAGCAAGTGCTGATAACGCAGCAACAGTTGCCTCAGCGCACGCCGCCGCCCCAGCAGCAGCAGCAGCAACAACAGCTGCTGTTGCAGCAACAGTCGCCGCAACACCATCAGCAAATGCCGCAGCATTGGTCGCCGCAAAGTCCGGCCTCGGGTCAGATAGCGCCCACCACTCCGGGCACGCCCACCAGCAGTGTGGGCATGCAATCGCCGCTGCCGCTGCCCACAACTCCTCAGCAGCAGCAGCAGCCTCAGCAACCGCAGCAGTTTATACCGCGTGGCCTAAGACCACAGGCTTCGTGGCCCGGCCAGCAGCAGCCGCCTCAACAGGGTCCGCAGCAACAGCAGCAGCAGCAGATCGTGCTCCCGCCGCCACCCCAACAGCAGCAGCAACAACAGCCGCAGCAGCTGATATTGCAGCAGCCGCCGCAGCAACAGAAGATAGTCCTCGACGAGAAGACGCACGCGCACTTCATGTCCCTGGACGCGCACAAGCGAGCCGAGTACATCACCAAGTTGAACCAGCAGAACAAGCCCCGGGTGATGCTGCGCCAACAGGTGGCCTACCAGCCGCGACCTGGGGCTCCGGGTGGGATAGTCGCCACACGTCCTACGGGGGGACCCGTTGTGCCGCCGGGCCACATCATTGTACAGAGCCAAATGCCGCCGGGACTGACGCAACAGCAGCAGATGCTCTGGCTGCAGCAGCAGGGCAAGCGCCAGGTGGTGGTCCGTGCGGGCGGAACTCCCGGCCTGAGTCCGATTCAGCAGCAGCCGCCGGGAGTGGTGGGACAGCCTCAGCCGCAGCAGCAACAGTCACCGCAGCAACAGCAGCAGCAGCAGCAGGCGTTCAATCCCATCAACGATCCGAACCAGCAAATGCTGCTGCAGCGCCAGCAACTGCGCGTCCAGCAGATCCCCATCCAGCAGCAGCAGCAACAGGCGCCGCAGCAGCAGCAGCTGGGTAAGCAGACGGTGCAGCTCATCACGGGACCCAACGGACAGCTGATAGAGCAGCAGACGATTGTCCAGCAGCCGCCAACGCCGGGAACACCCACCACCCCAGGCGCTGTGCCAGGTCCTGTAATGACGCAGACCTTGGTCATGACCACAAGTGAGTAGAGGATCTGCGTGACCCTTGATTATCCCCATTACAGCCCCTTCCATCTCTCCATCAGCTCCCGATGGACAGCCGCAACAGACTCCGCAGCAGATGAACCTGAAGACCAAGACAGCCCTGGCCAACATGCTGAGCAACCGCTTGGGGGGCAACAACGGAGTGCAGACGCCGCAGCAGCAGCTGATCCAGCTCCCCGATGGCCAGCAGCAGCCACAGATTGTCCAGCAGGTGGTGACGGGAGCCACGCCCCAGCAGCAGCAGCAGTTGCTACTGCAGCAGCAGCAGCAACAAATGGTGGTCCAGCAGCAGCATGTGGAGCCCCCCTCGGCGGCCGGGGCTCTCAGGATGATGGGCCAGCAGCACAACGCAGCAGCCGGACCACCGCGCACGCAGCAGGAGTTGCTAATGATGCAGCAACAACAGCAGCAGCAGCAACAACAGATGCTGCAGCAGCAGCAAATGCGACGGGTGATCGCTGTGCCGCAGCAGCAGCAGCAGATGCCGCAGCAGCATCTGGTCCAGCAGCAGATAGTCGTGGCTCCAGGAGGGACTGCCCCACAGCAGCAGCAACAGATGGCCGTGGGCGTGCTGCCCGTACAGCAGCGGGGGGCACCCCATGGCTACATGCAGGCTCGACCCGGTCAGCCGCCGATACCGATGCCGCAGTTCTACGGCCACAACCCGAACCTGAAGCTGCCCCCTGATCTCTTCCTCGTGGGCTGCACCTTCTACATCGTGGAGTACGACGAGACGGACGGCGACGAGCTGCCCATCTGGCTGGACACCATCCGGCAGTTTGGCGGCGACATCGAGCGCGTCTACTGCCCGCGGGTGACGCACGTCATCTGCCGCACCCAGCGGCACGGGGTGGTGATGCAGGCCCTGCGGGACGCCAAGCGCTGCGTCACCGCCTACTGGCTGAGCGACATCTGTCTTAAGCGCCAGCTGATGCCGCCCTGGCAGCCGCTCCACCTGCCCTTTCCCAGCCAGTTTGGCTACCGAAAGCCGCTGGAACGGTACATCATCACCTCGGAGGGATTCGAGGGCGAGGAGCTGGTGCGGCTGCAGCAGATGGCCGAGGAGTGCGGCGCCATTTACACCTCGTACCTGTCCAAGGTGAATACGGTGATCGTGTGCCGGCAGCTCGAAGGCAACAAGTTCAACGCGGCCAAGGAGTGGAGCATACCGATGGTGAACGCCCTCTGGCTCAGCGACGTCTGCATCGGCAACCTGAGCGGCCTGTCCCAGTACGACAATCCCAAGTATCAGCAGTACAGCCTGATCGCTCCTTTCCGCATCGAATGCAACCTGGTGGCGCATCTGCTGAGTAAGTGTCTCGTTAACTGTGTCCCTTTGCTAAAATGAAACTAATTTCCCTTTCCCTTGCTTGAATAGCTGCCTGGAAGGCGCCCATAAACCTCACCCAGGAGGCGCATGAGCGTGTCAAGCGCCATCTGTCCGATCCCTTTGGCGGCGAGCACAAGCTGAAGCGCCAGAAGCTAAACGCCTTCCAGCAGGAGCAGCTGCCGGAGCAAATTATCTGCCTCGAATATCCCACGAATACCAAGCCGCCAAAGGTTATCTTCTCCCAGGTGGCCGAGGCCGAAGCCCTCAAGAAGGCAGTGTTGTAAGTACACAAAAGTAGCAAATACTTGGTGATAAGTGTAGCTGAACTATTGAGTTGTTGAGTTTTGATAAGTATTTATAAGTGTTGTTGAGTGTTGAGTTGTTGAACATTGCTGGTATTATTATATATGCTATTAAATAAATTGGTTAATTTAGTATTAATTATGCTAAGTTAATTCATTAATGTATTTTTGAGTGTTGTTGAGTGTTGTTGAGTATTGAGTTGTTCAAATTCAATATTAAATATATTGATTAATTTAGTATTAATTAAGTTAATTCATTAAAATATTGTTGCGCGTTGTTGAATATTCATTGTTGAAAGTCAATGAACACTTATAAATGTTATTAACAACCTTAACAAACTTAACTTATACATGCTATTATGAAATACTTTGTGATAAGTGTTGTTGAGTGTTAAGTTGTTGAAGTTTGTAAAGAATTTTTAATTGTCGAATTGTTGAACATTGCTAGATATTGTTGAAAGTTAATAAGTACGTATTAATACTATTAACTACATTGATTTATTTAGTATTAACTAAGCTGAGTTAATTCATTAATGTACTGTTGAGTGTTGTTGAATATTCATTGTTGAAAATTCTTATACATTTATTTATATTTATATTTATTTCTTGACTTTTCTTTGCAGAATCTTGGGTGGAATCGTTGTGGACAGCCCGGCAGATGCCACTCACCTGGTAATGACACGCGAGAGCCGCACCTGCAAGCTAATCCAGGCCTGCTGCCACGTGGACTTTGTGCTCAAGTCCAGCTGGATTGTGGAGAGCGCCAAGGCCGGTAAGTTCGTCCCAACCGATCCCTATCGCATCCAACACATACCGGTGGACGAGAATCTGCAGTTCAATCTGAACACCGTCCTGTGCGCCCCCACACGATCGACGCTCTTTGCCGGCAAGTACTTCTATGTGACGCCGGATGTGTTCCCGGCCCGCGACGAAATCATTCGGATGATCGAATCATCTGGCGGCAAGGTGGAGCCAAAGCGAAGGAGCGGTGCTGCTGTGGCCGAGGCCCACGTCCAAGCGCCCGACTCCTACATCATCGTGACCTGCCCGACGGACATGCATCTGTGTGCGGATCTCACGCGACACGGGAACCCCAAGTGTCACATTGTGTCCACGGAGTTCGTGATGAGCTCGATACTCAGGCAACAGCTGGAGATAGAGCCTAACCTCATACCCTACCTGTACAACAACAACAATGTGAATAGCTGTAATAGCAATAAGGCCTCCTAGCGCCGAGTTTTCTGGCTGCTCTAGACCCTTTAGAGCCTGTAGTGGGGTCTCTGAAGGAATCACTCAAGAATTTATGCGAGCTGTAATAATACATAAGTATGTAGGTAGGGTAGTAGAGAGCATGGCGAGAAAATTGATCCTCCAAGACAGTGGCTATTCCACGCATGCACAAGTGGAATGTGCCCACCACTGGTCTATAATGTCATTGACTGACTGAATCAATTACAGCTAACCTGCTCCAGTTTCTTATGATATACCAACACACGAATCTAGTCCACGGAATTCGTCAATGATAGATACCAGCATATCGGTTGCTCTTGTATATTCTTTACATGTACGATATATTTTTTCAAAAATGCATTCTTATTCCTAACGCATTTTTCTATAAAGTGTATATATACTCTATTTTTTCTCGAACTGCTAACAAGTCACAACTTTAGCTTATGATTAAAGCTACCTTTCCATTTTCTAATTTAAAGTCTTTCCCATTTATTCCCCTAAATAGAACGCGTTTTGGGAATCATTTTAGTTTGAATTTCGACCGATATGTGTATATTGCATGTAGCGAGATAACTACCTTAATTATTGTAAGGTTCAGAGAGAGATTCGATTCATACAATCATTTATATGCATATATTTTTGTAGGTTCAGGAACCACCACCACCGTAGGTTAAGGAAGTCACACAAATATACACATACATATATATATATAAATCCTAGAGTATACGAAATGTTTCACAGAAATTGATATATTGCTGGCTATTAGTATTTTAAGATTAACTTTTACATAGGTAATGCAAATATTTTCTCAACTAATATTAGACCCTAGTTAGGCACTGTACGAAATCTAAGAAAAATAAACTAATGTTACTGAAAAATATGTGGAATTTGCGTTATTATTATTAAAAACCCTTTTGAATCCCTTAATCTGGCGATTTTATTTTCTGTATTAATGATTGAAATGTCACTCGGAATTAAATTTGATACAATACTTAAAAAGTTGACAGAAATAAGTTCAATTCTGGCTATCATACACAATTTCCGACCCTACTGCAATATTAATACTGAGTTGGGCTTGGCTTGAACCTGAAACATAAGTATACCAAAAAACTGCTGCTTGTTATAGAATAAGATCTTTGTGCGCTTTCATTAGTCGGCTAAGATCTCGACTCACGATGAAGCTATACTTATAAATGTGTAAGACTTTTTTTTTAGTATAGCTCGCCTAGCTCAGACAGTTCGACCTATTGATTTAATTTATTTTTTAAGCGCTTCGTTCTTGTTTAAAGATGCACGTTAAGAATGGATTTTTTGTTCGGTCTACTAGAAATCCCAAAAATTAGCACTTTTTCCAAATTTTGAAAGTATCCTTAATGCAGCTTTGGCCAGCGGGTTTCAAGTAGCGGGAACATTGTGAACGGGAGTTTGAGAAACCATGGTTCGATGTCAGCTCACGGTCGATATTTTTTTGTATTTTCTATATTTGTCTTGGTTTTTTTTTTTCAGAGCTCAGAAGGTTGTCTGTCAAACAAAATGCCGGCCGCCGAAAGCAGTTTGGAGTTGCCAGCAAGCAGTACGTAATATTATCCTAACATATTTTATATTTGCCGCTGCTTCATACCAAAGCCTCATTAAGGCTGATGGAATTTTTGGAGTCTTGGCAAAGATGGTTAAAGTGTAATTCTCGATCGGTGGATCGGGGAATCTGGGTCCAGATCCAGGGTCAGTTACTTTTTTTTTTGTATACACTTGGATGTTTGGATGCTTACCCTACGATCCTCACGGAATTAGTATAATTAATATAGATAATAGATTTTCTACAATCAACCTTTTGAATTTAATATGGTTTACTATATTAACGAATTAATAAAAAAAGACCTAAAGTAACTCGGAGAAATCGAATACTTTTCGGCTGGGTGATAATGCCTCAGCCCTTTGATAAGTAAATAAATAATACCTTATCAGTACCAATTTGTATGACTGAACCAACCTCATCCCTTGTGTCGGTATATAGCAGTTTGTCGCTGAGTAAGTACATTCATTAAAAGAATATTTGTAATATTTTTCATATTATTTTCGTTTTATTGTTGTTTTTCGGTTTTTTGTGTTTATCTTTAAAGAATCTTACGAATTCACTTTGTAATATATTTTTACAGACGAGCTTGGCATGCCGACAGCTTGTTCGGGCATATGCATATGCTTGTGTTTGTGTGTTGTGTGTTTAGTAAACAATTAACGTATTTTAATTTACATCATCAGTTGAACCAAGGTAGACTTATGTGACTAAACCACTAGGCTTACGCTTACAATTCAAATTCGCACTTACAAAGAATCTAAATGTAGAGTAAAAATTATTACGAGTAGGGGTATTTTCTTTCCTTTCAAATAAGTTATAAATAATTTCGTTTGCGTTTTGTTTATTAACTAGAGAACTATCAAAAATGTATTACGAAAACTACAAACTGTGTTTTTCTTTATCATCATACATATTTATATTTCGTTAAAGTTAACTATGTGTAAGTAAGATTAATATGTTTATTATATGGTACAGACCTTACAAAAAAATAACTAACAATATATACGTTTCAGTAAAATCCGGCTTAGAACTCTTCAGTAATTAAGTTTTATACACTTACTGCCTAAGATTGATAATAATAATAATGTGTGTTGCAAATGTTGCTTATTTACAGAAAGAATAAAAGATAAATCAAAGAAAGAAATTATCCTTATAACGCACCTGTTTGTTTGTCGCCTTAAACGTAAGAAATACGATCTCCTATGTACAAAGTTATATTATATTATTAAAAAAATATATGACCTACGACTTTAAGTAAGAGTGCTAGAATAATAGCAAATGACAGATATTTTTTCACCGGGTCTATTCGTTTTTTAAAGCAAAGAAAATAGAGATATATGTTTTAATTTCACATTGAATAAAAGAATAATGCTAAGACAAGGCATGTACTGGAAACTACTGGGAAAACCCCGGAGATACATTCATTGGCAAGCATTTATCTGTGAACAAAAATTAGAGTTCATTTTGTAAGGTAAATAATTCACAAAATTTAACCAAAATTTATGTCTTCTCGTGTATTTTAAAAAGAATAATGTTTCATCTTATTGGTATTAAAGTTAAAAAAAAAAAAACAACTAGTTCTAGTTACGAAAAATGGCTTCGGAAATTTACTGTTGCCCGTAATTATGTTATGTACACCTTTTGTATCGTTTCTTCGCGTTCCGAGTGGCTTAATTATTAATTATTAATTCAATTAACCCCTCGCTTTGTACTTTTTCAATGTGGTTCAAACTCACACACATTACTTCTGCCCAACAAGGCCAACATTTTCCTCTCCTTTTGGTTGTTGACTTTTTGTGAGTGCTTAAAATAATTATTTACATTGGATTCTGTTCTTCTTTGCCAAGTTCACTGTGTTAATATTGCTTTTGTAATTTAAGTTTCGGTAAATATTGTAAGGTATTGGATTTCTCTTGGTTTTATTTCTACGTTTTACAAGTAATTCAAGTAAAGTTAAAATAAACAAAAGTTACACAAAATATATGTTATTTGGGGATTCAGGAAGGATGGGAGATAGTTCCCTATAACTAGCTTTAGTCTTATACACTGCAATTGTTTGTAACGAAAGGTTCCTTTGATCAACTTAACAACTAAAAAATACACATTACCAATTACCAAAAGGCCTCTTCAATTTTTCTTGGCTGCCTAAATCTGTGTACTTTCTACGTGCTACTTGTAAATATATATTTATATTGATTCTCGTTATATATTATAGTTAGTTAGGTTTCTGCTCCTCTGGTTGTTTTGTAATTTAAGCGGCGTCTCTCTGTTGCTGTGACCAAAAACGGATGATATTAATTAAACTAAGTAGTTTTAGTTAGATTCTCTTCAAGGTTTCCAAGATTGTTTCTTTGCTATGCAAAATGTTGGGTTTTTTGCTTACAATTATACATATATTGATTGCATTGTGTGTTTTGTGTTTGCTTGGTGTTTGGTGTTTGGTTTGCTTTGTTTGTCTGTTTGTTTGATCTGTTGTTGTTTGCTATTAAGACAACACTAGAAAGGGGTGTACCTATTGTGTAGGGAAAACGAAAACGGTTAAGTCCATCGGATGAGGTCTTGCATTTTCCGATTCATAACTGGGTTGGGGTTACATTTCCTCTTAGTTCTTTCGTCCGAGATTTGGTTTTCTGTAAAAATCTCTGTTAACTTCTGTCTTCAAAGTTCGGTGCTCCTTCAGTTTCACTCACCTTATTCTAGTGGCCACCATCTCGCCGGGATGCCGCCGCCGTGGTAACCTTCTCCACCAACGCACTGGCGGCAGCAGCTCCTGCTGCCACCGAACCCAGTCGCTCAATCACCCGCGAATCGCAGGAAATGGTACGCTGCAGGCACCGCGATCGCTCGCTCATCTTCTCCTGCTGCTGCTCGAGGAGCGTGGGTGCGGCGTTGAAGTGGCCACCTGTGGGAGTTTGTCTTGGAATTTGTTTTTAAATAATACCAGAAGCTGACTCACCCTTCGGCTTGTCATCGAACATATGCAGCTTCTGAGCCGTGCTCAGGATGCTGTTCACTGTGCTCAAGGTGGTGGCCGCCGGATCCAAGGCCGCCTTCTTGGCGGCCGGCAATCGGCTGCCGACGCTGACGCCCAACACATGCTGCAAGTGGTTGCCACTCCCGCTCTTGTTGTTGAGACTGAGATTGAGGTGGTTCACTCCCGGCTGCTGTGGGTGGTGTTGATTATGCTGGTGCTGGTGCACGCTGATCGAGTTCCTTCGCTCACGAATGGCAGCCTGATAGCGTTCCGGCGACTGCAGCGAGCACTTGTTGATGGTCTGCGGCTTCGCAAAGCACCGATCCCCGGTCGGAGGTGTCGTTGGCGTCGTTGGAGTCGTGGGTGTTGTGGGCGTCGTTGGGGCCGTATCCACCGATGGCCTATGGCGCATCCGATACTCACTGATGGAGAGCTTCCGTTTCGGCATGGGCGTTGGCTCCGGCACCGTAAGCATAGGATTCAGGCGCGGATCGTGGCTGGCGGTGCGGGTGTACAGCTTCAGGGGTGTCGTGGTGGGCGGCGGCATTTCCACGGACATAGGGAGTGGCGATGATGGAACCACGACCGCTGCTGTCACTGGAGCTACTGCTGCAGCAGGTGGGCATGCTACAGCAGCCTTGGATGACTTGATCTTGGCCTCCAGGTACTCGGCAAGGCTGGGCATGCTGCTGTTGGAGGCGGCACTGCTGATGCTGCTGCTGCTGCCACTTGCTGGCAAGGAGGGACTATCCTGCAGCTTGCCGTAGATGGTGTTGTAGAAGGGCAGTGGCTGGATCTTGGTGTCCAGGGCTGGCGTAGGCGTAGGTTGCGTGATCAGCACAGGTATGGGAGCAGCCTTGGGCACGGGAACTGGAGCAGGAGCAGGAGCAGGTATCGGCGTGGGATTGGTGGCCACAATAGCCGGGATTGCCGGGATTGCTGGCTTCTGAATGTAGTTAATCTTGCTGCTAATCACCTTCTCCTTGTCCCTGTCCCTGTCTCTATCCTTTTCCCTTTCCTTCTCCCTCTCCTTGTCCTTGCCCTTCTGCTTCTCGTGCTTCTGCTTCTCGCGATCCTTCTTCTTGCTCTTTTTCTTCTCCTTCCTCTCCTTCTTCAAGGCGGCCGCTATGAGCGCCTGCTGGCGGCTGCCGCACATGGACTCACGCCGTCGGGTGATGGCCGTCAGCTTACCGCTGGCAATGGCGGCCGCCAGGCTCATGGGTCCGCCACCGCCTCCTGCAGCACTTGCGGGACTCGCCGCCACCTCCTGGTGATGGTTGTTCTCCTTGCGGTGCTGCTGCTGCTGTTGCACGGCATTCGGAACTGCAGGGGACGCCACAATGCCGGGAGCGACCCCCGCCAGCGCCTTGCTGCTGTTGAGGAGAATGCTGCTGCTCAGGATCTGGCTGTTGGGCTTGGTCAGCTCCTGCTCGAAGTTGGTCTGCCGCTTCTTTGTCGTCGGCGGAGTGGGAGGGGCCGGGGCCAGGGGCTGGGCCAGAGACACAGTTGTCACGGGTTGAACGCACATGGACATGGTGCGTCGCCGCATCTTCTGCTGCTGCTGCTGCTGTTGATCCACATTGTTGTGGGCCAAGTGCTTGGCCTTGCCATTGGCCGTTATGGCCATGAGACTGGTAGGTGGCCCTAGGATCGGTGCCGGCTGCGGCGGCGGCTGCAAGGCCTTGACATCGGGCTTTATGGCTGGCTGGGTGGCCTTCTTTTTCGTCGCCTCAACGAATGGCGGCACAGGTGTTGCCGTCGTCGTCGTCGTCGGTGGCTTCTGCTTTTCCTTATCTTTTTCCTTTTCCTTCTCCTTTTCCTTGTCCTTTTCCTTGGACTTTTTCTTGTCCTTTTTGGACTTTTTCAGCTGCTTCTCCTTCTCACGCTTCTCATCCTTGTCCTTGGACGACTTCTTGGACGACTCGGCACCGCTGCCGCCGCTGCTGCTGTTGCTGTTGCTCTTCTGGCTCGAGCTGGCCGAGGCCGAGGCGGAGGCGGAGGCGGAAGGCAAGGAGGTGGCCTTCTTGTTCCTCGACTGCAAGTAGGAGATGTTGGCTGCATGGAAGGACAAGAGGCGCTCCTGAATATCGTGCTCGGTGAGATTTTTGGTACTGGAAGGAGGAGCAGGCACTGCAGGAGCTAGAGGCGCTGCTGCTATGGCTGCTGCTCCTGGTAAGGCGGCCGTTGAAGGTGCCGCTGCAGGGAGTACCACCTCCAGCTTGGGCTTCTTCTTCAGCGGCTGCTCATCTTCTGCCTTGACTGGAGGCGGCGGCGGTGGTGGTGGTTGCCGCGTCGCCTTGATGGCCACCTTGCCCACATCGAGCAGGGTCGCTGCAGCTGCTGCTGTGGCCGTGGCCGTGGAGCGCAGCAGAGACTCGCCTGGCTTGGGTTCTTCCACCTTGGCTTGCGTGGGCTCCACCTTGGGCGGCAACTCGGGAACCGTTTCCTCTTTGGGCGCAACCTTGACAGCGTTGATATCTGCTTCCAGTTTCGGTTCCAGCACCATCGTCGAGGGCTCAACCTTTGGCTGCTGTAGCTCCAGCTCCAGCTGCTCCAGCTTTTGTTGCTGTTCCCGCTGCTCCTCCTCTTCGCGCTTCACCTTCACCATCTCCTCGAACTTGTCGCAGGCCTGGCTCTCCACATCGCGCTCCACATCGATCTTGACGTCATCGGCCGCTGCACTCGTGTCCTCCGGCTCGATCTTCACCAGATTGTCCTCGGCCACGATCTGCTGGGTGCCCGGGCTCGGGGATCGCAGTATGTCCACGTCATCGTCCTGCTCCGGCTGCTCCCGCTGCTGCTGCACCGTTTCCACCTTAAGGGCAGGCATGGCCACGTCCACATCCTCCGCCTCCGCCTCCTCCTTGGGCTCTTCGCCAATGACATCGATGTGCGGCTCCTCGGCCTCCAGGCCATTCGAACCGTTGCTTATCACGACGAGGCGGCGCTTCTTCAGCGGCGTGCTGAAGCCGTTGGCCAAGGGCGAGACACTCGGCACGGGCACTGGCTGGGCTTGAGCCTGAGCCTGAGGCGTGGGCGGCGGCAGTCCCTCATCCGGAGTCGTTTCCTCGCTGATGGCCTGCCGCAGCCAGCGCTTCTTTACCGACGAATTGTTCTGCAGCGGCAGATGCAGTTGCTCTCGAGCAGCAACCGCCGCCGTTGGCGTCGAGGACTCCGTCTGATGGATAAACTGTTCCACCTTCAGGAGAGCTGGCGCCGGCTGATGCTGCTGCTGCAGCTGCTCGCGTTCGCCATTGATCTCGCTCATGGCCGCCTGCACGAGGCTGTCCAGGCCGGAGGAGGCCGACTGCTGCTGCTCCTCCGCCGCCTGCTGGAACCAACTGGACATGAGCGACTTCTTGGTCTTGGCCCCGCCGGGCGGAAACTTGAACTCGCCGCCCAGCGAAGGCGACGCTGCGGCTGGCAGAGGCGGCGGTGGCGGCTGCTCCACCAGCGGCCCCATGGCGGCCTCAATCAGCAGGCAGGCGCTGCTCACGCAGGACGCAGCAGGAGTGGCGGGCAGGGACTGCGACGACTTGGGTGTGGGCGACTTGAAGGACTCGGTTGGCGAGCTGTGGTTGTGGTGAGCCAGGGCCAGGAGCAGGCCTGCTGCCTGATCCTCCTGCTGGTGCTGGTGCAGCACTTGATCCTCCGACTCCGAGTTGGTCAGCGCATGCGACTCGCCGTCCGACTCCACCATGAGGCTCTTCCTGCGCTTGTTGTTGCTCCCATTGTTGTTGTTGTTATTGTTGTTGTAGCTGCGACTCACCTTGCGCTTCTTCTTCTGGTTGCGTCGCTGCGGCGAGTTGGTGCTCGTCGGCGTGTCCATCACGTCCTCGCTGATTGAGTTGGAGCTGCCGCCCCGCTTGCTGGGCGAGGCGGGCGAGTTGCTCGCCTGCCGCTTACTGGACCCGCCGCCACCACTCACGCCCTGGCGCGCCGTCGTCTCCTTCTTGTTACGCGCCTCCTGCTTCTCCATCTTCTCGATGGCCCGCAGTATGGCCTCCAGCTTGCGATCCTCCCGCGACTGCTTCGGCTTGTCCTTGGCGGGCGTGCGCGTTGTGGGTGTGCTTGCTGCTGAATCATCCTTGAGCTCATCCTTGGACTCGTTGGCGGGCGAGGGAGTTGTTGCTGCTGGGACTGAAACTGGGGGAGTCGCAGGTTGTGGCTGTTGCTGCTGCTGCTGTTGAGGCGTCGGCTGCTTGGCGGTTGCTTTCCTGGCTGGGGTAACCACTGCTGGACTTGGCTGGCCACTGCTGTTGTTCATGGCAATGTTGTTGTTTACCAGGGACACACTCTTTGTGGGCGAACTCAGCTTCGTGGGCGTGGTCGAGGTTACCTGAATGGCCTGGACAACGCTGGCTGAGTAGATAATCTGCTGTTGCTGCTGGAACTGCCTTTGTGGCGACTGAGGAGGAGCCTGATGAGGATGTTGTTGTGGCTGCTGCACGGCTGTCACCTTGCTGGGCGTTGTCACCACATGGGAGGTGGGCGCGGCATGCAGAGTTTGCAAGGCACTCACCGCCATCCTGGCCTCATCCGCCATTTGTTGCTGTTGCTTCTGTTGCATTTGCTGCTGCTGCTGCTGCTGCTGTTGAAGGAAGTGAGCTGCCACGTGCTGCTGCTGCTGCTGCGTTTGCTGCTGTGCCTTTGGAGATTGTTGCTGCTGCTGCTGTTGTTGCGGCTGAGGTTGCCTCACATAAAACGTGGACATGGGCTGCTGGGCAGCTGCTGCCGCTGCAATGACAGCCAAAGGCTCCTGATGCTGCTGCTGCTGCTGTTGCAATAAGGAAGCTTGCTGCAGCACAACATGCGCCGTCTTCTGTGGCAACTGTGGCGATAGGATAGGCGTTAGCATCGGCGTGGGTAAGGCGGCCAGGATCTGCTGCTGCTGCTGATGCTGTTGCGTGGGACTCCGCTGGAGGAGCGACGTCTGGTGTGGCGTTGGCGACTGCAGCTGAGCGGGTGTGGGCGAGGGAATGGACACCGAGGGCGATGAGGAGGAGGTACAGATGCCCGAGTCGTGCAGGACACTGGACATGGACACCGAGCAGGAGTTGTTGCTGCTGCTGCTGCTGCTGCCCCCACTGTTGTTGCACACTGGGGCCACCATCGTGGGCGAGGGCTTAAAGCCCAGATTCAATTGCCCAAGCTGCGGACTATTCAGACCCATTTGACTGCTCTCGCCGCTGGAGGAGGTTGAACGATTCCGGGAATTGGGCAGGACTACTGCGGCGGAGGCGGCTGCTGCTCCCACTCCCAAGCCCATGGTCAGCTGTATGGCTGCAGCACTGTTGGCCGCCGCTGCCGCTGCTGCTGCTGCTGCCGCCGCCTTGTTGCGATGACTGCTCCTGGGCTGGGCGGGCGGAGCCTGCAGCTGCTGCTGCACGGCCAGGGGCAGGGCGAAGAGGCAGTCGCTGCCCAGATCGCAGGCACAGCGCGTGCTCGTGGGCTGAACGACGGCGGCATGCGACTTCTTCTGCTCCACCGCCGCCAGGTCGTGCGGCTCGTGCCGCACCGTGATCTCCGTCTGGGCCCGGATGTGCGTCAGCGCCACTATGTACAGGTGGAGGGTGCCCTTCTCGAAGTAGTGCTGCAGCTCGGCATTGGGGCGGCAGGAGCGGCGGACGAAGCGCGCATCGTTGCCGTACGTCCGCGTGTCCACGCACACCTCCGGCCCCTTGAGGTACGAGGGCGGCTGCTGCGTCACCTGGGGCACACTGCCGTCCGGTCGCAGCGTCTGCATGGGCGCCTCCACGCCCGGCAGCTGGTAGAAGAACACAAACTGTCCCGGCGTCTTGTGCGCCTTGAAGCTGTTCAGGTAGTTGCTCGGCGGCGGCGTGTTCATGTTGACGGTGGGGTTCTGCGTGCGGAACTGCGTGGTCAGCATGTACTTGCCGCGCAGCTCGTGGATGGGGGCATGCGGCGCCAGCTCCACGCTGCTGATCAGCACCTTGGCGCCCGCATACGGTATGAGCTGCGCCCGCTGCTCCAGCTCCAGCTCACTGCTACTGCCGCCGCCGCCGCCGGCCGTGGCCAACTGCTGCTGGATCTGGCGCAGGGCCTTGTTCTCCGTGTTCTGGATGCTCTGCAGCAGGCTGGGCTGCTTCTGGATGGCGTGCAGGCGGGCGCGCAGCTCCGGCGAATAGTGATTGGTCACCGCGTACTCGTAGTTCTCGATCCATTGCCGCAGGTTGGCGGCATGCTTCTCCGCCGCCGTCAGAGCGAGATTACTGCCACTGCCGCCGCCGCTGGTTCCCTCGGAATTCGATTTGCTCTTGCGCTTGCTGCTCTTCTTGGTGGACTTGCCAGTGCCAGGGGCACCGGAGGGAGTGGCGCCTCCTCCGCTGCCGCCACTCTTCTCGCTGCCTCCCACACCGCCGCTCTTCTTCGATTTCTTTAAGGCGGAGGCGGTGGTGCCACTGCCTGCGCCTTCTTTGGTTTTCTTCGACTTCTTGGACATGCCGGTGCCCGTGGCATAGCCGCCATTCAGTCCCGATGCCAGGCGATGCTGCAGTTCCTCGGACATGGTCGCTCCTCCCACGCCGACGCCGCCGCCGAAGGCCCCGCTGAGCGTTGTTCCTGCCGCCACGGCCGCCGCTCCATTTGCCGCCTGCGTGGCCACCAGCAGCATGTGCTCCTTACGCTTCTGTCGCTGCAGGGCGCGAGCCCTCACCTTGTCCACCGCCCGGGGCTGGCACAGCTCGCACATGTACTCCTCGGGTATGTTCTGGCGGTCAATGCCCATGCAGTCCACGTGTTGCCAGGCCCTGTCGAGGTTAGATTTAAGGTTAAATGAAGGCACTTCTCCCTTGATTAAATCCGCTCTATACTCACGAGCACTTGTCGCAGCATATCATGTAGCCGTCGTCGTGGGTCAGCTCGCAGATGCAGCGCGTCACCGAGTCGTCCTCGGCCTCCGCCTCTGGCGCTGTCTCCGTCTCCTCGCCCGGATCGATGTCGGCGCTGGCCAGGCCCAGGCGGGAGCTGCTGCTAATGGCGGAGTGGGCATCGTCGTCGGTCACATGGCGGGGAACTGCGAAAAAGAAGGTGGGAATTATAGTTTTTGGCATTTTGCAAATTGAAAAAATCTCAATTATATTTCCTCTCTATTAATCCAATTCTGAATGTGTTCACAATGCTTACTAAGCCTCGAATATACTCACTTGGCTGGCCGTAGTAACTGCCATAAGTGGGCGTGGTTTGACCACCGGCCACTGTGACACCGATGCCGCCCAGCGACCACTGTTGCGGCTGCTGCTGGAGCTGCTGCTGTGCCGCTCCAGCAATCGTTGGTTCCGTCAGCGGCTGCTGCTGCTGCTGCTGCAGGGAGGCGTACGTATGGTCCTGCATGATGGCGTGAAGCTGCTGCAGGCGTAGATCCTGCGTAAGCACTGGCACCGGCCGCACCTCCTCGATATACAGCTCTTCGTCGTTGGCACTCAGCTGCTGCGCCTGAGCTGCTGCTGCTGTTGTTGTTAACTTCACCAGGGGCGCCGTTTCCAGCTGAACGGGAACGCTGTTGAGCGGCGTCAAATGGAGAGACGTGGCTGGCGTTAGAGTTGTCGCGGTGTATCCACTGGCGCTGCTGTTCCGCAAAGCGCTAAGATTGCTCATGCTATTGCTATGGGTCAGGTTGCTGCTGATGATGCTATTGCTGCTGCCGCTGCTGTTGTTGTTGTTGCTGTTGAGGTGGTTCACGCTGAAGAGGTAAATTGTTATTAGGAAAGAGAGAACTCTGCGATGTCACAACACACAATAATTGCTATTGTCAGAGAACTGATCGATAGTTGATGCAATTCTGACACTTGTGAGAGCAAACTATCGAGGGGGAATCGTGAAATCGTTCATTCATCCGGAACATAGAGGCGTCACTTAGCAAACAAATCGATTTTCAAGGGTCTAGTAGAGCGCAGCATTTTAAAACAGTCAGAATGTCGCTTTTATCAAAGATTAAACTTAATCGTTGTCATTGCACTAAACATTTATTTAAATTTACTATAAAGCTTAGTCACTCTTGCAATTAAAGCTTGGTTCCACGTTTACTACCCGGCTCGAAGGACCAAATGTTCTGGAGGAGGGCGGCTTTAACCAGGAGTGGCACAAAATAATTACAGACACATGAGCTTTTCGGAATTTTGAGCGAGATACGCGTCGGAAGGTGTATGTTAGTATAATTAAATTAGATTGCTTCAAAGCAAAGTAAAGACTTGCGAAAAAGCGATAAAAGGAAAGAGCGAGGGAGCCGGGACTTCGAGACGAAGATCGGGAGAGCGCTTAGAGCAGGGATACAGTGCCAGCTAGCGCTCGACACTGTCGCTGGCATGATCGAATTATAGATTGTAAATGTATCATGTGTCATGGTCGCTGGAAACAATAGCAATTTCTGTGGCTTTCCTTATAACTTATCTTAATATCAATCCTTACCCATGCTTGTTGTAATACTCAATGACAGTCGGAGGAGCCTTCCTACTGCTCATCGCCTCGTGCTGCATCTGCTGCTGCTGTTGCTTGCGCTCCAGCGAAGCCGCCCGGCTGTTGGGGGCACTCACCGACTGGCGACGTGCCGCCGTCGCTGATGACATGTAGGAGGAGATGGCCGCACTGCCGCTGGCAAAGCCATGTGACGAGATGCTAACCGAGGGCGTGGTGGCAACCGTCACTGGAGGCGTGCCAGTGACTGTGAGGAACGATGGCGAGGAGACTGGCTTAGAGCCGGCTGCCTGGTAATGGGCCAGCAGGAGATTTCCGTGAGGATTACCACCTGGACTAATGCTACTGCTGCTGCCGCCACCGCTACCGCTATTGTTGTTGCTATTGCTGTAGATAATTTGAGTGGGTGGCGGCATATTGCTGTTACTGGTGGCACCCGGCGGCACCTGTTGGGATCGCTGCTGCTGCTGGCTAAATGACTTCTGGGCCATGCTTTGCAGGATGCGAGCGGAAAACTCATCCGTCATCTGGGTGCCGTTGACGATCATCACGTCATCGGTGATCAGGGAGGAGTTGTTGGCCACCGCATGCGCAGGTTCATTGTCGCTGCTCCCACTGCTGTTGTAGTGGATGCGCTTCTGTTGTGGCTGCTGCTGCTGCTGCTGGGGCTGCTGCTGGGGATGCTGCTGGATGACGGTGCCATGCGAGTTGACAAACTTAATGGTCCCGCCCCCAGTGGCCTGGGCCTGAGCCTGCGCCTGCAGCAAGTATCCCCCTGCCGACGGCGATGACTTATGCTGCAGCTGCGTTCCCTGCGGCAAGCTGATCTGCTGTTGCTGCACATACTTGCTGCCTAGCTTGGTGACCTTCGTGACCGGCGTGGGCGTAACTATCGACTGTTTGGCATAGGTAGCTTGCTGCTGCTGCTGCTGGGGCAAAGCGGCAATGGACAGGGCAGTCGTCTGTTTCACAAACTTTGCCTTGGCACCTGCCGCCGTCTTGTAGGTTTGCTGCTGCTGCTGCTGCGTGATGAACGTCTTCAGCTGCTGGGCCTGCAGTTGCTGCTGCTGCTGGTGTAGTTGCTGTTGTTGCTGCTGCTGCTGTTGTTGCTGCTGCTGCACCATATTGCCCACACTCTTGACCGTAATCTTTTGATTGGCCTTTTTAAGGAGCGCTGTCGCCGCCGTGGCATTCACATACTTGGGCTGCGCCGGCTGCACAATTATTTGCGGCGGCGTGGGCGGAACGTACGACTGCAGGCGACCCGCCGCGAGGCGAGAGCCCACGGTCACCTTCTGCAAGGTGGCCGCCTGCGGGTGATGTTGTTGTTGCTGCTGCTGCTGCGCCTTGAAGGCGCTGATGCTGCCAAACTTCTGGGGCTGTTGTTGCTGCAACAGCGGCTGCTTTGCCGGCGATGCCGTCACATACGGCAGACTCTTGGCGCCCATGTAGCTGAGCTGCTGCTGCTGCTGGGCCGCTCCTCCTCCTTGGACAGGGGCCTGCTTGGAGAGGACCGTGAGATTGCTGAGCAGCAGCTTCGAGTTGTGCGGAGGCGCCGCGGCCGAGGCATCGATAATGACGTTGCTGGTGCTGCCGTCAGTGGTCACAATCTTGTAGATTTGTGGATTGATCAGCTCCTGACCGGAGTTGGCCGAAGAGCCACCCCCAGGACCTCCGGCCGTACGCACCGCGTACTTTTGCGTCGCATTCACCGTCACCATCGACTGGGTCTGGCCCTGGCTGGCGCTGAGGATCTGACGCGTGCTGATCGACATGCGGCGCTGCATGATGCGCTGCAGCTGCGCCTGCGTTGATAAGCTGGTGCCATCGATGACGATGTGCGGCGGTGGCGGCGGCTGGGGGCCACCAGCGATCCCTATGCGACTGATGCTGCTGCTGGTGCTACCGCCGACACTGCTGCTGCTGCTGCTGCTAACGGCGGGCTCCACGAAGACCGCGTCGTGGCTGGACATGGGCATGGCGATGCGGTCTGCAAACTTAAATTATATTTTGTGTGTGTGTCTGTAGGAAGAGGGAGAGCCTAAGTGGGCTTTAAAGTTCACTCGATCGGTAGTAGAGTTCAAGATTGGCTTTCGATTTCACAACACTACTTCACTGCTGGTGAGGCCGTCATGTTGCTGTTGCAGTTGCTGTTGCTGTAGCTCCTGGCTCTTCGTTGATGTGCCCCCAAAGCATTGGGGGCCCAATGCATAACCTCTGGCTCTGGCACGGAGTGGTAATAACGCTACTAACGGTAGGCGATGAGGGCCGTGGTGTGCGCTTGAATTGCATAGACGGTGTCCAACACTGTGCCACATCACATTGTCAGCCATCACAAACATAACGCTGCGAGAGATTCAACGGCTTCCGCGGATAGCTGCTCCCTTGCTGCAGTTCCAGCTCCTGGGCTCCCTTAATTCTGATCCGCTGCTCTTTTGATCTCAGTGAAGATGAAGATGCTATCTATCCCGCCCAGATTCCTACTGATTTAACGTTGTTGTCCGTCGTTGTATGTTGCAACTTATACTTCGAGGATATGGTTTTAATATATGAACGATCGTTCGTTGTTTCTGCAATATAGAGAAAATTGTAAAATTAGTTAAAGATATAAGAGACATATTTACATATTTATCGCTAACGTTTGTCTTAATATTTAAGGTTCAATACATAAAAGAAAATATATTTAAAAATATAAGGACTTTAATATATTTTAGACTACCCGATAGTATCGCCGAGGTGGTGTGCCCATCCCTATCGTCCCGGCGCGGCATTGCCAACTGCAATTCAGATCAAACGTTATGTAATAAAGTAAAAAGCACAGCGCCGTTGTTGTCGAGCGCCAAAAATGCGCCTGCGCAGTTCATACATCCAATATCCGCGTTTTCTCTGCATACTTTGTGTATGTATTTTCGCCTATGCTTTCGGAATGTGCTTCGTGATGACTGCTGTTGCGGCTGCACTTGCTGTAAACTTGAACGCAGCATCAGGGAGCGGAAATTCAGAAAATCAGAGAGAAACCACCGAGAAGCGAACACGGTGCGAAAGGTGTGCCCAAAGCAAGCAAGGGATTGTGTGCATTGTTTCCCCTTTATGTGTGCAGTGTGACCCCCCTGGCGAATAATGAAATAAAGAAAATTGCAACAACGTTAAGCACTTGTGCATTTGTCTTTTATGATGAAAACCAGTTTTTCTCTGTTTTGCATTGTTTATGAGCGCGCCTCGCCAGCTAAATCACTAATGCTAATGCCTCCTATTTGCACACATTTGCCATCGTAAAAGTCGTCACAAGTAAACATTGGACGAGAGAACTTGCAATCTGACGCAGTTTACTTATTTTAAGGACAGAAATTCTAGTTTCTCTTAAATATACTGAGGATTTAGATTTACACGCTTTCCTATCGTGATCTATTTAAATGCAAACTAATATGCTATTGGTCAGATCATTTTTGCATTTTGATTTCATTTCTTAAGGTGATACCCGTTGGTATAGTATAGTATTGCAAAAAGTAAAATTTCTTTGCGTACCAATTTATACTACTCGCAGCAATGTGACAATATTTTGCTGCCATGTTTTGCTCTCCGTTTCGCGCTGTTTCTATTATTCGCCTCGCCGTTCGCATTACAAAGCGGAGGAGAAGAGCCATAGCAAAAGCAGAGAGAGCGGAGGCAAAGCAGAGCGAAAAGTGAATGCACTAATTTCGCCTTGGCATCCGGCGCGGCATTCAGCGTTAGTTGCTGTCTTGTATCTATTACACATTACACTGTCAATTTGCACTTGGATTTGTATAAACACATATTCCACCTGCACTTGTGTGTGTGTTTGGGCCCAATTTGCGCCTATTGTCTATTGCACTCGCGTGCTGTAGATACAATTTCCAATTGAAATAGAGAATAGGGAGCAGCAGCGCAATTGATTCCCCTCAATTGAATTTAAGATAAATCAGCGAGAGAATGGCGCGTGTTTTTATGTAACCTTTTGTCTGTTTCCTGATCCGCATAATGCCAGGCTAATCGATTAACAGACATATTATATAACCCAGGAAGTTTTCGTGTAGAACTCCTCCAACGATAATTATGTTCTCCCATTTCCATTTCATCATCATCTCCTCGTTTCATATTTGTCAATGGACGGAAATAACAAAGAGGGTAGCACGATAACAGCACAAGTGAGAGCGATTGCAGTAAATTTTGATTTAGGTTACACACACTAGAATATTTACAATGAATCTTACAATAGCCCTGCTAGTTAAAAATACACAAATGCGACAACGAGAGAGAGACAGATTCACTCATCCTCAGCCAAAAGGTGAAACACACACATACTCACACATGTCTGCAAAAGCCAACCCTACCCCAACCCCAACAAAAACAACAACTGTAGTCATCATCATCGGCAAGTAAAATGCGCGCCATAAACAAATTATACAAACACAAGCGTACAAAATAAGCCCCAGAAGTAGCCCCCCATTGCCAGCTAGTGGGTGTGAGCAAGACAGCAAGCAGATCTTTGTAAATGCACGTTGGAAACTTATCGCACATACATACTCAACGATAAACAAATACAAACACTGTGGTGCTTTCATACTGTTGTTGCTATAGGTTTTGTTGCATCGCTAGATGAAGTAGAACAAATACAATATACAGTACAGAGTCGATAAAGTGAACTAATTACACTTGTCGCTTCACTGTGCTCATTGGATAGTTTCGTTGGCATATTTTATTTAATTTTTAAGAATCTTAATTTGTTAGAATTTAATTGTAGTTCGCTTGCAGATGTTTCCCTGTACCGGTAGCATGACATATGTACATGTGTGAGAGGAGCCACGAAAGCTTATCTAAACGGACACACACGAATGCGGGGGAAAAGAGAAAGAACTGTATTGCGATCTCCCGAATCAAAATGAACCTACAATTAAAAATAGTAACGCCACCGCTGGCTGCTCATATTAGTTTGTTGACCAATTGGACTACGTGACTGCACAATAATATTGGCATTGCTTTGGCTGTGAAAACGGTGGCAAACTTCGAATGGGCCTTAGCTGTGGGATTTTGCATACGCCTGTCAGCCAACTAATTGCGTCTTATTTTTATTTGTTAGCTCTCCTACTTTTACGCGCTAGCTATAATGGATTTGCTTTATTCGATCAGTTCAAAACAATCTCTTGGATTTCAAATTCCAATCGCTGATCTACGGATATCAATGAAGAGTGGCGTTCACCTATCACCCCCCAAAAACACCCATACTAAAATCTTCGCTAGGTGGCGGGGGATGGGGTTTCTAGGTTTGGGGCTTGGCTTTCGGTTTTTGGGCCGCCGCCGCCGCGACAACCCTTGGAATTATCGAATACCTCGCTTTGACTGGCCCTTCGCTTTCGCGAATTTACATTTGTTCGATGGCCTGCGCTGCGCAGAAAATAACGAAAAACGAGCGCAGTGCAAAAAGTTGTCTATCAACTTTTGCTTTCATTTTGTGGCGAAAATTCGCGCGTACAGAGAGCAAGGCATAAATAACAATTGCAAAAATCACGTATGCGTAAAGAGCAACGCAGGAACATTCGAGCAGGGCACCGAGCATTAGAGCGGGACAACCAGACTAGACGCTCTCACAGACATACTCACACATGCGCATTGCTAGCTGCGGCTAACTTCACGGCGTATAAGCGTGCAAACGGCAAAAACACACAATAAAACGTTGAGGAAAACAAGACGAAAGAAAAGGGGAATAAAATCTAAGCGACTAACGTCGCTCTGTTCTAACATTCTGGATATTGGGCCAAGGCAATTCCAATATGGCGTCACTAATGTGATATGGAAATCAAATTATTAAAGTGCACATTTTAGGCGGATTTGTTGTCAATTTCAATCGACCGTTCGCTTTGCGCATGTCAAAACATTGGAGGAGACAACAAAAATACTTCTCGGCATACACATTGGGATTCTAATACGGCAAAGGTGTGCCCAATTTCTAAAAGACTTAAATATACATCACAGTATTTAGCACAGAGCACCCGAGCAAAACAAATAAAACAAATTAAAATTGAACAAAATATTTGCGTTGAGTTGGCAACTCTGTGCTCGGTGCTCTATTACGCACATCTAACTTCACGTTGCACAAAACGGAATTGAAAGCAAAACAAATGAACGCGCGAACGTGTGTGCGAGCGAGCACGTCATATAGACTGCCAGTGGGGAAGAGAATAAGCAATCAAATATGGCGACACAGTATTAAAAAAAAAAAGACGAAACCGAGAAAATCAATGCATCAACAAATGGAATATTTAACTTCTTCGAATTAACATTGAACCGTAATTGCTACAAGTGCGCCTATTCTCAAATAATACTGCCCTTTTTTTGCGTATGACAGGTTTCCTCTCTTGGGACACTGATTTACGATTTTGGGCGCGCACTCACACACACTCGATTTACTCACCGCTTATTATTTTTTTTGTTGATTCTGGATTTCACTTCATTTTGCAAAACTTAGTTTGATTTGACGGCAAGCTTTGTCGATTTTGTTGCTCAAATCTTTGTAACTTAATTTTTACAAACTGAATTCGATTTGTATAGACACTTATACACTTGTTTATTTTTGGTTCCGTTGCACATTTTCGATTCACAGCATCCGGATAATAGCGCGACGCTGTCTAGAACGTTTACTACCTGCACAAAACAAAATGTTTCTACTTTGATTAATCAATTTTATTATTATTAATACCGTATGGTACAAGAAGCAGAAAATAAAACGCGCAAGGAAAACACATTATGGGTGGCGCGGATGTCGTGTGAGCGAGCGAGATGACCAGTCAGCGTGAGCAGGCGCAAGCTAGTGTGACCGTTCTGACTAGTGGTAGAGCCATATCAACTACCTATTATCGGCTATTTTATTTTGTTCGCTATGCTGCCCTGCTTCTTCTTCTTCTTCAGTTTTTGTGTTGCGCCGTTTCCCTTCTTTAGCCTATTACTACTGCGCCTGGCCATTCCGAAATGCTGTACGTACATATTTCGATTTTGTCTTTCCGCCTATTCGTCGATACCCACACATACGTATACCTGAGCATGGCTCTTTCTATGTATGTGTAAAATCTATACACGGATGTTGGCGCACATATACACAAAAAGGAAAAAGAGTTAAATATTATTAACTTTTGGCCACAATTTATTAACTTTGCATACGGCCCGAAAATAATTGGGTTGTTTTCTTAACGAGAAAAAAAATAGCAAACGTCAGGTAGACAAACGAAGGGAAGGAAATGAAACTGACTTGAAATGACAATACGTCGAATTGAACATATTGGCCGCCTTTCGGCCAAAGACTTTAAAATTAATTCAGAAAAAGGCCGCACAGCCAAATAAACTATACTTTTTGTACAATTTCTTATACCTCTCCTACACTCACACAAATACTATATGTACATATATATGTACATATAGACCGCTGCTAGTATACGTTTAGCGTCATCTCGCTCACACTTACGCTCCGCACGTATTTTGCTTCTCACATTGTGTGTGTTTTCCTCTTTTTTTCCCCCCAACACGCTAATAAGAAATCGTAAGTTAAAAGTGCATTTGCAGCCAAACTAACACGTTTCTCGGGTGAATTTCATAGTGCTGCGATTTTCGCGCTCGCATGCTACGCTCTCAACTATTTTCACAAATTTTTTGTTGACGTTTTAAGCACAATTTCACGCGTTTTGTTCACAACTTTCCGCTTCTACAAAAATTAGCGACCAACCGAAGACGGTCACACTACAGCGAGTAATCGCTATCGCTCGGCCAGGGCTGCACAACACCGATTGGTATATATATCGATTTTCGTGGGATTTCAATCGCTTGAAATAATTAGTACATATATAAAATAAGGTGTTTAATTTTATTAAAAGTCAAGTTTTTAATGTATTCTTTTATTTAGTTTTGTTCGACAAGTTATTTCATTTAATACAAAATGTAAGCAGCATTAGCTGCATTTTGGTATATTTGTTAGACCTCTGGCACGGGCACACTGCTAAGAAATTGCATTTTCAGAGTCTGAATCGGAAATATGGAAATAATTGTTGCATTTATCTTGTAAATTTCAGCCTTGTGCCCCTTTTGAGGTGGGTTGCGAGTGAGTTAAATGCTAACTTCCCCAGTTTCTGGAAGTAAATCCCAGGAAAATCGTGGATAATGCATATTGTTTACTTCACCTGCAGACCAAAAAATCTAGTGATAAGCTGAAGAGAGGTCATTGCTGGCTCTGCGCAGCAGTATGGAGGCGAATGTGAATCCCTTGGCCGTTATCCTAGTTTACTTCGACAGCAAGGGGGACCGGCTGCTGTATAGATACCCCTACCAGACACTGGGACAGACGGAGGTGGCCAGCGAGGAGCAGCGCAAGTCCAGGTGGGACATTCTCGCACGCTTAAAAGCATTATGAACTTAAACTCATTGCTCCTCCAATACAGAAAGCGCAATCCCTTTGCCGTGGCCCATGTGGACGACTTACTGCAGACGCCGACGCATCAGGGACAGGGACAACTACAGGGATTCGCGGACGAAGTGCTGTCCGCACTGTTTGCGGTGAAGCCGCAGCTCTGCAACCAGAAGTTTGAGCTCAAGCTGAACGATGTGCGCTTCGTGAGCCATCCGACGCTGATTCCGCACAAGGAGCAGCGCGCCGGAGCGGTGGCGGTGACCTCTTCATCAACGGCTGCTGCCAAGAAACAGCAGATGCTCATCAATATTGTGTTTGCTCTGCACGCCCAGGCCAGCTATTCGATCGTCAAGTGCTATCATGAGCTGAGCAAGCGCCTGGGACTGGCGTTGAAGTTCGAGGAGCAGCGCTGCGGCTACCTGACCGAGCAGACGGCGCAAATGGCCCGCACCCATGACGAGCAGCAGCAGCAGCCGTTGGAGCGAACCCTTGAGCTGATTGCAGAGCGCTGTACCTTGGCCCAGGCGCTGCGCTCCATTTTTCATGATCTGTGCACCACCGGCCTGCTGAGCACCACGCTAAACGACAATTTGACGCTCTGCTTCTGCCTGCCGGCCAAGGCTCATCAGCTGCACAAGAAGGGCAGCATGGTGGATCCGGAGACCATAGATCGTTGCTTGAAGGCCCTGAAACCGTATCATGGGATGCTGCTCCTGGTGGACTTTGCCGAGCTGCTGGACTGCGTCCCACCGACCGGAGCGCGCATGCTGTGGCAGCTGGTCGATGCCTACAATCCGCTGATCAGCCTGCAGAGCATGGCCTCCAATGCCGACCTGAGCATCGAGCATGTGTACAAGCTAGTGTCGCATCTGGTGTATTGGGCCAAGGCCACCATCATCTATCCGCTGTGCGAGACGAATGTCTATGTAATTGCGCCGGATGCCCCGCTGCACACCAAGTCCCATTTGGTGGAGAAGTTCTCCGCTCGCTTTGCCGGCATGTCGCTGTTCGAGGTGATCTCCGACTTCTCGCTGCCCACGTCCATTGGGCATTTGACAACGCCGCTGCAGCAGCCGGCGCGTCAGGGGATTCTTGCCCAGATGGTTATTTGGATGCTGCAGCACCATTTGCTCATGCAGCTGCACACCTACGTTCAGTTCATGCCCAGCGAGGACGAGTTCGGTGACTCCGCCTCCTGCAGCAATCAGCTGCGCGAGGCCGCCAGCGACGACGGAGAGGAGGAGGAGGACGAGGAGGATCGAGAGCACGATCCGGGCGGATCAATGCTGAGCATGTCCAGCCAGCCGCTACCAGTGCCAGCGGTTTCCATCGGCGGCCATCGTCGTGACGTTTCCGAGGACCAATCCTCGCTGGCCTCCGACAACATCGTGGTGCAGCCATCCTCCAGCCACAAATCGAATTTCAGCATCACCGCCTCGATGAGCACGGATAACTGCGACAGCCTGGACTCCATGGAGGACGAACAAAAGCTGAAGGAGCTGCTGCATGTGTTCAGCGATGCCGATCGAGCGGCCATCCGTCGCATACCCGCCTCCGCCAATGTAGACGATCTGTCGCTGCTGGTGAAACTCTACCAGATGGGCTACTTCAAGAGCGAGCACCACCTGGAGGAGATCATGTACTTTGAGAATCTACGGCGCTCCCAGCTGTTGCAGCTGCTGGACAAATTTCGCGACGTGCTGATCATCTACGAGACCGAGGATCCGGCCATTGCCTCCATGTACAACACCAAATAGATCGCTGGGGGAGTTCTGCATTCCGCATTCCGCACTAAGTTATGTTTTGTTATATTTTGTTTTAAGTTAGAAAGTGAATAAAATTGTCTTTATTTGTTATTTATAAAAGAAATGGAGATTCAGCATATAATAGATCTAAATTTGTATGGGTTACTAGCCTTGTCTTACTGCTCCCTAGTCATTTTTCGAGCTCCATTGTACATTCATCTCAAACCAAATGCCGCGGTTAACCCACATCACTTATATACAATTCCCTTTTATCCTGTGGGGGGTAACGCATATAAATATAGAAATGAGAAAACAAATTGGAATATTGAATAGTGTGACCATTTGCTCCTTATATATGCGCGCCAACTTTAAATTAAATAAAATTGTTCAACTTTTTAAGATAATAAGATAATAGATAATAATTTTATAAGTTTAAATAATAATTTAATAAGTTTTAATAATTAGAAAAAAGGGAAAATGTCCAATAATCATATTCAAAGTGATTATAAAATATACTAAAAAGGCACATATTTTGATATTTTTAGTACTTTTGTTTATCCGTACTATTTTGATGTTTTTGCTTAAGCCTAGTACTCAGACAGAAAAACTGTTCGCAACCCGAAAAAGATTTAATATTTTTCAAGTGTGACCGCTTCTAAAAACGCACTTTGGCATTTTTGGGAGGTAAATGGTGCGGTCATACCAATCTTAAATCAGCTGTTTTATATTTACAATTATTTATTTTATATTTGAAAGACAATTCGCATAGACTTGTAGTTTCGTTTTGGAATAGCTTATTTGCGCACAATGACCACCAACGCCGTCGCCCAGATTCTCTCGACCATGCACAACCGCCTCTTTTTCTCCCTATTACTTGTCCAACATTCTTTCCTGGATCGACGACCAGGACAAGGGCTACTCTACCGGCTGCTGCTGGTGATTCTGTTCTTACCAAGTGGAATTAACTACCATCTGGGTGGTGGCGGTGGTTGCCGCAGCTACTCCTGCTGCCACCAAATTGTTTGACTGGTGAAATGATTCAAAGTTACTTCGTTCTTGATGGATGCGAGACTCTGAGATCCTTGCTGGCATACATTTGGTTAGAGTTGGTACTCCTCCTGCGCCCGGTTCTGTCCACTGCTGTACATGTTCTTTTCCAGCTTGGCAATGAAGGATATGTCCACCCAGATACTGCTCTCAGCAGCTGCGGCCTCTGAATGTCCTTCTCGAGTTTGGCAATGAAGGATTTGTCCAGCCAGACACTGCTCTAAGCAGCAGCGGGCGGTGACCGTCGCCTCTGACGCCTTCATCTCAGAAATCGAACGTGACATCTCATAGTGCTCATCAAAGTCATAACCAAATATCGAGGGACCTATTTCCTTCCAGGCCTTTATTTATGCAAATGTTTAATATTGCCCAAATCCCTTATCATTGAATTGGCCTCTACCAATTTAATTATTATAACTTTATCTGCTCTTCTAAACGCCTGGACTGGGCTTTTGAAAACATTATTGTGTTTGGCGGGATCTATATTTTTGAATTGTGTGAAGAAACAGTAAGAGAGAGTGAGATGCCAACAGTTGAGAACAGGTCGTTTTATTAAATTTTTTATTCTCCCCCTCCCCCCGTTCTGGAAATACCGAAAGTCTCCCTTCGCGCCACCTGGTATTTTTCTGGTATGTTTCTGGTATTTCGTTCGTTCGTCTGCGTACCGGCCTTTAAAACAGCGCTGCCGAACACCGTTTCCCGACTATTCACCTCTCGCTCTCTCTCACTGCTTAGAAACGCTGTTCGCGTGTCTGAGTACTAGGCTTTATTTTTGGCTTTGGCTGCGCTTGGAATTGGAAACAGCAAGGGATATGTTGGCTATGCTGGACCTCTCGAAGATGTGCCGCGTTTGCCGCGACGAGTCCGACTGCCTGCTGGACTTGTTCGTGGACTCGTGCTTGCCCAGCAATGAGCCGAACCTGGCCGTAATGCTGAGCAAGTGCAGCGACTGCCGAGTGGATAGAGCCGACGGATTCCCGCAATTCATCTGTGCGGATTGCGCCGGGGACACTAGACGCGCCTTCCGGCTGCGAGAACAGTGCCGGAGAAGCCTGCAGTACTTTAATCAACTGCGCGGAATAATGGTGGAGCTGGAAGACATAGACGTTTACCTTAAACTAGATAACGAATTAAAAGATGAGACAGGAGGACTTGGACCAAGCCAAGAAGAAGTATCCTATGCACCGAATGATGCCGAACCATGTCAGGAGGATGGAACTATGCTGGAATCTCTATTTGTTGAGCTCGTGGCGCCGACCCAGGCGTGCAAGGCGCCGGAAAGTCCAGAAAATGTGAAACTTAAGAGATGCAATTCCAACGACAACAAACCATTAATTCCAGCATGCGACGAGGAGCCATCGGAGTCGTCGGAGTCCCTTTCCGGGGACTCGAGCTCGGATGTAAAGAAAAGGCGTCCAGTGAAGAGGTTAAGATCCCAATCCGGAAGTTCCAGCGACGATTCCTGGGTCCCACCGGCACGCGAGAAGGCAAAGGAAAGGAAAGGCAAAGGCTTTCAGTGCCCACATTGCGACGCGTCCTTCGACCACAACAACATCCTGCAGATCCATATACGTGTGCATACCGGCATCCGGCCCTACCAGTGCTCCCAGTGTCCGCGCTCCTTCGCTCAGAAGGGCAACCTGAAGACGCATATTCGCATCCATACCGGCGAACGGCCCTTCAAGTGCACCCACTGTCCGCTAACCTTCCGTCAGGTTGGCCATCTTCGCAACCACAAACTCACCCACACCCGCGAAAATCCCTTCAAGTGTGCTCACTGCTCGCACGCCTTCAAGCAAAAAATCAACTTGCAGAAGCACACCATGTCCGTGCATACCGAAACGAAGAGGAAGTCCAGGAAGCGAAATAATACTACGGTCTCTTAGTATTAGCTTTCGAAAATACCTTTAATGTTAGGATAGGACAAGGATTGATGTTTTCTTCTTAAGAACTAAGGATTTAAGTGTTATTTCTGGGATTATACCTCAACGATCTTAATTAAGTTTGTTTAAATGTAAAATGTAATGTAAATGTAAATGTTTGTTTAAATCTTAGATAGCGCAAATAAATGGTCACCGATCAAGAAAAAGCCTGAAACAATATTTCCATACATGGTCAAAATAAGATTTTATTACAAATGTAGAATAATTTTAATTAAAATATGAATTTTCCACAAGACTAATACAACAAATAAGTAGTTTTATATTGTTGTTGTGTAATTATATTTAAACAAATTATTTTGTAATAGTAAAAGGAATCTTTGAACATATGTATTTAAACGTATTGATTTTCGAGATTATTATTATTAAAATAAAGATAAAATACGAAAAAGGTCAACGCCTTTAAATTGTCGCCATTATTCTTATAGTAATTACATTTATTGTATGAATTTTGAAAAAAAAATAGATTTGAACAATGAATTAATTAAAACTATTACAAACATATATGTTGAGATGGGAGTGCGATGTGATTTTCTAAGCCCGAACCTTAATGTGTAAAATGTAAAATGTTTTGTTTAAAAATGAAAAAAAAAAAAAACAAGATCTTTAAAATTGTTTTCAAAAAAATAAAAATAAATTGTTTCTACAATGAAGAAGAAAGAAACTTATGTATAGCGAATTTATAATTAATAGAGGCTATTATTTTTGGCTCATTTTGTTTTTTAAGAAGTGATGGAATTCGTCATTTTTAAATGCGAAGCTTCGTTTCTTTGTTAAGATTTAAATTCCATTCTATCAAGATGGTTGTATAGTTCTAGGAGACGGATGCAACCAAAGGGTTATCATTCAACATACATATATACATATTAATTTGGCTTGCATTGCGCGCTTAAACTAGAGTCTCGAGTCTCCGTCCCCACCTTCTGCATTCTAGTATTTCACGGACCGGCGCTTTGGACGCGTGTTTGTGCCATTCTGCTTGGGTGATGGAGCCTGGCTGTGATCCCGACTGTGTATTGTCAGTTGGTCCTTTGTGGTGAATGTTTTCGGACAGTCGGGGCATCGGAATGAGCCCGGATTAGTCTTCTGCTTCTTGCCCTTGGGCACATACTCGTCGTCCTCGTCCTCGTCGTCGAAGTCGTCCATCTCCTCCTCATCTTCTTCATCTTCATCAAGCTCCTCATCTTCCTCATCTTCCTCATTTTCCTCATTTTCCTCATTTTCCTCATCTTCCTCATCTTCCTCATCTTCTTCGGGCTCCTCATTTTCTTCATCTTCCTCTTCCTCCTCGTTCTCGTTCTTTACCCTCTTTAGTTCCCATTCCTCCATTTCCAGTTCTTCAACGACGGCCTGGTCCTTGTTCTCAATCTTGACCCGACGCATATAGTCCATGCTCTTGATGTAGCGCCGTCGGAAAAAAATTGCTTCGCGCAGCTTCCGTAGGCAGGGATCGCAAACCTTTTTCGGGAATTCATTGTTCAATTCCACGGCAATCGGGCTGCATTCCTTCATCAAATCGGGAAGCGTGGGTTCCGCTTGTTGGTTCTTCTTCAGCGTATCGGACAGCCGGTCATCCACGTGAGTCTTCTCCTTGTCGTATATGTCCAGCAGGACCTCTGCCTCGGCCATGCATACACGGCACATTTCTTGCAATTCCTCCATGGCTTTATTTCTTGGTTTGAAATTGGTTAAAGAATTTTATGCGACCGATCAGTGTGACCGTAAACCGACAACAGAAAAATGCAAAGTGGCGCCATTCCAGGGCTGCAAAATGACGCATTCAAATGTGATAAATGGATGCGTTCGCAGAATCTAGTGATCCTGTTTATATCATCCCTGATCAGCTAGTTTAGCTTATAATAGAGGTGATTTTCGGAATCATAGCTTTTTTACCAGCTGTTTATCATAAAAATGTATAATTCAGAAATTTACTGGAATAGTTTCCTATAGTGACAAGCACTTTTTGTCGAAGTAATTTACGCATTTAATTTAAGCATTTCCGACCCCATTAAGTGTATATCAATCAATCAATCTTGACGGACATGGGTCTGTCCGTCTATCTTTCCGTGTTAAGCTATGTACTCAGATAGACGAAAAGTGTATCTAAGCAGCGAGTTAAAACGAGAGGACAAGAGTCACCCTCTCGCTCTCTCGCACTGCTTAGGAACACTTTTCGCGTGTTTGAGTACTAGGCTTTACACAAACTAGTCGCTCAGTTTTTAAGCTATCAGGTTGAATAGTCTTATATGTACATATATGTACATATATATGTATGTCGAAACAGGCCAGATCGGACAATTATAAAATATACATACATGTATATAGCTGCCGTAAGAAAGACAGGGATGTTTTTAACGTATTTTAATAATTTGTAGATAATTTTTACGATTTAAAAATAATGGTTTTAATTTATTAAGATCGGACAACTATATACATATATATAGCTGTCATAAAAGCGATCGGGTAAATTATGTAAAAGTGTCAATATAAAATGTGTATGTAAATGTGTAGGTATATTTACATAACTTTTATCGATTTTAAATTATCCAATTGCAAACTGCAAGGGTATAAAAACTTCGGCTTACTGAAGTTAGCTTCCTTACTTGTTTATTTGTATATTATTTTATTTTTTAATCTTATGTGAAATGTATTTTAAATGAAAAAAGTTGGCCTTATAACGCAGAAAATATGTACATATAAACATTGAAGCTTCTTCCAAAGCTATAGACATAGAACCTCGATAAAAGTTAAGCAACTTGGACAATGGCCGGTCATTGTCTCTTGAGCTTATCGCCGCGCTCTAGAATGAACTTAAGCAACACATCAAAGAACCCAATGATAATGCTGCAAGACGAACTATGAAGCTATAATACGACGCTTCTCTGGCCCACAGAAGGAGCGATAAGGAATGAAAGACTTGGATTATAAAAGTGATCAAATGTATTGCATATTTAGCGCCCTCGGGGCGTGATAATAAAAAGGTTTACACAGAATAATAATAAGGTCGAAGGACTGCTCTACATCTCCACGTAGGTGGGCATGGTCATGACTCCGCAGTTGTTCTTTCGGGCGGACATCAGGATGTAGCCATCGTTGCCCCAGTAGGTGGACCACGAGTTCTTCACCAGCCAATAGTCCTCGCCATTGATGCTGCCATAGCCCACGGCCAGGACGGCATGGTCCAGTCCGTCCACATCGTTCTTGCACTCCGGCTCATAGTAAACGCCGTGCGAATAGAAGCTGAATGTCTTGGGCGAGGCGTCGATGGCCACCGACAGGGGTCCGTGCTTGAGCAGGGCTAGCTTGAAGGCATTCGGATCGTTGGTCGTCACATTAACGAATCCCTTGATGGGTGCCACAAGCGTCACATTGTCGACGTGACAGTAGCCGTCTTGGCCCAGATACGGACCATACTCCTCCTCCGTGGGCACTCCGCCGCTCTTTAGCATCCACTGGTAAACGCGGAAGTCCTCGCCACCATCACAGCCATTGTTACCGTACGCCCAGGAGCAGTCGATCAGAGCCTGCTGCGAGAGCCGCACCAGATTGCCGCCATTCTTCAGGAAGAAAGCGCCCTCCAAATGGCCGATGGTGCCAAAGGACCAGCACGAACCACACACGGATTGATCTGAAGCGATTTAAATTAGGGGTTAAAATTATTATCGATTACCAAGAGGAGTAATTGGTCTTTGTCCTCACCTTTTACTGGAGTAACAGCGCCGTATAGCCGCCAATCGTACTGGTCTGGGATCTCGTCCTGGTATTTCGGAACGTCGTAGGGGAAGGGCTTGCCGGTGTTATAGACGCCCGAGGACTTGTAGCCGCGTCGCGCCTTCAGCTCCTCCTCGGTCTTGTCGGCTAGGTGATTCACGGCCAGCGTGTAGGTGAGCTTGGCGCGGTTCTTCGAGTGGATGTAGCGCAGGTTCTGACGGAAGATGTTCTTGCGGTGCTCGTGCTCCACATCGCTGCGATAGGAGACGCCATGCTTGTGCTTGAAGTGATGGAAGGCCTTGTCCACATGCTCATCCGTTCCGGTCACGAACTCTTGCATCGGATTGAAGGTGGCATAGTGTCCGGTGCCGGGTCCGGGGAATCCCACGCACTGCAGATTATCGTCGATCTCGAACACCTCGTTGGGAATGTCATCGTGGTCGTAGCTATCATAGTCCAGATAGTAATGATCGTAGTGGGAGCCCAACAAAGTGTTATAGCCTCGCATCTCGTAGCGCACGGGAATGGGCATCCGGCTGGCGGGATAATGCGGTGACTTCTTGTAGCGCACCCACAGCGTGTACACGTTCTTCTTCTGTCCAATGACCGATTCCAGGCGAAACTTGTCGCAGGTGAAGCCCAGGAAGGTTTCGGTGCCCACCAGCTCGAAGGGCTTTGCATCGGGCAGGATGCTCTGGATCTCCACGACCTGATCGGCAGTGCCATTAACCTGGAGGCAAGTCAGCTTGTTCTGCTCCGTCAGCGTGGTGATCGGGGCCAGCTTCAACATGGTACCGTACTGACCCTCGCCGGCCAGCTGATAAGTCTTCACCATTCCGCCGTAGTAATCGATGCGGGATCGCTTAGTGTTCTTGTCATACCACGCATAGAAAGGCTCTGCGATCTCTGCGTAGGGTATGTACAGGGTGCCCTTCACTATGTAGTTGGGATCCCAGCGCGGCGGCTTCGTGGCACCCACTGCTTTTTTCGGCGAAAGGGATGACAAGAGAGAATAGAAAATAATAGGGTATTTGTTTTAAACAAACGGTAAAGGGCAGCCATTGCAATGCAAGCTCACGCCATAGTTGACACACATACATAAGTAATTATCTAGTAACAGCTGCGGTCAAATTAATAGAACCGAATTTTTGGAACAGCATTTAAGCCGAGTTTTTGATTAAATCAATTATTACAAGCGTATAGTTAAGAATCAGATAATATATTTGTGGCGTTAGATAATTAAAAATCAACGTACAAATTAAATAATTCTTTAATTATACAAAATTCGAAGATATTAAAAATATTTCCCATTTTTACTTTGCGATAAAATAGAACACAAGTTTAAAACCTTGCTCTTTAATTTTATAAAATGGTTAATAAAGCTACCATTTTTACGGCAATTGTTAATGCAAAGATTATAATCGTCACACACACGCACAAAGCTTTATACTCTTTGTTTGGCTAAACATTTTTTGCAATCTAATGTAAACTCACCCGACAAAGCCAAGCCCGCTAGCAGGGCCAATGCTAAAAACACTTGCATTCTGAGGAACACACTGGAATATACTGTCTGGATTATCAACTTTCACGATCCAGCTGCAAATCACTTCTGAACTCTATTCTTCGAAGAATTAATCTTTTCTGCCGGCTTAATATAAAAACAACAATAAGTGCGGAGAGCTAGAGATACCATAGTTGGGAAGGCATATATTGCCACCTACGTGCGGAAAGCTGCTATCGGTATTCATCGTTGGGAAAGCTTTTTTAGAGCCGTTAACTTGTCAGGTATTTTTGAATTATTCTTACAGGTATCTTTTAAGTTTGGGGACATTTTTTGTTTGTAGAATATACAAATCGAAAATAAAATGGAACTATTTATAAAAATGATCTGTGAAATATTTTCAAAAGTTAAAATCTTTTTGGGAGATTCTGCTTAGCTTTTAACGTAGTGCTTTAGTGCTTAATGTAAAGTAATTAATTAAACGTTTAATATATAATATTGTTATTGTTGTTGTTATATTATATTATATATATATTATATTATATATATATTCTAAATTTAACTATAAACGCCCCTCTTACCCTTTACAGTTCGATTAAACTCTTAAAAGCTGTATTCTTTTGATGATTGACACTTCTGAAGCTTTTACAAATCCTTCACTAAATCCTTTTACTTAAGTCAATAAAACATCAATATCTGACAGTGAAGTCGCAACTTTTGCAATAAATTCAGAAATATGGCTAACGGTACCGATTCGATCCTTTCGAGTTATGTAGCTCGGCTTTGGCTGACGGTTTAAGTTTAAAAAACTTCCGGAAAGGGGATGAGTCCTGGCCAACAGCTGACTTTAAAGCATCGGAACGGACGTGCTCTCTTTAGTTTCTCACTCGCTCATTTCTCTCCTTTCGAGCCTGCACCAAGTTATCCTGCATTGGGGTCGTTCTCTATATCTCTCCTTCGAGAGCCGAGAGAGAGTCCCCGAGCAGATGTCAAGCCAGTGCCGAAGGAGGAGCAGCAGCATCGTTGTCGTCATCGCCCACGCATCGTCTTTTACCGTTACCGCGCTCTCGGTTCGCCTCGACTCGGTCCGTTTAGTCCAGTCCAGTTCCGTTTAGTTCGCCGTTCGCACGGTTGCCAGTCCGGGATTTCGCGTGGCTTTTTTTCCAACGTGAACTAGACACCTCTAGACACAAGAACCCACGGATGATAGCTGGGAATGTGTAGGACGTGGATTAAGGTGCTACCGTAACCCGTACAAGTGCGCGCTACAGAGTCGCAATTAAAATAGCATTAAAAATTAAATCGAATCGCGCCCTCGTATGTGTGTGTGCGTGTGATGCGGAAAGTTTCGCCTGCGCCAAATTGGCAAAAGTTAAATGATTAAAGAGCACAGAGTTTGGCGAATTATGTGAAAGTTTTTAATTTGCAGGCGAGGGTGAATACAATTCCCCCCCGGTAATTGGCACTCGGAGGAGAAAAACGAGCCCCGAAGAACGGAAAAAAAAAGGTAGAAACGTGAAATCAAACTTTGATTTATCGCTGATTGGCTACGAAAATGGTTGTTTTCGCCATCAAAATTCGCTCACAGAAGCACAGGAGCTCGTAGACAAACATGTGTACATCTTCACATAGACACACTATACTATGTACATAGCTGAATGTACATACAGACATACATAACGTACATACATATGTACGAATCTGTATTATGGCCACTTCGGAGCATTTCCTGCCCTTGTGTCACAGTTGTTGTGTTGTTACGTTTTCTCTATGTTGCAACACACACACAAACACACTCATCAAAAAGTCAACAAAAACAATTTAAATTATGTATGTGGTAAAGCACAAGGAGCTCAAGTATCGCATGCAAAAAGCCTTGAATGACTTTGTGGGCCTAATTGGGAATCAAAATAGAACAAAAATGGCACTTGAAATAAGGCAAAAGGTGCAATAATTGTATAACAAGCAAATATTTCAATTAGATGCAAGGCTTTGTGTGTTGCAAAAAAGGATCTTACATGAGTGGTTTTTTAACATTTTTGTGTTCAAGTGAAAGATACTTGAGTGCATGTACACAGGGAGAACTTTAATGTTAGTTTAGTAATTAATGTATACTGTTTTAAATAAGTTTTTTGATTGTTTTTCGTTATAACATATTTTCATATTTTCTAGGCATAGGTAAAATTTTCTAAAATTTTAAAGTTTATATCAAAATGTTATCCTACTTTTGCATTTAATTAATTAACCCTTATTTCTGTACTAAATATACTTGTAATGGAGTTCGACAGTCTAAATATTTGACAATATTGCGGTCTGTAAACCAAATAACCCTTTCAACTATAAGATTTTGAAGTTAGTCTCTTTTATTATATCTTCCTGGACCCCTTGCCAGTTTTATTCGAGGAGATTAAGAATTAATCTATGAAAGTTAAGGTTATATGAGGGTCAAGCTAGTATATACTTCAATATTTTATTTATTCTAACAAAAAAACACTCTTGAATTGGTTATGAAACATAAAAGTTAGACAATAGATCATGGATTTCACCTGAAAATATAAAAAGAAGGATATCTTTTCATTTCTCCTAGAGAAAATGTCGAATAGTTTATATATTTTGTGGCATACTTTTGAGGATTTCCATCCTGTAAGACGACCACGAATAGTTTGTATTTTGTAACATACTTTTATGGGCCACGGACAGCGGCAACTTTGATTTTCTGGGAACGGAACCCAACTTGTCACCCTGTCCAGCTGACTTGGAGACCCAAGCGAAAGACAAAAGGCAAACACCTTCTATATATACCTATATTCTATACCGAAATTGTAAAACTTTTATTGGCTTAGTGCAGGACGACGACGACACACTCTCCGAAGGGAAAACGGAAAGTGCTAAAATATATTGCACGTATGCACGTGCATGTGAGCCCCGTGTGGCCCGTGCTTGGGTGTATGCGAACGTGATTTGTGTTTGTGTCTGCGTGGCTGTGTGTAACCTACATTTTAAACGGCATCGGCGACACATAAGAAGCCAAAAGTCGTGGCCGAAACCCAGTTGTTGGCCGTGCGGGAGGGTCAGCGGGGCATTTCGGCGTATGTAAATTTGCCTTTATCAGTGCCTAAAAGTAGGAGCCCACTCACACACACACACCAGGCACACACACAAGTGCACGCTCCGCAAAGTCTTATGTACCGCTAGAATCAACAGCACTCTCTGGGGGCAGGCGCGCGGCTCTAGCAAAAGAGAGAGCGCCAGCCAGCGAGCAAAGGGATGTGAGTGGGAGCGTGAGTGAGCGTGGGACCAGCCGACCGAGAGAGCCGAGCGGCGGTGATGCAGAATGCAGGATGATGTTGCGTTCGTTGCTTCCGTTACCGTTACAGTAACACAGCCCGTCTCCCTTTCACTCCCTCCAAGCCCACGCTCTAGCCCCATTCACCCACACAGGCGTGCGTTCATTCACATTGCCGTTGCTAGTGTGTGCAGTCGGAAATAAATTGGATTCCTTTAAATATTTGAAAATGATATTCTATTTTATAAATAAATTCAGTGATGGTTAACATTTTCTGTAATTTGGATAAAAAAATAACTTTTTATCTTCAAGAAAGGCTAGACTTAGCCACAAAATGTACAATTTGACTGCATTTATTTCTCTTTTCTGTCATGTAATATGCGTGTGCCGGCAGAGGCCCGGCGGAGAAATGTGCTGACCCGTGGAATAGGGCCGTGGACCACTGGATTAGAGCGAGGCGAAGTGAGCCGAGAAATATATTTTATGATGATAACTAAGCTGCGAAAACTCGATGGTTTTTAAATCAATTGATGTTTAGAAACATAATTATGGCAAATAAATAAATTAAGTAAATAAATAAATATTTTTAACCAAATCCCTTTAAAAATATTTTTATTAACTAAAAATTCCTAAATTATTTATGTATTCATTTTTGGGGTTGGTTATGATTACTTTGTGTTGATAAAATATATTTGAAGCTCTTCTACAGTACACAGAAATTGTAAGCCAAAGTTAAATTTCTATGGCTGACTGACTACCGTTTTTTTTTGTTCGAGTGTATATATTGTCCACTAAGCCAAAACCACAGCGCCCCCTGTATCCTTTTCGCCGTCTCGCCATGCTCGACGCTTGTTATTGGACTTGCATTTCCGCTATTCCGCTTTTTGCCTCAACCGGTGGAATTTTATATGCAAAGTGCGGGGCGAAATTGCATTATGCACATTTTAATGGCTCGCCGAGACATAAAAATATCTCGCACTTACATAAATTGCTCTGCTCTTTGCTATTTACTCGCTCACTTTTCCTGTTCCAACCCTTTTCAGTCCTTAAACGTGTTCGTAATTACATAAACACTTTACCCAGTAGGGTCGGTTTAGAAATATGTGCACGTATTTTTGTTTGGCCAACTAAATGCCTTGTTCGGAGCAACGAGAAAATGCATTCATCGAGTGCGGAAACTTTTGGGTTCTCTCTTCTACCTGCCAAAGGAATGGCAAATAAATTGCCCTCGAGGAAATGCAAATTGTTTTTCAAATTATACATCCACAAGCAGGAAGTTTTAGGTCTTTGTTGGGCGTTTAAGATCGTTATCATGAAGTGAGCAATTGCCATTTATTAAAAAAGTATGATGGATGGTTTTTAGAACTGGCTGAAGATGGGAATTATAGATGGATTAACACAATCTTAGAAGGATTTGGACGTAAATTCTAACTTGGAATTATTTAAAAATAATAATAATATCAAATTCGATGGGGAATCAAGCATACGCCATGTAGGCCAATTCAGATTTTTTCTACAGAAGTGGACTTAGTCTTGGATTATATTATATAATTATAATTAATTAAATTTTTTTCCGTTTGGGAAAAAAATCAGAAAAGGAATATAGAAAAAAATCAATCCTACGCAACGTAGGCCAATTCAGACTTTTACTGTAAAAGTCTTCCATGTTCTTTTCCTTCCTGGCGTTCACTTTATTAATATTCTATAAATTTCTTTGTTACGTCCTCGAAAACAGTCACAACTATTCTACATGATTTTATCTGACTTTGTTTTAAAAAGCTATTGTAGGTTACTTGCTATCCAGATTTCCAGTTCATTTCACACATTTCTGGGCCACTTAAAAATGTTCACTGCAAACATGTAAATGTCAAAAGCGGTATCTACAATCTACAATCCGGGGAAGCGTGCCCATCAACGTCAGCAGCCACACCTCCAATCTGCATATATCTGGCACTTGCCATCTCATCATCATCATAGTAAGTGCTAACAAGACCAACACCACAGCCCAACCGTCGGACGGACCGCCATCATCCTGCTCGTTATCATCCTCGGAGCCAAACACATCTTCCATTATTATTCGCCCACTTCATATCCCACTTCTGGCTATTTTTATGCCGTTTCTGCATTGTTCATTGTTTAGTGCGCATTATCACATTTTCCTCTTAAGGCATCAGGAGCAGATATTACAGCAGCCCATATCCTCCCGCGCAGCAACCTATAGCTTCTGTGTCGGAGAGCCCACCATCATCTGCAATTGTAGATGCTGGCAACAGGGAAATACTATTGGAACGACTACAAAATACCCTGTACAAAGAATAAGCACAAACAGGATTATTTAACTTGACCAATAAGGGTTAGGAAAGTGGATTAGTTGTATGGAATCCATTTGAAATATGCGATCAATCAGCTTAAGCACATTAAAGTATAAATATTTTGTTTTTCTTTTCAAATTTATGTAGATATTTATCCTTCATAGGGAATGTCTGGAGAGAATACGAGAATACTTCCCCTTTTGCTTGCCTTTTCGATAGATGATTATGGGTTTGCCTAAGTTTTCAGCCATTTCCTGGTTCAGTGAGGAAGTCGCAAGCCCCTCATATACCCTTTCTCCTTGGCGAGTCCTTGTGATGTGTTGGAAAAATGGAAAACTAAACGATGATTCAGTTTGTAGCCGCTCTTGGCTCACTAAGCAGCCACTGCGGCTGCCATATGTACATACGTCGAGGATGCAGTGGCTTACGCATGATTTAGTTAAGAGGGGCTTTTGGTCGCCAGAAGCGGGTTTTTAATCCCTAAAAGGATTCCTAATATACAGACCATTGAAATCAATTCAATGGCGATGGTTTTGTACCCCCCTAAAAACCCCGCTTCCTTTAGCCACTGAATAGATGGATGTGGGTGGGGGTGTGTGTGGGTGGCTGGTATAGCACTCTGACGGTCTGATATCTCTCTCGGGTATACAAACACTTGGATGCGGAGTGGCTTTCGTGTGCGCCGCAGTGCACTGGATACACGGGATTTCAGATGGCGATGCCACTCTGCCAGGATGTCGTCGGCTTTGAAACCGAAAACAAAGGACCCATTGTGGCAGCCGATGACGCTGTCTGCACCTCCCCGCTTTGTTATCCTTTCGCCATTAAACAATTGTCGCCGTCGCATCAGTAATTAAGGGTCTCTGTGCATTTATGCGCACGAGTAGGGACGTTAATACTATTTATAGATGCCATTGGCTCTTTCATCTAACTGGAAATACAAAAGGCTAAGTGCATTGAAATGTATTTAAGCCGCCTTAAACTATGCAGCAAAACGATTGAAACCTAGATTTATTCTAGCTTATGCGTGGCCCGAGTTAAACCCATCTTTGGAATATATTTATTTAGAGAAGAAACACCTGTATTTACTTTGTCGAAAGCTCTTCAGTATACAAACTGTGTTTACTTGGCCTTGATGCCAGATTTGTGAGTAGATAACAAGTAAAGAAAAAGTTGTATTTAATATTTCTTACTAAGAATCAAGCAGTGTCCCGCCAGGACTCGTAACACGGTGCAGCATTCCATGCGGTTGAGCTTGGGAAGCTAACTAGTTGGATATTATCTATAGATTCATTTTATATTATATTAGTTTATTTTATTATAATTTATTTTATTTTATTTATATTTGTTATATTTTTACCGAATAATGGGATAGCCCTTTTCTAAGTGAGTTTATTTTAATGAATTTCTTTCAATAAGAAATAGAGTTTTCTGATCTAATTCCTTAATTGCATAAAAATATTAACATGCTTAACTTTTCCCCAAACTATATAACTTTTGTCTTACTTTTTTAAACTTAAACTTTCCCAACAAATGTAATATCTCTGTTCTAAGAGTTTTTCATTTATATTTTTTACTAAGTATTTAAAGTATCTGGCTTGACCTTTCTTCACATTATATTAAATTTCTGCGCATTTTTTTTCTCTTACCAGTTAACGTGATATCTCTGGTTCAAGAGGGTCTTTATTTTTGTTTTTTTTTTAGTTGAGATGTAGTTGTTTTATTTAATTTAAAAGCTATATTTACATCTCAACTTTGTGAGCCAAACTAAGTTCTTTAACCCGAGCGCCTGCGGTTGTTGGCGGCAGCATTGGTCTGCTTCTTGGCGGCCGCAGGTGCCTGCTTCTTGACGGCTGCTGGTGCTTGCTTCTTGGCGGCTACTGGTGCTTGCTTCTTGGCCGCTGCAGGTGTCTGCTTCTTGGTGGGCGTGGCAGCGGCAGCCTTGCGCTTGGGGGCTGCAGTGGTGGTGCGGCGTCTGGGGGCGACAGTGGTGCGCCTGCGTCGTCGACGGGCCGCGTTCTTCTTGCCAGCAGTGGATGGAGACTTGGATGGAGACTTGGGTACAGAGCTGGTTTCCGCCTCGCTGGAATCACTGTCGTCTTCCGAAGAAGAGTAGTCGGTGTTTTCTATAGAACCCTCTTCAGAGCCGGTTGAGTAGTCAGAATCCTCCTCCTCAGATTCCTCCTCAGACGTATCGGTATTGGCATCTCCGGTGGCCGAATCAGGAGCTTTCGCACTGCTTTCAGTGGTGGTAGTAGCTGTTTGAGCATTTCTTTCAGTGGTCGTAGATGAGGCTGGAGAATTATCTTCAGAAGAATCATCTTCAGAAGAATCATCTTCATAATCATAATTATCATCATTATCACTATCTGCGTAGTCGTACTCTTCATAATCCTCAGGTTCAGCTGCTCCCGCCACGTAGGCAGTCAACAGCAGGGCCACAGATAAAACCAGCCAGAGTTTCATTTTATTTTTTTTGCAGTCAGCGAACCGATAGAAAGGTCGTTAAATACACTTCTGAGGTGGAAAGACTTGAACACTTGGGTATTTATAGTTTTTCTCTTGTCTATCGAAAAATAATGGCGAAATATAAAGCTTTCTACAATATTTATTTAGATTGATATTAGCTTTTCAATTCTTTAACTTCAATTGTTTGTGGTCTAAAACACCTGTGTGTGCTGTGGCTCTGTTGGTCTTTTTTTGGGCCTTGAAAGAGCTAAAAAGAGTTTTTTAGTTTCTATACATTTTAATTAAAGTTAGAAGAAAAATAATATAGTTGAATCTGGCTTAAAGTCAAACTATAAAGACTATTTTTAGATGTTTAGGGTAAGTTTTAACATGATTCGAAGTATATTATTGACATTAATTATAATTCTAAGAAATCTTTAAATAGTTTAAGGGGGAAACTTGGGAGTATGACTTTCTTCAAGTCTGTTTTTTTTTTTTTTTAATTTGTGAGACATTTTATTCCTTTTTAAAGTTCAAAGAAATCTTTGTGAAAATTCATTGTAACCTTTCAACTTTTCTTAGTAACCAGGTTCCAGGTTCCATTAAGGGGAATAATCCTACATGTGATATAAAAGCAAGTAAACAAGTAAACATATAATTTTTCCATATGGATATAAGATATTCTATTTAGAAAATACCAATTTAAAAACATAATGAATATACTTTTCAATAAAATAAACAAAGGGGCTTTATGTTTTGAACATTTATTTAGCAACCAAAATTTTATTAAGATTATTTTGGAGTAGTTTTGATTAAACTTAATTATCCAGAGCGCCGGCGTCTATTGGCGACCGCGTTGGTCCGCTTCTTGGCCGCAACAGGTGCTTGCCTCTTGGCCGCGCTTTTGTTGGCATTACGACGTTTGGCCGCTGCGTTGGTCTTAGTGTTCTTATTGTTGTTGTTCTTACGGGCTCCAGTCTTCTTGCCCTTCTTTGCGTTGTTGTTGGACTTTTTAGGAGGAGGAGGAGGAGGAGGAGGCTGATTATCGGAGTCGCCATCATTGGAGTCGTCGATGTCGCCATCGCCATCGTTGTTACCGTTATCGGCTTCGTTAACTCCGGAATCTTCGTTAGCTCCGGAACCTTCGTTATCATCAAAACTATCGTCTCCTGCGTCCACACCATCTACATAATTGTCGTCATCATATTCGTCATTGGAAGCCGCTTTAGCCACGTTAACGTGGGCAATGAGTATAGCCAATGTGAATACCAGTAGGAGCTTCATTTTCGCCTTCAGTGGAGTTTGTGATCTAAACGATCAGAGCCCGAAATCGCTTGTTTTTATAGACGCTTCAAATTTGGCTTATTGAATTTTGCACAAATCAAGAGTCAATATTTTTTAAAGCTAAATAAATATATGTATAGAGTCAAATGTTTCGTTAGTTTACTTAATGCCAGCTGTGTCTTTTGTGTGACTTTTTGTTTTAGAATTTGTGGAAGCAATATCTTGCGAACGATTCAACATATTGTTTACCAAAGTCTCTGAATAAAGCTTCAAAGTTTTCATTTGCCTGTCAGAGGTGACAAAAAAATATGCTCTGGACTGGAAATCGATGGGAAAAGTTTCTAAAAGTATGTTACGAAATAGTTACTGTTAACTCATTTGTGAAGTTGAGAACAAACCTCTTTTTGCCATATCGTTCCAGATCAAGGTGCAGCTTATTATTTTTTAATTATTTGCAAGCACTCGCAAATTGCTCTACATTTATAAACATAAAACGCAATCGCACTTAATACAAGCGATTACTTGAGGCGATGGCACGCATTGCTCAAATTATTTATGGTTATATTAGTATACTTTACTATAAGCCCTAATGCATATGTTTGACCTTCTTCGTTCCGTGCGATTTCAGGCTTCGGGCTAACGAGCGGGAGGACCAGCCAACCAACCCAGATTTGAAAAGTTCGTGCCATAAATCCTCGCCGGCTTGCATGGAATTAATGCCCACCACCAGCTAGGCGGTGGTGGTGGTGTTGCTGCAGCACCACATGCAACACACATTAGTGGGTCACTCGAAGATGATGACGACGCTGTTGGTCGCAACCGGGGAAATTATATAAAATTATCATGCCGGGCAGGCGGCAGCTCTCAAGTTTGCCACTCGACAGCGGCAGGCAGCGGGACAAGAAGGCTAAACATCACGACCAGCAAGGGCGACGGGTGACCGGCCACGTATACGTAATGTGTGCCCTGACGTATACGTAATGTGCACCAGGGATCGGCCAATTTGCCGCAACAGCAGGCATCAGTAACAGAAAAAAAATAGCAACCAAACAAAAAGTGCGGGCTTGAAAACTGAAACCAAAAACTAAAACACACAAAACTGTAACTGAAACCGTCAACGGCGCGCGCGGCAGAAACTTCTAGGCCAAATGGCGAAAGTTGACAAACAATCGCGAATTTGCTGAGAAGCGCTGCTGCCGGCGCGAGAATGACAAAATGGCGAAGTTAACGCTGCCCCGTCTACTGCGGCGACTGCAGCTGATGGCGCTGCAACTGCAACTGCAACCGCAACAGCAACAACAACAGCAGCAGCAGCAACATCATTTAATGGCCATGCAGCTGGGCCAGGCCATGCTCCTCTACGGCTGCCTACTGCTGCTCCACGCCTCCGTATCCGGCTCCGTTCTGGCCTCGTCCTCGGACCCCTCGGCCGCACCGGCCGCAGTAAATTTGTCCTCAGGAATAGCCTTGGACCGACCATCACCGGCAGCAGCAGTCGGGGCACAGGAAGGGAATCTGCTCGAGAAGCGACCGCGCAAACGTGATGCCGCCAATGTGCCTGACGATGACTACGACGGCAGTTATCCGGACGACGTCGACGACCTGGAGGCCTTGCTTAATAATAAGTCAGGTGAGTGTTTAATTAAATGTTTGAAATATAAAGAAATTTATTAATTAAAGGAAAGAATCTCAAAGCATACAGTCGGAATGTTCTCCACCCAGAATCCCTATTAAATTCCATTCAAGTTTAAATATTTGCATATCTATTATCATTTCTGTAACGGAAACTTATCTGGCCAGACCACTAAATAATTCTATTTAGAAAATGAATATTTGTGGCCGGCAGCCACAGCAAACACAAATAAATGAATATTTTTGTTAAGAGAGTTCTCTCGGCCAGGACTTCAGTTCGTTAGCTTGCATTATTGACCTTTGGTCGGTGCACAGAGTCCCAGAGCGAGCTCCCCAGAGATCATGGCCAAAGCCATAAATTGCACAACATCCACTGGCTGCCGTGTTTAACTCTCACTTTTGGCATCCACTGTCCACCTGGCACGCTGCATCCGCCGCAGCTGTACATGCCGCTGCATTTGGCTCCTGTCCGGAGCTCTGTGCCGCTTAATTCATGGGTTCATCCAATTTGTTTTGGCCATGATGCGGGAATTACCAAATAGCACACGGAGTAGGTCGTTTATAGTATTACGTGGCAGCAAAAAGAAACCCTCACGTGCCAGATTATATTGGATTTTAATGGAATTGGATTTAATATTTGTGCAGTAAATATTTATAAATAGATGTAAAGAAGCAAATCGTATATACCTCGATCGAACATTAAATTAATGCAAATTAAGAAATATATTTTGTACATTTTATTAGAATGGGAATAATATTTTGGGATAAAATATATTTTATACCGTATTATATATTTATTGTAAATGCATATTAGCATATATTTATGTAAAACTCGCTTCGTTTTGCAGGTTTTTAAACCTAATTACGAGTTGGTATTAAATATTTTCAAAGCTTAAACAGTAATTGACCTTTTAGGCAGGATAATGGGCTTTTTAATGGGCTTACATTTTAGAGAACTAATGAGAATACTATAAAATATTCATAACAACAAAATTTAAAATTCATAATAGGTTAGATCCATGCAAAGTCATTTTCATTTCAACTTTTTCAAAGCCAATTCTGAATAAATATTTTGTATTTTCAAGGCTTGAACAGTTATAAAACCCTCTGGCAGACTGATTTCCATATCATTTTCCATTGTCTAAAATAGTCCCTGATTGTTAATTGTTAATGCAAAACACTCGCTTTGCGCATTGCAGCAAAGGGAAAGTATATCGGGGCGCCGTGCAACGAGCTGAGGTGTGACGTCAAGCTGCTGCACGTGTCCTGCGACAAGGAGACGCAGACCTGCACCTGTGAGCGCAACTATCCCGTGCAGCTCGGACTGATAAAGGGTTGCGCCAAACGTAGGTGTCCCTAAAAGCAGTTAATTTATTCTTTTGTCAACTAATAATTACGACTTGCCTTGACAGCTAAAAAACTGGGCGATCAGTGTTTCTACGATGAGACGTGCATCTACAACGACGAGAACTCCCTCTGTGTTCAGGTGCGGCACAACGCGATGTGCCAGTGTGCCAGCGGCTTCCACTCGGTCAGCTATGTGAAGCCAACGCGCCGAGTCTTCTGCACGCCAGGTGAGCTCCCTTTCCTCTAATATAATTCCAATCAAATAAGATAGCTACAAAAGCTACAGTGTTCTGTGACTGTGAGTTATCCGGTACCCAAAACTTTGTGGGTAGAGCGTCCTGAGCCCACATGGCCTTAAGTGTTCTCAAGGATCTATCTTAAAAACGATTAATCGGATCAATTAAAAGACCATTTTCGACACTTTAAGAAGACTGAAGAGATGCCGACAAGTCGCGGAAAATTCGGGAAAGAGTCGCTGGCGAGTTGCGAAAGAGTTGCCAGCGAGTAGCGAAAGACTCGCCGGCGAGTAGCGAGAAATCAAAAACCAATATTCAGACTATGAGAGAAATTTGAAGAAATTAAGAAACTCAAACTAACATTTTTAAATTTGTAAAATTTGTATTACTTTAAATTTTTTTATATTTTTTTTCATTATTTTTATTTTTAATATTCAAAATGTTCTACCTGGAAAATAATTTTATAATTCTTGTGACTAGCACACTAATTATAAGTGAGAAAGTGAGCATTAAATACGCTGCGAATAATTCATAACTTTAATTTAATAGTTCTGATTTTGAAACAGCTAAAAGATTATAAATCATTTAATTGTGTGTAAAAACTTTCACCGAAATATAAAACATTTTCCACAGATCTCAGCGAACTGAGCTCGGATCTGCCCACGTTGCTGGGCGTCTCCACGGGCATCGCCGTGCTGGCCGGGCTCATCTGCATGGTGCTGCATCTGTTCAGCAAGACAAAGTATCCGCGGCATCGCAATTTCGGAGATGCCAGCATTCCGCCGCCCATTCTGTACTCCAGCGACACAGGTGAGACATTAAGGAACCATGTCTGAGAACTGGTTTACGTTGGTTATCTAAACATATAGGGAAATGTAGTTGCACATCAACGAAAAGCTTAATTGTTCTTGCAAAATAATTGTTACAAATAGGAAAAAATAAAATAAGCACGTTTGGCAAAATATGCATACTTTTTTTCTTATATTTAATGCAATTTTTCTAATCCCGGTGCTACCCCTTACTCATTGTCGATTCACCTGATTTCAGGGATACCGCTGACCGTTCACTCGGCGCGTCCATCGTCGCGTTCCAGCATTCGGTCGACGGGATCGATTGGCTCCTATGGCCACCGACGCGCCTCGATGGGCGGCGTAACTGGCAGAGGCGCTGCCGGCGGCGGCGACGCCGGAGGAGGAGCAGGCGCAGGTGGTGCAGGAGCAGGCGTTGGAGGTACTAGTGGCGCTGGCGGTTCGAAGGGCATCCTGGTGTCGACGTCTCGTACAGGTGCGGCTAGATCGGCCGCCATATTGCTCATATCGGGTCACATAGCGGCGTTGTCCAAACAGAATTCTCGCGCCTCGTCGCGTCACACATCCGGAGCGGGATGCAGCCAGCATTCGCGGGACGATCTCGACGAGAATGGCAGTGGCAGTGGCAGTGGAGTTGGCGGTGGCGGTGGATCTGGAGCTGGCGGCGGCGGCGGAAGCGGGAGTGGGTGCCGCAGCTGCGAGAACACGCTCTCGATGAACCGCCAGCTGCAGAAGCAACTGAACCACCAGCGGCATCTGCTCAGCTTCGAGCTGTCGCCGGCGAGATCGAGGAATCAGGATAGATTTAGAGCCTTGTTGGGCATGAATGGCATTGATAATTGTAGGAGCCATGAGGATGATGAGGAGGACGATGAGTGCGGTCCGCATAGCATAGATCCCAGCACAGTCCCTCATCATAACGACAGCGATCCGGGTTGCGGCCATGGCTACGGCTACGGTTACGGCTATGTCGGTGTAATTGGTGGTTACGGCGATGCCGACACCAATGGCGTCGACTCCAGCGGCGGATATGCCACTGGCGCCGAGCTGCATCACCTGCAAATTGGCGCACTGCCCACGCCGGCGAGTGAAACGCCCCGATTTGCGGTAAATCAAACATCAAACATCAGTCATGGCGCATCCGCATCCGTATCCGGTCGGGACCATCCTCCCCTCATTCGCATCTTCATCCTCATTCTTGATCATCCATCCATTCGCCCAGGAACAGCTTGCACCACTCACACCAGAAACAAACTCCATTATTTGCTACTCGTATTAGTTCCATTGAAGCATTCATCCTCTGGCCCCAGTTAGAGATACTTTGGAGTCCAGTCCCGGGTTTATATTGAGTTTAGTTGCGGTTAAATGTTAAAATATGTACTAATGAATAGTTGAAAAATTACACAGACATTATATTAACTTGAAGTAGGGGTTCATTTGATATTATTTTATTTTTAAATGATTTACCATTAAAACTACTTTATATTTACACTTTATTATTGTTTACTTGAAAGTAAAAGATGATGTTTGAGATAATAAATGATATGTATGGTGAACCTTTAAATAAAATAAGTCTAAGGGCACAGATTATATCGGCTTTAAAATCAGTTTTTACATTTGCTTGTATAATATTTTACATTATTTTTAATTAGTTTTATTGACAAGATTTTTATTAATACAACATTTTATGCTTATACGTTTAGTTCTTTGAAAATATTAATAAATATATTATTTTATTTAAAAATTAAAAATAACATATTAGGATTCATAACATATGTATGTATATCTTTATTTTGCCAAGCTATGTTTTCTTATTATTGTTAAATTGGGAATTGGGAATTTTTGCTTTTAGTAAATGAAAAACTTAAAATGCCAAACCAAAGCTAGCTTTGATTTCTCACAGCTGAAATGTATGGAAAACGTAAAAACTTTTTGCATTACAAATTCATAAAAGTAAAATTTTTTCAGTAAATGTTTTTGATTAATTAACATGCCGTAAAAGTTCCGTCATTATATTCCAGCGAATTAAGAGTATTTTATTGCCAACTTTTGATGAATTTCCCGCACAATTTACATGGTTTTTTTTGCCAACATGACCAGAAAACTAAGTGAATAGCTACAGGGAAATCAAGCATTTTTTTATCAACCTACCTCAATTCACCGCATAAATAATTACCGGAAAATGTATTGAAGCCATGACACAAAATTACCTCGCCTAATTGGGTCCATTCCGTCATTCGCATTCACGTAAACGTTAATTCAGCTCAAATTATTGTTGGAAAATTTAATTTGTGTACATTATTGGCGTTGGTTTTTATTACCCATCCCTCCCGCCCCCTCCCCCTGCTTGTATTAATTAGTGTTTTTAAATTGAATTGTAAACTCTGTCTCTGTTTAGATGAGAAACCAATCAATTTTTGCGTTGAACTTGATGATCGATGTTAAGTGTGCTATCTCGAGCTCCCTCTCTGTTTCCACATACCAAGATGTGTGTTACCTGAACATTATTTTACTTTCCCTATCGTTGCCAAAAAAAATGAACACACACCACCACAGACACTGCGACACACACACACGCGCGCACTTTTAGCCACAGAATAAATATATCGAGATTATTTTTGATACCAACTCAACAGACAACCTTCCCGTAATGCCAAAAAAGAGCCATGCATAAAAATTCTGAGGATGATGATGAAAGATATGTATATACGATATGTATTTCGACAAGATGATATTGAAGCAATATGGCGGTGACTATGTTCATAGAAAATCTTCCCCAACTTCTTTCACATCACACGAAATATAATAATAGCATTTAAAGCATATAATGAAACACGATATTCTAGCTAATGCCAATTAAGAAAAACAACACAACACCGAAATTAATGATATAAACACACACGCTCCCCACAGACATACACAGACACACATAATTGCAATTGCATGCATCCTGACAGCAGCAAAAGGGACACTTGTCTGCCGTCAGGATTCGCCACGCCACTCTCAACCTTCCGGCTGACCTTTGCCTGACTTGAGTCCTCAAAGTTTTTACACAGACACACACACGAATCGATAAACGATATGAAAATTTCCTTTTATATAATATATACTATATATATATATGTTAACCCCGCAACTTTATATGTGAATGTCCTCCGCTTCTTCAACTTCTACTACAACTTCTTCTTCATCCTCTACCTTCCTTCCTCTCGAGCGCCTTGAATTTCTGAACTTAGGATGCCTGCTGCTACTGCTGCTGCTGCATCTTAAAAAACAAACAAACTTTGCCTGAACCGAACACTCTTCGTTCTTATCCTGTGAAGTGGCACGAAAGTCCTTGACATGTCTTTTGTGCACTGCAGATGAACATGTTAGGAGTAGGTCTAGGGTGAAAGGGTTAAACTTCCGTACCACGTGGCGTATGAGTGATGCGCGTATGCTGAACATGTAGATATAATTAAATTGACAGCTTGAAGGACATAGGAAATATTAGGTTAACTACTCTTGGGGGAATATAAACTGATTATATATTTATAATTTTAATCCTTTTCAGCAAGTGAATATAATTAAATGGTACAAATAGGGCAGTATGCCAAATATGTAAATATTTTCGTTTTTTAAGACCTTTTTCTTTATAAATCTTTCTTTAATTTAGGGAGATTCTGCATAATTTAAATGCTTAGGATAAATATTAACGCGACTTAAAGTTCAGTTATTCGAGACTCAAGCCATTAGGTCTGAAACATAAATATTTTTGGTTACTATTAACTATTTTAATAACTTACAAAAGGGTTAGTATTTTGTGTTGCTTTGTATATATTTATAGCTTTTTTTTCAAAAGGGAAAATGGGTATAGAAGTTACAAAATAGGTAGAGGGTATTACTTTCCCTAGAATTCCAAGAACTTCTTTCAATATTCTGCGAATGATTTGGCTGCTTGGGAGCTCTGCTGCTCGCACTCGCTTAGTTTGCTTTCCAATCGCTTCGGAATGACCTTTCGCTGTGGCTATGCATCTCTCTGTCTCTGTTTCTCTCTATAATCTATATATCTATCATATATATATCTTACTTAAAATCTTTCTCTCCCACGCCGATTCTCCCAACGATAAAACGCTTCCGATACTCACTCAGTTTTGTTACAGCAACCCCCATCCGCACATTTCCCCCCGAGTGATACACCTGTGTGACACCTGTTCCATCTGGTTTGCCTCGCCCGCAGGTTCTCGAAGACCAAGTCTAGCGTCGGTGCACAGCACTAGTTCCTCGGTGCGCAGCTACAGCATGATGCGCTTCGAGAAGGAGGTGCAGCAGAAGGAGATCCGGCAGGAGATGAAGCTGCGGCTGGCCCGGCTGCAGCAGCAGGCCCATCTCACCCAGAACAAGCCGCAGATTGTGATCGGTGAGGCGCTGCTCCAGCATGGCGCCCTCAGCCGTGTCACCATACCCACGCCCAGTCCACTTACGCCCAATTCGCTGGACGAGCTGTTGCCGTCGCTGGATGAGAACCAGGAGGTGAGTTCGTAAGCTGAATCTTGTCAACAAGTGCTGAGAGCGACACTGTTTGGAAAATATTAAAAACGCGAAGTTATAACAATTTGTTAACACCAGACCACGTTTATATTGAAAACGTAATTTGATGGACATTAAGCCAAAACATTAATTTAGTTCATATTTCTTTAAAAACATAACCTGATTAACATTTACTGAATGAAGAATCGTAATTAGACTATAGATGATTATTTTATTATTATAAAATCATCAATCAACATTTTTGACACTATTCTCGTGTTTAGATTGAACATTTTAAGGTCATTATTATAAGATTCTCTTGTCTTTTTTTTTATTTTTTATATTTTCTTAAAAAACGTGATGGAAATTTGTTAAGGAAATATTGAAAATATTAAAAATGTTCAATATAAACACGAGTTTATTATTATAAAAGCGATTTTGTTTAGATTAATACTTTTATTATAAGAGGATGTTTTTTGGGAATTAAATTTATATTTTATTTAGAAAACGCAAGGTTAAGGAAATTTATTGAGACCAACCTTGCGCTTATATTGAATTTATTAAGGTTTCCAGAAAACGTATTGATGAACCTTAACTGAGCGAAAACTCGTGTTTAACTAAACGATTTTAAAGATATTTGGGAATTTATTCCATATTTTCATTGAAAACATAACGTGATTGACATTATTTTAAAACCAGACTCGTGTATAAGAGTAATGTTATATAAAAGTAATGTTATTTGGGAAGTTAATTGATGTATTCTGAAAAAACCTAACGCGATTGATATTTTCTGAGGGAAGACTTGCTCTTAGAATGTGGTTTTTACATTTTTAAGGTTTTATTAATAAAGCTTTAATTTAAGTTTGAGTTTATTTGTGATTTTGTGAGTTTATTTATAATTTATATGCCAAGATCAACCCGGTGTACAATAAGATCTGTGTGATCTTGGCATATAATCGAGTCTTGATTTATAATATATATTATAATATATATTATAATAATAAAGAAATAAAAAATTAATATTTTTAATTATTTCCTTACAGTATCCTCCAAAACTGGAGACGACCTTCAAGCAGCTGATACAGCCTCAGTTATCGGGAGCAGGGGCAGGTAGCTCCTCGGGAATGGGGGCCGTGTTGCGGGCAGCTGCCTCGCAGTCATCGCCGGGCAGTGCCAATGGCTACCACGGCCCCTGCAGCTCCTCGACTGAGGCCCTCTAAAGTTAGTCCCTCGCTGTACTTAGCTCGTAAGTAATCGAAGATTTCTCGTCTAACTTAGTGCGTCGTAGTCGGAGCGGAGCGGAGTTAAGTTGAGTTGAGTTGATTTAATTGAATTCAAATTGAACGTCAAACGTGTTGTAGTCAGACAGCCTAGATTATGTGTAACATAGTAAGTAACCCCCAGAGCTAGGCTAGGTTAGGCTAAGCGTTAATCGTACGTCTTAAGTGAGTTCTCAAATTAGACAGCCTTTGTGTGTATAATATACCTACGTAGGGAGCTAGCTAATCGAAAGCAAACATTTTATACGTGTGTGTACATTGTCATACAATTTTTGTAGAAGTTATACAAGCGAGAATCCAGCCAAGTGGCTGGAAGCCCGGCTAGAGCCAAAGAATTGGCAATGCCACTTGGCTTTTCACTCATATGTATGTAGCGATAGAGATCAACATGAATTGATAGTTTAAACCTAGTCTAGTGTTTATCGTTAGTGGAGATAGTACTGATACAAAATACGCAAGATGAATTTATACAAAATCGGTTTATACAAACAGTAAGTAGCCTCTTGTACATTGTACCCGCGATGGAACACTGTATCGGACGTATTTGCCAGATGGTTCTAGCTAAATCAATAATTATGTTAAGTCATCGCCACGAAAATAATAAATAAATAAAATCAAAAGCGTTATTAGCGTACTAGGAGGATGCCAGATATTCGATATTCGGTTCTATGTAGGATTAGGGGAATAGCTGGAGTAGTCTCTAAAAGCTGGACGAGCAAAAGTCAATTTTAGTTTACGACTTACGAATTTTTCTACAAGAGGCGTTTCAAGCGAATACAATAATCGAATATGTGTAGACTATTACCGATTGTACAGTACTAACTTACTCGAGATGGTAATACTTATTATTATTATCGTTTAATATTTGATACCAAGGTTGTTGACCGTAGTTGAATGTTCTTTGTCTCCATCGTTTGGTTCCATGATTTATCGTATCCTATCTATATAGATCCGTTCTCAAAGCAGCTATTAACAGATCGTTACATAATACACACCTATACAGCAGGTATGTGCATAACTATATGCATGTACGTGTACTTAACTATGCTATACATACGATGAGTAGACACACATATCTGGAGTTCAGTGTTGGTTTGATGTGTTCGGGAGTACATAAATATATAGAAATAAATGCAATTTTGTGTTTTCAACAACTGGTGCGATGGTCTTTTAATTGTTCTTGAAGGGGGTTTACCTTTACTTCATTTTTAGTCAGGGTTGGGCTACAAATGCTAAGATCGGAGCCCGACAGCAAAAGCCACCTCTTAAGGCTTTATATGGACAGATCATTTAAGTAGAGCAAAGCAAGACTCTGACCCCGGACAGTCAGCACTCTACCAAACGCTCCACGTACCAAATCAAAAAATACATTTCCAGAGTACCAAGAGAGCAGAGATTGCTCAGTATTTTACTCTCTCTAATTTTATGTATGACTTCTCCTCAGGACCCTCCTCTAACATATAAGCTAAAAATTGAGAGTAATTTCTTCTTGATTTTAAATTCGAGAACATATTCGTCTCCATTACAAGAAAGTCCCCTCATGAAAAAATTACATGAAATAATCTCGGAACATACAATTCTCTCATTTTGTTGAGTGCATCAGCGATGTGAGGGCTTATTTTGTTACCTTTCTTCCGGAAAACTGACGATCAGCTTTAAGGAAACCTAAAAGAGTTCTGGAAGGCACTAAGCACCCTTCCTGGATTTAAGTATTAGATCAATCATAATCCCTCAAACAAGTAAGATTTATTATATTTGGGTTGAAAATAGATTCCTAAAACTCGATAAAAGATATTTTTGAATTTCCAGGGCGAAACTAACAAACAATTTGCAATCACTCAAAAGTGGAACCAGAACAAGTAAAGCTCCGCCTCGATCCTCTCCTTCCTTAATCCACCTCCTCGATGGTGGGTCCAGAGCCGCCTGTTGGACCCGGATTAGGCCCACCAGCCGTTGGATGTGGAGGTGGTGGCATGCCTGCGCCCTGATACAGCCGCGTGATGATGGGGCTGCAGATGCGCTCCAGCTCCTGCTGCTTGTGCTCAAACTCCTGCCGGTCGGCCAGCTGATTGGCGTCCAGCCAGGCGATGGTCTCGCTGCAGTGCTGCTGGATGGTGGTCCGATCCTCGGCACTGAAGCGGGAGCGCAGCTGCTCGTCGTCGAGGGTGGAGCGCAGCTGGAAGCAGTAGGACTCCAGCTGGTTCTTGGCATTAACCCGGTCGCGCTGCTCCTCGTCCGCCTGGCGGTACGACTCCGCATCGTTGACCATCCGCTCGATGTCCTCCTTGGACAGGCGACCCTTGTCGTTGGTGATGGTGATGCGGTTCTCCTTGCCCGTCGTCTTCTCCAGGGCCGTCACATTGAGTATTCCATTGGCATCGATATCGAAGGTGACCTCCACCTGGGGCACACCTCGCGGAGCCGGCGGAATGGCGGAGAGCTCAAACTTGCCGAGATTGTTGTTGTCGCGGGTCATCGCCCGCTCGCCCTCGAACACCTGGATGAGCACGCCCGGCTGGTTGTCCGCGTACGTGGTGAAGATCTGCGTCTGCTTCGTGGGTATGGTGGTGTTCCGCTTGATCAGCGTGGTCATCACTCCGCCGGCGGTCTCAATTCCCAGGGACAGCGGCGTCACATCGAGCAGGAGCAGGTCCTGCACAGCCTCCGACTTGTCCCCGTGCAGGATGGCGGCCTGGACGGCGGCACCGTAGGCCACCGCCTCGTCGGGATTGATGGACTTGTTCAGCTCCTTGCCGTTGAAGAAGTCCTGCAGCAGGCGCTGCACCTTCGGTATCCTCGTGGAGCCGCCAACGAGCACAATGTCATGGATCTGGCCCTTGTCCATCTTGGCGTCGCGCAGCGCCTTGGCCACCGGCTCCATGGTGCCCCGGAAGAGGTCACCGTTCAGCTCCTCGAAGCGCGCCCGCGTCACCGAGGTGTAGAAGTCGGTGCCCTCGAACAGGGAGTCGATCTCGATGCTGGCCTGCGTGGAGGAGGACAGCGTCCGCTTGGCCCGCTCGCAAGCGGTGCGCAGGCGCCGCAGCGCACGCTTATTCTGGCCAAGATCGCGCTTGTGCTTGCGCTGGAACTCCTGCACGAAGTGATTCACCAGACGGTTGTCAAAGTCCTCGCCACCGAGGTGCGTATCGCCGGCAGTGGCCTTCACCTCGAATATCCCGTCGTCGATGGTCAGCACGGACACGTCAAAGGTGCCGCCGCCCAGATCGAAGATCAGGACATTCCGCTCGCTGGTGCCCGCCTTGTCCAGGCCGTAGGCAATGGCCGCCGCCGTCGGCTCGTTGATGATCCGGAGCACATTCAGGCCGGCAATGGCGCCCGCATCCTTGGTGGCCTGGCGCTGCGAGTCGTTGAAGTAGGCGGGCACAGTGACCACCGCATCCGACACCGTGCCACCCAGATACGCCTCGGCCGTCTCGCGCATCTTGGTCAGCACCATCGAGGACACCTCCTCCGGATAGAAGCTCTTTCGCTCGCCCTTGTACTCCACCCGGATCCGCGGCTTGCCATTCTCGGAGACCACCTCGAAGGGCCAGTGCTTCATGTCCGCCTGGACGGTGGCGTCATCGAAGCGGCGCCCAATCAGCCGCTTGGCATCTGCAAGTCAGAAGTCACTCGATCAGAATCCAGCAATAAAAACCACCTCGGGGCGCACTTGGACAACAGATTCGCTTTATTGGCTAACATTTAGGGTCTGGTAAATGGTAATTGGCATTTGGGCTTGGATTTGTGTTTGTTTCTTTGTTTGCTTATGTGGCTGTGTGTCTGGGGGCAGGTCTAGGTCACAGTCTAGGCTTATCTAGCCGGACTTCTAAGAGGACCCTGACCCTGAAATGAAAGTACAAAAAAGAGAAAGAAAGAAGACTCGCATTAGATCTGCTCTGCAAATCTCTCGGAGGAGGTCAAGGGAATGCCGAAGAATTTTGTACAGAAATGATGGGAGAAAAAGTTACTCAAAGAAGTATGTATCTCTATTCTTGGTAAGTATTTTTATACATTTTCTTTTTATTTTTAATCAAACATATACAAAATGTTTAGGACTGGTCTCAATGTCAAGGTGCATGATAGCTATCTGTCCGAAAAAGATAATCACCAGATAAACTTGTCGTTAAGTAAATCGGTTTTCTGCCCTCCTATAAATGTATCTGAGAGCGTAAGATTAACAGAGCGCAATTAATTATCGATAATTGCAGCAAAGCACCAAACTGTGCTGTAAGGCGCAACCACACAATGGCATTAGTATCGAAACCACTTAAAACTTATTTAAATCTCTTTTTTACTTGCCTATCGGAAATCAGCTGTTCAGAAATGAGCTGTTCCCTGTCAAAGTTAGTTCTAACCAAACTTTCTTAGCCGAAACTTTATCTGACCGCGAAATTTTAACAGCGAGGAGAAACCGGCCCCAAGTTAAATAGAAGAAGAGGAGAAATAAAATCAGCTTAGCATATATTTTGGAAGTAAGGAGGAAGTAGAAGCAAATTTTTTTAAGAGGTTCAAATTAAATTAAATTAAATAATATACTTCTCGTCTTCTTTTCTCTAAAACATTTTCTGTTAATATATGCAGATACTAAAGAAAATTAACATTATAAGAAATATACAAATATTTAAGTAACATAGTTTCTATGAAGGTAAGAAGACCCCTGATTGTAAAATAAAACTAATCATGGGGATCTGCAAAGTTCTCAGTTTGTTAAATACGTTGAAAAAAGTATATTCAAAATCCTACGTTAATGGTATACATATTAGTTTTAATTATAGTTTACAGTGTTTCAATTCACTTGAAAAAACAAAATATTTAAATTTCAACAATAAAATAATTGTTTCTTAAAATATTATTGTAAAATATTTTCTTGATTTAAAGAATAATATTTCTCAACTGTTGATATTATTATTTATTTTATTCTTTCCTAGCACAAAGATTCTTAGTAATATACTTAAAAAGCCACACTATTTATTTATAATTATTTTTAGCTAAGAGATTATGCTTGTTTATCATCTGCCAAGGCATTTAGTTCTATTTCTTACTAATTCCTCACTACCTTCCATTCTTAGCTTTGCTTTTCCGAAGTCGAAAACATTGTGGCGAAAAAATCTGCCAACATGAAAAGTATTTATGCAAAACCGAACGCTTTTCTTTTCTTGTGACAATCCAAAAAGAAAAATCAACTTTGCACTGAGACTTGTTTTGATATTTATTTGGGCGACACAAATGATGCCAATAAACGCGACAGCCAAAAGAGCTTGGCGAGAAGGAGGAGGAGGAGCTGCCTCATCAGCCTCACCCCGGGAGGCGAAGGAACTGACACAACAAGTGGACGTGTCACTAGGCCAAGTGGGGTGGGATCGGGGTCGGTGTATACACTCTCTTGCACTGGCGAATAATGAGAGATATATGAGGAGGAGACTGCACATTTTGGCGCCAGCGAGTGAGAAGAACTTTCTTAAAATAACTAGAAAGCGAGGTGTGCGAGTAATAAACATAAAATGTGCGGGCAGTTCATTCATGAAAATGTTTGCCAGTAATTAAATCGGATCACTGCGTGGCAGAGATCCGTGAGGGACAGTGGGGACAACTCACCGAAGATCGTGTTGTTGGGATTCATGGCCACCTGATTCTTGGCCGCATCGCCAATCAGACGCTCCGACTCCGTGAACGCCACATAGCTGGGCGTGGTGCGGTTGCCCTGATCGTTGGCGATGATCTCCACCTTGCCATGCTGAAAGACACCGACACACGAGTACGTGGTACCAAGATCAATGCCAACCGCTGGTAGTTTGGGCATCCTCGCTGCGGCTTTAATTAGACCCGCAACGCGCTGCCGCCACCACGTCAAGGTCCCCGAGAGAAATAGAGAACGAGGCGAGGCGAGGCGAAATGAATCGAGATCGGAATGAAAAGAAAATGAAATTAAAATCAAAGTTTCCCCCTGGTTACACAATCCCGGGCAAAGATCCTTACCCAATTCCCTCGCGACTCCTAGAAGGCGAAGCGATACAGGTACAGGGAGATGATCAGGAATAGCAGCACGAAGGTCAAGACTCGGAAGAATTCGAGCGCCTTTTCTCTTTGCAGCTCCACAGCGTCTTCCGTTTGTCCTCACGTTGCCACAATGAAAACCAGTGCGATCCGCCTCTAGGGACTCTCGGGACTCCCCTCCTCTCGGTATTCTCGCTCTCTGTAAGATGGGAAGATGCACGCGCCACGACGGCCACCAGACAACTGGCTGGCCGAGTGTGGCGACAAACCGATCCCTTGCCAAAAACGTTCGATCACCGATGATGATGATGACGATGTTGCTCTGCCTGCAGCACCAGCAGCATAACAGCGCTGTGCTCACCGAGGCGACTGCATTCGGAAGGCCTCTCTTGGCCAGCTCTAGTCTCTACAAGCTTATGCTATCTAGTAACAATATCATTCTCTTTCCTCACATGTTTTTTGTTTTTCTAATTATTATAAAGATTGTGTTTATGTTTTTATACGTTTGCAGGGTATTATAATTTTAGTTAGAAGTTTCAAACGCAGTGAAGGAAGCATCTCTGAGCCCATAAAGTATATATATTCTAGATTAGCTTCACCAGACGAGTTGATCTAGCCATGTCCTTCTGTCCGTTCCTACGCAAACGTGTCTGTCACCTTTTGAGCTAGCTGAAATAAACTTTGCCTATATGTACATATGTATATGAATCTTTAAGTTAATAATAAACACAAATTTTTAATTTCATCCAAATCGAATAACTATATCTCATAACTGCCTTAGGAACGATCGGTCAAAATTAGACTATTCGTTGTTTTTAAAGATTACGGATTAAATCGAAATATACGATTTCTCATTTTTATTTTTATTATTATCTGCCAGGGTATATAAACATCGGCTTGTTGATAATAATTTATAATAATTGATAATATAATTAATAAAAAATATGTATAAATATTGATTCCTAGTGCCAAATAGTTTTTCAATTAGTGCCCATAAAGAATACCGTGAGAAGAGCCCGAGGAGATTCTGCGAAAGAAATTGCATAAAATAGAACAGTTTAAATACCTAATAAAGATTTTAATTTACTTGAAACACTTTATTCCTGGTCTTGCATCGGTCTTTAGTGGAGAGGGCTTTCTCCCATAGCTTCCTGTAGGTTAGATCGAACTGTATTCTGGAGACTTGCTTCACTTTGGCACTGCAAGAGTATTACGATATTTATTATTTAAGAATAATTCGAATGCCAGAGTCCTACTTACGAATGAATGATGAAGCTGTGTTGTGTTTTGGAATTGGCATCTTAAATATCTCCGAGGAGCTCATCCTCATCGATTACCAGAGCATCATCGGTCGACAGAACTGAGTCGATCTCCTGGTCTAACTCTTCGTCGCTATCGGGAATTATACGAGTGGCGGGCACCAGTGGGGGCATTTCCATCAACGGCTGGGCTTCTATTATTGGTGGCATTTCCACTTCACGCTCTTCGGTAACGAGCGCCATTTTTGGCATGGATAAGCTCAGCTCACGAACAGCCTGTTCCACAGAATCAGTTGTTGACTGCTCCTCATCGTCTGAGATTTCAATGACTGGCGATGAATTATGAACAGTTGTTGACTCCTCCTCGTCGTCTAAGATATAAATGACATCAGGAACCTCCCGTTTTATTTGAACCCTTGGCGGCGGAACATGGATGGGACCCTCTTGATATACCCACGGAGAAATGATGCTCAGCATGTCGTTGGCTATCAACCAGTCAGCTTGACCTTCGGCTCGGCGCAGCACAAAGGTACGCTGAAAGTGTCGTTGCTCCCATCCCAGGGAGGACGAGGACTGCTCCTTGAAGAAGCCCGTCAGCGTTAGGATGCGCAGGTGGGCGGTGAACACCTGGATGTCCACACTGGCCCTCCGGATAACAGTCTGCATCCGGGGAAAGCGTCCCAGGGCTTGGATCAACGCCAAGGTGCCCACCTGAAGCTTGGCATTGCGCGCGAACGGAGAATGGAGGCTCTGATGGTTGCGATTGTACAGGCCGTAGACCATCACGTGGCCCAGCTGCTTGGGAACGCTCACCGAGAAGGCGGCCTGAGGGTCGTACAAGTGCATCAGCTGCTGACGCTGGGCGGGATCGTCAAAGCTGGCGTAGTAGCAGCCGACGAACCGTTGGGCCCAATCAAGGGCAACGGGACCAGCTCCGCCGCTCTGCATTTTCTGGGATTTCGGCAGATTGTCCATCACGCGAACTTGGGGCTTCGACTGCACGCAACCATGGATGTCCTTCAGCTGCGGCAGGACCGCTCGAATGTCATCCGACTTCAGCTTGGCCACTTCATTGCCCGTCAGCACCAGGGTCTTGATGCTCAGCTGGCTCAGGTACTTCAGCTCTCCGAAGTCATTGATCTTATTAGCGCTGATATCGAGGCGCTCCAGGGCGCTGAAGTCAGCAGCGGTGATGCCAGCAAAGGCCTTTAGGGAGCACAAGTAATTGTTTGCGAGGACGATGCCGGTCACAGCGTGCTGGAGATGCCGGCGAGCCAACATTAACACTCCTTCCAGGATCTTCATCACGTGCAGTGGACAAAAGTGGTTCGCCAGGTTTATATCAGCGTGCAGCCGACACAAATTGAGGGTTCCAGTCGCGGGATCGTACCGACCATGCAGTGCAGCCTCCACCGCTCTTTCAAAGTCAGCCGAGATTTCTGATGTCCAAAGTGGAAGTCCCACCGAGACCTGGACCATAATTCGCCTACATGTAAATATTTCCATTACTTTATCTTGCAGCCGCCTGAGGCGGTTTGCCAATAGCTGTGAATCTAAAAAAAACCGACATCCGTCGTCATTGTCAGCAGGTCCGCTGCGCTTGAAGTTGAAGATTTCCACTTTCAGCGGCACCAACACCCATCGAAGGGCCAAGCAAATTGACGCCTCCGACATGCCGGCGCACTTGGCCAAGTCCACGGTATACCAACTGGTGACGGTGGTCGGGCCTTGCTCCGCCACACGCGAGATCGACTCCATCACGGGGCCCACATCCGAAGTTGTAACCAGATTGCGCACGTACGCCTCGAGATCCCGCCGCTCCGGCAGGTTCTTGCGCAGATCGTTGAGCGCCGGTTGAGGCTGGGCCTTCAGCGTAGTGCCAAGGCGGTTGCCTCCAACATTGGACTTAATATTTTCCAAAACTCGCATTGTGTCACTTGCGGTTTAATGATCAAAATTGATGAACTTGCCAGGGCCAAAAAAGAACGCAAAAGAAAGTGCTTAGGACAATGACGCTGACTTTTTACCGGTTGAGCAGTGCTGCCAAGTGGTCGCGGAAATCGGTGACAGGTTGAGTTTCGCAACACTAAAAGCGAAAATATTTGCAAAAATGAGCAGGGCGCCTTTACAGGTGCATGTTTAATCGGTAAACGTGATTTTAGTGGGACATTGATTTGGGGAGAATTCATTATTTAAGCAAGGATTTCATTTAAATGGTGGCTGTTATAGAAGTAGTTCCCTTTACCTTAACCTTGTTGAGGTCCACCCTAAAAATGCTTAAGTTCAGGCCATTTTTTCAAGTCAAGGCAACAACGAACGTCACGCGCCATTTTGTTTTTATAAAAATATTTTAGAAAATATACAATTTTATAAAATTACATCTCATTCGGCTCTGAAAATAATGTATGCTAACTCGAGACTATTTTTCACAGCTATGGCGAGTTAGTAAACAATAAAGATGGCTGCACCATGAGTGTTGCTCAACATGTTCTTAGCAACTTTTGCCTAGCACAGGATGCACAGGAAGTAGTGCTGGCAAAACATCGAAGCACTATCGATACTATCGATTTTTAAACCATTTTGAAAACCATCGATTGTTTTTCGCACTATCGATGTTTTGAGTATTCAGGCGTTGTCATTTTTAAAAAAAAATATTGCTACAAAAATATATAGAATTGACCGATTATACTCAATTTTAAGCCTTTTAAATTTTTAAAAAATCTTAAATGATCATCACGATTCTCTCTCGAATATTGTAAATATTCGGTTATGGTTCTTTTTTAGATAAATTATTTATTTTATATTGCAGATCATGATTGGAAATGATTCCCTTAAAAATCCTTTTAAGTAAGAAAATGGCATCAATCAAGGTTTCAATTGCCGATAATATACGTTTTATGAGCAGAAATTTTATGGCTTCAGAAAAATCGATAGTATCGATGCTTTACTAGTAAAAACATCGAAAAATCGATAGTGCAAAACAGCGTTGGGCACGAGATCTAACGGTTTGAGTAGCAGGTAGGCCAGACCAAAAAAAACAACAACAATCACCACCGTCGCGGAGCGCCGCAGCCACGCGCCTTTTTTGTTTTGGGTACGATGTGCGAGACCCAGCCAATGTATTTTTTTGTTGCAAAACTCGGGACCGCGGCGATGAGCTTGCTACCTGCGCACAAGCTCTGTAGCATTGTTTTTGGTTTTCTTCACGGATCGCTGAACGCCAGCCGCGACCCGTCTGCGACGATTTGCTGGCGCCTCCCGAAAAATATAACGGTTTGAGCAGGGTGAGCAAATTGAGCCAGGGCGCGCCCAACGCTGGTGCAAAACATCGATTTCTTGCCAGCTCTAACAGGAAGTGAATTAATATATGGATTAGAGGTGGAGAAAAATAAAAAACATCGATGGAAAAAAACATCGAAGTTTTTCGATGTTTTCATAAAAACATCGATGTTTTCAAGAAAACAGAAAAAAAAAATGTCATTAAACAAAATTAAAGATTTTTTTCCTTGTGGATCGATGTTTTCATCGATGTTTCTCCACCTCTAATATGGATATGTACCCTGCAGTACCAGTTGTTTCGTTTCATCAACGATTTATTGAAAAAACTTCGTTGTTGTTGATGAATCATCGATGAAATGTTGAAGAAAGGATGATTAATCATTGATGAATTTGTCCCTGATGACAGCCTAGGACATGCCCATGTTAATGTCATCAACAGTTTGTATGGAAATTCATCGATGATTCATCAACAACAACGAAGATTTTTCGATGAATCGTTGATGAAACGTTGATGACAGGTACTGCAGGCTAACTACAGCTTCTAATAATTTAAGAATGTATGTACATATGTATGTATGTACATATGTACATATATGTTTGTTTATATTGGGCGTTAAATGGGCGGTCAACACCTGTTACTTTATGATCAATCATTCTAGCCAAAGTCAAGGTTCGGACCATAAAATTACGCGTTACATTGGGCTTATCCAATAACTAAATAAAACCTAAAGTCGAAGACATTGGTCATGGCCTCGCCAGCAGATGTTGAGCCAACATATTTGTTGACACACTTCTTGGAACTTAACCGGCAGTGAAATCGTATAAATACCCTCAAACCCTATGACAATTATATTATTAACTGTTTTGTAGTTAATTCACATAGAATAAACCAGCAATGAAACACTTTGTGCTCTGTGCTCTGGCAGCTCTTGTCCTCTTCCAGGCGGCTGCCTTTGGCTTCAAGGTAAACCGGGTCATCTATGTGGTAACCACGAACAGCACGACGAATGCAACGGCCCCCGCAACCAATGCCACGACTCCCGTCGTTGTCTACTGCTCCTGGAAGAACAACTGGTGTCGTCCCGCCTCGAATACCGTGAGGAACTGCAAGTGGGGCATCTGCAAGTTCAATGGATAGAGTCACAATAAAGACAAACAACGATTACCATCATGCTCTAGCACAAATTTCTTGGTTTTTTATTTGAAAGTCTGGCTTTTGGTAAAAAAAAGAGAGACTTGCTGGAACGGTTTCATTCTTAACTGGCGTCAAGGGTTCGTACGAAAGCTTTAGCAAAAATAATAATCCATACTAGACTTAGTAACTTACTAAATTCGATTCATGCAAATCATCACCTAATTCGGGTTAAAGCTTATTGGGTTATTAGCGCTAGGATACATGGGTTATACATATATGTAATAGGCAGGGCTGCCACAGAAATCGTTATTGATTTAAAAACCAATTAAAAAATGTGTCAGAAAGTATGCAACAAGTTTTAACACTTTCAGCATACTTTTAGACTCTATTTAATATATTTTCAATTTTCTGTGGCACCCCTGACAGGGTTAGTCGTATGAATAGTAGTCAGTTGGGTGAAACAATACTTGGTTCTCAGATTAAACTAGGACTACACTCTAGGGTTAGACAATGCGGACTAATCTTAACTTAGGATATGCATATGTAAGGGACAAAAGCTTCCGATTGAAGATTATATTCAGGTTTTTTAATTCTTATGTAGTTTTATTATAATGTTTTTCGTTGATAACTAACAAATTTTGGCAACTCAAACATAACTAAGAACTGAAAGAGGGTTTACAAGAATATATTCATTATATACTTAGATAGCACTTGAGGGGAGCCAAAGTAATTCTTTCATTATTTGTTTTTCTTTGAAGCAAAGGGAATAGTTGGTTGCTTCTGCACCTTATACAAATACGAGTAGTTCTTTCGGTTTGGAGCTTGTAATATAGAAAATATAAACAGGTTACAGATCTTCTGATGAGACAATGTATATTGCTATCGTTTAGTTTTTGTATTTTATATGCATATGCGATAATATTAGATAATGTAAGTTCGTTTTTGTTCAATACTCTTACAGGTTACTATCAATTGTTTGTTTGGTTTGTTTCGTTCCGATTTTCTTTCTTCTTTTTTGAGCAGGGTCTTATTGTATATACTTTTTTCAGTTAGTAATATTTATTCGATTTGCTTAATAACGTTCGTAGAATTCTTGCATCGCTTTTACAAAAATATACAGCTATCAATCGTTTATCGCTTGAATTATCATTATCATTCTCATTCTCGTTCCTCATATCTTTTGTTTTATTATTCGTAAGGCAAAGTTCGTGTTAATGTTTAATCTAACTATGTATGTATGCGGGTTCTCGGTTTGTTAAACTAAATGCATAATTTCTCGTAGTTTTAATTAATAAACATAAATGCTAGTGTCTCGGAAATCACTAGGCCAGTGGAAGGGAGCTTGGGGAACAGATACATAAGTGAGCGAAACACAGAGTACAGAAGGGATGGATGGATGTATTAATGAGTAGTCATGGGAATTCAGCGTCTAACAATGCTGGAGGGGCGCGGCAGGCCGCTGCGCTTCATCTGCGAGGGTGGACGTAGACCCGAGGGCTTCGGTATGCCGCTGGCTCCCGTTGTTACCTGGGTCAGCTTCGAGGTGAGAGCCTGCGAGTCGAAGGAGGGCTGAGGAACCGTAGACCTACTGCCGTTGTCCTTGTTGTGCCCGTAGAGACTGCCGCGCGAGGAGGCTGAGGAGAGGCTCTGGAAGAAATACAACATACAATAGATGTTAGCAGGTTTAGGGAAGGAACTTTCGAAGTATCCCTTTTGGGAGACCCCGTGTAAAAGAATGGACCATCCTTGAGAATGTAGCAGAATGTTGCAGTTAAGAAATACAAGAAAAACCAATTGTCTTGACCCACCTCTGGAGTTTCCGCCTCCGGGGCCGCCTTAACGCTCAGGCTGTAGTACCCAGACGAAGGGCGAGCCAGGCCATTCGTTCCCACGCGCTTAGCACCAGCCAGGCCAGGAGCACGCAGACCGCTGACCAACTTGGGCACCTTGAACACCGAGTCATCCTGAGAGGCAACGAAAAGAAGAGTTGGCAACGAAAACGAAATGAAAGTGTCCAGTGGGATAGACTCACCTCCTGTGGCCCGCGAAGTCCGCTCATCAGCTTGCTCGGCTGCGCGCCAGGTCGACGCAGGCCACCGCCCAGGCTGGGCCTGGGCAGGGCTCCAGCTCCCGCTCCAGTACCAATGCCACTCAACGTGGAGGACAAATTGTGGAAGGACTTGGACTTGATGCCCATGGGACTCTTCAGCTCTCCGCTGCCACCGCTGGCCGGAGGCGCTGCCACAGTAGTGGGCATGGTGGGAGCGGCTGGCGTGGCATTCAGGCCGGCTCCGGCGGACGTGGCCTTGCTCACCGTGGTAAACTTCTGAAGACCACTTATGTAGCGCGGTCGAGAGAGGGAACGGGGCGCTGGCGCTGGTTCCGCTGTTGCCTCCTGCTGAAGCATCGGTCGTCGCTGGAGCAGGCTCTTCTCCTTGGGCTTCTTGTAGGTCAGATAGTTGCTGGCGCTGCTCTCCGTCTTTTGATCGCGACGCGAGAGGCGACCTGGTGGCGGTTCCACTTGCTCCTGCTCCGGTTGAACTTCTTCCTCAAACTGCTCCTGATGATGTTCCTCCTCCTCCTGTGGCTGCTGCTGCTGCGGCAGCTCATCGTCTATACAAGGCACTATAATCTCGGACTGCAGGCGCATCTCCTTCGAAATCTTGATGGTCTTGAAGCGCTCGCGATCCCGCTCCCTTCGCTCCGCCAGCTTGTAGCTCGCCGGATCGATTTCCGACTTTGGCGGCTCTTCCGCTGGCTCGGGATCGGGCTGGGGTTCGGGCACTGGGGCCTCTCGGCGCTGGACGATGAACGAGGCGGAGTTGCAGCTGGCCGAGCTGCCATTGCTGCCGTGCATGGCGCTCAGGTTGACATCGTCGTAGAGCCGACTGCGACGGCTGAGCAGACGTTCGCCGCCGCCGCTGCTGCTGCTGTTGTTGCTCTTGCTGGAGTGGCTCTGGTCGAGTGAAGGCGGAGTCTCCACCTTCTCGGCCGGGGACTGCTGATGCTGCTGCTGCTCCTCCCGTTCGCTTTCCCGTTCCCCTTCATCTGCCTCCGTTGGCTCCTCCCGGTGGTGGAAACGCCGCCTGATGGTGTCCAGCGACTTTTGCATCTTCAGCTGGTGCTCGCTCATCGTGTTGACCTTGCCCAGCTCGGCGAGCATGTGCTCGAACTGCTCCTCGTCGCCCTGCTGGGCCAGCATCTCCACCTCGGCCTCGGCCAAGTCCATCACGCACTGCATCTGCTTGTGCTGCTCGGACATCTGCAGGCTGTAGGTGCCATCCAGCGGCTGTTCGATCTGCTCCAGCAGCTCCATCGTATCCAGCACGAACTTTTCGCCGTTAAAGGGAGCGGCGGCTGCTGCTGACGCTCCTGCTCCTGCCCGCTCGAAGGTGTTATTGTGTTGCTGGCGTCCGAGGCTCTGCATGGCCTTTTGGGGCGTGGTGCCCACAATGGGGGATAGGTTCATGTCCACGTGCCCCTTCAACGTGGGCGTGTAGCCCGGCTTGTTGTTGTTATTGTTATTATTATTGTTGTTGTTGCTGGGGTGAAAGTGCGAGCGCAAGTTGGTGGTCAGCGGCGTGGATTCCATGGTGAGCAGGGGAAGCTTGCGATCCACGTTCTCGGGTGTTTCGCAGCGTGCCTCGGGCGTATTGCAGCCCTCGGTGTAGGTGGTGTTCATCTGGCGCGCCGTCAACAGCTGCGTCTCGTCTGCACCGGCAGCGGGTCTCTTGAAGGTGGCATTCCCGTCGACGGGCAGGGATCGATCGGCATCCGATGGCAGAATGGAGGCGGTCAGGCTGTCCACCAAATTGAAGGTTGTATCGCCGATCATCTCCTCGCTCAGGATGAGGGTGCGCTGCAGGGCGGGACAGACTGCCGGAGGCAGCACCACAGGGATGGGATTGGACATGCTCTCGGTGCTATTGTCCATGGTGCTGCAGCCGGAGGCGGTCTTGCTCAGCGTCAGCGATATCTCGTCAATCTGCCCGATGTGCGAGTCCTTAATCAAGGTGCCATCGTCCTCGCACATGGTCAGCGATTCCAGCGCCTTGCGATCCCTGATCATGTCGCTGAGCGTGTAGCCCGCCGTCTGGTTGTTGGTCAGCGTGGTGGTCAGACTCGGCTCCTGCTCCAGTCCGATTGTGGACTGGAGGAAGTTGAGGTTCGTAAAGTCGGCGGAGGTGATGAGCGAATTGTTCATCCGTTCCGTGTTCATGGAGGAGCAAATGGAAGACGGCGGAGAGGTGTCTTGCAGGAAGGATTTGTGCATGTTTGTGGTGACCAGGCCGCCAATTTCCAGCTGGAGCATTCCAGGAGGGGTGCCGGCACCTGATCCCGGGTCCATTCCTGCTCCATTTTGGCTCTGCAAGGGGATGGGAATCTTAGTTAATTAAAAATAGTTTAAATTCAGTAGTTTTACTTACGAAATCCAGGTTCCGACGCTTGGGGCGGGTGAAGGTCTTCGAGTTGTGCTTGTAGGCTTTTGGGAAATAAAAGTTAATAGAGAAATTTAGCCTCTTCAGGATCGGGCTGGCCTTATGGCGACTTATTAATCTACGGCGTCTTAGTATAAGCTTATATCTATGACTGGTTGGTAAATCCTTTGAATCGGGATTTATAGGTCTCCGAAGAGCACTTCCTCGTCGATAACCAGAGCGTCATCGGTCCACAAGGCTGAGTCGATCTCCTGCTCCAAATGTTCGTCGAGATCGAGAGCCAAGGCAGTGCTGGTCACCAGAGGCGGCATTTCTACCAGCGGCGGCATTTCTACCGGAGGCGGCATTTCTACGAGTGGCGACGGCTTTTCTACGAGTGGCGGCGGCAGTATCTCCTCACGCACCTCGGTAACAAGTGCCATCTTGGGCATGGACAAGCTTAGCTCTTCAACAGCCTGCTCCACAGGATCAAAATCTGAATCAGGTTCAGCTGTAGATTCCTCCTCATCATTCGAGTAATAAATGAATGTGTTCGCCTCAGGAACCTCCCGTTTTATTGGAACCCTTGGCGGCCGAACATGGATAGGACCCTCTTGCTTCCCCCACGGAGAAATGATGCTCAGCAGGTCGTTGGCTATCAGCCAGCCAGTTTGACCTTCGGCTCGGCGCAGCACAAAGGTACGCTGAAAGAGTCGTTGCTCCCATCCATGGGAGGTCTGTTCTTTGAAGAAGCCCGTCAGCGTTAGGATGCGCAGGCGGGCGGTGAACACCAGGATGTCCACACTGGCCCTTTTGATAGCTGTCTGCATTCGGGGAAAGCGTCCCAGGGCTTGGATCAACGCCAAGGTGCCCACCTGAAGCTTGGCATTGCGCGCGAACGGAGAATGGAGGCTCTGATGGTTGCGATTGTACAGGCCGTAGGCCTTCACGTGGCCCAGCTGCTTGGGAACGCTCACCGAGAAGGCGGCCTGAGGATCGTACAATTGCGTCAGCTGCTCACGCTGGGCGGGATCGTCAAAGCTGGCATAGAAGCAGCCGACAAACCTTTGGGCGAACTCAAGGGCATCGGGGCCAGCTCCGCCGCTCTGCATTTGCTGGGATTTCGGCAGATTGTCCATCACGCGAACTTGGGGCTTCGACTGCACGCAACCATGGATGTCCTTCAGCTGCGGCAGGACCGCTCGAATGTCATCCGACTTCAGCTTGGCCACTTCATTGCCTGTGAGCACCAGGGCCTTGATGCTCAGCTGGCTCAGGTACTTCAGCTCTCCCAAGTCATTGATCTTATTAGCGCTGATATCGAGGCGCTCCAGGGCGCTGAAGTCAGCAGCGGTGATGCCAGCAAAGGCCTTTAGGGAGCACAAGTAATTGTTTGCGAGGACGATGCCGGTCACAGCGTGCTGGAGATGCCGGCGAGCCAACATTAACACTCCTTCCAGGATCTTCATCACGTGCAGTGGACAAAAGTGGTTCGCCAGGTTTTTATCAGCGTGCAGCCGACACAAATTGAGGGTTCCAGTCGCGGGATCGTACCGACCATGCAGTGCAGCCTCCACAGCTTTTTCAAAGTCCGCCGAGAATTCTGCGTTCCAGAGCGGAAGTCCCACCGAGACCTGGACCTCAATTCGCTTGCATGTGTACACCTCCATTACTTCTTCTTGCAGCCGCCTGAGCCGATTGGCCAAGAGTTGCGAATCTAAAAAAAACTCTGCCCGGTCGTCGTTGTCCGCCGGTCCGCTGCGCCTGAAGTTGAAGATGTCCACCTGCAGCGGCACCAGGACCCAATGTAGGGCCATGTGAATGGCCGAATCGGACATGCCGGCGCACTTGGCCAAGGCCACTGTATACCAGCCGGTGACGGTGGCAGGGACCTGCTCCGCCACACGCGAGATCGACTCCATCACGGGGCCGACATCCGAAGTTGTAACCAGATTGCGCACGTACGCCTCGAGATCTCGACGCTCCTGCAGGTTCTTGCGCAAATCGTTGAGCGCCAGTTGGGACTGAGGCTGCGCCTTAAATGTGATGCTCAGGCGTTTGCCCCCATCATTGGACTTGGTATTTTCCAAAACTCGCATCGTGTCACTTGAGTTTTAATGATGAAACAGCGTAGAACTTCGCGGAGTCAAACGCAAACTACGCAGTGGAAAATTCTTAATGGCACTGACTTTTTACCGTTTTAGCAGTGCTGTCAAGGGGCAGCGGAACAGGTTGAGTTTTGCAACACTTAAACCAAAAATAGTTCCAAAAAATTGCAGGGCGCCGTCACAAGTGCATGTTAAATCGGTGATTCGTGATTTTGTAACGATTATATTTTAATAGTCCCTGTTAGTACACACTAGTTAACTTTTTTTTAACCTTGTTCAGGTCCACCCTAATCTCGAGACTTCTCAAAACAATTTTATTGAGAACAATAATTCAAGTGTTTGACGAAAACTATATAAAGTGATAAAACTACATTGCATTCGGCTCTGCAAATAACTTAAGCTGCTTAAATTACGAAACCTTATCTGTGATATATTTGTATGTTTGTATGCAAGTAAAACTTTAATCAAATAGTGTTTTGTATAGGGTGGAATCGTTTAAACCGGCAATCGTTAATAATATGATCAATCAATATATAGGAAGAGCTTCTTCTCTCCCCGGAATGTGAATGCATTAAGTCACCTAATCGATATTTGATCCTCGGGTCCCCAGTTCGATAATTGCTACGCAGATTGGAAGTGTTTCACGCACCGCTTGATTGACTTTCGCTGGCTGGGCAGGAAGTAAATCGGATTTATATAATGCTCACATATTATGCGAGATTCTTGCCATATTTGCATAGCCCGTTTTCTGTGACCATACCACGCACAGCTGTTCGCGTCCACTGTAATACGAGTGTGTGCGTGTGTGTGTGAGCTTGATTAATTACCGTAACAATAACATTGGCGCTGCTGGCCACTTATGGCCACAGCCACTTGGCAGACAACAACGGTAAGTAGCGTCTCCTGCCCACATACGACGCGAACTTTGTCAACGTAGTCGCCGCCGCCGCCACCAGTTTAACCCAAATTTGTTTTTTAGAAAGCGCAACTGCAGGCCGAACTGCAAATGTGTGTGTCTGCATCGGTATGTGTGGAAAGGCTTACCCTCATTGTTGTACGGCAACTGTGGATGCAGTTGCAACTGCTGCGTCTGATTATTCGATTTCCACTGCTGCAGTATGTTGGAGACATCATCGTGGGTCTTATCCGCCAGAAATCTGTGAAGGAGTACGAGTACCCAAAAGTACCATGCATGAGTATTTTTAGCATTGATGTGCCTGTGCCGAGCCAGCAGAAGCAGCAACAACAACAACAACAACAACAGAGGCAGCAGCAAAAACAAGGGTGCATCACTCACATATATGAATCATCCTTTAGTGCCTCATCGATGTCCAGGATATCCATGTCCAGCAATGGGAGAAACTTTATGCTTAGCTTAAAACACTGACTATGTAATCCTAAATCATTGCGAGAAACGACAACAAAAAGACCTTCGCTAGTTTGACTGTTTGACCAATACAAGATACTAATTTTGCTCAAAGCTGGTAGAGATGAGCGATATCTCGTGACTCGTCACGATTACTTTTAAGCGATGACTGTGACTGTGAATAACGAATGTGTAAACAAATGAATTAGATAATCACAACAAAATATTTCTTTTATTAATAACATAAGCTAAAAAAAAAATATCTCGAAACATTTTGGAACTCGTAAAGATAACGAATCTTAGCCTTACAAAAGGTAGAAGAAATATCGAAGATTTGAAATCACTTATGTTCCCATCTAAGTTATGGATTTGTTATTAAACATTATTAATTATTATAATTTCTTGATATTTTATAATTGTGTAATTTTAATATTTATTTTTATATAGTCACAGTTTCGATAAGCAGTTCCCAGTTACTTTCGTGCGACACGAAACGATACCTACTATCGCCTATTCACGCACAGCTGACAACCCTGTTCAAGAACGTTCACATTACCTTTTTGGCAGGAAGGTGGCCACAATTTATGAACTTTTTGAAATTCCGAACATCTTTTGATCCTGGCACATCACCATCACAGAAAATGGAAAGATCGGACGGAGCCAGCTTGGAGAAGAACTGCCGGGTCTGTGCCGGCCACTCGACGATACTGGTGGACCCCTTCTCCACGGAGATCTCCGATCCGCCGATTTCGGAAATGCTCAACTCGATTTTGGCCGAGAAATTCCGCGTCAATCGGGATGCCCTGCCCCAGAAAGTCTGTCCCGCCTGCCTGGTGGCCGCGCAACAAGCTTTCCACTTCAAGCTCAAGTGCGAGGAGAGTTATCGTTACTTTTCCCATCTGGTCACGATGGCCACATCCGACAACTTGGTCCAGGGAAGGAGGCGAGGCAGGAGAGCTGGAAAAGAGCCCCGCGTTTCCTTCGAGATGGTCGGATGTGAGGACCCGCTGGACACCGCAAAGCTGCAGGAGCCGGCGAGGGAAGATGATGGACTTGTTGTGAAAGATGATATCGATTCCGAGCCAATAGAGAGTACGTCCGAGGTCGTTACAGAGCTCCACGATGTGCTAGAAAGTATGTATCTACTTGATGTGAGCCAACAGTCCTAATTAGTCATCTAAATCTTAATTATTTCAGTAAGCCTCCATAATAATATAAAGACAGAGGTGGATGAGATGTCCAACGGAGTTTCAATCGAGGCTGCGGACGAAAATAACGAAAAAGAGGACGAGGAGGATGACGACGACGAGGAAGATGAGTGGTCTGGTGGCTGGACCGAAGACGAAGAGGAGCCCTGGATGCCCAGCGATTCAGAGACCAAGCCGGAGACTCCCGGAAAGGATCTATCGCTGCTGTGCACCGAATGTGGATTGACCTGCAAGTCGCACAAGTTGCTGTCCAGGCACATCCTGCGTCACAGACAGCAGGAGGATCCGCAGCGACCGCATCTGTGCGACTCTTGTGGCCGGGGTTTCAGGACCAAGTCGCAGCTCACAATCCATACGCGCAGACATACGGGAGAGCGACCCTTCAAGTGCACCATCTGCCCGAAGACGTACACCCACGGGCCGACGCTCAAGATGCATATGCTGACCCACGACGAGAAGAAGGCGCACAAATGCTTGGACTGCGACAAGTCCTTCTACAGCATCTCCAACCTGAGGGCCCATCAGCGATGGCATTCGGGCGACCGACCGTTCCAGTGTCCCGACTGTTCCCAGACCTTCACCAAGAACTCGGGCCTGAAGCTCCACCGACGCCTGCACACGGGTGAGCGACCGTACAAGTGCCACTTGTGCGACCAGGCGTTCGTCCAAAACCATCATCTGGTCACCCACTTGCGCGTCCACAACGAGGATCGGCAGTTCAAGTGCCCGGACTGCGACAAGTCGTTCTTTGAGAAGTCCAACATGAAGAAGCATCAGCGCACCCATTCCGGCGTAAAGCCATTCATGTGCGAGGAGTGCGGCGCCGCCTTCTCGCACAACCATCACCTGAAGAGCCATGTCCGCGTCCACACCGGTGAAAAGCCCTACAAGTGCGAAGAGTGCGGGAAGCGCTTCTGCGCGAATCAGTCGCTGGAGAAGCACATTATCTGGCATGCGGAGAACCCGGATCGCGCCTACAAGTGCTCCAAGTGCCACAAGAGCTTCGACACGCACCAGGGTCTCCGAGCACACGAGAGGAAGCACCGGAATCCAGATGAGCCAACGCTGCACCAATGTCCGCATTGCGATGTCAATTTTGCCCTCAAAAAGACCCTGGACAAGCACATAAGCAGTCACAAGATTAGGCCCTACCCATGCTCGCAATGCTCGGAGGGCTTCTTCTCCCAAAAGAGCTACACCAAGCACCTGCGGCTGCATAACCTCAAGAAAAAATAGTACATTTTCATTAAGAACAAGAATCTGGAGTTTTATCACAACATCATTGTCACCCATGTGCAAAATATACCTATTAGGAAAATTTACTTTCATTTGTAAGCAAATAAATGAAAACCAGAAAGTTTCCATTCGTTAGTTTTACGTAAACTTAAGTATTCAATTAATTTCATAAATTGCATCATTTCATAAAAGAAGAGTTTAACCTTTCCACGCCTTAATAGTATAGTTTTTATACTCTATAGTTTCAGTAGAATATTTTTTTGAGTATTATTTTTATACGAACCTACATCGAAAATTCGATAACACATCTCGTTAGCTGGAATGTAGTGCCTTTCTTCTTGTGGCGTTAGTGATTTTCCTCAAGTCTTGGTGCAGATTAGTATAATTTTTATACTTTCGTAGTATCAAATTAATAAGCATCTTATTACAAAATATTTAATACTAAAGAGTACACAATTCGTGTAACAATAGTATAGTTTCTATGCCGATTTTTTTTGTTGGTGTAGAATTCCTTTCGCAAGAAAAGTAAAAACGCAAAACTGCGATATATTTGCAAGTTTATTGGTAAGTTATGTTTTATTTAAACAATCTAAAATTTCATTGTCCGTTCAATTAAGGCAAGTTTTGTGTCTGTTGCACAGTTTTTTGTGTTCTTCCTTCCATTGCCAGCATAATGAATAATTCTTTAATGCTATCAACATAAATGCCTTGCTCTTACACATTACTTTTTTTTCGCTTACGTACAGATTTTAATTTTGATTTTCCTTTTTGATTTATGATTTATGAGAAAGGAGGAGGCTTTTCAAGCCCCGCCCCTGAAAACTAAAGGCGCGATATGTTTCATTTTTTTTTTGATTATCAGTTAACAATTAAAGGCACCCAAAACGGACCCAACAAGTAGTCCTGGTAGAGCTTCTTCAGCTACTTGGCGGGTTACTTGTAAGGTCCATATGTGGGCTTGATTTTTCAAAACAAACTCTGGATAAAAATAAGGTAGAGAGACGCTGCTTAAACATAGGTACGAGTACGAGTACGGTTAAGATTACATTAATTACAGGTAGGTACAATAATCATATCGAATATGCGGTAAGTATTTAAAATTAATAAAGCGTAATTAGATAGATTTCACTACGAACAGAAGATGAAGAAGGGCGATGATGCTTCAGCTTCGGTATACAAATAACAATTAAGTACAATTCCTCTCATCCTCTCCGATTTGTGTGTGTGTTTGTTTATAAATATAAATATTAAAAATATATAGCTTCGCTCCTGGCCAGGCCTACATCAAGAAGATGAGGGTGGCGTACACCTTCCAGCGGGCGGTGAGGTTCGGCATCCAATTACCGCTGAAATAAGCTCCAGAGCTTGTAGCTGGACACCCGCTTGGCCAGGTTGGCGGCGGCACTGCTGGGCGGCGAGGGGGCTGATGATTCGGTGGCCAGCGCTCGCCGGTTGTTGATCAGCTTTGAGCGCATCTGCTCGTCAATCAGCTCCTGCATGTCCATCTGCCACTGCTCCAGCTGTTGCGACAGCTCCACCTTCTGCTGGATGGACTCGAGCAACTGGCTGTTGGCCTGCATCAGCTCCACCCGCGTCTTGGCCAGCTCCACCTCGGCCTTGGTGCGTCGGCCATTGGCCGCATCTCGCTCCGTCTGCGCCTTGGACAGCAGCTCATCCCTGTCCGTGGTATCCTCGAGGTCGCCACGCGCCTGATCTCGCTCTTCCTTCACATTCTGCAGCTCCACGTCCGTCACCGTGACCTTGGCCTCTAGCTGCTGGATGAGCTGGTGGCTGCGCTTGATCTCGTCCTCCTGCTCGAGTACCAGATTGCGCGTCTGGTCCAGCATCTTCTTGAAGTTGCCCGCATCCAGGTTGAGCAGCAGCCGGGTCAGCTCGTCCGACATGGCCGACAGCATGCCCTGGCGGAACTCGATGGCCATGTGGCCATCCTCGTTGCGCTCTGAGCTCGAGATGGTGTTGTCCATTGACTCCAGCTCCAGAGATATGTCGGAGTTGAGACCTGTCGAGGGGTTAGGGATTTGGGTTTGTTCTACGCAGATCTCTTAGTTATGGGACACTTACCTGAGTCGTCGTCGTGGCTCACTTTCAGCGAGTCCACAAGGGACTTAAGTTGTATGTAGACGGATCTGGCCTCGACCCACATATGATTGGGCTTCCCCGTTTCCGTGTAGCTGCCATCGTCCTCGTCGCACTCCATTTCGAACTGCAGACTCTTCTTGCCCGGCGTGCTCGAATTCGTATCCTACGGATGGCGATTCCAAAATAAAGTCGTTTGGAAATATTAATATCTATTTCTGAGCCTCGAATTCAGACTGACTGATGTTAAAGGAAAATTACTACTATGGTTGATAATTTTTTGAATTTCTTTTGACGAATTTAGCTGAGTTTTTGTTAGTTATCCTTGAGGAGCGCTTAATGATGGGTTAGTAGATGGAGGAGTTGTACGAAATAAAAGATAGGGACAACTTACGGCACCCAAACGTTCACTGAGTACATTGTTTTCGCGCTGGGAGCGTTCCAATGCTTGTAAGGTGGTCTAGAAAAGAGGAGATGAAAGTATTAAGAAGGATTATAAATAATAAATAAGTAATCACAGTAATCACTGAGCCACCCGTAGTTAATTAAAATCAAAATTATAATTTAATAACATGAAATCTCCTAAACTTTTTTAGACAACTTGACTAAAAATATAAGGGGGTGCTACAGAAATCACTATGGTTTTGAAATCCTTTAAAAATTGTGACCAAATGAAAGCTACATTAATTTATACCGTTAAAAAAATCAGATTTACACAAAATTTGGTACCTAAATCATGTTATTGTTTCTTTTGAGACTAATTTTTAAGGGGATTCAAAACACTAGAGATTTTAATAAGAAATTTTCAGGGATGCCACAGAAATCGCAATCGATTTGAAATTATTTAAAATTGTATCTAAAAACATGCTACAATATTTCACATCTTATAAAATAGAAAGATATATTGACTGGGAGGGTTTTTAACACAGTCTTCTAGTCTTTCTGAGTGAGAATTTCTTGTTTCCAATTCTGCCAAATGTCTTCTAGAGTCCTTTTAAATAAATATATTTTTAATCATTTTTAAACAAATCAATTTAAATATTTTTCATTTCTTAAGATCTGCTATAGAAAGCTATAAAAATATTCTGAGGGGTGGTATGAAAATAACTAGGGTTTTGAAATCCATTATAGAGGCGTCCAAAAGTATGAAATAAAAACTTTAAGTTTAGTGTAAATTTGATCTTTTTTGACGATCTAACATTTTGTAGCATAGTTTCGAACATCTTTTCAGTGGATTTTTAAACCCTATTGATTCAATATCTCCCCTAATTAATCTAAAGCCATTTTTACAATGCAATATGAGAAACAAAATAAATGTTATTTGTGCTATTTCAAGTTCAAGTATTTAAAGTATTGTTTTCTTTTTTTCATTAAATATATCTTTCAATCTCTTTGCCAATTTGTTGCAGTATGAAACTGATTAGATTTCATTCAATAAATTTCTTTAAATCATCGCTAATGAAACCATGTTAGTAAATATTTATAGAATGGAGTTTAGTCTTGGTGCAAAATCGGAGCAAAAAGAAAGTCGTTGCCGAGGAGATAAACTTGGCAGTGGCACTCGAAAAACTGCGCAGTTGGCTCCGTTGGCCCATAAATAATCTTCATTTGGTGGGTAAATCACGATTCCGTTGACGCGACGTGATAAAGCCAATTCTTCTGAGTTTTTCTCCGCCTCCACTCACCCTCTTTCTCTTGGCTGTTCTGGCTGACTTACCTCTAATTTGGTTTCCTGCTCGCGGGCATGGCGCTCCAGCATGTGGATGCGGTCGGAGGCCTCCTCCAGCGATGAGGTGAGGCTCTCCTTCTCCTCCTGGGCGTGCTGCAGGCGCCGCTCCAGCTCCTGCCGCTTGCCCGTGGTGAGGTTGAGTTCTGTTTTGATGGACTCCAGGCTGTTGACATGTTCCTGGAGGATAAAATTGAGAAATTATCAACTGTCATCTCATTATCCAGTTAGTGAGGAAAAACCCACCTGCAGGCTGCTATTCCTGTAGTGATACTGGTCCTTCAACTCCTGGATCTGGGCACTGAGCTTTAGCTCGGTGGCATGCGCCTCCTGGATCTGTTCGGTGAGCCGTGTGTTCTGGTGCTGCAGCTCATCGATCAGGATGGTCTTCTCCTTCTCCGCCTGCCGGATGGCCGTGTCCTGCGTCTGCAGCTTCTCCTTCAGCTCGCTGAGATCAGACTGCAGCTCGAGGACGCGCTGGTCGCTCTCATCCTCGGCGATCGCCAGCTTCTGGCGCAGCACATGCTTCTCCTGCTCGAGTTTCTGCAAGCAAAGAAAAAATAAGGGGGAGTGAAAAAATGAAAGTTAATTGTGTGTGCATACAGTGTGCATTATGGTATTGTTTGTTCTATGACGTCTTGTCAATTATCCGGCTGGCGAGACAATGAAAGCAGCCCAACAATGGGCAAACCGCAAGGTTAACTCAGCTCTCAGCACTCGACGACTAATTGTTTACTTATTTGCATCTTCAATTGGCAAAAGAGAAAAAATACAAAAGAGTTGCTAGTTCCACCTCTCACTAAGTTCGCCTTTTGCACCGATTTGCCCCACTGTGCCGGCGGCCAAAAAGACGCCTCAAGACTCTCCCAAGCCACCGAAACAATGCCAACGACTTTTGACACCGACGGCTGCAAAAGCAAAGCCCCGCCAGTCAAAAGCAACAAATTCCCATTATTCAAATTAAAATGCAATTGAATTTTCACTTCTCCGCTCAAAGCTAAGATGCGGTTTGCAGACAAATGGCTGGCAAAAAAGATAAAAAATAACAATAATTAAAAGCGCATCAGTCAGAAAGTGCTTGGGAGAGAGGGAGTTTTAAGACAGTTGCTGAAAAATTTGATTTTAAAGTGGCTTGTAAAGATTCTTTGACTTTTATTAACAGCTAACTACAAAATAAAATCACTGTGGACGGCAGTCCACGTAGTGACGATGAGCACCGAGACTGTGGTGCGCAAGGAGACTACTATATACAGCCGTAGAATTGAAAATCTGCTACGATAGTCCGATCAGAACCATTTATATCTTGATCGAAAGGTATTGTAAACCTCTTTGAAACTGCATACTAAGATTTTTCAAAAACTGATAACTTTAGGAGAAATGAGAGTGAAAGTGCGAAATTGACAATTTTGAAAATTGGAGCAATTGGGGCCGGTTGAGCAAAAACCCCCAAATTTTTAAGGTTGTTGTGATCTAGCTTTAAATACGCGTCGAATGACACCTCGATCGTCCTGATCCGATACTCCGTTCAAAAGATATTCAATAAACAAGATTTCAACGGCCTTTCCGAAATGAAAACGTTTGTCCTGTTGTTTGTTTGTTTGTTTGTTTGTTTGTTTGTCTGTTTGTCTGTGGTATTTTTTTTTTTAAAGTCCTGGAACCACTTTTGTTTTATTAATCAGCTCGAGCTAAATAATTTTTGTTCTACGACTTTTTGGGTTTCCCGCTAGTTTGGCGGGAAAACAGCTAGAAAAGCCAGATTTCCCGCGCCCATAACTTCTAAACGACTAAAGCTACAGAATCGTGCTTTATGTCGTTTGAAAGGTATTTTGAAATGATAATAGCTTTGCCTTGACATAATTTATATAAATATAATATTTAAGAATTTATAATTAAAATTAATTTTTTTTTTAAGTTTTTGAAGTTTTCTTAAAAATGGCTCTAACGATTTTGATACTCACTCAAGGCCATATAGCCCTTGAGATGGCTCAACTTTTGGTATATAACACATATCTGGGAAAATTCGCTTTCTCGAGATATTACTCATTAAAATTAGTAGCAAAGATCCCATATACCTAACCTTTTACATGCACTATACATACATTTATGTAAAAACTCATGTAGAGTCATTTAGAGACGTGCACAATGCAATAAAATTTAAAGCCATCAAAAAAAATTTAATATCATTTAAATTTAAAAGAAATCGTTTTTTTTTTTTTTTTAATTTAATCTAATTTTTGCTTTTTTCACTACTTTGGCGGGAAAACAGGAAATTTCTCGCGCCCATAACTTCTGAACGACTAAAGTTACAGAAACGTGCTATATGTCGTTGGAAAAGTATTTTGATATGATAATTACTTTGCCCTGACAAAAATTTTCTAAATATTATAATTAAGAATTTAGAATAAAAATTTTTTTTTTTAGATTAAAAATTTTTTTAAAATAGCTTTCACGATTTTTATAGTAATTTCCGGCCGTATATCCCTTGAGATATTTCGGGGTACAACACATATCTCCGAAAATTTGCTTTCTCATCAAAATTAGTAGCAATGCTCCCATATAGCTAACTTCTTATATGAATTTTGTTTGTTAATTTTTCCCATTTGAGTTTCAAACAAAAACTTATAAAAACAATGGAAGACCTATGTATGTACATACATAAGTCATTTAAAAAACTTCTGATATCAAATAAAAACACCTCTTAACGAGGTTAGATTAAAGTGACGATGGCACACTCAACACAAAAAATTTCTGATATCAAATTTTGTGACGATTAATAGTTATTTAAACAAAAATATTTAAAAAGTTTTTAATTAGTTTCAAAATCGGCACTTAGCTGAAAAATTTAAAAAGGCAAAATAGGCAGCGTGCCGATTTTGAAACTAATTAAAAACTTTTTAAATATTTTTGTTTAAATAACTATTAATCGTCACAAAATTTGATATCAGAAATTTTTTGTGTTGAGTGTGCCATCGTCACTTTAATCTAACCTCGTTAAGAGGTGTTTTTATTTGATATTTAATAGATTTAATTTATGTGGTTAGCTTATTATTTTATTTTGCGGTATAATGGCTATTAATAACTTACGTTAGGATTTTATAACGACTAAAAATGTAGGTTCTACGTGTAGAGTTACGAAAATTGTTTCTAAGTAAATGAATATGCTAATATTATTTAAGTGTAGTCTAAATTTTTTTTAATTTAAAGTTTCTTTATAGTAACTAAACTAATTTTGCTGACTGATCCAACCTCAACAATTTACATTGTTTTCTAATACTATAGTTTGATGCTGAATTCTAACTTGGGAATTTTAAGTGAAATGGGTAGAACTAGATGGGTTACTTCTGTAAATAAATATTTATAAATTCCTTCTATGTAAATTTCTCGTTGTTTACTTCTCTCCTTCAATACATAAGATCAATAGTTATTTTAACCTCGTTAGGTCCTGAAGCCACGGTGATCTAAGCCCGGCTTTCGACTGTCAATTATGAATTATTGGCGCGAGAAACGGCAGCGAATAATTTGCATAATTGACAGGCGTGTGTCAGTCTTTGCCAGATAAAAAAAAGCCAGAGGTAAGTAGATATGACTAAGCGGCGCTTGCTGGGGGCTATTTGTGTTTTTATAACCCGACCTTTTTGGATCAAGGCTTGCGGAGACATTGAAAACTGCATGCAAAGTTTAATCGATAAGTGGACCTTCAATTGGCAAGCACTGGCTAGCACTCGGCGAAAAGGCCTGCGAAAAAAGTCAAGCCTTGTAACCAATGCAGGCAGCTTCTTTTTTTTGCTTTTTTTTTCTTCAGCGCGATAGCGATGCGGAAAAGCTAATGCGACCACGTATCGAGTTGGAGAAATCACGAGTTGGCAATAAATCCGAGTAGTCAACGCGATTGTTTTGGCCTATCAGCGAAACAACTGGGAAAACGAGCGAAGAGAAGAAAAACAACAACCTAATAAATTGGAGCGACAAAACTGTAAATGAAAAGCTTAAATAAAATTACGGGCAATTTGCATAAAATGCTAAGACGATGCCAACGATGCCGAAAAAACCACAAAGTAGTTGTCGCCGCTGCACCACAGCACCAAGCAAAGGCACAGGCCAAACCGAGCCCAAGGAAAACTGCAACAATGGGAAAAACTTTAATAATAATAAAGCACAATTGCTGGACTCAAACGCGGAGGAGACAGCGCGCGGCCAGAGATAAAGCGAGGCAGAAATAAAAATTATTGTACATATTGTTGTGTACTTTCTCTGTTTCCATTTCACGCTCAATGAAATGTGTTGATGATGGCAGCAGCAGCTCCTCCACTTACAGCTGCCACCAGCAGCAGAAGCACCACCAGCAACAGCAGCCGCAAAAGCAAAAGCAACAGCGGAAGTTGCCATCAGAAGGTACACAGAGAAAAATAGGAGAGTGATATATACATTTTTTAAAGGTATTTATGACAAAATTATTAAAAATACATTACGATTTTAATAGCCTAAAACTTGATATGTATTTAAATTTATTTAAAGAAGTTGTACAATTTAATTTTTCGAAAAGACGTAATTTTATAAATTCTTCCTTTGAAGTTAAGACTGTGCTTTGTTATTGTAAAAGTTTTAAAAAGGGTTATACGTTTAACATTAAAATATTTATAACTTTTCAAGTAAATTTTCAAATTATTTTTCAAAGCGAAAGATTTTACAAGTATTGCATCTGAAATTCCCAAGTACGAATTTAGCGAAAAACTTCTATTAAACCTCGCAAATATTGAGGTTGACTAAGACAGCGCTGGAAGTACTAATGGTGATTCTTCTTCTTCAATAACATTAATATTTAAAAAAGTTGCTTATATACAAAATTTCAAGAGACTTAAATAGAAAATCACCTGATTTATTTGTACCAAAATCACTTTAATAAAAAAATATTATTAAAGAAGGAGTGGATGTATTTGGACTCCTATTTGAATTTGTTTTAAATTTTGAACAACTCTAATGAAGTTAAATCTGTTACTTTTTAATATATTTAAAATAAAGATTTTTCTCTGTGCAGCCCACCGCCACAGCAGCCGTTGCCGTCGCCGCCGCAAAAAATGAGTTCACATATTCAAAAGCAAAATCATGTGGCAGACTTTAATTGTAGGAAAAACTAAAGAGGAAAACAACAAAAGAGAAACAAACAAAAAAACAAATGCAGCCTCAAATTTCATGATGGACAAGCCAGTTTTGTTTTTGCGTTAATTTTATTACGTATATTTGTATTTCGGATCTCTTTTCCATCCACAACTAATTGCATTGCATGATCGCCTCAGCCCCAAATGGGATATATTTCTGCCTCGCCCCAGCAGCCGCCCGAGCTGGCAATGGCAACATGTTGCCAGCTTAGGTATACGATGTTGCCACAATGTTGCCATGGTTTATTTGTCTTATTCAAATGCGACGTAACTCGACCCACTTTCGAACTAAACGCTCCTCCATCGGCATCGGCAGCGCGCGCTGCCATTTTGCGCGGAATGAAAATTATAAATATTTTTGTGCAGCGAAATTTTGTGCAGGAAATGTCGAAGCAATTGACACGCTTAGCGACAACGGCTGGCGACAGAAATAATAAAAAAAGAAACAAATAGTATGAAAATAAAATAGGCAAGCGACAGGTGGGCACAGGTGACTCATCAATGGGCCAAGTGCCATCAGGCGAGTGTGCACTTATGCAAATACTTGCCTCTCTAATGCCGGCCAAAAGTGAGCCAGGTAAATAAAGGGAAACTTGGCTCGAGTGAGGGATGAGGGTTTCCGATTAATTTGACGTTTTGGCTTGGGTTAAGCAAATAGGGATTTGGCTTAGAGGATAACTGGATAGGTGGCTGAAGAGTGACTAAGAGTGGAAAAGTATACGGCTTAATTGGGCAAAGACTTGGGATTTAAAATTTCTTTAATTATTTATGACATTTATCAGCGTGCAATTATCATTTATCTTATCTGAGATGACAAGTTTTATTGTTTAAGGTTGAAGCTACCTGATAAAATGACTCCCAGTGTAGTTTTATCAATAATTGGTTCAAAAAAAATTAAGTAAAAATTAAAGTTAGTTAGTTAGAGTTAGTTTTAAAGCTCCTATTAAATCCCCAAAAATTGAATTGTTATTTAGTTATTAACGGACTTCTTGAGCTTAAAGTTATCTTTACAAAACAGTCTCAAATGAATTTTTTTTAATGAAATAAAATCTGCCAGGCTGCCATATTTTTACCTTCTTTAAGTAAAGAGCAGTTCAATAACAATTTTGTAGTTGCTAATTTTTTGGATTGCAGAAGCATGTTTTTGTCCTTCCTTCGAGTGACTGATGTATAGAAGCCAGCGGCTTCAATAGCTTTAACTGATGAGTTTGGGGAGTGTTGAAAGCGGCATGCCGCCATGGCTGCAGAATGCATTCGATAATTGCCGTAAAATAATTAACTAAATTGCCGGCCCAGTCACGTTGGCCCGGCTAGAATCGTGCCAAAGGGGTTGGGGCTGGGGCTGGGGGATGGGGAGAGGATGACTCGCTTGAATGCGCATTGGCCAGAGCGATGAGTTGACAAGGCTCACTTCTTGCGGACGGATGCAACAGGTAAGGCAGCAGTTGCGAATGTCGAATGAATCAGCAGTAAAGGTTAGCACAGAACAAAAAAAAAATATATATAATTTCTGCTCCCTAATAAAAATATGTTTATGCAAATTTTAAAAGCCTTCTTTATCTACCATAAAATAAGCCAGAACTTAGCTTAAATATTAACTATATTAAATGCTTATTGTAATGCTTAAGTGCATAACAGTTTTTTTCTTCTTTCTTTCAATAAAAGTCTAACTATCTATGAATATTTTATGTCTAAATATATTCCCATTAGTATTCATTCATTACAAAAACAATAAGACAATTAAGAAAATATTTAGAAATATTAAGACTTGGCTTGCTGCAGCGGATTAATAAACCTTCGGCTGGCTAAGCATTTGAATTGCTAAAGATTTGCTAATGACTCATGATTCAGCCGGGTGAGCTCAGCCTAGCTCAGCTCAGTCCGGATCTTTTGGGCGGTGAGTCAATGGCCCAGGCAGCATTTCCAAATGCATTTTCCACATGCCTTGCCTTGTCTTGCATTTTCCAAGCATTTTTCAGGCATTTTTCTTGGCTGTGCGTATTTAGCCTGAAACAAAACCGGAGTTCATAGATAAATCAGCCGCACTTGGCTGCACAAAATGCCACTTCGGACACTTGGGGGTGGAAAGTGGGGCTGGCCAGCTGCAGGAAAACTTGCAACTTTCCGTTTTCCCAAGACTTTTCCAAACAATTACAATTACAATTTTAATTAGCGGCACTCGCACATAATTACTAATGCCATAATGCACTTTATTGGCATGCAAAACGAAATGTAGCGCACAAATTATGCAAATTGCACGTTTACCCACGAGCATTTTGACTAATTTCAGCTCATTTAAATGGAAACCGATTAATGATCGCTGATAACAAAAGGGGGAAGTCTTGTGAAAAGTCTCTCTCATCAACTCGCTTAAATTGTTGCAGCTCGCAGCTCGCCGGTTGGCCAAGAAGCGAGTGTGAAATGCAGCAATTAGCGATGAGGATTGGCCCACGCTGCACTGGGATTGCACATCGTCGACAGTAAATCAATTCGGCTGCCAGGCTCTGCTCTGCTGGCCAAGCAGCCAAGACAGGCAATTGAAATGTCACCAAAAGCCCACAAGGCTTGGAAGGCGGCCAAGAGCTAAGTGCACTGGGAATTTATAATATTTAATCAACAAATGAGGTAAATAAAAATCGTAAGCTCTACGATTTAAATAAAATTGAGGACCAAGCACCCTCCCCTTTTTCCACAGTTACGAGCCAAAGCTCTCCCGTATCAGAGATCTAATAAATATAAATAAATATGGACTTCTACAAAAAAACGAATAAAATTGACTTACTTTCTTACGTTCTTCTTGACTTACTTTAGTGAAAGCACTATCAATATCTTTATAAAAATCAGATTAAGGTTGTTCGAAGTATGTATTAGTAGTGATATCTTATCATTTCATAAGATAGGAATTTACACTTTCGATTACTTTTAGTTCGTGCATGTGAGCAAGTGATAACAAAGAACAAATAAGCATACTTATTGTGTGATATATACATATTCAGATAAAATAAATAAAAACATGTGTCTTTACTGTGTGTGAGAAATAAATATTTTCGATTTTCGTTTTAAGAATTTACCAAATCTAGAAATTTGAGTAAAATCGGACAATAAATATGGGTGTTATTAGACAATTAAGTTTAAACTCTCTCGTAGCATCTCGCTCGCACTTGCACTATCTTATGGTTAGTCAAGTCTCGACCCTAGGTTTCTAACATTATTCTTTAGACCTTTATTTCTGCCAGTGTTATTTAATTAATTCAAACTGCAATCGAGCTGTGTGTGTCACCCGGAACTGGCTGGAACCAACTCTCGGGTCTCTCTATAGTATATATAAAATATTCTCCGAATCCATTGACACTGCACCAAGCGAGTAAGTGCAGCATTGACCTCCTCCCCCCCATTTTATAGCCAACAGCACACACGACAAGCGTCGCGAAATGAACTGATTCTCAACTTTGAAGCCATAAAAACAGATTATATAGACCAAGTCCGAATACACAGTCGAGCTGTGGGCCAAAAGTTTGTTTATGCGCCTAAGGTCATGTCGCAGTCAGCGGGGGGCGTGGCACTCACTCCGTGGGCCTCCGCCACAGTTGACTGACGACTGACTCGTCTTCGGCCCGTCCAACTTTCAGGGCTTAATAAGTATAATAATAAAAAATAATGCCACAATCAGGCAAAAGGCAGATCTCTGCCATTGTTCGGTTCGGTTCGGTTTGCTCGGCGGCAATGCAATTTCGGTTTGCCCTTGGCTCTGCGAGAGTGTAAGAGTGTAGGCCAAAAGCCGCAAGCCATGCAAGACCACCACTGCCAACTTGGTCATGGTGAGTGGCGGCAAAGGGATGACAACAATTGGGGGATTTATTTGGCAGATTATTATTATTGCTCCACACAATTGCTAATTAATTGAGAGGAAATAAATATTTTCCGAAATATCAATATGATATTTGTAATGACAGATAAATTACATCGAGTTTAAGTCATCTCCTTGCTAGAAATAAATTTCATTTTAGAATAGGTAGTGCTTTTCAAGAACCAAGTTTTAAAATGTATTAGTTTATCTTCTTATTATTTTATTTTAGTATTAGATACCAAATTTAAAAGCATAATTTTCTGTATGAACTAAAAACAAATAAATGCAATACCTTAACAAAAAAAGGTTTATTGGCCCAACCCCTTTTAAAGCCCACTTCAAGTCTCGATAAGCCGGCATTATTTTGCTACCCATTTTCTGCTCCATATTTTTTGTGCAACTTCATGCCATAGAAAAGCCCTCGACTTACAAATAAAATGCAATGAAATCGACATTCACTGTTTGTAATTTCAAGTGTTTGGCATTGACAATATTTTCGTGCCGATTTCCAGACAGATATCCCCGCGTACCATTGTTAAGGAAATTGTGTGGAAACGCCGAAGAATTGGGCAAGCGAATTTATATTTTTATCTTCAAGACGAAAACGATTTCGAGAGTGAAGTTAATTAAACCTATTTCGGGATGAGGGCTCTAGCCTCAGGTGATTGCTATGTTATTTCTCTGAGTTCGTTTTGATTGGCAAGACGAAACGTCGCAAAAATGTCGCAAATTTCAGCGGCTCTTTAAATGTGACAACGACAACGAGTGTGACGGGAACTAGAGTCGGAAGCGGTAATTATGATTAATTAGCAGCTCTTTTCGGCTCGGAAAGTGGGTGTTGGGGATGGGCATTGTTTACCAAATATTTAATAAAGATAAAAAACTAAAAAATAAAATTCCCATCCCGGCTCTGGGCGGTGATTCACGGAAGAAATATAAAAAGAAATCGCTGCACTTGTCTCGCTTTTTTATTTGGCTTTTATCTTATCGCCGGCACATGCGAAACATGGCCAAAATGAAGTGGAAAACTTATCGCTTTTGCCAGCGATAAGAGCCATATTCAGATAGCTGGCAGTGGAGTGACACAAGTTCTGTTGGCGGAATGAGGTAAGCACTCACAGAGTGCACCGAAATTAACTCACTTCTAGATCAGATTGCAGGCCAAAAATTATTAGGCCATAAATATGTTACTTACGGCAAAATGTGACGCCCACTGCGCATGTGCACACACCTGAGACGATCAAATGGCAGAAATATTTTGAAAAAATGGGGAAAGGCTTACATTTAAGCCACAATTTCTTTCATGGCTCCGCGTGGGTTTTTTTGTTGGCTCTTTACTCTTGGCCCAAAGCGCTTGTGGAGTCAACGAAACTTAATAAGAAGGAAAGAGATGCTGCCCAGAAGAGTCACCTGCTGGGGTAAGGCACCTGAGAAAGAGGTGGCTTTAACAATTAGTCACCGTTTCGGCATAAAGAGCTTACAGAGTCTGGAAAGTCAAGAGTATATGAAAGAAGTAGGCGAAATATAGTATAAAAGTTGGAGCTTCCATGAGGGTTGTTTACTCCAATTCTTTAAGCATTTAAGAGCTTCCGATATCTATGACACATTTTAATAATTTAATATTAACAACAATTAATTATTAAGAAAGTAAAAAAAATGTAAAATAGAAAATCAATCATTTAAAAATCAATATTAATAATTAATTTAATATTATGAATTATTTAATAATAATAATAAAGTAAGAAGTATTCTCAAGATGTTTAAAATTGTATAAATAAATAAAGTAAAAGAGTAATGTAAACATACTTTTTTATTTTATTTATTTCATAATATTTTATATCTAAAGTAACATCTAAAAGTACATAATACTTAGAAAATATATTTAAATAAATAACAGTCATTTTTAGTTACAAGAAAGCTTCATTACTTTATTTTTAATTACATAAGCCTTCCGTGTTTTGGCCTTAATTTACAGAAATAAACTTTTTCTCATTACTCCACCATAAATGTACAAAACTATTACTATTTTAATACATAATTAAGCCTAATTTTCGTATTTTAATAGCCCAAAAGCTCAGCCGTCACTCAACATACAAAATCCATAAAAATATTTGTATTGCCTCAGCCATTCTAATTCCTCGCCAACTCATTATATATTTCAAAATAATATACAACTTGTGTTTTTCACTTGTTGTTCTTTGTATTGTTTACACAATCTGAGGTCTCTTGTTTTTTTCGACCACAATTCTTTTGTTTCCACCCGCCCCTCTCTCAGGTAACCTCAACTTGCTTGCTAAGAGTTTTTTAATTATGCTGCCTCCGCTAATGACGCGCTCGGCCAGAAAAGATTGCGAAAAAAATAGTATTAACAGAAAATATATAAAAAATACCTGGCTATATAAAAACAATTATCATTGTGGCTCAAGTGGCCGAGTAAATGAACTCCAAGCCAGAGACAAAGGCAGAGTTTGTATAAACAGTTGTTAAAACACAACCAAAAACGGGCGATTATTCAATGGCCAGAAGAGAGTCTTAAAGCTCTGAGGAATCTTTTCGGAGCAGATTGATTTCATTTTGATTTTTGTTTAATTTTAGCAGCGAAAAATAATTCAAAAAGTGCTCTATAAAATTAGCCTAAGGCGAAATGCTCTCAAATTAAATAATTATGTAGCGTGTGCTTCCTACTACTATTTTTTATTTCCTCTCACCACACACACCCTTTTATCCGATTTCTTTTTAGCTCTGTTATTTATACCTATAACTTCCGATTCAGATGTAAATAAGATGGGGACGCTCCCCTGCCAATAAGCTGGAATTAGCACTTGTGAACCTTCGGCTAAATTTCACTTTCTCACCTCAATAAATGGGAGAGTTCGTAAATTCCATAAATGAAATGTTTAAAAATAAAGATACAACTTCCTAGTTGTATGACAGATGTTTTTTTTTTGTTTTTTGGGAAATGTCATTAATCTCTTGCAATAGCTCGGCTAGCAAGCACCGAAAATAAAGCTATGACACAGAGAACGCCAAAAATTGGGCTCCGAAGACCATTAAGCCAAGACCAGCGAAGCGGTCATCTCAGGGCCACTCAAAGTGGCTAAAAAGAGTCTTCAAAACAGAATCATCGGTTCCCCAAACTAAGTAGATGGCCGATGATGAGTGCCGTGCCTCTCCGAGGGTAACTAGTTGGAAATTTAAGATAACGACTCCCCGGCTATCCACCCGGCTACTGCTGATGATGTGAGCTCAGCCCAAGAACAATGGCCCCGCCATTTGCTAAAAGATTATTTCCATATAATTCCTCGGCTGGTTCGCGCCGAAGGAAAATCTTTAAATTTATGGCCCAATTATGTACGGGGAAGACATGTTTTATTGCTCTTCTGGTGTCTTTGACATTGTTTATGTTTTGCTTGTCATAAATACAAGTAAATAAACATTTTTTCGTTGCTGTGGTAGCCATGGTTAAGGCTGTTGGCGAGGGTTACATTTCAAGTCGATATTGATTAATTTTAGGGTAACTTGAGGAATTTTTTCCCCTTCCTTTTCTCAACACCAGAGATAGAGAGATACAATTGTATATAGTTTTTGCAATTTTACTAGCTTAGAAAATGTATACAAAAAAAAATACAATTAAATTCAAAAAATGTTTTATATTTTTTTTGTTATTTGGTTTTACATAGTTTTATATTTTTTTTTTATAATTTTTGGGATCCGTTTTTGTTTTTGAAGCTTCGACCTCACTTTTTTATCAGCGTACAACAAAGCCTCCTTCACTTTCCCGCGGGAATTATTATGACATCACAAGAAGGATTGAAATCTCAGATCTGAGAAGGCAGCACCATTCTCCGTTCAAAAACCACAAACATTTTTTTTGAATTTGAATATAAGCGCTGCTGAGAATCGAACCCATAGGATGCGATGCCAAAACCATTCTAGGAAAAGCGGTTGTGGCCCACCTAGCGATTGTGGCCCACGCTAGGTGGGCCGAGGAATATCGCAGTCTAAATGCCAATATGAGGTTGCCGATGCTCAACGAAAAAATGCTCGATGAATTCTGGCAACTCTGCAACTGCTTGATTTCTAATTAGGACGCACTGCCTTACCGGGACACTAAAATTTCAATTACAATGATGGATTTCTCATTCTTGTTAAGCATTGAACAGTCTTGAACAGGTTGTAGTTCAGCCTACTAAGGCAAAGGGAATGCTAATGGACTTAGAAAACGTGGGTTCAAGCCCGGTTATTAGACTGATCGTGGAGACTTTTTTAAAATATTTTTTTTTCCTATTATTATATTAATAAACAGTTTACTTTTTTACAAATATTGTAGACATAAACTTATTTAGCTTAAGGAATTTCTATAGGCTATATATAAATATATATAAATGAGTTAAATAAAATTCTAATTTCTATAACATTATTTTGACTAATGCTATAAATATAAGTTAACCCTTGTCGCACTAGGATATTAAGAAATAAATAAATAAAATTAAATTAAACAGATCGAGGACCAAAGACAGTAAGGAGTCGAAAACATGGAAGTAAAAAAAATCAGATTTTCTTATTCTTAGTAATTCAGGAAAGTTATGTCCGTTCTTCTAATAAATGTAAAAAAACATGGATTTGCGTAGAATACTTTTAAAATTGACTTACTTTCTTGGCAAAATGTAAAATTACTATGAGTATCTTTATAAAAATCAGATTAAGGTTCATCGAAGTATGTATAAGTAGTGATATCTTATCACCTCAAAAGATAGGAATTTACACTTTCGATTACTTTTAGCATACTTCTTGTGAGATATAAATATTCAGAAATAATATATAAAGACAAGAGTTTTCTGTTTGTGAGATATGTATATATTCAATTCGATTTATCATTTTAAGAATTTACTAAAACTTAACTCTGAAGCTCTGACATTTTGAGTAAAGTCTAATGATTAATAGCAACCTTTTATTTACATCTCGCTCGCACGCGCACTAAACTATGGTCTCGACCCTTGATTTCTAACTTTACTTGTAAGACTTTTATTTCTGCCAGTGTTATTTAATTAAATCAACCTGCAATCGAGCTGTGTTTGTCACCCGGAACTGGCTGGAACCGACTCTCGGGGCTCTCCATAGTATATATGTATAAAAAATTCCCGAATCCATTAGAGTTAGAGAGATACAATTGTATATAGTTTTTGCAATTTTACTAGCTTAGAAAATTTATAACAAAAAAATGAACTATAATTAAATTCAAAAAAGTTTTTCTATTTTTTATTTGGTTTTACATAGTTTTTAATTTTTTTTTACATTTTTGGGACCCGTTTTTTGAAGCTGCACTTATAAAGTGGATGTATATATCCGGACAAGCTTCCTCACTTTCCTGCGTGGAATTATGAAGACACCAAAGGAGGATGAGGAGACACCACTCCCGTTCAACAACCACAAGCATTTTTGAAATTACAGTAAGCAGCTGCTGAGAATCGAACCCATAGGATGCGAGATGCCAACCATTTAGGATAAGCGGTTTTGGCCCACCTAGCGATTGTGGCCCACGCTAGGTGGGCCGAGGAATGTCGCAGTCTAAATGCCAATATGAGGTTGCCGATGCCCAACGAAAAAATGCTCGATGAATTCTGGCAACTCTGCAACTGCTTGATTTCTAATTAGGACGCACTGCCTTACCGGGACACCAAAATTTCATTTACAATGATGGATTTCCCACACTTGTTGACTTTAGGCTGTAGCTCAGCCTGCTAAGGCAGAGAGAACGACTATGAAATCTAGTACATGTGGGTTCAAGCCCTGTTTTCGGACTGATCTTGATTTTTTTTTAATATTTTTTTTTAATATTTTTTTTTTACCATTATATTTATATACATTCTACTTTAGTACAAATATTGTGAATATAATGTTATATACCTTAGGGAGTAAAAGGAATTTTAGCGACTTTTCTTTGCTTTTACAGAAAATTCCCCTCCACACTTTTCCCATTTTCTCAGGCCATATAATCGCTGCTTTTATGCATCGCCTAAATGTCTTCCCCATTAAAATGACAACTACACAGGGTAATTTTATTCGGCCTGTCCAACACCTTGTAGCCTCCTTACCGCAGTGAAAGACTCCACTTACAGTTGAAGAAACACATGTGGCAATATCTGTCCATAATTCAAAGAGCTGTGCTTACTTGATACCCGCAGTGCCGTGCTGCAACGGCGGCAATAACAGCGAGAGCTGAGCTGACACTGCCACCTTTTACCCGGTTAAAGGCAAATTGGAGTGCAACAAAGCGACAGGCGACTTAGTTCTCAGGCTGCAATGCTAAATGGTTTCCTGGGACCCCGTCCACACTCGAGTTCGAAGCGAAGAAAAGAGTTTTGTGGGTGAAACATTTACGCAAACAATGGCGGAAAGCAGCGAGCGCGCTAATTGCAAAAGCAAGGTAAGGTGCCAGCGAGGGAGACAGCGATGCACTGCCTCGTTGGGGGTATTTCAGTCCCTAAGACTTGTAGTAATTTTAATAAAAATAAATAAAAGATCAAATTTTTTTTCACTTTTTGTTTTGATATAAAAAAGAAATATATTACGATTTTATTTAAAGTGTTTTTAAATTAGTTAGTGGCCCACATTAAAGCTTATCTTTGAAGTAAGAATGTAAAAAGTTTACTAGTACCTATTTTATTTAACAAAATTACTATAATTTACCTTGGGTGAATGGAGTGCCTCCGATGTACTCCACCAAAAATAGGCAAGACACTTTGAAAACTATATAAATTCGCAAAAATAATGCCGCTTAGTCGAAAGAGCCGTTGCATAATGCCAGCACTTGGGCACACACGGCGAAACTCACACTAAAACAATCGGAGACTAAAACTGTTTCGATTGCAGCTTAAAGTGTTGCTACACTCAAAAAAATAGCACAATTAAAAATAGTAAGACAAAATAATACATAATCATAAGCGGGGTTCGAACCCACAACCTTCGTTGATTTGAAATAAAAAGAATGTTAGCTGAGGTCATTAAGCTCCTGAGCCACGAATGTCCTAATAGATAAAGGCAATTTCGACCATTTTAACTACTTAATCATTAATGTAAATTCTATAAATAAGTTCTTTCACAATAATCCTAAGTTCTTTGTTAATAATCCTAACAAATTCTTAATTCTTCTTAAAATAAAATAATTTTCTCGAGTGTATATCTTCTCTCACCCGCGCTCTCTCTCTCTGTTTGTTTCTGTGTCCAAACTCTATCTGATTGTCGTTGCGCATGCTTAGTAGAGTAGAGCGATCGGCTCGCTCCCTTGTTTCTGTCTCTGTTTCTATGTCTGTCTCCGTCTCTTTCTCAATCCGAGTCTGGGGCTTGAGTCATTCACCAAATAAGTCGAATTCGATTTGTGCGGATGCTCGACTAATTTTAATTCGGCTTATTTATGCGATTGAGTAAGGCGACGGCGCTTGGGGGAAATATGTGTAAATAAAATGCAAGGTTCGTCTCTTGAGCTATCTTTTGGCCTGATGACATGATAATTGGCCATTAAATTGGCTTTTAATTGTGCCTGTCAATGCTGACCTTGTTAATTAGAGTTTACAATCGGCTAACTAAAAACTGTTGTTGCTGCGGATGTCTAAAAGCGATATGAAGTTTAATTATTCATTAAGATGTAGTGAGATATGCCTAACATCAAAACGAACAGATTTATAACTAAAGGGAAGGCTAATATCTTTGAACGGATTGCATCATAAGATTAGTTCTTAAATAGGAAACAAATAATAAGGCGTAAAATACAAATAACATAAAAATTAATGTCACCGAATTCGTACTTGGGAATTTTAGGTGGATTCTTTGCTACAACTTGTACATATTTCTTTAATATTTGAGAAGTCGAATTTGCTGCATTCCGTTTTATAAGTTTTTGTACAATTTCGAAGCATTTTGAATAATTTTAGGCCATATAATCCCGCTGAGTTTCTGAGGGTTCTGTCTCTCCCATCGATTTGCACATTTCGATGGGCGATAACACACTGAAAGCGGACAGCTTTGCAATTAACAGATCCGACCCCCGACCACAGTTATGGTTTTGCCATTTGAATCGAACGCGGGGTGCATAAATTACTGTCATCGGGCGGCGAGAGAAGCCACTGGAACCTCCCAACCCAGCCACCAATCCTCTGAGGCTCCTCCTTGGTCGATGGGCGGCACATTGTTTATGCCACTTGGCCTGACACTCGAATTCGTTATCTGATTTGCGTGAGCCTCAGAAAAAGTTTTTTTTTTGCCCTGCGGCCTGGCCCGGCTGCGACTCCTCCGTGGGGTCTAGGGCTATATCGTATTTTGTGAAATCGTCTATTATTGTCATCATGCTAACGTTCGATGGCCTTATACATATGAATATTTTTTTCTGTATATTTATTTGCATTTGTATTGGCCTTTGAAATTTGCCAATTGGCCGATTCGACGAGGCCTGACTCTTAGTCATTGACAAAAAAAATGTCTACATGTTCGATTGTGTGTGTATATATTTCTGTATTATTGCAATGAAAGCTGGCCAATTAGCGGAGTACATATAGATATGACAGACAGAGATATGACAGGGCGGGAGTGAGTACCCATATAGATATTGTTAATTAATTGTCAATGAGTCAGCTGGCCAGTAAAAGGGCAAGTTTGGGTCAGGTTTTTGGGTGCGTTTCACTTACAAAAATAAAATGTTGTTAATATATTTCTTTGATATTCTAAGGCTCTTTTTACAATCTAAAAAAATGTCTATAACAAATATACAAAATATGGAGATTTCTTATAAGAAATCTTTATTCTTCAGCTTCATATCAAAACTTAGTTTTTTCTGCCAACAGTAGCTGCTGAAATTTTTTTTTGATTTAATTTCGTTATTAACTTAACTCAAGGCGAGACGAGACTCAGTCTCAGTCAGTCTTCGGGGCTTCTATTGTTCCCAAGCATCGCTTTGACACCGAAAATGGCTGTTGGAAAGTGAAAATGCTTTCACCTTCTGCAAAATTCATTAAAAATCATCAGCGGGTGTGTGAGTGTGTGTGTTGGCCAGAAGACAACGACGACAACAATAAATTTAATAAAATTATACACATGCAACATTCGTAGGTACGTAGGTTCAGGTAACTGGAAGATGCCATACTATATCTCTGTGTGAGGCAGTCCCAGTGGGCTCCGCTCTCTTTAAGAGACCAGAGTCAGAGTCGTGGAACGTCTGTGGCTCGCAATTTACTATAATTTTCCTGCTGCAGTTATTAATTTTCAGTTGTCAGCCGCAATTTGCACATCAATGGACTTTGACAGTGAGGCGGTACCGTTGGCTCACGGTCTCGGCGATTATGTAATGCTTTAAATCAATATCGAGTGTAATTTGCGCCAGATCCGCTTCCTGTCCACTAACATGTCTTGAAAACGGAGAAGCCGTGACTGCCACAGTTAGCCACATCGGTCGTCCGTCCGCCTACCGCTCAACTCTACCAGCCCCCAGCTGGATGGATGGCCAGGCACTGTGACAATTAAATTGGAACTAATAACTCCGCCTCGAAGGTGAACACAGTCCTCCCCGTCAAGCGTGAACAATAAATAATATCTTGGGAGAACCAACTGTAGTAGAAAGGTTATAAGAAATCTAGTTTTGAAAATTTAAAATAAATATTCTCAAATTAAAATAAAAATGTACCTGAAGAGGTTACTTTGCTATATCAAGAACCCAGTTTATTACGAAATTTTAAGAGTTTGTTTTCTAAATATTACAAAATTTACTCCAACCTTCTTTTAGCGAATATGACACTGTACTAAAAGCTTGATTAATTAGTTTATTATTAGTAAATCTAACAAATTTCATAAAACAAAAATTCTCTAACTGTTTCTTGAAATGAGCAAAAAATTATATTTTTAATTTTTTTTTATTTTACATAGTTTTACAATTTTTTTGGTTTTTTTTGTGAAGAATTTTTTAAGTTTCCGTTCTTCACTTCGGAGTGACCTGTGATGATAGGGGGGCTGCAGGCTTAATTATGATAAGATCCTGTTCTTTTGGGCCATTACACATCCGTTCGAATTATATCGACCGCTGCTGAGGATTGAACCCTCCTCAGATGTGCCCGCTAACCATTTCGGGAGAGCGAATGTGGCCCCCTAGACGCCATCGGGGGCCGAGGAAATGTAGGGTCAAATGTCTATATGAGGTTCCTGACAATATATTTCGTTGGTTAACTAATTTAGAACATTTAATCAGACTTAAATGCCTATTTCTTTTGTTTTTCTTATTAAAAAAATTCTTCAAAATAAAGAATGAACTGCTTTAAACTGCTTGATTATAACGAGAACGTACTGCTTATTACTGTCTCTGAAACATCAGTAAGCTTCCTCTTACTTATTACGCAAGCAGTTATCCTGAGAGGGTAATAGCTCAGGTTTCTAAGGGGAGGTGTTGATTCAAACCCTGAAAACAGGAGTTCAAACCCGCCCATAATTTTACCTTTTTTTTTCTTTGTTTAAATTATATTTTAATAAAATGACTCAAGCCCCGCTTGATTCAGTTTTTGTTGTATTCTTCGACTTTTCATAAACCTCATTACCAGCTGGAAAAGCCAAAGGCAGCCTCGGCCGTCCCCCGGAAAATCCGCATTAAAAACTCAAGTTTCCCCGATGACACAAGCGAAAAGCGAAGAAGAAGGTGGAAAATTGCAAGCGGCCAATACGGAAAGTAATTTGCCTGAGGAAAAAAATGGTGGGGAAAACAAAGCACTCACCGTGACATTTTGCAAGCCCATCCAACCACCCAACATGGCCAAAGAAATGCTATTACTGGCCAAGAGCCAATGCGACTGCGAATAGGGTGACGCTGGCGACTAATGTCCAATAATAATCGTGGCAAAACTATGTCGAACGACCTCAATTTGCCACCTTAAGGTGGGGGACCCAACACCAGATCGTACTGCCCCAGTCCACCCCCATTCTAAGTTCCAGAGAAACCAAAGCTCGGTCCAAAAAATTAAGCCAGAGTTCCCTAGTGTGCGAATGAATTTGCATACCCTTCCGGGCGAATGGGGCCAAAATGTGCGAAGAAGGCGTACTGGGAGTTGGGGTTAAGAGTACTCCCAGAAATGGCCAGCAGGTAAATGAGCTCCGAAAAAAGCTCCACTCAGTCTCTCGGACTTCTGACTCACCAAAGAAGAAGATTACATTAAGTAAGCACTTTTTTTACTGCTGTTTTGAAGATCGATCAAACTGGTTTCCAGCTCAGGAGATGGACACGATACATATACACACTCGGTGCTATATAAACCCGTATTATTCGCATGCAAATTAGTTGATTTTGAAATTTTTGTTTTGTTGCAAAAAACAAAAAAAAACGAAACGAAAGAAACAACAATGTGTTGATGACTTCACCTCAAGCTTAAAACCCGCGAACGTGAGGAGTTTTTCGAGCATCAGGTCTTGGCTCTTTTCGCATGTAGAACGCGTCTGGTTATCTAACCCTAGATTCAGTAGGTGTCCCCAGTAGGTGGCTTCGATTGAGAGGTAACCATTGAGAGTAGTGAGTTCTTGGGCGCCTCGAGAAGTCCGCCCACCTCGGACAGGGTCAGTTCAGTTGAGTGAGACGATGGACATGGTGGGCGTGTGACTCGCTCGAAAGGCGGAAGATACACTCTCAGACATTATTATTTTTATGATTCATGGAGATTGATGAACGATAAATATAGCTTGGGTGGTTGGCAGTTATTAAATAAGAATGGGACCTTTGGAATTTTCAATAGAAGCCAAATTAGGAGAGAAACTATTAGAATTGTTTATGTTAATAGGTTTTTGACATATAATAATAATAATTTGTAAAGGGTGTAAGGGAGGGTTGTGCAAAACTGAAAGAAAGTCGAGCTTCTTATTATTATTTTATATAATATTATTAATATTAATATTATATTATTAAGATTTTTAATTTATATTTTTATATTAGGCCAAAATTGAGGTTCAGAGTCAGTTCTTTAAAATGCTTGAATTGCTTTAAAGTCACTAAGAAAAAAGAAAAAAATCTAGATATGAGAAAAAATAGCTAACATTTAAGAAACTGAGGAATTTAAGAAATAATGCCAAAAGTTGAAAAGATTCTTAAGTTATACCATATTTTCTTACCCAAAAAATTGTACGCCTGAAAATTGTACGAGAAAAGTAATATTTTCTTTATTTTAGGAATTAATTGTTTAATTTATTTATTTTCCACAACTTTGTTTTCAAGAAAAGTATTATTTTCTTTATTCCAGAAATTAATCCAATTAGTTAAGAATTTCCTCGCCAAGCATTTCCTCCACAATTAATAACCAACAATAAGTGAAACCCCCGTAAGGTATGTAAATATGCCTTTGTCGGTTTCTTAATCAACTCTAAAAGCCCCAAGAACTTCCTTTCATTAGCCACAGAAACCGCAGTTCCTCACTTCCATTTTCTGTTGTTAACTTTAACCACATCCTGTTTAAAGAAAGACATAAACTTACAGCGATCAAGGCCAATCGAAGAACGTTTAAATGGAATTACCTTTTCATTAGCATTCTTAGAACGTTCGAAAAGCGGCTGAAAGTTTCAATTTAATATCGTAATTGATCAAAGAACAAATTGCCAACGATTGTGACTGGTCGGTTCTACGCTGAAAGCGCTTAAATAATTTACTGAAACCAGTTGTTGGTGGCTGGCCAAGCCAATGTCAGTCGCAAATAAAAAAGCCAAACAAAAGTTATTAAAGCAATAAAAAGCGCCGACGTCAGGGGCGTAGACTTTCGAAAAGGCCAAAGGGGGCCAAGTCGGCCGAAAGCGATTGGAATTATTTAAATGGCTAACCGTAACAGACGCCTACGTTCCAAATTATAGACTTTACTTTTCGGCTGCCATTTGCCAAGCAACACTTGGTCGTCCCAAGTTGGGCTTAAATTTCCTAACCAGTAATGGCCACAATTGTCTGCAGATCGTGATAAACGAGCGACTTACGGCCAACTTACAATACCTCCGCCAGATTCCAATTGATTTCCCCGCCAATTGTTCTCCTCGGCTCGAAGAAAACACGTTTTGGTCAACTATTTTTGGTCGATTGTCTGTGAACTAGTTAATAAGGAGTGGGCTTAAAAAAAATGTACAAAAAATAAAAAACGAAGTGAAATATTGCTGAGAACCAACCCGGGACTATAAGCATGATTCAGAGCGGCTTTTGTAGTCAAAATATAAAGGAAAAGCTTTTCTAGGAGAGATTGAAAGGGATTTATAAGGCTGGAACAGTTACCAAACTTTCTAGAACCTTAACCTCCCAACCCACCAAGAAAAAACCCTTAAAATGACCAATACAATACAAGGCCTTGGAGCTCATTAGCATTGGAGAATCGGGCCACAGAACAATATATATATAATATTATGGGGTATATAAAAGTTAATGCAAAAACAAATCGCAGCTAAAAATAAAAGGCAATGCTCGTAAATTGGCACACACGCTTCAACAGACCGCAAAATCCAACAAATACAGAAACAGCAAAAAAATGGGCTAGCTTCGGACCAAAAGCTACTACCATTTTAGCCACAGCCAAACACCTACAACTCAGAGCAGTCTAATTACGTCAGTCGTATATATACCACATATAGTATAGAGCTTAGGATGGGCCCGCGTCTATGGCTGACCACTCATCCATCCAGCGGGCGAAGTGACATTGTGCGCTCCAAAACGTTGAAGAAATTAATTAGATACACGAACAACAATTTTGCATATTGCCAAAAACACGCAAATAAAAGTGAATCTAACGAATATTTGGGCTTTTCGGCAGACATCGCCTCACGTCACTTGCTAAACAAAGACCAAAGGCTAAAGTCAAGGTGACAAAAGTCCCAAATCCTCAAGATTTATGCTTCAGCCGCACGGCAGAAGTCACTAAAGCGATTACCATGACTGAAAAGATTAAAACAAATAATTTAAATGACAATTGACCTGGGTCCAACTCTACTTTTTGGTGGCCCAATTTCATTAGGGTAAAGCGATTTTCATTTAATGGCCAATGGAAAATGGAACATGGGAATTCTCTCGGCGTGTTTTGGGGGTTTTAATTGGAAACGGGCTTGTAATAAAGTTAATGGCTTTTCAGTAGAAACTGTAAGTGGTTGGGGGATATATGTATATGAATTAAGTGAGGGCACCTTTATGGCTGGAATAACTATGAATTATTGAGAGGTGTGAAATGAAAGGCTGGAATTTAAAAGTTAATAGGTTTTTCACGAATTCATTTGAATTCCCTGTCTGTCTCTATATGGAAATATAATTAAATTTTGGGAAGGTATAATATAGAGTTGTTTGACAGAAATATAATACCCATTTCAACTGGTTTTGTATGACATTTAAATGTTTATATTGATCATGATTTATTTTATTTTTAGAAAACATTTTTATGTATATTTTTGTATGAAGTAATTGTATGTTTTTAAGTTTTTTCATTTGTTTTAAGGCAATTAATAGATATAGAGAGACAGTTTAAAAAGTGACACCCAGGGCTTCCTCAATTAAATATTTACAATTTCAACCTGGTTAACTTTATTACATCGGCTATCCCATGACATCATCGGGCCGTATTAACAGGATATTACGCGGTCAGAGCCGACAATTGGCCTTCGCACTTTCATTTCCAAGTGAAGATGAAGTCACTCAACGTCGCTTTTTAAAAAAACAAAACAAAGCCAAGTTTGAGTGACTAAGCCAACTACGTAAATAAGGCCCAAACCCCGGGGAAAATATGTACCGACGACCATAATATTCAAGTTCAACGCATTGCTGTGTCCTCTGTTTGGGTTACTGACACCGTGGTAGCGCTTGGTCTCCCAGCCACCATCCCGGCATTTCCTGGTATTTCCGTGCATTGGATTGCCATTAATCGGTCGGCGGGGGCGGTCGCCGTAATTGATAAGAACACACCGTGTCCAGAGGGGGGGTGGTTCGGTCAACAAAAGTACATTAGCCTAACTATCGGCTCAGAAAAGGTAGGAAATCGGGAGGGAAATTCGAGGCAATATGCTAATGAACGGCCACGAACTTGAGCCGCGCGCGGCTTGAACTTCACTTGGAGCGATAGCGTTAGCTGGAGCGGAATGGGTGTTGTTTGCCCATCGGAAATTCTTTCTGTTGTCAGTTTTAGTTAATGTCTGTGTGAGTGTGTGAACAGGTGAGCAACCACCCACCGCAGAGGTTCAAGGTCGGACGGCAGACATAAACTTGTGAGGCATTAGGAAAGGTGTTATGCTCAGACTTTGCCATCAGGGAAGCGCCTTATAAAGCCACTTTCGAAGCTCTCTGAATTTTCCCCACATCATTTTTTAGTGTAGAAAAAACATACGACGTATGTACATACATATGTGACAAAACTAAAATCGATTGCCTGACGTGATGTACTATATAGTTCAGTAGTTTACTGCGCAATGACATGACCGCCGGACAGTGGCGACCATTTTTTTTTGTCTAAATAGTTAATGTCCCCTCACCTGTCTGTCTCTATCCCTTCCTGCCATAAAATTGCAGTTGACAGTTGCCCCAAAGTTTACGTTCTCCCAGAGCTGCATTGGACATGCGGACAGGTGTGTTGTTTCGTCAAAAAAAAATCAATAACCATACATATGTATTATTTAACACTCGTCCTGGGAATGCCAGCAATGCGTCCGTGCTGGGAGGTAGTATTTGTAGATAGATAACTAAGGTACAGCCACATGTCGGCAATAATCAATGCAAATCACCAGGTGAGTCAATCATAAAAAAAACCCAGAACGAAAGGGCAGCGTTGACTTTTGTAATTTGATAAATGCAAAGCGCTTTGAAGATAAGTATTTGTCAATAAATAAATGAGAAGAACAAATTAAATTCGAAAGACTCTTTTAAAGAAAAAATAAGCAATTTAAAAGGGTTTTTTGGTAACTTTCTTTTGAAATTTAATTTATATTTTAAGGCTGAGTATGTCAGCTTGAGTTTGTTTAAGAAAACAAAAGAATAACTGCTGTTAAGATAACAGGTAAGTAAATTTTTCATTTACGGCGCACACTTTATCAAATTAGATAACGTAGGGATTTATGGGAATAGGAAAATTTAGGGAAAAATACAAAGAAAGAGCCTTCTTTACTTTATTATTCCATTACTTTTTGTGGGGAAACCCATAATCTAATGCAGATTTCTTCAAGACTTGACATTATTAAAAACCTTAGTGGAATAATATATCATTTCCCTAATATATTTACGACTAAAAGCTTGTATGTATTATATCTTACATTGAAATCCTCTCTACCATCTTCTAAACTTTAAAAGCCTTTAAAAATCTCTTTGAATTTAAAATAGATACATTTTAATGTTTAACTACATTTAATGTTTAACTAACTACAGATTTCTCCACCTATTTACTTACTTAAAATATTATTATGATTTATATTTATATTTATTAAAATTGCCTGGACTCACCTCAATTTTGGTTGAATAGTCCTCTATGAGCTTCTCCTGCTGCTTGACCAGCTCCTCGTTCTTCTCCAGCAATGCCTTGCCCAGCTCGGCGGCCAGCAATATGTCCGACTCCTTCTGCTGCAGCTGGGCCCACACATCCGGCTCCTGGTCGTGCCTTCTGGCCTCCATCGCGCTGATGTAGTGTTCTAAATCAATCGAATCCCCAATTAGTGACGAGTGGTCGAGGTGGTCGAAGCCGGAGTCGTCCGGCCGGAGGCTCGATGGGTGGCCAACCCCGATGCCAATGCCGAACTGGCGTGCCCGCTTCGACTGGCTGCCGGCGCTGCTGTGTTTGCTGTTGTTGTTGTTGTTGGTGGATATGGATGAGGCAATGGCGGCGGCGGTTATAGCATTCGCTAGCTTTGGTTTATGCATGATCGTTAGCGTTTTTAGGCGGCGGCGGCGGCAGGTGTGGTGTATTATTATTACGGGCACAACAACGAACGAACCAGATTTACAGACATAACACACACTACCACACACACACACACACACTGAGTAGTTTAAGTTTTGGCTTTGGGATTAATCTGCAGCAGATCTGCAGGTCCTATCGCGGGGTGTTAGGTATTCAGATGACGGCGTTGCGCTTGGAGTAGTAATGATGGTTCCGAGCATAGTTCCATGGACCCCGTGCTGCCCCCAGGGAGCAGCCCAGTTCGGAGAGGGTTAGCGAGCGATTGATGAAGTCGGAGCTGCAGTTTGGGTTTCGGTTAGATATATATGCTTATATATAGTAAGTAAGTACGCAGCCGTAATGAGAATTAGCACTATAGGGGGGACTACGTTCCAGGCCAGAGTGGCCTCTAATCGTTTAACCAAAAAGGAGCGACGTTGGTCACGTTGGCACGTTTTCAGTTACTTGTTTTTTTCGTATTTTTTAGGGGGCCATTACAAGGTGTGGGGTGGGGAAGATGACATATAACTACAGGGTTAAGCAAGAGGGTTAGTATAAAATGGAATTTGCCTTTAGCCCGTCTTAAGTAAGTCTTTAGTTGGTCTTTACTTAAGCCTTCATGCGGTTTGTGTATCTAAGTAGAGGGTTTAGGTTTAAGGTTTCCTAAAGGTTTTATATACAAAGTGTAAGGATTTTTCAGGCAGTTTAAATTAAGATTAAGATTGTTTGGGGGCTTATTAGATCATTTACAAGGGTTGCTTTAGTAATTATGGCTTAATGGTTCTGAGAGGTTAGTAAGTAGCAGCGCCTTTTGGTTCGATTCTCCTTAAATGTAGTATTTACAAGGTATTTCGGGTTTAAACTCCGTCGTAAACCCACAATTCGCGATTTAATTTTCGTTTAAAATTTCTAACTGATTTATGTTATATAGAAAATTCATTTGGCAAGCACTTCACGCTTTGCTGCTCCTGCCAGCAACTCTTGTGTTTTTTAAGCCAATATATATATAGTATATATTATACGCTTCAGGCAACTCTTTTGGCCAACATTTATTTATTTATTTATGTACTTTTCTGTGTTTATTTTTTATTTTATTCGTAGCAACACACACTTAGGCACTGTTCACAGAGAGGCACACGGCGGAGTTATTGTTTTGCATTTCCGCTATATATATTTATGTCAGATTTTTTCGGCCAGAGTTTGGCTGTAGTATTATTGACAAAACAACAAAAATAAATGCGCGCTTTGCATGGGACTTTGCTCTAATTAATTCCCCCAAGCGGAAAGTATCCGAGTATCCAGCAGATACTTTCCACTTTCGCAAAACGCGCCAGACTTTGGCTCTACTTCTCCGTTAAACATTAAATACTTCGTAGTAGAGTTATCCCCGTATTTGTATCGCAGAAAGGGCAGAAACCTCGGTCACGACGACGCTGCTCCTCCACTCCACAAGCAGAACTTCCGATGTCCGAGTTCGAGTCGGATTCCGATTCCAATTCCGATTCCTATTCCGATTCTCCGGAATCTACGCGCACTTCGCTTCGCTTCGGTTGGCTCTAACTTGGTCCGATTCTCTTGGTTACGATTTTCTGAGAGCTTCAGATTTTTCTGGCTTTCCCCAGCTTTTCGGGGGCGGCGCGACGCGTGGCGGATGTACGTCTGGCTGGCGCGGACGCTCGTTACTAACTGAATAGCGACGTGCTACGAAAATTGGCAAAACAAATGAGTAACCAAGCGACGACGATGGCTAAGCTCGTATCTTGGCAACAACAACCAACAACCGCGGCGGCGGCTCTCTTAAGTTTATCAAGCCAGAAGAGAGTTACGGCGGAGAGAGCGGCGGCAGGGTTGTCAAGCTCTCACCTGAGCTGATTAGATTGCAATGGAGTAATACTAACGGTTACAAGGTAATTCAGATAGGTAAGTAAGATAATAAAGTGCAACGCGGGGGTAGCGATAAAGGTAATTAATTGGCTTTCTGTAATGTGTGAGTTATCGGAAGAGGATCCATGTGGGTATTTTCCCAGAAGAGTGAGTCAAATAACAATCAATAATATAGCAAAACAATCCAATCTTAATTTTCACGTATTTTTTTATAAATAGAGATATTTTTTTTTTATATATAAAAAGAACACTCAGAGTACGTAATAAATAGCAATTTTCCTAATCTTTTTGTCGCTTTAAGGCCTTAATTTCAAAATATTGAAATGTAAATAAAATATTTCCAACAACTAGACAACCCTGGTGAAACCACACTCAACTCCAAGCCAAAGGTAAGCTCCACTTGGCGCTCTCTCTGCCGCCGACTTCCCCTTGCAACTGCCATATGGTTGATGGCGCTTTCTCTTAGCCGACATTTGTTGTGTTTGCTCTCTCGCCTCTTGGGCCGCTCTTCGCCGTTTGTTTTGCATTGGGCCTGACTTACGAAAGCGGCCAAGTGAACAACAACAATGCATCGGAGCCCTAGCCCTCTTCGCTGCTCTGGGGAGTGAGGGCAGGGGGGCCTGGGCCAGAGACCTGGACCTCCAAAAACCACATGCACCCATACGTACACACATTTCAATGCAAAATTTACATACGGCAAGAACACAAACAGCAACAGAAACAATGGGCGCCCAAGAACGGCAATAACAATAGATGTACACTCAGAAAAAGACAAATAGATAAACCCAAGTATCCATTTGTAGTACTTGTTCGAAAAGAAAATCTTTAATTAAGGTGTACAAATAATTATTATAATTTTAAATCTTTTTTTCCCTTTTGGACTTTATAGAATTTTCCATAATGAATTAATTAGTTAATATAAATATAAAATAATACTTAATATATGGGCGTATTACTGCTTTTCTTATACCCGATTAGGGTATGATAAATTAGTTATAGCCGAAAATGTATTTTATTAAAATAGAAGTCCAGTAGTTGTCGCCTGCACTCAGATCGTCCAGAAATCCATTGATTGCATTGAATAAAAAAAAAAAAATGCAAAAAAATGTAAGTAAATATTAATGTTGCTAAAAAAATAAATAAAGCTCAAAATCACTTAAAGTAGAATCCACTGTGTAAGCATTTTGGTAATACTGTTTTGGTTCCTTTTCAAATTTCCCCTTTTTATACCTTCATAATTATTATAAGCTAATATCGCTAATTAAAGGTCTTTAAGTATTTGCTGATAATTTTTAAGGAAGCAACAATTTAATTAACATTTAAAATGTCTTGGAAAAGAAGGATGATGATAGTGGTATAATATTGTATTATAAATTGACTTGTGCGGATGTTGTCCTAAAATTTGAGTACTATTAGATGATAAGCGTGGAAGTTATTAGACAATAAAGAATATGCTAAAAATATGCTAATAATGCAATCTTTTTTTTTCCAGTGCATCAAGTACTGAAGATTTCTAAAGAGGAAAGATAGACATGGTCAGACCGTCGAGTGCGTGGTACTATGCCAAAGCGAAGTCTTGCTTGCCCCCCTGCTCCGCTCCTGCACAGCAATCACAACATGCACAATGGGCCCCTCAAGTGGCCGGGCCAAGTGAAGATGAAGATGAAGATGAAGATGAGCTCCAGACCGACACCAGACCATTGTTCTTGGTGGCCATGCCCAACTCCGCCGCCGTATCCGTCTCCTCCTCCGCCAGTGTGATCCATAATGCTGATGTTGCGTGGCCGCTTGTTTATGTTCGGCTATAGCCACTGTGTTGGCTACTGTTTGGCCACTTGGCCATTTACCAAATTGAGCTTTCGGATGGTGGCCTAACCAGGCGTAACTAACTCTTTGTATGCCTGCCAGGTTTTCCCTGGCCACGAGTAAAACTTCCGTGCTTCCGCCGAAGATCGATCTTTTTTTCTAGCCTGATGCCCCGCTGCCTAATGAGGAAGGTTTTTGGGTGCCTTCCTCGTCGTACATTTGTGGGGCATCCGCATGGAATTCCTCGTGGCTCTTTCATCTCCGGTTTCCACCTGCAATCAAGTGTTCTTGAGCTGCTTTATTGTCTTACACTCTCGCTCTTGTTGGGGTCCACGTCCATGTCCATGTCCATCCAACCATCCATTCATCCATCCATCTGGGGTGTTCTGTACCAAAGATACTATACCCCACCCAAACTGGTTTCGGTTTCTTGCTCTTGCTCTGCATTGTATCGCAGTTTTTTCTTTAATTATTTCTGCTGTTTTTTAGCTTTGCTCTTAGGGGAGGTTGATTAACTTTTTTACGAAGCTGATGGGGTTTTTTTACAAGTTAATTTTAGAGAACGTGGACCACTGGCTGGCAATGCCGATTGTTCCACTTGATAAATCGCAGAAAAGGACAAAGTAAAGATATTTGTATTTATAAACCATAGATTAATTATTAATTTATTAATGAAAAATGAAATAAGGAATACTGAAAATTAAATTGTTACGAGCTTAATATAAAATAAAATAATAAAGACAGTATCAGGAATTGCTGAAGTTTGTTTGAGTATGATGTTATTTATGGAATTTGTTTAAGAACTTAAGTTTTTAATTAATATTTAAATTTTAACTTTAATGTATCATAAGTTCTTTGTCATTATTTTAATTTAAATCTATCAGAGGTTCTGTGGCCTGATGTTAATTTAAAGAAACCCATTATTTTTTCAAGTATTTCTCCCATTTTAGGGTATTTATTTAACAGTCAGTTTAAAAAACTCTTTTAGCCACACATACATCAGGTTTATAATATGTACAATAATTATGTTGTTTTTAGCGCTCGCCATGAGTCAACTCAGCAACAAGTTTTTGGGCCATTACCGGACGCTTTCTGGCCAAGAGTTGTGGCTGTCATTGCAGCGACCAAAGAAGTGGAAGTAAAAACTGGAACTGCAGAACAATACGATGTAGTTACGTTACCAGATATGTGTGTCAGTGACAGTAGTAAACTATAGTGACTCGGTGACTTGGAAAAGGATCTGTCACTTTGGCGGTCGCTGCAAGCAGAGCGCGAAGCCTCTTTGTTCGCGCCGAAAAAAAGTAAACACAAGTAAGGCGTATTACCAAACCAAGCCCAGTGGCTGGCTGGCCATAAACAAAAGCACCGTAAAAAGGTCAGACGCTGACCGAGAGCCGGGCGTGAGAATGGCTTTTGGCCCGGAGGGGTCCGTTCCGGACCAAGGCGACGGCGAAGCGACCCACATCGGAAGCCGCTCCATAAATGTACAGCAATCAGATCGCATGGGGCAGCTAATTGTATTTCGGCGGAGAAGCATCTACGTGTTTGCACCTACTACTCAGTGTAACACACACGAACTACACACATTTCTGGTTCTTTTTGTTGTTTACTATCTTGGCACGATTGCTTAAGTGGATTTTGATATGCCAGTGGATTTCTAGGAAGAAATGTGTTTTCTCAACAAGTTGAAATTGGGAAAATATTTGAAAAGTGACACGAATTTAGTTCTCGGTTGTATTCTTCGATATAAAAGAATTATGTTAGGTTGAACTTATTTAATATCTTTCAGATTATTTGGGATGTGTTATATATTTATAAAAGTCACATCTTAATATTTTACCTTACATTTTTGTTTTGCAACCAATCACAATTTTAATTATTTTAACTTATATCATTGAGGAAAACTGTGATAGATTTGAAAACAGATTACGGACTTTTATTTATCTCAGAAAAAAATAAAAGACTTATGGGAATATATTAAGAAAGCACACAATATTTTAAGGATTATAAGGGAACTAATTTAGTCCAATTTTTGTGTTATTTATTTAATTTGATTTTAAATGATCGAATTTATAACCTTCATTTGCACAGAAAGTAAATTAAAATTTAATTTTTAATAGCCATATTTGTTATCCAGTAAATATGTGACTCAGGGGACTAATGACCACTTACTCGTATGCTAAAGGACATGGGACATGCCAATTGCCATTCGTTGATTATATTGTATGTTTTATTGTTTATTCAAGTTATAACATTCATATTTAACTTAAGTATTTATCTTTCTTTTATCTTTAATTCAGTGTTTAGGTATCGTTGCAAATAACGAAAGGGGATTATTCGTTCGAAACCTATCACAACGACTTAACAAATAAGTTTTTATACCCGGTACCCATAGGGTACAAGGGTATTATAAGTTAGTGCCAACCGAGAATGTATGTAACAGGCAGAAGGAAAAATCTCCGACCCTATAAAGTATATATATTCTTTATCCACGTCACCAGCTAAGTCGATTTAGCCATGTCCGTCTGTCCGTCTGTCTGTCCGTGTGAAACAACATATCTCAGAGACTATAAGAGCTAGAGTTACCAAATTTGGTGACAACATTGGAATCTGTTGCACGCAGATCAAGTTTGTTTTAAAATTTGGCCACGCCCACTTGCGCACTTATAAATCATAAAAAACGTGATTAAGCTATACTCGTTATTTTCGGGTTAAAGTTAATAGATAAAATAAATAAATAAAATAAAATGGGCGTTTCCTGAAAATTGCAGTAAAATCGGATGATAAACATGGGAGATATTAGCAATAAGGTTAGAATTTAAAGCATTGCTGTTGCAATCTGTAGCCGACAGGTGGCGCATTCGAGCTTTCGCCGCGCGATATAATGGCGCCACTGCAGAAGAATATAGCAAGAAATGACATAATTCATTTTTTGACGCCGATCGAGCGGGTTTTTATGTGTTCCTATAAAATGTATCATTCATATTTTAGTGTGACATATTGTTTAGGTCGGGATCTAATTCGAGAGGCGATTTATTTTAAGAAGTATGTACAATTTTAAATTGCCTTTTAGTGTGAAGTGCAAACGTTTAGGTACCGGGTATCTCACAGTCGAGCACAGTCGACTGTAGCTTTCTTACTTGTTTTTCTCTGCCACATTATTGCCACAAAGTTCAATAAACCTAAAGAATAAATGGGTTATAAACTTAGGAGTTAAAAAATATGTAGGTTCCTTATTTAACATACGATTATATTTATAAATATTATTCCGAGTGCATAACCATAAGGTTATTTCTCACTGCTGTTGATTTTTCCACCTGGAATAAGATGCATTAATGCTTCCTCCCGAGGAAGCTCCGCTCGGAAAAGGCCAAGCCGCAGAATGGGGTCAAGAGAAGCAATGATTCTTTTTCTTCTGGCCTGTGTCCAGTCAAAAGGGCAGTGACGATGCCCAAGGAAAGCCAGTAAAAAGAAAATTATTTTCAATTTACATTTCAAGCAGAAGGGCTTAATGTTGTTGTAGTTTTTGTTGTCTTTGGAACTGTGAGGAGAATGAGGTGGTGCAGAGTGGCGAGGGAGGGTAGAGCAGGGGATATTTTGGCCATCATGGTTTATGGCCGAAGTGGTTGTTGTTGCTTTTGGTCTAATGTAATAGTTTATTTTGCTATTGCAGCTGTTGTTTTCATTGTTGTTGTTGTTGCTGCAACTGCGCGGCATTGAAGCATATTGCTGGCGTTGTTGTTGTTGTTGCACAAGCGAACGGAAACGAACAGAGCGATAGCAAGGGAGCAGGTCAAAGAGAGCCTCGTTGGAGTTAAGAGAGAGTTTGACTCTCGCTCTCTTTGGTTTGGAGTGTGGAAGTGGATCGCATGTTTGTTAATGGTTCTTTGCTTGGCTTAAACGTTTCTCTGTTGGATCTTGAAAACTTAACTGAGCTTGGCCAAAATCGTATTAACTTAAATTGAGGAAATTAGCTTAAATGATGTAAAAGGAGAACATAATTTCAGCTGCGAGAGAGTAGAATTTTTAATGTTTTAAGTGTACATTAAACAGTAAAGTGGAAAAAGCTTTGATGCTTTTAACATAAGATTTTTGAATTTTTTTTTTTAATAATTTAATTAAATTGCGAGTGTTAAGTTCAATTCTGAAATTAGTTTGGTAATGGTTTTAATAACTTTTGTAGTGAAATAAAGCATTATGAATAGGTAATTAAATTGAATTCAGTTTAAATTATCACTTAAAAAATTAAAAAATAATTAATGCAGGTTAATGAAATTCTAATAAAATAAAAACAAAGTCATTATTCAAATAAAAAGTCCGGAAAAGCTCAAATGAGAGAATGAAAAAAGGATTCCAACATAAGGCGTAAATAAAGTTGTTGCAAAGAATGCGCCTAAAATTCCCAAGTACGAATTCATTTACACGCTAGTTCATAAGAGCGGAAATGTTGAGACTGATACACAGTCCTAATGAGTTATAATAACAGTCGTGCTGAACATGAATCTCCCACCACGTAAGTATTATGTGTAATTCAAGGGCAAATGTGAATTAAAAGTTGTTTTTTTGCCATTTTTTAAATTGTTCCCTATCAGACTTCAATATATTTTTTAATTTTAAAGAACGCAATCGTTTAGTACTCATTCATAGCTTTAAAATTTTGCAGGCCTTTCTTATCAGCACATTATTACTTTATAAAGAAGCAATAAATAAAAAAGGAACGTTAATAAAAAAACAACCCATTATTTTTAATAAAAGGTAATGCTCATAAAAATATGTTATTTATATTTTTAAGAGTAATGTCAGCATAAAACCCAGTTTTCTACAGAATCCATCCAAGTCTAAACTTTCATCAAATGAAACGCACTTGCATTTATTTATTTATACAACATCAGCAAAATATATATATTTACTTTATTCAGTATATATAATTTATTCATTTATTTCTCGTTTATGCAAATTAGATTTGTTTCTCTGGTTTAGTTTGTGTCTTTCACATATGTAGTTCTTCTCCCCTGCCATAGAATTCATAGATAATACCGGTATTAGTTCGCTTGAGTTTAGTTTCTGAGTAGGCCATGTTGGAGAGTTAAACACAAAGTTAGTAATACAATATATATTATAGTTTATAATCTTTATACAAAAAACATAAATTAAGTGTAGAGTTATAATTTCTCAGTTGCTCTTTGTTTAGCTATCATGATTAGGTCTCGTCACATCACAGGAGCGGGGAGTTCTGATTTCTTGGGGAAGCTGCTTGAACTAGAGAGGAGAACCGAAATTGTGCTACGAGTCCAAAATGAAGTTCTATTCTAAGTTACTTTGATTGCCCCTGGCCCCAAGCCATGATACATCCCATCCCGGACTCAGATCTGCAGAACACGCTTCACGTCGACGGTGGGAAACGAGGCGAACTCGCCGTGGGCGGCGCGATGCGGCTTGCGCTGGAGGTACTCCGCCAGGATGTCGGAGGCCAGCTGGGAGGCCTTCGAGCTGATCTCGCCCTTGGGCGGCAGCGGCTGGTGGCGACGCTGCAGGGCCACCGTGTTGATCCTGCCCGCGCCCACCGAGTCCTGCGATCGCACCTGCAGCAGGGACAGCACCCAGGCGTGCTTCATTCTCGTCAGCTCCGATTCCAGGGCGACGATACGCTGATCCTGCGGCTGGGGCACGTACAGGGGCTCGAACTGCGAGAGCTTGGCGCGCATATCCTGGGCCTGGAGGCGCAAGCGCTCGTTGCGCTCCTGGTTGAAGGCGTTCTTCAGCAGCTGCACCTCCTCCGCCACCACGGGAGCAGTGCCAGCGGGCGCCGTGTAGCTGGTATTGGTGCTGCCCGGTGCGCCGGCTGTGGTGGAGCCAGCGCCGGACAGATTGTGCGGGGAGTGGGTGTCCGAGACGGACTGGTTCTTGCCCGTGCCCGTGCCCGTGCTCGTGTTGAGCTTCAACTTGTCGCGCAGATCGCTCTTCTCGCTCTCCAGAGCATCGATGTCGCTCTGCAGATGGTCCATGGTCTCCTCGAACTCCTTCTCCTTGAGCTGCAGCTGCTGGCGAGTCTCCTCGAATTGCTGCTTCCACTTGTCCACCGCGTGCTCGTACTCGTTCTGCAAGACGCTCAGCTTCTTCTCGGCGAGATCCTTGCGTATCTGCATCTCGCTCAGCTCGTTCTGCTTCATCTTGGCGGCCAGCTTCAGTGCCTTGATGTCCGCCTCGCGGTTCTCCAGCGTGGCGGCCAGCACGTTCTTCTGCTCCAGCTGCTTCTTGATCAGCTGAGCCCGCTGTGTGATGGGCGTGCTCTGGGCCCCCGAACGCTGCTGTACTCCTTGGGCTGCCGTCGACATGATCTCGTATTCCTTGTCCAGCAGATGCTGGGCAATGTGCTGCAGATCCGAGTTGGCCTGCGCCAGCAGCGCCTTGAAGTTGTGCGTGGGTCCGCGGTCATCCTGCTCGTAGATCCGCTCGCAGGCGGCCGAGAGCAGGGACCAGTACTTGTCCTGCGGCAGCGTGTGCTCCGCCGCATTGTCGCTCTCGATGGTGGCCACAATGGCGGCCAGCGACTGGCGCGTGGCCTGATGCATCGCCGACATGATGCGGCTGATATTCTGGGCCAGGGCACGCATCGCCTCCACCTTGTGCTCGGAGAGGCCGCTCTTGACCACGTGCTGGTCGCTGGGCAGGCGGCGCTTGATCAGCTTCACCTGCTGCCGCACGCTCTCCATGTTCTCGTTGAGGAACTGGATGAGCAGCACCGAGTCGCTGGTGGCGCCCGCCTCCTGAATGATCACCTTGGCGATGGCCGTGTCGCTGAGTATGCTCTCGCACGCGGCTCCCAGGGAGGCCACGCAGTCGCGTATCATCTGGATCTCGTTGAGGAGCTGCTCGCCGGCCAAGAGCACCGAGTTCATGGCATTGAAGAAGGCCACACACTTCTCGATGTTGTCCGTGGTGCTGTTCTCGTCCAGCTGGTTCGACTTCAGCAGCTCGATGATGCCGTCCACGATCTTCTCCTGGGCCACCATTTCGGGCAGGGAGCTTCCCGCTCTCAGGAGCGTGTCCGGCTGGCAGCTGTTGAGGCCGTAGAGGATCTGGTGCAGGGCGCACTGCAGGCTGTGCACGTAGTGCAGGAGGCGACACTTGAAGGCATACTGCTGGACGGCATGGCCCTGGGTGACCGCCTCCCGGGTCACAGCCTCGACGGCCGGGAAACGTTCCCTCGTCTGCGACACCACGATGCCGCACTTGAAGACAATGCGCGAGATGAGCAGGACGACGAGTATGGAGTCGTGATCGCCGCCGCGACTCATGAAGGACTCGGGCATGAAGGCGGTGAGCATCTGGACATGCTCGTTGGCCTGGCTCAGCTCGATCTGGCGCAGCTGGACGTCGATGGCGCGGGTATAGGCCTTGGACTCAGCAAACATCTGCTTGTAGTCGATGGTCTCGGTGGCCAGCTTCAGGCTGGGATCCTGCAGCGACTCCTTCTCGTTGCCCGAGCTGCGCTCTCGCAACTCCATCAGTTGGTCGTTGAGCTTCTGGACGAGCTCCCGGAACTTGGTGATGGTCTGGTCGCGATCATAGATGGTCTCAATGGCCGCATCGCGCTCCCGCAGCACCTCCTTCTTGGCCCCGTTGGCCAAGTCGAGTTCTTCGCGCAGATCCAGCTCCAGTTCGTGGTTGCTCTCCACCAGCTGCTCGTGGACCTCCTCCAGGGCCTCCAGCTGGGCAATCTCCTCCTCCAGCAGCTTCACCTTGTCCTCCAGTTCCATTTTCTTCTCGGCCAGCTGCTCCACCATTTCCTCGGCCCCCAGAGCGGCATCGACTTGTTCCTGTTTGCAATGGATATTATTTATTTAATCTTTTATCTAGCGAATTTTAATTAAAAATATTTCGTTGAGGAATTGAATTTGGAAAATGTTCTCTGGGTAAAAATGTACAAAATTTACCTCCTTGGACCCCGCGTGTTAATTATTAAGTTTTAAGGCAGGCAGGCCGGCAAAAAGAAATGTAATGGAAAAACGTTTTACTTTAGATTGGGACCATCAGCGTAAAAAATATAGATAATACATTTAAAAACAAAAGACATCGGCTTAGAGAAGCTATAGAAGCTGCAACTATAAAGCGATTGTGCTTTGATTATAAAAAGTATGCAAATTTGATAGAACAAAAATTATAATTAATTATTATTAAATGAAGTTGAAATATTGCTCAGATTAGAAGCAAAGGATTTCAGCTTTTTTTAAGTCTAACTTACAAATCCTTTACAAAGTCAAGGGAAAAGCAGGTGCTTTGAATTAAATTAATTATTAGCATTTAAAATGTTTAAGAATATACTTAAAAACCAAGAAATATATAATTCTAACCTACTTGAGCTCCTAGCATTTTAAAACAATTTCTACACCCAAACAAATGTTTTACCTTTGTAAGCATTGTCTTAAAACTATACTAAAAAATATATATAACGAGTTTAGTATAGATTTAATACTTCAAAATATCAAATGTATACTCAATAGTATAGTTTTTATACTCTAAAGTTTCAATTGTGTATTTTCGAGTATTATTTTTATACGAACATCGATAATTCGATAACATATCGCGTTAGCTGGAATTTAGAGCTTTTCTGTTTGTCGTTTTAGTGATTTTTCCCAAATGTAGATTAGTATAATCTTTATACATTCGTAGTATCAAATTAATTAAGACATTTTTAATACTAAATATTATAGAATTCATGTAACAGTACACGTAGTATATTTTCTATTAAGATTTTTTTTTTTTTTTTTTTTAGTATTTGTAATATTACGAATCCCTTACAAAGCTATTTAAGGACCTAAAGAAGTCAACTTTATGTGAAAGCCAAGGGAAAATCAGGTGCTTTGAATATATTAATATTATTAGTATATTAAGACGTTTAAGAATATATTTATAAGCCGGGAAATATATAAATAATTAATGTTTTGAAACCTATCCGAACTCCTAGCTCTTAGAAGCTACCTCTACTATTATTTAGTGCTACTTATAAGACTGTGTCTTGTCTTATTGGTATAATACAGGGCACATTTAGGTTATACATTAATCTAATTACTTTAAAAATCCTCAAATTGTTCAAAATTGCTTATAAAATTATAGAAAGAACTAATAGTCTCTATATTAACTTTAGCCTGCGTTTAAGCCGATATCTTTACTTAATTACAAAAAAAAAGGGAGGCAGCAAAAGCAAAAGGTAAGCCAAAAGCCAATTGGTGGCCAAGTGCGAGGACAGGCGTAAATTCTAATTAAAAACTCAAGTGTCATGTGAGGTCAAAAACCAATTGTTGTCTCAGGGCAGTGCGTGGATCTTAATTCGATAACTAATCCCAGAAAGCTCACCTGCAAGTCGGCCACTATGGCCTCCATCTCATCGATCTTGGCGCTCAGCTTCTCCTTGGTGCGCTCCAGTTCGGCCACCTCCGATCGCTTCATCTCCAGCTCCTTGCTGAGCTTCTGGATGTCGTGCTTGTCGTGAGCGGACAGATCCCTGAGCCGCACCAGCGTCTCCTTCAGCCGGATATTCTGCTGCTCCAGCTGCTTGAACTCGTAGGTGGACAGGCCGGGCGATGATTCGCCATCGCCGGAGATGTTGCCCATGTTGGCCTCGGCCTTGTTCTGCATCTCGGAGCGCAAGAGCTCCAGGTCCACCTGCAGCTCCTCAATGCGCTCCTTGGAGGACTCCAGCTCCAGCTGCAGCGTGTCGGCCTTCTCCTCGGCCATCTCCTTGTCCAGCGTGATCATCTCCACGTTGTCCGACAGATCGGCCATCTCCTGGGCATGCTGCTCCTTGGCCTCGATGGCATCCTTCGCCTCCTGCTTGGCCCGCTGCAGTTCCTTCTGCAGCGAGGCCTGTGCGGCCATGATCTTGGTGCGAAACTCCTGGAGCTGCTCAAACTGGATCTTCATCTTGTCGAACTCGCGCAGCCTCTCCTTGTCCTCGTTCCGGCGCTGCTTGAGCGTTTCCAGCTTCTCGGTGAGATCGGCCAGCTGCGTCTGCAGTTCGGCGCTCGTCTTTTGGGCCTCCAGCAGGGCGGTCTTGTCCTCAGCTCCCGTGTTCGGGGGCATGGTGAAGGAGGGCGAGCGCAGCGGCTGCGAGGGCGTAAACTGCGGCTTGAGGATCTCCAGGAAGCCCGTCTCCACGAACGAGGCCCGCTTCGAGCCTGCTCCGGCTGCGGCAGCTGCTTCCGCCAGCGAGGAGGTGCTGGAGGCCTCCTTGTCCTTGCTATTCTGCGGAGCCAGGCTCTTCCGGGGACCAATGCTGCTGGTGGAGCCGGTGAGCTGAGAGCGCGAGCCCAGCAGCGACTGGCGGCTGGAGGAGAGCGAGGTGCGAGAGCTGCTCAGCCGCGCCTTTGTGGGTTGGGCTGTCGTGGGCGTGGCCGAGGGCCCGCTAATGTCCTCGACGCTGCGCCTGCTGCCAGAGCCGGGTGTCGAGCCGCCGGGTGCCGGCTCCAGCAGACGCAGCTGCGTGGGCCGCACGAACATGCCGCAATTCTCCGCGCACTGGAAGTACTGCTGGCCCTTGATCGAGCCGCTGTTCTTGCCCTTCGGCTCGTCCAGCACGACACCAACCCACTTGCCGACGGCGAAGCTGGTCATGCCCACGTAGGCCACCGTGCCGAGCAGATCCTTGCCGGTCAGCTCGACGCGGGCGCCCACCTTGAGGTTCTTCTCGGACATCTCGCTCTCGTCAAGCTCTTCTTTGTGTGTGCGTTGGTGTGAGTGATGCCAATGAATGCTTCGGTTGCCCTCCTGCGCTGCACTTGCTCCTCGGTGGCCAATTACAACAACAGTCGCGTCTCAGCTAGCAAAAAATGGACGTCGGCTTGGGAGAGAAACCAGAAAATGTTGACATCATTAGTCACCCATACAGACGACATTCCCCAGGTGTGTCTGCTCAGCCGCTGCTCCACCCCCACCTTTTCCCAGCCAGCAGAAGGCCCTTTCTTTGTCTTCTCTGCTTTGCTTACCATTTGCGCCGATCTCCTTTGTCGGGCAGCTTAAAATTGCAATAAAATTTTTGTAAGAAATTTGCAAAATGCTTAGAAAGTGCAGTGTGCCCGTCGGGCTTTTTCGCAACTAGGTCCAGAACGCGTCGCTAAAATGATAGCTGGTCACACTCGCTCTGGTGCTCAGCGGCAGTGTTGCCGTTTAAGCTAATTTCAGGCTAGATCTAGCATATTTGAAAATATAAAAGCTTATAACATTTGCAAATAGCTTATAGCCTGAAATAAAGCTTATTTCAAAGTTCTTATAGCATATTTGAGCGATAAATGCTTTCGTGACTTCAACATGATATTTTATAAGGTTAAATATTTCCACGGCTTCTCAGATATAAAAAAAAAGTGAGCAAGAAAGTTACCAAATAATTAATTTAATATACTTAAAAACTTTAAGGAACCTAATAATATTGTATGTTTTTTCGCATATGGGCTTTTAGATTAGTTTTGCTCAGAATCTAGCTTATTTGGACGCTCAGCTTCTGGCAACACTGGTGGTATCCAATCAGCTGTTGCCGCACAGTTCCAGACCAAACAAATTTCGCAAATCTATGGAATCTCTTTAGATTCTCAACTAAAATGGACGAAGAAGAGCATCTGCATCGCTTTGGCACTCCCTTAGAGCCACTGGAGAAGGGTAAGTTTGGCCAGCAATCAACCGTAGTGGAAATAACACCTTCCAATGCACATTTCCAACGCAGATGAGGTGCCCGCCAAGAAGCCGGTGGCGATCGAGGATCAAATCGTTAAGGACGAGAATGGAAAGCGGCGCTTCCATGGTGCCTTCACCGGCGGCTTTAGCGCCGGCTTCTGGAACACCGTGGGCTCCCTCGAGGGCTGGACGCCGCAGACGTTCAAGAGCTCGCGCGCGGAGAAGGCCACGCCGAGGGCGCTGCAGAAACCGGAGGACTTCATGGACAAGGAGGACCTGGGCGAGTTCGGTATCGCTCCCCAGGGCGTGCGCACCCGCGACGAGTTCGCCAAGGAGGACGAACAGGAGCAGCGCTCCGGTCAGCGGCGCAGGAAGCTTATGCAGCCGGAACTGGGAGTGGGCCCGATTCCCGGGATGCCGGTGCTGGAGCAGCTGTTGCGACCGGTGCGCGACAAGGTGGCCGTGCGGATACTCAAGAGCATGGGCTGGAAGCCAGGCCAGGGCGTTGGTCCGCGGCAAACCAAGAAGGAGAAGCGCCAGGCCACCGCGCGAAACCAGAGGGAGCAGTACCTCCTGGAGCACTACGGCGCCGAGGGATTGCCGTCTCAGCCGGCGGCAAATGAGGAGCACAGCAGCGGGGGCGACGAGGGGGAGAACGACGACGACGACGATGAGGACATTACCTTTGCCCCGGACGACTACGAGCCCATCTTCTACACGCCCAAGGAGAATCGCTTTGGCATGAGCTACTCCGGCCTCAGCCGCGATCCCGTCCTCTCGAAATCCTCCTCCGCCAGCTCGGGCACGCCCATGCAGCACATCAATCTCTTCGGCGAGCTGGAGGCCCAGGCCAGGAGCAAGCAGCTCTCCATTCGCGGTCAGGCCTTTGGCGTGGGGGCCTTCGAGGAGGAGGACGATGACATCTACGCCCGCGACGACATGACCCGGTACGACTTCTCGCTGGCGGACAAGAAGCCCAAGCAGAAGAAGCAGCAGCACGTCCAGCAGCGCCACGTCATCGATGGCTTCAGCGAGGACAAGTCCGGGGCAGCTCTGCAAAAGCCCTACGCCATAGATCTGCCCCGCGACTTCCAGCCCAGGAACTGGCTCCAGCGAAAGAGTCGCTTTGCTCCCATGGACAAGGAACGGGCCAAGAAACTGGAGACGGACACGGAGTACAAGCGCACGGGCCTGGGCAGGCATGACCTCAATCCTGACCAGCGGGCTCGGCTGCTCGGAGAGCAGAGAACCGAAGAAAAGCGAGAGGAAGCGCCGCCCAAGGGGAATCCCTTCAAGGATCGCGGTAAATCCCTGCTGGAACGCATCAATGCCAGAACTGAGGGCTTCACCAGGGGCGGCGTCATCACGGAGAGTGGCGAGGAGAAGACCACGGAAATGGCCAAGGAGGTGAAGGCAGCGAATGCCGCCATACAGGAGAAGGCGGCCCTGAAGACTAAGGATTTAACTTCATCCTCGTCCGGTACCTTCAAGCCCTTCCTGGGGGACGAGGCCAAGCAGCTGCGCTACGACAAGTTCGTGGCCTCCAACTTGAAAGACGACGCAGCCATAACCGACTTCTTGGCCACCCTCCAACCTGTCACGCTCTCCCAGTGGGATCGCGAGATGGAAAAGAAGGAGTTCATTCAGGCGGCCAAGATCTATCGACCCCTGGATGGCCTCATGAACGACCGCTTCGTTTCGGAGGCCACTGTCCAGGCCGAGCAGGTCAGGGAGGAGCAGAAAGCCCCGGAAGAGCGAAAGGTTGTGATGGAGCGAACGAAGAGCCTGTGGAAACCAGCCTCGCTGCTCTGCAAGCGCTACAATATCGCGGAACCCTTTGGCGGCGCCATGCTGGAACCGGAGAAGGAGCTCAAGGCGAAGCCAAAGATTTCGGTCTTCGATTACCTAGAGACTTCGGTTAACACAAAGGCCAATTTCCAGACGCCCTCAATCATACCCAAGCACATAGAGAAGCCGAAGCCGAAGACGAAGGAAGTGCTGCCACCAGCTCCTGCCCCGGTTCTCGAACAGGAGAAGCCCCCGCAAAAGGAGGTGGAACCCGTCAAGTCCACTTTTGTGCCGAAAACTCCATTGGAACAGGCGGTGGACGAGTCCCGAAATAAACCCATTTCAGAGAAGGTTGATCTCTTCAAAAGCATCTTCGATGACAGCGACGAAGAGCAGGAGGAGACGCCCAAGGCTGCCCCGACGAACCCAGTTCAGGATAAACTGGCTGCTCTGCAGGAGGCCCTGGGCCTGCCCTCCAGCGCGTCCACTTCAGCAGCGGCTGTCAATGTGCTAAGGAACACTTCACCACCCAGAGGGATCTTTGCAGCTTTGTTCAAGCCCCCAGATGAGCAGGCGGCTTCCAAGGAGCCGGCTGCCCCACCCAAGTTTGCACCCATTGAGGGAAACAAGTTGAAAATCTCCTTCAAGTCCCGCGAGGAGCGTCTGAGGAACGACAAGGAACTGGCCATGGCCGAGGTGCCGCCCGAGGAGGTGTACGGCCCAAGGCTGCCGGGAGCAGCGCCTCAGAAGCCGGCAGCACCAGAGGATCAGGCGGAGGCCAGCATAGATGCCAAGCTCCAGCAGCTCTGGCAGCAGCATGCTCCCAAGAAACGGAAAGCTGAGAAGTGGGTAGAGAAAAAGAGGATTTCCAGCAGCGAGGACAGTGATGACAGTTCCAGCGATGGGTCCACCTCCTCCTCCGAGTCCTCCTCGGCTAGCAGGGCCAAGAGATCCAAAATCAGCAAAGCAAAGAAATCACACAAGAGCTCCACATCGAAAAAGGCAAAGAAATCCAAACTGAAATCCAAGAAAAAGTCGAAAAAGAGCGATAGATCTAAGCACAAGACCAAGAAAAAGAAGAGCAAGCACTGACTGTAAATATAAATAGATTTAAGTATAATTGATTTAAAAATAAATAATAGTTTTTGCCTTTTTCTTAAGTCACTTAATGGTTTATTAAATATTAGATTTGGGCTTGTCGGTGCCTTAAGGTAATTCGAGTATCTAATGGCAAACTTAACTTGAAAGAAAGATGAAGAAAGAAATGAATTCACAAGATAAACCAGATCTTAAACATATACGGGGTGTTAAAGAAATCAGTAGCGTTTTGAAATCACTTAAAAAGATGTCAATAAGTATGCTACAAAATATGTCAACGTAAAAATTAACTATTTCAGGCGTGCTCCGGTTTTCACTTTGCAAAAACGTAAGTTTTCGTTATTAGGTGCTCCGGTTTTCACAATCTTTTTGTCATTGTTTTGTTATCGAAATATTTAATTGTCTTTATTGCTCAAACAGTTGACTTGAATAATTTGAGAAATAAACGGAACGTTTAAAATTTTTTTTTATTTATCGGTCCAAGAGGGCTGTCACCCCTTATTTTATTGATTAAAATTGCACTTAAACATTAAAATAAACTCGTTTTTTTATTGAAACCTTATTATACCTTTTTTTATTGGTAAAAATTCCTTTTAATCATTAAAATAAACTGGTTTACTTATTAAAACCTTATTTTATCTTCCTTAAACATTATTAATGACCACATTTTAAATTTAGAAGCATCTCGACCAGATTGTTTTGTTCCACCAACAGTACAGTTCACAAATTTTTAAAACCTCAAACATTTTATTGCACCGTTTAAGGTTAATTTAAGGATGAATTCGAATGTGAATGGGAATTTTTAAGGAATTGAATTAGAGAATAAATTAAGTAAGACAATTTGAAAAGTATTATTGAAAGGTCATTCAATAATTACATTTTTATATTGAATTCAAACTAACTAACTTATTTATACCGACCTCAAATTTTAACCTAATCGGACTTTTAATAACCTTAAAGGACTTCCTGCAAAAAGAGGAGTCGCCCAAAAATATGCAAGACTTAAGCAACGGGTGTTCTGTGGTCAGGGCACTCAATTACAGAGTTTTTCTCGTTATTAATTGAATAATAATAAGTATACCAAAACTTATTGAGAGTAAATACGTAATCTTAGGTATTTCTCACCTTTTATCACACTTTTTTATTTATAGTTCGCTAGCCGTATCTTTCGCCGCGTTGCAATGTCGCTTACGATATTCGCCAGACCGTTGTTAACAATGGTAAATATCGTTTGGTCAAAAAAAATCTGAGCTCAGTAGCCGATATCTGGCAGTATCTCTTCTTGCGCTCTCTCTCGCCTTTGTCCGCTCAGAGAAACCCTCTCTGTGTTGGCCTGGCCAGAAGACAGCGAGGGGACCAGCTTCAGTTGTGAGTTCGGTGTGAGTTTTTCGCTCGCACATCAGTCGCAAACTACGTGTAACCAAAGATAGACGAGTTCGTCCCGGGTTTCCGTTCCGAACCGATCCCGATCCCCACCAACAGCCATATAGCCATCGCATCGAAGAGCGCGCGCGCGGAGTGCGGATTGCGGATGCGGATAGAGGAGGTCGGCGGCGGATGCGGAGCGTGGCTCGTAATGTCTGCCAAAGCGTAACGAAAATTTCCAAGTGCTCAAGACAACAACAAAAGCAGCCTCGTAGTATCATCATTAATGGTATTTTCTGTTTCGAGTTAGTGTGTGAAAAAAAGGTGCACAAAAGTGGCAACAACATCCAACAGCCAACATCCAGCAGCATAGCATGAAAATCTAAAAGGTATACAGAGCGGGGAATCCCTATCGAAAATGCCCAATCAAATAATTACAATTAATTGCGCAAATTACACGAAAAGTAAATTTACAGAGATGTAAAAGTGGCTAAAAAAGTTAATAATGCATTGCACCAGTGAAGAGATAAACTCCACGAAAAAAAAAAATTCGCATTTACACACCTGCAACATTTGTTTGCTTTCGTGTTGGTGTGTCTACCTAGACGCTCACAGGTGTGTCTGTGTGTGTATATATCTGTCCGCGAGTGTGTGCGTGTTTGCCGTTGCATAGCTGTAAACCAGTTGCCAATTGCAACGTGTTTTTTGAGTTGTTGGCCCAAGAGAGACGACGGCCAGCAAAAAAAGTACAAAAAGAATATCTAGAAAATTGTAAAGTTGTCAAGACAAATGCAACGGGAGTTAACAATGAATAAATTCATATGAAAAATCGTTAAAAATCAATGAAAAGCATGTGCAAAAAGCAGTTTTCAAAATGTTTTAATACTTGAAAAGAAATGATTACTTTTTAAAATGCAATTAACGTCAATCAATTCACTAAACGTTGATTGTTTAAATTTTCATGCAAATAAACCAAAAAAATAATTAAATTTGAGGTCAAGTTACTTACTTACCGCAAGGATATTTTCTATTGAAAACTCTTTTTAAAAAAGCAAAATGTCTATAAACAATCATATCTTTATATAATTCAACTAAGCTCAATAAATTCTATAACGTTTTCCATACAAAAAAGCTTACAATAATAAATTAAGACACCATTACGTTGCATAAAATCCAAATATCCTTTATAAGTTCAATTTAAAAACATGAAACGAATGTTTAAAGAATAAAATTTTCCGCAGCCTAATAACGGCAGCCAAAACAAAAACTGTAAAATCAAACTAAAGATAAATTGGTATCAAATAGCTAGCCATTTTATAGAACTGCCTGCGTGTTACCGCCGAAAAACACGTCCGAAACGAGTGTTAAAGTGACAAAGACGAAATCACTGAAATGGAATCGAACAAAAATAGCAAAGAAAAAACAAACAACAAAAACTAAGAATATAAAAAGATTTTAACAACGACTCCGTTTTGGCCTTTTTTTCCTTCGTTTTTTATTTTTTGGCTAATAAAGCAATTTGATATCGTAAAGCGAGAAACTGAGTGAGATCATGATTGCAATCGCGTGAGAGAGTCTCAGAGAAAACAGGAAAAGAGAGCGCTAGAAATGAGAAAGAGAGTAAGAGGAGAACCCACTAACTTTTAAGCCAGGCCAAAAAATAAATGGCAAATTTGTAAATATGGCCCAGCAGCAACAACAATATGTAGTCCATATATCACCGTGACGGGACGTATATAAATATTTTAATATCGTTTATGGAACCCAGCTCAGCTGTGTGGAGGTGTAAGGAACAAAAAATAGCAATTTGAACAAAAAAACAGTCACAAATTTCGCAAAAAGCTCGCCAGAAGCTGACAGAACAGAAAAAATCAGAAAAGAGAGAGCGCGATGGAAACGAGAGAATCGCTGACGTCGAGCAGCTTGTTTTAACTTTTGTTAAAATCACTGTTGATGGTCGTCCGCGTAGTGACGATGGGTACCGAGTGTATACGGAAGGCGACTTCTGTATATATCACTGTTATATATGAAAATCAGCGTACTATTGTGTGATCGTAAAATTATATATACTAACCAAAACAGTTTAGGAAATGGGGGAAATAAGATCATAGAAATTCACATTTGTTCAATCAATTAAACGAGTTTAGATTTACTTCGGTTGTTCATTTCGTGCTTAGCCAAAATAACATTATTACCAATAATATACCAAAATATAAAGTTTTAGTGTACGCAAAAATTTTACTCCGGAACGCTCCACAACATCTTGATAGAGTTAGGTTTCTGTTGGAAATAAAATAGAATTTAAAGGTCAAGTACGAGGTAGTGCTTCATACTCACATATTCTTGAAATTTGTGAAATAACATAGATTTGGAAAAAACAAAGTCAAATTTAAATTTGAGCTTTAATTTAAGTGCAGCTAGATTGAGTACTTCGATTCTTTCTCCACTGTCTCACAATGCAAATATCTTTGTAGTTGAAGATGCCATCGTCACTATTATCCCACCTCGTTAGGAAGTTTTTTTGTTTATCTTAAAAAATGCTAATGAATTGATGATGTTATATACACTGCGTTTCACTTGAATAGCACACTTTTATTTGCAATTTCAAATCTTGAAATCTTTTAACCAAAAAGAAAACTCGCTGATGTTTAAGTTTCTATTTATAGTGTAATCAATTTTAAATATAAGAAAAGTAACAAAACTTAAATTAAATTAACAATAAATAAATGTTAACCAAAAAACTTAAAAACTTAAAAAATTCCACAACAATTTTGTTTCACATTAATAGCACTTTTTTTTTTTTAAGTATATTTAACGAACTTAAATATTAGGAAATGTGTTTTTCTTTAATATTGAGTATTAATATATATATATTTGTTAATTTAATAATGGGTTGAGCCCCCCTTATTCGATATAACCTCGTAGATCCTGTTGGGCAGCGAATCATATAGACTTTTAATGTAGTCTAGGGATATTGTAGCCCAGGCCCTTTGAATGGCGTCAATTAGTTCTTCTTTTGTTGAAAATTGTTTGCCAGACTCATAAACCTTTCTGGCCAGCCATCCCCAAACATTTTCAATTATATTCAGATCCGGCGAGTATGGTGGCCAGTTCAGAGTTTTAACATTTTTATCTTTTAAAAAAGATTTTACAACACGTGCAGTGTGTATTGGGGCATTGTCGTGCTGGAATGTCCAAGGCAAATGATTGAAAAAATTTTCCAATGGTGGAAAAGCTTTTTCAAGGACGTTTATATACGCTTTTGCATTCATGTTTGAGGATAAGAATTGGAGTTCACAAGTCCCATAGTACGATATGGCTCCCCAAACCATAACTCCGCCTACTCGACTATGTAAACGCTCCAATTGATGCGTCTCTTTCCTCAGATCATGAAAATAATAATTGTAGCCATCTGGCCCCTCCAAATTAAACTTTTTTTCATCAGAAAAAACTACGCGCTTCCACTCGTTACTCCATGACATATTGACGCGGCAAAAGGTCAACCGTTCTTCCTTTCGTTTGGGGTTAAGCGGTGGTTTTTTTTTAAGTTTCAAACGTTTAAGATGTTTAGCTTTTGAAATAACTCGCCAAACAGTAGTTTTGCTAGCGTCAACACCTGCTTTTGCCCTTATCTTGCTTACAGAGTCATGAGAATTTGAGGCTTCCCGCAGAATCGCACGCTTATCTGTGTCGCTAAGAACACTACTTTTGCGACCTTTCATATTATTTCCATAGTTTTGCTTGTTCTTGATAAAATTGTATACGACTTTTCTGCTTCTTCCAATTTTTTTCGCTATATTAGCTACAGAAAGGTCACAATCAATATAGGTTTGTATTTGGATCTGTTCTTTGTGACTTAGTGACGTTCCACGACCCATAATTGCACAAAATGATTAAACTATGTATAAAATTCACAAATTAATCAAAAAACGTTGTTGATTCAATCTCCTTGGCTGCTGAAATGACACTAAATCTAAAATGTGCTATTCAAGTGAAACAAAAAAGGTGCCAGTTATCGAAGCAAGTTGAAAAGAAAATTACGGTAAATTTAAACGGTACATTTCCAGACTTCCAATTTTTGTTGGAAGAGAGTAGATAAGGAGACGAATAAATAACAGCAACAATCATTGCATTAGATCAAGCCATTGCTGAGAGATGAACAATTAATTATGAAAAATTTTGTGTGCTATTCAAGTGAAACGGAGTGTACATAGTTCTTAGAACTAACTAGAGAGAAACAGCCCTGTGACTGAGCTAGAGCTTAGACTATAGAAAGAGGGATCGGCAGCGAAATAATTAAGAGCTCATCTTGTCATAAAGTTTAGTTCTGCACACCAAAAAATAAGGACAACTTTTTTTTTACATTTATAAAAACGATGTTTTTTAGATCCTTACTTAGCTTTATTTATTGTATTTATTTCTTGTCCATAAAGTCAAAATCGTTTTAATACGTTTTTATTGTCATATCTTTTTTGAAACTTATTATTAGGCTGAGAAAGAATAAGAATATTATGAACTTGAGATCATGAAATATAAGTATATTGAGAATAAAATAATGAAAAAGTCTCAGTATTTATCTTCTACTAGGTTTCTTAAAATCGTGTTTTAGATATATTTAGAAAAATCATGTTATATTATTTTCTGTGATGATTTTGATAATTTAATTAATTCTTTAATGCCGCATAGGAAGAATATATCTTGTTTCCTAGGTATATAGGCTTAGTTCATTATTATATTAGTTCCTATTTTGATTTGAATATTTTGAAATACAATTCTTTCTGTGTGCGTGTCTGCTTGCGTTGGAGCTTTTAAAAGGGTCATTTGAAGCTCAAGGTAATCAAGGTTGATGATTGTTCAAGTTTTGTTTTGTGTTTGGCCAAACAAACTTGCCCCTAATGACACTTAAATGTGAATCTTTAGCTCGCTTTGAATAATGATGTATGTATTTCTACTTTGAAATTAAGCTTACTAATGTTGGCTCTCAAAAAATATTTTAATGCTTAGAGGATTTTGCAGGCACGAGTTGGAGAATTAGAATTTAAAAAGTTAAGAAGCATATCTTCTTCAATTTGATTATACACAATTAGAGGTAGTTTCTATATTGAATCATAATTGATTAAATTAAGTTTACGATATTCGCTTGGCTCTCTTGTTAAACTCTCTCTCTCTCCCTCTTCCTCTCTCTCAATGAGATTCTTTTAGATTCTTTATATTTCTCTGAATTCTCTTGGCAGCCTCTAAATACTAACGATATTCGTCTACCTGTTCTTCGTTTTGTTTTGTTTTCTTTTTTAGAGGCCCAGGTAATGTCTGACCAAACATTTTCCGCATTTTTTCATGTGTGCCCAAGCGGGCTATTCAGAACACATACCAATCCAGCGATCGAAGGCGAAGACAGGTAGAGCCATAAACTAGCAAAAACAACGGCAGTGCTGAAGAAAAACTTTCATTAATGTTTTGTTATGCGTTTCTTAAATATTTCGAGTCGGAGCCGCTATCTGCTGTCCCGCTCTTCAGCCCGGTCCTAGGGGTAACAGCGATTACCAGTCGTAAAAAAGAAATCCATCATTAGGTGCTGTCAACTTCGCAGTGGCTGTCATTTGCATAGACCGGTCACAGTGGGGCGTGAAAAGGTTCCAACAATTTAATGAAAAAAATAAAATTAAAAACATTATTGAATCGATGTTTAAGTAAAAATGTTATTTTTCTAGAAACTTTTAGGTAAAATCTGTATTAAAGTAAATGTCTTCTAACTTGACACACAATAAATATCAAGATGTATACGTGTATTAATGCTTTAAATTGTAGAACTAAAACTGCATTGAAATAATTTTCTCGTTCGCTACTGAATGTGTTCCATAGGGTGTTGTTGCTATGTTGCCTATACATTGCAGGCAAAGCGGATTGTTAATGATTTTACCCGTCTACAAGTGTATAGTTTTTATGGTTCTTATAAAACAAATTCAATAGCTATCAAATTATTAATATCGTAAATCAAAAATTAAAATTAAAACAAGATTTTTACCCTAAAATATTTAAAAAAGACTCACTACAAGGCAACTTTGATACACTTCTTATTTTACTATAAAGGCAAGAAAGGTTTAACACTTTTTATTCATTCAATCATTCTCCCCAGGTGCTTTTGTGGGTGGCTCTCTCTCTCTTTTTTTATGCCCGGCATGCAGCTGGAATGTACAGCAAATTAAAGTAACTCGTCCCACTGTAGCGCTACCATATCGCTGCCGAATATCGTAAATCAGTTGCGCGCCACGTTCAAACCGCATTTATTTGTATTTTTTTAACCCAGTAGCTGTGGTGCTCCACACCGCGTTAGTTGTTGTTCGCCAGTTGATGGCGCTTGGTCTCCGCGGTCTTGTCTTGGCTTCTAAGCCTCTGGAATGCCAGAAATGTGCGCGGTTCGGTTCGGTTCGGTTTAGTTAGCTTTATATTTTTCTGTTTTCGACTTTTATTGACTGCTGCTGTGGCGGCTGTCGCACTTTCCATTGAGCTGAAATGAAATGGTTTTCACCTGAACGCTTTGTCGCTTTCTTACAGTTCGGTAACGAAATGGAAAAGAAAACTTGAAATTGGTGTCGATACGATTGCAAGTTTGGTCGCGTATCTCGCAGATACATCCGCTTGTCGAGCGAATTGCACAACCCGAAAAAAGGAAATAAATAAATAAGTGAGCCGCGCTGCACGTGTCCGAGCGAGTGAGTGTGTGTGTCTTTGGGTCTATTCGAGTCTGCCTCCGTTCGTCGTTAGCTGTGACCAGGCCAAAATGCCCGTATCCGACAGATACCAGTCATCATCATCAGCAGCATCACCCGAACCGCCAGCAATTGCATCGCATCTGTGTCCGAGTCCGAGCAGCACGCACCTTCAAGTAATTGCAGCATCTGGCCATCGTCAACGTCGCGGAGTATAATGAGTCAAAATGTGGCCGATAGTTTGGTGAGTAGCTAAGCCATTACCTGGTACATACTACACTACATACAAATATATACGGACATGGCCAGCGTAGAAAGTAACGGGGAAAATGCATAGAAAGTCATTTTGAAAGTATCTCGCAGGGCCCGAACTTTGTGTGGAAGTTTTTTTTTGGCCAAGACCGCTAATTGCTTGGTTAAATAATTGTGCAGACCGGATTAACATGAAAATCAAAATCATGGCCTGAAATGGTATAATTTTTATTATATCATAAATATGTGGAATTTAAATTGATCTTAGGATTACCTGGAAAAATATTATCCATAATAAAATAATAAAAGGTAGTATAGACAAATATTCAAATCTGAAATATTAAACGAAATATTTTATCTGAGTCTATTGCTGACAATAAAACAAATATGTGTATCTTATATTATACAATTGCTTACAATTTCAGCTAAGGAAGTTTATCAGTTACAAAGAAAGGTTGCAATATCAGCCAATAGATAAATGTTATATATTGTGTTAATATATTTTGTTGGAATCTTACAAGAATCGTATTAAAAGATATCTCACAAATACAGTTCTCCTACAATTAAGAAAATTGATCAGCCTATCTTATTTTGGGGTTATTATTTGTGTTCTTATTTAATTCCAAATTTCTTATATTATTTATTAGTTTATTCAATTTAACTTTACAATTATCATTGTCAATGTCAATGTGTTAGAAAAATGTACTTAAGTAATTTGTTAGCATTATTTAAAGTGTTGTCATAGATAACACAACTGTGATAGCTCTAGGTATACTTCATATCTTATCAGTCCTATCAGCATCAAGAAGGACGTTCATTTAAGACTACAGAGACTACATATAAGTTGTGAATGAAATATCCAAGTGCATTTGTTTATACTAATGTTATACATAATACAAATTGTTTTCATGTGGAAATAATCCTCCAAATTGATAACATCCCATGTTTTTGTGTTATCCAACATTATCAGCATCACAGGAGGCATAACATTTATCAATTTCCATCTGGCCCTTATCAGCGCACGCCCTTTGTCTTGAAACTTGTTGCATTCGCTAATTGATCAATTGACTTGCTTTTGGGGTCCAATGTTTGTCTAACAAACAACGAACACAGGCGACAAACAAAGCGACAGACAACATTTGATTGGCGATTACGTAAATGCACGTTTTTTTATTAATATTTTCGCTTATTGATTTCCGCGCCAGCTTTCTTTTAAGTCGTTACCAAATAACAAATACCAGGCGGCATTCAGGTATGCCTATTTGCATAATTATGTCATTCCAGTTCACATGTCTGGCTCGGTGGTCAACTGATAGGCCCAAAAAAAAAAAACCAATCCCAAGAAAACGAGTAAGAAAATATTTAAATTTTTTCCCCCGGCATTAATAAAAATTGAGAAAATACCCGGCACCGGTCTTAAAGTTTTACGGGGGCTCATAAATTCCATTGATAAATGCGTGAAGATAATGAAAACAAATGCCCATTGTTGGGGTCAGTGTGAAGATGTCCGAAAAAAATACCAAAATATACCAAATACTTGGGAAGGCAGAGCGCCGGAGAGAGTTCTGATGAGAATCCAACAATCAACGCAATTGCTCATCGGAATAAAACATAAACAGAGCGAGAACGGTTGGACCGAGGTGGAAATGTTTTAATTGAGGGTCTCGACTACGGGTTACCCAGTCCACCGTTTAGTGGATAGAGTAACAATAATTTGTATAAAGTTGTAAATTTAATTCTAAATATTGGTGATTTTTTTAACTTTGAAAATAGTAGTACCAAAACGGAAAAATGTATTTAAATATGAAACAACTTGTAATAAATGGAATGCAAATTTCATTTCGATACCCAATCTCTTATGAATCACTTATTCTGATTATATTTAAATCAGCCTACTATGAATAAGAAATATTCTGGGGACAAGCAAACTATTTCGAAGATTTCTTATTATTTTATTAGCTTGGGGAGCATTGTTCATGTTGACAGCAAACAAATCGAAAGGTTCGCAAAAATATCGTCTAGAACTGCGACTAAACGTATGCAATAAAATATAGTAGGTTCAAATTTTGTTCTGTCCTGATTAATATTTGTAACAACCTCCTTTTAAAATTTTCCTGGAAGTAAACTATTTATTCATGGGTAATATCGTTGGTTTTTGGCCACAAAAAGTGGTCATCTAGTCTATAGTGAGATGGTTGGGAAGAATTATACATATTTATAAATAGATCTGAAGTCTTTTGAAAATAAGCCTATGCAACAATATACTGTATGCCATAAATTCCGTCTAATTTGGAATATCCTTTAAGCTAAAATTTTGATAAATTCTCCATGGATTTCAAAACTAAAACGTTGAACATAGGCTTCATGAAAAAAATTCTGTAATACTTAAGGAGGTTCTTCTTCACAACTTCATTTAATTTAAATTCCTTCCTTTATGTTACATAAACCCTCTCAACCCCGTATGCCCGACTAAGCTCCAGTTACAGGGTACAGAACGCATAGTGGGTGCTAGAATTTCCCACGATCCTAAACCTGAGAATACCTGAGAACAAGCAAAGAGAGTGTGTAATTTGGAGAGCGTATGCTTGGGACAGCTCGTCAAACATGGGGATGCTACCGCCGGAGCAACCCTGGCCGCAAACGTTCTGAGAGAGAGGTGAGAGAGCGAGTGGGGCCGAGCGCCACTGAGTCGTGTGGGTTCTGAGTGCCGAACGAGGGCAGGCAGAGTGCTTTCGACTGTCGTCGGCGGTGGTTGTGTCGCGTGTCTCTCTTTTCCCGAGAGCTTTGTCTGTGTGTGTGTCTCGCGCGCGTCTTACTACCCCTTACCCCGCGCCGCCAGCCGCGCGAAAATCTCGAGAAACCCCCAATTGTGAATTTTTGTACAATGTTTTTGTAATTACATGGATGTATCATCTCATGTTGAGATTTTCGGCAAAAGAAAATGAAAATGCACGCGGGATCCCGAAATTCGGTGCAGACAGCGCCTCGGAAGCAACAATAACAAATGAGAAACAAGAAAATAAAGGAAAAGAAGATAAAAATAAGTGAACATAAATAAATAGTGGGAAGGCGCAGTGAAGTGTAATCAGCGAGGAGAAGCCAGGAGCAGAGCACAGAAGCAGACCATTGAACGTAGTGCAACGAACCCTTTCCTGACTTCGCGGACCAAGGACTCACCGCTTACCCAGTAACCAGTGAGCCAGTAACCACCCCACCAAGCTCCCTGCCTGACTCATCCGCTGCCCAGGAAGAGGCTGAACTGAACAGCGGTAGCGGACACAGGCGGCCATAGAAAAAGAGCAGCAGGAATATCGATTTTACTCGCCCTTTCACATACTTTACTTGCCACCACCTCCTCCCATCGCCCACTTCAATGAACTGCAGCACTTGGGTAAAAAACAGAAGGAAAATCACAAGCACACATTAAAAGGAGACGTGTAAATTAAAGGAGGAACAAAGGATAGCAGCATCGGCGGAAATCTCAACAACATTTCTCAAGGAACAAAAGCCAATCTCAAATGGTAAAGCCGCGCCGTAAATTATCAGGGGTGATATGGAGGAAAGAGAGATCTAGCGGTTCTTGTGATGCGCTTACAGTGGTTTCCTTTTAATTGAGCTCTAATTTCAATAATTAACCGAATAGTAATCCACAATACCCTAAGAGGGAAATAAATATAATACCTGCTTACAAGAAAATAATATTTTTTCTGAAGAACCACTGTCGGAGTACCAATAAGCTATCCACAGAAGGTTGGGTGTAGGTGATTTATAGTTGATATATTTACATATAGATATGTATATATTTCGCCCTTAAGTCCACAACTTCGATAATCGCCTACAATGAACCTTTGTATCTCTAAACCTCTTATTTACCCCAAGTTATCCCAGCCCTGAAAGGTGGTGAATAGCTATGTACTTGATCTGGTCCTGTTTGACGAGTGATGACTGTGGAGTATGTCTTGGTGTCGAATCGCAAGAAATGTCAACAAGGTTTACTTCGGGTAAAAGGCAATGGTCTGGAAACTTTACGCCTTGCTGGAGTCCAGAAATAAAACTTGACTATGGGAAGGACTAGGGAATCGATAAAAGTGGGAAATGGTACTCAGTTAAAGTCGAAGTTAGGTTATATGTCTGGAATAACCATGACCATGCACATTACCGTATCTATTTTGGTTGTCTCGGGGGTTTTGTTTTTCCTAGATAATTACCAGGTAAATTATGGGTAAACATTCTTTGTATTTATTGAGTTAGGTATTACTCATAAGTAGGGTATAGTTTGGGAATTATTATAATAGTTTTAGGAAATTTATCAGCAAAATCTTTCAACATACCCAATTTATTTGTGAATGGCATTAATTTATAACTGAATCCCTTGAAATCTGGCCATATATCATTCAAGTTGCTGCTGTGCCCGGGTATATTTTTGTTTTTGTGTCATCCATTTATGTGGAGAACCCCTCCAAACATTTACCCGCGCCCATTGTATGCAAAACAAAGGCTCCGCCTCTTCCTCTGAGGAGAGCGGATGACTGATGGATAGTGGGGAATGCATAAAAATAATTTACGTGGCGGGCTATGCTCAGTGGCTCAAGCTTTAGTTCAAGTTGATATATTTTGTATTGTTTGTACATCATCTCTGCTGCTGCTGCTGCCCCGACGGATGTGGTTTGATAATAGCCGAAAGAAAGGGAGAGCGATAGAGATTGGTACACCGAGAAGAAATGATTAACTCTTTGCGATATTAAAGCTTTGTTAGTTTTGATTTTTTGTGGCATAACTCTTTAGATTTATTATTGGAAAATATTTAGTAATATCTAGTAATATTATTAGTATCAAAATAGTAAACTAAAGGGTCTTTTTTATTAAGAAAATAATTTTGAAATTAATACCAATGTTTTGAGTATATTGTAAATCCTTATACAAGCTACAATGGCAATCTGTATTTATCAGAACTTTTAAAAGTTTCCTTTAGCCACTTCATAGACTCAAATATTACACAAAATTTGGTCCAAAAATATTCCCAAATTCTGTCGGTGTAACAGGGGAAGCAACAAATGTTGTCAAGCTGAACTGCGTCGGATGCAGTCACATGTAACTGACAGTCAGTCAGAGTCATTTAGTCAGTCAGTCAGTCACATCAGAGATGACTGCGGGGCGAGTGGTGTTTAGTTTCAGTCTCTTTTTTCTTTGGCGTTTTCAATTTGGTTTTTGCGATGTTTTTTATTATTTTTTTTTATTTGCTGCTGCTGCTTCTGTTGCTGCAATTCACAAACTCGTGCCAGGGGTTGTTGGTATAAAAATAGATATATGTGTCTACAGTTGAGACCAAAATAATAGGTGTGCTGATGTAGGGTTCTTAAAAAAGTGTTTAGATTATATTGATTTGTCATATATTTATTCTGTATTAATTCTTTGGGTATGCAACTTATATAAACCTTGATAATCATTTAAAGATACATTTGATACAATTAATAGGCTTTAAATAAAAGAAAAATCTCCAAGCTAATAAATAATATTTTAGAAAACTTTTTAGGCTGTAAAATATTCTGTAATTTTGACCACAACTGTTTTCCTGTGCACCGAAGAAAAGTATTTCCACCCCAATTGCAAATGCAAAACCAATGGCCATCCGCTTTGATGTTGTTGCTGCCTTAGTTGCTCGCCTCTCCTTTGTTTTGCTGTTGGCTATTTTTGCAAAAAGATCTGTAATTGAGAAAAGCCCCCCCGGCTGGAAAACAGAAGTCTCTACCCACGCGATTTTCTGGAGGAAAGGTCACCTGCTCTATATATAGACAGATGATGTGGGCCGCTCCCAATTAGCCGGCTCATCATCATCGTATTTGGGTTGTTATTTTTTTATAATTGAGGCGCTTGTATACACAAACACGAAAATGTTTGACAATTGCCCCGTCTGGCATTATAATATAATATTATAATATTTCATCACTCTTAATGAGCTTTATTTCGGCCCCTGATATGCTTATTTTCCCCGTGCGCCGGGTATTTTCTGATGAATCATTCGAACTCGCTCGGAAACTCAGTCATGCAAATTTCGATTCCTCCCAGAGTCGGGTTCTGTTTCTGTCGTGTCTCGTTTGGCAATCGTTGTAATAATAAACGTGAATGAAATGAGTGAGCTGAGGCTTCTGGGGCTTGGTACGAATTGAGTGCAATGTATGTGCATATTGATTTGACGAAGGCATCTCCAAACAAAGCAATCTGGGTTTCTGTATTTGAAGGATTCATTCTAATCAACTTTCAACCTCGAAGAAGCTTTGTTTTACACTTGCGAAATATGCCAGCATATTTTCTTATCGCTTTAAGGGTGATTGGAATATTTCTTGATAATTAATATGCAATCTTCAGGGTGAACGTAGCTAAAGTATGAATGTTATTAGCCTATAGAAATCGTGTATTTATGTTTGAGTGGGAATAGTTTAGAATAAAAGGTTTTGTTTGGATTATCTTTAATGAAAGCTACAAATTAGTAACTTTAAGGATCTAGTTAAATAAATAATATAAAGTAAAGAATAATAAGACCTTAGTTAAAGGTAAAATCGTGTAAGACCCATGTATTCTTTTTCCCAATAATCACTACTGACTTTCTAGATAGCCACATTTCGGTGAATACAGTGAGGACTCAAAAATATATAATGTACTAAGAATATGAAATTGCCTTTGATTCCGCCTAAACTTTAACCAGAAAGATAAGTATTTACATGTACATTTTCCGCCTTAAAAGGCTTCGCCGCTCCGAATGAATCTCACACGTTTTGTAAGCACAATCCGCAAACAATTCATGCTCGACTTAGGAGCTTTGTTTCAGATTGCATCTAATTTATGGCTTCGCCTTGGGGAAGAAAATCCCAGATTCCTCCCAATAGAAGATGACGCATGCTGGGCGGGACGTGACTGTAATACCGACCGATTTTGTTCGTTCGAGAATATATATTCGTATATGGACTTTATTTGATTGCGCTCCATTTAATTTTTGTGATGCGTATTTGATTGGACGACCTTCGATGCATTTCTTGGCCATTTAATTTCAAGGCATCAATAGCCACAATTCGATACACTTGGCCACGCGAGGCACGTTCCACATCCGACCTTTTTTCCCCTTTCAGCATGACCTGATCACGACTGACCTCTCTACGATTAATGCGTATCTCTTTTTTTTTATTTCTAAGAGGAGATTAACTGTCTCAAAGACTTACCGACCAAAGTGACATTTCTCTTCACACGAATCTTGGCCAGAAACAAGTTATGTAATTGGCCATGGAGCCAGGTCGGGCTGCAGTAATTGGGCAAAAGTGCCAAATGGCCGGAGTTGGCCTGAATTTATGGCTAAAACTCAACATGAAATGGGCTGGGCCGGTGTTCATCTCGGTCGAGAGAGAGAAAAAATGCCATAAAACGGCTGGAGAAAAGGAAAGCGCAGCGCAGTTTCCACAACAGAGACAAGAAAATATTTACCTAGGCAAAATATTGAATAGTTTTTTGGTTTTGTTTAAAAATAGTCGAAGCAGAAATGCTCTGCGGGGAAGTAGGTATTTTATTAATGGGATTTTGGGATAGGTTTGTAAATATTAGGTAATTTAATTATCTGTTTAAACTGTAGTAACTATAGTAAATAAAAAGTCCAGAATAGCACACATAAGAGAGGGAAAAATATTCCCTTTTAGGCATTAAAATTAACTTGTTGCAGAGCGTGCGCCTAAAATTCCCAAGTACGAATTCGGGAACTGCTAGTCAGAAAAATTAGTACTGATAGGGCCCGTTAGTAAAATCGCTCATATAGTAACGATTTCTGAAAGAATAAAAAATGTTAATAAGATAATTTTATTTATAAAATACCTTAAATAAATATTAAAATAGGAACGTTTCCTTGCTCTCCTTTATAATTATTTTTCGGAGTTTCTGAAGGGTGTCATCCTTTGGTAGAGTATCTTTTGCTGGGAAATATCCCCTGGCAAAACCTGTGCGCAGCTGCCAATAGGCGCGAAAACACTGTGGCCCCAAAAACAACATCAACAACTATAATAACTTCCTGGTAAAAGTTGAACGCATCTCGTATGGCGTATCTCGCCCGGGATGATCATTTTTGGGATGTTGTTTACGGGATGAACAACGACTAGCACAATGTGAAATTGTTAAGAGTCGAGTGCCCGCCCGTAAATTTAGCTCCAGGGTTTTGAATGAAGCCAAAAATGGAGGAGATGAGTGAGCGCCACTTGAAGTACATACCAAGTTGCTTGTCAAAAATTCACTTTTTGTCTGTTTGTTTGCCGGATTGTTTGATTGTTTTTGTTTTTTGTCTATTTTTGGGCATTTTCTATTGCTGTTGTTGCTGTTTTTGTTGTAGACAGCTCATAAACATCAAATACAGCTGAACAATGCGAGTGGATTGTGTGGATGTGTGTGTGTTTTTGGAGTCAAATTGTAGCCAAGGTCAGGGGCTCTGTGAACGAACTGAGACGACAGCTCAAGTGGGTTGAGGGTCGTCTCTCGTCAAATCAATGAACCTCAGCCCGTGGCAGCCAAGATCAAGTACAAAGCCGCCCCCTTCAGAGTTAAACTGAAAACTGGTGTTTTAACCCACGAAAATCAACCGAAATATCAACAAAACTTGCAGAATTTCACAAGTCGCGCCAACTGCAAATGCCCGCATAGCCAGAAGCACCAGCAGAAGCCCGCGCTCATCAAGAGTCACACCTGTGCTTACCAGCTCCAGGATCTCGGTGGCTATAATCGCGCCCTCATGCCGCCGCTGGACAACACGGACTTCAGCAGCGCCTGGCGCCAGGTGAACAACAACACCTCCAGCCACTCCTGCGCCTATCATCAGCAGCAGAAGGAGGATACGAAGAAGCACTACCATCACCACACCTGTCCCAGACAGCGGAAAAAGTCCTCGACGTCCATTCCGCCCGTGGAAATGTGCCAACAGCAGCAGCAGCAGCAGCGGAGATCCCGCTCTGCATCTGCCAAGCCACGCCGGAACAGTTCGTACCACTCCTATGACGACTTGGACGTCTCCTCGGCGGTGCTCAATGCCGAGCGGAAGGTGGTGGCCAGCCTGAAGTACCTGTGCGCCTGCACAGGCGCCACGCTAAGGAATCTCTCCAAGAAGACCAAGGACCTGCACGCCAAGAACTATACCTACACGAAGGTAAATTGTTAGAGGTTTATCGAAAATATTTAAAGTTTTCATTCTGGAAAAGTGGTTTTTATATTATAAATATAACTGAAAGTGATATTTTCGTCATATTTTAGCATTTCTTAAATAACTATAAAATGTAGCTATTTATTCGTTGCCCAAAAAAAAGGGAAATACAGTCCCACAATATTCCTCCCTTTTTAAGAATTAACAATTTATTTGCCTAAAATTTAGATACTTTAAATATGATTATTTAAACAATTTACCGAAACCAATTAAAGTGCGAAACATTTCGATTTTTATTACTATTTATTTCATTTAATAAAACGCAATAAAGTGAACTTTTCTATTTGTAAAATGTTTACTTTTTCTCATTTTATATTTTGCACTTGCTGTTTGGCCGTGTTTGGTGTGAGGCGGTTGACGAGTTGCAGACACACATGGCCTGAGTCACATCCGGCTTAATTATGTTTACCCAATTGATTGTCTAATTGTCACTAATTAATTGCTTGAATTGCATGCAAGAATTTGAGGCTGAGGTAAGGCAATAGGCTACTAATTGTAGCTCAATTGTTGGCGGAATTTCATTGAGAAAAAATTACATTAAGAGAGCAAGTCTTTGAAAAGTTAGATGTAATTTAAAGAGAAGCTTTAGATTTGTGCAGTTCGGTTTAATTTTTCATAATTTAACTAAGATGAGATATTTTTTTAAGTCCAAAGATCATCCGAAATAAATTGTGTTTTCCTTTCAAGAACTTTGGGAAGCTTTTCAGCTTTTAATTCTTAATAATATCTGGGAATTTCTAGGCAAAAGTGCAGATGCCTTTACAGGAGACTCTGGACCACTGACCCAGCGCTGAGCTTACCTATTTAAATGTCCACTTGCATCCTATAAATCAATGTCCATTTATACTTGATATAGCGCCGTGGATTGGCCTGTAAATCATTTTAAGTAGCAGTAGTAGTATTTCCTTCACTTTTGACGCAAATGGGGAATCGAACTGAGCTGCCATAATGCGTCATTAATTAAACAACAAAAAAAGCAACTGAACAGAGCGTATAAGGCATCAGTGTTTAACCAAAAAAAAAAAACAAGAGAACAAAAAATGCCAAATAAATAACAAATAAATTAAATAAGTACGTATACGTGATATGTATGTCTGTATATTCCGCAATACGAATCAAGAACGGCGGAAAAAGTTTTTTTTTGGCAGATGCCGCTAAGAAAAAGTCGCTGCCGGCGCCGATGATCGTGAATCGGAATTGATTAAATGTTGCCTTCACATTGTATATGTAGCATATGTATATAGCATATATGTATAATAGATTGGGGAATGGGAAGTGTGTGTAAATCAGCCAGCCGAAAAAATAAAATAAAACAGAAAGGCAATTAAGCCGAAACATGCTACACAATTAGATAAAAACAATTGCAATTTCGTTGCTTATTTATTTGCATTTTTAGCAGGAAGCTGTCTTAAGTTAAAAACGAAAAGAAACGTTTTCCCAGCTGTTGTTGTTATGAGAATTCATTCTCCTCGCCTCTGTGAGCTATTCCAAGGGAGGCAACATCTCTTAATCGGCGTCTAAATTTCTTCAAGTGCAAATGGATTGCTCGATTGCCACACACACTCGGCCTACCCCTACAGTTTCCACATCGTGTCTTCTATTTTTGCAAGGCCATTTGGAAGTGTTTCAGCTGTTTCCAGATCCATCTCCCGAAAAAACCAAAGTTTATGCACAATTACACAGAAAACACGAAACAAAATGCCGCCACTTAACGCTCTGGGAAAAAGAGCGTGTTTCTGTTGTTGTTTCATGTTTTTACGAAATATTAAAGTACGACGAGTACTTCCATAAAAATTTACGAAACGCTGACGGAGTGAACTAAACATTTGAGCAATTTTGTTCGCTTTGTTTGGTGTAATCAAGGCGCATGCGGGCAATTAATTGGATCAACATGAGATTCGTGCCTGCCTGCCTGTCTGCCTGTCTATCTGTCTAGGATGGATGACCCCAACGGCCCTCCCTTTTATACTTCACCCCACATAAAATCATGTTTATGTTTTCGCATTCCCTGTCGGACTCCCATTTGGGGTCGCCCTATCTGCGCACAGAGAGCAAAATAAAATAAATAAAATATTTATGTCTAACTGGACACTGTTAAAATTGGTTTTATTTTCTTGGAAATGTGGTTGAATGTGGTTTCATTATTTTTTTTTTTTGCTTCTGAGAAGTAAAGAAGATTAATGTCACAATTTTGAGAGGTTAAAAATTGAAGATTCAATCTAAAATGATGCCACAATCGGCTTAAGAAATATATTCTTAGCTGACAGAATTATTTCATTATCACGGAATGGATTTGACCTTGTGTTGGGTTGACATTTTTATGTATTCAGGGAACTAAAATGTATATTTAGCTGAAATTTGTTATATAAACTCCTTTAGTGTCAAAAACCTTCTTTACAATCATTTATTTTCAATGGAAATAAAAATAAAATTACAATTCCTTGTCAGTTTTCTTAAATAAAAAACAAAGATTTGTATAACCAATTTTTAACGGAAAATTAATTCTAGTTCCCTGAAAGCATACAAATGTGAGCCCAACATCACTATTTAACACATAAACCTGGAAATATCTAAAATAATAGATCATATTTTTAGAATATATGAAATTGTATGCTTCTTAATTTGTGTATTTATGGATATAGCTGACTTAAAGCATATAAGTCAGCTATATCCATAAATACCCAAATTAAGAACGCTTTAAATGTAAGCCCCGACCATAAAAGAAACCTTCACTTAGTTTTCCTAAATCTTTGCCCACTTTTTGGCGGCTGCGTAGTGGGAGTATTGTAGAGACTAAACTATAACTCCTCTTAAAGCCATATTACTGGTTCGATCAGTCTGAAATTTGAGATGAAAATAAACCAAGCCAGTACTAGCCTTATGTATTTTAAAATTTGGGGGTTAAGCTTTAGCAAAATATTAAAGAAGAGAGTGCTCTCTTAAGTTAGATGTAAGACCCTAAATTGATTAAAAATCGCTAAGTAAATTTTTCTCAGTGCCGAAAAAAGAAAATCTTTTAATAGGGACTCCTCCTAATCCACGGCTTGTTGTAACTTTTCGCTGCTGTTTATTATTGGTGGGCGCCAGCACGCACACTCCATCGCCGGCACAGATACGAGTACCAGACACTTACCTCCATCGATATGAACTTTTCGTGCCATTCCCTTTGTGGTTGCTGCTGCTGTTGCCGTGGCTGTGCGTTTGTTCAACTCGCTTATGCTTATTCATTCACTTCTCGTTTAATGCTTTTTTCACGCTTTTGGCATTGCTGCGAGTAAATTTCAATTGAAGCACTTATGCCGCATTTATGTGGGACGGTTTGTGTGCGGTATTTACATAGTTTTTACATAAACACAAAAGGTATTTTGTAAAGAGCGGTTGCATGATTTTCTAATTAGAATTTTAATGCTTTGGCGTTGATTAAGCGCAAATAAGTGAAGCATTTTCCGGGGGGGATAACCGTTGGGGCCTTGGGAAATATGCGGCTAAAATGCGTGGCAAACTGCGGCTGAATCACTGGCTTTTTCGTAAGAAATATTTTCTCTATATAGAAGAATTTCTGTTTACATTTTTTAATAGGTGATTTTGCATTTACATAAATTGCGTCTTTCACAATTTCATGTTCCCTTTCATTTCCAATTAGGCCAAAACAATTTGAAAAACATTTGAATTTTCATTTCTTTAGAAACATATTCGGTTGGGCCGATCCAACAAATTAGCAAAGAATTTATGTTTCAATTAAAATACCGAGACTAGACAAGAACGAATGCTGTATTGGGGCCTTAACACTGCCAAAGATGCCACACGAAACGGAAATGGAAATGGAAATGCCAGACAGCCGAATTTCCACAAAAACAAACACATTTTGCAAAAACCGAAAGACATATTGTTTATATTGAGAATATTTTAGATTTCTTGGGCTCGCATTAAGGGGAAATAAATTAAAAATACGTCGGATATTGTGGCTAAATTTAGTTGGATGAAACATTTAATTGCCTTTGAATTGGTGGTGATCTTGGACTTTGACACAGATTTCAGGGGTTCCATAAATATTTATTGAATTTTGGAGGGAAATATTTGGGGATTTAAAATCTTAATCGTTTACAATATTTTGTAGAATTTAGAAACAAGAATAAAAACAAAATTTCGTTTGCAAATATATATTATTTTGTTGAATACTTATTTCTAGGATTTCGGGCTATAAGTTTTGACCCTGACACTGCCAAAATAAAGTTTCCACACAAAGTTTAGCGGATAACAAACATCTCTTAGTTTTAGAAAGTCCACTCCCAGTCCACTTCACCTTCACTTGGACTAATCCACTTTTCGTTTTCCTATTACAGCCCACGTGGCGCCTTTGGGGCGAGGAGCACGAGAAGAATGCAATTTTCACCGTCTACCTGAAGAAGGTGCGATACCACCGACCAACGCCCACGGCCAGCAATGTGAGTAACTCTTAAAATCAATTACTTAGCCGGATAACATCGTGGGCCGCTCAGGCTCTTAAGTGGCAACTACGACGTTGCCTTTACGGCTTTCTTCTTCCTTTAAAATAAAATATATATTTCCCTTCTCTTTGCGCAGGACTCTGACGATGAGATCTCCCACTTGGAGTGGGAGACGGTGAGAGTGCGCTTCGTGAAGGCGGCGACACTGGCCCGTCTGGTGGAGGCGCTGGCCACCGACGACGGGGAGCTGGAGTCGACGTTCATCAACGTGTTCCTGTCCACATACCGCACCTTCTCCACGCCCAAGCAGGTGCTTAGTCTGCTGACGCAGCGCTACGATGCGCTGCACGAGAAGCACTTGGAGGAGCTGGAGCAGGCGCAGGAGAGTGGCCAGACCATGGACCCCGCCTACGATCCGCATGCCTCCATCCATGAGCAGCACAAGAAAACGCTAGTCTCGGCGCTGCATGTATGGCTGGACGGATTTCCGGAGGACTGGCACGAGGACAATCTGCAGCAGGTGGGAGTCATAAACATATTTGATATTATATCCCTATACATATTTGTGCCCTTGCAGATCCTAGGCTTTGCCACCAAGCGACTGAAACGATCCGACCTGCACATCAAGGTGCTGAATCGTCTCGAGCGGCTCATCCGGCAGGCTTGTTATGGCAACGGTGGTGGCGGCGGCGGAGGCGGAGGATCTGGTGGTGGCGGCTTGGAAGGCAATGGTCTCTCGTGGCTCTCGGCCGCTGGGTCGCAGCAGGTTCAGCAATTCTTGATTCCCACACACTATGGCTCCTCGTATGACCTCACGGACCAGTTCAACGGCCTGTATCTGTCGCCCATGGGTCATGGACCCATTTACCGCGGACCCACACACTTCCTGCAGGCCTTCCGCTTCCCCCACGTGCCCGTCCGGCACTTTGCCGAGCAGCTGACCCGCATGGACACGGAGCTCTTCAAGCGACTGATTCCTCATCAGTGCCTCGGGCACACGTGGGCGCGGCGGGACAGCGGCGGATCGGAGACCGTCGTGGCCACCATTAACCAGTTCAATGCAGTGCTCTTCCGGGTCGTGTCCAGCATCCTGATAGATCGCCTGAAGCCTCAGGTGGGTTTCTTGGAAATAAGTTCGAGAATAATGGAAATATTAATAATAATTTCTTGCAGGAGCGCGCTCTGAACATTTCACGATGGATTGACATTGCCCAGGAGCTGCGCATGCTCAAGAACTTTAGCTCCCTGAAGGCCATCATTTCGGCCCTGAACTCCAACTCGATCTACCGGCTCTCCAAGATCTGGGAGGTGCTGCCCAAGGAGAGGGTGAGTCTGGTCTACTTTCCCCTTAACAACGCCTTTCTAAACCATTTCTTTATCTCTCTTCCCCCAGATGGAGGTCTTTACGGAGCTGGCGAGGATTTGCTCGGAGGACAACAATGCCTGGACCCTGCGAGAGGTGCTGAAGCGCGAGGGTACGGCAAAGAACCCGGATCCAGGCAGCGATCAGAGCGACCGGCACCTGCAGAAGCTCATCCTGAATCTGGGCACGCAGACCTCGCACGGAACGATACCCTATCTGGGCACCTTCCTCACCGACCTCACCATGATCCACACGGCCAATCCCGACTACCTCACCGAGGACAAGCTGATCAACTTCGACAAGAAGCGCAAGGAGTTCGAGGTTCTGGCCCAGATCAAGCTGCTCCAGGGCGCGGCCAACACGTACAACCTCCAGGCGGACGCCCTCTTCGATCACTGGTTCGACTCCATGCCGGTCTTCGATGAGCGCGAGGCCTTCGAGCTGAGCTGCCGGCTGGAAGCGCCGCCGCCAGCACCACGGAAGTCGGTGGTCAGCACGAACACATCGCTCACGAACACGACCAACTCGTCGACGGCCTCGATCCTGGGCCACCGGAAGACTGACTCCATACACTCCAACTCGAGCAGCGGAGCGGGATCGCAGTTCTACTGCGAGCTGAACAGCAGCACCAGCTCCAGGCACAACTCCCTCGACCGGGATGCCCATCACCAGCACGCCTCCCTCATGTCCGCCTCGAGCAGCGTGTCCAATCTGTCGCTGGACTCGAGCAACTCCGGCGGCCGGCAGTCCGGCAAGCTGACGCACTCCCAGTCGATGGGCAATGGCCTGAAGTCGCACGGGAATGGGACCACGACGAACGGCGGATCGCCGCACATCAACGCGCAGCTGGTGCAGCCCTCGGGCGGTACGCCGCAGTCCGCGCCGGACTTCTACATCATCCGGGTCACGTACGAGACGGACAACATCGAACTGGACGGGATTGTGCTGTACAAGAGCATAATGTTGGGAAACAACGAGCGGACGCCGCAGGTTATACGCAATGCGATGCTGAAGCTGGGCCTCGAGGACGATCCGGACAGGTTCACGCTAGCGCAGGTGCTGCCCGACAAGGAGCTGGTCATGCCGAAGAATGCGAATGTCTACTATGCGGTCAACACGAACTACAACCTAAACTTCATCCTGAGGCCGCGCAAGGAAGAGGGCGTGGCAGGCAGCTAGTCCACAGCCGTGCCCCTGTCCCAGCTGTGGTGTCTGGGATACGAGGGCGAGGAGTGAGGACTAAGGATTGTACATAGCTAGAGCTCGACTTGTCCATGACATTGGATATTCTGGATATTCTACTTTAAGTTAAGTTATTTATTGAGCAAGGAGAAGGGAGAGCAGATGAAATCTATTCGATTACCGATTATTTCGATAAATGGCTTTCGATTTCAGCCCCGTCAATTAGTAATTATTATTGTAATCTCGGATTTCCCCCAGACCTAGAGTTCGTTGTGTGAGTCTAGCGGAAAGTCAACCCAAAACATATATTATATAGAGACTCTACTGGAATATTTGCTGATATTTACACACACACAAGATACTATATATTTATGTATATGTACATACTATATATATACACAACCATTGATATTCTAAATGTGGTACAATAATTTTGAATCTTGGAACAGATATTACGTTAAACCAGAACTCTACTTTGAGGATTTTCAACACACACAAAAACCAACAGAGCGTATTTGTATAGATGTTTTTACCCACTGTACGTGTATTGAAAATACAAAATACAAAATATACAATTAGCGATAAGTCCGATGAGTGCACAAAAGCAGATAATGTTTTATCGATTACTTTAGCCGGCTAAGAAGTATTGTATTTGAGTTTTTGTAAGTAATCTTTACTGAAAAGAGTAACGAGCGAATGTTACAATTATACATTTACGGCCTACACTAAGGATCTACATAGATTTATACATATTAAATATGCTAGCTGTTTAAATGCTAAAATGAAGTAAGAAACGAAGAAAAACAGAGTAATATTGTAAATACATAAATGAAATGCGATAGTTTGTGTTCTTCTGCAAATAAATTGTACCAAAAGAAGGAGAAAATGTTTTGATTCTGTGGGGTTATTTGGATCGATAAGAAATCGATAAAAGTTTTTCGTTTTAAAAATTGATAAGTCAAAGATCGACAAAATATCGAATGATAATTATCATAATTTATAATTTAGAGATTAAATAGATTACAAAATCAAGAGAATTCTTATTTTACCAATTGAAATGTCAAAGATCGATAAAAAATCGAAATTAGTTTTTCGAATTAAAAATTGATAAATTAAAGATCGATAGGATATCGAATGATTTTATCGAGTTAGCGATTGAAAAGTCAGAGATCGATTGAAACCTATTGAAATGACCAAGATTGATAACAAATCAAATGAGTTTTGTGAAACATAATTCGAAATGACAAAGATCGATAAGAAATCGATTTTAAATTTTAAATGACAAAAACAGATCAGAAATTGAATGAATTTTCAATTTACAAATTGAAAAGTTCAGCTTCAATAAAAAATCGAATGAGTTTATCGATTTAGGGATTAAAAAGTCTAAAATCGAAAATAAATCGAATGAGATTTTCGATTCAAAAAATAAAATGGCAAAATACAAAATCAAATGAGTTTTTCGATTTTAAAATTGAAATGACAAAAACCGATAAGAAATTTAGTGAGATTATCGATTTAAAAATTTAAATCTTAAGAATCGATACAAAATCGAAAGAGTTTTTTAATTTAGAATTTGAATTAAAACTGCAATAGTATTTTAAAACTGTGAATAATTTTTAAAATAATTCATGCGACCCTCAACTAGCTATTATTTTGAAGCTTCCTATCAACTATTAGAAATCTCCGTTATTTCCTTTTCTGATTGGATTCGGAAAGCGCCAAATAAATCTCCACAGCCCGATCTTTGTCCGGACCTTTTGTCATTCCATTAAAGGTATTAGTAATCCAGCTAAACTGATTCCCAACTTTGATTAGCCCGGCTTTGGCCATGTCGAAACTTACCCCCCAACAAGTCGGCGGCGAAAGTTTAACCCATTTCGATGCGAGGCGCGGAGGGAAACCGGAAAAATCTGATTATCAGGCAGCCGATGCCAAGAGAACTTGGCCAAGGCTTCAAGCCAAATCAGCATCCGCAAGGCTGTAAAGGATGGGGTTAGAAGAAAGGACCAAGTTAGCGGGTCAAAACATCTCATTACATTTGCAGGCTGGCGACACACAAGCACACACACAAACGAGATGAAGGCAGTAAAACTGAAATAAATTACTTTTTTGGCTTTTTAACAACTTTTTGGTCGGAAACGAAAGCGAAAACAAGTTGCACCTCCGACAAGCGTGACCCTTCCCCAAACTTTCGCTGAAAACAAATTTCGTTATCCTTTTAACCCCCGCAGCATCATCAGCAGCGGCAGCGGCGCTTATAATTTTTCGGCCCACACAAACTTTAATTAGATCACTTCAATGACAAAAAATAAATCTCGGGCCGCAATAATAAAAGCCACAGAGCCAAATAACAAATTGAGACGAGGAAGCGGCGGCGGCCAAAGAGACTTGAAAAGCTCTCGAAAAACAAACTTTCTCCAACTATGTAGTTGGGGCAACCGGGAAAATCCGCATCAGGCATCAAATGGAAATGGAAATGAGTTGACTTGACTTGACGTTGACGTTGAGGCTGCTCCCAGGGAGGGCTGGAAAGTGGGTGGCTGGCTACATCAAAGTCGAGTGCTGACAAAAGGGGGCGAAACGGTTGTCGGGGGACTGTAGGTTGTAGTGAAAGCTCCGGGGTTAACAATGACGTCATAGTTGTGCAAGTCAAGAACACACCGAGCAAAACAATAACAATATCAGTTACAGGATTTAATATATAATGGGATTAATTATTCGCACAGCGAAGGTTCTCGATTGACGGAAGGCTTAGGATGTTGCAAGGCAGCTGTTTCTGATGTTGTGAGCATCCTTTTCAGTTGCTGGGAGATTTAATATTTTGTTGCATTTATACATGGGTTTTTAAAAAATGTAAAAACCTTTAAAACAGTAAAGTAAGCATTCTTTTTCTTTATTATATTATTTTTACAAATATTTTTTGAGTTTAATAAGGCAATAATAGCCTGATATAGTTAAAAAGGTTTCAAAACTAATTTATCTTTAACAAGAAAGTAAGCTAACTTCGGTAAACCGAAGTTTGTATACCCTTGCAGTCTGCAATTGGATCATTGAAAATAGATCCATTTTATTAATGTTGAAAAAATATCGAATTTTGTATATTTTACATTTTACATGTAGAATTTTACATTTTCGTATAAATCGACTGATCGCTTCCATGGCAGCTATATGATATAGTTGGCCGATCTTAATAAAATTAAATTCGTAATTCTTAAGCCGTAAAAAAACGCTATATCACGATATTTTAAGAAATACGTTTACAAACAGGGAAGATACATTTTTTTTACATTTATTTCGCCATCATTCCTATGGCAGCTATAGGATATAGTGGTCCGTTCCGACATATACATATACTGCGTGCTAAAGAAATAAGACTATGCTGAAAATTTCTCGATAGCTCAAAAACTGAGAGACTAGTTCGCGTAGAAACCGTCAGACAGGCGGACAGACAGACGGACATGGCTAGATCGACTCGGCTGGTGATGCTGATCAAGAATATATATACTTTATGGGGTCGGAGATGCCTCCTTCACTGCGTTGCAAATATCATGGCAAAATTATAATACCCTCTGCAAGGGTATACAAATTAGGTAACAGATCGCTCTAGAAATAATATTCACATATTGAAAATAATTCTTTGCTGCTTTTAATATTTTTCCCTGTGCATAGTACCAGAGACGGTGAGAAATGAAGGAGGTGAAAGTAGTTTTTAGCGTACAAACTCATTTCGTCATAACCGACAAGGAATAATCAATAACCCTAAGCAGACACAATGACGCAGCCAGAATGACATAATTCCACCCACTACAAACACACACTCTCACACACTCAATACATACATACGAGTGAAATTGATAAGACAGGGTCACAACTGCAGGTCAAAACAAGAAATTCAATTAGAAAGTTCTCAAAGGAAGCGGCAGTAAGGCAGTAAGGCTGCATGGGGGAAGGGGAGCCCACTAGTATCGTGACGACAGTCTAGTGTGGCCTTCTCCAGAGCCCCAACCCCTCGAGGACTACACCCTCGGCCTTAACGGTTCCCTCGGCCAAACAGCATACCAGCGCACATAGCACGTGTACATTTCCATCGACACCACGCGAAGCCTTCGAACCAAATAGCAAAAAATACAAATGGAAAACATGGGAAAAATAATGAACGATCTGCGGAATACCCTTTGCGGCGGAATAATTAAGCCAGTTTCTCAGAAATTTGTGGAGATTTAAAATCAATTAAAAAGGCGCCTAAAAATATGCCGTGATATACTTTATAAAGTATATTCTGGGTAAATTTGTGTTTTTTAACCTGTATTATTTAAAGTGGCATAGTTTTAGCTCATATACATATCTATGCATTTGAAATCCTTACCGATTTTAGACACCTTTGTAGGTTTGTGTGATTATATCCTCTAGGTTTTGACTGTTTTGAATGGGAAATGAATGTTTTTTGATATTTCACCAAAGTGATCAATTGAGAAATATCTGGGTACTGCCATAATTAATTAACTAATTTAAATAATTAATAAAATAAATTAGTTTTTATACTTTAGACTAATTTTTAGCATTTCATTTACATATAAAAGACTGTTAATATCTGGTACACTTTATTACCTTTATAAAATTTAATTATTTTATGTTAAGACATACTTAGCTTATATATAAACAGTTCGCCTTTAATATTAAATTCCGAAATAAAGGCATTTTTTGAGTAACCCCAAGCAAGCGTATGAAAACATCAAGCCAAAAAGGAATCAAACCGTTATTTTCAGTTGCCTTCTTTTGAGCGCTTTTCTCTGGCAGGCGAGAATGCAACAACGTGTCGTGCCCTCGCTCACACCAACACCCCTGCCTGCTCTCGCTATCTCCCACACAGGCTCAGGCACAGCTTCCCCAGAGAAAAAGAGAGAGAGAGAGCGAGCGAGAGTAAAGGAGCTCTGCTATCTGATAGACTTTCCAGCTTCTTCTTCTTCGTCGCAAAGCTGCTGCTGCTGTCACACGTTTTTGACGTTTCCTTTGCCAGCTGTGTTGAGTTCCTGCGTGGGAGAGAGATAACACAAGAGAGGACTCCGAGAGAGAGCGAGAGCTTTTCTGCAACCGTTACCTGGTTCTTTTTGTGTCCCAGCGGATGGGCTTCTTTTCGGTTTTCGGACTATTGAGTGAGTTACTTTTGCTGCCTCTCTCTTTGGGGAAATGAGAGTGGGATAGGAGCGGCAGATGATCTAGGGAATAGGGGCGTATTTCGGGAGAGAGCGCGGGCAGCGGGGTTTCAGGGGAGGCTTTTGATGGGCGCGGGTTTTGTTGGATGGTTTTTATGGTTACACCATGACACTTAATTGGGCGAAAGCCTCATTTATCCATTGGAAACAAAGCCATTGTATTTGGGAATTATCTTATTTTAATTTTTGAATAAAATCAATAAGGAAAAATTAAAGGGATTAGATAAGAAATTGGTCTAGAAATTTGTCATATCCCAAAGATTACATACTAAATAGTTCACAAATTTTTAATTAATCATTAAAGGAAATTAATAGAGCTCGAACCCAACATTAAAATGTCTTATCCTATGGCATTTTTAGTAAATTACCATAATAGCTTTAATTTAAAAATTAAGTCCATGTGTGAAGCTATAAAAATGTACAAGAAAAATCTATGTAACATTAATTGGGTACTCCAATATATCCTAAAAAATTAATTAATAATTCATATTTTTGTAAGAACATTGTCTCGCTTGCATCCGCAAAAATTCTCCAAGTGCACAATTACGTCTACATTTTAGGTGCATGTGGACCTGGTGCCCATAACAAACGTAACAAACGTAACGAAAACAATTACACGAAAGAAATCCTCAAAAAGCACACGGGAAACGAGACTGAGAATACAGCCCCTTCTGGTCTCTCTCCCTGCTCATCCACCTGCTCAGGGACTGCTCAGTGAACATTAAAATAACAAAATCCAAACAACGCAAACTTTGAGTGCAATACCAACAAGAGAAGCCTAGGACACGGAACCAGAGAGAGTTACACTGCCAAAAAAGTTGAAAATAACATAGCATAAATCCAGTAAAAAATTTGATAATTTTAAGATTTTATTTTATATTATTTGGGTTAATTTAGGAACTTACACTATTTTAAAATAAATATACAATGTTGACAATCTGACTAGAAAAGTCTGATTTATTTTAAACAAAAAAATGTTTCAAATGGCGAAAGATTCCTTATCCGTTTAATTTGATTAATAAAATAGCTGCGAATATTTACATTATTCATTATTAAAAAAAATGCAACGTTGCCCAATTGAGAATTTTAAACAATTTTTCCAGCATTTAAATCACAATTTTTGTCTACCTGTAGACCCAGAGAGAGAGAGAGAGTGTGCGAAGCTCGCCAGGACGTCGCCAGTCAGTCTCGGCGGGGATTCCTCTCTCGCCATCGCGCTCGCTCTCTGACTGCGTGGAAGCCTACAAAATCGGGGAAAGCTTTTGGGCCGAGGCCTCTGCGAAAGCGAAGCCCCCAAAGTAGTCGGAGAAGTGGAGCCAAACGGTCAGGACGCGGAGCTCCGCTGAAAAAATAATAAAAATATATACAGAAGCAGAGAGCGAGGGAGGAAAACTAAAAAAAAAAAAAAAAACGCAGCCCAAATCGCGCTTCGTGGAAAACCAAGAGATAACCATTTAAATAAACGCAGAGGGCTCAGCACAGAGCTCGCCCCCTGCCGAGAAAACCAAGCAAACCAAACAAAAGTAACAAACAAAAGTGTTTAAAAATGCCAGTTGAGGAAAAACGCCAATTATGGGCAGCCTAAGGCGCAAGAAGGAGAGAGACAGGGCCACTCTGGCTCTTCCATGTTGTTGTGTGTAATGTGTGAAACGATTTTCCTCCTCCAACATTCTGTTTCCTTTTTTTTTTTGGCAATATGCACGGGGCCTGTAGATACAGCCAAGACCTGGCCGAAATAGGGCCTCAGAGAAGTCCTCTTCATTAAATTGGTTGCAGAGAATTCGAAAAGAAAAATATATAGCAGCAGTAGCAGCAGAAACGGGGAAACTTTTTGAGGAAAACACCAAGGAAATAATAACCTTGAAGGCTTCTGGCCAAGGCTCTCGACTCGCCGTTCGAGGCCCGAGGCACTTCTGGGCTCGCGTACAACATGGCGTATGGTTAATAAACCGAAAATAATAAAAACATGTGCAACAAAATGTGCGTGCGTGCGCGCCTGTGTGCGAGTGTGTGTGCTAGTGTGGGTGCCAAATAAAATATTAAGCAAATAAATATAAGCGACTCCGCGAGAACTCGCAACTCTACGCGATTCCCGATGACGCATTCGAGAAGAGTAGGGCAGAAGGTTAAATTACACAAAACGTCAAATCCAACGCCACGTACGACAGCGCGTTATTCGGAGTCGCCAGTCCGAAATTCGGAATCGCATTCCTCGGTCGAGAGCAGAAACTAATAGAGTCTCCTCGTAATACCCAGTTCTATCCCAAGTCCCTGCAAATAAAAACCTACAAATTATATACACTCGGATAAGTAATACGACCTAAAAAGTGCTGGAATTACTCTGCAGAATCTTAAGCAAAATATATTTCAAAAATTTACTCAACCAGAAAATGGGCTTAGCTCTCTTCCCAGAGGGAGAGCGAGCGTGAGAGCTTGGGCCGCGAGAGAGGCGAACTCACCACGATAAAGTACAACAAAGAAGGAAATACTTTCACTCTCGCCACACAACGTGGCGGCATCGAGAGGCAGGAAGCGCATAAAGTGACAGACGGACGGACGGAAGGACGAGCGGACAAGCGGACGGCGCTGGTGAAAACTCAAAAGGGAAAACTTTTGCATGCCACAAGCAGCAGCAGCAGCGGGAGCGTCAGAAGCAGCATCAGCAGCATCAGCTGACTGGCGCAGGAAGCGCGGCAGCGGGACGACAACTGTGTTGCGGACAGGACGAGCGTCCGGTTCTGTCGCAATCAATTCAATAGGAGCCTCCAGCAAACACTGGCCACGGACTCCGCCACACACCACCACCAGCACCACCACCAAACACACACACAGAGAGGCCCCAGCAACGGCAGTTTTAATGTATCCTTAGAATTCCAAACAGGTGAGCATGCAACCCAAAAAGTGAACACACAGATAAGGCTCAAATATGTAGAAAGCTGTTAAAGGACTTGTGATACTCGCATAATAAATCATTGTGTTTAGAGTCTTGAATGGAGCGATAAGTTTGGATGTGTTTGCTATACAAAAGTTGCAAACATGTCACCAGGAAACAGAGAGATACAGGGAATATGCAAACCAATTTGATGGGGTTCCGCAGTTGTTTTCGACTTTTTATCATCACTTTTCTTGAGGTTCATAAATAATACGAAATTATTTGTAGGTTACAAAACTAAACTCTAGAAAGGGAAATAGATTTCATGGAGTTTTAATGGTTTATAACGTTCAAGAATACCTTTGCTTAGGCTGTTATTTGTCTTTCAATATTGAAATTCTTTTCAGTAGCTTTTTCTTGTTTGAAATTATTCTGGTTAACATATAAAAATAAATATGATAAATATACATATACATATATATATATATAAATGGTTTAATTGTTTTGAATTCTTGATGACTTAGAAAGCCTGTTGCCCTAAAAGTGGAATAGAAAATTGCTGATATATAAACATGAAGCAATACAAAATACATTTTCCCTTAAATATAAGTCTCTGAAGAAATTACAAATTCTTTTAGGGGCTTTAAAACATTAGATTGTAGTTTTAAAAACTGCTACAAATAAAAAATATATATTTAAATAAATTAAAACAATATTTTTAGCATAAAGCTATTTATTTATATATTATAATTGGTTTGGATTCAAATCAGTTGTTGGTTTCAATTTTAGTAATATATGCAGGCCGTGATTTTAATTTAGATAATAGTAAAAGTGTTTAGAAATAAAATTAGGCAACCTAGGATTAATTTTTGAGGACGCATTAATCGATAATCTACTGCCTCTTCTATGGATAGTCCCCTTTGATTGTCCACCACTGCTTCTCCGTTTAGTTTCTCTAAATATTTAAGACAGCTCTCCGATAGAATAAGAAATCTTTGCCCGAAAGCGAACCGCGCCTTCAAGGACGCGCCTCAGTTCATCCCTATCTCAAGCAGCGTTCGGCACTCGCACCCTTCAAACGCTCTTCAATTACAGCACTTTTATTCTTTTTTCTCAGCTCTTCACACTGCAATTTGCCTTTAATTGCGAACGCCCTCGGTGCAGTCTTAATTTGCATACATTTTTTCGAGAATCTCCGCAGCCGCGCCGCTCCCTATTCGACTTTCCACTTACACTCGTAATAACCACAACTCAGTTTCAATTAAAAGCTCAGCCATCAATTATGCAAAGCAAAAACGATGGCAGCGTGCCGAAAAAATTAGCGGAAAACAACAGGAATGTTGCATACTTTTGGGCGGCTCAATGAGCCAGAGAGAGAGAAAGAGTGGCGTTGGAATAATAATAATGATAATTCCATGCATAATTGGTTGAACTTCTGGCGTAAAAATCAATCATGCAAGCGGAAAAATAAAAATCGGTCAACCACACAAATGCCAAAAATCAAATTTTCATTTTCAATTAGTGAGCGCTGAGCGCCAATCGAAGAGCGGCACGTGCTGGATAGGCAAATATCACTCATACGCCGCATAGGTCGCTCGCAATGTCCTGTCAGGCTGTGCGCTTCCGCTTTTCGGCAATTAATTAGGCGCAAATTTTAATTAAATGCCGTCAGTGTGGATGGAAATGTTCTCCCGATGACGGCAGTTGGCACTCGCTTGTAGGTTGGTTCATGGCCAAGTAACTTTGCTCTCCCTTACAGCGCCGAGCTGTGACACAAACTCATTAAATAGTTATTACTCAGCCCATGTCTCCGGCAAGTGTCAACCACGAATGTGTTTTTTAGGTTATTAATATCTCACTCGAATTTTTTTGTTGACACTCTGTCGTTAATAATGGTTATAGTGGGGAAAAGATAAGGAGGCCTAGAATTATGGGTCAAGGTGGGTTGGGTTTTTTAGGACAGAAAATAGCGAATTACTAAAAAATAGAGAGCTTATAAGCGGATTAGTAATAATATTATTAAGTAAAATCTATAATAGATATATATATATAAATTGTACTTGTGAATGTTAAAGAAAAATAATTCTAGGGCTGTTTCTTATTTTTAATAAAGAGTAAAAGTATGAGAACTTTATTAATTTATTCTCACCACTTTTGCTATTTATTACTGCTGTTTTTGGCTGGTTTTAAAACTGAACTTTCTTTGATAAGACTTATTCTTATGAAACATTGCAAGTTCCTATATATTTCAGTTAAAATGCTTAAGTAAATTACTTATTTCTACCTTCAAACTCCACATTTTATTGACACCCAAAACCCTTATTAAAGACTTTTCTTAAATTGTATATCCATAACAAGTTAATTGCTGATACATCTGCTATCGATTTGAGGTTACGCGACTCCTTCCGGTTGCCGCAACTTTAATTACGCAGAACCCCATGGCCCAACCCTACGCAGCCGACTGCGAAGGTGAGAGAAAGAAATTCCAATAATTGTTTTATGCTATGTCAAGGTGTGGGCGACACCCCCCTTCTCCCTCCTCTCTCTCGACAATCCCCAATGGCAGTTCTATCCGCCTTAATTTTTTGGCTGGCAATCATTAAGTGGCCCAAACCAAACCAAACTAAAGCAAACCCAGTCGAGCCGAGCCCTTCCTGCGTTTAGTTTTCGGTGGCATAACAATCAATCCTGGCTCCAGGAGCCTAAGGGGGCGGCAGGTGGCTTTGGTGAACTGCTTCTTCCCAAAGAGGGCCACGCACAGGTGTCCAGTCGGTCCTGGGAGGAAATCGTTAAGAGGGAGGCGGGGCTGCCATATCAAATAATCCTTTTTTTGTTCCAGGCTCTCGTATATATGTATGTATGTAGGTATTTAGCAAACTCAAACTTGAACACTTCAAGAGCTCATTAAGTGGGCTAACCTTGATGGAGGACGGACTGGATGGGCGGGGGGTGTCCTTAGAAATGTGGCAAGTTTTGCTCTTAATTCACTTAAGACTTTTGGTTTGAGTTTGCCAGGACGCACAGCCCCGCCTCGGCGCACACATTGTAAATGGAATATCCTTCTTCCACCCATGAGGTGGCAATTGAATGAGAGACTCCGTCGTCTCTCTGTCTTTCTGTCTTTCTCTACGAGTCCTTTAAGTATCTTGTATTAAGAAAGTTTCCTCCACCTCCAGCCATTGAATTGATTGCAGGACTTGGCGCCCGAAAAGGAGGTCTTGATAAAGCGAGGACCATTCAGTAGTTTTCCATAGGCAAATAGAAAAATATTCATAAAACTGGAATTGCGATTTGTCCTTGCAACTTTTCTGCCTTTCCCCTTTCTACTCTTTTATTTATTTTTTCTTTTTTCCATTTCTGCCGTGAAAGCTAAAAAGGATGTAGGATAATAGATTTGTGTCTGTGCTAGTGCCTCGCTTAACCTTTTTTTTTTGCTGCTCTCCGTGCGTCCGCCGAAGCCTGGGAAAATTGCTTTAAATGGGTTTCTTGCCTTCGGCTTTAGGCCACGTTTCGCTTTGAGGCTTCAGCAAGTCTATTGGTGACACTAATTGCTGGCTTATTATCCTTATTTGTGGCGGACTCCCTGCGCCGGGTCTGGGGCTATCCCACGCAATTCAGCGATTATGATGACTCTGATAAAACGCTGAATTATTTATCGCTGTGCGGGGTTCTCTAAATTTTAGAGAGATAATTTTCGTAAGAGTATAAAATAGGTTAAAATAGTTGCTGGTTTTTGTTAAACTATCTATAAAGTATTTAAGTCTATAAGTTCTCCTTATGGCTTTATTAAGGCTTTTAAGGCCAGAAAAAATGTATGGCCTTTATAGGCTTTATAGTCATTTTCTGGTATACAAATTCCTTTATTTTTCCCCCTATATTCTAGAGTATATTCCATTGCTCATCGCTCTTATTGTATTTGCTGTCTCTCAGTCTCTTCTCGGCCCCATTGTTTGGCCTGTTTATGTATTTATTATTGATTTTGGCTCGGGCCCCATTTGGTCTGGCAGTTTATTTTTGGATTTTATTTTCATGACAATGGGTGGTTTATTAACTTTCAGTTAGCTGACACAATAATTAAGGGGCTTATGAGCTGCAGTTTTGGCAAGCCGAATTATGTGAAATATGCCAAACGAGGAGATTTATGGGTAAATTAATGAAGGCTCTCAGCAGAAGGCCAACGAATGACAGGCGGCGAATGGCATGTGTTGGCCTCCGTTCAATTGTTTCACAATTGAGATATATCGCCTGGTAATTTCTTTGCCCAGGTCCAGGACATGTTACTTGTATGATCCTGACTGTCAGCTACTCACCGGAGTCTTGCTTATGATTATTTATTCCCGTCATAAATTTCAATTTTCAAATGCACCAATTTTGTAGGAAACAACTAGAATTTCTGCCCGGCGTAACATATCCTCTCAACCTTCGCCGTATCCTGTGTGTGTGTTTGCTGGCCAAGTTGCGTGAGTTCTTCATTCAACTTGAGACTTTGTCGACTCGAGTGCTTCTTTGCTAACCTGAACTGAACTCCCGCCATTCGGCGGCGGGTACGTGTGTCTATATCCTGCTCCTTTTTGTTTTTGTTTTTTTTTTTCCTTTTTTTGCGCCCGAGACCAAACTTTTCGTGACTGGACAAAATGCTGCTCGGCGTTTTGTAGGAAATGCCAGCCTGTCCTGGCTGTCCTGTCTCTCGTTGGCACACAACCACACACACACACACCCTTCGTACGCCCATCCGCCTTCCCCAGTTAGTTTCATTTGCCTTTTACATTTCCACACATTTCCTACTTTTTTGCCTCCGCGCCGGTTCTGCACATAGAGAAAGCCTCAACTATGTATGTAGTCTTTAATTTTTTATACTTCCTTTTCTGCATGGGATCATAAAGTATGCGGAACTCATTTAGGACAGAGAATGCATCCTTTTTGCGATGGTTTATAGGGGGAAAGAAAAATATCTTTTTTATTTAAATGAGGTTAGAAAATATCACAAGAGTATATTTAACAGAAAAGGAATAAAGTACTTTAGTACACATTTATTACTTATAAAAGTAACCCCATTAAAGCACGGACTTCTAGCCAGTTTCTCTCCGTGTAGTTGCGTGTCTGTGCATAGACGACCTACTCAAAATAGGGGAATATGGGTGAGAAAGGGACTGGCGGTGGGGACAGCGAGACGACGCTTTGCATATTTATTTTATTTGATTTCTGTTCGCTTTTTCGTATGTTACATATATATATTTTTTTTTGCTTTTTTAGGTTTGTTGGGGACCTGATATTCCCGCTTATATAACAAACGCGACGTGTGATTAAAAATTCGTAATTTGCCCGTATATTTCGTATACCTGCGCTAGCTCGCTCACCTGCTGCTACCCTTCTTTGTGTGTCATGTTTTTTGTAGCATACCTGAAGGCGTTCCACTTCCCTGCTCGACTTTTCTCCTTCATTTTTTTTCGAGCGTGTTTTGTGCCATTTTTGCTTGCCGCTGTTGTTGTCGTTCTTCGTGCTTCATTAATATTTAATTAAAAAATCAATAGTTGACATGTAAGTCAACTTGGTTTGTTCCTCTTTCGGGTCTGGTTTGTCGTACCTTTTCCTCGGGTTTGGGCTTTTCTTTTGGTTTCTCCGTAACTTATGCATGTGCATTTGTGCATATCTTATTATAACAGATTTTCTTTTATGCCTCGACGTCGTCTACGTGACGCTTCGCTTCGAGGAAGATATTCTTAAGAAAAACCACACCCTCGATGTTGGCGCAGGAAAATTAAAAAAGCCCGAACAAAAAGCAGGAAAGATATGTGGAATATAACATTTGTATACACGTGAGGTACTTACAAAAGAGTTCGTGAATGGAAGTTTTAAGGCTTTAAATCACCTTTAAAAGTTAGTTTTAAGTGTAAGGGAACTAGATATTGTTAGAAAATGTAACCTTTAATTTTCAACCTTTCGAAACTTGATGTGTTTTGGTTATTTCTTTAACATTTCCACGCTCTCTGCTGTCAATTAATTTGGAATTCCCTCGTTTAAAGCGCACGCTTATTCCCCTATTGATCTTAGTTTGATATAAACAAGGACCTCAAATATCCAAAGGCCCCAGGTAATTGAGCCGCAACATTCTCGAGCTGATTAATACATGAACATGTGCATTTTGCATTATGTATGTGCGAGCTTTGTTCGCGTTGCCATAGTTGCGTCCTGCCTGGCCCAAGGAGCTGCGCCATTGTTCGGAGTCGGGGGGGTGGTGTCCTTGGATTATCTTTCATCTGCGGGCAATCAATATGCTCCAGAGGAAAATTGAATTTGCTCGCTGGTTATGCAATTACTTGCAAAACAAGACATTCGTGATTATGTCTGAAAAGCTTCAATTGGCTACTTTAAGGATCTTCTGGGCCTAAGTATTTCTTAAGCCTCTTTAAGCTTGTCAAGAAGACATTTATAATTGAGGGGATATTTAAATAATTCGGTCATTAAATAGTAATTTTAGTTGCTCAACTTCAGCTTGCCTTTAAGCTTAAACTTTGTATCAAAGTTGAAAAGAATATTTGTGCACAAAATGAAACACTCAGGAGCTTAAATGTTAATAAAACAAACATAAATTAAATTCACTTCCGCTTTGAATTATTTTCAAAGGGATGTGTATGCACGCAATTATAATAAATGAATACGCATTTTAATGGAATTATTCATCAGAATTTTGCATGCCAAAAAGCCAAGAGCGAATCTCTCATCTTTCCCCAGCCATTCGGCAATCAGCACGTTGCATTTTCTGGCTTATCACCAGCTTAATAAGAATACCAGTTTCCGAGTTTCTGGAATAAAATGAGAATGCATATATTCGTACATATTTCCATGCGAGTCTCGGCGCAGAGTAAACAAGGGAAAGTCACGTAACTCAAGTCTTTGCTCGGAGATCTCGTTCAAGATTTATTGACAGCACCGGAAACGGGAAATGGGCAAGACGCATGTTCCCCATGTGTGGGTGAGTCAGTGAGTGTGCGAGTGTGTGTGTGCGTTACCTTCCTCTTATTTACGCGCAATTAACCCAGTTACAAGTTCGACATGCCGCAGAGGCAAACGCCGCCCTCACTCGTGTATATCCTGCATTTATCATAATTACTTCCCCAGAAATTTACCGCCAAAAAAAAAGCGAAAGGAGGAACAAAAAAAAAAGACAGAAAATGATGATGATGATGAACGTTGATGAATGCTCGGGGCCTTAGCGAAATTCTGCAGCTTTGGTTAATGTTTTAATATGCCTCTGGCAACTATTAAGCGCACTTGAAAAGCTGAACCTTAAATGCCGGCCGCATATTAAACATCAATTATTTATGCCGGGCGAAAGGGGTTTTCGCGCTGAAATAAATTCCTTCGCATAGCATACATTAAAGGGCACTCGCACTCCCTCTCCTTGAACGGCTGTGTATTGTGCGTGTTTGGTATGCAAATACTCAAACATCGAAATGTGCTCAGCAATTATTTTGAAAATGCAAACAACTTGAAAAACAAAAAACCAACAAATGCGACAATTGCAGTTGAGCATTGGACCAAAGAGGACATTACAAGACACCCATATGCAGGACTCTACACAGGAAAATACACTGAAGAACAATGATTTGATAAACATATAAAAATGAGGAGAGAATGGGAATATTTTTCAAAATGATTTATTTTTTTTAATCAGCCTTGAAAGATATCTCTTAATTTTTTATTTGATGTATTATTTAGATACCATATGCAAGTCCAATTTCTTTCCGTGTAGACACAGTCAGATAGAACATGCAACATGCAAACTGACTAGGCTCGAGTGCCATAAAAACTGGAGTGAACAATATACAAAACTTATTTTCAAATCAAACAACAGCAAAAACCATAGTGTAGGCCGAGTCATGGGGCAAGGAGCAAAGGACGTGGGGACAGTGACAACAGCGAAACAGTTACAGTTACAAAAAAGTACCAGCTGCTGGAAGCAGACAAAAAAGGAGAAGAGGAACCCGGCACAGTGGGGCTAGGTCCTTTAAAGTTCAGAAAAAGAGTTTAAAGTTTTTCTTTTATAATTGAAACCATACAGTTTAATTTTTTGTATTATTAAAATTGTTAATAATTTGATTAAAATTGTAATGCAAGAAATGTAAGGATATTTGAGTTTTTTGGTGGTAATAAATACTTATTTTCTTGATATTAAAATAAATAAGTAATGGAACAGTAGCCGAAACATAGGTATCTGATTTTAAATGCAGTGATTAACAGGGGTAACATTATTTTAAGATTAAAATATCTTGTTTTTACCATTCGACTTAAATAAATTTAATAAATAAATTACTACATAATAAATATAAACAAAATAAGGGAAATTTGTTTATGGAATAAAAACAGGGAAATAATAAATAATAAATAAATAATTTTAAATAATAAATAATAAATAAATAATTTTAAAAACAAACGATATTTTAAGCCATGAACGGCTATGACACTACAGTAAATAAATATGCGAGAAAGGAAAGCTAAGGAAACAATTTAACTCGCTTTCGGATCACGGTGCATCTATGCACTCTCAACGGGCTCGACGGGCGCAAACCAGAGTCAGACTAACAAATTCCGAAAAATGTCACATTGCGCACATGAAAAATGTCCTTGTGACAAAGCGCCAACGCCAAGCGGCGGCAACTGCGGTTGTGTTGGGTGTGCGATCTCTGTGTATGTGTGTGTGTGTCCCAGTGCGAGTGTCAGGGTGCGAGTGCTGGCTTTGCTTTAGCAAGGTCATGAGTAAATACGTTTGGAGCATGCTGTTTTTACCGTTTATTCTCTAACAAAGCCAAGGCAGCAACAAGAACAAAAAGGAAGAATAAATAAAATAAAATAAAATACACAAAAAAAGTGAAAGAAACAAAAAGCGAGAGAGAGAGAGAGAGACAGCGACGAACAGAGAAATTTATTGTCATATGTATATATTATATGGGGTAGCTTCTGCTGATGCTTCTTATTGATATTTATACAAAATACATTGGCTCGTCCTGCGACCGTGTCAGAGTGTGTGTGTCCGAGTGTGCGTGTGTGGCTCATTTGTAATGGCGTCTGCTTGCCAATTTGTTGTGTGTGGCTGAAAGAAATGCAAATGTGTATCGGTAAATCAAAAAGGACATTATTGGCTGCTTGTTAGACGTAAGCACAATTGCCAGCCATTACGTAGCTAGGTGTCCCTGTGTGTGTGCGTGTTTGGCGTGTCCTGTTTGCCGCTGCTGTGTGTCCGTGCTTGTGTTTGTGTTTGCCAATGGTCGACCGCTAAGTGCGCTTAAGCGTCAAACCAAATTGGCCGGCGCTTTGTTCTTTGCCAGCGCTTAGCTGAAAGTGCACTCTTGCCTTCCCCTCAAACACACACACACGCGCACTGCCACAACTTTACCACTCACACAGTCACACATAAAAAATATAAAAAACACGCACACACTCTAGAGCATTTGGAGCCCTCGAAACTTATTTGCTATTCTCGCACTCGATTAATCGACGGCGCTCCGTGAATGGCTTTGATGCAACTTTTATTGGCATAATCGATGGGCAACTTTTTTTAATTGATTTCGACGGCCAGATAAAAAGTTATGGAACTTCGGGCAAGTTTACTCAATTTATTTATTTTTTGGTTCGAAAGTTGTGTGGATTTTGACAAATGGCGAGCATGTGCAATTTGATTTATTCTCACACACGTTCTCGCCTTAATGAGTTTTTAAGTTCCATAAAACTTTGTTGTCTGAATTTTGGCACTTGCTGTGCTTGTATTCACTTATAAATTTAAATTCTTAGAATTGTTAGGGATAAGGTTACTAAAAAATAACAATTTGCTATATATTTCTCAAGTTATCTTTCAGGAAAGGCAAGGTGTTATTTAAGAAACCAAAGAAATAGTGAAATTTTAAGGATAGGCGGGGATCTTGGGATATTATTGTTTAAAAAAAATCTGGTTTCATTTGAATTTAGGGTTACTTTTGGTGTGTCAAGTATTTCTTTCAGGGCCTGTCCTCTCTAATAAATTTAAGTTTTTAATTCTTTTAAGGGAAATATTCCCATTAATCAACTATTTGCTATATTTTTCACAATTTATGTTTCAGAAAAGGCAAGATATTATTTAAGAAACCAAAGAAATAGTAAAATTCAAAGTATAAACATCACGAGATATTAAGGATAAACAAAAGAGAATCCTGCTTCTTTGATTGATTTAAGGTTAAATTGTGGTGTGTTAAGAATTTGTAGACATCTCTAGATATATTCTTAGGTCCAATGAAGAGAACATTTTTAGTAGTAAAGCCTTCTCTTATTTTGTAATCTTTCTCTGGCCAAAATTACCACTTTAAGAGCTAAAGCTTTAGTCGCTATTGCTCTGAACAATATAAATAAGTAAATAAACAGTCCATTTTATTGGTAACTCCAAGTCGTTGTAACTGACATTTCAAGCCAATAAAGTCAATTTAAATATGTTGTCAAAGGCAAACTACCATTTAATAAACCCAAACACTTTGTTGAGTGAACAATATATTTGATGACTGACTGATAAACGTGACCGGCTGCTGCTCGATACACTGTGCTACATACGATGCGTGCTCGGTTAATAATTTCCGCTCTGTGATTATGATTTTAAAGTTTTCTGTGTGATTTATTTTGGCTGTAAATATGCTATCTGCAGAGTGCCATTGATTAGCCATCGCCATGAATTGATCGATAAATGCATATGTGCTTAGCTGCATTTTGGGTTTCATCCGGAAAGGGGAAAAATTGCAAATACTTTCTGGCCAGTGGCGCTGGAATGGCTCTCATGTGCATGGAGCGCGGCGTGCCAGGGCCATGGCTAAGTGAGTGCCAATGTGTGAGCAAGGCAATTTTCAACTATTTATGAGAGCGGCCCCGCTGCCCTGGCCCCGGGCGATGTGTAAATGTACGGGGGCGGAGGAACTACCCCCAGGAGAATGGCAATGCAAATGGGGGATGAGGACGCGCCACATGGAGGAGCTTCTGCCTTTGTGCTAACCTGTTTTTGTTTTGCCAACCAAAGTTGGCACATAAATAATGAAGCACGGGGCATAAGTTCCCATTGATTTCAGAGTGTGTGTGTGTGTGTTCTGAGGGGTGGTGTGCACACCATATGACTCTGGAGATTAAGCCATTGTTTGCACCGAATGTGGCGCTCAGTCTGAGCTGCGGCTTAGCGGGGCTGCGTACGCAAACAAAAGTAGTTCCGAGGGATTGCAGATTGGATGGCGGCGGGCTGAGCGGGCTGAGCGGGTGTTTTAACCCAATTCCGGAATCCGGATGGGTTGTACCTGTTACCAGAAGGTTGGGGTTGATCACAGACCATTGAAGAACGTGGATAAAGCCATGCCAGTTATGGGGAACCTCTGCTTGCCTTAAGCGGCTTAACGCTAGGAAATAATATCTGAAATTATTAGTAGTTTCAGCTAATTATAGTAACATTTGAGCCTTTACCTTTAGTATCTACTACCTTCTTAGATCTTCTTTTATTTTGTATCCCTTCCAGCTCCAGCAGTGTAATGCGCCTTGGGGGCAGTGGCATTCCATACGACGGCGACCCCCTGACAATGAGCGCAGCTGGAAACGACTATGCCGAACTCTGTGATCTTGGACCCTCGCGCTGGAGTGCCCGACCCTACGGATACCATTCGAATGCCGCCGGTTTGGGCCTCGGTCCCACATTGGGAGCCACACAGTCGTCATCGAGCGTGCCCACGGGCGGATCGGGGGGCCTTATATCGCACCACCGAGCGGTGCCGAGCAGCTTCGAGGCGGAGGACATTGGCTTGGCCTTCGGCATGATTAGCCCGCCGCCGGGCAGCGGACCCTACATGGGATCCTCAGCAGCGGCGGCGGCGGCGGCAGCGGCCGGGGGTTCCCGTGTTGGCAACAGCACGAGCTCGCTGCGCGGAGTTGGCGGCAGGAGCGGACTGTACTACTCGCCGCCGGGCACCTCATACACGATCATCGAGCGACCCCACTCGCCGCACTACTACTTCAACTCGGCGGGCGTGCCCACCAAGGGCGGCTCGCTGCCGGGACGTGGCAGTGCCTATCTCAGCTCCTCACCCGCCAGCCACATGGCCGCCGGAACGGCGGGCACCCTGCCCACCTCGACGGCGGCCAGTGGTCGGTCGATGGGCCAGCAGCACTCGAGCAGCAATGGGAACAAGAAGCGACCCATCTCGCCGGAGCAGGTGCTGCGCATGTTCGGCGCCACGCAGTCGTCATCAGTTCCTACGAGTAGCTATCACTTCAGCAACGGGGGGACGCGGGATCGGGATCGCACAGGCAGACGGAGCCCGGCCAGCAGTCCGCCTTCCACCACCCACCAGGTGAGAGATACTTCTAGATGCTTTTAAAGCCCTTCAAATATTTTATACATACATATTTATTAATTAAAAAGAAAAGAATAAACCAAGTAATACTTGGTTTAAATTAAATTGACTTAAAGTCTTATATTTTATTTATTTTACTTTCTGTTTGTTACTTAATAATTAATATATATTTTAATGGTTCTTTTGCAGATCTATCGGGATCGGGAGCGGGAGAGGGACCGCAGTGTCCCAAACATCCACGAACTTACGACGCGAACCGTGTCCATGTCGCGCGACCAGCAAATCGATCATGGTTTCGGCATTTGCGTCAAAGGAGGCAAAGACTCAGGTGAGTTAAGGGTTTGGAAAGGTGTCTAAGGCCATGGTCTAATCTTTATCCAGTTGGTGGTGGAAAATCGCATCTTAAGTCCGGAAAATAAGTAAATTCTTAAGGTGAAAAAGCCTAGATAAGTTCTAGATGGCTGTAAATGTATTTACAAATATTTTAAGATTTAAATAAGAAAATCAATAAATTAAAATAAATTTTAAGGAGTTAGTAAAAGTGTAGATAAAACCAAAAATTAAATAAAAAAAATAATTGCCAACTTTAACTGCTGCATTTACAGCAACAGAATACTATTAGTACTTAAACTGCAACATAGGGGGATAATAAAATACAAACAAGACATTTGTAAGCAAGGGGTAGATCACCCCATTTGCCGAAAAAAATAAAAATAGAGATATACCTGTACATTCCGGACACCACTCCGTTACCCCCTTCAATCTGTCGTAGTCCTGGACCACGCCCCCTGTGCCGTTTGATCCCATGTCACGCCCAGTCGGTTTTGGCTGATGGCTCTTCTTGGCTTCTCTCTTTGCCACGGGAGGCTCTTACGTGCAATTTAGTTTTCAATTTCATTTTATTGTCCGGGGCTCTGTCTCCATGTCTCCTTCCCAGAGCCCAGAGCCAGGTGTCCATCCGTCCGTATGTAGCCCCTTGTATTGGCGTGTGTGTTTGGGACAAACCGCCAGCAGCTTTGACATTTCCAAGTGCATTTTGCACCTGACTACCTTTTTGGCTAACCAGCTCTTCCTTCCTCTACTTCCACCTGCCCTGCTCTGTGTGTGTTACCTTTGCTTCATTCCCATTTCCTGCCGTAGAATTTATTTTTAGTTTGCAATATGCGGACGGCTTTAAAATCGATAAAAATCTATTTAAGTTGCCCCGTATGCAGGCTTCTCTCCATCGCTCTTTTACTTGGGCTTCCCCCCCTCGCCCTCCCTCTCTCTCTGTGTTCTTCGTCGCCATTGTGCACACACACAGACACTCACTCACCCACACACACTCACGTGCTTTATAAATTAAACATAAAATGGCTGCCGCACTCCATCCTCAGTCCACAATCCACTGCCAACTGGCTGGGGCTTAATGAAAAACATCGAAAAAAAGAGGCCCGCGAGCAGGGAAATGGGGTCTACGAGGGGAACTTTTATTAAAAATTGAATGTGTGAGTTGGCTGCTAATTGATTTCCAACCCCCAACCCTCGACCCTCCGCAGGCTTAGGCGTCTACATCTCACGCATCGAGGAGAATTCGGTGGCCGAGCGCGCCGGATTGCGACCCGGTGATACAATCCTAGAGGTGAACGGAACCCCCTTCACTTCAATCAATCACGAGGAGGCGCTGAAGGTGAGCATCTCTTTCGCAATTTTTTTGTGTCCTTCAAATATATTTAAATCTCTTTTTACATATTTATTAAATACTTTGTAGTAGCTAATGTTATCTATACTTAGACAAAAATCGATCAGAGCATACGGGAAATTTCGGGGTGGGAGTGCGCTTCTGTGCTTCCAAAGATATTTATATTGCAAATTAAAATTGATTGACACATTTAATCGTCCCTTTTTCGCCTCAATTGATGTTGGGCATTTAGCTGGAATAACATTCCTGTTTATTTTGGGAAGTTGAAGGACCTGCTATATAAATCAAGGAATACCTTATTTATTTAATCGAGAAAGGGTAGTTTTTAAATGGAAAATGATTTTAAGGAAATGCTAGCAAAGCTCTAATTTCAAAATTAATTATTTTAAAGCTCACATAAAGAGAATCATAAAAACAAAGTTAGTTAAATTCGCCTTGTTAAATATTTATGCAAAAACAAAGCCATTAAACAATTCTCTTATCGATCCTAAGTAATTTCAATAGATTCCCATAAAATCCCTTTAAAATAAACAAAACTTTTAACGATGAAAAATCCTCAGGGAGACCCTTACAATTCCATCCACATCTGAGACCTTTTCGCTTGTCTTCTCTCCAGCATCTTGTTAGCTGCCTTTCCTTCAACCCTGACAGCCATGTCAAACATTTTTTTCTGCCATCGAAAAATATCTAATTTTATTGTACACTTTATTGATTTTTAATGTGATTTTCTAGCCGGGCGGCTGTCTTGGCCGTATCGGCAGCTTCAGTTTGTCAATCGCTGGTCCTTAATAGTTGCCCATAATGGGGCTCTATCCATCAAGCATATGTACGGGCACAAGCCGATGTATTTATATATATACTTACATGGCCGTACAACGAGCCAGAGCCAGAGCCAGCAGCATTCAGTAGGCCACACATCGCCTTTTATGGCCGACACTTGACAGAGTAACCGAAAGAAAAGGATTTCCCCTCGCCGCTTGGCAGAGGCACTGCCAGCTGCCTCCAACAACGAAAGTCAATTTATTGTGGAATATTTTATGTGACACGTTATGATAGTCAATATAATTCCTGGCCATGCATATTACTAGGAGACTTAGGGATGGTCGGAGCCTGGCACATGGTGTGCCATTTCTCACGCTTTCTGCCAATTTAAACTTTAACCATTTTGGACAGAACTTGTTTGGGAGCACACTCGCACACAGTACAAATGCAAATATATATAGATATACCCCCGTATCGATTGCCGTCTGCTCTGAGCGATTTTACGTAGTTTTTTTCCTATTTATATACGAGTATATAAATCTTTATGCACTTGATACAGTTCTGTATGAATAATACTAAACCGAATACGAACATACATTTGAGAAAAACAAATATGAAAATGAAATCAATAATACACTAATACAAAAATACACTGAGAAAAAATTGGCAATAGATTAGTCGCATTTTGTATCCGCATTGTTTGTGTACAATATCCTTGGTTATTGCTATTTGTTTTGGTTTATTTTAGTAGCTTCAGTTGACTTAAAGACTTTAAAATGGGAAAGGACTTTATTTACTAAGATCTCTGAGCTGAAACCACAATGGCTTCTTCCGACAGCACTCTAATCGACAGGAATATGTGTGGATTTGGGTTAAATTCCCCCGTAAAAGCCGACCACAGACCGAAAAATTAAGGCTCCGAGCTGGGAGAGGGTGGTACAGCACCTGGGGGGATTCGCAGACCAATTTGCACGCAGCACCAGCACCTGCCCACCTGCCCACCTGCCCAGCCCCCCAGACCTTGGGCCCACACAATTTTGCGCACATTCTCACATTAGTTTTTTGGTCAGAAACAATTAAAATAATGACAGCAAAATGTGGCAAGCACAGAGGCAGACACCGAAACACAGACACTGACAGCAAACGCAACCGCACAAAAGGACGACCGGCGACCGGCGACGGACGACGGACGACGGCCAGGAGCAGCGGACACGCCCACAATTAAAGTTAATTAATAATTTTGGGGGAACAATTTCGCAACCACTTTACGTACACGTTTTTCTGTCGGCAATTACCGCCGAATATCATTTCACTTTCCTTTTTTCTTTTATTTAATTTAGTTTTTTTTGTACTTTTGGCTCCTTTTCTTCCTCCTCTCTCTTCTTATTGTTGGTTCGTTCCGTTCTGCTCGCATCTGTCCTCTCTTTGTGTCTCTTCTATTGCCACATTTTTTCTTAACGCAGAGATGTGTGCAGATATTGAAATCGTCACGTCAAATCAGTATGACGGTCCGCGCGCCGCCCACGCTCAACTCGGCCGCTCCGCTCCACGGCTTCGGCCCGCCCTCCCGCGACCCCATGTACGCCTCCATGGCACCCCCGCTCCATCCGCAGAATCAGGCAGCAGCGGCAGCGGCGGCGGCGGCCGCCTCCGGAGCGGGTCTGCCCTTCCGCCAGACCTGCTCGTGGATGGACCGACACGGCAGACCCGCCTCACCGCCCATGGAGTACGGGGGCAGGCGGAGCGAGCGAAGGGATCGGTGAGTAGTCGTTGGGATAGAGAGAGGATTATTCCCGAAATTAAATCCTTTTCCTATCAGGATACGGCGAGTGGAGCTGCTGATCGAGCCGGGCCAGTCCTTGGGCCTGATGATTCGCGGCGGCGTGGAGTACGGCCTGGGGATCTTCGTCACCGGCGTGGACAAGGACAGTGTGGCCGATCGGTCGGGACTGATGATCGGCGACGAGATACTCGAGGTCAATGGGCAGTCGTTCCTCGATGTCACGCACGACGAGGCGGTGGGTCAGCTGAAGTACCACAAGCGCATGTCGCTGGTGATCCGTGACGTGGGCAAGGTGCCGCACTCCTGCACCTCCATCGAGATGGAGCCCTGGGATGCCTACAGTCCAACGGGCACAAGGTGGGTTGCGCTTGGCTATAACTTCCTAGGACCATACATAACTTTAGGACCTACTTCATAGAGCACGCCGAAAAGGTCAGATTGCGACCATGGTGGAGGAGAAGGCGCGCTCTCTGCTGCCCCGTCATCACTTTGCAAGCCTTTCCTACTATATTGCCGAGTATAGTGCGAAAGCAATGACCATAGATGCCTTTGTTGCCGTCTTATTAGAGATGTTAGATACGTACGAGAAGGTAGGATCGCTGTCTATATGATTTAGATAAAATATAAAACCTGATATTCTTGTTCCAGCACACGCTAGTGACGGAGATACGGGAACTGGTGTTCCCCGAGGATCGCACGCGATACGACGAGATGGTCTATCGCCGGGAGCGCGATCCTTACAGCGTGGACAGGCACAGGGTAAGCAGCCCGAGGATTCCTACTTCCTTTAGGTGCAATATCCATGTAAATCCCCCTATCTCTCTTGCAGCGTAAGGGAGACCCCGCACGTGATTTGCCGGTAAGCTTTTTAGAAGATTTATTCTACGACACAGACACAATATACACTTAGTTGCGTTGAGAGACACTTCTCTAGCCAAAAACACACACTCTGAGCATGTTCAGCCAAGTAACTGTAACCACACTATGTCAGCCTTCGGTCTATCCTATAAACTATCCTATAAAGTCTATAAAGTACTATGTATATCTCGCCTATGAAATGTTTATTGTTTAGTATATCTTTCTCTTCTCGCTGTTGTCGTTGATAATTGTTGTTGTCACTGTATGTTTGTAACTTTTACTTTAACTTATCTGTTTCAACTGTAGTCCAAATACAAATAACACTTGACGAAAAGAAAAACAAGAAAAAGAAAATAAAAACAAAACTTGTAGTTTAATTGATGAACGAGACGACACACTTGATGTTTCTTGAAACTCTAAACTTGAAACCAGTTAGTGCTTCTTTCATTTCCCAATAAACTTGCATGTTATTTTCCTATTTCTCTGTTGGGAAAGCTTTCAGAAACTCGCTTACTTTCTTCAATTCGGACCTTGGCAACTCAAATTGCAACAAACTGAAACAAGAATAAACAAAATCGAATGTCAATTTTTCCAAAATAAACACCACACACACGTACAGCTTTAGTTACTTTGTAGTGGCAAAAGTTTAACACCTTCTTAGCTGTAAGAACCAGGTAAACAAAGGTCTCCGTGGGCAGTGTAAATTAAGCTGAAAACGAAAAAAATTCGAAATGAAACACCGGGGAAAGTACAGTTGACTCAAAAAACGACTTGCAAACGGTCTTTGTAAATAAACAAAATCGAATAAGAATCAAAGCCAAAGTTATCTTAGATCAGCTTAGTTATCTTTAGCTCTAGTTTTAGATTTAAGCAAAATTACTGTAAAATATCGAATCGAACTTATGTAATCCACACCGAAAAATGCACCCAAGAAAAGGATAAACCAAAAAACAGTCACCAAGAACTAGCACCGATATATGCCATCCAATATAAATATCGAAATATCAATCGAAAAGTACGAATGCACCAATCCCAGACACTCTATCTCTGTCTCGCTCTCCAGCCACTATCTCTGTCTCGCTCTCGTGCTCTATCTGCCTCTCTTTCTCTCCCCCTCTCGCTGTCTCTGTCTAGGCTCAGTAGTGATCTACGAAAGCGTAGTCTAGTACCCCTCTCACGCTCACTCACTTTCACTCTCACTCTCGAACCGACCCACTATCACTGTCTCACTCGCTGTCTGAATCGTATGCAAAACCAATTCGCTCGTTTCGTTTTCGTATCGTTCCATTCCGTACCATTCCGTTCCGTTCCGTTCCCCAACAGGTGACATCCGACGATTTGGAAATAATAGCCGCCACCGGACGGAGTCCCTCGTCGGACTCGGGCCTGGGCATGACCGTAACGGATATCCACAAGCGGTACTTAGCCTAGAAGAATACCTTGAACCCATATCCATATCCGTATCCATATCCATATTCCTAGTCCACCATCCATTCCAAAACATTCCTAAACACACTCAGAACAAAAATCGCTTTGTAAGCTAGGAAACTGCCTTAAGAATTAGGAAAAAATCTTAGATAATTTATAAAGATATTTCTAAATCTTTAAACATCTTCCCATTATTACATTTTTAACTTTTAAAATTTTAGAAAGTGTTTTTCGATATTTTGATCATACGGAGTTCAATAATTCCAAACTGGTTTCTTGAAACTTCAAAATGTAGATTAAATTTCTATATTTTCGAATGTTTCTCCTCGAATTTTAGAATGAAATTTTGTACACTTCAAAGATATATTTCCCTGAAGTTCAGGGCGGGCTTTATTTCTAAATTTAAGGGCGATTTTTATTCTGGGTGCAGGTTACTTACCTACCCCTCTATAATGTGTGTGTGTACGATAGACCCGCACTCCAGTTGCCCCATCGGCCCATGTCGGCGGGACCCATACTGCATCGAGCACATCCAGCATCGGCTTCGGCTTCGGCATCAGCATCCCATTATCAGACAGGCAGCAACCAGTCCTCATCATCATTATCGCCACCCCAACAACAGCAGGCACATCAGCAGCATCAGCATCAGCGACAGCATCATGCCTCATTGCGTCATCTGGGCGGCGCTGGATCGGGATCGGGATCGGTATCTATAGCCGGGCGTCATCATCACCGCCATCAGTCGGGACCAAGTCAATTGAGATTCAAGCAGGCCAAAGACAATGTGCAACAGGTCAGGATCGAAGCGAGTCGGTCGAAGAGTGTAGCAAAAGCCGAAAAAATTACTTTCACTTTCCCTTTAAAATATTCTATATAGATATTTCCCCCTCCTAAGCCTCTAAAAAGGTCTTAAGGAAATGTAGATAATGTGCTCAGACAAAATCTATCAAACTTTCCTTAAAGTTTCCCTAGGATTTCCCTCAAATTCTTCTTCATATTAATTTCAATTTCAAAATAAACTAGGGTTTTTCAAGTTGGGATAAGTCCATATATTACATAATCACGTTATTTTTTCTCCCCCCTATGTAATCAATTGAAAGAGTAACAAGATTACGGAATATATGGACCTATCTTAATTTAATAAAAAATATAAGCAGGGAAGAAAAAAAATTGACATTCGGGTGTATAATCTCCGCGATTTGAGATTCTCAGATCTCTGTCTGTCTGTGGTATCTATTTTATTTTCCTTTTTGTATCTTTAGTGTCTTAGCCTATCTCTTTCTCTCTCTCAATCTCAATCTTTATCTATCTGTATCTCGAACTACTTTTTGTATTTATGTCTTTCGTTGTATGTGCCGTCTTGTGTCGTGTTTATATGTTTGCATTTTCTGTCCCAACGACTCAATGTGGTTTCAGCTTACGTTTTCGTCTGGTCTCTGTTTCCGGTTATGTTGTACTTCCTTTTCTGTTTTTTAAATGTTGTCCAATTGGCATTGAGTGTTGTAATACTGTTAAGTCGAGTTAAGCGCAACGCCAAACTGAATTGGTTGCCCAGCTGAGAGAAGCATTCGAGACGCTGAACAATATATTCTGTAATTCTTTCATCCCGGCTTAGGAATACGGCTGTGATGAGCACAGAACTCGCCGGGGCAGCGAAACCCTTTTACCGGAATACGAACAAGACACGGTGAGTAAGTGATCACGAACTGATCGTGATATACATCGTAGTAGGAAACTCTAAGGGGAGGTACATTTGCTAAAGAGGTTCGATATTAATTAGAGGGAGGGAAAAAGTATGCACAGATGCTGTCAGTATATTCAATTTGCTCATTTCATAAAGTAAACCAGCTTTCTTAAATATTTTAAAAGTTTTAAAACACATTTAAGACACTTTCCGAATCATTTACTCAATCCATGAATTACCATTTCATGATCAGCACACTCTATACTATATATATAATCTCTATACATATATGCATAACCTCCTTTTGGAAACTCCCCACTCAATTTGTTTATTGTTTATTCTTTGTATCTGTAACTGTATCTGTTCTATAGTACGACAACTAAGCTAACACTAGACTTAAGCACTATCTTATGTATCGAGTATGGGGTATATATGTCGTCCCGCCTCACATCTTGTCGTGCAGTGTGCCCTCGGCCACCATGGGCAGGTGGTAGTCGCGGGGCGGCGTAAAGGGGCGCACAAAGTGGCGCCACTGCCGATGGTGCAGGGGCGGTGGCGGCTGGGTGGGCGTGGCCGAGGACGAGGACCCGGTCGCCACAGTGGCTGCCACCGCATGTTGGTGCTGCTGGTGGCAACTGTTGGGCTCGAATTTCGGGCGTGGTATGCGCAATTGTTTGATCTCCGTCAAATAGGTCTCCATGCTGCCGTCAGTCGCCAGTCGCAGGTCGCCGGTTGCCAGTCGCCTGTTGATGTTTGATTTGTTTAAATGATTTGTTGTTCTTTGGCCAAGTTGCAATCAGTGTGGAGTGGACTTTGTTCGCGAGTTTGCCATTGCACTCGCTTGGAAAAGTCAGCGAAAGTCAATAAAAAGGGTAAACAAAGGGGTATGGCTGTGGGTAGGAGGCCATCCTTTCACATCAATCATGGATACAGAGCTTAAATTTCACACTTAAATTAGTCTAAAGGGGTGAAGAGTTGAATTTTCATAAAAAACCCTTTAAAAGTAGAATGGCGTAGAGGGAATTTTGCTTTTATTTAATCAAGTTTGCAGCATAATTAAAAGAAAACTCGTTTTAAGTTTGATTTAGGGGGCAAACTCGAGCTTTTTATTCTTTATTTTTGATGAGCAGAAACTTCCTTGAGGCAGAGCTCTGGCTCCCACAACTTGTTGAGTAAGTGCAGCAAAAGTGAAAGTAAATTCACCGCCAAAACCCCCCGAAGTGTGTGCTTGTGTGTATGCTTGGCTAGAAGACAGGAAAATTGCAATAATTTCCGCAAAAGGCGTTCAACCGTAACACATGCAGGCAGCAGTCAAGTTCAGGGCAGGATTTTCATTTAGTTCGCACGAAATTGATTTGGACTTGGGCTGGGAGATCTGGCTGGGAACGGGCGCAATGATTCGAGGAGCTAAACGGCTTGCGATCCGCTTGCTTAGCCCTGTTTACACAGCTGACACCATTTGGACCCGGCTGGACTTGACTGGACCACAGAAAGAAATGGGATTAAATAGAAAACACATCAATTGGGAAAGGGGAATTATTAAAATACAAGCGATATTACAAGAATGTTATTTAATACCAATTTGATATTATTTAATGTGAAAATAATGTTTGGTAATGTAAACTCTTCTAAGAAACTACAATTTCCTCTTAAAACTTCAATTATTTTGGACTGTGCATGTACCATGAACGATGGACGATGGACGTTGAACGGACCGGGGCGCAGACCGCGGCGGCAGCTGAGTAACCAGTTTGATTTCAACCAAAACTGACAAACAACTTTTTGTTGGATGTCGCTTGTCTGGCTTACGGGGACACTCACTTTTTTTTCGAAATTACCGAGACGGAGACGGCGACAGGGATAGAAATCGAGAGAGCAGCGGAGCCAAGACCAAAACTCAAAGTGGGTCATTAGAGAAATGTACTAAATAAGGTACAAAACTTTGTCAAGAGCAAAACTTAAATGGAAAGTAAATGGTGGCAGCACGGGAGAGAGACAGAACAAGTTGTTTGTAATGTAAATAAACCATTTGGATGCGTAGCAAGAACCAGTAAAAGCACAAACAAAGCAACAGTGAGGGGCCCAAATCCGGTCTACAAATTCAATGGGTGTAAAATATATAATTATGAGATTGAGCCCGGTTGGAAGGCGACTTGAAGAAGACATGTCTGTCAATAGAAAACACTTTTCGTCTGCCATCATCATAATGAGAACCTTAATTGAGGCGAGGGGAGTGCGCACCCGTCGGAGGTGCTAATTCTTGAATGCTGATTAACCGTTATGACGAACTCTTTCACGTCCATCCATTAGGCCGTGTTAGCAATCCGGACAGCTTGTCATATTTTGACATTATTAATTATACCCAACTGGGCTCTGCTCCACGCAGGGGGGCTTGGGTATAGGTTTAGGTAATTACGTTACCTTTTTGGGCACTCGTATCCAGGGGAATCGCTTTAAGCTCTTCTTTATAGCAAAAAATCTAACTCAATATCAAAGAGATACGAGATCTGTAGCCACAGGAAATTACTAAAGGTATCTCTTTAACTGCTTATTACTTTGGTTATTTTTTAAAATATGTACCAACAAAATTCTTTAATTTCCTGAAATTCAAAAGTAATTTTTATTATTGGTTTAATTTCAAACATTGTAAGCAGCCTAACAAACTTATTTAAATAAAATCAAGTTAAGTTTGATATTGGGAGAGTTGAAACCATTATGATTTCCAAAGAGATAATTCAGTAACGACAAATTGCCTGTTTTTGCTGCCTTAGGCTACTTTTTTTCGGTCATCTCAGTTGACAGTTTCACAAGCCTTAATTCGATATGAATTTCCAAAACCTTAATAAGTTTGGCCTTGAAAAAGCATTAATAAAATCCAGCTTTGGCAACCCCATCGATGCGGTGAACCAATCGTGAACTCTGTCCCCTTCAAGCCTCAATCCCCTCCCACTCGAACGCGAATGGGTATCTAATGACAAAGAGGTGCCCCCGATTCCCCGTTAAAGCCCCAGACTCCGACTACGCAACGAGGTCAATGGCATGTGCTTTGAATGATGATTGTCAGCTTTTCGATTCGAGTTACAAACATTTCAGCTACGACTAGAGCTGCGGCTAACAGATAAAAAATAAAAAAATACGAAAAAAACATCATCATCAGAGCGTCGACATCGAAACTTGACTGCAAAAGTTTGCAAAGTCATAAATTTGATTGATTTTGAAATGGTTGCCCTGAGCAGCTTACCGAGAGACGCAAAATGATTGGACAATTTGAGAGAAAAATCGTTGGAAAATGATGTGTGTCTTACGCACAAAATACAGTTAAATGGGCTGGCAGGCGGCAGACAATTGACTGAAAGTTTTCATTATTGCTGGGAAAATTCTCTTTCTCTTTCGCCTTCTGGTGTGAAAGTTGTTGTGTCTCCCGGTTTTCCGGGAGCCAAAGTTGCTCCTTTGGTTCTGGTGAAATTTCTCTGGCTCCGCCAGCCCGAACCTTACTCATTTTTCGGGTTTTGTTTAAACTTTTTCAAAGTTAAACAAAAGGTGAGCACTTAATTCACACTATTGTTGTGGTGATGAAGTCAGAGAGATCAGAGATCTCTGTTGTGACACTGGCTATGAATAATTCTGTGTATATAAAAAAATAAAAAGAAAAACAGAAACCCAATTCTGGGGCTAGCTCATTGACCTATAAAGCAGGTCTGACAGCTGACCGACTGCTCATCCGCTGGCCGAGAATAATTTATCAAATCTCGCGATCGGCTCGGATGAGAACTGGGTCAGAAGAGTTGACTCCGAAAAGATTGGTAAATTGGAAGCAATTTTTATGAATTGGCCCTAACCATGCGTTACTGGAGCAATCTCCATTAAGTTTCGTTTCTCGGCCGATGTTTGAATTCTTATTTATGCCATTTCCAATAGCAATTACTTTTCGGGGCCCTTGGGCTGGGACAGGCACAGAGACAGCGAGACATTCGTAAAGGCCTGTCCAAAAGCCATTAAAGGCATTTCGCTCTTCGTTCTCTTGTTTTATGCCCATTTCTTTCGAACCTTTCGCGTTGGCTTTCCCCCTGCCGGTGGTGTTTTTTTCATTCTGGGTCGAAATGTTTAGCAACTACGGGTATTTCGCAGTCCCGCCACTTAGAATCCGTCAGCAGGGGGAAAGACGGCAACAAATCAACTAAAACCGCTGCCCGACTCCAGTTTCGGTAATTAAAAAAAGAAACAAATAAGAAATAACAAACCGAAAACAAAGGAAATTAGCCCAGCCAAAAAAGGTGAGAAATAGAAGTTAATTGAATGCAAAAAGCGAGGCAATAAAGTTGTCTGCCGCAATTTGCGATTGTTGTTGCCCAAGAAGGCCCCCGAAAACAGAGCAGAGCGCGATGATATAACACACGGAGAGGAGAGGTGTACCAAAACTTCTGCTGGCTTTGTTATTATTTTCGAATTTATGCAACGATTTGCCAGCAAACAGAGCGCGAAATGTAACGAAACGCGAGAGATTTGTCAACTCCACTGGCAACTTGTTTCTCGGCCAATTTGAGCCCAGGTAATACGCACTTTTAGCTGATGCCTGTGTGGCTCTGAAAAGTGGTCCCAGTGCTCCGACTTCTACTTCAGCTGACTGCTGTTTATGTTTCTCTGAACCTCACGCTTGAAGCTACGACGCGCGACTGAAACTGCAGACTTGGCTGAAGGTAGAGCTCTGCCCGAGTCCAATCCACAATTGTAGTTGCTCATGTTGCCGCTTTGGTTGCCGCCGCTTTGGCTTTGGCTTTGGCCAAAAGCCAGCCAGCCAGCCGCAAAAGCAGCAGCGGCAGCAGCAGCAGCGGAGCTACTCTTTGTTGGCCAGAGTTGTGGGCAGCCGGCGAAGAGTTTGTCAGAGCGGAAACAAAAGACCGAAACCTTGTAAAACGAGCACAATCGAACTTCAATAAGTGGGATAAAATCAATGAGTTTTTTTTTGGGAATATCCCTCGAGAGGCGTCCCAGAACTTCAGAAAATTATCTAAGATGGCCATGACTTTTCATAGAAAACAAAAAAAAATGCCAGTTACTGGCATTTCTTCTATTTCAATCATATGTAAGCAAATAAAGGCTTTTGTAGGAATATTCTTTAAACGGCAATTTGAAAATAATTATCTTCGTTTATTCAGTATTTTACTGAACTTAGGTTGAAAAATATATTATTAATATACATATGTTATTTTATTATGGGTCAGGTTTCTATTTTGAATTTAAAATACTATGAAATATATTTAAGAAATATATTTTAAATATAAATTATATTAAGGCTTCTATTTAGAAATAAGTCATAAATATAATTACATTTTATTTACATTTGGCAACTACCGCCTTTAAGCATTTAATGGTGACATTGTTTCCTTTGAGATTAATTTGTTTTTGAATTACTTACACGATCCCAAATATAATGTTTAAATTTTATTGGAAGGTGGTTTCGCTTTATCACAGAAAATCACTGAAAACGAAAAGTATTGAGCAAGATTTGTACTGATCTACTAAACAGAGAACTCTATATTTAAACCCACTGACTTGTATGTCTCCAGAGATAGCTAAAATAGTTTATTTAAATATTTTAAACCGTATCCAGCTAGGGCATTTCGCAGTTGGCTCAGCTTAGAAGCATACATCATCTTGGGCCTTTTCTTGTTTTGTTACTTTGGGTTTTGCTTTCTTTGACGTTTTGCCACTCAACCAACGAACGTTTCCCCAGTTACTTTTTATGGCCTAGTAATGTAAAAAATTACCCACAGCGACGACAGAAACAATGGCCTGGCCGATTTGATAAACAAAGATTGTCAATATTTATGACTAAAAATTATACTGCAATTATATCGCGGAGATTTACGGGGTGCTTACGCTGTGTGTTGTAAGTGAGTGCTGGATTTACGCAATGGTCAAACTGGAGTGACAAATAAATAAAATGTATCTGTGGGATACGATACTGCCACTGCGGTGGTAAACTGCAGTTGACAGCGGCGACTGCAGCTGTGCGGCGGCGTTTTTTGTTGCCTCCATTTTTTCCTCCGCTTAGTTGGTTTTTTCTTGTATTTATTTTCTTTTCCACTTTGGTTTTGTTTTGCTCGGGCATGACGTAAACAGAAAATTTGTTGTTTTTCCGCCGACCGAATATGGCGGGAGTTGATGGCCAGAAAGGCGTTTGCATTTGGCATTGAAAAGAGATGATGCTCATTAGTTTAGTGTTGTTTAGCGGTAATTAATTTTCCCTCCTCGCTTTTTCCCTCTCTCTCTTCCTATCTCTTTTCCATCGTCACACGCGGCGTATGCGCAACGGATCGAAATCGGTATCGGAATCGCATTAATTGGAAACAGGAACAGGTAAGCCTCGATTTTCGCCGCATTCGCCGTTTGTTACACTTTAAGCACTTTTTCGAAACTATCTTTTCGACACACGCACACACCAACACGCCCACAAATAAAACACATAAACATATAAACACCGAAACACACACACACCCCAAACTGAAAAAAAAAACACATAACAAAGGAAAAGTCCAATAAGGAAGCAATCGTAACCAAAACAAACAGCCAGAGTCTTGTAAATATTTAGCTCGCTACTCGTTTTAAGCCATTTCTCTAACTTATTCGCCCGCCGGCGATTCGTGTGCATAATTTTGCATTTTCCCCGAAATGCAACCGGGGGCGGGCGGGACCGTGGGCGTGGGTGTTACGTGCACAGGCAGAGCGGAGCTTTCGAGAAGAAGATTACGGAACAAAGTTTTGACGTAACCCAGGCTAATTAGCAAGCGAGCGCGTTTACGTAGTTGCAGGCATAGTTTCAGATCCGGGCTTAGTCGTAACTGCGGCAACTTTAATTTCAATTGAATCCGAAAAGTATGCTATGCAAATTTTAGAGTCGGCAATCGGCAACATGTTTGTGTTGCTAGCAACATTTCAAGCTAAACAGCATTTGTTCCCAAGAAAAGTAGCTTAGGAACATATACATAGAATGATCATTAGTTATGGTTTAAATAAATAGTTTTGGACTTGCAGGCCCCCTGGGTTGTATAAAAATTACTTCCACCAATTACTTAATATATTAATCACTGAAATATATAAAATAAAATAGTTTAAAGGGTTATGCCACTCTAATTATAAATATATATACATACATCAGCTTAAAATTTCATATATACAGCTAAAGTATCAACTAAAAATCATTATAGATATATACAAAATTTTTAACATAAATTTTAAACCTAAAAACAGTGCATATTTATTATATTTTAGTCTTTTCAATATTATAGAGTGGCCTAGCCCTTGGAACCTTAAATTACTTAATTTAAACATTTTTAGTTACTACATTAGAAGTCGAAAACGATAAAATAGATACATCAAAAAACCCATATTGGTCAAGATCTTAGAGATATAGTTTCAAACTCTCATTTTCCAATAGATCTTCCTAGTCAATCTAAGTAGTTGTGGTAAAGACATAACTCTCTTGAAAACCTATAATCTCCGACAAGTATTGAGTATCGTAACCGTAGCTTGACTAGTTATATATTAAAATAAATACAAACAACTTAGGAACCCCACAGAGACCCACAAAGATTCCCCCTCTATTTCTTTCTTTCTTTCCATTGTCTTGTCCTCTTAACCAGCACACACCGATTTAACCCCCTGATTTCCACTCGAGTCTCTCCTCATTTCACTTGGCATATCACCCCACTAGCACCCCTTTAGTTGTTCCATCCATAACCATCTAGAGTCCAGATTTTGAGTTGGATCCCGATCCGATCCGTGCCTCGTACTCCCCGAAATTGTTCTCGTTTGTTCATTTGTGTGCATTTCAGGGCGGCTACTTAGATGGACTGCGTTCACATTTGGGTGGTTTAACACAACGTGTCAAATCATGGTATTGGGGACGACCTCTAGTAAGTGCCAATGTATTTTTCGTTAAACGTTAAACAATAAACGATAAACGAAAAAAAAAACAACAACAAATACCTAACTAATAATGTAAACGACACCAGCAACCACAGCATAGAAATTGTGTTCGCAACTTGAGTGGAATTTAATTGTCTGCGAAATGTTCTCACAGTCTTTCTGCATTTTGTTTTTCTTTTGGAACAGACCTTTCGATCTGCATCTCGTTGCATTCAATTTAGCCTGAACTTAGTATTGTTGCTATCACTCTCTCACTCGCTCTCTCTCTATCTCTGTTTACCTATCTATCTCTCTGTAACTCTGTCTCTGTATGAACTAACTTAACTTAAACTAAACCTAACTAAACTTAACTGTTTTGAATGTGCATTGCAAAGACTGCAGGCCCCTGCAAGTGCCGTAAATCACATCTTAAATTAAATTTACAAAAAACTAAATCAACTCCGAGAATTCGGTTGCATTTCCAGCATTTTTTGTGTTGTATTCGTAGGATTGTGTTTTAGTTTTGTGCTCTCTCTATCTCTCATTCCAAATCGAACTTGCTTGCCCCACAAGTTGAACCACATTCTTGTTATCATTGTGTTTCGTTTTTTATTCGTTTTCGTGGCGCACTCAAAAACTTTTCATATAGATCTCCTTAGTCTCTTTTCTCTGTAAAGTAATTGTCAATGTAAGTATCTTAAAACAAAAGCTAAACAAGACACTGAAAAAGTCGACATTTGCATTTAAAAGCGAAAGGTCAAGCCTTCCAACGAACCGAAAAAAAGTAACAAAAAAATAAGAAGAAAAAGCTTGAAAAATACATTTGCACATTTACGCATGAGTCACCCCGATTTCTAAACACACGCCAAAAATATCCAATATTCGTACAAATATCGAACAAATTGGTCTTGGTTCACCGCCAGCCATTATCCACCGATCCACCGATCCACCATTCTCACCGATTCACCACTCACACATCGATTTGTAGTGTTCTTCCACCTTCTCTTTTCATTTGCCCTGTAATTAGTGTAAACCCCGATTTATGTTGGCCTTATTTTAGCTGCTGCTGCCCCACACACACACGTACACGCACTCCTACACATATCCTAGTTGTAGTTAGCAGCTCTTAGTCCTGTAAATCCTGTAAAATAAGTTGAAGTTTCCGAAGTTTTAGTTAGCGCTTCATTCGGAAGTATACTCTTAGTCCGACCTAGTCTAGCTACCGACCAATCTAAGTGTCTTAGTTGCCAAATCTTGCCATTAGCTTTTATAACTAGAACGTATTTTGCTGTATAGTCGCCTTAAAAAGCCTTCAAAATGCACAAACTCAAAGCCAAGTACACTCCCTGCCAAAAACTAACAAACATAAAAAAGAAACACACACAGACAAGTCCACAGGATACGCACACAAGCACTCGCATATTCATAACTTGCACTTGACACTCAGCTTAGTCCAGGATACGAGCCGCATATGAAGGTGAAAGTGTGTCTCAGTCCTTGGATAAAGTGAAATTACAGAATAACTATCCGCTTCAGCCCGCGTTTATAGAGCGGTTTCAGAATTTATTCGCGGAGAATTCGGGCATTCCCAATATATTAACCCCTTGTAATGGCAACATAATGATATTTCTTTGTAAAAATAAAATCAATTCAATAAATTAATAACCATTAAAGCAATTACTTACGTTTACTACAATTTTGTTAAATAAAAAAACAATATAGGGGTTAGAAAAGTCACTACCGTTTTGAAATAAAACAAATATGTCCAAAAGTATGTTACAATATGTCACACCTTAAAGATGAAATAAATTAACACTGAATTTGGTAACTCAAACATTTTATTGCATACTTTCAGACCCTTTGAAAAGTTATTTCAAAACCCTAGTGAACCTATTAAACTTAACATTTCGATTTTATATAAGGAAAATAGATTCATATCGAAAATTTTATTCACAAATGGAATTTGGTATTTTCAATATATTCCCATAACTTTGGGAGTATCAGGAAAGAAAATTAAAATCATTTATACGGGAACATTTAACATTAAGGGGAACATTACTTTATTAAAAAAATTTTTTTAATAAAGAAATCTTAGGAACTTTGTTTCCTGCCATTCAAAGGGTTAATTTCAGTACAATGTCAAATTGGTACATTTCCCGGCTCTTCCTTTCCCCATTTTAGATGATCAATATTCCGAATATTCAATTGAAGTTCATTTTGAAAGCTTCCCTTCCTCCGATAAGCCACAATTTGCGATATCAAAGGCCCAAGCCACTGGCAAGTCAATCAAGCAACTGCGAGAGCTTACATCAACGAATAATCCAATATGGTGAAAGGTAACGAAAAATCGAGTCCAAGGGAAATAGATGAAAAATGAACCATGAAAACTCGTCTACGATTCAGGCAAATCAGCTTCAGTTCAATTCACTTCGAATGCCAATCCGATGTACACACTCTCCGACTGTCTCCCCCTCTTTCTCTACTATATCTCTAAAGCCCTCTCTCTCTCTTATTCTGTAGCACGCTTTGGCCAGAATCACCGACCCAAAAACCACCCAACCACCCAATTTATCCCACCGTAGAGTGAACTGTCATACTTTATTCAATTAAATCTCTGTCTGAATGTTTGCAAGTGAACGAGAACCAAAACCAACAGCAAACACTCGCAAAAACGGCTGAAATCAAGAACCTTTTTTATATAGTATATTCTAAGCATATGTATCCACACTCAACTAATACAAACTACCAAGAAATCAACAACGTTTTTAAAATCTACTACCAGCAACTACAACGAATTCTTATGCAAATATTTCTACTACTTTCATTTTACATTCTAAAAACCGATCAAATGTTTGCTCACTATGCAAAACCCAATTAAAACAAACAAAAACTTTGCCAAACACACATAATGTGGCCATATGTATTCGAAAACCGATAACCGAAAACCAAAAACCGAAACAAAATATATGAATAGGAGTTGGCCACAAAACTCTCACGGAGTTTCGATATGAAGGAGGAAGGCGGCACATTGCTGGGCGATAAAGGTGTACGAAGGCATCAGGTGAGTGCTACTCGAAAAATCTAGTGCAAGCACACTAACTACCAGATATCTACAACTATATAACTGAATATACAACAGCACTTGAATGCCAAACAACAACAACTTCAATAATATGACTAAAAGCGTATGCGAAATAATGAGTTTCGGTTCGAAATTATCCAGTATCAGTTATCGTCGGTTTTTTACAAAATTTTATACAATTTGGTCACTCCCCCCGAACATTTCATGACTCATTCCAAACAAATCACACAAAAGTTTCTCCTCTCTCTCTACTACTTCTACTATTATATACCTCTCTTTACCTAACTCAAAAATAAACTGCAATTATGCCATTGAATATTTTTGAACTAGCAATATATATGTAAAAATTTGAATTGGCCTACCTTTACATAGCTTGAACCGTTACCTATTGTTTGCCCCACACACGTAAATAAGAACAACAATATCTACAAAGATCCCCAGATCGACAAGGTGTTAAATTTGCTTGCCTCTTACCAAATCACAAAATCTATTTAAACCAGCTTGAATCAAGTTACCTTTTGATCAAACCAAAACACAATTTGAGCATTTACCTTATCTTAGAATCGAACCAGTAGATCCTTGACTTGGTTACCAACGACTAAACCTATACTTAAAGGAAAATTGTGCTATATATCGAGACTATCACTTCACGAGTGCGACTTGTCTATTTTTCAGTCCATGCAGCGTCTGTCAGCGGAGCAGAATGGTGGTTCAACGACTGAACAAACACATGAACACAATCCAAACGTCGTACCTGATCATAGAGGCAACTTACACATTACAGTTAAGAAAACCAAACCAATTTTAGGTATTGCTATCGAAGGTGGTGCTAATACAAAACACCCGCTCCCTAGGATAATCAATATCCATGTGAGTATCCCTTCTGAGTTCGGGTTGATTTAAATAATTAATTAATTCAATTTGGCAAACAGGAAAATGGTGCAGCATTTGAAGCGGGCGGCCTTGAAGTCGGGCAACTGATCCTGGAGGTGGACGGAACCAAGGTGGAAGGTCTACACCATCAGGTAATATTTAATATTAGCAGAACATTAGCATGCATACTGCAAAGCAAATGTATGACCGCTTGGCATCTAAGAGTTTATATGCGCAAAAATGCAATCCTAACATGCCTGGTAGAGGCTCTACTTTAAATCTTATAGAAAAAAATTTTTTTTAATTTAAAAAGGCCTATAGCTAGCGAAATAAAAATGTATATTCAATGTTTCTTTGTTAAGGAAACAGGAAAATATATTTAAATTGCTGAGAATGACTTACTTATACTTTTACTTTACTTTTCCAGGAGGTCGCTCGACTGATAGCCGAATGCTTTGCTAATCGTGAAAAGGCTGAAATAACCTTCTTAGTTGTCGAAGCAAAAAAATCAAATTTGGAACCGAAGCCCACGGCGCTGATATTTTTAGAAGCCTAACATTTGCTTGCCCTGCCGGCCAGTGACCCATTGGAACGCCAGAAGCTGGAGTTCCTCTACGAATGGGGCATCGATTTAACGGAGACGCCAAAACCAATGCCAACACCAATACCGCTTACGAAAGCCAAGAATCCGCCGCCACTGCCGCTGCCCCACGAGAGCCACAACACCTACTACGGCAGTGCGGCGACCAGCAATCATCAACCTCATCCGCATCCGCATTCGCATATGCATCTGCATCCACTTCCTCAGCAGCAGCAGCAGCAGCCGCAGCAGACACACACAAGCAACAACACCAACACACAAACGACACCAACAACGGGAGCAGCAGCCGCTGCGAACAAGCAACAACAGACACAACAACAGGCCAACACCAACACTAAAACCAACACGCCCACGAAAGCGTCGCGGGAGGCGACTCCCACCCGGGAGCAGCACCAGCAACATGCCACGCCCACACGCACCCAGCAGCAGCAGCAGCCGCAACACACGCCCACGCGACAGCAGCAGCTGCAGCAACGCAACGAGCAACGCGATCAACGCGAGGACCAGCAGCAACGCGAGCAGCAGCAACACTACCGCGATCGGCAGCAACAGTTGCGGGAGCAGCGCGAGCAACGCGAGCGGGAGCACCAAAGCGAACACGACTACGATCACCAAGGACACCACGCACACGGACACCACCATCGGGAGCACCACGACTCCCACCACCAACACCAACACCACCAGCAACACCAACACCAACAGCAACAGCAACACCATCACCATCATCATCCTTCATCGGCATCACAGCAGCAACACCAACGCTACAGCAGCAGCAGCAACAGCTACAAAACTCATAATAATTCCGTTTACCAGTAAGGAGAAACCGAACGCAGAACTCAAAACTCAAAAAACAAATGCAATTCCAGCAATTGGAGCCACGAATTTTTTGGAAACATTCCTTCAAACTGCAACAGCAATTCAACCAGTAAACAGTTTAATTGTGCTAACTTTTATTGCAAAAACAAACTCTAAATTCCCCCAAGCCCCTCATGCACGCCTCTTTCTACACTGAACAAAAAAAAGCGCTTGACAAAATATTCCCGAAAAATTGGCCTGCATTTCGCTTAGAAAAATGCTGTAACATTTTTATTTTGGAGTGTCTATATCTTAATTACAACAGAGTGTTGTAATCCAACCCGCTTAACTAGGCCCCTGTAGAAATGTGTTAACTAATTAAAGCCGTTGAGATGCTCTAGACAAAAAAATATTTAAAAAAAGTTTAAGGAATTCGAAGTCGATAACAACAGTTTGAAATATTCTAAAATTATTTTTTCTTAGTTCACTTGATTGTAGTGATTTCGATAAAATATGACCTACCTTTTCTAATCGCAAATTTCTTGTTGAAAACTATAATTTTCCATCACATTAGGTTTTTGAGAAAATAGGTACCAAACTTTGCTAATTTCAAACGATATCTCTTTGCCTCAAAAATGTGACATGATGGAAAATATATTCTTGTTAAGTAGAAGAATTCTTATGCAAAAAAGCAAGTCCATCGTATCACAGAAAAATAAATCTATTAAAATCTATTTTAAAAATATCAAAAGAAAAATTTTAACACTGCCAAGGTTAAAGAAAAATTACATAAAAACTAAATGAAAAACTAGAGCATCTCTCTCCGAAACTCTCCCTGAATTACTACATACTTAGAACCAAAAACCACTCCAATCCTCAAACTAGAATAACCTGAGCCAGGACCTAAGCCAGACCTTGGGAACAGAACCCTAATCCAACCCAAGAACCCCTACTGAACCACTAACCTAAACGCGCTAGTCGAAATGTGTAAATCTGTGTAAACTCTAAAACATATTATTGTATGATTATTATTACTATTGATTATCGATCGAGCAACGTAGACGTTAGACAGTTGATCATTACTTGTTTAAACTAAGGGCCGACGACCAGTTTAGGTTCTCGAGAATACTGTAAGAGCAGACCCCCGGAAGCCCCCAAAGAGAAAGCAACCAAGCAAGAGCAACCGAATAAGGCATACATTACATTAAGAAAACCAAGAGCTTAAAATGTTAAAAATGAACACGTTAAATATCTAAAAAACAAAAGAAAATCCCCTAAACAGTAAGGAAGAAGCAGACGATGCAGAGAAAATTTAAGAAAAAATCGAATAGCAGGCACGGACACAGACACACACTCACTGTAAAATGTAAAGATAATAACCAGCAAAAAACTAGCAATGAATTGTCGCTTTTGTTAGATTCAAACACACACACACCAACACACACACACGAGTATACACATACATATGCACGGCACGGCACCCATACACACACGCATGCATATTGCCAAATTGATTGTATTTACAGCAGCTCTAATTGAACAACAAAAACCAACAACAAACAAATATGAAGCCCACCTAAGCAAACGATAATTTGTAAAAATTAAAAATAATCGTAAAATTAACTCACAGAACATGTATAAAATTATAAATATATATTACGATACGAGAAACCAGTAGCTACGCCCACAAACACTTACAAGCACACACTCTAAACACACACACTCGAACACCAACACCCTCAGAAATACTTAGCCCGGAAAGCGCATCAAATCTAAATTTTAACCAAAATATCAAAATAAAGTCCTTAGGCGTGGTGGGATTTATCGAGAGATTGAGAATATCGATTTCGAACTCAAGTTTCTCGATCAATCTGACCGCTTCGAAGGCATATCCCTGTTATTAGTACAACTTAAACTGCACACTGCACAATTTTTGAATGTTTGTTAAATGTTTTTAAGAGCAACAGCCAACACCAGGCGAATCCGCTGCAAAATTGTATTCTCCTCCTCACCTCCTCTACTTAGCTAAAGGAAACCCTCCCCCTCACGCCCTCAGAACCGATCCCAACCCAACCCAATCCGAATCCAGACCCTTAAAAAAAATGGTAAACGAATTATGAAACTGCTAGGGAGGTAGGGGGCCTCTACGCCCGCTCCTGCCACTAAAAGTGCAACAAATAACATAAACGCTGTAGAGAACAACAAAAAGAACGCTTAAAATTTGAGGTTGATTGGCATTAAGTAAAAGTTAAACGATGTTGAAGCGGAAAGAGCCGAGCCGACAGGGCGCGATCACGAGCAAATAAAGAAAAATAATATATAACGAGTATAACAACTTTAACGGGGCACTTCGAACACCGGATTGTGCGAAACTATAACTTCATATGTATTGTGTAAAATATTAGCAAGAGACAAAATCCTTTTTATAGATCAAAAACGAAACTTAAACAAAAATTAAACCAAGTATTTTTCGCTCTCTCTTTCACTTTCGATTATACGATCTACGATCTATCTATGTATATCTCTGTCACTCACTCACAAATCAGTCAATCGTTCAGTCAATCGTTTCGGCAAAAGTCTGTTGATTTCGTTTGTTGTGTGTGATAGTGTTTGGAATTAAAACGGAACCCTTGCATGTCAAAAGAGCAATTTGTTCGATTTGTGTCTACTGATAAGTGCATGGTCCTTGGCCTTGGCCTTGGCCGCTCCTGATTTGATCATCGCAGATCCTCAGTGGAAACCAATTCTCTGCTTAACTCTCTCTTATTAACTCTCTTTGTGTACTTACTTATGTGTCTGTGTGGAAAGTAAATATACGAAATTATTACAATTGAATCGTTATATGAGGTATTGTACTTGTATTTTTGTTGACTATTATGTAATTAAACGCTTTACTGAATATCAGTTGTGTACATTTTTTAGCTACGAATGGAAATTGAAATTTGAAAACCAAAATTCAAGCAAAAAGCTTATGCTGTTACTTATTGTTAGTGAATTTACCAAAACAAACAAAAACAAAAATCTAAAACGTAAAACTCAAGTTGAATTTTCCAAAATTTATAGAAACAAAAACAAAGAATATATAAAATAAAAATCATTTTGCAATGTTCATGCGTGAAGATCGAGAAATATATCAAGGGGACTGCCTTGTACGCCTTTGTATATTGCGGTAGATTTTGACGAGAGGGCTTATCTTAAACTTTGAGAACTACGGGATAAATATCTATTTAATATAATGTATACATTAACCCATGCGGACTATAAGCCGCATGCTATACTATATCTAAATTGTAAACGACAATGACAAGCAATTGTAAGCAAAAGATGAAGAAAACAATTTCAATTTCAACTTCAACAATACCCCCACACGCAAGAACACCCACACTAATGAGGTAAACCATTTATGTGAATTAATATGTATAGTACTATGTATAACTACGATTACAGACAAACAGCAACAAGGCTATATCTATACGCTATATGCTAATAAAAGGGTAAACGGCATTTAAACTCATTCAACCAAACAGAAACCGCATCGGACGGGAAGGAAGTGAAAGCTTATAAATACCATATTGAACCGTATATGTACCATACCATATAGATCCACACACCCAGAGCCATGTACCACGTAAATATCGTATCGTAAATAGCAATAGCCGATAGTTATAGCCGATAAAGATAATGGATAGCTAACACTTACCGAATAGCAAAGCCTCAAGCCGAAGCCGGAGCTAACTTGTTGTACGATTAAGATTGAGCTAGACTTTTAACCAGAGATAATCCAACTTGTAGATATATCGATATATCACATATATAAACCATATATATGATTGTGTATATTACCGGATGAGAGAACTCTTATGATTTCCAGGTCTCGCTTTTCAGTTGATCCCAACCAAAACTATATATATCAAGCCCCTGACCCTGAACCCTTTATGCATTCAGACCAGACCACAAGAACAACCAACTACAAAAAACAAACTGTGCCACCTAGTACATAACAAGAAATGGTTATATATCTGTATCTGCTATATAGACACTATTGACACTTACAACTCAACTCGGACTTGTATTATACCTAGATATATTATATAGAGAGACAAGGAAACACTCAATGCTCACTTTTATATTTTTTATCATACATACATACATGCAAGCATATATATCAGAAAGCTAAAGAAACGACACAGAACGAATCGTAAGCACCGTAAGAACCACTGAACCACTACTAAATCGAAGAAGGAGCATAGGAACCTCTCATTCCCAAAAGAACATATATTTCTATAGAGTGTACAAGTTCTATATATGCCTAGATATCCGATATCCGTATGGGTTCCATTGCTTTTTAGAGCCTATTTGCTTTGCTTGCGAGACTAAATTTCCCCAATTATCCCTTCCCGACTCCCTCTGTTTGTTTTATCCCTCCAATCAAAAATCAGAGAATTAGGAAATATAACACCAGGCATAAACGCAAAAGATCGAGCTAAACTAGTGCTTAGTGTTTAAAGGTAAACAACTCCAATAAAAGTATTTCAGTTGTGTATATTGTAAAGAACAATTATGAAAGAACAAGCATAAAGTTAAACATTTAAAGCATAAACAAAACAATTTATTGAAGCATTAAAAGTAATTGTATTTATCAAAATTAATACAACAAATCTAAGGCATTAGCATAGCAATGATAATGGTATATATATATATATATAAATTGAAATGGAAATGAACACAAAAGCGCTGATTTAATATTATATTATTATTAATTATATAATTGCAAACAACAAAGTGAAAAACAAATGATATTGTCCTTGGTATTTACATATACATAAAGAAAAACAGCAAACAAAAACAAGAAAAATAAAAACAAAACGTTTTTTTATAAAACCGAGCCTCTGGAATTGAACTGGTTGGGCAAATCTGTATATATATCTAGATTCTAGAATAATTAACCCAGCAGGTACATTAATTCAAGATTTTTCAAAAGCACCCTGCTCTCCGAACAGGTTGGGCAACACGATTTGCATTTTGGCCAGCTTGTTGTGATGCTTCGTCTATTAGTTTGCTTTAAACCCTCCAGTAGATCACACCGGATAATGCCGCAGGCCGATCTCAAGCTGAGTCCACATGACCAGCAAGTGCTGGACTCTATCTTTAATCCCCTCGAGCTCAGTAGCCTCCAGCCCAATGACGCGGTGCCCGCCGAAGCCGAGCTCACAGATCTGGAGCCCGACACCGAAGCTGTGAGGGCGTCCAGGAATCTGGAGCTGAAGGCCATTTGCTTGTCCGAAAAGGGGGAGCTGCCAGAGGCCCTGGAGCTCTTCCGGCAGGCCTTCGATCTGGCCCAGAGACCCTCGGTGCTGAACAACCGGGCTCAGACTCTGCGACTGGCCAAGCGGGATGAAGGTAGGTCTCAGATATTATGTATTTACATTCATTTTTTACACTAGTGAGCAAATAATGTTCACTAGTTCAATAACAGTTTTCATAAGATTTTTCTATTTTTAGAGGCCCTGGATGACCTAAATAAAGCCATAGAGCTGGCTAATCCTCAAGAGAACCGCACTAAGAGCCACGCCCTGTGCCAGCGCGGGGTTTTGTATCGTAAGCTGGATAATTTGGATGCAGCCCGCTCGGATTTCGAGGCAGCGGCTCAGTTGGGCAGCAAGTTTGCCAAGGAACAGGTAGTGGGTGAAATTACACCTCAAAAGATTTCTAGTAATCCTTGGCTCTTTTTAGCTTGTGGAAATCAATCCCTTTGCAGCGCTCTGCAATCAAATGCTACGGCAGGCGTTCGACCAGCTTAAATGAAGACGAAGATGAGAATGCCGGGAATCCTCGCTGTGTAAGGGGGCAGTGTCAAGCTGACTGAATCAGAAAATGCTGTAGAGGTTGAAGATAAAACCATAGAAAATAGGTATGAAAAAATAATGGAAATGGAAAATACCAATTAAGCATTAAGATGTGCTAGATACTATAAACGCGTTTTAATAAAGGCCTTTTTTTTTTTAAATACCTTTAAAAGTTACCTCAAATTTAATTAAAATATACTTAACATACTTAATTTTATCTGCATTTAAACGATATGAAATTCATAAGTCTCGGGCCATATTTTCCCGCTTCTTTTTGGCTAGAGATGCTAGTTGGTGCACATCGATGGGCCAAAAATATCCTTAATATTCCAGTATGACCTTAAAAAATAAATATCTTACAACCTCAAAATGTAAAGAAGGTATGTTTTGTAATTATACCAGATATAAATCGATCCATAGAGTTTTCCTGAAAAGGTTTTAAGGTAACATCATTAAGTGTGCCTTGACTTTCCATTTGGTTATGGGTACTAATTCAAACTCCCAAGGAATTCATTCGCTTTTCGACTGCTGAGCAGTGCAGAGCTCAATATTTTTATTTATATCATTATTTTTCTTTAATTTTTTTACCTTATTTATTTGATTTTATTTTTAATCAGCAAAAATAGTATTTAAAAGTCAAGAATTGCAGAGAGTGGGAGTTTGAGATCGACTTGAAGTAGCTCGTCTTCATCTGCTCCCGGTTCAGGCTAATGGCGGTTTTTTATTTGATTTCATTTTCGTTTTTAAATAGCTTAAGCAGTTCTGTGGCAGAAAGCGCCAAAGCACGCTAAACATTTGGTAATTTTATTTATATATATTTATTTCATTATTTTTGATATGATTTTTTATTGATTTTGAACCTTTTAAACAAACCAATGTAGGACATTGGGATTACACGTTTCGGTTTTTGGTCGTATGGCATACAAATATATATTTGTTTTTGTTTTTAACTCATCGTGGCTTATGTTGTACTCTAGAAAACTAGTTGTGAAAAAACTTCTATTATCAGATGCATTTTTGAAGGTCTCCTGTGCATTTTCTTAATTGTTTTTTTTTTTTTTTATATTTCTAGTTCGAACTAGGAAACATATTAGGAGAAACTTGGATGGGGATCGGCGATCTAAGCATAGTGTGGATCTTTTACCGAGCTTTTAATTCCACTGAATCCCTAAAAGACCACAAGTGGAATGTAAATTCGGAGAATAATTTTTTCTGAGCTTTGTACTTTAAGCTGCTTTTCAGCTTTTGTACGTTTTAGATGTTTGAGCTTTTTATGCTTTTTATGATGTTCAGCTTTTTCGACTTTATGCTCCTTTACTTTACTTTTGCTTACCATCTTTTTTACACACTGTACAAATTGTGTATAGTTTCTTCGTGTAGTTTTTGTTTAAAGATTTGGATGAAGATGTAGTAGAAACTCCTACAGCATAGCTAAACATAATTGTTCAACGAATAAATTAGGTTTCAAGTTAATAAATAAATTATTAATAATAATAAATATCCTTATTTTTATTTTGTTTTACCAACAATGGGGCCCTTTTTTATTCTTGTATATTTAGATGTTTACATCTAGCTTTACGGTTGCCAAAGGTATTTCCTTCGAACTTTATAATTTATAATTAAACTTTTTATGTCAGGTTGAAGGCTCAAGGGTAAACCAAGACCATTTCCAATAATATTAAGCTATTTCAATGATATGCCAGTGTCCCGATAATAATACAATCCTGGCAATAGGTCTGATCTCAGCATTAACTTCGCGAAAGTGTGCTGAAGTATAAGACGATCTGGCGGCGCAGCCCGAGCCGTAGACTTTGATTTGACTAAAAGCCAGGGGCTCGTTAACATAAATAAAACTTAATTAAACCCAAGGCGCGGTGTTTGGGGAGATAAGAAGTCGGTCGATCGACCGGTGGACATCTCGTGCAAGCTGCAAAAAGTGGCACGTGCACCGCAAACCGCTACAGAGCCCAGATCCAGGACCAGGTCGTGAGCACTCCGGGGTTTTACACACACGAGCAGACGAGCTGGGAGTTGTCGAAACTGAAAATAAAAAAATGTAAGGCCGACTTAGCGAACCGAAGCTTTAAATACCCTTAAGGAAAATCCATTCATTCGAAGTATTCTGTAATGAATGGCATTTAAAACCACAATATATGTAAAGGCTTGGAAAGATTAATTGGATACTCTTCAGTGTCAGTGTTAATTTTTATGGGAATTATCGGAGACTTGTGGGAGATTTACAAATGGTTCAAATGTAAAGAGCTTTGCTTTGGCCAATATTGAGTTTCCCCTTCGAAAGGGTATCCCTATACAAGCGGCAAAAACGAAAACAGTTATTAAATGCAGCAGGCTCTTGTCAGATTGCAGCAGGCTGGCTGCCAATTCCCCGATTCCCGATCCTTGGTCCACCAAAGCCCAGCCCGATCCCCGATCCCCACGACCGCAGGCCAAATTAAAATAAACGAAAGTGGTTTGGGCCCAGGACGAGGGAGCCGAGCTCGGATTCTTTTTAGCCTTTGCGATTTTTGTGTAAGGCAGCGGGGCTGCGGTTTTGTTTTTGGCACACGCTCTACAGGATCTCGGCTCCCTTGAATCCTCGGCGATGTAAGCGCGCCAAGCTTAACAGTTAAGCGAGTAACATGCATAAGTATGCTGGCTGTCTGCTGGGCCTGTAAGTGCGGTACTTATTTCTGCTTTGTCCTGCTTTCCTGCCGAGGCCTGGGCCACGATTGCGGTCAAAAGACGCGCGTCCTGGCACCAAAAACGGCTAAAAGCAGGTGCACAGCCGCACCGGCATTCAGGAATAAAGAAAAACTGCCAGCTAAGCAAGAGGCAGAAACAAACACAAAGGAGTTTTGCTGCAGGAAGCATTCGACTATGTGATGTCCTGCAACATGGAGAAATGAATACATATTTGATTACGTTATTATGCATATTTACTAAGTCGAGTTTTTAGATTTAATTTGTTAAATAAAGCCTAGTAACCTTCCTATATAAAATATACATTTAAATTAAATATAGCCACTTTTTTGTATGTTATCATAATTATTATAATACTTATTGCTTACTTATTTAAGCTATGATTGCAATGACTTGAGCACTGCATACCCTCTGTATACCCTGTACACCCCAATGCCTATTATTACACGGCATAAATGCTAAAAAAATAATGCCAGAGTTAAGTGGTTATCTAGATACGAGTAGAATTCCTTCTAGGGAGCGTCAAACTCGACGAAGGGAACTCAATATTTGATTGATCTTTTTACATATTCCCGGATGAGCAAGGGAGTGGGGGATTGCAAGGCCCATGTGGAGGATAGGAAGTGAGCTCGTAGGTAGGCCAGCATTGCGATCCTGCGTCCTGCGTATCCTGCGTCAGTTGTGCTGAAGCCACAGCGAGAGCGGGGGAAAACGCCATATGCTGCACTTGAAGCGCAGGCAGCAAAGGCAACCAAAGGCAGCGGCGGCCAAATCATTAAGTTGAGGTTAACGGTTGGTCCCGAGCAGGATACCTTTGGTCCTCTTGGGTCGAGAGCGGAACCAAATGCTCAATCTTGACCGGAACTGTAATTTGATCGAGCAGCGCGCACAGATATTAGATACGATAAAATCTTCCATCAGCAGCAGCTTTTTCCTGCCGAAAATTATAAACTAAGCTCCACTAGATCGAGATTCTCCGAGAGGAACATCTCCCGGGTTATTCACCCGTACGATCGTTTTGCCCAACAGTTGCACATTTCTGGGTCCTTTTTTGCTCTTTTTTTTCGCCTTCATTTCTGGCTCCCTTGTACCTGGGTTCCTGGGTTCGGGCCTCGGGATTCGGGGCGCGTGCCTGCTGTCGTCGTCGTCGACTTGGTTGGGTTTCAGCTCGGTGCCTCTGTATCTGTGTATCTGTATCTGAGCCGAGCGCACATGACGCTGCTCACCTTTAGATTGTTGCCTTTCGCTCTCCTCGGTCGAGGTTTCGGACCTGAACTGTAATTCAGGCTTCTGCTTATGCAAATATTTTGATCAGGACGCCGAGACGAGGACAGTTGGAACTCAACAGGATGGCCAAAAGGAGTAAGTAGAGCTCAGAGCGAAGGGCGATGTCAAGGGGAACTGGTGGCAAAGTTGAGCGTCTCTTAACTTTATTTTAGTAAGATATATTTATTATTTTATTTCAGTAAGATATACAATTTAAAGTTATCAGAGATCCGAGATATTACAGGAATTCATTGTGTGTATATTGGAAAACCTTTCTTTAAGGAAACCCAATAAGAGGTTGAAGTATAAACATATGTTGAGGATTAACGATAATAAAAGCCATTTAAAATTTCAAATATGTAGACAAAAGATATTTCTCTCTCTCATAAACATTTTCGGAAGTGTTCCTCTTCTAAATAACCACAATCTGCCTTCCAATCTGTGCCTTTTTTGTGATTCTGCCTAGATTAACCGGCTTTAGGTTTTTGAACCTCTTCTAATTGGTGACCAACCGATCCGACTGGCCAAACAAACACATAAATCTCCCCAGCATGGACCTCCTCCTGAAGCCTGCTTCCATCGCTCATACAAGACGCGTTGACATTTATGAATTGCATGGCAATTTACGCGACACAAACCGCCACGACACCCACTACCACGGTGATCACAACAACAGCGAAAACCATAACAGTGGAGAGTGCACTGAGAGAAAAAGCTAGAGCTTAAACATATATGCATGAATATATTTTAAATAAATAATAATTACATTATAGCAGAATACTTAAGTCAGCTCTTGATTGCAAGTTCCTATGGGGTTTATAACCAAAAATAGGAAAAGTTCATTATAATACCTTGGTTAATGTTATATTTATCCCTTCATTTTCTTAATCTATTTTCTCTGCCTGCAGTCAGCGCCACACGTAGCATTCTCGGCCGACAATTTACACCCGGGGGGATAGCCCGAGAACTTGGGAACGCCGTGAAAACCAGGGAAGAGCTCCCGGGAGCTGTGGGCCAGAGATGCGACTGGCGCCGACTACTCGTCTTGAATGGGTCGCTAAATCAAGCAATTATGAGGGCCTTTGTCGCAAGTAGCGGGGCAACAAAGTACCCAAGTAGTCAGGAGCCAAAACCAAAACGTATGCAAATCAGCCGCCCGGCCGAGACGGACAGGCTAGAGGCCGCCGCCAGGAGATAAGGGGAAATCTGTTCAGTTCGGTTCGCTTGCCAATGAATTGATTTTCCCGGTCCAGGGCCAGCCTCTGACTTACGCGGCTGACTGGCCGGCCAAACTGGCTAGTTTATCGGCCAACTGCCACGCCCCCCGCTGCCCTGCCGCCCCTTCGGAGCCCTGCCACACACTGCATATATGCAAAGCAACCGCCAAAGTCAAAAGAGAGTTTCGGGAGCTCGTTTTGGTGCCGCAAAGCATCCTCGGCCGCTGCTGCTGCGGCTGCGTAGAAGCCGCACGCCACATTTCAATGATAAATGTTGCCCCAGGGCCCAGTCCCAGCGGCAGTCGAGCACTGGCAAAAAAATTGGAGTACTTATTCAACTAATAGGGTAAAATTGCAAACTACATAAACGTATTAATACATACTCTAGAGCCTGTGTGGGCGCGGAGTATCTCCTTCAGTTTGCAGAGCTCTATCCATTTTTGTGTATCGGTTTCGATTTTAGCATTAGGTGCCAGACCCTGTCCTAGATTAAATTAAATTTAAGTAAGAAGTGTAGTCTCTTGGGAAGGAAATATGCAATTTCAAAAGAAAACAAACTATAAACAGGGGAATGCTAGGAATACTTTTATATTATATTAGTTTAATTTTTTTCTCTCAGTGCCTTGGCAGTCTGATGTCGGGTTAACCAGCAGATTGCTCTTGGGCCAAGCGCTATTTTGGGTAAATTGTTTTATTGCAGTTCAATTGTTGGCCGAGCTTCCTTTGGGTTTGTTTGCTGCCTGGGATCTTGTCAAGCGGCGCTCGTTGGAGGTCCCCGAAGCGAAACACAGTAGCCGCAGTTAGCAGCAGTAAATTACCGTCCTTAGTCGGGGCATTACAACTTAGTTGAGCGAGATGATCGGTAGAATAAATTAAGCAATTAAGCTTGAAGGGAGTGAATGTGTGGCTGTGTATTGTTTGCGGTTTTTGGAAAATCAGTGCGTCTGTTCTATGATTTTGAAAAGGAAAGAAATAAAGAGGTTCTATGTTTTATATAACTTTTTTAAGTGACAGTTTAGTTAGTTTAGTTTTATTTATGCAATTTTCATATGGAAGAAGTCTTCTACCGGTATTCAATCATTGGATGTTGGTTAATGATTCATTTAATATTTAGGTATTTTAGCTTTCTCTCTGATGACTCTATTCATATTGGTGATTACCGTCAGGACCTCCGTTTCTTAGCGGTTCTTAGATGGTAATTACTTTTAGGTAGTAGCCCCGTTCACCCTTTGGTAGAATCCTAGATCTCCATTGCAGAGTATCATCCCATCGTCTACGGTAACTCTATATAGATTCCCCTTCCGATCTATCTGTTTGCATCTTTCGGCGGCCGGGCAGATAGCCCTCTCGGCGGCGGTTCCTCTCCCATATGTCTAACCGTAAGCGGAGATTATGGCATCATTTGGAGGTCTTGTGAAAAGTTAATAAATGGCTTATCTCCGCCGGGGACGACATGTGTTTGGCTTAATTGTGTCAGCGTGTGGGTTGCCATTTCGAAAGTCAGCCGACCAACCGACCGATTCCGATTCCAATTCCCTTGGCCCCGGCCTGGCCTGAACCGTCCTGAACTTTCGCACAGCGCCGGCTCCAGAAATGGTCAAAATAGTAGCAGAAGGAGGCGGAAAGGAAAGGTAGGGTAAGGTAAGGTATCGTAAGTTAACCATTTGGCTGCTAATTACGACAAACGACAAACGGCGTTCAACTGTCAGAGATTTGTGCGGGCGAGACCCCCGGTCGGTGCCTTATTTGTAGCCCGAAATCGTTGTCGTGGCGCCACAGCCCCTCGAGGAGCTGGTCGGGAGCCGAAATAAACACAGTCCTAACAAGCCCCCGACATTGTCCGCGAGTGAGAAGTCGCTGGCCCGATTTGTTAGGCCTCCACTCCGTCTCCAAATAGGGCAGGCCATTGGAATTCAATCTTATGGCCATTTGCAATTAATATCGAATGAAATTGAAATAAATTTCATTTAGCCACCTAGCGGCCGGAACGAGCTCCCTTCCCAACCCAGTATCCCAGCACCGTATTACCATAGATTCCAGTGGCTTCCTGCGGCACTCGCTGATTTTCATCATGCGAATGGGGTCTGCGCTCTCCCTGCAACTTCTCTGGTCAACGGCGAAGGCAACGGCAACTGGCAACCTTTTGGCTTTGGGCTAATCGCCCATCGTGGCTCCTCGGGGCTCGGGCCTGGCCCACAACAGCAGCAACAGCAACAATAATTTTATCAATTTTGTTTTATAATTGTGCGCAGACGCAGTCGAGGGACAAAAGTTGGCCCAAAACAAAGGAAAACTAAGCAAAGCTAAGCAGAGCGAAGCTGAAAGAAGCTATTCAGTGTGACCAATGGTATCCGAAATGCAAAGTGCATATCCCACTTGCTAAGGTGGCCATCACTTTTTATAGAAGTTATTTTTATGGTTACAAATATATGACAAAATTAGAAAGGTTTTATTTTCTTTGCACTCCTTTATTTCCTTTTAGATGTTGACCAAAATTCAACTATTCAGCGGTATGGTAAATATTTGTTGGCCAGTTAAATAACTATAAACATCAATAAATAAAAATATATACTAATTAAGGATCTGATTCTGGATAAAGCTTAGTTTTTGATGGATTACAAAATGTAATATATAGGATCTGAGAAACCAATTAATTATTTCAAAATTTTATCGTTAATAATTATTCTTGGCATTATCATTGTGTTCCGAAATCAGGTTTCAGGGCTATCCTTATGTATATTCCTGAAATTAAACTATTACTTTTCTAATGGGTTTACTCCAATCACTTTTTCAAAAGTACTACCCAACTCTGGTCACACCTCAGCTCTGACTAAGCTGGCCTCACTCCCCCTGCTTCGTTGGGTCAAAGCAAACTACGCAGATTTCATTGTTAGCCTCGTTGGCAGCATGTAAATGTCCGTCTTTTGTTTTGCTGGCTGCCGTGGCAGTGGCCCAAGTGGCCAACTGTTGGCCCGACTGGGCCTGGTCCGTTGTGGCCGCTGCCGCCGCCGCCTCTGTTGTTGTCTTAAATTAATACCAAATTGTCAACGCTGGCGAAAAGCTGCACAGCGCGCCAACGCCGCATGATAAGAGGCCCAGTAAACGGCCAAGAGCCAAGAGCAAGACCAGGCCAAGAGCTGGAGTTGGGAATTGGGAACTGGGCATTGGGAACTGGGAGACGGCTGACTGCATCTGCGCATGCGTCTGCACCCGGGGGCTTCGCTGCTGTGCGCCGCGGCTTTCGCTCGTTTTGGCCGATGGCTGCTGGTTGGTCGGTCGGTCGGCCGGCCTAAGGTCTTCGATGGTCGTCAATTGATAGCCAGATTTGTGCAATTATCATTTTAATAATTGCCAACAATCTGCACGATATGAACCGACGACAGCGACGACGACGACGACTCCTACTACGAGTCCCAGTCCGAATCCCAATCCGACTGCGACTCCTCCTGGTGCTCGTGCTCATAACCAGTAGCCGGGCAGTAACCAATGTCGCCTCGCCGTGGGCAGCGTTCCGGCCTCCATTTGTTGCCAAGACAATTATAATCCGCATGGCCAGGCTACATAATAATAAATTTATTACAGATTTCCGTCTGATTTGTTGTAAGGAATTTTCAGGCACCAGCAGCCGAAGCAGAAGCTGAAGCTGAGGCAGCCCCCTGACCAGCACCCACTGTGAGACAAATAGAGAATACTTAAATGGTCTCTCAGTGCTTTAAACGATGTCGGCAGATAGTACGATAAATCAGCAAGGATCGGTGGCCAGGTGGATTCGTGGCGAGGAGAGCCGAGCGGAGTGGAGAAGGTTCCGCCGGGTATGGAATCTCAGCGACCAAGCTGGTGGGGGAAACTAAGTTGTTTTGGTAAATCAATTGGTTATAAATAATTTAGGAAACTTGTTTCTTAAGTAAGTTAAATATTAGTAATAAAATTAGCTTCATAATTAAGAGGTATACAAGTTTGCTTACCGCATTTAATATTCCTAATATATATTTAGGACATACATTAAAAAACAAAATACATTTGCGATTTATGCAACATAATCGGAAGGATTTTTATAGTTTAAAAATACAACATGCTGCAAAAAATATTGCTTGTCTAACTAAATGGTGTAAAAATACAGATGCTTTAAAAATAAATATATGTTTTAATCCAATGCTTTCAATCTTCAAGTTTAGGTGTGTCAGAGTCCTTCCCAAAGGAGATTTCGAAGCCGTAAGGCCAACATCTGGAAATCATAAAAATCTCTTACCATTGCCGATCATTCCAGCCATTCACCAAAGCCACTGAACCATTCATCACGCGGTTTCCATTCAGCCAATCCAACTTCTAACGGTCCACGCGGCCCACACAACCTCCGCCGAAGCTGGCTGCAAACTCACCTCACCTGAGCTCACGCCACACTCACCACGAAGGTAAACCCGTTCCGTGTGTGCGCGCGTGTGTGTGTGTTACCCGCCCTCTCAGCCGCTTTGGCCAATCAGCGATTGGCGGGCCGAGAGCCACGAGCCACGAGCCAAGAGGCCAAGTGCAGCGGCATTTCCGAGTGCGATTTGGCCAGGCGGGAGCGAGGAAATGGCCAAAACGCTGCACCGGGGCTCTCGGAATAGGAGGGTGTCGTAAATAAAATGTCGCTGATACGAAAAAAAGCAGAAGAGGGAAATTATTTACGACTGCTGCACTGTTTTTTACCGTGCTGCATTGCACTCAGAAAAAAATAGGGGTATCCTGAGAAGTCGTGATATGATCGGAGAAGTGACATGGTTTTATGAATTTTTTTTATCAAATTAATGCTTCTATAAGAGTATTTCTATATAATTGCTCATTACTGAGACTCGGGACATAATATATCAATGATCTAATATATCTCTGCCTGGCCTCTGCCGTCGCACGCACTGTATACACAACCAATGTGGTCAAAATGTAGTTTTGTGGGCCACAAATTGTGCCTTAATCTAGCCGTTTTAAGTCTTAAATTGACACTAATTTGTATGCAAATATTACAAAAAAATGTAGCTAATTTATTATCTCATATCTAGCACATACGCAAATATCTAACTATGTATTATATGATCTGTAAATAAAACTCCAATTAAATTTTTATAGGAAAGTAAACTTTGTATTATAGTTTTTAAAACTTTGAAATGTTTATTATTTTGGTTAAACATTTAAAATAACCGAAATAGCTGGGCACAATTTTCAGTGATTAAAATCCAAAGTATCCAAATATGAATATTTCTCCGAGTGAGCCGCCACGACTGCGCATATCGGACGATGATAGATGTGAGCGGCATAAGGTGAATCCGTTACACGGCTATAGGGGTTGAGGGAGTGAAGAGCCGGAGAGGTAGAGACCGAGGCACGCGCCCTTAACCATCCGTCGAGGAGGAGAGAAACGCCGCCAAGCGCAACGATGCCACCGACTTGAGCCGGCCCTCATCGCGGTCGAAATTCCCCCATTTTGGCCCGCTTTTCAGGCCTCGTAGCTACGTAGCACGCTTGGCTAGATCGGCAGCGCCCGTGGCGGACTCGTGTCCATTGGAATGTCGGTGTCGCCTCAACGTGGCACATGTCCTTTCAAGGAAATTGCGCCAAAAAAAAAGACAGGAGGGGACGGAGAAAAATTGCCGACGCGTCCAAAGGAAAAGGATCGTTAAATGTGGAAGTGCGCGCCCGCCGCGTCTTCTTCTTGGCCCGTTTTCAAGGCAGGTGTGGCCCGCGCCAAGGATACTCGTAGATAAACTGGTCTCGTGGACGAGCCAGGACGAGGTGGCCAAGCGTGGCGAAGGACCAGCTGAGAAGGAGGACCTCGGACCGAAGAAGGATAAGCTCGGGCTGGGAAAAGGTGCAGCAAGCCAGCGAGGGAGAAAGTGGCAGGTGCTGGCCTCTTGAGAGTAGTTTAATGATAATGGACTGACGAGGACATTTAGTCCACACTGCTTCTGGTTTTTTAATTGCATTTGGTAGAGAAAATATTATGGATTGAGTTGGAAGTGCCAAAAATCGGTTAAAACGATCTAAAATATGATTTCAAATGGAGTAATACAGTTCTTATTGAGACATTTTCCTAATTGTAATACGTGTATAATTGGCCCAAAAAGGTACCTCAATAAAGTTAAATAATTTTTAATCCAGCATTTCTTACAACTAAAATAATTTTTTTACATTTTGAAACATTGATGTATTAAAAAACAATCAATACTTGTTAGAAACAAAAGTGCAGTTAGACAGAAAAATCGTTTCTTGCTTAAATCCGAAAGTTATAGTAATTTTCGTATAATACTTATTAAGTATTATCTTGCTAAAAACTATGGAAAACATTTACTATATATATCTTGGCAGAAAAGCGGTTCTATATATAAATTGTTTAGTCTTACAAAATGTTGGAATTAGTTCGTATTAATAAATGTAATCGAAAATTTGTATAGGTCAAATATAATTTAATTAAATATAATAGCTTTATTGAGCTCTCTGACAACGATTCTTGAGTCTTGCTTGAAATCCACAAAGTATTATAGGCAAAATAGAAAAAATCTTTTTAAGATTTACGAATCATAAGCACCGAGACGTATTAACTAAAAAATTAATAAATAATAAAAGGCTTAAAATGTATAAATTTGCAATGACTTTATTCCGATTAAATGTCTAGAAAACTAATTTGAGTCTTATATACATCTGAAATTCAAGGAGAAACCGATCAACGAATCAAAAAATTAAAACCTACAATACCAATATCTTAGCGACGTATTTAAGGATCAACGTTTAATGGCCTATTCTAATTTTTAGAGCCAAGACCTCGGCTCATTTATTTATTTATTGTGAAAGACCTTAATTAAAAAAATTATTAAAAAACAATAAAAGATTTTTTCGAATCTTTGCTAAATCTATATGCAATCGAGGCATAATCTAAAACAATTCCCAACAAAAATGCACTCATTTTGAGAGGCCGCGACAGCTGTTAGATCCACAGATCCATCCACATAAATATTTGTAAGTCACCCCTCCCGGTTGCCGCCTCCGTTCTCAAACAACTCCGATCCTCCCGCTCCTTTTCTCCGTCCTTCTCCCTCTGAATATTCCCAAGCCAACAACAGTTGGTGGCAGCAACAGCAACAGCAACGGCAACAGCAATTGTAACAGTTACACGGCAGCGGGAAAAGGACAACAACGAACGCCCGCCAAAGTCGAACTGCATACCAATTAGTAGGGAAACGCGTGCTGCCAAACAACGGAGCCAGAAGCCAGGAGCGGGAGAGCTCACGATCGGTATCAGGACCCAGAGGAGGAGGAGGAGGCGGAGGAGGGTTGGAGAACTACTCCTAACTGTGCGTCTTGACCCTTACAACATGCAGGACAACTGCAGCGGCAGCGGCAGTGGCCTCGGCAGCGAAGAGCAACATCAGCAGCAACTGCAACAGCCGCCAACTGCCGCCAAAGGTGAAAAACCAGAGTTGGCAACACACACACACACACAGTCGAGGGCCAGAGCCACCACCAAAAGAGCCAACACCAACACAGCGAGGGCTCGTTTTGATTCGGCTTGCTGCCACACTCACACACACAGACAACTGAGCTCGATTTGTACCTTTTTTCGGGCCAAGTCGCTTCACCGTTGGCTCAATTTAGAACCGAGCAATCGGCCAAAGATTCAGTCAGGTGCGAAGCACCGAGCGATACGGACGTGTTCGCCTCCAGTGAGCCAAGAATCCCGCACAGTCGAATTTAAAGCCAACGAAGATCTCAGCGATCGAAAGTGAGATTTGTGCAGTGAAGAAATACGAGAATTCAAGAATTAAAAGCAAAGTATTAGCCCAGTGAGAATCGAGATCAATATGAATCACCTATCGCCGCCTCCGTCGCCGCACTCGCAGCAGCCGAGTCCAGCCGGAATGGGCTACAGCGGAGCCAATCTCGACAAGCAGTGGATGCAGCGAGCATCCGCCTTCAACACCGTGATCGCCTCCGCCGCTGCCCAAAAGCTGAATGGGAGAGGTGAGTTCCAGGGCCAGAGATTGGATCCTTAACAGGGATGAACTTTTAGTACAGATACTAAGGGGATTGAGAGGAGAATTAATGTTAAAGCTCTTCGTTTTGAGTATGTGAAAGAGCCACTTAAAATGGGGTCATTAATTGATAAGGTCATTGGTTTAAGGATCTTTAAATTATGATTTCAAGTATTAATATAATTTAGAAAAATATTTATTGGCTAAAGAATAGATAATCGTCACGAAGATGTAGACATTTAAATTGAAATTAAAACTTAGGATGGGCTTAAGGACCTTTAAATAGTAAACTCAAGGAATACGTTTTCACTGAAATACCTTATCCATTCCTAGATGAATTTTTAAGGAAGCTATGCTTAGATAATTTTATAATCCAGTTGGAAAGACCTAAACCCAAATCGAAGAAGATAGAGGGAACAATTATAGGCTCTTAAAGACTAAGGAAACCCTTCTTCCTCACCTTTTAAAACCCATCTAATACCCTTTCCATAAATTCCCCAATCGCAGATCTTCCCTTTCTGTACAACCCGCTACTCTACTCCAGTGCCCTGCTCTGGCCCCAGTTCCTGCTGTCCTCGGCCACGGCTCTGGGCACGCCCCTCACACCCATGACCCCCAAGTCGCCGGCCTCCGTGGTGGTGGGGCAGCGGGATCGCGACTACGCCCTGACCCCCGAGAAGGAGCACGAGCTCCAGCTCAGCAGCCACAACAACAATAACAGTAGCAGCGAGCTCCCACGGCAGGAGGAGCAGGACGAGGACATGCCGCTGAATCTGAGCACCAAGCAGTGCGTCAAGTCAGAGCTGAGCGACCAGGGGCAGTACCACAACAGCAGCAGCAACAGCAGCAGCCACAACAGCAGCCGGAGCAGCTCCAGCAGCGAGCCCCTGGAGCCCCTGCATCCGATGACGGCCCTGAATGTGACCCCGCCGCCACTGAGGGCGGTCAACCTGAAGAGCTCCGGATCCGGGACGCCGCAGCAGCAACGCCAGCGATCGCAGGGCAACATCATCTGGTCGCCGGCCTCGATGTGCGAGAGATCGGCGCGCCGGGAGCAGTACGCCCTGAAAATGGAGGACGAGGAGGAGGAGGCGGAGGAGGAGCACCAGGTGGACCCCATAGTGAGGAAATTCAAGTACGAGCGCCGCACGGCCTCCATATCCTCGCTGCAGTCACCGATCTCCTCGCTGTCCGCCCCGGCCACGAATCCCGTCCGCGATCTGGAGTTCGACGTGGCCCAGCAGCAGTTGTACGCCCACCGCAGCGCCTTCATGGCCGGACTGACGGGCAACAACCTGGAGCTGCTCACCCAGCACCTCAAGTCCCAGCAGCAGCAGCAGCATCACCTCCAGAAGCAGCAGCCACACATCAAGGATGAGCAGCAGGAGAACCGCTCGGCAGCCGCTCTCATGGGCTTGGTGGCCGCCGCCGAGTTCGGCTACATGCGTAATCAACACCAACAGCCGCAGCAGCAGCAGCAGCAGCAGTTGCATCATCTCCAGCAGCAGCAGCAGCAACAGCAACATCACCAGCAGCAACATCCTGACTCGACGGCCACAGATGTTGCGCGTCGCTCGTCCAGCTCGTCTTCGTACCAAGGCGAGGGCGAGGAGAAGCGCAGCGGCAGGAACTTCCAGGTAAGCAGCCTCGAACAGGATATTGATGCAGGGAAAAAAAGGGAAAATCGAGGTCAAATCGCCTGAAAAATCTCTGAACCCTATCCCTGCCCCATCTAATGGGTTTATCACGTGTATTGGGCCCCGAAGTTAGATACTTCCATTGCATAAGCATTGCGTGTCCGCGGCAATTCCCCTGTGTTAATTGTTTCATATTTCGTCCTCGAAAGGTTTTAATTGTCCTTGGTGCCCCTGCCCACTTTCAATTTGGAAAAGTGGCACAGCAAATACTGTCATAAAATTGAGAGAGATAGAGCTCTATGGAAATTCAATTAAGCCCCATCGAAATCACGCAATTAGTTAATCAAATAATTTTGATTAGCGCGAGTGGACGGGGCTCCGGGCAGTGGGAAGATTTATGTACGAATTACAATCATAATTGTCATTTCGATATTAAATTGTTGTCCCTTCGAGTACGTAAGCGGGCACACGACCCCGTGGAACCCGAGAAGACCTCGCCTGGGGCAGGGGTCCGACCTTATGCCTACCCCCGATGTCATATTGCGTTTATATCCATCAACACCCGTCGCGAGTCCTTTTTTTTTCACACATTCGCCGAGGGTCGGTGAAATGCGATAGGTTTCCAGGCTGCAGGACCTGGCTGCCATATGGCCAGCGGGAGAAGACAGTTGCCGGAGTTATTGGCGCAGGCGCGGGCACCGTTTCTCGGCTTTATGTATAAACTCGGAGGTTTTTTCTTCTGTAAGTCGTGCTTTACATCTGTTCCCTGTAGCGGAGGCCCACCCGGCTGACTCAGACTTTGGGGTTTCTCCTTCACTTTTTTTCCTCTCTTTTTTTGAGCTTTTTTTCGAGTTTTGCCAACTTCCGTTCCCTTGTCGAAGCTAAGCAAATTGACATTACGGCTCAGGCCGCGAGCGCGGCTTGACAATAGAGCAACTAATTGGGTCTCCGAGTCTAGCCAGAGCCAGTGTGGATGTGGTCCACTCCGAATGCAATGCGCAAATAGAAAATCCCAAAAACAAGGTAGAAAACAAAATATAAATTAAAATCAATAAGGGAGAAAGAAATTCAGGCAGACACTTGTGTCAATTTTGTAAATTACGCTGGGTTTTCTCGAAAAAACAGAAATTGTCTCACTTTTACCCATTTTTCGTTTTATTTTTTTATAAATGTCGCCCACGTAGGCTGAGCTGACTTGTCCCAACGATTTGAGTCGCTTTGTGAGCTGGCCGAGTGTCAATGTTTGGTTACTTGCCAGCCTGCTTGCTTGCTTTCTGGCCTGCATGTTGCTGCAACACGCAAACTGTTTAAACATTTAATCTGACAACCGAAGATGTTACAGTGGATCTCCATCTCGACATCCACCTCGCCCAATCCGCGATCGATCCGATCGGCTCCCAGCTGTGTTTGGCCCACAAATACACGGGGAGCCAGAAAGTGTTTCACTTGAGATTTAGCATTGGCCCGGAGGAGACAGCCCCTATTTGCTTAGCTGTTTCTCTTGCGAGAAATGCGAAAAATAAGCCAATGTATAGTAGAGCTTGTCTTTGGGTTTTCCCTCGCCGGAGGGGTTGTTGTCGTCACCTGCCCGACAAATATTTGAGCACAAAGCTCACAAATCTAGTTTAATTCATGTTGCCACTGAGAATTTGGCTCAGGCACACACAGCGAGTGTCTAAATATATGCTATTCTTTTCAGATTTTGCTCGGGTTTTTGGGGATACGCACAGGCTGTTCAAATATGGGGCATTTTCTCGCTGCCAAACGTGACTCCGTTCGCCCAGAATGTTGTATTAATGCTCCTTTCTATCTGTCTCTTTGTTTCTTGCAGTGCAAACAGTGTGGCAAGAGCTTCAAGCGTTCATCCACCCTGTCCACGCATCTGCTCATCCACAGCGACACCCGGCCGTATCCCTGCCAGTACTGCGGCAAGCGGTTCCACCAGAAGTCGGACATGAAGAAGCACACCTACATACACACCGGTGAGTGGGGGTTCCGGGGAAATCAGAGCTTTCCTGGGGATATATCTACATTTGTGTCACAAACTGAAGCGAAAGCGTGGGCAAACTCGACCCCAGAGGGCTGAGTCAGATCTCTATCGCCTTTCAATTTGTCTAATTGCTGTAAAGCTCGATTAATAACCCAAGAGGAGGAGACTAATGTGTTTATTGATTTCTCTTTTCGATTCCAGGCGAGAAGCCGCACAAATGCACCGTGTGCCTGAAGGCCTTCAGCCAGAGCTCCAACCTGATCACGCACATGAGGAAGCACACGGGCTACAAGCCCTTCGGCTGCGGGCTCTGCGATCAGTCCTTCCAGCGGAAGGTGGACCTGCGACGCCATCGGGAGAGCCGGCACGAGGAGGCGGCGCCGCTGGAGGACATCAAGCCCCAGGACCTGATGCCGCTCAAGATGGAGGTGAGCAGCAGCAGCTGCTGACCCAGACAGCCCAGATCCTGATCCTGATCTGGATCCCAGTATTACCTAAGGACACCGAGAGAGAGACACACACACACACAGTTTAGAGTTCAGAGTTGGCCCCAAGTCTAAGTCGCTGCTATGAAGCCAAAGTTTGTTTTGTTTAGGCCTCCGCAAAGATTTACCTAGGATTAAGCACTATTGTTACACATCCCGACTAAGATACTGCTCAACTTTAGCCCGTAAGCCTGTACATAGAAACAAGACTCTTCTTATAGCTCCTAGGCCCTAACTTAGTGACTAATCTAATTTATTGCATTAACCTGTATCGATTTGGTTTAAACTTAACCCAAAATTGGCAGCTAAACGTACCAAAGAACACCATCAACGAATGAAACACCACTTGGCGACCACTTGTCCAAATTTTAGTATCGATCGACGACAGTCCCCCACTTATTTATAACCGATTTATACGTTTACTTTTAATTTGTAGTTTACCCAATGATTTTTTATTGTAATTACGTTTAATTAGACACCATATGATTTTTTGGAGAATAAAGTTGAAAGCTAAAACGAGAAATAACTGATTTGTTATTGGGAAATGTGGGTTTGATGGGGATATCTTACAAGATAATAATAATAATACATAACGAAGCCATAAATATAATTATAACGAATTGGATTACATTTTTCAGATGTGCCTTTAGAAGTTTTAAATATTTTGGGCTCTTTTGCGGGGAAAAGATTTCCTCAATCATCAATCAAATCAGAAAGACTATACAGATACATATATGAATCTATTAAAAGTTCTTAGTATAACTTCTCATATTCGCCAATATATAACGTGATGGAAAATCACTAATTTGTATTCAGAGAATGTTGCATTTCATTCTTAAGAAGAGAAATCTTAAAGATCCTTAATACCCCATTCAATGTGGGGTAAACATCTCATTACTTCGATCATCCCCCTTGATCTTTCTCTGAGACATTCCCCAATATCAAGGACACATCCACCTCCTTTGAAGTCCCACATTTTGTTACAAATTATCCAAGGCGCTCCAAATATTTATTTTTTTGGCAACTTGAGCCGAAAACCTGATTTTATAGACAAATGCCAGCACGTACTCGATTGATGGGGATGGAATAAGTTGCTCCTGTTTTCGGGTGACGCGGTGATCTTTGATCTGTGGCCAAAGCGGCATTTCGGGAATGCCCTTTGTAAGCCGCCGCGTTACAGCAGGTAACCTCATCCCTCATCCCTGCCCCTTCCCCTGGGGAAAACGCCAATAAGTGTTCGAAGTTCGAACTAATTGCTGGCGAAATAAAGTGAGAAAAGGGGGCAGACTGAAGGCAATGATCATTGAGGACTGACTGCTGATCGCAATTTTCGGTAATCGAAATGTCCGAATGCATTTTGCGGCACTTTAAAACGCCCGAAATGAAGCTTGGCAGTTTACAAATCACCGACTTCCCTCATTATCGCCATTCATCGTTTGGGCCGCAATCAGAAACCGACGAAATCAGCGATCCTCGGCCGCAGGATTTCACTTGGGTCCACTTTCTGTGGCCAAAACCCGATCGTCGTCTGCTCTTGTTCTTGGCTCATTGGCACGCCACAAATTGATCGAAATTGACAAAATATTGAACGAACAAAAAACAAAAACCAACTGGGAAGGGAAAGAGGCACAAGTATGCAGTTCAATTGTTGCCGGTGGAAAAATGCAGTTCAAGGACTTGTCGCCAAGTGCCGACAAAGTGAGGCTGAAAACTCAAAGAATGTAGATGCAAGGTGGCCTGATCAGCCGATGCATAGATGATACTTTTGCATAAGGTTGGCAGGTGGACGAGGAGCTGCGAAATTTATAGGAGCTTCCAAGGTCAAAGTTCAGAAGGGGTTAAGAGAACTTGGGCGTTTCGGTAACTCTTTCGTGCTTAAAGTTCAAATTTTGGCATCTACACGAAGAGAAAACTGCAAGCCAGACTCTGTCGCAGCTTTTTAGGTTCTGAATCTGGCTTTTTATAAGAAAGATTCTACGAACTAATGGTTAGCTTCGTTATTGTGATCCTAGAACTCTTTAGACTGCTATTGCTGGCACTTCAGAGCCCCGATAAGATATAGGCGATTCGTCGCATGCGCTGCCAGCCATATGCTGGAGTTTCTCCGCAGCGGTGACTCTCGGTTTATTAACCCCTTTTTCCGCATAACACCTGAGCCCACATAATTTGTCATGCCGTTTGGAATTTATTCAACAGTTAGCTCCAGAGTCAGGCCAAGCCCCCATGGAAACAAAAAAATAAAAAAACAGAATGTGGCTATCAAGAGACTGGAAAGCTGCAACCCCAAAACGCAGACAATGGAAAACCCGTGAGCGGGGGAAAATGTGAAAAGGAAATTGATCTTAGAAGTGGTCTCGAGAGCACCCGGCATGTTGCGGGTCCTCCTTTCGGATCGGATGGGATGGGATGGGTTCTGTTCCGTTTTCCGGCTACCCTTAGCTCTTGGCTCTTGGTGCTGGGCAGGTGACTTTTGACTTTGGCTATTAATAAAAATAATAGTTGCGGCTAAAAAAAAAAAAAAAACGAGATACAAAAACACAAAAAGGTGAAGAGCCCGGCCAAGAGCAAGGGCAAAAAAGATGTCTTAGGTCAGTTGCGTTGCAGGTGAAGTCCCGGCTTGGCTCGGCTCGGCTCGGCGCACAATTAAAATGCGGAGGGGATGCAACCGAAAAGGCACCTGTAACGCACAGATAGAGGGAGATGGCTGGCGCGAGAGGGAGCTGGAGAGCGAGCGGGGATGGGCTCTAGAAGAAGGAGCAGCGGCTCAACATTACATCGGCTCATTTATGTTTATGTCCTTTCGTTGTAAGCAGCGGCAGCAGCAGCCTGGCGCTGATTCCCGATGATTCCCTCCAGCCGCATTGAGCACCTGCTGTTGCCGCTCCTGCTGCCGCTTCTTCTGGCGGTGGAATTGGAATTGGAATCCTGGAACCTGTCGCACAATTATTGAGCCAGGACGAGCCAGGAGACGAGACGCGTGCTCAAAGCCGGTTTGCGGCAAAAGCCATATGCCAGGAGGCAAATTACAACGGCGACCTGCAACCAGTTGACATGGGCCACACGACACCGGCAAAACACATCAGCAGCAGCACCAGCAGCACACCGGAAGAAATCGAGATCGAGTGCTATATCTGATAAATAATTTATTTATGATGAACCTACTTACTTTGAGCATTTAATAAGAAATCATCGAGCTCTTTCTCAAATCATAAATAATTTAGTTTTGCACAAAAGTGCAAATCAGTGTAGTTTCTCTCAGTGAGACAGAAGCCAAAAGATGCAACAGTCGTAAAAATCTCTCCCCCAGGACAGACAGCACAGACAGACCGCAGAAACATCCGAGATCTGCATCTAATCTAGGCCCCGGGGGATGCGCTGCCTGCGAGTGCGTCTCGGGCCACAAGCTGTCGCTGGCCAGGCACACAGGCGAAGGTGCCGCCGCCGCCGCCGCTGCACCTGTCACGCTCGATCGATATTACAAGATCGTCCGGCTTGTTGGCCAGGCCAAAAGTGACCCAATTTCAACGGGCCGTCGTCCCTTCCTTTTGCTCATCGAAGCGAGTGGACACGTTATGATTGCTTCACTTTTCTTTGATTGAGCATTGTCACCTGGCTGGAAATGGGAATTGATTGTTAGAGGGAAATATATACGACTTTAATAGATACTTAAGGGCAGGTGATCGCTGGCTGCATATGGTGTCATAAAAATATGAAATGTCCTTTCGATTGTCAAGTCATTTGTGAGTCCCTACAGTAGTCATATTTTGATTAGTTCTACTTTACAAGAAGGGAGAGAGCGGCTTTAACTGATCCTTTTTTATTACATATTTTCTGTAATCGAACTTAAAATACGATCGTAGGTGAATTTCATATGTTATTAATTCTTGTATCAATCAATAGAACCCTTCCTCACATGGCCTTCTGCCTTCCTAATTGAAAGGGATTTCCCTGGAATAATCTTAGGTCTCCTTTCCCTTTCCTGGTTGAGATTGCTGAAAGGCAGTCTTCCCTCTATCCCAGCGGAGGCCAAGCACCAGGCTGGCCCAAGTTCGCTGGCCAAATCGGAAGCCAATAGAGTGCCGTGTCAACGACTAGTCTGCAAGTTGCAGATTAGTCTCCAACCCTCCAAGAAAATCTTAAGCTGTTTCGATTTGAGTGCAGGGGACAAATCCAAGTCAAATCAACCCTCGGCAGAAATCTATTTCCACAGCTTTTCAGCTTAATTGGCAACAAGAAGGCCAGACGAGCGATGACCAACCAATCCGGTGGCTTAGGCAAGGGTTGCTCGACGAGTCAAGACACGGAGACGGAGACGGAGACGGAGACAAAGCCAAACCAAAACAAAACAAAGCCCAGAGCCGGCAATTAAAACGACAAAATCTAAACACGAAATTTGTACGGATTTTGTGAGAAAAGGTGCAAAAAGAAGGCAAGAAGACCCTCGAGTGCCGGACACACCGACGATCTCAAGGTGTTTTCAGGAAAACACACAGATTATAGACAGATTTCGAGGCGGCAGCAGACGGAGGCTCGCACACAATGGACAACAAATTGCGGCCGAGGATGCAACATTTAAGGATCAGGGCGCATCAGCAGGTTAAGGACGCGAGCCAGCCAAGTCATTATGAGAATTTAAGCGCACCTTTCGTTTTGCTTTCGGGACCGGGATTCGACTCGAGTTCGACTTCAGACTCCGATTCGGGGCGACAGGTGCTCGCCAGATAAGAGCAGTGCGCATAGCGGTAGATGATTCGGATCGGATCCGAGTGGATCGTTATCCTGCTGCCGCTCTGGTCCTGCCGGTCCTGTTGGTCCTGCTGGTCTTTCTGCTCCTGCTGCCGCTGCTGCTGTGCCAGATTCTGACGGCCAGCAGGGGCTTGCCAAATTAATTCCTTGCCATATTTTATAATTCAACAGATGACACGAGCCAAGAACCGAGGGCTTCGAAAAGCTCTGGCACGAGGGTCCGCTGCTTGATTGGTCTCTCTCGGTTCGCCGTTCGCTGTTCGATGCCTCTGGGGTGTTCTTCGGTCCCGATCCGATCCCGATCCCGATCCCGGTTCCTTGGTCCCGGTCTCAGTCTCGATGCAGCGGCTCGTTTGTGGCACAGGCCACATACATATGCCACGCACCCAGGACATTTGCTGAGCGGCTTTTAGATGGGTCTACCCCTGGGGTTATATGCATTTTGCGGCCAAGTTTGCAGAAGGGAAACATTTTCAACTTATTTAGGATTTATTTTATATACAGAGATGCTACAGAAATCGTTCTGCACTTGAAAGCAAATGAAATAGAGTCCAAAAGTGTCCGAGAAAAGTTAACAATATATTTGTATTACTTGAACTTAATTTATTGCTAATCTTATACACATAAATCTAAAAATAAAAATTAAAGAGTATTCCTAATTCTCATATGCATTTTTTATTATATTTCTTTTCTTATTTAACCAAGGATTTTCGATCAGCTTGAGGTTCTGCCGCCTTGGCCCCTCGGGCACATTAGCTTAGTTTATTTGAAAGTGCAACAGTTTTTTGATAAAAAGCAGTTTGTTGAACTCGGCCAAGTGAGAGGATTCCGGTGGAGTCGAAGGGTTCTCCCCCTCCGGGGCACAAGCGACAACGACCTTTTGTCTATGCGATCTGCAGGAGTCAAACTTTGCGCAGGGGTTGCAAGTCGTCCTAACTGCATTTTGGCAAAGAACAGTTACGAGTTACGGGCTGCCGCAGGAGCGCTACAGGTGGAAATCGTGCGCTTGTCACACTAATTTCCCAGAGTCCGACTTTTCGGCTTTTGTTTGAGGGCCCCGCTGGCTGCACTTTCACAGTTGCACTCCTCCTGTCGTCGTCGCTGCTCCCTGCTTAATTTGATGTCAGGCTGGCCAGTTTTTTGGGCCAGTTTGCGGCTTCTGGGGTCGTTTGCCCGAATGAAATGTTGGCAAACAAACGCATAATTAGCCGATAGAGATAGCAGCAGCAGCGGAGGCATTGAACTTGGCCAAAACCCGCCAGAGGATCATTAGAGAGACACACTGGAGTTTGGCCCCGGCAGCAGGTTAAAGTTGAATGAACTAGAGAGCCCAGAGTTCAACGATCAGGTGAAAGGATAATGACAGCGCAGGTAGGGACAGGGACACTTGCGAAATGGAAATACCAGAAATGGACGCCAGTATCTGTTATCCTTCTCAGGCGACACCTTGAGACTTGGACAAAAATACGGTTTCTCGAACATATCTATATCAATCAGATGCTAGATAGCCAGTAAAAATTTTAAAGTCGAACTCTTGATATATCAGAAAAAACTCTGTCATGTGAAAGTTTGCTTACCAAGGCATAAATCGCTTAAGTTATCACAGGAATCTACTTACCAAACCGCTTATATCTTGAAAATCGAGCTAATTCGGTCAAATTAAAAAAAACAAAGTTATGTCATTTATTATTTCAAAATTTGTTTTTTTTTTTAATTATTTAGCATAAAAGCTGGGATACTTTTATTTATTTTACCATTTATAATTGGTATTGTCCAATTTTTGTGGCAAGATAGTTACCAAAAATTGATAGGAGTAAGTCAAAAATGCTTGCTACATATGTATTCTATTAGAAGATATAAAATGCTCAAATTACATATTTGTATGCCTTAGACCTAACCAAATTGTATTAATATTATATATTCTAATGAAAACTATAATTAAACAAAGAAAATTCGCCTTGAAACTCGTTTAAAAAAAAGTTCACTTGCAAAGTTCACCGCACCTGCAAGAAAACTCACTACGTTGAAAAATAATTCTAAAAAAATTTCTGTGCAAATACAAATTTATTATAATTCGGCTTTGAAATATTAAAATGTATTTAAAAAATGCAATCCTGTAGGGTTTGGACTCGATCGAAGGGAGTACTGGACGAACTCATTACGTACATGCGGCAGAAATCGCTTAACTACTATGACTAACATGCCCGTATGGTGTATTTTTTGGTGAGATTCAGAAAGCTATATTTTTTATTGGATCGAGCTGAATAATTATAAATTCGTCGAAATATATTCGATTTTTGTATTTAGTAACTTAGCAGCCGACAAATAATATTGCGACCTTAAATAATGGTTTTATTCTGTCAACTTAAGTTATGGATTCGTATATAACTGTCCGATTTTCATAAAGCTAAAACCATACTTATGAATTCATAAAAATTGCCATATCTAATAGTATTTATTTCTTATATTTTAATTTAATTTTTGTTGGTTTCGGCATGAAGTATATCCTTCTTTAATAAGTGTGCACCTATATAATTTTTGCAAATATCCTTGTGCTTAGTTGTAAAAAAAACACAAGCAAGGCAGTTAAATGGCTGTTCATATATTACGTAATCACCTATGGTGGGCGGAGGGGGTCAGCTAAGTGATTATCTTTAATTATATATGGGCAATGATTACGCAATCATTTGATATTAAAACATATTTTAAAAACATATATTTAAATAAATTTAAATTTTAATTTTATGGGAATAGGGGAGGGTTATTTCATAAATCCGTTAGAGGGACAGCACTATGTAGAATGACCCCATGTAGAATGTGCAGCTCAGAATGTCGACTGTTAACCACCTCTGTTAACGCGTGTCAAATCGTACATTACTGTAGACATGTCGAATTCTTCCTTTCTACACATGTTAAACATGCCAGGTCCAGTGATGTCATTTCCGCCTTTTTCCCGTCAAATTCGGCTTTTTTTCAAGTGTGATTGCGGGAAAATTTAAAAAACAGCGGGCAGCGGGTTTTTACCTTATTTTTTAGAAAATTTAAGCAGACTTTATTTATATTTTACTTTCACTACATTTTAAGTATTTCTTTCGCAACAGTATCGATATTTACTTAAGCTACGTACTCAGACACGCGAAAAGTGTTGTGAAATTCATTTGTGGAACCGAGAAAAATACAAATGTAAATTGACGATTAAACAAAAGGTCGAGTTCTCAGCCAAGTACATTTGGTTAAACGCCATCACAGGTCCTCATTCAGGCTGGGCAGCGATATGATCACCTCTCCCATTAGCTGCGCCTCATTGGCATCATTGGAGACGATGATCCGCTCGAATTCAGAGTTTGTGGAGTCCACTATTTCGAAGCAGGATCCAGTGCCGGGCTTGAGGCCGTTTTCCAGGGCAGGATTAACCTGGGGCGACAGTATTTGCTGCGTCACCTCCAGGCTCTCGATACGCGTCGTCTCCAGGCGATACAGGCCGTTCTCGTCTACCCGGTAGGTGAACCGCTTGTGGCCCGACGGCAGCCGGAAGCCGTGCTTCTTGATCAGGTGAGCGGAGAGGGATTTGCCGCTCTTGAAGAAGCGCTCGCAGCAGTGGCAGGCATACAGGATGGGGTTATTGCCATGAACCTCCAGGAAGTGCCTTCGCATTTGCGTGTAGGTGCGTACGGAATAATGGCAGTCCGGGTGCTTGCACAGAAGCACCTTCTTCGAGTGAACAATCTGGATGTGCTTGGCCAGGTCGGACTCGCGGACGCAGCGTGTCTCACATTCGCTGCACTTCAGCGGCTTGTCCTTGAGGTGGCGGTATCGAATGTGCGTGGTCAGCGAGCTGGACGAGCTGCAGGTCATGTCGCACATGGTGCACTTGTAGCAGTTGACGTGCCGGACCGCATGGTTCTTCAGCAGCTTCTTGGTGGCGAAGAACTTGAAGCACTCCGCGCACTGGAAGCTGTTCGTGTTGTTCTCCGGCTGGCGGCGAAGGTGATCGAAGAGCGTAGTCTTGGTGCGGAAGAGCTCGCCGCAGTGGAAGCAGGCCACCTGCTTCTTGTTCGAGTGCGTGCTGATGTGCTCCATGAGGCGGTATTTGTTGCCCATCTGCTTGTGGCACAAGCTCCAGTTGCACTGCGTCTTGGGCCGCTCGTCGTCGGGCGTCTTCTGGATGTCGTACTCGAAGAGGGCGTGCTTGGCAATGTGGTCCTGGAACTCCACAATTGAGACGAACTCGCGCTCGCAGTCAGTCCAGCCGCACAGAAAGTTCTGGTCAAGATGAGGCAACTTCTTGGTGTGGCGGGCGGGCCCCGTGCAGGCAGGAATCTCCGGATGCAGTTCACACTCCAGCTGACCCTGGAGCAGTAGGTGCAGATAGTAGCCGTGGTAGTACGAGTGCCGTTCAAACTCCTTCAGGCAGCTGCACCGGAAATCGCACTCGATCCAGCAGCACACGTGCTCCTCCGCCTCTGCCGCCTGCTCGCGGGCATACTGCTCCAGGTGCTGACCAATGTGGCTGTTCAGGTTCCACTCCCCGCAGCAGATATCCTGGCAGCCGCTCCATCCGCACTGTAGCTGCAGCTCCAAGGGCTTTTTCCGCTTTCCGTTCGCAAGAGACAGCGACAATGGCTGCGACATGGTTCTCTGGCACCTGTTCGATGTGCTGCGACGACTCCACTGGGACCAAGCTTATGTGGAACTTTGGGCGGTTTCGTGCGAAAAGCGAAATAATGAAAGAAAAAGAAGGATATGGAGCTTTGCACTGCTCAACAGCCGGAAAAGGAAAGAACGTTCGTTGAGAGCAGTGTTGCCAGATGAAAATTTTGCTTTCCCCCTAAAAAATCTCAGAGTCGATATTTCCACCTAAAAAATCCAGTCTTCCCCCAATATCAGAAAATCTGTTAATTTCAAATAATTAAAAGAAGAAATATCTTATTATGACTTATTATTTACTGCGCTAGTAACTTTTGACAGTAAAGCTTATTACATTAATTACATTAATTCTTACAATTTCATTACAGATATTATTAAAATTGTATTACATAAGTTTTCACATTCAATATCAATTAATTCTTATTACTGAAGGCTTTTAATATTTACTTAAATATATATTCTTTTGATTTTAGGTGTGTGTGTTAGGGTGTTGTATTAGTTTTTCGCTAAATTGTGATGTGCCAGTAATATTTTTGAGAAAATGTGGCAAAGATTACCACGCTCGTGTATCATATACAAAAAATTGTTTTTCCGAGCTTGCAAGTTTTGGCCTAATGCTTATTATATTTTTTGTTCTATGTGAGGACGTGAAACGAATCATGTTGTAAAGGTAGTCAGGTTGTCTAGAATTTATAATTTTGTTAAGGAATATAAATATTTTTATGTCAATCCATTTGTCAACATTCATGTTAATAAAAATATAAAAAACTAAAACAAAAATAAAATAAAAAAAGCCAAAATAAGGGTATTAAAAATATATTTAAAAAACGAAAATGAAAACCATTAAAAACCTCCATCAGCCTGAACCGGGAGCAGATGAAGACGAGCTACTTCAAGTCGATCTCAACAAATTTCCTGAAATTCTTGACTTCTAATTACTCTTTTTGCTGGTTAAAAATAAAAACAATAAATATGGTGAAATAATGAAAGAAAAATAATGATTTAAATTAAAATGTTGAGCTCTGCACTGCTCAGCAGTCGAAAAGCGAATGAATTCCTTGGGAGGACGAACTAGTAAGAAAAACCAAATATAAAGTCAAAGTACACTTGATGGAGTTACCTTAAGTCCGATTTCTGGAAAACACCAAATTCAATTATGATCTTGGAGTTTCGAATCTATTTTGTTGTTACATATAGGGTGGCCCCCTTTACTGTTATTATGTATAAAGGTCAATAAGTTTAGCACTTTAGCGAAAGTTCATAAGTAAAATTTTAAGATGGATGAAATGGAAAAGCTGCATTTTATCACCCTCCACTTTGAGTTGCCTTATAAATTCTTTAAAAAAAAACCAAGGGATTCCCCCTTATTGCGTGACACGAACGCAGACGCTACCCTAATATCGATACTCGATATATGTCGGCGTCAGATGGTATTATTTTCGGGAATTACGGTCACACTACACTCGAGACGCAATTTATTTTGAAAATTTTAAACTCAAGCGGTCGAAGCAAGCGAGTCTTTTTGTGAAAATTCCAGTCGAAAGCCAGCTCCGAAATGAAAGGCGACAAGCAGGGACTCTTTAGCGATCCGGCGCTGGAGCGCCACTTCACCGGCCACTCGGGCGGCATTACGCAGCTGCGTTTCAACCCGGAGGGCACGCAGATCGCCACCTCGTCGACGGACGCCTCCGTGATCCTGTGGAATCTGAACCAGGCAGCCCGCTGCATCCGCTTTGGGTCGCATGCGGCGGCTGTTAACGGTGTTTCCTGGTCGCCCACAGGCAACCTGGTGGCCTCCGCCGGGCACGATCGCACCGTGAAGATCTGGGAGCCGAAGGTGCGCGGCGTCTCCGGGGAGTTTGTGGCCCACAGCAAGCCGGTGCGGAGCGTGGACTTCGATCCCACCGGCCATATGATGCTCACCGCCTCCGACGACAAGTCCGTGAAGCTGTGGCGCGTCCATCGGCGCCAGTTCATCTCCTCGTTCACTCAGCAGACCAACTGGGTGCGCTCCGCCAAGTTCAGTCCGAACGGGAAGCTGGTAGCCACCGTGTGCGACGACAAGTCGCTGCGCATCTACGACATAGAGAGCGGCGAGTGCGTGCGCACCTTCACCGAGGAGCGGGCTGCACCGCGTCAGGTGGCCTGGCATCCTTGGGGCAACATGGTGGCCGTCGCTCTGGGCTGCAACCGGATCAAGATCTTCGACGTTTCTGCCAGCCAGCTGCTGCAGCTGTACGTTGTGCACTCGGCGCCGGTCAACGATGTGGCCTTCCATCCCAGTGGACACTTTCTGCTCTCCGGCAGCGACGACTGCACCATCCGCATCCTGGACCTGCTCGAAGGCAGGCCCATCTACACGCTCAAGGGCCACACGGACGCGGTGAATGCGGTGGCCTTCTCTCGGAATGGAGACAAGTTCGCCACCGCCGGCAAGGATCGCCAGGTGAGACTTGACATTCCCCTAGATCGCTCTCTTTATCTCCTGGTTGATTGCAGCTCCTGGTTTGGCAGTCCAACCTGCACACCTATGACGCCTCGCAGTTCGAAGCCAAGTCTGCCATGGCCTCCTCCGGCTGCGACACCAGCGCCGCCTCCTCCTCGAAGCAGAGCCTGCTGAGCGGCACATCGAAGTCCAACGACTTGAGCATTCGAATCGATCCTCGCCAGTCGCTGGCCTACCAGCTGTCGAACGAGGATTTTCAGGTGCTTGATAGCATACACTCTGACCAGCCACACAACACCGATCCGGGAAAAACCCTGCCTGGGCTGGGTCTGGCCTTCAAGCACCGCGGCGCCAGTCCGAAATTTTTCTAAACAAACGTTTCAATTAGCCTCTGCCGCACATAACCAGCCGAACCTTCCGCAGGTGCTGGACGTGTCCCTCGAGTCCGGTTCGGAGTCCTGCTCCTGCTCGGCGCAGTTGGAAGAGATTACCAAGCTGCTAGCCCTGATCGATGAGCGTGTGCGGCGTTTAGAGGGCATATACACTCTGTAGCTCATTAAGTACGTTAATTTTATACATAACCCGATTTGGACGCTGGTATTTGGGAGAGATGCCTTAATTAAAAGCCTGTATTTACAATTTGTACTAATTGATTTTAGAACATTTATTTCAAGACGGCTAATCCTTGTAGCGATGCACAATCACAATTGTTTTGAAGGCTGCGGATACGGCCAACTGGATGGCGATGACAGCGGCAGCGAAAATTAACTTCATTTTGATTTATTTGGGGTTTAGATTTGGTACAACTAACTGTTGCCGATAAAGCGTTGATAACAACTATGCCTGAAAGTAAGCTTATTTATAGCAGCCCGTTCCAAGTTCCGATCTAACTTGGTTCCTTATTGATTGTAGATGTATTTGCCAAATAACTTAATTTTGACTAGTATGAAGAGTACAAGCTTCAAGGTCATTTTACTACCTGTACCAATAGTCACAAATTGTTTGATGTTTACTAAACATAAATATCGCTCTGTGGTAAACAGTAAGTTGCTAATTATTTTTTTAAATTGAGAATTCAATGCCATTGTTTTAAAAGTATTAATTATTGAAGTTTCAAATTTATCTTGAGCTCGTCTTTTTTGAACACAGTTTGAATTGATTTTATATTGACAGAACCGTCTGTACCTTCATATCCATCAGAATTTAAAATTTTTGTTATTGTTTTATTTTTTGAGAACCCTAGAGTAGTATCAGAAATAATGGGTTTGTAATAGCCATATTTAAATTAATTGAACTAGACGCAATAATGAGCTTTCTCGCCAATAAAATCTGTGTACTTAAATTCACAGATAAGTAAATAAATATAGGAATATTTTAGTCATTTCTAAGTCAAAATGGCTTTAGCAAAAGTGGTAGTAGGTGGAAGTGGTGAGGCCCTAGAGCCTCCAAGTAGAGCTGAGCTCCTTTTTGATCAGTACCAGTACACTTTTACAATATAGGACTGAAATGCTGCTTTATTTATCCTGTTGTTTCTTGTTTTACTACATTACCAGAAAGTTCCAGCCAGGAACGCTCCCTATTTTATTAAAAATAATTTTAACACCCATGCAACCCATTGGAAAGAAAAATATTAAAAACGGGTTATATTAACGTATTTTTATTTCAAAATAAATATATATTTTCTTAATCTTTGTAGCGATGCACAATCACAATTGTCTTGAAGGCTGCGGATATGGCCAACTGGATAGCGATGACAGCGGCCGCGAAAATTAGCTTCATTTTGATTTATTTGGGATTTGGGCTTGGCTTCACTGAATGAAAAGACTCTATTGAGGTGTTGCCGAGAAAGCGTTGATATAAACTATGCCTGAAAGTAACCTTATTTATAGCAACCAGTTCCAAGTTTCGATCTAAACTAGTTCCTTATTGATTTTAGATGTATTTGCCAAGTAACTTAATTTTGATTAGTAGGAAGCGTATTAACTTAAAGGTAATTTTACTGCCTGTAACAATTGTCACAAATAGTTCAATGTTTACTAAACATAAATATCGTTCTGTGGTAAACAGTGAGTTGCTAAAATTTACTTTGATTGAGAATTCGAGGTAAAGATATTAAACAATGCCATTGATTTAAATATATTAATTATTGAAGTTTCAAATTTATCTTGAGCTCGTCTTTTTATACCCTTGCAGAGGGTATTATAATTTTGCCATGATATTTGCAACGCAGTGATGGAGGTATCTCTGACCCCATAAAGTATATATATTCTTGATCAGCATCACCAGCCGAGTCGATCTAGCCATGTCCGTCTGTCTGTCCGTCTGTCGGTTTCTACGCGAACTAGACTCTCAGTTTTTAAGCTATCGAGCTGAAATTTTCAGCATAGTCTTATTTCTTTAGCACGCATTATATATGTCGGAACGGCCGAAATCGGACTACTATATCCTATAGCTGCCATAGGAATGATGAAAAAAATTTTAACTTCTCTGTTTTTAAACGTATTTCTATAAATTTTGAGATGAAGCAGTTTTTTATGGTTCTAGAATTACGGTTTTCATTTTTTTAGGATCGGACAACTACATCATATAGCTGCCATCGCTTCGATCGGTCGATTTATATGAAAATGTAAAATGCTACATGTAAAATTTACACAATTTTTTCAACATTACTAAAATGGTTCGATTTTCAATGATCCAATTGCAGACTGCAAGGGTATACCAACTTCGGTTTACCGAAGTTAGTTTCCTTTCTCGTTTTAACACAGTTTGAATTGATTTTATTGTGACATCAACGTCTGTACCTTCATAACCTTCATAATTTAACATGTTTATAACTTGGAGATCGGTTCTAATTTTGGGACCCCAATACAAATAGTGTTTTTTAATTCAGAGATAAGTAAATAAATGTAGGAATATTTTAGTCATTTGTAAGTCAAAATGGCTTTATTTTTACAATTATTGTACCTTTTTACAATATAGGAGGACTGAAATACTGCTTTATTTATCCTGTTGATTCTTGTTTTACTACATTACCAGTAAGTTCCAGGCAGGACCACTCTCTTCCTATTTTATTAAAGATAATTTTAACTCCCATGCAACCCCATCGGTATGTAAAATATTAAAAACGAGTTATATTAACGTATTTTTATTTCAAAACAAATAAATTTGCTGTTTAATCCTTGTAGCGATGCACAACTACAATTGTTTTAATAGCCGTTGCTGCCGCCAACTGGATGGCCACTGCGATAAGAGCTGTCACGAATACGAACTTCATCCTGGAATATCTGTTGGAGCGAGACTCTATTTCGTTGATGCTTTCGAGAGTTGTAATTAACTAGAAAGGGAACAAACCTTTTTATAGCGACCTACTGGGCTCCGATCTCTTGTAATTGCCAAATAATACAAATTCTCTAAAGGATTTCCGTATAATAATAATTTAATCCAATTGTTTACTTTTTAAATGATTTCCTCACGGCAGAGAGTTCGTTTTTGGCAAACATTACATATTTAAGAAGCACATATGTAGATATGTACATATGTACATATTATATAAGGCAATATTTGAAAACAGCTGCCAACGAACTTTTGGCCGACTATTTATGTAATAACCTTTAAACATTTTATGCGAGGGATTAATTGATCGATTGTAAGCTTTTTACAATGAAACTAATTAAATATTTAGTAATTTGATAAATGATAAATTCTTTAAAAACAAAACATTTAAATTAACATTTTATTTAATAAAAGGATGAAAAGAGCTTATTGTTATGTATGCAAAAAAATATAAACCCTGGATAGATTAAAGCCACATTTGACAAAAATAAAGTGTCAAGCGTGAACCGATTTTTCTGTCATGTTTTTAAATAAAATGGATTGGGGTCATATTTGCTTTTGTGTGTCAGACGGAAAAAGAGCTTGTTTACAAAGCAAACAAATATTTCAAAATTAGGAAAATTCGGGACAAATTTGAAAATAGAGGCCAAGCTAAAGTTGGATAGTTTTATTAAGCAGTATTGAAGATATTGCAATACTCAGTCGTTGCCGCTTTTGAAAGGTAAGGTTAAACTTTGAAATAAAATGGCCATTCAAAAATTGAATAAAACGCCGAAAGTCCTAGTGTGCCCGCCAGATTTTCCGATCATAATGCTGAAACTGGCCACAAAATGGCGCAGATTTTCTCCCCCACCACGAGAGGTCACACTTACTCAAAAATAGCTAAGAAAAGCTATTTTCTAGCCTTTCTATAGCTATTTCTAGCGTGTTTTCCAGCTATTTTTGGCGTGTTTACGGATAGAAAATAGCTAAAAAATAGCTAAAAATAGCTAAAACTATTTAGCTATTTTTAGCCTTTTTTAAAGCTTTTTTCAAGCCATTTTCTACATGATTTCCAGCTATTTTTGGCGGTTTTATGGATAGAAAAAAGCCAGAAAATAGCTAAAAATGGCTAAACACTTTTTAGCTATTAATCGGTAATCGGCAATCGGTCGATGACTCTTTGAGATTTTTTAGGGGGAAAGCAACATTTCATCTGGCAACATTGAGCACAAGTAAAATAAACAAATCGAAAGGAGAAAGTGGCCGGTGCTGCATTTTAAACATTTTCGCTTGGGAAACGCCACGATGCGCGACTGGATGCCGGTGCTGTTCTGCGGCCTGTCCGTGCCGCTCTCCCTGTTCATGTGGCTGGGCAACGTGGCCGTGTCGCGGCTCTGGAGCAGCGACTACGAGGGTGAGATCTTTGTTCATATTTAAATCTGCGACCAGGTGAACTAATGGCCAGGGGTTATCTCTCTCACTTATACAGAGTCGCGGGTGATTCCGCCGGTGCGCTGGCTCTTCTCGACGATGGCGCCGCTGGCCCTCATGACGGTGGCGCTGAAGCGGCGTAGCGTCAACCGATCGGGAGCCGCGCTGGGCATCCTTGTGGCCTTCGTCCTGTCCATCGCCAGCCACCCGTTCTTCGCCAGCCTGGTGGTGTTCTTCTTCAGTTCGTCGCGCGCTACCAAGTTCCGGGCTCACATGAAGCGGCGCTTCGAGAGCGACTTCCGTGAGGGCGAGGGCCAGCGAAACTGGGTGCAGGTGCTCTGCAATGGCGGCATGGCCGCCCAGCTGGCGCTGCTCTACCTGCTGGACTGCGGCAGCGGCGAGCGGGCCGTGGACTTTGCCAAGGAGTACCGCTCCAGCTGGCTGGGCGTGGCCGTGATGAGTGCGTTTGCCTGCTGCAACGGCGACACCTGGTCCAGCGAACTGGGCAGCGTGCTGTCCCACAGAGATCCGGTCTCCATACTCACCTGGCGGCGTGTGCCGCGCGGAACCAACGGTGGCGTGTCGCTGGCCGGGATTGCCGTGAGCCTGCTGGGCGGATTGCTCGTGGGCTTCGGCTACTTCGTCACCGTGCGCTACACGGTGGAGGCCAAGATGCTGCTGGTTAGTCCACCGCAGTGGCCCATTATTGTCTTCGGTGGAATTGCTGGACTTTTTGGATCCATGCTGGATTCTGTGCTGGGCGGCCTGCTGCAGTACTCGGGCATAAATGAGGAGGGCAAGATTGTGGACGCACCCGGCAAGGGGGTGCGCCACGTGAGCGGACTGCGCATCCTGGACAACCACAGCGTTAACCTCATATCCAGCATCGTCACCGGCGTCACCATACCCGTCCTGGCCCAGAAGTTCTGGCCCGTGCGCTGAAAACGCATCTCTGTTGTTTGTTATTCATTATAAGAAAGCCTTCACTGTACTTTCTAGCTCCGCTAAAGTGATGGATTGGGATTATGGGTTAACGATCATAGATATTACCATCTCACAGTATCAATAATCGTCTCGAGCAGTTTTTATCGCACACGGTTTGGCTTTAAAGCTAACAATTACTAATTAGTCTTTGGGATTGTGAGACAGCATTATTTATTCATTGATCTTTCGTTCGATTTATCGCTGCATCGGGGCTAGTGAACGCTCTATATAGTTACTTATATATTTTTGTAAAACTTTCACGGCGCCAAGCGAACTAACTGACTACAAATAAGACTTGATAGGAACAACAACGACTGGGCAGACGCAGCAGGATGGGTGAAGGCAAGCTAATATATATTTAAAGCTAAGGTAGACCAGATCCAGATGAATTTTCCTCATGGAATAACTTTGTTAATGCTGAGTAGAAGCCCCTGCGACTGTCCATTTAGATTATAAATAAATAACTCTATTAAAAGCTAACTTCAAGTGTAATAATTAAACTTGTTTTGTTGTATTAAATGGTGTATATTCTATACCAAAACACGTACGTGAATACTTTGTATTGTAAAAATTCCCTTCAATGGCTTCATATTTCCACCTTTTGGCCTTTTCACAGGCGCCAAAATATTTATTTTCTGAATGGAAATGAACTGCAATAATTATAGATGACCTTCATTGAGATTGCTCAGTGTTCTTGGTTGCGATAAACCACACTGAAAAGTTATTAAATAACTTTTCGGGTTTTCTGAAGATTAAGTATAGAAAATATGGTGGTTTCTAAAAGCTGTAAGAATTCATAGACTTATTAAGCTTTCTCATTCTTTTCCCATTAAAGAAAGAAAAGTAAATGCAATCTTCTAAAATTTTCTTTAATCTTTTTGTACTTTATTGGCTCTCTTCAGTTTCTGTAGCTCCAAGTTTCGAATCAGGTTCTGTGAAAGGGCGCGTAGGGCCTCGTTGGAGGCACTAGATGAGCTGGGTGAGCTGCTGGCCCCACCTGTAGAAGTTGGCTTGGCAAATCCAATAGAGAACTTGATCATGAGGTCGCCGATGGGAGAGTTGATGAACTGGGAGCCCGTGGAAATGGTCTTGAAGATGATGCGGCGCTTGTGCTGGAAGACCTGCGGATCTCCAGGTGAGTTGTGGCCCTGCTGAGAGCTTGGCCTGCCACTGGCCTTAGGCCGTTGACTGGTTGTGCTCGAAGGCGGCGGTGATTCGGTGGTGGTGGTCTGGTTCGGGGTCTTGGCGGTTATCCTGGGTGGGGCGGAGGTCCTGGGCCTTGTGGTTCGGGGCTGGGCAGTCGTGCGGCGCCTGTGCGGCCTGCGAGTGCTGGTGCTGGTCGATGGACTCAGCTGTGGGGCCTGGTAACCCGCTTCTTGAAGCTCCTGCTCTTCCTCGGGGCCAAATGCTACCGCATCTGGTTTCTCAGGATCGCCCGGATAACCCTGATCCGTCTGATCCTCCTCGTCATCGTAGTCCTCGTCCTGCAACTCCCCATTCACGGGATGTCCGTCGGAGAAGAGAGGCGGTTGGTGTGGCGGCTGTTGGTCACGGCGCTCCTGCTTCTCGCGTTGCTCGTACACGGGATCGTTGGGCGCCGAGGAGGCCAGCACCTGCTCCATCTGCTTCTGGAGGATCTCGTAGAGAGGGGTGTTCTGCTCGTCGTCCAGAACCTCAACTGGCTCGCTGGGCACAAACTGATTGTTGACGTAGGCACTGCGTCCGTCTAGATCTTCGTCCACATCCAGGACATCGTCCTTGCGGGAACGAGACTCGGTCTGTAGCTGAGTTGGCGGCGGATGGGTTGCATCTTCAGTGACCTCAGCTGGTGCAGCTCGAATGGTGAGTAGAACTGAAAAGAATCAAATTTATTATTATTGGTTCCCTCTACAGGATCCATTATTGGGTTAAATTCTTGTGCAAACTTACCTCCGCTTAGCAGGATCAGTAGCTGAATCTTTAAGATCCGAGTCGCAACACCTCTGGTTCCCATTGCAGTTGGATGACTTCTGTGAAATGGGTCACACGTCTAGCCGCCTTTTATAGGTGGCAGCTGAGTGCAACCTGTGGCTCTGTCCATCCCACGCCCAATTAGTTTTTAGGTTTAGTGCCTGGCTCTGGATGATGGCCCTTTCAAACTTCTCATATGGCTGCTTGTCAGTCATCATCAGTTTATAGAACTCGTTTCAAGGGTCAATGCACTTGAAAGCAACTGCATCAAAATGGGAATTCAAATCACTTCAATTTTGAAGACAAAAATGTCTCTGGAAAATAGTTTAAGACGCCACTTTTGAGGCTGAGAAAAAAGTGCAGTTTAACGAGTATTTATTTGTGTAGCTTGAAATATGAAATTAAGGAAAGTGGTTTGATCTAAAAGTACGAAGTACCTATACCCTTAAAGATCTTAATATGTAATAAATTATCTAACAATAGAGCCAAATTATTATTTTTATTGAACAATGTTACACTTTTCCTTATAAGGGTGAAGTTTGAAACTGATAAGTCCAGTCTATTTAATAAATTGAAGTCCTAGATACACATATGGTTATTATAAATGTATACAACACTTATTACTCTCTTGGGTTAACAGGTGTTACTACAAAAAAAAAACATATTTTAATAACAAATACTAATTATACTGACATTTATTTATGGACTATATATTTAACAATCTTTTTGTGATAATATCTTGGAATTCAAAGCGTTATGTTTTAAGAATAAACCAACTAAGATCGCCTTTCGATCTTAAAAAATAAAATCCCATAAATCCATCGAATTGACTTAAGTTCGGTAAAACTCTTAGCTTTAGGATGTTAGCCACCATATTTCGAGAACAATCATAATTCTTATAAAAAATGATTCGTCGGTTTATAATATTTTTATGCCCATGGCAAATGTCATATTGGGGATATATCTTACTTAATGGTCTCAGAATTTACATGGAATAAATGTTGCCAGGAATATAAATATTCCGGCAGAATGATCATCACCCAAACTCCAACGTCTCCTTTAACGCCATACTTTTTTAAGGCATCTCCATCTCCACATTTCAACAATACCTCAACGCAAAAGCCCAATATTTCTGTTAATTGTTTTTATTGCAATAAATTAAAATAAATAATATTTCATAGGTGAGATTCCATTAGTCCTAGCCTAAGCTACAGAATACTTGAGCCTTTCATTATCCCTGGCCTTGGGTTGGGCCTGCTCCTTCATGGGAGCGATCTCCAGGGGTTTGTGGGTGACAGTGTCCTTCAAGGGCATGGGGGGCAGGGCGATCTCCTCAGGCGTCTTTAAGGGCTCTGAAAGGGGGTCTTGAACAGCCGCAACTGCGACTGGAACTGGAGCTGGGACGGGGACTGGGACTGGGAAAAGGGGAGCCTCCACTGGCTTTTGCAGGGTCAGGGGCTCATTTTGCTTGTGATCCTCCTTCTCCTCGCTGCTCTCACCGCTGTCCTTCTCCTTCTTTTTCTTCTCGGCCTTCTCTCGCTTCTTCTGCTCCTTCTCGAGCCTGTGCTTCTCCTCCTCCACCTTCTGTCTCTCCTCCTCCAGCCTCTGCTGCTCGACGATCGCTGCGTCCCGGAAGTAAGGGGATGCCCGGAACTTGGTGTCCGCGTGGGCAGTCTCCTGGGGATACTTCTCCTGGCACTCGGCGTAGGAGTAGTCCGCCCAAAGGCCGTGCGATCGGCACTTGGCCACGCCCAGCTTGCACCTGTTGTAAAAGACAGCCACCTCGGAGGAGGTCTTGCCGCAGATGGGATCGTACAGGTCCTGGCAGTCGTCGTCGCAAAGGTAGCCCTCGCTCAGGGACTGGGCGGCACTATTGATGGCCGCTGAGTTCGCGGTCTGGCAGTCCTTCTGGCCCGGCTGGCAGGTGAACCAGGCAATGGGTATGGCCAGGTACGGCGGGCTCATCCGCTTCTTGGCGGCTCCGTTCTCCACAGCCGCTCCGTAGGTGCGCTTCACGTAGTAGCCGTGCTCCTCGGTGGACACCTGACTGTTGCCGGCCAGATCCGTGGAGGTGGACCACTTCGTCTTGGTCTTGGTCTTGTGGGGATCGGACTTCTCGTGATCATGGTGGTGGTCGGAGCCCTTGTGCTTGCGCCGCTTCGCCTCCGTGGGCGCCGCCTCCAGGAGCAGCAGAGCGGCCACTGCAGAAGGGAAGTGATAGTGGAGTCTCTAAAGTGATCAGGCTGGAAGGAGAGCCTTACCTAAGATACAGGCTGCTTGGAACGGTCTCATGTTGATCTGGTCAGCTGCTCGTCTCCGCAACAACTGATCGCATCTTCTGGCGAACGGCGGCTTAAGTACCACTGGCCACTCGGCCAGGGGGAATTCTTTCCGGGCTTACCGGTTTTCTGGCTCACTGGGAGAGCTCTTGGTTTGTTTACTCTTCGCGCAGCTCCGAGATGTCCCCCTCCGGGAGACCCCGCCGAACGAAAGTACGCAAAGTTATCGCCACTGCCAAGCATCGTATTTGGTGAAATTTTATGCAAACTCATGTGGTCTCGGTCTGCGGACCCTTTGCGATAGCCATCTAGAATGGCTTGGACTCTTGGAACTGGTTGTGTGTTTAACACCTTCGCTGCTCTGCCCTCCATTCGGCGGAGGCAGCGGCCCAGCCGCGAGCCGGTTCTCCGGAATTGGGTCAATCTGGAAAGGTTCGGTGATCTGGTTGTTATTTTACGAGGTTCTTCTGGCCGCAATCGCCGGCAGCTGCACTCGCTCGCAGGAAATCCACATCCAATCAAGCTCTGTTATTCTGCCCCGATCTCTGATGATCTTCGGTCTCTGTGTGAGAGATCACTTCCATCGCTGGTAATTGTAGTCTTAATTAGAGCGAGATCAAGTGAGATTACTGATGGAAGATCTCTTCAGCTGGAGGATCGGCTTTCAGTTCGATTGGAGACCATTGACCATTGATTCGCTTATATCTCGATTGCTGGTCAACTCTTTTAAAATGGGGGATTAAGGTAAGAATAATTTATCTGAGTCTCTCCAGGAGCTAGAAATAATAGGTTTTGAGTACTCCTAAAACTATTTAACTAACTATTTCAGGGGAATTATTAGGATTTTTGTTAAGTTTTATCATCAAAGCTTACCTTTCTCTAAACTCTCTAAAGATCTTCGATCGATATGAATATTGGTTGATTATCCCATTAAAGCCATCCATAATTGCATTTATTATTATCACCGTCACTTTGATGACTCATCCCGGCTCTCGTGATCACTTCTTGTTTGATTTCGAAGCGTAGTTCCATGGAAAAGTTTTCGAATTTCCCATTAGCATTAGAAAGTTAACCCATCTCTGTTCGGGTTTTGGGGAAGTTGGGGGCGATCGAATCCGAATCGAATCGCAGCCGTGTCCAATTACATAATTAGGGCTTTGACCGCGGGCCCAAGAAGAGGTTGACTAAGTGATCTTGTAAGCAGATTTGCATATGGACTCGCCAAATGGCGCTAATGGCTCCAGTAAACAGTAAACAGAGCCCACCGAGTTACAAATCAATAGATTTATGAAAGAAGCTATCAGAAAGCCGACAGCAGAAAGACACAAAATTTAAATAAATGATTTCGGTTTCTTTGGGGTCTCAGTCTCTCCGCCAGCCAGGCAGCCAGGCCGGGTAAACAAAAGAAGTCGGACAAAAGAAAGAGATGCGATGGAGTCGTTGAGGAAAGAAACCCAAGAAGAGAGCTTGGTCCAGCTCCAGAGACCAAGAGCTCCGCTCTCAGCTGCGGATCGCCTTGTTTGCTCGCATTTACTTTCATTTTTGGGGGGGCTATAAAAAGCGAAAGCAGAGCGCTGGATTCGCTCATAAAGACCGCAAAACTGCAAAAGTCCACTACGGAGTCAGCCCCGAATCAAAGGATTAGCACAATGGTTAGACCCATCTACCTGGCCCTCGGTGAGCGGAGCTGATCCCATGCAGGTCTCTGTCCCATGTTTGCTAATCTCTATCTCTAAAACAGCTGCCCTGCTCGTCTTGGCCTGCTCGGTGAGTGCAGCTCCCGTAGCGGAGTCCCAGATCGATGCCAGTCCCGAGTTCCCAGCCTCCAGGCAGGCCGTGGAGGAGAAGGAGGATGAGCAGGTACACAACTCTAGTGCGGACAGCAGTGAGGAGAAAGAAGACGACGATGACGATGACGAGGAGGAGGAGGGCGTCCACAAGGCAGCCGAGGACACCAATGAGGACGATGACGATGAGAACGACGACGACGATGACGACTCGCTGATCCGGCGACGCCGCGAGGCTGAGACCACCGAGGAACCGGCTGAGGAGACAGCCACCGAAACTCCCACCGAGGACCAGAAGGTGGACGCCACCACCGCGGCGGCTCCTGTGCGAAAGCCCGTGCTCGTGCTCATTCGCGACGCCCTGAAGAAGGTCACCACCGACCTGCCCACCGCCCAGGTGGCCAACAATGCGCTGCAGTACTTCCAGCAGTTCGAGCACTTCATCCAGCAGGCCATCGAGGAGGTAATCGGTGACGATGACGACGAGGATGAGGCCCCGGTGACCGTTCTTCCCCAGACGGAAGGGGAAGCGGGAACGGAATCCGCAGCTGAGGAGATCAAGAAGCCCGAACTTGAGAGCCCGGAGAAGAGTCCGGAGGTAGTGGCGCCCCTTGAAGTTCCCGAGAAGATGCCCCCGGCAATGGAGCCGGTTAAGGCCGTGGAGTCCACCGCCTCAACTTCTGCTCCCCTGAGCAATGCTGTCTAGATCAGGGATCAAGTTCCATGCACCTTTCCTCAGCTATTTATTGTCAACTATTTATTGCTAGCTATAATATATTTGCCATAATCTGAATCTTAGAGTGTCTACTGCTTCCTCCCTTCCTTGCGATCCATCCGCTCCTTCATCGCGTAGATGTGGCTCTTCAGCTGGCTGCGATGCCGGTTGGTGTTCCGCCTCTTCGGCGAGTCGATCTGCTGGAGGAGCCGGTTGAAGTGCGAGTTGGGCGCCTTCGTGGAGGGATTCTTCCTGCTCGTCGGCTTAGATCCGCTGGGCTTTCGCACCTTATTCAGGGGCAGCTCCTGGTCGCCAATGGTCAGGGTGAGGGGTTGCTTGCCAGCCGTGCTGATGTAGATGGGAATGGTGATGTAGATGGGAGAGCCCACCGCTGGAGGAGCAACCTTTGGGGTATTCGGCTGAGGCTTGGCTGGCGAAGGTGATGGCATCTGAAGGATGAAGGAAATTAATAAATTATTAATTTAGAAAGTCAATATTTGCCTTTATTTGTGGCTAAAACATCAATATTAAGTTTAGGAAAGGGAATGGAACTACAAATTAGCAAAAATATTTAAGGATACCCTCAAAGGACTCTTACCATTTCGTTTTTCTCAGACTGGGATGGCTTTGGCTAAATGAAAAGAGAAAAAAATATTATAAATACGATTATAATGATATTATTATAACAATTAAAGTGTATGGAAAATCCAGCTTTGAACTTGGAGAACATGATTTGGTTAAGAAATATGATTGAGGATCTATTATGAACCTTTATAAGATCCCAAATAAATGTTAACCCCTTTCTGAAATCCCAAAAGAGCTCTCACCTGCTGTTCCTCAGAATGTGGAGGCTGCGTCTTGAGGAAGTGCAGGGGATTGGCATCTTCGCTGAGGTTACTGTACTCGTCCTCGGTCAAGGCAGGAAGACGATCTCGGTGGAAGTTGTAGTCCTCCTCCTCAATCTCGTGAGCCTGCAGTGAGGACTTGGCCGTGGGATTGGTCTCAGGCTTGGGCGTGGTTATGGTGATGGCTGTACCAGAGGACTCCGTTGAAGAAGCTTGTGGGGATGACTCTAGCAGGATCTTTACATTGATGACCTGCTGACTGTCAGGGGTCTGGGTAACATTCTGGGCTGAGCACAGAAGCGAACAGAGGAGCAAAGCTAAAAATAAAATGTACGGCGTGATTTTCCATTCATTCTTATATTTGTTCGAATTTACTTTACATTTAAATTTCTAACAATTTAATGAAACCCAAAAAATTAAAGAATGCTAGTAAAAAGATACAGGAAATATCCTCTATGTCTTTAAGTTTGATTTTTAATTGTAATTATTTACAAAAATGATATCACAGAAGTTAAATTATCGTAATTTCGAACAGAAATTGAATCTATTTAATTTTTAAAAAGAAAAATTAGTATTACCGATCTGGAAATGCTTGGACCTAACGAATCATTTTTTAAACCTAAAAAATTGTTGAATATTTTTAGAAAACCCTCCCATATATCTAACGACGTAAAAAATTTAGTTGTAAAAAAGCCAGTGTTGCGATTTCCTTGTGATATTTTATTTGATAAAATATTACAGCCTAAAACTATCAACTAACTTAAGCTAATGCCCAGCCCTAGCCTATCCCGTCGCGCTCCTCCTCCCGAATCCCGATCTCCATCGATTACAGGGTGGTCTTCTTGCCGTTGAGGATCATCTCGGTGAGGCCCAGCTGGCGGAACTGCTGCAGTCGCTCCACCTGGTGGCAGAGGCGCTTCTGGAACTGCACCTCCCGGCTGAGCTCCTTCAGCTCGTCCAGGCTGCTCAGCGGGTTGCAGCTGCCCATCTTCTTGGCGATCAGCTCCGAGGTGAGCATGATCTTGGCCTTGGAGAGGCGCAGATAGGAGAAGTCGGCACTGGATCGCCTCAGCTCCTGGCGGTACAGGAACAGTTGGTAGGGGAAGTTCACGGCGGCGGCCTTGCGGCGGAGCTTCTTCAGAGCCCGCTTCTTCTGTTTCTTCAGGGGATCGTGGCTCTTCACCTTATGGAGCTTCTGCTCCGACTTGCTCGACTTGCTGCTGCGGCTTGACTTGTGGTGGTCACTCATGATACTGCTGGATGGACTTCTCGGAGACAACTGATGGCCGCACAGCGATGCGAGGTCCTTTTAAGGAGGTCCTGGATCAGGTAGAACTTCCATCCAGGTAGCCAGGTAGCCGGGGTAATTAGCGGGTGCCAGTCACGCGTGTGCACGTCGTAAAAATATCCGTTCATTCGGTTTTCCAGCGCCCGGGTCACCGGGTTTTTCCCCGGCATGTTTATGGCTTTATGACTGGCCAGAGATCCAGCGGACCCAGACCCGGCCTAATCCTCAATTATGGCGGCCAACTTAGCGCCGTTCGCCCAGATCCTTTGGGTTTTGTGGCGATTTTTCCAGCCAAACTCGGCAGGGGATACTTTTCGGGCCACCGTTCGCGGAATTTGTGGACAGTTCTGGAACAGTTGTGCCTTCGATGGAAATCGGGATTCCGGATTCGGGAGGCGACCCTGTCCCCCTAGAAATTTCTAGCTAACACTTGGCATACCTCAGACTACCTTTCTTTCTCACATACTGGCTTAGACATTGCTCTTTTCCCCGAGACTTCTTCACACCCAAACCCCATCGTATACCTCCGCAATTAAAGATCCAAGATGTCTTCATGTTTCGCGTCTAGAAATAATACTGAAACCGCTTTTGGCAAGAGATTTCTATTTTATACCTGGCAGTCAAAGTTTTTGGCTCGAGAAATTTCACTTGAATGGGAACAATGCGAAGTTCTACCGGCAGAAATTTGCATATTAATTTCTCAATAGTCTGGCTCCACTTTTCTCTTCCTCTTCCCAGCTATGCAAATTTTGGCTTTTGCCAGCTTTTGGCCCTACAAATTTAAACGCCGATGTCGTCATTGATTGTGTCTCTTGTTGGAAGCATCCAAGTCTGGGAAGTCGGGGGGAAAATCGAATAAATAATGATGATGCGCCACTTTTTCGGTTTATTTTGCATGCATTTTATGAATTTTCGAAAGGAGGATGGAGGAGAGAGAGACTCTTTCGTCTCAGTGCTCAGCAGAAGTTGTAAAGGTCTTTCTATTTATCTCTATCGAACGTCTCTATTCTGCAGAGAAAAAAATATTCAAGTTTATTAATTGACTTCTAAAATGTGAGGTAGAAAGTGAACATAATGGTTTTTAATTTCTGTTTTCAATCAGTTTAGAGAAAATTATATTTTAAAATTACTTATTAACGTATTAACGCTTAATTTTTGCTACTTAACTTTTAATTACTGATTTTTTTGTAATTAAATACATAATAGTAAATATTTGCATTTAATAGAAATGCTTTTCTGATTTTATGACCAATGTGGACGATATTTCTCTCCCTGTCCCGGTCAGTCGGAATTAGCCCGGTCCCTGGGAAAGCCATTGATGGGTAGCCGGCTTCCATTTAAAGTTGAGTTTATTTATCCAGCCGTCAGACAGTGGACGAAGGACGGAAGGCCGGGGCATTTCCATTTGACTTGGCTCCGACTGACTTGCATAACGCTTCCCTCAATGTCCTTCATCTTTTGCGGCGAGCGTTTGTCATTAGAAGACGTCTAGACCCGGACGCAGTCAGCCAGGGACAGACATCGATATGCCGGCGTTTGCCCCAAGAAGTTGGCTACATAAATTCTGGCCATAGGGAAATAGTCATGGAAATTGGCAATGCGCTCTGGTGCAGCTTTCTGTGTCCTCGCTCCCAAATCACAGGGTCGATTATATAAGGATTTTAGGCCAAATAAAACTAACTTATATCCCCACAAATTGTCACGAATTGGAATGATCAGTTTTCATCAGATTCGCAGGTCCTTCGCACCCTTCAAAATCCCTTTTATCCTTCCACTTAGGCAAATGGAATATTTTATTCATCGTTTTTATCAAATTGACCCAACTGTTAGGGCATCATTTAATTCTGCTTAACTGTTCCGCCTTTTTATGTCAGACCCTTCAGTTTGGGGCTATATTTTACGATCCGCCCTTTATGGATTTCCAATTATAAATGCAGGAAAAGCCCAGGGGCGGGAGGAGGGACAACTTTTTCATTGCATCCAATCGAACCTAACGGCGCAATAATTTTCCAACGCCATTGTGTGTTTGCAATTTGTTAGCCATGAGGCCAATAAATTGGCCAAATATGCGCCATAAAGTGGAGCGGAGAAGGAGCCATCATCGGGCGGCAGATATATCCTCTACGGGAAGAAAAGGAAGGAAGGGATTTCCCAAAACTCCTGTAATGAAATAAATTGACTTCCATGATGGACGGTCTGGCAAATAAATGGTAGCTCTTCGCTCCAAATTAAAATATTTTATTTTTTTAGGCGGCGATGGGGAGCGCATCTATTTTTTGTTCACGCAAAAAATGTAATAAAATACACACGACTAAACTGCTCTCGCATGGAGTTACTTTGTTTCATTTCATGTACTGGCCCTTGTTTTGGCCTGTAAAATGCATTTCACATTTTATTGTGCACTCAATCAAAAATCCATTTCCGTTTGTTTCGAACCCACAAGTGTCTGCCCCCCCGTCCATCCTTCTGTTTCGGTTCCAGCCTCTCCGCGCGGATGCCGGATCCAACTGCAGGTGGTAACGCGGACTCCCGGATTGGCAGCCAAAAGTTTGATAATTGAGTTGAAGCCACGCGTTGAAGTTGGGGCCTTCTGCACCTCCGCCACCTTCATACACATTGAAAAATACAGAAAAAGACTGATAAAATCAGGAATAAATTATATAAAAGTGGTTTGCTGTAGCCGAAATATGGCAAATAATATTAAAAATTATTATGGGATTAATAAAATCTATGGCAAATAATATTAAAAATTATTATGGGATTAATAAAATCTCTAAAAGTATCTGCAAAACTTCCATTCAATCCATCCAATTCGTCCCATTTATACGTTAAGTAATGATACCTAGAAGAATTAATTCAAATTGAGAATTTTTGAACTTTTTACTATTATATAATTTATTTGTATCCAGTATTCCTCTATATTTTTGTCTCAGTGCCTCTAGCGCCGGCTCCAATCATCAGCAGCTTTTAGCTGCCCCGGCAGAGGCCTCCTTTCATATGCACAGGACGATTGCAGCGACTCCATTCATGTTGCACGTGCCGCATGGCAATTCAATCGACTGTGGGGCGAGGAGTCAACTGTGCGACCAAATAACATCGAATGGATGGCTGGCCGGCTGGCAGTCCTTCCAACTCTTTACTGCAGTCAAAGTAATGCCTCCTCGGGAGGGCTTGGAGCGGGCGGGGAGAGTCCAATCCCATCGCAGTCGATGAAGGTTAATGGCTGGGAATCCCTGTGGTAGCAGGTCCTTTATTGTGTTTGTGCAGACCATATGATGGAGTCTTTGAAATGCCGGCAACTGACTTTCAAATGGTTAAATGATGGTCAAACGATGAACAAATTATCCCCACAGCCAATGGGTCAAGGAAGATGTGTAATTTGGACATCGATATTAGTCCAGTTACGCTCGAAATAATAGTGATAGGTTTTTGGGTAATTTGAGAATTTTATTTTAAAGTAGTTTTACATTTCTAAAGAAGTTAAAACCTGAGTTTGAGAGAAAATGTATTCAATTAAGCATTATTTTGGGATTAATATATCAAAAATTAAAATTATACTAAAGTTGTAAGAAGTGGTTTTAGTTGTAACTAAATCAATAAACGCATAAAAAAGGGTTATGTTGTGAATAAATTAATTTTCACTATATTATATATAAATAAATCCCACAAATATTGTCAAAGCACTTTTTCAGTTAACGAACTAGTGTATGCCATATGGGCTTAATATATGCACTTGAGCATTTTGCACAAAAGTAAAAATAGAGAGAAACCCTTAATATCATATGCAGGAAAATAAAAAATGGTCATGCAATAAAAACTAATCAAATAAATAAATAAATGAACAAAAGATGTGAGGCACGAAGCGCCGGCAAAGGCAAATAAAGTGACAAAATAAAGGAAAACAATTGCGAAATAAATGCCACAAACAATTGACTATAACCTACCGACATACAAATAAATGTGCAATGCATGTGTGTGTGTATGACCTGATTCCCACACATACACACACTCATGTTTGCATGCGTCAAGGATATAAATAAAATGAAAAGAAGCCAGGAGAAGAATGAGGCACAGAGAAATAATAAATAAACTACAGTTGATGTCATGTCAGCGGCGATAGCACCGTAGGAAGGACCGACAAAAACTGACAAAATGAAATCGAGGAGAGGGGAGCGATGAAGGACACACACACACACACAGATAGAGATAATAATAAATATGTAGAACAAGTGAAAATGGCCAAAAGTTGTACAGATGCGTGTAGTTAATTTGATGAGCTCTTTAAGTTGTCCAATTTGTTGGCCGGCCCGAGAATAGGAATTGAAATAGGCCCGGCCAAGACAGGACCTAGAGGGAGGATTCGGGATAGGATAGTCTCTGGGGTCTTAAATAAGCTAGATTGGGCTGAGAAAGTATATTATTTAATGTGAGTACCACACTCGGCCATAGGAATTTGCGTTATTTAAGTTTCAAGAGTTTTAGTTCGGTGACCGTTGCCTACCTTTCGGCTGTTGCGTAAAGGGAGTACTAGAAATAAATTTAAAATCTCTCTTGCGGCCGGAATACATGTCTGATTGTTCTGAAATTTTATAAGTAAGTAGAGATTACACAAACATGTATTACCATATGTTTAAAAATGTGTACAATGTTCTTAATTATATCATTTATTTGTATTATACTTGTAAACTAAGAAATATATAGTCATTTTCAGTATTTATCTACAAAGGTCTCCTATAAAATTGTGTTTTAAAAATAAACCAAATGGGATTCAGCTGTTCGAAGGACTTTATAGGCGCCTTAATCAGTTACGACCTTATGAGCAGAGTCTGGGTTCGAACAGTCGCCCCCATCCGACTCACCCATTAAGCAGCGTATCTATGCCGACAATCTGCTAAGTCCTTTTCAGCTTTGTTCAGGCAATTGCAATATCATCGCCCCTCCATTATGAAAACAAGCCACGCTCTGGGACTTCGTTTCCCGCTCGCTTATTGGCCATAAATTCAACGTGCCCACGGTCTATTAACTCCGCCCGATCTGGATCTGGATCGAGAGATCTGGCAGTGGGGGTGCCTCTTAATTTTAGCCACGTTTGGATGCGGGTTGGGGCAGCAAATCTCCGGTCGCTCGCACAAATCAAAATATTCAGCCGGCAGGGCTGGGGAGCATCCGACTTTGGCGGCTTATCTATCGGCTATGGAAATTGAATTTCCCCCGCGCAGGACTGCCAGGGAATTGGCAATGGACTCACATGTGCAGAAGGGACGCGTCCAGATAATTGCGCGATAACAGGCTAATTTTCAATTAGCGCCATTTTGATAAGTGAACATAAATTAGGCAGTTTCTTCTTTGGCCCGAGAGAGGAAGCGGGAGCTTCATTAATCGGCAGCAACAAATTGCGAATGGATATTTTCGCTTGCTGCTCATTTCCGGACTCCGGTTCCGGACTCGGAATCCGGTGGGATTCAGTTGGCCAGTTGGGGTGCCACAGACGTGACTAGTTTATTGATTCCGATCGGACTTTCGTCGCTCGACTGCCCGCCGGTACATAAATTAATAATAATATCGAAAGCAGTCGGTAACAATTTGCTTTGCTCTGCAAAAGCCGCTCCGGCCAGCAGCTCTCAATGAGCAACTAAAAGTCAAACACCAAACACCAAACACCTAACGCCGCCCGCTGGCAGCTCTCCAATACGTGTTGGCCATTTTGACGGCGTCGTCGGAGTCGAACCTTTTTGCCATATAAAATTCCAATCATACTTGACCAAAAGCAAAACACTGGAGAATTTCTACGCCAAGAGCTCACCGAAGGAGCAGCAAGCAGCATCGGGAGCGGCGGAAAGTTAAGTGAAGTGGGGGGCGTTTAAGCCAGAAAGTGGGGCGAAGGGGTGATGGCTGGTAAGGGCGTTACGGCCTGGTCTGCTACTGGCAGCAGTCAGTAGAAATTTGTGCTACACTTTTGCCAATAACTTACCGCTGCTTAATGTTGCCCTTGCCTTTTTTATGCCCTCCGAATCCGATTCCAGAGGGGTTCTAAAACTTTCTGCCCAAGTTTGGGGATTTCCATTCCAGTAGGTCGTCCTTGGAAAATTGTTTGAAAATGTTTAGGGGGTAGCACCTCGGAGGATTGTTGCAAATATTAATTCTTGATAGCATTTTATGAATTATTCTCAGACAAGAAAACCTATTTGGATGCTTTTTAGTTATTTGTGTCGACCCAAGTGTTAAAAAACCTCTTTCGGATCTACAATATTTTCTACCTCATTTAAATGCACCTTATAGAAAATTACATACTTTATATATTATATATATTCTTAAATCAATCAAAGTAAAATCAAAGTTTATGAGAAATTAAAGAACTATTAAAATAAAGAAAGTATCCAAGAAATAAACATTCATTTTTAACAGAGCATTTCGAGATCAACTTCATGGGGGAAAAACTTTATTCCTTTACAATTTCCAGTTTACCGGCAAACTTTAGACTTCAGCTTGTCTGCCAAATGGTCTTTCCTTTTCCACCTCCACTTATTTGTGTTCTGGGGCTTATTGCCAGTGGGCAAAAGTGAACAATTTTCGACAGATTTTCGGAAAATAGTTGCCGACTGCATAAGGTAAAATGCATCGCTCCCAGCGCTTCGCTTTTGCGGTTAGCCTTGTGGGAGCATTTGGCCCAGGTCCAAAGCCAGTCGGAGGAAAAAAGCACAGTTGGAGAATTCCTTTTCACTTTCCAAACGCTAACCTTTAAACAGCTCCGAAGGACGAGGAAAATAGGGAGCAGGACAGGGGACTGCGACAGCGGGCGGGGAGCTCGCCTTGGAACAGGTAAGTTGTCGCAGCTTAATCGATTTGGAAAAAGTTGCCATGTCCTAGAGCTACCCTTGCCATGCTACTTTATTTTTACGCACCATTTGTTCTACGTACGGCTCCCTCCCCCCGCCCTTGGAAAATTGTTGAAAATGGAAAATCCGCTGGTCGCCCCGCATCCCGCATCCAATGATAAACTTTCGACACATTTTTCATTTATTTTCAACACCTTTGATTGATATATTGAACACTTGGCACCCAGCTCAAGCAACAGTCTTTGGATGTCCTGCCATTCGCTCCTGCACTTCAGTTCAGTTATCCTTCACCTCTTCTTTTTGGGGGTGCTTTTAGCACTAAGAATATATTCTGAGCTCTCTTTTATTGATTTTGAATTTAATTTTATAGAATAAATTCATTTTTATACTAATTTAAATTTTTAAAGTGGCTTGAATTAATGCCTATTGATGCTTTGTATTGAAATAAAGTAAGTTAGTAAATATTTATAGAGGCAATATTTTTTTTTTCAGTGCAGAACGGAAGTTTGCGTCAGCTGGCAGACATTGTCCCGACCATTCGCAGTGGACGGGACGGGGCGCTGGGCCGTCATGTCAAATTCTGTGACAAAGGTGAGAGCTCCCCCAGTCCCAGCCACCCAGTCCACCTTTCCAGGCTGTGAGGACTGAGAGCTGGCTTACGGTTTAAATTGAAGTGCAGGACACACTTCCTTTGAGCGCGGCATCCTGGAGGCAGTGCGTCAGTTGCTTGAGCATTTGATCTACCTCAATGGGGGCTGGGGCTGATAGATGGTTCCTGATCCGGCCAGGAGCGGGAGGAGGAATGCCGCCTCCCTTTGTCTGGAGCTAAAGTGGCCTCAGAGCAATCTGCTTTGTGCACTAACTTGACAATAACTGGCCATAAATAAACAAATATCATTAAACTTAAGCAAGTGCCGGGCTGCTGGCCGCCATTCAGGCCAATTGCTCGACCAGCAACAGTCGACTGAACAAAAAGATATGCCAAACTCCGGGCCAAAGTCGCAACAAGGAGGAGCCGCAAACCCCCAGCCGCCAGCCGCCAGCAACCAGTCGGCAGAAGGAAACAAGGGCGGAACTTTTCATAAACATTATTAACAATTATTGTTGTTAGCCCAAGTTGGCTGGGGACCGGTGGAATGGTGGATTCTGCTGGTGGATTCTCCTCCGACTTCTGTCCTGTCGCACGCGGCTAACAGAGTTCTTCTGCGTGCAGCTCCTTCGGCTGCCTGCTGCCTCCTGGCAAAGTTATAAGCACGGCCAAAAGTTGATAAGAATGAGCCATAGACGTCGTAAGGCAGCCACTTTTGGCTCGAGCAGGGCCAGGAAAGCGACGAGCTGCGGGGGAGTTCTTAACACGGCCAAGCTTTGTGCATTTTTTATAAACTAACGCCCTAAAACGCGACAAAAAAGAGAACAGCAACAATAACGACGGGGTCTGAGCACCCTGTTGGCCATGTCTGAAGTTGGCTAAGAGTACTTGTAGGTGGAAGCGTGAGACGTGAGCTGTGGGTATTTTATACAGATATATTTCAGGCCATAATATAAGAACAAATATTTAAAATAATGTAAAGAAAATCGATAGTCTGATAATATTGAACTTTTAAAGATTTTGGAAAATCTTAAACCAGTCTTGTTAACTCGACTGATAATAAATTATTTATTATTATGATTAATAAATAATTTAAATGCTTTTAAGCTGCACAACTTCAAGGTTGCCATCTCTAGGGGAAAGTTTGTTGCAGGTTGCTACTTCCTCAGCTTGTTTATTGATGTTGTTCCTGCTCCTCCTAGTGCATCCCGTTTTTTTCCAGCACTAAGCAGACAGTTATTGTTGCTGTCGCTACTTGCACATACTTCAAATAGTCTTACAGAAGTTGCAAGCCATCTCCCCTCTGCGAAAAGTTCATAAAGTTGCGACGAAAAACGCCCACAGGTTGGCCAACGTTCAGCATTCAGCGCGTTTGGCGTTCGCCGCTCGTCTCTGCAGCCATTGCTCATACGCCATGTTGCACGCCGGGCGGAGCTGCGGGGAGGAAACTTCTTTATTTTCTATTTTTTTTTTTTATTTCGGGGAGTGAATGAAAGACTCAGCCAAGTCTCGCCTCTCGTCTCGGGCCCCACAAAAGTTGAGAGCATTGCACGAAAGTTTAATTGAGAAAGTTAAGGAATTTCAATTAACTGTGGATATTTGTTATTTTTATTCCGGGATGCCCGATCCTCGTCCCCGTCGTCGTCGTCCTCGTTCTCGTCCACGTCCTGTATCCCGGTCCAAGTCTGGGCTGTAGCATTTTTCGGCCAAGTATTTTGTGTGTTGAGTCATGTGTGCTATTGGCTGGCAAGTTTTTCCCTCCATCCGGCTAGTCGTTTTTTGTTGTTCGCAGCCTCGTGGCTTAATATCCCATTAAGTGGAGTCTATTAGCCAGCCAGACCCCAAGCTCATTTGCCAGGACGAGGCATGCACTGAGGGGTGGCCATGATTTAGCTGTGATTGTAGCCAGATATCTTTTATAATTTATACTTCTCCTCCGCCGCCGTTCGATTGGCCATTTGCCAGCTGAATCATTCGATCACAGCGAGCCCTTATCCGGCCAGTGGCAGGCGGGCTTTGGGCCTTCTTTTCTGCCGGCCCCTTTGTTAATCGCATTAATTGCACTTAATTGAAACTACAATCTGTTCTTGTCTGGCTAAGATTTGTGGCCTGCCATCGAGGTCGGTCCATCGTCCATCAATCAGTCGACCAATCATTTGCAAATTGCCACCAACGCTCGCCGCCAAATGCTCGCCTCACCTGGACTTCTGGCCGCGTTGACAAGTCATGTAAGTCGCTCGGCACCTGCTCTTGTTTAATTATTGTTCGCGCTGCCGTCGGCTTACCAATATACCGTTAACCGCTAACGAGTTAAGTGCTTTGTGCGCCAGCCGAGCGCCGACCGCAGCCCACTGACGAAGTAAAGCCCGGGGAGTCCGTGGATTACGGGGGGTCTCCGGCGGTTGGGCCGTTCAAGGGTAAGCTGACACATCCTCGATGAGTTCTGTTGACCAAAGTCATTACAGGGCGAATGTTAAATGATGAAAGCTCCTCCACCGTTGACCTGAATCCGAATCTGTGACCCTTTGAGGCCGGCGGTGTGTGTGTGTTGGGTTTTGAAAAGTGATCGCTGGTGGTGTTTAAATGTTGCGGTTAATCTGATTGCGGGATTGGGGCGAGTCGAGGCCTTTAACTTAAGCCACATAATTATTTTGATGTGAAAGAAAATCAGAGTAATTAGTAATGTGGAAGAGTTCAATAAAAATACGATTTAGCTGAGGCTAATTAATTAATCAAACGAATATTATATCAAATAGAATATCGATAGAATAGGTGACCTGTTTCGAGACTAATTTAAAAACTATAAAAATTATTTGGGCTATATGTGTTAGGTATTTAATAAACTCCCGTACCCCAAACCCAAAATACAATCAATAATTAAAAGACTTACTTTAAAAAATCCGATTACCGATTATTTCTATATTTCCAGCATAAGAAAATCAAAACGATTATTTGCTTTGCCTCTCTTTATTTCTTTATTTAAGTTGATCCTGTTTCGCATCATCAAATACCATTAAGGCCATTTGGTTTTTAATCCCCAAACACAAAATGCATTCTGGTCTAAACGATAACCGATTACCAAATACCCATCTATGCCCATTGGCCAACCGCAGAATGAGCCCAACTTAAACGGCCACAAAATGCCCGACACCAAAAAATGGCAGCCTAATAAATAAAATAAATATTACCGAAAATTTTTCAATTTAAGCACACTTCATTTGTCCTGACTGCGTTGGCTCTCTGTGAATGGCAAATGGAAAATGCCATTAAACAATTATTTACAGAGCTTAGGCAACAATGAGGAAAGTGAATTGCAACATAGTGCAAATCTAAGCAAATAAATAATAAATATTTAATTCTATTTCAATTCATTAGCTAATGTAATTAGTGGACCACACCCCTGTCCACGCCCACGCTCTTGCAATGCCAAAACTGTTGTGGCAACCCCTTGTAATTGGATTAAACTCGTAGTCAAAAGCCCCCAGGATAGTGGGGGTTTTGCATCACACACCCAAGTACACCTATTATTAAGCGCACACAGGCGGGACAAAGTGATTCTGCAATCGGAATAATGCAAATATGACAAAACAAAGGCGAAACTTACTGAAAATATGCGCCACCGAGGGAGGGGACTCCGCACACGGCGGTTTAATTACATTTAAAAGGCTTGTGCGTCACACGGGGCGTATGCTTAATAAACCCAAAACGCAGCAACAGAGCGAGTACCGGAGCGGAGCGGAGAAGGACGGCGGTTGGCACTGAAGGAGAAATGTATTCAGTTGTTTGCCTGTTTGCGTGTTTTGCACATAATTCAATAAACAGAATAACGAGTGACGTGCCGCAAAACTAATGAACTTAAATAGTGGCAAGCAAACAATCGTGAAATCCGAGTGTGTCGAGGCAAATCCACCTGCATTCGTCACGTTCGGAAATGTGTTTGACTAATTAGGCAATTAAGCTGAATCTGAGATATTTTATAAGGAAGAGAACGGATTAAAACTTCCATTCTTCTGCCTGCCTTTAATCAGAAATCCGAGCACCAAATCTCTTAAAGCCTTTGCCATCTTAAGTGCAACTGTAGCCGCAAATTCCCCTGCATCTCCGTAGGAGTCAGGTCTTGAAGGAGAGCACAGCTAACATGCAATCACGTTGACAGACTCTCTTAAGTAGAAAATGCTCGGGTGCAAAATGCACCTAGAGAAAGAAAATAATCCCTCAGTTCTGGAGAGGCACTGGGGATGGGGCCTCGTGCTGGTGATGACAGAAGACAGAAGAGAAGGCCACGATTTCTTGGAGATATTTCTAATGAAACCTTGTAGTTAAATTTATATTTTACTTAATATTTAAAAACTATTTTTAATTTAAAAGAATTATTAATTTTGACTTATATTTGTGTTGAACATGTAAAGCCACCGAGAGACTTTCGCCAACTGCTATAACTTATGAGTACTCCCTTCGAGTTAAGGACACATCCACTGCCATCTCTGACAGTGACACCCACCTGCTGGCACACACACGTACATATGAGTTGATCCCTGCTACTTAAGAAAAACTAAGTGAAGCATATAAGTAGCAACTAATTTTCAAGCTGATGTAACAGCAGACGACGATGACGATGCCGACGACGAGGACGAGGACGCAAAGGACAAAGCTGTCTGACAGTGTATGCGGGAGTGTGAGTGCCTGTGAGTGTGTGAGAGACATCCATTTTGGCCCTTATCTGGAGCTGCTTCTTGCTCTTTTCCAACTCCGCCAGCTGCGCTTAATTTGCGCTCATTGCTCGCCAATGCGTAAATGGAAAGAAACAAACGAAACGAAGGAGCACGGAGCGATGCGAGGCGATGCCATGCCATGTGATGAGATGGGTTGGTGGGCTGAAACAAAATCGTTGCATACTTTCTGGGGCGAACCGAAATCTCAAGGCAACTTGCCCAAAACAATTTAAAATTACCTCACGTATGTGTGTGAAATTGCGAACGTATTGTAGGCGTGTCACCGCCCCCAATCCCTTCGTGGCCAATATATATGGCAGTTTATAAGTCAAGTGCACAGCGGCAGCGGCAAACTGGCGAAAGAATAAGGATAAGAAAGCCCTCCAACACACTGTCCCCAAGAGGCGTCCGCCTTGGCCATTTTGTAGCTAACTATATATTTTTAAGTAAGAAATGCTTGAAAGTACGATTAAAAAATATTAATATATGATTTTCTATAATTTTGCCATATTTAGAAGTAGCTCCAATAAATACCTGCCTCACCTCAAAAAAAAATTAGAAATGATTCTACATAATATAATGTTAAAATATGTAAGATAAACTTAAAGGAATAAAACTATTAATTATAGAGTTCATAATTAAGTAAATTTTATGTTTTTCCATTTGATTTCATATAACTTATATAATATCAAGCACCATTATTACCTCTTCAGGTGTCTAAAATAGGTTTCTAAAATATAATTTTATATATTTTTACTTTAACCAATTTTACCTCTAAAACTGTAGCAACACTGTGCTCCTGCTCCTTGGTCCTTGCTGCTCTTCCCGACTTCTGACTACAGCAATTTTCGTTACAAAACTTTCGGCTAAGCAACTCGCAGAGAGAGAGAGTGGGCGTGGCTGGGCGATGGCAATGCTGTGGCATTTTAAGTAAAATTTTATAGAGCATACCTTGCGGGTGCTTTTGCAGTTGCTAACGACGCGTGTGGGTGAGTGTGTGGGTGCTCGTCTTGGGGGGCGTGGCAGGACAGGACGGGCAAGGTGTCGGAGAGCTGAGGAATGTTACTGATGACGTCGCTAGACGACGACGAATTAAGTGTTTCGTTATTGTTGCCGGATGGGTTGTGCAACGGAGCGTATTGCAGTTGCTGCTCTATGTACTCGGACAGGCGACAAGGCAGTCAAAATCCATTCGAGACTTGGATTCTGGGAGGTTAAAGCCGAGAGATATTGAGAAATTAAATAATATTAATCTTATCTGGAATGGAGACTTTGGGGAAATTTTTGTAACTATGATAAAATAGGAGAATCGAGTTTAAGATATAAATTCGCATAAATTAAAGAGAGTACAATATATGTGATCTTAAAATGTATATTATATAGAAAGTGCTTTTCCCTACACATTACTTATGAAACAAATAAAAAATTCTTTTTTTTTGTAATCTTTAAGCTTTTATTTCAACCTTTGCCGCCTGTCCGGGCAATTGTCTGGCCGAGTCCAAGTGTCTAAGTGAGTTTGTCTGCCAGTCACTGTGAGTGCGTGCGATTCCTTTACTCCTTTTGCCATTCCATTGCGAGTTCCTTTGGTCCTGGCAACTCCAGCTTTGCTGTTTCCTTTTTGGCTGAGGAAATGCATTATCCACTTAGGCGGCAGGAGGAAAAAGTGCCTCGCTGGGTTAGCAGCTACTTAGCGCGCCAGAAACAAAATCTACCAATGCCAGACAATCGCAGGCGGAGGATGCGACCGAAGGCTGTGGGAAGGATACCTCATTAAACTTGGGCTAATTTCCAACACCTTTGATTGTGTGTTCTCACCCACTCCAAGACATAAAAACATATTGACACGCACAGCCCACAGCCCACAGAAAATATGGGGTAAGATTCCCTTTTTGAAAAATATAAACATTTAAAGCCAAGTACGAAAAAGGAATAAATTTGAATTATGGTCTGTCAGTAAACTATGAACTTACTTACCACCATTTACAAAAAAATGTGATATATAAATAATAAAAACAAGGCTTGCAGCCTCTGTTCTTTGCTTTGTTGTGTATTTCCAATACATTTTCGATATGTTTCCAATGATTCTTCTCCCTGTGCAGCATATCCTTGGACAAACACTTCAACTCTAATGAGCCAACTTTAAGTGTGCAAGTCTTTCACCTGGACTTGAGGGCTTCCGAGGGGGTCTCTAGTTCGCTGCGGCTATAGTGTGTGAGGCGAGCCGTAAAGATAAAGCCCGAAACGCAGACAGAGGCGGAGACGATTTCGGATACCGATACGGCGGGCGGGGGCCAGCACTTTGGGAGTCACGTGCAGCTGCTTAGCATCCAACAAAGCAACCACCATCAAACCAACCACCAAACCAAACCGAGCGAGGGCTTCAATCTCCCCATTATCAATATGGGGGAGTGGGGCGCGGAGCTGCGCTCAATCTCAGTGATTGACATGCGGGTTCTCGTGATACGCATCAGATTTCGAGCCAGCATTTAAATGACAAACCAGAAATCAGGGAATTAACTTTAATATGATGTGTGTGTGAGGGGGATAGAATTGGTTTCGGTTAAGGGAAGTTTTAAAGGCTTGAAGATGTGTGAAGATATTTCAGTTTAAGACACTTTAAGGAATCTAAGGAAGTTTAAGGCAGAAGAACTTCCTGGCAAAAGCACTTCCATAATTGAGAGCTCTCGTTCCAATTTTATTAATATGTGATGTTTCCATCAGTTCGACTTCTGCACATAAGTTTGGCCTGTTCTTAGTTTTTGCCTTATCAGCCTGAAAGTAAGACGCATCCTTGTAACTTAAGCCAAAGTGAAAGCCCGACTGGATTCTCCTTCCCTGGTCGCCAAAAAGTGCAATCAATGCCAGAAACAATGAGCGAACAAGATGAATCGTTGCGCTGACTTTTAGCAAAATTTAATTCAGCAAAGTTATGACAAAGTTTTCGTTCAGCGCCTGCATGTTCAACTGTCAACGTTTCGCCAGGCACCACTTCGGAGGCATTCGCCCTTTTGGCCCCTTCCGCTTCCCATTGCAATGTCAGGCTGAGCCGTGTCCTGCAGGAAGCTTTCTTGCTGAGCCGTTTGTGATATGCTGCTTAGCTCTCGAGGATTTGCCAAGCCGCTTTTGTGTTTGGAATATTTGAAAACGCGTTTTACTTTTTATGTGCTCTGATTTCTCCTCGAAGAAGGGAAATTTTTTATTTCTCTTGCTCTTGTTGTGTGTAATGCAAATGCCAAGGAGCTCAGCAGCACGAGGGTCTCGCATTTCAAATGGATCATACACAGAGAGAATTTTACATTTATAATATAACATTTTTTGTTTGCTCGTGAGTTAAAAGTCTCTGCAAAATCTCCAAATAATCGAATTTTGGTTTCCCTTTTATCTACTTTAAAGGGCGTTTACTGGTATCTTCTAAAACCTCACATTATTTTCCTCCCTGTACAGGGATGGCCGGGGCAAACGTCTTAAAAGCTTCCGTTCTGCCCCCCCACATGACATCGCCCCTCCTTCGGATTACACACACATGACACCCAGACAATCAATAACCATTGACAAGCCACAAACGTGGATATTTAGTTGTGAAATCCGTCAGCCCCCAGGAAAGTATGCAGGGAACTCAAACTGCAAATCGACGACGCAGACATCGACATCGAAGTCATCTTATTTCGTTCGGGGCTTTCGACTTTCGTGGCTTTTCATATGATTTGATTACATTTTCGTTTATTTTTTTCGGGGTTTTCTCGTCGAATGCACTAAGTTCAATTGACAATTGAAATACAATATTTTTATTTGTCCTCGGCAGACAGACGCAAAATCCTCGCTGTCATAATAATATGAATATTATTTGTGTCTGGGCTTTTACCCTAAAAACCGATTTGACGTAATGGCGGTACAATTTACGGCGGGTATCGAATGATAGTTGCGGATTATGGGCGATGGCAGAATATTTGCATACTCTGCTCCTTGAAAAATGCAGCCTTAACTCGTTGGCGAATCGAATTATATTTGATTTGATATTTACTTATAAGCTTAGTACCAAATGGATGCTGGGTATGTGTACATCCTGCTTGAACCAATTTAATAATATTAAGAGTAAGTTATAGGAAAAAAGCTAGATCACTGAGGTACTTTTATAATTAGTGTGTATAACTGAACTTATCGGGTGAACTCTTGTTTCAATAATTAATAAGCGGAACTGCTAATAACGAACTACTGATAACAATATATTCTTTTTTGTTGCTTTTGGGATAGCTTTTTAAATATAAGAATTGTTTGTATAATATTAAGTGAATAAGTAATATTTAAATTTGTCTGTTATATCAGCTGATTATATTTTAGATGATAACGATAGGTTAGCAAGGTTAGGTTTTTATTATACTCTGAAATTATTAACAATTTCATAATGAATTCAAAATCAAAAGCAGAATTATATATTAAAAGCCACTGTAATTTTGTATATTCAATCTTGACCTTGACTGATTAGCTGCTGCTGAATTCCGAACTCTAGTTCTCTGTAGAGAACGTTGACTTGAGTAATGATTATGGAAATTGCCGAACTAATGCTCGATTTACGAATCGCTCTTAATATTAAGAACAAGGTCGGGTAATCGGCTTTCCGGAATTGTTCATATATTTGTATTAAATAGTTTACGATAAGAGCTATTGTATACAATTCTGTAAAGCTAGAAATATACGGAAAGTTTCTAAATATGGTATAAGGTAACAAAATTCTTAAACAAAAATATATATAAAAAATGTTCGCTTGCTTAAAGCTCTATTTCAGGTTTACCCTAAACCCGATCGGCATTAAAGTTAGCGAGCACATTAAGTGCTTGCCAGCGATGCGTTTTTTCCATCCGCCGACTCCCCTCAAACTCTGCCATGAACTCTGGATTTTAATAAAGTGTTCACCTCCGTCCCAGGCTCCTCCTCCTTCCCTGAAATGCACGCGCTTTAATGATGGCAAAAAAAACGAAGGATAGTCTGGGCGCTAACTAACACTGAAAAGAGTATCCTTTTGTGTGTGCGAAAGGAGGTGCAACAAAAAAGAATCAACTAAATGAATATGTGTGGCTTGCGCTGGCAGCTTTGAAACTGCATGAATTAATGCCGCGGCAAATGGCGGGGGGAGTGCGGCAGGTAAGCAGGCAGGCAGGATGGGCCGGTTGCTACATCAAAAGGGATGGCGGCTCCGCCAACCAACCGAAAAACCCGCGACGTCGTCATCGCCATCGCCATCGCCGTCGCCGTCGTGGAGTGTTCCAATTAAACTCAACACGTCAAACAACAGAGGCGGACATCAAGTATACGCCACGTTGCTGGCATTGGCCATGCCGCTCGCCTGGATATACTGGCTTTTGGCTCTAACGATATACTCGTTAGTCACGCGGTTGAATTTCACATGGCAAGCGGAAGGCAAGCGCCGGCGCATCTTTTCGATATTAAAGCAAGTCTTGGTTTTCTACAGAAAATAGTAGGAACTTGATATAAATGACCAGATAATAAACCTAAGCTGGGCAATAATTTTAAGACCACAGTAGCAGCGATCATCTCTAGATCTGTCGAAAATCCGTGTCACTCCAATAACTACTGTAGTTGGTTGGCGTTTTTTCGCAGAGAGTGTGTGTGTGTGTATCGCGTGTGTTTTGATGGCTTGTAACTGCTCAACTGCTCATGCATATTCATTCAAAACGGCAGCAGGAGCAAACGAACCGTCGGGATTGCTGTGGTGGTGCCACTGCCGCCGCTGCCTGCAAATCAACGCGGCCACAGCCGAGTGCTCACAAGGATGTCATCGAGGACTTCCTGGCCACCACTGTCTGCATAGCTCGCAGTCTGCAGCCGGCAGTCTGCAGTCTTAGAGCCCAGGCAGCTGTTGCCGTCAATTTTCGTTGCCGGAATACATGAATATGCACAGGGACACCGCGAGTCGCGACTCCAACTCCAACTAACTCACTTGATGAGACAAAAGGTTGTGGTTTAGTCCTTGGCAAAAGGCAATCAATGGCCCGTAGCTGGCGCTGAGTGGCTTAGAGAGCCCTCGGAAGATCCTCCAGGAGCTTCAATCATCACGAGTGTGAAGTCTCTCCAGTTTTTTTGTGATTTTATAGAAGTCGATGTTGATCCAGAATAATCAGAACCTTAGTTAATAATAAAATGCCTAAAATTGAGCCAAGAATATATTATAATAATTTTTTCTCCCTCCTCGTGTAGTTTATTCCTAAGATATTTTTATATTTATTGGTAATCATGGAGCTCCCTCAATGATGGTGAAGTTTGGATGTACCTGCGTGTACGTTGATATACATATTTGAGTGCCGGCATTTCGAATGCATTAAAATGCATGCAGAAAAGTTATGTATGCGTTCATAGAAAGTCCTGCGAGCAGGAGAAGCGCCAGCAGAGGAACTTAAATACTTGTCATGGCAAATACTTCGATGTTGTTGCTGCTGCTGCTGGGCAACAAGCAAGGAGCAACATCCTTCGGAAGTGGCAAGCAAATGTGTCTGTCAGCGTGCCAGTGTATATGCGTGTCCTGTGTGGGCTTGTATGTTGTTGTGCATTATGTTGCATTTGCAATGCAAATGCTTTTGTGCTTTTTGTTGATGTCGCTACGACAACGGAGACGATGAGGCTTATGTTGCTGCATGTTGCTGTTGCTTTAGTTGCTGCTGCTGTTGCTGTTGCTGCTGAGCCTTTTATTTCTTTATTGTGGCTGCCACATTGTGCGTCTATGCAGCCATAAATGTGACTGTGTGTGTGCATTTGCATTTGCTTTTTGCTGTTTATATTTCTAATAAAAATTGTACGTTATTTTATGCTTCAATGCACTGCACTAGGCATATTGAATAAGGGCACATAGGACTGTCAGCGTGAGGAGATATGGAAAGGGGAAAATATATTTAAGTTGCATGTACAGATGGGTGAAAGTAAGTCAACTTGGAAAAGTTACTCATTATTTTTGGTAATAAGTAAAGCCGGGTTACTGTTTTAATAAGTACTTTTCCCTGCACAAATATAAAATATATATATAAGAATGTTTGAGGGTTCTATCATTTAACATTTGTACCAATATTTCCTAACTAAGATGTAAAGAAACTTTACTACATTTGGCCATAATAATCGCGCATTCCCTAGAAGTTGAAATAATTTTTTAAAATTTCCAAACTACATTCCTCACGACTTATCACGCCGCCAACGCCGACAACTTTGAGCGCGGAATACACAAAACATTTTTTCTGACGAGGAGCGAAGCCCTAGCGAGTGCGTGTGGGCGTGGCCTGGGAAATGGGAAAAGCCCCGCTTTTCTGGGCCAAAGCGACTGGGCTGATAAACACAAGCAAAAACACGAATAGACGACGGAACGGCGGAAAATGGTTGGCGCTGCTCTCGTTTCGGTTTCCTCGCAGTTCCCGTTGCATTCCATTAACATTACAAATGTATTCATTGTTCGCAACAGGCACCAGCAATGACGCCATTATGCGAAAATGTGACAAGTGATAGAAAGGATAATGCCGCCGCCATCGCCCCTGCAGCCCTCTGAATTTTCCCTGGGCGCCCAGAAAACAGTATGCAGAACTTTTCCCCATCGCCGTTGTTTTTTCCTACTATGCGCGCAAGTGGCTTTATTATTTGTTTTTCTCGCTCGCCCCGCTAATATTGTGTGTGTGAGTGTGGGTCTGGCTTACTGCAGATGCTGTAACTGTAAGGATACTTATTTACGCTACTAGAAGAAGCCAATATACCCTTCTTTGGTCTTGCCTTTAGTGTTATTCATATTGAGTTAAAAATGTGGAAGAGGGAGCTAAAAATTGTATTGGTTATTCGATGATGCTTATGTTACTTCAGGCTTTTATGGAGCATTTTTGTTATTTAATACAAAAATGGGAAAATCTTGATTTTATATAAAATTAAAATCAAATATTAAAGTTAAAGAAAGGTAAGGTAAGGTAAGGTAAGGTAAGGTATTGAAATGGACAAACCTCTTATGTAGCTGAGGGACTTTCCTTGTTAAGCGTACGAGTTGCAGGAAAACTAACAACAACAGTCGTGAAAGGATGACAAAATCACAGAATGCCAAATTGTTTTCCTATTATTGTTGCCTTTGTTGTTGCTGGCACCATCCTCGGCATGGTTGTAGTTGCAGTTGTCGTTGTTGTTGATGCCGTTGTTGAGCTTATCGTTATTTAAATTAGCATTACAATGCACTCACATACACACACACACACACGCTGCGTGACATGGCAACCATATTGTTGCTTTGGGAATTGTTTGGTGCAACGCCGAAGCGAGCAGTTTTCCAGCGCCATTGTAGGAACTAGGTTTCACCCCTTTCAGCCCTAACTACCCTTCTCTCACTTTGGGGCACTTTGGCGAATGTGTCGCAGCATTTAATAAATTTTTAATTAAATACGAAGTGCTGTGACAGCGATTGAAAAGCAAGTAAGAAAATCAAATCGGTTTCAATATCCTATTTCAGTAACTGACACCAAGTTAAAATTATATAAATTTTAATTATTTTAAGTAAAAATACAAATAATTTCTGCATGATTACTGAAAGTTGAATATTTGTTATTCATTTTAAAAGCTCTACCTGAATACACTTTTCCAGTTCCATTTCGCTCAGGACCTATCTAAGCGAATTTATTTGCCCATTCGTGTGACAAATTTTGATTCTCGTCTACATCAAAGAGCGAATGGGTCTGTGCAGGATGAGTAAGCCCCGAAGCGTTTGAATAAGCAATGCTCTCCGAAAAAAAAAAAAAAAAAGTGGAACGAAAACATTTATAAATTTCACACAACAATGCCATTGAAATTGCACAAGAGATGCCAATTGATGAACACGCAGATACACACGAGTTTGCTGCCCGTAAAGTACATAAAATGTGTCTAAGCAACAATTTGGCATTATCCGCCTCTGCCAGCTTCACTTCCGTTTGTATTCTTGGCCCAAAACCCGGCACGCTCCGCTGGCGAGAGGAAAAATCCACTTTGATATTATGCAATCGTGCGCGGCCGAGGAGGGCAATGGGAGGATGTGTGATGCCATACAAATGCCAATACATTATTCATGTTCGAAGCCAGGGCTTTCGGGTCGTCCCTCGCATCCTCGCTGCTGCTCAGACAGGTGTGCAAAATAACTGACAAATATTTTACAGGTGTCACCTTTTCACAGCTATTTGTTTGAACGGAATTCGGAATTTGCCATAATTGCTAGTTACTTATGAGGCTTTCAGCTAAGTACTGACTCGTCTCAGCAGAGTTTTTAGATAATTATGCAATGGCTACTATCCTAGTATGCCAGTATCCTTCAGCATAAAATATCTTAAAAAGGTATTAGGGGCACTTTAAACAAAAATATTTATACCACTTTGTGCCTTTTAAGTTTTGAAATAATATTACATTCTCCGTTAGATTTTATACGCAAACACGTCTGCATCACGATTAGAGTTCTAAGTTGATCATTTATTGGCTTCACCTTTAAAAGTTGCACCTAACTTATGTCGAGGGCTTAGCCTGAAGGCTTTCGCTGAATTTAGTGCCTGCTTCCTGTATCTGCTTCTGCAAGCCCTCGAGAGTGCTCTGCAAATCAATTAAATGAATTTAAATATATTAAATAAAACATTAACATTACAACTAAGGTTACCTTAATCTCTGGATTATTGAGCACGTTCTTAAAACCTTCTAATAACTGATCAAATTGACCCTGAAGTTCCTCAAAGGGTTTCTTCGTTGGCTCCTCACGAGCGATGCGAGCAGCCATGGCCACCTGAAAGCGGAGTTAGAGATCCGTTTGTTAGTTTACGTGAAATTTTCTGCATCATGCGGCTCCTTGCCAGGACTTACGGCGCACAGGGCGAATAGGAAGAAGATCACTGCCAGCTTGGCCATTTTATGTTGCTTTCTGTATTGCTGCTGCCGCGTCAACCTGTGGACCTGAGAACGTCGACTTTTGTACTGAGTGAGCGTCTAAAAGCTGCCCATAACAACAGCTAGTTTTGCGTCGCAGTCGAATCGGAGCAGCCTTATCGCAGCAACTACACAAAGTCAGACTGGATTGACCCGAGTGCTTTTTATAGGCTACTCTGTCCCATAGATGTTAGGTCTCTCTTGTTAGGTTTCTTGACACATAGGAATCATGTAATTGTGCTTTTTATTACATCGTTTCAGGGCTTGAAGTAATAATGAATTATTAAATTAATTTAAACTAAAAAATGAATCTTTCGGTTCTTAGAACATAGAGCGTTTTAACTATTTAAGCTTGAGTGTAAAAAATAAATACGTTCTATCATAAAAAACTCTAAAATCTAAAAAAATTGATTGTATTTTTCAAAAATTATCTTATTTAGGCTGAGTAATTTTTTGTAAAACGAACTAACTTCTTCAATAGAATACGTACATTCGGATATATATCCATTTCGGTCGCACTCGCACTCACCACAGATGCTAAGCCGAGTCTCGAACCGTACTTCAAAAATAAATATTTGTTTGTTTAATTACTATGTTATCTTTTGCATCTTTTTAAGCGATTGGAGTAATGGTTTTGAAGATTTTAGGTTAACCTTTGGTCTGGGAATGCCATTGAACAACGCGATTATCTTTTAATTTAATTCTGAAATTTTTGGGTACGGGATATCTCACAGTTAAGCACACTCGTCTATAGCTTTTCCATCTTTTCTGCATCAAAAACAAGGAGTTTGTTATGGAAAATATTATACCTAAAAATAATGACATATTTAAATGGGTTCCAGACAGAGTTTCTGGATTTCATAAAAAGAAATTCATAATGTTTCATAAATGCATTTATTGAATTTTTCTTTGTGCAATAAAGAAGACTTTCTTTATTCCAATCGAGTGTGGCCATTCAATATTTTACCAAAATGTGTTTCTTCTCTGTCATAAACTATGAAAAAATCTTCTAATTGATAAACAATTAGAATTTTAACGATTTGCGTAACGTGCATCCCTGTAGATATGTATTCAGATGATTCGATCTAATATTCCACAAAGACGAAACAAAAGGGTTTATTTAGGGTTTTAGATATTTATTTATTTAAGATCGCGGCCTTTGCAGAGCTCTTCCGAAACGCTGCAGCCAGATGGTGATGTCCGATAAGTTCCTGGGAAGGCGTCTGTGGGGAAGGCCACTTGCTGGTTTTCACGGCATTATCTCCGAGTGCCTCACGGGACTTTGTCAACCGGAAAAAGTTCCATTCTGCTGCAGGCTTTCGCTCTACCGGCACCTAAATATTCCGATGATTAATGTGCGCTTTAGATACATAGGGACTGATCGCAGGACGGTTAATATGGATAATAAAGCCCATTGTGGAGCTGATGGCTACTAAGTTCCGAATAGAGTAAACTTGACTGATTTTAATGATTTTGCATTTATTTCGGACATTTTTAGATGATCGATTAAATCACCATTCCACAGGGCCTTAGTTTTTCTTGTTCTTGTTGATCACGTCTTGGACCGACTGGTTAAACTCCTCAGCGAGTTTCTTGAAGTTGTCGCCTCCCTCCTTAGTCAGGTCCTCAGCCTTGGCCTTAATGCTTTGAAGAATAGTTGTCACTTGTTCGTTGCCAGCCTTCAGGAGAGTCTCACCCTCAGCCTGAGTATCCTTGATCAGGTTCTGCTCATCCAAAGAAGCGTTTATATATGGTGCTTGGTTAGACATAGTCCTCGATAAGGCTTACCTGGGTCTTTGGGTCTTGGATAAAGTTGGATGCGGCGTCACCCAGTTTCTTTAAGCTAGCGAGGAGATTATCCCAATTAGCCGGCTCCTCACGAGGGATGCGGTTGCACATGGCCACCTGAAAGCAGAGTCGGCTCTTGGTTAGCCCAGTTCGCACTGGCAGGATCCCGTGGGTCCTGCGGGCATCAACTTACTGAGCACAGGGCGATGAGAACGAAGATCACTGCAATCTTGGCCATTTTCTGGTGTTTCCTGTTACTGCTGCTGAACGGGGGAGCGTCGACTTGAGTACTGACCGAGTGAATGGCAATCTGTCTATAACGACACCTCGTTTTGCGTCGCAGACGCCCCGGATTCGAATTCGAGAGCCCGGCTTATCAACAGCCGTGAAGGTCGAGCGCTTAGAAGCGCTTAGAAACCCCTGATAAGCGGACGCTTTCCCGTCGGATTGTTCAGATCCACTGCAGTGACTTTGCTATATTCAAATTATATATTTCTTTTAAAGTATATGTGCATAGGCATGTGTGCTCAACAGAGAAGAATTATCATTTGCAAACAAGTCGCGTTTTGTTGTTAGTGATTTTCTGAAATAAACTTACGGGGGTTTCTTAGATTTAAGTGTTGACTTAAAATCAATTTAAGTCTTACAACAAACGCAGAAATTACCACAGAGATTTCTGTGACATCCCTGATAAGCCGTTATAGCTTTAATTAATGAAATACAGTCACTATAAACTTGTACAAAAATATATGTAAAAAATATTTAATATATTTTATGTATCTATTTTTACTTATATTGCTAAAGAAAATGTAAAGTTGCCAGTATGGGTTTTTGGTATCAAATGGACTTTCTTACTTAACTTTTAATAGTTTGTGTAATTATTGCTTTTTGTGTTGGGCTGATGCTTTCCTATTTTCCTGATAACCAGGGGCTTGGTTTGCGTTTGTAAGTTGTTCTTTTATTTTCGACTGACAGCATCCGTTAAGAAACAGCACGTGGCCAAATAGTCGCCTGATAAGAGCGTTTTTCGAAATGCTGATAAGGTGCCCCACTTTTGAGTGAATTTGCAAAGTCATTAAACATGTGTTCCGCTAAAAATACAAATAATTCTAATATTTTCGGTGAGATTAACTCATAGGTATTCGATTCCTCAGACAGCAGGGAAATGTACATATTCCACATTATAGTGGGCAATATTTGCTAGAATCTATTGCTCGTTTCGACCTTCGGGGGTTAAAGCTTTTAGTGACGCTCGAGCGTACAAGATGTTATATGTACTTTTTCTGAATGATTTGCAATTCACACTGAGCGAACGAAAAGTACAGTTTGTTGATTTCGGCAGGCGGAGAGATAAGGGGAGTGTGTGCTGGTCGGTGACCACATTTTATGTTTGTTGGTACTCGATACACAATAGCAAAGAGACTTTCCTTTTGTATGCATAGTAAATAGTTTGTTGGTTCTTTCGTTGGATTAATAATATTAAATGCTAAAAAGGCTGCTTTACAGTCCCTTGCCTTCTCCGTCAGCTCTGGATCTCGACGCCTAGCTTCGAGTGCTGTCCATTAAAACAATCTAAATTGAAGTGCGAAGGTGTTTCCCCTCCCAATTCGCATCGGATCGCCCAAGTTTGGCGGAGTTCATTTCCCACTTGGGGCCAACGAGCTGAACAGCACCGCGGGCTCAAAGGGGATGGCCCTTGGCCCCCTGTCTTGGTAATTTTGGTAATTCTGGCCAGACACAAAAACAAACACAATTAAGTGGCAGCAGCAGCAGCAGAAGCCAGAAGACCAGCAGCCCCGGACCCGGTTCACAGCACCGCTAATACGTTTTCATTTGGCACAATGAAAATATTTAATTGCAATTTCGCCAAGGGGCGTTAACTTTTTGGCGAGTCGGCTGAGGGGCTAAACCCCTCTAGAGCACCGAGCCGAGGATGTGCTCTGGCACCGACGGGTGGCATTGGGGCAGGGGCGGAGCCAGCGTGGGGTAGGTTCGCAGGCGCAGCAGCTCCAGGATCGTCTGCAGCTCCAGCACATGGGCGTAGTGGCGGCGCACATTCTCCATCAGCTGCCGATGTGTCTTGATTTGATTCATTCTGCGGGAGAAGGCGAGTTTAGGCATCTAAATTTAATAATCGATTCAAATCTCTGAAATCAAGGAAGTAGTAAGAAGTTTGTGAACAAATTGGAAATAAATTATATATTTAGCAACCGAAACCACGAAATTCAATGGAAAAGTAAACTCTAAGCAGATAAGCATTATTTACGATCCAAGCTCTCTTTGCATTTATCATGATTTCTTTTTAATTAAATACACCAAATACATAAAAGTCGAAAAAAAAATATTGCATTACTTTATGCATCTTTTAAGCAGATTCGTGTTTACTCAGACTTTAACCATTTTGTCAGCTTAGCTCAAAGCTCCGTACTCAGACACATGAAAAGAGTTTCTAAGCAGTACGATAGAGCGAGAGGGTGAGTATTGACCTCTCGTTTTGGCTCAATGCTTAGGATCACTTTTCGCGTGTCTGAGTACGGAGCTTAAAGACATTAACGTGGAAGGACCGCTTTCTCAGAGTGTACTTTTAAAAGTGTAAACATGATGTTATATAATTATGCTATGAAGTATTAAGTGTGAACATGTGTAATCTAGTAAGTATTCGATATACTGATAGTTTTGCATTAAGTATCAATAAAACGATAAATACCTCTATGAGGCGAAGCCAACTGCACTTGATTAAGAAGAAGCAATTAGAACAAGACCATCATTTACAGAAGTAAGCAGTTAACTTTTACCTAAACGGCACATAATGCATATCGCTTTTTCTAGTGTGCGGTATCTTACCTTTCGCGCTGCTCGCGATCCCGCTTATCCTCCATCATGGTGTCGCGGAGGGAATTCTGGAAGGTGACGTCCACCTTGATGCGCTCTATCTTCAGGTCGATGACGTGACTGCTCTGCTTCACTTCCAGGATCTGGGCCTTCACCGTGTCGATTTTGAGGTTCCTTGCATCGCAACAGAATTATTATTTTTGGTTCGGGGTCGCCGAAAGGAAGACTTACAGGCGATCGATGTGCTTCTTGAAGGCGGCGATCTTCTGCTCGATCACACGCTCGATGGCCCCGCCTATGTACTTCTGGCGCTCGGTCTTGACTTTGTCCCAGTTGCGCAGGATGTTGAGGAACTCCAGCGAGACCTTGCACTTCTCGATGGCGTCCAGCATGTACTTCAGGTAGGCTATGTTAGCTTTGTACAGCTTGTGCTCCCACTCCTTAAAGATCACCTGGCGCCGGAAGATGGCCACCCGCTCCATGGCCCTGATCTTCATGTTTCCGGCTTCCTGAGAGGGAGACAGTCAATGGAGTCCTACCTCCTACCTTTTACTAGGCATTTTCCAATGCTCACCTGTATCTGACGGTTCACATCGTTGATATCGTTCACGTGCATGAGAACGGCGTTGGATAAGTTGGTGAACTCGCCCATAACCGTGACCTCTACCTGGCCCATAGTAAGGGTCATCTGGAGCGTCATGTTCCGCACTCTCTCTAGCTGTGGGCGAAGAAGTAATGGTTATTACATTATTGGGCAAGGGCCATTTTCGGCCAGTGTCTTGTATAAACTCACGTATGTCTGAATGCTCTCCTCGTAGCTGTGCTGCGTCACCGCCTTGGACTCGCGCAGCGACGATGAAGCTTTATGGAAGACGTTTAAAAAATTTTGATTCTCCATTACCTGGAAGCCCATGCCCTTCAGCCGCATCTCGCTCTCCATCTTCTGGCGACGGAGCTTGACGAAGGCGTCCCAGGACTTGGCGTCCACCTGCGGCGGGCACTGATCCGGCTGATCGAATTCTGCGAGGTAGTTCAGGAAGTCGAGGACGTCGACGGGCAGCGGGAACGGAGTGCGGTGGCTGACCTTGCCGCTCAGCTTGGTGGAGGCCTCCATGCAAATAAGCACCGAGTTAAAAACCTTTGGCGGAAGTTTTGGCCGCTTCTTGAACAGCTTGGTCATCTCGTGGGTGGCATGCGGCACTGTGGGCAGAAAGTTGCTGCGGAACTGACGCTCCACCGCTCGGTCGCGAGTCTGCTGCGCCTCCAGCCGCGTTCTCACATCCGCCAGGGCCTGTTCCCAGAAGTCGAGGAGTTCGCCGAAACGTTTGGTGAACACGTTCAGCTTGTCCATGTCGCGGCGGAACATGTTGATTCGCTTACGCAGCTGCACGCGCCCAAAGTTGATCTTCTCCATCGTGAGCATGCGAAGCTGGCTCTGCTTGAGGGCGAAGTCGTACTTGAGCTTCAGGATCATCAGCTCGGCCACGCGCTTGTTCAGCTTCAGGACCTGGGCGGACTTGAGGGCCAGCGTCTTCTCTTCGTTCTCGTGCAGGATTCGCAAGTACTTGCGGCGGTCCAGCTCCAGCAGGCGCACCGCCTCCTCGTAGGCGCGGAAGACCTTCTGCTCCTCGAGATTGTACTCGTGCGGCTGCTTCTTCTGCATGAACTCCGGCTCCGGTATGTCCTTCTTGATCTCCTCCTCCCACAGCTTCTCCAGCACGCCGTCCATCATCACGATGAGGGCCCGCGCCCAGAACTCGTGACTCCAGAGGAGCAGGCGACCCTTCTTGCCGCCGGTATCGATGGTCTTGGGCTTGCGGCGATTGATCGCCTTGATCTCCGAGTCGTCCACCTCCATGATCCGCTTGATCACCTCGTCCTGGGCCAGCGCCGGCACCGTGAGATCGGGCGGCTCGAACTGGTCCATGTTCAGCAGACGCAGCATGATGTTCATGTTGTCATATATCTTGTAGAGCACCGCGTTCGTGCTCAGCACGCTGTCAATGGTGTCCTGCTTGAGCTGCTGGGCCTCGTGGAAGAGCTTGTTGAACTCCTGCTTGAGCGGATCGCTCAGGTAGTAGCGGACCTTGCAGTTGTAGTTGAACAGCTGGTTGGAGGTCACCATGTTCTTGTCCTGCATACGGAACACGGGCGCCATGATGTGCTCGTACACGCTGCTCCCCTCCACCACGAACGGCTTGAGCTCCTTCAGTCCCTGGGCGGCCTCCACCTCTTCTTCCTCCTCGCCCAGGGCCATGTCCTCCATCCCCGGCGGAGGACCGTGGCCCTGGGCCTGGGCTGCCGGCGGCTGGTACTCCTCCTCCTCTATCGAGATCTGAGAGAGGCGGACGTGGTCCTCGAGGTCGTAGAAGCGATAGAGGTCGAACTCGGCCATGTCGACCTTGCGCCGCAGCGAGAAGCTCTCGAAGTTGGCGTCCGCGAAGATGGAGCGCACCCGGTAGTTGATGCTGACCGCGTCGCGGGTCACCAGGCGCAGGATCCAGTCGCGGATGCGGGCCTGGTCCGCGATGGCCACCTCCAGTGAAGCGCGTTCCAGGGCGCACAGCTTGTGGGCCTCCTCGGTGAGGCGGTCCAGCCAGTGGTAGTGGAAGCAGAACTTCTTGAAGATGCCCTTCGTCTTGCCGGTCTTGGAGATGTCGTAGTCGATCAGAGCCGTCACCTTGGCGGAGAACTCGGCGATCAGCTTGAACAGCTTCTCCCGCTTCATCAGGTCCGCCCGCGAGTACTCCTCCTTCACCTCCAGGCGCAGGCTCAGCGGTACGAACATCTCCACCTTGTGGGCTGTCTGCTCGATGTAGCAGGGAATGCCCTCCTCCGTGGGCAGCGGCAGGGCCTGGTTGTCCCGCACAAAGTCCGCCAGCGAGGGCAGCCGCTTCACCCGCATGCTGTTGTTGGCCAGCAGGATGATCAGGTATCTGCAGGTGGGTAAAGATACAGACACAGACACAGATAGATAGTCAGACTCACTTTGAATTGAAACACTCCTTGGCGCGCAGGATGTACTCGACCTGCATGCCGATGTTCAGAAAGCGGCAGGCCATGAACGGCTTCTTGGCCCGCTTGTGCTGCTTAAAGTGCACGAGGATGCCTCCGAGGCTCCAGGTGACCAGGTGCTTAGTCATACCCACGCCCAGGATGTAGCTGAAGTGCTGCGTTTTGGTGGAGGCCATCCACTGCAGTTCGTCGCGCTCGTTGAGCGCGAACTGGTCGAAGTTGAAAGTGTTGTACTCGGAGGCGACGATGTCGATCACCGCCCAGCGGCCCACCGGCGGCTGGACACAGAAGTAGTTGTAGGCCTTCGGCAGGACATACTCGCGGCGGTGCAGGCGCCTGTCCTTGCCCCAGTTATAGAGCCAGAGCTCGGTGGCGAACCCGGGCCGCTTTATGCCCCGGTCCCGGTGGATGAAGACCATCAGGCGCGGTCCGTCTGCCAGCAGGAAATTGTGCACGAACACCTCTCCCTGCTCCGGCTGGTTCATCTCGAAGTAGTGTGTCAATTTGTACGGCCGGGTGTCCACCTGGACCACGTGCAGTATGCCGGTTTGGTCTTGGAACACCAACCAGCTGTCGTTGAACTCCAGCCTTGTCACGGCCGTCGTCTCCATCTCGAGCGAACAGAGCACGTGCGGCAGGCTGGCCCGCTCGAACTGGATGAGCACGATGCGAGAGTCATTGGTGCCCACGGCCACCATGGCCAGGCTGCGGTGATTGGCCATGGTCATGGCTCCCTGCACCATCACCTCGCAGAGTGCGTGGCCCTTGGCCAGGTCCATCATCGCGATCCGGTCGCTGTGCAGCACACACACACACTCGTCCTTGAGGCCAGGCAGCACCCGGAAGCTGAGCACAGGTAAGCCCGTGGGCACCACGCACTCTAGCTTCACCGCTCCGGACTTGTCCACCATCACCTGGTCGATTTGGCCCGGATGACGCTGTGCGTACAGCTCACCGTTTGTGTTGCTGATGAAGCGGTCGACCTCTTGCAGAGAAGCCTCCAGCGTCCACTCGAGGTGAAAGTTACCTGACTTTTTCTTCACGAAGAAAGCATGCGTGTTGTTGGAGATAACGAACCCGCCGCGGTGGTTGGCGAGGGCATGGGCACGGGGAAACTTGTCCAGGGCGTACTCCTCCTTGTATGTCGGACGCCACAGGACCTTCAGGCACAAGCTGCCCGTGTCCACATCGGCCACTTGGCCGTAGTCGTCGACCGCAATTAAGTCGTTATCCTCGCCGAAGGCGAGGTAGCGGTCATTTGCGGAGGATTTTAGAAAGTCGTTAGAGACCTCCAGCTTCAACACACTGTGCAGGTTGGATTCCTTCTCCACGGTGCACATCTCGTAGGCCACGATGGTCATCTCCTGCTTGTGGAACTGCACGATGCTGGGCAGGATTTTGGAGCTGAGCACCAAGCTGCGCGGCGTGGTGGGCACGCGGGTCGGTATCCTCACCATCATGGTGGCGGTGCGGTAGTTGAACACAGCCACCGGGAAATTGGGATGTCCGCCAACGCCGATCAGCAGGTCGAATTCCGAGAAGCGAAGTTCCGTGTACGAAATCATTGTGGCTGCATAAGGATTTCGAAACTATTTGCATCTAACCCGAATCCATAAACTACTACTCACGTGGAATGCTGCTAAACTTGGTCATATCCGGGTAGCGGTACACGTAGATGTTGGCTCGCAGGACGACCTCGGCGAAGGCGAACAGGGGGAAGCGATTGTGGCCAGTGAACACGCTGATGTTCATTCCGGTGGCCACAGTTTCCGGCTTGAAGTAGCTGACGACCTTCGTCTGCATGTTGATGAACTTGACCGTGTTGCCATTGCGCAGGCACAGGACATCCGGACCCACGTTCACGATGGTGTCCTTGTCCCAGATGTTGCACCAGCTGAGTGGCTCGTGTAAGACATATATCTTTGTTAGATTGGATTCCCTGAAAACTCACCAAATTGCCGAGGTAATATTCATGTTGATCCGGTTGGGGCTCTGAGATTTGTTTAACTGATTCGAGAGTCCAGAACGCCAGTAGATGAGGCGAAGGTTGCTAGGATGGTGATTGTCAGCTCGAGTTTATTTGGTTTCCTTGGATTATTTCTAAGGCTTTATTTAATTCAGACCTGGCTCTAATTAAATCAAGGCACTACTTTACCCTGTAATAAACGGTTCCAATTCTAAGGACCAATGCAATAAGGGAGTTTCCCCCATTTTCATTTTCATTGGTAGCACCTGCGTATCCCCAAAGCCATCTAGGAGTGGCAGTCCGAGGCGTGGTGGCGCCATCTAGGAGTCGTTAGGAGATGATCGTCTTACAGGGTGAACAGGGCGTGCTTTCTCTGAGAGTGAATTAAGGCTAACAGGGCGAGCTGTCAGGCTTTCTCTGAGCGAGAGAATAGGTTGCCTCTCAAGGAAATAAAAGAGGAATAAAAATCTCGGGTTAATTAGGGAACAATCAAAGAGAAAAAGAGGAAAAAGAATTGTGGTCGAATTAAGAAAAATAATCGCCCAGTATAGAAAGAAAATAAAATATAGGTAGATTAGTTTATTTTTAATTATGAATGTTTAGTTAATTGTGAGAAAGAAGGAAGTGAATCTGGGAAAGAGAATGTGTGAGCTGTTTAGTGTCTGCGTTTTAATTGGATTTAATTGGTGATAAAATAAATCGGAAAATGTAAAAAATTGATTAATCAGCCAGGTCATATTTGCCAGTGTTTAGGTGGCGGCGGGGCACCCGGTATTACGTCGGACTCTCTTTCTCTCTCGTGGTTTCAGCCTCTCACCGATCGCTTTTTGTTTGTCTATTTTGATTATTTTGCCCATTTTGATTATTATTATATTTATTTCCGTGCACTGGGCTGCCCAAAATAATATAACCCCCTCCAATCCATCATACGCCAAGTGGTGTTAATTTTTTGAAGATTTGGCTGAGGGGCTATGCACCTTCTAGAGCACCGAGCCGACATAACGAGATATAACGGAAAGAGTAACAGAGCAGGTAGACGACAAAAAGCACAACAACCACTGCCGTCTCGAAGCGACGGAGTCATGAGCTACCCAAAATGTGCGGCAAGGGGAATACACTGACAAAAATTGAATCTCAATCTCGTAACTTCCGTTTCGTCCGTCATTTTTGATGCTCTGGTGCCCGCCTCAAAAGAACGACTGAAAAACAAATCAAAACTTTTCACTCCGTGCAGATGTGCATAATTCCTTCAAATTGTTGTTGCATTGCTATCATGTGCATCGGCAGTTTTTGTTTTTGCAATTTCGAGCGATCGTCGACAACCCTTTTCCCCCGCCTCTCTGGCGCCTAAATTTCAGTGGGAAGAGGAGCTCGCTGCTCCCAGAGCAAAGACATGCCCTTCGCTGATCTATATAGTAATACACATACAATTTAACGTTATATGTTACATTTATATCCATACAATTTAAAACTACTTATTAGATTTAACATATTAAATTACAGAAGAAAAATTAAGTCTTAAATCAAGAATAATGTTCTCAATGTGAGAATTCTTCTTCTCCATTCTAGTATTTTTGTTTTTGGCATGCTTTCAAGAAGAAAATTACCAAATTCGAGCATATTGAGAACGGTTTTTTTTTCTCAGTGTGGGGCAATACTGATCAGTTTGCACTGGGCTGCCCAAAATAGTATAACCCCCTCCAATCCTAAATAGACCAAGTGGTGTTAACGTTTTGGAGATTAGGCTGACGGGCTATGCACCTTCTAGAGCACCGAGCCGAGGATGTGCTCCGGCACCGGCGGGTGGCATTGGGGCAAGGGCGGACCCAGCGTGGGGTAGGTTCGCAGGCGCAGAAGCTCGAGGATCGTCTGCAGCTCCAGCACATGGGCGTAGTGGCGGCGCACGTTCTCCATCAGCTGGCGATGGGTCTTGATTTGATTCATTCTGCGGGAAAGGGCGAATAAACATATCTAAATGTAATAATCGATACAAATCTTTGAAATTAAGAAAGTACGAAAAGAATTTAGAAATAAATTATATTTTTAGCAACCGAAACAACGAAATTCAATGGAAAAGTAAACTCTAAGCTGAAAAGCATTATTTTCGTGCCAAGCTCTCTTTGCATTTGGAAAAAGTAGTCTGCTCTTTATCAATTTTAGACATGCAGGAAACTACATTTAACCTTTTATATAAATTTACAAAAATATAACAAAAAGCTCTTCCTTACACAAAAGTGGGCTGCTCTTGATTTATTTTCAATTAAATACACCAAATACATATAAATCAAGCCATATACATTTTATATTACTTTATGCATCTCTTAAGCAGCAAAACCGATTAAAAACCAATTGGTGTTTGCTAAGGCTGAAACCATTTCTTCAGCTTAACTTAAAGAAATCAATTTGGAAGGAAGATATTTTTTTTTTTGAATGTACTTTTAGAAGTGTTACATACATATATGTTAAGTAGTATTAAGTGTGAACACCTTGAGATATAATGAAATCTATTATGTATTCGATATACTGATGGTTTTTGCATTAAGTATCGATAAAACTATAAATACCTCTATGAGGCGCAGCCAACTTCACTTGATTAAGAAGAAGCAATTAGAGCAGACGCAAAAGGGTATAAAAATATTAAATCATGTACAGTAGTAGTTTACTTTTACCTAAACCGCACATAAGGCATATAGCTTTTTCCAGTGTGCGACTGGGTATCTTACCTTTCGCGCTGCTCACGATCCCGCTTATCCTCCATCATGGTGTCGCGGAGGGAATTTTGGAAGGTGACGTCCACCTTGATGCGCTCTATCTTCAGGTCGATGACGTGACTGCTCTGCTTCACTTCCAGGATCTGGGCCTTCACCGTGTCGATTTTGAGGTTCCTTGCATCGCAACAGAATTATTATTTTTGGTTCGGGGTCGCCGAAAGGAAGACTTACAGGCGATCGATGTGCTTCTTGAAGGCGGCGATCTTCTGCTCGATCACACGCTCGATGGCCCCGCCTATGTACTTCTGGCGCTCGGTCTTGACTTTGTCCCAGTTGCGCAGGATGTTGAGGAACTCCAGCGAGACCTTGCACTTCTCGATGGCGTCCAGCATGTACTTCAGGTAGGCTATGTTAGCTTTGTACAGCTTGTGCTCCCACTCCTTAAAGATCACCTGGCGCCGGAAGATGGCCACCCGCTCCATGGCCCTGATCTTCATGTTTCCGGCTTCCTGGAAGGGGGACAGTGAATGGAGTCCCTCTTACCTATTACTACACAGAGAGAATTATGGCATCCTAAAATTGAGAAGACGCGTTCTCATTTATGTACTTTTCTCATTTTCAGTACGATTTTGCCTAAAAATCGTGAAGTATTTTTTCCTCATTTTGAGTACAATAAACGAAAATACTCAGCACCAACACTGTGAACAAATATTTTCGAATTTAAGGGGTTTTATCCTCAAATTTAGTACGTCTGTAGTCAAGTTGATTGAGAAGGGGTGAGAGGGGAAGATTGCTGATGATCCGCCTCGTTCTCTTCTCCCGTTTTGCATTGCTGTTGATCTCTCTCGGTCTGCTCTCCCGTTTTATCTATGTAGCTAGGACTAGAGTGATTTGGACATGTAGCTGACCCTATGATATCATGTACATTGACATTAACAGAAGCACCAACAGTATTTGAAGATTGCAGTATATTTTCCTTGAATACCTTACCGCGCCTAAAAGATATCGAGATTGCAAAAGTTTCCAGAGAGTTGGCAACGAGTAAAGAAGTGCGGTTTTAAGAAAAATAAGTGAGTGTTTGATCCAAAGAAGTCGTGTGTTAAATTCAATTTAAGCTATAATTTACGTTATCTGTTAAATATCTTTAAAACAATCCATCCTTTAGCCAAAAGAAATATAATTTGTAACCCTACATGTATAGCTCGGCCACTGCCGCATGCGTCTGTGTGTACTTCAGTTTTCGACGCTGCCCTATGATTGCGCCTAACGATTGGCTCGAGCCTTAATCTAACGGTCGCGGGTTCCCGTCCCCAGTCGAAACAATTCTGTTTCAGTTGGCTTTTATAGACTTTATATAATATTTGTACCCATTTAACTTTCAGAAGCGGGGTCATTGAAACTAAAAAAAGAAAGTATTTATGAACACTCAATTTAAAAACTTTTTTATTCTTAGCAGAAACGTACTCAAATTGAGTATTTTTTTACCCGCTACACATGGTAACTGTAACTTTTCTGCTTGTTTGTTCTTAAAATATGTACTCAAACAGAGTAAATATCATCGCAACGTGAGAACCTATGGATTTAATAATAACTTAAGTACATATTATTTCGTTTTGATACCATTTTACTCAACAAATTCTCTCTGTGTAGGCATTTGTCAATGCTCACCTGTATCTGACGGTTCACATCGTTGATATCGTTCACGTGCATGAGAACGGCGTTGGATAAGTTGGTGAACTCGCCCATCACCGTGACCTCTACCTGACCCATAGTAAGGGTCACCTGGAGCGTCATGTTCCGCACTCCCTCCAACTGTGGGCGGGGTGGTTTTGTGTATTTAAAGAGAACGCCTAAGAGATCGCATTTTCGACCAGTGTCTTGTATTAACTCACGTATATCTGGGTGCTCTCCTCGGAGCTGTGCTGCGTCACCACCTTGGACTCGCGCAGCGCCGACGTGTCCCTTTGGAAAACGGTGAGAGTATTCTGGTTGTCCAGCAGCTGGAAGCCCATGCCCTTTAGCCGCATCTCGCTTTCCATCTTCTGGCGACGGAGCTTGACGAAGGCGTCCCAGGTCTTGGCGTCCACCTGCGGCGGGCAGTGCTTTGGGTGATCGAACTCGGCGAGGTAGTTCAGGAAGTCGAGGACGTCAGCGGGCAGCGGAAACGGAGTTCGCTGGGTGGGCTTGCCGCTCAGCTTGTTGGAGGCCTCCATGCAGATGAGCACCGAGTTGAAGATCTTTGGCGGCAGCTTTGGCCGCTTCTTGAACAGCTTGGTCATCTCGTGGGTGGCATGCGGCACTGTGGGCAGAAAGTTGCTGCGGAACTGACGCTCCACCGCCCGGTCGCGAGTCTGCTGCGCCTCCAGCCGCGTTCTCACATCCAACAAGGACTTTTCCCAGTGGTCGCAAAGTTGGCCGAAGCGGGTGGTGAACTCGTTCAGCTTGTCCACGTCGCGGCGGAACATCCTGATTCGCTTACGCAGCTGCACGTGCCTAAAGTTGATCTTCTCCATCGTTAGCATGCGAAGCTGGCTCTGCTTGAGGGCGAAGTCGTACTTGAGCTTCAAGATCATCAGCTCGGCCACGCGCTTGTTGATCTTCAGGATCTGGGCGGACTTGAGGGCCAGCGTCTTCTCCTCGTTCTCGTGCAGGATTCGCAGGTACTTGCGGCGGTCCAGCTCCAGCAGGCGCACCGCCTCCTCGTAGGCGCGGAAGACCTTCTGCTCCTCGAGATTGTACTCGTGCGGCTGCTTCTTCTGCATGAACTCCGGCTCCGGTATGTCCTTCTTGATCTCCTCCTCCCACAGCTTCTCTAGCACGCCGTCCATCATCACGATGAGGGCCCGCGCCCAGAACTCGTGACTCCAGAGGAGCAGGCGACCCTTCTTGCCGCCGGTATCGATGGTCTTGGGCTTGCGGCGATTGATCGCCTTGATCTCCGAGTCGTCCACCTCCATGATCCGCTTGATCACCTCGTCCTGGGCCAGCGCCGGCACCGTGAGATCGGGCGGCTCGAACTGGTCCATGTTCAGCAGACGCAGCATGATGTTCATGTTGTCATATATCTTGTAGAGCACCGCGTTCGTGCTCAGCACGCTGTCAATGGTGTCCTGCTTGAGCTGCTGGGCCTCGTGGAAGAGCTTGTTGAACTCCTGCTTGAGCGGATCGCTCAGGTAGTAGCGGACCTTGCAGTTGTAGTTGAACAGCTGGTTGGAGGTCACCATGTTCTTGTCCTGCATACGGAACACGGGCGCCATGATGTGCTCGTACACGCTGCTCCCCTCCACCACGAACGGCTTGAGCTCCTTCAGTCCCTGGGCGGCCTCCACCTCTTCTTCCTCCTCGCCCAGGGCCATGTCCTCCATCCCCGGCGGAGGACCGTGGCCCTGGGCCTGGGCTGCCGGCGGCTGGTACTCCTCCTCCTCTATCGAGATCTGAGAGAGGCGGACGTGGTCCTCGAGGTCGTAGAAGCGATAGAGGTCGAACTCGGCCATGTCGACCTTGCGCCGCAGCGAGAAGCTCTCGAAGTTGGCGTCCGCGAAGATGGAGCGCACCCGGTAGTTGATGCTGACCGCGTCGCGGGTCACCAGGCGCAGGATCCAGTCGCGGATGCGCGCCTGGTCCGCGATGGCCACCTCCAGTGAAGCGCGTTCCAGGGCGCACAGCTTGTGGGCCTCCTCGGTGAGGCGGTCCAGCCAGTGGTAGTGGAAGCAGAACTTCTTGAAGATGCCCTTCGTCTTGCCGGTCTTGGAGATGTCGTAGTCGATCAGAGCCGTCACCTTGGCGGAGAACTCGGCGATCAGCTTGAACAGCTTCTCCCGCTTCATCAGGTCCGCCCGCGAGTACTCCTCCTTCACCTCCAGGCGCAGGCTCAGCGGTACGAACATCTCCACCTTGTGGGCTGTCTGCTCGATGTAGCAGGGAATGCCCTCCTCCGTGGGCAGCGGCAGGGCCTGGTTGTCCCGCACAAAGTCCGCCAGCGAGGGCAGTCGCATCACCCGCATGCTGCAGTTGGCTAGCAGGATGATCAGGTATCTGCAGGTGGGTAAAGATACAGACACAGACACAGATAGATAGTCAGACTCACTTTGAATTGAAGCACTCCTTGGCGCGCAGGATGTACTCGACCTGCATGCCGATGTTCAGGAAGCGGCAGGCCATGAACGGCTTCTTGGCCCGCTTGTGCTGCTTAAAGTGCACGAGGATGCCCCCGAGACTCCAGGTGACCAGGTGCTTGGTCATGCCCACGCCCAGGATGTAGCCGAAGTGCTGCGTCTTGGTGGAGGCCATCCACTGCAGCTCGTCGCGCTCGTTGAGCGCTAACTGGTCGAAGTTGAAGGTGTTGTACTCGGAGCCGACGATGTCGATCACCGCCCAGCGGCCCACCGGCGGCTGGACACATAAGTAGTTGTAGGCCTTCGGCAGGACATACTCGCGGCGGTGCAGGCGCCTGTCCTTGCCCCAGTTATAGAGCCAGAGCTCGGTGGCGAACCCGGGCCGCTTTATGCCCCGCTCCCGGTGAATGAAGACCATCAGGCGTGGTCCGTCTGCCAGGAAGATACTGTGCACGAACACCTCCTCGAGCTCCGGCTGGTTCAACTCGAAGTAGTGGGTCAACTTGTAAGGCCGGGTGTCTACCTGGACCACGTGCAACATGCGGGTTTGGTCCAGGAACACCAGCCAGCTGTCGTTGAATTCCAGCTTTATCACGGCCGTCGTATCCATCTCTAGCGAACAGAGCACGCGCGGCAGGCTGGCCCGCTCGAACTGGATGAGCACGATGCGGGAGTCATGGGTGCCCACGGCCACCATGGCCAGGCTGCGGTGATTGGCCATGGCCATGGCACCCTGCACCATCACCTCGCAGAGCGCGTGGCCCTTGGCCAGGTCCATCAGCGCTATCCGGTCGCTGTGCAGTACGCACACACACTCGTCCTTGAGGCCAGGCAGCACCCGGAAGCTGAGCACAGGTAAGCCCGTGGACACCACGCACTCCAGCTTCACCGCTCCGGACTTGTCTACCATGATCTGGTCGATTTGGCCCGGACCACGCTCAGCGTACAGCTCTCCGTTCATGTTGCTTATAAAGCGTGTGACGTCCTGCAGACGGGCCTCCAGCGTCCACTCGAGGTGAAAGTTACCCGACTTTCTTTTCACGAAGAAAGCGTGCGAGTTGTTGGAGATAATGAACCCACCGCGGTGGCCGGCGAGGGCATGAGCGCGGGGAATTTGGTCCAGGCCGTACTCGTCGCTGTATTTCGGACGCCACACGGTCCTCATGCACAATTTGGTCATGTCCACATCGAACAGATCGCCGTAGTCGTTGGCCGCATATATGTCGTTATCCCCATCAAAGGCGAGGAAGCGGTCGTTTGCGGAGGATTTGAGGAAGTCTTTGGAGACCTCCACCTTTATCACCATGTGAAGGGAGAGCTCCTTTTCCACGACGCAGATCTCGTAGCCCACGATAGTCATTTGCTGCTTGTGGAACTGCACGATGTCTGGCAGGCTGTTTAAGCTGAGCACCAAGCTACGTGGCGAGGTGGGCACGAGGGTCGGTATCCTCCCCATCATGGTGGCGGTGCGGTAGTTGAACACGGCCACCGGGTAATAGGGATATCCGCCAACGCCGATCAGTAGGTCGAATTCAGAGAACTGGAGGTCCGTGTACGAAATCATTGTGGCTGCAGAAGGAGTTTGGAACTATTTGCATCTAACCGGAATCCATAAACTACTACTCACGTGGAATGCTGCTAAACTTGGTCATATCTGGGTAGCGGTACACGTAGATGTTGGGTCGGAGGACGACCTCGGCGAAGGCGAACAGGGGGAAGCGATTGTGGCCAGTCAACACGCTGATACTCAGTCCGGCGGCCACAGTCTCCGGCTTGAAGAAGCTGACGACCTTCGTATGCATGTTGATGAACTTGACAATGTTGCCATTGCGCTGGCACAGGACATCCGGACCCACGTTCACGATGGTGTCCTTGTCCCAGATGTTGCACCAGCTGAGTGGCTCGTATAAGTCATATATCTTGGTTAGATTGGATTCCCAGAAAACTCACCAAATCGCCGAGGTAATATTCATGTCGTGTTTGTGATTTGTTTAACTGACTCGAGAGTACAGACAGTCAGTCGATGAGGCGAAGGTTGCTAGGATGGTGACTGCCAGCCCGAGTTTGTTTGGTATCCTTGGAGATCGAACAGAAATTTTCATTTGTTATTGTTTGCACGTGAATATTTTCTAGTCCATTCACAGCAGACTCTAATTGAATCAAAGTACAACTTTACCCTGTAATACACGGTTCCAATTCCAAGGACCCCTGCAATAGGGGAGTTATTTCCCCCATTTTCCTTTCCAAATTTCCCAGGCGACAACTTCTGTGACCCAAGTAAATTGTCCTCCGACTTTCGCGTAATTGTACACACAATAAAGGACCCGGCCTATAAAAACCCAACGCCTCAGACAGCCGCTGCCTTTGGCGCAATTATATTTGTTTGTTTTTTCCCTGGCTGAACGTTACTTTAAAATTTGATGCGGCTTGTTATTTTTATTGCCAGAATGTTATGGTTAATGGGGTTTCCTTTTTCCGACGCCTCTAAGCGGTGATAGGTAATTTTTTTAGGGGTCACCGGGGTGTCGTTGCTTGTGTTTGCGGTCATTATTAAATTTCAGCCAATAAGGTATATATTTCTGGTCAATGCAGCCATTCAATGCTTAAAAAAAGTAAATTAAAATAAATTTAAGCATTTTCGTAAACTTTGCAGATTGCAAATTAAATCTGCTACAAATACAAACTGGAAACCAAAAATAATGAGGCCAAATTAGGTGAAATTGGCTTAAATGCACATAAATTAAATCACTTTGCCATCGATTTAGCCTTCGCGCAGGGCAATTAAAAACGTTTTAGCACAGATTCTCATTTACACGAGCCCATAAATTTCGTTAAAAGCCCGAAATATGTTTAAATAAAATCGCAAAGCCCGGCTCAACGCCGACAACTAATGGCTAACAACAAATAGAATGCATGTTGAATTTGGGCCAACAGCGGAAATGGTGGCCTTTAGGCCAGATTTGTTTGCTGGCCATATAGAGACTAATTTGCCGGGTTTACTATTTAAATTTGTTAAGCATTCGGCACTCAAACAAATTAGTTTTGGTGGAAAGCCGGTCCCCAATATAATATTAATGTTTGAACTTCATCCCTTCGAGAAGAAATGCTAATGAATAAAGAAATGGGCAACCTCGGCGGCCCATGTGGGCTGCGAGGACTCGTCGGGTCAAAAGGACATCCCCCTTTGTTGGTTCCTTGCCAGACGCTTAGCCATCTGCCAGCCAATTGTGTGGCCTATTCTGCTGTTGTTGCCGCTTGTTGACACGACGCGACGGAAGGAAGGAATTTTCAGCACATCAGCGCAATCTTTTCTACAAAGTTGCCTTTTTTATGAGGGTCGCTACCTGTAGAGGATTTGCCGTGTCCCGTGTCCCGCGTCGTGTTCTCGTTGACGTCGCCTGGCCTTTATAAAATATTTATTGCAGCCAGCTCGGTGGGCGAGACGCCGACCCCCATTCAGTGTGGCAGCTTTTGGGATGCCATCCGACCCCCCGGGCGGGGTTATTAACATGTTAAGCAGATAAAAAAGGAAAATTGTGAAAAATTGCTGCCTTTGAACGGGCATTTCAGTTGATGCATTGTGAATGTGTGTTCCGTAGAATGGAGGTGAGGTATTTCCAGCGAATTTTCCATCCTAAAATCGTAACTTAAAACTTGAAATCGCAAAGGAATGCTTTTTAAAGTCAGAATATTTTTGGAAATTAATTAAAATGAATAAATTATTAATAGTGAGTTTATTTAAAGTCTTGTGAATAATATTATCTGTTATTTTAAGCTGATTGGTATCTTTTTAATTTTAGCAATAACTATAAATATTAAATATTAAGTAAATAAAAATGCTTGTGATTATTTCTTTTGTGAATTTTCACCATATTATAAATTCCCGGAACACACCTTCCTCTGTGGCCCGTCTGAGGCCTTCGACCCGCGGGTCATTTGGCGTGATAACTCATATTCTGGCCGCGTGACATTATCGTACATATGTATATCCCGGCTATAGGCGTGTGCACAATTATCGGATGACATAACTCCGCAGCCGACGCCGCCAGCTGATGCTGATGACGATGCCCCGAGCGGAGGGCGAACGGGTCGGGTTGAGTGCTACTTATGGAACAATAATGATTTACATTGCATAGTTAATGCGTTTTTAATGAGGGACTGCATACCGTATTAAAAAGTTTGGGTGCAGCGACGAAACTTGTCACCAGGGGGCTTCCAGATTCCCGGCCACACAATGGAAACTTGTCTCGTGGCAGCGCGCTGTCTTGCCGCAGAGCCGCCTTAAGCGTTTGCCAAACTTCTGCCGCAGCCGGGACTCTTCTGGGACTGGGAGTCATTAACATTAAAGACATTCCGTGTTGCCGACGTGGTGCAGATGGCGAATAAGTTCGTCCCTCATATGGGAGGACACCCCGGCCGTACTCCTTCGCCGAGCCACTGCAGGGGCGCATAAATAATTGAGTGGCGCCCCAAAGTAGGCAGCAAAGTGCAGGCGGCAGGCGGCGGGGTGGCTCACTCTGGGTGGTGGCTCACTCAGTGGGGGCGAGTTGGCCAGCCGAGCTACTTGGTTATGCGCTGGCTGCGGGCTGCATTCACTTAAATGGAGAAGCCGCAGGGCCAGAGCGAATGGGCGGGCTCTTGATTTTCGGTTTTATATATTTGTGCAGGAATTTGTTGCATTCAATTAAGGCCAAATTGAAGAGATGTAACTTGCTTAGCATAGAAAAATTAAAAAAGAGGGAAAGCAGTGTCCAAGTCGCTTAATTTTCTACAGAGCTACGCCTTAGTAGGTGGTAGGTAGTAGTAGTCCTCTCCAACTGAGACTGGAACAGATTGTCCTGCAACTTACACTAATAGAAATCCTGATCAGCATAGCTAAGGTGCTGGTCTTTGAAATAGGATGATTCCAAGGCAGAGACAAAAATTATATTTTTTACATCAGCATCCTCAATGAAGTCAATCTTTCTGTGCATTTAATTCTTCGGAATTACCTTGTTTATTTTGTGCAACAATTTATAGTCCTGTTATACCTATTCGATAACCAGAATTATCTTTAAGTCCTCAAAAGCGGATTCCAACGAGTTGTTTATGAGCAACTCGTCATCTCTCGCCTCTTTGTTCTACGGAACTGGCAGCTGATTATAATGTGCTGCTATGCATTCCGAGAGCTGTTGACGCGCAACTCGTTAAATTTCCATCAGGGTGCGTGTTGTGCACCATATTGCCCCTAAATGTCAACCAACTTTCCGAGAGCTCCGGCAATGAACTGTGATGTCCTCACGTATTCGCATGATATCGATTTGCCTTACAAAACCCATACTCCCGGACACACACTCGCTTAGCTGTCACACATGTCCGTAATTGATATTTTATGAATGAAATGTAAACACTTTTTTACGATGCCGCCCAGAAAGAGTGTGACATTGGGTAAGGCCACTTCGATAAGTGGTAGAATGCTGTCAGTGATCTAAAGGGCAAATTGGAAGCTAGTACGTGTAGTATACTTAAAGGTTCTGTAAAAATGATGTATAAATTATATTTGAATAAATAGAATAAACTTTTAACTGATCTCCGCATATATAAATATTTTTAGGCAACACATTAAATTGAGCATAATGAAATGTGTACAACTTTCAGATAAAGGGAACATTATGGCCACAAAATGATTTCAGAAACACAAAACTTTATTATAGTTTTTTAAACCAACACAACAAATTTTTTGAAAGCATTTCCAGCTTAGGTCATGTGTGCTTCCCCAGGGTCCAACCGAGTTCGGAGCTCCAAAGTTGTCAAAAGCGAAAGAATTACGCAACTGGCCGGGTCCAGAGCGCTCGTCAACGCCTTTTGGCCCGCACACAATTGCCAGACTACATATAACCATAAAAAGCCGAGAGCCGGCGAGCCGTAAAGAGCTCTCCAAAGCACTTTCATACCGATATGTGTACGCTATTAAACTCCACATGCCCCGAGGCTCTTAACCCACGAGGAGCAGCATGCATTTAAACACATATTGCATTAAACATACACACACTCCACGTATATTGTATGTATGTTTTCAATTCATTTGCACATTAACAAGAAAAGGGGGATAACTGGAATTGTTTATGATGCAAAAGCAATTTATTGATGATGTCTTTTAATCGAGTGTTTTCCCAACGGTTTGTTATCACTGAAAACGTTTATTTTAATTATTCGAGTTGAGCATGCAACAAAAATTCAGTTTGTGATTTTCCCCTTGCTTTTATTCCATATACTCACTTTATTTCGAGTTCTGAAGGAAGAATCCTTGCAGCTTCTGTTCTCTGTCTTGCTGGACGGCCAACAGTGCGTATGATTGATGTGGTAGTGACAAATTTATGAGCTCAATTGAATTGAGAGCGTGCGTGTGTTTGTGTGATTTTTGCTGAAAATATTCTTCTTATGCACTTATTTGATTTTGCGCCATCTTGGTTATTGCCTCTCCAAACTGAATAAAATCGAAAATCTATCTCAGGCGAAACTTTTCTTTATCACAAGTGTGATAGATTTGACAAAGTGTGCGGGGCACTCCAGTGAGTGGCCCCTTGATGTATCTTCGGCTTGTACATTCGCGTATCTGCCACAAGGCGTGGCATGGCGTGGCGTGGCGTATATATGTCACTGACAAAATCAGGCCGGGCTTGTTGTTTAAACTGCCGCTGGCATATGCAGGACCACTACACGATGATATATGATCTGGCTTGGAGGCACAATTACCCAAAGACACAGATCTGCGCGCCCCGAGAAGTAGGCGAAGTAATTCAAATGTGCCTGCCATAAATCACTTGCAATGCGTTCCGGCTCGAAACTGTGGGAAATCTGTTTGCAGATAAGCTCTGCGCGCACTGTCAGAGCCTTATTGAATCTATAGTCTAACTGGGCTCACAAAGGGAGCAGAGCTTCTTAAATATGCTATATATACTTATATAGAGTCAGAGTGGGTGCTACACAGAAAATATTCATTTGGTTTTTAACAATTTTACTTTTCCAAATGCAAGTCTTAATTTTAGTTTATTTGATTTTTAAGCTAATCTGATTGTAATATGACAGAAAGTAATATTAGAGTGTAATATCAATTAAAATTAATTATTTTTATGAAGATTAAAAGGTTTTACATTATAAAAATAACTAAACGATAAATAGTTAAGCTCATGAAATCTTTTTACCTGTGTATATTAGTTTAATTAAAGGTATTTGCTTGTAGTACGAATAAAATTAATATCTTAATTAATATTCAACTAAATTAAGCAACGAGACAAACATACTTTCACCTTCCACAACATTTTTAGGTAATTTTTCCTAGCCGTGCACTATTCCGCTGACAAACAAGCTACTCATCAGCTATCTCCAATCTAATATCTCGCCGTGGCAATCTCTGTTCGCTCATTTCGTTAGGCAAATCTCTGCTTTTCTCTTCATCAGTCGATTCATTCAAAATTCATCAATGGGGCATAAAAGTATGCTGCGGCAAAAATGCCAAATATCTCCGATAGGTGTCGCTCCGGCCCCGGAAAGTTGTCAACGTGTGGCACGTTCTCAATTGCCAATGTTTCTCCTGTAGCTGCTGGCAGCCTTGCTGTTGTTGTCATCAGCATAATTTGCTTTCAAGTGAAACTTTGGGCTAGGCCCCCGAGACAGAGCTCGACTTGGGAACCAAGGACACCCAAAACACACACAGGCACACTTGGCTCGATTTATTTGTAACACTGGAAAAACTTTTAAGATCAAAATGGGTAATTAATGTAGGTTCTTAAAGACTTTTATTCGGAAAATAGGGATTTCAAATAGCCAAAAAATGTTAATAAGTTGTTAAATGCTATATAAAACATACCATAGATGTTAAGCCACTGCTTCTCCTAACTTTTTCTGGCAGTGCATCAAAATACACGTTATCATTGCGACACGTAAGCAGAGTTGATTTCTGCGGCAGGGGGATGGGCTGGTGGCCGGGGGGCGTGGTTGGGATCTGGGAGGCCGGGAGGCTGGGCGGCTGGATGACTGCGTAGTCGGAATAGTCTGCTCAGGTATGCCGTTTGCTCAAATCTGAAATTGAGCATGGAATTTGCGTAATATGTAGGCGTGTGCGTGTTTGTCCCTATCCTCATGTGTGAGTATGTGCGTGTGTGCGTCGCATTTATCGCATGCAAATATGTGTGAAGACATTTCCTCCTTTCTCTGACCCACTCCAACTCTCTCCTCCTTTCTCTCATCAGCCACTTTCTCTATCTTTTCGCCTTTTTTATGGGCTTGCGTATGAGTTACGTGCCTGGCGCTCCAAATATAACGCATACGCACTGTTGCTGCAATCTGATAGTCAGAAAATTTCATTACCTATCGGTCCAGTCCATTGATTGGAGCTGTCAATGAAGTCCTCTGCTCGGAGATTTAGTTGTAATATAGTGTAGTCATAGATATATCAAATTATCTCTTCTATAAAGGCATTTTCTGGATGAGATCCTTTTAGATCAAGGAATTGGAAACATTTTCCTTGTTTATATGCCGATAATTCTTTGATATCTGCGAATACAGAATTAACTAAAAGTCTTAATCCACTTTTGCATATTTAATTCCCTTGTTTGATCATTTAAAACTTAATCTCTCGCCCTTCCAGCCGTCTTAAACAGTGTTGTGTCGTTGCCTGCCAGTCCAGCTCATGTGCTAAACCAAAACCTAGACACCGCAGGACCCTATATCATTCACTTCCACTCCGGGTTCCCGCCCCATGAAGCCATTTGAAAACTCACCACACACGTTTGCTGGCTGTCGTGTTGCGTCTGGCACGGAAATGAAGTTAATTTATGGTGCTAAAAAGGATTTGACTGTCTCTGGCCTTCGCCCTCCCCATTTTGTTTTGGATTTTCGTTTCGCTTGTGTTTTCTAAAACAAAAAAATGTGAAGCGCGGGCTTTGGTATCACTGCCATAATGATTTGTGTGCTTAACGCGGCGCCGTCGACGCCGTGCTAAATTATAAACTATCTGGCGTATGCACAAAACTTTTCCGTCCCTCCAACATATGGCTGAGCTGGGTGGGCGGCACTGCGAGCTGAGACTGTGGCGACTTAGTCGCAAAGTTTTGTTGAATTTGTGGCTAAAAGTTATAATCATATCAGCCCCAAGTTGCCTCAGCCCGGGCTCAGACTCTGTTCGTTCCTGGTGTCGTCGCCCTTTCCACAGCCTGACAAACCAATTCTAATTACCATTTCCGTTAACATTAATTAGCATGTCTGTGTTTTTCGGTAAATGGCTTTTCATTTTCGCCAGCAGCAATGGCATTGGCCTTGCTGTCGAGCTTCGGGGGTGGGAAATTATGCAAAATAGATGCTGGAACGATGATGATGGCAATGATGGCGTCATAATGGCAGTTGAACGGTCCGGACAGGTAAGCCAGGTTGACTGGAGTGAATTATTTTTATGCTCTAACAGAGAGTGTAGCGATTGCAGGTAAGGGTTCGACACTTCAACTGAACGATGTGGAAAACCCGGAAAAAATACTTTCCAAATAAAATTTAATTATATATTTTCCATATTACTTTAAGCTCTGAAAATCATAGCTTAATACCAGCTTTGTTAGAGCATTTTTTCCTCGGTTTTGGAGCTTCCGCAGTATCTCCTGCTGGCAGATCTGACTATCAAAGCGCTTGCAGACTTTCATTAACTTGTCATTGGGGTTTTCCGAAAAATGTCAGGCCGAGATGGCGGCAGACAAAACAAAAACCCACCTGACTGAGCACCGATTTTGGTTTCTTTTTTCTTCCCTTGTTTTTGGCTTTCGCTCGTTCTCGTTTTTGGCAAAGTCAATGCCATTTTTTGTCTTCTCGACGGCTGCTGTCTGCATCTGATAAATGCCTTCAGGTGGGACAGCAGAGCGCGGGGAGAGAGAGTCTCGATTTACGGCCTTTGAGATGTCTGATTGCAGGCTGGGAATCGTGAATGTTTTCGGCTCTTGGCCCATGCACATGCAGCAGGGAAGTGAAGTGAAGCCGAGGCACTGACATTTACTTAAGTTACTCCCCAGATGCAGCCGTGGAGCGGAGCAGTTATCATAACAATTATGTTGCATAGACAATGGCAATCCGAAGTGCTGTAGCAGCAGCACGGGGAGTCGTCCTCCTCAGACAATGCCATAAAACAATGGAGTGGGATGCTCGCAGGATTGCTCTGGGCATTGTAGTTTGCAAATTAAATAATTCCCAGTTACATTTCCGTTGCGTCGACAATATTATTTCCCCCCCAACTTCTTTGCCCGCCCAGCTGAGTTGTTTCCGAGTGCTAATTGTGCAGTTGCCGTTGTCGCATTTGCCTTTTGTTTGAGTCCTGCGTCCTGCGTTCAGCGTCCTGTGTCCCGGCCCAGAGCGCTGAGCTCTGGCTCCTGCGGTCCTTCCTCCATCCTTGCTTGCCCAGCGTCCTGTGGGCAATCTCTGGAGTTATGTGACTGCAATAACACTAAATTGGTCTGATATCTCGCGGTTTTTGCCGCTGCGTTCGTCCTGCAGCGCAGCTAATTAACCCATTACTGCTCAGTGTCCTGGGAGTAAGCCAATAATGAAATCTGGAGAAAATGGTCGGAGTTTTCGGGTATGCACTGGAGTGCGCTTAAGACAAATTGGAGCGGGAGTTCGTGGCATTTTTACAAACCATTCTCCTTGGCATTCGTTCCGGAATAGTTTCAAGTGAATATTTCTCCAATTTGTGTTCAACTTTTATAGAACTTGAATAGATTTTATAAACCCACAAGTGAATGTATGCCTCTACCCCACTTTTATGTGTTATTTCCATATTTATTCCCTGGGTCTCAGTGGGTTAATGGCTGGCTGTGCAGTAACTTGACGCTATCGTCCAGTGCATTTAGCTTTTAATTGCAGCCTAGATTTTTTCCCCTTGGTTAGCTGCATTTGCATATCATTTTGTTGCGGATTTTGTGCGCTCCTCCGGCCTCCGGCACTGCGAACGCCTCTGCTGATGATGACGATGATGAGTCCGCCTCTGGGTGACTGTCACTGGCACAGCGCCTAACCATATGCAATGCAATTGCACAAAACTGTCCATCAACGCTGTCATTTGCTGGCCAACTGGCCCAAACTCTGGCCTGACTCTGTCGTCACTGACTTGGATATATTTGGCTGACAGGCTGGCATCCTGCCTACCGGCATCCCTGCAGCCCGATTTTACCATCCGCTGCATTTTGTAGGCATTTCTTAAATGCCGGCCTGCTCTGCAGAATTTATTTAAACGCGAGCCTGTCATACACATGACAGATGCATACGCAATGCGTCATCGTCATCCTTGATGCTCGTCCGTTCGCTCGTCCTTTCCAGCCGCTTTTTAGGGGCGTGGCAGGATATTGGCCAAGTTGTTTTGCCTTCTCGTTGCAAATTAATGTAATTTGTACGCCTGCCATTGACAGGTGGCTCCATCAAATTTGAAAGCCTAGCCTCCAGCTGGAAAGTGGAAACAGTTCTGGTTGCTTATCTAAGCGGCCAAGGCATTTTCGGTCCGGTTTCGATGTCTTCAAAATCGAGGATAAAGGGAATTTAATTGATTTCATAAACTTCTTCAGCCTTTCAGTGCAGCTCTTAAATATGAAACAGATTGAAACAGTTATGACAGCTTTTGGTTTGTCAATAGATAACCGAAAAATACATTGATCAATTTTAGTTTCTGGTGTTGGAGAAATTATTATTGGTAAATAGTTGATTACCTTCTTAATTATTTTTTAAATTATTTTAGACCGATCATTCATGCATATTTATTTACCTCTCAATCTAACAATATTGTTACAATTCTATACTGCACTAGATATCCTTTAAAGTTAAATTAGTTAATTAAATGAGGTTAAGCTGAGATAAGTCTAACGATCCTCTGCACTTTATTCAAGTATCGTTGCAGGTCTTGTTATTCTGCCTCTGTGTGTCTACTATTCCTGGAATTTATCAGAGCCTGCGACATCAACCGAGACCACTTAACCGCAATAGATTGCTGGCTTGTTCATTTAGCAGGGAACCAGGATGCCAAAGGTGTCAGGTCTTTAAAACAATATGGTCTCCCTCTTCAATTCCTCGGTACCCACGCTCGTTGGCCCAGTAAAAGTTTGGGTAAGCCACATGTTACATTTTTCCTTTACCAATCAACAGCCTTGGGTGCATTTTAATGGCACTCGGAGCGAATCCTTCCCCAGCTGCAGCAGCGTGTCCTTGAGCGGGTGTGGCCAGAGATGGAGGATGCACTAACCACAGGGACGGAGGGGCGGCGAACGAAGGAAGACCCAAGCCACAACGAACCCGGACAGAGGCAACAGCAAGTAGTTGGGGAAAAACAAAAGGAAAAGCAACACGGGATAAGAAAAACACAGAGGGGGAAATGGCGGGGGTGCGGAAAAGAAAAACTGCAGGCAACATTGGGAAAACAACATATGAAAGGGAATGAGGAAAACAAAAAGCAGCTGAAGGAAAAGCAACATGAATCTAGACAATGACAGCTTCTCAACGTTGTGTATAAAGCCGCAGGCTATTTGTCATACGAGTTTTTCTCGTTATCCCCCCAGCAAGTGCATCCAAAACCAGACCAAAGTAAAAGAACAATTTGCTGGAAAAAAGAAGGAGGGAAAAGCAAACCAAGTCGGCAGCACCTGTCAAAGGAGCGGAAAATGAGGTTAAGGCTGTGAGCGGTTCCAAAAAAGTTGGAGGGGCTAATAATTGCCAAAAAGGATGGCGAAATAGCGTTTGCTAATAAAAGGTAGCTTATAAATTACCGGTGCGCAATTTTTAAATTTTTAGCATGTACTCATATCATATTTTTTATTTTCAAAGAATGAATCTGTTTAAATGTGGTTTTATACGATAAATAAATGCATGTACTCTAATCAAATATTTTAATTTTCAAAGAATGAATCTGTTTAAATGTGGTTTTATACAATAAATAAATGGTAGAAAATCTATGATTTATGAGCACATAATATGAAATCCATATGATTTTATATATTAGGATAGAATAATTTAGACTCAACTAAGTTTTAAACTAAATTGCAGTATTATCTTTTAATTTGATTTGCAAAAATGTTGCACGCTTTAAAGCTAAAAAGCTTTCAAGTTTACTTATAATTGTATTCTTGAAATCATTTAAGATGTAATTTAATTGCAGTAAAGACTTGGCAATGACTAAATACAAATTTGTGAAAATATAATTTGGGTCTTCAGCCTGAATTAACTTATCACAAATTAAATAAATTACCTTGAGTGTTTGCTGCAATTATTAAATGCTTGACCCGAAGAAACCCAAAGGTTTTCCAAGCAAAAACATTTCTCGCTTGCCAGCAAATATTTATATGGAACATATACACACTCAAAAGTACACACAGATGGCGAGTGTGTGCGCACTTTGTATATTTTGTGCATAATTATGCAAAGTTCACATGCGATTTGTTTGGCTTAAAAAAACACTTTGAGCATGCGGGCGGGGCATTGGGTAATGAGAGCGCGGCAAAAGCACGGGGGATGCGAATAAATTGTGTAAGAATATTATTTAAATGTAAAGTATAATTATAATAATTTGTGAGGAAATACTTGGGGCAGAAAGGCGTTTTTCTAAGGAGCAACCCCTGGAAAATAATTTAATAACACGCCCCTGGGCGGCCTCATACGGCGCTCGGCTCGGTTCATGCGCTCTAATGCTGAAATAGTTGCCAAAGCGACCGCACGAATTTTCTTAATGAGCTCAAACGGCACACACACACACATGTGCATGTATGTGAAGCCCTGAACTTTGGCCCCAGTTACCCCCTTTCGAATTACCCCGCCTCTGTCCTGCTTAAAAATGTGTGAAAACTCTTGCCCTGCCCACCGAAAATAAAAGGAAATGGAAAATCTTAAGGCGAGGCCAAAAATTCAAGCTCAACTGCCACGCCCTTACCTTCGCCGAAACACCGAAAATGGGGGATTCCCGGGCAGACATAACAATTAAAATTCATAAACCGCCAAGCAATTTTAGCATAATTATTTTTTACGACGACGGACGAGACGAAGGAAAAAACTGAGCGCCAAAGTGCGAACTGGGAAGTGAGTAAAGAATAATGAAATCCCGAACGCCCTACCTTTTTGTCTCGCAGCCTCTTGCCCGCCACTGGGCGTTGGCAGCTGTTTCCACTCATTAGGCGCTTTATTAAGCGAGATAATTAGCCGAAGCACGTAAAGTTGCAGTTAATTGATATTATTTGAACTGTTTCAGCCCCTCGCTCATTACTTGCCCTGACCCCTGTACCTCCCGTGTAATCGCTGCAGTCGCTTAACCCTTTGACCTGCCTGCAATTGTGCAGAGCTCGAGCTGCAAATTGTGTTATAATGTTAAGTAATTGTTTATAAGCCGATTAACGCCGCCGGAATGTGTATTTGGGCCGAGGCTCCAGTTGGGCAAAGGTACGTGAAAATGACTTAAGAATTTTGAGGAGGCTTATATCCCGGAAAAACCCAAGAAGGATGAAGGATTTTTCAAGCCTTTTTAAATCAAATAAAGCATTCATTTATTTAACTAATATTAATTAGCAAATTATAATTATACATTTCCTAGTAATATTCTCTTTTTTAACCTCTCTTTACATACACTTTAATATAGCACTTTAATATAGGTTAACCACTGACACGGCATCTCCGAGTCGAGTCATTCTCACCTCGTTTTAACGGCTCTTTCCAGACGGTTTTCTTTATGGGCTCACCGGCAACTTCGGCCCGACTCCTTGGCCATTTAAATCTATGAGCTGATGACCCATTGCCCACCTGGCTGCTCATTAATTTGATTTGAAACTCACCTCGCCAGCCCCACCGACCTCACCATGGCTCGTGGTTCCACCACAGGGCGATGCGATTTAACGACTTTAATTAAGGCAAAGCCGCCGCCCAGGAATTGACGTCGCATCTGACCTCATTCTTTATGGTGGCCATAAATAACAGAAATTATGTGCAAGCCCAACTGGACGCGGGACTCTGAACTCTGGACTCAGAACTCTGGACTCTGGACTCGACAGCGCGGGCCAAGAAGAGAGTTGTGTTTTGGGCGCGTTTCCTTATACATTTTCAGTTTTTTGGCCTGCTTCTTTTTGCCAGTGGCAGTGCCGAGTTAAATGCGCCGCCATGAATTTTAATTCGACGACACTTGCACAGGGGAGAGGCACAGGCAGGACTCACGCAACACGACAGACGCCGCATAAACCAAGAGAGAAATTTAAGTAAAGTACTCGGACAGCGGCGCGCGGATGTGGCACAGTGGGCAGTCCGCGCACAGTGGGCAGTCATTAAAACAGGGATTCTCTATCAACCATTTCATAATTGTCTCGGGAATAAATTCAATTGTGGCCTCGGTTTGCCAAACATTATAAATGTGTAAACGCTGATTGGCACTGAATAAATTAAGTTAATATTTGGAAATAGGAATCATTTACATTGCGGTAGAAGGGAGGGTTTTAGTTGCAGGTGAAAATAATGGAATTATAAAGGTTTGATCCGGAAATACCATAGCATTTAAGTGGCGAATAGTGGCTTTCAGTGACCGAATTTACTCCACTGTCCCGCTTATTTGGAGAAATCATTCTGTTGTTTTTTCGGTTCCACTCTGGTCAACTTGGCGCCAGTCCGGGGGCTGTCCGGCCGCAGTCGGTATTAATTTAGCGGAAGTAATGCGAGAAATTGTTGTAGTTCCCTCCCCTGGCGACCTTTGACCCCTCCCGGCCCTGCGAGAACAATTCGCCTTTGTTCGCTCGTATTGAACTCAAAGCTAATTGTGCCTTGGCCAGGCCCGGCATGGCGTATATTTCATTGCCATGGGAGCTGAAAGGGTTTGTCGCCCGAAATAATTCTATGCTTATTTTTATCATCCTCTTGCTTGGTTAATTTTAATGTACACAGGGCATTTAGTTTTATTTCCGTAGGCGCTTTCCGTTAATTAAATAAACATGCGCCTACACCGCCGCCGCCTCCTTGGGCTGCCAATTTTTTTAATGGCCGCATCAGTTTTTATCGCTTAATGTCTGGGTCTGGGCCTGGCTAATGTAATGCAGTTGGCTGGGTCGGGATTGGGGATCGGTTAATTGCCTTTTTGGCCTATCAAATCATCTTGTTCGGCGAGGAGTTTATCGTTAATGAAAGGGCCGCATGCCGGAAGGGCCGAGCCATTGCCTGACTGCTTTGTGTTATGTTAATGTCATTATAACGTGATTTATACAAATACGTTTGGCGGAGTATATATAATTTTTATGGCCTTTATATATCATAAGCTGGGAAATTAATGGACAGTTGGGCGGAGATATTGATCAGCGGCTAATAACGTATGGATCCCATACCCGGACTTGAAAATATTCAGCATTTCCAGCTGCCACATCCATTGGGTGCCTGAGAACGCCTTGTCTCTGGCCAAGTCGACACATATTTAGACACTCATTCACACGTTTCGGCCAAGTTATTTAACAACTCAGGCAGCAGCCGAGATCTTTGTACATTACTTACCCAGAGACTGCTCAGCTTGAATGCAATTTAAGTACGTACTTCAAGAGCAAATGTTTTATAGAGCACCGACATACATTTACACAATTTCCTCCTCCTTACATACTATATGGAGCTGAAGAGCACTTTTAGCATTCGCTTTTCCTTCCCAAAAAAGAAAAACCCAAGACACTCTGCTCGGTTGAAACTGCAAAGCAGGAAGCATACTCGTACTCGTCCTCGTCCTCGTCCTGCCAGAACACTCAGGCTTCCCCTTCTGCTGCTGTATTTTATTATTTAAAAGCCTAAAATCTATAAAGTGCGGTGCAAATATTTGAAATTGTTGAGGCAACATTTCTTCTTCTCCGCCTGACTCGCTGACTGCAGTTGACAAGAATATTTAATTTAACTGATACGCCAGCGCCAAGGGAAACACAAGACCATTTCCAACCCGGGCACACATGTCGAGCATTTGCTGATTTCGGTTGGAGTGTACAAATACGATACAAGTACGGTTTGGCGGGGTCTTATCGAATATAGGCGAAGGATGTCGTGGTGGAGAAATTTTCAGTTGGCACCTAATTGAAGATTAATGAATTTAGCCACCTTTAATTGCTATGAAACAAGTTCTACTCTTTTAGTGATCTTTTTTTCAACATTCTAAGGCAAATAGCAGGCTTGCCCCCTATCGCAAAAATAAATTAGAAATTAGGAATGAGGCTGGACCTTGAATCTCTCACTTACTCACTTCTAGATACCCAAATTAATAGAGTATCCACCCCCTTCCAGTGTACTTTGCTTAACTTTTTTAAATGTTCTCTCGTCAATGGCATTTCGGGCTTCACTCGTTTGCTTAGCTTCCGCTTCCTGTGCTTCCTTATCCGCTGCCTTCGCCCAACTTCCCCTGCCGGCAGTTTGCATATCGTGTTAGATGCAAAAGTTGTGGCCCCGGCAAGTTTCTTTTGGAAACTCGCTACGTGCACAGCTGGTGGCAGTCGAGGGAAATTTCCACACACATTGTATTTCCCAGACGGTGCAAGTCAAGCCTGCGCCGCGCGCCTGCCCATTTAAATTATAAAAATTTCAAATGCTCTATTTACCGTAAATATTTTCATAGTAATTTACGCAAATTTACATAAATAAGCAGGCGAAGCCGCCCGGGCGAGGCGAGCTAACCTCATTTGAAAAATGTCAAACGCAGAAGGACTCGCTCGCCCGCCCGCTCCTCACTTAATGGTCGCCTATTTTTCCACGCCCAACAATGGAGCCTAGCCCCGGCTAGTCCTGCCTAGTCCTGCCTAGTCCTGGTCGTGTCGTTTGTTGTCCTAATAGCTTTTCTATAATTTATCATCCAATATTTATGGCACGCGCTTTTCCATCTACGAATTATGCATTTATTATTCAAAAGCGGCGCTCTAAACGCTGCCAGCATTTAGGGCCAATTTTTTCCCCACCATATATAGTATATATACACTCGGACTGTTTGCTGTCAACTGAGTGCGGTGTGTTGCGGTGCTGCCCCAGTCCAAGTTAATTGGTAAATTTAAATTGAATAAATATTCCATGATAGTGCAACGGACTCGGCCGCAGCTTTTTAGATGCCAAACGATTCTGGCGGTCGTCGTGTGTGCTTGCCGCCTGTGTCCTGGCCATTATTGTTGGTTTATGGCTGTGTCGGAATTAAGCCGTTAAATGTAATGACTGCGATTTATACGGTTCGAGCCGCGTAATTGGCAACTAAAATGCTATGACAACTCAAAACCGAAGCGATCAAAACGGTTTTGTTTCCGACTGATGGATTGGGGTCGATTGGTGCCACTTTAAAATAATTGGATAAATTATGAAGTACTCATTCGGATTCCATTTTGAGTGGAGAGAATATTTCAAGTTACGAGATAATCAGTTGGATATATTGGAAATCCCTATGAATTATATTTAAATTTCGAATCGAACTCCTCTTAAAGTCCCCCATCCGCTGGCAACACTTTGTCTGACAACCTGGTGGCCCCATCTCTGGCCGAGGCAGCTGGGAAGGTCTTGTTCCTTTGTTTGTTTTACAATTTGCACCTTCAAGGACTTTTAGCAGGACGTCAACGCGACGTCGGACGCAAGGACAGCAAACGCAAGTCGCATTCAATTTAGCAACAAAACCCAAGTTTTTTCCCTCCACGCCGGACAATAAGCGAAAGCAAAAACTTGCCACATGGAGAGCAATGAGGAAGACCCACAAAAGTAGGCAACAAAAGTTGGCGCAACGACTTGAGATAGTTGGATGGGAAGGGGGCTGGGGAAGTTGCCACTGCAACGCGCTAACATAAAAAGCAAAACTTTTAACTGATGCCACAAGTAAAAGGTGCTACTTGTCGGAGACAGGCGACTCGTCCCATTGTCTCGTAATGGAGAAATATTGTTTAGCATGCGAACAGAAGTCGAGGCGGTGGGAAGCGAACAATGCTGACATCGGACAAAGGTTGCCGGTTGCAGGTTGCACTGGCGGGGGACTCCTCTGAGTTGCAGCTGCTGCAGCGCGCCACCAACTTCGAGTAGGGGCATTATTATGCATAATGCTTTCTGGTCTATTGACATTTATGACACTTGGACCGCAGTGATGGCAAGCGAGTCGGTACTTTGTTACCCATGTAAGGGCACAATAAATTTTGATTAATTTCAATTAAATGAATTTAGAAATTCAGGAATTTGCAATCATCATATATATTGTTTGTGTCTGCTATTTAAATATTATATTGGAATGCAAACTATACCGAAATGTAAACGTAGTAAAAACCACCGTTCCTTTCCCATCACTGAAAGGATAATAACTGCGAGCTGGCTTGGGTATTGCAGAAGTTTACTTGGGCAAAGAAAACTTTAAGTAGAATTGGATAGTTGAAAGACAAGCTATGGAAATGGGATACGGGTACTTAAGCGCAAGGGTGCCTATTTTCGAGAAAAAAGTTTCAAAGGCGATTGCTGGGTAATAGCCATAATTTGGGAGCTATACATGCGATATATTTGCGAAATAAAATACTTCATTCGGGCCAAAAGAAACGGAATAACAGAAAATATCCAAGGCTTCCCCTTAACATAATTCGTTTTAATTTAGGTATTTAAGAAATGGTTAAAGGAGGCCAAAATATTGTATAGTCATTTCTTCTGACCAAATAGAAGGCATCGCAAGGTAAACAATAACTGAGCTCTTCATTTTGGTATAAACTTTCAAGGAGCCTCAAAATATTTCTTTCCGTATGCACGACTATCAAAACAAACTAAACTATTTCAATCAATGCTCACTCTGGACCATTCAATGGAAAACTTCATTCGAAAGCAGAATCAATAGAGGGGAAAAAGTGCCAGGAACTTGAAAAAGTTCCCTCTTTGATTGGAATGACACAGAGAGGGGCAGTTGTGAAAATCTCACAGCTTCAAAAATACAAGTTTGGAATAGTTGATGCATATGTTAGTCTTCTGCTATTATTCCTATTTGCACAGAATAGGTATCTCTTTGAGCTCCTCTTTAATTGAGGCTCATAAAAGATATATAACAGATTTTGGGAACCTAAAATTCGGGTCTCCTTAACCTTCTCTTACCTAAAATTATTATTGCTTTTGGCAATGCAAATACAGAGAATGAATAGCAAAGCTCTATCCTAATTACCGTCCTTGTTTTTCGTATTTTACTAAACTAATTTAAACAAAATATTTAGACTCCGTGCGGAGCCGACAAGCAGAGAGAAAATTTGCATGATATTTTCCCTGGCTGATATAAATTTGCCATAATTTTATTTATTTTCATATGCTGATGGCCGCCCATTTCCATGTCGTTCTGTTCCATTATCGTGTGCGTGAACATTTATCCATTAATTTGTGCAAATAAAGTTGCCGCAACATACGCGTACTCACGTAACCGCAATTGAACTGGGCAAAAATAATAACAAAAAAAATTATATAAACAGCACAAAAACACACTCGCTCGTCGGGCTGAGAGAGAAACAACAAATAAGCATAGACAGAGTGGGAGAAAGATAGCTGCTGAAAGGTAAACAATTTTAATTTATTTACCCAATAATAAACCCATCAAATGGGCGCCCGACCCCTCTCAGCACACCCCTGACCTCGAGTGGTGGGTGGCGCTTGCCAAACCTTTTCGGGGCCTAAATGAGCGTTGAGTCCTGTGTATTTGTTATTACATGTCTGCGGTCCTTACACAATGGATCGTAATTTGAACTTCAGACGAGATTGCATCCGCTGTTGGCAATTCAATGCTGCAAAAAATGACCGAACTCCATAAATAACTATAGAAATGTTACAATAAAGTGTCTGTGAATAAGTCCAATGGGTGCATAGAGTTTACAGATCTTTACAAATAAAATGACGAGTAATTAATTGTTTAACTAATTATTAATTAATTACCACTTTTATGAAGTAAGAAGCTTAAGATAAGTAAATAGCTATAAAGCCTCCATAAACCATTAAAGGGATTATGTTTAAGGATCTTATTTTCATTCAGCAGGCTTTAATTACTGTACCTCATATTCACTGTACTTCAGGGAGCCACCAGGGAGGCGGGGTCCTCCCATTTCCAATCACAATTGTTCTCTGTAATCCACATTTTCCGAAGAACTCATTCCATAACCGGAATCCGAACGATTAATCAGTTTACGGTTTAAAAAGCCTCATCAGTGAACACGGCACCCGCTGCTTTTGAGCTTTGCAACGCCTTTTAATTCAATTAAGTCCGGCTTTTGTGCCACGCCCCTCTCGGCACGGAGGTTGGCAATAGGCAATTACCAGTAATCGAATTTGGGGCGAAGCGAAATCCGTTTGAAACAATAAATTTGTCACTCGCCGGCGAGGGTTGCAAACGCGCTGGAAATCCCGAGGGGGCCGAAGCCCTCAAAGAGAAAAGCTGAGCGGCGGGAAATGATGGGAAATGCAAAATGCAAATTGAGCGTTTCGCGCTGGGACATTAAACTTAGTCGCAGCTTAGGCGGGCTTAAGCCAAAGCTCAACTTTCACTTAACCGCAGAGTGCCAGAAGGGCCGAGAACGCACCCCGATCCGCCCCAGTCCCAGTCCCAGTCTCAGTCCGCATTAATGCCTAATTAAATGCAAGTCTCTCCGAAGAGGGTGGAAATTGCCGGGAATTCATTTGCATTTTACAGCAGATCTGGACACTCCGTCCCGACAATGACAAGCGGATGTATTTCATCTGAGGACTGGCAGGACACGGCTCCGACCGTTCACCGTTCGTCGCTCCCGTTGCCTTATCCTGTGTAAATATTTCATGGCTGCTGGAAAACAATTCGTGCCTCGTCTCTCAGCTGTTGCACTCGCTGAATAAATTATCAGCTGTCATTAAGGCTTCTCCGGTGCAACTCCTCCGCCTTCATTTGTCACGCGACTGCGTTTGACAATTAAAAATTGTCCAGCTCGACGCGGATTGTCCGGGAACTGCAGCTGAACTCCGAGAGTGTTGAATGCAAAGGTTCATTATGAAGACACCTGATCTTGAGGAACTCTTAGAGAGCGCAAATTTAAGTTTAAGAAATAGATTCGTAGATGGGAATCTCTCTTTTTCATTCCTGTTATTCTTTTATATAAAAATAGTAAGAACCTTAAAATTTTTTAATTTTAGTTATATAGTATTAGTATTTATATTAAGGCTTTAATTAATTGTATTTAAACAATAGTGGTTCCGGATCAGGCTGGCAGCAGAGCTCACCTTTAATTTAATTACTTCTGATCCCTGGAACAATTTAACATATTTTAAATTCAAGTTAATATTTATAGCTCCCGAATCATGGGATCGTCATTCACGCAATCGCTATCAAATTCCGGCGGCTCCACCACTGCCACCGGAGTCTTCGAGTCTTCCACCGTCTTATAAGGATCCTTGTAATCATGGCCTTGGTGCAGGATCCGGACATACTTGAGGGCATAGTGAAGATCGGACATGGGAAGCTTGTGCTCCTCGATCAAGGCCATGGCCTCGTTCGCCTCCTCCTCCGTATAAACCTAAGAGTTCGAATTACGATTTGTTACCTCATATACACATATCAAACCTCATCGTTTTCCTCAGATGCCATCCTAATGCGCTTTATATTTAAACCTTTGAAATATTTATTTTAATTTATGAGGATTTCTCAGCAAACAATTTTTATTTTATTTTTCTAATGCTTGTGCGATGTGAACTCTCTGAGCAAGTTTTGTTGGCCTACTACCAGGAACAACAAAGAGAAAAAAACATGAAATTTTCAAAAATGATTTCTCTGCATTGCCAACAGAACCCAGCATGCGGTCAAAACTGACCCATCAACACTTTGGCCTGGCTTTTAATATGGTCAGGGAGCAAACCCGGCCAGGAGCCGGGAACAGAAACAGGACGAGGACCAGGACCCGGGCCGGACCAGGACTGTGCCAAATCGAGCCAGGCCAAGCCAAGCCGAGGCTAGAGCCCAACCGAACCGAAGTGAACCAACCGCATTTTGCATTTGCAGTTTACTCGGTTAACCGCTTTTATAGCGGATTTAACACATTTCAGCCTCAGTCCGCTGACAGCAGAACAGTGGAGCCTTAAGGATATATTTTTAATATTTTCAATGATCAGTTAATGAGTTTTTAAAACTGCAAAACTAACTATAAAGTTTGAATTTAAATTCAAAGTATATACGGCTTTAAACGGTCAATCAATTTAATTAAAAGATGTCTAAACGTCTAAATGACGGAATGTTTTATTAGACTTGGTTTATTAATATATTTAAAATTATGTATTAACGTGTTTAAAATCCACAGCGATTTTTGTGGCACCATTGATAATTTTTTATAAATATTCCGTTCCACTGTGACTAGCTGGGCGGTTGGTGGCAAAAGTGAAAACTAGTTCAGCTGCCCGAAACATGCCAAAATGTTTGAATCGAACAATCAACGCACAGAGCGGGAATCATGGGGGAGTGCATCAGCGCTGGGGGATCGGGATCGGGATTAGGATCGGGAGTGGAGACTCATATCGTGCGGCTGCATGCATGCATTTGCCATTTTCCCGACAATCCAGACGAAAGTCGAGCGGGGCACACCGCCCACTGTCCCACACAGGGTGTCAAGCCCACTCACATGTCAATGGGGCATGCATTTCATTCAAAGTTTTTGTTGTTTTTATGCCTCAAAGAACTCGACTCCACTGACATTGTTCGAATGTTTGGCCCCAGGGCTGGGCTTTGGGCTGGGGCTCGGGGCTTCGGGGCATCGGGACATCGGGCTGAGTTTTAGCCAACATTCCTTTGTTATGGCCAGCGGACCCCATTCGGCTTAGGGCCCCCTGACCATTATAATTTCAAGTGCAAACTTTGACACTTGAATTGTGTGCTGGGCCACAATGGGTTAAATGACGGCGAAGCGAAAAATTTCCAATCGATCGAAGCGCGAGCTTTAAAAAGAGTTCGCTGTTGACTTTGGCGGTGGATTTTTTCTGAACGCTCGGCACGAGTCAAAGAGATAAAATTTGGCGCTTGATAGAAAGAAGAAACAAAGATAAGAAAATAGAATTGCACGAGGACACAACACACAAAAGGCAAACAGAATTATGTTTAAGGTTATATGCCATGCATAAGCAAGTATGGCCGCCGGACGGGCGGAGGGGCTCGGAGCGGAGCGGAAGCGGAAACGGAAGCTCGAGTAGCAAAAAGAAAGTGTCTAACTGGCTGGGCATGTGTGTGTGTGATCTCTCCCACAGGCACTTCCGACAATTGGCAAAACAAAACACTCTCACACACAGTCACAGATAAATAGAGAAAGAGACAGAAAGCGACAGACAGACAGAGAGAGAGACATTCCAACCGCAGGCGACTTCCCAGCCTTGTCTTCGTCTTGGTTTTTGCCTACACTAAGAGAAATCATTGAAGCACTAGTCTAACTCAGTTGTGGAGCTTGAAGCAATGTCACTGGGATCCCAGCTTACAACTTTTCTTGAAGCCTTTATAAACATTTTTTTACACCAAAATCTCTTTATTGTACATTAAATTAGTTAAAATATTTAACAATGCTTTTTTCGTATGAGTAAAGTTGTTCGCAGTGTAATTTGGCTTGCACACGCGCCAGGCGAGATAAAACATTTGTATGCGCTGATAAGAACGCATCCACTTACTTTTGGTCGCACATGACCTGAATTTTCCCTCAGCGGGGGAGCCGGAAGAAGAACGGGGAGGAAGGGAACAGGAACAGGAGCAGGAGCACAGACAAAAAACTTGAACTTGCACACGGACCGAAAGGCAAATGAAGAAATTTAAATTTGATACCAGCCAGGGCAATCAGACGATGTGAATGATGCCCACTTTGCATGCCCTGTAAAGGCAGCACGTGGAAGGGTATGCTGGGTTTTTAAGGATCTTATAAGTTTATTTTTAGTAAGGTCAGTTAAATGTTAATCAGAAATAATTTCTACAATCGTAAATATTTTTAAATTCAAATTTATCCACAATAACTGAATTTATTATTAATATACATAGGTGTTTATTATTTATATTGTATACAGTATTGTTTTCCTTATAATATACTCAAAGCTTTACAATGAAATATTTCTTATAGAAAAAATATTAAAAAAAAAAACAAAAGTTTCCTTATTTTAAAGTATATCTCCCTTTTAAAGGCAATTCGCCCAATCGTTACCCAACATCCTCCCGCATTTTGTGGCTGACTAGCATTAACATGCGGCACCATGGAGCAGGCGGCATCCACTCCAGCTCCAGCAGCCAGCGGCTGAGCCGCCCACTGTCTGTCTGGGCGCAGTAAAATTCCTCCTTTTTCGCTCTCTTTTTTTCTAAAGTTCCAGTTCAGTTACACGAAATTTTGAACGGAAATGCGAAAATGAAAGATTCGTATCTGGGCAACGTTGGAACGAGATTGATGTGTGCACGGTATGTGCACCGAAAAAAACATGGGAAAAAGAGGAGAAGTATCGAATCGCCCGCAGCACTCGAATGTGGTTCGTCCGCTTTCTTTTTGGCCTGGTCTACTCTGTGCCCTTTTGAGTGGGTCCTCTTATGCGAAAATAGGATTTGCTTGCAAATTTCCAACGGAGGGGTGAATGGGGTCGCCTAGGAGTGATGTAGGGATGGGATAGGGATGGTATATGCGGTAAGGGGATGGTATATATGGTGGTGGGTGATGTAGGACTGGTATAGGAATGCCATTGGATGGAGTGGGATCATTAAGAGGGGTCACTGCAGTAGGCTCTCGGCTCGTTTTGTTTGTTTGACACTTGCGTGGTTACTGATTGTCCATATTATGTGACAGACGACTCTGAAAGAGACAGAGCCAGAGGAAAAAAGAGAAAGGCTCAGACTTAGAGTGCACCAACTAACTTGGTCAAGCTGAATTGGCATTTTTTTGCTGGCAAATCCGATACTTGGAGTGCTCCTCGTCCTTGTCCCATATAAGAAAACCTAATTAAAGGGAGAAGTACTAGTTTTTTAGCCTCTACCATAAACTGTGAAATGATACGGAAAATATTTTAGTCCCCACAATTTCCGGATACTTTGGCTAACCAAGCGTGATTATTATCATACATCAAAGTCACAAGTTACTCACAATTAATCATCCACCTAAGCCATAAATTGCCAGTGTTCAGGCCCGAAAGCATGCACACTTTAAGCGGCTTAGGTGCCTGTTTGCTCAATTTTGCCTCAGTATCATCATCGATGGTAATTAGCCCTGTCAGCACTTGAAGAAATGGCAGGGAATTATTCACACAGCGGGCTGGGAAAGTGTCAGCTGGCCGAAGTGAAATTAATATTTCAGGCTGTGCCAAATAATAAAGCAACAGCCGCCAAAGCCGGAGTATCGTTTAACACTTCATTAAAAGCCATTCCGACAACTTGTAGACAATTAAGGACAAGTTGAGGGGGCGGCACTTAACACATTTCCAATGTTCATTGACCGGCAAATGAAATAAAAATTGCAAACATCTTCAACTCCAACGCCAGAAAATGCTTCATTTAACAGCGACAACAACCTCATCGCAGGACCCTCTTTGGGACGGGAGGACGGGAGCGGCGGGAAAAGGACTCCGACTCCGCGCCACTCCGAGGCAATAGACAAAGTTCCCTGGCCACAAATTACACTTTGGTTTGGCAGCATAAAATGGCGTAAAAATTGCAGCTGTTTCTGCCACTCGAATGCGAACAAAATTATTGAATGTCCTTGCCTCCAGTCTTGTAACTTGGACATTCCGGATTACAAAAACGCACACTTAAATAGTTTAGTGTTAATTAGGGTTTAGAGTGTGGCATGTTCACGAGGAAATATTCTAGGAAATTAACAGACAAATATTTTTATAAACAAAAGGAACTTCTAGATTTCATTCTCATAATTTTAACAATATTACTTTGATATATAATAAAAAGTGTGTGAAATTATTATAACAAATATTATAATAGCTTCAAATGTCAGAATTCGATTCCCAAAATAGTAGTTTTCTTAGCGAAACCACAAGTGGGAACTCCTCAGGACACTAAGGGCTCTTTTGTGGTCCTCTTCTGGTTCTGGTTCTCTGTCTGATTCTGTGTATGTGCCTGTGTATTTTTTATGATGCTTGAAAATAAATAAACACTCAATACCAATGCCAAAGAGCAGACAGAGCCAACTTTCAGTCGCAGACTCCAGCGATGGCGATGGCAATGGCAATGGCGATGGCGATGGCGATGGGAACGCAGACTGCCAGCATCGCGCACATTCAATAAATCTTCAGCTGTGAATAGTCACTTGAGACGGAATCGGAGGAGGAGCAGCAGCTCCAGGAACAGGCCCAGAAAGCCTTTCGCTTTCACTGCCAGCTGCTCGGCTCCACTCCCTCCTCCTTCCCGGTAATGGCCACAGTCATGAGCTGCTGGATAATAATAATGATGATGCTCTTGTCTGGGGCGCAGAACGTGTCCTGCGGGGAGTGCGGGGCTGGTGTGTGAAAAAGCGCAGCCTGCACGTATGAGCAGCGGACCCAAAGCCTCTAATAGCCTCATATTTTGCACTCCAATACATAACTCAGTGGGAACGGGAAGCGGAAGTCGTGAGGAGAGGCCACCGGCTCAAGACCAAGGACAGCAGCTCTGGAGCAATGAACGAAACCAGTTACTTTGGGTCATTGGTTACTTAAAAGTCCTTTACGTAATGCATCCGGTTACTCTGGGTAACTGGTTACTGCGGATATATGGATACCTAATTTTAAGGAATTTATTTGGAATATAACTCCCTGACATCTCAAGGATCTTCTAAATAATATTGATTCTTAATAGTCAAATTTATATTTACTTAATAGAAAATTCTTCCTGGAAATATTTTTATAGTAAATTCAATTTTTTAACCGCTTGCTATAGGGATTATCTCACACCCCAGGATTGATTAACCGAAAACGCCTTCAAGTAGACAGCATGGAAGGCTGAGGACAACAAAATGGATGCGGATGCAAGGAGAACGTAAATCAAATGGTGGCAAGGCAATCGGACACCCGACCCCGAGCAAATATTCAATCTATAATGGCATTTACACGACTAGGAACAGGATATGTAATATCCTTTTGGGGTTTTTAGCCCGAACTGGGTAGCTTCTGCCCGCCTTGTTGGTAGGCAGGTCCCCGCAAAGCAGGCTGGCTGGGATGCAACTTATTTTCAAATAAATATGGCGCAGCCTTTTGCAACCCAGTCGCCATAAATCTCAACAATTTCCGCTGCCTACGAGAGGAGGGAGAGCGAGGAGCAGTCGGCCGCCAGTGCTAGTCCCATGGCCATCTATGGATTTGCTATTGAAATTTATGCGCATGGGAGTGTCTGGCCAAGTGGATCCTAACTCTTTTTGTTTTATTTACTAAACCAGGAAGAGGTGGAGCCGCCAAAGATACTTTCTACCCAGCTCCGGCATCAGAGAGGTTAATGGATTTATTTGGTTTTGAATGAATGAAGTGGTCAGAGATACAGAAAGAGTATACTCTTGAAAGTGATATAAGCTCCCAGAGAAGTGGCTATCTGTTCCGCTTTAAAAACTTCAATTACTCTGATATTTTTAGCTCTTTTAGTTCACTTCACTAACTATTTTGGTTGTTCCCCACATTCAACCCTAATTGCACACACTTCTGGCTGCCGTTCGGACCAAGAAGGTGCTCCGGCTCGCCCCGCGCCAATCATAATTTCGAAATCTTAAGCAGCCCCATAACACTCGAGTGTGCGGGGCACAAACAGAAATGGCAACTTTCACTCGGCGCGCTAACAGCCGAAAGGAGGCCAGGCCGGGACTCCGCGTGGCAATTTAAAAATTAAGGCGAGGAGGCGCCAAGCGGAGCAGCAAAACACTTTAACTAAAATTAGAAAAACGCAAACGAGCGAGAATGCAGGCAACACGTATAAGATTCTCCTTCCTTGTGGCCATAATCAGCACTTGCAACATGGCAAGAACAACAAGGCAGGCGGGTACACACAGGAAAAAAGTTTAAATGGGATCCTAATAGTTCTTATAAGTAAATAAAGCCAAATAAATTTTTATATTTTTGTTTTGTTTATTATTCTAGCTCTTATATTGTCCATATTCTTTTCTTTTTTTAGATGGATTAACATTTTTTTCAGGTGCATCTGCCGCTGTGCAGCTGAAGGGGCAAATATGCAACATCAACGGCAACAGCGGCAACTGCAACACGGCACTATAATGAAGCTATCAACCGTAAGATGGCGCTTAGGCACGCAATCATACTTTGGAAACCTTAGAGACCCCCGGCGATATGCGACGAGTACGCGGAGCACCTCATGTGTGCTGGCTAAGCAGTTCCAGGACACCATTTCTCTCATCAGAGATATTATTTAACTGCAAAGCTTGGATTTACAGGGAGTTCTCGAAAAACATTGCAGATACTTGAACTATTCTATGATAAAAAAAATCTTGGTCCTAATATGTAAAAATTATATAAAGTTTATTGTATTTTGTTTTATATTCATTGTAAGCTTGGAGGATCCAACCCACTAAAATCCTTATTAATATTTATTATATTTCAAGACATCGTTGTGCATTTATTTGCATAAAGACAGAGAAGGAAATCCGTTCACCGGAACATCCCGCGGATCAACTAGCCTGCATCGCTGCCGTCGTAGCCGCCGTTCGTAATTTTCGCTATGCGGCATAAACACGGCGAACACTCGCGCTCACTGGCACACGCGGCGTATGCTTAATATTTCCGCCGCATCCTATGCGCATATTCATTTTTGACGACGCTTTGACGTCGTCCGTTCGTTGACCGCTGGGGAATCGCCGGCGGGGGCCTCAGCATTAGCGTTTAATAGCAGACGACGCTGTCCTGGGCGCTGCCATCTTGCCAGCTCTACGGATATATACCCCGTGGTGGTGACCTAAATTTGCCGGTTTATGAAAAATATATGTGTGCAATATAAAATGTTTCCCTCTGCTGCATGCATAAAGCGTTGGCAAAAAAAAAGTTATATATATAGAGCTGGGAGCAGGGCTTCATATTTATATTTATTTACATGGGAACGTCACAGGGCGGACTGGGAGGCCAGTTTATGAAGCCTCGCCCACTCGTTTTTTTTAGTCAAACTCCAAATGGCGACAGTAATGGCGGCGTCAAAAGCGGAAATGCCCCTGAGCTGCGGTGCTAGCAGGACAACATCAAAGGACGAGGAATGCTTGTAGAACGCAGCGAAAGAGGTAACTTATGGGAAGAGCGAGTTTCGAGTATAAGGTAAAAGTTAAGTCAGCCTCTTAGCAAAAAAAGAGCGATTTCTGATGGATGGAGTAATTATGAAGGAAAGAAATTAATTCGGTTTCAGAATAATATTTATTTATTGGTTTTAATTATGAATAGATGTTTAAAGCACTGTAACAGTCTTCGTGAAAAATATATTTCTTTACTTGTTTAACCCCAACTTCTCTAATATCCTTTTTTTCAATATACGTCAACTCCCAGGTGTTTCGATTACAATTTTTCAATAAACTATATGTAAATGTCAAGCGATTCCCTCTTTGTTAATATATATTTACTGAACCATGTCGTCCGAGCGCCAGGTGTGATTGAGGCCTGGTCACATCTGAGGCGGAGTGAAAGAAATAACAAGGAGACGTCGACGATGAATAAACAGTGCTGGCTGTGCGAGCTCAGCAAATGTGGCCCTGTTGACTCTGCACTTTGAAGTGCGGTCAAGCATTTTGTAATAATATTTATGCTGATTCCGGAGCGAGAGTCCAGACTTCTTTCTGGTTCTGTTGAGTAAGCGTAAATATGCATGCAATTGTTTTGCGGGGAGAGGGAGCTCAGTCCTCCTCCGTCAGATGCAAAACTTTCACAATGAGTTCAAGGGGAATTTATGAAGGATTTCGGGGGATGCTGGGATCAGCTTATCATAAGCAATAAACGCTAATGGTCGGTCGAGAGGGGGAAGCCCACCGAAGCACACTTGAAGTTCAACCCCGAAAAGGTGACAAAAGATATCGCAATTTTATGAGTAATCCTCCGACGCCCTGACAAGGACATGCACTGATTACGGTCTCTGTGTCCTTGCCTGTAGGAAGCGGTAATAAAATTTTTACTCCCAGATAGATTTTTAGCATTGTCTCGCTTAGAGCGGATAATATGTCCGACTGTGTGGAGTCCTCCCCGGGATCCAGTCCTCTGTCTGTCTGAACCTTGTGCCCGTCCGACCCCGGCTCGCTCGGATGTTGTTGTGAGTCATATTAAAAAGTAACGAGCAAAATATTATGAAGCCAGACAAAAGGCATTTCCGGCAGCCGAGATGGATGTGGAGAGGGATCCGCTCCTATATTGGATTCACACGATGCAATGTTTTGTGAAGGATGCCAGGCAGCCAGCTTAACTCTTGTTCATTGCCTGTTGTTGTTTGACCGGCCAACACAGTCCCCATCAACCCATCATCCCAGCATCCCATCGCAACCCGGCATCTCGCCATATTATATTGTGTTTTCGGACCCAGACAAGTCTGCATTGCTGCATGTACCGTGTCCTGGCTCGCTCCCGAGGTTATCTCCGTGGTCCTTTGCCCGGGGGCGGCTCACACAGCATTATTAATAACCATAACTCAAATCTATTGCCGCTTTACTGCTCATTGATTCTGTTTATGGTCATGATTTCGTCAGTTCTTTTTGTTAGCCGGGGCCCCCTTTCAAAAGTTTTGATTTTGGCCGCAAAGCATGAGTTTGGCCGTCGTTGAAACGGGTATAAACTTTGGGGTTTAGAAAGGAGCCGAGTTCTGAATGGCACTTGTGGAAAAAGGGCCATCAAGAGATATTTTGCCATCAATGTTCTCAAGTGAGATTTTAAGTGGAATAAGGAAATAATTTGGGGTAAGTTTGGCAGAGTTTTAATGATGTTTATTAAAGAAGATAATCAAGATCCTTTAAATAAATTTAATTAGAAAAGAAAACACCAGACATGTATAATGTAGTTTTTCGGACCAAAATACTTAAAATTCTTAGACACTTTTGATACATCATTACTCTAAAGAGTCCAATCGATCTTGGGGCTCAAGCAACTTTAATTTTTGGCCCCCCTTTCCATCAGAATTCCGGCAATTCCCCCATTTGCTGGTCCGGCTTATCATTCAAAGCTGGCACTTTGAGATATCCCAGGACCGCCAACGTCAGCGTCAACGCCAACTGGTCCTTTGCGGCAAGTTTTAATTGTGCTCATATCTCAAGAACTCTTCTGGATCGCTTGGCTGCTCGTGGCAAAGTTTGCATTTGGCCATTTGTGTGTGGACCGAAACTTTTTTGGGCCACGGCTCACACACACTCGCAGACCGGCAAACTGGCAGGCCAATTGCTCAGCAATCCATGTTGCCATTTTACAACACTTGGCATTTCTTTTGCTGCCTTTGGCTTAGATCCGCTCTTGATGTTGACTTTTACTTTGGCCAAGTGGAGGAGCACTGCTGCAGCGCTGGCTGGGCGTATAATTTCACCGCTCACTGTCGTAAATAGCACTGCACAGCCACTGCCCAGCGAAGGACGACGACGATGAGTATTTTCTTAATTTTCTTGCACTTCCTGCAGCCAGGCAAAAGTTTTCCCAGCTCTGCCAGCTAGAATCATCATCAGCAGCAGTAGCAGCAGCAGCAGCTTTTCCGTTTGTCAGCTGACAAAGAGCGTGGAAAAGAGGGGCAGCAGAGGGACAGAGGGGGTCGACATTAAAGTATTATGCAAGCGTATTAATGCACTCAACGGACATGGAGACACGACAGACGGAAAGCAATGGAAAAGTGTCCCGAAACACTTGGCAAAACTTAGATTCATATATGTTTCAAATATAATATAACGTCTATTTCAGTTTCCATAAGAGAATATGTATAAATAATTACTACTTTCAAAGACATTTCCACTTTGAACTTTAAATGCCAAGGTATGGGATCTTAAAGAGTTGTTCGATCAATAATATTTTCCTTAAGAAATTCCTTAAAATTTCTTTAATATTTTCTCTCCGTGCCAAGCTGAAGCGATAAGCAGCAAGTCAGGATAAAGGGGACTCGGTACAGGGACACATCTCGCAGCAGGGAAACTCCAAGCTTCAGCTAAAGTTTCCCAGCAGCATCAGGAAGCGTCTTAGCCTGGTCCAATCCCTTGGTTCCGGCATTAGCCCCTGTCCTAGCTGATTCCAAAAGAGAATGCATCACATTAAGTGCGTAAACAATTCAGTTAAAAAATAAACAAAGTGGCGTATTAAATTTTCGACATCGCAGGCAACCAATAAGCGGATTGTTTACTCATTTAGCCGTCCCCCTAAGACAGGCCTTAATTCAATTAGGCGTGAGCTCCCCGGGGACCCGAAGCATGTCCGAGATCAAGTTGCTGCCCGGCCCAGACGACTGCGGTCTGGAATCCTGTTGTGTAGCGGTGTCTTGTCAGCTGTCAAGCTGACCCCAAACCAACCAACTGGGCTTTCTATTCCCAAATGCATTCAGATTTGATGCCTCAAGGCTGGTGATATCTGCTGCACACAGCAAGACATCCGAAGAATGGAACAATAATGCAATTTGGTGAATATTTAACCTTAGTAGATACCCCAATGCCTTTAAGAGTATTTGTATTGCAAGACATTGGCCAGTAAATGATACAACCGAAATTGGCTGAAAAAATAAAGGACCGCCTGAGGCTTGCCTCCCGAACTTCCCCAAAAAGTGAGCATTAGGGTATCCCTGGATCAGTTGGCGTGATAAAAATCACAAACTCGCACCGCGTGCGCCCGGGGTCCTTTAAGTTTGATTTATGTTCGTCCCAGCAATGTCCTCAATGCGGCCAGGAAGTGTGTAAAAAATAAAATGAATTCCTCCGCTTTCCTTTGTCACTTGTTGGGAAATTAGTTTTGTTTGCGGCTCGGACCACATGTGATTTGATTAGGAAACCCGAATCGAACAGTCATTTATTTCGCAGCCCGGATCTTCCTCGTAGCGTTAACTTGCACCGCCTGTCCACTTGACATATTTTTACGGTTGAAAAACTCGGATGGGAGCTTGGCTCATTCATTCCTTGATACGTTTATTCATTCATCAATCAGCGTACGCGACACAGCATTCATTCCCTACCCACTCGCATAGCCTCTCCCGGTTACGTTGCCCATTTCTGTGCGATGCGTTGTGAAAATTGGCAAGTCACTTTTCAACATTTTCCGCGAGCCGTGAAGCAATCAATATTGATTGCATAATGAATGACAATCAGAGCGTCGCTTGACACTTGCTCCCATCCCATCCCTCAACATTCACAATTCATATTTTGTGCAGAGAAAAAGTTCTAAAGTTCGAATTTTATTCTAAAAGGTTTCCAAAGGTTTCTCTTTGATTCCTTTAGATAAGTTTTAATACTTTTCCGAGCACCAGATTTTAAGAGTAGATATTTTCTAATTTTTAGTACACATTTCTCATTTTATTTATGTGTATTTCTGAAATATTCTCAAGCCACAATAACCCGTCGTAAATATATTTGCATCTTAAGCTTATACTCTTTTTCCTCAGTGTGGTAGCTCTCTTAAAGCGGGACATGTGCTGACCTGTGGCATTCTAATTGCGCTGGCACTTTTCCGAAAGTTCAATTGGCACAAGCAATGCGGGGCATACCAGCGCCGTCGAAGATGATTCAATTGACATTCCCATTCAACCAGGGAGAGGCAAGGACAAGGGTATGGGATCTGATCCGGATGCTCCGCTGGCCATGTCGGCGTTCATGTGAATGTCCGCTCGCCGCCGGACGGAGCACGAAGGACGATGGACCAAGGACCGAGGACGTCCAGTCATCCAAACCGTCCAGTCAGCCACACAATGGCCGCCACTTGGCTGGTCGCTGTCATGGCCAACGTGGCCGTAGCGACATGGCCAACTTGGCCAACAATGGTGGCGCAGTTGTCTCGACGGCAGTCCCTCTCCCTCCCTGGCAGTGTTTTTTGCTAACTTTTCGAGCTCAGTTCGCTGGATCTTTTGGCGTACGTGTGCGGCGTTTTGGCCCGGCTCTTTTATTTCCCGCTGCCTTTCGTATTTTGTTGCAGTTTGTTTTGTGCTTTGTTGGCTGCCATTGCGCCATTTTCGCCGTTGATGTTACCTGCTGCCATTTCTGGTCATACCCTACCGGGGGATCGTGGTCATTGGGAATTGTAGTTAGGTTAAGGAACTTAAAGGAATTTAAATTAAATTTAAAGAGATTACTAAGTCCATAAGAAATAAAGTACATTATATGGAGAGTATTATCAATTTACTTACAATAAATGTTTATATTTAGACCTACATTTTGCTGTACTTAAAACAATGTAGAAAGTATTCTACAACAGTTTTCTTTTGTGTTTTGAAAAGAGCATTCCCTGGTTTCGTTTGGCCAAAAACTGCATCCTCAATTTCTCCATCCTGTTCCAGTTTAGTGTGTGTGTCACTCAACAGCATTGCATTCGATGTGAGCGCCGAAGTCTGTGTTCCTGTGTTTGTGTTATTTTTTAAATTGAACATATTTCCGTTTGAAATATACTTTTTTTCGCCAGCTCCCCCGCCCCACATTGCGCTCCATCAACGGGGTATTCATTTCCTGTTTGTTACGGTCGAGACTCGAGAGTCTCTGGAGCGAACGGACCAGAAACTGAAGCATCCTTCTGCCTTATTGAGTTGGAAACTTTAAACAGAAACATTTGTTGACACACGTGAACCATTAGCCCGGGTATTATGCTAAAAATCGTTTAAAATATGCACACAAAACCTAAACGCAAATACTGCAAATTGCTTTATGCATGTTTAAAATCAATTAATTAAGCAAAATTTGTTTGATTCACCTGCCAGAGTGTCCTTTTTGCTCCTTGCTTTGTTCGCTCCGGCAGGGACCCGGACTGGCAAGAATGCGAGCAAATAAAGCAATTCCAATTTAATGAATTTCACATTCCCTTTGTTGTCCATTACTATTATTTTATTATTACTCCGGCCATGGTCTATTGCGTCGTGCACAAAGGCTTTGCCGCAAATTATTTAAACGAAATCAATTTTATTAACTTTTATTGAATTTTTCATTGGGTTCAGCCAATTAAGCACGATAGCTTTGCCCGCCCTTTTTTTTAACAGAGTTCCGGATCTATTTTTTGTGTCTGCTTCGGGTTTGGTCTATCATTATTGTAGAGTGATGTGAGCGATGTTTGTGACAAGTGTAAGCGACAACTGACAATAGGTTTTACAATGGCAAAAAAACATGAAAATGGAAGGCTGGGATATGGTCATTCTGGATTTCGGTTTCACCAGAGCTCTGTGAAAAGAAAGTCCCATAAGGTGGTTTAAAAAAAATATACTTCGCCATTTTATCAGAGAATAATGTTTGAAGTTGGTTATCATTAATTACTGATGAAGATGAGGTGGTTTTCTTTCTGGGACAGCTTTTAAAGCCCAGATGTGACAAAATATTTTTGCGTTTTTTGCCTCAAGCGGCCCTTTGACTTATTTTTATTTTATTTCTCTATATAATGTATTTATTTTACAATCGTTCTGAAGAATTTTAATCTTTATTTTTGTATGTTATAATTTTTTCGTGTAAATTTAATAACATTTTATTAAATATTACTTTAAACCACATTCCTACTTCTTAAACCTTAGTAAACTCCAAATTATTTGTAAAATCTGTTCATTGCCATCAAAGTAGAGGTTTCTGTAAAGTTCGCCCTGTCACAGTCAGGGTTTTTTAATATACTCGGATGCATATATGCATTCCAACCCCTCCCACCCCCGATTTTCCACCCCATATAAAATAAATATTTTAACAAGTGTTATTTTAATTGCGTGCGAGTGCAACAAGCCCAGCATTTCACCATTTCGACGTGTTGTGCTGGCAACTGATGTTATTTACACTTGCTTTTGCTTTTGCTGTAATATGCACACATGGCCGCAGGGGCCGGGCCACGCATATGGCCATACAAGCATGGCACGGACTGTGTGCTGCGTGAGGTCGCATAACTTTCGAGCCACGGGGCAAGCTCATGGAAATGGGACTGAACCTGGCGCTGAGGTTGAACCTTTTTATCTGATTAACGCGCGCTGCCTGCATAAAAATTCCCGCCATTCCGATTTAATTTGCCCGACACTCCGCCGGCCAGGACGAAGTTTTCACTTTGTCACCTTCCTTTGCCGGCGCTGCGCGCTGCATAAATCAATTCAATTTGTAATAAATTTCAAAACTTTTCATTTTATATTAATTTTGATGCCAGCCAACGCCTGTCGTCGTCGTCGTCGCAGTCCGCCCATCCTTTCTCCGGAGTCCCGCCGCAAGAAATCAATTTAATTCTAATAAAATAAGTGAGGGGAAAGTTGCGGCGTCTTCTGAAGCTTTATCGCACACTGAGAAAAATATTAAGGAAAATATCAAGAAGATTGGGTTTTAGAAGGATTACATCAAGTAAACTCATTTTGACAAGCTTTAAGTTTTTATAAAAAATAGTTCCGATTTCACACAAATTATTTATTGGTTGCCCCTAAATTCTATTCAGAGTACCTTAAATATTTTATAAAACATTTAATAGAATTTAATAGTAAATGTTTTTATTTCCAGTGCTTGCAAGACGTTTCCCTTTCTCACTCTCTTTAAGTTGAGCATATTTCTGCGTCCCACTTTTTCACATTTTCCTTTGTCCTGCCGTGGTCCTTGCCCGGCCTCTACACAGATCCTGCTGGGGCTGCTCCTGACTGCAGCTTAACAAATTGACTTTCTCCGGCCGCGGTTCGCCTTAGTTTCCTCGTCTTTTTATTTCCTGCACTGCATACTTACTTACTCTTTTATTATGATTATCGGCTGAGTTATTGCTGCAGGCAGAAGGTCCTTTTATGGCCTGTCTGGTCGCATTGTCGTCACTTTGTCGTCGATGTGGGCACATGATAATAATTTCCAATGCCAATTCCTCTTCCTTCCTCGGGAATTTACTGGCAAATTAATTCAGCTGGATCTTGTGGAGATTCAGAAAACATCCCGTTCTTTAGGAACCCGAAATTGAGCCTGTATTGGGAGGGGAAAAATTAAGGAGTACATCCATTCTAGCCATCAGTAGCCTTTGACAAATGCTGTGTGATTAGGCAGCACTCACTTTGCCCGCTCCACCTGCTTTCACCAAAACTATTTGCTTAGTTCCTGTGCACTTTCCCCGCACCCAAAATCCCGAGAAATGCAATCAATTTGCTCAACAATTTTTGTCATTTGTTAAATGGGAAATTGCCAGCTGCAGGCCATGGGAACTGACTGTGAACTGGCTGGGAGTTAGCAGGGAAATTCCTCTGGACATTTCGAGAATTCTCTTTGTCCTAGGCCTACCAGCTGCCAGATCCTTTGCCCATTTTGTTGATTGGTCGCCTTCAGGCCTTGAGTTCTCTGTGCAACTTTTGTTGATTTTTAATTGCGTCGATTTCTCCTCCACACACACACACGTCCTGGAATGAAATAATTTATAACCAGGACCAGCCAAAGTCCTCCAGCCGCTTTGGACAACTTTCGAGAGCTCATTTCGCATGCAATGGCCAAATAAAATACAATCCGACCTGTTTGTTCAGCTCCTTTGTGTCTGCCTTGCCAATTTGTAGCAGTCAACGATTTGGGTTGTTTCTTGGTGTTAATCCTGCAAGTCCCAAACCCTGTACACTCGACAGGAAAACCAGTCAGATGTTAAATAAATATAATTTTTAGATAAATAAACATATATAAATATTAAAGAGCTTCTGATGAGCTATTAGGAAGTTAAATAATTATTAAATAATAATTTATAAAATAATGTTACATTTTTATTATAAACGTAAAATCTAGGATAATATGTTATTAAATATAAATACAATTTTATTTTAAGTACATTAATGACTGAATTATTAAGACTCTCTCTGGTTTCCCCATTTCCGCCCTTCGAAAGCAGTTGAGATCGCTTCAGTCGGGGCTCGATTTCAGTGGCTTTATCTTCGCCGCTCTCCTGCTCATTTTAATTATTTTTATTAGTAGGTACTGGTGCCGACACTTCCAAGGGCCTTGGCCAACGCGGCGTATGTGTAATATAATCGTGTTTACGCCCAAGGACTAAACGTGGCGAAACAATTGCTTTATAGTCCTGGCCAGGACTATCGCACTCCTGCACACATGCCCACGTTTTATTGAAGTGTTTAACTCATGACCAGACATTAACAACGTCTGGCGTCGCTCTCTGTGTTATCTTCCGCCGGGCAATCAAAGCGTTGTCCTTTTACGGGCTCCTCTGCCACTCCCTCTCCCACTCCCATCGCCAGGATGTGACTGCAGTGAAAGCTGGAAAGCACTTGGCTGCATCTTGGCTCATCATCAACGCCAAGTAATTGCCATTGCAGCACTCCATCCCAGTCCCTTCCCACACACTTTCTACTGGGGTTCCACGAGGTTCGGGAACTTTTGGGTTTTTGTGTGTTGTGGCATTTATGGTGCACTTGCGATGTCCTGGCTGGATACGGTGTCCTTGCTGGGAAAGACAATTAACGAAGTGCCGAGTGAGCGAGAAAGGAAAGAAAGCTTCGATTCATACATATAGACTCTATATTATAGAGCCATCTTTGGGTATAAATAATTACATGTCGTCGTCCATTTTATTTAACAATATGTTTTTCCCTCAGTATTAGGAAGAGAAAGTAATCTTTTAGGTATTTTGCACAATTTAATATAACAATATAATTTTCACCCCACATAATTTAAAACTACAAATTTAGATGTAGTTATAAATTTTGGTAAGCAATTTCGGTTTTTGGCGTAAGAATATGAGCTTATATCGAAGCCAGCTTATTGATTTTTTCTTGTTCTTGCCATTTACTGCCACATCCTGCTTAAGGTCCTCATCGTCGTTCAACGCCTCCGTCTGACAGGCAGCGTCCAACTTCTCGGCTGTATTCTCGGACTCCTCCTGCTCCCGAAAGTTTTCTTCCTAAGGAGAAAAATAGTGAAATCATTACATCATTATAATGACTTAATCAGAGCAGTGATAGTTAGATTAGGGCAGGATTAGTTATGACAAGAGGTGGGATCTGAAAATAAATTATAGAATAGCAATTAAGAAAATTAATTATAAGAGGCAAGGAACGATTAAAAAATATATGTGTATATTTATGCTGCAACGAAAGAATACAAATTAGTTAGTTCATTATAAATGTTAGTTAATTAAAGCCTGTAAATAAAGTAACATAGTATTATAGTGACAAATCTGTAAATATACTATTAATAGCAATATTTATTCTCACCACTTAAACCTGCTCGGAATCGTCTCTAAAGATTGACATAAAATCAAAGGGTTGACAAGCCATCTGAGTTTCTCGGCTGCAAGAATAAACAAAATATTTAACAAGATTATGGGTCAGGGGTTGCCATTAAACGCAAATCAAAATTCAATATGAACATCCGCATATCTTCGGCCTGAATAGCCAGTCAGCTCGACTAAGCCTCAGCAAATAACCCCAGGCCCAGTGTCCCACCTCTGAGCCCTGCTGTTCTCCACTCTCTAGTCTTCTCTCTCCTCTCTTCACTTCAATTCATTTAACTGTGTTAAATTAAATCACAAATCAAAAATCAATTACAGTTATTACAGCGGCTGCGACGATGTCTACGATTTCCAATCTCTAAACGAGCGCGTTTTCCACCCCCTTTTGACTTTTCAGCCCCCCAATCGACTGCATCCCCAAGCGAGGTCCTTTCAGAGCAAGGAGGTACGCCCAGAGGAGGAGTGAAGTGGCATGGTGACCTCTATCTGTATCTCTGGCTACGGGTCTGATTCCGATTCCGAGTCGGAGCGGAGTCTGAGTCTGTGGCTCCTTGGGCGCACATTCCTGCAATCTGTTCCCCAGCTGCCTTTCTGCCTTCTGCCATTTGCTGGCTGGCTTGGGCTGGCTGGCTGGCTGGCTCGTTGGCTGCTCCTGCCTGTGACTTCTGGCCAAAGCTTCATCAATAATGATGTTATCGGTTACACAGGCACACACCGAGTCCGCATATTTATTTAAAGTTTTATGGGTCCGGGGCGGGGTCCGGGTCCGGGCCAAGGGTGGCCGATTCCTGATTTCCTGACTCCCCACCTCCTCCGGACGAACGCCCCGATGAAGTGTAGTTGGAGGAAGCAATTCCAACTGGTTTTTAATTTCGATTTGATAAAGATTTTAATATTGTTAGCCGAAGATGGAGCGTCGAAGGGCGGGGGCAACATCAAATTAATGTAACGGATGTTGATTGCTCGACGAGCTAAAAGTGATTGCAGTTGATAAAAAGCGTTGATTGATTTTTTCCTCTTTGCTGCCAGATGGGGGAAAGTTGCAGCTAGAGAAGAGCGGGGTTCTAGCTTTAAGGCTTTTTAAAATCAGTTGAATTTAAAATGTACCTATTAAGTTTGTAATACTGGTATTTATTCTTATACATTTGTAAGGAAATGTGCAAGCTAGCATTTCATTTAAGTTAAATTTATGTAAAACAATATTTCTATGTTCATTTATTAAGCAATTCTGCTTTAAGTAAAGGCATACCACCCTTCAAGCTGGTACATTTTTTTGTTGATTGATTGCTTCCCCTTCACTTAGTTTAGAAAATACAATGAGTTCCCTTCTAAACTTGTTTTCATTTCATTAATTAATTTAGCTTTACATGACAGAACCTTTTGTGGGATTTCTTGGCTACCTCAGTTGCTTTCGTTATTCCTTATTCACCTTTTTCCCTTTTCCCCTGAACCCTTTGCATTCCTCTCCACTCCAACCCCAGCTTGAACTCGGGAATTCCTCGAGTTGACTTCTGTTTCTGGGACCCCACCCTTCTGCTGTTAAGCCGTTTGCTTTGTCATTTTGTTGGAAATTAATTCCCGTTTATGTACATTCTGCCAGCTACTGATACTTTTTATTTCGGTGGTTGCAAATTTCATTAGGAAGGAGCTCCCCAATCCCCGGATCAACCCCCAGGGCTCATCCGTGCTTCGTTTCGGTTGGAATCCAACCAGACAGTAACAACTCTTGACTGGATTTTATGAGTGCTGGCTCAACTACAAATGGCAGCCATAACACTAAAGAATCCGGAGATGGATGCGAGTCCCCGCCAGCTGCTGGCCAATTAGATTGAAAAGTTTCCGGGGGAGAGGGTCTGCTCCCATTCTCCTCCGGCCAGGATAACAATTTACTCGTTCGAGTGGGGCTCTGGCTGCTTGATTAATTCCAGCAAAAAGAAAACACAACCGAAACTGCAGTGTCATTTGCATATCCAGAGTCCAGGGCCAAAAGTCCGGGATTTATGCTGCCGGTCCGATGGGGCCCAGATTCTGTGGCTTTGGCTTTACTTTTCCGCATCATCAAATCGAAGCATGCAAAAAACATCATGACTGGCGTAATTTACACGCCAATGACTTTCGACTCGACTAAGTACACACACACGTCCCCATCCCCATCCCGCCGCACATGTGATACATATGATGTACACGGAGCACAGAGGGATCTGGACCGGGCCTCATCTTGGGCTAATCTTATCGGGCTTGGCACAGCTCATATAGCTGGGCGAAATCGCTTTAATATTGAAATTGCCAATTTCGATATTCATTAAATGCTGCCATGTTCGAGGAGGAGGAGTAAAGCCAGGGGGCGTGGCGACAGTGTGGCCCCTGTGCAAGAAAGCGTGCTTATCCTGGCATCGCTCCCGCTCCTGCTTCAGCTCTAGCTCCTCCTGCTCCTCCTTCAGGGTGCGATATGGAGATATGACGACGACGATGGGGCGGGGGCAATCAAAATCCATAAACATCAATGTCGCTAAGCAGCGAAATCAATGCACTGCGAGATAATCTTCCTAGTATATATAGAAAACAGTGCAAAAAAAAAAAACTGAACAAGCTTAGATAAATATATTTTATGTTAAGAAAACCGCTCATAAAGATGCATTTTTAAAAACAACGCTCCTCCGTAATACCTATCTTAACTTAGTTTTAAGACATTTGAATATTCTTTTAAATTGTTTAACATTTAACCCTCTCTTGAAATCATAGCAATTATTTTATTAATATTTAAATGTCGTCTATTTCTGGATAAATGTTTACCTCAACTCAACGCAAACAAATAATTTCATTCATTAAAATAAAATTAGATATTTTGTTATGATAATTTCATTTCCATGATTCTACCATTACTTTTTCCCAGTGCTGCACAAATTTCCCAGGCATCTCATTTCCGCTTTCGCCTCAGACCCCAAAAAACTGATATATTTTTTCTCACGCATTTTATATTTAATTTCTTATCAAGGCATCTCTGCCATTGCGGTTCATTATACACAAAACCGAATATCTTCCCACGCTGCTTTAAGATCAGGGAAGTATAAGGCGGCATAAATATATATACATACGCATATATATGTATATAGACAGCATATATGGATTCATGGCGCTCCGTTTATGCCCTGTGTAAATTTCATCAAAATAAATACAATTTATAGCGCAATAAGCCAATTTATGCCCCATGTTCCATCCCGTCTCACTCCACGCACAATTTGCATAAATTTAGCAAGACGGTTGGGGAGGAAATGTTATATGTGTAAACAGCAAATAAATAATATTTGATTACTGTGGCGGAGGGGGTGAGCGAGGGTCGCCATAATTTAGCCCACTGAATTATTGTTTAACTTGCTGTTTGGAATTCTAATGGTCGTTCTGCTTTCTGTTCTAGCAGCTCTTGTTGGTCCATTGAAAATTGCTTTAAATTCGAATGGTAAATGTTTGGAAAACTAATCAACTTCCCCGGGCCACAACCCCAACCACCAATAAATCGAGTTCAATCTAAAGCATTTCCTTGATCAATATAAAGCAATCGCGTCAAAGGCCAAATGGAAATTCACTTAAATAAAAGCTAAAAGAGTGGAAAAACAAATGAGCATGGAGAAACGCAATAAAAACAACATGGAGACGGCAGGATGCCACAGCAAAGCAGAGCAGAGAAGAAAAATGTACCCGGAAAGAATGAAAATGCTGAGAAAAATTGCAGAGGGCAGAGAGCAGAAAAGTGTCACACAGTGCGTATGTGGAACTTTTTTAATTGCTGGGCATATGTCCAAGTAATTGCTGCAACAGTTTAGCCAGGGAATTCTAAAGGGAAATGAGGGATACGAGCGAAGAGGAGGTCCAGAGAGAAGGAGAGAAAATTCCTTTGAGACTGCATTTTTCACAGGCTGTTTGGTTACGTGGTTTTTGGCTTACGCTCATTTTTCGTAGGTTAACCCAGTGATTACATTTAAGCCGCTTTTCCCTTAAAATGTTTCACTATTAATTGTCAGTAAGGGAAATCAATTCTTGCTTTAAATTTAAACGTTTATATAAAGCTGTCAACTGATTCCCGAATTTAGGCAGTAAATCCTTTCCACACTGAGTTATGTATTTCAATGTTTTACTAACATAATCTTTGATTTCAGCAAGTAAGGTCCCTACTTCCTTGTAAGTTTTCACTGTCTAAATGCACAATTTTAACTGTTCTTGGCATTCAACGCGGCTCGCATACTTCCATGCTCAGCCCATAATCCTCTCAGAATCGCTTTCAGCTCCTAGCCGGGGCAGTGGCAATAAATTTCCGGGGAGCAGCCTCTTTTCAGCCTAGGCCCGGCTGAGAGTGTAACAAGCCCTAAGTGAAAAATAGAGAAAAATGACGGCTACACAAGATAAACAACACGGCCGAGTGTGAGCGAGCTACAACATAAAGTAAAACTGTATTTAATTAACCGACATTGCAATTACAAATTCTGTGCAGCGCGGCGCGAGCAGGACGCTGGCCTGGGAATGGGAATGGGAATGGTACACCAGGACTCGGCTGAATCAAGACCAAAGGAGCGGAGGAACCAAGGAGCCAGGGAGCAGCAGCTGCTGTTCGGCATACTAAAAAGTAGCTGAGTAAAAAGCAAAGCGACGTCGAGCAAAACAATTTCATTTTGTGCACAGCCGGCTGAACTTATGGGCTGGAATGGTGAAAGGGCTCTGTTCGCTCTCCTGGGGAGGCACAAGGCGCCATAAACGTGGCCAGCGGATGAAGGACTCTGCACAGTGGTCATGGAAGAGCGAGCAAAAATCTTAGTTATATCCCAGGAAAACCTTAACCATGTTCTGGGAGATAAAATGTAGAATAAAATCCACTATAATAAGAAATTTTCTACACTAATTCTCATTCTTACAATTTAAGAAATTCGCAAGATAACAGAATTTATGCCGGGAATCCTTGAAGATTTTTGGACACTGTCTTGACCAATCGGAGCTGAAGACAATGCAGCAGTTTCCAGGGCGAGCAAACAAAAGCGCAGCAGCAGCTGAGTTGAAAGATATAGCCGGGGAATAGGACTGAGAATTGAAGGAAGGATCTTCGGGGATGGAGAAAAGACTGCCCTTTGTTTATGGCTACCAGAATTTACACCTTAAAGAACTGGCAGAGCGAGCCGTCTTGTGGGGTCTGGGGAACGTCAGAACGTCCCGAGGGGCAGAGCAAAAAATTAACGGCAGCCAGTTATCATCCAGGAGCAGAAGCCTTTCCTCGCCTCGCCCCCTTGTCTTTGGTCCTTATCGGTTTTGTCCTCCGGCTGCAGACGGGGATGCTACAGAAAAAACAAGGAAAGAAGCGAACAAACTTGTGCATAACTCAAAAAAGTCTTAATGAATTATGAGCCCAATGTTGCCGGGTCCTGTCTCGTCTGATGTCTCGTCTCGTGCTGCCTGTTGTCGGAGAGCTGCCTCTGGCAGGACCGAACTTCCTTCGAGGACTCGCTCCGCCTGCTGAGTCAGTGAGTGAGTGCGTCTGGGTGCGGCGGCCGATGATGGCTGTGATTACGACGGCCAAGGTAAGCCAGGTGGATGTCTTGATTGTGGTAAACGATTGCATTGCCCGCCCTCGGTTTGGGTTTCGCTTTAATCACAGTTTAGGGCAGGTTCCTATGAAATCAGGAGACTAGTGCAAGTGTCATGCGAGTTTTTTTTTATTTATTTATCGGAATGTCAAGGCTAGTCCCTGTTTTCTGCCAAGAAGAACGAATATTGTTATTAAAAGTCTTTAAGATTTCTGGGTCTCCCTAATTTACTCCTTACATAACGCATTTGCTTATTCAGAGTCGTTGCCTTTGATCGCTCAACACTCGAATCACAACTCTTGCTTACTTCCCGCAGGCTGCATAAACAATCGCATCCCGCACACACATGACACCGGAGAACAGTCCATTTATTTTTATTATTATTGCTATTATTGTCATGCTGACCAACTAAGCAACTTAGCAACTATGAGCGGACCTGGCGAGGGACACGCCACTACATGGTCGCAAGTAACCGGAGTGGAAGCTGCCGGGGAGAGTTGGCGATAAATAAAATTCCCGAGCATAAAATCTAAACAACCGAAATGAATGTTGCCCAGGCAACGGGAATGGCAACAGAAACGCCAGCGGAACGGCAAGAACGAGCAAACAAATAATTCCATGTCACACAATGATGAAAGTTTTGTAATGTTTGATGTTCCTGCAGGCGCCCTTCCTCCCCCCTGCATATCTCTGCTCCCTAGCAGCTCCAGAAAATTAAGCAATTTAATTTAATAGGCAGGGGGCAGGGGAAGGGAGCTGCAACTGGAACTGGAGCATATCCTCGGCGCACTCGGTTGCTCCTGCTGTTGCAGGACAATAATTCAACACGTATTTAAATGCATGTCCCCCCACCCAGTCCGCCGCCCACTTCCTCTGCCCAACACCACCAACTGTCTTGCAAATGAAAATTTACTGTGCATGTTGTTGCCCATGCCAGGACCAGACCCAGACCCAGAAATATATATCCAAAGCCAGAGACACAGCTTCGAATCAGAGACGGAACAAGAAAATAATCATGGGTTTAGGGAGCGAAACTCGAAATACCCTAGGAGATGAAATCATTATTTACGTTTATATTTGCAATGATACTTTATTAAGAGCTTCTTTATAAAAAGCACAGTATGCGTATAAAAATGCATTGATTTTGTAGTCTCAGAATGTTCAAACGAATGTTTAAACAAAGCTTAGATTTGCATTTCTTAGATATTTTTGAAAGTAGGACATTTTATATGCACAACAGTTCACATAGTAAGTTCTTTGGAAATATTATGGAATATTTATATTAAAAGCAAGAAAACAGTCTTTTAGATAACTCAATCCCCTAGAAATTAAAATACTCCTCGCTAGGGTAAAGCCAAAGGCCGACGACTTCCCCGCCCTGCTCTAAAATATTGTTTGTGCCAGTGCCCAACAGTGTGTGTGCGAGTGCTGGGAAAAAGTTGGGCAAACAACTGGGAACTGGGAACTGGAACTACAATTGCAGGCCAGCAGAGAGCGGCCAATCGAGAAGCTAAATCAAAAATGTTTGCCATTGCTAGTCCGACTCTAAGCAACTAATTTCAGCTTAACCTAGTTTGGCCGCATTTCCAGAGCAATTACCGTGCTCGGGGCCTGATCTCTGATTTATGATGCGACGACTGCCGCAACAATACAGCGTTTTTGTCATTTAATGCAAGTTGAAGATAAATTATTGCAAACAATTCGGGTTGGCGGCCATTGGGATATTGGTTGGCCTGTCAGCGGGGCGGAAATCAGGCAACATCCGCTCCATAAGCGGATGTCCGGTTTGTTCGCACGTTCACGCTGTGCTGTACCATGCCGCTCTGCCGGGCTGATGTCAAAAGGACTAAGGGCGTCGCAGGGGAATATAAACAACTTCAATTTCGGTAACTTTCCGCGCTCGTCCGCCCTTTTGTATCCCGTTGAAATAAAGGCCGCAGAGGGTTTAAAGCCAGTGAGCGGCGTGGCAATTAAGTACAGAAAGCAAAGTGATTAAAGCAGCAGCGGATTGGGAGGTCTATCAGGACCAGAAGAAGGTCAATTAAAAGTAGGACAGTTCAAGGATCGATATCATAAAGTAGAGCTGAGTGCTGTGTTAGTTCAACCCTTCTATGTACCAAGAATGTCAGAATTTAATTGGAAATAAAATCGATTTTAAATCAAAATATAACCACCAGCAGTTCCATCGACTTTTTTACTTTATTCAGGGAATTATAAAGTAAATAAGAATGAACTTATAGAGAAATGGTATTTTTTTAAGGGATAAAAAGGATTCCAAGACCCAGAGAGGAACCCCAGAGTTCGCTGAGTGACTAAAATTCCTCAAAAATATTGTCATTCCATCGTCCTTTTGCACTTAACGCAGCAAACTGCCTGGCTGTCACCCTCGCATGTCTAATTCAATTCCAGTTGCGATTCCTATTAGGGCCGACGTGCTTGAGACGCCCATCGAAGTCACTATTCATTCGCCGAGGACATCAGTAAGGGATACGCCTTGCAGCTTCTTTCCCTTTCTGCAGTCAGCCAAATGGCAAACAAGCGCGATTTGAGATTGACGAAAGACGAGAACGGGACGAAACAGGAGTGAATCGGCTGAGTTATTACGCAAATTTAGCATCTGAATAGAAAATCGAATATTTCAAGTGGCTGGTAATGACATTTCAGATCCTCGAGCCGACGCTGCTGCGGGTTGTCAGTCAGCGGCATTTTTGAGGTAAGCATTTCCACTTCCACAGCCTGTGGTAATTGAAGCTGGCATGTGATTTATTAACTCAATAATGGCACAGATAGCTCGGCAGTACCACTCCCATTCCTTAGTCCGTTGTTAATGCCAAGAAAAATTGATGCAAATTTTCACCGAATTCCCGCCGACGCCCCGAAAGAAATTCCACTTAAATTCCGCGCATAATTCGATTTGCATTCAAAGAGGGAAATAAGCAAATTTGTATTAATCGAAATGTATTCAACTCGAAGGAGGACGACAGCCCGCGAGCATATGCCCGGGGCATGGGTTCGATTCCTTTGTGGTTCGCCTTGGAGTTGGGACGTAATTGAAATATTTCAGCAAGGGTGACTCAGACTGTCCTGGCTCCTGTCAAAGGGGGACACAGGAAAAAAAAAAGATAAATCATAAAAAATAATATCTTTCCTAATTCTTTTCAAGACTTTTTGATATATTTCTATCATTTATGATTGAAAGTTTCATCCCTTTAGTTTTGAATTCAATAAGATGAAACCCCAATATTTTTCCTGTGTATCATTAGGGGAGCCAGACTTAGGATTAGCAAGGGAAAGTCCCTTCATCAGGCTGGCGATAATTTATGGATCTGCTGGCTCTTTGTTTTCTTTGTCACTGCCACTGGACAATTACACAATAAGCTTTCGGCCTTCTCTCAGATTTGCCGTCTATTTCGGGTTAATTATTTCTGAATGCCAGAGTCTGGGTCTGGCGGAGGCGAAAACATTTCCGCTTCCGCTGTCAGCCGTCGCCATCATCAATCTATATAAATATCTACATGGTGAGGGGATCCGAAAAGCCCAGGCCCCGCCCCTCTGTCGGGGCGCCGTCCAATATTTCAAATGGAAAGGCTTTTAAGTAGCTGTTGGCAGTTTCGATTTACGACAACCAACATGCTCCCCCACAGCCTCTATATTGTATTAGCTGCAATAACAGCCATAACTAAGTACACTTCCCTGCTGGGGCGGAGTGGCAGGACCAGCAAGGACAATTGGTTTGCATTGCCAACAACGGAATCTCCACTTGCCTGCACTTGGGCAAACAAATTACAAATAATTACATGTGAGAGAGGCCACGGCCCGGTTGAAACACTGACCCGGTGCTGGCACCCCCACCCACCTGGCCACTAACTGCAGGTGTAAACTGGCCCACTTTGTTGCATGTGTCGCCGGTTGTTAACGTCTGCGGTGCGGAGGGCAGCTCCGCCTCCTTCGCCGCTTGCCCCTTGCAACTGCACCTGCTGATGTTGATGATGATGATGGGGATTGTTGCTGTGGCTAACTGAAGCTGGCTAGCAGTCTCATTGGTTAAAAGGCCTGGGTTGACCTGGCTCACCCCAGGACTCTACAGAACTCTACAGAAGGGACTGCCAGCCATCTAATCAGAAATGCAATTATAAAGGCAAATGGCATTGCCCTCGGAGCAGCAGCAGGAGCTGGAGCTGGAGTGTAATGGTCTTGCCAGGGAATTTGATAAAGGACTTACTTTCAAATGTCACTGGATCCTCAAGCAGCGTGCTTATAAGGGATCGCAGATCAGAGACTCGAGATAATACATTTTGAAAATAAGATTGTTCTGCAAGGTTTTATAGGTTTTATGGAAGCCAAGCTAACATATTACTTAGGAGAATTTAAATTTTTTTCTAGGTTTTACTTATCTACGTTTAAAGGCAGCCCCTGAAATAATCTGAAGTATTCTGGAAAACTCACCCAATCGCCAATGGCTTTAGACTGCCAGGCGGAATAGAATATTCCGAATAAGAGTTGTTTGTGGAGGTGATGATGGCATATATCTATCCTGAACAGGGCCGACTTGCAGGTAAGACTTCGGACCAAGAAAAAAAATTTCATGCTAGCAATACCTTACATTGGTAAATAACGAAATATAAATGTAGGATTGTGAGTTGATGATCGAAACTTCTACGCAACTTTGATTGGAATTCCATGATACAAGTACCCAAGAGTGCCTGATTGAGAGAAATAATATTTGCTTTATAAAATTGAATTTCTTCCACGATTTTCAATAAACTGTTAAACACATTTCGATAATACTACTAAAACTAAACGGGCGAATTTCCTTTAAGTTGCTGGAATCCAAGTGCGAGTTTAATGTCCTGATGTGTGCCACATTTGCATTGTCTTTGTTTGTTTGCGTGATGATGACGACTGTTGTCGTCATAGTCTCCTTGTTGGGCCATTGTCCGGATCCGGACCCCGGACCCCCAGATCCCGAACCCCGGACCACGGACTCCGGCCTCATTGTCGGCCCTTTGTTTTTGCGCCTCGCGTGTCTAATAAAGCGCATCACAATGTGGGTCATTGTACGACGGCATAGACCAGCCGGCAGTCGGTGCGCGGGGAGTCGGCAGTCGGCATCATATGGCTTTGCATTTGTCAGCAGCATGCCACCGCTCCCAATAACAAAAAAAATTCAGCCAGGACACCAGCGAATAAAGCGCTGCTAATTGCAAACACACACATATGCAGTGCTAACTGCAAGTTACAAGCACAGCAAAAAAATATCACATTCTTCGACTTCTGAAATTATGATCAACATTTTTATAAATTATCAATTTATTTGTATTAGTTTAATAGGATTAAATAATATATTAAGATTGCTCTTTTTTATTATTTACTTAGAAAATATTCTTAATTAATTTTTAACGGCGGATCACTTTTCTAGGTGCACAAGCATGCTTATCAAAGTTTGGGTTCAGTTTCTTTCAACGTAAATACAATACGAGTATATTAAACCAATAAAATCAGGTGCAGGCAGTAGCTTTAATTTTCAATGTAGTCTCCTATCATCTTACGCAAAAACATGCGAAGAGAGAGATCAGCCAGGGAAATGTGTCATCAATGCCAAAACGATACAATATGCAGGACCATTAATTATTGGATTCTTTGTGATTTTGCATGTAGTTTTCCCCCATGTTCACTTATCCATATACGATTAAAATTCCTTTGCATATTCTTAGGCATCTAAGTGTAATAAAATCCTTGTCTCGAAAGCAGCAATTCTTAGAAGAAAATACTTGACATGGAATATTATATTAACAGTATTATATGACCTTTATAATATGCCTGGAATTGGAAAAGGCTCTCAAATCCAAATAATGTAGAATAACACAACTTAATGCAATTTCTTTCTTAAGTTATCATCTAGAGTCAGCGTGTTGATATCAATCCAAAATGTAAGTAAATTGAACGGCAAAAAAGCATTCAACGTTTGAAAAATGTAAGGAAATGCTATAGCAATTATAGTACTAGCTTCAATTCTCTTCAAAAGTACGAGATTTGATTGGATATCATTATTTTTCAATATATTCAATCAGCAGAAACCGTCTCAAATTTTAATTTATATATAGATTTGATTGATATCTATATATTGATATCATTCAAAATGAAATTTATTCAAAATTTAAAAATGGAAAATTGACAAAGAATTTACATATTTCCTTTTCCATATTAGCAAGCTCCGGCCCAAGCGGGACCGAAATTAAGGAGGCACCACGCACGGTCTAAAAAAAACTTCGAATTTAAATCACCACCTTCCCTATAGCCTTGTCCAAAGATAACTTACGTTCCGGATCTTCTGTAGTTTCTTCGGCTTGAGTTCCCACAGTGGCCAGCATCACAACCAGTACCGATAAGATTAACTTCATTTTTTTGTTTATGGTGTGTTCCCTTTGAATTCGGCAGGACATATATAGCCAAAGCATTAATGAAAATTATCACAGTCTAATTAAGCGTTAAATAAGCGTGATATGTAATTGATACACTGCTTAACTAGTAAACTTTGACCTTTAAATAACTAGAAACCCATTGCCACAATAAGTCTGATGGAATGATAAATACGATTAATTAAAATTCCTTTGCATACTTTTAGGCAGCCAAGTGTAATAAAAACCTTATTTCGAAAGCAGCAATTTTTAAAAGAAAATACTTGACATGAAATAGTATATTAACAGTATCATATGACCTTTAAAATATGCTCGGAATTGAAAAAGGCTCTCAAATCCAAATAATATCGAATGAGTTCCAACCATTTAATGAAATTTCTTTCTTAAGTTATCATCCAGAGTCAGCGTGTTGATATCAATCCAAAATGTAAGTAAATTTAATGGCAAAAAAGCATTCAACGTTGAAAAGTTTAAGGAAATGCTGTAGCAATTATAGTACTAGCTTCAATTGTCTTTAAAAGTTCGAGATTTTATTGGATATAATTATTTTTCAATATATTCAAACAGCAGAAACCATCTCAAAATTTAATTTATTTGTAGATTTACTCGTTCACGATCGTAAAGACAATATTTAAAAACTTCGTGGATTGATGGCTCTATAATTGGCTGTATCTAATGGCAATGACATTTATTCAAAATTAAAAAAGAAAAATTTAAAAGAATTTAAATGTTTCCTTTTCCATATTAGCACCTTCCGCCCCAAGCGGGACCGAAATTAAGGCGGCACCACTTAATGCCTGAAAAAACATTCGAATTAAAAACACCTTCACAGGAGCCTTGTCCAAAAATAACTTACGGGGATCTTCTGTAGCTTCGGCTTGAGTTCCCACAGTGGCCAGCAGAGCAACCAGCACCGATAAGATCAACTTCATTTTTTTTTGTTTTGCTGTGTTCCTTTTGAATTCGGCAGGACTTATATAGCCAAAGCATTGAAGGAAATTAGCACAGGCTAATTAAGCGTTAAATAGGCGTGATATTGTAATTGATACACTGCTTAACGAGTAAACTTTAACCTTTAAAGAACTAAAGACCCATTACCTAGTTTAGAATTTCCTTTGCAATATTGTTTGTTACAATAAGTCTGATGGAATGATAAATATATTGGATTTTAAAACCCAAAAACGCATTGCATTTTAAAATGTTGTCTGTGTTGCTTTCTGTATAAAATTTGTTAAGTTAACTGTGATGTGCCATATAAAAATCCTTCACATACTCTCAGGCAAGTAAGTGTAATAACACTTTTGCTACGAAAGTAGGCAAGGTATAATCTGAAGCACAAGCACAAAGTCTGTGTAGAATACTTGACATGCAATATGTGTACAAATTATAGAAAATATACATTGAAACAGGCTACAGTCGGCTGTGACGGTGTTTGTATCCAAGATATATTAGAAATAATACTTTAATGGATTGGTAATACTTGGGTTAAGAATGGCTTAAATTCAGGCTGTAAGATGAAAGGCCCAAAATATTTGTACAATAAGATCATGTGCCAAAATGTATCGATCCTATGCCAAAACTAAGGCTCCCAATACCTTCTTTAATTTTTTGCTACATAATCCAGAAGGGTTCTTGGCGGAGCTCCAACCCAGCTGTAACCCAGAGCTGGGGGCCCCCAGAAAATCACCATTCGATGACCACAATATGTCTTCATTGCTCGCCAACTGACATTAACATGCTGGGGTAATCACCGTGCTCGGGGCCATGGAAATCAACGAGGCATTGTTGCACGTTGCACGTTGCAGTCGGAGTCGCAGCTCGACGGTGCGGCAACCGCAGCTGGACCAGTGAAAGGCTGGCGGAGAGGTCCCAGCTGGTTCCTGCCACGCTCTGATCTGCTCTTTACTGGCCAGCGAACTGCAAACCTGATTCGGTGAGCCTGAAAATCTATCACTTCCTCGGCTTGGGCACCTTTCTTTTGGCCACATTTTTGCCCACAAAAAAGAGGCAGAAACTTGATTGACCAGCAGCCAATCGCGGTTCTGTTTATGAGTCATATTTTTTTTTTCATTTCATGCCAATACTTTCTAAAGGCACTGTCAGTGCCCGCAGTTGTTTTATTACAAATTGGAGTTTGTCCCAAGAGCGCCCCAGGCAGGCGGAATTTGCATATGCCAGAGAGCCTTCGCTTTTTAAGTTAAGTTTAAAAAATGGTATTAAATTTCAAATAATTTTAGTACCAAGACTAGCGTATTTTTCGGTCGTAGCATATTTTTAACAACACTTTCCTCTCCCAAATTTGCATCCTGCAGAAGCGCAAAAGTTTTCCCGCAAAAGTTGCCTGCACAATCGAAGAATAAGTTGCCGCCAAGCCCAGTTATACTCTCATTATCTTGGCATGTAATTCCCAGACCAGGACTCGCAGGACCCGCTGCTGCGAATGCGAGTGTGTATCTCCATCTCCATCTTCACATGTGTGTCAGTTTTTGTCGCTCGCGGACAATGGCAAAAGTTTCTGTTTCGGCTCGATAAAGTATCTGTTAGATACAATTTACAATATTTTCCGCTCCGCTCCCCTATGTCCCCGCTCCCTCGCCAAGCGAAAGTTTTTGGCAGCAAAGTATGGCTTTAATGATAATGACTTTAGCTTCGGCAGAAAGTAGCGCAAAGTTTAGAATACGCCAACGCAACGCTTTTGGGGATTTTCCCCAAAAATTCCAAGTGGTTTGAAGAACTTTTCCCCAGCACACAGATACGCGAATTAGAACGAGTTCGCCGGCGTGTGTATATGTGCGTGTGTGTGTTAACTTTTTCCTACGTGTTGGCCATGTGAAACTGATAAGGAAGGCAGGATGGGGCTAAGTGGGACAAGGCCAGGCTGTCTATTACGGAATTTGAATGGGATGTAACGCGATATCGACGGAGCTGGTACCTGGTACCTATGGTATTTATGTACCTCGAGGGCCTGCAGATCGTGTCCCAGCATTCGCCAGCGATTTACTTTTATCACAATCGCGGCAACAACTTCGGACAATGTCAGCGATTTATTGCATCAGCTTGCATCCAACTAACTAACAACACGGCGGCCGCAGACACTTGGTTACGTTGTAATCGGCCAAAGCCAGAGCAAGAGCCAGAGCCAGAGCCAGAGCAGTTACAGATACAGATACAGATACGCGGATAGCCAGCAACAACAAACAAGCATCCTCAGCAGCCCGTAGCTACCAAAAACCCCAATCTTCCAATACCGTCCCGCTCTGCTTTAGCTTCTCGTTTGTTCCCATCAACGCGCGGCTAATCTGCACTGGAAGAAAAGGCATAAGGGATCCTATAGGTAGAGCTCATTTCAATTTACTTCAAACAGAAATTAATAAAAATAATCATGTATTTTCTTAAACTTAAGTAAGAAAAATGCAGTCCTATTAAAAACGAGCCCAGGACTTAATTTCCTACCAAAGATTTTCCTCTGTGTAGCTTCAGTTGCTCTAGGGCTCGTTGCTGTTGTCAACTTCTTTGTTGTCGTCGCCGTCATCTCCTCCTCATCAACATCAGCGGCTGAAAAGTCCGCGGAAAAGTCTTCTCCCAGCTTCGGAAAACGGGCCGAGAGCTGCAGACTGCAGCAGTCCCAGGCTGTTAAGAGTTCAACTCGTGATGTTTAAGTGGTTTAAGCCAAGGTAACGATTTCCTCATTGGTCTACAATTCTCCAGTTGCTGTTGTTGCCGGCGACATTCTGTCATGCCACGATCACGAACCATTCGTAACACATTTGTTGCAATTTTCGTCGCTATTTGTTAAGGTTCAGGCGAGGTTGCCCAAGGGGACTAAAGGGACTCCGCCGCCGCCGTTCAGATGTTGTAAAATATGTACTAAACAGCAGGATAAAACGATTGATTGGATTGATTCAGGTGAGGTGTCTGCCGAGTTGCATCATCGCAGAACACAAGTTATTGTAAACAGTAACTGAGACGTGAATTATTAAGTATTTAGAAGGGCTAAATAAGGAGCCCTGTTCAACAGTGATGGTCCGATTTGGATTCAATTTAAAATGTATATCAACATTTAAATTAAAAAAAGAAAATAATTAGCACCACAAGCTCTCATAGCAAGTCTGAGAAGTCTTTCTTTGAAAAAATGTTCTTAAAAAGGCTCAGAAAACACAACCAGAACTCTCGAGATTCGTATGACAATCCGAATTGGCATTTGAATTATTCGCCTGCTTTTTTCCTATCGTTCCATTGACAGCTTTAAGATATAGTGGCTCGATTTGTATTAATTTAAAAATGTTTGACTATAATAATTAAATTAAAGGATCATATATTTCATTTAAATCCGATTTCATTGAAATCTCCCGGGGAATTAAAATATTCAGGGAATTATAATTTCCATAGAATTATGTTTCCGGGGATATTTTGTTTCCCAGGGAATTATGTTTCCAGGGAATTATGTTTCCCGGGAAGTTATGTTTCCCTGGGAATTATGTTTCCCGGGATATTATGTTTCCCAGGGATTTATGCTTCCCAGGCAATTATGTGTTTTGGGAATTTATGTTTCCCAGGGATTTATGATTCCCAATGGATTATGTTTCCCTGGGAATTATTTAACCAGGGAATAATGTCTCCCGGAAATTATGTCATCCAGGAAATTATTTATCCGGAAAATTATATCTCCCAGGAAATAATGTCTCCCAGGAAATATGTCTCCCAGGAAATTATGTCCACCAGGAATTTATGTCCCCCAAAGATTTTGTCCCCCAGGAAATGAGGACCCCCAGAAAATTATGTCTGCCAGGAAATTATGTCTCCCGGGAAATTATGTCGCCCAGAAAATTATGTCTCCCGGGAAATTATGTCCACCAGGAATTATCCGCCGGGAATTATCTCCACCGAGAATATAATCAGTTAAAAGTAGGTCATGACAATTAATTACTTTTATTACAAAGCATATTATTCTGAAAATTGTAAACTTGACTATTTCAGAGTGAAAAAAAAAACTTACAAACTTTATTGCTTTATGTTTATGTTTATAGAAGGTACAAATAAGTAAAAATCTATCGCATTTCTAGTTAATCATTTTTAAGATTTAAGAACACTAATAATAATAGCTAAAAGAAGCTCAAAGAGCTTTTCGCTGACCTTTACTTTATCCGGACATTTAATGCTGTTAAAATCGTGTGACAAATCGCCATTTGAGGGTGTTAATGGCCGCCTGCTAAAGCGGTTGTCCGAATTGCACTCGCATTAAATTCACTTCCGTTAGACGAGCAGCGACTTCCGCTTTGGCAGGAGGCACAAGAGAGACAGAGAAAGAGGGCAGGTGGGGAAAACAGGTGTAAACTGTGACGCCGCCAACGGGCGACACATTTGGCAGCTATTCAAGTGTGATAACAACAATGTGCCAAAGCCGTTCGAAGGGGACGCGGCGCCAGGGAAAACAAAACGGGCGAGGAAGAGTAAATCAAATTGAATAATTGCCACCACGCGGGGCAGATGGAGATGGAGATGGCGAGATGACGAGATGGGAAGCAGGAGACAGCTGGCAGGGACATATGATCGAGGCAGCGCCAGCAAAAACAAACGCAGCCTAACAAGCCTAGGCAACAATAACAATAACAGTGAAAGGACATCGCCATCCGGCACACTGAAACAAAATAATTCGAGGGCTACGATACATAAAATACATTATCACAACGCCGTGTAAGGCTGAAGCAAAGGTCTCAAATATTAAACACTAGCATAGATCCTGGTAGATTTGGTTCAATATTATATTCTGATTTTTCCCAGTGCTCAATGCCATTCCGCTGCGATGAGATGCGCCGCGATGCGACTTCAATTCAATCAATTGAACGTGCCACGAATGGTTAGCAATAACAAAATACACTCCAGTGGGCTGAAGGGGCAGAGACAGGAGGCGGAAACAAGGACCATGGACCAAGCACCAAGGACCATGGCCCAGGCCCACGAGTCGAGGAGGAAGCAGACCAACTGTCGTGTGAAATTGACAATGCAGCTGCAAAAGAGAGGACCCACAAGGAGCGGAGCGGCAGTTGGGCTTGACCGGACACTGGCCGAAATAAAATCAATTGGATAAATATTTTATTTATTATATATAGCAATAATTGTTTTAAATAGCTTTAAATAGATACATATAAAATAAATAAATAGATTATATCCTTTTCAGAGCGTTAAAACTCTAACCTTCTATTTTTCGTTTGTTTCGAAGTCCGTGTGACATTGTTCAAAGGTTCAAGGGCCTATATAAACTTCCCACAATATAAAAATATATTTTTCCAGTGCATTGAACATATTTTTGCACGCGACAAACGACCAACGTGCGGGATTAAGAGCCAGGCACACACCTGACGCTCCCTCGACCGGCGCGCCGGTCCAGCGTTCCTGACCGGCTTTACTTCATGAAAATGTCCTGTCCGCCTGTCCCAGAGTCCTCCTGTCCCCTGTCGGCATGTCTCATTGATTGACTAGGACACACACACACAGCTGAAATTTTTGCATAAAACTGAGCTGGGTAAAATCAAGCAAATAAAACTTATTTAGGTTGCAGCGGGCGGAGGGTCGCCGGCCACCAGTGATTTTCAATATTTGCAATGGGCTGTTGTTGGCCCGGCCCATGTGCCATAACAGGTGTTGATATGTTTATACAGTGCCTAATGGCGGGGGCCTGCCACGAGAGTCGTGTTCCGATGTGCGTGCAATTTGCACAAATTGCTGACAGACCGCATCGAGGATGCGAGACGAGGGTTCGTGGTGGGATTTGCCTGGTTATCAATTAAACAATTAGCGGACCATTATTTGCATAGGCTCCGAGATCCACCGCTCCCACGGGAACTGCAGTTCCCCAGCTCGAGCGTTTGTCAAATAATTGTCTTCCAACCATCGCGATTGTACCATTGTACCGACCTGTCTCCGTTTACCGTTGGCTCTCGGGGGCGTAAAGACCTCTGGATTGCATGGCTGACACTCCCACAAACTTAAATCTAGCCATAAGTATCTTTAAGTGGCAGCGGTACCAAGAAACTGTATATAAAATCTTAGCTATGCCATATCCGTATTTCTTATATGTTTAAACGTATTGTTAATTTTAAGCACACATGCCAGACCCACTTACAAGGGATCCGCAAGCGGAACAGTCATGACGAAGCTTCGCGCCTCGTTTTAAATTAAAAACTAAAATCGATTGACATTCAATTTGAGCAGGCAGGCAGCGGCAGCACCCTGGGAGCCGCTTCCCCTTCCCGATGCCGTATCTCAAGTCAACATTTGTCGCTATAAATTCGCCAGTGCCCAAGTTCTGCGCATTTCCTCGACTCTGCCACGGATGTAGCTGGCTGCTGCTGCGAAGCTGAGAGTATCTTAGTATCTGCGATGGGATGCGATGCGTGTGCGTGCGTAAGATACTCGCACTGAGAGACAGATGAAGCTGGAGCTGTGAGCTGGAAACAGGGAGTGCTTCTGACTGGGAAGCAGCTTCCTTCCCAGCGCCAACCTTGGCAGCTGATACTTGGAGTCGACGAAGTCAGCCAGAGGCGACATCCAATACACGCTGACATGTGTGCCACCCGATGGAAGTGGCACCGAGTCCCAGTGATCAGTGACTTTCAATGATTAGCTGAGCCAGCATACAGTCTGAAAAAAAATAGAAAAAGAGTGTATCTTTAAGTCATAAAAAAAAAGGAACATTTTGAATGCAACAACAATATTTATCTGACTACAATATTCTAGAAAATATGATTAGATTCATGTCTTAATTATATTTCCGTGACTGTCGTCACCTACTGTTATTTTCCACGCATCATTCTCTTCTTCCCCGCAGGTTCAACTCCAACGACTTCAACTTTGGCTCCTGTATCCGTATCTGTATCAACATCTGTCTCTGTATCTGTGCATCGGGATCCACACACACTCGACATATCTGCTGCCATGTGGCTTTCCGCGTTTGCGTGCAAATTTTGTGACACTTCGCCCACGGGAGCGTTTTTTGCAACTTTGGCAGCTGAGCGCTGATCCAAGCTCCCTTCAGCTTCGGCACTGCTCCTCCGCTCTATTAATCCTTGCTGACACTGACAAAGTGGGACAGGTGCACCGGGAAAAATAAGCAAGGATATAAGCATATAAGATAGCTACTTGATTGTGGAAGGTTTCATTTTAGTTATAAAAACCAATTTAAGTGACAAGGTAAAACTTCTAAGGGTTTCATTATCTTTAGATTGATTTTATGATTTATCTGGCAACGGTTCTGCTCGGTTTCTCGTTTGAAAACTGGCATTTAAATTAATTGCCAAGATTTACTGCTATTTTTAAGTTGTTTATTTTTTTTAAATTTATCTCAAGTGGCTCCAGGAAATGACTGATTAAATTTCCAACATAGCTCTGCTAGTTCAACCCTTCATTAAGTGCCACTCCCTCCGCACAATTCTCAAAAGGCGGAGGCGACGGCACCGATGGCGTGTGCATAATTTCCCATCTCGAGGGCTAAATAGAAAGAAAGACCGATTGCTGGGGAGCTGAAGAGTTGATGCAACAAGTTGCAGCCGCTTTTAATTGATATTAATTTAATTGACACTCGAGCTGAGTTGTGAACTCGAGTGGCGTTTTGGGCTCGTTCTGCTGCTGGTTCTCTGAATCCCTCCTCTTTTTCTTTTTTCCTGACTAATCGCGTGGGCTTAAACCGACTTGTCAGCCAGCAAAGTGGCGGCTTCAATGAGCTTGGCTGTAAACACAGTTTTCCGGACGAGGCGAGGGAAAGCGGACTGGTTGCACATTTTATGAGTTTCCATTTAAGTTCAATTAGGTTTGCACTCGCGATTAGCATAATGAGGCATAAAGGGCTAGCGAATGCCTGCCAAGTGTGAGAGCTTCGTAAAGTGGTAGATACTTTAAATATTTCGCTGGCAAGTGTTTGAGGGAAATCTGGTTTAAGAATCAGCACGAATTAGTACCTCAGAATATTTAAGTGGCTGTTATATATATTCTTAAACTTGAAAGGGATTTAGCTCTTTAGCATATATTTTTATAGCGATTATTATGCTCTTAGGGGAAGGGAAATATTATGTGCGATTTGGTTTTTCCTCGGACTTGGTGTGCTGTCCGATTTGCCGCCGATCTAGTAAATAAATAATAGCCATTGGATCGGCACCCAATCATAACGGTGACTGGCTGAGCGGAGTGCCCTGCATCTTCTCCTCCGTGGGCTTCGTGCCTCCATGCCATCATCATCGTAGTCTCCGTCGTCGTCGTCAGATGCAGACGCTCTAATCGCTCATTAAACGGCCACAATTTGCCCGGTCGGCGTTGCATTTAAATTACTTTCCCATTGGCCCGGCCAGCAGCAGCGGACCTGGCTGAAAAATTTGTTTATGAGGGCCAGCTCAGAACAGACCTTTTAACTAAAACTAAAGCTCATAACTCCGACAACCGGCTGGCTGGGCCCCGGCTCCGTTGGACAATCGAGTCGCGTGAATTTCAGCAATCAGGCGAGGCTCATGGAAGTTCCAAAGTCGCAGCTGAAAACTGGGAAAAACTGAGAAAAAAAAACTGGGAAAACTGAAAACTGCAAGTTGCAACTCCCCCGCGACTTTCCTGAGCTGCAGTCGCATTCATCAAAAAACGCCAAAGTCGTGCAGTTTGGTTTCCTTTCCGAGTCCCATGCCCCACCCGCATCCTGGGGTTCTGGCCTGCCCCGCTCCCTTATTGCAATTGGCATGCCATGCCGCAGTTTTCTTTAGTTTTTCTTTAGAATTTTCCCTGCTCTCTGAGAGATTTGTATAGGTCCAGCTGACCGGCGTGATATTATAAATTTAGCTTTGGTCCAGCTCCCTTCCTCTTCCTTGTCCACCCATGGGAAACGGCTTTCTCAAATCTTTCAGAATCTCAAACCGAATTGGAGTTTGAGCTTGAGTTATTTGCCTTTTACATTGACGATCACTCAAGACAACTGCAATTCCTTACTCTTTTCTATTATGAATTCAACTCGAATAGAATTGTTACCTAAAGCGTTGCCTATTTAAAGTTTTTCAAATTCGTTTCCATTCATAAGAATGTTCCGCTTGGTTGTCAGCTTCAATTTGCGCCTCCAATCGATTGAGATGGACCAAAATAAGTACATATCAGAGCAATCCCCTGCCCAGCCTTGCGGCAGCTGACTCACTTTCCCACTCCGCCCCATCCGGGCACTTCAAAAGGAATTTCAAACATTTATTAACGCCCTGCGCTCGGGAGCGGGCTCATAACTGCTGTAAATTACTTGGCCAGGTTGTAAATATTAATAAGCAAAGGGTGAAGCGCCGGGCCCGAAATAGAGGGGTCTGGAGACCGGGGCTGACTATTTCGAGCCGAGTTGCCGCGAGTTGGGCTGAGCTGGGGAACCAATTAAGCGGATTTCAAGTGCTACGAAAATATCGCCGCACAATCGAAAGGTGACGAGGCGAGCTCGTCGGGGAAACTCCCGGAAAACGCCACTCGACTATTACATAAGGCAGATGCTGCCGAGGGTGAGATAGTGCGGGATAGCGGGATAACTGCCGCGGAGTGAAGTCGGGGGACTGACATTGAAATGTGGCGCGTGCAGCAATGCAAACAAAATTAAAAATAAACATCGGGGAAAGTCGGCAAAGGAATGGTGAGGAAAGTTGCGTCTGCGGCATAAATTAAACTGCATTGCTGCATTAAGAGATCAAACAGCCGAGAGGATAACGAGGGCGGGGACTCCCAGCAGGAGGCTGCGTCTCCATCTGCATCTGCTCCTCGAGCATTTAAAATGCTGTAAATTTTAATTAGACGAGATGCCGGCACCCCGAATTCGGAGTGCGAACAACCAAGCGAAACACTAAAAGATTTATCTGCCAAGTACACATCCGAATAAAGAGATCAAGGTGAATAATCAGGAAGATTAAGGCAGAGGTATCTGTACTTATAGAAACTATAAAATAAAATACAAAAAGTACTATAAAATCGCACTGAAATGTAACTTCCGGGCAGATCCAAGGGCAGTTACTTGGCCAGCTCTCAGCTCGGCGTCAAAGAGTTGGCCATAAATAATAATCATGACAACATTTAACCCCCGGCCAAGTGAACTCTTCACACAAAAGGCCCGAGACCAGCGTCCTGATCCGAAAGAAGTCGAGAGCAACTCTCGGCTAGACTTGATGCCAGGAGATTCGAAATAAATCGAGACTCTCGGGGCTCCTTTGTTTGCCATTTGCCGCTTTTCGCCAACTGCGGGGAATGCTGTTGACATTGGCTGGATGTCTGTGCGACGATAGTCCTGTTCAGTGATGGAGAGTACCTGGTAATTTTCGTACCTCTATTCGAATTATTTTTACTTATATTTAGGCGGCTTTTTAACAATTTTCAAATAAATAGAAAAATACCAAATATTTTTTAAATTTGCCTGAATCTGGCTCCCGATTCTGACTTCCTCTAAAGCAGCCATCTGCATGCTTAAACAAAAAACTAGAATTCGAATATTTATAATTAGATAAAAATGAATAAAATAAGGAACACTTGCAACGTCAATCATAGCCTTGATATAACCGCCCTTCTTGGCTTTTGAAGAAAATTATTAAGAAACTCAAATAGAAAATAAGACAAAAATTACTCCTGAAACTTGCAGCCGATTCTAATTATTTATAAAGGTTTCTATATAAAAACAAAATTAAAATAAAATAAATAAAATCAATTTCGAAGCCGAAACGAAAATCGAGCCGAATACGAAAATGGAGCAGAGTACGAAAATAGAGCCGAAACAAAAATTCTATATATTTTTACTAGGAAAATATAAAGTTAAGTTATAAAGATAAAGATTTTAGAAAAATATAAAATAAATAAAAGTAAAAGAACAAATCAGTCTCATTACGATGAGACCCCGAACACAACTGCGAGATTTGTTTGAGCTTCTTGCTTTTATATCAAATATTTTGAAATATATTTCATGGCCTACTGGGGCTTGCGATTTGTTAGTAATTCTAAGACTAACAGAACGCTTTGCCATTTACATAAGTGTAATGGAAATGTTATTGCAAGGACTGTCAAACACCTTTTACCTTTACCCAACTCTGAACGATTGATGTACCTTGTACTCCAGCTGGACTAAGTTGTGGTACCTCTAACATCACTGGTCCCCTGCCCCAAGACTTAGGCCCTCCTCCCGTCCGTTCGCTTATCAAAAATTTGCCGGGCATTGCAGCGGGCTGGGAATGCTAGGTAAGAACATTGTTCGACTGCGCCTCGGAATCAGCAATAAACGAAACAAAATGAAACTTACACTTTTCAGCGGACCCACTGCTCCCTCCAAGATGTCGGCATAGCCACAATTCCTGACATTCGCTGGCTGAGATTAATGCGCCTTTGGTTGCAGCCGCCAAGTCGGCGAGGGCAGGTCAAGGGCCCGAGGAACGGAGCGTCTGGGGCCGTAAAAGTTCTGCCCTATACTCTAAACAAGGTCGGGTTCAAGGGCTTTTGGGTGAACCACAGCATGGACAGTGTTTATTCAAAGCAGAAAGGGAAGAAGTCCCAGACCAACGTCAGCTTAATTTATTGAGCTAAAATGAGGCAAGCATTTTGTAAGCAGTCCATCTGTGACTTAGTACACTAGTTTACACTCAAAATGCTAAATTTTTCAGTGAAATGGATTTTAATAGGGTATATTAATAGTTTGATATATGAGGATATTTTATAAATAACTTTAAAAATATATAAAAATAAAGCAAAGGGTATTAGAAGTTCTGCTTCTCCTCATCTAGCTCAGCTTTCTTGCTCTTTTTTGGGCCTTTTTGTCGACCTCAGTCGCCGTTTCAGTTCCAGTCTCGGATTGCGCAATAAGAGCCCTCGGAAAAAAGCAGAATAAGACTGTGGTGAGAGCTGTGGAACTGAGGCCATGGAGAAGAATGAGGCAGCGAAGGAGCCACACAGCAAATTGTTAAAAATAATTTATATTAAAACGCAGCACAAAAAGACATTGCAATGAAAATTGTGCAAACAATTCGAGTCCAGAAAAAAAGCGAGGAGATGCCAGGGAAAGATCCAACAATTGCGATAAGCAAGGAGGATTTAGGAGGGGACTGGAGCCTGGAGGCGGGTGGCGGGAGTCTGGAGACCCAGGAGCAGGCCCAGAGCTTCAAACAAATGTCCAAATGATATTTTGTCATAATAAATGGCACAACTATGATTATTTATGACTCGAAATGCGATCGCTGCCCCGCACTCCGAGGCACTCCCGCCAACTCGGTCAATTTAAGTCTCATAATCGGAGACGAGACGAGGAGCTATGGTCATGATTTCGATTTCTTGCCCGGCCATGTAATTTATAGTGCCAAGAGTATTGAATGCCGCCGGATTCCCGCTTCTTTTATTTTCATGCCCCTTTTTGTGGCAATCAAAGCGCGACTTACGCCACGAACTGCCAGCGATAATGCCGTTTTTTCTCTCCAATTCCAATCCCGATACCGATTCCCTATGTTGATTCGCCGGCTTGGGTCTTAGCTCTCTGCGGCTTCGATTTCCCCCGTTTATTGCGCTGGCCAAGAGTATTTCTGTTCTAGGTCTCAATTGTCTCTGATTGTTGTTGTTGAGGCATCATTAGAAGAACGTAAATCAAACAGTTTTTTCGAGTTCAGTTTTATGACTTTTTCGCTGAGAGCTGCACCATTTATGGGCCGCAATTGAGGCAACAACTTTAAGACAGTTTCAGGGGAGATTAAGCCAAGAATGCACTGGGCTCATTTGGATGGCTATTATAGGTGGTTTGGGCCTTTGGAAGCAGCATAAATCGCTGGAAAAGTCGTGGTTAGCTGACGACGAGTTCCTTTTCTGATAGAAAATTCAACGTATTATAAATAAACAATGCTCTTCTTATGGGCGTCAGTTTTTAATTAGCTCTTTTTGCTTAGAGGTTCAAAATATATTTCAGTGAACCATAAACAAATCAAAGAAGGAAACCCCTTCAGTTCATATGCTAGAATACATTTTCCCTTCCTAATTGCTCGTTTCTATTGATCGATTGTTTTTTTCCTTCCTGGAAATCCCAAAAAATCCCTTTGTTTGCTTGCCATTGCTTGACTTTAAAGGATTTCTGTGGCCATTTATTGCCATATACATTTCGGTATTTTCGTGCCACTGCCAACTGTCAATAAGTCCTTACTCTGTCAGCACACATGACACCCGTTCCGTTTCCTCACTTAACCTCTTGCAATTCCACTTCCACTTCCCGTCCCCGTTCGCGTTCCCGTTGCCCGCTGCTGTCGCGTTTTTTGCGCTCTCGTTTTTTTCAGCGTTTTCAAATTAAACTTAAACTTTTTTCATTTCCATTCAGCACACATAGAAAAACTCCCTACGAGCCCCGATTCCGCTGCGCACATGCGTTTCAATTCCACCATATTTTTTTTTATATTTTTTTTTCGCCGGAGAGTCTGATTCCTGGTATGCCGCGTGCTCAGCGTGTTGTTTGCTTATTTGAAGTTTCCGCAGGGAGCTGAGTTTCAGTTCGGTTCAGCCGGGGCTGAGCTCGGGGAGTTCGGGACCGGAGGCGGGGCCGGAGCCGGAGCTGGAGCCAACGAGCGCGCAATATTAAATCGTCTGTATTGTTTACAATCAGAAAGCGTTTTATAGACTTTATATAGACGAACGAGTCAACAGAACGAGTCGAATGAAAGCGAGGGAAACATATTGATCCGCGCCTGGGCCCCCAGTTCCGCAATTCCCCAGAATTCTATGGTCGGGGCCACTGGGGAGTCGCAGTTGAGCAATTTCTGTTGCGGCTCGCCTTGGCGAATTTTCGAGCCGGCAAAAGTCACGTTTTAATCGCCATACATATCGCAGAAATCATTAATCAAAATTAAACAATAATTATTTGGCCGAAATCCCGAGGAGCGATATTTCTTCAGGTGTTTCTTCTGCCCGGGCTTTGTGGGTGCGTCGAAGGCTATAAAAATAGACGTTGTGCGGTTTTAATTGAGCTTTAATTATGCCTAATTAAGCGTGGAAATAAGTTGTTTTTTCTTCTTGTTTCTCTTGTTGCCTTCACAGTCGTTTTTCGGAATATTTCGCATATCACTTAAACTTTTTTCGGCAGCGTGTGAACTCCATTAACATATTCGGGACTGGGGCAGCCAGTTCAGTCGGGAGATTACCCATATGAGGAGCGTAATTAAGATGTCTGAGATGATAATTAGTCATTTTGGGTGGGGGTCCAAGGGAGAAGAAATCAATTTGAGCTGCCTTGGGCAGCAAGCATTATGCATCGTTTAGGTATGATCCTTGTCACTCTCCTTATATTTGGTAATCATTTACAATTTATTATTGTTAATTAGTATTCTAGATTTTACTGCTTTTATATTCCCAAAAAAATTACCCAACTTCCCTTGCAAAATTCTCAATTTAATAATGTTATGAATGCCATACGAAGTTCTTGTCTCTCTCTGATTTCCCACTGACCCGCAGATGTAATCTTTTTTGTCCCCGACGCGTCGCACTCATTTAAAGTTCTGAAATTGCGCTGAGTGCCTCATAACTGTAATCCATATAGCACATATAGCACATATCGACTGAAAAGACCAACAAGAACTCGATTTTGTTTGGTAAACACAGAGCGAGAACTGCCAGCAGAGCCACGGAGACCCCCGGGAATTCTCCAGTGGGGCCAGCACAAAGTAATTGATTGTTTATGGTCATACAATTTATGTGTGCCGCAACTTCGAAGCGTGGGTACTGGAGAGGGGACCGGAAAATATTGACCATTTGCTAAACGATAATTCAAAATGTTAAATCGACAATTTCAATTTGAGGCGAAGTGTGGGAACACCCCTCGGCCACCCTGGGCGAGACTGGGGAGTTCACACATGACTCCCCGGCTGTAAATATAAACATAAACTCTCCACTTAATAAAGGCGAGTGCCCTGCTCCACGGCCCTTAACCCCTTAACCCCTTCTGGCCCCGCTGGAATCAATCGAACGTATAATAAAATGCAATTTTTGCAACGACGTCGCCTGCTCCGCCGATAAACCGCCGTTCAGTTTTATTTTTCTCCTCTAGCTCCGAACCTCCCGGGGCTGGGACTCAGCCCTTTGGCACTTTAGGGTTCAATTGCTGTGTAAATGCCACTGCCGTTGCCCCACCCGGACCCCACACCTTGGCTTAGCCTGTGGCGTGTAAAAACCAAACTCAGTTACAAGTTTATCGACCAGCAAAATAACAAAAACGAAACAAAATTACACTCAATGTTGCCGGGTCATTGTTGTTGCTGCAGCCACTTGTTTGTTGTTATTATTTACAAGCAATTTAAACAATCTGTTTGCTCTCTGGGCTTGCCCCTCCATCTCCATATTTTTTCGTGGCTTTCCAGCAATGTAAACACATCGTGTCGATTTTGATTTTAATGGTTATTAAAAAATATCTTGAATTACATAATTTATTTGCTCTCGAGATAATCATTATTATTGTCAAGCCAACTTACAAACAGAATGAGTTGGCAAACAAATGTAATGCCATGTAAACAGGACAGGTGAGATGTTTAGAAAAGATGTCAAAATATTATTACTCTTTATTTATAATTTAAATAAAATTAAATAAAATATTCTATATGATGTGAGCTCCTGAATTTATCTATAAAACCATTTTTAAAGCCTCCGCAACCCCCCACTTAATCACTGTCCCGTAAAAATTCTATAATAAATAATTGCTTTTAATACTTATACCTTTCCTTGTTCCGCACTCTTTGGCTCGCCTCGGTAAATTCGCAATAATATTTTGGCTTGCCCGCTATACAATCGATTAGTCACGGTCGATTTCATAAATTTTCATAAACAAATTTGTTCAAGTTCCCTGACAGCCTCCCTCGATCCCCTGGTCGCGCCCCTGATTCTTTTGGCAATGTACTGAAAAGTAAATAATGCAATTTGCCACGCAAAAAGAGAACTCAAGGAGAGACCTTCTTTTGTGAATGGCTCCGGAGTCTGCTGCAGTTGAGCAATTATGTAATTTTTAATAGTCGCCGATGGGGGCCAGAACTACGTTACGCATTTTACGAGCGGAGGGGGTTGCTTGTAAAAGTCGAAGAATAATTTATTATTGTCAGTCGGCGGAGAGCAACCCTCGGCGTTGAAATGATGGAAAACGATTAAAAATCCGTCAAAAAAGTAATAAACGGTGCACCGAAAAAAAACTCAACCGTTTTTGGTCAGATTATATTAGATCAATAATATGTGCAACATTTAGAAAAAAAATGTATAAAAGAGAAAGACTATAGGTACATATTACGTTTTTTTACATCATATCGCGTTAGTTGCAATTTAGAGCTGTTCTATTTGTCCCGATAGTGATTTTTCTTCAAGTCTTTGTCTTTGATTTTATTTCAAATTTTCCCGCGCTGCATGAAATCCTAAAGCTCAAAATGATAAGATCCCAGCAGGCCAGGAGATATATGTCAAAAAAACCTGTATAAAAGCAAGGTGCTCAAATCCAATCTAGCAGTATTCATCCAGATTTCGTCGGAATACAAGATTTTCTTTCAATTTGATTTATGAAATGTTTTAATTTGTTTTATTTAGCTTGAACTAAACAACTGTAAAGGTTGTGGTTATTTATTTTTTGATTTTCATTAGTAGATATTTATTAATTCTTATGGTATTGCAAAAATCACATGGGTGATATTGAATTTCATATTACAATATTTCTTAAAATTAAATAAAAATCACATGGGTGATGTTGAATTTCATATTGATTTTTATTTTTGGTATCTAAAAGTGGAAGAATTTAAAATAGTGGGATACATAACTGTTTCGGCGCTTCACGCGTGTAACGCCTCATGGGCTTCTCTGCGTACTCACGTCCTTGGACTAACTCCAGGGCTGCAGGATTCTATAACCACCCCCGTCTGACCATCCTTCGGTGTCCCCACCCCTACGTGTTAATTGTGGCAACTGCTCTGCTGCGACTTCTGTCCATTCGAGTTGGCCATTGGTACGTGCGAGGAGCGTAAGGACTCCAAAGAAAACTCGGAAATAAAATATGACTGACCCGAGCACATGGGACAGCGCACACATAAACTTCGGGCAGCCGGGGGTTAAGTATTTTCGGGAAAGCGTTTAGTGCTCGATGCGCCATAAACTTGTGGACTTAACTAGCTGACCGGAAAGGGAATCTGAGTAAAGGAATCCCTGGTCTTTCTCGTCTTTATTTTAAATTGCTTTAAAGTTGCAATTGCACCAAAAACCTCTAAGTTTAACGTGGAACCTTTCACAATGATTGTTTCTTTTAAGGTATAAAAATAGCATCCAAACTGGTTAACATGTTTATGCCGAGTAATAGTAGGTAATCTTTAGGAAATAATTAACCAATTAAATTAATTTATTGGCTAATTCTTCTTGTTTTGAATTTTGCACTTTTTTCTCGCTTTAAACTTAATTAGCGTTGCTCTTCCTGGGGATTATCCTTTCCACTTGAAGGACACTTGCCGGCACCTTCCTGACTCCACAGTGCTCTTCGCTGGTCAGTCGCAGCGACCCCCGGTCATTGCCCCATATTCCAGCGTAGCTTAACTCCCGTCCCGGTAAAAAAAAAGAAGGAAAACTGAAGGACCGGAGACCATCAGCGAGTCTGAAACCGAAACCATTCCCGACTGGAGGCTGCGCCACTTGAGCTGCGCTTTTCAACTTTGTTCGCGGACTCTTTATGACGGCGATGAGGATGAACTGGCCGCGGTGGCCACCGGCTGCTCCCCGGCTAGTTGGGTCCGCTCGCCACCGCCACTACTCGAAACGGTGGCAAAACCGCAACTTAATAATTTTTGCTTCTGCGGCAATTAAAAATTTTTACCTTATTTGCTCCAGTTTTTCTGTTTTCAGTTTTCGGTGGAGTTGGAGCCAGAGTCGGGACTTATCTGTTTCAGTTGTTGCCTCGGTGCAACATTTTGTGCATGGTCATTTACTTTTCGCCCTCAGCCCTTCACTCGGCCAAGTTGCGATGTTACTAATTAAAAACGCAAATGGGTTTATGATGTTGCACAAGTTGCGGATGCCTCGGGGCGGCGGGTATTATTTTTTACTGCTGTCGCTGCAGAATTGTAACATGACAAAAAAGCTGAAAAGAAGTTATAAAGAAAAGCGTAAAAAGAGCGCGCGGCATTAAAACAAATTTTGCTTCGCTTTTTTTCATATTTTTTTATTTTTGGGACAAATACAAAACAGGTCCTGGGCAGGGACTCTCTGGGTTTTCCCGCATTTTCCCGCATTTTCCCGCCTTTCTCCCGCCTTGCGGTTGCTTGCGGCTGCTCCTTTTGTTGGGTTTTCCGGACCAACTCCTCCATTCCCGTCCCCTTGCCATCTGCCTGGGGAAGGCGGAGCTCTTGGACCCTCTCTGACTTTATCGCCATCCATCGCGGGAGCTGCGGACTCCTCCGCGCTTTTCACGCTCTTCACATTGCTCTGGCATGTTTTGTGTTTTATTAGCGTGAAAATTTTTCAAAGGTGTCAGCACTTTCGGGGTCCTTGTTTTTGCTGTTTTTGTTTGCTTGTTCCAGCGCTTCCAAGAAATGGTTGACATTTTTTCTTTTCTTTTTTAATACTATGCGAATTTGTATTTGTCACAGCGGAAATAAAGAAATCGGAGGCATTCAAAGAGAGATGTTAAGTGCTGGAGGAATGTGAAAAATATGTATATATTTTGGGTTCGAGTAATCACTAAAAGTAGCCTTTTCCAATTTCCAGCTTAGGAGCTGTAATTAATTATTTTTCGGCCACTCTTTGGTTAATCCCCAGGCAAAAAGGGGCAGACTCCGCTGGCTTAGTTAGTTAGTTTCGCATTAAAGATTCCTCCATCAACTATTCCCTTAATGGCCGGCAGCAGCAGCCCTAAGCCCCAAGGCCAAAACCGAACCCTGGCTGACCGGAAATCCCCAACGCCGCCCACCCCCGGGGCTGGCTGCCATTGTGTAATATCCGTTGACTATTATTCTAATTCATGCTGAAAATTAAAAAGCTGCCTATGAGCCCCTGACCAACCCCAAAACCCCGATCCCCAATCCCCTCGCCGACTTGTTATTGTGCGAGTTCAGCGAAAATTTCATGCAAAATAAAACCCAGAAAAGGAAGAGCCAAACCAAAACGCCTTTTTGAATAGACGATGGCATTATGTTGCCAGCGCTGCTGCTGCTGTTGTTTTTCGGGGGCTTTCGGCATCCTTTCCTGTTTTTGTATTCAAAATAAAGCGACCGCATCAACGAAATATGAAATAGCACAAAAATAATATTCACTCTGTGTATGGAAATATGAAAAAAATTAACATATAAATTAGCACAGCAGACAAAATGTTTTGTGGCGAAGGTTCCCTTCCAGGGCAGAAGAAGTCGGGCAGGTCGGGCTCCTTTTGTTTTTTGAAAACAATTTCGCTGGCATAAATTTACGACTGGCAATTAAAAATATTTTGAAATTTTTCTTGGCTGAGTGCATTTGTTTAGGAAGGGTGAAAGGGCGAAATTCTTTAATTAAATGTGCAACATTGTTTATAACAATTGTATCGGGAGACAATACACAAGATGCCAAGTTCTTTTAGTCCTTTGTTAAGCATTTGGAAGTGGGGGAACATTTCTTGAATTATGCAACTGTTATGATCGAGATACTATGACTTCAAATAAAGGTGTCATGATACTAAGTGCTTCTAGATTAGCATAGTTATCCAATAAGGAGTACACTAATACTAATTTTGTTTTTGTTTTTTTGTTTTTGAGTTATGGCACTATACTGTTGCTTTGTACGACGAATATGAAACAAAGAAAAAGAAAACAGGACATATGTGACCGAACAGATTTTTTTATTTAAATAAACCGCATATATTTTATCTCTTTTTGCGCTCCATTGAAACCTTCAATATATTATAGCAACTACGTAGGATCCTAGTACCATTTTTTATAGATTGTTAGTTATCAAGAAAAAAAAAATACACTAACATTTTAATCATGTGGGGCTATGACACGACATTGTTGCTTTATGCGAAGAATATGATTAAAATTCAATAACAAGGCGGAATTTATTATTACAAGAGGGCACAACCCTTTTTACCGAATGAAACCTTCAATTATTGACAGCAAGTATTGAGTGTCATAATACCACTTCAGTTATCCAAAAAGAAGTTAACAGATACATATGCATCATGGTTTATGGTGATGACACTACATTGTTGCTTTATGCGGCGAATTTGACTAAAAAATAATAGTATGGAAACAAAAGTTTGTATTATACACTTTTAGCGAACTAAAAAACTAGTGTGACCTTTTCCCCGAATGAACAACAAAGTAGTCTTATAATACAATTTGCGGTGTTCTAATGAACATTTGTATTGAAAACTACATTTTAGTTTACCCAAGCGGACTTGCCTTTTTCTTCACAGATTAGGTAATTGCTGGCAAACCCTTTTAACCCCGATACACCTTAATTTTAAAGCGATAACCGGCGCATCCTTGGCAACTTTCTGGCTTCCCGTTGTCCTTGGCTCGGTGGTATCCACATATTTACGGCCGCAACAATGTGCGCCTTGTAAAACAATTTATAACTTTTGCGCTTTTGCCTAATAAGTTGGCATGTTGTGGCCAATAAGTTGCGGCGGCAGCAGCGGCGGACATGCAGCGGAACTCGTTGCGAAACTAAATTACAAGTACCGGCAGCAGCAGCAACAGCAGCAGCAACAGCAACAACAGCCGCCGGCAGCAGTGGGATAAGTCTGGATCCCCCTCTCCGCTGTACCCCCTCTTTGCACACCGCTGCACATCTTGCCAACAAGTTGAGCGTGTTGTTGCTGCCTTAACTACTGTTAATTCTTCTAATTGTGTGTACGTTGTTTGCGTGCGCTAATGTCGCATATGCACAAACAGCAACAACAGCAAGCCCAGCTGAAGGCATTCCCCAGAGGCTGGGTGGAAGGGGGGTGTATGCAAATGTGTAACTGTTTATGCCAGAACGAGCTCTGTTTCTCCCGCAGGCACAGCTGGGGATGGGAGCGTGAGGGTAGCTGTTCCAGAGGATGGAAAAAATTAAACAAACACTTGAAATGCTTAAAATTTTTATTTTTGTTTTCAAAAACTTGAGAAGCAACCATAAAATAGCTTAATAACTTCAAGGTATCTAAACTTATATTCATTTTTTTTTTTTTTCCGTGCCTCGTGTCACGACGCCACCTTTCGGAGCTCCACTCACTTGAGATTTTTGTTCAGAGCATCGCATCGCTTGACAACTTGCATGGGGGGCGGGCGGGCAGCAGGGGTCGCAAAAGGGGGTCCAGGGTGACCCTGTCGCTTATTAGCGCAAAACGCTGCACGTCCTGAGTGTGAGTGTGCGTGTGCCGTGTGTTTTTGTTATTGTTAAATGTAATTAAATTATGCAGATGAGTGCCAGCCATGCTCCCACTGCAGCAGCAGCTCCAACTGCGGAGCTGTGAATGTCTGGCGCTGGCGCATTAACTAAACAGCCCTGGAAAAGTGTTTTTAGGTATTTGTATTTGACACCGACGAACAGTGGCAGCAGGGCCCGAACTATGTAGTTTCTTAAATCGTTGGCAGATTGCTGTACAAGCTGTGAAATTTTACTTGAAAAAAAAAAAGTAATTCCACTTGGCAGCGGTGGGATTCGAACCCACGCCTCCGAGGAGACTGGTGCCTTAAACCAGCGCCTTAGACCGCTCGGCCACGCTACCTCCGCTGAATCAGCCGGCGAAATGCCCATTCAAAAATAAAGACCCAGATAATACCTATAAATATCCGAAGCATTCCTCCCACTCAAGCAAAAGACAACGCCCGCTTTGTTTACTGTTAAGTTTGTTCTTTATTTGATTTTATCTTCTAGTTCTTGAACACTGTTGAATTTTCAATTTTTCATTTTTCATTTTCCGCCTCGCACTTGCGGTTTTCCATTACATTTAGAGAGAGTTCCTTGTATGTCGTGTTGCACTTCTGCGTTTAATGATACGATTAGATGCTGATCCACAAATTTGGTTTGATCCGGCTACATTCTATGTGTGGTTTATATTCTTGTGCCACCAGCCGTGGCCCTGGTTGTGTTTAACTACGCTTTTCCCTTGTAAATTGCTTAAATTGTATTTCAAATTGATTTAATTTATTCATAGTTGTGTGTCGTCGTATAACTAGATGAAGTATATGAAATATGAATATGAAATTTTCGTTTGAATAAGTTTTCAATTACATGTACTCGTATGGTAATCATTGTTTTTCTTTTATTCGTAGGTTACTTTAACTCCCTTGTATTGGTTTTGCAATTTGTTCCATTAAATTCTTAAATATGTACAATCTATCAAAGACCTTGCCGACTCGTTGCAGTGAAAATGGGAAAATGAAGCAAAATAATAATGGCTGAAATAAAATCCCTCAGCCCAGGCTGCAAAATGAAGAGAACATAAAATGATGTACGTTTTTTTTTGTTTTCGAGCATAGTTATTCTTTTATTTACACGTATAATTCGTATATATATGATTTACTTTGTATTTTGCTTCTGTTTTAATTTGTTGCATAAATTGCTTATTCGTATTGTGAATGCGGCGTAGAGTCTACATGAATATTGCGGAGTTTTCCATAGTTATTCGCTATTTTCCTTTTACACTGTGTAAACAACTGTTTGTTTATTATCCGATGAGTAGTTTATTCTTTACTGAGTCTATTAACTATAAAAATCGGTTGTGTTCTATTTTAGGTTTTGCGTAAATAATTTATTTTCCTTTTGCTTGTTTTATTTTGCATTTATTTTTGGAATATATTCTTGTCGATAGTTTTAGACTAAATACATACATAGTTTTAATGACTGGTGCTTAGGCGCTTAGCTAATTTGTTATTTTATAAAGTAAATTATTTTGTTGCTTGATTTTTATATATTTTTTTGTTTTCCATTGAAAATCTCATGATTTTGTCATGATTTTTGATTTTAAAAAAGCTTCGAATTATGTACATGAATTGAAATGTTTTTATTTTTAAGCAGAACTTAATAGTTAAGATCACTGGATGCAAATGAATATTGGCAGCTGAGGAGGCGGCTTCTGGGCAACTCACAGTGCCTGCCAAAATTGTGCGCAACTCCTCCCCTTATATACACCACTATTCTCCCTCTACAACCTCTCGAACTAAAGCCTAATTTATACAGAATGCTTTCGCCTGAATACACGTAAAGTATACAACTAGAAAAAGAACATTCAGGACTTGCTGGAATTTTCCGGAAGTGAGTTACAGCTCACAGTTTTCCGCAAACTCCTAGCCGAACTTGATTAATTTATAGCCCTGATTAAATAATATGAGAGGCGATCGTCCTGGAACTTCGCCCCCTTCAGCCCTTGTAGAAGTAATGCAGCTCGATGTCCGGATCCGGCCTGGTCTTGATGATGGTGCGGCCCAAGGTGCCGCACGTCTTGGCCGGATATCAGTGGTACCGCCTCAGGCTGCCGTTGTTGTTGCCCACACCCACTCCCACTCCCAGGCCCACTCCCGCTGTCACTCCGCCATGGTGATTGTTGTTCGACAAGGTGGCCACGTTGTTGTTGTTGTTGAAGGATCTGCGTCCGGTGGTGTTGCCGTGGATGAGGGCCATGCCCACGCCGTTCCTCAGCGGAAGGGCAGGCGGCGGCGGCGTGGGCGTGGGACTGGGGGGCAGGTCGTGGTCCAAGGGCAAGGAGTAATGCGAATTGTTGTGAATGTAGCCCGGCTCGGTCATCGCATCGCAGGGCTTGGCATAGACGCCACCGTAGTGGTGGCTCTGGTTCGGGATCTGGTTCGGAGTCGGATGCTGGTTGTGGTTGAAGTGGTCCTGGGTGAGCCGGATTCCGTTGGCCAGCGGCTGGCTGTAGTGGGAGAGGGTGCTCTCCTGGACCTGGACCTGCACCTGCGCCGGCGGCGGTCGGTGGCGCGGCAGCGAGGTGGCATTGAAGGACTTGCCGCCGTTGCAGGCCAGCAGGCGCATGTCCTGCTGCGAGTGGTGCATCTTCGAGGACTGGCCGCCGTTGTTGGTCATGTAGTGGATGTGGCTGAGCTGGGCAAAGGAGTTGGAGGCCTGGTCGACCGCGCTGGGCACCTGCAGCTGCTGCACCGCCCCGCTGGCGGTGCTAGCGCCACCCCGGCCCCGCAGCTGAGGCGGGGGTGGTGCTTCTAGCTATAGCTCGGTGACCGGGATCGGCCTGCCGCTGCTGCTGTGCCCCGCCATGTACGGATAGCCGCCGGCCGAAGGGTGCACTCCGCCGCAGCCGGGCGGCGGCCTGGCCATGTACTCCTCGTCGGAGAAGGTCTTCTGGTACTCACGCTCCTTCCTGCCCAGCGCCGAGTGGCCCTTCAGCAGCTCCCGGATCCGGCGACGGCAGGTGTAGAGCAGCAGGGCCAGAGTGGTGATCAGGGCGGCACAGACCACCACCAGGATTCCGATGATGGCCTGCTTGCTCGCGGCTCCGTGGGCACAGCCCAGCAGGGGCTCCGCCAGCTGGGCCAGCGGCAAGTCCCGGAGGGCAGAGGGATAGGCGCACATCACCGGGGCGTACTGACCACTCGCGTTCCGGCTGAGCAAGAGGTGGCGCAGCCACAGCAGCCGGCAGTCGCAGACGAAGGGGTTATCCGAGAGATCCAGCGTCTGGAGATCGGCCCAGGGCACCATTCCCTCGTCCAAGGTGCTCAGCTGGTTGGCCTTCAGCACCACCGTGCTGAGGTGGGGCAGGCCACCCAAGGCGGTGGCGGGCAGCTCGCTCAGCTGCTTGTTGCTGGACAGGTTCAGGTGCTCCAGATTGCCGTTTCCGCCAAAGGCGCCGCTCTCCACGCGCCTCAGTCGCTGGGCCCCGGTCAGCTCCAGGTGGCGCAGCTCCCGCAGACCTGCGAAGGCTCCCGAGGAGATCACCTCGAAGTCGTTCTGTCCGATGCTCAGCTCCTCCAGGCGCCCCAGAGTCTGGAAGGCGGCCGTGGGTATCGCCGTGAGGCGGTTATCCGACAGATCCATGAAGCGCAGGGCCTCCAGTCCCTTCAGTGCCTCCTCGGAGATGTTGTGCAGCCCGGCTCCGCGCAGATCCAGGCGGGTCAGGCCCTTGAGGTCGCGGAAGGCGCCGCCCGGAATGGTCATGAAGGAGTTGGTGCCCAGGTAGAGTTCCGCCAGCGAGGGCAGCGCCTGGAAGGTCAGCTCGCCCGGAACGGTGGTCAGGGTGTTGTCGTCCAGGTAGAGCACCCGCAGGTTGACCAGCCCGTCGAGGGCATGCGGATCGATGTGGCTGATGCGGTTCTGGCCGAGATTCAGCTCTGCCAGCTTCCCCATCGACGAGAAGGTGCGGTACTCCAGCTCGGCGATGAGGTTGCCGCGCAGATTGAGCACGCTGATGGTGGAGAGGCCCTGGAAGGTGCTGTTCGACACCTGGCCAATCTTGTTGTGGTCCAGATGCAGCTCCTGCAACTTGGCGTGGTAGACGAAAGAGCGCTCGGGGATGGAGACCATGTCGTTGAAGGACAGGTCCACGAAGGTGAGCTGCGTGTAGAACGTCATCGAGGAGTCGATGGTCTTCAGCTTGTTGTTCTTGATCACCAGCCGCTGGATGGCGGGATTGAGGGCGATGGGCAGGACGTCCAGGGTGCCCTCGCCGCAGTTCACAATCAGGGTCTCGTCGTCGCACTCGCAGCCAGTCGGGCAGTTGGCCAGCCCGCGGGCCATCTGCAGCCTGGCCAGGAGGACGAGGCACAGGCCCAGGAAGAGGCCCAGGCTCTGGCCGAGATGATGGGCCAGCGACATGGTAATTGGCCGCTGCTTCTGGCCTCCTTTATTCTCTTTTTTTCGATTCTTGCTAGTTCGGCGAGTTTCTGCTCTCCTTTTTTGGTTAACTACGTTCTGGCCAAGTTCGCCAATGGCTTTCAGGTCCAAACTCCGGCATTCGCCTGCAAAGAGTGGAGAAGAGAGAGGAGAACGCTTTAAATTGATTTTCCATTAGAGTTCCAAATTGCTCCGACTCGACTCCAGTCGGATTTTCATTGGATTTGGCAGCTGCAATCCCAATCGCCATCCCCATCGCCCCCGTCGGGAATTAATCGGTAGTTTTGCGGATTACTCCCGCCCCCAGGAGCTGCCTCCACTGGCTGTCGGCCAGTAAACAAATGAAGACAATTTAAATGGCCACGGCCTGGACATTAGGAGCGGAATTAGCGAGCGGCTGGCCAGGAGCGAGTGGAAGTTTCTGCTTTAGTTTCACTTCAGCAGTTTCCCCGGCAGACAGACAGTCTGTTGCCGAACTAATGGTTGCCAGGCTGTTAGCCATACAAGATGAGGACACTCTGAGAGGAGGGGCAGAGCCATTATCGATCGAATGGCCAGGGGCACTTCAAAGAGCGGCAAATCCAAACTATTTCACCGGAAATGCCTCTTTAAATCTGTTTGTTTGTCTGACATTCAGGGGATTCTTTTTAAATTACATTTGCCTAATTTCTGCCACTTAAAAAACTTTAACAGAACTCTGTAGCTGAAATTAAAGAAACTAACTTTAAGTGTAAATATAATAATAAACATGGAAGAACCTCCCTTTGAAGTCCCAACCCCTGGAAGGTCCTTGAAGTCAGCTTTTCACCCTGCCCAGCCCTCACATGTCAGACAAGGGGCCAACCCCGGCAACCCTTTGTGTCAACTGGCAGGTCCCCGAAGTCAGAACCCCCAGGAACCACAGACCCAACCCCATTTGAAGCCACCCCCGATGGATGGCTGGGACTCGCCAACGAATTCCCCGGGCATGCCAGAGATATGCCGCATAGTTGGGGCCAAAAACTTAAAAAACAACTTGCACTTTGTTTGCTTTGGGGACATTTATCAGCTGCGGGACCGGATGGGGGATGGGGATGGAGGGCAGGGTCTGGGGACAACTGGCAAAACAAAACTTAATTTAGCGCGGCAACTGCGAGAAGTTCAAGGATGGGCCCCAGAAAAAGGATATCGGCACTGGGCTCCCCAAACGGGCCATAAAATAAATAAAACAAAAGCGAAATTCTTTTTCCTTTGTTGTCCTCCGCTGGCAGCTGGCGGAGAAGGGGGTTTTTCGGGGAGAAAGACAAAGGATGTTGCTGTATGTTGTCGCCCCTTTTTCATATTTTTCAACTTTACGCAGCGTGGGCGTGGCTGCTGCTGCAGGGCCCCAAAGGCGCAATGAAAATAATCATAGATGTGGGTCAGAGGGAGGAGGATATAACTCGCCGAAACTCTCGCTTTTTATTATGTAAATATCACATAAACACCCGGGAGCAGGCCATCATATGAAACCAGGCCGCAAAAAATGGCACTCGTGGCGGCGGAGAGGGTCTGCCATCCGAGCCCATCCGACTCCTCATCATTATCATGCATATGCCATAAAGCAACTTGTTGAGACTGAGAGGACTCCCGAGTCCGGAGACCGGAGTCCGGAGCCAGGACTCCTCGAAGAACAAACAACCAACAACATTTTCGGGGGAATAAAAACAAAAACTGTGAAGTTTTCCATTTTATTTTATTTTTTCCAGCACAGCTGCTTGGAATGCATATGAGCAGAGGACGAAGGACGTGGCACGGGGCTGTGGGAAATCATATTTAAATTGCTAAAATCCCGTTAAATGGCCAATGCGATACCGCAGGCCTGGTTTTCAATGAGCTGCCAGCCAGCCAGGACCTGTCGAGAGGTTCAGAAGTCATCGCTTGGGTTAGGTTTGAGGATAATGCCTTTCTCCGAGGGCGATGAGTTGAGGTGGAAAATGTTATGGGGAGAAAAACCCTAAGAGTTCATGCACATTAAGATGGTAGGTTATGGTGCTGCTTATGCTTTATTGTATTATCTTTATGCCCGGCCATTTAACACCATTTTATAGGAAGCTAAAAAGTAGGGAAGGCATTTATAATTCTGCAGTTTGAGCTACAGGATTTCAGATTTGTTCATTCTAAAATTTAATATTCACATCAGATCTTTAACAAGATCATTGTGTTTTTAAAATATTTTTATATAAAATCAAACAATATATAAAATCCAGGTTCAGCAGTTTCCATCACACTTTCATAATAAATGTTATTTTATTTTGTTTAATTATTCAGATCTCTATTAAAAAGGAATAGGTCAACAACCCCTTGGGCAGCTATTTAAAGTGTCAACTATACGAAATCCTCATTTGGACAGTTCAATCCCCACATCCCATTGAAAGCGCTGCTCTTAATATTTTATGGTCTGGCGCTGAGATTTTATACGGCAGCCTTTGTTGCCTTTTTTAGGACATTTTTATTTGGTTTGCTGCTGTTGCTGAACTCATTTATTAGTTCCGCTCGTGTCCAAGTTGGACCCTATAGACACCCCCTTGGTCTTAGCCCCTGCTGCCGCCGTCTATATCTTTTGCCCGACCATTGTTGGAAAATGTTTGACTGCGAGTTGAACTCTGCACAGAGGAAAATATCATAAAATATATAAAATTTATTGTACGATTTGTATGGGAAAATGTATAGTTTAAGGGAACATATTGTTTTTAAGACTAAAAATTGCTTATCAGGGATATTGGATGACATGTTGTAATAAAAGCATTAGGTAAAAAATTAAATTAATTTGGAATCTAAGAATTTATCGCTAATCTTCTTTTATGGAAACGGTATTTTTTTGTGTGTCACAAAGTGCAACTTTTTGGCCATGGCCCCCTCAAAAAAAAATATAAAAGGATGTCGGGTTGGGGCCAGTTAGGCGGTTTGGCGGGTGGACAAACCCCTTTTTATTGTATCTGTCTGGTGCCGTTTTCTGTTCCGTCTTTTGTCGGTTTTTGGTCCCCGGATTTCGGTTTTGCTTTTGCTATGACTTCCGCTTCACAGGGCCACCCTCTTTTAACACTCTCTCTCCCTGTTGTTGCTTTCTGTTTAGTCTAGATATATATATATCAACGATTTTTTCATTTTGAAAATTGGCCAGCAAAAAAAGGGAAAGAGGAGCAAAATCATTTGCCACAACTTTGCAGTTGCAGTTGGTGGAAATTGCTAAATAAATGCATGTTGCTGATTTAATGGGAGGAAAATGGGGAAATGGGAAATGGGAAATGGAAATGCCGGGAGAGGGCGAGGAGGAGCTGGCAAGTACAGTTGTGTGCCCATTGTGCCACTTTTATCTGTTGCGGGCAAAAAGTTTGGCGGTGCTTAAAAATAGCATCGGAATCGACGGGTCCATAATGGCTTCCAGGTTTCAGCTGCCCCAATTTCCCTGCCATCCGCCAAACTTCTTCCGCCAAACTCGGAGCCATCAACGTCGGCAATAAACTTCAACTTTGCCCGTGTTTGCCAAATGTTTAATATTTCAAAGTAACGCCAGCCAATATCCTAAAACCTTAAACCGGGCCCGGGCACCCTCCCCGGGAACAACCCCTTTCCCCGGCTGTTATTTATATGACAATTTCGCTTGAGCGCGCGTTAAAATATCGCCGACAATATTTTATGCTCAATGCCTTGGCTCATGTTTTGCCAACAGCCAAGTCCTGCCACGCCCACGCCTAGTCCCAGACCCAGTCAAGCCCCCGCCCCTCTGTATGCTATGATAAACTTGGCAAATTTATCCTGCTTTGTGCCATACGTCTTTTGGCACAGTTTCCGCTCAAGACATGTACTGGTCCTCGTCTCGGAGTCTTCTCCCCCTGCTATTTGCACTATTTGCACAGTTTACAGTTTCAGTTTGTGCACAGGAAAAAATAAATATATATTTTCAATAGATAAAAATTGGAAAATTATAATTTAAACATTGCTTGTTCTATGCAGGAACGCATGAGTATGTTTGCAACCCGCGAAACACCATGTATTCGTATATTTTCTATACTATAATCTCTATTGGTTTAAACTATGAAATTTTTCAATATGTATTCCCAAGACATTGACTTCGAGGCTGTGCATCTGCAAGATACTTTTTGTGTGCATTTGCGAGATACTTTTTCCTGCCCGGCGCGAGCAGGCCAAATATTTGCCATCGCAAGGAGACAAAACAAAGACGTGGCTCAGTGCCTCACGCACAGCCAGCACCGAATTGGAAGCTGAATTTGGGGCACCGGCACCCCTCCTCGATGGCCACCACCTACTCCGGCACCCACTCCGCGACTCAAGGCTAAAGGCTGTGTGCCAGTGAAAGTCGCCGAGGCAACATCCACTCGTCTGTGAAATAGAAAACGAAACAATAGCTGGGTGGTTCCAGTACTCCGGGTATATGGCATAGATTGGGTGAGGGGCGATACTGCCAAAGTGAGTGGCCGCCGGGGGGCGCTTGGCAATTGCGCATCGTCACACATGTTACTTCAATTTTCAGTAATGGTAATCGGGCCAGAGACTGCACTCCCGCTCCTTCGGCAATTGGATTGGAGTTGGGATTGGTCTTGGATACGGAATTTGGCGCACGAATTGAACGGTTTCTGGTTCTGAACCGCAAAAGCTACACGAGATCAGCAGCGGCAGTCACTATAATCAGCGCGGGGAAGTTAATTTCAGAGCGAGTCAGGCGGAATTCGCAATACAAAGTCACTTTCCAGCAGCGAACCAAGCCACTTCGATGGCTAAATAGAAAACAGAAAGCAAGTGACCTCATTCAGAGGCGGCTGCTAAGCAAATTTTAAGGAGATTGGAGACTTAAAGGCTAGAAAAAAGCTCCCAATACCTTTGACTAATTCTTAAATAAATAAAATCGAACCTTTCCAAGTTATTCCTTTGATTGGTTACCCTCATCTTGGGGCGACTCACCTCCTTGGCAACCGAAACGCAATCCATTCCCGGGTTCAACACCCCGAAATGAGCGGTTAAAGAGGCGCCCCAGTGAGCTGGCTCATTTGTTGGTCCTGCAATGGAGACTCCCTCGGCGGTAATCCCTCCACCCACCTCGAATATAGACCCAGGAACAGGAGCATTGCGCTCCTCCGGATTCAAAAAGTATTTTATGGCTCCCTTGAACATTGAGACTAGGAGACGGCGACGACTACGGCGACGACGGCGACGGCGACGGCGATGACGACCGTGGAACCCAAGGCAGGAGGCGGAGGATGACAAAGAGGATGATGTCGACGACAAGCCAAGAATTTGGCAAAAGTTGGAACTACGACGATGCTTTTATGGCATAATTCGTAGCACCGTTCTAGCCCATCTCGCATCTGTTTGTTTTTACTGCCTGGCCAAAAAGTTTGGCCCGAAAGAGCCGAGCAGAGCGAGAGCGAGCGAGAATTGGCAGTGCAAGAAAGTAAAGAGTAATACCCAAAGCAGTCATAAAGTAAACCAAATATTTTACATATAAACGACCGCAAGCCGACGTCGTCGTGGAGCTTTTGCCTCGGCCCAGACGACGTCGCCATTTTAGCCATAATTTTCTTGCCATCTCTCTTTCTATTCGTTTTTCTTTTTATTTTTTTTTTTCTGTGGCTTTGGTTGCGTGGGGCTGGCTTTCTGCCCAGAAAGCGGCGACAGTGGAAAGTCTCGAAAGTAGGTAAAAAAGTTTCGCCCATCGACCTTGCCCGCTCTTTTAGCACTTCCGCGTCTGCGGGTTTAAAGCCAAGACAAAGTTATATGTGGCAGACAATAAATCCCGAGCTATTGATCCTTGCTATATGTCTTAAACAAATTTATACGGCAAGCGGAAAACTAACCCATATATATCCCGGACTTACTTGGGGTGTGGCTCTTTTGATAAACGCGCATATGGCGCCATTACAGCATGTCGAACATAAACTTCGCTCGCATCTGCAGATGGCGACGAGGGCTTTTTGCCAAGGCAACTCTCCGGTTTCTAGGTTCCGGGTTGGGCTCGGGGTTCGGGTTTCGGATTCCGGGCACGGGCACGGGCACGGGCAAGGGTTCGCGGAGTGGAGCATTTAGCGTTGGGGGCTTTAAAATTAAGGCGCGATAGTAGAGATTTTACTACAAACACGGCTTAGGCAAGTTGAGACATAAATTCCACGAATAGAGAATGGAAATGGGCGGCGGGAAGAAGGATTCGGGCCAGAAGGAGGTTCTGGGAGGCTGTCCAAAAAATTGTGAAATGGAGACGAAGGTTGGGTTGGGTTGGAAAAAGGAAAAACTCTATCGAGGGAAGAAGTGTGTAAAATTGAGGAGAATTTGGCTTGTGATCTCTTTAATTAATTAATTGTAAATTAAGTAAATAAATGGGTTGACTTTCTTAGAAAATTAAAGCCTATCAATGATAATTTTTTGAGTACCTAAATAATCTTAAGAGAATAAAAGTTAAGTAATATTTCAAAATTGTGTAAATCCTTTAACAAAAGTTAAAGAGTTAAGCTAAAGCCTCTATCGCCTTGATAATAGATCTACCCATTCCACCGCCTTCATAAAATTCCCCTTTTTCCTTTCCCACTTTGTGTACCTAAGACTTGAGTCCTTAAGTGAGCTGCGTAACTCTAGAGCCCAGATCCTTTGGGTCGAACTCACATTTCAAGTGCCGAAAAGTTTGCCGAGCTCTAAGCCAAAGCAAATTAAATTGCCATTGCCGTTGCCTTTGGCCAAGCAAATGATTTTTTTCTGCTGCCGCTTTTAGCGTATTTTCCTCTTTTTTTTCTCCTTAGATGGGAAAAAGTTTGCCAACTTTCGCCATCATTTCTGGTGCCGCTTATCGACAAAAGTCAGCAAACAGATCGGATTTGTATTTAAATTAAGCATTAAATAGTAAAAAGGTAAAGGGCGCTAAATGAAAACGAGCCAACTTGCGAGCGAATAGAGGGATTTAACCCATAAAGGCCTGCACTGGACAAAAATTACCGAACACTGAACATTACTAATATTTTCTTCTTAATTTTCTAAGCTATTTTGTTCGATTTTCTAACCATATATTTCTCTTAGTGCAGAGGATTTGGGACGTAGGACTGGCGGGACAGTTTTAGCGCCTTACAGCGGCATTTGCTGACAGGCATTAGGCGAAAATGTCGCGACAGTGCCTGCTCCCTCCCCGTTGTTGCTGACTCAACAAGCAGGTGGGTGGCTGCTGGCAGTTGGCAGGTGGAAGGTGGTTGTCTATGGAGCCCTGCATACCTGCAGCTGGACTTAGTGGCCTGGACGGCGGCGCTTCCGCTTCCATGTCGTGGGCCATAAATCTTTTGGAAAATCGCGGCCAGGCGCAAAGTGCACCACAAAATGGTGAAAATTGCACGGCAAGGATATAACAAAAGCGAAAGGAAGTGGAAGTGCAGGAAGGCAGAGACAGCGGCAGAGAGAGTGTGAGTGAGACAAGCATCTAAGCGGGCGGCTTACACGGCTCCTCCACTCCTGGGCTCGGGGTTAACTGAGGTTCGGGTCGGGTGTCGGTTTCGGTTTCGGTTTCTACGGGTTTAGTTGGCTGTGCGTAAATTTAGTGCCCGGGAAATTTAGTTTCACAGTTGCGGTGATTTACTTGGCCGGTGCTGTCCCGTCTAGTAAATGGCACAGTGGGGCGGGTCTTAGAAAATAGAGAACACAATACACTGTTGCCTTTGGAACATTAATAGTAATTATTTCACTAAATATTATCTATACATTATTTTTTAAAAAACGAAAATTACTAAATTGCATTATTAAATGAATTTTTAATTGTTAATTCTAATGCTTTAATTAAAATATACTTCGGATATCTTATAGGAGGTTGGATTATATTGACTTCAATATAAATTCGGAGTTTTAAAGATGATCTGTACGCATGGAACTTACTTTCTTGAATATATATATCAGTTAACAGATCTCTGCTCCGATTTCGCAACCCAATTCCAGCGCTTGCCATTCCACTGTGTTTTTAAAATGTTCCATATTGTTTGCATTTGCTTTTAAATTTCCACGCTCAACATTGTACACGACGATGAAGTACAAAAAAAAAGTATTAAATAAGACTGAACTTTTTGCCTACTGCCCTCTGTCGCTGTCGCTGTCGGTACTCCTCCTCTGCCGGCGTTGAATTTTACATGAGGCAAGGCCGCGAGGAGGAGGGAGTAGTGGGTGGTGATGCGGGAAGTAGCAGCGTCACATGTGTGCAGAGTTCTACGTGGCATGGAGCGATGGCAACGGGCACCGCAAGGGGCAACTTGCCGCGCTTCGTTGTGTTTTTTCTTGCTTTAAGCAGCGCCATTGTTTATGCTCCGAGCTCAAAGCGAGCGAGAGCGAGATGAAGATAACAACAGTCAGAAAAAATTAAATTTAAAATTATATCCTTTATAAAAATTAAAAAAGATTTTATCTCCCAACATTAAAGAATAACACAAAATCTTAAATAAATTGGAGATGATCAGTAAATGAATTCGTACTTGGGAATTTTAGGTGCTCTCCTTAGAGAGAGAGGTAGGATTTCTTGCTCATGGGTGCTTTCTATACTTTTTATTCTTTTAAATTCTAAAAATCTTATATATTTGTTTTCAAAATAATCTATATATTTTTTCCCAGTGCAATACCGGCGAGAGCTAACCAGACTCATTTAAAGAGAGACCCCGAGACATGAGTTAAGTGCGATGGCGAAATTTATGCGAAGAATGCAGCAGCAATATGTGCAACGGCAGCAGCAGCAGCAGCAGCAACATTGCAGCAGCAACAGCAGCACGGCGGCAGCAGCATCAACTGAACCACATGGTCGGTGAGCATTTTTCTTCGTCCTGTTTGCTTTTGGCATCCCGTGCTGGCTGCCGGCACCCAAAAAAGGACCAACGCGGCAGCAGGACACTCTTTTTAGCCATTTTTTTCCCCTGGCCGTTGAATAATGCTTAACGTGTGTGTGTGCTGGAGACAGGAAAAGTATTTGCCAGTGAAAAGTCTGCAGTTGTCTGCGTGATGTGTGAATAAGTAAGCTTTGTAAGAAGTTTTTCATTTCCCGCTTTTCCCTTTGTCTGCTCATCTCCCATTCGCCACCATTCTCGGCAATTTTTCAGTTTTCCCCCCCATTGTTCCACAGGGAAAACTGTGGCTGCCAAGGGGACAGGAGTGCAGGGGAGCTTCTGGTGGTGGTGGCTAGGCATACGGAAACTTAATAAGATTTTAATTGAAGCGCAAGAATTTAATTAATTTAATTATGAATACATACGCCGAAGACGGGCGCAGCAATGATATATGTGAGGTGAAGACGCAGAGCTCGAAAATATTTTCCGCCGAGGAATGCAATAAAATTTCAGATTTTATTAAATCATTTTAAATCTGAAAAGAGAATTTCCGGGGAAGGGGTTTCAAGTTGTTGAAGGAAAAATCCAAAAAGTATTTTTTGGGTAATTATTATTTCGGCATTTCCCTCTGAAAATTGAGATCTTAGGACATAAAAAGGTAATTGAAAGTTACATAATATTGGAATATAAACTTCTACTTTTCTATAAATTTAATGAACCATTAATTAAGTAAATTCTGTCTTCAATTTGTGCTCTGCTAAGACGTCATATTTAGGTTAAACAATGGTATTACTTATCACATTATTGGTACTACCAGTATTGTAAGCACTTTGGTGAAAAGTCACGTCCCAAAACTGTTTTGTCAGCGAAATTCTTCGAGAGCGTTTCACGCGTTGTTTCAACTGCGCTTAATTTTTTTCGGAGTTCATGTTACCGTAAAAAACATTAATAATAAAATAAAACAAAGAAATATATGAACTTCCGCATTCTGAATGGACTCTGAGCTCTGAGTGCATTGGCCTGAGCCAAGGAATGGCGTGACAAGAATGTACGTTGCACATGCCAGAGTGTCTACTGTGTTGTCTAGTTAGGACAAGCCGGGCCTTCATTCCTAGACTTAATTAAAGCCAGACTTTTCGCCGGACGAAGACGAGGAGTCATTAATTTAATTACTGCTTTCAATTAAACGCAACTCCAGGCTGCATAAATCAATTGATTTGGCTCGCATGTCGTGGATATCATCGTCATTGAGCTTGATTCATTCATCAGAACACTTGTACATCTGTTCGCCGATGTTCGTTTATCAATTATTGCTTTTTCGGAGGGGGAATCATCGACATCGACATCAGCATCGACTTCGACGGCTGTTGCGTTTTCCCCAGCACAGTTGACCGACTTTGAGTTATTGTATTGTTTGATTTTCATTAAGTCTAGCCCCCTTTCAGCTTTTCAACTTCCCAGTTTTCCGTTGGCGCTGCAAGTTGCTTCTGCCAGTTGCAAGCAAGTTGCCGGTCGTTGCAATTACTTGCGTCATTAAACCGGCAACCATTCAGCCCCGAGCTCGGGCTGTGACCGGGCTGAACCCTTGGGTGATTTATATTACTTTGCCAAGTTCGCAGAGTCGCCAAAGATTTTCAATTGAGTTGCCCCGCTCTGTTTTGCCAACATTAACAACTCGCAATTAGTGGCCGCATCTTGTTGCACTTTAAGTTGTTCTGGTTAGCCCCAAAAAGGCACGTAAGTTTGCCAAGTCGAATACGAAAAGTCGTAGTTGAGGAAGGAAAAGCTGCTTAACTTTGGGTAAATTAAACTGTACTTAAATGCAGATTAAAGGAATCAAATCAAATCTTTCTTAATTCGAAATTTAATAAAAGTATATACTTTATGATGTTAATTCTAATAAATATTTATCATAAATATTAATCAAAAATCAGTAAAAAACACATTTTTATCAGTTACCAAATAAATTAAAATATATTATAATTTAAAGCAATTTTGTGGTTTAATAAAAGGCTTACAAGTCGTTTTTTAATACGAAAAAAAAAACCATTTACACTTCCTAGGCTGTATTTTTTCCCAATTCAAATCAAATTAATCTGTGTTAATAATTAAAACCAGCCAAACGTATCAACGTATTTACCCAATCGGTCTTAGCCCGCAGGCTTAGCTCCTAAGCTACCTATACATCATAAATCCTGCCCATAAAACCTCAAATTTCAAGCGAAAAAAAATCGAATTCAAAACCGAAAATCGCCAACGCAGTGGAAAAAACGGCAAACATTGGCGAGAAAAACCGCGTGTGCAGGCGGCGCACTTGTCATTCGGCGCGTTAAAAACCGCAATGCGACAGCAGGCGGCAGGCAAGGCGCAGCTAAAGGGGATCAAGGGGCTGGGGCTGGGACTGACAGGTAGCTAGCCGCTGTCCCCAATTAATTGTTGTATTTAGCAGAAAATGAAATGAAATAAGTGACAACATCAATGCGAATTAAAATTATTGTCGCCGTAGCTGTAATGCAATCAGTTTCGATTTTATTACCTTTAATTGACTTTTCAGCACTGTTGAATCAGCGGCGCTGTTGGCGGCGACGTCGGCATAGGCAGCATTTAACACTCTTTGTTGTTGCTGTCGCTGCTGCTGCTCATTAACAATTCAAACTGTGTGTTTTTCTGGCTTAATTTATTTTATTAAATTCAATTCAGCGCCGGAACTTGTTGTCAAACATATTGTTGATCGTGGCGAAGGACCTGCAACGAGAAGAGTGTGCAAAAAAGGCATAAATTATTTAATCCCAGCGGCAGGTAGCATCGTAAATTGTTAATAATATTGCAAAGAGGTTTGTATGTCAGCCATTTATGATTTGCTTAAAATATTCATTCATATGTAGGTATTCTGCATTTAGTCTTGCTTTTTTTAATTCATTTATTCCTCTTATTTGTAACACTTTTTACAAATTTCTTTTCGCTCGTCGCACTGCTGGCCGATTTTAATTTCAATTTTAATTATTTATTTATGGTAATGCCTTAATGGCTCCATTGAACGGGAAACGATTGCGGACTCTATGCATTTTCCATATTTCCCGAAACACTTGATTCCATTTAATAATATGCATAAATAACACATTTTTTCATTAAATTTGTTTTGACACAACCGTCGCCCCTTTCTCCCGCTTTCGCCTAGATAAACTCTAGATAATTATTTAATATTCAATTACTCAAATAGCAATTTTGCATTTGAATAACTTGCGAGCAGCATAAAAAGAGTTTAACAAATTGTTCGGGCTTAATTAATAAATTGTGCCACTGTTTGGTTTTTTCCAACTGAAATATTTCCGCATTTTAAGGAGAAGCCAACGCCGCAGCATAAAGCAAATGTAACCGCACCGGGAAAATATGTGAAAATGGGGAAAATGCAAAATGCCGGGTCCCTGCCTATTGCCACTGGGAACTGTCCCTTGTCTGGGTCCCCAGAAGTCCCGTGTCCCAGCTCCTGCTTCTGCTCCTGCTGCTGTCCCAGCTTGTGTCCCTTGTCTTTTGGGTTGCTGGCTCCATACATGGCAAGTGTTGTAAGTATGTGCTTAAATACGCATTTATTCATACAAATATGGCCAGAAGGCGTCTGCGGCAACCGCAGAAAGCATCAGCATCAGCAGTGGAATCAGCAGCAGCAGCAGCAGGAGCAGTTGGAGCAGCAGGAGCAGCAGCCGGCAAAACAATAAAAGCAAGTTGTGACTGTTGAACAACGACTGTTATGCAAATAAGGGATACCCTGTAAAATATTAGGGAACTGAGTTATCCTCTGAAGCTTGCAAAAATCACGTAAAGTATATATATTTCTTAAAAGTTTGTTATTAGATCACCATCTCCGATAAAAGACAGTATCTATAAATTAAGAATATAAACAGGACCCATAATGTTTCCCTTTAATCCAGCAACCCTTCATACCCCTTGCTACCCTGTGTCCACTCAGTATGGCAAAACGCAGAGCGAACGAATTTCCATGTCGTCGTCGTTGTCGTTGTCGTGGTTGTTGCTCGTTAGTTGCGCATCTGATTTGCCCGCCGAGGGTCGGTGTCAGCCCCAGGAAGCAGGATAGGAGACTGGAGATGGAGGGCAGCAGCAGCAGCAGGAACAGGAGCAGGAGCAGACCCAATGCCGGACCCCTGGCTGGAGCCCCGCGGGCTCCTTGGCCAACGCGAACATGGCGCAAATGTGACAAATATGGTCATGAAGTGTGCAAGTGACAAGTCCAACATACTTACAAATTTTCATGAGGACCCACAAAACCCGCTGAACGGAGGACGGAACAGAGGGCAGCGCACTGGAATTCCTCTGCGTTTTCAAATATATGTTAATGATGCCGCAGGCGGAGGAGGAAGGCGGGCTTAGCGCACAATGATTTCCAGTTTTTCTCGCCGGCCTTTCCCCTGTTTAGTTGGCCCAAACGTATTTCCTGTCTCTGCGAGCCACGGCTTACCCAACACCTCTTCAACTGTTTTTATTTTAACGATTTTTTTCACCCGCTTTTTTTTTGTTGCAGCCTTTGTTTGGCAAATATAAAACTGATTTGAATATGTGCAAACTAATGCCGCCGTTGATGAGCTGGCGCTTTTTTTCGCTCGCTCGCTCCGCAAATTAAATTTCAATTTCCATTTTCAACGGAAGCGGTCTGAACAAGGTTTACTCTGCTCCTTCATTCTTTGGGTCTAATGTGATTTAGATAGCTTTGGGGTTTTAATTGGTGAACATCAGTCGAAAAAGCTGATTACGTTGCTTCTTTGAAGAGCTATTGATTGGGGTGAAACGTTTGCTGGTTAACAGATTAAATATAGAATCCGAAAGTTCCCATCTAAGCTTTCCTTCGATTCGATTTCCCACCATATTTAATCGATTGACTTGTCGCAGTTCTTAATAATCCCGGCAGGAAATGCATGTTGCAGCTCCCAACGAGAACGTCTCAGAAAGACCAGAGTGAACGGCAAGAGAATCAGTCACCTTCCTTCATCCTCCGAGCACATGTCCATTTTTCAGCCTCGGACAGGAAATGACAACGGGCTGACTGAGCAAACGAGAAATCAAACAACCTGAGAGCTCCACAAAAACAAGGAGCAGCGCCGTCCAAGATTTCCCCGCATGGTCAGCGGCAATCAACGTTGCATGCCACATGCAATGGGGCTCCTAAAAATCGGCCGGCCAAGTTTCCGATCCGAAAACTCATTTAAAATAGGTACGCACCTGGTATGGGAGATGGGGGATTTTAAAGTACTTACATACACAATGGAAAAATAAGTGTATTAATATAAAATAAAAATACTGAAGGTACTTTACTTGACAGGGATTTGATTTAGAAAGTTCCTATATTAATTTGTTATTCAAAGAAAAATCACATTACTGTGTCTTAAAATAAATAAATATAATATAAAGTTTGATAAAATATAAATTTAGATTTGTTAATGGTATTTTTGAATATTTATAATCTTGATTTAAATCAGCCTAAGTTTCTACATTTCTCAAAAACGTATAATGTTTCGAACATGTTTTGAACAAAAAGACTCAATTTGGAGAATAGAAATTATGGAAAGAATTAATTATAATAAAAAAACTTTTAAAACTTCTTAACAGAATTTTTTCCTAGTGTACACACGCACTTAGTTTGTCTCCTCTCGTTGAAGCTCTAAACAACAAAATCCGTCACGAAAATTACATAATTACCTGCAATACATTGTAATTACGGACTTTGTTGGTAACATTTTGCTTAGATAAACGCTTTTTCATGTCGCTGTCTGGGGGCTTCCCCTCCCCACACACCACGCAATCCCCCATCTGTTTGTTTGTTTTTGCTTTGGTCTCTTTACCATTTCGGTTCCATTTTCGCCCAGCCCGACATTGACTTTGCTTCGTCCGCTGGCATAAATTAGACTAAGCAATTACAACCAACAGACACACTGGGCTGAGCCGAGCCGAGCCGAGCTGAGGTGACAATGTCACTGGGTTGAGGGGATTTGCTCGGGGGGAATATCATGAAGGAGGGGCGGCACGTTTTCGGTTCCACAAAATAAGCGCTACATGCTATCCCATCCATCGCCCCCGGGCACTGGGAGCCATTTATACCGATTTGTGGCTGGTCAGAACTGAACTTCTGGGTGGCGTGGAGAATCGCTGAGCCCCTCGAGGGATCGTCCGGATTTATCTGTCTAAATTTATAATTTAATTTCCACGGGAGCGGTGTCCTCGAAGCGAGGACTAACCTCATTCGATCTGGAGCAAATTCAGATGGATTTCGATGGAATCACAGCATCAATGAATCATGCATTCGATCGACCACCGCCCCCCCCAGTGACCCAGTGGACGAGGAAAATATATATTTGACAAATTGAGCTGGAATCGATAAATAATAATTGAAGGCGAGAGTGTGCAGGGGCCGGAAAATGATTGTAGATGGAAGCGATAGAGGCGGAGGTAGACACTCTGTCTCGGGGTTACCCATAAAAGCAATTTCAATAAATAAACAAATTGGGTCAATGCAACGGCAGTCCGGACTCCGGAGAGACAGAGAGCACAGAAATCGAACGACAAAAAGAGAAATAATGTCTGCAAAAATATGCATATGAGCACATATTTCAGAGTGACCAAATTCGCTTAAATTCGGGGCTCATTAGGGTGGACTCGTCGCCCACTTTTGGTCTCATTTATTATGAGCATATAATCGCAGCTGGAAAAAAAGTCATTTGGTCAGCAATATGCATCCGAAAAAGGCAGCGAAAAAGCATTGGGAAAAAAGTCGAGCGTAAACTTTGGTAAGCTGCATATTAAAGTTGTTCCAGCACCAGATTTGCATATTTAAACAGAAAAGCGCAGACGAAATATGTCGAGTAATCAACATTGAACTATATAAATTCACGCTTACCATTTCCTACATTCAAATCTACTCACAAATAAAATCACGAGCGTTGAAATTTAAAATGCAAAATCAATGGGAAATAAATGCGCATAACGTTTAGCGTAATTACGGATCGCCAGTCAATGCAAATCCTCCAAAAGCGTCTATATGCATGTCTCTCACTACATCGAAGAGCGACTCCCTTGATAAGCCGGCAAAGTGAATTTTTAAAACATTTATTGTTAAGGTTAATTGGGTGCTGATGTGTCTGTGTGAGACTGAAACGATGACATAATGAGCTGTCTTTATATATAGACACTTTTTAATCTGTATTCAAACTAAAGTAGATTTCCAAGAAATCGTGCATATTCTTAAAAGTCTTAAGGTGTGCGCTAGCTTGACAGTGATTAATTTGGCAAATGACAAACAACTTAGCTAATTTTTTTGCGTTAATATTGCAGAAATTTAGATATGCTAAAATGTTAATACTTTAAAGTTCAAGATGGAATGCGGCACATAATTATTTACTGGATTATTGAAATGCTTGTCAGTTTTTTTTTTTGAGCTACCATAATATTTTAAAGTAACTATAAATTTATGCTATTATAAAAACAATATTTGTTTGTTTTTATTTACCCTTTAAATCGGTGTGACCATACTAGCACTACAGATAAAATCCTGACTAAACACAATTATTAACACAGTGTCATAGCCGTATTACATAAATATATCGAAATTTCGATGGCATCTGAGCAATTATAGAACGGTGTTTCCTATTTCTGCAAGTCATACGTGATTTGGGCTAATTATACCCCCGACTATTGGCAGTGCTAAGACTCAAAATGAGTTGGGCTTATCGGCGGATTTCCATTTCCTCTATGAGTTTTTTCCCTTTTCGTCCGATATAATCTTCCGCTTCGTTAATGTCCGCAGCCTGCCATGGCATAACTTTTATTTGCAGGCCATTAAACATTTAGGACCACGCCCCTTAATGTCACTAAAAGCGCTGTTTGGCCGGCGGAGGGAGCTTTGCATAAATCGATCTGAGGTCTGAGCCTGTCTCCGGCTATTTACTTATTTATCACAATGACCCAGCCCTATTCCCATCCCGATCCCAGAGAGCACAGACCACACACAGCGTAATAGTTCCCCAGTTCGTTTTTTTTTTTGCACTCCTCGGGGCAGTCAGTCCTCCATTATGCCGCTGTTTGCCTTGATAATGTTTCCAGGGGGAGGGCAGGCCATCGAGTCCTCCTCGAGTTGGTCAAGACATGGCTGCCTTTTTGTCATTTCAGTTGTGTTTACTAAGCGGAAACACGAAAAAATAAATATATATATATAGGGGGAGAGAGGAGGGGAGTGGGCATTTATATATATTTGCACACCTCCCCCAATTGAGGCCTAGTTCTCGCCGGGCTTGTGGGCCCACGGTTCCGCCGACGACTCCCGCCGACTTTGCTCCTAAGCAAATAATTTATTTATGGGCTTGTTTACTTGTTCCGGCTGCGGATCTGGAGCTGGATCTCTGGCTCTGACTCTGTTCTAACTCTGCTCTGAGTCGGCTCCCTTTGTCATGTTTGCCAAGGGCTTAGTAGGTGGCAGTTCTAGAATTCGCTTTATAAATAAGAAATCAATTGATTTTATTTACAACTCTTAAGGCGCTTAACAATTCCGGCTCTGCGGAAATTGAACCACTCTATGAAGTGGATTCCACATAAATATTGTTTCTCCGAATGCGCAGAAACCCAAGCTGTCTTAATAATAATGTTTACTTTCGGTTTTTGCTGCATTTGCAATCGTAATCAAATGTCGGAGCTAGCAGCTAGCAGCCAGCAGCTCGGGTGAAACTATTTACGCCGGAATTTCTGGGAATAATAACTGTTGGAAAGTGTTGCAAATTTATCTGCCGGGGCTATGCAGATTCTCCGTTTTGTTTGGCTGCCAGTGGCCGCTATGAGAGCTTTTTTGCCACAAAAAGGGGTCCCGGCGAGTGGAAAAAAGGCCAGGCAACGAGAAAAAAGCAGCAGCAGATTTTTCCATTTTCCATTAGCAAATGCAACCACAAAAGCCCGACTCCGGGTCTCTCTCGCTCTACTAATTCCGAACCAATAATTTGCACTTAACTGCTAGAGTTCTGGCTCGTGCAGTTCCCAGTTCCCAGTTACCATGCAGCTCTTACCCGATTTCAGTTACTTTCATTGAAAATTCCCTTTCATAGAACCATTTTTTCCTTCCTGCCTGTTCCGCTGACAAATTCTGGCCAAAATCGACTGGCATTCGATAGATTCTAGTACGAATATCGCACTAATGATTCTCAGTTAAAGTTTTTGGGCAGCTTCTTTTGTATTTACATTTCCCTGGCTAGGACTTCCGCGGCCACACTGCCCTGTTTTTGGCCCTGACACCACACATAAGTTATTATTTGCTCTGGCAACAGTGGCGTGTCCGGGGGACAGGATGTGGAGCTGCTCCAGCCCTCCAGTTTGCCACTCAATTGACGCTCAATACAGACCGCTGCCGACCGCCCGGCTTACTTTTGCATTTCCCCGGGCTGTTGTCGGTCTGCCAAGTGTTGTCGTGTTGACTTGGCTACGACTCCACACAAGTTGACTCCATCCTTGACTCTGTCCTCTGCCAGCAGCTCCTTTTCCCATTTTCCCAGTTTTCCACTTGATAGTTCTCCGTAACTCGTTTGCTATGTGTTACTTGACTGTTCCTATTTGATTTCAAGTTACGTTAACTTAAGGCAACATGTTCAGGAAGTCTCTAATAAGGATAGATATATGAATCTCTCCCTTCTTAATCACAAGTTTTAAGATTTTTCCCAATTTCCCTGCCCATCTCTGTAGTTCCCTCCAAATATTTGCATTGCTTTTCCCTAGAACTACGCTTTGTTTTTCCTATTTTACTTTTCAGGGCACTCCCCCCTTCTTTGGGTTTAAATAATGGTTACTTTTGATGTCCAACCATAATTCAAAGGAAGAACGGCACAGATCGAAGCTTTGGGGTGGGCAATTGTATCTCTGGCTGCCAGAGGGAACTTGTGTCTGCCAATTGCTAGAACTATCTGTATCTGTCGGATTCGTTCGTTCGTTCGTTTGTGGGCTGGCTTGTTCGAGTGGCGCTACGTTGACCATTTTTGGGTGGCCAAGACGAGGAGGCAGCGAGGCTTGGCAGCACGCGTTGAGGCGGCGGCGGCCTGCTGGCCATAAAAAGCCGTACCAGTTCCAGTTCCAGGGCGACGCGTTGCCATGTTGGATCGCTCTTCGCTTTTTTCTCTAGCCTGCTTGCCAGTCTCTCGAACTTCTGCTTGTCAAACGTGGCTGTTAGATACAATTACAGTTAGCTGCAGATACGCGAGCGGCGGCACTCGATTGAAGTCCGCTCGAGTGCCGCCAGGTATGTATCTTCATCTTCATCTTCATCTCGGCATCTTCATCTCTTCCGCAGTCATGTGCGGTGTGGTCGCCAGAGTCTCAGATTTTCATTGTTCCAAGTGCCCAGATATTGGCCCTGCTCTCTGTATTTGTATCTGTGCTCTGTATCTGCATCTGGGCATGCGGAATCCGGCAGATATAGTACGGCTATCCGAGTGCCTGGGAGGCGTGTGAATCATCGGATACGACGCTGGCACTGCCCGCTAGTGGCAACACTGGCCATTAAGTGCGACAAGTGTTCGGGGCCAGTGGAAAATTGCATAATTGCCATGTTGGGGATAATTGCCGGCGATGAATCATCCCACAGATCGCCTTTGGAGCCCAATCGCAAGATGTGGAGGAAGCGGAGAAACTGGTTGCGGATTAATGGCCTTCGATCAACGGGGAGGTTCCAATATTTCGCATAATTGTTGTATTAAACGTTCGGCGAAGACGTGTGGTAAGTTAGGGATTTTATTCTGGCTTTTGAAACATCAAAATAATAAAAGTTTTCCCAGTTTCGGTTATGTATTATTGTTGTAAAATATATCTCTATAATTTTCAAGTCCGTTTTTCGTTTTTGCTTTCCCTTGTTTCATTTCAACTTGGGGGTCACTTTCCCTTTAAGCTAAAATCACTTCAGTAAACTTAAACTAAACCGAAACAAGCTCACATCCTTGGATATGCCCCCACAAGGGCGCCCAGAAAAGCAATTAAAGATTAAAGTCCAGCAGGAGGAAAAGGCAACCGGAAACTGGTCTCTGGAAATGGATGACCAACACGTGCTAAGCTTATTAGGAGCCCTGATTTCTCGAGAAGACTTCCGTTCCTTCTTGCCCTTCTGTGTCTCTCAACTCTTTGCAGCTAAAAATCGAGACTTAAATCCCGGACTGGAAACACAACACAAGAACAGTCGAGTAGAAATGGCAACAAACTAATAACCAATAAAAAGTCTTAAGCCATCTTAAGCTCATAAATGCTATTTTCAAATACAGCAAATGGTCGTCGGGGTCCCGGGGCCATAACGTAATCCCTGCATGTTGCTCGGGTGTGTGTCTGTGCAAGTAGTATTTCCACAGAGAACGAGAAGTGCAAGAAGTGGCCCCCGAAGGAAACCGTTCGAGTTGAAAAGCCCTTTTAATAAGCATTTTGGCCAGACTCGGGGAAATAAAAATGAAAATAAAGAACTTGCGAGGGCAACAAGTGGCAACTGGAGGGCGGCGAGCGGCGAGCGGCGAGCGGCGGCGGTGATGGAGTGTTGCAGGGTTAAGGAGAAACCACTTCGGTTGATGTTTGAGTGAATGGAGTCGGAAGATGAGCTGCAGCAGCCCAGGCCGAGGCCCAGGCCAATGATTGGCAGCGCCGAGCGAGAGGGGAGAACGCCGCAGAACAGGCTGTAAAATAGAGCAACAGTTGCTGCCTCAGAGCTGCGGTCATGTTGCACGTTCAAGATGACAGCCTGGCTGCCGGGCAGCGAGGGTTTCTTAAGGAGTTTGAGGCTTTTATAAAAATGTGAAAAAAAAAAAAACTAAAATCTTAAATACAGAATTTGTTAAAGGCTTTATAAGTGTATTTTTTTGAATTTATATTACTTGTATATGATGGAAATAATAAAGCTTAAATATTTTTCAAAGTTAATATTATAATGAAAAGGTAAAGCTGCCAGCTTTAGTCCTAACTTGTCCCTTAAAAGTGTCATCTTCCACTCTAGTTAACACATGTTGACCCCTGATCTTTCTGCCCGACTCAGGGACACCCTCATATGTCCATTCCCCATTGTCAGAAGTTTTGAGTCAACCCATTTATCAATTTAACTCACGGCTGGCAGACAGGCAGTCAGAGCTGAGCCAGAGCCAGAGCCAGAGCCAGAGTCCGAGCAAGAGCAAGAGCAGTCAGGCCGGCTGGCAAAACGCTGCAATGCAGTTGAACTTTTAATTTGATGAATGATATACATTTGTCTCGAGTGCGAGGCAACCCCCTTGTGGTGGCGCGGTCCCCTTGCTTCCCTTAACCCCCGTGTGCCGGTGGCCCTGGCCTGCCACAGAGATTGCCGCAAGTCGGCCAGTAATTGTTGTGGACTGCAGCTGGGAGAGGACGGAGTCCGAGGAGCGATCGCCTGGAAATATTTGCACAGACAAGCTGCGATATATACACATGTCTCCCTGCCCCTCCTCCGATGCCAGATCTTGACTCGACTTGGGCTATATAATTTTGCTTAGCTGCAATTATGAGATGTGGCGGGCTGATCTCGAGCGAACGCAGCACACATGGAGATGGGAGAAACCTGAACTTCACCGGAAGCCTCGGCTTTTGTGAATCAAAAGCAGAGCAGACCAGACCAGACCAGAGAGAAGAAAAAAGTATAACTCGTTCTTACGGTTTTCTGTTGGTTTTACAAGTGCCTCGAGTGCTGCACCGAACCATTCCCCATTCCTCGTGCGTCTGGCAGATGCCAACCTCGAACTGGCAACATCCAACATCCTTAATTATGACAATCATCTCAGCTTGATGTTCATTTCTTGACTTGGTTTTGTTTTCCGCCGCCACGGCCGCTGCTGATCTCCGATCTGGATCGCTGGTATCCGCCAGTTGTGCGTCGGTATGGGGTCACTTCTCGATACCATCGACATGGCAGCGGAGGGAGGACACCGCAGATCGCAGTAAGAGATCTTTGGCACAGTTTTCGCAAAACACTTTGGAATGCTGGGGGTTGATTTACTGTAGCAACAGCAATGGGAACCGAGTGGGGGAGATCTCCTTTCCCGAAAAAAGGAAGGGAGCGTGAGAGCTTTGTTCTCCGGAAGATATTATTCTTATGATCATTTCTCGGGGGACTTTTGACGGGTCTCTCTTTGGATTGCTATTGGAAGGTGTAATTATTGCCAAAGGGATATCTTATTTATTGTTTAGTTTTGTGCTTCTAGAGGGTACGTAATTATTGGGTAGAACAAGAACTGAGGGGTTATGGGAATGCACATTATGATAAGATATTAGGGTTCTAAGCATTCTCAGATAATAAAATATGTTTAGGACAATCATATCTAATCCTATATAGAAACCAAATCAGGGTGAGAACATCAAAACTGGCTAAAACTTTATTGTACATTTTATGTTAACTTACTTTAAGTACTTAAGATTCTTTCATCATTAGAAAATTACTATATTACCAAGATCTATAATTTAATAAATTCCACTGTCAATCACAATAAATCATTCTTAGCAGAGATTGTATAAATATGTATGGGATGTCAATTGCCACTTGGAATACAGACGTTTAATGTATGACCTAACAGAGCTTAAACTTTTAAAACAGCTTCTTGATCTAAGAAGGTAGCTTCTGAGTTTCACTCCCATATAGTGCGATCTCTGACCCCCGATCGTGACTCGGATAGAATTTTCCAACTGATCACTTTCGTTTTCCGCCGGTCAGAGCTCACTTACATTGCCGGCTGATTGATTATGCGGCCACAGCAGCGACAGCTACGCAATTAAAAGCTCAGCTTTCACCCTCGGGCCCCTAATTACTTTCACTGGACCCAGGGCCAGAGCCGTCATCAAATCCAACTTGCAAATAAGCCGAAGCCGAAGTCAAAGCCAGAGTCGGAGGCGCAGTTACAAGTCGAGCACGCAGCCGGACTTGGGTTATCATCACCAACATCATCATCGCCAACATCGCAGGGGGCCAAAAGGTTAATATGGCAATTAGCCAACTTTAACCAAAAAAGAGGGAAAGAAAGCCAAGTCTCTGACAATTAACAGATAGCCAAGCCAAGGCAGCTCGCAGGTACGATAACTTTCAAATGCGATTAGGGTCGATGAGCTGCCAACTGGATCCGAATCGACAGGTTCTAACAAATGATGAGGTTCTCCACTCCACGCTGTCTCGGAACGGCAGCCACAAGGCACCAGATACAAGATACTTTTGAAAGTATCTGCTGCAGACGAATTTCAACAGGTTCACGCCTCTATCGAAATCTCAGACACACATTAAATGTAATTTTCGGAGGAAAAAAACAAGACGGAAGGGGGAAAAAAGGAGAAGGCCGCTGCCAGATCCACTTGTAAGTGGTACATCAGAAATTTCCAACAGTTTCTCAAGTGCTCCGAGAAGGCCCCAAAAGGGGCATGGGTTTTGGCGTGATTACCGCAAGTAAACTATCTCTCGCAGCTGGATGTACGCTGCCGGTTTTTATATCTCTTTGCCTTTGCTTTTTGTTTTCTTTTTTACCACTGAGTTGTTTTTTTTTTCATCGGTTTTTATGAAGATGAATTTCTTTTTTATGAGTGATTTAGACGTGCTGCCTGCCTCTCCATAACCCCCGCTGTTTGGTAGCTCCAATTACCTCGGATCCCGCTTGATTGATTCCGCCGCGTCGCTACGCAGTTCAATAGCCCACCAGCTAATCCCGGAGTAAGTCCCGGACAATACGTCATCATCAGCATGGGTTTACCTTCGATGGATTCGAATGGAATCAAGACCAATGACAAATCCGTTCAACAAGTGGCTCTCGGGCAGATCTCTTTGGAGCGGCCTACACCTGTTAAGGGCTTCTGCTAACACTAATGCCAGCATCCAATCTTTATCTGCGGCCCATCAAGCGGATCGCATTTGCATACAATTCCCATCGAGGCGCGTTTCCTATATACTACACACCTTATATATATATCATTTTCCCTATCGCCCAGTGACAATCTGGTGGGCATAAATCAGGGGCCGCATCTCAGCTGGGATCTCCGGTCTATAAATTCAAATTAGCTAGTTCAACTTTTGCCCCGACCAACTGCAGGTGATTTAGCACTTGGCATATGCCAAGAATCGGTTTGCAGGTGTTTCAATGCCAAAACGAGTTTACATTCAGCCACTTGACTTATTTGCCCGCTAATTTCTGGTTATTTATGCGAGCCAAGCCAACGGCTTGTTGGTAAAAAGTCAAACAATAGACGCTTTTTTGGGTGGGGCCTCAAGACGCTTTGCGGATTTGTTTATTTTTCCCTGAGCGCGCTTTTTGGGTGTTTTGTTGGTTTTTTTGGGTCTATTGTTTGCCCGACAACATGACAATTACACGTTAAGAATGTTCGAAAACAAATTGCGTTGTCAGCTCGGGCTGGAAGTAATCAGCATAGCAAATTATGGAATTATTTCCATCTGGAATCGAGCCGGACTGAAGGTCGCCGCCATAATTCATTTCACTTAGTCAAGTGCAGGTTTAATTTACAACTGAGGTGGTGATCTCAGACAAACACAAACATTTGGTAAATTAAATATGAAATTTTATTTTTGGCGATGTCAAAATGTATAATTTAGCTTTGATTCAAGTTTTGTTATTTGATGATCTCAGACAATCATTTAGATGAGCTAAGAATAATTATTTTGGGTTCAAGACAAGCATTTTTAAGGAGATTTAATTGGGCAATTATTTTTTGCATTTGAATGTTGTGGGAGTCCTTAAAAACAAATACAAGGATGTTAAATTTAAAGTGTATATTTTTATTAAATTTTAGTATAATCCTACATACAAAAATTGTTATAAAAAAAAGAGAAAACATGTGTAGGTAAGCAAGGTTTTTGTTATGAAAACATTTGCTTATTTTCAGACTCCGAGTGGCTAACCTTCAATTCTCGAACTTTTATTGTGAAATATATTTAAGTAAAAAGCATTTATCTTGCTAAATTTGTCTCATTCTAGTCTAGTTTAAATTGAATTGTCTGCCTTGTTGTTTTGTGTCTGCAACTCATGAGATTCTTTTGGCATTGAGCTGCTTTTAACTCGAGAATTTTCTGCGAAAGGAATCCTCTCAACGAAGGATGCTCTGAAATTTTACAGACACCATTTCAGTATTTTTGAGGGAAATACATTGAATGAGAGGAGAGGCCTGTTTGTTATTTACCGACAACTTTACGGCCACATGTCGACAACAACCACGGCGAATTGTCATCATAAACAATGTGAACAAAAAAAGCAACAAATTTGTTGCTTAAATTTTTCCCTTTGCGGTTCTCCCCGTTTTTTATGTTTTTGTTGCTTTTTTTTTGTTGACGCGCATGTGTGAAAAATAAGCAAGTTTCCAGCCGGGCGTCCAAGTAATGTGGGGGGTGTGGTCGTCAACTCCAGCGACATCAACGAATTTTTCTGCCGATTTTTTCTTGCCTTTTTCCATTCTGGGCTTTTCTTTTTTTTTTTTTTTTTGTTATTTGTTGTTTGTGTGCGGAAAAGCGCCGCCACGGCGTCTATTTAATGAAGTGCCAGCCCCAACGATTTTTCGGGCAACACACGCCGAGGCTCGACATTTTTTGTGTGTGCGACGCGGCGGGCGGAATAGTGTGAATTTTCACATCAAGTTTGCTGCACTTTTGGGGCCGGCGCAAAGCGATTGCACTGAGCTGAGCCGGACTGAGTCAAGTTGAGTTATCCCGGCAGCAGAAAGGTGCGAACGGGCCCAGTTGACAGGTGGGCGGAAGTCTGGTTGATTTAAGCGCCGATTGAATGGGGTTAGCAGCGGCGGGTTTATGGTTAAGACAGCCCTGGCCTAAGAGGTACTTGAGAGAGGGCTTTAGAGCACTTGAATATTAAGCAGGTGAGACACTAACGAAAAATTCAGTGTCTTAATTACTGGAAGAAGACCGAGGTCGATACAGGAAACAAAGTAAATCGAAGGGTGATTGGTGAAATTAAAGAAACTTCTTTAGTTTTCAGTAAAATGCTTTTAAAATATTTTAAATAAACTTGTTACTATTATTAATCAATTTCATACTCTAATAAAGAAATACCCAGATATATAATCAACACAAGTCTAATCTGCATAAAATAGTTAATATTATTTTAGTCACAATAATGGCTCAATAAGTACGTCAGAATCAAAATAAAACCACTAGATCTTTTAATTAGATTTTTCCCAACATGGCTTATATGTTTTAGGATCTATTTTCTTGAGAGGTTTCCAAATAAATTTTCCTTCCACCCAAAATAGATCACAGCTTCCACCAACAGACTGACACATGTGCGAGATCATTCAGACTTAACCTAAGCTCCCGTTTTAAAGCTATTTAATCCAACATATCGAGGGACATGCCATTCATCCGAGCACTTACCCACGAACACATGTGTATCCAATCACTCGCTGGCCTACTGATGTGCCCAGCTTCGGGTATAATCTGTAATGAAGAGCAAACATATAAATTTAATAAGCTGTCACATAAATTTCCACTCTCTCATGAGCACTTAAATCTATATACTCTATGCTAGCAGCTAGACACACAGCCCGAAAATTCATTCAAGCCGAACACTAAATTAGAGAGAGAGTCAGCGAAAAAACTGAGAACCTAAAAATAGTAGGGAGCGGCCAGGGGCGGGTAGGGGGAAAATCTGAAACAAATTAAATCCACTTAAAAACTGTTGCCAATGGCAAAATGAAAATGTTTTGGCATCTGTTTCGATTTAAAGGATTGAGTGGAAATTGAATACTTTCCCAAGAACGCTAACGCTGACTAAGTGAAAATTAATAGCCGAGAAAACCCACCGAAAAAAATGTGGGGAAGAGGGGAAAACAGGAAAACTTTCACTGGAATCCGTAACGAGAAACTTGAAATGACTTTTTGAACTGTGAACCGTGAACACGGAGTTATCGAAGGGCGCCGCTATGGAGTGAGTGTGTGGACTGTGTGTGCCGCGCTAGACGCATCATAAATATTTGAAAAGTGTCTGTGTAACTGACACGATGATGGTTCCATCGGGGGATCGTCGTCGGACCCATATGCCATATGCCACATGGCAGCTACAACATTTTGACACACTCAAGTGTATGACAGCCCCCATCGTCAGCGCCGATCCGATCCGAAGCGATCCTCAGCTCGAAGCGAAGATGTGCGACAATAAATTTGGAAATTATGAGCATAATTCTTCATTAACAGCGCCTCCGTGTTGCCATTGATAAATTGGAAAACCCGATAGGGCAGAGGCGTCTGCCCGTCCAGCTCCACGACATAAACTTCCTCCCTTCTGCTCCAAGTCCGAACGAAAGTGAAATGTGAACTGCCCACATTTGCTTTCGTTTTACGAGTCGAGTTGGCGGTCTGCATGGATTTTTCGGGTCTGGGACTGGGAGAGCGCGCCAATGGCCAGTGATAAATTGGCGATATTACGGCAGCAGATTATTCAAATTTCTGCCGTGGGCGTTAACCCACAGAAAAGGCATTTGAAGAATGCCAAACCAGGCCAGAGATAGAGCCCCATTTCTGATAGTGCCCGGTGCCCGTGCCTGGGCGATTGTTTGGCATTCAAATTGAAATAACGTGATTTTTGTGGTCCACTGGCTGTTGGCCGAGCTGGTTGACATAGATTTTTCCCTCGCCGGCTATTGTTTGCGGTTTTGCGCAGATTTCTGGGCTTGACTGAATCGATATACGCACTTTTTGTTCGATTTTCTCTATTATTTAGTGGGCGTGGGCGCGACTTTCTGGCAGTTTAGCGATTGTATTGTTTTTTTGTGGCTATTCCAAAGGGAATTGTATGACTTTGACCATTCGGTATTGCAACATTTTTATAAAAGAGAGTTAAATAATGAATGGAAAGCAGAAAAATATTCACTTGAGCATAAATGAAAGTTAAACAAAAAAATATTAAAAACTTTGTAATATTAAATTAAGTAATATAAAAAAGAAAAAATAAATGTTTTCACATCTCTCCCCGACGGGGAATTGAACCCCGGTCTCCCGCGTGACAGGCGGGGATACTAACCACTATACTATCGAGGATGTTGAACGTGGCTCGTCCAAACACATTCATAGCCGCGAGCACAGTTCTTATCTGCTTCGATCGACGAGCGACGAATAAGCATATAAGAGAGATCAAGATCGAGAGAAAAGTGAGAACAAATAAATTAATAAATAAGCTTGTATGAAAAATGAGGCGAGTTCGACCCGCGCCAATGACAATTTTTCACCATTTAATTTACAGATTTTTTTTGTAATTACTGATCTGAATTTTTCACATATTTTATGTATTTTCCAGTGCAATCAATTGATTTTAATGCGTTTCCAGCATAGCAATCGCCGCGGCTGCTCCACTTTATTCGCCGCATACCAGCGACTCGGTCGAAGCCGTTCGTTCTCTCTTGTTTATATTTTTTTTTTTTTTCTGGGGTCTCTAGAGACCAGACCAGACCAGCGAGAGCTGACGTGAAGTGCAGCCGGCAGTGGGGCTGTCCCGCAGCGGTTTCGAAATCATTCCCACCTCATAACGCCGCCCGTTCACTCCAATTCACTTCAATCCGGGCTCCACACGCCGCATGCAACGCGCGCGCCTTTAGCTCGGCTTTCACAGCCCAATTCACTTGCCGCAAAAACCGCAAGGTGCGTTGTTATGCTCGCAACACACACAAAGTTGCTCAAAAGCATTCAAAAGCGAAAAATGCCAGCACAAATAAAAACCCCACAAAGAAAAGCAATTACACAAGCAACATTGATTGCAGCACGATCCATTTCTTCCAAAATCGAAACGAAAAAAAGTCTGAAACGGTATAAGAATATCTTTAACAAAAAAACCCATTAGAACTAACGTCAAAAATAATACAAAAATCCAATATGTTCTCATCCGAAAATATCCCTTGTCTCAGCCCTCAAAAATATAAAATTTAAAAACAGTTTTCTCTACCAATTCTTCAATCAAAATTCTCCTCAAAAAAGTTAAGAAATTCCTCGACCATGTTCCAGAGACGTTGCGTGATCTGTGGCGAGAAGCCGCCGGAGAAGGACGCCGAGGGCAACGAGGCGTATGCGTATCCCAAGACGGAGGAGGAGGCCCGCATCTGGCAGATTAGCATGCAGGCCAAGGGCTGCTGCGTGGAGAGCATCCAGAAGGAGTGCTGCGTCTGCGTGGAGCACATCCCCGACTTCGTGAGGCGCGCCAAGGTGATAGGCAGCAAGCTGAGCGCCCAGGAGCGAAAGAAGGAGCTGCGAAAGCTAGAGTCGGCGGCCGACGACTGTAAGTGTCCGGATGACGGGCCGCCGGGCAAAGAACGGCCCTCGGTGGGCGTCCTGCTCCTGAACGGAGCCTCGCTGCCCACCTACTGCGCCACAGGTCAGTCCTGCGTAGATATGCGACAGCTGCCGGCGGAGGAAGGCGACTCCGAGGCAAAGGTAACTAAACGGATCCATCCCACGGACTCGAACACGGAGATCTTTGTGCTGGAGTCGGGCTTTCAGGACACCGGCGGCAAGTTTCCGGACATTGACGGCACCGAGGTCACCCTGCTGCGCACGCCCATGCAGGAGGAGGAGGAGCTCCAGCGGCTGCAACAGGAACTACAGCAGGTGGAGGCGGACAAGGAGGAGGACCCGAGTGTCAGGTGGGGTTTATATTGTATTCTATTTTAGTCTAAAGATGGGATATAAATCGAGCATACAATTCGCTTTAAGAGGTGCCTTGAATTTACCTTATTTAATAATAACTTTAATTTGTTTGTAACACATATTTGAATAGCTTTTGTCTGACATTAGGTATTCCAATCTCGAGAAGTTCTGAAAACTCGTTTTACTTTGCAAATAACTGAACAAACTAGTTTACCCCGATGCTATTTTTATAAATGCGTAACAGAATTTCCATAAAAGCTTTTTCAGACTCTGATAAAAGCAGAAACTGGTATTTCAGCCACAATTTTCAGACAGCTTACGGTGGAAAAGCCTTTAAACTGTTACAAATTCAACATTGAATGCAATATTGTAAAATTTAAATCAATTTGAACTCAAATTTCCACAGGAGGCCCCGCCACTGCTGCCTGCCCGGCTGCACGGATGTCCTGCTCCTGGGCCGCGGCCCCCACCCGACGGATGTGTGTCCCTGCCACTGCGAGCAATGCTCGAAGCCCTCCGGCGTTCCGGATCCGAAGGAGGCTCCTTGCTGCCGGCCGGAATGCTGCACAGAGTCCCAGGTGCTGCACTTCACCCAGCCGCCGTGCGGGTGCGAGTGCGAGCTGCAGGCGCGTCGGGAGCTGGGAAGGGTAATCAAGACTCAGAACGATCGCATCAAGGAGCTGGAGGAGCTGCTGTGCCGGCAGAACAATATGCGCACTTGTCTGCACCGGAAGCTGGACGAACTGTACTGCGAGTTCGGGCGCCTGGACGACGCGGAGGCCGACGCGACTCGATCGAGGCTCACCTGCCCGGGAAGGGATCGTGGCGCTCCTGATTGCGCCTCTGTACGAGTGCCACCTCCAGAGGATGATGAACCGCGCGTGAACATCCGTCGCTCCAGACGATTCCGAAAGTCGGTCGCCATGGAGCCTTCATCGCTGTCACTAAAACAGCCACCTCCCGAGGAACCAAAAGAGGAGGAGCTCCTGCCCCCACCAGGCGAGCGCGTGCACTGGCTTGGCAAGCAGAGTCCAGAGTCCGTAAAGTGCACCCAACGACCCCCATGGGTCAACGAGGCGGAGGACGACGCGGACACCCTCACACTTCGCAGCAAGATCTCCTTTAAATTTGCGGACGAATCCCACATAGTCCCCCCCACGCCGAGATCCAACGACTCCAACCCCAGCTACACCTCCAGCTACACCTCCGCCTCCTACTCCAACACCAACTCCAGCTACTCCAATATCAACAGCTCCAAGTCCAACGACTCCAGATCCAACAGATCCCGTGCTTGATGTGCCGCCTGTCTGCTGCCCATCCACTCCAGTTCCACTTCCACTTCATCCATATCCACATCCACGTCCACCTGCCTCCTCCGCCTACCGTGTCTCCTGTGCAATCATGCAAATAAAAATATATACTTTTTCCGGCTCTGTGCAAATGTTTTTAACCCAAATATTTTGTAGACATGCAACATTTATGTAGACAGGCTGCAAACAATTTGCAGCAGAGTGAGCGACAGAACACTGAAAGAAGGAATTACTACGAATGTAAAATTTGATATAAATAAAGCTACCTGGTTCCTTCTTCTAGTAATTGATACCATTCGGAAAGTATCTGTAATTTTATTCTCCCTTCAACTATAATTAAGCAAAGCCATCTATTTAATATTATTATGTATTTATTATAATAAAAGTTATTGCAAAGAGTGCTCCTGAAATTCCCAAGTATGATTTCGGTGACATAATAATATATAACTGAAGAGGCGGTTTGCATGGCCGAATCAGCTATAGCCTACTCTGCCTGTGGCTTTATGTGGATTAAATCTTCAGGTTTTTTATTTAATATTATTTTATTATATTAATTAACAAAAATATACAATTTACTTTTGAATTTCTTACAGTGAAGGACGAGACGAGCTGAAACCCAGTCTCGGGCTCAATTCGAACCACTCGAACGCCCCTCGACGGCGACAGCTGCGTGCAAATTGTTGCCATTTTATGGCATTTCAATGCAAACGAATGCAGCTGTCCTCCGTCCCGACGCCCTCTGGACACCCCCTCGACACACAACCCCCACCTGAGAGTGCAACCCCCTCTATTCGCACCGCCCTGCAATTTAGGGAGCAATTTTCGCTTACTATTCTAAATGTTCATAAACACATTAAAATGATAATTAAAAGAAAATTTCGCCCTCTTTCATTTTTCGCACATCAGCGCCAAAGTTAATGCCGCAATGTTGCATCTGCATTATTTATTTATTATGTATGCAAATGCATTTAATTGCATCGCGAAGGGAGCTAGAGAGGGAGAGACAGGAGGAGCTGCTGCGGGCGAGGCAACATCAAACAATTTGCATATTTTAGCATGTAATGAAATTTGTAATAATTCTGCAATTAATTGCGTACGTGTCCTTGTTTATAGCCCACGTAGCAGCGAGCAGGGAGCTGGGAGCAGGAGCTGGAGTCCGGTTTCGTTTTCAGTCTGTGTGGGTTTTTGGCTTTTTCGCCCCCAAGGGCATTGCTGGCCATGGGAGCGCGGACATTAATGTTTACGTTTTGCCTGTGTATAAATAAAGCGAAATCTATATATATTCTTATACATGTATGTATTATGTTGCCTTTATTTAAGCCAGAGGGAGCATTTTATAGGAGCGAGCTTTAATGGGTTCCTTTAATGTTGCAGAGCTCGCAAATATTTGGGAAAACGATTGTAAAACTTAACAAAAAGGGATTCAAAATATAATTTGTTCAATTTGTTCAATAGGAAACGTGTATTTAGAATTTGTTTTTGCTAATTGGTTTGTCTTTTCAATGAGCGAAACTAATTACAATTAAATTAAACAAGTTGTACAATTTATTTCGGTATTATTTGTTATATTTTCTTTGTATTAATAGGGAAGTTAGCTTCATGTATTATCAAACATATATTTCTATATGTGAGCTTTTTTATTGTTAAATATTAATATAATATTAATTACTCCTAGCTTAAAATATATTTTAGCTGAACGCTTTGCTTATCGTTTGATGTTAATGCTAGAAATATCGTTATGTGAGTCGGAGCACATCGATAAAAATACTCCTAATTTGGTCAGAGGTAACGATTTGTAATTGTAATTATAATTGAATCTGCTATTGCCAAAATAAATGTTTAAAAATAGTAATATTTAACAACACACATTTTTTAAACTTTTAGCCACAAAGCAAGACCTTTAATCCTTACATTTGCAATTGATTAACCCTTTTTATAACTGCTACATATATAAATATAGAAAAAAGTTCAATTGAACTCCGGCTTTGTTACTTTCAACGATTCACTCGAAATTGCCACATTTTAGGAGCCCGACTTTGACCTGCACTTGAAACTGCCGAAACAAAACAGAAAACACAATCAATTTTCCACCCCGTGTTACGCCAGAGTCCTGCACGGGGATGCATATCCTTCATTGGCGGCTGCTTTACAATTTGCATGTTTACAAGTAAATTTCCAACATGAATATTTATTTATTTTACCATTGCAGTGCGGCAAACGGAGTTGCTGTTGTTGTTGTTGTAGCTGTTGTTGATGTTGATGGGTTGTATACCTTTGGCTAGGTGTTCGACATGCTCTTGTTGTTTTAATCCACGAGGTCCACCCTCGCTGCAGGTCCACCCAACCCCGTTTTGGTGGATTTTCAATAACAAGCTGCTTCTGCTGCTGCCTTTGCTGCTATGCTGTTGTTGTTATTGGTCATTTTGTTGTTTGTTTTTAATTGTTTTGCATGTTTTCATTTCATTTGCAATCGCCAGAGGAGTGGGAGAGCAGGTTGAGGGGGCAAAATCGACACCGTCATTATGGCGGGAGAAACAGCAAATATTTATGCTCATTTTTATGCTGCTCAGGCTTATAAAATAAAAAGGTATTTAAATTTGAAGATGTCAGCGGCAGATACTTGCCGAATTGCATTCCGTATCCGGCAGATACACAGATACTTTGATTTTCATTTCATTTTGATGTTTTTCAATTATGTTAAGGGTCCCTGACCCGGCTGCTGCCAGTCCCCGTCCGATATTGTTTTCATTTTTATTTAGCTATTTTTTTCGGCTGTTTTCTGGCTCCTGGGTTTTTGTTTGTTTTTATCCTGCAATTGTCTGGACTGGCAGACAGACAATAGATTTCAAGGATGGTTTCATTTCAGCTGCGTCCATTTGTGTTTCATTTTCATTTTCCTTTTATGGCTTGCAATAATCATTTGGCGTTAGAAGAGAAGCGGAAGCACAAAAGCGAGCTGTGAGCAAAAGGGAAGCCCCGGTCGCAAAAAGGAAAAGTGCCAAAAGGAAAGTCTCATAAAATTAGTAGCAATGACTTTAAAATGCCATGTTTTGCCGAACTCACTGCCATTCATTTTATCCATTTTTCCCTCGCTCCGATTTTTCTCCTTATTTTTTTCTCTCTGTTCTTTGATGATGAGTTTTTCATTAGTTTCGCGCCGTTTGAGGCTGCCAATTAAAATGGAAAGAGACAGAGGCCGGCCAGTATTGGAAAAATATCTCGACATTTCTATACACATTTGTATAAAATGTTATATATACTGGGGCACTGAAAACAAATTCTCTTTTATGGGGAACAAAAAAATTAAAATTCAACTTAATATTCAGTTAAGTTGCATTTTAATTTTTACATATCTTTTAAATCGAATTTTGATATGATGTTTTATGCAGAAAATATATTAAGAAATAAACCTTAGAGAAAATCGAATATTTATTATGTTATTTATTACATTTTTCTCAGTGCTTAGCTAGGCATGCCATCATGATGATAAATGAGCTAAATGTTAGCTGAACAGAAATGCGTGCTAAATGTTATAATTGCCGCCATTCATTCGAGTTAACGGATCGAGGAGAAGGGGCGCCTGAGCACAATGGTCCGAAAACTCAATTTTTATTTGCCATATGCTATTAAAATAAAGATAAAGACTTGCAAATTTGCACATTTAATTATTCAAGGGTATTTCCAAAGGCTGGAAGTACACACCAATATAAATATTCCACTTATGCAACTTATGTAATGTTATTTTAGGTATTTCGATTTAATTGTTGAATTTACATTATTTTATTGAATGACTCCACATTATTCCCACATCATTGGAAACTTCTTTCCGTTATTTTTGATAATTTTGCATTTTCTTTTTATGAATTCGTCGAAATTCAGCAACTGAAAACTGACTTTTTGGGCCAAGCAAAAATGCCCCCTCCCCCCACACATGGATTTCAACTGAAAACTTAATCAGGTCTTAGCTTGGCAATTTTTTGGCAATTTTCTGCACTGCTCAGAGTATATAAAGGCGATGTCGGAAAAACAGTCACAATATAGTATATTTTCTGCCAACATGAAGTGCATCGCGATCATCGTCACCGTCTGCCTGCTGGCCCTCATTGCTGCAGGGAAGGAGGAAATTATGCAGGGCCCATCCTACGGATATCCTTACTCCATTCCACCCTATGCTGCTCCACCCTACGCATACCCCTATGGCAGCATGCAGTACCCCTCCTACTGATCCAGGAATGGTCCATTTTATCGATGATGAAACGCAAATATATAAACAAATATATAATTATTATTAAAATATATATGTAAATCGGAGTAATAAGACAACAAATAAAGTTTAAACCTCTTTAACTTTTATGCCTGGCGCATTATTTAAATTCTGTCATAAATTTCCTCATAATTTGGCAATTTCCCATCCCCTTCCTATTGAGTTTCCTGCTCCATTTGAACACAGGCAAACTGCTCTAAGAAAATAAATTCAGTTTTGTGTTTTTCCTACGCTTTCTTCTCACATTTATCTCGCAAAATGCGAAATTGCGCAACAAAAATATATATGTATATATGTGTATCGGGGAAAAAAATACCGGAGAGCCAAAAAAAACCCTTGAGAGGAAAATAGCCGGGGACCCTGAAGGACTCGTCGCACACACACGGAACAATAAGGACAAGGACGGCCGAACGGAACTGAAGAGCAGGCAGAATAATAGTCAATAAAATATTTGCACGAACCAAAAATCATTCAAGCGCATCTCGGGACTTTTATTTCAATACAATCCCCCGATATATAGATACGGTAAGGGGTGCAAAAAAGTGGCCAAGGCCCAGGCATTGAAATAACATTTGGCGAGTACAAAAAGTCCTTCAAGTGCAGCAGCAGCAGCAGCAGGAGCAGCAGCATTGGCCAAAAGAAAGATGACAGGCGAGAGGAATCTAAGAAAAATAAGCAAGGGTGCCACAGGTCCTGCCTTCGGAAAAGTGGCAACAAAAAGAATGAAAGCACAGAAAGGGAAAACAATTTTCAATGTTTTTGCTTCTAGTCGACGGCGCTTTATTCAATGCCGGGACGAAAAAAACACTTTGGGCTTTGATACTTTCAGCCACAAAAATTTTTACCCATGACTGGACAACAGTAGCGGCAAAAAGTGTTCGACCTTTACGGCAAAACAAAGCAGGAAATGGCTGCCAGGATATTGACAATAGCAGAGGCGGTGGCTAGAGGGCGTGGCCGAGGCCGAGGCTGCTGTGCATCGAGTGTAAAGAAGGCGGCGACAACCCTGGCTGCCACGGAGTAAGCCCAGATAAAGGGAGTTAGAGCGCATCTCTGGAGCCATGGAAAAGTTGCAAATGTACTTCCTCCACTTGTGGATCCTTTACTTACTGAAGCCCCAAGAATTCCACCCACTCCAATACATTATACGCCCCTCTTTAAACACTTGAGCTACTTATGGACATTTTAGTTAAATTTTATGGCGATTTCCGCTCATGGCCTCAGATTTCAGTTTGCCAATCTATTGAAATTGCGGTCGAGCACCGAGGGAAAAAAGGTCAAACACATTAAATTTATAATGCGATTGAGAGAAAGAAGAAACGTCCGCAGTAAGGACGAAAGTGGGCGTGGTCCCTGACTCTGTGCGTGGGAGAGAGCCTTAAGTAGGTCAGTTTTGTCTGTCATAAAATGCAATTGGAGCGCATTAAAGTGCCCCGCGACTCGCAAGTGAAATGTCAAGTTGTAAATAAGCAGGACAGGCAGGCTGAGAGGCATAAGAGGGGACAGGCCAAAGGATCCGCGATGTCCTGCGTTGGGCGTTGGCGTCAAGTGTCGAAATGACCCAAAAGGCTTGACATTTGATGGCTGATGGCGCTGATGTCACTTAAGCCCGAGGATGTTCAAGGAGATGGTGGCTAATGCCCAATAAAACTATCCCTTTTTTTATGTTTTAAAGGGTTTGAAAGTGTTTTAAGAAAGGGAAACTGAAATATTTTATTACATATTAAATTGCATATAAAATGGATTATAGAGGATTATTATAGAGCTTTATTTTTATTTATCATAATTTTTAAGTCACTTTTTTCACCTACTGCTTTCACCTACACTTTTCAACTTTAAATTTTCAAACTTTTGGTAAATGTTCACCCGTAATTTGAATCAGTTATCTGGTCGCTGTCTGCACTATCTTCACACTTATGTGCACTTCCCGCCACTTTCGGGCCTTTGTTACTATGCAAATGGCCAAACATTTTGGCTTAAAAGCTTTGTTACGACCACCGCCGAACCAAAGCGCGCTTCGAGTCTAGACGTCTGTTTAGCCACTTCAATTTTTGGCCCGGAAAATGGGAAATGGGAACTGGGCGTGGGCATCCTTCCACATCCCTGCCCCTGACCCCCTCTGAGTTACGATTACGGCCACAATGATGATGATCCGGCCGGAAGAGTCCGCCCCGTAATTGATATTCATATGCAGCGCGATGCCGTTTGCTTGCATCTCATTAGCGGCAGTCGCTGAATCCCGCATTTATCCTTATATGTACCTGGCTCTTATAAATAAGCACATAATCAGGCGACAAACGTAGCTCTGGCCGTCGCCGTGGCTGTGGCCCTGCCACGTGCATAAATAAATAAATAATCTGCCGCAATTACCATAACTTGAGCTGACATCTCCACTAGGCAGGGAGACTAGGAGACCTTCGCCTCAGTGTTATGACTAACTTGGCTCTCTCCCCTCCGCGGATGCTGCTCAACTGATGATGATGTCAGTCGCCGGCAGAAGCAGCAACAGCAGCAGCAGCAGCAGTCAATAAACATAAATATCGGGCTGTAGAGGCGACTCGTAGAGCGACCCTCGCCTCGTCGTTAAGTGTTCGGCTTTATGGCCCAAACGGGGCGAGAGAATTGGCGGCCGGGCTTGGACTTTAATTAGCGCCTGGCCTGACAATTAAATAATATTTTCGCCAACTCACAGCCGGCTCATCCCCACGCTTCCCGGCTCCCCGGCTCCGCGGCTCATCGCTGCCCCGCCTGTGAAGCCGCCGACTTGTTAACTCGCTGCCTGACAGTCTGCCAACAAGTTTTAATTACAAGCCAAACGACGGAGCAGAAATACGAAAAAATAAAAATAAAAAAGGAAGGAAAACACTGAAAAAAAGACAAGTAGGAAAAGTAGGAGGTGTTTTTGGGAAGACTGGCTAATACCTCGTTAAGAAAGCATATCAGAATTATTTGTAACAATTAAAAAATATTAAAAAAGATAATAAACCTGCTTTCTTGTCAATAAAATATGGTTTTAGTTTATTATATAATTTTCAGTATTTTCTTAATATAAATCAATAAATAAGTAATTAATTAACCAAGTTCCTCGCTGGTTTATGTTATTTATAGACTCAAAATGTACGGTTATAATATAATTTTGTTTAACATAAATTAAGCTCAGTTCTGTAGTTATTTTCCATAGTAAATTGTAGGCTCCACTGATTTTAATGACATCGTTAACGTTAATGGCAAACTGAATACCGTATTTATGTTAATGCCCACAAAATAATTATATTTAATACGTTGCTGACCTAGTTTAATTTGAAGTCGAAATGTATTTGAAAAATGTGAGTAATTCCTACAATGTCAGGGCAATAATCATGCCTGGAGCTACCCAGTATTTTATCGGGCTTGGGGACAAAAAGTGTCGCCCGGCCAGTTAGTTTTTGATAGTCGTTGGCTTGTTTTAATGACTCCTCCTGGCCTGCAGCGGCAGCATCGCAACTTCTTTTTTACGACTGTATGCAAATATTTTTTCAACACATTTTATGGCTTGTGATTGTTATCCGACTCTCGGTTGGTAGTCGGTTTTCCAAAGCTTTTGTTCAGCTTTTATGCGTTCTCTAGGAGCACACCGAGTGTGTCCCTTCTCGGTCGGTCAGTCCATCTCCATTGGCGATGACACATTTTTGATTTGTCGCTAATTTGAATTTGAAAATGAATCGAACGACAAACGGCAGCCCTTTTATTTATCTATTTATTTATTTATACCACCACGATCAGAATTTATGACAGTTCGGGCTGGTTTCGCTTTGATTTTTATTCTCGATTCCCCCCGGGTGTTGATTGGCCGCCCGACATATTGACTTGCATTTTGTCAATGGCGTTTTGGCTCGTTTGATTCGATTTTGATGAAGGTCGTTTCTATTAGCGCCCATAAAATGACGGAAATTCGGATCACATTCGACCTTCTGCCTTCCCGGCATTGATTTTGGGCTGATATTCTAGGGCTGAAATATTTTTGGGGCCACGCGGAAGGGGAAGGTTTTTGGACACTGAAAAGGTTCAAATTAAATTGAAATTGTGTAACAAACTGGACTTAAAAGAATGCCAGGAAGTGTGGGAAAATGTGTGCTTTTTTGGTCAATTTAATTTCTATTTATTGGTATTTAATTTAGAGTGTTGAGTAATTAAATGGAAATGTTGTACCTATTGTCTGCATTTACATTTATTATACAATGAATAATCAATTCGGCATTTAATTTTGTTACCTTTCTGGGGAGTTTATATATTTGGTTAATGAATAACATATTGTTTTAATTTAATTATTTATTTTATTGATGTATGATGTACGCTATTATAATAATAATTTAATGTTTACAAATCGTATCCAACTGAAAAGTCCTCGTGAATTAAAAAGATTTCTTTGTTGATAATTAAATTCAATTAATTAATTTTAACTCCACTCTTAAGTATCGACCTCATTCCGCCCCTTCCCAATTATTCCAACCACCTTTCCGGTGGTCTCTCCAATTAGCCAACGAAAACCTGAACCCAATTCGCAAGGTTTGCTTTATCGAGTGTATCTGGAGTGGAAAACAGCCCAAACACTCGCTGCAATTTAAGCAAATATATGCAGACACTGACTCAAAAAAAAGGCGCACACACGCCGCTGCCACGTTGATGTGGCAGGGAGGCGGCGCAAGCGATAGCCCAGACAGATACCGATACTCAGATACAGATACTTTATGCCGTACGTGCCAAACAAAACGCCGCAGCCACTGACCCATCCAGTTATTGAAATGCAAAAGCCAAAAGGAAAATTGCAGTAGCCAAGACCATTTTCCACGACACGCAGGCAGGACGGGAAAATGGGCGGGGAAAATGGTATGCAGTATGCAGTATGCAGACAGGAACATGGCTGGGACCCATGTGTGTGCATGACTCGGGAGACCCGCGATCGCAGTCGGACTCGGATTCGGATTCGGGACCTGGACGTGGTCCAGGATTGCATTTCTAATGTGCATTCGTTGTCCGCCGTCAATCCATTAAAAACTGTTGCAGCGACAACAACAAATGTGGCACGTACGCTGCGCAGTTTGGACTTCTTGGCTCTCTTCTCGGCAGATAACATTTGTATTTAAAAGACACTTTACGGATTGCCTTTGAGCTCCGGCGAACCGGTCTCCTCCGGCGCGCCGCCGAGTGTTTGCTGTGCAGCCATTTGTAGTTTATCGGAGGCGAATCTTGAAGTACCGCCCGGTACAGGCCGCATGTCAAAATGTCAATTTTTCGTTTCGGTTTATATTTTTTTCTCCTTTTTCCCCGACTGTGTGGCACGTCCTCGGCCTGTGGCATGCAAAGTTGCCACATGTTGCGTAAACTAGTTTCGTGAGTCGTGAGATATATCACCTGAGTGCCGTCTAACTGCACTTGCAGAATTTGTATATTTTGTGCAGCGATCCCAGGCACTCGGCCTGTCATGTCTCTCTCATGAATTTGGCTATGATCGGTGGCCCGAATGGCCGGGAATACGAGTATGTGTGGCTTGTTCCCGCGGAAAACGTGTCGAACAACTGTTTTTGGACAGCCGAGATGCCATTATATCGGCTGGGAATTGAGTTTCTGGCGGAACTTACCCTTATTAATGCGACAGGTTTCTTTTCGGCAAAGTGTTTGGTTCCTGCAAGAAAATATATAAAATAAATTGGTTAGTAATTTTGATATTATTTTTTAAAAATGTATATAACAAAATCTTAAAGATTCTGATGCCAATGCCAATAACTCCCCCTTATACCTTGATTATTTCCCCTAATTTCCTAGAAACTAATCCAGAAATAGCAACTCAAAGCAATTAAACTCGAAAGGTTAGAAAATCTCAGCCCCATCAATTTCTTAAAAGCACTCGCTTATTGTCCAGGTCCATCTTTCTGGGAATCCCACCCACCTGGAATCATTTTGCACGCCATGATCCGCCAATCCGTTGAAGACGTCGTTGATTACCCTTGGAGCCAAAGGCAAAAATAAACTTTATTACTCAGTGTGCCGTGTGCCGCTTGGCTTTGAGAATTTCTGGCAGTTTTTGGCCATTAATGCAAAGTTTACTTCCTCTTCGTTTTTTGCGGGCATAATTAAGCGCACTTTTAAATATTTTAACCTATGCTGTGTGTGTGCTCTTGAATCGTAAAAATAACTGGAGTACCGCCGGGCCCATAAAAGCGACGACATTGGACCACCCAAGACGGGGCCTGGGTGGGAAACTCTACCATGATATGCGTGTGCCAAAAATAAATAAAGAAGAACTGAGGACGAAAAAAAAGGTCAACAATTTTATAGCCATTTCCCGCTTAGGTTTCTAGGTGTTAAATATTAAATACGCCCAGGAATCGGTCTCTTTCTCTTCTGAGCAGTCGATAAAATCGGGCGCCTCCTCGGAGGCCCAGGGGTTGCGTGTGCTCCGACTTATCGTGCTCACAGTTCGCTTGGTTTTCCACCATGATGACATTTTAATAGCTTAGCCCAATCCTCAAGGCAGGCGAAAAAAGAAAGGCAAACTGCGCAAAGGCAATAAGAATATTTTCCGTCCTTTTACGAGCACTCATTAAACATTGAAACAATGACGAAAGCCCAACACTTTTCCTGTATTTTGTCCTGCCAGGGTTGCCACCTCATGCGAGTACATGCCCCGGCGGAAACATAAACAAATTTCCCATTAATTGCTTAATTTTCCTAGCCCTATCGGAGCAGCTGCACAGTTCAGCTTTAAGGATTCATTACAAAAGCAATTAAAGACCGAGCAACAAGAAAAACCTTATTTTGCGGACCAAAGTAATTTAATTAGTTCAGGTTTGAGGGGCTGCAGGCGGCAGAGTAAGCCATTTAGGCCCTGTCTGGGCTCCTTTGGTTAGTTAGACGCGCCAAATGAAATCAGACTTGAAGCGAGACAATGTTTAATAACGCCATACGCATACACACACCACTTCTGGCACAACAAATACCGAAGAAAGGTGTGCGAAATGTGTGGGAATAAGCTCCGAAAATATTTAATGGAACATTCGTACATTTTTGGGTACATTATAAGTAGCTTTATTGCGGCCGCTGTGGGAGGAAAATCTTTGTGAGCTTCTTTTTAATAAAATATGAATATTTCAGCAGAACCTTGGTAAGAAAATAAATATGTAATGTTCTTTAAGAGGTTTTGCAAGTAAAGAAAAATAAATTGAAAAGCTTTTCATTGTTTAATTAGTTTTGCTGAATTTGTAGATAGAATGTAATACCTATTTGTACTACATAAAAGCTTTGCCTATAATGTTAAAGCATTTCATTGTGAACTTATTTTGTTATAAAAAGTGTTGTGTCATTTGGTGTCATTTTGTTTGTTGTTGTTGGTTTATACTTTAAAAAAGAAACACTGAATTAAATACATATTTAATTATGAAGGATTACAAGAACATCAAGAGATAGAACTTTAATTTATTTATTTTCAAGTGCAAATATTAAATAATATTAAAAAAAGACACACTAACGAAAATATACACAAATGACGGCAGTCTTTTACTAGATTTAGCTTATGTCGCACACCTTCACCCCAATGGCCTCTATGAGGAAGTGACAGAAGTTTGTCGTTGTTTTTTCCCCCTAAATGTCATTGACTCATACACGTAACATAGAAAGAGAAGGAAGAGGAGTGGGACTGAAACAGAAACATAAAATTTGCGGCAATTTCTAGGGCGTCGTCATCGCCGGTGTCGTCTCGTCGCGTTCTGTAGGTGACTTTGGCTGTGCGGCATATAAATAAATATTATATTACCCTCGGCGAGGAGGAAACCTTAGACCCGCGACACATCGCCCTCCCCTCGTCGTGTGTGCGTGTGTCTCTCCCCGGCTTTTGTTTGCCTGCTGAGTTGTTAATTAAATATTTACTCTGCTTATTTGCAAAATGAATAACTTTAGCATTTTATTTCACATGGCGCAGTGTACATGGGTATTTCTCACTCCTTCTAATTTCCAGGCATTTTCTGTTCTAGGCCCACTCTCTGGTCTTTTAGCACATTTATGCTTGACTTCGGAGACACTTTAAGTTCGCCTTTGGCTTCGGATTTAATTGCCTTTCAGCAGACTTGGAGACTTTAAGTACACTGGCGAAAATAGAGCCTATGCTTGGAGAAAAGTTTTCTTGGCATAAGTATTACTCATAAGATTCAGAAACTAGGCTGCAAAACATTTGCTATTAAGAAAATGTTGAATAGCCAGGAAACCACTGTAGAATGAATACAATATCATTTTTTGATAAAAATAGTATTTATTTCTGTGCCTCTATGAGTCTCTACAAATATTTTAAATTAAATTAAATTAAATATAACAGAAACTATGTTTTAAGAGCTATAAAAAGCAACTCCCTTTTTTATTTTTCTTCTCTGTTTAGAAATAAAGTCCCAAGCGGAGTCTAAAGATACTTGCAGACTTTAGCTTTATATTTAACTTTAGTTAGTCATTCCACGAGTTGATCTCACCCATCCATCCACAAATTACATCATACAAATTCTCTCACAGCCTTCTAGCGACAAAAGCTTAAAGTCGCATTTGCATTCAACTTTCCGTTTTTTCTCACACATTTTTTAAATTTATTTATTTACTGTTGAGGCATTTTGTTACGCTTCACATTTACGTGCTGATTGCTCACAAAGAGCGAAACTTGTTTTCGCCAAATGCCATTCAAATACTCGCGCTCGGAGTATGAATCTTGGCCCGAACTAATGGCTTCATTTTGTTGCTGTTTCTCCCCTAGCTGGCTTTCCGTCAAGGTGAGTCCGACGAATTTCAAATATTTCAACAGCTGATGCTCCGCTCGTCCATGCTCTGAATGCGGAGTTTACCCCAGAGAACTTTGCATAATTGATTAATAATTTTGTTGGACAGGTGGCGCCCCCCGAGCGACCACGCCCCTTTGGAGACGGACACAGCCGCCGCCCCGGCAGTCGTTAAATATTCAAATGAACTACGAGGCGACCGCCTTAACCCATTAATTAGCCCGACATGAGCACACATTAGATAAATGTTGTGAAACTTGATTAAAAGCAAACAGTTCGAACAGTTCGCATTGGAAAAATTTCACTCTCCCGCCTTAAAGGGCTACGGATTCACCGATAGAAATTTCTATAGATAGAGATTGAGAGATATAAAGGGGTACGTCACCCCTCTCGTACAAGAAACTTATTATTGATTTTACTTACATTCGAGTTTTTGCTGATTTGTTGTTCATTTTGTTTGTTTGGCCTGGGTTTGCTGCTTGTTTGCTTGTTTGTTTGTTGATTTTCTGTTTGCTTGACTCGAAAATTATTTGGGTTAAACCAACAACAACGACAACAACGCCAAGCAATCAATGCAATAGTCGAAGCCCATAGACAAGACTGAAAATGGGACTTTGAAGTACTGGTTATTTCCAGAGATTGCTTCCTGGTATGAACATTACTTTCATAACATTATGAAATTCAAACTTTATTCAGAGGAAGTGCAAAGTTGAAAACTTAACTCGAGAGACTCGAATGCAAATGATGAACGGCGAGACACTTAAGACTTTAATCGCTGGATAGTCAGATCTTGAAACTAACTCTTTGGAAATTGTTTTCTTCATTTAATTAAATTGTAGATTTATTAATTCAATTTTTTATTAATTAACTTTAGCAAATACTTTCCTTCTACGTTAAAGTTAGTCTCACTTTGTCACATCGCTACCACGCTTAAACCTGCACAGTTCCTCGTTAATAATCCCATTAATTCGTCTTCAAACACCTGACTAATCCAATAAGTTGTTCAACTTGCCAGGGCCAACTTTAACCACAGGAACTTTAACAGGAGGCGAGTTAATTTGTCGCAGCCGAAACTAGCTTATAAGTAAACAATGAACATGTCAACGAAACTTAACAGAAAATTAACTGGGTAAACACGGAAAGAACCAGAAAATATTTGCTTAATTAACTGGCAAAACTTTCGGGACAAAGGACACATTGAGGCGGATGGAAGTGTATGCGGGCGTGGGCGTGGGAACCCCTTTTATTAAAAGGATAAATTCTCACAACGTGGCGTATGCGCAATTAACATTTATGGCAATTAATTATACGATTATGCATACACCGTGTGGCACGCCGCCTGGCATCAACATAAGCAGCCCGATGTCTATTTCGTTCTGCCTCTTAATGAAGGCATCAAATCCGAGGGCGACAAAAAGTTTACCAGCCCGGTGCCCCTTGCCCCCAGTCCCACCTCTTAGCGTTTTCGGTAAGCCATAATTATGGGTAATCAAACAGTTTTATTCGATGCTCTAACTAATGATCTTTTTGTCTAGGCTTCAGCGGCAAGGTCGAAACCCTAAACGAGCCATTCAGAGAGAGACTTGAGACTTTAATTAATCGTTGTATCGCCATCAACTCTGATTAGCCGCACAGACCGAAAATGCTGCCCCCGAGGCAACTCAATCTCGTTAATTGATATGCAAAATCAAATGGCCACTAAATGGTGCGAACTGAGAGAATTACGCACAAGTGTTTGGCCAGGTGAAGGTTTCAGTGCTTTTCCGAGAAACCAGGCCACCAGAGTTCGATGAACCGAGAGTTGGGCGAGTCGAACTGGGAATTTATTTGCAAGAAAATGCAAAATGACACTTTTAAATGGCTCGAAGAACTTAATTTAATCGGAGAACAAAGTGGCCACTGTAAGGTCCAATTAGTAAATATATAAATACGAAAGAGTTATGAATTTTCCTCAATTTATTTGCCATGCTTTTAATACCCCCATAGTTCCGCAAAGCACTGAAAATTGAAATAAAAGAAAAGCGTTTTCATTATCGCATATACATAGCCGTATATATTCCCATGCCTGCTCCGATGCCCCATCTCAAACAATTTGTTTTGACATATTTTTGCTCGACTAGGCAGAATTGTTCAAAACACTGAGAGAGAATGGGAACGAGATTCTGGCAGGGGCAGACAGAGGTACAGAGATAGAAAGCTAAATCATTTTGTTGAGAACGTTCTTACAGATTGCGGTTGGGGCTTTTCTTGCTCGCCGTCGCCTGACACGCTGATAAAGCAAATTTTTCGGAGTCCCTCTGCCCCGAGTATCAATAAACCCATAAATTTAAAAGAGCCACCACACAAAATAAATGTAAATATATATATAAATTTGTTGTTGTCAGCCCATTTTCATATTTATTTCCCAGCTCGAGCGACGCTTGCTCTGGTCTATGCCCAGACTTTTTGTGGGCGTCAACTATGCGGCCACAACATCGCATATATCCATCCATCTATCTCTATTCGTCGTATATGTTTCTTCTAACTTTAAATTTTTGCATATCTGTCGTAAATTGCCTGCCTCTGTCCACGGCCCGATCTCGGTTTTATGGATCATGTTCTGTTTGTCGTCATGCTAGTTTTTTCTGTGTTTAGCTATTAAATGGTTTCACATTATATTAATGGATTTTTACTGTTCAGCACGCTCAGAGCTAGTATATATATTTTTTCTGAATTGTTTACATTTTGACAGTCGGCACAGATGTTTCATTGGGGAACTTGGGCTGTCTGGCCATGAAAAAATACGAAAACATATGAGCTTAGTTAATGCGAAATCAACTGAACGATTAGCTTTTAGGCAATATGAGTTCATTAATCAGTTTGGAAGCTAATTTGGGGGTACTAAACTTGGGAATTTGGGAAAATGATTCATTTAACATTATGATTATTTTTCCCATCTTGTTTTTCCTTAAAGTTATCTATCTCTCTTTCTATCTATTTGAATCTTAAGGCCCTCACTTCTCCTGAAGAACTGTCAATCAGTTCTGTCTGCCCAACAACGAATTCTTTCTTTATGGGGCTTATCCTATCTATAAATTATTTCTACATTATGTCCCCCAACCCGGCTTGTGTGACCAAGAGACGAGAACAGTGAGTAAAGTCAGCTTTGCTGTCTTTTCCTTTTTCAGTTCCTCCGAGCTGTTCCTCTGAGCGAGCTGCCTTTGTTCCGCTGGGGAAACCACAAATATTGACCAACATTCAGGGCCCATAAATAAGTAAACAGTCCATTAGCTCCCCCGTCGGCCAACTACCAATTTCCATGGCAGCAGCGGCGGCAGCAGCTTGCACAACAGCTCCGCTCCAGTGCAGCGAATTACCTTTGTGTGGAAAATCAGAAATCGAAGCCAAGTCACACCCTATCGAGGCATAGATCCAGAGTTCCCCAAGTGCCTTTATCTTATCGTTGGCGCCTTATCGCCGAAAGGTAAACAAGAGATAAGAGCGGCTGCCACAGGGCGAGCGACTCAACTCATTTGCCAAATGACGCATGGAGACAATTATTGGGACACGGAAAATGAAAATGGAAAGCGGAATTTGGTTTTTATGGTTCATCAACCGGGGCTAAGGTAAATATAAACATGCAGGCATAGAGAGCATTACGGAAATAGGTCAAAACTATAAGAGGGAATTCACGATTATGGACATATTAAGAATTAAAAATTAAGTATAAAAAATGATTTTTTTCTTTCACAAGCTAAATCCCCAGAAAATTCAAATAAAAATGTTCACCAGATGTTCTGAAGTTAATATTAATAAGTATATCGATTATTTTATTATAAGAAAAATATTTTTAGACAATTCAAAAGCCTTTCTCTCTCTTTCGTCATCGAAAGGTGACAATGTCACGTTCAAACAGCTGTTGCCAGCTTTTCCCATCACCTTTCTCCTTGCATTTCCCGCACCTGATCTTAAAATGATTTCGGGGGACTGGGTTAATGTAATACCCGGGGCATATGGCTCCCAAAAGCCGCCAGTCCCATTTTTAATTGCTGATACGTGAGCGAAATTGTAAAGTTACGGATCGAAAAAGAACATCCGCTCCCAGCAGAGTCAATTATGCTAATTAAATTTATGATTGAGCCGATAGTTATGGGCAGGCACATAATGCCCATATAATGGGGCAGGTTCTCTCGCAGTTCGATTCAGTTCATTCGCAGTTTGTTTGTTGATTTAATTGCGAAATATATAGATATTTATTTTTAATGGACCTGCCTTGGCCACGGGGTCTGGTTATTAAAATAGAAATTGCTTTGACTTTGGCTCAGATCGCTCAAAAATACAACAAAAAGGCAGAAACCAAAACAACATAATTGACGTTGTAAAAATGTTTTGATTCCAAGCGTAATGGTGGTCATTGCGGGGAAGTTATATTTTTTTTCGGACGTGTAATTTGGGGTGATTTTCCTCTGGGGTTATTAGAGTTTCAAGTATTCGGGTTGGCATCATAAATGTCAAGGCAGCAAAATGTTGTTTGCCAAGAACGATGGGGTTGGCGGATAAAATGATTGTGATGGTGGTGGGATTAAAATTTGGCAAAGTAAATAGGGGTTACACAAATGTCAAAAGTATGGTTCTACTGGTTGTTAAGGTCACAGATCTAAAAGTAAATAAGTAAGCAACGATTATTTTTAAAGGTAATCGCGGTAAGTGCCTCATTAGCAATTAATTTTGTAATATTAGGTTTTTTCTATATTGTAAAATATGTATGATATAGCAGAATTTTTAATTAATTTTAAATTGAACTTAGCTTATTTCCAGCTTTCCGAAAATAGTTCTTGAAATATTTATAAGGTCTCAGAATATTCCGAAATAATCATAAATTATTTTTTTGCTATTAATCTAAACTCTCTCATTATTGCTGATCCATATTTCCCGCTCTAATTTTTCACAGTTCAATTAGTTTTTCCAGCCTCCCAATCTACGTTTACCGCTAAAATTACACCATCGCACACAGCTCTTGAAAATATTACCTAACATTAGCCAACATATTTTGCCCAATTCTTGCACAACTTTCCCTAATCGCATTAAACGGAAAATTCTAACCGAATTTCGGGCCATCGCAATATGTTTTTGTTTACGTCTATCGGTGGAAGACATCATCGCGGCGTCAATAATTACAGCATCAAACGAATCGGAATCGTAGATATATATATTTATATAGCCCGGAGAGAGAGAGAGAGAGTGGTGAGTGGGCCCGCATCTCGCGAGTTTTCCCGGTTTTTGAGGCAGGCACGCCACATGCTTTTTAACCTTGATTAAGTTGACGTTCTAATGATGCTGCTAATGGCGGCAATGAAGCTCCTAATGACGATGCTACTGATGATGACGATGCTACTGATGCTGCGGATGGGAGTGGGAATGGGGCAGCCGAAGATGCTGCCGCAACATCATTAACAACATTATCAACAACAACAGCAGCAGCAGCAGCGGAGGAGAAAAGTTCTCGGGTATTTTTTGTTTTAATTGCCGCCTGGCACTTAGCTAATGTAATTTATATTACATTTTGCTGCTGCTCTAAAAGCTTTAAGTAGCTAAAAAACAAAAAAACAAAAAGGAGAACAACAAAAAAGTAGCGCCGAAGTGCAGCATCAGTGGAGGAAGACACCAGAGGAGGGGAAGACGGTTGTAAAAAGCAGAGTGGGAGCCGAAGACGTAAAGTTGTGTTTATATTTACCTAACATTGTACTTGAAAGATATTTTCGTTTCTTTTTCTCGTGGGGCCCACCACCTACCTCCCTTGTTTGTTTATCTAATGGCTAAAATATATTTAAGCCGTAAAATTCGTAGCTGTGAGATGGCTAAAAGCTGCCGCACTTCTTTCTTCCAGCTCGCCTCTTCTCCGTTTTATTTACAAAAGTCATAAATACCTTCGGAGCTGTGTGCAGCGAGAGAGAAGAAAAGGTTCGGACGCCTCTCGCAGACACATCCGTAGCAGATAAAGTCTCGGGCCTAAAAAGTTGCTATATTTTCAATTTATGTTAAGAGAGACGGCGACCAGCTCACCTGCCTGTTATCTTAAATGTTTTTTCCTGTTGGTAATTAAAAAGTTTTCTGTTTCAGACCCAGTTAGAGCCCCCTCTTGTCTGTTTCGGCTAATGCAGGTTGGCCTTGGCATTTTCGTTGGGATGAGTTTCGGGGAGGGGAGCCTGATAAGCCAGCAGCCGGGAGCTTTAAGCGGTAGCTGGCAATGAGCGGGGTTTGCTTTAAGATTTCGCTGCGAGGTTCTTCTCAAAAGAGATAATGAAGGTCACTTTTAGAATAGATTGGGGGTAATAAAGATAAGCCTTATACCGAATGATGTCTTAGTAAGTCTGACTATTTTGCTCGAAGCTTACTTTTGATTTTAAGTCATCTGCAGTAATGTTAGCCACTTCTTTATTCTTTATCGAATAACGTGACTCTAAAACACTATTGCTATCATAATTAGAGCAGATTGTTGGCCTGGGACCCATCAAGCTAGCGCCACAGAGCATACATGTACAACTCTCAATTTGGTTAATTTTACAGAAAATGTTATTAAATTTGAAAGAATTTTCCTCCTACAAAATATTCGTTAAGAAAACCCTGCCTGCACTACTTTAGGTTCCTATTCCAATACCAAATTCCCCGAACTAGGGTGCATCCCAGCGTCTTAGCTGTTATTCCAGCTCACGTCTAACCCATTCCCACCTGGTCCACGACGACATTCCCCAAAAGTGTCAACAAGGAAGGCCTACAAGCCCGAGCCCCACCTCGTTCATTCATAAAGATTCACATCTCCATAAGCAGGCAGGCTAACACGAGTCCAGGCAGCACCTAACAAGTTCTCGGAATGGCACAAAACCTCAAAAGTTCTTTAAGTTTTTCGCTCTAACGAAACCTGTTCCCCAGACGGAGAGGAGGCCCCAAAAGAGACGGGCACTGGCACTGGGACTGGGACTGGGGACTGCGACGGAAACTCCGGTCAAGACTGCGGCCCGAGACATAATTAATGATTTCAAAATTTCACAACGAAAACTCATAAAACTTATCGATCGAACTTGAAACAACAGAGGAGAGAAAAAAGAATGTCATGCTGCTGTCAAGGCAATTTCAGGGCTTTAAAGGTAATTCCCTCTTGAATATGGCAAAATTTAATTAAAGGTTACCGTTTTTGGAGACAGAAGTGCAATTTTAATCAAAATAGGGCTAGAAAATAAAGAAAAATTAAAGATTTTTTTTTAATTAGCTTACGTTAATAGTTAAAACTTTGCTTTCCTAAGTCTAAAACTCAATATATTATAATGAGAAACTTGATAATTAAATTCCTATTTTATTTCTATATAATTAAACAATTCAACTTATTCTATCTTTGGTTTATCCTACCCACCCATTTTTCAAAATTATTCTAAACATATTTAGCTTGCGAAAATAATCAATATTTACAAGTTAATCACCAAAGAAAAAAACAGCAACATCACGCCTTAACGCTACATGTATTTGCATTAATTTGTAGTGTTATTAGCTTAATTAACCAATTAACACTTACAGTTTAGGCACTTAATTGAAAGACTTACCCTGACTGAGTTGCCAAGTTTGGGAACTTGCTGCAGCACGCACTGTTTGTTGTCAAACAAAAATGTTGAGCTAAAAACACACAATTTGTGGACTCGGAAAGCACAAGGGGCTAGCTTCGGAATTACTATTTGGCGGCGAATAGTCTCTTTTCATTGATGAAGCGGCGCGAGTATTTTCATTAATTCTGCACACACGTACGCCGATTGACGCCGATCGACGATTGACGATTGACGATTGATGGCCTGCGATTGACCCGCGCGCCCCGCCCCCTAAAACAAGTTCCCCGCACGAACCGCGCTGGGAGAAGGAGAAGGAGAAGCAGAAGGGGAGAATTTGCACGCTCGAATGGTGTTATCAGAATGGGCTCCTGAAGAGCATTCTGAAATAACGGTCTACAACTTGTCCCTGCTCCCTCACGTTTTTCCTACTGATTTTCCGAGGTTTTCTCAATTCTGGAGTTTTCTTTTCGTGTCGTTCCGCTGGAGGTGTGTGTTCTGTCCCTCGGCAACAATCATCCGCCGCGTGTACGCTCGCTGGAAAATTTTCGAATAACTGATTCGGTTACTCATTTCTTGGCTCACCGTTCGCCAGAGGGAGGTTTTCTGGCGATTCTTCTGCTCACAGAGAGCGAAGCGGGAGAGTTTCATGTGATTTCCGATGAGGTTTTCGCTCTCTCAACAAAAAACCGAAGCTTGTACAAATACGAACGCCAGCACGAGAGCTCGTCGCACGCGAACGAAGTGCAAAAATCATATGGTAGGCGGAGAGAGCCAGAAAGTGGGTGGAATTTATCTGGCAGCAAACACCGCTCTCCGAGTAAGACTCAAATTGGATTCTCATTGAGTCAGATAAGCGGGTTTGGAACCCGGCTAAAGTCGTGCAAATGAGACCCGTGGGTTTTGAATGCTTTTCCTTCTTCTCTTTTTTTAAATTTTTTTTTTTGGGCCAAAGACATTTGACAATTTGTGTGTAAAGTTGCCACATGAGGCACTCACAGGTGTGCTAATGGCTGGGGCAAGGAAAATGGGGAATTAGGCGTGGGTGAACCTGCAGAGTCTGGAGGAAATTAAGGCTTGCAAATTTAATAAAAGAAAAAGAAAAACTTATCTAGAAAAATATTATGATTTATTATAATTCATTGATATTATATATTTCTAAGATATTTTTCTGTATTAAGAGCCGTTAAAAAATTAGTATAAGCTTAAAAGACGTTCGCAGAAAAGTCTCCAGACAACTCTAGACAAGAAGAACCCACGAATTACCATTAATCTCCATACACACTTCCGTCGCCCACGTCTAATTAGCCTTGGCCCGAGCCCAATTAGAGCCCACCGCAGTGCCTCCAATAAGTTCATTGCTCGACGCCTCTTATCAGATTGGAGGCTCAGCAAAGGTAAATAAATAGAAAAGAACCGACATGTAAATCTGATTTGATTTTTTGGGAGCGGTCAATGCAGCAGCGGCAACAATAACAATAACAACAACAATAACAAATGCAAATGCAGCAGGCAAAGATAAACAGAGAGGAAAGCCCGAAAAGCACAGAGAGCGAGCGGAGACCGGCCTTCACACTCTTTCGGTGCTCTCTCTGAGATAAAAATGCAAGCTAGATAGTTTTTCCACCCATTTCCACACTCTCTCCTCTCTGGAGAGAGTTCTTTCTTCTCTGCCTCACTTTTATCTATCACTCTCTCTCCCCAGCTCAGCTAGTTCCAGCGAGTGCGGCTAGATGGCGCCAGTGCAGCCTCAAAGTGGGAAGAATTGCATTTCAGATGCTTTTTGTTTACCAACCAAAGGGGGTGAAGCGGGGGCTCCCAATGCGGTTGCATTCTTGGAAATGTTTGCAAGAACCGTCGCCGGTTTGCAGCTGCCACAAATGCCGCGTAATCGCTTTTTGCGACGTCACCGGAAGTTGCAACACGTCGTCTACGCACACACGTACACACAGAACTCTGCAGTGCAAATAAGCGCTGCATATGCCGTTAATACCCGCTGCCACACCCCAACAATTGCAAATTTCCCCCGCCGCCTTTGCAAATTTTCAAAAAAGGAAAATCGAAGGGGAAAAAATAGGTGGGAGGAGGTAGCCGTAGCCTTTGGGGGAGTTTGGAGTTACAGCCATTGTGTGAACCCCATAACCACCTCACAATCTTCCCCAGGTCTTGCACTCTTTTTGCGAACATGTGTGAACAACTGCAGTCGTTGAAACCACCCCCTTGGTATACACACAGAGAAAATAATTATATTCGCAAAGAGATATTCATAACAATTATTTCTGGTTCGGGTATGAGAATTCTAAGACAATTTTTCCCGATTAATCCTGTTCACGGTTAAAAAAAGTATATAAATATATGTGATTTCAATTAAAAAGGAAACACCCTAAAAAACCAGACCAATGAAATACATTTTAAGGTGTTTAGTTTATAGCTCAAAATACCCTGCAGCAACTCATGAATTTTATTTCAGTGTGGCCGCTGTCCCTTTCGCACCCTCGGGCGGCGATTAATCATGAAAATTCACACAGAAAATATCCATTAGATACGAATTAAGACATAATTGAGAGTGCAGGCCTCGTACGCTTTTTCAAGGACCTGCATCGATGCCAAAGGGAGTGGCTGCACGGGGTGGTTTCGGTTTCCCGTGTGTGTGCAGTGGCACAAATGCGAGAGGCTGCCTCAAGTGTCTGCGACATATTTATTATCCATGTTCGGGCGCAAAAAAAGAAAATGATTATGCCCTGGGCCCCGGAATTAAACTTCCATTGTTGGGCTTCAAGGAAAAGGAGTCGATGCACAGCGTTGGCTTTAATTACAGTTTGAGTGGCACTGGAGAAGGTCCTTGAACGGGTTTTAATATGCTGGCATTATGATGACTTTCAAATGTCATATTTTGGGGGATGCTCTTAGCACCGAAGAAACTTGGAGAGAACAAGTAAGAAAGCTACAGTCGACTGTGCTCGACTGTGAGACACCCGGTACCTAAACGTTTGCGCTTCACACTAAAAGGCAATTTAAAAATGTACATACACTACATTGTACATACATATGTACATTGGCGCCATTATATCGCACGGCCAAGGCTCGAATGCGCCACCTGTCGACTACAGCTTGCAACAGCAGTGCCTTAGGGCGGTGTGTTAAAATTCTAACCTTATTGCTAATATCTCCCATGTTTATCATCCGATTTTACTGAAATTTTCAGGAAACGTCCGTTCTATTTTATTCATTTTTTGTATTTATTAACTTTTACCCGAAAAAAACGAGTATAGCTTATTTAACGTTTTTTATGATTTTTGAGGGCGGAAGTGGGCGTGGCCAAATTTTAAAACAAATTTGGTCTGCGTGCAACAGATTCCAATGTTGTCACCAAATTTGGTAACTCTAGCTCTTATAGTCTCTGAGATCTGTTGTTTCACACGGACGGACAGACGGACAGACGGACAAACGGACATGGCTAAATCGACTCGGCTGGTAATACTGATCAAGAATATATATACTTTATGGGGTCGGAGATGCCTCCTTTTGCCTGTTACATACATTCTCGGTTGGCACAAACTTATAATACCCTTGTACCCTATGGGTACCGGGTATAATAATGTGAAAAATTGCGAATTTGGTATTACATTTATCTGGTTTCATTAATTAATCAGAATATTGCTACTAAATAATATTTTTTATAAAGCCCAGTGCTCGTTAATGACAGGTAATCCAACCACCTGTTGGAATGCACTTTCAGGCTCCAAAGCCACACGGCGACAGCTACAAGAATTTTGTAAATGCCAAAAAATGAAATAAAATGAAAAGCTAGGAAAACAAGCAATTTTTCTGTGTTTGCTGGGCAGGCAAGAAAATGCCCAAAACAAGTGAGGCGGACAAGTGTTATATGACAGGTCTCGGACGTCCAACAGAGATTTTTGGATTTTTTCTCCCGGCTCCAACTCAATTTTCTGTGTGGTTTTGTGTGTTCGGTTACAAAAAGCTTCGTTGTAATGCGGAATGTAAGTTTTGTATGTTAATTTGATTTTGGTGTCAAATGGGACCTTTTTCTTTTTTTTTGTCTTTTGTGTGTTTTGTTATTTCCATTTTTAACGGCCTGCACTTGGGCTGCGCTTTTATGGTTGTTGTTCCTGCAGCTGGTGTTATAGCATACTGTAATTGCTCGATCCGGCGAGCAATTTGATCCCCCCCTCGGGGTGTCAATCCGCTTGGGGTTTCGCTTTTGATTGTGCGCACTTATGTCTTTATTGACATCGCCGCAATAACATAAATAATTTATTGCTGCCATACAGACATTGAGCAATTTGTAAATGACCAAAAAGAAATCTTGGCCAGCACACTCACGGCACAACCTCAAAGATACGAACGAGCATACTCGTGTATCCATTGGTTATTTCCATTCCGTTACTGATTTGCATTTATCAAGTGCATTTGAGGTAAATGAAATCAAGCGAGCCGGGCAAATACTATAAAAAGAAACAAAGCTGAAGCTAAAAGCTCTTTCAAGGACTCTCCGGGTAATTGATGCACTTCGGTGCGAGCGCATTTGAGTGAGTTAGGTTCCCGTCCACATTCGTCCTATATTCATTGCGCAAATAAATCGTTTTAATTGATGTAAATATTTGCATTTCAGATATGCAAAGCTCACTCTTTGAACCGAAACAGTGCTGAGGTTATGGATGATATATAAAATATATATTTAATTTTTTTGCCACTTGCATGTGTCGATATTTTGGAAAAATTATTGAAATAACATATGAAAGGGTCAAGCTATAATTTATATCCGCTTTGAAAAAAAAATACATTTTTATTTTTATTTTTAAAACTCTTGTTCATCAAAAGTGTCTGCGTTTGTCTGAGAACAAATTTCTTTAAATAATAAATGCAAGACTGCAACTCCATAATTATCGATTTTATTATCGGAATCAGGTTAGCCTTGACTTTACAATATAGTATGATTGTCAATGTAACTTTTGATTCAATGTAGACATGCTTTTTTTAATTATTTAATTTTAATTTGTTGCATTATTTAATTTTATTTGTCGATACGATCGATTCGTTTGGATATTCGACTAAACTCGTACTGCTGGACGAAGAAGTGTAGGATTTTAATTTATTTTATCTTGTTCTACATATATAATTTTTTTTACTTTGTTTAACAAATTTTAATGAATATTTTGTATAATCATACCCCGTTGGAAGTCTTATACGTCTGAACATAGCGGCTTTTTAGTATTCAATTCATTTTTAAAATATTTGTTTTCATACATTAATTTTAAGCCTTATTATTTTTTGGTCAGAAATGCATTACAAGCTTTTCTTCAAGATTTGCTATAAATTTCTTTAAAATTTCAGTGCTTTTGATATTAAAAAAATAATGTATCTGGCCTGTAGGACTTTGAAAGGGAATTCTGTCAAAATTATACACATTAAAAAAAGGATAAGAATATAACTATGCTATGACCTTGAAGCCAAGCCCACCTCACCGAATTCGACGATATTCGAGATGCCCCACATCTTTCACCTCTTTCACCTAGTTTTGTCCATGGCATAATCAATTATTTTCAATGGACAGGCCAAAAAACAAAGTCATTTATTATGCTGGCCAGAAAAAATTTGTCACTATTCTGCACTGGTTTTCGCTCCTGTTGTTGCCGCTGCTGCTGCTGCTTATCAGTCCAGAACCGAGTTTGGGGCCATAATTAATTTGGCCAGGCAACAACAGGGGCAAAAAGACCCACTCGCACACTCGCAAACTGCCCCAACAATGGCAAACAAATTGATTAATGACAGCGTATTAAACAATAATCGAGATAGGCCTCCGGTCAGATCAGAAAAAAGAGAGGAGTTGCCACCGAATATCTGATGCTGTAACCCATCGAAATATTGTGCGCCCACGCAGAAATACAACTTTTTTCTTTCGCACGCACAAAAAGTGTTTTTGTGTTGCAGTTGTTGTTGTTCGTGGCTAAAAACAATTCATTTAAATAATATCTGAACCACTTTGCCGGGAAACTGGAGGAAACAAATCATTTTTCATATCCTTCGTGTTCATCGCACAACGTCCCAAAGCTGGCAAATTAATAATGTGTAATTAATATTTTTTTTTTCCGGTGCCGCTTCGTGTGGTTAAAGTCGGGTAAAGGGATTTTTGGCCAAGGGATTATTTGTAGATATATCAGGAGAAATATGGCTTGAGTTATTGAGATATTTTGGTAAATAAACCGAATCAAAGCAGACACAAAATGATGGAGTAAAGTAAAGGAAAGTTGTATTAAAAAAAAGGGTTTTTAGGCTGAAATCTTCTCATAAAAATTTTAAATAATAAATAAGTTTGTTGTTTTCTAAAAATATACAACATTTAAATATGTCCAGTTTTGAACCCTTTATCTTCACGAAAAAGCATAGAGCTTGTGAGGTCAGTCCATGGTCCTTAGGTTTCCTTTTAAGAACTTTTAATTTAAAACTAAATATGAGATATGAAAGCAGACCCCAACAATCAATCAAGAAGAAGAGAACCCGTTCTCAGCCCGATTTGAGCTTAACTCCTGTCCGACTGTCACCTGACAAAATATTTAATTAGGCCCTGACAAAGGTGCGGGTCGAATGTGAAGCGTTGTCTACGGTGAGGCTGCCAATGGGGGTTATTTTCGGAGAGGCGGGATTTTCGGGGGGAAAACTATTTCGCTTTTAACGTAACGCATAACAGAACGTAACGCAACGCTTAACGTAATAGCCTTTCATGTTTGCTTAGTAACCCACATCAATTCTAATCGCCAGTAGCCAGAACGAGTGCCGCCACGCCCCCCATAACACTATCACACTCCCGCCCTCGCCTCCGCATCACTTACATATTACACCATCCCCCAACATGCACACTTCGTACAGACTCGTACCCTATACCCCATACTCCTCCACAACAAGGCGAACGATTTATGGCATGCTTTCACATACTTTCACCTGGGGAATATTCTCTTGTGGCTGCCGGATGGATCCTGCTCCCTCCTTCTCGCTACGCACTGAGGGAAAATTATGGAGATTTGTAGGTTGTAGATTTGTAGATATGGTTATTATTCGGTGCAAGATTGGAATTCTTAAAAAAATATACATCCTACAACAAAATAATGTTAAGAACTAGCTTTTAAAACCTTACAGGGATACGGAAAATTTTTATGGTTCTTTAAAAATTAATCATTAAATTGATGGTTACCTTCTAAGAGAATAATTTCCCTTTTAGTTTCTTTGTATTGTCGATTTTCTACATTTAATGTATGTTTCCTTTTTAAATGAAGAGAAATAATAAATCGATCTTGAAAGGAAAAATTTCAAAATATTCCTTCTAATGAGTTAAATATTATTTTTTTGCCAAGTGTAAAAATGTGTGCTAGCGGAAATATAGTGCACAGTCCGCCCCATTCATGTAGTTTATGGGAGCATATTAATTTTGGCATTGAAATGGAGTCCAAATGCATTCACAATTGTTTTAATGTAGAGTGGCTTTCGATGCCATTATGTTGAGGGCTTGACCAAAACTGGCAATTTAATGGGATTTTTCAATCACTAAGAGTGCAAAACTAATGTTTGCAAATAGCAGAGTAAATTAACGGGAAATGTAAATATTTAAGAAAGGCTTAACCTTTAAGAATTTGAAAATATACTATTTTAAAAAATTAAATAAAAACCGGTTATTTTGTAATGAGTAAATAATGATAGCCGAGTTATATTCAAATTATTTTCATTTGAAGTATAAACTGGAATATATTTAACGTTATAAATAATTTTATCAGTTGTCTTACAGCCGACTCTAAATAAATCTAGAAAAACAATTTTAAATTATTTTTAATTTAGCCAACGATTTACTTCACCTCTAAATTGTAGCTACAGCTTTGGCCATCAACTTTATATGAGGTCCTTACATTTTTGACAATATTGTCCCGTCTTTGCTTTAAAAGGACAGCAGGCAGTGCCACCTGCTCCCAAAAAGTTGCCGATTTGCAACTTGTACGCAACTTTTATGCGTTCCCGGGCTTGCTCCGAGTGCATTGCATATGGATTAGCCAGAACAACCCGACAATCTTTATACTTTTGTCATTAGCCAGCTTCTCACACAGCAGCTCTGCCCTGCCTTCAAACAAGGTGAAAACTTTCCCATGTGAAAGTATAAAAAAATAAAAAAAATGCTGCTGCTATGCAAACTTTAATTTCTAAATCATAACTTTTCTGCTCGACTTTGGCAGGGAGTTGGAAATGGTTTGCGAACCAGGGAACCCCCAGAGTTACTGCGCCGGGGAAGCTGTTAACAGATTGAGGGTGCCATCAGAGGTGGACCGAGGTGAGTGCCCCTCCGCTGGAATTCTTTGCGAGATGCCCAGCCAAACTCTGTCGACTCTGATGGTAAAAGCGAAAGCCCTTCACATTATATTTTGTAGTTTATTCACATAGTTATGAAGTTAGTGCTTTTTAAATTAAATAATCAAGGAAGCCGCAGGAATTGCTGTGGATTTTAAATCAATTAAAGTGCTGCTCAGAGAGATAAGTTGTGGCAAAGAACAAAATAAATAATTTAAACATGCATTTCGAAATTAAAATATTTCATTTAATTGTTTCTAACACAATTTTGAGGTAAGATGAATATATGTACATATTTATTACCACTACAAATATAAATAAACTTTAGAGCTCCTCTTTAGGGGTAAGTAAGTCTTCGGCATCTCGGAATTGAACTTTCTTGTTGTAAGTAAATGTTCTGTTCTGTTTTTATGTGGGTCAAAGTTTTTAATAGTTTGATATGCCCTCTCTGGCGATCTTGCCCTCCTTAAAAGCCAGCGAAGCCTTTATGGATGGCCCGACTTCGACCTCCGCTGACCCAGAGAGGGAACGTGTCCGTCCGTCGCACGTGTACTGCTCGGGAACTGGCCAGATAATGGAAAAGATTTGTTTATAAGAAATTTAAATGCTAGCCAGCAGCAGCTTCTAGCAAGTTTGTATGTGGACGGCCTTTGGTCAGTGGCTGAACTAATATTTAATTTAATTTCGGCCAGCTTCTATTTACCCAACTACATGGCAAATCCATTATAAAGAACTGGGCTGAAATCGAAGGCTACCTGGAAAAAAAATATATAAGCCTCTTTTCGATGGTGCTAGGTTTAAAAAGAAGATTAAATTTTAGTGGGAAAATATGCTGAAATAATTGTAGCAAGCATGAGTTAGCAAAGAGATCTTTAATATTTAGTATATTGAAGTTTATTTCAGTTTAAGTTTAACTCACATATTTCCTATTGTGTTATTTTAATTAAAAATTTCAATAATATTTTATTCTCTATTTTATATACAAATATAGTACATTTTTAGTATATTTTCGCCCTGTGCAGTCTCAGTTTCTGCTCCAGCTCGGATCGAAGTTCACTGGGTTGGCTCTAACAGCTTCTAATTGCAATGGAACCGCACGAAATGTCAACGCTTTTGGCATATTTCTGTTGGCCTGGTTGTTGGCCGCAGGTGCCTTTCCCACCTGCCCACTCCTGCCCACCTGCCCACTCTTGGCCACCTTATTCCCTCTCTCCACACTCAGCCGTCCATGTGGCTAACCTAGAAAAGGAGTCAAAAAAAAACCTCGGCCGACTGGAGTCTTTTTGGCCACGTACTCCATTCAGGTTTCGTTTGGCTTTTTCGGTTTTTGCTTGTGAAAGGCACCGAAAAAAGACCAAAGACGCAGAGACCGAGTGGATGTCGCCGGGAGATTAGTTACACTTGTGCTCCATTTAAATGGCAAAGCGACTAAATTATGCCAAGTTCTTTTTTATGTTTTTTCGGCTTTTTGTCTTTGGAAAGTGAAAGAGCCGGGGAGCACACAAAAATAATTGCAATCAAAGCCGCCCTTTCCCTGGGTGAATGTTCGTAGTTGAATGTTGAATGTCGCTCGAATCTAGGCCCGGCGAAAGTTGGACTGCTTCGTGGATTCATTCCACTTTTCTGGGTGGGTCAGTCTCTCGATGGGATGGCGAATTTTTAATGCGGTTCAATGGAAATTGCAAATTTCCAAAGTTGGCTTTAAAGGCGGCAATGTAGCCTCGAAAAAATCCCAACTGACAGAAAGTGGAAAGGCCTCGAAAGAGATATGGGAGATGGTATGTATATTGAGTTTTCTCTTACAAATTAATTGCTTTCTTTTATTTATAATTATTCAGAATGAGAATGCAGGAAAATAATATTAACAGGGTTAAGGTTAATACATTATAGAGATGGATTTGGTGGTATCCCCACGGGAATCCATATTTTCTAGGCAGTGCATATCCTTTCTATTTCTCAAGCTACTCACAGCTTACTTGAAAGGAGGCCCCTTATATCGAAATTCCGCACAACTAGCTCTCGCTTTTACCCATAATTTAATTTTCCGCTGAGCCAACGAGCCGTGTGCCGTTCCTGAGCCTTGTGTATTAATCAAACTTACTGCATAGTTTCCCTTGGCCCATGCTTCATTAACATATCTGCATATTTGGCCATTGTCTTTGGCTAAAATCGAGAGCGGAGAATATCGACGGATATTGGCAATCTGGGGGCACACGTGCGTTGAGCTGAGCTGGGCTCACATCAAAGCTCTCGGATGGGAATGCTGCTAATAGCAACCGTTTCATAAACTTTTGATGTGAGCAGACCTTTTGCCTGGGCTTTTTTGTAGCTGAAACTCATTAAAATACCAAAAAGTAACGAAACGAACGAAATCAAAAAGATAAACCCGCACGCCAGAAGTAGAGACGATTCCAGGAAGTCGGGTGACGGCAGGGCGACGGTGGTGGCGGTGGCGGCTCCCACAGAGGCGCAATTTTGTCCAGAGGAATTCCACTTCTCGTGTCTGCTGCTGTCCCCCGGATTTTTTCCCGGGATTTACAGCGGCATTGATTACACCGAGGCAGAGCGGCGGAATGGCAAACAAATTATTACAAGTGCAGTTGGAAAATATGTGGCGGCCACTTATCAACATAATCAACAACAAATACCTGGACACGCCTGAGTGCCGGCGGTTCGCCTTTTGTGAGGGAAGCCTATTGACAGCACCCTAGGCGGTTTTTCAGGTAAATCCAGGGTCGACCCATTAAGTACTTCTGACAATAAATTAGCAAATGCACAAAACATATCCGGTAAACCTTAACTTCTTGTTATATATGAAATTTATTAGCTTTTTAAGTAAGTAAACATGATAGCAAAAGTCTCTTCCAATTGAATTGCCTTAGAAATACATTTAACTTTGTGATAGGTCTTTAAAACAGTTAAAAATCAAAATTAAAAGTAAACCCTCCAAGCTCTCTAGACCTTAAAGCCAGGGTATCACTTCCAAAGCAAAAAGCGAACCCCAAGAGGTCCAGACCCAGGGAAACACACGAGTACCTAGGTACCAATGACATAGACGAAGACGTTGCCGCCGATTCCGAGAGACGCCGACAGTCCAGTTGCTGAAAGACAGACTGTGGGGTCTCCGGTCTCCAGTCTTCGGTCCTCTAAGCCAAACCAGAAGTGAGTTGTTGTTCGGGGGCTGGGATTGAGATTGGGAACTTTGCAACAGTTCGAAAGGGAGAAAGATATAGGCAGAGCCATAGACCCGGCTCCCATCCTGTGGCCGTTCCATTGCCGCTCTGTCAAATGCTCTGCCTTAATGATGGCATTGATGGATGGATCACACGTAAGCGACAGTCATTTAGTAATTTATCTCGGGCCATTTCAAATTAATAGACTCCGGGGCCTCCTTCAGCCTTCTGCCTTTGATTTTGCGATTTTTATCTCACATTAGAAATTTCGCTTTGTTTTTCTTTTTCTTTTTTATGTGTTTTGTCAAATTACATAAATTTATGAGCCAGGAACTTTCGACTTTTGACTGTGAGAGTCCAGCTAATTAAGGCAGCTGCTCTGGCTGCAATTTGCAGTCAGCGAGTGCAGCGCTTTCTCGGTTGCAGTTTCAAGCTCGATTAACTCTTTAATTAGGCGGAGTTTAGTTAATTGGTCGACTGCCTGCCCAGCCACATGCAGATCGAGCCGATCCCATGTCATGTGTGGAACACCACTTGCTACATCGAGGGAGGGTCGCTGACCTTCAACGGGCGAGGGGTTCAGGGGTCAAGGTACTGGTGGAAAACTATAGAATGGATACGAACAGGTGCTGCAAGATGGGAGAGTAAACAAAAAAAATATGGGGACATTATGTGCGAAGTTTCTTATTATTAAACTATTACTAACTTCTAACAAATATTTGTATTTAAGCCTAAAGGCCTTTTTCTAATAACTTTAATGCGTTTTCCTCTCGCCAAGTTAGCTTCCGAAATCCCCACCATGCAATGCAATCTCCCTGTTGCCTTCCATCTGGGCCACGCAAATTCCTCGCAGCTCTTTCAATATTTAACCCAAAAATATGGCCAGAAACACAGTAACCGAAACAGAGGAAAAAGAATGGTTAGCTACTCTTTGTCTAAGCCACAAAAAACTGGAAGAAATAGAGCGGGGCACATGCGAAAAAAATTCGCACTGACACTGACAAGTCGTGTGAAGCACACCTGCAAGAGTCAAGCGCCGAGCGACGGATTTCGAGATTTCGAGAGACCGCAAACCGAAACCAGATCGCCCAGGGGCGGCGAATGCAAGCGGGGGGGCGGCGGCGACGGCGGTGGCGAATGCAGCGGGGACCGGGACTTGCGGCTTGGGGCATGGCATTGCATTCGGCGCACCGAAACATGTTGCAAAATGCTGCTCAGCTGTGCGTCGTGGCCTTAAAACTGGTGCAACACATTGGCCTCCTCCTTCGACACTAGGAAAAAATAATAAAAAAGTAATACCCCCTCCTTTGGAGGCTGGCATAGCGCCAAACTAGCAGACTTCAAGTAGCAAAGGTTTCTTGACTATCCGCTGGGGATCCCAAAGAAGCCAGAAATCAAGTGTAAGCTCAGGAAACGAGTCTTGGGATACCCTCGGAGGACATTATAAAAATGGAAAATAGAGGAACTCAGCGGATTTCCAATTAATTATTAATGATAAACTTTGCTTATAATATAGTAAATATTTGATATAATAATAATTAAGGTATCAAACCCAGGAAACTTCCACTGAAATGGGAAAAGCAAATGTGGCACCGCTTGATTTTCTTGCCGGGGGCCTTTCGCTACTTGAGCACACGCAAGCGTAAGTGGAACGAGGGCGGCCGTTGCAGTTCCCCCGGCCTCCGCCAGGATCATTGTCCTTAGCCTCACCGCAGGCGGAGAGCTGAGAAAAAAAGCGGAAAAGCGGAGCGTGCACAACAACACACAGCAGGCAGGAAAGCAGCAGACAGACGCTGCAATTGGGCGAAGGAGAGATGGTAATAGACAGGGACTTGGACTTGATTGCAACAATGTGGCACACTCAAGATGCGCCAGGTATTCGGCTAAGGCGATAATGTGACAAGGATAACGAGCCAGTCGGACAGCGGAGTCCTGCACCGTGGAATATACAATATTTATCACAAAAATAAAGACAAACTAGATACTCAAAAAAGGTAAGAAAATAGATATTCTTCTTATATTGGAATAAAATAATTTTTTCAATTGACTTAAAGGGGCTCTAAGCATTCTACAGAGTCACATTAAATTTATATATACATTTTTTTCCACGTGTGAAAAATCCGCGTTGAGGACGTCGGCCAGGAAAGGGGAGCAGCAGCAGCCTTGTTATCATCCAGTTCCTGTCGCATTCCCCTCGTCCAAGGTGCGTAATGCGCTCATTACGTGCCGGCATCAACATCGCATCCACATGCCACACCACGAGCTCGGACACCATTCCCCCTGACTTCCATTCCCGTCTCTATCCTTCGCTTCCCGGGTGAACTATTCCACATAGTCCAACGAACCCTTCTCCCAGAGCCGCTGCACCGCTCCTTGGCTTTCCGTTCGGTTTTGGGGCTTTGTCGCCGGCTTCAACACGGCAATGTCATGCCAATTGCATGCCTTTCCCATTGCCGCCTCCTCGGGAAAGCCAGGCAGGGATTCGGAGGGTCTCGGGATGTCCAATCGGGGGAGACGTCTGGGAGTCAGCAGCTAATTAGAGAACCGCCTTTTGTGCCGGGTGATAAGGCAAAAATTGGAATTGAAGGCCAGATTGCGGGCTGGCTTTGATTCATTCCAATGGCCGAATGGTATGGCTGAGTCGTGTCTGGCAAATTGATGGAATTGTCAGCGATTTGGTGGTCACTGCGATGGGAAGAAGAGCTCAGGGATTAGGCGCGTCCTTCAGTTGAGAAATACATACCTCAGGGGTTGAGTTTAATTGGATCTTAAATTACGAAATAGAAATGTACCATATTAAGCTGAAATTAAAGGTTGGAATATAATGTTAATATATTTATTATAGAGAAATAAATCCTTGAGAATATTCGTAATTTCTGAACCATTTTATATAAGTAGGAAGTGTGTTTTGGCTATAATAAATTAATGATTTATTTACATTTACCTTTACTAAGCAATATAATCTAATTTAGTTTTAAATAGAATTTATTATTTATATAGTATAATTACAAGAATTTCCTAGATACGAATGCCATTTCCTTAACTTTTAATCCTCTTCTATTGCTCCAAATTCTCTTATAAACCACAAAGCTTGACGTGACCCTCGCCAACTGCCAGCCATCACAAGCCCCTTCGGTAACCTTACCAGAAGTTCAACAACCCAAACCGCAGCAGCTACAATTCAGTTGAGTGGAGTTTTAGTCCAAAGAACATAAGCAGCATCACATAGTGATGAGAAGGATCAAAATTAAATTTAATAAACTAATTAAGTACCCAAAAGTACTTAATTCCGGGTTATTAAAAGGGATTCTTAGTAAATAAAATACGGTGTTTAGTTTATTAAAATACAAGCCGCATACATTTTGAGGTAAAAAGATGTGTTGAGGATATTGGTTTCATTAAAATGCAAGTATTTAATTTGTAAATAAAAGTTACTTCTAATAAAAAGAAAGATCAAACTCACACATATTTTAAATATTTTTTCAAACTAAGATTTGGGAAAATATGATAGATATGTATTCCCTTGCTGCCCAACACTGACAGCATCAACAACAGCAACAACTTTGCCAACATCAGCGCATCAAAATTAATGATGCAGTGAAAACCGCTAAATACCCTGAAATGCAAAAGGGACACCCTCCTGTTCCTCCCGCCCCTCCTCCTCCGCTCCCTTCCGATCCATCACCTTTGAATTGAGGTGGTTGAGGCAGGTGTTTTGACCCTATGCTGTTTCTGGCTGAGCCCAGCGTCCGGACTCCGCACTCTGGACACGTGTGACGATGTCCGGAGCGAGCGATGGAAGCGGAACAAAAGGCTTGTGGTCGGCTGTTGTTGCTGCCGTTGGTCATGTCGGTTATGGCCGGCGCTGTACTGTGGTGGCCATCAATGAAAGTCCATATGTCAAGCGACTTAACAGCAACAAAAACACGGCCAACGAGACAAAATCAATTCTCCTACAACGACGGCAGCAAGAGGCGCATTTAAAACGGATTTGTAACGCCAACAAATTATTTACGCCAGGAAAAGGTACAAGAAAAAGCAGGCAACTGCAGGTGGTACACAAAAAAATTAGGAAAGAAGAGTAGGTTTTTATGGGGGAACCTTTAATACTCTAACTAAGCGATCGTTGGAGGTTCTTAGGTTTCCTCAGCAAATACAAGTTAAAATCTTATTTGTTTAGAGATGGTTTTATTATTATATATTTTTCCTAATACTTTAAATATTTCCTAATAAAGCTTTTATAGATTTCTTTAAGTTTTGTAAGGAACAAAGACTTCCAGTTCTAAAAACTAACAATGCCCTTTGGAAAGTGTAGATGAAAATCCAAGGCCAATCGCTGGCACAGGAAAAACTCGGGCTCAAGAACGATAGAACGCGTAGGCGACGGTCGAGATGTAGATTACAGGGTTAAATGGGGGAGAAGAGAGGCCCGAAGAGCCAGAAGAAGGCCAGAAGAGGGAAGAACGAACGGGCGAGACCAGAGGAAGTGGGCTAACTCAATTGGTCTCTTGGCAAACGCATTATGGGTCACTAAGCCGCACGGCCATTGTCAGACTTTGGCTTTGTCACTTCCCTCCGATTCTCCTTCCCCTCCTCTCTAATTCTCCCTGTTTCTCCTACGTTTTTCTATACGTTCTCCCGATCCCCCTTTGCAGCGACAAGTGCACTCCGTGATTGACATGCAACACGCGTTCCGGCGCCCACTTTCCCGGACTTGCAGCAGGCGCTGAGGTGGAAAGAGGGGCGTGGCACGCACCGTTGTCGCTTGGTTTAGATTATAAAACTTGTTATCTCAGAGGGGAGAATTGCCATTTCTTTTTTTGTCTCCAATTCTCTCCATCGGGTGCACTTGGCGTAAAGTCTTGGCCTAGATCTAGTAAGAAGAACTAAGTCCGGAATCCTTCTATTATTTTAAGTAATACTATAACAGCAGTTTTCTCTCAAATACCAGTTTGTTATTATAATATTATTTTTATTTACGTGTTCATCTAAAAAAAACAATAAAAAGTTTAGTTTTTTTTCGACGTGCACTCTGTCTCTGTCTTTGAAGCTGTGTAATTGAAATTACGTGACACTTTGCATATGCACTGGATTTAAATCGAGTTTCCAGTTGGCCATCAAAGCAACTGTAGGTGGCGGGGGATAGTGGGGCCTGCCTATTGTGGCACGCGTGGCTTACGGCGGACTCTCCCCTGTTGTTCGATGTTGTCTGTGGCCGGGAAAATGCATCGGAGCCACGTAGGCGACAGCTCGGGACTTTGACAAGTGCATTCAAGTGCAGCAGCAGCAGCAGCAGCAGCCAGAGGGACCGGGGAATTAAGGGCACGAAAAACGAGGTGGGGAGCAGACCCTACCCGAACACGTGTTGGAAAAACCATAAAGAAAAATATAAAAGCGAAAACCTAATTAGCAGCAGACATGCTGCCTTGCGTGGGGAAATAATGCGAGCGACATGGGGGTTTTATGAGGTGCGGAATCAGATTTAAGGTTCAGTAAAGATACCCAGCGACAGCTGAATCAAATCAGCCGAGAAGAATCTGGGGTGATCATAAAGAAAGCTAAAGAAGTATGTGGATTGAGGGTGGATTTTAAACAAGGAAACTAAATTATTTATAATTAAAAAAGAGGATATTTATATATAGTTTCAAGCCAAGGTTCAATAAAAAGGTAATTCTTGTCAGTTAAAAAATATGATAAAATAATAAGCTAGTGCAACAGGCTGTTTAAAACGTTTTCGACTTGTCCAGTCTCTAATTAAATAATTTATAATATTTTCTAAGCACTAAAATATAGTGTTTATGGTTAACACATAAAATATGAAAATAAGTTTCTATTCAACAAATGAAACAATCGTCATTACAACTTAATCGTGATTTCCAGACTATTCAAAATGCGAAAATAAAAGAAAAACAATAAAAACTATTTTAAAAAATAAAATAGTAAAACAAAAAAAGTTTTGTCAGAAGTGGGATTCGAACCCACGCCCTCAGAGAGGACCAGAACGCTCGATCGAACCCTTGTGTACGAAGGGCAAGAGATTTAGCTCTTGAGTCTGGCGCCTTAGACCGCTCGGCCATCCTGACGTGTGACGCTCGGGCGGCAATGTCGCAGCTAGTCTCTGCGTTCTATTTATAGAACAGCAATTAGATAAGCAGAGAGCTGAAAGAGAAAATAATGTTAGCACTGCCAACACAAATATTATATTCAAATGCATGGCAACAGACAAACACCCGCACACCAGCGGTGATAAAAGCACGGCGGCATCTGGTGTTTGCTCTGGCGCTGGTGTCGGTATTGGTGTTGGTGGTGGTGACACTGCTGCTGCCGGTTGCTATGTGGTTAAGTGCTGCAGTTGCCATTTCATGCTCGGCTAAATCGCTGCTAAATCGTAACCTGAGCACCGTTTCCGGCAGGGCAATCAAAACCGGAGCCAAGCGTTCCGTTGCCCGGGGGCCTCATCATAAAAATCACCCAAAACCGCAGCCCAGCAACAACAAAATCACTTCACACACACACGCACACTTCCAATATATTGAAACACTGAGAAAAACGTGAAAAAATAAACTTTTAGGGTTTTTTGACTCTCTGTCGTTATGTTTTTTATGTATTTTTATCTAATACAACTTATTTCCAAATGGTCTACAGTTTACATAATATTCTTACTAATTTATATGATATATTCTGGCCTGTCTGTAATAGTTTTGAAATCAAAACATTAATAACAATGGTCAATCAATTAAAGAAAAAAATTAATATGAGTGCAAAGGCATAAGATGAATTTTAAGAAATCCCTTTAAAAAAAAAAAAAAAAAACGTATTATAATTACGATTTAACAAGAAGTATTACTTGAAATTGTTTCATTGTTAATTAAATTTTTGCTGTTTGGTTTTTTCATTAATTTTCTCAAAGTGCACACACCTAATATACACACACACAACACTTATTGATGCGCCACGAGTCCAAGTCAATTGCAGGGCCCGCAGGCTGTGGCTGAGGACTGAGGACCGAGGAGAATGGCGAGTTGTTTCCCTCTTTGTCGCCGGGCGCTGAAACCGCAGGCCTTAACCCCCCGCCAGCTCCTGTGATGTATTTGTCAGTTAAAAAAATCAAATAAGGAAGGTCCACAGCAACAGAGCAAGGACTATGAGGATACCCATTAAATTATATGTTGATTCATTTAGATTCTAGAAGGCAGTTAACAATAGTCAAGGATTACTTAAAGGTTTACTGAAAACAATGCATGTTAGTATATAATATATTCCAACCACAACATTTATGTCGATTTTAGAATAATTTTAGAGACTTACAAACTAAAAACATTAAACTTCGTCTCAGACATGTTTTTACAAATTAAGTTGACGTAATCTTTCGAATATGAAAAACTATTACAGCATCTATTCATGAACTCCTACATAATTAACTACTAAGCTATGTAGTATCTATATATGTAAGTATTATCATAAAATGTAATATTATTAAAAATATATTACCTTTTTCTGAAAGCCCATCTGAGTCCATAGCCCTCCTTTGACTTCTCCGGCACAATGGGTATCAGAATATGCATTACCGAAAGCAACTCCTCATGCACGGACAGACTATCAACTGCAGCCTCCTCTGGGAAAGGGGCAAGCATGGCCAGTACGGGCTGGGATGGGGAATGCGGGGACCCGGGCAGACGCCGGCATTGAAATCGAAATCGGAATCGACAACCAGACACTTCAAACGCATGCAAAACGCATCGAAACAATGAGATTTACGTGCTTCCAGCTGTTATGGACTGCAATCGGATACATGCGAAGGATGGGTCGAAAAGTATGTGGTCGGGGCCGAGTGCCGTATTATTACAATGCGAAAGAGATCTGCCCCTCCCCCGTTGGACTCCCTCTGAGCCCCGGGGGGCTGCAAATGGATTTCGGGTAATGACAGCCATAAGCTCTGGGCCTGCTCTGCCAGTGTTTGCTTGGCCGGCCAAGCCGAAAAGTTTGTTGTGTTAATTTCCAATGCATAAAATTCATTCACCGGGCCTAGACCGCTTTTGAAGTCTTTTACACTTGAACAAAAATAAGCTTAGCTTCAGTTCAGTTACTTAATCATGTTACTAATTTTATTTAAACAGTTTTGATGAATAAATTTGTCGAAAAATAATTATTTAAATTTTCCCATAAATCATCGTAAATCTAAAATTGATTTCCGACAGTACTGAAAATCCTTTATTGCATTTGAAATATATAATATTTACAGAAAGGTGTTTAGAGTTAGTATTTTCGATTCTCAAGCCCTTCGCATATCTTACACCTTTATATGTACTAGCGAGCCTCGGCTTTCAATTGGGAGTAGCCCCAAAGAGTCGCAGACACGTGCAGTTGAATGCTCCTGTCTACGGTGTCTCCCGTCTGACAGTCTGTCTGCTCCATTGCCTCCTCTCCTCGCTTCGCCTCGGCTGGCCTGGCCTTCCCGGGGTGAAATGGTAATCGAGGCGACTCTGCTTACCATTGCCCAATTTGGCTTGCCTCCGGGTAATTGTTATTATTTAAACGATCGAATATCATGGAGCCTTTATTGTTTAACTTGGTTGTTCCTATACTCTAAAAAATAAGTGGCAAAATGTAAATATAAGAGGAACAACTAAGCTTGGTCATTTTACAAGTATACTTTTCTAACTAAAGTGCAAATGATACGGATTTTTGAAAATAAATAGAACAAAAATAGTAATCAAATATTTGAAAATAAATAGAAAAAAATATTATTCAACTTGGGCTCGTCCGGGATTTGAACCCGGGACCTCCCGCACCCTAAGCGGAAATCATACCCCTAGACCAACGAGCCAGTTGGAAACCTGCCGCCGAAAATGCTTTTATCAGCAATAAGCAATAATGCTTAGTTAACACACCGCACAACGCCAAACAAGAATTGTTACATCAAATTTCCACCGCTTTTTTGCATTTTGTATTCTTAACAATAGTATGAAAATAATAAATTCAAATGTCCTATGAATTTATTTTTCTTAGAAAACTAAGAAAATATATTTGACAACGAAAAATAATAACCAAGGGAAAAAATAAATGCCATTGTCCACCTAACCATAACCATCTCTGGAGGGAACAAATAAATAAGGAGAAAATGTATTCAGCCTATAAAATTAAATATTAATACATAAATAAATAAATAACCAAATTATAAAGAACAACACGTAAATAAAACACAAAAATAACTATTCAGCTCTGTACTGCTTAAGAGACTGAAAACGAATGAATTCCTTGGGAGGTCGCATTAGTACACATAACCAAATGGAAAGTCAAGGCACACTTGATGATGAAACCTAGGCCCAGTTGTTAATGGAACCTTTTTTAAAAGAACCAAACATAAAATCTTATCTGGTATTTTGCCTATTCTAACATTTATTTAATAGTAATATAAAAAATACCAGCTTATCGATATTTCGCCAATGCTTTCTCTATGAACGGCTGCTTCAAAATGGTTAGAATTCAAATATTGTATAAGCCAACGGAATCTGGTTAAACCCAAAATAAGAATATATTAAACTGTAAAATTTTGGCAAATGTAATTAAACTAATTAATGTCAGATCTCAAATAAATACAATTTTTCTGATTATTTTCACACATTCAAACGTATGAAAAGGGAGATACATATAAGCTCTTCCATTTTTATCTGAATATAAATATTTATGAACGTGCTATTTATATAATTTGCATTTAATTGTAAATGAAAAAAGAATAAAAAGTTATTTCACTTGGGCTCGTCCGGGATTTGAACCCGGGACCTCCCGCACCCTAAGCGGAAATCATACCCCTAGACCAACGAGCCAGTTGTAAACTGGCTGCCAAACTTGGCCTTATCAATGGAATGCTCGAAATTCGACTTTGAAAAAAAGACCGATCCAAACGTGAGCTGCATGTGGCTTTGAACATAAAAATGGAAAGTTGCTTTTTGGTGGCTCGTTTTCAAACGGGTTTAGTTCATAATGTCAACTGAGGGCCCGCTAAAACCCCTATTGTCATTCACCAGATCCCAGTATTTAGTGGCTTTTGGCCGGCTATAAATGTACTCAATTAGCAGTTAATTGCTCTGGCTTTCCTCCCCTCCGAATTATTAGTAAACAATCCTTGCCTCAGCACTTAAACACTTTACCAAGCATAAGCCCAAGCAAATTTACGCTGATTGCCCTTGTCGTCCATATGGTGGTGGCCCCTGACAAAAATCCGCCAATGGGTCAGTGACTGGACTTTGCAAATCTCTCCGAGAGATTAGATCAGGGGTTGGGTCTTTGCCTTCTGTCACTGATTGTAATCGCCAGAACCGCGGGCTCGTTAACCATTCTCGTTGTTGTTACTCATAAAGTGCATTGGTCTTTTATTTTTTAGGGATAGCCATTGGTTCGGTTTTTTGTTTTTTATAAATCAGGGGTGACCCGCATCGAGATTAAGGACTTTTCTGCGTCTTTTGGCAGCCCTTTTAAAGTTTCCAATTTGCTTCTGCGGAACCCACCCCGGATCCGGATGGATTGGTTCTGCGTGCAAATATTTGCCCAAGTGCTTGGGCAACATCAAAAGGCCCCTTCCAGCCTTGTCCTTACATGGTCAGCGAGGGTACAAAACTTTCGGCGGCAACTGTGGCGATTTACGTGAGTTGATGGCTTCATTAGGGGTTGCCCGGGACCCCGAACCTGGGACCCGCACCACGGCAATGTTTTATGTCTCAATTCTGGCTGGCATAAAAAAGGAAAATTCAAGTGGTTGATTTCTGGCTCTGGCTCCGGTTTGAACCCCCGTTGGTGCCATTTGTTACGTCACAGCTGTTATGATTTTAGCACTGCCTTGTTTTAACTGCGCGCCAACTGTAACGATGTAAGTGGTTCCCCTAATTAATACTGCACGGAATCCTCGGGTGGAAGGGCCCCGGGGCCATGAACTTTGGCGGCTCATTTGAATTCATTAGGCCGTAGTGCGGGTTTATCGTGCGAATCGCTTTCCTTGGAAATCTGTAAGGAAACTGCGCACTCGGCTTAAGGGTTGATCTACTTCTGGTGGCTCTGCAGGTGACAGCTCTGTGGCAATGTTAATGGTTCCAGGTCACTGGGGGATTCCCGGCTCCATAACGATGGTGTAATTATATATAAAATGCTTAAATGGTCTATGCCAAGCCCAGAACTAAGGGATTCTTCATGGGCCTTAACTGATGGAAGTCTGTCAGGAAGATAAATGGATTAAAAATCATAATTTTCGGGGAGCATTATCTTTAAACATTTAACTTAAAATGAAAAATTAATTTTCCTTATTTTAAGAGCTCATAAAAATGTTAATAAAATGATATGTTATATTATAAATAATCTAGGAATCCTGATTTTGTGTGGGGAAATTCCCAATTACTTGTATTATTTTATTTCGTCCCAACCTGCATTGCAGACTAATTTTTTGCCCTCCCAAAGACGAAGACGAAGGCCTGGTCTTCTCCTACGGATGCCGGCTCCCTCTGTCATGCATGACTCAAGCTCAGCCTCGAGTGGGGCTGCCTGCTTCTAAGGCAAACATGTCTTACACGTTGCACAAGCTCCACAGAATGCGAGTCAACAAAGGCTCACAATCTATAAAGTACAATCACTTTGAGCAACAAAGCCAAGAGACGGGATGGCACAGGACCGGGCCGTCTGCCCTTTAAATCATGCTCTTGGATCTGCAAGAAAACGTGGCTAGATCTCCGCATGCCTGGCCGCCTTAGCTATATATATATATCTACATATATATATTTGCTCACACAGATCGGTAATTATAGGTTCGAAAAATCTACACCAGCATCTCGGGGCCCGATGATCGACATTGGTGGCGGCGGCTGGCTGGCGAATGGAAATATATGGCTGAAAAGCCGATGAAAGGCCAGTTTACTTAACTCCTCTGCCGGTCGTGCATTAATTTTAACACAATTTTTTCCCGGCGCTTTTTTATTTCTGCATTTTTTTTGGCACGCCCACTAAAGAGTGGCATGCCGCCTTGGTTAGGTAAACACTGAGGAGAGGAGGCCCAGTGAAGGAACCTGGCGGAGGTGGATTGATAAAGGCCGCAGATGATGCCAGGCGTTGATGACGCCGATGATGATGATGATGATGATGATGACGATGGAGCCCAGGAGGAGCTGGCACACATCACAATGTATGGTGCTGGGGGGTTAAAGGTTGGCCGCTTGGCTTCGTGGAGGACGTGTGCAGTAAGTGTTAATGTTGCAATCTTCTCCAAGGAGCCGCGGCGCTGAGAGTGGCTCAATGGGTGGTTTTGCCGGGAATATGATGGAAAATGCTGAAGTAGTGGAGGTGTTGCGTAGAGGATCCTGCGAAAGTGAAAGGAGATTATGTCAACCTTGGAAAATGCTTTCAAGTTTTTGCTTTTACAATAGAGAGTATGGACTATGGAGCTTCTAGCCTTTAACTAAAGCTTTTTATTTGTGGCCCAGCAAGGCGACCTTGTAAAAATCGTATTTACAAAGGTATTTAAGTCAAAGGACTGTTCTACTTAATCCAACCATTCATTAAGTCAAAGAGTAGTTTATCAGTTGTAAACCAGAGTTGCTGGCAACTTTTCGGCTTTCCCTCTTTGTGTGTGCGCTTACCAACGCTTAACTCTTTGGCTCATCAAGGACCGCCATATCCTCCCACTCAACCTCTCCTCCAGTCCGGCAAAAGTCTAGCAAAGCCGGCACATTAAGCGGCAACACGTTGAGCCACCAAGCTGGGCACAAATGAGCGGCAATCCACACCCACATATCATCAAAATTTATAAAGCTTTACCCCCAGCCGAAGCTTGAAATGGCCAGCAAGCTTAACGCTCATAATGCCAATGTCTCCCTCGGCCAGCGGTAAATATATGAATTGGATTTTGAGCTGCCAGGGATTACGGAATGGAGGACAGCGGACGGCGGACAGCGAACGGCGAACGGAGAACCGAGAGTGGAGCCAAATGGCTTTATGTGCGTCAGTAAATTTACACCTCGTAATCGAGATGAGTGGACACAGGACACTCGCCGAGGGGAGAACGACCCCTAGCAGCTGTTGTCCAAGATTAGTGCCTCGCAAAAAATCTGTCGCACAAATTTTCGTTTTTATGAGCGGGAGCCGGGCCTCTCGATGGCATTTGCCCGGCTTTGAGTTATGGCCAAGTCCCCGACACCAGCAGCCTCCTGGCGCCGCGGGCTTAGCCAATTATATAATAACAGCTAGAAGAGGAATTCACAGAAGGCCAACACGTACTTCATCGGGGCCAGAAAGGAGCTCAATCGATGGCCTAAAAGTCGCAGACCAGGCTGCCACTTTGCACAAGATGCTCATCTTGGAGGGGAACTGCACGGAGAAAAATAAATTACAAGTATATGAGTTTGGTTTATGAATTGTGTAAATATCAGTTTCCTAATTTAGACTCTGATTCATATTGATGTATTTTATTTATCACTTTTAAAATTAGTTTCATTTATGAGATCTCTTTCTTGGTCCTTATTTTTTCTCTGTCTCTACATTAAAATGGCTCCTTCCCTTCAATCTTGTCCCTATAACTGGAGATTTCTGAGCAGCCCAGCAACATTAACTGATTTGCATTTCAATCTTGGCGGCATGTGTTTAGTTTCGGCACAGGGAAACCTGTTTTTGTGGCAGGGGAGAAGCCGCAGCCGCAGCTGCTGATTTTGCAGTTGCAATTTCCATTGCTGTTGCCAGTTGGCAGCAACAACAACACTTGCCAAGTGAGATCTCGACCCCTCTGACTTCTTATAGTATTCAGTGCTTTGGTTTGCTTTGCTAGCACCGTGACTTAAAATGCAAATGAAAAGGCAATCATTGTTTAATCTCGGACAGCAACAACAGCAACCTCAAAGAGCAACAGTTGTGGATGTTGCAGTTGTCATACCCACGTATAGGGTATTGTTGCTATGAGAAGGAGTTTGCTGAAGGTACTTTTTGAAGCTTACAAATATAAATATAACTCAATAGTTAATTCCTGCAGAAAGCATGCTTTAATGATATAATTATATGTATTAAGACAAACTTATTTCTTAAGAAAAGGGTTACCTTTATATGAAATATTTTTCCTATAAATACAAATTAATAAAATAAGGGTACTTATGCTTTCCACAAAGCAAACAAATATCAGCTCTCCTTTCCTGTTGTTGCGATCGCCAGCCAAGCATACCCGAGGCAACAACTGTGAGCATGTTTGCTATGGCCATGGCTATGGCCAGCAGATCCAACAAGCCCCGCGCAGATTCAGGAAGCTTCCGAGCCCCAAGATACACAATTTTCGATAATATTTAAACAGGCTAGAGTGTCGGAGGTAGGGCAACATCGAATGTCGAGGGAGTGCAGATTCTCGGGTGCTCTGTGATAAATTCCTGGCTTGTACCGACGGCTCTACAAGACTTTCCTATCAGACAACATGAAAATTAGATCGTTGTAATGCTGTCATAAGGAAGAGGAAGCCAGGCATTGTTTGGGTTAAGGAGAGGGGAAAGCAGCAGGAAAATGGTGCAGTTGATCGATGGTTGGGAAATGTTTGAGGCAATCGCTGAGATAGCAGGGAAATGGCTACCAGGAAACGTGGCCAAAGTATTTAAACCTCGCTTAATATTTTCAAGTATTTTCAGGTCTGCTAACTAAATCTTAGTCAGTTTTAAAGCGGATTTCATTAGCCCACAGACTGACACATTTCTTGCCCCCAATCCCTGCGTCTCGGACCGCTTTTAATTTCCAGCTCATTCCGTCCGGAGGCCCCAAGTCCCCGCACACTCGACACAGCGAAAACTCCCCGAGCCAATCGACAGCGCCAAGGTCAGAGCCGGCTGTCCACAGAAGCAGCAGGAGGACCTAATTGGCAACGCCTTTTGCCACTGCAAGTGACAGGAAACTTTCGGGCCAAGCGGCAGTGGCAACGGCACCCGGCACCGGCAAACTAATTAGCCTTAAAATAAAACCAACACAGAAAAAATGAACGAAAAAAATATGTGTTTTTTTCCGAGGAAATGATACAATTTCGCGCGCTCGAAAATGGGTCTAGGTGAGGAGGGGATACGGCGAAGGAAGGAACCCAAAATAACACACAACTGAAAAAACAAAATTTTTAATTTAAAGAAGAATAGCAGGAGTAAAAAAAATAAGTGAAAAAATAAACATCATCAACAACAAACGAATGTCCGGCAGCCGCAAAACTGGCGCTGAACCAAGGACGAAGTAAGCGATAATTAACAAGAAAATACTAGGGCCACTCAGCTTTTAACTTCTTTATCAGGACCACCACTCTTATGGCAATTGAGGAAGGCACTGCTATAAATAATAAATATTTAATTCTATTATTTGTATTTACTTTTAGTAATTTAAGTGGAGAGAAACAATTTCCATTCACCAAGTAGTTGGACTATTTAGAATCTATCCGCGAAACATCAAAACTTTCCCTGAACACCCTCAAGATTTCAAGGCTATATTAGAGCTACAATGAAGATGACGAGAAGGATAAGGCAGGATGGCAGAGAGAATTACCAAGAATTAACCCGGATCTAAATCTAAACAGAAACTTCAATACAAATAATTATATTTTCTTAGATTTAAAGTTTATTTTGTTATTATTACCTTTTGCATACTTTACTTAAAAATCAAAATCAAATAAAATTAAAGGCACCATCCCTCTCAAATGTAATTGCTCTTCGAGGGTACTCTAATCCTCGCTCCCTTTTGCTTTGTTTCACAAACAACGGTGGCAACACTGCTCGTCATCATCCTCTTTGGCGACTCGTTTGTCGTTTATCTTGGCTTCATTATCGCTTCATTAATTGCTAATTAACCGTGTTCTACATGGCCGCCAGTTCGCTGTTCCCAGTTCGCCGGCTTCATAAAAATGTGCATGGCGTGGAAAATATAGCCGACAGCGGGAACGGGACAGGGGCAGGTCGGGGGGTTTTGGCCACTTTGCTTGGCCTTTTTGTAAGTGCAAATAAGTCGAAATCATGCCAAGTGAACGCGCCCCGCGCCTTATCGCGCTTTAATCTAATGCAATTTGTAAATGGAAACGAAAACGGGCCCACAAAGGATGGCACTATGTACCAGAACGGCCTCCATTTCCCTCCGCCGCGAACTTGTAAATTAAAGCAAATATTTTGCTTATTTATTTTGGTTCTTTCTCGCTGCCTCTGCCCCTGCCGCTGTCGCTGCTGCCTTTGCTTTTGTTGACTAGCCGCAAGGCAATTAATTAATTTATTAACACAAATAAACAAAGGCACAAGACGAGGCCACAAACGAGAGCACAATCAAAGCGCATATGAAATTAAGAAAGTCTCCATATAAGAACAGGGAGAGAAGAAAGGGCCCAAATTGAGAAAATATTACGAAAGAAGAAAGGGGCAAGACTTGGAATAATAAAAAAACCACAGATCATAACAGATTTACAGCGAAGAATTTTTATAATAACTAACAAGATGGTAAATAAGTTACCTAATTAAAATAATGGTAAGACGTGTTCTTTTATATTAAATTTTTAAAAGGTTTATTTATTTGTATGACAGCCATAAAAAATATACCTGCTTTAATTAGGGTTTTTAACAAGTCCAGAAATAATTTATGACTTAAAATTAGGAGCCTCAAGGCTCCTTGTGAAAAACAATTAAATAATATAAAAATAGGGTTTTATTTTAATTCAATTTAGATACTCAGAAAGTTTCCTTAATCTTTTCTATTGTTAGAGATCCAAGTGAATGATTTGTGGGTATTTGCTAGTTTTTGATTAGTCATAACTCCACTGGTGGCGCCTCTTGAAGAGCCTTCACCCAAGTGATTTCCCTTTCGTGCCAAGTCAAAGACAACTCCCTCACCCTCGATGGCATGTTGACTTGTTAAGGCCGCGTAAATAGGCGAAAAGGATTTTCCACTTGAGGAGTGCCAGGCTGCAGCGACAGGGAAAAGAGCAGTAGGTTGGGGCTCAAAATGGAGACGAGACGGCAAAAGGTGGCTGTGTCTTTGAGGCTGTGCTCTTCCAGTTGGCCGCCTTGGGTGGTTCGAAATCGGCGGCGCCAAGCCGCAAAAGGAGCCGAAGCCAGAGCCACGACATCGGGTTAAGAGATTAACCAACTGGGAGGCAAGGAGGGCCAAGCCAAGTCAAGTCAAGTCAAGTGGCTGACGTGGAAGTGACCAAGGTCCCGACTGCCTTGATGTCTGGCCCTGACTCGGTGGCTCGTTTAATTAAATCAAAGTTAATTAATGCTAACGTATTCATAAACAGGGTCATCAAACACCCGAAACGCGCCGGGGAGCGGGCCAAAGCTGAAGCTGACTGAATAATTATGTAATATTTTCGACTCAAGGATACGCCGTCGCCGACGCCGCCTGCTGAATATGCAACAACAGTCGCCACAAGGAGCGCCTGTCAACGGCAGGAAGTCAGTGAACAGGGAACAACGCACAGGATCCCGATCCAGGAGCTCTGACTTCCATTATTGGCATTCCTCCTGCCGTCGCTGCTGGTAATTATGCCGAGAAAGGCTTAGCGAAACTTTTTGACTTTGTGCAATTAAAAATACATTTTTCAAATATTTGCTTACAACACAAAGAGGCAAACAAATTTTTGGAAGAGGGGAAAATTGTGTCATTGACTGACTTATGATGTTACCGATTGACCCGGCGTCCTTTTCGCGGTGGAAGCGTAATTTCCCAAGAATTTAATTATACATTTTTGGGGTTGGCATCGGGATACGGGATTAAAGTCCTGGCTACCCCAGGGGAAGAAGAGCAGCCTGAGTTGGGTTTCTTTATAGGCGGAGCTACAAGTTCGCCATCGTATAGTTTTTTCATCATAGTTTCAGGGAATGTAAACAATTCGCTCTGGTTTGAGTGCCTTAAGCCAGGAGGATTTTCCAACGCAGCACAAAATGCATTTAAAAATACTTTTGTCCACAAATAAATACGCGTAATGCCGATGATATTTTCGATTTTCATATTTTGACACGAACGTCGAATCAGTTTCGGTTTATTTTCGTGTGTGTCTGTGGGTTTTTTTCTTTCCTCTTGAATATTCAACAGTGAACGCACACGGAACAAGTGTGCCATTAAAAATCATAAAATATTAAAAACATAATCCCATAGACGAGTATATTTTAAGCTTAATTATCGACAGGGAAAATCACGCCTGGAAGCGTACATAAATGCATCGGATAACATCGTGTAATGCCAGACGAGACGGGAATTTATGTGTGGAACAGTTGGACGCGGGATTACGGCTCCCAATATGTGCGAGTGGATAAGATCTGGGATAATTGATGCCTGCCACTTGTTGCCTGTCCTTCAATCCCTTAAAGATCCACAGGACTTTCGGCAGCGTCCAGTCGAAGTTGCTTTAAGCCAAACTATTTTCCCTGCCAAATTCTTGCCGTTCACGGAGGACAAAGGGAATTTCGTTGTAGCCCAGACATGTTTGGTATTCGGTACACAAATCCCAAAATCCTCCACCTCCAACTCCAGCTCCAATCCTCCCATTCCATCCCGAACCCAGAAGGGGGAAACATGACAATGAACAAGTTTTTAAACGACGCATGGAAAATTTGTTCCGTTGTATCAAATTTATTATTTAGAGATTTCCATTTCGGTTTGTTCTGCGATTGTTGAAACAATGCGCGAGGGCATTACATGGTATCTATCCTGTAAATAGTTTATTTTCGGCAGTCAACGCCGTAAAAAAATTAAACTTGCAATGATATCCCGGCTCGCCGTTGCCCCGCTCCCCCTCACAAGCAATAAAACATTCAAAGGATTAAATAGAAGCTGAAAAAAAATATATGTGCTCCAAAAATAGTTTCGGCTCAGAAGCCCCCGAAATGGCTGAACGGCAATAACAAGAAAAACTGACAACAAATTGTGCAACTTTTCCGGGGGCTTTGGAGTGGGGTTTTATTTTCCGTATTTTTTTTTAGGGAACTTGTTGATAGCGTTAAGGGGTTTTTTCCTAAAGAGAAAAAAATGTTTAAGCATAACTATTGAAAGTGGAACCTTTTTAAAGCCTTAAAGTAACAAATACTTTAGAAATTGAGAATGATATCTTTAACATTCTTAGTGAAATTTGAGATTTTTACAAAAAAAAATCTTTAGTTTAATTCTTGTAAAAAAAAAACAAAAAAAACATAATATTATTAATGAGATCCAAAACTAAATTAATCCTGAAAGAAATAAATTGTATAAAATATCTCTAAATTAATTACATTTTCCCTGACTTATATGGTTTTTATTATATTATTTATCGGTTCTGAATTGACAGAATACAGCTAAACCCATTGCTAATCCCGATTTTAAGCGTCCTGCTTAAAGTGCCAGCGAGAATTCACACCAGAAATTGTTCAAACGGAAAACACCATCAAAAATACTAATAACCACAGTCGGAGCAATGAGGGAAATGCCTGGGAAACTGGGTAAAATGGGAAAATGGGGAGCTCCGTTGCAAAAAATGATTTTCCAGCCTCGCTGCCATTCGTCTTTTTTTTATTTTCTTTCCGAGAGAGGGCTTTGAAGCGTGGCTGCATATGCAATTACATTTTACAGCAACAAAGTTGATAACAAACAAACGGGAACCGAAAGGGGAGAGCTGGAAAATGGGGGTTGGGAAATGCAGGGGGTGGGGCGGTGTGCAAGGTATTCAGCAAATTTCAGCGTCAGGTTTCATTTGGGGCTTCTCCCTCTCCCTATCTCCTGCTTCCTTACCCTTTTTCTCCTTTTTTTGTTTTACACATTTTGTTTGTTTTGTGTTTATTTTCTAAGCTTGCATAACAAATCGCTGCGAAAAGCTTTTCAATTCAAATGAATGAAAAACGAAGGCAGAAATGTTTTATGCATGTCGATGGACGGGTAGGGTTCCCGCTCCGAAGGGGGGACAGAAACAAAGTGTGAATGATGCGTTCGGGCCGAGTGAGGAATATGGAGGAGGCTTCAAGGAAGTCAATGCTGCTCAATTCCCGTTGGAGAAAGGAGTTCAAGACATGCTGGCAGAAGCTTTAAATGAAATCGTAAAAGGAACCACGTTTTGAATCTTGGGAAAAATACATTAAAAGTTTTAAATGATTAAAATTAATTATTAAGTTATTACCTTCAGTTCTTATATAGAATGACAGATTTAAATATATATTTCATTAAATATTTCTTAAATGAGGCCAATAACTGAGTTACTGGCATTTATTTTCCTTAAGAAATCCCTAAAAGTGTCAGTTCTGCATTCCGTGGTCACTAATAGCAGTATTTCCCAAAACAAAAAAAAAACCCAATGAAGAAAAATTATTGTTATGAAAAAGCAATTAATGCCGAAGGATAGCGGCGGGGGTGTGGCCAGGCCATCGGTCGGAATTGGTAACACAAGATGGCAGCACCTTGATAAGGCGCGTGACTAATGGACGGGCAGTGCCAAACACCGAAAGTCGAGGGTTGGAAATTAGAAAAACGACAAACTTAATGCACAAACACGGAAGCCCCCGAAAACGGCGAGTCCTGTGGCTGGGCTCCTTTGGGTGTGTGGAATGCATTAAAACAAAGGCAGCGTGAAAATTTCATTAGAGCCCCGAGCAGAAGTAGGCCAGAGTCATATGGCCATAAACACATGCTACACGCAAGAGTTCTCGTCCGCGTTCCCCTCAACAAAAGCTTGGGGTATACTCACTATAATTCATTAACGATTATGCACAACACCCTGGCAGTAACAAAAACAGAAACAGCAGCCATTGGCCTCGCACAATTTGTGTTAATTTCGCTTTTGGCAAGAAACCACATCCAAGTCTAGAGTCGTGGCCGCTGTTTTTGCCCTAATGTCTGGGCCAAGATTTATAGACATTTCTAACGAGTCATCCATCGGTCATATGCAAGGCAGTTGACTGAACCTTTTAAAGAATGTCCAAGGATTTGGTCATGGTTAAACGATGTTGGGGGAGAAAGGTCTTTAAGGAGGCCACAGCAAATTTTCTGGGCTAGTCATGTACCGCAAGTATTCCTTTATTGGGTTCAATAAATCATTGCCGAACACTTACAGATAGCAGCAGCTTAAATTCCAAGAAAATTTGTATAAATCTGAAAATTAAACAAATTATTCCTCGTCTTTTTAGACAGTAATACCAATCGATTCTCTTATGTGCAGTATTTAACCGATAGTCTTGAGAAGCAACCCTAAATAAACTAAACTGAACGAAGTTGTATACAAAAACGAAGAAGAAACAATCTGAATAGGCAAAAATTTAAATGTAGAATATATAAATACAAAATATATAAAATATAATAATATTCAAATATAAAAAGTGAGTATCTTTCGTGATGGGCAAAATGTGTCAAAAATACTAGAAATATTTTTGGAGGCGTGGTGTATCTCAAGAAATGTGTTTTAGGTAACATCATCAAGTATGCCTTGACTTCATATTTGGTTATTGTTACTATTTCGAACTCTCAAGGAATTCATTCGTCTTCCGACGTTTGAGCAGTACAGAGCTTAACACCTGGCTTTATTTTAGTCTTTTAAATTATTTTATTTTGTTTTATTTTATTTCTTTTACTTTAAGTGTTGTTTTTGTTGTTAACTGATTGAGAAGCTGTGAAGAATCTATTTATTTCTTTAATTATTTATGACCTAATTTGATTACACTTTGGTTGGAAATCTTTGGAAATATTTGTTTCTTTTTAATCAGCGTTGAGAACACAACATTGCCTTCACTGGTATTGTACTGTTTTACTTATTTTATCTTAATTTTAATTTGAACATAACATTTTAAACTGGCATAATTTTGTATAAAAAATATATCTGGCTGAGAAGCTTTGAAGAATCTATTTATTTCTCTTATTATTTATGACCTAATTTGCTTACACTTTTTATTTTAATTTTTTCTTTTACATACATATGTCTGAAATTAGATTTAAAAAATCTGTAAAGAAAACTTTTGGAATCTACAACTTATTTATACGAGTTGGGCCATAGTTAAGTTCGAAAATTCCTTTACATCTTTCCCTTTTAGAATTGTCTTCTTTTTAAAATGAAATCCAGCCAATGAGCTACTCGCACATACCTACTTTCTGTTGGGATTCTGTTGGGCTTTTCGAAACCCCATTAAATCTAGAGAACATCATGCATTACTCATAAATTTAATAGACTGTACTTGCTACTTGCCTCAACTTCCCCTGCCCCATGGAATTCCCCAAAGTACTCAAAAGTGTGCCTCCTATTATTATAATAAACTTGCCACCGCAACGAGACGAGAACCAGTAGACATAGGAAGTAGGAAGTAGCAAGCAACCCCACCGAGAGTTCCAAAACTCCAGCCTACGACGCACTTCTAAAATGTAAAATCAACATTACTTCCTTCCACACAATCAACGATGATTTCTTAATAAAAAGCTGTTCTCCGGCTGAATATAGGCATGAGAATGCGAATAGGGATGGGGGTAGTAAGTGCGCGAAGGGTGGGCTCAGCACAGCACAGCAAAAGCATGCTTTCCTCGAGCAGAATGGAAGCAAAACAACTTGTGCATAATACAATTTTTGACTGCGAGGGGTCGAAGTAGTAATGCTTCGTTGACTGGTGCCAATAGCGTGGACGGGGCTCTGGGTCGGCCTTGGGGTTGGGTGTGGGTGCTCCGTATAGTCTGGCATTTTTTAATACCCAAGTGTCCCCCCGGTCGCAATAAGTGCGCTGCGCAACGCTGCACGCATACAAATGAGCTCGAGGCCCCCCGAAAGACAGGGACCTGAGATAGGGTCTTAAGGGGGGTGCGATGGGCGAAATAAAATGCAGGGGCGGCCTGAGGAGGGGGGTCTGAGGTAAGCAGGAAGTGGGTGGTGTAACGAAAAATGGGCGGACATAAATCGGAAATACATAAATTATTAAACATCATACAATAAGTCGTCTCAGCGTTGACATTCCTGGGGTGGTTACCCTGAGCGGCAGCTCTTCTTTGCTTTTCTCTTCTCGCCATTCGCTTTTCAAGGCTAATGAGTTCTTAATACCCTCCCAAAGGGTATTCCCAATTTGGCATGAAGTTCGGAGACTTATGAATTATGATTCCGAGATTTTTGTAATTTAAAATTTAAAGTGTTTGTTAATATCGTGAAGTTCAGAGAACTTTACCTAAAATTTATGTTTATAGAAAAATAAATATACGTTTTGGTTTAAATAGTGAGCTTTTAGACATACAGGAAATACTACAAATGATTTGGAGCTACACATTTAATAAAAATCCCCCGCTCAGTGGAATTATAGTATTTGAAAAATACTAGATTCAATTTGATGTTTGTAGTTTTTCAAAAAACGTGGTTAGGTCACATCATCAAGTATGCCTTGACTTTCTATTTGGTTAATGTCACTATTTCGACCTCTCAAGGAATTCAGTCTTCTGCCAACTGCTCAGCAGTGCGGAACTCAGCACTTAGCTTTATTTTATTTTATTTGTTATTTAAAAAAATTTAATGATTTTTTTCCTTATTTCCGCTTTTTATTATTTTGTTTGTTTTAATAGAATTATCAAACTTCTTTTCTTGACTCTTCGTTTGACTCTTCCTGTGACTCTTCCTGTGACTCTTCCTAGAACTTTTTCTTTTGGAGCGACTTGTGGGCTCTATCTGCACTCAGTCCAGTGGACTGGCTTTGGACACTAGCGAGATGATAAAGTATCTTCTAAAGTTTAAAATGCGTTAAGTGACTAAGTAAAAGATGATTTATTTAAATATTTATTAACGAAATAGTTTTCTCACAGAACTAGCAGTATACAACTACTAATTTTCTTTACAATTAAAATGACTGCAATATATATATTCGACTGGTTTGGGGGCATTAATCGTCCTTCGATTTTGTTATATTTTTTTCCTAGGACCACCGTGACGTCCTTCCGGTCTATTCCATTGAATTTTTACTTATTTAATTATTTTATTGTTTTCAACGTCTTAGTTGGCTTTATTTTATTAAAATTATAAAACATCTTTTTTATTTTTTGACTCTTCTTGTTACTCTTCCTTGGACTCTTGTTTTTTTGAGCGACTTGAGGGCTCTATCTGCATTCAGTCCACGTGGACTGGCTTTGCATACTAAGCGAGATGATAATGTATCTTCTATAGTTTCAAATGCGTTAAGTGACTAAGTAAAATATGCTTTATTTAAATATTTATTATTAGCGAAACAGTTTTCTCACAGAACTAACAGTATAAAACTAATATTTTTCTGTACAATTAAAATTACTGTAATATATCGTAATATATTAGTAATTTTAGCCAACTCGAGGTCCATAGGATCGTTTTTGTAAAAAGTAAATGCATGCATTAATCCTTCTGCAGCGGGTTTGTTCATAAAGTCTGTTTCACTCTTCCCAAGGAGATCATCAGTGAACTTTGATGCCGATCGAACCTTAACATTTAATGCGTCATTATGTACTATCGTAATATTAATATCGTAATATATGTAGCGGTTCTCGCCATTAAACAAGATACTAAGGAGGCTGATTGATTATCCGGGTCGCCCACTCATTCATTTAGCAGGTTGGCAGCTCCGTTTCATGACGAACTGTCAAGGGATTCTTCCGGGCCTTCAAGTCCCCGCGGCCTTGTCAGCTGTCAGGCAATAATTGTCAGTTGTATTCTTGCTCTAATGTCAAAGATTTCCCCCATCCTCTGAGGAGCTCACACACATACAAATGTACGAGTATTTTTTTTGACAACTTCACCCAGTGTGTGCGGGTGTGTGTGTGCATGTCAAGTAGCAATTGAGACGAGCATTTGGCATTTCGGGTGCGCCACAATCCCTCGTCCTGGCTTCGGTTCCTTTTCCCCGTTCCCGTTCCCTTACCATTCCAGTTACTCCGCATATATGACATCTGACTTCCACTTGTCAGAAAATATTTGCTCTCCAAACACAACCTCCCCCGGCTGGCTGCCCAGCGCCCTCCTGCCCCTTCCCCACCATGTTCACGCACGAGTTGCAATCTTTTTGTGTCCCTCAAGATTTTCCATCTGCATGTGCGAGTGTGTGCGAATGTTTCGTTAAATTGATAGAATAAATGAGCATAAATTGAAAAAAGAAATATCGATGAAACAAGGCACGAACCGAGGGTGGTGTGTGCGCCACCCGAGAGCAACCCTCGGGCTACACTGGAGAAATCTTTTAATTATCTTATTTATTTTTTAAGTAAAGTAGATGGAGTTAATGCGGCGTGTATTTCCTTGAATATCGCCCATCTCAAGTTATTATGGAATTTTATTAATTTTAAAATATTATTATAACCAGTTCAGTTTACTATAATTTCAGTTCCTAAAATTTTTTTCTGTGTTTCTGCTGAAAAGGGTGGCTCAGCCCTTGCTTCTGGTCCTTATTCCTGCTCCTTGTTACTGCTCCTGGGCACATATGGGCAATTATTTAGTGCTTTGGCACAGCTCAGCACCATCCAGCGGGGAACTCCCCAAGCAGACCGCCATTACTATCGATTTGAGGGTGCATTACCAACTATCGGAACGAGCCGATTCCATCCGTAGCCGTGACTCCAGGACCACCCAGCAGCGACTTTTGCGAGCTAAACTTTCGCGTTCAATTGCATGCAATCAGCAGCTGGCTCGCCTCCAACTCAGAGAGAAGAAAAACACTCTGAGAATCAGGAGGAGAATATAAACTGGGAAGGAGGACTCACATAAGGGAACGAAGATTCAGATACCCTAGGAGCATTTTTTAATTTATTACCTAACAAAATTTTATTCCCAACATATTGTCTGGTAACTAATTTTTCACTTTTAAAAATTGCCTATTTCATATTACTTTATTTAAGGTACAAAGATCAGAAAAAAGTATAGATTCACATCAATCACAGCCCAAGGAATACTCTGCCTGGGAAAAAGACACCCACAGATCCTGGAGCACATAAACTAATTTAAAGAAGCCATAATTCCGATTCCCTCGGACCGCTACGGTTCATGCCTATTATTCCTGGACGTCGGCTCATCGCGTGTGTTGCCAATTTGTCGGCATTCAGTCACTCATCCATCGGTTCTGCCGAGGACGTTTCAGGCGTCCAGGACGTGTGCTGGGCGTATATCCTTCCCACACTCCGCTGTCGTCGCTGCTCCTGCTGTCGTCGCTGTTTGTTCGCGCAACCAAATTTAGACGTAATTAAATGTGAATTGTTTATTTAAGGCGCACGCTCATCCATCCACCAGACCGAGCCGGGCCCGGCACACCCTCCCCCCTGGGATTTTCCAGGCCAAACAGCTCGTGGGCCCAATCAGGACCGCCTCCTGCTTCTACTTAGCCAACAACTGCATTTCAGGCCTCAAAAGTTTCCCTTTGGCTTATTGTTGCCGCTCCATGCTCCATGTTGCAATTACAGCCCCGCGGCGGGGATGGCGGCGACGGCGGGGGAGGTGGCGGTGGGTTTCAAATGAAAGTAGGTGTGTCAAATGTAAACTTGACAGGAACAGCAGGAGCTGGCGAAGGAACAGGATCGGGAGCTGGAGCTGGAGCAGGAGCTTGGTGGCTGAGCAAACACGGCCGCCGACTTGATTGACTTAAAAATGCATACACCTAGTCGTACACACTCATTTGCCTTGGGGCTGGCCATTGCTTTTGGCCTGGGCCTGAACCCGGGCTTGCCCTGCCTATTCGTTTGGCTCTTAATAGAATTTTTCATGAGCTCCGTAGACGCATTGGCATTGTGTGAAGGAGTCACTCAAACTTGGACGAAATTACTTTATAAGTAGTTAATTTGATTGGCTGAAAGGGCCGCCGCACGGCGGTGCTGCCATGCACCTGTCATGTAAGTCAATGGCAAAGTTTTGAAGGGGTTTAATCGCCGGGGAGGGCCAACAACTTTCGTAATAATATTTAGCCAACTAGGAATATGCCGAAAAATAGTCCTGCAGTTTGGCAAACTCTAAATTGCCTGAGGCTTTTTAAATTAACTTGGAATTTAGAATGATAATTTAAACTGCTTGAGGCTTTTTAAATGAACTTGGAATTTTGAATGATAATTTACCTTGTTGGGAAAATTCGAAATGCAAAATGCCCAAAGGTGTGTAAGAGTTTTGGCAATTACGAATAGTACATTTTAATATATAAAGTAAATAATTTATAAATATAATATATGTTTGAAATAAATAAATATAATAAATATAAGTTTAAATAATAACATTATAGAATTAAAAAAAAAAAAAACATATTTCAGCCTTAGAATTCATACTTCCTAATAAAAATATTATATATTTTTATCTTATTAAATCGAAATCGAAATAATATAAACAAATCCTTGAAAAATTGCATTAAAAAAAGAAATCCTTAAAAACATCAAATATTCTAGAGTCTGGAAGCAAGTGCAACCCCTGGCAGGTTCATTCAGTGAATTAATCACCATAACAACAAGGCCTAATGCACAACAAACAAGCCTAAATATCAGACAATTAGCGACAATAGAGTAAACACGGCCCAGTGACAAGTGAAAAAATAAAAAAATATAAACATAGGAATTATTTAGATTGAAGGGATGAATGGCACCAGCGAACAATGCACTTTCGGCCATGGGTCATAAACTCACCTGCAACCCCTAGAGGTTGAGGGAGGATAATGGAAAATAACACAAAAATGTAACATAGCTTGTAAAAAACCCAAGGCTATTACTATCCTGATCTCTATCGGCTCACTATCAGCTCCTGTAAAAGTACATAAAATGCATAGCGAAGACTACCAATGGTATTAGAATAAGTAATATAGAGTGTGGAGGATGACTGCTCTTTCCAAGTGAGAACAGGAACCCTCCGAACGGCAACAAATCCCAGTTGCAGTTCACACTGCACCACTGCAATTAGATCTGCCCACCATACGAGCGATAATAATTCCACCCGGGGGTTTGAACACGTCTGCATATCCATGTACACCCCAGTGAACCTCAGACGGTCACGTGTCCTTCACAGGATATTACTTTTATCAGCCACTGCTCAGACACACTCCCTGGCAGCTGATAGCACCCCGAACCCAAAAAACGATAACCGCCTTTGGCCTAATCGCAGTCCAACGATCAGTCTTCGCCTTGGTCTGTGTCTCCGAAATTAATTTCAGCAAATTCATTACGACCGAAAAGCCCACTAACTCGATAAGTAATTTCGCACAAAACGGTGGCAAGTCAACCAAAAATGTGAGTCAGGAAATTGAAATTTCTATTGGGTTCCTCAAGGGTAAGTCAAAGGTTTTGTTCGAGATAAAGAAGAATGGGTTCAGAATAGAAAAGTTTGGCGATTTCCATTAAAATTATGAAATCATTTAATGTAATCTCAGGCTTTGCCGAACCTTTATTGTTTTCAAGGGTGGTTCCTGAAAAAGTCCATTAACTTATAGAATCTTAAAAAAAATATATATAATATTTTGAACAGATCCTAAACCAACTTTCGACTTAAAAGCAGACTTTCCAAAGCCCGCTCTTTGTTTGCAAAACCGAAAAAGAGTCCCCAATCGACAGTGACGGCTTTCAGCGCCCCGCTCCCTTGCAGGATCTGTTGCGGAATGGAACCCCACGGGGGCATCATCATCAGAAACCCACCCAAATCCCAATCCCCGGCAGAATCCACCCCGTCGCCTACCAATTACTGAGCAGGGCTCGGGGGTTCCAAGGCAGACCTGTCTAGGCTGCGGTGCAGACATCATTTATCAACTAACCAAACAAATCAAAACGATGCCGCGCAGCCCGAAAACTAAAACCATGGCAAACACACAGGACCCCGGGTGGGGAAAGCGGCGGCAGGCGCAAATACAGAAGTGAAAAATGATTTGAAACGGATTACAAGCTGCTTTCATCATCAGCCTCAGCATCGGCATCATCGGGCGGCATCATCAGCAGGAGCAACAGCAGCAGCAGCAGAACGAGAATTTCCAGCACACAGAAATCTATTTACGCAAAACTTTCGTTGGCTCAATGCAAAAACTGTAGCCGAAACAGTAGCTTCGAAATGGTTTGACACTGAGGAAAAAGGTAAGGGCTTCTTTAATCTAATAAAATGAAACAATAAAACCACAGAGTGATTCTCTGAAAGCAAAGGACTTTGTTAAGATATTTAATAATGGATTTAAGACTTAAACTAAATAATAATATGATCGCTCTGGCCATCTCGAGGTCTAGTCCACATAAATCGAGACTCTACTACTCTGCCAGGGCGCTAGTATAAAATATAAATAAATAAATCCCAAACATATCTAAATAATTTCACCAAGGAAGGATCTTTGTCCCAAGACAAACAGCAGGCTTTAAGCCAAAGAGCCTCTTTAATACTTATTTTCTATAATAGTCAATTCACACTACAGACCATCTACCGTCGACCGTCCATGATGGTGCGTATGAATTTGCCGTGCCAAACTTTCTCAAAATATTCCCCCATCAATTTTTGATGTTCCTATATCCGGCTGTTTCACACAGCCGATATACGATAATTTTGGTTCCACCACTAAAATTTTGCCATTTACAATGGAAAACTTACTATTCACAACGCAAAAGAAAACAAATAAAATCGAAATGCCGGGAAAGGCAGCACCTGTCCTACGGAAGGTGACCAATAAGATGATGTTTCGGCAAATGCAAAAGTTATTGTTCTTCCAACAAAAGAAGTTTCGTCGGATACGACTGATAAATTGAGTCGAGACCCCCCTCATGGGCCGGTGGATATCCTGAAATATGAGTGGACACTGAGCAACGCAACACCCTCCTACTCCATCATTGATCTTTAGTTAAGTATATTTCATATTAAAACTTCTTTTGTAGCATGTATTATCGTTTAAATTTACCTTTTTTTTTAATATGTTTAATTGGATATATTTGTTTATTTTTCACTTGAGAAAAGAGAAGAGGCTGACGGTCGACGGTATTCCATTTTTCACCACCTTCTCATCGTTCCCCCGAAAATCACTGCAGTGTGAATAGGGCTTAAAATACTAACAAAGCTTTAAAACTATCGTTATCGGCGCGGTCACTCTGAATTTGTCCCCTCGATCGGAGTGTCAAATGTCAGCTATACTTTGTTTGTGGGGTTTCATTTAGTTTCATCTACCACACGGAGCACACAAGTCGTTCTCGAGCATACATTTTTTAATAAAACACAAATTCAACGTACGTTTTCTAAATTTCTTGAAAAAGCTGTAACTTTGCGATAAGAACTATCGATACCAAACGGTTTACTTCATCCCTGCGGGCGACAAAACGTGCACGAGCTTCCATCCCTGGTCAATTTGTCGCGAATTCTCTTCCGGTTGCTTTTTCCAAGTTTTCTCCTGGATTTGGGTTGAACTCACATAAAACAGTCAAGATGGAGTACGCTATGGTGGACATAATCAACGGTCTCCTTTGCACCAATACCGAAAAGATTCGCGCGGCGACTGCCGCTTTGATGAAGGCGTACGAGACACCAGAGAGTCTGCTTTGTCTGGTACACATTGTGAAGACTAACAAGGAGATCCACGTACGCCACTACGCCGCCGTGCTCCTGAATAAGCGACTCGGGAAGCGGCGCCACTGGTCGTTGGTCCCCGCCGAGCACAAGGACGTCATCCAGAGGGACATGCTGCAGGCCCTCGTCACGGAGCAGGAGAAGACTGTGCGGAACGCTGTGGCCCAGTTTGTGGGCAAGTTGATGAAGCATGAGGCGGCTAACTCTGTCTCTTGGATGCCAGAGCTGCTCAACTACATCTTTGAGCGCTGCAGCAGTGCCGATCCCAAGGAGAGTGAGCTGGGCTCCTCGACCTATGCCACCCTAACTGCCGCGGCACCCGATCAGTTCAGCGACCACATGGAAACGATCCTCAAGTTGTTCGAAAACGTCCTTTTGACCGCCGAGGCCAATGGCGATATGACCACGCTCACCGTGGCCAACATGATTAGCGGTACAAACTACTTGCTGCCATCCATCGCCGGTAATTCTGCCACAGAGCAGACGGTAATCAGGGTGTTGCCACTGATCACCAAAGCGCTGTACGCGTTCGCCTTAAAGGGCGACGCTGACCAGTTTGTAGGGGTCTTTGAATTATTCGACAGCATGGCCGAGGATGCCCCCCATCTGCTCAACAACGTGAACCTCTTGGTGGAGTTTTGTCTGACGGTTGTGAACAATAAACAGCTGGACGTTGGGATTCGCGATCAGGTGATGACCTTCCTCGGGAGCATTACACGCACCAAGAAGAAGATAATCGTTAAGCAGAACCTGCTGGAACCCATCTTGTCTGCCATCTTTGAGATATTGTGCACCGAGGCAGATTCAGATGACGACGAAGACTACTACGTGGACGACAGCTCCACCAATATGGTGACGGGGACTTCTCAGACCCTAGACCTGCTGGCCATTGACTTGCCTGCCGAGAAGGTAATGGCACCGCTGCTGCCGATGCTGGAGCCGGCCTTACAGAGTCCGGATCCAATGCGCAGGCGCGCCGCCCTCTACAGCATGGGCCTGGTAGCTGAGGGATGTTCGGAGGTTATCAGCCATAAGTATCTGGAGGTCATGCTGAACATCATCAAGGGCGGCATTGCAGATGGCGCGCCCGAGGTGCGCCTGTCCGCATTCTTCGCGCTCGGCCAGTTCTCCGAGCACTTGCAGCCGGAAATCTCCAAGTATGCTCCTCTGATCCTGCCGGTATTGTTTGACTACCTGCAGCAGCTGGTAATGGAACTCAAGGTAGGTCGTAGTCTCAATCCTCAATCCGAATCTGTGCATTCTACAATTCTACAATATTCGCAGGGGGGTCAGCCGGAGCCGAAGAATGTGGGTCGCATGTTCTATGCTGTGGACACCTTCTGTGTGAATCTGGGCGAGGATATCGTTCCCCACTTGCCCATCTTGATGGAACGGTAAGATGGAATACGTCTATCTCAAAGTTCTCCCTCCACTGATAAGCTCCATTGATTGCTTAGCCTCTTCGGGATACTGGACCCTCAAAACTCTGTGCACATACGCGAGTTGGCCCTGTCCACCATTTCCAACATGTCAGAGGCTGTAAAGGAAGACCTAGTGCCATTCTTCTCACAGATATTTGAGGTTCTGAAGTCATATCTATTGAAGGATGTCCCGGATGAGATGACATCGCTGCGGCTTCAGGCCATCGATACCCTCTCCTCGATCACTCGCGTTTTGGGCAAGGAGCATGTCCTGCCCCTGGCCAATGACACCAAGAACTACTGCCTGATGATGCTAGGGGACGGGCCCAACGATCCGGACTTCCGGCGCGGCATTTACACCCTGCTTGGATCCCTCTCCGTGGTGGTGAACGAGAGCATGGCCGAGGTTTTCCCCCAGATCATACCTCGTCTCGTGCAAGCGGTGAATTCCACTGAGGAAATCGATCCGAGTCTGCCCGTCAAGCCAGAGCGGGATCTAATTCTGGAGGAGGCGGCTGCAGAGATCGATCTGGAGCATGCGGACGACGAGGACGAGGACGATGACGAGCAGGATGGATATATCAACGACTTTCTCGTTGAGAAGGAGGTGGCCATCACAACGCTCAAGGATTTCGCTGCCAACACCGGAGCCGCCTTCACTCCCTATCTTCAGCTGGTCTTCGAGAACGTTTACAAGACCCTCGACCATTCCTGCGATACCATTCGCACAGCGTCCGGTAACGCCCTCTGCGAGTTCGTGACGGCTATCAATAAATCGGGTGACACCGCCGGCGTGACTCGGGCCTGCGAGATCCTCTTGCCCAAGTTCGCAGCTATGATGCGCAACGACGCAATGGAGGAGGTGCTCATTCAGCTGCTCTATGCGTGCGGACAACTGTTCCGGGAGAACAAGCGGCCTACCATGCCAAATCAGGAGTGTGCCGACCTGATATACGGCTGCATCAGGGACACTTTCTTGAACAAGATGTCCTGCCAGTCTAATAATCCCAGCGTCGGCGGCGGCGGCGGCGACGGCGATGATGATGAGGATGACGAGGAGGAGGGCGAGTATGCCGAGATGATTGTGGAGAATGCCGCCAATCTGGTGTCCTCGTTTGGCTTTGCCCTTGATCCCGAGACCTTCTCGCTATACTTTGGCCGCCTATTCCACTTCCTGGCCCAAAAACTGGTAGGTAGCAAAGCTGTTGAGTCAGGAACACATGTTAAACAAGATTTGTTCCCTTTGGCTCGTCTTTATTTGCAGGCCAAGGCGAAGAAGAACGATCAGCCGGAACACCGGGCTTACGTGTACGGAACTCTAGGCGACTCCTTCCAGAGCCTGGGCAGCTGCTCCGCCACCTACTTCGACACAATCTTTCCCATGTTTCTTGCCGGGGCCATCGATGCCGATCCCAAGGCGCGCCAGAACTCGTTCTACGCCCTCGGCGAGCTTGTCTTCCATTCCGAGGATAAGGCATTTGAGTGAGTACTCTTCTGGGAAAATAGCAGGACTTGTTTCCGGTAATCCTATAACAATTCCACACTCACAGATCGTATCCGGTGATCCTGCAGACGCTTTCCGATGCGATCGCCAGGGAGACGGATCCTGCGGCCCTCGACAATATTTGCGGAGCGGTGGGTCGTCTGATCCTGACCAATATCTCGGCTGTGCCGCTGCCTGCTGTCCTGCCTGTGTACCTCACCCACCTACCGCTGCGTAAGGACATCGAGGAGTACGACACAATGCTGAAGACGTTTCACCTGCTGTACACCCAGGCCGGACCCATCATCGTCGAGCATATTGAGCAAATGGTGTACATCATACTCACGGCGCTCCAGCAGAAGCAGATAGCCGACCAGGAGGGCAACAGTGCCTTGGAGTTCCTCAAGGTGGTCCGTGAGCAGCATCCGGACAAGTTCAACAATGTGGTCAACTCCAACCCGGAGATGTTCCAGTTTGTGCAGACTCTGTAAGCAGCGAGACATCGTTAACAACAACAGACGGACTCTACACACGGCTCTCCCAACTACTCGAACTATGAGTTGGATAATGCAGCAACCATCCCTTTCCGCCAGCTTCACCGTGCTCACACGCCTCTGGATAAGATAAACTTCAGGTCGTCGCCACATGGGAGTGTATCTCTGATTGTTTTTTGAAAATTATATATATTTCGGAGAGTATGTGTTACGTGTTATATTTGAATTGTGCGCCTAAATAGCCTATGGGTTGCCATTGACAGTTCGGGTAAAGTGGGATATAGTTTGTGAACCTGTATGGATCAGAATTACGATACTAGAGAGGATAGGTGATGACTTGGCAGGAAGTGCTGACTTCCATTTCCTCGGGAAATCCTTTTGCAACTTACAACAAGACTACGGAGACTCGCCGTACAGATCCGACGTTAAGAGTGCAATCTGATATAATTTGTCAGAAATACGAGCGACGAAGCGACGAACGATCCCTTATTGACCCGGGGAGGAACAGTTTATCCGACATATATATGATCTGAATAATAAAGGAATTAACAAGTGGGAAAGCTACAGTCGTGTGTGACCGACTGCGAGATACCCGGTACCCAAAGCATTGTGGGTGAAATTAAATAGCACAAGAACATGGAAAAAAGAAAAAGTTGACAAATGAGAACAAATGTTGCTAGGAACAAGTTGAGCAACATCCAAAAAAGACAAATGTTGCTAGGAACATGTTGCACAACACCCAACAAAGACAAATGTTGCTAGGCAACACGCTCTCTCTCTTTCTCTCTCTCTCTCTGTATCCTTCTTCATACAGAGAAACGTAATTGTTTAATAACTTCCATGTTTATCATCCGATTTTAGTCAAATTTTCAGAATACGTCCGCAAAGCCCTACTTATTTATTTTATCTATTCACTTTAAGCCGAAAATTATAACTATACCTTATATACAGCTCTTTATGATTTTCGGGGGCGGAGGTGGGCGTGGCCAAATTTTAAAACAAACTTGATCTGCGTGCAACAGATTCCATTGTTGTCACCAAATTTGGTAACTCTAGCTCCTATAGTCTCTGAGATCTGTTTACCAACACGGAACAGACGGACATAGCTAAATCGATTTGGCTGGTGATGCAGATCAAAACTATATGTACTTTATGGGGTCGGAGATGCCTCCTTCTGCCTGTTACATACATTCTCGGTTGGCACTAATATATAATACCCTTGTACCTTATGGGTACCGGGTATAATAGAGAAGAAAAAAAATAGAAAGCTAAAAAAAAATAGTATATTTTTCTCTCCGTGTCCCTCTGAGTTTTGGGTCTGGCTCGACATTTTCTGCACAATCACTTAACATCATTAAAATGAAGCGTAAATGAAAATTGCGCTCGCTCCAATCCCCGGCCGCCTGCTCTGCTCTCTGCTAATGTCGCTGGCATTTTGGAATGTTTCGTGCAAATATGAAAACGCAGCGAGGACAGCTGAGGAGGGGTCCTGGATTTGGCCGGGTCGAAGCCGAGGAGGGAGTGGCAACATCATTCATCAAGGATTTAGTTAAACGACGTCGAGCGGAGAGGGCTGTGCCCCGGCGACTGGGTTTCGGGCTCGGGCTCGGGCTCGGGACCCGCTCTGGGGTCCGGGGACCATTCATCATCATTCGTCTGGGATTATGCTTTTTAAACATACGATTGCTGTCAACAGTGTCGGTGTTCGAGTCCTGCGTCCTGAATCCAGCCCGAACCGAACTGGACGACTGTTCTGAATGGGCTTCCGGATCGAACTGAAAATCGTTTGGGATCCATTCAAGCTTGGTCGGTCTCCGGCATTAGAACAAATCAAGCTGGGGCGACCCAACCTATAAATCAATCATGTTTGTAGCAGCAGCTTCGGGGCAAGTCGCATAATTTATTAAAGAATTTTTACAAATATTTGTAAATAATTTTCGGGGCGAAAGCAATCTGCTACACGACACCCGGCAAACAGTGGAGTGGGCGCAGTGCATTCGGGGATTAGCAGCAGCCAACATTCAGGACAAACAACGGACAAACGCCAAACAAACAAGCCGAGCAACAGAAACAAAAACATGTCTGTCATCCCGACAATTGGCTTTGGTTCACTCACCATTGACGGGATGTCCTCTCGAGAGTGGGAATGGGAATGGGAACTGGCAGACCAGATGACCGGCTATATAAACAGCAGTAGAAGGCTTGTCACAATCACAACATAACACTAGGCAACACAACACAAGTCGCAGACGACGGGACTAAGCTCGGCAGGGAATGGGGCTGTTGGCCAACTGGACAGCTGGTGACTTTCAGGCCTGGGAGCGGGAAAAGCTGGTCAGCAGGACAGTCGCAGCGACTCTGACTCAATTTAATTGAAGCAAAGAAAATAGTTCCGACATGAAATTTAAGTAGAAATCAGCGAAAAAAGCTTTAGGACTTGTAATATAATATAATTAATGTAAATACCGGAATTAAAGTTCATGATTTGTAAGAATAAATAGTTTATTAGGTCCGTAAAAGCATAACTTGTGACTCACTCTGGCCTTTACTCTCTCGAATGGCATTTCCGCTGCAAAATATGAAATAAATAAGGCAAACAAATGTGTTTATTAAATTAACACACGCAGCTGGACAATTCCACTTCGCAGCTCCGGAGACACAATTATCATAACAATAATTCAAGATCCGAGTGCGAAGAAACTTAAGAGCAGTCCAGCCTCTTGGCTTATTCATTGAAGTGCTGCTGCTGCTGTGGGTTGAAGACAAGTTTTCTTGCGAAACAATAAAATCAATTTGAATTCCTTGCATAAATTTGGACCGCCAGTCCAGCTAATTATCGAACCCTGTGAGACTCGAAACTGTTATCGAAGCGGATCACCGAATGTCTGACTTATTGACAGAAAGTGTTCGGTGAGTCACTAGCGCTTTTTGTGCACCTTTCTGCGGCTTCGCAGTGGTCCAGGGAATCTGCTAATTGATTGATTGCACGAGCCGGTGACTAACCAAAAATATAAAGAAGAGAAAACCAAGCCAAATGCAAACCCAAAGCAGAACCAGAGCCAAAGCCAGAACCAGTAGAGCTATAAGTGCCGCATGGCATTTTTAATTAGGCATGCTCGGCTGGTCCAGGGCCAGAGAGCTCTTAAATAATTCAAAGCAAATTATGCGACAGTTCCCACAAAGAGCCGAAAAAGAAGGAGAAAAATTGTGCAGACCAAAAAACGTTTGGGTAAGCACTTAACCCTTTTTTACTCGCCCTCCCCCGGCCCAAAAAATGTCTATAATTATTTGCACTGTGTAAGTCAAAGTTTGCGGACCGCCATTCCACCCACCGGGGGCACCCGCAAATAAAGAGCGTTGCAAAAGAAATGTCAATATTATATTTAAGACGTCGTCGGGTCTGGCAGTCAGGCGGTTGCGAAAAATTCATGAGGCAAAACACACAAATCAGCAGTAAAAAGGTAAACGCATTTCTGCTCCTCCTTTCCCCAGAAGGCGGGGAGACACACAAAATATTATAATTGCCCAACCAAATGGAAATAAGTTCTGGCGTCTTAAGTGCCATTGGGGCAACGTCTAGATGGCAAGGGGTTCTGGCCAGGATCTGACTCATCTGGGGGAGCTGCTGACCAAGAGCAAGCAGATTGACGCGACAATTAATTCAGATTGAAGGTGAGCTTAACCTGGAGATTACCGGGGAAAAGTCATCGGAGTGTGTGGGAGGTTTTACTGAACATTTAATTTGTAAATTTATCTGTATTTCTGTTTGTTTTGAGCTTATGTCATGTGTAAATTATATTATTTTGCGGCTTATAATAATATTATATTAAATACGATTTACTTAACTATTTCTATTGATTTATTTTTAAGCTAGTACAACCTGAAACTAAAACAATTCGATTAAAAACTTTTCATCATTTCATTGATCTACCATCAATTTCGTAGCTCTTTTTTCCGTTTAATTTTCATTCCAGCTTACACTCTAGCAACTTTTTCGATTTCCTTTCCTTTCGGACTAGTTCTGCCCGCAGATGGCTTGGCAACTTTTTAGTTACTTTCGAGCCATTTTATTGCCACCGCCTACAGTCGAGTCAATCCGTCGGATGACTCATCCGGAATTCAAATGTTATCAAGGCTCTTATCCCTTGAATTTTTGGGGACAATGTAAGCGGATTCTGTAAGGAGTAACCCCGCTTGTCTCAAGCCAATTAAATTGTTTTCGCCATAAAAATGTGCAGCTACCGGGAAAATTCGGGGGAAAGTTCGCTGGGCAGAACTAAAACTAAAACCAAAGCCTCACGATCCGAGGCGAGCGATAAAAAGCCGAAAGCCTTGGGACGCGGCGAATGAAATTTTATCACGCTGGCCAGCAGGATAAATTCGGTGGAAGGTTTCCTTCTGCCCTGCCCCCACATGACGTCGCACGTTTTGGGCATTCGTCTCGATTGCAGTTTAGTGCAATCAAAGAGGATTCATCTGGGCCACCCAGCCCACTCCATCCTTTTCATCGAGAAGTGTCCAGCGAAGCGTTTATAATACCAGACTGCGATGAGGCACCAGGAAACAAGACCAGCGAGCACCAGGCACCCAGCGAGTCTTAAACCAAAGAAATTAGTGTAAAACTAAAATCCGATTTGGGAAAACAATGTGATCAAACAGGGTGGCCCGTTGGCATAGTTGGGTTCGGTTTTTGGTTGTGGGCTGGAATTGGGATTGGGTTTTGGTGGTTGCTGGTTGCTGGTCCTGTGGGAAACCCCCGGCTCACTTAGGGGTAAGTTCCCAGCGCCATCGCAAGCCGAGATCTGCAGAGGGAAAAATTGTTTAAAAATATAAATACAATTTTTAATTCCTTAGAAAAACTATCTATTTGTTATGAATATTCAAGAAACCTGTGTGAATGTTATTAACTTTGACTTAATTTCTTATATTAACATTAGTAACCTTCCCTTCTCTCAGTGCACCCCTTACCGGTAGTTTTGGTCTGGCTAATCTGTCTCTCATGGGTTTTCCACTGATTCGTTCTTATATTTTTTTCGCTCGTCCTTTTTATCAGTTGTTAAATATCTGATGGCCGCAGCAACATTTTTATGGCAGAGCGTTCTATTGAATTTGAGAATGGACGCATATGCACGAGAGCCCGGTACTGGGACTGAGACTCCTTTGCTGTCTGCTTCGATATCTCGCGGATTTGCGACTGGCAGAAATTAGTTTCTTACGCTTGAATTTGCCTTAACGCACACTCGAAGTGCCCGGGGGATTTGAGTATAATTCGATTAGAAAGGGATTATGGTTCAGTGAGAGGACTCTTCAAAACTTGTGTATGAGTAGGGTTCTCCCCGCTTGCAGTTCCCTCGACACTGCCATATCGCATCACATCCTAATGGGCGAGCTCCGTTCGCCGGCACGCGTTTTGATGAATGATGTATCGAATTTTTGAGCTGCAAATGGAAGCGGAAGCGAATCTCTCGGAGGATGTGCTGAAACAACAGCGTAAAGCTTTTAAATGGCCATATGGGGCCCCATGGAGATTGGACATGGCCCTGGGGGGAGGTTTCGGGCCACCACTCATAGATCAGGCGGATGGTGACCTCTTAAGTGGATGACGCTGCTCCAAATTTGATTGAATGTCAGGCGAGGCAAAGGCATCTTTGGCCGGAGAAAGTACTGAATGAATGCCAAAGGGAATGGCGGTGACAGGGAGATATTTAAGGACCTTTTGAATGGATTTTAAGAAGTCTTATCCTCGGAAAAGTGTTGACTAAATATTATATTAATTTATAATATATTGTTAAGGGCACTAGTTGGAGGATTAAATACATAGCTTTTTTCTAGACTGCAATGTATGCTGTTTGGGTTTAGACCTCCTTTCCCCTAAACCCTTCCTTGTCCAATTCAATTTCCCCCTTTGCTAGATCCATTTTCCTGCCAGTCCGCCCAACCCTTCACCCGAAAAGTAATTCATGACCCCTGGACAAACAATAAAAAGGAGAAAAAGCCGAACCGAAACCGAAGAAAAAGGCCAAATGACTTTGCCCAAAAACGGCATCCACCTTTCACCAGAAGGAATAGCAGCCAGAAAGGCAGACAAAGCGAGGAGGTCTGACCCAAAACTGTCAAGCGGCCTGCAGTAAAAGCCAGAAGAAGCCTGGGAAGAGAGGGGAGAATGGCCAAAAGGCAAGTGTGCAAAATTGATTTAACCACGAACTGCTAAACGATGCGAAATGGATGCAAAGAAATTGTCTAGGCCAGCGGTGTGGATTTCCGCGTCCATAATTAAGCTGTCAGATTATTGTGACATGCCAACACCAGCGGCAGAATTGTGCCAGACCTTGGGCGGAAAGAGTAAATTATATTGTCGCAATGCCGAATAAAAAAAGGGTAGAAACGAAATAAATAGAGGGTAACACACAAAAAGTGTGTGCGACACCCCATGCATTAATAACTGTAATTTTCCAGCGTCCACCCCCCTCCAGAGCTCGATTTTCGCACAAAAGGGTTGCAATTTATAGCCGATTAAATGCCTGCTCCTGGCCAAAGGACCTCCTACCGTACCCCGGCTCAGATTCGGGTTCGTTTGCCCACTTCCTGTTTCGCACATTGTGCAAAAATGTCTCGCGATTTTAGCCCCCCGGGGTCTAGCTCATAAATCGTCGTCCTTCCGTCACTCAAACGCTCTGATTGTCTCCGGGCAAATCCCCTCTTTATGGAATATATCCAGCTGAGTCCCAACTCGGCGACTTGGATTTTAATAGTGCGGCAGCTCCTGGTCGAGTTAAGGAGATTCGCGCCGGGTTGTCGGTCAGGGATTGCAAAACAGTTGCGATATGCGAGTGGCTGTTGGGGAGCTGAATGTCAAATATTAATAACATTGACAGCACCAGTTCAAACTGAAAGTGAAATAACGCTGACAAAGTCAACAAATAAAAGAGAAAGAAATACGTTTTTTTTTTTTATAGTCCTTGGCAGTGAGATTAAATATCTCGGTTATGAAAGTTGGTGAATATTCGCCTCAATAAATATTCAGTTGATTGACAGATTTATTTATGAAAGTAAAGTGGAATATATATTATTTTTAAATATATTTTAAAGAGCTATTTGTATATGATTAATGAATAAAGTCTAAGGTTTTTCTGCCTCCAGAACAATAAGCTTCCCGAGAAAAATACACACATTTCCCTTTTGCGATCGCAAAACAATATCCTACCGTTTGTATATCCTGGCAAATTCTCCCTAATTCCCCTCGGAACACCCATTTACATGGCCACCGCCGGCCCGGCCACACACATTCGCCGGCTAAAAGCCCGAAAGAACAATTTTTCTTGCCAAAAAATGCGGCTGCGTTTTAATTTTCTATTGAAAATTGTTAAAAGGAGCGCGCATCTAAGGACCGGGGCGAGGGTGGACCGATTTGTTTGCTGGCCGAGGGTAGAGCGAAGAGAAATGGTTTCCCGGGCAGGCCGGGCCAAACCATAAAAGGCAAAAGGGAAGAGACCAATGAACAAAAGAAATTAAATGCCTTAAAGGCATTTTTTAACGATACACAAGATGGCTGGAGCGGAGGAGCGGCGGAGCGAGGAGCGCAGGGAAAGCGAGAAAAACATTTAAGAAAAACATCATCTCCGAGTATTTGCCTGAAACCACAAATTACTTACAGCACGGCGGGTCGTCTAGTGGGCGTGGCACCCCGCCCCTGCCAGGCCCAAAGCGAAACCAACAAAAACGGGAATGTATATATAATATATATATATATATAGAGAGAGATAGGGGGAGGGTCTGCCATATGACCCAACTCCTGGCGAATATAAAGTGTATGCAAAGGAGGCAGCAGCTTACCAACAACAGAGGGCACACAAAAAAAAAAAAAATAGAAGAGCGGAGCAAATTTTTTACCGTGTCCAGTGGATCCTTTCCCGCTGGTTTCCTATCTTTCCCGCAACTGAAATACTTGCAATAAACATGGAACAGGAACAGGAACAACAGTCGAGGGGCTCCACCGCTGCTCCTTTGGCAGCTCCGCTTATTGCATTGACAGGACGAGCGGCACAGAGAGAAAGATATATCTATTAAATCGGTTAAAACTTCAGGTTAGGGTTTCTAGGAGAATATGTTCTTTAAATGTTATATATTTTGGTAATTGTATTGCGTAAAAATTAGATTTTACTTAATTACAAACAAATTGTCACACTGGCAGAAATAAAAAAGAAACATATAAGAATTATTTAATAAACTCGTAAAGGATTCTTTTAAGAAAATATAGAAAAGCGATAATAACTTTACCTAAACTCTCTTAAATTTTGATCTAATATGTATTTCTAATAGAATTTTTGGATCTTTAATGGAATTAAATAAGGTTCAAGAAATATATTATTTAAATATAGGTTTTTATTCCTTTTCTAACGTGGAAATGCTTAAAGTTCTTAGTTTTTTTCTCTGAGTGGGCAGGAATTGCAACTGGCCTGGAGATGCAGTTGCGAGTAGAGTCCTGGGCGAGCCGAAGGATCAGGAGCAGAAGGAGCAACAAAGGCGGGCAGCCTTTTAAATGAAAGATGTTTTCTGTTTTTTTTTATTTACTTCTTCTTTTTGTTGCTGCTCACATTTACACACAAATGCGGGCGAGTTTCCTGTTGAAAGGAAACAAGAGTCCCGAGTTCGCCTTTTGATGTTTATCCTAGCACAAGGAGACGAAAGGAAGGCTTTGCCCCAACAACTGGAGTTTGGGACACCCCAAGGAAGTGGGCAGGGGAAGTACTTTACTTTTTGGAGCTTTCTTTCCTTCCTTCTATGATGTGGCCAATAGAGAATATCGCTTAAATGGCATGGAATCTAAGGACAGAGTTTAAAAAATGGGTAAATAATTTAAATAAAATGGAGATATAATATTAAGAAAATTACCAATGCTTAAGATTATATTTTATGGCACCCAAAAAATATTTCTAACCACCTATGTGACCCACCAAGTTTAAAGAGTGGAAATAAATCTCAGCTTGTCCAGCTTCAAAAGTGTTCCATTTCATTTCCCGGACCTCTGCGCACTTCCTGGCTGACCAGAGCCAATTTTAATGAACCTCCTGTTGGCCCCCAGAGCAGGTCCACAATTATCAAAGACCTGCTCGGGCTCTTTAACGGAATCAGCCCCCGGCAACAATTTCCTCTCGCATGTGCCGCAAAAAAGGTGTCAACTCTTTAAGAGCTCCAGCCAGATGAGGCTCAGTGTCGGCGGCAGAAGGAACGAGATTGGAAAGAACTCAAACGAGAATCGTTTGCCAATTTCCTGCACAAATTGTACACCTTTCCTCTGCTACCGCTCTCGTTTTTAGTTCTAATTAGGAAAACCCGTATAATAACTCCTGGCCGGCAGATAAGAGAACACAGGCCTCGTCGCAGTTCATTCATTTGCTTTTGCCCCGAAGGCCACCGCCAGAGAATGACTCTGAGACTGAGGCTCAATTTGCTGTTTGGCCAATTCCGATGCGTAATGAATGGGAACTGGAACGAGTAGAGGTCTATTCCCAGCTGCAGTTCCAGCTAAGCTCTATGCAGACAATAAAGAGCCTGCCCGCCTGGTTTTTCATCATTTTCGTGAGCTTCCCTGCAAATGAGCAAA